>OX638221.1:17393775-20143775 GCA_951805285.1 Thymelicus acteon
AACGATGTCTCGTAAACAGATTATCATGAATATGTATTAATTTAGCAGCCACTTCGTACTTACCAGTAATTAATTAAACTACCAAAGACGTCAAATTTGACTTTAAAATAAATTCTCATTTTGAAAGCTTACCAAATTTTACTTCATTTTATTAAGATTACTTACTTACTAAACAGACGATCATAACTCAAAGGAAACTGTATTGAGGCAACGTCATGTAGGTAATAATATCTTTAATTTCATAATTATTTAATCTGTCGTGAAGTAAGGTACCCCATGTTAAAATTTCAGTAATTCATACGCTTCCTGTTACTTTTTAATCGACTTTAAAACAGGAGGAGGTATTCAATTCGATTGTATTTATTTATTTATTTTTTATGTTTGTTACTTCAGAACTTTCGACTGGATGAATCGATTTTGATGATTTTTTTTAATCGAAAGCTGGCGCTTGTCATGGGGTTCTACATCTGACAAGTAGTTTTGGAGTTATGTCTAATTTTGAAGTCGATTATTTTTTGGCAAGAATTATACCGAGAACCATACAAGAATCAAGTTTCAGAATCAATTTGAGGCAAAAAGTACTCCGAAAGACTTTTTATTCGTGTCCGAAGTTAGAAAACCATAATCTAAATTTTACTAACAAAAAATAACCGACTTCAAAGTCTCAAAAACTACTTTTCAGATCTCGTTCAAATTTATGTGGGACCACATGACAAGCACCTGCTTTCGATTAAAAAAAGAATCATTGAAATCGGTTGGCGTGATATTGAGTTATTCGTCAATTTGTCGCGCACATCTTAACACAAATTTACGACTTATGTGGTTTTTCTCATGGATGCCATTGTCAGATCTCAATAAAATTTATGTGGGACCACAAGACAGCCACCAGCTTTCGATTAAAAAAACAATCATCAAAATCGGTTCGCCCAGTCCAAAGTTCTGAGGTAACAAACATAAAAAAAACAGTCGAATTGAGAACCTCCTCCTTTTTTTGAAGTCGGTTAAAAATGCAACGTATGAAAGTAGATGATTCAATTTATTAGAACCATAACGTTCAAAACTTATAAATGCTTACAAGTAATAAACACATGACCTCAACATCTACCAAATTATACGCATTTACGGTTTCGTTGTAAAGTTTTTTATGTGGCAGTAAATTTTCGTAGGCTATAATATTAATCATGTCTATAATAACTACATCAGGACGGTTGTCTGCCCAAACACCTTCGGGCGACAGACAGAATATTAATTTTATACACAGAGCACTTGAGACACAGAAGCAAAAGTTTTTATTTTTTTCTTGTTAAAAATATAACCTAACCATTTTCTAAACAAATTAAAAAGGAATTTATGGAATACCTAATTGTGTAGCCAAAACCCAAATACATTATTTCTTAATAAAAAATATTTCCAATAACATTCCAATAAAACCGCGGTTTTCCTAGTTAGCTAGTTACTAATAAGACCAATATGGTGACTATATTAGTGTGTTGACAAGTTTCACGTCAATGTCACGCCAGACCTGGATCACACTATCGAAATTTTCTGCAATGCAAATGCTGGTATGCAAATACCGAAAATAAATAATTGGTGCTTGTCTGCTCTTCATAAATAATCTAGACGACGATTTTTTCCTTTGCTAATTACAAAAAATTAAGTGTAACCTCTGAATTTCTTTACTCTGTGGACCCGGTGTATAATCGCGCAACCGGCTGACCCATTAAAAGACTATTAAGGTATTTGCATATTTGATAAACAATCGATAAACGTCCCATCGACCCACGGCTATATTAATTATGACTCGTTATAAGTTACTGGCACAACCCACCTGTTTCCCCGCGACCATACCAACGTAAAGCGATAGAAGGCAATATTCTTTTAAGTTATCCTCAGGATTTAAAAAAAAATCGAATGAAATCGAGATGTATTGAGCTGTATATTCAATATTAATTTTAAACTCTAACACCCATTTCAGATAGGGAATCATTCAATTAGAGTGATTTATTTGTTACAAAACATTTGATTCATTCACAAAAACCCATACAAATGACAACACCAGCTGCAACCTACGACGCTTGAAAGCTTAATCGCTAACCGCTGACAATAAAACAAGTCTTTTCACATTTTTTATTCCAGTTACCTTGCTAATAGAACCGAAGGTCGCTCGATAACGTCAAAAGTGATTGAATGCAAAGAACTATTTGATTTGCAGATACAAAACTGATTTATCTCATATCCGTGCCGCTAATTAATTATTAAAGTAATTGATTAGTAGAAGTGATTGCTATGAATTAAAGATACGTTAGTAAGCTTTCACTGTTTTTACTAACGAGTAACCACCCTCGCTTTGCTTCGGTTTTCTAATTTTTTTTCCACCTTGGGTTACATTATTGGAGTTTTATTAAGAATCTCTATTTTTCTTGAAAATATAATATGGCCTATGTCATCCACGGATAGTGTAGCTTCCCAACCGTGAAAGAATTTTTCAAATCGGTTCAGTAGTTTCGGAGCCTATTCATTGCAAACAAACAATCAAATCTTTCCTCTTTATACAATAATATTAGTATAGATGAGTAATGATGTACAAGTTAGGTTAGCGTGGTTTGAGCGTTAATCTCGCGCACAGAGGGGTCAAATAAATAAATTATCTTTAGTGCTCTGCCCGCGGCGTTGCCTGCGTTTTCCGGGTTAACAAGTATCCTATATCTTATCCCAGATCATGGTCTATCTGTGTGTTAATGAAAATCCGTTCAGTAATTTTTGCGTGAAAGAGTTACTAACATCCATATAAAATTTCACACTTAGCGAAAGCCTATTTAAGATGCTTTTGATTACTTCGATTGAACTTTATTTCTTTTTCTTCTCTCTTTTTTGGCCGGCAACGCATCAGTGATGCCTTTGGTGTTGCTGATGTCCATGGGCGATGATTATCTGCTTTGAATTTGTAAGTTTTTTATTAATCTGTGAACGATGTGAAGTTAGTAATTACTATTAGATTATTTTACTCATGGGGTAAAAACAGCCACTTTGGTAGCCGAGTAGTAAACATACATGTTCAAATATAAATATTAAAATTGAAGAATATAAAAGTAGTATAGTATACTTTTTTATACTACGACTAAGTTGTCAAGAAGACAATATAACTTTAATGACATTCATTATATTCGAAGTTAGATGTTGTTTTAAAAGATTAAAATTAAAACTTTATTTAAAATTATAGGTAATCAAAATCAATAAAGCACCGTTGGTTTGAACGAGTCTTATTATTATTATCAAACGTTTCCCAAACAGTAATACGATGTCGTCACCCATTGTATCGATTTGTATAAAACCAATTTGGGTATAATAAATGGCGATCGTTAAAATATAATTGTCAACGCGTTTCGTTTACGATTATTCAAGTTTTTATGGTATCTTGAATAACGGATAACATTATAAAATTGAAATTTGTGGATGATTCAGGTAATTGTACCATCGACAAAACTTGTTTATAAAAACAAATCATGGTTATTCTTGCGATTAAATGAAAAAGATTATTTAAGATGATTATCATATTTTTATGTAACACATTTTAAATGATCCACTAATAATAAGAGGCGTCGCCCGTGGACATTAGTAATACCACAGACATCACCAATGTCCTGAAAAAAAGAAGAGGGAGAAAAAAGAGCTGTAAAAAATAATATTTTAAAAATAATCTAAATTTTACTAACAATAATCTAAATTTTACTAACAAAAAATAACCGACTTCAAAATTACTCAAAAACTACTTGTCAGATCTCGTTCAAATTTATGTGAGACTACATGACAAGCACCTGCTTTCGATTAAAAAAAGAATCATCGAAATCGGTTGACGTGATACTGAGTTTTTCGTGCATTTGTCGCGCACATACTTAATGCAAATTTAAGACCTATATGATTTTCTCATGGATGCCATTGTCAGATCTCAATAAAATTTAAGTGGGACTACATGACAAGCACCAGCTTTCGTTTAAAAAAACAATCATCAAAATCGGTTTACCCAGTCGAAAGTTCTGAGATAACAAAAAAAAACAGTCGAATTGAGAACTTCCTCCTTTTTTTGAAGTCGGTTAAAAAATAACCGACTTCAAAGTTACTCTAAAACTACTTGTCAGATCTCGTTCAAATTTAGGTGGGATTATGCGACAAGCACCTGCTTTCGATTAAAAAAAGAATAATCGAAATCGGTTGGCGTAATATTGAGTTATTCGTCCATTTGTCGCGCTTACTTAATACAAATTTAACACTTATATGGTTTTATCGTGGATTTCATTGTCAGATCTCAATAAAATTTATATGGAATTACATCACAGCCACCAGCTTTCGATTAAAAAAAGAATCATCAAAATCGGTTCGCCCAGTTCAAAGTTCTGAGGTAACGAACATAAAAAAACAGTCGAATTGAGAATCTCTTCCTTTTTTTGAAGTCGGTTAAAAACTAAAAACACGCTTTTATAGAAAAACAAAAAAAAAATAGAAAATAAATTTGAATTAAGAATCGTGTAATTGTAAAAAAAGCGTGGGGTGCTTTTTAAGATATTATCCCTTCTACTCATTGATACCATGCACCCCACTCTTTTATTACTATTACACGATTCTTAGTTAGATTCAAGTTTTTTAGTTGGATTTTCTATAAAAGCGTGTTTTTTAGTTTTTTTTTTACATTTTTTATTTTCATTTTTTACTTAATTATTTGAAATATAATTAAGGTGTTTCTTTCTCTCTTTCTTTCTTTTTTTTCTTTAAATATTGAATTGTCATCGGTCCTCGATAAGTCTACGAAGTTTAAAAGAAATCTGATCGTTTGAAGTGGGTCAAAATCAAGTCCAAAGGAGTCGGTTACAGGTTACAAACAAACACATACAGATGAAGCTAATATAAAGCGTGTGAAAAAGACAGCTGTAAAAAAGAGAAAGAAGATTTTACAGCTGTCTTTTTCACACAAGAGAAAATCGTAACATGGAGGAATCCAGAAGCTCACAGTAACCTGGAGACTACACTTTGATGAGTACACTGGGTACTTCATCTGTCACTTGATTCGTGTTCAGTTAGCTCTTTGAAGCGTGTTCTTAACTTAAGCCCAATTCATACGTAGCGGGCTTTTTCCCGTACGGGACACGTTCCTTACGGGATTCAGCTGCGTATGCACTATCGTATACATTTTCTATGAAACGAAGTTTCCAAAACTTCACGTCCCGTCCCGTACGGGAAAAAACCCCGTTACGTATGCATTGGGCTTTAGTAAGCTTCTTGGGCTACACACATCCTTGAGCTCGACCCAACCATCACGTAGTGCACCATACTGATCAACGGACGAAGCATGAAGGTAATGTGTCTCCGACTCCTGCTGGGGTTTGCTCGGCCTTGCTTGGGCCTTGCTCCATAATACCCAGTCACTCACACAGGTTAATCTGGAAGATATTCAAAGTTTGTTTACCTGGTTATCTATCAGCTACCAGCTAGTATAATGAATATATTATTACTATTTCTGTTATACTATTATGTAAAGAGTTAAATATCCAAATGTTAATATTAGTTTATGAACCAAATAAAATTAATGTAATCCTTCTCCTTTATTTATTTTAATTATTTATTTAATAATTAATGCACACCATATGATAAAAAAAATTTAAAGACTCATCTAAATTAATATAATATGGAGTTTCATCCTATTATATTACGAATATTATAAATGTAAAAATTTCTGAAGATGTTTGGTAGTTTGGATGTTTGGATGTTTGTTCCTCAATCACGCCACTACGCTGAAATGGAGATAGCCTATATCCAGGATTAAAACAAAGGCTACGTTTTATCCCGAAAAAGTTCATGGTTCCCGCGGGTAGTAGAAAATCGATCTCTACCGCGGACGAAGCCGCAGTTAAAAGCTAGTATCCAATAAAAGAATGCAAAATTATGAATGCACCTATAAACGAAACGAAATAACTCCAAATTTTTATGGACGTTGTATTCCAAAACACTTAAATGTTTTGAGTATTGCGTGTTTACAGACTATTATACCCGAGTTGGTTGTGGTTAGTGGGTGTGGGTTGCTAATAATATATCAATAAATTATTGGTAGTTATTTGAAAATAGTCTTTGTAATTGAGGTCTTTGAAGCCGACTAATTTTGGAGTCTTAATTACGTGGAACAAATCATAAAGTATCATTATTTATCCGTATATTAATTTAATTGTCGTGATTAGTATAACTGAAATGATCTAGTTATGTTTTTAAACTTGCTTATGTCTCTTAAAGTGTTGAATTATTTGTTATATTTTATTTACAGATACCTAAAAAGGTGTATTATAAGTGTATTTTTATGTGAATATGTCTTACCCAGATAAAAAAAGACCGCAATTCGGGTGCACCGTAGTAGTACCTACCTGTTGGTAACATAGAATGAAATAATAATATTTTTTAAATAAATAAATTATATAATTAGGTACTTTATACATATTCTTAACGTTTTACTGACTAATAAATCCAAAACCATCTATAAATATAAATAATTCATTACCTTCTCTTTCACAATAATTGATTAAGCCCAAAAGGTCAAATAGTAGATACGTATGTATATTGACAAAGTATCAAAATGATAAATAACAAGTTGTCAAAGTCATAAATTATTTCGTTTTTTAAAGTTAGTTTTATCATCCCGTTGTTGGCCAAGAATCGAAGTCCCTTAATGGCACTCTTTAATATTTTGAAACATATAGCGTAAAACAATTATGCGTAACTGCGTAAAATAATTATTTAATAAATTTCCATGTAAACCAGTTCAAACTTTTATATCTTCATAAATAATACACTGATTCTACTAACAAGGATATAAAGAATCGTTCTGAATAAAACAATAAAATTTTATAGTAACAAGAAAACCTGTAAAATCTAGCATCTATATAAATTTATATTGCATTATTTTGTAATACTGATTAAATGTCAATGTTCAAAAGTTTGTTGTCCAATTTCCTTACTTTAACCATTTATTCTCTTATCATTTAAAAAGCAAAAAACCTTGTTCCCATCCTTAAATAACACAAGCTTATAAATGCGATTCTTATAATATTACAAACAGCCGATACGATTTTAATAACCCATATGAATATTTACGATCGAGATATTTATTGAATGATCACGAACGGAAAATAAAACGCGATAATCATCCGAACATAGCGCCATAATCGTAAATTATGGAGTTACGAGCGGAATCGTTAAGGAAAGCCGAACTCGAATCTAGCTACTAAAGGTTATCGTAAACTTATAAGTTGCTGATATCAAACCGGCTATGCTTGGCGGTTTCGTCCTATTAATACAATTTAAGTTGCCGCTAAAAGAACATGCAATTACATAAAAAACGATACTTTAGTCGGTTTACGAATCGATTTTCTAGTCGTCTTTATGACAGCTGTAAGACTAAGACGAGTTCTGAACAGCTGCCAAATTATATTGGTGCTGTAAAAATAAAGTCTCTTCTTCGTCACTACATTGTATGTGAGTAACTTTTTCTTTCTTCATTTTCTTAGTTGGCAACGTATCGGTGATACCTTTGATGTTACTGAAGTCCATAGCAAACGCTGACCATTTACCATCAAGTATTTCGACTCGCTCATCGGCTATTTACGTAATCAAAGATCTTGTATTCTTTAACAACAAATTAACTGTAATAAAATTTCAAAAACTCATTTAAATAATCAGGTTAGATCATGCCTTTCCTTAATTGTCTCTCAACCACAAAACAGGAAATCTTTATTATAACCATCAGATTTAAATTATTCTAATAGCTTTCTAATAAAACCAAGGCAGATCCGTAAAGGACATCTTCAACATACAAACCGACATATCCATTTTTGAGTGTTTGCGTTTCATGATAATTTAAGCGAATGTCCCATAGCTTCGCGAACAGCCGATAGAGATAAAGGGAATGTGGACGAGCTCCTTACAAGCAGAAATGGAGTCACAACTCCACTTAACGTTTTATGATGTCATTGGTTTTATTTTTATGATTCCACTTTTTACTACCGATCGCTCTGTATGGCTGACATTGTGGTTCATTAGTGAGTGAACTTGAAGGAAAATCATATACATATAGTGTTTATTATATTCATAATTAAATTGTGTTACTATTGTGTCAGGATGACCACGCTTTTCAGTGGAATGGCTTTATGGCAATAAATTTTAATGATCTTCACTTATGACATTCATTATGATACTGTGAAAAATACTGTCCGCATGAATACCTTACCACACAATCATACAGAAGTGATCCTCGCTAAATGGATACCATAATACCAAGCTGGACCGTGGGCTATTTGCACTTGGCTTCAGGTTAGTCAAATAACACATGCTCAATTTTATTTTACGCTAAAATGACTAACAATGTCTCTGAATTATAATAAAATAATGTCTCTGAAAAAGAAGATTAAGAGGGACCTATAGAGGAACTAATGGCAATGACTGTAAGTGCAGGAAATATTCTAAAAGGTAACATCATAGTAGTGCAAAGGTGCATGCTATATCAGAGTGGTGCAAAGGTCAGATCAAAATGTCGTAAAGGCGTCAAGCTCACATTAGGCCTCTGTATAACGTCCATTTATTGAACCGTGTGATAACGCTCATGAAATTCGCATGTAAGTTTACAGCTAAACGAAGGCACTGTTAAGGGTTTTACGATTGTTTAATACCCCTCCTAAGGAAACGTCGAATTGTGGAGCTGGTACTTATGACGCATTTAACGTTACGTACATTGAATATATTAAAGACTGATGAAACAGTTAAGTTCTTATCTGCATTGTACATTTCAGATATATGTATTTTTAATGTAAGTTGAAAAACGAACAGGCGAGCCTCTAATATGTTTCCCATCGAAAGGGAACTAGACGACTTGCCTTATTTAACTACTAAATAAATTAACTGCTATGAATATATTCACTGGACAAGTATATGCACTCTCAACTGACGGAAAAAATGCGATTGAACCTTGCGATTGAATCATGTTGCAAAGCACTGGGGTCTTTTCTATCCAGTTATTCCAGACTAATAACCCATGCAACTAATGTCTAGCCTACCTGGCTATAAAATCGACACCAACTTGCAAGTATTATCATCAAAGATGGTACAGAGCTCAGCAATCTTCTACTTAGTAGACTGCAAAGCATTATACTCGGACTCTAGAATGTTTGAACCCCCATAAACCACATAATCTTTCATTCCTTTCATTTAAAGTAAGTCAGAACTATCATACAATGCAAGCAATGTAGAAACATTGATTTTTAAACTCTCCATAGAAATGGAGAGTTTAAAAATCAACTTATCCACATAGATACGAGATAACAACCATGTGTCGTAACTAAAAAAATAGAATAACTTTATCACTAACCTAAAAACATTACTAAGTCTCGTCCACCAGACAAAACAGAATGCACTTATACGGGCATCTAAAAACAGTGGGCATGAAACATTAATGTTGTCACTTGACAAATGATCTAGACACTGCAGTCCGCTGTCAACGATTCCAGAATGATTGACTTGTTTCACCATCAAGGCTAGAAGCGATCAACCGTGGTAAAGATGAAGATTTGAATAAAATTACGCTTTTTAATAATTCTATGTTAGTTAACAACGTTGATTTACTTGTAAACATAGTCTACTACACTGCAACTAAAACACTTTAACGTATTTCAACGTAAATTTGTAGCAGCGAATGCAATAAAACATTTAACAGGATTAAGCTGGATGATACAAAGTAAGAGACTTCCAAAAGAAGATACTCAACGTCTTATCTACGGTTTGGAAGTTTGCACCATGCATTTATGTCCATGAATAAACTAATTACTATACGTAATAACTATGAGGGATTTAGGTAAAATTACAAAAACCTCAGTCAACTTTTATCGATGTTTTAAAAGATGAGCAAAAATGGCTAAAGGTTTGTGAACACACAGTTGCAGGCAAAAGGAGAATAAAAGAAAAATATTAATAACAGGCAGCACAGATTTTAAATCAGGTTATATTACGAGTATCAAAAGGATTTCCGTGACTTAAAAAGAACAAGATACTGTAACAAGATACGATATTCATAATCATATGAATATCTAAGAATAGGGACATAATTATGACCTAAGTGTACACTATTACACTTATTACTCAGCTATATCATCGTAAATCGCCAATAGTAACACAAGTCCATTGAGTGACCAGACGCACTTATTTATAAAATCCGAGAATCAATAACAGATAAAATGTGTAAATTTTATTTCATCCAAAAAAATGTAGTCGAAATTGATACCAGATTTATGGAGCTATCTCATGAAAGATTCAGTCGTCTGACTGCACCGCTAGTGTGGAGTTAGGATCCTTCGTGTTGTCGATGCAGTTTTTTATTGAAAGGAAATGACAAGCATGTTGTCCATCAATGACAACTCGAACGGAAATACTCAACTGATATGATATAAAACATGGCCGCATTATTATGCGAGTCATTTACTTGGGAAAAGTTCAGGTGTCGTACAACAAGCTGGTTTTCGTGAAGCTTTTGTTTAATAAAGAAATGTGTACTTTTGATTAAACATTTTTGATGAAGTATAAGTGAGTATAATAAATAATATATTATTATGAATGTATTAGTGAGAAATAATTTATCATTTATATTTCATCTAAGCTCTTTCAGTCTGTAATGAGATTTCGTACACATAGTAATCGGAGTCAAATTAACATTTAAGAAACTTATTTTCTTTTTAAATTATAAATAGATGTATTCTATTGTTAGCATTTAATAATAGCGTTTAATAAAATTCAGACACAAGACAAAGACAAAAGGACTTAGATTGAATATTAAGCTAGAACTCATGAAACTTGATCACATGAGCCGTTAGTTTAATTCTAGGACATACAAAGTTGTATCTGCAATTCAAAGTAGTTACGTCATTGGCAATTTGAACTGCCAAAATTTTAAAAAGCAAATTTTGGGCTTAAACAAACTTTCTGATCTACCCGCAACAAATTATTCATTTATTTCTATACTAAAACGTCTTCAAAAACTCTGTCGTTTTTGTATTCGCAAAAACTCTCCATCACAAACTTCAGTGGGATCCTAACGAACTTTTTCGTGTCATATCAGATTTATCGATGTTGGGACAGAGCGAGTCGATGTCTTGAAAGATTCATGAGAGACTGAAATCAAGGTAGCGGCGACACACAGTTGATAAATGGCCGGTATTATATGCAGTTGTTTGCAACTTCAATTCCGTATAATTCTTACATTTGAACGTCCAGGTCATATTTGAGTTATTCCTGTACTTGAAGACTATGACCTTGATTACTAACGCCCTCTATTTTACTCCTGCTATTTATGTTGTCATGTCGTTGTGTTATGGTTGACATGTTAATTTATGGTTATAATGTTGACAGTGATTACTGATAATTAGTCTTACTAAAGAGGAAATGATTGGTAACTGTGTATTAACTACATTTTTTAAATTTCTTAGAAACTAAGATTATTAATTTAAAATTGAATTATGAATTAAAAATCTGTTATTTGTTGCATAAGTTTGCTGATTTTATTACGAAGCCAAATACTGCATGTGAATTACCTGCAACATTTAAACTGAAGATGTATCTGAGCAGCTTTTTGACTACTTAACAAGACAACAATGTTCAACTAACTTAAATATAAAGATTTATTCCATTTCTCTGTTATATTGGCATCATGATGTCCATTACTGCTAATAAACTATGTATGTTAATATTTCCAATATAAGCTATTAGGAAACAATACATTAAAGATTTTTGTGAAGTGAAATTATCTCAGATACCGGAAGTCAATCAAAAATTCCGTAAAGGAAAAATGGTTACAACATTAACAGACTTAAGTAGGACTCTCCTGTACCTTCAATTCAGTGGATACCACCATCTTATTTGTCAAGTTTTTATATTTGAGCTGTACTCTATAAACATCCACGTGAAATAAATTCAGGGCACGGCAAGGATAGTTAAAGAAAATAAATTATGCAAATTATAATAATAATGTGTGTGCACAAAATGCAAAATCCGTTATTCCTAAAATAGCACCTCCATTTTAGTACAATTCAAATACATTATTACCACTTTCAGTTAGTTGAGTAACCGTTTTCTTAAAAACACACGGACATTTGTCAAGCCTCGGACAGCTAAGCCATTCATCACTTTCCATACTGGCCACTTGACTTGTCAAAGGAAGGTTACCAAACTTTTCATCGTGTTTCGCTTTGGTGTCTTTATTTGCAACATCTGCTACAATTGCATCTTTGTCAACATCGTTGAAATAGCACGCAGTAGTTAAAGAGCAATGGTTGTTGTAACAAACGGGAATGTTCGAATAGTTTTCAGTAAGGTTTGTGGCTTAACGACCAGGGGTGATGCCGCCGTTACTTTCGGCAAAATTTTTTACTCTCGGTCGGCTATTTGATTGATGACTGAAAGGTGTACGGTAATTAGTTGGACAATTAGCGGGAGCTTTGTTTTTCGTTTCTCTTCCCGCCAAAACTCAGATTCGAGTTCTTATTACATACCTTTTTTGAATCAGTATGAATTATTACGTGATTCACACGTGATAAGATTCGGCTTCGTTTTTTATTTACAGTTCTGGAAAAGATTGTCAGTAACACTTACGATGGTAACCTGTAACCTGTTTCATTTGTGTTTTAAACACTCAATAGGATTTTTAGATAGGAATTGGCCAATTTTTGGTTAGCAAATAAGGGCCAAAAAAAATATAGACAAACATTGAGACAGGCAAAAATTTAATAATGGACATGACAGATCTCGCTTATTGGATTGTGATATTTGTGATAATGAAGAAGAAAGATAAATAATTAATAAAAATCAATTGATTTTATTAACAAATGGGAAATGCCTAATCCTTTAACGATAGCCATAATTCAAGGTTACGTTTATTTATTCCTGAAGTTTTTACGCACCAATGTTAATTGCATCGCCATGTTGATTTATTACTGAGAAGTTCATATCCATCTGTCAGTAATCTGAATGAGCAATTTCCTTTTCCTCTGCACGTTAATTTCACCTCCCCATATGGACACTTGAATTAAATTTATTCCTTTCACGTTGCTACTGGTATTGGGATACTTCTGTTGCTATAAGGTGTTCTAACTGACTCCGTCTGATGAATTTCTTAAATTTTATGATAACTTTTACTGTTGTACATTATACACATAATTCACTATTTTAGTACTGGCCGACTCATAGAATTAAACCTTACATTAGTAATAACAAATGCTGTGCATATGTGTTATTTTTCAAAAGACCTCTCTGCAGGTCCAAATTCCTTTCATCGTTTAGTTTCCTTTAAAAAATACCTTTTTAAACGATAGTGCAATCAAATAATTACATGGACAATTTTCTTTTTTCCCATATAAATAATATTTTAAATTTAACATTCACTAATTCACTAACAATCACATAACCGTACCAAAGATTAAACATAATATAAGTATAATTGCAAATAATATAAAATACATTTGAATTTGAAACAAACTATTCCTTGTAATATTTTTCCCAAAACACCTTTTACGGCACGTACAGACAGCTAATTTGCAGTATCGTAATATTATAGATCGTATGTCTGTCTGTACATGGCAATTATGTTGTCGTTTACAGCATTAAGTTAAAAAGTTAACATGAGTCATGATTAATGACTCCACTCCGTTCCACTAGGTTGTTCACTGAACGGGTTTGAGACGTGCTGTCCCTATTTAACAGTAAGCAGATGTCGCATTATCACTCATAGATATGCCTAGTTATTTTAGGTCTTAGGGGCCATCCATAAATTACGTCACACGTTAGGGGGGAGGGAGGGGGTCGATAAAGTGTGACATTGTGTGACAAGGGGTGGGAGAGGGTCCTACATTTCGTGACGTCACATTTCAAACTCGAATAATTGGTATATATAGATAAATATTAAAAAACAATTAATGGAAATAAAACTTATTTCGGAACTGCTGTTTTAATTTAATAATTTTTAGGTGTAAAATTTCATAATATGTGACGTCCACTAGGGGGGGGGAGGTCTCACAAATGTGACCAGCTGTGACAAGGGGGGGGAGGGGTCAAAAAGTCATGAAATTAGTGTGACGTAATTTATGGATGGCCCCTTATTTACTAACAGGCGTAAGATAAAAATGTAAAAATAAGTCGCTCAGAAGTAACCCTAATTCATCATCTTTAGATTTCCTACGTGCAACTAGCTATCGACTATGTACTACAGACAAACGAGCATCTATCACCTGATGGTAACTGGCTACCGTTACCAATGTCATAAGTAAGTAAATAGTAAGATAGCGAAAGCTGATGTCTTTCAGTAATACAATGCGTTGCCGTCCAAAGTAGAAGAGAGAGAAAGAAAGAAAGAACTGGCTACCACGCTGGAACACGACGAATCGTATACCTAACACGTTACACGACATTTAAACAGATTACCCCAAAGTTACAAGCGTAAGTTACACTGTAAGATGTCAGCTTTTTACACCACAAACTTATAAGAGAAAAGTAGCGCTCTGCCTGCCGTTTTACCCGCCTTTTTGACCATTTTATCAGTCTGTGTATGTATGTATGTTTCTTTGTGGGGCTGCAGCGACCAAACGGCCTACGGGTTGACCGATTTTGATGGTTAATCCTTCTATGGTGTAGTTGTTCAGTATTACTTTTAACAGCATTCTGAACTACTGGGCTTGTTTTTGTCTTTTTAGGTTTTTACGCAGTCAGGTTTTTTGTTATTTTAATCATTTTTTTGAGATAATTAGTACCTCATATCCTACCTCATTCCACATCACGGTCTACATGTGTGCAAAATTTCATGAAAATCCTTTCAGTAGTTTTTGCTTGAAAGAAGAACAAACATTCGTATAAACTTTCACAAATAATATCCATAGGATATGGTCTGTGTTCACGCTTACCTACATAAACGCATGTACAACCTGCAGGCTAATTGCTCTTACCTAATTACCATTTCCTCGGTGATAAGCGCGTCCGTTTCTGTATCCGTCAATGAGACGGCTTAATTACGGACCGGGGATACAGTTGACTCCATGCTTTCTACATTAAACATACATACGAAATTATTCACGTATTCATAGTATAGGTACTAGCTGGTGTAGTGGTTCTTTGGGAGAAATATTGAACCGGGTTACTGGAGATTCCCAATTCATCCCTTTAGGCTTTAATACCTGTAAAATCAGTGCAGATAAATAAAAAACGGGTGAATCCACGAAGCTGAGAAACGGTCTGAGTGGCACAAGTTGGCGGAGGCCTGTGTCCAGCAGTGAATCAAAGACTAGTGGATGGAAAATATAACCTCGTTTTTTTTAATATTACATTAATCAAGGTCTAAAATGGACTGCAATACCTACATGTGGCGCACCGAATCAAATCGAAAAACAACGTTTCTTAGATTTTTTTACAGAAATAGCCGGCAAACGAGCTGACGATCCACCTGATGTTAAGTGGCTATCGTCGCCCATGAACATCAGCAACACCAAAGGCATCACTGATGCGTTGCCGGCCAAGAAAGAGAGAAGAAAAAGAAAGAACTGGCTCTCAAGCCCCCAGCCGGAACACGACGAGTCGTTTGGCGGCTGACTCATGCTCGAGGGTGGTAGTTATCCAGGCGAACCCCATGGAGAAGTAATATGGTATTAATTAAGAATTAAAATCAATATTACCAATATAATCCCTCGAGGGGCCCTACCACCAGCGGGCCGGATTTAGTCGCCTTTTACGACACCCATCCGGCGTGGGACTGGGGTTAGTATTCTAAACCGCCCCAATACGGCTCTTTTTTATGACATCGGCTAATGAAATATGTCAGCTGGTTTTGTTCGCATGCGATCTAACACACGTGGCGGCCAATAATTTATCCATTACATGGGTAGCAAAACTAGCAAATAAAGCGATAGTGAAATTAATCATCAACTGTATTATTCAAATAGATGCTTTCACAGGTATGGTTATACAACGAACGAAAAAAGAATATCGCATCATAAGCGCGTCGCAAGATGGGAGACGCAACAAGCGAATGTTGTGACCATTTATTTTCGGGATGAGTTTTTTTATTTATTTATTTAAATATTTATATCACCTCTTAAAGTAAGTAACAGTGGGCAAAACTTAATGCCTAATGACATTGACCACCATTCAACCCTGGGAGCATGTGGTAGAAGCTGATAGTAGGTGTTCACTTCTGTCTCTTTTAACGGCAAATTAGTTTCAAAGCTATTATTATGTCTGAAACGATATGTTCCTTCACCGATGTAAATGATTATATTACGAACATTACTTGTGCAAATAATTAGAGATTTTCAAAATTATTATTAATTCTTATTATTATTCCGTGAAGCCGTCTTGGTTAGCCGCCAAACAACTCTTCGTATCTCAGCTGGGGGCTTGAGAGCCAGTTCTTTCTTTCTTTTCGTGATGCCCATGGTGTTACATGGGTGACGATGTCCACTTATCATCAAGTGGCTCATTTCCTCATTTGTTTGTTGTTTACATGAAATATAAACACATTATCGTTTATTTATTACAGTAATGAAAAATATGTAATTTCCTGACTTGTTAAATTTGTAATTTCCAATCATGATCTCTGTCAGACAAGTTTTTGATCTACACATAAGTTATGATAACGGGTTATCCTGTTTGCAACAGCATGTATGGTCACACTAAATATGAATAATGCAAGTACACGGGTTGGGACGCGATAAATAACGATTATAATTTTATCGCGTCGACGATAAATCGAGTTATCGAACGTCAGAGGTGCAAGCAGCTTGTACGAGTACGTAGGTGTTAGCGGGCTTGGGGCGATACGGACGCTGTAGCAAGCTAGCAACTTGAAAATAACGACTATTCTGCTATTAACTAGAGAGCAACCGTTCTATATGAATATTGCTGTGGGTAGCTAGCAATTTAGAAATAATGGCTTTTCTGCTGTTAAGTAAAGAGCTCATTTAACGTTCTATAATTAGAATATTGATAATAATTGTACGATACACGGGGCGTCACAATAAATAAATTTTCTTTGTAAGTGTTGGAAAGGCACGAGCGCTATGTGTAGCAAGTAACTTAGAAAAAATGGCTTTTCTTTTCTTAACTAAAAAGTTATTTTAACGTTCTATCTGAATAATGATAATTTTACTTAGCCGTTACAGTACAATATACAATTCCGTTATAAGTGAATAAATGGAAATGACGAAGGAAAACAGCTTTTGACTTAGCTATCTCAGTGTACACAGAGAAACTCTTTTATATTTTAAGTTAAAGGCGATATTTATTAATGTAATGTAATGTAATGTAATTGATATAATATATTAAATTGTGTTTATTAGAAAATATCTAAATAACACAATTAAAAAACTCTTACATACTCTTACCTCCGCATTAGGTTTTTACCTGTGTCGCGGGCGGCATGGACGACACAATATACACATCACAGTAACACCCATGACCCGAGTAGAAATATTTATCTGTCACATAAATATCGAACCCGGAACCCCTCTCTTCGCAGGCAGGGTCGCTAACTACAGGGTCGTCAAATTCCTGTTGAAGTTCTATTAAGACCAAGTTTACAATAATTAAGAAACTATTTTAACTTAATTTAATATTGATGTTGCGACTTTTTATTAAGAATTTTTAAGTATCTAGTACTAATTCTAGCTCTAGAGTATAAGTTGACTGAAATGGTTGTCTGTGTGTCCCAAACGTCTTCTATATCAGGCAGCCTGAGTTTTTGTCTAATTCTTACGCGATTTACTGCAAGTGTTCAGAGATTTATGAGTGAAGGAACCCATATAGTAGGTAAGTTAGTGCCATTACTTGTTCCCGAGAAATAAGGTTGACTGTTTAGTGGCGAGTTATGGTATGAGTTAATTAAATGCAGTGTTTTGGTTAGCTACAGCGCGATAATTTATTTGTTACTGAATAGGTACGTGCGAGGGTATTTTTTTTCATGTTTATTATTATTTTATAGTAAGGATTTCATCATTATAACCTGCGTAATGAAAAAACCACATAGACTTTTATTATTACATTTCTGGTTAAACATAATTATGCAAAACAAAAAATTAAAATTAAATATCACAAAATAGCAACTATAAGTGTAGAACATATAGTATTATAAGAAACACTTTAATTAAAATATTCAAATACCTTACTTAACATTCATTAAATAGAATCTGCAGAAAGAATCCAGACCTTCAATACCGAATTAAGTGGCTAATTAAAACCTCGCTCACACCATTGCCCTTAAAAGCAGCCATCTTGAAACAAGTGGCTATGGACATTTTCACACCTTAGTTACACAATTATTAAGCTAATTAAAACTTAGAATCCCTTAATTACGAGATATTCGTTTAAAAACATAAGGATAAAAAGCTGCAACGGACAGAAAGAAAGACAACAATTGTGAATAAATTCATTAGTAGAAGCCAAGTTGGGATGGCAAGGAAATGGCTGCTGTCTTGCTATTCATGAATAGTTAATGCTTGTTTCACACTGACGGGACTGCTATAGAATAGCACCTGGGTAGTTGCCTATAATAGACGAATCGTAAGTGACAAATTTAAAAACAAGATAATATAAATAAATAAATATATATATAACGCTTCACACTCATAGCCCCACACTAGGATTCCTTGTGTCGTGGGTGCCATGGACAACACACTAGACAAGGACATTCACACCCAGACCGAGAACAGAAATTCAAACTCATCATTCAAATTTCCGCCTCGCTGGGAATCGAACCCAGGACCCTTGGTGCGGCGATCGGGCATGGTAACAATTGCGCCACACGGGTCGTCATATAAAATATTTTATGTAATATACGTAAATCATAAATAAATCCACAACGCCGGCAACGCATTGGTGACGCCCTCGGTGTTACTAATGTCCATGGGCGGCGGTGATCACTTACCATCAGGTGACCCGTCTGCTCGTATTCCTGCTTAAAGCATAAAAAAATGATACCTGTATTATACGTATTGTAAAAATACAAATGATAATCCATTTCAGTACCCATTTAAATAAATGGTACAAATTATAAAACACAATTGCAGGTGACAGGCTACAATTGTACCTACAAGGTTGTTGTCCAATAAAAATTGTAAAACTACTTTATTGACCACATAATAGATGGTTCCTTTGGTGTTACATAGGTACGTCGGTTGGTGGCGATGACCATTTGCCATCAGGTGGTCCTCGTATGCAATTTACATTAAAAATATAGTAAAACCTGTTCTGTAAAAGTGGTCTCACCTGGAGAATAACTCCTAGCTTTCTCGGCCTGAACAAGTGTTTATTGATATTATGAAAGGTAATACAACCTTCAAGTATTTTCCTCTATAAATATTAAATCATAGTGTTGAAGTTTAAGTGTATAAACGTTTATAACCACTGAAAATGTTAATAAACCTGACTTGAGAAGTCGAGAGTAAAAGCAGAAACAAATAATTTTCTCATGCAGTAGTTCATTTCTCATTTAATGATAAAGACAATTTCAATTGATACTTTATTTTATAGTATTCTATCTATATATTATGACGACCATAGGCTCTATAGCCTAGTTGGTAGTGACCCTGCCTGCGAAGCGAGGAGTCCCGGACTCGATTCCCGGCCGGGGCAGATATTTATGTGACAAATAAATATTTGTACTCGGGTCATGGGTATTAATGTATTTTGTTATATGTATGTGTCGTCCATACCACCAGCGACACAGACAATAACCTATTGCGGGGGTATGAGTTATTAGCGTTTATTTTTCTATTTATAGTATATTCCATCTAAAGTCTAACCTGAACGATATTTCTTCAAACCTCAAACCCCACAGTAAATTAAAGTCATTTAATTCTCGTAACATAAAGCTAACTATTTTATGTGACAACGCCCTGAGGAGAGTGATAATAAGAAAAACACGAGCATCAAACCCGCCTCTTCCATATAACGCCAATTTAATTACTGTGCGGCCGCAAGTAGCTGGCTGAAGAGAACAAATTTATTAAGAAAACATCAAACAAGAAGCGTAGTAGTGTGAAAGTATAAAGAATCACTAGTACATGCTTACGTTATAAATTTTAGGAACAAAAAATAACCAACTTCAATATTACTAAAAAAGTACTTATCAGATCTCGTTCAAATTTATGTGGGACTACATGACAAGCACCTGCTTTCGATTAAAAAAATCATCAAAATCGGTTCACCCAGTCCAAAGTTCTGAGGTAACGAACATAAAAAAAGAAAATACAGTCGAATTGAGAACCTCCTCCTTTTTTGAAGTCGGTTAAAAATGCGTTGAAATATTCGCGCCCTCATCATCTTCACGTAAATATATTCACAAAGTCAGTGTAAAGATCCCATACCCATAGCCATAACATAAAGGTATAATTGACCGATCATTACGGACGTAATGCCGTCTTTATGATCGCGTGAACCGTGAGTTATTTTATTTGGTCTTGTAATATTTTGTATTTTTTTGCGCCATTCCAAAATTATTGCTGTTGTAATCAACATGAGTACCACGCTCGAAGCGTGAGAGTATTCGCCGTTTGTTCTTTTAACGAACGAAAAGCCTTTTAATTGACTTAAGATCAGATTGTGTTCTGCTACATATTTAGTATTATTTACATAGGTTTAATTTTGGTTTGGGTTTGTATAAAAAAGATTTGTATTTTAACAACATGGCCACCTACAGGACTATAATATTTGTAGCTATAAACAATCATCGTCACGAAATGAATAGGTACATGAAGTTTGGCTTCAGAGCCAGTTCTTTCTTTCTTTTCAACCGACTTAAAAAAAGGAGGAGGTATTCAATTCGACTGTTTTTGTATGTTTGTTACCTCAAAACTTTCGACTGGGTGAACTGATTTTGATAACTCTTTCTTTAATCGAAAGCTGGTACTCGTCATGTAGTCCCACTTAAATTTAGCGAGATTTGCGAGATCTGACGAGTAGTTTTTGAGTTACCCCAAATTTTGAAGTTGGCTATTTTTTGTCAAGTTATTTACAGTAAATGATGTCTTAGAAATTTATCATCACTTGCTTTGTTGAAAAAAAATTTGGTGGGAACACCTGTACTAGTACGAGTTCTGTATAATATTCTCAAAATTGTGTGAAGTCACAATAAAATACACAAGTAGGAGTAAAAAGTGACCTAAATCTTGTATCCCATAAAGTTTCTACTGATTTCGCATTCAAATCTGTATAAAATTAATATTCGGAGATACGGAGATGAGGCACGTAATAAATTCATAAATATCATCTATACTATACGCCATATTTACATACCTAAATAAAAATTAATGTTGCTAAGCACAAAACCCGAGAATGGCTCGACCAATTCGACAATTTTTTTTAATATGTTTCTTAAGGTACACGGAAGGTTTTATTAATAAAATAAAATAAAAACTTTTAACAGAACTAAGTCTGTTCGGGTAGCTAGTTAGTCATAAATGTCATAATTATATGCTATTATGCCATATTTTATGCCACTATTTTTACTTATAAGCTTTCGAGTTTCGAGAGATATTTGGCAAACATTAAATTCAATAATGAGTATGTGATGTTTTGCCCTAATTAATGGTAATTACTAAATAATTTATAAACGAGTGAGTTTTCTGTAGCAATGCATTAGGTTCCTTATATGTAAAATTGAAATTTTGTTTGAAATGAAGAGTTTGGGTTTGCAAGGCTTGATAGAAAAACATTTCTTATCTATTGTTTATTATTTCAAAATGTTTTTGTTATTTATCAATGCTACCTATATACATAAGGAATACCTATAGGTACATATAGTAAGGTTTAACATTGATAATAACAAAAACCTTCTGTAGTTGTATCATGCCATGCGTACTATGTCTTTCGCTGGCTGTACATAGTATTTTTCGAAAGTCCCTACTATAAAAAAAACTGTTCGACGAATCAATCAAGGCTCACTAAAGATTTCAAAGATGGCGGCGAGATTTTCAATTAAACAACTTCACGCTGTGTTCGGCACCCCGTTTTTGATAGCTGTCAGGGTTGGGGAGTTATGATAATATTATTATATTTTTAAATTAAATTTCGATAATAGAACAAAGCCAGCCAGACGTCACAAGTCCGAATAATTAATGAAGCGCTATATTTGTGTCATCATTACTTATTGTAAGTCCCCCACCACCGCGTCAAAAGTCTCCAACTACGTCAAAAACTTGTGAATGGATTTACATTTTTTCACCACAGGATGGTTGGTTCAAGACACCTATTTTTATCATTAATATTTTGTATAAAATGACTGAATATGTTGATAATAATTTAACAGATCGGAAAAGCTTAGACCGAATGGGAACTTCCATGGCGTGCGCTTTGTACATGAAAATCTGCATATCATAGAATCTCTGTTTTAAGGCCCGTATTAAAAAGCGCATCTCAGATTTTACAAATGTCACTTATTCATTCATATGATCTGACGTATGAATCTTGTGATCGCAGAGATCTTATGATCGGTTTATTAATACGGGACTTAAGAGACCTGTGATACTATTATCGTAGTAATTTTTTAGCGATTTATTCACATATTTGAATATTATAATAGATACATTTGTATGAATATACGTAAATCCTATAGTCACACTTAAAATTTTCTAAAAAAATCAGCCCATTTACTCAGAAACTTGTAAGACGCCATCAATTAACGTATTTCTTGCAGTATATCTACACACGAACCATCGATCTGTCAGCCCTACATCCTGGGTGGCGCGACGGTGCGGTGCCTCAAACAACTCACCACTAAAAGGGTTTGACACGAACCGTCACTCGTAAGAAATTAGTGGTAACTGGTAACGCTTTGATGGCGTATCGTGTTGCATCGACCTAATTGCCCCAACTTTGATCTTTGGAGATGTTTTTATTGCGCTCGAAGGCTGATGGGAACCAGACGGTTAGGTTTGTGCTGCAGTAGTAGAGAAGATGTTGGTTTATCTGTCCGTCTGTTGGAATGAATTTTACCGAATCTAATTTACAAAAATAAATTTGTGTATAAACTAGATAGTAATGGAGGCCATACACGATCAAGTGTACTTGTCAAATTTGCAGTTTGACTTGACGCGGCATCCAGTGTGCATGAGACAGCTATATGGCCAGATAGCTACGTGGCTATACACGGTCAAGTATACTGGATGCCGGATGCAAGTATGCTGGATGTCAAGTCCGCTGTAAACTTGACAAGTATACATGATCGTGTATGGTCTCCCTTAAGCTTGTGATGCAGTAGCAGATGAGATGTGTCCTATTATTGTATAACACTTTCAGTGAAATCACTAGACGCATAGTAAGTAGGTATATTAAGGGCGAATCTTACTAGGTATACCTCATAATGTTAAAAATGTAAAAGTTTGTATGTTTGGTAGTCTTTCACGCAAAAACTACTGAATGGATAAACCATGGTCTGGAGTAAGATATAGGGTACTTATTATCCCAGAAAGGGGCCATCCCTAAATTACGTCACACGTTAGGGAGGAGGAGGGGGGGGGGGGGTCGATTTAATGTGACATTGTGTGACAAGGGGTGGAAGGGGGTCCTAAATTTCGTGACGTCACATTTCAAAATTCATGGCTACATAACGTGTGCTTACTGTAAACCAGCTGTTATTGTTGTCTACGGTTTTAATTTAAGTAACACCTAAAATAAAACCGATGTGCCTGAAAGAAGTGAGAGACAATTATGCAAAATGTTCATAACGTTTGTTGTATACTTTGTTACCTCAGAACTTTCGACTAGGTGAACCGATTTTGATGATTATTTTTTTACTCGAAAGCTGGTACTTGTCACGTGGTCCCACTTAAATTTGAACTAGATCTGACGAGTAGTTTTTGAGTTATTTTGAAGTCGGTTATTTTTTTAATGGTAAAATTCAGATTATTTTACATTAGCTTTAATATTCAGCTACGTTTCCTAATAAACTTCGATTTTAACTACACAGTATTGGACATGATTTTCAAACGCTACAACGTAAGGATTATTCAGTGAAGCTATACTCGCTGTAACGGTACCTCTGGCAGTGTAGTGGTGGCCCAATATCCCCATTAGCTTCTGTCACGCATCAGCCGCGTTTGAGCCGCGTCTGAGTCATTGCGTCTGCTTTACTTTATCTTCATTGCGATTAACATAATTATAATAACTTCAATAATAATAACTTCAGTAATATATACTCTAGTAACACACTCATACATTCATAACTTTCATAACTCGAAAGTCGAAACTACTATTCTTTGACGTCGGTAACTTTGCAACCAGTAGGTACCGCTCATGTTAGGGAATGTTTCTTACAGTTTCTTTAGCTGAGGAGTTTATTTACCTGCCTTATTTCTACTTCAATATAAAATACTTTACTCTGAAACTGTGATAGAATCAAAAAAATAATAATCTGAATTTTATCAAGAAAAAAATAACCGACTTTAAAATCTCTCGAAAACTACTCGTCAGATCTAGAGCTCTTTAAGTGAGACCACATGACAAGTACCAGCTTTCGATCAAAAAAATAATCATCAAAATCGTTTCACCCAGTCAAAAGTTCTGAGGTAACAAACATAAAAAATACAGTCCAATTGAATACCTCCTCCTTTTTTGAAGTCGGTTACAAAATAGGTAATGAATGAGGTACAGAGGCAGGCAGAGTAGCCCAACCAGGATTCAAGGATGGATGGATGGCTTTATGTTAGGTATATTTAAGTTTTTGAAGTAAAACTTCTTTAGGCGCGACTTGAGAGTAACTCAGATTATTTTTCGGACAAAAATAACGCTCATATGTGTGTGTTGATGCAGTTTCCGCTATTTAAAATGAAAACAAACCATAAACAAAATTGAAATATAGATACCTACAAAGTCTATAGATTCAATAAGTATCACGGGGTAACGAATAGTTAAATTATAGCTTTATTAACGGTATGATTAACGGTAATTACAGCTTTATAATCGTTTTTGTTAAGTATATTATTAATAAATATGAGTCAACTGTAATAAGATATTTATTTTAAATTAAGTTTAATTTTTTTGGTAATATATGTCACCAATGTCAAATAAGTTTTACTTCAATCGCGCGTAAAGATTACACGCACACACTTTTTTTAGTATAGTTTTTTCTAAGTATCTAATTGACAAGAAACCTGAAGATTCACCTGATAGTAAGTAACTATCGTTGCTCATGGATATCAGTAACACCTATTCGTTGTCCATAAAGACAACGAAAGAGTTAGTCAAGGTAAAGTTAGTCAATGTGCATGCAACTCAAAATTATCTAAAAACGAAAGAGCACATACCTACAAGAATGTTTTGTTTAGAAGTTTCTTCCCGATTCCTTGTTCCTTCAGAAATGTCCGAAACTTACCTTAAGCTCGGAAACATTATTATTTACTAGAGGCGTCTAGATTTCTCAACTAGCTATTCAACCACACGCTAAGTTGCTTACTTTGTCTATATTACCTCATTTAACTTACAAGCTTGTATTCGTGCATACTGCATATTTATTATTGCTTGTAAATACGCGTAGGTATATGTAAGGCATTATAACATTCCATGACCTTTGTATTAAACAAAATGAAAATACTAAAAGATTAAATAAATAAAATACTTATCAAAACGAAGCAAACATTGCATGACAATAATTATGATAACACTTTACATTTTTCGTTATCGCCCTTCAATTTTAACCACACGTCACTTGATCCTAAACATATTAGACGTAGAATTGAAAATTGTTTGAATGACACGCCTTCGTGACTTCAAAGAACACTACATCGATTTGTGGACCGATGTATTGTCAATATGGCTCGTCTTTTAAACCTTATAAACTAAGACATAGAGTTGAGAATCAATTGGTATGCTGTCATCAGAAGTGGGATACATCCATTAATAAAATGTTATCGTGAAATGATTGAATGCGCTTCCACAGCTGTTTTGCAGGTTTTAGTATTTATGTTTGACTCGCACGCAATGGTTGATGTATTAACCAGTTGCAGTCGAGTTTACATAGTTTAATGGTTGAATTTTAATGTAAATTGCATGATCGACAAATTAGATGTTGGTATCGATCGAGTAACGGCCCACTGAAAATCAAAGGCTTCTCCAAGTAACATAAAATGCCTAGAGCGTATTTATTATTACCAAGGTATAATTTGGAATATCGAGCTTGAAACAGCTATCACAAAGGCTACTGCGACAAGGCTTGATCTACATTTTAATGTTATTAATACCCCTTTTGGATTTGCTGGTCACCAAGTACTGTTTGGACAAACCGTAGTATGTTTCTGGGTTTCAGTTTTTTGACATGGTTGGGCGGAATAGAGCGTTTCTACTCAGGTTGCTCCAATGAGGATTGCTGGAATAGTGGAATAGTTAATAATAGTGGCTAATGTTCGGTTTACACGTATTAACTAGTTAAGTAGTTAACTAAATTTTAAGTAAATCAATACGTGTAAGCGGACAATTTAGTAGTTTAGTAATTTAGTAGTTAAGTAATCAAATAGATAAGTAATTTAGAAAATTTTCTATTTTCTGTTAAGTAAGTGGGCGGGGCTTATCACTTAACACGTTTGGACAGGCCCTTTTAAGTTAAAATTTAGTAAAATGCTTAAGTAGTTAAGTAGAATTGTATGAACTAAAGAACTTTACTAAATTATTACGTGTGGACGGACACTAAAAATTATTCACTTAAAATTTAGTTAAAATTTACTTATCTACTTAACTACTTAATACATGTAAACCGGACTTTACACATACGATCCACTTGATGGTAAGTGGCTATCGTCGCCCATGGACATCAGCGACACCAAAGGCATCACTGATGCGTTTCCGGCCAAGAAGGAGAAAGAAAGAGCTGGCTCTCTTCTGCACTGAATTCTAGGTTTACTGGATTAGACTATGCGTTGTCTGTCATTCAGCAAAGGTTTTGCGTTTAGCAAGCGTTTAATATGATGGTGATAATTTCCATAATTCGTAATAGAATAGACTAGACACAAAGAATTTTGGTTGAGCGCGCCAGAGGGCGTCACTGTCTAGTCGCAAAAAACTCTTTAACCGTATTTGGTTCAGCCCTGTATCATTAACCACTTAGATACCAAATAGACTCCAGCTATAATAGATCTCGGGGATCGCTAATTTGTTCCTAATCATTGCCAAGAGTGACCGGACCGACCGATAAAGATGCCGCTGTAGGGTGGCAATTAGGGCTTGTAATATCGGAAGGTTTTCAATTCCGATATTGATTTTCGATATTTGATCCTAATATCGGAATTCCGATATCAATATCGGAATTACACATAATTTTTTTCAATCATTCAAATTTAATTTTATATTGTAAAGTAGGACTTCTTGGATAGTAAAAAGGTTTTTAATCAATAGGATAATGAAATATTAACGTTTTTAATACTATTTTATTCTCGTTCGTTGCAAATATCACCTAAATCTATTAAATTCGGTTTTGTTTTCGTGTTAAAAAATCACTAGCTTAAATTTTTTAGGATTTTTGAATCACAAAATAGTTTTTACTGATAGATGAAATTCAGCTGCACCAAATGTGACAGCTATACGACAGAAGCTATGTTTTGTACAACGATAAAAGCTGATGTGACTTGAAGTATCGCAATACATTTGCTAGGACGCCTACTTTCCTGGCGGCTGCCTTAACTTTGGATTCAATAAACCGCTCAAAGTTAAGGTTTAAGGATATCTCAACTTCTGGCGGTGGGTGTATTGTACTGTATTGTACTGTCTGAAATGATTCACTCTTCCAACCCGGGCCTCTCGTTCAGACTGTATTTTGGTCGTTTCTGGTCGGAAGCTTGCCAGGTATAGCTCAACCAGATCGTTGATATGCAGCAGGAATAAAGTTTTGGAGACAAAAGATCCTTGAGAAAGTCCGGAATTGTTTGTAGTATGTGATGTAAGGTTGCTTGAGAAGAGTAATCTTTGATAACGACTCTGAATGAACGTTCACTCAGAAAGTCTTTAACCCCGCTGATCAGGCCAGGGAATATACGACACACGCATACGCATACGGGACATACGCAGGAAGCATGATCAATAGGCTAACATACTAAACCATTTCGAAGGCCTTCGAAATGTCAACATACGCAGGAAGCATGATCAATAGGCTAACATACTAAACCGTATCGAAGGCCTTCGAAATGTCAAGGGAAAAGGCAAGCGCCTCTCCATTATTCTCAAGGTCCTCGCCCAAGATACAAGTGGCATATGCTAGAATGCGGTAGAGTGGTACGCATTAGGCTATAGCGCTAGGGTCACTGAGGAGACCATTGTGTTCGAGGTATGCTATGAGGCGCATGTTCAATATACGTTCCATAATCTTCCAGAGTATATAGGTAATTAAAATTGGCCGATAATTAGCAGGGTCAGCTCGACTGTCATTCATGGGCACGGACTGCACGTTGGCAAGCTTCCACGATTAAGGCACTATGCCAATCTTAATTGAGAGACGAACCAAGCGTGGCAAAACAGTAGATAACTGAAGAGAGCTGGAATACCATCTGGTACCAGCTTTTTTCACGTCTATACATCGTAAGGTTTTAAAAACCTTTGTTGTATATGTGGACCTCCGATATACAATGAGGTATCTGCGGTGAATGGTCATTGACAGTTAGTTGCGTATTCTCAGCATCTAGAGATTCTTACAGATGATCTACAGAAGATGATGAACTAAAATAACAGAACTAAGTTTGGAATAGATTTTTTTCGTATTGCATTATTCGTGCAGTAGGCTGAGCAGGCTCACAACAGGAATACGGTAAAAAATATGAACTCTACCTCCCTACACAGCTAAAATATATTATAAATTCTTACTTGCTCAATTTTATGACCTAGTGGCCTGTATACCTTGCGGCACGCATTAAATTCATTTTGTTTAAATTAAAATTTAAAATTTACTGATTCCGATATTACGATATCGAATCACTCAGTATCGGAATTGTAATATCGGGTTTCACGTTCCGAGATTCCGATATTTCGGGATTCCGAGATTCCGATATTCAAGCCCTAGTGGCAATACGACCGTTTTCTAAACTAGACTATAAAGAGGAAAGCATTGAAGTATTATTACTAGCATATAGAACCGACACCGCGAACATAATGTATGTCCCAATGAATTGGCGCCGATCGGCTTCAATTTTCAGTGGATTCGTTTGATTTTGAAAGAAGAACGGGAGCTCAGTTTTGAACCTCCCGGCGGGACACACATTTTGTTCGAGATATCTGTTCTATGACATTATACTTCAATGGAGGAAAGTTTTGTTTCTTGTTTGTTTATAATAAATAACTACTGGACCTATTTCAAAGATTCAGATAGTAACACAGGCTATATTCTATTTAAAAATAGGGATCTATACGAAAACCGAAATAACGCGAGGGCGGTTACTAGTAGTAAGATAGTATCACTAATAAATAAACGCTTACTAAACACTCATACCCCCGCAGTAGGTTATTACCTGTGTCGCGGGTGGCATGGACATTCACATACATACACATGGCTAACACATCACAATAACACCCATGACCCGAGTACAAATATTTATCTGTCACATAAATATCTACCACGGCCGGGAATCGAACTTTTCGCTTCGCAGGCAGGGTCGCTACCAACTAGGCTACGGGTCGTCAAATATTAAATTATTAATAGATATACGGTAGCTAAGTATAGGTATTTTTAATTCATTCAAGAATCTGCAATCAACGTCTTGTCTACAGAATTTGAATTCAATTTCACCACAGATTAGTAAATATTTAAGTGTAATTATCTACGTCTGTTTCCTGAAATTTAGTTCTATACATATTTTTAATGTATCAACAGTTTAAATATAAAAGTATTATACGATTAGTTTAAGAGACATCTTTTGTGAGTGAAAATTAAAAGTTTTATATAGAACTTTCAGTTGTTTGTAAATCATCTAAAAATTATGTTCACTTTGCTGCAGTCTTATTCTACTCTTATATTACCTACGTCCTTAACGTATACTATACTTTCTTCTAGTGATTACTAAGACTTACAGGTTGTAAAGAAAAATAAATTTAACACTACGTAACGAAACAAACCAATAATGTCCACTAATAAAAGTAAAGCAAGGTCACTCTACCAGCCTCAAACAACAGGTCCTTAAATCGTGTGCCGACTAATCATTAAAATTATCATTAAAAAGTCCATCATTGCTCAAATCTTGTCAGAACTAGGCGCCGGTTAATTGATAGTTTTCGGCCACTCATTAAAATAACCACAACGTGTGTCTGTATAAATATTGTGTTTCTGACAAATTAACGGAAGGAGCCGTTGAAAAAAGTTTTAGAGGGTTCCGACGTCCGCCCGACATAAATAGGACGAGGCGCTTGAATGAGACTGGATGCAGACGGAATAAATTATCGTGTCGCTACGATGTCGATACAGGATTGTTTTTAACGTGATCTGTGTATTTATTAATAAAGTATAATTCTTTACATAGGTAATTCTATAAAATTATTTCACTTAATGCAAAATATCGTATGATGTTTAGGTATTAAAAGAACAACATATTTATGATAGTGGCTGTAAGAATTTAATATTGTTTATCAAGACCTGGATCTATAGTATAATATACGGCAAAAAAACTATCAGAATCTTTATTTTAATGATCTGAATATATGATAACGGCATAAATGTAATATTTATCCAAACTAATATAATATTTATCTAAATTTTAGTAAACAAATTAATAATTATTCTTAACCAACACTGACATATTATGACAAATAAAAAAATACTTAATTAAATTCACGTTTTTTTCATGCTATCTGTATTTAATTAATCTACTTACGTAAGTAATTACCTAATTCTGTTTCACTTGCAAAGTTACAACACGGAGAATCCTCTAAAAACATTAACATTTTACTTTACGTTTTACTTTGCATTTTAAAGTAGAAGACTTCTGTGAGTCAAGTATAGTGAAAACATCACCAAGTGTGTATATATGTACAAGGCTTGGAAACGTCAAATACCTTTATAAACTATTTATTAAATTATGCAGTGAAATTATAATGCATAAAATATTAACTAACATACTTACAAAATACTACAGATTAAGCGAACACAATTCTCCAGCGAAGCGATATCGATCGCATGCCATGCTAACCCCCGGCGGCGGCTTTGAAGTGTCGGTCTGTTTACACTAAGCTAACTGAGAAACAAGTCGTTTCAGCGGCTTCCTTTGATCTCGCCGATCGCTTTTTACCCGCCATCTTGAGTTATTGCGTCGGAACTGCTGCGTTACGCCGAATTTGCGCCACCTGTTAATTTTGCGTCCATGAAACTTGAGTCGTAGTTAAATTATGTTTTTATATTTTGAATGGCGGATACACAGGAATTCACGGGATACGAATTACGATACTTATGAGTGATGTTTCAGACTTATGATTTGGAGTAGGTTAAGTTTATTGCTATTGAAAATATAAGTACCTATAACAGTGACAAATACAACAAAGGAACAAATGCACGAGGCATTTATTCCTTTCTTTCTTTCCTTTCTATTTAATTCGAAATCTATATTATAATATAATTTCCAGGAGAAAAAGTAAAAGTATTTTTTCCTAGTCTTCAAATCAAATCAAATCAAAATTTTTATTCATATAGGTACCTACACTGATAGAACTTATGCATGTCATTTTTTTAATCTACCAGCTTTTCGGAAGGGTGCTTGTCATGTCTTCAATTTAAACTCATAATTCCTCTGCTGCAGTAGGTGCTCAGGGCTGCCCTGGCCGACCAGCTCACAATTTTCGATCAGGCCACTCCGGTTTTTCAGCTCTGCTTTTAATAATTAAGAAGGAAATACTACAGTAAAAGCTTTAGTATTTTCCTACCTGAGAACACAAACACGATTTTTCATGAGAAACAGTTTGGATTTAAATTCTTTAGCTCCTGCTTCGATATACCTAACTTTAAAATTAGTATAGATAGAATATGTTAAAACCTACCTTACTCAGATAGGTATTTCATAAGAAAATTCTTTGACGTGAACCTTTTCAACCCATCAGTTGCAGCTTGTTAAAACTTAAAAAACTACCTGTAAATTACCACTTAAAACATTTAATTTTACTAATTGCGACTTAATATTCAGTGAAACCGCATTCACATTTAACACGAGAAAAAGTAACCCAATCAAGTTTGCATTATAAATATTTTAATCCAATAAAATTAATCAAAAACCCCGCCAAAGAACGAAAGCACGCGTGAACTTTTAAAAGTCTGAGCTGGTAGGCGGGGCGGACCAAGCTCCGCCCTGTGACGTCACCACACAACATGGCGGATGCAGGCTACGAACGAATGCACATTGATTGCAACAAACGTCAAGCACTTTGAGTTTGAAATATAATCGTAATTAATTGATATGTATCCACACAACTTTGAGTGGGACAAATACTAACGATTAGGTAGGTACTAACTGGACGATTACTAATATTTACTACTAATACTAACCCATACTAGCAGTCCTAAGCTTTTCAGTCTTTTTACCAAAGAATAATAACTACTAATATTATTATGCTCATTGATACTAAGACCAACTAACCGACTACAGTTCCTCCTACTGTTCTATTCGTGGTTTGTCACAGATGTCTACTGGCGCCATTGGCGGCAGCGGATAATGGCACTGCAATATAATTTGCTATCCTCATCACATAAACGCATAAACGCTTTCACACTCATTCCCCGTAGTAGGTTTTCACCTGAGTCGCGGGTGGCATGGACGACATATGTAACACATCACATCACAATAACACCCATGACTCGAGTACAAATATTTATCTGTCACATAAATATCTGCCTCGACCGGGAATCGAACCCGGGACCCCTCGCTTCGCAGGCACGATCGCTATCAATTATAATAGGCTACAGGGTCGTCAGGGGACATAAACAAAATACCTTGTCAGACCAGGAAAGAGTCCATCGACATTGAACATTTTGTAGTAACCCACAATTGGCTCATCTGCAGTTGGCAACCACAGTTAATCAGGGAAGGTTGACTTGAAGTTAAGGTAAATTCATCTAATTATGTTACTTTTTTATGACGATGACTTATTTTCAGTCAGTGTGAAGGGCCAAAAAAATGTCCGTTTGAAAAAATATAAATTTCGGCGAGTGTAAAATAAAAAGTAATTGAAGTGGAATGCATAATTTGGGTTTCATAATGGTTTTATTTTATTTTTCACTCACAGAGCTCCATCGTGGGGCTTAAATTAATGTCACCGAAAGAAATAAATCACATAACTCGGTGAGATTTCCCTAGCTCCGAACCTGAGTTACTACTTTTGATTCAAAGAACCTAAAAATTCTACTCAAGAAATAATATTGTACCTACCTACCTACTAATTATATTTGCACATATTAAAGAATACAAAAGTACTAAAAAACTAGGGCGTAGGACTGCAAATGCAAGCCTGCGACCTTAACAAGTTGTGACCTGCAATAAAGGTACCTACTTAAGCTTAATTCTGCTTTAAAACTGACCCTAGTTAGACTCCTAATTATACAATTCTAGTTATTACGAAGCTCGATTGAATACAGGTACTGATTCTGTTTTATTGTTTCTTGATCGACGATTTATAGTTTGTAGTTCAGTACCAACCGATATTAATATTTTATATTTAGATATATCCTCCCCATTGTTTTATTAGATTTTATATTTACTCTGGAACTGTAGACTGTTTAGTCGGCAGTCCACCAGTTCAGTTATTTCTGTTTTAGTACAGCAAAATCACAAATTTAAAATTTTATTAACAAAGAAAATATACCAATGTCAAAGTCCGACCCTGTACCAAACCAATGATTTGCCAGACCCTCAATAATGTAATGATTGGCCCAAAAAGGCGCCAACATTTTTCTCTCTGATAAAACTAAATATGTGTAATTTGGCCAAACTAATAACATATAATTTGACGGAGCCGACCAACGCTGCACCGTCCTTGGTCATTTGCAACTAAAATGACGGCGGTAAACCTGACTTATGACGTGATTATACGAAGGAGTATTTAGGATTCGATTGTTAGTGCTTCTTGGTAGAATTAAGTTTTATATCCTTTATAAAAAGAAGGCTAAGTGATTCTAAATTCAGCTTCTTACACAGGTAGCGTAAGTTCGAATCCGCGTCGAATTTTTGAAAGTGTGAGTTGAACAATTTATTACTTGTTTAATTACAGGAAAATATAATAAGGAAACAATTTAAGCATTATATTTCTCTGATAAATCTGTTTCAACCAGCCAGATAGAAAAAAATAGATTGGGCCCCTTTACTTTTGTTATTAGTATAAAAAGAAATAAGTAGAGAAACGCAAATCACTGAAGAGAAAACAAAAATTATTAATACGGAAAAAGAAATGGTCGGTATTACAAATTACAGTGGTGTCGTAAGTTATTGGTTCAACCCCCTCATTAGGCTAGCGCGAAATTGGCATACGTCACACTTTGACGGATAGACCGATAGTTGCGCCGGCGCCGACATTTGGCGCCAATGTTTGATAATGGTACCTGTGAATAGGGTCACTATGATATATCCTTTCCCGGATATCTGAAATACACCATGCTTTATTTGGTTTGATAAGTAAATATAAAAAAAAAAAACATGAAAATGTACCTTCATTGTTCACCTTCATACCATCATTAATATACTTTAATTACCTAATAGTGTTAGGATCATTCAAAATTTTTTGAATTTTAATATTAACTTTTTTACGCCTCAAACGTCAAAAATAAATTCTTGTTATGAGAAGTAATGCATGTAAAATAAAAATTGATAAAGATATTTGATTTTAAATTAAATACAGGTCCTTCATTGACAACGCATAGCCGGAGACAAATCTTTTCATTATTCAAAAGGCAGCGTAACGCATACTCAACTACACTCCTCCAATGCGAAGTTGAAGAGGCTACCGAGATTGGCATAACGGCTAACTGTCAGTTAGCGACCGGACCAAAAGTCAATCGTCGATCTATCGAACTTCCCAGAAAACTTCGATTCGTATTAACCATAACCATGGTCACCCTACCGGATACCTATTAGGAAAGTATTATAATAAGGAAATTACACCTAGGTGGTATTTAGGCGTAATTTTATGATCTTAAAAGTAATTTAAACGCTTTCATGGTCAAAAAGGTGTGGTAAGAGGAATTAGAAAATACAAAAGTGGCGTGTTTACAATAATTGTTATATTTTTGGGTTTCTATTGTTCAAATGGCACCGACAAAACTTTCACTGGTTCAGGTAGAGAAACCTAATGAATGTCATATTCGTACGAGGTTAAATTCTTAAGTCATCAAGGTATCAGGTCAAAAGAAATTTTGAAATTGATTTCTCATATTTTTATTTAAATACCCAAAAAAGTGGTTACCGTTATTTAGATAGCAGTAATACCAATGTCGTACCAATCAAAATGAAATCGGATCAAAATCTGATCGAAGATAAGAAGAAAGCAATATTATTTCTGGCTCTCCGACACTGTCACCGAAACAGTAGGTTAACAAACAAAAGGAAATTAGAGCAACAAACGAATTATTGTGAAAATACAGAATTATAATATAAAATAAAATAAAAATATTAAATTGCCTAAGGACTCGTGTACGACAATTCAATATCAACCTGATATTATACAATTAAGAATTGTACTTGACTATGTCACAGAAATACAACGATTTTTTTAAACCAAATGTACAGCATTCCCCGATAGCTCTTCAGCTCTTCACACATACGAAGGAGGCATCCCGCAAGGTACATAAATCTATAAGAAGCGTTTAAATCACTTAGGTAGATAATAAAAAGTATTAGTATAAAATAAATTAGTATAATGCATTTTACCTGGTCTCTTGAATTTTCTGACATTGAATTGGCAGAGGCCTTAGATTTAGATTGTGTGCAGTTTCATCTCGACTGACAATTGCAATTCATACGAGCAGTGATGATGATGAATATACTACTGGAAAACTTTTAAGTTTGCTACAAAAATTTATTAATTTAATGACAAACATACACGTTTTCGATTTTATGTCAAAACGTTTACCATTTTCACCTTTCGTTAAATCGTCAGTAGTAAATATATGTGAATCTTTTGACTTTCACGGAATCAAAAGGGCCGGACGTGATGGCCCACCGTTCCTTTTTACGGTGACAAGTGTCCAATTATCTCCGATTGAAAAAATAATAGAGAGTCGGAACGCGTTTCGCATATGAAATACGGACGGGCGTGTTCGAAACACGTGAGTTTTTGTGGTCCCCACCCGTGAAGTTTGATGCGAGGAGGCTGACATATTCGGACGTGCCAGTGGCTCTGTCGGCGGAATTCACGAATATTCCTGCCATGTTTTGCCCTTTATGCATTCAGCGGCGATCCCTTTCAGGGCCGAATCGATTCTTCGGAATCGTTGCTATATTTTGGCAAGGTATGCTGGAATTTCTCTAGCCTGTTTCTTTGGTCTCAATCGGCCTTTGTCAGCAGATTTATGATTTCTGATTTGTGTATGTATGTGTGGTATTATGGTATGCAGAATATGTTATAAGAATTCATTTAAGAAAATTTTGAGTATCACAAAACAAGACTAGAAGAATTTAAGTTTATTATCACGTAAATCTTAATATTAAAATAGTTTTACCATGAACAATTACAATATTTAGTTCTAATTTACCTACTATTTTACACTGACAACTCAACCTCAATCGTTCAGCCAGCTAACTAGCCAACCAAATTGTCCATAAATATGACATGTGTTAGAACTTAGAAACGCAATAGCTCATCTTGTAACTCGTACTTTGGTCCCACGTTTAAGGTATAAAGCCGCTAAATATAAGGTACATTACCAGGATTAAAAATGTGATCTAAAATACAAAACTGAAAGTCAACTTCCTAAGAATATTATAAATGTGAAAGTCTGTATGAAAACTACTGAACGGATTTCCATGTTTAGCACAAAGGTAGAACATGATCTAGGAATACGGTAAAAGGTACTTATTATCCCGGAAAACGATGGCAAAGCCGCGGGTAGAGCACTAGTTAGATTTCTAGAAACACATCATATTCAAACTCAAAGAAATCTGCAATAAAGGTCCTCTTTTACTATAAAATCATTGAATAAAGGCGTCACAGAATTGTTGCCACTGTTGCCAGTGATTAGGTTTCTCAACCAAAATATAGGTATCCAAATAGATCCAAATAGTATTCTATATTATAAATAGATAATAACTCAGTCATAAAAACACATATCTGTCACACACTCCAAAATTCAACTCGCACGACCCATTATTTTGTTCAACGATTTAAGCAAAATGCAGCGGCGGCGTTTGGCAAAAAACTATGCGATGAATCCTTCTTCCCGACGTGACGCATTCGCTTATTAGAGTTAATGGTTATTTTATTCTGTTTCTTATTAGTTTAGCCTTAATTCAGTGAAATTTTCATCTGCACGTCTTTCAGCCTATTAATAGAATGTTGAAGTCAGATCAAAAATCAATATTAGTTTGGCCCTCTACGGACTTGATTATTATTTTGCCAATAATAGGCTTAAATATTTGAATTTTCTTTATAACATGCAGCATGCATAAGTTTCATAGTTGCTTTGTAGACCTAGGTTCGAAACCTTTTGCAAACTGAATACGACAGGGATATTAAATTCTCACGTATTTGTTTTGTTAACATTGTCGTCAGATGAAGAAAGAAAGTTACATCGTTAGCCCCTCCTGAAGCATACAAGAGCTGTATAAATTGTACCATTACCTACGGGGCGTAGTCAAGTCGGCTGGAGAACTGCTTTGTAAGTACATCGAAAGATTCATGTTGTGTCACTGCACTAGGTACGAATTGCTTTCCAAAGTCATCTTTAAAGATTATTCTAGTTACATAGTATCAATCAATCGATTAGAGATAACCTACAAAGTCATCATGTAATTTACTATTTCTCTTCTTTGCATTATTCGCAAAATAATGTACGCATCTCCTTAACAAAGAGATCGTTAACCTAAAATCAGCTTTAAATCCATCATTATCAAGTTCAATTTGCAGCTACGTCATTCGTAATAGAATAGCCGAGCTTAAGTAAATTACATCGTATGGAGTTGAAATTAGGTTCATTTTTGAGGGTCTTAAATTTGGTTTGTTAAGGGGAATATTCTAGGACTAATGTGGGCGCTTGAAAAAGAATTATCAATCATCTTGACTATGATGAACGACGTTGGAGTGTAAAGGTAGGTGCACACTCCGTCACTCGTGTGATAGAGTATGTGTTAGGGTTTATTGAATTTGATGATGACATTCTGGAGCTAATCGAGTTTATTTAGCGGGAACGTGGCAGGTGGGATCACTTTTTTTGTCTTCTTCTTTACGAGCATATGTCATTGCGATCCGTAACTTAATCAGTTCAAGTATTGATTGCAATGGATATGAAGAGCTTGTTGGCATAAAGTTGATAAAATTGCTATGTTCATATGTTGGGTAAATGACATAGGGTGGAAACATTTTTCTTTGTTTTAATTGACATTTTTTTTCATATTGTTAGTTACCATTGCAGTCAGGTTGTTAAGTTTTAATCTGCAGAGGAAAATTTTTTTGAAATATCCGTCACTGTTGGCCACAAATGTAATATAAGATAGCGCAGTGAAGTGCGTTATTGGCCTTTTTATATCAAGAAGACCCTTACTTCCTTATGGATATTAATAATGGCAAATGGGAATAAACACAATTACAATAGTAGTTCTTTATTCATGGAGAAATAAATATTACGACCAATGTGAAGCTGCAAACATACTATAAGCCGCGTCCGATGGGACGCGGCTGACAGCCGCGACTGATAATGTGCACATGACAAAAACATCCAGCGCGCCAGATAGCTCTTGGGCGTCCGAACGCGTCAAGGTGCCTCAAGGTCACGTCCGCGACTTACCTCCGATAGTTTGCACAGCTCAGTGTACATTAATTATCTAGATACCTATTACGTCACATCCTTCAGCCGCGTCCGTAAGCTGCGTCCGACAGTTTGTTTTCAGCTTGATTCCAGGTCGCTATCTTATAGGACAATTTACGTGTAACTACTCATCGACATTATGACATTGTCTGTGTCCTCGCACCCAATACAACACTAATAATAAAGCGATTGATCTAAGGAACGTTGTTTTTCGGTTTGATTCGGTGCGCCACATGTAATGTAGTCCATTTTATACCTTGAATAATTTAATATTATTTTAAAACAATAGCAAGAAGTATACTTGTTTCTGTCAGAGGTTATAAGAATATATAGGAAATAGTTTAATTTCTGACTACTCAAAGATATCAGTTGCAGAGTGAAAGAGATATAATTATAATTATGTACATATATTATATAAAAAATATACGATGTTCGACACCTTGTTTGGTCGGCAATACATAGTGAATGCTTCGTTGTTAAAGTGTCGTTATTGTCAACGACAAAAAGGCTCTGTCTTAGTTGGTAACCACCTTTTAGTGGCACGTCTGATGGATAATCGTCCATCATAATAGATGCGCTTTGCTGCCTATCGACATTATTTGTCGGAAACTTCTAACAGAACCAATTAGACAAACTTAAACACCATAAAACTTAACAAGACTCAACAGCTCCGTTATCACACATCTTTCAGCGCTTACACATTAAAATGTAACCGACACTCTTGTGAGCCATGCCGCCCATGTGTGGATGTGTCGAAGCGGTTTAAGTTAACCATAAGTTAGATAAAGATAAAACAACATTAGTTTAGTCGTTATTCTTAACCGCGGTTTCAGTTTTTTTATAAACATATTTACAGGATAGTGTTCAGTCGTCCACAGAAAAAAGTATCTACTTATACATGCCATAGATGTAATAAAAAACGTTTTTAAATTACACGCTTTATATTAGCTTCACCTGTATGTACCTATGTTTGTAAATTGTAACCGACTCCTTTGGACTTGATTTTGACCCACTTCAAACGGTCAGACTTCTTTCAAACGTCGTAGACTTATCGAGGACCGATGACAATTCAATATTTAAAGAAAAAAAAAGAAAGAAAGAAATACTAAATTTCATATTAAAAAATTCAAACTAAAAAATGAAAAAATAAATAATAGTTAAAAAAAAAACTAATAATCACGCTTTTATAGAAAATCCAACTAAAAAAATAGAAAATAAATTTGAATTAAGAATCGTGTAATTGTAATAAAAACGCGGGGGAAATGGTGTCAATGATTAGAAGGGATAATATCTTACAAAGCACCCCACGGTTTTTTCACAATTAGATACACGATTTTTAATTCAAATTTATTTTCTATTTTTTATTATATCTTTAACGTAGAGATATAATTAAAAACTATTATTTTTAATTATATCCTTGACGTAGACTTCTTATTTCATTATTATTCTAGTGCTTTTCTTTCTGATCGGATCGAAGTCTTAACCTTTGCAAAATGAATATCAGTTATTACTGTTGTGATAAAATTTTATATGTACAAACATATATTTGGCTGTATGCATGAAGGCAATGTGCTGTTTGATTGTTTAAAAAAAAGAGTTGTTTTTCAATTGTCTATGCGTTTGCTCTTGCTACGTCATTCTCTCTCTATGGTTTACTTACTGTGCGAAGTTGTGTTGTACTAAAGAAATATGTAAATAATTTAGAAGAGAAATCTTGTTTTCACTGTAATTAAAACCTGAACAATTACTCGTTGTATTTTTTGCTGTAGTTTGAGAATTCCAGCTGGAAATTTCTTATTATGACCTAATCAGCTTTGACTGTATCATTCTAAATGTGAGGAATGTAAGGAATGAACACTCAAACCTCATTGTATACCAAGTATTTTTATGGAAATTGTAAAATCAAGATTAAGATATTTAAACCTTAAGTCCGGTTTACATGTATTAAGTAGTTAAGTAGATAAGTAAATTTTAACTAAATTTTAAGTGAATAATTTTTAGTGTCCGTCCACACGTAATAATTTAGTAAAGCTCTTTAGTTCATACAATTCTACTTAACTACTTAAGCGTTTTACTAAATTTTAACTAAAAAGTGCCTGTCCACACGTGTTAAGTGATAAGCCCCGCCCACCTACTTAACAAAAAATAGAAAAATTTCTAAATTACTTATCTACTTGATTACTTAACTACTAAATTACTTAACTACTAAATTGTCCGTTTACACGTATTAATTTACTTAAAATTTAGTTAAAATTTAGTTAACTACTTAATACGTGTAAACCGAACATTACTCTCGATTACTTAGCCTGTACTTACATACATAGCGTGTGCAATAAGTGTATATCACACTTATTATGGACATACATATTATAAATGAAGCTTTTAAAAGTAAATGATAAACGGTAGCTTAAGTAGAAACCCACCTGAAGTATAGACATCTCGAGTATCTCGCGTTAAAAAAACAACGTCTTAATATTACTTCACGCATTATTTGCTCAACTTATTGTCTCTTCAAATACCCCACACGTAAAAGAACAAACTTTACTACTGCTCTTAAATCTAAAAACAATGCAACTGAAAATAAATTTTAGGTTGTTGAACATAAAGAACATATCACCTTGTGTTATTGAGCTGAAGGTTACAAGCGATATTCATCCTTATGTCCATGAATTAAAGATCGAGATAACGAGAACATTAAATGCGTTTGAAGGACCGTTCACATCATAGAGGAAAGACAAACAGTAGCCGGCCACCCGTGGCTCTAAAATTTTTATATTTCGAGTGTGAACTGAGTAAATAAAATTAAATCGAGGTAGAATCATCGATCATAGTAACCCACTCACGGTTAGTGTTTAGTTTTGTAGTGATGTGTTTGAAATTTGTACATCGATTTATTGATGTTGTGACTTATTGGAGAAATTACGCAGTAATATTAGAATTTTGACAGGTTATTTTGTTTTATGAATCTCTTTTGTTATACAAAAAGAATTATGTTAATTACCTGGTTGATTGAAAATAATTGTGAATGTAAATATTGACCAAATACACTCATTAATCATTCACAAAAGCTATGCGTAAACATTGAGGTAATACATAGAGAAGACATCTCAAACAAAATGTGTGTCCCCGCCGGGAGGTTCTATTTTCAAAATTGAGCCACTGTTCTCCTTTGAAAATCGAACGAATCCATTGGAAATTGAACCCGCGCGGCGCCAATTCATTGGAACATACATTGTGTTCGCGGTGTCTCTTCTATACGCTAGTAATAATACTTCAATGTGCGTAAATAATATAGTAATAATATACCTACAGATCATTTAAATTAAATATTGGATAAACATGTTTAGTGATAAAGATAATTAATAAATAATTCGAAGAACTAAGGATACCTAACACTATTAATTTGCATTTTTATTTGTATTTAAATATTTACCATTAAAGATAAACTTATTCAACAGGTATTCAGAGAAAACGCCTCAAATGAATATTTATTATGACGTCAAATTATATCAGAAGCCATCATTAACGCGAACAATGTAAACGAATGGGTTATAAGAAAATGAATATTGAACCATTGGAATATTAAGTGTGTAATTAACAATGATAATGATAATAGACAATTGTTAATGTACAAGAAAAAAGTGGGAAAACCCATTTTAGTTACAGACCTTGTAAGAATGTTTATGTGCATGTTGAAATGACTACTTATTTGTTTTGATGTTACTGAATTAAAATTTACACCTTTGACAATGTTGAAAACAGAATACATGTACTTTGTTAAGATAATTAATTCATTGTATATGATAAAAAGTAAAAAAAAATTGCTATTTGAGGAATTATTCTTTTTATATAATTAAGTTTAATGAACAAATTATATTTCTACTATGTTGTTAGCCGTATAAATACTTGGTATTGTATTATAATAGGTGTAATAATTTATGTATGCTATAATTGTTATAATTGCTATAAATACTATAATTGCTGTAAATGCTATAATGCTATAAATGCATAGTTAGAACAATGATATTAAAAAATATAGTCTATACGTTATGCCCTTACAAATCAACCAAAAAATCTGTTCCGAAAAGAGCTACAACACACACGTTTATCTTTTGGTTCACTACACCAATAACATTGGTATATTAAACGAAGGCATTTTAACTTCTCACAACAACGTCAAGCACTTCTGACAACAACAAAAGCGTGCGTACCGTCTTGTATTCACAGAGCGACTACGAGCAGAACGGTCAATTACCTGTTCTTACGCTCTTCATCGTCGGCGCGCTAATGACATATCTACTTCATTTATACATTATAATATCATTGAGTTAGAGGCAATTTATTTTAGGTCATTTGTCTCTCAATGACAATACCTACTGTAACTTGCCACCCTAAAATACGTCGTACGATTTGTATGCTCGTTTCGAAATTGAACTCGATAGTCAATTTCTTTACAGATTTGATATCAATATTTATAAGAATACTTTTATTGAAAACGATTTTCATGCAGCAAGTATTGCTGTAACACGCCACATCCCTTTATTATTTCCGTTTAACAAACAGTTACGTCATTCTTGTCACAACACTCGCCGCCAGCTGTCGAGTCAGCGACTCGCTCGAGTACTGTTCCAGTGTGAATGCTTCAAGATGGCAGCATTATTTTGTTTCAGATTTTATTGAGCGTAAAGAGGCCATCCATAAATTACGTCACACTAATTTCATGACTTTTTGACCCCTCCCCCCCCTCCTTGTAACAGCTGGTCACATTTATGAGACCCCCTCCCCTAGTGTGACGTCACATATTATGAAATTTTACACCTAGAAATTATTTAATTAAAACAGCAGTTCCGAAATAACTTTTATTTCCATTAATTGTTCCATAATATTTACCATACCAACTATTCGATTTTGAAATGTGACGTCACGAAATTTAGGACCGCCTCCCATCCCTTGTCACACTACATCGACCCCCCCCCCCCCCCTCCGCCCCTAACGTATGACGTAATTTATGGATGGCCCCAAAGTACCATCACATGAAATAATACTTACTATATCAATGCAGCAGTAGTCTTTGCTGTTTTTGATGGTAATGGTGGTAGTTGTAAAGACCTCGTCACACACAATAGAAGCTTCACCGTGTCGTCGAGCATGAAAGAATCAGAAGCCTGTGTGTCTTCCGCATTCCAATAGGTACAATCGGCCGTAGAAGTAGCTTGACATTTTAGTACTTTGTAATAGTAACTGTTTCGACGGTTTCCTAGCAACATCTATGACAAATTCAAGAAATGTAATGTGACAAGGTACTAAAATGTTAAGCTACTTCTGCGGCCGACTGTACCTACTTCAACCGAAACATTGCTTTTAGGTGTTAGCAAACTGGGCAGCTGACTCGTAATAATAAAAGTTGACTTTCTGAAAAAATATTACTAATCACAATAAAGTAAAGCTTATGTCACTCAGAAATAATGTAGCTTTATATTGGTGAAAGAATTTCGGAAATTGGTCCAGTAGGTTTTAAGTTAATCTCTTACAAAGAAACAAAAAGTCGGTACTTTCCTCTTCATAATATTAGTTTAGATTTGGATGAAGTAACCTCGGTTTGTCTTGGTGAAAACAAGATCTTTACACAATTTCTTCCGTTACTTAGTACCTATACGTACAGCTCGCAAAGATAAACCTTGAAATAATTGATACGGGAGTCATCTGCGTCCAAATTTGTGTTCCTAAAATAGGTACCAATTTATCACAAGCACTTAGCGCCAACACCAGAGTTTGGTCTTCTCACGAGAGAGATACATTGTATACATACATTACCTAGCAATAAAACTGGCGATAAATATCACTGCTATCGAGAACGCAAACTCCTGCGCATCCGATCAAAGGTTGATTTACGAGGGATTATCTTGAAATATCGCACGCTAACGAACCGACACGTGGCTAAACATGCTCAACTCGTATAAACATCGGTCGATTTTTTGTACGTATCTAATTTTGTTTTGGATTCATATTTGGTTAAGTAGCAGATTTAGGGGACGGGAGATATATACGTAAATATGCGTCGTGTATTTATTTATTTTTATTTATTTAATAATTTATGTACACGTATAAAATTGGTTACAAAAAGTTATAAAAAGAAATTTTGTACATAGGCTATGCTTATTTCTAAAAGAAATCTCTTCCAGCACACCTAGGAATGGAAAAGTGATATAAAATTAATTTAGCGTGCACTTGTTTATATAAATAATATGTAAGATACATATTAATATATTCAATAATAACATACATATAAGTATGTGTAATGGTAAAACAGTTGAAACGATGCCTTATCAGACTTAGGATGCGAATAAAAAACGAATTACCTAACCAAGAGATTCATGAAAATACCAAATGTGCACATAATCATAATCAAATACCGCAAACTTCACATGATTATGAAAAACATCAAATATTTGGTACTTCAAAATGTAGTGGCTAACTCATGGTTACTGTTACTCATTAATTTCTAATATCATACAAACATCAATAATGATTGAACTGTAGTGTCCCAAAGTTTTCAGATCACCATGCTTTTTAACTCCAATAAAATTACAGTGCCAATAATCTTACTCTGTTTTTTATGCCGTCCCCATTACTAATCCCTTATTAACAAAGCCAAATGGGCTCATAAAACATTTCACTTTAAAATATGAGTCCTTATTCTCAAAGTTCTCGTCTTACTAAAAACGACTACTAATATAACACTGCAATTTGTTAGAATATACCACAAATAAGTATGCTGTTGTAGAGGATCTTCAGTGAAGGTCTTCTAATGTTGTATCAGGAAGGTTGCTTGTAATGATACTTCTGCTGGTTATCGGAGGAATATATTTTCGGTAAAAATGAACGGGTTTATATACAAAAATTGTAGAGAAGAATGACCAATAAAAATAGCTACATTAATTTACAGTAAAAAGATAGACCAATAACAAATAGGATTATAAAACACGTGTATAGGGTAATAAAATTAACAATGATTATTTGCATGCCGTCTCGTTCACTCCTGTAACAATAACGCTATATCTGTCGCTAAGTATTGCCATCTCGTTCTAACATCGCCGCTCTCCTTCGCAAGCGCGAGGCGATGTTATAAATATTGCGCGAGGCTCAAATGGGTGTACATTTCACGGCAAGCTGCGAGCGCGGACACATGACACGGGCGTGAAGATATATACCTATGAAGATAACTGCCGGGTGCCGGGTGCTTCGAAGATGAGATCTTGTGGCTTGAAGACTGATGAAGAGGAACGAGGAAGATGCTGACGGACTGCGCTTATCTTGTTTCTTAAACAGACGTCATTCGTTTCTTAACAGAACGTCAAAGCAAATAAATATATTTCCCCTGAGGTGTTTGTTTTACTTAGCTTGAAATATAAGTTAGGCTGTTGTATTATTCTTTCCTATTGGTATTTGGTATCCAGGTAACGTTTCGGTAAGGTAAATATGTAGGTATTGAGAAGGTATTGGTAACTGCGTAAGTATTCATAGGAGGTATTCGGTAGGTATAATGATAGCTGCGTCAGGCAGCTACATGACTCTCCCCCTAGCGAAAGCGTACCGGAAGCTTGCTGGTGCGTCCAAGTCTAGTGGTCTTCAGAATTGATGACTTAACTGGGCTTGACGATGTACTGGAGCTTGTGCAGGTACTTGTAGTTCCATCGTTGGTTTTCGCTGGTGTCTGTGAGTATGTAGCTGAGGTATCCTGAGTGCTTGCTTCAGATGTTGAGTCCTCTTGAGTACTGACAGTGTAGGCAGGCTTGAGACGGTCGATCGAAATAACTGCAGATCACCTCTCAGGTAACAACAGTTTAAATGTTTTGCTGTTCCGCTCTAGTACTTTGTACGGACCTTCGTACGTAGGCATTAAAGGCGTTTTTACGGCGTCAATTCGTATAAAAACATACTCGCAGTTTTGTAGATCCTTGTGAATGAAAATAGGTTTCTTGTTACTATGTGCGATTGTAGGTAAGGATGGTTTCGTCGAGTTTATTGTATTACGTAGCTGTGTGACGTAATCGTAGTCGAGATTTTGTTCTTTATCTATAGTAGTAGTGAAGAAATCGGATGGTAAACGTAAGTTGTAACCGTAGGTAAGCTCTGCTGCGCTAACACCTGAGTCGGAACGAGGTATTGCGCGTAAACCCATAAGTACTGTAGGTAATTCGTCTATCCACTTAGTACGTTCTGATAGACGAGTTTTCAGTGCGGTTTTCAAACTTCGGTGCCATCTTTCTACCATACCGTTTGATTGAGGGTGATACGGACTTGTACGTATTCTCTGAGTTCCCATGATATTCAGTAATTTGTTGAAAAGGCGACTTTCAAAGTTTCTTCCTTGATCGGTTGTTATCAACTTCGGTGAACCAAAACGTATAATCCAGTGCTCATAAAATATTTTAGCGATTGAGTCGGCGGACGTGTCATCAGTTGGTAAGGCTTCTGGCCATCTAGTTGCTCGGTCGATCATTGTAACCAGGTATCTGTAGCCTTCGGGTGATGGTGGAAGCGGTCCAACTACGTCGATGTGGACGTGTTGAAAACGATCAGCTGATGAAAACGATGTAATGTTGCTCGTTGTATGGCGCTGTACTTTACATTGTTGACATGGAATACACTGTTTTGCCCACGTTGCGACATCTGTGTTCATTGACGGCCAAAAAAATTTTTGCGTTATCAGTTTTCGAGTTGTTCGTATACCAGGATGGCTGACATTATGTAGCGCGTTGAAAACGAGTTGTCGATATTTCTCTGGTACGTATGGTCGAATGAATGATGTTGATGTCTCACAATAAATAGATTTTTGTGAATGTGGTAGAGTAACTAGTTTGAGTGATAGATTACTCTGTTTTGAAAGTTGATCTATGGTACTTTTCTCTTCTTGTTGAGCTTCTGCGATCTTCTCGAAATCAATAGCGGTAGGGCATGTGATACTCTCGATAGGTATTCGGCTCAATGCGTCGGCAACAATGTTATCTTTTCCGCTAACGTGTCGAATATCCGTAGTAAATTCGGTAATGAAGATTAGTTGTCTCGCTCGGCGCGGTGTCTCTGAAGTTGAAGGAGGTTTTTGAAGTACGTAAGTTAACGGTTTGTGATCAGTGAAGATGATGAGGCTTCGTCCTTCAAACGTTTTTCGAAAATGCTTTATAGACATGTAGATGGCGAGTAGTTCTCGATCGAATGTACTATAGTTTCGCTGTGTACTTGAAAACTTTTTTCAAAAATATCCCAATGGTTGCCATTTGTTATCTATGTATTGTTGTAAAACGGCTCCAGCGGATAGATCAGATGCGTCGGTGAAGATAGCGAGCTTTGCGTGATGAGATGGATGTACGAGTAAAGTAGCGTTTGAAATAGCAATTTTACACGCTTCAAATGACTTAGTTGAGTCTTCGGTCCATTGAATTATAGTTCTATCACGCTTCTTTGAATTATGAAGGTAGGCATGGAGTGGAGCTTGAAGTTCAGCGGCTTTCGGAATATGGTCACGGTAGAAATTGATAATTCCGAGAAAGCGCCTAAGCTCTTCAATAGTTGTCGGTTTCGGAAACTGTGATATTGCCTTTACTTTTTCGACAGGCGGTTTGATTCCTTGGCTGTTGACTGAGTAACCCAAAAACTTGACTTCAGGTTGTCCGAATACGCATTTTGATGGATTAATGGTGATTCCATTATCTTCCAATCGACGTAACACCGTACGTAAGTGTTGTTCGTGCGTTTTTTCGTCGGAACTTGCGATTAAAAGATCGTCAATAAATGCATAAACGAAATCCAGTCCTTGTAAAACTTCGTGAATAAAACGTTGAAAAGTTTGAGCTGCATTCCGTAGTCCAGGTGGCATCTTGGGAAATTCAAATAGTCCCATCGGAGTGATGATAGCGGTCTTCTGTATATCTTCTTCGCGAACATTGATCTGTTGATACGCTCGGTTGAGATCAATAGTTGAAAAGATATTTTTTTGTGACAATTGATACGTGAAATCTTTGATACGCGGTATTGGGTATCTGTCAGGCGTTGTGATTGCGTTTAACCTTCTATAATCACCGCAAACTCTGATGTCACCGTTCTTTTTGGGTACGATATGAAGTGGTGATGACCAAGGGCTCTTGCTTGGACGGCAAATACCTTGTTCAATCATATTTTCGAATTCTTTTCGTACTATTTCATATCGATGAGGGGCGATTGGGCGCGCACGACAATGTAACGGGGCTCCCGTAGTTTCAATATAATGTTCGACGTTATGAATGGATGTAAGTTTCATTGATGAAATTCTTGTAGTACCGGGGAATTCCGCTAAAATGTTGTGGTATTTATCTTGAATATCGACGCTTCGGATAGTAGGTATGTTTGATGCTTCTACGTATGACTGCGTTGATAGGTTGGTAATACCATCTACAAGTTTTCGATTTTTCAAGTCGACGATGAGTTGGTGATGTCGTAGGAAATCGGCTCCAATGATAGGCTTGCTCACTTTCGCGACGATGAATTTCCATTTAAATAATCGACGTAGGTTAAAATCGAGTTCCAATGTTTTCTCTCCGTAGGTAGGTATGACAGTGTTATTTGCCGCGTAAAGTTGAAAATTCAAAGGGCTTTGTTGTTGACCTTTGTACGGAGGTATTACGGATATGTTGGCTCCTGTGTCGATTAAAAACGTCATATTGTTTTTCTTGTCGGTAATAAATAGGCGGTAATTAATATCTGATACGCTAGGTTCCGCCGTGGCTAACGTATGATTCAGTTTTCCGACTTGGTACTTTCTTGCTTATAAGTACATGGCTTCGTACATTTTCGGGCTTCTGAACCAAAACGTCGATGATAATAACAGTAGGTCGATCTTGACTCGCTTCGCTGGCGTGTAGGTATTGACGTGTCGCGACTCGTAGATCGATGTCGGTTTTGGCAGGCGAATGGTCTTCGACTATTATTATTGTAGGCGTGCGGCGTAGTACTATTTTGTGACGAGTTGTAATTTTTGAATGAATGGAAATTATTCTGTGAATTCTTGATAGCGGCAACTTCAATTGATAATTTTCGAATTTCTTCAATTAAAAATTGTGTTTCAGGATTTTTTGATGAATCGACGGCTGAGATGTTATTGTTCGTGTTCTCCATCATTTTGTCGGCGAGAAGTGCTTGTTCGTCGAGCGATGTCTTCGTGGAGAATGATTCGCTGACGGTAAGTACTGAACGGACGTGTGGCGGTAAATGGTTTGACCACATGAGTCGGAGAGTTGGATCTGGGACTTTGTCTCGAGCCAGGCTTCGCATTCGTCGTAGTAGTTGAGTAGGCTTTTGATCACCTAACTCGACTTCCGATAATAATTTTTGAAGTTGGCGGTTGTCCGATTCTTCGTAAGCCGATATGAGTCGATTCTTCAACGTAGTGTATTGTTCTGTAGCTGGCGGGTCGTATAACAGGTCTGAAATCTGCTCAATATCCTGTTTCTCCAGCTGTGCAATTACCATCTGGGCGAGTTGGTTTTGTCCTCTTTTGAGTTCGCTGGTCGCTGCCTCAAAAGTAATAAACCATAGTCGTGGCTTGTCTCTCCAGAATGGCGGGATACGCATGGAAAGAGCTATTCCAGCGATTTCGGGTTGCTGCGGCTGTGGACATGCTGATTGGGTCTGTGGCTGGGAAGTGGCTTCGGCGTGCTGTGCGTGTTTCTCCATTACGATGGGTTGACGACAGGTTACGGTAGGTAGGTAGGCCTAGTGTGAAGCGTGACTTCAGCAGGGACGGATCAGCAGGGTGTCGTTCGCAGGGCTTCGACGAGGGGTTCGTCGAGCAGGGATTCCTCGTATCGGGTGACTTGCTTGAGAGTCACCGGCGTAGGTTGGTCCAGCAGGGATTCTTCTGAGAAGGAGGTCTTCTTTCAGAGTGCAGAGGTTCTTCGGAGGTCACCAATGTAGAGGATCTTCAGTGAAGGTCTTCTAATGTTGTATCAGGAAGGTTGCTTGTAATGATACTTCTGCTGGTTATCGGAGGAATATATTTTCGGTAAAAATGAACGGGTTTATATACAAAAATTGTAGAGAAGAATGACCAATAAAAATAGCTACATTAATTTACAGTAAAAAGATAGACCAATAACAAATAGGATTATAAAACACGTGTATAGGGTAATAAAATTAACAATGATTATTTGCATGCCGTCTCGTTCACTCCTGTAACAATAACGCTATATCTGTCGCTAAGTATTGCCATCTCGTTCTAACATCGCCGCTCTCCTTCGCAAGCGCGAGGCGATGTTATAAATATTGCGCGAGGCTCAAATGGGTGTACATTTCACGGCAAGCTGCGAGCGCGGACACATGACACGGGCGTGAAGATATATACCTATGAAGATAACTGCCGGGTGCCGGGTGCTTCGAAGATGAGATCTTGTGGCTTGAAGACTGATGAAGAGGAACGAGGAAGATGCTGACGGACTGCGCTTATCTTGTTTCTTAAACAGACGTCATTCGTTTCTTAACAGAACGTCAAAGCAAATAAATATATTTCCCCTGAGGTGTTTGTTTTACTTAGCTTGAAATATAAGTTAGGCTGTTGTATTATTCTTTCCTATTGGTATTTGGTATCCAGGTAACGTTTCGGTAAGGTAAATATGTAGGTATTGAGAAGGTATTGGTAACTGCGTAAGTATTCATAGGAGGTATTCGGTAGGTATAATGATAGCTGCGTCAGGCAGCTACACTGTATTCCACGCTACAACCCATCTTTGATCTTCGAGGTTATTCTGGGACGAAACGAGAAATTTAACAATTACAGATAATACCCCTAATAAATAATCCGCTCGGCTCATATAACTTGATTGAATACATCGAGTACGCGTGAACCGAATTCGCATGGATCAAAGGGTTGATTTATCGGAGATTACTATAAAATCTCGTACTTTTGAAATCGCGTGGTGTTATGTATCGGGTGTTATTATAATAGGAGCCAGCTTAAAATAAAATGTCCACGTACTACAATTGTTATTGTATTGAGTATTGACCCTGTCTGCGAGGGGTTTCGATTCTCGACTGGGGACATAATATGTATTTGAAAGATAAATGTTTTTTGTTTGTGATGTCTTATTCGTGTATTCCAAGCCCTGTGCAGTACATACAATCCTAGTGTAGGGTTATCGAATGTGCCCGAAGACAATGATATTATAATGTAAAAAGAGGTAGATATGTTACTAGCGTGCCAACGATGAAGAACGTAAGAACAGGCAATTGACCGTTCTGCTCGTAGTCTTTCTGTCAATACAAGACGATACGCACGCTTTTGTTGTTGTCAGAAGTGCTTGACATTTGACAGCGTTAAAATGCCTTCGTGTATTATACCAATGTGATTGGTGTAGTGAAACAAAAGATAAACGTTTGTGTGATGTAGCTCTTTTCGGAACAGAAGTTTTGGTTTATTTGTAAAGGTATAACGTATACAATGTACTGGTGAAAAATATTGTCCTTCAAAGCATGGTAGCATTAATAAAACTAAGCTACTACATAGTACTCATATTAGTAAAGTAATTACATTATTAAATGGAAATATGCTGCAGCTACCAGATTATATTTTCGATTAATTCATCGATTTTATCTTGTATATTGATCGATAATTCTCAGCTGACTTGCATATCCCAAAGCGTAAGTATCAAACAGGCTTCCAAATCACAAACTAAGATATATCATTACCATTATTTCAACAATGCGACTCACCGGTATCCAATTACATATCAGTCTAATAATCGATTCGAACAAAGAGCCAACCATCGATTTCTTTTATCCGTCAATCAAAAATCGATTGTCTCGATCCAATCGAATTGACGACCACTTTATAATAGTCTGGTCTTGAACTTAGTGGTTCAAATTTCAACTCTACGATGTTAGTAATACAGTTGCAGGTATTCTGATAGATTGTTTGAGTACTAATGATAAAGTTGTAGCGTTCGACGTCCAAAGTCGTAGTTGATTGACGGTTGATCGCGATAATACAAGCTTTATGGACTAAGCGACTACTGTGAAGAAAAGGTAGCTACAGTTCATGCGCTTAATGTATGTGCGAGCTACGAATATGTATATATTTTTATTGTCATTAATTATGAAAGAAGTGAATAGAATATGGGAATGTTCTTTAACCGGTATGTGGCCACAACACTATTAAAATCAAAGTAACAACAACATCCTTGTTGAGTTATTTTTAACAGACTTCAAAAAAAGGAGGAGGGTCTCAATTCGACTGTATTTTTTTTATGTTTGTTACCTCAGAACTTTCGACTGGGTTAACCGATTTTCATGATTCTTTCTTTAATCGAAAGCTGGTGCTTGTTATGTGGTCCCATTTTAATTTTATTGAGATCGTTTTTGAGTAATTTTGAAGTCAGTTATTTTTTGTTAGTAAAATTTAGATTATTAGAATAGAATAGAATAGAATAGAATAACTTTATTTCATAAGTCAACTGCAATTACAAACAAAAGAAATAAGTAAACTTAAAAACTATGATAATATAGAATTGCAGTCAAACTGTATGAAAAGGGACCGCACTCAGCAATGGCCGCAGAAAAACTACGACCGCTGGTTTTCAGGGCGATCCCGAATTCGCGTGGTTTTGCTTGTGGCGTCCCATTTCATACGATCAAACATACAAACCCGGAAATGCTTAACCTAACACATAACGTGAATTAAACCTTATTCTACTTATCTTAACCTGTTACAATTTAACACATTAGAAAGAAACAATAACAATTACGAAACATGGGGTATCTACTCTCGACGCTTACAACTGGTCCGACCGACGTGACAGAGCATTAGTATTAAGAAAAATAAATAAATACTGTTCGTATGTGTGTGTGTGTGGTTGTGTGCGCGCGCGCGCGCGCGTGTGTGTGTGTGTGTGTGTGTGTGTGCGTGTGTGTGTGTGTGTGTGTGTGTGGGTGTGTGTGTGTGTGTGTGCAAAGTGAGTGTGTGTGTTTGTTTTGACGCAATTAATTACTTAACTGATTAGGTACATGTGATTTTTGAAATTTAAGAAGGTGTTCTTTATATACTTTTTTAAATTTTTCGATCGTCTTAATGTCGCGTAGAGGCGGTGGAAGGTTGTTCCAGCACTTCGTAGCGCTATATTTGAAGCTACCACGAAATGCCGCCGAACAGTATCCCGTGTAACACCGACTATATGAAGACGCCCTGGTGTTAAAATGCGTACTGAAGCCACTGAGACAATCCAATTTTTCAAATAAATATGATGGAGATTTATGGTTGATAACTTCGAATAGCAAACAGGCTAAGTGTAGCTGTCTACGGTGCTTCATTTTGAGTATATCTGCGCCATTAAGATAAGGTGTAACGTGAGCTCTGGGTGGTATATTAAAGCAAAACCTTGCACAAGCATTTTGAACCCGCTGTATCAGGTTCTGCGAACGCACTAGAAGTCTGGGGCCGATTACAGTATCAGCATAATTTAATTTAGACAGTACTAATGTCTCACATAATTTAATACGGAGATCTTCGCCTAGGTACTCTCTAAACCTATACAGCACTTTTAGTCGGAAAAAGCAGTTTCGAACGACGTTAACAACATGTTTTTCGAATCTGAGTGATTCATCCATAATGACACCCAGGTTTCGTACTTCTGAGACTCTTGCAATATCACTATCACCAAGCTTTATTTTTGGATCGCGCGCGACAATTTTTTTGACTTGCTTATCCGTGCCGGAAATTAAGTAGCTAGTTTTTTGTGGATTTAGGACTAGGGCGTTATTCCGAGACCAATTCAACACACGTTGGAGATCCTCGTTTAGCTTATCCACAGCTGAAATTGTCTCTGATGGATCAAAAGAGATGTATAGCTGTAAGTCGTCAGCGTAGATGTGATACTTACAGTTCTTTATGTTACTTGTTACATCTGAACTGTACAATATAAATAATAAAGGACCCAATATAGAGCCCTGTGCTACACCTCTTTGAATTGGCTTCGATGATGAGGTTTGCTTTTCGCCAGTGAATTCATTATTTAGGACAACGCACTGGGACCTATTTTTGAAGAAACTATCAATCCATTTTACTGTATCCGTGCTGAGCCCATAGTATGATAGCTTAGCCATGAGCAACGGTATATTTATACACTCAAATGCGCGCGAATAATCCAGAAGGACAAGAATAGTACCTTTGCCTGCATCTTGAGCAGTAAGTATTACATACATATATACTGACACGCCTAACTATGAATCTTTCTGGAGCTCATTACCTGGAAACAGTGTAAACCATGTAGTCATGACAATACTTGTGCACCTGTAATGGCTATAACCTATAATATATTTAATACAATGTTTTCGACTAGTTTTTATTGCGTGACGTAAGAACCATTAAAAAAGCTTCTGCCTTCCTAAATACTGTTAACTGTCTGCTACACACTGATCAATGCAGTATACTGTAGAAATAGCATCGTTTTCAAAAAGACTGTAAAAATATACATCGTAATACGCTTTATTGTTTATCATAATATGTTTTTTCCATTAGGTATATATTATGTTTTAAACACCGTAGCTTAATTCGTAGTGATCAAAGGGTTCATAGGTTCAATTCCCGTCCAAGACAGGTTTTTTGTGACACAATATTTTTTTGTAGTTCGCATAGAATCTGTGATGCAAGCGTACTACTAATATTTTTATTTTTCTTCGAACACATAACTCTATAACCAAACCAAGCTTGTACTTTGATGCAAAAAATCTCGGTGTCTTATTGCGTACTGCAATACCGTCTTCACTTGGATTAGCTGCTAAAGATGTAAATAAATCCGTTTTTATATAAAGTAAGGATCTTAAATGAACCTATTTACTTGAAAACATGTATGTATACCTAAAACTATTAAACACACAAAATAATATTTTTGTCTCCCCAAGTATGTACATAGATAACCACGACCGAGCAACGTGTACCTAAATACAATACGTCCTTACACGGCAGCCGTGAGCGCAAAGGGGTTTATAATGAATGCGCTCTCAGACAAACGTCAGCCGATAAGCGAGCCATACTCCATCATGCCTTACGAAAATCTGCATCAGCGTAATTACAGATAATCGAATATGGCCGATAAAATTTCACAGTAGCCAAGTGTCAGCGCGGACCACTTCCATCAGTCCAGACGATAAGTACGACAGCGGCGATAAAAAGTGCTCGTTTATTAAGTTCATTACGATAGCTGCTGGGATTCGGTAGCCGATTGTATGCCGACGGTAGCGTCAGTAGACAAATTTTATTTATATGGATATAAAAAAATATACCTTAATCTAAAGATAGCTTCTATTTTCAATGTTGTATCTGATATCCAAAGTCAGATATTAAGTTAGTATTATTTTACTTTGCAGCAATCCGCGGTTAACATGTTTGATGGTAGTATATACTTTAAGACATGCGTGGCACCTCCCCCCCCCCCAAAAAAAAACGGAAACATGCACTACAATAATTAAAAGTATATATGTGCCAACATATAACGGTATAAACGGAGCATCGATAGCAGCAGCTTTGCGACTAACCATCGTAGAGTCAACTTACCCTGATGATGCTCCGTTTCGGGGTGAAACACGTGTTGGTGCTGGTAGGTATGTTGGTATATACTATTAATTATTGTAATGCATGTTTCCGTTGTGGGAGGGAGAGAGGTGCCTCGCATGTCTTAAAGTATACACCATAACCGCGGATTGTTGCAAAGTAGACTAATACTAACTTAATAACAATGGATTTCCGCAAAGTAGCACCTGATTCTAATAACTATACCAAAGTCAGTTGTCTATTAGCTGTCAAAATGTCATTGTGTTTGTTATTATATTATCTTCTTAATTATCAAGAGATTATGGATAGAAAACAGTCATAAGTGGATATTATTCCTTAGTGAAATTATCCTTTACTTGAAATTTTATTAGCTACAAAATAAATAGTAAAGTACCGTACCTGGCTGTAAGTGTATGTAACTGTTACTACAATTAGCCATCGAAACAACAATTTAGCATAAAACAAATGTAAAGAAGTGCATGAGTGCCTTCTTGTCTTTATATTCCACACACGGGAATCAGTCAAGTCTATTTCACTGTCCTAAATTTCCCCCTCTACGATTATTCGATGCATAAAATAAGAATAGCTAAGTTTCGCTATATTCGTGCAATCGTTTTTACGCCACTCGGAATCAAACCAGATATCCTTCACTCTTCACTACTAAGTACTTACATAAATATCATTACTTAAACCAACCACAAAAATACCCAATTACAAGCCACTTTATTTGCTATCCGTATCTATTCATATCAGATGATCGCCCGCCGGCCGGTTGCAGAGTCACTAAATGATATACTTTTGACAGGTACAAAGATACTTCAGTCGAGATAATATTGACAGCGGCGCGATCCGAAGCCACGTTACGGACTGAGTTAAAAAATATGGCTAACTACGATCAGAAGCTTTGAGTCGAGGTTCCGTAGCACCAAGACATTTTATATCGACGTTGCAACTCATTGCTATCTCTCCTCAATTTCCTCTCGGCACCAGACTACCCCTCCACTAATCCGCACTGGAGCAGCGTGGTGGAGTATGCTCCAGGCCTCCTCAAGAGGAGAGACCCGTGCTCAGTAGTGGGCCGTTAATGGGTTGAAGCCATCAGACTACTTACTCTACGAGTACTAAGCTTGCTGTTATTACTAACTAGCTGACCCGGCAGACGTTGTTCTGCAACATGCCTTTTTTTTAATAAAAGTAGCCTAAGTTACTCCTTGTTACTTCAGCTATCTGCCAGTGAAAGTCCTGTCAAAATCGGTCAAGCCATTTCAGAGATTAGCGGGAACAAACCAACAGACAGACAGACAGACAAAAATTGTAAAAAATGTTGTTTTGGTATATGTACCGTGTAGGTATACATCCAAATGCACTTAGTAAAAAGCGGTTATTTTAGTATTACAAACAGACACTCCAATTGTATTTATTTTTATAGATTTGATTGTTAGCAAGTAAGAGTTGGGAAATTAAATTACTTATAGTGCCCCATAATGTGAATACGTATGAAATTATAATAAACTTAAAAAAACGAATATGGAAACACTATTATCATAATATTGCTGCCACCTGCCATCAAACGATGAGGTTTGTTGGAGCTCAACGAAATGAGGAAACGATTATTTAAGTTTGGTTTCATTACGGAACCCCAAAAGCTAAGGTATAGTCGTGATTATCAAGGCTTCCATGTATTGAACTTAGGGATTGAGTTTGGCAACCAATTATTTGGTTCCGATGGAATTGATTGTGAAGAGAATTAATTAGTTAGAACCGTGAGACTGGACTGTGGGTTTAAAATTTAAAATAAAATATTTTACTTACTCTTATTTTAAAGGGTTTGTTTTTTCTACTTACTTTGGAAGTTTACACCTTGCATCTTCTCTAAACTCTATCGTATCAAATAAAATGAAATTCCTTGTCCAGCGGGTGAAGTGGACATACAATGGTGTGGTAACCGATAAGCAATGGTGTGTTATCCGTCGCCTATGGACATGAGCAATATTAAATGAGAAACACATTGTATAACAGAAAGTCTTCTTTAGTAATCTTTATCATCTTTTTGTTTCTTTTTATTTCTTCTTTATTCAATGTTTACGTTATCAAACATCTTTCTGTTAGACATTTCGAGGAATAAACAACATATACGCCGGCTCGCTGCCGAGAGTTTTAAATTGAATAAGAAATAAATCTTGTCACTTTTTAAGGCCGTATTGATGGCCGCTTGTCCCTGTCACCGACTGCTTTATGTCACTCATGGCCACCCCATCATCCCGTAAAGCTGTATATTATGCGTAACTGAAACGACATAGATTGACGGTTTTTAAATCGTAAATTTATAGCTTGTCCTCCTTAAGTCTGGGCAATTATGCGACGATTTACCATACGTGTTTTTCCATTGAGTATAATCCAATACAAGAGATGTAATTCCTAAGTTACAGCTTTGTATAATGCGAGGAAATTGCTCCCTCTTTTTATACATACAAAATCATTGGCACACTGCATTGGCACACGATTTTATTACGACATTTGGGTTACTTGGGTTGACTCCTAAACCCTCTCCACCCGCACTGAAGCAGTCTGGTTCAACACGTTTTATTCCTTTTAATTTAATTAACACATAAGCTCCAACATTTTTATTTATTTATTTATAACATTCTACAATAAGCTTCTAATAAAGTACGTAGAAACACATGTCAGTAATAAAACGTATTAAAATATAAAAGAGATCACAAAATCACGGTCTGTTTTCTGCTAAACCATAAATTATTATTATCGGGTATAATTTTAGACAATTTACAGACATGCAATGATGATAGCATGCGCTGATCAAAGATCAAAGAGCAGGAAAGTGCTGAAAGTGCTAAACACTCGAAGAAACCTATAAAGTAAAACACGTAAAAGCACATCATAGTTCAAGCGATTGTAGCTATTAATGTCTATGTTAAAGAGATGATAATAGCGTGTAGGACTCCTAATGTAGGTTGAATGTATTTGGCAGATATGGTAGCAGTTGATACAGCCGATTCCACTTAAACCACTCAAGAGTGAAACCCGAAAAGTCATAAATCAGCTGATAACGATAGCTCATAGTTCGAGAGCGCCCATTGAGGCAGAATTTAGTGTTTAGCTTAGCGCTTCATTTGACTGAATTAGTAACAAATTGTATTAGTAGTCGGCTAATAAGCAGATACTTGTGGTCTCCTAACCTGGTTTGCAACACCAACAATGTCTTGGTGCATTGGTAGCCAGGAAAGAAGCGATAGGACCGTTCTCAGTGACTCCGTTTTTGAGTAACTTTCATCAATACTAATATATAAAGAGGAAAGATTTGATTTTTTGTTTGCATTGAATAGGCTCCGAAACTACTGAACCGATTTAAAAAATTCTTTCACTGTTGGGTAGCTACACTATCCCCGAGTAACATAGGCTATATTATATTTTCAAAAAAAATAGGGATCCTTAATAAAACTCAAATAATGTAACCCAAAGTGTAAAACAATAAGAAAACCGAAGCAAAGCGAGGGCGGTTACTCGTACTAAATAAGTTTAACGTTAGTTAATGATATTTGTGATTTCTTACTTCTGAGGTAGTTCAAATACGAAAACATTTAGGTATGCAAACTGTTTAACCGAAAAACAGATCGCTTTAGAGCCAGTACTTCCTTTCTTATTTTCTTTTTAGTGGGCAACTAATCAGTGATTTAATTACAACTGATGTTTATGGGAGGTGTCCATGAGCATAAGTGAAAATACAACAGAATAAAAAGCGTTTGCTTGAATTAAGAAAGAATCGGTGATGCTTCAGCTACATAACTATAACGAATGTTATATACGGTGTTAATGCTTAACACCTTTTGTTCCCTATATAATGTTAAATGCAAAAAAGATTAAATAAATAAATTAACAATCCAAGAAACAACAATCCATTTTGTCCTACCTTGTAGTTTGTAATATAAAAATAATATTAATATAAGTATCAACTATATCATATTTATACAACGTGTCTTTAATACAAAGTCATGTTTATCAAAGAAAATAAGTTTACCAAGACGGGTAGTATGAAACGATATATTGTATTATTTACGGGCAGCATCTATCATGGCCGCGCTAAATTAACATTTCAACAAGCAAAGCGCTCGGGGAGCTAATGTAGCACCTGTCAAAAGACTAGCTATAGGGTACGCATGCTATCATAAAATGAAGGACAATCTTTGGCTAGTAAACAGTGTACATAGATGCGCTCATAGCTCATCGGTTTATTTCGATCCTAAGGCCCTTAATAATAAATCTATCTTAAAATCTCAGCGATCTCAAGATTCGGTTTGAGATGCTGAGATATTATGTCAGATATATGAGATATGATATTATGTTGAGATCTCAGATTGCACTCTTGGGCCAAGATCACTTTATTAATACGGGCCTAAGTGATCGACCGAGTTAAACATCTACGGGTGCGACTGGTAGATGGGTAGTGACCGCTAGTGGCATAAAATTAATTATTTACCCATTACCCGCTTGCCATTTAGCGCATTGCCATTTAACTCTGACAAGTGTCTTGTCAGAGCGACAGTGATAGATTTATTCTATCCCTGTCACCCTTCCGCATATTGATTGGCATGACGGGAGAAATGGCAATAATAGCTTAATGTGCATGATCGTGATATGGACGTCCCTGTTGTGCCTATGCTAAATACCGAAGAGTAAACAAGACAGCCACATACTATGATTGTACAGTATCACCGATATCGCACCCTTGAACACTTCTGGTCGCCTAGTATCTCGCTTTAATTAATAAACGACGGCAAAAGGTGTCGTTACAACTTTTCCTCTTAATTTTTTCCGTCTAGCCCCCTTTCGCAATGCGCGATAAGGAACTTCGTTCCAATATCCCTCCAAGGAACGACATCGTCCCGTTTGCATTTGTTTTTCAATTGTTTTGTAACTCAAATGCGATGGTGAAGTTCCGCGGACAGATTTCATTCTATAACTACGAAAGATGCAAGCAAGCTTCAATCTAGCGACAAGCAAGCGACAATTGATGACAGCGTGCGTATGACGTGCGTCAAAGTGGACCGGACGCCTAAGCTACATCATAGGCCTTCGGGCGACCTAAAATGAACAATAAATTATAAAAGACATTTCCACTTGGTGACGACTGACATGCTTAATCCGTCCAAATTCGTAATACATTTGATAATTAAGTAACAATGCAAATAAATCATGTATCACGTCCACGTCCCGTTGTCTCATGATAACCTGGTCACCCTAAAGCTACAACTTTTTGTCGGTTGTCTGCCACCGCCACCTCGCAGACAGAGTTGATCTATTCTCCTTTGGGCTCACATTTTTATCTTACAAAGTGCTCGGATAGACACCGGGGAACTTTGCGGAAAATTCATCTTTCACGATACAACCAAAAGTCCTATCTCACATCAACGTTCCATTGAACTTAAACCTTAAAGCAAGGAAATAAAATACAAATTCCACTAGACCGGGTCCATTCTTCTGTGTTTACAACAGAGCAAGAACGAAATACTCGGGTATAAATATATGAAGGTACATTAATCTAAGCAGACGTACATTCTTCGTGAGGGCAGAGTTGAAATGGCGTGAAAATATGACTCGTTATTTATGTCCGCTGTCACTGCCGGAATGACGTGACGTCCTTTTTAAAGGACTTTGTTGGGAAGGCGCTTTTGTCAGATGTTTGGTACTGTGACGATGTTGTGATTACTGTGAGATGATAAGTAATTAAGTTTATCGACGACGACGCGGTAGATCCTACCGACTGCGCCGATTAAGTTTGTCGATCTTCTACGACACCTGCGGCCTTTGGTCTCACGTGCGTCGCAGTAGGACTACAATCGGACTGCCCAGTATACTCTCGGTTAAAATCTCTACTTTTGTTGTCAATTAAAATCACTTTTACTTTTAAGAAATATTATATTTCAAGTTAAAATGTTAATTGTACAAAACTTGGGAATCGAATGATGTGTGGAGCCGAGGCTTCCGTATTTATACCAATATGACGGCCTTCAGAGAAATAGAAATTCTAAGGATAAATTAGACACGCTTTTAATATTTTATGACTGCTAGATTTCGAATTCTTTGTTTGCAACATTGTAAACAGATAGGAGAAAAATAAATTAACTTTTCTATTCGTAACTTATTCGTCACGCCTATATTATGTTATCTAATCTAATGTCCTTGTTCTCAAGGTGAAACTTATTATGGATCTGATAAGGGAAAGTGTAATTTGCAACTATGTTGCGGATAAGACGGAACTTGTTATGTATTTGAAAAGTAAAAGCGTAGCTGCAACAATGTTGCGAGTAGGCGAGTCGTATTTCTAGATCTCTACCATATGTATTAAGGATAATGGATATAAAATGTCCGTTATACGTAACTCCTCCCTCACTAGAGTGAAAATAATTTTGAAGAAATTAATTTCACGTTTAAGCCTATTCCATACATCATCCAATTTTACAATAAATGAGTTAGTATTTACCAAATAATAAGTGTACCCTTTCACCATTTTTCGAATAGACAAATTATAATAATTTTTATATAAAAGCAAACAATTGCGATATAAAAACATGCAATTTTATACTTATTTAAAACTAACATATTCAATACACTTATTTTAGACAGGATTACTCTATGAATCCTGTTTATACCTTTTTACAGGGGTATAACATTTACATAATTACTTCATAGAATTACAGGGGTATAAAACTTACTTATCTAACTTCGAAGTTTCAATCATGCAGAATTATTTCACACATACACATTAGATTACCTTATTTCATTATAGAATTCATAAAATGTAATTCACAAGATTACATTATAGAATATGTAAACTTAAATTCACAAATTACATTATTATTATGTACAATATGTCGGACATAGACATACATTTTCATATTTATGCAAAGATTTATTTTATGAACCCTTTTTATTGGGTCTTTTCACATTTCTCATTGGTACTTTTGTAACTCTTTCGTTTATTTTTACTGGAATAACATTTCTTTCTACCTGATCAATTATTGTAGCCTTTTCATACCTCGGGGAATCTTTAGGCTTTCTTTTATTGACTAACTTTGTATAAATGGTGTCGCCCGTATTAAAGGTGTCGTCAGACGCCTTATCTTTTAAATTATTTATAATTTTAGTTTTATTCTCAAGCATTCTATTAAAAATATATTTATATAGTACTGTTGTTCGTTTTCTGTGATCATTAACTAATCGTTGCATGTATTGATGATTGAATTGTACATCAAATATATTTTTAGTGTCCGTATGTCCAAACAAAACTTCAAATGGTGTAAATCCCGTTACAGAATGTATAGTGTTGTTATAAGCTATCAACGCATATGTCATAGTATCTGATATATCAGTAGATTTCTTCTCATATTTAGCTAAACGATAGATTTCAATTATAGTGCTATGAAATCTCTCAATTAGTCCCATTGAATGAGGACTATTTGGTGTTCCAATATGAAGATTTACTTTGTGTAATATAAGAAAATCTTTTAGTAGCGCATTATTAAACTCAGAGCCTGGATCACAACTTATTTTTAGAGGTGTTCCATAATTACTGAAATATTTCATTAGGGCTTTAACAATTTCAGGAGTTGATCTATTTTCAACTAAATTAGCTTGTCCAAATTTACTGAAAGCATCTATGATAGTTAAATATGTTTTTCCTTCAATAGAGAATAAATCAATAAAAATTTCCTCGAACGGTTTATTTTGCGTTTGAGTAAATTGAAGTAAAGGTTTTAACGGATTCCTATCGTATTTCATTCTATTGCATAAATCACAAGAATTTATTATAGCAGAAACAGTGTCTTTCATTTTTGCCCAATAATAATTTCTTTTTATTCTATTTAATGTTTCGTTAATACCACGGTGACAAGTTTTTCCTTCATGTACTTTTAAGACAATATTCTTTTGTTCTTCTTCTGAATCTACAAGAGTTATCCTTTTGGTGCATTCGATCACTTTTAATGAATCAGTGTCAAATGTTTCTGATAAGACTTCTAAGACTTTATGACGTATTTCCTTTGAATTAAAATATAAAAAATTTGGTTTTACAGGGTCTAAATTTTCTTTTAAAAATCTTTTAATAATTGTTGAATTTGATGGAATAAATACTTCAAGAATTTTCTTATTCCCTTGAGATATATCTTTAATCTTTATATCATTACCGAACCAATTATTAATGATAATTTGTCTCGGTTTTATATCTATAGGTTCATCTAAAATATGAATAGGAAAATCATTCGATATTTCGAAATCATCGTCTGATAAAGCATCAGAATCTACGACTGAAATTGTTTTCTCAGACTCCGTGTCTGTTTCATAATTATTCGTTTGTGAAGTACTTGCTTGAGGTAGTTCTGGTTGTATAGCTAAAGTATTTACTTGGATTCTGGATAATGCATCAGCGTTTAAGTTTTGTTTTCCGCTTTTATAAAATATTTCAAAATCATATTCTTGTAATCTTAATCTCCAACGTGTTAATTTCGAATTGGGTTCCTTTAGGGAGTATAACCACACTAATGGTCTATGATCTGTATAAATTACGAATTTATGACCATATAAATAAGGTCTGAAATATTTTAATGCCCATACTACCGCTAATAATTCCTTTTCAATTGTACTGTATCTTGTTTCAGCTTCATTTAATGTTCTGCTTATATAGGCAATGGGTCTATCGGTACCAATTTTGCCTTGTGATAAAACTGCACCTAATGCTACATCAGAGGCATCGGTAGTAACAATAAAAGGTTTTGAAAAGTCTGGATGTTGTAATATTGGTGCGTTAACCAATAATTCCTTACACAATTCAAATGATTTAATGTATTCCTCGCTTAAAATTATTTTTGCATCCTTTCTTAATGCATTAGTTAAGGGTTTTGTTATTTTTGCGAAATCTTTTATAAACTTTCTGTAATACCCTATTAAACCAAGAAAAGATTTGATTTGTTTTGTTGGTTTTGGTATGGGATAATTCAATACACTTCTAATTTTGTCATCATTTGGTTTCAGTCCTTCGTCTGAAATTACGTGACCTAAATATAAAACTTTTTGCTTTAAAAATTCCGATTTATCTAATTGCACTTTTAATTGGTAATATTTCAATGTCTTAAAGACGTTATTTAATCTAATATAGTGTTCTTCCAAGGTTTCAGAATATACAATAATATCATCTAAATATGTTAGACATTGACCTTTTAATTCTCTAAGGACGTTATCCATAGCTCGCTGAAAAGTAGCAGGAGCTGTCTTAAGACCAAAGGGCATTCTAAGAAATTCGAAATGACCTCGTTGTGTTGAAAACGCAGTTTTCGGTATGTCTTCGGTTGCGATTTCAATTTGATGGTAACCACTAGCTAAGTCTAAGGTTGTAAAATATTTAGAGTTACCTAATTTGTCGAATAAATCACTAATGTTCGGAATAGGGTATTTGTCGTCTATAGTTTTCTGGTTAAGTTTCCTATAGTCAACTACCATTCTATATTTTTGTTCTCCTGTACTATCTATTTTTTTTGGTACTAAATGTACTGGTGCACTCCAGGGTGAATAACTTGGTTGAATAATGTTATCACTCAATAATTTTTGCACTTGCTGGTTTATTTCCTCAGTTTGTTTCGGTGATTGTCGATATTGTTTAACATAAATAGGAATTTCATCTTTCGTTCTGATATAATGCTTTACATCATGCGTAAAGGTTAACGGAATTCCTTCACAATAAAATATATCTCTATATTCATAACAAATGGAGTAGATTTGGTTCCTTTCGCTTTCATTCAGAATGTGCTCTAATCGTAATTTGCATAAGTTGTCGGTGAGTAGTCTGTCCGTTATTAGTTTATTGTCATATTTAATATGATAAACTGGATTAATATTAAAATGAATGGGGATTTCGACTAATGATGTTCGTAATCTTTGATTTAGTAAGTCTATAGTGACATTAAGCTTTCTTAATAAGTCCATTCCTATTAAACCATCGTAGTTATCGATGTCATAAACATAAAATTTATGGAATAATTTAGTTTGGAATATTTTGAAGATGGGTAAGATGACTACTTCATTGTGATTACTGATAGAATGCGTGCTTTTTACGCTAAAGGGTTCGTAGATTTTATAGCTGGAAAAATATTTATTAACGAAATTATTACTTATAAAGGATCTCTCGCTACCAGTGTCTAATAATAGTTTTAAATTATAATCAGGGATAAGTAGAAAAGGTAAGTGATGTAGGTCACTTTCGCTTACACTTCTCTTTGTTTGCCGGAGGCTTGGGAATGAAAATTTATAGTTTCTCGAGAATTAGTGCCACTCGTACTTGGTTGTGAGTCATTAAAGTTATTAGTTGTTTGGCCTTGAAGAATTTCTTGCTTCGGAAAGGAAGTCGTGTTTATATTCGAAGGAGTAGGAAATTGGCGAAAATTATTGCGTTGCTGTGGGACGTAACGCGGAGGGTTTTGGTTAAAATGATTCCTAGGGTAATTATTTGATCTAATAGGCCTGTTTGGCCAAAAGGGTCTGGAATTAAAATTCGATACTTGTCTAGGGTTTTGTGTGTGTGGATTTGGTGTCCAATTTGAGAATCTACTAGGTAAATTACGCGGTCTTTCATTATTTGTTCTGTTCGTGTTTTGATTGGAATTGATAAGAGAATTGCGCATTCTGTATTGTAGCTGGAAATTCTCTTCCATGAGGACTATTTGTAAGGCTTCCTCTAAGGTTTGAGGGATTTTTAACCTAACAATTCTAATAAGGTCTTTTGGTAAATTATACAAGAAAACGTTCAATGCCGTATTATTATAAATTATTATCTTGCTATTCCGCAGTGCAAACTCATCGGAACTTATCTTTGACAAAAGGTTATTTCTAGTTGCTTGGATACGATTACAAAAGTCGAGATAAGATTCATTCGGTTTTATTCTCATAGTTTCTAATTCTATTGCCACGCACGCTTCCGATTTTTGATCTCCGAAATGTTGAATTAAGGTATCCTTTAAATCTATCCAATGATTTATTGTATAATCGGTTTCGCCCATCAAAGCTGCTGCTTTCCCGGTTAATCTACTCGTAATTATTTGTAAAAGATAATTATAATCAATTTTACCTTGATAAATATCTAAAACATATTCGCATTTCTTAATGAAGAAATTCAATAATGCTGTACTGCCATCAAATTTAGGTATTAAATCAGTTATTTCGGATTGTACAATTAGAGATGAAGCAAACGGAGGCACAATGTTCGGCAATGAGTGATCTTGATAAGTTGGTTCCGGAATATTATGTTCAGTATCCTGAACATGCGTTAAATTTTCAGGATTAGTTGATGTATTCTGCGCTTGTTTATCAGCCATTAATTGACCATGCACTTGGTGCGAAATTGTGTCAGCTAAATGACTAGTGACATTTTCGGTTTCCTGACGAACTCTTTCAGCTAAATTATTAGAAACGTTTTCCGCTTCATGTCGGGCTCTTTCTGCTAAACCTCTTGCTGCGTTTTGTGCTTCGAGACGCGCTCTCTCAGCTGCCCTAGTAAGATATTCCATTTTAAAAATCTACTTTATCGCTACAAATTCCGAGATATTGTAATTCTGGAAAATATACTATTTTAATAAAAATAAATTTATAGTGTTTCCTTCTTTGTTCTTTGTCTAGATCTAAACCACAAGAGTTAGTAATTGTAGACGTATTATTTAATTGTAACAAAAGTACCAAACTTCTATGAGTTGTGAGTAGTATATAAATCTTTTGCATTTACAATTATTATTATAACTATTAACAATTCAATAGTTTTTATCCTTAATTCTACGTACGTATATGTAATCGATTACTTTATTATATTTCCCTTCTTTATAAATTCTTTTATTATTTTCATATATTCTTTTATAAATCTTTTAATTTTTTAGATCCTAATATATCTTTTAATTCATTTGATCGCGATCTTATATTCACTTTATTTTTTTTTTATTATTCACTTATTCACTTTTTCTCCCGCGAAGTTGTAGTACAGTACAACTGTTGTAGAACGGTCTACGCTGCGATTCTTCGGATGATGCCGATGTCCGCAGATTTGTTAAGGAAGGAGATCTTTTTATTAAAGATTATGGATCCTCCCGATTCGATTCCAAGCCAAAGTCTAAGACGTAAGGTTTAGTTTCCTTACCCGGACCGTAACGAAATCACGATTGCTTAGCGTCCTGATCGACGGTAAATGGTTCTTCTGCAAATCACCTTTGAAAAGGTTGCGACGACGATGTGTTGAAGTTAAGTAAAGATTGGATGGATCTTACTCAATTTTCTTCGGTTCCTCGACGACGTTGCAGGAGATATCCTACCGACTGCGCCAATTATGTTTATCGACGACGACGCGGTAGATCCTACCGACTGCGCCGATTAAGTTTGTCGATCTTCTACGACACCTGCGGCCTTTGGTCTCACGTGCGTCGCAGTAGGACTACAATCGGACTGCCCAGTATACTCTCGGTTAAAATCTCTACTTTTGTTGTCAATTAAAATCACTTTTACTTTTAAGAAATATTATATTTCAAGTTAAAATGTTAATTGTACAAAACTTGGGAATCGAATGATGTGTGGAGCCGAGGCTTCCGTATTTATACCAATATGACGGCCTTCAGAGAAATAGAAATTCTAAGGATAAATTAGACACGCTTTTAATATTTTATGACTGCTAGATTTCGAATTCTTTGTTTGCAACATTGTAAACAGATAGGAGAAAAATAAATTAACTTTTCTATTCGTAACTTATTCGTCACGCCTATATTATGTTATCTAATCTAATGTCCTTGTTCTCAAGGTGAAACTTATTATGGATCTGATAAGGGAAAGTGTAATTTGCAACTATGTTGCGGATAAGACGGAACTTGTTATGTATTTGAAAAGTAAAAGCGTAGCTGCAACAATGTTGCGAGTAGGCGAGTCGTATTTCTAGATCTCTACCATATGTATTAAGGATAATGGATATAAAATGTCCGTTATACGTAACTAAGTAGCTTACCAAACTGGCCCATTCATTCTCTGGACACCAGAGTCTTATAACTTAACCACCTGTGGGAGTTCGATCTTCGAACTTAAAGCCCTCGAGGGTAGCTTACGACACGGCTTCAACTATCGATGGGATTCATGGTCAATCTGAATACCTCAATCTTTTCATACTTCGATCTTGAGCAGTACCAGCTGGTGTGTAAGGATACCAATTGTTCCTGCTAAATATGCTAAAGAGTTTAGTGTCCAGTGTCGTGAAACGACTAACATCAAAAGGACCACTTGCCAAAATGTGTTTTGTCCTTCCTGTCTCTTGAGCCCTCCGTTTGTTACAGATCAGAAACGCACAATTCTGACTGTTTTGATATGTCCATGAACCATGTAAATTAAAATTAATTGAATGGAAAATATCGTATAAAACAAAAATGGTAAGTACCCGTTTCAGTTGAAATGTTTAATGCCCAAAATGAGAAAAGTCGAAAATCATATCTCACGAAATTATTATTTCCTGCAGAAGTGCCTCAAACTATACTTTGTTTATTGATAAGGAGCCAGAAAATGATAGCACAAAAACAACACACAAAAGAAAACAACAACCAACCTCAGAATATCAAACACAATTAAATTTTCTAGGTGTTTCCTACATTATAACGTTCTACATTAAGCAATATATCAACGCGTGGGAGTTCTCATTCGATTACTATGTGGGTGTCTTCAGATCAACAGTGAATGGGCTTTAACTCGGTTAAAGTACTTTACTATCAGGTGGGAGTATTCCAGCATTTACAAGTACATAATTATAAGAATTAATAAACACATATTTTTTCATAAACATACAAGACAAAAAATATCTATTATATTAATAGATATGTTTTAGTTACAAAATTTAATAAACACAACATAGGCAAGAAAATATCTGCATAATTATACGTAACTTTATGTACATCCCCGAACGGATGCAATAACCACAAGTTAGTCTTTCAAGATCCCTTAACCAAATACCCCGAAACGTAAAGATATTATCTGGCTACATCAAGGAACATAATCCTACGTTAGACTTGTTGTATCGCCATAAGTCAGCGATAAACGATTCCAAGTTGTATCGCTGAAAACGTTACAAGGATCGTTTTGACAGACATGACAGATGAGTGTTTGCAATTACGTCTGATTTTTCCGGGATATTAAGTACCCTATGTCTTATTCCATATTATTGTCTACCTGTATGCTATATTTAATTAAATCCTTCCAATAGTTTTCACATTTATAACATTAGTAGGAGTACATAGATGCATGTGTTTTAATGGTTTTGAACAAAACCTTGTAGATCTCTTAGGAGTTTAATTTTAGGGTTATACTTTTATTCAGAAACATCTCCATTATACTTAAAAGGATTATAATCATTATTTTTACTTAATTTAACGTTAAAACTCTTTTAAGTTACTTTATGCAAAAATTAATTAATGCAAAAATTGATATTGAAATGAGACCAAAGATAGTCACAAGATTTGCATTCATAATAATTATATCCTTACTATCCGTATCTTTATCCGTAATTATCCTTATCCGTAATTTTTGGAGAAGAACGAAATTACACTGTAAAAATGTTCTTGATAATTTTATTTATAATCATAAAGATAAATGTGATAACATTTACTCGCTTATCTTTTACTGGGCAGCAGTAAACGTTACACCAGAGGGTCAAAAGCGCTTTTTCAGCGCGCACCGCTAGATCAACACCGCTGGAAACTTATGACGTCGTTACACTCACACCGCTAAGCTGCAGCACTTTTTCGCTGAATTTATTTGACAATTATTAAGGTGTCCGCATTAGGGCCGCATTAGGGCACCGTTGTAGAGGAAATTCATGTTTTTCTTGGGTTGTTTTCCCCCGTAACTCAGCATAAAGACCGACACGTGCGAACTATTAGCTTCTCGGCTGAGGATTAGAAAATAATTCAGCTCCAAATGTTATTATGGGAGCGCGGTGGATTTATTTTATTGCTTCCCAAGATATATGTTAGTCTTTCGGCTTTATCTGCGCTTCCCGTTTGTTTATTGAGAGCGAGATATACGTGTGTAGCGAATTTTATAGTCTCCGGAGACTGTTACCGACTCGCCGTTTTCGTGTAAATCTTCTTTATGTGCTCGCTATGCTGTAATTATTGCGTTATTCGCTTGAGCAACTCCCGTCCTAGACTTTATTGAATGTACCTATAAAATATTATTGATCGCAGCAATAAAAGATGCTTTACGACGCTCGGTCCATTTTTTATTTGCGCTTTTATAACTGTTGTGTCGTTACGCGCTACTTCTGTATCTGTCGGTTCCAATTTCAGCGTTTTATGCGATGTTTTCATCGATCCCAATAACATTATTGCAGATACTTTTGTTTTCGTGAGCTCGGAAATGTTATAGCCGTTCGTGGCACTTAATTTGGTTGCATGCTGCTGCCTGCTTTATTGAATACGAGTAACCGCCCTCGCTTTGTTTCGGTTTTCTTATTTTTGTACACCTTGGGTTACATTATTGAAGTTTTATTAAGGATCCCTAATTTTTTTTTCAATATAGCCTATGTTACTCGGGGATAGTGTAGCTTCCCAACAGTGAAAGAATTTTTGAAATCGGTTCAGTAGCTTCGGAGCCTATTCAATGCAAACAAAAAATCAAATCTTTCCTCTTTATATATTAGTATAGATGAATTTACTGTTGGAAGTTCTTTCCATCTTTCTTTCAGGTTAAAAACCTGTAATTAAAGTAAAACAAATACAAATAATGTTTTACAACACTTAACGCAAGGTAATAATTATTTGCTGAAAATTAAATGAGTTTACCATCCGACGGTCTCTACGTATATGAAAACATGGCTACAATGGCCTTTTCATTGCATATTGGCTTATTGGCTTCATTAATAGTTATTTTTGTAGACTTTAAGTTTGAAGATCTAAAGAAGATTCAAGACTGAAAACTTAAAAACTTCAATTGACGACCCGTGTGGCGCAATGGTCACCATGCCGGATCGCCGCACCGAGGGTCCTGGATTCGATTCCCAGCGAGGCGGAAATTTGAATAATGAGTTTGAATTTCTGTTCTCGGTCTGGGTGTGAATGTCCTTGTCTTGTGTGTTGTCCATGGCACTCACGACACAGGGAATCCTAGTGTGGGGCTATGAGTGCGAAGCGTTATTTAATTTTTATTTAAAAAAATATAATAGGTAGTTTATTGTTTTTTTGTTTACAGTTAACATGATTTTATATAGATAGACGAATTAACAGCTTATATCAGAGAAGTAAACGTATTACTAGCCAGTTCACGCAATTTATTACCGCAATCTACACTTTGCGTTAAAATCGTAACTCAGCAGTGATACGATAGGATCGCGTTGCAACAAATAAGCTAAGTTGCAAGCGATACGTTGCAGCGATAACGCTAAGCGCTCAACGCAAATATTTCGCGTCGACGTCTTCCTTGCGTTAGTTAGCTTTGCGTTTGGAAGTCGGTGCAATTTGTAAGATATGCGAGGTTGGAAGAAGAGAGCGGGTAACCGCTGGATTCAGAAAATTTCAAATAAGATACATTTGCAATAGTAACTAAATAAATTTTAATGTATATTACAAACAGTTAATAACTTAAGCAGACAAAACTGGAACCTGATTAGCTATCGTTTGTACCGTATACTTCCAATATAAGACAGATATTTTTTTATGGAAATGGCCGGCAAACGAGCTGACGATCCGCCTAATGGTAAGTGGCTATCGTCGCTCATGGACATCAGCAACACCAAAGGCATCACTGAGATTGCTGGCCAAGAAAGAGAGAAGAAAAAGAAAGAAAGACCTAGCTCTCAAGTCCCCAGCTGGAACACGACGAGTCGTTTGGCGGCTGACTCATGCTCAAGGGTGGTAGCTATCCAGGCGAACTCCATGGAGAAATAATAATAGTAATAATGGCATTAATCAACAGTTAAAATCAATATTACCAATATAATCCCTCAAGGGGCCCTACCACCAGCGGGCCGAAATTTAGTCGTCTCTTAAGACACCACAATACGGGCAAGATAGATAAATAATAATAATTATTTTAGATAAAAAAACAACAATAATAAACCTATAGTCGTCTTTAGTCATGAAGTACCTACTAACAAAGTTTAAGATTTTGATGTATACTAACTTGTAAGATGCAAGTTTTAAAATCGACATGATTCATAATAAAACAAACTTGAAACTTCAAATCCAACCAACACACACGCACACACACAGTTAAGTTGATTCAATATCCATACCATGCTACCCGCTTTAAAGTCAACTCAGCCCATACTCGCTTGCCGCCTATCCCCTGCACCACATTTCAACTTGAACTAGGTTGCCTAGAATTTACGTGCCACGTTATTTGACTATCGCGCTTGCTTACCTAACACGTACTACTGTTTGCTAAATACAAACAGTTGTACAGCGTAAACAACCTTTTTATAGAATAAACCTGTCTCGAACATGCCTGAGAACCTAGATTGAGATATTTATGAATTGATTTTACAAACATTTATTACTTTAAGTTACAAAAACTGATAAGACCAAATCCCAGTTTTTGGTTTCGTAACATTAAAGTTGCATTCCTTATTTTTTACACCAATTTGCACAAATAGATAAGGTAGGTATGTTCGTAATGAGTCACTGTTGGTGCTCATCAAAAGCATCACAAACGTGTATTTCCAAAAAAGGAAGATACTCGCTTGGTATCTCTAAATTTTCACAAATGGTCTGTTGGTCTCAAGCCAAACAATATATTGGAGTAGAACATGTTTTTCGACTTTTGCTTTTATGTAGATATAAGCGACTATCGGCGGTAGATATCTGGTAGCTTTGCTTCCATCATTATTATCGTCTTTATTGCCTAAATCGTCTGTACTGCCTGTAGATCACTAGATCACTTCACCTACCGCATTGCTATTATATCGGTTTCGACTTGCGCATTGGTCTCGATTTAAATATGGTTTTTGATAAAGAAGATAGTTAGATAACGCTCGATAAGCATGCATCGTAGCCGTATTGGGGCGGCTTAGAACACTAACCCCAATCCCACATCGGATGGGTGTCGTAAAAGGCGATTAAATCCGGCACGCCGGTGGTAGGGCCCCTCGAGGAATTATATTGGTAATATTGATTTTAATTCTTAATTAATACCATTATTACTATTATTATTTCTCCATGGGGTTCGCCTGGATAGCTACCACCCTTGAGCATGAGTCAGCCGCCAAACGACTCGTTGTGTTCAGGCTGGGGGCTTGAGAGCCAGTTCTTTCTTTCTTTTTCTTCTCTCTTTCTTAGTCGGCAACGCATCAGTGATGCCTTTGGTGTTGCTGATGTCCATGGGCGACGATAGCCACTTAACATCAGGTGGGTTGTCAGCTCGTTTTCCGGCTATTTCCATTAAAAAAAATCGGCTTCACAGCAATGTAACAGGAAATCAAGCGAAGGTGCATCACACGAGAATGGCGTGGTGAAAACAAGCGACATACATAAACAAAGACAGAAAATAATTTCTCAAAAACTCTTCTCAAAGATGGATGAATCAAAAAATCTGAAATCTTAAAATCACTAAATAAGTCTGTAGAAAACGTTCATACATTTTATTGAACGTTCTATTGCAAACCAACTTCTTAGTAAGTAGTAACATTTTATTACGAGTTATCTTTACGATAAGGTGATCAGAAGCCCCATTGCGCCGGACTTGAATATCCAATTTAGCGATAACATTCTGGTTGGAAGTAACAATCGGGGCACAAAAACAACACTGCCAAGGGAATGAGTATCAAGCACCAATGTTTTATCGAAGACAAGTGGAACAACTTAATAGACCCCCGATCGTTCGACTCACCTCCTCGCGTTATCTCTATCGATAATGACGGAATCGCGCCAACACTACCGCCTAACTACATTACTTCACTACCTCTCAACTTAAACACCTACATTCGACAAGCAACTCTTTCTCACCAACCCAAAGTTCAAAATCCCTCGGCTGACCTTCCTCAAACAATGTTCCTTGCGACACGGTCGTATTCAGAGCAAACATGATCGCAAATTGGAACCCTGTGACTCCAAACGTAGCGAAATCTGTTTCATATTCAACCGGTGTTGCTATCAACATGGCCGTACCGAATCAGATAATCGGATACGTACCCGCATCGAGATAAAATTGAAATCGTTAGAATTGAATAAACTATCGATTGTCGAGCCGCGATATTCCTTAGCGGGGTTTTTAAATTAACTCTTGGCGATTCAGCGATTCCGCGATCGTATCGACAGTACTTAGAATAAATGTGATGGTGGTATTGAAAGACCTCGCAGATGTGTCGTGGCCTTGATGGGTGTAATCTATCCTGAAGACACCTGACAGTGGCTGCTCAATTGTCTATTTGCGAGGATTTAGATGAAAGGCACACAGACGCTCATTGTTTCTTGATTCGCTTAGGGATTCCTGGATTTCCTATTCGGCGTCATTAATGTGATGTTTTAATCTAAATGTTATTTATATTTTTACTTTAGTGTCAGTGTGTGATCACGACAATAATGATCTTCATTAGAATAATTCAGTTTAAGTTGATATATGATCCAAGTCCCTAACAGAATTGAGGGCTTTTAATTTTGATTAGCTACATAAAGCACTTTTAGTTCAGTCTTATCACAGGACATATCTACATACTTACAACAGTAGTCTAACTATGATAAACCGCCATCAATTATTACTTAAATAATAATAACTCTATAATAGTAACTATCTTCAAACAAGAAATTTACCTTTACATTAACAGTGTGTTTTACTTTAAGGTCCTAAAAATATGCAGATAACAACAAAACCAGCTATTACAAGAACAGTATAAAACACGTTAGCAAATACGAATTCTGTGCACCTCTGCCATCCCGCTCTTTGCCAAACTATCAGTGCATCTTAAAGCTAATTCGTTGTAGGGTTTAGCCAACTTGAGGATTTACCTTACAATGCTCGGATTTGCATGGATTCAGAGACGCAAATCCTTTGAGCTGTTCATGTGAATCCTACTGATATTATTATTGTTAACGTTTATGTGGATGTATGAATGAATAGCTATGACATGGGGTCCTTCAAGAAGCGGGTATATTCTTTTCTTCGAGGCCGGCAACGCATTGTTAACGCCACTAATGTTGCTAATGTCCATGGGCGGCGATGATCACTTACCATCAGATGACCCGTCTGCTCGTTTGCTTGCTTAAGATTAAGACTTATTGATAAAGGTATAGATAACGTTAACACACTCAGACTTAGGATTCTTTGAGATGCAGGTGACGTAGGAATACATAGGTTAAAAGTTCCTAAATCTGTACGAGTAAATCCAATTTTCGTTTAATTAATTATTAATTGTACCTAACTTTTGTTAAGCGATAAAATAGCTAACATAGTTACTTTATGGAAATAATAAGATATTCACTGGACTGTACTGTATGGGTATCTACTTATCGTAAGTAGGCGATAGTTAAAAAAAGTTTCAGTCAAAGTTAAAAAAAATATAATGTGGCTAATAGAATATCCTTTTTTAGATTATCTCTCTTTTATTGTACGTCTACCAATCCGTAAATTATAAGCAAGATGACTAGAGCTTGTCATGTCATTCTCAGATTGTTAGAGGAGACCTGAGCCAAGCAGTGAGAGAGTTAAGGGTTGTCATGTCATACAAATATTACAGTAGGTACATGAATTCCAAATACAACTACAGTCACAAGAAACTCAGCCAAGCTTACATAAACCCGTATCGATTCCATTCTCATCACCAATATAGATGTTAACCCAGTTTTTCTATCCACAATTTGCGTTTGTAGCAGCCCTAATCCGGTTTAAGCCAGATACACGGTCGTTTGGAGCGGACGCGGCGCTAAACGGACGCTCCAATAACATTTGCATGGGAATGGAGCTCCAACGAGTAGGTACTTTTATAGTTAAACTATTCAAGAACTTTCATGAGGTTTTATAGCGCTCTTACAGTATTGTATGCGATCTTTAAGACAATGTTGGAAAGATGATACTGTAATTTAACTACGACTCTACCCGCGGATTTTTTCGCGTTTTCAGGGATGATAAATATCTTGTATCTTATTCCAAATCATGATCTGCCTGTGTAGAATAATAATAATAATATTACTAAGATTTTTTGGATCTAATTAATCCTGTTCTGCATTGATCATTCTTATCACTGATGATAAAACATTTTGGGTAATAAAAAATAATGTTGCTATTTTTTTATTTAAATATTAACTTGTATGTTAATAGCCTAGGAGCAGGCAAGATATTTAGTGAGGCTTGGTGATATATGACCACTAATTATAGACGACAAACTAAAAAAACGTTGCTGATCAGGAGGACCCGGGTATTGCTTTCTAAACTCATACTCTAGGTGTTTATACTCGTATTTATAATACCTAGCCACCAATAATTACTATTATAATACCAATACCACTAAGAGGCCATCTATAAATTACGTCACACTAATTTCATGACTTTTTGACCCCTCCCACCCCTTGTCACACAATGTCACGCTATATTGAAACATATGATGTAATTTTGGGATGGCCTCAAACGATCGCCAAATATTCAAAACCTTGAAGGTGCCTTTAAAGATAAGAAATGGCGAAAGAAAGGCCTAAGCAAATCTATTAAATACGATTCCTACTTTTTATAAACTTATTTTGCTAACTTGACGGATATATTTTTCGAGACGTCGAAACTTGAAACGTTAGGTCTAGGAGGTTTTGATGTCTCTAAGTCTCTGTACTGTAAAGCTATTCTGTTTTGTAACTCGACAGCGGAATCTGCGATGAGTGTCAAACTTCAAACGACTAACCATAGGATTTTGACACTCATCGCGGATTCCGCTGTTGAGTCACAAAACAGAATAGCCTTACTGATGTCAGTAGTTGACACTATACAATGATATCGACACTTATAATGCAATCTGAGGTCAAACGTCTATGGAACTAATATCTAAACATAATACCAGACCAATCAGAGGGTTCGATCACAGTTCAGGAAACTAAAGTCCAATTCACAATCCCGGGAAAATCTCCCAATGCCGGGCTAATGGCGTCCCTAGTAATTCAGCCCGTGATTCTCACCGTCCGGGATGGCCTTGCAAATTGTCGACCGCAATATACTGGATACTTTTCATCCAGTTGCGCAATGTGATCCTTATGACATATTTCTTAAGATTCAAAATGTATAAGCAGCGTGAGAATAATTTTGGTTGTCGAAAATAAGAGAGGGTGGACTTTAACGCTCTTTTTTAAGTCAAGTCAGGTACTTTGAGCAGGTGTTAAAGTGTTAAAAGCTAGCTTCTAGTAAAAATCTGAAACGGAAAAGAATATAAAATATGAATAACTGTTACACTGAACCTCGTGCTAGGAGATCCTGTATTGCTTTGGAAATACAGCTCTCTCTTTGAGGAGCTAGAGCATACTCCACCACGCTGCTCCAGTACAGATTGGTGAAGGAATGCACAAATATTGCTGCCACGAACGAAAATCAAATCTGGAAACGTTTTGCTCGATGGATTGTTACCAACCGGGCACACAGATATGTTTTATTAATAGTAGTAGGATGAGTCTTGTTATAAATTAATTGTCACAAATTCCATTTTAATCTAACATTGGACCTACCAGACGCATCTGTCCTTCAGAGGACACAGCGGTCCCTGGTTACCGATATACATCACAAAACGTGCACCTAGAAAATATAACCACTATCAAATTCACGAAACAGAAATAAATTATATGGCGAGGGTGCAACAATATACGACCGCTATCCCACAAAGATAGGGATCAGAATTGCTAGAAAATTTACTCCCCAGATGACCTGAAGATTTACAGCCTTAATAGCTGGTGGTATGGTAGTGGTCAGTAGTGGTAATTTATCAGACGGGATTGCCGACAACTAAATTAAAGGCTTTCGGGTGTAATAAAGGCATTTGACTGGCATTAGAGGGGCTTTACGACCTACGCCGACTTTGTAATGGCCGACTTGATGAATATGGCGAAGGTATAGTTATTAAAATAATGGTTTCTAAAGGTCTTCGCCTAGTTAGATGCCTTGTTTGAATAAATAATTGAAGATTGTTGTGTGACTCATTGATTTAAGTCTGTGATGCGTTTTATAATGATTCACAAAGGTTGAAAAGGATAAAAACTGGTGAACAATTCGGAAGTGTGATCAATTGGGTTCCTTTTGGGTTCCTTTGTGTTAATGTATGCTGAAATATTGTACACTTCCTGTAGAAATTAAGAGACTCGTGGTTTTTGTAAAGGGTTTGCATCTTGAAGTTGAAAACAATGTTGAAGAATGTTTAAGCTGCATTTTATAAAATTTATATAATTACATAGATTTTATTTCTTATTTTGTGTTTAACCCACTACTTATTTCTAAAATTAGTACTGTCTAGAGTTCACATTAGACTTAATATCATGTGAACGTGTGTTCTAAATTTCAGCCTTTTCAGTCCAGTAGGTACATTAATATAAAATCAGGTTTCAAAGGAGGGATATCTGTCGATGGAGTACAAATACACCAACAAGGTATTATTAAAGTTTTATTAACCCACTACTTATTTCTAAAATTAGTACTCTCTTAGAGTTAACGTTTGACTCAAGATCACGTGAACGTGTGTTCAAAATTTCAGCCTTTTCAGTCCAGTACATTAATATAAAATCAGGTTTCAAAGGAGGGATATCTGTCGATGGAGTACAAATACACCAACAAGGTATTATTAAAGTTTTATTAACCCACTACTTATTTCTAAAATTAGTACTCTCTTAGAGTTAACGTTTGACTCAAGATCACGTGAACGTGTGTTCAAAATTTCAGCCTTTTCAGTCCAGTACATTAATAGAAAATCAAGTTTGAAAGGAGGATATCTGTCGATGGAGTACAAATACACCAACAAGGTATTATTAAAGTTTTATTAACCCACTACTTATTTCTAAAATTAGTACTCTCTTAAAGTTAACGTTAGACTCAAGATCACGTGAACGTGTGTTCAAAATTTCAGCCTTTTCAGTCCAGTACATTAATAGAAAATCAGGTTTGAAAGGAGGATATCTGTTGATGGAGTACAAATACACCAACAAGGTATTATTAAAGTTTTACCATCGGGTAATTCAGATAAACGGTATACTTAGGTATTTTACATTTTGAGAGAAGCAAGCCAGAAAATTTTCTCTTCAGAATAAGAGGCAATAGATTCGCTCTGCTTCTTTCTTCTCTGTCTATGCTTTACTACCTAAGCAGAGTTAATAATTCATTTTAAATGTAACGGGTACTCACATTTCGTATTTTATAATACAGATATTTCAACCGATTTTCGATGATATAAGTTTAAAATCAATAACCGTTAATATCCATCCATAGTGATGTATCTTTTAAATTGTGAAAGAAGTTTTCAAATGCGTTCTATAAGAGAGATTACTTCCCACAAAGAAACAAACTTACAAAACGTACTCTGTCTTTACCTGAGTATATCTCATCCCTTTGTATTATTTGCTGTACCTTGCATAGTTTATCTTCCCCAAATCCTAATTATCAACCCCTAAAAGCTGTTTACCGGGAGCAGTGTACCAGGTACGTATAAACTCTGCGGGTCATTTACAACACAGAGACGACGTTCTATTAACCCCAGCCGTTTAATTCAATTAACGCGTCGTGCTGTCTCTTTCTCTCCAAAGGGTTTATGTAGAGCTGTCCTTGTCTTCCGCCTCCTTACTATCTTAATATGTCGGGCATTGTTTAGCCGTGAGCGGAATGAGCTTGTCGGTTTGCGGTTTTAGCATCTGTCGTGGTTTCCCAATTGGGAAGTTCTGTGTTCTGATTTCAAATTATTCGTGTTAAAATGTTCGTGTATTTACTTTGTTCATTTATTTGCTTGGAATTTCTTCGTGACGAATAGCTATTGGGTTATTGCTGTTGCTTTATTTTTTATAATAAGCGCTTAAAGCTAACGCGCTCATACCACCGCAGTAGGTTATTATTACCTGTGTCACGGGTGCCATGGACGACACATATAACACATCACAATAACACCCATGACCGGAGTACAAATATTTATCTGTCACATAAATATCTGCCCCGGCCGGGAATCGAACCCGGGACCCCTCGCTTCACAGGCACGGTCGCTACCAACTAGGCTACAGGGTTATAAGGACTACGTCTAATGTTTGGCATTGCCAATTATCTGTTTATGTGTCCGTTTGCTCCTACTTATCTCAGAAACGGCAAACCCATTTTGAATGCGGATTTCGTTGTATTGTAGTAAGTAAAATAATAAAAATGTAAAACTCGAAGTACATACTACTTAAAATACGTCTTTTGAAAGTATAATTCATTGAACCATGACAACAAAAAATCTCAATGTAACCATAATCGTTCATTGTGTACGATCATGTATGTGTCATTATCATTAAAATCAAGCTGGTGTTGCCAGGGATAACCTTGCTTTATGCACCAAGTAATTCCACCCATGGTTCTACCGGTGTTACCAGCCATAAATAACAAGGTATAAAATATTCTGATAGACGTCACCCTTCGAAATGTGAATTAATCACCCCGCCGTCAACAAAGTGAAGTGTCATCGAGTTGGAAACAAGAAGGCTGTGTTCAGATTGGAACACCTTCGTAGCCTCAATAATTTTAATAATTCTACGCACTCATAGCCCCACATTAGGATTTTCTGTCTCATTGGTGCCATGGACAACATGCAAAGACAAGACATACCACCCAGACAGAGAACAGAAGTTCAAACAGGGAATCGAACTTAGGACCCTTGGAACGGCGCGGCGTGGTGGCGTTGGCGGTTCGGTAAAATAACCATTTCGCCATACGGGTCGTCTAATTAAAATTAAATCTAAAGAAACAAATAGTTTTTTAATTTGTAACAACATTCAAAGACCTATGAGGAGTGTCATCCATCCTTGAGCCCTGAACAAGGTGCGGTTGGGTCCATCACGTTGAAGGTCAAAGGGTTCTACCCAAGAAGCTTGTATCATCAGGTGGCCACGCTTCAAAGGGGTAGGTACCTGAAGAGCTGTTTCTTTCATAACCAACAACGAATCTGCGATGTCGATATTCTTCGTATTATTTTCTCGTTAGCTCGTTTGTCGGTTATTTCGAAGTCCACTGCTGGACATAGGCCTCCCCTAACTTGCGCCACTCTAACTGGTCCTGAGCCTTCTGAATCCAGCGGATGCCCGCTGTCCTTTACAGGTCGCCAGTCAATAGTTATATGTTTACCAAAATTGGTTATATGTATCTAAAATGAGAACTGGCATACAAACCAGACATGACCAACATAAACTAACAATGTATGTAGCAAGTAATTGGTCGTTATATAAAAAATAGTAATTTATATCGTAAGAAAGACCTGCAATCCGAACGGGCCCTAAAGAACGCCTAAGGTAATTACCTCCGTCATACATTATGTATGCGATGACTACAATTTTAAGCCAATAAATAACCCCGCGTAATACAGACGAAAATATGGTGACGCATTTATTATACATCCCGGCTTAATGGCGGCCAGGGTGCCGGGAATTATATAGAGCTGCTAATGTCTATAATACAGAATAACGTTTGATGAATCATTAATCATAATTTCTTAAAATTTGCAAAGAAAAATGCATGCATTCACTGATCAAACATTTTTTATTTATTTTTTTTTCATAAAATATTAATAGTTTTCAAAAGAATTTTCCTGGAGGGTAGCCATGGTTCGGTTGCTTATGTAGAAAACTTCAAGGACAATGATTCGGATTTTGAGGTGTAAATACTCGTCACAAGTTAACGTCAATAAATTTAAATTTTTAAAGTAAAATTACTGAAAATTTTTCGAAACACATAAATTCATTTTCTTAATTTTATATTTTTACTGCACATTGCATAATATCTTTGTTAAGCCTGTCAGGGTAGGGTAGATAGGTAAACTCGATAAAAACTTGTAAGTACCTGTTAAGTTTATATTTAAGTATTAGTTTAAACAGATATTATGTCATTTTAATATAAATACATAGTTATATTATTAATAATAACTACTCTATAGCGTATCCCGTATAATTTAGACCGCCTATTCCCTACAATATTATCACCTCGGCCCGAGGGCTTGTTTGTGAAATAATGGATTCATTCCATATTCATTTACATCCCTAATAAGATTGGCGTGACACTGCCTCTGTCGCCAAATTACCCTGTCAAATATAATAATCGCTCTACCCTCCTCTCTTAAAACTCTGTGTAATTCACTTATTTAGGTGTGAGGGAGATGAATGTATTTTTGTGCTTGCGTCAGAAAATAAGTGACATGATCCAATTTGATTTTTGCTTTTCAGATTGTATTATGTCAGCTTTGAAACGAAAAGATTTGACACGATACATTGTTTAAGAGTAATATGTTTGTTTCTGTTTACGGTAAAGAAGTATATAAAATTGAAATAAATTATTATAATTAAAAAAGCCATTTGAGAAACCCCAATCCAAACATAATTAAGTACATTCATTCATTGAATCAATTTGTTTTAATAAGGTACCTTTTCCATCAATTTCTTGACTTGACTTGTTTGATCTTATTGTAATGATAATAGGTATTTATGAAAAATTTATCAATTAAAACAATTTCATATCTCCTGAATTAACTATAAACCATACACTTAAAATTTTATATAACTCTTGTACAATTTAATATTTATGTTCAGAACATGAAATATTCCATTACCGAAAAACAAATTAACAACTATCATAGACGTGATCCAATCTATTGTAATAATTATATTTACGATATTGCTCTTCTAAAAGCAAATGTCAGAACTCAACAGATGGTGTCGATTTATAATCTGTGAATTGCCGATTCAATCCATGGGCTCAATCGAGCGTTAATAAATTTATGGCGCAGATACTGCGAAACTATACTCTTTGGTTCGTTAGAGATTGTAACAATAAATTGCTAATTTAATTGAATGGGCGTTGTAATTTAAGTAAGAATGATTTGCTAGAATCGATGGAAGTGAATGTTGTTATTACTTCCGTTGGGACACGCTTTGAAACTTGTAATAATTTATCGATAAAATATCTCGCAAGAAAAGTGTAAATCGGCAATCATAGACAAAATTACATTCTACAATTATAATATTATCATTAAATATTAAATTAAAACTAAATCAATTTATCAATAGATAAAAGATCCTTTTTGCATAATTATTTTAACATAGCATATTATTATTTTTTAAAATATTAATTTATTTACTCCCCCGATCATAAAACTCGCAATAAATAAAATAAATAGCACTTTCTCCCACATACTTTCCTACTTCTCCGAAAAACATTAATCAAACAATTTGTTACAATAATACAACTGACATATCTCACGATTACCCGTCATTTGTTCCCTATCCACTTAATACGAACTAACGCTTGACAAACAATGCGACAGCCATTTGCATTGCTGACACGAAGTAGGGTGACCATACATCACGGGGGCCGGCTCGGACAATCATTTTTCATTACATACGATTCATTAACATGCGGACGAGAGCCAATTATGCCCGCTCCATCAATCAAGCTACCCTACCATTTCATATTTTATGTCGCGATCCACTGAAACGAGGATTTATAATCCTGTCTTTTTACGAGTTTTTGTTACGCTAAGTGTTTGCGCGTTTTCTGTTCCTTTTATTATTGTGTAATTTACCCCAGTTTTTTACTTAGCTAGACATTTTACATGTCTTCCTAAAAGGAGAGTTGAAGCTATTTAAACAGCTTAAAAACCCTATTACGAAGGTAGGTACAGCCCAGGTACCTTCATCAGTGAAGACCATCAGGAGGATTAACATTCTTATCGCAATAAGCCTACCAATGTTAACTTCAACATAAATTTTAAAAAGTCAGTTACATATAACTTCTCGTAACCGATGAAGTGACTAATACAGACAGTCCTACAATGAGGATCTGTGAAATAGCTGCCGCACACACTTTAAAGTGTTCATGATTCTAAAAAAAATTAAACACCACCGACTATTATCCAGGTATACCACAAAGAATGATTAAAGTTCGTTAATATGATAAATAAATTATCCTGAAGCAGTTGCCTCAACTAAGCCAACCTCAGTATAAGCCAAAGCTTATTTATATAGCCTATAGTTATTGTTTTATGTAGCCTATAATAATAATAATAATAATCCTTTATTTAAGACATAATCCATATTTTGTTAGTATGTTTGTCTTACAAGCTAGTGTTAGTATGCATAACATAACACATTGAACTTAGAAAAACAAATACTTCAAGAAAAATAAATAATGTACACTGGTGTTTCTATAACATTATGATGTAGAAAGACTGTTTCTCTGCTACTACTGTTCTATGGCAGAGAGCACAATAATAAACAAGTTCCACCCTTCCTTTTTGATAATACTACGATAACACATCGACGATACCTTAGGTGGTATTGAGCGGTGATCTCACTATTGCATAATCATCATTACCTATTACCATTAGGAAGCGTATCTACTCTTGTTTATCGATACAACAAACAATTATTTAATATTTTTCCATGCCCTAATCTCACACCTGATTCCATCTTAGTGTCCCCTCCCGTTATTTGAACACTGTTATTTCAATACGTTTGTGTCAATATCTCCCATCCTTTGAAATATTGGTTTATCTCCAAAGATTTGTGTTTTTATTCTAGGATTTACATTCTACTCAAATAAAATTGGACCTCAAGAAGGGTTGTTGTACGGGAAGCTACAGTCATTTGTGGGGTGCCAATAATAATAGACCTCATTTATCTTTATGGGAAGGGTGGGTATGTACTTTGTAAAGATATTTTTTGGTTATAAAATAATACGGGTCCTAGTTTTGTTTTCGACGCAACCGACGATGCCTCTAGTTTTAGTGATCTGCATGGTCGTCAGAGACCATTGCTTGCCATCAAATGGCTTTTCTGTTCTTTAATCAGATATTTACAGTAAACAAAATGTTGCAAAGCGTACAGTCCATCTGAACTTAAGCGGCGGTACCAGATCATACGTATTAAACTACAGTATCACTCATTCGTAATACAAACGTATTTTGTTCAAAAAATCGATAATCGGAATTAGACTAAAATATTGTATTACATTCACACTTTACACTGCTTTGAATTAGTCGTAAAATCATAAAATCAAAGCCTTCTGACACTAAATAAATTAAATACCCTTTTGATCTTCTTATTCCATTAAATAAGCTCCATGCATGCTCTATCTATCAAAAATAATCAGTTTACTTCCATTATTTGGCTGTATAAACAATAAACAGAATTGCATTTCAAAAACGTCATCATGTTATTTATTTTACTAGGGCGAACGGTAATAACAATAACAGGGCGAATAAATAACAAAAAAGCGTAACGTGGCGTTACATGCGATTTGAGAGTGGGTACATTAGTTATTATAACACGACAAAATATGTGTAATAAAAGGTTATTTATGACTCAAATAAAATATAACAGTGGTTAGGGCGGCAGATGGGGCGAGAGATGGGGGTGGGGGTGCAAGTTTCGCGCGGAAGCGGTTGGTATAGAAACGATTGACAATTAATATTTTTCTCCTCGTTTTCGAAGCACTTTTTCGAAATGGTTGTAGGTTTTTAGTATAACGCTTCCCGCACACGTCAGTCTTTTTGTAGGACCGATAATCGGGCCGATTTTTTCTTCCATATTATTTCTGACCGACTTTTTGACCGACTATTGCTATCAGTACGTACTATTTTTCTCCTACAAAAAAGCGGTCACCGAATATCGGACGTGGGCGGAAAGCGTAAAGGAAAGTTGGTTGTACGTCTGCCTGGTGACAACATATAAACTTCGCCAGGCATCAACAAATTACTAACGTATATTATTATCTTTAATTCATATTATTACTAACTTCCATAAAGATTAATTATTGTTTATACTTTTTAAACTTCGTTAAAGGGCAGACAAAAAAATAAACAAGCTACTCGCTGTCAAGCAGCCGTGGCAACAAAATGAAAATAAAAATCTTTGTTCAGTTATTTTCAGTTTAAATTATTTTACTCTTACTGTCTTTTATTTGGTGATAACTAATGCATAATATAATTTTTAAGTAAGATTCAATTGTATCCATAATTCAATAATTATGCACGGTTATGCGTTGCATAATTTGACTGTATTGAACGGACTGAAAACAAGTGTTGCGGCTCTAGTACTGCAGCGGCAATGCTGAGTGCGTTCAAAAATATACATTTTTCTATTTGGGTGAATATCAGAAACGTGCATTTTTTCTTAAAATTTTGGAGGTGAAATTTTTTCTTCAGTTTTCATGAAAAATGAGAACCAGGAAGGCTATTCTCTTTTGTAACTTGACAGCGGAGTTTCAAAATTGACGTTCGAGTTCTAGGATCACTTCACTTCGCAAGTGCCGTACTAGATGATTAGAGGATGACATATTTATTATTCTCGATCATCGATCGTCGAAGCTCGTGTCCAATTGTCAAACGAAAAGTTAGTCAAGAGCTATCGCCATCTTTAGTCGTTTGACGTTTGAGTTCAAGACTCCCTTCACTTCGCAAGTGCATATCAAATGATTCGAGAATCACATATCAAGATCTCGGACTCGAACTTCAAATTTGACACTCATCGCGGAATCCGCTGTCAAGTTACAAAACTGAATAGCCCTACTGGTATAAGAAAAGAAAGTCGGATTGTTACACTTTCTTTTCTTATACCAGGTCCTCATTTTTCACGAAAAATGAAGAAAAACATCACCACCAAAATCTGAAAAAAAATGCACGTTGCTGATATTCACCCATTTCTATTTCTACTTTACTAATAATTTTATACAAAACCAGACCGGATAGTACCCATAGCTTCATAAACCGCTCGTTCTTATAACTTAGAACACACCTCCGCGGATATATTGACAGAGTCCTCGGTTACGGATGCCGGAGAAAAATGGCGGTCATTTGTTGGTGTCGTTTCGTTCGTTGCCTTCAAGAGGCGAGATAATGGCTGATTTATTTGCGCGATTACGTGTGAGGCGTCAGCGGCGTGCGCTGTTACTGTTATATCTCGTAATAGTAACAATAAAAATTGTCATGTTGACGGCACGTAAGAGAATTATACTGCTGTACGTTTGGACGGTAATAACCACTCTTACATATTTCTTATGGGGGTAGAGGGATATTCGTTGTATTGCTAGGTGGTGCTGCAATCTAGATAGGTTTATGGTATGAGGTTAGTTCATCGAAATTAGTGGTGCTTTTGTCACAATTGAGTCTAATGGTAGATTGAGATTTGCTTTTGATACTAGGGAAATTAATCTTGCGAGATTTTTTTTACTTACAATAAGTTAATGCTTGACCACAATCCCACCTGATTTTAAGTGGAGATGTTATACCTAGCCGAGACGAGATCTCGAGCTTTACAAGATCTCTGTCTCAGATTTTGAAAATTGAGCGTGAAAATGATTAAGAATATTTTATTGCATTTTTCTAATTATTGATCTTGAAAATTTATGTAACTGTATATGCTGTACTAAACTTGATAAAGTTTAAAATACACCATCAACACATTTCATTCATCTTCTATTTTGTTACTAAAAGCAAGAAGCAACGAAATGCAATTGTCCGTATTCACTGGGACGTATGAAAAATCAAATAAATTGGCACATCGTCCAATGTTTACATACTTGCAGGGTTGCCAGCTGTAACAAAAGGCGCAAATGGGCACCGTACGTAAATATGGCAACAAAGGGTAGGTGAGCTGAACGCAAATACTTCAAAACCATTAGCGATCGAGACTACGATGGATAGGGAAAGATGTAGAGTTGATCTTTAATGCTAACAAAACAGATTTTTTTTAACTAATAACTGAACTACCTGACTAATAACGGTTTCAGATGTCTAACGGATATAGATAATCTTTGTTTTATCCACCTTAAATATTTCATATAAGTTATTTATACATTTTGTTGATATAGCTATCAGCCCTCTGAAGTACACTATGGGACATAGCTAACTAACCGATCTTGGGATTTGGTTTCCCATATTATACTATACATATTCGATATTCATTATCGACATATTACCTTTATTACTATTATTATTTCTTCTTGCGGTCCGTTTGGATACCTACCACCTTCTTGTTGGAGTTAGCCACCAAACGACTTGTTGTGTTCCGGCTGAAGGCTAGTTCTTTCTTTCTTTTTCTTCTCTCTTTCTTGGCCGGCAACGCATCAGTGATGCCTTTGGTGTTGCTGATGTTAATGGACGGTGATAGCCGTCAGCTCGTTTGCCGGCTATTTCATTAGAAAAAAAAATGTCTCTATTCATTCCCTGTTCCCAAACAAGCACATCACGCCATACGAAATCCGAGCGTCGACAATATTTACAACGGGCCCGGTTAATTATCTTTCATTTGTTATTCAAACATGCCGTACCAGCAATAAGATTATCTCACCACCTTCAAATCGCTCCTTCAATTTCGTATCCTATACCAACCAGTTAAGGTATGAAATGGCATGTGCCAAATAAGGGACATGAGGACAACTTGTAATAATTACACATTTTTACCCCTTACCACCTTTTAAATAGGCAAGGGTAAAAATTTAGGGTTTTAGTTATATTAATTGTTATCCAATTATTAATTGTAAAAAAGAATCTGTACTACATACTAACATAATATACATGAAAAGGATATATTTCATTTCAGTTGTGTCTCTATTTATTTACTTATACTATGTATTTATTTGCTTTTCTCTTAATATTTATTTTCGTGTACAAAAATATAAATAAGCGAAAACTATCAAGATTAAAGCGAGTCATAAAATTAAATCACGTTTTCCGTATAAAAAATAAACCTTAAATTTTTTATAACTTTCAACTGAAACGGATCAATTATGTAAACTCGTAAACCCGGCATTACCGAAGCTCGGAAATAATATCAAAACATTCGCAACCAATTAAAAATAAAAAAGTAAGAGACGCGGCGATAAATAACCTCCCACGCGAATCCACATATCACGATACTGTTTCAACGACGGACTGGCTGAGACATATTTCAGGATTAACACGTGAACGCGACGACGGATGGGAATTTATGAAATGCAACGATTTTCAGCGTCTATGAAACTGGCGGATGTAGGATCCTTGAATATTGATAGTGAAAATATTCGTGAATAAGTGAATGTGTATGTCAATTCGCACTGCTCTGCCAATCTCTCTGACTGCTCATTTTCACGATTGTCCATTTACACGATGACATGGCTATGGCTGTTGAGTTGAATTTCTCTATCAATACGCAGTGATCTGCCAATGTGCGTTACTGTACCAATCCACATTAGTCGGGCTTTTTGCGCTCCTTCGACAATCCGTACTAGACTACTGGATCTGCACAACTTTAAGGATCCACACTGGAACAGTGCGCACTGCTCTACTTATCCAAAATGTTCAGCAATGTTCAACCAAAAAATCTGTTCCAAAAAGAGCTACAACACACACACCCTTATCTTTTGTTTCACTACACCAATCACATTGGTTTAATACACGAAGGCATTTTAACGCTGTATGTCAAATGTCAAGCTTGTATTGACAGAGCGACTACGAGCAGAACGGTCATAATTATGTGTTCTTACGCTTTTCATCGTTAGCGCGTTAGTGACATATCTACCTCTTTTTTACATTATAATAATAATATCATTGTTTAAGGGTAATATCCCGTTTGTATAATGTCAAATTGTCAAACTATATAGTGCCAATGGCTGTGACATGAACATTAAATTGAAATAAAACTGCATCATTATGCTACAAAATCCATATAAGCACTTTATACTCGTGACATAGCAAAAAATATCCATACTAAAAGCATCTTATTCGAGCAGTTAATTAGATGAACATGTTCGTAGCTAGTCGACGTTCTAACGAGGGGTGGTGACGGATAATTATGACGTGTCAAGACATGTCACGATTAGCGTGTGACACAGTAATATCTCGTCGGACTAGTGTGACGTGTGACGGCCTACATACTCCGCAAAGTCCGCAATTTTATCAAGTAGCTCGTGGTGTAGAGATTAATTTCTAAGTAAATCGCAAGTTTTCGCACTTAGACATAAGACCAATGCGAAAATTTGTTATTTACAACCACGGACGAAAAAAAAGAACGGACGTAACCTTGTCTAATCGAGAGTGAAGCTGGCAGCTGACAGCTCGCTTACCATGTGTGCGTAATTTTGTAATTTTTGATTCGCGATGGTGTCAATGTCATATCAGGATGGTGTCAATGTGTGGGTGTGTGTACTTGTAAGAATACAGAGTTGGTATTACTATGGGTGCTTCACTGAATTTGTTCTTAAGATTACGTCCGTCTTTTTTTACGTCCGTGTTTACAACATATATTTACTATATATGACTTCGTCTGCGTTGACTGATAATAATGATGGTTTTGTTTAGTTTTCATTGATTTTTCACATAAATATTTGCCCCTGCATGAAACGAAATCGGAATTCGAACCCTGACCTCTGCCTTTAAATCTCGCCAAATTTTTTTAAGCACAAACAGGTTGAGTACTATAAAACTTACACATAACTTAAATTTGTCAAAAAAAGTTTTGTTTAATTACAGATTTAGAAGTTACGCTTTAACAAAATAGCTCGATAAAAAACTAAAATATTATTGTGTGCCAGCAATATTTTTCACAGTTACATCGTAAAATATTTTTATACGTTAATATTTCATAGTTAACTCCGCACCCGACTTGTACTACGACTGTACTTGTGACACGGCCAAATACTTTATAAATAACAACAGACAGATAGATGCACACATTGGTACTGTCGCACACAACCGTACATGAGTCACGGTAATTTGCTGGTGGCCAAACACAAAACGATTTATGTGACGATAAAATTAATATATAATGATGTTCGCTTATGAGTTACGTGTCCTGAGTACTTGTGAGAACGTTAGGCAAATTGCAATTAATTTTCAGAGATCCGTGACTGGACGGAAACATTTGGCAACAGTTTAAAAGGAAGTTTTTTTACATATTATGATTAGAAATAAATTAAAGACAAATTATAGACTTATATATGTCACTTTTACATACGATTTGACGTATGTCAGCATCTCAATTCCCAAACCAAACCTTAAAATCGGTGTATTAATATGGTCAATAATGACTTAACATGGATTTTATTCAGTCAAATCATTATGACTATGGCAAATCATAATCTGATGGACTTAACTTCGAGAATTCGTGTTTTCTTTGGCCCCAAAATGGTAGGTACTTTCACTCTTATCGCCCTTACGTCTGTTACGATTCACTAGACAAAAGATACTTTAATTTACAATTTGCAGTTAGCTAATCCAGCTACCCAAAAACCATCCATCACAACCACTGAACCAGATCGTCGTTTAATCTCCGTAACATTTTTGCCGACCGTACAATCTGTTTAGAGTGACAAAACATCCTTCACGCGAACATAAAACCGTCAGCAAAAGAATAACTGCGGCACACATACGCGTGAAATACGACCGGTATAATCGCGCACGAAATAACAAAGTAATAAATCACGGTTAATAAAAATCTACATATTTTACACAGCGGAAATCTGTCCGTTTGGTTTAATGCAATAAATTTTAATTTTTATCGTAATTGTTGTGTGAACACTGACTATATTTTCTTTTAATGTATCTACAGTTTTATAATTCCAAGGTTGTGTTTTCATGTAGGAAAGTTTTTATATCAAACTTTTGTTCTTAGTTAGCTACCAACAAACCAAATTTTAACAGACTTAACGAAGATAATTATACAAGTAATATAATATAGCCTGTAGGTACAAGAAAAGTAGTCAAGTCAAAAATAGAGCTTGAATTACATGTTACAATTTTACGATTTTCTACACAGAAGTTGACGCCCATTTAGATCTCAATTATTTTTCTTTGAACTTGGCTCTCATTTCACATTTATGTTTTTGATGAGGTTTATAATATCAGGATACCAACCATGCAAGCCACGTCCAATCGTCCCTGATAAGAGTCGCATGTGGAACATATTACACTCGTAATCTGTTTAACTAGTGTGCCCATGATTGATCATCGCCCGAGTGCGCGGTTCAAATATCGCGGGAAGTTAACGCTGTTGTTAAATTGAACGAATGTCAGTCTGTGTGTCATTTTTATAGATTTACAATTGAAGTTAAAATTTTGTAGTTACTAATATGTTGATGATGTTTGTAAATGGTATTGTTTCAAAACTACATTTTATTATTAAAGTTTTTATAATTTTTTTTAAAGTAAACATTAGGTGGCACGGTAATTTAAAAGGTTTTACATATGTTTTTTTTTTTTAATCCACAATAACACGAGATTTGAAAAGAACCAAAACATTTTATATCAATTAAGTAGTTCAATTAGAATGTTACCAAAGCTTAGAGCATACACGTAGAGAGCTGGAGTGGATTTAAATTTAGCTTTTCACTTGACTGATATTGTAGCAAATCCCATCACTGTTTAAGAAAGTTTAGCTTCGCACCAAATCAAGTCTTGTAATTTTCCAAAATTTCACTACACCAAATCTTCCTGAAAAAACTATTCCATTCACAAATTTAAAAATAAGTACACAAAGCCGCGTGTACAAGCTAGTCCATTATAAAAGTGTAATTTCGTACCGTTTCAAGGCTAGCTCGATCAATCTTTCACACGTCATTACCGCTGTCACTTCAAGCTTGGAAAGGCGTTGATAACATTAGAATAGGGATGTGCCCGCCCTACTTCTATAAACCCGGGGATTTAATCCATTTAAAATGTTTATCGGGGAACAAGGAGTATTAAATTTTAAAAAAATCCTGTCTTATAACAAAAAAGTAATTATGAGTGAGGTAAATAAAGAATAAAACGATTGTATTATCTTTCAGTCCCCCCCTATTTGAAGACAGGGTTTCCCGTGAAGATTATATTATTAACAACTTTATTATTAAGCCATTAATATTATTACTGGTATTGTTATTATACTGGTAGGTATATACTGGTACATTATGCATGGTACTTGCATTCAAGAGTATGCTTGAAATTAATAGTACAAACGTGGACAATTAATGTTTTATTTTACGTATCAATAACTTTGACATTAAATTTACTATTCCATTATAAATAGGTATGTTAAATATCGCTTTGCACAATACACTTCCAAAACAAGTGGCCAAGTGCAAGTCGGACTCGCCCATGAAGGGTTCCGTAGCAGCAAGTAACATAATATAAAAGTTCTTGTAGTTCGTTGTAACTTTGATCAATGTTTTATGCGTTTTACGATATAATTATGACGTATTAAAAAAAAACTACTTACTAGATCTCATTCAAACCAATTTTCGTTGGAAGTTTGCTTGAATATTTTAGAAGTTACAGGGGGGGGACACATTTAACCACTTTGGAAGTGTCTCTCGCGCAAACTATTCAGTTTAGAAAAAAATGATATTAAAAACCTTAATATCATTTTTGAAGACCTATCCATAGATACCCCACACGTATGGGTTTGATGAAAAAAACATTTTTGAGTTTCAGTTCTAAGTATGGGGAACCCCCAAAATTTATTGTTTTTTTTCTATTTTTGTGTGAAAATCTTAATGCGGTTCACAGAATACATCTACTTACCAAGTTTCAATGGTATAGCTCTTATAGTTTCGGAAAAAAGTGGCTGTGACATACGGACGGACAGACTGACAGACAGACAGACAGACATGACGAATCCATAAGGGTTCCGTTTTTTGCCATTCGGCTACGGAACCCTAAAAAGCCATAAACTTTTCTATTCACGTACTAACTCAGCAGCGAAACAGTAAGTATCATCTCTACGAAAACTTGAGTTCATACAATCGCCGGTCAGTGACAGCATTATTCATGCTTCGACGTCAGCACGGATGACGTGACGTGACGCACTTCGGTTCGTATTGCGCTGTCGATATGGACCAGCTTAACAATATCAGTTACCATCGCAAACCTGCCACATTACGGGTAACTGATCAATTTTAATTTAGTATGGTTTGATTGATAATATAATGAATCAAGTTTTAATTATTTGTACTTTAAGTTAGTGTACGTTAACAATGCGCGATCTCCATGTACAGTCACCTGCAGAGAAAAGTTACCCATCTGTTTATAAATATACGAACAGCAACGTTTCCGTTGCCTGTTGCGTTGTAAACAGATGGGTTACTTTTTTCTGCAGGTGACTGTACGATGGCAATGATTTAAGACAATTAGGCGTAGCACCTCCGACCCTCTCACACAGGAAATATACACCATACACCAGCTCTACCTATGTATGTTGACAATCGTCTGCTTTTCCAAACTAAAAACCAATTGAAACATTTCACGCATATTTAGGGAAATAATGTCAGACAGACAACCGAAACCATTGTTTCTAGACTTTCTAGTAAGTGCTGAAAACTTTTGTATTCGCGACGTTTCAGAAAGTGGTTCCCTCGGCTATGCCGCACTTTTATGGCATGCATCGATATAGTATCTAATAATTAAGGCAATAACACTGTTCATAATAACACACTTAAGCGGGTAACAGATTAGTATAAATAAATACGATTAATATAACTTATAAAATTAGGATGTTTATGAGAATGAGGCGACTGATCCTTTATGTGTTGCAATTATTCTGAAAGGAAGTTGAATTGTTTATACTTGGACCATTGAAATATTAATATATTATTAGCTGTTATTTCAGACTTATAAACTATTGTAAATTAACGTAAAATTATGTTTATCCAGTATGATAAATTATTTGTTATTTCATTAATATAAATTACATATGGCAATATTCAACGAGTAATCGATCAGGTGACTTAGTTTATGATGAGGGTGGAACTATAAAAAGAAGCTACGTTGTACCGTCAGTTCTCAATTCTCTGCCGGTATGGTACCGAATAAGAAGTTAATACATTGCTATTATATTGTTATAATAATGGTTCAATGGTTTTGTAATAGTGTTAAAGTTATGTGGTGATTAATTAAATCAGTGACGACTGTGGAACAAGGAATTACTCCAGCCAAAGTTAAGTACCTACCTTACTTTCAAGATTATATTTTACTGTTGTAATTGTAATGTGGTAAAGCATAATGTGTCTCCGCCAGTTTATATAATTACATATTTCTGTATCTCAGTTCAGTATGACCATACTAGTATAATAAGGTGATAATTGTAGCACTGCCGGTTTATTAATTGTTTACCAAATATTATATAAATGATTGATACAAATATGAAACGTAGAATGATAATATAATATTATTGCGGTAAGTTTGTGCTGTTATGGAGTTTCTTCCTTGGCTCTTCTCCATAACTAAAGCACATTGCGAACCAAGGGCTTCAATAAATTAATTACCGCAAATATGTGTATTACTTATTCACCTACCTCCATGATAATAATATGAAAAAGGTTACTTGATTAGAATTACTAATCAAGTAATAAAACTATACACTTTATGTGTTTCTTTTGGTGGTTCACTTTTATTAATACTAATATAGATTACAACAATTCATTTCGTCGATCCTTGTTATAAGTATAAGACAAAAGACACATACTTTTGTAATATTATAATTATCGTATTTTAAATTATGCCTACTCTACACCTTTCAAATCTATTATCAGAAGTTGGATCCTGCCCTGCTGTTACAATATATTAATATTTACTTTCTCAAGTTTCAGAAAATTCTGCATTGGAACTTCCTGACAAGAGTAGATTCGTTGGTGATTCATCGGTGTCGTTTTGATGGCGAAATGATGACGCGGACGGAATAGACTGTGATGGCTCCTGTGAAACCATTGTGCCAGGCTTAGGATACGATACAACAGGTGATCTGTATTATTTCTTTCTTTGTGGCTTTAGAAAGTAGCAATTATTCTTTATCGATTTTGAGTTGAATATTAAGGTGATAAAGGTTCTGTTACTATTACAATTCTAAATAATTGTGATCGTGACGGTGTAATGCTAGGTGAATAATGGCCCAGTGTAAAAAATATTTTTGGTCATTAGTTTGAATTTCTTAAAAATAAGTGTTCTAGGTAAAATAATTTGACATTGCGATATTGTTTGCGGGTGTCATTTAATAAACGTGGAGTGTTTTAATTATTATTTTTTTGTCATTAGTTTGAATTTCCTAATAATAAAAGTGGTTTAAATAAAATAATTTGACATTGCGACATTGTTTGGGGGTATCATTTAATAAACGTGGAGTGTGTTTTAATTATTTTTTTGTCATTAGTTAGAATTTCCTAATAATAAAAGTGGTTTAAATAAAATAATTTGACGTTGCGACATTGTTAAGGGGTGTCATTTAATAAGCGTGGAATGAGTTTTATTAGCGATTTAATTATATTGCTGACATAATTTGATCCATTTCATTTTGTTACATTAACATAAAAAGTTTTACAAATTACCTTCAATAATTCCAAACTACCCTCAATATTTGTGGAGTACCCTCATTGACTGAATAATATTTTAACAATACAATAGGAAGGGCCGAGCTTCGAGATTCTCTCGTTTCTTTTTTTTGGTTACAGGTAAGCAATGGTGCTGACATATGATTGTGGTATTTACCATAATATTTCTGTCTAAGCCAACGCCGCGAAGCCTCTGTAAAAACGAGATGAACCAACCAGTCTTCAATCCAGAAACCAATGAGTACCGATGTACTGGTATGAAATACAAAACATCAAGACATGCAATGAAATAATCAGTCAGTCGTTTCAAGGCTGGTAAGAATCATAACGGACATGCTTTAACGTGTTAATGTTTGGTTAATGTTTGAATCATATAATTGAAAGTAATTATTTATATGAAAGTAAAATAAATTTCGCTGGACTTCACTTGCTTGGTGCAAACCAGCCCACGTGCAGCGAGTGGATGTGGTTTGACATGTCTATGCAACTGACCAAAACTAAACAATAAATGAGTTTCGCAGTTTCACTGGACGGTCTCTTGTTTGGTGCAGACCAACCCACACGCAGTGAGTGGATGAGGTTTGAAATGTCTATGCAACTGACAAAAACCAAACAATAAATGAGTTTCGCAGTTTCACTGGACGGTCTCTTGTTTGGTGCAGACCAACCCACACACAGTGAGTGGATGAGGTTTGACATGTCTATACAACTGACCAAAACCAAACAATAAATAAGTTCCGCTGGACGGTCTCTTGTTTGGTGAAAGCCAGCCCACGCGCAGCGGGTGGATGTGGTTTGACATTTCTATGCAATTGACAAACAGCTTATTATTGGTTTGGAATTTATAAGATACAATCACGAATTAATCATTTTATTACCGTAGTAAAATATGTCAATATATGTGGATGTGGTTTGACATGTATATGCAATTGACAAACAGCTTATTGTTGGATTGGGATTTATAAGATACAATACGAATTAATAATTTTACTACTGTAGTAAAATATGTCAGTATCTTGATGTGGTTTGACATGTATATGCAATTGACAAACAGCTTATTGTTGGATTGGGATTTATAAGATACAACAATACGAATTAATAATTTTACTACCGTAGTAAAATATGTCAGTATCTTGATGTGGTTTGCCATGTATATGCAACTGACAAACAGCTTATTTTTTGGATTGAAATAAAAATAAAATCCTGTTTTACTAAATTTAGAAAAGATATAATTACGAATAAGTATTACTATCAAATAAAAATATGTCAGTATGGCTGAGCGGAATTAAAATATTTGATATGGGGGAAAGTTGGGTATATTGGACCGTTCTCTAATTTGGACCTAAGACACGATCTCACATTTTGTTGAATTTTTAGAAATTTATAAATGCCAGGTTGATTATTATCCAATTAACATAAAACAATTAAATCTTGTTTCATTCCATGCAAAAACATTCTTTAAAAAATACTTCAAAATATGTGCAATATCTGCAGTTAAAAAAAAGTGGTCCAAATTAACCGATCTTCCCCTATGTCAATATAATAATGGATTTTATAAATATAACATGAATAATATTCCAGTATCTGGACCCATTTAAAAAGTATATTTATTCATTGAAATGTTTGTTTGGGTCTACCGAAATCTGATGGCAAAATGGGAAATTGAAATTGATATTGTTGAATATGATAAAATTATGAAAGAAAGTTATTTTACTATTAATTTCATAATTATTAAAATCGAGTAACATCCAAATGATCACGCTTGACGTAATTATTTGAAATTTTCATTTCATGTTGGCAACAATTTTTACAAGTTGCAATTGGTAAGAAAACTTGTTCTGTTGATGTTTAAGTTTGCAGATTTATTTACGAAGAAGATGAATTTATCAATTTGACAAATTTGCATTACCACGTTAACAAAAATGCTTTTCCTCTGTCATTTTGCTTTGAGATTCTGGTACACCTATAGTACTTCGGGAACGAAGTACTTGTCAGTCTGGCCGTAACAGATTAGTATAAATAAATACGATTAATATAACTTATAAAATTAGGATGTTTATGAGAATGAGGCGACTGATCCTTTATGTGTTGCAATTATTCTGAAAGGAAGTTGAATTGTTTATACTTGGACCATTGAAATATTAATATATTATTAGCTGTTATTTCAGACTTATAAACTATTGTAAATTAACGTAAAATTATGTTTATCCAGTATGATAAATTATTTGTTATTTCATTAATATAAATTACATATGGCAATATTCAACGAGTAATCGATCAGGTGACTTAGTTTATGATGAGGGTGGAACTATAAAAAGAAGCTACGTTGTACCGTCAGTTCTCAATTCTCTGCCGGTATGGTACCGAATAAGAAGTTAATACATTGCTATTATATTGTTATAATAATGGTTCAATGGTTTTGTAATAGTGTTAAAGTTATGTGGTGATTAATTAAATCAGTGACGACTGTGGAACAAGGAATTACTCCAGCCAAAGTTAAGTACCTACCTTACTTTCAAGATTATATTTTACTGTTGTAATTGTAATGTGGTAAAGCATAATGTGTCTCTGCCAGTTTATATAATTACATATTTCTGTATCTCAGTTCAGTATGACCATACTAGTATAATAAGGTGATAATTGTAGCACTGCCGGTTTATTAATTGTTTACCAAATATTATATAAATGATTGATACAAATATGAAACGTAGAATGATAATATAATATTATTGCGGTAAGTTTGTGCTGTTATGGAGTTTCTTCCTTGGCTCTTCTCCATAACTAAAGCACATTGCGAACCAAGGGCTTCAATAAATTAATTACCGCAAATATGTGTATTACTTATTCACCTACCTCCATGATAATAATATGAAAAAGGTTACTTGATTAGATTACTAATCAAGTAATAAAACTATACACTTTATGTGTTTCTTTTGGTGGTTCACTTTTATTAATACTAATATAGATTACAACAATTCATTTCGTCGATCCTTGTTATAAGTATAAGACAAAAGACACATACTTTTGTAATATTATAATTATCGTATTTTAAATTATGCCTACTCTACACCTTTCAAATCTATTACGGGCATCTAAAAGACGATACCTACATTATAAATGGTGTTCGAGATCACCCAAAAGTCGTTCTCTCAAAACCCAATTACCATATTTCATGTGCTCAAATTGTTCACTTAAAAACGCCACTTTAGTAAGATAACAAACCATAAGTAAGATATTCGTCGCGACACGGCGACGTTAACAGCTCTCAACGGAAGCGCCCACTTCAGAAACATCCTGTCGATACAAAACAAATCCATAAATCAATTGAACTGAACTACAGAACCCAAAAAACGGTATCAGTGTGCCATCGAGTGCACTCACCGTCTCACGGCTCGTAACGTTACAATTTTACGACCGCTTTTATTACTAGACGCTTTCGTGCGCGATTACCCCCGAGAGTGAGTTTCGCTGTTATACGCCCTTCTACATCTTTCCACCCCACTGTACTTACAATTTTATCACTTCGTGTCATTACCATCGCTACTGTCGTAGAGGCGAAAAGTTCAAAGCTTTTACCAAAGCGGTAATGAACGAGTAAGTTCGCCCGAGAGAGGAGATGGTGAGTGGCTTAGCAGCAATTACAATTTAACGCGCGTTTTATTATCACTCTCTAATGTAGTCACATTAATTTATCAGTTCTGTTTACGAGTCGCTCTTGACAATTGAAATGACGGCGTCTGATTTCGTAGCGACACCGTCTATTGTAGGTTGACCTTCCGCGTGCCTCCTTCTGCTTTACGGGTGTATGAGCGAGAAGCGTACGGAGGCGATATTGGAGGTCTTGTAACGTTAGTCGGTGTACAATCGTTTGGACAGACAATCGATGGACGTATCAAAGACCTCGTAGCTGAAATGCAGTTGCAGTTTCGATTGTATCGGGACGTCTGCGGCATGCCTCTGTAGCGGGTTGATTGGAACATGTCGGCGCAACTGATACGATGTTTGATCGCATGAAAGGCTCCTTCCAATCTAGCCCAGCTTTGATTGTTTCAGACCGCACGGTTCAACTTGATGCTTGGCTTATTTTGATTTATTTCAGGTCTCCAAAGGTATGGATTCAATTTATGGCAAGCTGTAGGTACCTACTATCTCTTCACATACCTACCTATTTTACAAACTAAATAATTATTGATATCTTTTCTAAAAATATTAGTTAAGTGTCTTTGTGTGTCTGGGTTTCTTGTTAGGTGTATAGGTAATAAAAAACTAATAAAATACGTAAGTGATTAAATCCCGAAGTTAATTTAATGCAATTTAATGTCTACTCACTGTAAAAATGCGCATCCAAAAAAACAATTAGTTCGCGACAATTCAAATGTAAACAATGTCCACAAGCCCAATATTGAGTTCATTAATGAAGTGCTCACGTCGCATGTCGGCTCACATCATCCTGTCGTGACGTCACCGTGTCGTGAGGTCGTGACACGATAATGAGGGTAAAACTGAGATGTCTTCTTCACACGCGACATATACGAGTTTTAGTTATGATAAATCTTGTAATAGCCAACTAGTGACATGGAGATCTTATCTAAGGTTGTCTGTGTCTAGGTATCTATATTGACTATAACAGGAACGATACATTGTAACAGGGACTACCTCATTGCTTGGTGCATTACTGACGTTGAGAAGGAGGTTTCAGACGGCTTAGAATACTATTTCATGCCGGCATACAAGGGTGTGGTAAGAGGCGACAAAAACCGATCAGCTTGATGGTAAGGCTGACGGCTTACATAAGAATTACAGTATCAATAAAGTTGTTTCTGTTTGGTGTAACGATTAGCTGGCAGAGAATGCATTAAGCATTAAGCTCGCAATTTGCACCTTAATCCTGTATTGTGGTTAATAAAGATTAAATTAATTAAGTAATGTATTATTAAAAAACTCATATTACTACTATTTACTGGTATTATTGTCATTCCCTAAACCCTGTCTAGTTAGCTAACACCTTCTTGCTTGAGTCAACCAGCGAACGTTTCGCCGTGTTCCACCTGGAGGCTCGGGAGTCAACTATTTCTTTCTTTTTCTCTTCTATTTGGTCTCTCCTTCTTTGGTGGATCGTCGGCTTGTATGTCGGCTAGTAACATAAAAAAAACCTAAAGATATAATAGGGATGTTGACACTACCTGTAAATTAATATAAATTTAAGTTTAACGTATTAATGGTAACATTTGAACACCTAAAATATTATTCTTTTATCAAAATCAATCACAATAAATTAAATATCATTAATTTAAAATGTTAAATTTATTACTCACTGTCACGTGACCTCAAACGCCATTTTGAGCATATGACGTCATTGTCCGTATTTAATAAGCAAATTCAACGAACTTCAATAGACCGCTAGTACTGAATATCGGTTAGTGACGTCACGTGACGTTTTTGGTGGGAAATTTTATATTGATAATTATTTATCAATTTTTTTCTAATTGAACATTATCATTTTTATAATATTTTTCGTGAACATTAGGGTTCTATCTATAAAATAAAATTGAATCCTAAAATTAGTCAACATCCCTATTATGTCTTCTTTCATGGTCGGCAACGCATCGGTGATGCATTGGCAATAACACCACCATCCCGGCGTGGGCCACGTACCATCAGGTGAATCGTCTGAAGACGAAGAAAAGGCCTTTTGTGAAGCTATTCCAAGTAAATAGTGGTACAACTTTGTAACTAATCCAGGCGATGTTTTACGAAACCTACGTCTATTTTAACTGAAAATAAATAATGATAGGTATTGCGTGTGATTCTAACATAAATCAGCTGGGTACTAATGGATGGGTAGATATAAATCTGTTTTATGTAAAAGTTTCAATGCACATTTTGCATGACCGTCGAGCATTTACTTATGCCGACTGTACTGCATGCGCTACAGGGTTCGATTCTCAGTACTGGCTGCGCGATGATATTTGAAGTCTTGGTAGTTGCCAATCGGAGACCAAATTGTTGAGCCATTTTTAGGATTCCGTACCACAAGAATTATACGTGCGTGAGAAGTTATACTTCTTCGGCATAATTAAATAAATATGTTAATGCAAGTCGCTTAAGAAGTATAACTTCAAAATGAACCCTGATATCCTACTTTGTTGTCCGTCGGCCTGTCTGCCTGCCTCTTTCTATCTATCTAATCTTATCTCAGGAATCAGGACACCATGTATATCGTTACACTGATATGATTTTTTTGATTCTACTAAAATAAGGAATATCACTGCGGTGATATATATCGAATAGATACTGTAGATAAAATGAGTATAGTGCTAGAATACTTCGCCAGTAATTTGGTAAGGAGAATCAATTTTCTGTAATGGATAAATCATGAATACTGGATGAGTCATGAATACTAAATCATCTAAAGTGCATGACTCGACATTTTATGATTTATTTACAATTAAATTACTTTGTGGAATATTTCATCTTTATATATTCGTTTTTGGAAATAAAATAATGATAGGTTTTTGGATGTAAGGAAAATTGTTGAGTTCAAACCGATTTCAGAAATCTTGTTAGTATAAGTTAAACATGCAGAATAATCCTATAATCAGAGAAAGTATAAGAAGATCCTCCAAGAAGCCGGTCTATTGTTGTCTTCGAGACCAGCAACGCATTGGTGAGGCCCCCGGTGTTACTAATGTCCATGGGCGGAGGTGATCACTTACCATCAGGTGACCCGTCTGCTCGTTTGCCTGCTCAAGGCATAAAAAAGTACCTTTTGTTTTATAAAGCGCATAGGAGTTTTTTTCTCTATTCTGAGTAGATAAATCATGAAATTATTACTAATTTATCAAATTGGTACATATCTTAATTATTATTATAACAGGCTCATTTTCTTTTTCTATCATAGCGTTAGTTTCATCTTTTTTCCTTTTATTCTCTCTTTCTTGGCCGGCAACACATCAGTGATGCCTTTGGTGTTGCTGATGTTCATGGGCGACGATAGCCACTTACCATCAGGTGGATCGTCAGCTCGTTTGCCGGCTATTTCCATAAAAAAGCCTCATTGCGAATTACAATAGAAATAATTAATTATAGTAATTATTTACAAGTAACTCGTTGCGAAAAGGAATTTTTATTCGTCAATTAAGATTCTATGGTCACCCGGTACTTAGAGAAGATTAAAGGAACCGATTTATTTTGGTCATTTTATATTTACACAGGCATGTTTTATGGCGGACAGGTGCGGATGACTGCTAGTGATGGCCGGGATATCGATATTTTATAGTAAGGTAATACAATTAAGTTGTATTTAAGGTTAATAGATAAATATAGTAGGGACATATTTTGCATTGTAGTGCTCATGATATCCAGCGGGTTGTGTTAGAACCTAAGTGATTTCTATTTATTAAATACGGGTAACCGCCCTCGCTTTGCTTCGGTTTCCTTATTTTTTTACACCTTGGGTTACATTATTGGAGTTTTATTGAGGATCCCTATTTATTTTAAATATAATATAGTCTATGTCACCCGGAGATAGTGTAGCTTCCCAACAATGAAAGAATTTTTCAAATCGGTTTAGTAGTTTCGGAGTCTATACAATGCAAACAAACAATCAAATCATCCCACTTTATAATATTAGTATAGATTATACGCAACATGGTTGGGTTAAAACTTTTTAGTTTTTAATATTTGGCATGGGAGCCAGTTCTTTCTTTCTTTCTCTTTCTTCTATCTTGATCGGTCGGGTCGGTAGACTTTGGTTCCATGGGCGACATTAACCATTTAATATGTGGTAGATCGTCAGCTCGTATGTCGTCTTTTTACTTAAAAAGAACATTAAATCGTTAATGTGAAACCAAAACCGTTAATTCACACAAAAAATTGTAGTCTAAGAAACGATCTTACATCGATAACTACGGCATGAGATTTGCAATAAGTTCCCCTTACTAAAATCAGCCGTCTATTTTCACAAGCAATAATTCATAATACCCCGCACTTATTAATGCGACCGAATCAAAGGACGATGACATATATACTGCAATTATTCACTAAACCACTATGAAAATTTGCTTCTTAAGCACAGTATAATTAAATAACCTGCAGAAGCCAGTATGTCAACGTGGTTCTGGTGAAATCCAAACAAAAGTTTCGTTAGTTTTTTCAGCCGTGGCGGGGGATGTCAAATATTATAGTTTAATTATATGATTGCAATTTATTATAAAATTGACCATTACCGTCAATAATATCAAAATGTATGCGTTCTTAGTAGTAGTAAGCTAAATAATTAACTACCATAGTTTATGTCACATTTTATCTCTAACTTTTGCTTTTATTTTTGAACATTAAAAAATGTGGACATATTACGCGCTTCAAATAAAATTACAACTCCATAATCTAGTTTTTGAAACTTTCAATGACCAAGTCATTAAACTCTATAAAAAATGTCCTTAAACAGAAATATTATGCATGAATTTTGCGTTAAAGTTCGCAATTTTGAAACAGGCGATGTAACTAATTATTAAGCTTTTGTCCACGGACCTGAAAAAAAGACGGACGTAACCTCGTCTAATCGAGAGTGAAGCATGGCAATGGCCGCCCGCTTACCATGTGTGCGTAATTTTTGATTCGCGATTGAAGCAGTGAAGTGTTAATGTGTGGGTGTGTGTACTTGTACGAATAGAAAGTTGGTATTACTATGGGTGCTTCGCTGGATTTGTTCTTGGGATTAGATCCCTCTTTTTTTTCGTCCGTGCTTTTGACATCAAAAAATTGAGTGACAAAATTAAATCTCAATGCTAAGGAATGACATTGTATGTTGCTAAGTCACAAACGATTATGCTGAATGTAAGTTGGTCAAAACACGTTCACTTGAGAATTATTAGTAGTCTCACGATGTTTATCATCACAAATGATAGTTATTATACCCATACGACTTCGATAAATAGAGGTGTCTCGGATTTGAACCTGGAGCCAGCGAGACCACCGCAATCCTATAATTTGCAGCTGCCCTGTTATTACTATAAAATATTACGTCGACTGAATGTCAGCGTTAAAAAGCTTTACACTTTAATAAAAACTAACATACCACCTTTGTCAGAGCATGTTTCATTCCTGACGTTACATCTTCACGCTAATTTTGACGCACAATTACACCAAACCCGTTTAAAACTCGATACAACATATTTATAAATTAAACGAGTTTCAAACTCTTAAACGTTTAATTCTCAAATAAATTGAGCGGAGAAGCTTATTCAACGGTCGAATTAACACTAAAATATCATTTTTTAAAAGCGGGCTCGTAACTGAGACCTGGTCGGTAAGACCACCTTGTCGGGCAGCACGTAAATTAACATGAAAACGTCATACAAAGAGCTAACCCTTCACCGCCGCATAATAAACTACTCCGATCTCTTCTCTCCCGCGGCGCGCCAACGGAGCCGCCTATTCAAACGACCGGACATTATCGTAAATATTGTGGTATTTATTCACATTTTAGACCCAAACAATTCAATTCACGCACCAACTGCTAATTGGGTATAAATCGTGGTAAAAATATTCAATAAGCTCCTAACATCGATTAACATTTTAAACAGCGAATGCCTTCATTTGAATTCGTGTTAAGTGATGCATAGATAATGCGGTGCGTCGATTAAATTGAAAGGATTTCGTGTTTTGTCGTGCTTTCTATTCCGTTTATTTTGTACGTATTCATCTTATTAAAATTCAATCGTTAAACGTCAATCCGATCTGAATAATTTGTATACGAGTCGCAGCGTTTGTTTTAGTACGATTAATTATTATGCTTTCTACCGATTTTATGGTTAGTGGCGGCCATTATTTTAGTTCGCGAGACTCTTAAACTTGAATTTTATTGCTAGTCGTTAACACACGAGTTGAAGGAACGATTCTTAGGAGGCAACACGCCAGCCGGCGACATGAAAAACCGTCAAGCGAACACTTTATAATAGAAATAATAACGCAACAGCCGGCTTGAATTATTGCCCACATTTCATGTTAAATTGTATGTAAATGCGAGGCCGCAACGACACGGCTCCCACAATAACATAATAATGGTAGATTTGTGACTCACGTCAGGTTGTTAGTATGTACTTAACCCTTTATCGGGACACGCACACGGGACGTGAGACCATTACTCGGATCGCGGCGGCCCGTAACAATGAGAAATTTCGCCTCGAAACCAGTATGCATTTAAGGGTTGGTTTTTAAATTCGTGAGCACGGTTAAAATGTGTGACGTGTTACGACTTATTGTGTTGTGTTTTCGTTTATCTTCACGACGCCGGGAAGCCGAACCGGTTTATAATATTATAATTATTTCAAACAACAATGGCTTTTTGTAGTTCGTAGCTGACTTGTAACAGCAATACTTGAAAGTTATTGAAGCGATTGAGTGGTTTGTGTTTATTTCGCAGGGGAAAATATGAAATTAAGCCATTTTTGTTTTTAAGTGTCGAAGCGGTCTGCTGAACATATTCGTGCTTCGAGTCATTGGCATTAGGTATTTCCTGTCGCGAGTTGTACTTTGCACATTACTATAAATTCGGGTTCAATTAACATAGAACGTAATAAAAAAGGAAACATATTTATCCGTCAAAACGCGTACTTTAATGTAACCAAAATTATAATACACAATTAGACACAATAAAAATAATTTCATTTGTAGTGAAGAAAGGTTTTCCCAGGACGACATGCGTTGATTTTCAGTGCAAGTCATAACATCATCCATCAACAACCATTTCCCAATTTTATTTGGGGTCGGCGCAATATGTTTACCTCTTCCACACTTCCCTATCAGCCGTCATCTTTACACTAACTCTCTTATCTTTGATATCATCTGTAACACAATCCATCCATCTTTTCTTTGGTCGTCCTTGTCTCGAAGACAAAAATATTTATATTATATACATATGTATCATGTATTATGTTATGTATGTATTTATAATAATATTAATAATATATAAACTAGCTGACTCGGCAAACGTTGTTCCGCCAAAAATTTAGGGATGGGACCACCATTAACATTTAGAGGGATGAAAAATAGATGTTGTCCGATTCTCCACCCTAGCCTATATATACGCTAAGATTCACGAAAATCGGTCGAGCCGTTTCGGAGGAGTTCAACTTCTAACACCGTGACACGAGAATTTTATATATTAGATATTATTTTATCATTGTTAAATTAATTTTTAACAACACAAGGCAGTATTGACGTTTAAAATCAGATCAGGAATCAATTTGTTCAAAAAAGACAATCATAGTCCTACTAATATTATAAATGTGATGTTCCTTACATTTTCAAGCAAACAATACCGAACAGATTTTCATGAAATTTAGCACACAGACCATGATCTGGATTAACATATTATAGGTTATTTATTTATTATCCCGGAAAACGCGGATAAAGCCCAGAGCCATCTATGTATATAATACATACAATACAAATAAATAAAATTGGAGTGTCTGTTTGTAATATTAAAATATCGGCTTTTTACTAAGTGCATTTGGATGTATACACGGTACATATACCAAAACAACATTAAGTATTACAATTTTTGTCTGTCTGTCTGTTTGCTCAGGCTAATCTCTGAAATGGCTGGACCGATTTTGTCGGTACTTCCACTGGCAGATAGCTGATGTAACAAGGAGTAACTAAGGCTACTTTTATTTCAGAAAAATAGCATGTTGCAGAACAACGTCTCCCGGGTCAGCTAGTTTTAAATAAATGACAGCAAAAATCGATCTCAGAACCTTCCACTCTACAGATTCATTGTCTATAGTACAAGTCCAAATAAAAAACATGAAACTCTAAAAATAACGTAAAGTGAAAAGTTTACAAACTTCAATCAACTTTGCAGTCCAGAAAATTTTAAAGTGAATTATTTACACGGCAACCGGTTATCGAACGCTCGCCGCTGAGAGCCTGATGGATAATTCGGCAACCAAAAGCAATCTCGGCGACGTCCTAGGGGCATTGTGCGGGAGCTGCAACGAAATGGACGCGACGCGATCCGTTGAAAATGTAAAATGTATCTTTTGAAGTTTTTACAACGCAGTACAAACAGCGTTATTTTAGTAAAGATATTATAACTTGAAGAATACAAAAATTCTAATACAAAAAAAAATCTCTGTACAGGTTACAATATTTGTCTTGTAAAGTAAGTAGGTAAGGATATGCAAGGAGAGGTTAGAGCTTATTCAGAATTGGATATTTTTACGTCATTCGAGGACTTGCCAATTTAATGCAGATTAGCATTAAGCGGGACACTCATTTAGTAAGCGGGTACCTACTCGCTAATTTTTTTGCCTTTGGACGGACCAGCGATGGACATTTCATCAAAAGACTTCTCCGTCTATCGACATATTATTTACAAAAATACTAAATATTTCATCACCTTACTTATTCTCGTTATATTACAATACACTTGACAGAAATAAACAGAGACAGATAATTTGTAATACTCCCTATTCGGGCATAAATCAAACGTTATTCAAACACATTTTTCAATATAACACAACAAAATACAAACGCACAATAAATCAGGATTTAAATTTTCTATTGAGTTCAGTAAAAATTTTAAGTAAGTAACAATTTAAGCATCTGTTTTGAAATACATGTCCCTGGGGCTCGCTGATGAGATTCGGGGAGTGGAAAGCAATCTCCGAGCCTCGAGCGATGTAGAGCGGTATTGTGTCGGGACTCGGGGCTATCCACACCTCTATCGCCACCTCACTCTAATCGATTTTACACGTATCGTAAATTTGAAAATGTAACGCCCAGGACATGGTTTTGATGAAGCTGAAATAGAATATTTCGTGGAAAATTAAGGTTTGTGGACGTGTCCGTTGTTGATCTATTTTATCTAGTTTAATTGCATAAAAGAAACCACTTCACGAAGAAAGAAATTTATTTATTTTAGTTGTTTAGGGTTCCGAAGTAAAATTGGCACCCTTATAGTTTCGTCATGTCCATCCGTCCGTCTGTTTGTCCGTCTGTCCGTCCGTCGGTCTGTTCTAAGCAAAGCGGCGAGACCCTTAGTGCTAGAACTCTGTAATTTGGCATGAATATATGTCCCTTAATATTTTTGATCGTCAATTTCTGAACCGATATTGTTTTTTAATTAATATTAATTTGTTTGAAAATTATTTTTTATTTATTTTATACGTTTTTGTCTTCTGATCTAGTTCAAATAAATGCATACATTTTTTTTACATTTTTAACACCTGGATCAATGACATGCATGCGAATAAAGCTAATTAAAAGAATGTTGCCCGAATGTGTTTTTTTTTGTATGGGATCTTTATTCGATTAAAACAAAAGCAGCGCCGTGTTGGCAGCACCAAGCCAAACTTAATTTAATTTTGTGGTTAAGTAAGGTATACCGTCCATTTAGCGGCTAACAATTAGGACTGGTCACGTCCATCTTTGATTGCCGCCCTTCTGGGACCAATCAAATCCGTGACGATGTTATAATAATATATTGGAAGAAACATGATGCTTACACTTTATAACTGTTTATCTGGATGCGTGATACAATTTTTTTGTTTGAACTCTTTTAGAAGATGGATTTTTTAAATCTTTTCTTTAGTTTTAAGTTTTATGCTTCTTGGTTTAGGCTTTGTACTGTCTGAAATCTCATCATAGAACCTGCTAGGTATTTATTTTGATTAGTGACATTAAATAATTACAACAATGTTGACGTTAACTCGTGAGACGTTGACTCAAATGAATGGATCTGCACGCAAAAATTCTATTTTGTTTAAGTATACCTATTCTATAGTAAGATTAAACTGCATAAAGAAAGGAAACAATTTAATTATAACCAAGAACTAACCGTAAAGAACTTAATTCCCTACGTGCGAAGAGCTCAATGTTAGGGATCACTCTTATCGTTTCGTGACAATGTAACGTCGCGTCGCGCGCTACGTCACGCTCTAGCTTTAATCAGAGTCACGTTACTGTCGCTCCTACCCTACACCCTGTGTGTTGAGACGAGATTTTTATAAGGCAAACATTGCTGCCATGCTTCTAAGATTTCTCAGACAGGTAAGCTGCTCAGGGGTGGACAAGATAGCTTTCACCACGGTCGGTGGTTGATGATCTTCTTTTTCACCTATCGCACCATTGAGCTCAGGTTACTGAGAACATGAGCACTAACATTCAATCATTTAATGACATCGGCATTCTACCGAGTCTGGCAGAAGCCTTCTCGCGAACCTGCGATCCTGCAGTCTCCCTCGGCGGTAGCCAACTTTATGTTATAGATATTGAACGTAGATTTTTCGGATGTAGACACTGAGTCAGTAGAGAGTAAGCGGTTCGATATTTCTTTATATTATGTTAACTCCATGGAAATTAATACAAAATTCTTACACACATTGCCACGCACTTGTGTGAAATTCTTTGGAAATTGAATCTATTCTATTTTATTCACGATCCTAGAATCCGGCCTAACTAAATCCGGCCCGCTGGTGGTAGGACCCCTCGAGGGATTATATTAGTAATATTGATTTTAATTATTAATTAATACCATTATTACTATTATTATTTCTCCATGGGGTTCGCCTGGATAGCTACCACCCTTGAGCATGAGTCAGCCGTGTCGTGTTCCGGCTGGGGGCTTGAGAGCCAGTTCTTTCTTTCTTTTTCTTCTCTCTTTCTTGGCCAGCAACGCATCGGTGATGCCTTTGGTGTTGCTGATGTCCATGGGCGACGATAGCCACTTACCATCAGGTGGATCGTCAGCTCGTTTGCCGGCTCTTTCCATAAAAAAAAAATATGTTAATTGTCATCTTTATTGTAACTGTCTATCTTATTCGAACCCAGAACCCGTACAATATCCACCAACCAAGCTCCAGTAGTTCGGCATACATAACGCACTTGCTTCGTTGTCCAGTTCAATTAATACTCTGTGGTCACAAACAAGAGGTAACAAGCAGTGCGGGACACTTGCCCGCTTTTAATGAAACAACAAATGACGGCATTGTGGGGTTGCGGCCAGCGTGCGCCGAATTGCGGTCAGCGGTTATATGCGGTTACGTGTCGTGATGGCAATTGTGATGGTATAGCGATAGATGATAGATATTGTGAAAGATAGGGTTGACACTCGACAGTGTTTCTGTAAATGTAGATGGTGCAAAAGTCCAGGTGTCTAAATCTATATGGTAAATTCTTTATTGTCTAGCGAAGCATAACCATGGTTTAAGTTTTCTTACGACATTAATTTAGTTAGGCGGTATTTTAATCCCTTAAACATAAAAACGGTTGTAAGCAATGAAGATAAAATCAATTCAAATTACCCGTTTTAACATTTTAATTGCTTTAAAATTTTTCTTTTAAAGTAGCTAGTATTTTATATACCTTTTTAGAATCTCCATCAAACTAAATTACTAAATGGTATAGTAGACCAACTATCTAAGAAAGAGAAAAAAAAACTAACAAAAAATCTGGTTTTTAAACTCAAAAATTAAATGTAGTTTCAAGGAGCTGAATTTCCGAAAAGTTAAACAAAGATCAAAATTTTGAATACTGTGTCACTTTTAATTGGGTAATTTTTTTTGTCATCCGTTGATCAACCCCGAGCTATCTTTCCCTTAAGTTTGTCGTACTAGTTGTTGAACACGCGATGATAGATTTTTATTTTTAATCGACAAAGTTAATGAGAGCACACGTAATAAGTCCCCCATAGTGGGCGAGTGGACGTAATGTCCTCACAAAAGATACAACCCGCCGAGATTAAACGCGCCCTTGGTTATTTGTTTATTTGTCAGAAATGGCTTCTGCCACAGCGTTGCGCCTTTCTCACCGAGGTGTAAGTGATATTAAGATCTTATTACGTCATTTGACGTACTTTGTTTCGCTGTCCCTTCTTCTTTATTCTTATTTTCTTATATTACGCCAGTGTTTTGTTTTACATTTGTTTTCTCGTTTATTTATGGTTTTCTTAACACTTCTTCTTATATCTACTTTTTGTCTTTTATCCTCTTCATCCTGACAAGGCTCCTGAATCCAACGAAGGGTCCTGGGTTTGAAATTGAGTTAAATATAACATTATTTGTCAGACTCTTGTTCCTTTCTTTTTCTTCTCTCTTTCTTGGCCGGCAACGCCTCAGCAATGCCTTTGGTGTTACTGATGTCTATGGGCGACGATAGCCACTTACCATCAGGTGGATCATCAGCCCGTTTGCCGCCTATTTCCATAAAAAACACATTTGAAGATTATATCTCGCCAAGACCTACCGCCATTATCAACTGACTAACGTTCTCCTAAAGACAGTTTTTAATTTCATCTGGCTGGTTCATTGATAGGTCCGGCTGGTTCATAAAATGGTATGGCTGGTTCGTAAAATGGTCTGGTACCTATATAAAATAAACATGCTTACATTTCCCCAACCATCTATAAAACGATGATCATATATAATTAAATACCACAACTATAACAGTCTCAGAATCATTCAACGGAAATACAGAAGCAATCATAATACCCTTTACTGCATAATAGCCCGTTATAAAAGAACTTGTTTGCTACGTAAAATATTGTAAATTAATACCTTTCACTAACAGTCTTATAATACAATTCATGTTTAAAGTAATTGAACAAAACGAAGAATAATATTGTCGATAATGTTTCGTATAGAAAAGAACTTAAGATTCAATTTTAAGTAACGAGGGTATTGTATGTAACTTTGAGGGTAGCCGTATGTAATGTTAGCCCTTGTGTAGTAGTAACGAAACCTCAGGTAGCTGATGTTCAATGCCTATGATTTGTTTGTTGAAACACGCTATTTCACGCATGGCTTGTTCGGATGTAATAATGTCTTATTTGGCGGTGAGGGTTAAATATAATGTGCTTAGTGTAGATTGGCGTGTTACGGTATTTAATATGGTATACTGTGAACACAAACTTAGGTCACGCTTTTCAGAGTGTAAAGTAGCCAATGTGTAAAATTGCAACTATATGTCCCGGTTGTTGTTGTTGCCTAATAATCGTTAACATAGTTAAATCCGAAGAGCATGTAATACCTATAAACTTCAGTGACCTAACTTGTGCACTACACACTATACAATTCCATATTTGTACTTTTGTAGATATAGATGTTAATAGCAGCGCCACCTATTCCTTCTCAGAGTCCTCAGCCAATTCCAGAAACAATGTCAATAACACACATGACACTGCATAATAATATATAATTATATTCATAAGTCGTGATCATTTGCATGTTTGCCTGTTTGCTGGTTTCGGCTCTATAAAAACTCATTAGAGAGAGACAAATAGATTTACAGACGTACGATTTAAATTAGAAAGAGTTAATGAAATTGTGATCGATCGTCAAGAGACAGCCGTAACGCAATACGAATCACGACCTTTTCTAGTGACGACAGAGATCAATCGTTTCAACTCACTCTTTGACAATTACTCTCCAAGTACCAAGACATACCACCTTGACTACAGCAACTGTCAGTGACTAAGACGGATGGGCTCCCGTCAACGCGTCAATTGTCAAAAGGAAATGATCCAGTTTAACTACACGAACACGGTACCGCTAATACATTTACAACCTTATCGCTTAAATAATACGTTTGTTAATGACTAAAAAGTTATTTCGTTCAAAATTTGCGAAACGGAATTTAATCTGCATTCATAAGAATTACGGTTCATAATTCGATAACATTTGAATAAAGATACGTCGTTCTTATATTACGATAGCACAAAAGTCTTGATCCATCAACATGTATGCGTGATTTGAATTCTTTTTAAATTATTTTGCGGTGCGTAAAAGCATTGTGCTCTAAAGCTCTTAAAGGGGTTAATTTGATTGAAGACCTAAAGGTGTGTTGGATCCACTGGCTCAATAGAATGTCGCACCCTCCTTTCCGAGTCGTCGGTTCGATTACCGAGTTATTGTGCTCTCTTTGAATTTAAATTGATTTGTGAATTATGCAGTAAACATACTGGTTATGGATTAAAAAAGTTTTGTATGTGAATTTTAACGGTACATACAATCATGCACTTAGTAAAGAGTTGAAAAATATTCATCGTAATTCTTTTTTGGAGAAAATTTCGAAGTAGGTCTGAGGTGGTAAGAAAAATCCTTACAATTAATTCCTTAAATCAGAAACTTTTCGTGCATAGGTAGGGTTGCCAGATCGGCCAACTAAAAAGCCGGACAGACCAGCCAGTTTGGCCGGACATTTGGGTAAAAAGGCCGGACACCCTAAATTATCAAGAATTTTGTGTAATAATATTATTAAGACACTTTTTTAGAACTTCTTCACTAATTAATAACATTTAAAGTAAACAAACTAAAAATCTTAAATAATTAGCAGAAACATGCTTTAAATGCTCAATATTTTTCAAAATAAAGTTGTAAAAAAAGCCATCTGGACTACTCTGTCCTTTAACAGTCATCAATATAAATTGTTTTGTGTCCTTGTATAAGTTTCTTATAAGTTGGTAAAATGTAAAAAACCTAACAAAGCCGGACAAGCCGGACATCGTTAAATTTGGCCGGACACGCATTCAAAAATCCTAACCATGTCCGGCTTTATCCGAACGTCTGGCAACCGTATGCATAGGTATTTATTATAAGTGAACGCTTTGTCTGCTCCCTTATAACAAGTAGTTACGTGTTAATTAGATACAACTTCTACTATTGAACAGAACCACAAAATAGGGATCACCACCAAATAGGCTGGTCCTCTATAATAGGTTATGTATCAGATATATCCGGATACCATAAGCTACACGCACAGATTACCTATTAATTATTATACGACTTTTAATGTCATATATTATATGCCATATGTCATCAGGAGCAAATTAATTGAGATGCAGAACACCTTTCTTGTTGTAGCCGCCGTCAAATCAATTTGCTAGCCGGTAGTACCTTGTCACATTACATTTCTTGAATTTGTCATAGATGATGCTAGGAAAATTATGACTATATTATAACGATAAAAAGTAAAATTGATAAAAAATTATGACTATAGACTAAGAAATGTATTATTATCAAATTAATTTATTTATTTACTATTATCTAGCATTACTCATTCTAAATTTTATTATTAGTTAATTATTGGACATTATTAGAATTATGACTGCATTATTATTTTTATATAATAAAGTGTTAATATTATTTAAATGAAAAATTGACATGTACTTATAATTCATACTAAAATTGCAAGAAATAAAAGGCTTTTTTATTTTTTATTTTATTTTATTTTTATGATGCTAGGAAACCGTCGAAACAGTTACTATTACAAAGTACTAAAATGTTAAGCTAGTTCTACGGCCGACTGTATTTGCTAGCCGGTATACTTCGGCCGCTGTATCTTGGCGCGTCTGAACTTCGCGCAGAAGGCTGCGCAGTAACATAATTTGCCAATACTCGATACGCGGTGTATTGTGTCTCAGTCACACGTTAACATGTTCGTGTTGCCATCTCTGTTTTACATGCGCTAAAGTTCGCAAAGCCTATGTTCAGACGCGCCAAGATACAGCGTCCGCACTGTAAAACGACTTTCAGTGATGCTGACGTAGACTTTAGAACAACTAGACAGGGGAAAGTTGCTCGTGTACTATTTTTTAGTAAGCTTTGGTTGCAGCGGAAAAATCATTGAGTGTAGTAAACAGAACTATCAATAATGCGTTGTGGACTAGAACTATTGCAAACATTTCGATTTTCAGATATCTTGCCGACTTTAATTGACCCTGTTATCGTTTTGAAATAATACTATATCTAATTTTAATTTATTTTTTTTACTAACATATAGATTATCGTTTTAAAAACAAAGACATTGTGAATTTTAATTGAGTAGTCTAAAATAAAGGTATGTAAACAATTATTAGGGTTTTGTTCAAGTTCAAGGACGTTTTGTTCAAAGTTTAAGCAGCCTTAATGTCGTATTTTGCAAGAATACTGTTGTGCATATCACTAGGTATAAAAAGCTAAGTAATAAATCAAAAGGAATTATAATTAATGAACCAAAAATAATGTTGACAAATGTTTCATAAATCGGACTTAAGATCGCAAAATGAAGATTGCGTCAAATATTTAAATTACAACAGTTCCACTCGTAACTAAGTTGCTCGGTACTGGTGGAGATCGTCTACGTTAAAAATAAACTATGTTATTATTATTTACTACCTAACTTGGGGAACTTCGTATCTCCTAACAAACTATTTTTTGTAAAATAAAAGTAGCCTAAGTTACACCTTGTTACATCAGCTATCTGCCAGTTAAAGTCCCATCAAAATCGGTCCAGCCATTTCAGAGATTAGCCGGAACAAACATACAGACAGACAGACTAAAATTGTAAAAAATGTTGTTTTGGTATATGTACCGTGTATACATCAAAATGCACTTAGTAAAAAGCGGTTCTTTTAATATTACAAACAGCCACTTCAATTTTATTGATTTGTATAGATGTATAGATAATCTGTAAGTAAAATTAGATTTACGTATTTAAAAAAATTAAATGGAAATGTTTATTTATATTTATTTATTTTAATTAAAATAACAACGCTAAACACTTAATCTATTCTACCGTTATGAACTCTACATCAGTGCCGTACAAAGCATCTACTAAGTGGTTGTCGCGGCTGAGGCGCTGTTTGTTCGACCAGTGATAGTATTCCGTTGTGCTCGAGATACTTCAGTGCTGATTGTGATGGTAGCTGTGTTGACTCCTAGTAAGATTTGTAGCAAGAAGGCAGGCTTTTGTAGCTTAATATAGATAGACCATCTCCTATACTTGGAATCATAAAATTAATGTGTTTTATTAGGTAAAAGTCAAGCTATAGAAGCCAAGCGATGCTTGGGTCTGGCCTTCATTAAGGCATCCGTGAATGCTGCATGCGTGATTTCTGATGACCGCCACGAAATACCCTGGAACCCGCACATAACTTTCTTTTTTTCTTCTCATTTTCTTGGTCGGCAACGCATCGTTGATGCTTTTGGTACGTGGTCGGTAGCGGCTGCCATCTGGTATAGGGACATTGAAGAAGCAGTTTTTGATTAATTTGTTACGTACTACTTAGTGTCTAAGATACGTACATCTCAAACAAACTAGATAGTTTGACTTAACCTGTTATACCTACCCCAAATATCATATTAATCTAAAACTAAGCTATACCCACTAACGTTATAACACTGAAGATACTGGAGTGAAGTCCGGTTTACACGTATTAAGTAGTTAAGTAGATAAGTAAATTTTAACTAAATTTTAAGTGAACAATTTTTAGTGTCCGTCCACACGTAATAATTTAGTAAAGCTCTTTAGTTCATACAATTCTACTTAACTACTTAAGCATTTTACTAAATTTTAACTTAAAAGTGCCTGTCCACACGTGTTAAGTGATAAGCCCCGCCCACCTACTTAACAGAAAATAGAAAAATTTCTAAATTACTTATCTACTTGATTACTTAACTGCTAAATTACTTAACTACTTAATTGTCCGTTTACACGTATTAATTTACTTAAAATTTAGTTAAAATTTAGTTAACTACTTAACTACTTAATACGTGTAAACCGAACATGAGCGCTGAAAATATACAAAATCCGATGTCGCCGTATCCCAACCTTGAAGCTTTATAACCGTCATCCATAACCAAAGGCCAGCACTTCCTGGATCCGTCATAGATGATAGATGACCGCGAATGATTTATTCCAGCCATCAGCGAGCCCTATTTATGCACTTATTGTGAAGGAAAAGCGATCATAATTCATAATATGGACCGGTTTAAGGGACGAGATTTAGCGATCTTTCTCTAAGTTGATTAATTTTGAATTTCGAATTTTTCATTGCATTTGGGTGAATATCAGAAAGGTGCATTTTTTTTAATTTTGGTGGTGAAATTTTTTCTTCAGTTTTCGTGAAAAATGAGAACCTGGTATAAGAAAAGAAAGTCGGATTGTTACGCTTTCTTTTCTTATACCAGGTCCTCATTTTTCACGAAAACTGAAGAAAAAATATCACCACCAAAATTGAAAAAAATGCACGTTTCTGCTATTCACCCATTTCATTAAATCAGTATAAGTTAGGGTTGTCCAATGTAGGTTCTTTTGGGGCGATATTTTTTCTTTAATTACTTTTGATTTTGGTAGTCAACAACAGCTGCCTCTTGATATTCACAACACAAATGATATAACTATCACTCTTTCTAAATATTCAAATTACTTTTCAATACTGGAACTAAAAACCTGAAAAACTGCTTAAAGTAAATCTGATAGATAATCCAAGGGGATAAAGAATCATCTCACTGAACAACTAAAATAGGAACGACATTGTATGATACAGAATCCAACAACTTCTAATAGGAGAGACCATAGTGTCCGTATTATTAAACGGATCTCGGTTCAAGTACTCTTCAGATCTTATATTATGTCACTTTTACGTACGATTTGACATTATAAAAGTATTTCAAACTAAATCTTGAGATTGCAGAGATTTTAATATTAGTTTATTAATAGGAAACCTTAAAACGTCATCCATTATCTCCTAACTCGGACCACAGGCGTAAGACTAGCCCAAAGCTCATTAGCGGAAAGATAATCAATCATACAGAATTAACGCGCCGCCGAAAGCCTGCCCCGACTGTTTACAATTATACACACGATAAACGCGTCACTTTGTGCCTCCGATGTGCTCAATCCCGTTTATAAATGGTAGCAGCATTTATCAGCGGTAGTCAACATTTGGTATTCGTCATCGCAGAAATCTTTGTAACATTCGAAACGTTTGAATTGGATTTATTAAATTATTGATATTAATGATAATATGTAATCTGTGATATTAGCTTGGAAGTCTAAAATACTATCTAAAGTTTTATGTTATGATCTGCGGTGGTAATTTGGTCTACGAAAGGGGGTTCAAAGTTATCGACCGGGGTAGATCCTTCTCAAATTGTAGTAACTTTGTTTTCCGTATTGTACATTTGCATTTGAACACGAAACCCTAACATCATACAACATATTAAAGTCCAAAGTCGTCATTGTAACACCTATGTGCCTTTAAAAACTACAGTAGCACTGTAGCAATGACTACAGACATATTTCCATTATATCAGTTATCTAGTTAAAACCTTGCGACTAACCATCGTAGAGTCAGTCAACTTACCCTGATGATGCACCGTTTCGGGGCAACACGTGTTGGTGCTGGTATGTCTGTTGGTATATACGTTTAATTATTGTAGTGCATGTTTCCGTTGTGGGAGGGCGGGAGATGCCACGCATGTTTTAACACGTTCGGTGCGGTAGCGGGTTGATTATATCCGATGCTCAACTTTCCTCCGGTGCGGGGTAAAAATTACTGTGCCAACCGCTGGTGCGGGACAGATATATTTGGTCTCCCTGTGGTTATGAATGAGATGGTTAGTGTTTTGGCCTTTTGTTTTGGCCTTGTTAAATAGATAATGTAAATACAAAAAAAATGCATCGGGTTCTTACGACCCTTTGCCGACTGAACGTAAAAAATTTACATCTAGTGCGTTTATCGGTTCTTAACGACCCGATGCCCGATGACCCTATAGTCGCACTAGATTACATACTAGTTGAGCTAGTGATGTCTGTATGGTTAGATGAGTTTTTATGCAAATAAGAATAATATTGTACAGTTATATTATACAGTTGTATTGTACAGTGTATGTAACACTGTCTGTGTATGTAACATGAAGCTATCCAGAAAAATGTTGTTTAAGTCATGTAACGGTAAAAAACCTAAGAAAAATTAAGTAAGCGAAGGTTCTCCAAAACAAATAATAATCGGTAAGTGGAATATATCAATGTATATACTAGCCCGTCAACTGGTCACACATTACAAATCCTACAAACTGCATTATTTTATCGCTATCGATGTTTCATTATCATGCTCAACACTAAAAATGTATAGACAATTTTACTAACAAGTGCGGAGAACGGGTTGTAAAGATCCGCCAGACAATCCCTTTATTTACAAAGAAACCATTCAGTGCATCTACCTACGATTTCAGCCTTTTATTGAGTGTTTATTGGTCAATATATTGCTACAAAAAATACACTATATTCATTATACCTATAAAGATAAATCCTCTTAAAGAGATGGAAGTCAAACGGATCTTTTCGACCCAGCAACGCACCAGGAACAATTCGTGCTTCGGATATAATAGACCCCATACCGCACCAACCGAAAGTCATCAAATTTGTCTAACGCAGTGAACGTGTTAAAGTATATACCATCATACATGTTACCCGCGGATTTTTGCAAAATACACTAATACTAACATAATACTAGTTAAAACCTATAATAAAAAAGGGTGCGTGTACTTTTGTACGTGCGTGAGAAGTTATACTTCTTTGACATAATTTAATAAATATTTAATTTAATAACGTGTATCAGTTTTAATTATCTTTCAAAAACTATTTTTGTACTAAATAAAAATAAACAAGTACAAACTAGATGGCGTTGTTCACGAACCTGGATCACGCTGTTGAGACTCTGTGAGATTTGTATCTATACTAATATATAAAGAGGAAAGATTTGATTTTTTGTTTGCATTGAATAGGTTCCGAAACTACTGAACCGATTTCAAAAATTCTTTCACTGTTGGGAAGCTACGCTATCCCCGAGTAACATAGGCTATATTATATTTTCAAAAAAATTAGGGATCCTTAATACAACTCCAATAAGGTGTAAAAAAAAATAAGAAAACTGAAGCAAAGCGAGGGCGGTTACTTGTAAGTAATAACATTAAATTTTAAAAGAGGTAAAGATAATAATATGAATCTAGGGCCATCTATCCAGTGCTTTCATACCCCCTCCATGGTAGCGCTAACGTTTAACGCAACCTTTTTGCAAGTCGCTTATGAAGTATAATTTCAAAAACCTTGAAATCTCAAAATACTATAGTAGTGAGAAAGCTCGGCTTATTATCATTAGTGCTGTAATGGCGACACATTACCATTCGTATCTGGCGCGGCTTGGCGATTAGCTCCCGCTAGTGCCAATCTGTGCCAAAAGTACTCCGCTCATATCTCGCCGAACAAAAGGGTTATATGGAGTTGAAGAATAAACTTTATACTCTTATTACTCTGTATGTCTTTTGGTATAGCTTTGTTGTACAATTAGGAAACCGGGGTCACGTAAACTCCATTTTGGACTCCATTACATGTCACCATACATGTTTAGGTCCTTAAAGTCCGGTTTAGACGTATTAAGTAGATAACTAAATTTTAACAAAATTTTAAGTGAAATATTTTTAGTGCGCCTTCACACGTAATAATTTAAAAAAGCTCTTTAGTGCATACAATTCTACTTAACTACTTAAGCATTTTACTAAATTTTAACTAAAAAGTGCCTGTCCAAACGTGTTAAGTGATAAGCCCCACCCACATACTTAACAGATAATAGAAAAATTTCTAAATTACTTGTCTACTTGATTACTAAATTTTAACTACTAAATTGTCCGTTTACAGTATTAATTTACTTAAAATTTTGTTAACTACTTAACTACTTAATACGTGTTAACCGAACATAAGCGACTTTTCTATTTCAAGGCAGTTAGTTTAGTTAACAGAAAATAGATCAAACAAGATAGGTGGCGTACCGAAACTTCCACTACTAGCTAGGCTATATATAGGCTAACTTACGCCATTCGGACCGGTCCTGCTCCCGAGCTTTTTGCCCGACTGCCAAAGAAAGGTTATGTATTTCGCGCGTATCTTAATAAGTATGTATCTATATAATATTCTTTATTACCTCATATCTTCCAAACCTCTGGACCAGTTTAATAATTAAGGTATCATTAGATGCGTCTTGACAGCCTTAAATGTTCCTAGATAAGTGAAGTATCAAAAAATAAATCGAATAATGCAATATGGGTATTAAAAAGCTCGCCGCGCGCCGTAAGGATTTCGAAAAATGTATATGTACATGATCGTTTTTAATCTTTTTTTTGTGCAATCGGGTTTATTGAATTTTTTAATTTGTAATAGTTAGAATACCTGCCGTCTTCTTCAATTCAATCGGATAATTCAAAATCAGCCACACAAATTATGCCGCAATGGTTTGGATCTTCCAGGAGTCGATCCCGAAAAACCTCATTTCAATGACCCTTGAAGGTTTTACGCCAAGACGACCCGAATATATGGAGACCATGACAGACCACTGTTCAAAAGGTTGTGGTATCGATTCCCAGCCAGGCCAAAATAAATATAAATAAACGCTTATACACTCATACCTCCGCAGTAGCTTTTTACCTGTGTCGCGGGTGGCATGGACGACACATATAACATATCACAATATCTGTCACATAAATATCTGCCCCAGCCGGGAATCGAACCCGGGACCCCTCGCTTTGCAGACCGGGTCGCTACCAACTAGGCTACAGGGTCGTCAGGCAGAAATTTGATTGAATTTTTTTTTTTTGTTTTTCTTTGTTTTCCATGGCACATATCAATCATAGCGTGTTGTGTAGCGTAAGCCTTAATGCTACAAGAAATAGTGATTTTAACAAATACAATAGAATGTAAATTCAAGAGATGTAAAACTAAGAAGAGTTTATTCAAACACTCATTCCAGTTTGAACCGGATTATCCGTAGAGTTAAGTACGTGTACATCTTAACCAGTAGTTTGCTAAGTAACCGGATTATCTCTAGCGAGTATCCAAGCACAGTAGGTATTATCTGGAGACTTAATTATATACGTTTGTTCTGAAAGTTTACAAAAGGATCTGTGTTAAGTTTCGTTGTTCATCTTAAAAGTTTATTACGCATAAAACCAGATTTCTTTGTCTGATCGTCATAATTTTAAAAACAAGTATAAAGATCGTTTTATTTACGAAGGCTAAAGATAAATGATGGATGAAAATGGGCTGTGCACAAATAGGTAGGTACATCTGTATGTCTATAGATATGTGGGCATGTATTGATTTGATCACATAGATAATGTAAGTACGGACAGCAAAACAGTTAGATACCTTTAATTTAAACGTACTCGTAGGGTATGATTTAACTTTGAGAACTCACACATTTTGTAATATACAACATTAAGTTTTTTTTAATATCATGACCTTCTATCTAACTATTGCTGACTCTACCTGTACGGTCCAATTTTTAGTCCGATTTTCATTTGATTTAATATTCATTCTGTACAAAACCACAGACAACGCATGATGAGGAAAAATAATTGAAGCCTCATCTCGCGGCCAATCGTCCCCCGCTGCGCCGCTGCGCCGGTAGCGACGGGTGACAGCATTGACAGCGCGGCGCTTTTGATCAGCTAGGGTTGTCGATCGACGACGCAGGGGACGCAGGGGTGTTACTTGTCTAGAAAAATCTCATAAGTCGGCTTTACCTGCTAAGGAAATACAAACCTTAGAGCCACCATATGGATCAAGTATGTTAGATATATTTCTCGTGATATCAGGTAAACTATATAACGATAGTATTATGTATGAAGTGGATCCAGGGATCCACTCAGGAGTCCATCTGGAGACATAACTATTTGACTGTCGTACACCTCTCCATATATCTATGTCTAAGAAGTATGAAAATTTTGAGTGTACTAATAGAAAGTGTATTAATAGAAAGAGTCATTTTCTAATCTGATTACTTGGTAATTAAGTAATTATCCAGTAGCATGAAAAGAAGTTAATGCTGCTTTAGTTGACAGCAATACTTGTCTTCCTATAGTTCTGTGAATTTTGACAAATGAATACCATTTCATACTTATAAAATTGTTTATACAACCCTAGTTGTAACATCTTGTCTTAACGGTGTGAAGCGACGCCTCCATACAAACTACGTGCTAAGAAATAATTTAAATTAATATCAGTTTTAAGAATACTAATAATATATCCATTTATTATATTATTTTAAAGGTTTCGTAGCTACATGGCAAAAACGGAAATCCTGTATTTAAATAATTTTCATTTGTCCATCGATGATTGGTAAGTGACCCTGCGAAGCGAAGGGTCCCGGGTTCGATTCCCGATTGGGGCAGGCGTTTATAATAATTCTGATCGATAAATAGGTATTTGTACTTGGGTCTTGTGTTGACGATGTAGTATTAATTTTTTCCACGTTAACCGAGAAGAGGTAAATTCCAACCTATGTTAAGTACTAGCGATAATTCTATGTTAAGTACCTACTTGCACAATTTTTTTTTAAATAACAATAAAGACGCAATAACTCAAGATACAACCTACCCAACACTGTTTTTACTACATACTACCACTACAATATTACCATCTCGTAACAATGGTCATAGTTTAAGCTGTAAGTAGTTGGTTTAATTATCATTGGCATTTCTATAAAATAGTTACCTAAGTCACTTCCTAGAAGAGTTTTTGATAATGATGATTTACCAACTGCTAACAAGCATTCTTATAAACGGATTATCGTTATCTTAAAACTATTTCGAATTTTAAAAAGTTAAAAAATAAACAATAAGTGTTAACGATAGTTAAACAATCCATACTTAGCGAACAATGAATAGAAATCAAACAATAGTTAAAAAGTTACTTTTTACTTCATTCACTTTAAAAGATTAGCGCCAAGCTAACCGCTCTAACAATAAAAACGAAATTACTTAAAGATACTTTAAAAGAAAAAAGATTATAAAATTGCGATAACTTTCATACCTTTTTTAACCACTCTATTCAAAAGACTATAAGACGTAAAGTCGTTCGTAAGTCGTCGAAATACAATTCTTAACTCCATGACTGTACCATGACTTAACCATTCTGTAGGTAAGGTAAACAATGAAAGTGCGTTTTTTACCCCCGCGTCGCCGGTGGTCTCATACGTAGACCCCATAAAGATTCCCGAAATTGAAAAGCATGCGTCTACCTGTGTTGATTACGTAATTGCACCTCAGGGTTCATTTATAGAGTGCGTCATTTCCGGCGCCAAACATCCGACCATATTTCGTGAATGATAAGCAAAAGTTGAAGGTGTGTATCTGTGTACCTGTAGAATCTGTGGTGTAGTTGGTTGTGAGTTGTATCTGTGGTATATATTACTAGCTGCCCGGACAGACTTCCTTCTGTCAAAAGATTAAAATAATTTAGGGGTGGACCACCCTTAAAATTTAGGGAGAAGAAAAATAGATGTTGTCCAATTCTCCACCCTAGCCGATATGCATGCTAAGATTCACGAAAATAGGTCGAGCCGTTTCGGAGGAGTTCAGCTTCTAACACCGTGACACGAGAATTTTATATATTAGATTAAGTAGCGCTTTGCCAACATTTTCTGTTAAAATAAATACCCTATGCCTTATTCCAGAACATGGTCGTATGCTAAATTTCATCAAAATCTGTTTTGTCGTTTTTGCGTTAAATAGTAACAAATATCTATCCTTAATTCCTTACATACATTTAAAATAATACTATTAACCGCGTCGGGTTTCGTATAGATCTTTGATTATTTTTTGAATAACTGATTATCAATTGGTAAATTTATTTAGCGTAGCGCACTAACTTCACACAATATGTTTATCTACCTATAAGTGGAAACTTATAATTGGCCATAACATTACTATTCTGTATTTGTATTTTGTTTCACTGTAAGTTTTCCTAAAACTGTAAAAATAAAATAAAATATAGCCTGTTACTCTGTAACAATTGAGCCTCCTATTGGTATAAGAATTTTTTAAGTCTGTAGTTTTTGAGTGATTGAGTGAGTGAGTATGGCTGTGATGGTGACCAACACAGTACACAAGATTTTTATTCTCTTAGGCAGGTGATGAAATACACACAATTAGTGTAGCATAAGAATAGCTAAGAAAAGTGAAAGCTCCCTCTTTCCACTTGTCGCAAATTCATCCACAATCCAATCAGCATGTCTATAAGCGACCTCTCAGAACCATCCAAAGGTGCAGAGGAACATACCAGAGATGTCACTCAAGTTTTTACACAAGTAATTGCTCTAACGATTTCTTAACAATTCTCGAATCGCCGTCGCTGGGGCGTACGACAGTGGCATACAAGTCGCTTTTCCGAATGTCTTAAGACCTGTGTGCACTTTCCGTGTCTGTGGAGTACAAAAATCTGCAGATTATTTAAACTATGTAATTTAACTTTAATTTAGATTTTACTGGAGCAGTGTGGTGAAGTATAGTATACCTAATACCTATAGATTCCTGGGAGAAATGGCTATTTACAGTCAATGATGTTTTACATAAAAATGAAGTTCCATGCAGTGCTAAATGCCAAGAATAATACCATGAAGTCTGCCTGCTTGCAAACTTGCAACTTGCTTGCCACCCATGACGTGAGTTAGCCGCTAAAATCCTCGTTGCGTTCGGGCTTGAGAGGCAGTTCATTCTTTCTTCGTCCAAGTTGTCCAATATGTCCAAGGGCGTCGATGGCTACTTACCATCAGGTAAATCGTCAGTTCGTTTGCTAGTTACATAAAAGCAGAATAAGGGATAGTGCATCAAACACTTAAGTATAATTTTATTTCTTACTACGGTAAGTAGCAGAGTTGTTCGCGTTCCGCAAATGTTTAAAGTTTCTACATACACCCCGCGCCGTGATAATCGTTGCATTAACGCTCAAGACATGCGAACACAATGGTTGTGCGCAAAAACACTTCGGCACTCTGCTTAACATAAATACGATGATTTATATAAATGCTATTCAACTTAATAGCTTAGTAATTACGAATAGATTAGGTTTTGTTGAGTTTCGTTATAGCTTAGCTATCTATGTGATAGTTTTGTAGTTAGGGTTGCCAGATCGGGATTTGTCGGGACAATTTTTTTTTTTTAATAGCCGGCAAACGAGCTGACGGCGAAAAAAAAAGCTAGAGTGCGTGCGGCAAACGCGTCCTGTTGATTCAAATGAATTGTCAGGACATTTTGTATTTTGTTGGGACTCTGGACATCATGTGAAATGTCGGGACAATCCAGACGAACTATTTGTAGTAGATACTTTAAAATACTTATTACTAATATTGGTCTTAGTAAGAAATAATTTAGAGATGTTTAGAAGCTTACACATTAATATTAAAATTGTAATAGACAACCTTCATAATTCCTAAATAATTTTTCAGTCTCTTATTGTATGACTTAGTAATAATTTTATTGGTGAAAAATAATTTTATTTTAGTAATAATTTTGGTGAATAATTTTTATTGTAGTTTCTACAACACTGAAGACATATTTCCTTTTAATAGTATCCTAAGGTGAGAAAGTTGTGATTGATGTGAAAGTGTGTTTAACACTTTTAAAAGTACTGCAAAGATTTTCACGTTCAGTCTGTCCGCTTTAGCAGTACGGCACACGTTAATTTGACCGCAACAAGTCTTAGAACATTATATCGTCGTTGCGACTTTAAGGCCTCTTATGTGTTATGTGCCACCTTTGGCAAAATCACTTTTTTACGTCAAATGATTCTACATTTTGAAGCACTATCGAATTCAAAAACTCTCATGTGTGTACGACGTTTCCATCGTAATTTATTCACTAAATTCAAAATCACCTGCGTGCTTGCTAAACAAAATTTTATCGATTTTTATCGATTCCCTCAAAAAGCTGATTTTTTACACATAAGAGGTCTTAAAGTCGCAACGACGATATCTGAAATTCTGAATTCATAATTTACTGAGATTACAAGATTCGAACCCATTCCAACCGTGTAAAAGGCTGAGATTCGCGCAATTAATTTATCACAACTTACTCATTTAAATTTGTATACGAAATCAAAATTGTATTAGAAATTATCTGTATGACATATTATGATAAGCACTTTTGTAATTTCCTGCCTAATACAGAACTAGTTTCAATAAAAATAATTTAAATCTTGAAATACTCTAATATGACGAGAACTAATGAGATAATCCTTAAAATTAACAAATTAATTCCCTTGTATCTATTAGTAACAGTGTTATGGATAATTAATATATGCATGCTTGGAAATTATTTAGTATACACGTAGATATTTAATGTCTCTTACGCTATCAACAGTTGAATTAATAAAGAAGAATAACTTAATCCTCTCTTAAGAAGCTTAATTAAGTTACTTAATAAAAGTCGAGCAACTATAAATTTTAAAAATGCATTTAAACGTCACTCTATTTTCGCGAAAAACTTTTGAAAGCCCAACTTCCAACGTCCACTTTTTCACAATCTAATTGCCTGATCACTCAAATAACCAATTAAAACTGAGAAACTGGCTTAGAAAACCCGTCAACGCGAATAGAGGGCAACCTTCAGTCAGGCGCAGAAAGATGACGTTAAAACTAAATTATTACCGAGCCGCCGCTTACCCGCTCCGTGGCTATTCAATTTCCCGAGCTATGCATCTCTGTCGTCGCATCGCCTTTGACTCCGACTGCATATTTTATACAATCCTTTCATCAAAACGCCGCGGAAAGCGCTCTAGCAATTTTTCCCGCGCGCGAGCGAGACAAAACACGGGGTGTCAAACAGCGGTGGGGATAAGACGGCAAAGCTCCCGCAAAGTACACAGAATGCAAAAATGGCGCGGCGACGAGTGACAACGTGACAGAGGGGGGCGCGACGCGTCACGGAGGCTCAGACGCTCAGTTGAACGCCGACCGCCGTGCTAAAAGCACGTGTTGCTAGTAGCGCGCCAGTGACTTGTGAATGATGTGCTGACACGGAGATTGGATCGTGAAGTGTATTTGTGTGATTTAAATCTCTAAACTGGAGAGAAACAACGTTTTGTGGAGCAATATGCTCACGTCCAGCAATCAGTATTTGCGACCGGATTACCTATCGCCCCTGCCGACTACGGTGAGTTTGCAAACTTTGTGTGTACACCTTAACACCTGGGGATGAAAGCGCTCAAGTTTACTCTTTCGGGAAATTGGAGCGCTGAATATTTAAGAGGTGTTCATTCTTTTTCTTTACTTATTATGTAAATATTTAGGAAGTAAACAACTTTTTTTATTAAAAGGAAATTAAACCATAAACATTTCACGGTAAATTTTAAATACAATAGCATTGTGTTAAAATTTTGAAGTTTACAAGATCATCGGCGAAAGTTTTGTTAATATTAAAACCAAAATGTATAAAAAAGTAGTATGTAGTGAAACTGAGCATGAAGTTACTTTTACTCTAAATAAAAAATTAAATCAAGGATATTTTACAGACTTCAGACTTATCAGATAATTACTAATAAAAGATCCAAATGTTTTACGAATAACATACAAAAGCTATAAGACTTATTCGCACAAGAAGTAACATTCAGGAATAAAGATGACATTTATGATAAATCAATTTATAAAAGTCTTTTTCAACGAAGACTAAGTAACTAAGTAATTAATTAAAATATGATTGATAGCAAATTGAGGATTTGAAATTATCTGACTATCGATAGATCAACGAAAGACGATGAATAATCCTAAAACAAACTATTTACTGATATGTAAAATAGATACAGAAGTACCTAAATGATGTGCAAATAAAAATTAAATTTCAAAAGCAAGTTTAATATTACGGGAAATGGTTAAAAATGTTAAACAAAATGAAAAAATACAATTGACTTCTAATTCCAATAGCTTACTTAACTTCAACATATATCTCACGGTTAAAAAAGTTGGTAAATGCTAGAGAATAATTACGCTAAAAAGCAGAAATAATATACTTAGAAAAAGTTGGCATTCCAATTTCAACACTATTTAAAAATCATCAATCTTTAAAAGCACGTGCAAAATATCTGTTAATTTAGTTCATTAGCTCTTAAAATGCTATTAAATCGATCAGGTAACAAGATGAGATGAAATATTTGACACAACTATAAATTAAATTAGTCAAGACTTGACGCCAATTAACTTAACGCTAAAATAATGTTGTAAGATACATCAATATACTTATCGCTGTTATTTTAATAATTCTCTGACATCTAATTTACATTTTAAAATATGAACTGAAGGAATTTAAACATATTTATTGCGACATGAATGGCTAGTAGTGACGTAAAAAGAATTAATTATAACATTAGAAAACAGGTCCATTATAATAATGTAATTAATTAACATGCCAATTTGAATAATGTTTATGTAACAAAGGAAAAGTAGATATACCAACCTCTTTATTAAAATACCGCAAATAGAATTTAAATATGTGATAACGAGCATAAAGGTAAGGTACTATACAACTAAATAACGTTGACTTGAAACCTTTTATAAAAATATAATTAAAAGAAAACATAATTAAAATTACTGAGGACATTAATCATGTAAGAACAAAAGATGGTTTGTCTTACTACGAAAGCAAAAAAATTGATAATATGCAACATGGTACTCGATTTAACGAATCTGTTTATGATAATTAGATTAAATATAATATATGTAAGTAGTTTGTAAACAAACTAAAAATAATAGGCAAAGCCAAAAGCGTGTTAAGTTTAAAATTAGATTTCGAAAATTGTACACAAACTTAAAATAGTTACATGGAGTTTGCAGTAAATACTAAATCTAACACTTTATAAGTAAGAAATTAAATATGAGTTAATTGGTTCTTAAAAAAATGTTGTTCTGTAGATATAACAATTCAATTAAAACACCATAGTAATATTTTTTACTAGTATAATAAAATTGTTCAACTGATTACATAAATTTTAACTAAATTGCATAAATTGTTGCAAGTTATCTATTATTTTGAAATTTAAATTTTGTCAATGAGCTAATGCTCATGGAAAAATTTAGTCCAAATTTTTCCATGAGCATTCATACCTAGTAATTGTACCATAAATATCTAGATACGAATTGTTCTGGTAGATGTATAATATATTCTATTGTATTGTACTGTTGTTTAGAAACATTACCAAATGATAGACATATTTTCTGTCTATTCACTTTAACCCAGTTACTGGTCAATTTTACAATCAGTTTTTTACTTAACAGGATTGTCTATTCATCTCAATCCAAACACTCCATTTTAATATATTGTTGGGTAGTTGACTTTAATTCCAATATAAATAAATCTCAGTATTTGAAACATCTTAAATGAAAAAGATCATAATCAGGTTTTCACTTTATATACAGAATATAAAATTTAAAAATACATTTATTTAGTAAACAAATTTTGCACAACGGCACTACTTACTTAATCCACACTTAAATATCTTTAGTAAGTTTTATTTACAATTCTTCTAAATATGAAACTTAGGCTGAAACGTATGGAATTATGAAACCATATTTGAATGGATTAAATATGTTTAAAACTTAAAAACTTTTTCGTTAATGAAATAATTTTAGTCTTATCAAAACTTATACGAGTATGTGAAACCTAACAGATTCACGTTCTTAAAGCTTACTTGCCTAAAAGACGAATGAAGAAGTCCATCATTTTAACCTGTAGATAATTTATAGAAATAGTAAATGAAATAAACCTCCGAACTACTTTTTCTTTCTGTACTAAGTACTTGTTTTAAACCTCCATGCCCATTTAAATTCCAATAAGAAGCCAGTACTTCAAATAAAAATCAATTAACCTTTATTTTTGCGTGTTAAATAAATCCCTGGACTCAACGGTCTCGTTATACCCGCCATTTGCACGCAAACACTGAACAATGGCATAATAAACATAAAACAAAATCATCCCCCGAATACTCATTCAAACTAACGCCGCCGTGATAATAGACGTGACACCCAGCAAGAGCGGGCGCGCCGCAAATTCAGCGGCACAAATTGGCCTTTTCACTGCGAGATTACATCATGCGGGAGCCGAGTGAAATGTCAAGCGGGGCCGACGGTTGCCAGACGCGCGGATAATGGCGCGTCGGCCGCGTGATTGGACACCCTCCGCCCCACCGACCTCCCAGCACCCTTTGTGCCGTCACTCGCAAACCGACGTTTCATATTAACCTCTTTGTTGCAGCTCGACGCGAAAAAGAGCCCCCTTGCGCTCCTGGCACAAACCTGCAGCGCTATCGGCGCCGACACCCCCAACCCGAAGCTCATCTCCGCTGCGGAGAAAGCCAGCAAAAAGTACGACGATAAAACCAGCCACATGGATAACAAGCCAAGCTTCAAGCCTTATGAATCGTGCCTCACTGCGAGAGAAAAGACTAGAACCCCCGAGGACAGAGCGTCCTCGGTTAATGCTCATTCGAAGACTCCGTCTTCTAAAGGCAGTGCTTCAACAACACCAATTCAAGCCCGATGCAGTAGCAATCAGAGTTCATCATCCCAAAGAACATCGCCGCCAGCGCACCGTAAAACACCTTCTGAGAAATCAGAGGAGAGGTCGAGCCCTCTCCATTCACCTGCATTAGCCAAATCAAATTCAGAAACCATAACATCTGCGTCCAAATTGTCTTATACACCAAGCTCCGTACCGTCCAGCATAGACACCAAAGAACATTCTAGCTTCAAACCGAGTGTACCTGTAAGTTCGTCAGCATTTCTAGGCGGAATACCTTCCACGGGCTTTCCGCTACCGATGGATCTAATGACTAGTAGTCTGATGGCCGCGCAGCACCATGCGTTAAAGAATGGACTGAACCCTTACTTAGCGTACGCAAGAATGAAAGCTCCTGGGAGTGATCTTGGAATTTGCAGAGACCCATATTGTACGGGTTGCTCCTTAAGCTCACATTTGCTCAAGTCTGCGGTATGCCCTGCGGGGTGTTCACAGTGCGATCACGCTAAGACACCTTTCTCTCTACCGGCCGGCCATCCGGCGGCTGCAGCGTATGCCCACGCCCAGTTGGCAGCCCTCGCTGCAGCGTCACAATTGCCCTTCGTATGCAGCTGGATGGCAGGAGATTCTGCGTATTGCGGCAAGAGATTTGGCACATCTGAAGAACTGCTGCAGCATTTACGGTCGCACACTGCGAGTGGAGAATCGAGTCCAAGCCTGTCGATGTTGAGTGCGACTCATCCATTGCTGCAGAGGACGTACCCGACACCTCCGCTCTCGCCGCTGACGCCGCGATTCCATCCGTACAGCAAGCCGTCTCATATGATGTCCTCGCCGCCGTTACCGTTCCCGCTGCCGCCGCATCCGTCGCTGGCGGCCTACTTCCCCTCGTATCCCCTGTTCGGGCCGCGACCTCTGCACCCTTGAGGACCGTCGGCGCTCCACGCACATAAAAAGGGGGGCGCCGATCAGTAACGCCCATGCCAAAAGGACATTCGGAACTGGAGGATGTGTACATATACTTTAGTGTTCATCTAGTTGCCGATCGGCTCATATCATCGACGGACGGTAGACGGACGTGACGCCTTTCGGGGCACGACAGCTGTGATCTCTACTTGTAATATTCTTAGTGTTATGGTGCACTGTACGAGCTCGCCTCTACGCTTGGTCCCGCGAGCGCGGTTACTTTGTAGTTAGTCTAACGAAATTTTTATGTACCAAATCTGTAGGATGTAACTTGAATAGTTTCTAATTTAAGTTGTTGCAAATAATTAGAGGATTGTTAATTGTGTTTGTATTAGTTTTTTAATTGACACGATTTTAGTATTTCGATCACACTACGCAAATATCACATAATATATCTTGGCGTTTTAACTGAATTAGTATGCGCTGAAGATTAAGAATACTTTTAAAACTTAAATGTTACCGCGTTACTGTTATTTTTATTTGTAAAGCTTTCCATTTCCACAGATAAAATCTTAAAAGTTTCTGACGCACTTTGATTTAAAATTTGCATTTAATCGCTTGCATAATGGCACTGTATTTTTGTGGAATCATTGAGATAAAATATCGAAGATTAAATATAAATTGTAATGAAATACGATGAGAAATGATAATTGCGTGTGCTAGATTCTTGTAAAGGAAGCTGTATTATCAGTCGATATCTGTTGACATAAAGATTTGTTGTTATAAAGGACATAAAATGGAAAAAATATAAGTAAATATTTAATTTCAACGCTTTCTTTTTATTCACTGATACCTTCAATTCAAACGAATGTTACATGCAAATAAGATACAGAAATTAGTACAACATATACTTAGGTGGGGACGATGAATTAATGAGACAACATTGATACATTAAAATATTTAATACCATCATAAATTCCAATGTAAGCATGCTAATAGATTTCAATAAAATTCAGATTAAATTAACTCAGAAGGAGCATTAAATAAATACGAATCTATTTAACGAAGTGTTCTTAGAACACCAAATTTTATTGGTCAATAAAATTTAAGTATTACAGTAATATTATTCTGAGAAATCTGAATGGCACGAATAGTAATAGCTTATAATAAAAACTATTTATTTTATAGCTAAGAGTGAAAAACATTATATTTGACCCAGTGCAGCATAGCTTTGTAATTGGGTTTTCATTCGAAGGAACCGCGTTCAAATCTTGCGCTTATTTATTTGAAGTTATTCGCGTAATTGTAATTATTTTGAATTATTTCAGTGAAGAAAATAATCTAAGACGTGAGGCGTGTACAACTTAAAGTTTAATGTAAGGAAGATCTTACACTTAGCAAACGTGATAGTTGGGACATTTATATATCTGTTAATAAATAAGTCAGTCTTACTTGGGTAATAAATAAAGTGTTAACTATCCGGTTAACCCGGTTGGGTTGACCGGACTGCGGTATTTTGCTACCTTCATCGTCGTCAAATATATTTTTCCACATTTACATCCAAAGCGACGACGCGTCCTCAACTGCATTAAAACATAAAAACAGCAATATCTTTTTAACCACATAGCCGAGCGTACCATTAAACCCACTATAACTTCTACAGCGGCACTTAACGTTTGCGTGTGGAAATGACAGATCGCAAGCAAACCGAACGACTCCTCGTAATTATTTCATCGCCGCGAGCGAAATCGAGCGTTCATAATAGACCGTCTCGCTCAGATAATAACCACCAATCATTTTTCTCCTCGCCGCATGAGTCAACTTTGCAAAAGCCATAATTAGGTACGGCTTCCACTATAATAAATTATAAGCAATTTATCTGTCCGTCTGTCGCCATACATCACCGGCCGCGGTGCATTTGCTAGCGCTGAAATATTATGACCAATGTGCAGGCTAGACGGACCATTTGTTGACGCCTTAATATCACCAACGCTATCATCTTTCAAATTAATGTTACGATCGTGTACTAACCGTGAGTTATGGAGGATGCAATTATACGGATTGTCTGGCCTAACGTTACTGTGTTTAGGTATGTTAATTGTCTAAGGGCTTGTTTCACTATCTTCAAGTAGAGTCCTGAATAAGCTATTCGCCGGTTAAAGTGACGTTAAAGTGTCATTTTACATACACGAAATGTCAACTTAACCAACGAATAGCTTACTTCGGACTTACTTGAAGATTGTGAAACAAGCCCTAAGAATTTCAGTATTGATATATAAATAAAATAAACAACAACGATTTAAGTAGTAAAATACAGAAATATTCCATCCTGTAGAAATATTCAATTCTATATAATCAAAATTTTACCAACAAAAAATAACCGACTTCAAAATACTCAAAAACTACTTGTCAGATCTCGTTCAAATTTATGTGGGACCACATGACAAGCACCTGCTTTCGATTAAAAATAGAATCATCGAAATCGGTTGGCGTGATATTGAGTTATTCGTCCATTTGTCGCGCACATACTTAATGCAAATTTAAGACTTATATGGTTTTCTCATGGATGCCATTGTCAAGTCTCAATAAAATTTAAGTGGGACCACATTGTCATGACACGCACCAACTTTCGTTTAAAAAAACAATCATCAAAATCGGTTCACCCAGTCGAAAGTTCTGAGGGAACAAACATAAAAAACAGTCGAATTGAGAACCTCCTCCTTTTTTTGAAGTCGGTTAATTTTTTTTAAATATCACCCATTTTAACATAAAAAATTTGATCTCATCCAAAATTAATTTTGGGACGCAAATTTTTGTGCTTTTTTATTTGTTTTATTGGAAAATACATTAAAGTTTCGTCAATAAATAGACTGGTGATATAACTTGAACAGAATATAGCACCCCCAAATGACGTAAGCAACATTTAGTTCGCTTAGAACTTACATTGTCTCAGTGCCCCGATAAGACACTTTAACATTGAAGTTCATTGCGCAAACACAGCCACTACTGTTTTATCTTATAGTGGGAACTTGCTCTGAGAATTACTTTGTACTTTGGAACCGTTTTACAAAGTTGCTTTACAAAGTTGCTAAATTTTTTGAATAAGAAACAACCGTGCAACTCAGAAGAATGAATTTATGGAATATATGAGTTAAGAATTGACTTTATTGTTGCTTTAGATTGAGGATAACATATGAATTAAAGATAAGAAAACCTTGCAACTTTGATGAGACTTTGTGTTATTATTTATGTGTGAATCAATTTAGTAAAGAATAAAAATTGATTTTTAAACGACTTCAAAAAAAGGAGGAGGTTCTCAATTCGACTGTATTTTTTTATGTTTGTCACCTCAGAACTTTCGACTGGGTGAACCGATTTTGATGATTCTTTTTTTAATCGAAAGCAGTTGCTTGTAATGTGGTCCCATATAAATTTGAATGAGATCTGACAAGTAGTTTTTGAGTAATTTTGAAGTTGGTTATTTTTTGTTAGTAAAATTTAGATTATAAAGATTTTAATTGCTAAGGCAACAGGTTGTATGGCGTACTGCTCCACGCTGCTCCTGTGGAGATTTGTGCAGAAAGAAAAAGAAAGAGAGCTCCACTATCTATTGCATAATATTTTGTGGTTGATATATTCTTTCGGAACAGTTTTTAGCAAATTCATTTGGTTCAAACTTCAGTGTCCTGTTCATTGAATTAACATCGACTCCTACTAATAAAAATGAGTTTATTTCGCAAGAAGTAAAAGGATGTTAAAGAAGCTTCTATACCCCATATAAGTAGGCGGTAAGTAAAATTATTATATTAATGTTTTGTGATCTGGCAATCGGAAACTGCGCTTCGCCAGCTTGGAAGACCAAACGTTTACCGAACCAAAGATTTTTGTTTTAAATAACGCCACACAATCATAGCTCCACACATGGATTCCCTGTGCCGTGGTTGCTATGGACAACACACAAAGACTACAACCACTCATATTATAAGTACTATTATTTCTTCTGTGCTAGAACACAACCAGACAGAGAACAGATATTTCAACTCATCATTAAAATTTCGGCCTCATTGGGAATGGAACCCAAGACCATTGACCACGGCGAACCGGCGTGGTAACCATTGCGTCACACGGATCTTCATAGTCATAATCATAGTCTAACAGTTATGATGTGAGTCATAGTCAAACATTAAACGAACTCGAAATAGAAACGTAGATGGATATCACGGATTCAAACCCGGATATCAAACGTGGGAAGATAACATCTAAAGTTATCACTATCCATGGCCATAAAAATGTTTGCCATTAAAAAGCCGTAAAACGAAGTGGCGAAAATTATTCAATTATTCAATGTAATTCCTTGGCGGGCCTGCAGTGTGCTAACGATATTAATATGATAATGCTGTCATTAGCAACATTAAAATGTTAAAATTAACATCACTGTCAGTATGTTAATTTCGAACATACATTTATTAAGGTGACTTTCGCTTCTGCAATCCTTCGTTCAGAAGCTCAAAGTTAGCGAGCAGACACTCAGGGTAAAAACTATAAACCGTACTTAGACTTGGACTTCTCTCAGACAACATTACTAGATAACTGACACTTTGTTAATACGAAACAATTTAAAAATCATGTTAAACGGCTAAAGTATGGTTGGTTTTGGGCTATTATTTTTGGTCGGATATTTTTTTGATAAGAAAAAATTCAGGACTCATATTATAAAACGGCTAATCTTAACGTTGTTCTACAACCGTGGTTTTTTGACGAATTATTTTAAATCTGAGCAAAGGTTAAGTGAGGTTTATAGATCTCACCTTCAATTTTTAATGTACTAAATAGCCGAAAATTGAGCAGAGGTTCTACTTGATGGTAAGTGATGACCGTCCCCCATGGTCATCAGTAACACCACAGACATTACTGATGCGTTGCTGGCCTGGAAAGCAGAGAAAAGAAACAAGGATAGAAACTATTTGGTCACCACTTGCATAAACTAGAACCTACAGAATTTATTCAAACGACTATTCATACACACAAATACTGAAAAAAAAAAATTATTTTGATTTATACACACATGCATATTGTACATTCATACATATATTCATATTATCATTAGCAAGGATTTTCAGCTACTATTTAATTGTATTCGTGATGGTTAGTCAAATCGTATTCAATTAAAATTTTAAGTCTAAATATAATTATTACGACAAAATAAATGTTTAATAATTCTTAACGTTAATGTAGACAACACAAAAAACAACAACATTATTCGTTAGCTGATATAGATGTTACTTCATCATCAATTATTATAATCTATGAGGTTTGAGAAGGCATAATGTGGAGAAAAATTTGAAACTAGTATTTGAGAATAGAATCGAGAATTTGAGAATATCATAGAATGAGGATCCGTAACGTTTTTAGTTGAGAATGCAGATTTATAGAGCTAAGAAATCCTTAACATACAGTGTAAAAATTTTTGTTCTACGACAAAAATTGACGAAGTTATGACCAAATTACTTACAAAGTTCACTGCGTGGCTGTGACGTCACGATTCCCGTCGCCGCCAGTTAGCCGCTGGCAGCGATACGGCGCGCAATGTTTTGTTTGGATAATTGTGACTTTGAAACAAATGAAGTGTCCCATTTGTGCCTAATTCACCTTTTAACTATGTATCAGTATTGTATAGTGCTTAAACGTTCAAACACTTCTATGAAAACGCCAAAAAAAACTATTTTTAACGTGCCGAAAAACTCAAAACTTCGTAGAAAATGCTATTCCGTTGTAAAAAGACAATATATGATTTATCTTCAATAGTAACTGAGCTGGGAACCATATCTTTAACTTATATAAATTTCGTAGTTGTATCTACCTATATAGCCAGTTGTGGTTGGGCTCCGTAACATTTTTTTTCAGTGGCAGATGGCTCCTCGCTGCATCTATGGAGCCACATCAAAAATGCTACGCTATGTTTGCAGCCTCCCTTTTGAGCAGCACAGTCATGGAAATCCACCTTCTCTACCGTTCAGCAGCAATACGCTTTACTTTTTAGGGTTCCGAAGTAAAATCGGAAGTATCGGAACCCTTGAAGTTTCTTCATGTCCGTCCGTCCGTCTGTAATTCTGCATGGATATACATATGTACACATTTATTAAAACTCGTGGAACCAGAATCGTGGAATAAAATACAGAAAAACTTTTGTTCAGGGTACCTCCCCTACAGGTGTGAGGATGAAATTTTTTATTCGTCGCGTACCCCGTAGTGTGGGATATCGTTGAAAAATGAAAGGGTCTTCGAAAAATATTATGGGTCTTCTAGGACCATGTTTGGATTTAGGGGTGCGTTTGCGAAATATTTGCCTTTATAGTGCTAATTTTGGTCGAGCCCCTACTACTACTCAAAGGATGATTTGTAACGATGAGTGAGAGGGAAATAAAAGCGGCCAAGTGCGAGTCGGACTCGCCCATGAAGGGTTCCGTAGCAGCAAGTAACATAATGAAAGGTAATTTGCGGTTTACGATTTATGACGTATTAAAAAAACTACTTACTAGATCTCGTTCAAACCAATTTTCGGTAGAAGTTTGCATGGTAATGTACATCATACATTTTTTTAAAGTTTAGAATTTACATCGGGGACACACATTTTACCACTTTGGAAGTGTCTCTCACGCAAACTATTCAGTTTAGAAAAAAATTATATTAGAAACCTCAATATCATTTTTGAAGACCTATCCATAGACCCCACACATATGGGTTTGATGAAATAAAAATTTTGAGTTTCAGTCCTAAGTAGGTATGGGGAACCCCAAAATTTATTGTTTTTTTTTCTATTTTTGTATGAAAATTTTAATGCGGTTCAGAGAATACATCTACTTACCAAGTTTCAACAGTATAGTTCTTATATGCAGTTTCGGAAAAAAAGTGGCTGTGACATACGGGCAGACAGACAGACAGACATGACGAATCCATAAGGGTTCTGTTTTTTGCCATTTGGCTACCGAACCCTAAAAAACAGCCATTGACAACCAATATTAAGGTTTCTGTCATAGATCATCAGCGTAGGGAACTATGCACTATAAAGCGCAAGTAGGTTAAAAAGCCATCCGCGAAATGATCTACATAATACCGAAAACAACATTCGTTTATCAATAAACTATAAACACTTCATTCATATGTTCTGAATATATCCCTGTACGTATACTTTACATTCATTCTTTCTTACCCCTACCTACTACTAACAGCTTAGAAGTTAGACCTAAAGATTCCTAATAAGTACTTACGTACCAACAGTCAGCCTCAGAAACAGCTTAACATTTCCCCATACCTACTTAGGACTGAAACTCAAAATTTTTATTTCATCAAACCCATATGTGTGGGGTCTATGGATAGGTCTTCAAAAATGATATTGAGGTTTCTAATATAATTTTTTTCTAAACTGAATAGTTTGCGTGAGAGACACTTCCAAAGTGGTAAAATGTGTGTCCCCGATGTAACTTCTAAACTTTAAAAAAATGTATGATGTACATTACCATGCAAACTTCTACCGAAAATTGGTTTGAACGAGATCTAGTAAGTAGTTTTTTTAATACGTCATAAATCGTAAACCGCAAATTACCTTTCATTATGTTACTTGCTGCTACGGAACCTTTCATGGGCGAGTCCGACTCGCACTTGGCCGCTTTTATTTCCCTCTCACTCATCGTTACAAATCATCCTTTGAGTAGTAGTAGGGGCTCGACCAAAATTAGCACTATAAAGGCAAATATTTCGCAAACGCACCCCTAAATCCAAACATGGTCCTAGAAGACCCATAATATTTTTCGAAGACCCTTTCATTTTTCAACGATATCCCACACTACGGGGTACGCGACGAATAAAAAATTTCATCCTCACACCTGTAGGGGAGGTACCCTGAACAAAAGTTTTTCAGTATTTTAATTCCACGATTCTGGTTCCACGAGTTTTAATAAATGTGTACATATGTATATCCATGCAGAATTACAGACGGACGGACGGACATGAAGAAACTTCAAGGGTTCCGATACTTCCGATTTTACTTCGGAACCCTAAAAAGTAAAGCGTATTGCTGCTGAACGGTAGAGAAGGTGGATTTCCATGACTGTGCTGCTCAAAAGGGAGGCTGCAAACATAGCGTAGCATTTTTGATGTGGCTCCATAGATGCAGCGAGGAGCCATCTGCCACTGAAAAAAAATGTTACGGAGCCCAACCACAGCTGGCTATATAGATACAACTATGAAATTTATATAAGTTAAAGATATGGTTCCCAGCTCAGTTACTATTGAAGATAAATCATATAATTATTGTCTTTTTACAACGGAATACCATTTTCTACGAAGTTTTGAGTTTTTCGGCACGTTAAAAAATAGTTTTTTTTGGCGTTTTCATAGAAGTGTTTGAACGTTTAAGCACTATACAATACTGATACATAGTTAATAGGTGAATTAGGCACAAATGGGACACTTAATTTGTTTCAAAGTCACAATTATCCAAACAAAACATTGCGCGCCGTATCGCTGCCAGCGGCTAACTGGCGGCGACGGGAATCGTGACGTCACACGCGCCCGCGTAGTTTGAATTTTAGCGGCCGGAACGGCAATGTTTATTACTTAATATTTTCGTAAGTAATGGTCCGATTTGGATGATTCAAAAAGATATATCATTCATATGCCATAAAGAATCGCGTGGATACTAGTTCTATAGAATTTGCTATAACTTTACTGATCCTCATTTGGGATATCAGAACTTGAATTTCTACCTTGTGCTGCAACTAGGGTTGCCAGATAGTCGGGATTCGTCTGAATTGTCCCGACATATCACATGATGTCCAGAGTCCTGACAAAATACAAAATGTCCCGACAATTCACTCGATTTAACAGAACGCGTTTGCCGCATGCGCTCTAGCCTTTTTTTCGTCGTCAGCTCGTTTTCTGGCTATTTCCAGAAACATTTTTTTTGTCCCAACAAATCCCGACTTTTTGAAGTTTTGTCCAGATATTTCAGTCTTGCCAGCAGCCAACCCTAGCTGCAATCTTAGTATTAATTAATTTAACGCTATTACCAGCGATAAATAAACTCATGTGATACCTTTAATTTCATAAGTTCATAACTTACATGTACCTACATGTCAATATTAACCACTAATCGTCAGTGAATCTGCTCATTGTCAGCTATTTGCATAAAAAATAGGTAAATGTCAGTTTCACAGAGAAACTAGATAATTATGGCAAATAATTACAACAAATTTATATTCAAACAGCTTTTTACCATATCGATAAAGACCCAGTTTCCGGCTGTTTGTTTTACTACTTTTTAATGGCAAATAATACGGCATAATTATGATTACTTAATTCTCTAATAGGTACTTAACAAAATATCAACTTGACGATTTGTACTGTACAATGTTATAGGTTACAAATGTTAGATTGCTTCATGGAGTAGCCATTTGTAAGCACTATTTACATTTAAAATATGTTTCGCTAATCGAGGTTCGTATGTAAAGAAACTGACCAGTCAGGTAAGTCTATTTTTAATTAATTATTTATTTGTCTAATTTTATTTTACCCTGATCGCAATGTGCCGCCGAGTGTAAGTAATTGAGAATATAATTATATTTTAAGATAAGAAGACTGGCTGACCCGGCGAACTTCGTATCGCCTAACAATTTTTCTTCTAAAATAAAAGTAGCCTAATTTACTCCCTGTTACATCAGCTATCTGCCAGTGAAAGTCCCGTAAAAATGGACCAGCCATTTCAGAGATTAGCCGGAACAAACAGACAGACAGACAGACAGACAAAAATTGTAAAAAAATGTTGTTTTAGTATATGTACCGTGTATACATCCAAATGCACTTAGTAAAAAGCGGTTATTTTAATATAACAAACAGACACTATTTGTAGATAGATGTAGATAAGATAATTATGTTGATATATGATACGAAGTTCGCCGGGTCAGCTAGTTTATAATAAACGTAGGTAAAACTTCGAATGAATTAAGATTTGTAAGAATTTGAATACGAATCCCCTTGCAGGAAGTCATTGTTCAAATCACTAAGTTAACCCTCTTATTTCTTATACCATCAAGTTCCTGAGGCCTATTCTATCACCTAGTAGGTGAGTAGCATGCTTTATCAATGAATGTATTTTTCCATCATCTAACAGTTGCCACAAATAACACGTCAATTAATTTATTGAACAATTAATATTAGCAGAATTTATCTTCCACGGTAAACCATAAATTATAAACTAAACATTGTAATACGTTAATATATTGTACTTAATTCATTAAAATTCAGTCCTACGAACTGCTTGTGAACGGAACAACTGTTTAAATAAACAATTTTACCAAAATAAGCCAGCATTAACAGGGGCAATAACTATAAGTACTTATTAACTGTTAACCAAGTGGAACGAAGGTAGGTAATATTTCGTAGGTCGTTTTGGAGGAACTTTTCTTGAGTTTCATTGTGGAAGACGATATGCGAAGCCTGTAGACCTAGCATCCTACGGCAAAACTTCTCTCTAAGGCCCGTATTAACAAAACGAGCTTAAGATATCTGCGATCTCAAAATTCGTTTAAAGATGCTGAATTAGGTCGGATCGTATGTAAAAGAGACAATTGTATGATCTGTGGTCGCCCTCTTGAGCTGAGATTGGTTTAGTAATAGGGATCCTAGCATGCTACAATGACACTTCTATCTAAGGCCTACGAGGAAAGGGTATGCTTTCATTTCAGATTGATCCCACATTTTCTGATGGGGATGGGGATTTTCTGATGGATTTCTATGAGGAGTTGGAGGAATTAATAAAATATTATAGGTATACATACAACTTTAAGTAGAAGACAGTTGTAACTGCAACTTAAACATGGTGACGCTGTTTTCCATAGTGCAAAACAATTCTTACATTACCTCTAGTAAATACAACCCATTTTAGATTGCATTACCCAATCGCATCTCCGAGCTCAATTCCAGCTTTTCTCTTCAATGCTTCTACAATTTAATTTGATCATCCCGATAATATAAAACAGACTTTATCATTTCATCTTTGTTACGATTATCGACACTGTCAAACGCTACACGCACATCACTACCAGCGCAGATCAAAGGGCGCCGTCCCTTTGCCGCCGCCGCCCGCCGCTGTCCGACGCACGAAAAAACATTTACGTTAATTTTAAAGTCATTTTTTACAGCGGCCCATTTGTTACCGCGGGTTAATTGGCCCATAAGTTATGTTATGAACTAGCGTGTCACATCATGCAATGAATGAATGCAAGTAATAGGTATAATACGTAAGTTTTGTAACACACGCTATGGATGTTCTTTAGGAATAATGGATTGTATGACTTGTAAGCGAGTAACGAGATCAGAGTACTGCGTACCTACCTATTATAGTACATTTCACGTAGTGTACGCTACCTAAGTATTAGTATGGTCATCATGCGCTATGACAATTATTGTTTCAAAGATAATAAATTAATCTAATCAAATATTTAGATAACCGCACCTTACTTGCATAATTTAAGATCTGAGCAAATATTACCTTTTGCGGTAAGCATTTACTTAATTCCTGCTTCTTATCAGACCTACAGCGCTTTCGTTTACTCTTACTCAGAATATAATGATATTAAATTTGTAATGTCTGCTAATTAATTTCTTCCTGCAATGTGCCGATGAAACATTGAGAAAGGATATAACAAAAGAGAGTAACTTATTAACAATGTTTAAAGATGAAAAATAAACACTTATTTAAATCTACTTATTGGAAAATATATTGAGGAAATTCTAATTGTTCAAAGGTGATTAATTTCTTTGAAATTATTCTTTAGAGTTTAGACATTCAATTCGTTTATGAACCTACCAAAGGATTCAGGCTTCGATTTTCAACCGAAGTAGACATTTTATGCGCGAGATAAATTAGTATTTGTCTGTGGATCGTAGGAGTTTATGATATCTCTTGTATTTGTGCATACCACCCGCAAGGGAATCCTAGTGCAACGATGCGTGTGTGCGAACGTTTATCTGTTTATTTATTTAATTAAAGATAATGTTTACCATAAAAACCTTTCTTTATTTTTATTTATTTACTGCCGAGAATTCCAGGCTTGCGGCCTGCATCATTTTATGCAAGACTGCTCATATTTTAAACGAGGGGATTTAAATCGATTCTATTTATTAGTTTCGAATTAAATGGTTCATTACTTTTTGTCCTATTTCCAATGAAAGTTTGTTTTTCGCGCGTATGTATGTATGCATGTAAATTCTTTATTACCTCATATTTTCTAAACCGCTGGACCAATTTACATATTTAGGATATCGTTAGATTCGTATTGATAATCCAAGTGTTCGTAGATTTTTTTAACGTCACTTACGTTAACAAATATGTTGGCTATAAGGTGCCATTGTTTGATGTATCAAAAAAATAAAAATAAATCGAATAAAGCAATATGGGTATTAAATTAAAGAGCTCATCATAAGCTTTTCAAAAAGATATATTATGATAGTTTTTTTTTATGTCAGGCGGGTTTTTTTTTTAATTTTTATTAATACTAATTATATTTACTTGAATGATCCACGAGAAATTCTGACACAAGTCATTGAAGTCATCACAAACCCATATACCAACCTGCTCAGGAACTATTAAGCTCCTTTAAACTTACACCGCGTAAGGCTCCAGTCTCCACCGATCTTGAGTCCAAGCCAACTTCCCCTGCACTCATAACTCCTCCAGCAAGGCTATTCTGTTTTGTAACTCGACAGCGGAATCCGCGATGAGTGTCAAAATCATATCTTTAGTCGTTTGAAGTTTGACACTCATCGCGGATTCCGCTGTCGAGTTACAAAACAGAATAGCCTTGCTGATAACGAAGCAGTGGTGAACGACACCTCTCATATTAATAATTCAAAAAATAATTCAAAATCACCTATGTACTTGCTAAACGAAATTATCGATTTTTATCAATTCCCTGAAAAAGCTGATTTTTTACACATAAGAGGTCTTAAAGTCGCAACTACTTCTTACTATTTCTTGTATTATTTTGTTATTGATGCCTAGCCCAGGCTGGCCCAATCACATCCATTACGGCTCAAAGCGCAAACACCGCGGACGTCAGCCGGAGTATTTCTCATCACAACAGCTAATCTCTGCTTGTTTGTCAGTCCGTCCGTCCGTCCGTCCGCCAGACACGTCTTCATCTAATGGATTTCAGCTCCTGAAATGTTTACACAATAACGCTTTTGGAATTAAAAATGAATTATGTTAGGGCGCGTTTGGGTTTCGCCGTTTTATTTGTAGTTGGAAAAAATCTGTAGGGTAACCTCTGAAGGGAACGTCATCAAACATGCTGATTTATATGAGCATACTTGCAGTCCATAAAATACCATATTTACACATAAATACCATATTATATAAAATCCATACTTGGTGCAATATTGTAGGTATACTCTCTTTTATTCTAGTGTTTTAGTTGCTTATTATGACGTGTTTTATTAAGTAATCCTTTGGTGAGTTATATCATGTATGTCTACTACTGTTGTTTTTGAACATTTTATCGACCTATATGTTGTTGTTAAGTCACACTGTATTGGCTATGATTGTGGTGTACTTATTTAATGAATTGTTATGTCAATATATAAATAAAAAAATAAATAATAAAAAAATAAAAAGGAGCGCTAAGCTAAAAAACACTTCGTTTGTATATTACAATTTCCAATACGAAGTGTAAGTTGAAGCTTAAGTTGCCTAAAGTACCTTACGTCCTTCGATTACTAATAAAAGAACCTTACGTCACATCAGACTTATCAATTTTCATTAAAAAGAGATTTTATGTTATGCATATCAAAGTGTCGAAGTAAAAATTCAGCTTAATCTGGACATAAAGTGCATTTACAACGATCAGGCGTCGTGTCGCGTTAATCGCATCGCCAATGTGAACCATTCTTTACCCGCACCGTTTATAAATTAACATGTTTATTCAGCTGAGTGTTAAACTTTCGCTTATCTTAAATTTTTTTATCTCAATTACCAATCAGCCTCCCGTTCTTTTATTAGTGTTTATAAATTGCCTGGCATTTTATTTACTTAATTTATTTTGATGACAAAGGTCGTTCTGAATGTTTCTTTTAATTAGTACGCGGGGAGTGACGCAGAATTTAAATCGGAAAGGAGGGAGGGACGAGATTGAGGCTCACCCCTACCGAGATCTATGAGTGGCAGAGAGTTACCTCATATATGGTCATTGTGGCATGAGCATGGTGGCATTCTTAACACCTTTATCGCCCACGGGTTGTCAGCTAATAAAGTTGTGTTTTGACTTTGCAACCTTCAGACTTTTACACCTACTTGTGTGTAAAGGGGAGTGGTCATTCTCTGTTAAGTATAATACTGATGATGTGACCACTTAACTAAACATGACCTCTCAAGTATAAAAGCATAGGTACCTGAAATAAAAATTACATAATCGCGGTCCATAAACATTTTGAGTGCAAACCAGTCCTCACGATTTTTGGTCACGAGAGGCGATCCAGTAACGTGTTCAAAATATCGTTTTAAAATATAAAAACTGTCAGTAGCCCTTTACACTTCAAACTTTCCTGAAGTGTACCAGTGTACACTATGTTACATAGTTAATGTAGGACAAATCCACCTTGTTAACGCATATTAAAACGTAACATTTTAGAACCTACCCCTAGAAAAGCCCCCCTAAAGTAACCCCTATCAGATCCCCGCTCTATAAAGGATGCTCCTTATCTGCGCGCTCGTAAAGCCGCGTGTTTATGCGCTTCCGACTTCCTTTGTGCGTCACTGGTGCTGCTACCCTGTTTCAGGTTTTTGTCGCGAATGGTAAGATTAAATAGTTTATAGGGATTTGAATGGTAAATAAAGGTAATGATAAAGAAAAAAATGTTTTCCAATTTTTTACCCGAAACTGCAACTTTACAGGATCAGTCGAATGTTCGTTTTTCTGTATGGTATAAGTTTTTTTTATCTAATTTATTTATTACTCTGTTAGCATGTTCGTTTAAATTATAATTAATTAATCATGAATGTGCACACAGAAGTTCAGAATCTCTGAGCGTAATCTTAAATGGATTTACGATTGTTATTTTTTTTTTGTTTTTTAATGGTTTAATGTAACATTCAACAATTACAGGAAGTATTATATTATTATGTCACTTCCCTTTATACAATACAATACAGTACAATAAAAAACTCTTTATTGCACATCAATAAAAAATGTACTACATGTATATAAACCAATTACAATGAATAAATAGTACACAATAGGCGATCTTATTGCTAAAAAGCGATCTCTTCCAGATAACCCAAAGTGGAAAACTTATCTTAGTAAACAAATAAATGACTGGTCAAGGTGTACAAGCACATCTATACATGTATACAAATAAATAAAATTGAAGTGTTTGTTTTGTACATATACCAAAACAATTTTTTTTACAATTTTTGTCTGTCTGTCAGTTTGTTTCGGCTAATCTCTGAAATGGCTGGACCGATTTTGACGGGATTTTCACTGGCAGGTAGCTGATGTAACAAGGAGTAACTTAGGCTACTTTTATTTTAGAAAAAAAAATAGTTTGGCGATACGAAGTTCGCCGGGTCAGCTAGTCTAACATGCGTATGATGCTCATGAGGTCTGCGAAACTAATACTATGTGAAGAGGGAAAAGGATAAAGTAAGATTGTGGTAGGATAAATTATAAAGGATTATAATTTCATGGAAAATTTTGATTCCATGCTTGTATTTTTAATTTACTGTTTTAATTTTAATGTTTTATATGTTATCAATTTAATGTTTTAATTTTTTTTATCTAATTTTAATTTTATTTAATTTTATTTGGTATTTTAATTTTGGTTTTTATTTTGATGTTAATTTAAATTTTATTGCTATGATTTTAAATGTTTTTAATTTAATGTTTTAATTTTGTTCTTTTTTTAAATTTTAAAAATTTTAATTTTATTTTATTTCATATTTTAATCTTGATTAATTTGATGTTATTTTAAATTTTATTTTGTACTCTTATTTTAAACGAGTTGTAAACGCTATTCACAAAGCATGCTGTGGTTACCTGTTATAGTAAGAACAGTTTGATAGTTGTAATAAGGAAAAAATAATGTTTCAGAAATGTTAACGCTGTATCTTATGTTGGTAATCCAAAATATAAATAAATAAATAATTTTATTAGGAATGATGAGTAGAAGTACCTTTATCAATTATAATAAAAGGCTTGGTCAATTGTGTCTTCCAATGAAATTTTATTACAACAGATCTTCTCTTTTCAATTTCCAGTATACCATGTATTCTAACTCCCAATCCCTAAATGTACAGCCGAACAGTAGTGAGGTGTGAACGCGGTCATAACATCCCCGATGATCGGCACTGCATCGAACTACGTCCATATATTAGAACAAACCCGTCGACGCGTCGTTATTATCGTTAAAAACAGCGTATTTCGTCAACACCCAACGCTCGATGTTGGCAAAGAGTAGTGATTGGAATAGAGGGGACTGAAGGCATTAACAATTTAATAAAAATTTAAAAACGCTACCACTCATCGCCCCACACTAAGATTCCCTGTGGCGTAGGTCGTTAGGACAATACACAAAGACAAGAACACACGTAACCCAGGCCAAGAACAGATATTTAAACGTCATTTAATTTCCCGCCTCGCTGGGAATCGAACCCAGGACTCTTGTTACGACGGTCCGGCATGGTAACCATTCGTCTTAACCTTGCGAGTGTCACTAAAGACATGAAAATAATTGAAATTCACCATAGGGACAACCAGACACCATATTGTCCAAATGAAAAAATAGTTCGACAAACTACGTCAAATGAACTATCGTTAAGTAGGTATTTAAAAAGGTTTTTGGATTCCTTTCATCATTTTTCATTTTAAGTGACAGTTTAGGATATAATTATAATGTTTTCAAAATTGTTTAAATAACCATTCTCGTTAATTAACTAACTCCCTTAATGAAATGACAACACTTTTGCCGTCTTATAATCCTAATAAAGAAGTCAATGAATCCTAATTAAAAAGTGAAAATTAAAAAAAAATCCCGACTGCGTAAAAAACTAAAAAGAAAAAACAACCCAGTAGTTCAGAATTCTGTTAAAAGTAATACTGAACAACTACACCATATAATGATTAACAGTCGGGAGCGTCGGGACCCATTTTAATTTTACAGGGTTGCTTAGGAAAAAATAAACAAGATTTGATTGGTTGCAGAATAGGTCCATTTCCATTACAATATTGAACATAACAATAACAGTCTTCAATTGATATAAAAGGACATTTTTTAAACGGTTTTTTATGGAAATAATCTGCAAACGAGCTGACCATCCACCAGTGACTATCGTCGCTCATGAACATCAGCAACACCAAAGGTATCACTGATGCGTTGCTGGCCAAGAAAAAGAAAGAAAGAACTGGCTCTCAAGCCCCCATCCGGAACATGACGAGTCGTTTGGCGGCTGACTCATGCTCAAGGGTAGCTATCCAGACGAACACCATGGAGAAATAATAATAGTAATAATGGTATTAATTAACAATTAAAATCAATATAACAAATACAATCCCTCCGAGGGCCCTACCACCAGCGGGCCGGATTTAATCGCCTCTTACGACCCCCATACGGCATGGGATTGGGGTTATTATTCTAAAGTCGCCCCAGTACGGCTAAAAAGTGTAGGTATTTAGTTTTTAAACTATTAAGAGCGTTCAATAGGTATAAAATTACGGTGTTATTTAATAATGTCACATCTGTATCGTCGATACTCTTTGTCCCGCCACAGACGGACAAGATGTTTGTTTTACATACAAAGTTTATGGCACCAATTAGGAGCCCAGCTTATTAACCGGCGTACAACTTACAAAGTAACGACGTACTATTTGTTTTGATAGTAGCTCTGTGACGGTGTATTTTTAACTCACTCAGAATTGCCTCTTAGGAGTGCGAAGGAATTTTACGGTCGACAATTTATGGGAAATTTTAGTAAAAAGCTACCTCATGTGTAACTAGTGCGCCGGTTAAACTAATGCGGCTGATTAGCGTGAGCGAGAAGCGAAGCGCGTAATAGTTTAGTGAATTTTATCAAAAAAAAAATAACCGACTTCAAAATAATTCAAAAACTACTCGTCAGAAAAAAGGGGAGGTATTCATTTCGACTGTATATATTTTTTTTGTCAGAACTTTTGACTGGGTAAACCGATTTTGATGATTCTTTTTTTAATCGAAAGCTGGTGCTTGTCATGTGGTCCCACTTAAAAAACTAGAAATGAAGAGTAGTTTTTGAGTTATTTTGAAGTCTGTAATTTTTTCTTGGTACAATTCAGATTATTATCGAGTCTCACGAGTTTAAGGCGAACGTTTGAGGCGTCGTCACATGATATCATATGAACATTGATTAGTCGCCTGGTCGTACACTAATCGATTCAGTCATCAGTCAGTCAAGTCTACTACTCAAACTTGTTTAATCATAGCTAAATCTAATTCAACTATACGAAATAAACGTACCATACCGTTCTCAATCAACCAGGAAGAGTTCTAAAGATCAATCAAGAATCACAAATAACAATCAATCGCAATAATCAGATGAAACATTTCAGTTTGATTGACGGATAGCAAGCCGTTTGTGATTGTTATTTCAAACAGATAAAAGTTCTGTTTCGGCTGATGTTTTAATGTGGCTAATGGCGGATGGTGGCCGATGGGAGGATGTTATTTTTGATTGTTTGAAATTTACCGTTTGGCGGCAATTGGCAGCCCATTTGATTGGCATTACAGTTTTATTTGTGTATTTAATTACACGGGTACTTATGATAATGTTTTTTGTTAGCGCAAGGGGATTTTCTGGTTGTTATTTAAGACGAGTAACCACCCGCGCTTTGCTTCGGTTTTCTTATTTTCTTACACCTTGGGTTACATTATTGGAGTTTTATTAAGGATCCCTAATTTTTAGGATTCCGTAGCCAAATGGCAAAAAACGGAACCGTTATAAATTCGTCATGTCTGTCTGTCTGTCTCTCTGTCTGTCTGTCCGTCCGTATGTCACAGCCACTTTTCTCCGAAACTTAAGAACTATACTGTTGAAACTTGGTAAGTAGATGTATTCTGTAAACCTCGTGAAGATTTTCACACAAAAATAGAAAAAAAAAACAATAAATTTTGGGGGTTCCCTATACTTAGAACTGAAACTAACCCATACGTATGGCGTATCTATGGATAGGTCTTCAAAAATGATATTGAGGTTTCTAATATCATTTTTTTCTAAATTGAATAGTTTGCGCGAGAGACACTTCCAAAGTGATAAAATGTGTGTGTCCCCCCATGTAACTTCTACAATAAGAGAATGATAAAACTAAAAAAATATATGATGTACATTACTATGCAAACTTCCAACGAAAATTTATTTAAACGAAATCTAGTAAGTAGTTTTTTTTAATACGTCATAAATCGTAAAACGCAAAAACATCGATCAAAGTTACAACGAACTACAAGAACTTTTATATTATGTTACTTGCTGCTACGGAACCCTTCATGGGCGAGTCCGACTCGCACTTGGCCGCTTTTTTTGAAAATATAATATAGCCTATGTCACCTGGGGATAGTGTAGCTTCCCAACAGTAAAAAAATTATTCGAATCGGTTCAGTAGTTTCGGAGCCTATTCAATGCAAAAAAACAAGCAAATCTTTCCTCTTTAAAATATTAGTATAGATTACTGCTGATTTAACAGTATTAGGCGATCTTTCTAGCTATGCAGGACAAGAGTCTATCCTCATGATTGAAGAAATAGCTTCAACACATGGAGATCTTGTAATCTCCATCCACCATGCTTGGTCTTTATTAGTAGAGGTTAGTGGCCTAAGAAGATATAATTCCTGTGTTAAACCACACGAAACACAGTTTTATTAAAACAGCTTTTATGCGTAAAATATAATCAGAAACAGCCCGTAATACCCCATAAACAACCGTTTACATCAATCCGACGAGTAATCGTGAAAACATACCATTTTTTCAACCAAACAAAACATTTCGACGGACATATATCTTCAGATATGTGCAATTCGTACATAAAACTCATGTTTTACGAGCGGCCCGTACTATATGCGTCGGCTTTAGTTTATAACAATGTTTTCATTCAACTGCCGAGTACATTTCGAGTTATTCATAAATAACCCTTTAAACTGTGTTTACGTACAACATGGCAACACCGTTCATCTGATGTCTATTTCCAGACGATTTTTCGACGCTCCAGCGGTTGAGATGGAGCGATGCACTTTGTGTTCGCGTATGATTGTGTGGACAATTTATGTAATTGTGTTATATACAGTTTAAGATAAGTAAAACTGTGTTACTGAACAAAAATATACGAAGTTCAAATTCAAATTCAAATTCAAATTCAAAATCATTTATTGCCAGAATGTATGTAGTTTTATATAGGTGGTACATGTCATAGAAGTCCAATACATTCAACCATGTATGGTATGCAATAGTAAATTATAAAATAATTATTGAATTACTTAAATTATTAAATTACTTTTAAAATTATTAGAATTAACAATTTTGTACACTACAATTTTCCTATTAAATTATTTATTAAATCCTTTAAAATCATTCAATTTGGATTAATATCAATAAATATGTAAATTTCAACAAATGTCAATAATTTTTTATGTAAATTTATGAATGTCAAAGTTTTAATAATATAATTTATGATGTCAAAAGATTTAAAAAATGACGAAATAATAAAATAAAAAAATAAAATAAATTACAAATTACAGAAATAATAATGGTAAATAATAATGGTCAATAAATAAGTTATAAAATTTGCATTATTGCAGCTTCCTCTGCTTATAGGTCATATATTCCTTAATGTCATAAAAACAATTTTCCGCGAGCCAATACGTAACTTTATTTTTAAAAGTATTTATGGTGAGGTCTTTAAATGAATCCGGTAGTTTATTATATACTAAAATTGCATTCATAAAGACATTTCGTTTGTAAAGCTCTAGTCGACATTTTGGTATACATAGTTTAAATTTGTTTCTGCTTGAGTTCGCTTTTTTTTCAAAGTATTGTGGATGTTTTTTGACAAAAATACAGAGGTCTCTAATATACATACAAACCAGTGGCAAAATACGATATTTTTTAAAGAGTGGTTTGCAGCTTTCCGTGCTATTGGCCCCTGAAATGGCTCTTACGCATTTTTTTTGGATTCGAAATGCCTTTATAATATCGACACAGTTTCCCCACAACAATATTGTTGGCAAATGACGTGTGAATACTGTGAATCGTGTGAGACAATTATGTTATAATGTAAAAAAGAGGTAGATATGTCACTAGCGCGCCGATGCGACACTAAAGAGCGTAAGAAGTTAAAAACAGGTAATTGACCGTTGTGCTCGAAGTCGCTCTATCAATACAAGACGATACGCATGTATTGTTGTTGTCAGAAGAGCTTGACGTTTGACATACAGCATTAAAATGCCTTCGTGTATTATACCAATGTGATTGGTGTAGTGAAACAAAAGATAAACGTGGGTGTGTTGTAGCTCTTATCGGAACAGATTTTTGGGTTGATTTGTAAGAGCATAACGTATCTATATTTTTTAAATATCATTGTTGTGAGACAGCAAAAGTGTAATCATTTCTAGTGACACTCAAAATCAATAGATACCTGAAAATTATTTTTATGTTTGGCGGGTTTTTTAATATATTATAATTTTTGATTTTATCACGAGTCACCTCCCACAATCTGAGTGAAAGCCACTGACGGACTCGCTAATCTAGTAATTGCAGATTATCAGTCCTCGCGGGTTGGCAAGTTTTCTTACGCCTTATTCCCAATTAAATTCGCTTATGAGCTATGACTAAAAATTTAAGGAGAGAAGGATTGCTTCTGTACTTATTTCTACTGCTTGCGCAACAGTGCAACGTTCATAATTATCTTTTAGCTATCATACCTGACATACATTCATACATTTACTATATTAAATGAAACCTTAAAACTATCTCCATCTGCATCAGCAATCATTACTGATAGATTAATACATGATATAATATATGATATAATACATATAATTAATGATACAACGTGTTAACAGTTAACCCAACATTATGTAAGCAAGTAGTAAGTAAGTAAGTAAATAGTAAGCCAATAATTCTCCAACCGCTCTGTCGTATCGTAAGCGTAACGTCTACATTACAATACTATCCGTGTACAAACTACATACAATCTTTTCCGTGTTCCAAACTCAATTCTAAGCCGTTTACTCTTTGCCCCAAGTGCCCCAACATCTCAAGTAGCTGTAGCCCCGCGCCCCGTCGTAGCCCCGGCTACCGGGTCCGGGGCATCGGGGCGATAAATCGACACTATCGCCATGCAGACGGGGACATAAAACAAGCGAGTGGTAGCGCTATCGACACGATCGTACGATATTTACGCGGCGCACCGACCGTCGATTATCATCGACAGCGGTTCGTTTGTCGGCTCTTGCGGTCAGATTGGGGTGTACTGGGAGAATATTAAATTACAGAGGGGTCACTAAACTAACTTTACTAACAACCTAATGCGGTTCTTCTTCATCAGTTTTACCGAATTCGTACTGAAATGACAAAAAAACATTTTTTACCGTTGTAACCCAGATAGTGAACCCAGTCGATATGTATTAAGTTTTTTTTACGTTGTGTAAAGGTTTGTACAACGTAAAAAACCTTAATATTAATCCAATTTCTATATAAAAATATCTATGATACATAATAATTATGTAGACTTGTACAGACAGCATAGTAATTAGGTATGCAGGGCATGATTCTAAACCCTGTAATTATTGATATTATTACAGAATATTTGTGTTATTATTAATGTTAAATAATACCTTTATACGTAAGATATGATTTAACTTTGCTAATAACGTAAACAAAATGTAATATTAAATATTACAGAAGGTTTTAGAATCATGCCGTGCATACCTAATTCTTTTGCCGACTGTGCCTGCATACCATTTGCCCATCTATATTAATTATTCTTATCTTTAAAAACATGTATTCTGTTCATTATCAGAATGTACTGTTCAATCAAGCTCATTCAAATAGTATGCAATAGTAGTTAAAACTCGCACCTGTGGGCCTATTATGAACTTTTATAAAACCATTCATGTTCCAGGCAATTCATTTAACGAGCTCTGAACGACGTATGATTGGCTAAAAAGTGTCACGTGACCGCTTGGTAATACGAATTTGACGTTTACACTGGAACATGGCTGGAATTAAGAGTTCATAATAGACCGCCTGGTGTATCCCCAACCTAGCAGAGTGAGGTGTCAGATTACATGACAGAGTTTGTAATAGTTTTCTAACTTTTTACTGTGAGAAAATGGACGCCGATAACATCAGATACACTGACTTATTCCATCGATAGGGTCTCGTACACCCGGCTACTGAGATATTACTAATTTTACGCTCATCATCAAGCAATTATAAAACATCAGTAACAAAAATAGAGTGCATATTGGCTTGTATTTTAATTAATAGATTGGATGAAATGCAAGATAAAATTGAGGAATTTCAAAGGAATAAAGAAAACTATGAGTTATTCTAAAATCGTCACCTCGTTAAGATTACGTAAAGTTTCAAGCTATTAAATTTGTTAAGCTGATTGATAACCTACTTAAGAAAATAACAGATGTTTTTTGCTTTGAATATTTTAGTGTGATCCAGGCTTTAAATAAGTTTGAATGTAAAAGTTAGGGGTTTAGGTTAGGTTAGGTTAGACAAGGGCTCCAGGTGGATTGAGCTAATTCACCTGGAGCCCTTGTATTGCAAATGGACGACTTTGACCAACTAGACCAGTTGTTCGTTTGCTTGTTTTTTCAATAACTGGACTTTCAAGATAGTTTCATTGCTTTGGAAGTAGTAAACGTACCCATTTTTTAAACGAGTTTTGTTAGTTATAACAACTTTACCAATCTAAATTGAAAGCTGTTCAAGGGTTTTCATGTGATGCCCGGACAGACAAACAGACAGATAAACAGACAGACAGACGGACGGACGGACGGACGGACGGACGGACGGACGGACGGACGGACAGACAGACAGACAGACAGACAGACAGACAGACAGACAGACAGACAGACAATAATTCTAAAAAAAGATTTTTGTGCTCTAACACGTTATCGATTATTATATTAATATTATATTATTATTATTATATTAATTATATTAATCGATTATTATTTCTCCGTGGGGACCACCTGGATAACTACCGCCTTCTCTTGCATGAGTCAGCCGCCAAACGATTCGTCATGTTCCAGCTGGGGGCTTGAGAGCCAGTTCTTCCTTTTTTCTTCTGCCTTTCTTGGTTGACAATCATCAATGATGCATTTCGCGTTGCTGAGGTCCATGGGCTGCTATTGCTATTTCCATAAAAACAATGATATTTAAAAAATATAGATACGTTATGCCCTTACAAATCAACCAAAAAATCTGTTCCTAAAAGGGCTGCAACACACACACGCGTTTTTTTTTTGTTTCACTACACCAATCACATTGGTATAATACACGAAGGCATTTTAACGCTGGATGTCAAATGTCAAGCACTTCTGACAACAACAAAAGCGTGCGTATCGTCTTGTATTGAAAGAGCGACTACGAGCAGAACGGTCAATTGCCTGTTCTTACGCTCTTCATCGTCGGCGCGCTAGTGACATATCTAACCTCTTTTTTACGTTTTAATATCATTGCATAAAAAAGGCAAACAATCTCAGCACTACTTTTGACTTAATTGGTCCTTAAATTCTTTTCATTATAATATGGTCTCATTTTAAAGTGACTAACTGCGACAAAAAACCCTGTAACATTGTTAACTCAAGGGAACTCAAGAACTTAGTGGACCTTGATGAATGAATAATTCAGCAATAAATCCGCAATTCAAAAAGATTACAGTATTTGAAATAGTTAGCAGATTTTCTGGAAATTCGCAACCTTTACTTCAGCATAACTGTGGGAATAAATTTAGGTGCATCGGGCCAAAACCGAACCTTCTATGCTCGACAGTTACACAAACTACTATCATATAAAGGATGAAGGAACTTGAACCCTCCCCCCCCCCCCCCCCCGCAGCAAAGTCAATGACCCAAACCTAACATTACTTTCATTAAGCGAACAAGTGTTAAACATTAATGTTTTTAATATTAAAGTTTAAGCACTCGTTCATGAAGGATATGCACGTCTAAGTGACTTATGGTTGGCTATTAGCGTTGCAGAGAGCCGCTTCACGATATGTCAGCGTCATTGCTATCAGTACAGGATTAACAGGTGTCCCGACAAATGATCCTGCTCCTGTTTTAGTTATGAAACCAACAGGTGTCGCCTTCAGTGCCAGCATGCTACGTCGAACCGAGGTTTTAGTCCCATTTGGTCCTCATCTGACAATGAGATCATAAGATAGAGATATACCGATCTCGGCTCAAGACCGTGATCTCCGATCTTACATTATGTCACTTTTACTTACGATTTGACGTATTTCTTATCTCAAACCAAATCTTGAGATTGCAGAGACCTTAAGATCAGTTATTAGGTACGGTCCAAAGAGTATTTTTTACTTATCCTGCTAAATAACGTTTTACAATAATTCTCATGATCTGTTTATATGTACAGATTGTGGGTTAATAATTCATTATTTTTTCAAAAGTAACATAATTTATGTAAACATGTGACATGCTCGACGTCATTTAATTCATATGTACCTACTTACTTGATTATTATAAAATAAAGTGATAGATATTTCTACATGGAATATTATGTATTTGAGAAAAACTTTACTAACGCAACAATTCCCCATAGCTGGCATTTTTATACTTTTCTTATTTTATCTGTGCGTTTATTGTTCTCGCTAATCTTAATAATGATGTATTTTGCAAATTATTTTTTTTAGTCTTCAATAATACAATATTTAATCAATAAATAAGCCCCATTTGTAACCGAATACATGTTGTTATACCTTTAACTAATTTGCAATGCTTTATCAAATAGGTACTTGTTTTGTTTTTGCTTCCTCTTTCCTCGTTCGTTCTTGTTGTTTCCTTGATGCTGTAGCCAAATTGACTCTGACTGTACTATATACATTGTAAATTGAGACGTAGGTAGCATCACTTAGATGTTTGTTCTTGGCCGTGGTACTTTGTAATGATTTAATTCTGAGGACATTAAATACTAGAAACATATTACAGAACTACAACTATGTGCATTTTAATATATTTATTCCTACACCCATACATCATCGCAACGATCAAATAAAACGTAATGCGAATAACATAAGCAAAAAAGATTAATAGTAGCCTATGACGTCATTGGGTCGAGATTATCGTTTTTATGAGTATCACCCGGCGTAACACGAGCTGCAGTCATGTCGGACCCCACCCAAAACTTATAAACATCAATCGCTTAAAAAACGTCACACGTAAAAATGCCATCTCAGGCCATCGACGAAACGGAATCGTCGGTGCTGGCACGTTATAATTATCATTTAAATTGTGCCCACCGCGTTACAAACTGACAGTTGACAAATGTAATGGCGATAGAGGGGCCACTGACAGCGCTTCGAGAATTTTTATGTGCTCATATCCAGTGTTTTATACGAGCTTGTCGAGTCCCCTTAGCCGATCTGCTCGTGTTAACTCTTCGGCTGACTCTAATCTGTTTAACCTTATGATCTGTTGGAATAAGGTTGATTTTTCATCAGCTTTTAGTTTAGCAGTTGTATCGATATTTTTATGTCATCGTGCAGGAAGCCCGTGCTCTATTTACCGTCAATTGCAAATGTTCCTGCTCTTATCACGTTAGTAATAAATGTTGTATTTGCTTGTATTTCTGTTCCTGACAAGCGTTTGTCAAGTTGTCGGGCCCAGGCATCGCAGTCAATGTTTTGCTCGTAAAACCGAACCGATACCTAATTGCGCTTATAGATGGTGTTCTATTTAATTTCCACTTGATTGGTCGGTTTCGTGTCGAGCTCTGTGGAGCTGACGTTTTTATTGTTATGAATTGTTTTATAGCCGAAGTGTCATTTTATCTGATGTCTCGGGCTACAAGTTTTTTATCTCCATCACAATGGGACCCAACGTTCAACACACGTACATTAAGAGCAATTTATATTCATAAGTATTATTATCAGTAGCTCAAGTGGTATTAACCATACTTTATTAGTGTTTCAGCAATAAAAGATGCGATGATTTTTTTTATTGCGAGCGCAAGACAATTTAAGTATGGGGACGGCGATCCAACGATATTAATAGTGGTTTACTTTGTACCAATGGTTAACAGAATATTTTTCGACACACACGGAATATTGAATTAAGTTTCGATGTATATCGGCTTATCTTATCTACAAATGTAAGTATAACGTATTTTACAACCGTAGAAATACATAGCTAACTGTCACGGACCTAAAAAAAAGACAGACATAATCCCAAGAACAAATTCAGTGAAGCACCCATAGGAATACCAACTCTGTATTCGTACAAGTACACACACCCACACATTGACACCATATGGCTACGACATTGACACCATCGCCAATCAAAAATTACAAAATTACGCACACATGGTAAGCTAGCTGTCAGCTGTCAGCTTCACTCCCGGTTAGACAAGGTTACGTCTGTTCTTTTTTTATGTCTGTGCTAACTGTATTTTAATTATTTAAGGCAGGTATTATGTTACAATACATTATTAGTTTACAGATGATGCAAACTAATTTTACAGATTAATAAGCACCTGTATGTATGTTTGTTTCTTTGGACTTGATTTTGACCCACTTCAAACGGTCAGATTTCATTTAAACTTCGTAGGCTTATCGAGGACCAATGTCCCGACCGAGGATATTTAAAAAAAAGAAAGAAAGAAAAAAAAAAAACCTAAATTTTATTTCAAAAAATCAAACTAAAAAATGAAAAAATAAATAATAGTTTAAAAAAAACTAAAAAACACACTTTAAAAGAAAATTCAACTAAAAAATTGAAAATAAATTTGAATTAAGAATCGTGTAATTGTAATAAAAGCGTGGGATGCATTTTAAAATACATTATCAAAATGATAATCATAGAAGGATTATTGACACCATGCACCCCACGCTTTTATTACAATTACACGATTCTTAATTCAAATTTATTTTCTATTTTTAGTTACATTTTCTATAAAAGCGTGTTTTTTAGTTTTTTCAAACTATTATTTTATCCTAAAAATTTACCAATAATTATTTTTATTAAAAACAAATTGTAGATGAAAAACAGATGAATATTACTAATAACATGTTATTCATCTTATTAATCTATTAGAAAAATATACATCATAGATTTACAGGAGCTTTTATAGTATAATTACCTACCTATTTTATACTTGAACCACTGCTTTGTATACTTACAGTAGCTTCACAATATATCTATAGTAATGTGGTTTTTATACGGAATAATATAAGCGCGTATAAACAAAATTTTGATATCAGTAATCGCCAAACAAGAAGAATGCACCAGTTAGTAACGCCATCTTACCGTCTTTCTAAAGTGCAGCGATCTTTTATGGGGCTTGGTGTACAGTTCTATAATAAAATCCCAAAGTTAATACGTGATTTACCAGTGCAATTGTTTATGAAACATGTAAAATCTCGACTTTTAGGCAAAGGTTACTATACTGTAGATGAGTACATACTTAAATGACAAAGACGCATGGAAATGACCAGCTCTGCAACCAGTTCCGTACAAGCTAGTGATACTTTTTTATAATAAATATACCGAAGTATTTTTATTTTTAAAAGATGTGCTGAGGAGTTTCTTTACGGCTTTTCTTCATCTCCATGACAAAGCACCTTTGCGAAAAGCTGGTTGATTAAAAAAATGACGTGCATAAGTGTATCAATGATACCTACATGAATAAATGATTTTGAATTTGAATTTGAATTTGCTCTCAGTCAGTAGATATTGACTTCATCTGTGAACAATGTCTGTCAATGTGCAATGCAAAATGCCGTATTTGTGACTAGTAAAAAAGGATATAAAAATAGTTCGTAATATAAAAAAAAACGCTTGTTACTCATTATGCTGGGCTAAACTTTTCTTATCAAACAAACCTCTGTCTCCAAAAAATATTGGTCTCATTCTCACCATAATTTCCCTCAATTCAAGCCCATGTTTGGCGTGTAATAATACGGCCAATAAAATTGCACATGCGAGTCATATACAAACGCCAATCATCCCGGTATGCGGTACCATGCAGTGGGTATTGATGAAATGCAGAGACATTACAATTAAAATAGCGCTCACTGCACCTCACAGCCCTGACAACCACACGATAGGGTGTGGAAAGAGAAACTGGAAGATTTGGATGCGGCATATCTCTATATCGTTTAACTTTCATCAACCGTAATAAAAAATATTACATTACTAATGACCTTAATTTGTTAATTTATGCTCTACCGATTTATTTATCATTTGATCATTGGACTAACAGAAAGAAAAGCTATTATAATCAAGAAGAGTTTGTTTATTTTTAACTGACGGAGGAGGTTCTTCCAATACCTATATTCCTTAGATGGAAAATTTTTGCACCCATATCATATGGTTATAGCATCATATGGAATTGTAAACTAGATTTTAAATGAAACAGATCTTATTATTTTTGTCTCAGCCGTTAGTTCCCCAGTGTCTGGTTTCCCCTCTCAACATAACAGGGTTAAAAACAGTCGTCATAGTTCGTCTCACGTGATTAACAAAGAATTGATTCAGAGCATTTCAGTCTTGCAAGATATTCTAAGGACATAAAAAATATTTGAAACAACAAAGGCTTTTACAGGCTGCATAAAACTGTACTGTAAAGCTATCTTTATACCGCATCCATTGCGCTCACTCCTACACCTACATCACAAACGCTGCAATATATGACCAACGCAAGCCATTTAAGGTGCAATCTGCATTAAAAATATGCCCACAGTAAAGCCTTTAGCGGCGTAATGGTCGCCGGGGGCTGTTTATATGATAATCTGTAATGCCGACGTGTGTTGCATGAAGGTAACGTCAACAGAAAAATGTATAATTAACACTTTTTCATATGTAAATTGGGATGTTTTTTAAATTGCCGACGTTACCCTATTACTTGCCACTAGGTTACTCCACTAGTTATCTTAGGTCCCCTAAACTGATGATGAATTTGAAATAGTTAAAACTAAATTACAAGTGAATAATTAGAGGTCATTGATGATAAGTCAATCCGTTTTTTTATTAGGTTATTGCAAGATACGTCAAGATACACCAGGACACATTAACAATACTTACAAAACAAACATAATATAATATACCATTTATTTTACGTCACTTATTATGTGAGCTCTGAAATTCTGAATCACCAAATTACTGTTATGATATGAAAATTAATGAATATAACCTTAAGTATTCAGTTTAATAAATTAAATTGACAACTCGTGTGACGCAATGTTTACCATACCGGATCGCCGCGCCAAGTTTCCTGGGTTCGATTTCCAGCGAGGCGGACTATTGAGATTAATAAATTAATTCAATATCTTCATATTTCTTAACCAAATCACTCAATTACCACAACGCATCTTTCTTTGCCGACGCTACCGTCACGTCGTTAAAGCGTTGTCAGGTGACGACGCGGTACGTGACGAAACGCGTCAACGTAATGCGTTTATGACGACTGCGGTAAAATGAAAATGTTATGTGTCAGCTTCATTTTAAAGTGTTACCTGTTTTATGATTATGTTCCATTGCAACTTGTTACGACTTGTCTGATAAATGGCTGGGTTATTTCGGAGAATACACGGTTTTCATCACTTTGTGAATAAATATATGGAGCTTTATTAATGTAAGCGTCCACGGACGTAAAAAAAAGACGGACGTAATCCCAAGAACAAATTCAGTGAAGCACCCATAGTAATACCAACTCTGTATTCGTACAAGTACACACACCCACACATTGACACCATACTGCTATGACATTGACACCATCGCTAATCAAAAATTACAAAATTACGCACCCATGGTAAGCGAGCTGTCATTGCTATGCTTCACTCTCGATTAGACAAGGTTACGTCCGTTCTTTTTAGGGTTCCGTAGCCGAATGGCAAAAAACGGAACCCTTATGGATTCGTCATGTCTGTCTGTCTGTCTGTCTGTCTGTCCGTCCGTATGTCACAGCCACTTTTTTCCGAAACTATAAGAGCTATACCATTGAAACTTGGTAGGTAGATGTATTCTGTGAACCGCATTTAGATTTTTACACAAAAATAGAAAAAAAGCAATAAATTTTGGGGGTTCCCCATACTTAGAACTGAAACTCAAAAATGTTTTTTTCATCAAACCCATACGTGTGGGGTATCTATGAATAGGTCTTCAAAAATGATATTGAGGTTTCTACTATCATTTTTTTCTAAACTGAATAGTTTGCGCGAGAGACACTTCCAAAGTGGTAAAATGTGTCCCCCCCCCCTGTAACTTCTAAAATAAGGGAACGATAAAACTAAAAAAATTATATGATGTACATTACCAATCAAACTTCCAACGAAAATTGGTTTGAATGAGATTTAGTAAGTAGTTTTTTTTTTAATACGTCATAAATCGTAAACCGCAAAAAACATTGATCAAAGTTACAACGAACTACAAGAACTTTTATATTATGTTACTTGCTGCTACGGAACCCTTCATGGGCGAGTCCGACTCGCACTTGGCCGCTTTTTTTACGTCCGTGGCAAGCGTCATGGAAAGAACTATCAGTTCGTAAAAGATAACAATGTGAGGAAACCTGCAAAAATAAGAGTTTCCATTTTTTACCAGACTGCAGTTGAAAATGTCCCGTCCGTCCGCAGCATAGGGCTGAGACGCTTAATGATATAAAACTGTAATGATGATAGATGGATGAACGAACGGACGGACAGAAATGACAAAACTATACCTAAGAGTTCCATTTTGACTACGGAAGTCTAAAAAAGAATACCATGAAGAGAGAAAAGATATACAAATCTAATCGGAGACATCTAGATGCAGAGGAAAGGTTACTACACTCACTAGGAACCGAACTAGGAAGTTTTCGTCATTGAGTGAAACTTCCAACCCTTGAGTTAGCCACTAACCCCTCCACCAATCCGCACTGGAGCAGCGTAGTGGAGTATGCTCCAGGCCTCCTCAAGAGGGACCCGTACTCAGTAATGGGCTATTAATGGGTTGAAGCCAATTAATTGCCAATAAAAACACCGGAGGAATTTCCTATTATCAATAATTGATGTAAATTCTACACTTAATTCTCTATAATTATCTATAAACGATAATGAACACAATAGAATAATAATAAATTATTGTGATTACGTACAGTAGTGCTAAAGTGTCTGTTGTAATTACCATTGTTTATGACAATTGTCATGTCAACAAGAATAATATGAATAATCTGTTGTTTAGTACTCCTCATATCACTTCGTTTCGCTACGGAACAACACAAATATTGTATCTGCCACATTCAACTATATTAACCTCCGCACCCCAAAATATCGACCAAATGAATAATGACATTAATATGTATTGTATCAATAAAAAAGTAAGCAAAAAACCACCTGCGTAATTTACCCATGTAATCAACAAGTGAAAACCTACACATATTTAAACATTCAATAATCTATACAAATAAATAAAATTGTAGTGTCTGTTTGTAATCTTAAAATAACCGTTTTTTACTAAGTGCATTTGGATGTATGCACGATACATATAGTATACCAAAAAAACATTTTATAAAATTTTTGTCTGTCTGTCTGTCTGTTTGTTCCGGCTAATCTCTGAAATGGCTGGACTGATTTTGACGGGACTTTTACTGGCATATAGCTGATGTAACAAGGAGTAACTTAAGCTACTTTTATTTTAGAAAAAAAATAGGTGATACGAAGTTCGCCGGGTCAGCTAGTAATACATAATACGGAATCCTAAAAAGCCACCATAAGAAATCGAATTAACACAAAATGTTAGCTGAAAACAACGTGTGGATGTTGGTCTCCAACAATTAATGGAACATAATGATGACTTGCTTCCTTGCAGTCGGAAAAAACAGCTTCGCTCAATAAATAATTGTTAAAACCAACAATACAATGACTATAAACCATTTTAAATATAAAAAATATACGACACATAAACGCCCTATTTATGCATACAATGGGTGTCGTATACTAAGCATTTTGTTATAGCAATATTCATGTGTTTATCAATGAATTATTCATTTATCGAGACCTTATTATATACGGCTGCGTTTCAAGCTTCGGTGCGATGCATTTTCTTTATATGGTACTTGCTAATATTAATTTGGAATCCTTGCCATGCACCTCTTAATATTTTAAACAAGAAAATAATTACCGCCCGCTAAGGGACACGTTATGAAGAAATCTGCATGCCTCTGTTCTTAAACGAATGTTTCTCAACCAGTTTCAAAAGCATGCGGGACATGACTTTAATACTTTGTCTACTTATGCAATTTAATGCAAAAACAAAATTGGATGGGCGTTTAAAGGCTCCATCCACAATAAACGATTACGAAATAGGCTTACACCAGTTACACCTTGTGCGCTAAAGACCTAAAGGGATCGGTAGAAGTCATTCAAACATTTGGAGGCCTTGAGGTGATCTAATCAAAAAGCGGTCAAGTGCGAGTCGGACTCGCCCATGAAGGGTTCCGTAGCAGCAAGTAACATAATATAAAAGTTCTTGTAGTTCGTTGTAACTTTGATCAATGTTTTTTGCGGTTTACGATTTATGACGTATTAAAAAAAAACTACTAACTAGATCTCATTCAAACCAATTTTCGTTGGAAGTTTGCGTTGAAGTTTTTTGTGTGAAAATCTTAATGCGGTTCACAGAATACATCTACTTACCAAGTTTCAACAGTATAGCTCTTATAGTTTCGGAAAAAAATGGCTGTGACATACGGACGGACAGACAGACAGACAGACAGACAGACAGACAGACAGACAGACAGACAGACATGACGAATCTATAAGGGTTCCGTTTTTTGCCATTCGGCTACGGAACCCTAAAAACGCAAAGTAGTATGTTCTGGTATTGTTGAAACGAATTATTTTGTTCATTCAATAGCTTTGTCTTCATTTTAACATAGAGGCTCTCTGGAACAGGTTTGTTCTGTGTATCATAAATAATATTCTCGACTCTCAAAGGGAGCAGTGGGAGATAAGTTTGAGAACTTGTGGTTTAATATATACTAGTCGTACTTTATACATTACAAGATAGATCATGAGTTTGTGAAAGATATATAGACGTTGTAAACATCAAGAAGCAAAAAGGAAGTAAACATTTCTTTTTTTTTTTCAAGATAATACTTGTCTTGGCCAACATTAACGAAAAAGAAAGAAATGTTTTTTTCCATACTATACTTCTTTTGACTAGCATTCCCAGTAAAGCTTATAAAACGACTATAATTTGCTTTCGTAGGCATAATATTATGATAGTTTTACCGATACTCGAGGAAGTAAGTGTTATAGTAAATATAGAGCGCCCCTAGCGGCTACACTTGGAACTAAAATCTATCATAAATTAATAACTGCACTGCAACAGCTTCATAGCATTACGGAACATTAAAAGTATTAATATAATTAATATAATTCACGATACTACTCGGCCACTATATCAAAATACCGGCTGTCAATTAACGCGCCGACGTAAATACTTGGAACTGCCATAATAGCTGATACTAGGGCGATTGCACCAGTTATCGACATACCGATTATCGATATTTTTATGAACCCCTCGTGAAGTCTAGTTAAAAATTACTTGAAATATACTGTCAGCGCAGTTGTAAGAATTATACTGATAATGTATACAGGAATAGGTCTTATTCGTGACTGCCGTTAAACAGCTTCAAAGATAGACTTATGAATATCAAATCTCGTAATAAAATTAATTTTATTTTATTATTATTTATTAATTAATTTTATTTATTTTATTATTTTAGCATTTAGTATTGTAAGCTTGTGTCCAACACGAAAAAACAACATAACAAACTTGACGCATACTTCACGGTTCACAGGCTTATTTTAATAATTTCCTCTGGCTTTTTTGTCTGCGTCAAAATGAGTACCTACCTAATATAAAAATAAACGTATGCACTAGGGTCCTTGTCACAGAAAAAATACCTACTTACGATTGTACATAATCGTAGTACAGGAAAATTACACTTGGTATTCAACACAAAAAAATATCTGACTGAAAAGTTCAAATTATTTCATAAAGAGGTTGACTTAAAATAAATAACTATAGGCATTTTATTTTGATATCACATCTGAAAGTGGACATATATGTATACATACATGACTTTAAATTTTTTTAGCCGAACGCGATCATATCACTTTATCAAAGAAGATTGGCCACACGTCACATCCATGTAGTAGGACAGAAAACCATTAAATTGGAACTATTTCACCAGCATTATACATCAAATTGGGAATTTCGTAAAAAATTTGGCAACTACGGTTCTGTATTCATGTTTTTCAAACGTTTGCGTTGATTCAACTAATGCAAAAATGAGAGAGGATGTTTTTGAAGATCCAGTCATGAAAAAGCTAATTCAACATTCTTCTGTTACATGTATTCTTAACGATATTGAAAAATACGCCTAGAACGGTTTTATTAATGTCACAAAGAATTTCCTGGGTTCCATTGAGCACATACGGATGGTTCAATCTAATCACACAAAAGAAAGTTTTCTTGGATGGCTATAACAACCGGGGTGTAATTTGTCACTGAAATTGTATTTTCTTCGCTCACATTTGATTTTTTTCTTGAAAATATGGGGTCAGTCATTGACAAACATGTAGAATGCTTTCACCAAGATGTTACTTTAAATGGAAAGCGCTTTCAGGGTAGATGGGAGCCTGCTATGCTCGGAGATTACTGTTTGAGCCTTATTAGAGATACTCTTGTATCCTAGCACCAGTCACTCCAAAAAACAGGCAGTTTCAATTAAAATAAGGTTCAAAATCGATATGCAAACTTTAATTTGTGATAAACTTGTGAATTAAGACATGGCTATTTATCTGGAAATTGAGATGTGATAGAAATTTCCTTTTCACGTATTTTTATTACATCAATGGCAAGGAATAATAATCACATAATGCGACCTAAGATAAAATAAAAAGATGGTTTGTTGAGTAGTTATTTGCCCACTGTTCTTACTGTGCCTTCCTCCCTTTTTCTTTCTGCCTTTTTCTCTCTCTGCCATCCAGCCTGTTCTTGTGTAGTCTTATCTTTCTAACTTCTTTCCTGTCTTCAACCTTTTCTTCATCTACCCCGCTATCTCAAAAGATAAGATCAGATAAGTTTAAGTATTATAAAGACATTTGCAAGTGAGCATCGAACACGTTTACGATAGCAGACCATGATTCGAGCGTCTTTTGTCCTTCTAATAAAGGAAATAGGCATTAAACTGAGATTTGCCAAATGCTATAAACGCTACTGCAAGTAAGACAGCCGCGCTGCCATTGCTCCAGATTTACAACCGAACTGACGTTTTAAAGATAATACGTATTTACGACTATTTATGTGTATTTACGCTTATTTACGGCCGGACGAGAAAGCCCGCCGGTTTAATTGTGAAATAAAATTGAATTTACTGTCGTTGATTTACACTGGCCGGGGCGATACGCACGTTTATGGCATTTTATGATATATTGGCGGGAAAACGTGCGTTCCGTTCCGTTAACCTCACGTTTGAGACATGGTAAGGGGTTTGTGAACTGTAACTCTATAACTCTTGTTACTTTTGATATTTTAAATATAAAAAGTATTTATTAATTGTATACTGGCGTCTTGAGCATGCATCCTGTTCATGATGATACTGTGATGGCGGGATATTTGACAGTTAACATTTAACAGAATCTAATGATAAAGATCTGATTTAGACAGACACAAAGGTTGATGGGCATGTCAACTTTACCTCTATAAGTATAGACCTATAGATATCCTATACTAGACAGGATGTTCATTACTAAAAGTTTCGACACCTACGTTGACACCATACGGTGCCAATGCATTTTAGTCGGCTGCGAGCAAGCGAGACATGTCGATGTCATTTTTAAAAGACCCCGACCGTTTAAGAACACATAATAACGCATATCGTTTATTGTGCACAGTTAAAACTTCTTCATTATTTACGTCTAGACTTTATTTGAGTGTATTTAAATCATAATTGGTAAATAACAATATTTTTACTTGCATTTTTAAAAATTATTTAGTGCAAAATATTTGATACCCGCCATCTTGAACCGAATTTGACCGAACGAAGCGCTGTCAAAAAGCTGTCAGTGAGTACGAAAAATGTGACAAGGATTTCGTTCAAAACAGCCCGTCCATATTATATTTAAGTCTATGCTAATAAGTACAAAATTCATAACACATTTTGTAGACATAAAACAGGGAGATATGTCATATACTCATACAGGACAGGATATAGGCAGTGCAAAGGCAGTGTAAAGAAACGTATCTAAATGTTCATAAGACTTTTACGATCAGACTACGGCATCCACGTAGATAGTTAAAACTACATAAGTATATAATAGTTCTCAAAATTAATTCTATGGACATTTCTTAAGTTCCTAAAGAAACTTCTGTACAAGATACTGATATCAACAATAATAATATAATTAAGTATCATTAAAAATTATGTAGCCATTACACTGCAGGGTCATTATATATTTATTAGCTGTAATAGCGTTATTTAGTTTTAATTTCCATTAATTACATACTCAGAATAAAGATGAAAGTTAATATGATAATTTTATTAGATGAGTGAACAAAATTATTGAGGATCTAAAAACTGTAGTAGCTGACAAATTAAATTAAATATTTTTACATCATAGTCTAACTTAAACCAGAAGATACGCTAAGTTTTTCTGTTAATTCTTTGCACAGCTTAAATATTTCACAAACGAATTCGTAAATCGAAAAATGGTTACAAAATTTTAAAGTTTTTTTTATTTTATTTTATTGATTCCTCCAGTAATTATTCATAGTGGTACACGTTAAGTATATATGTTACCGGATATCTGTATAATTCAGCATTCTATACAATACCTAGGCAATGTATAGAATATCTAAAACGTTCAGGTAACGTTTTGAATATTATTTATTTCATACTTAGCCCAGGCATTCTATACAATACTCCATGCATAGTTGGTAATGTGTGTAAAAGACGGTTCTCTGCCTTTTCGCCGAAAATTGTTTGGCCGATTATCACTTGCCAACTAACGTTTCGCAGAATTTTATTTCGCCGAATAATCATTTGCCAACTTATCACATTTTTTTTTTAATTTCCCAACCTAATAGTTACCAACTGTACGTTTGGTCTGCCTTTTATAATGATCAAAAGGCCAACTTTCAAGTAGCGAATGTTTCAGTTAGAGTAATATTCATTTGATTGTATATTGTTTATAAACCTAGGTTTGTAAATTTGCGGTTCTTGTTATCTTTATTTATTTATTTATTTATTTATTTATTTATTTATTTATTTATTTATTTATTATAGGATTACCAACATAAGATACAGTTTCATCATTTGCAATACAAGTTGTTACTTATCATATTAAATCTTACTGTTCCTACAAATTACAGGTAACCACAGCATGCTTTGCAAATAGTCATCTTCCGGTGACATATGCACTTTTAGGGAGAATTTAGGGGTTTTTGATACATAAAAAGGCTTCCAAACATCTCCGGCGCTGCGGGAAGTGCAGCCCCTCCGCCCTTGCGTAACAAACTGCAGGCACTCCATGCTCGCCTGCAGTTGGTTACAGCGGGCGGGGGCTGCTCTCCCTCCGCGCCTCCGGGGTTTACATTCACTCTAGGGGTAGGGCAGACTAGTACCACGTGGGGTCGGGGTTGACTAAGTCGGTTCTGTCACCAATTTTGAAAAATCTGAAGCTGCGTAGGCGAGCAGTGTAGTGAGTGTAGTGTAGGAGCCATTAGACTGCATCTCTCCTTACCATCAAGTGTGATTTCGGTCAAGCATTAATTTAAAATGTATAAAAAAATATCTATTCATGCAGGTTATAATTTGTTTTGAGTGTGTTTTTAAGTAAATTCTTAATTCCAACCTCCATCCAAGTTGACTACACATACCCAAATCTAACTTTATTCATTGCCGGTGGACCTGCAGGTATTCTGTACAGTAGTTGGGAAACGTATACATTACCTAGGCAAACTATGTAATGGTGATAATATTCATATAATTTAATACATTGCCAAAACGACCCAGGTATTATACACATTTCCTAGGAATTGTGTTGAATACCAGCATTATACAGATATCCGGTAACATATACACATATTCATTTTTCCTTTTTAGGGTTATAAAGTAAAATCGGAACCCTTATAGTTTCGTCATGTCCGTCCGTCCGTCCGTCCGTCTGTCCGAAGCATAGCCCCGAGACCCTTGTGCAAGAAAGCTGTAATTTGGCATGGATATACATTGTCATGTTTATTAAAAATCCAAAATCGTCGAATAAATTTAAAAAAATATTTTTTTTTCAGGGTACCTCCCCTATAGGTAACGTGAGAATGAATTTTTTTTCGTCGCGTACCCCATAGTATGTGATATCGTTGAAAAGGTCTTTTAAAAATATTATGGGTCCGTTTGCGAATAATTTGGCTTTGAAGTGCTAATTTTGGTTAGAGTCAAGTGTCCCCCCTCCCTTGCCAACTAAACGGTTGGAGTTGAACTAGTGAAAAAATTCACAAAAATAGGTTGTATGATGAATTTACAAGGAAAACTATGTTAGCTATGTTAGCACAAGTAATTAATGAGTATTACTCGATAAACTTACTACTTCGGAACCCTACATTGCGCGTGGACTGACACGCACTTGCCCAGTTTTTTTATTTCGATTGCCTTCCTTATAAGCTTAAGAATATAAATTGCACGTTAAGTTGTACAATGCGTAATTGACACTATGCATTTGATGTTAAAGTTGAAACATTTAATTAATTATAATATGTGCCAGCTGGAATGAATATAATAATTATAGTAAATACCTACATTGTAGTGTGGTAATGGGATATATTTATAAACGTTATGGGAGACGTCCAACCAGATCACCTGGACTTAAGTGCCATGGATACTTAATGCAATTATCCATTAATCCTTTTTCGGAAACGTACGGAACTTGAATTGTGATTGCTGCAATTACTAAATGAATTAGCGATCGGTTTAATGGATGATTGAAATAGTAAATCGAGGAGAGAAATGTGCGGTAGATCCACGAACCAGATCTAACTATGTACTAATTTTATGCAAATTCTCAGAAAAAATGCAAAGCAACAACCCATAATTGTCCCACTGCTGGGCTCGGGGGCTCCTCTCACAATGTGAGGGGTATTAGGCCATAGTCTACCATGCTAGCTAAGTGCGGATTGGCAGACTTCACACACCTTTGAGAACTTTATGGAGAACTCTCCGGTGTGCAGGTTTCCTCACGATGTTTTCCTTCACCGAAGATAGTGATAATTATCTTCTAATACGCACATAATATTTGAAAATTAGAGGTGCGTGCCAGGATTTGAACTCGGGCCCCTTCGTTCAGGAGACCAACGTTCTAACCGCTAGGCTATCACTGCTATTATTTCAGAAATTCTCAGACATAGCAAAAACTATTAGAAGCTTTCGGAACACTTCTCAGAAATAAGGAGATCAACTTTGTTTGAACCCACTTAGTAATATTTGTATGTAATTTATCAGATCCACATCGATAAGATCCTAAAAAAGTATTTGCCGTGAAATCACATCCCTGGAAATCCGGTGGAGCGCAGATCCGCAAAATCCCGGACGACAAACAAAGTCTACGCGACTAACAATGTTTGCGCGTCAACCGGGTGACGGGCTGACGGCGCGGCGCTTCAATTATGGTGCACACAAAGCCTGCATGTTTGTATGGTCATATTTGTTGTTGTAAGTAACAATACAGAAAAAATACAATGATATTTAAAAAAAATAAAAATATAGATACGTTATGCCCTTACAAATCAACCAAAAAATATGTTCCGTAAAGAGCTACAACACACACGTTTATCTTTTGTTTCAGTACACCAATCACATTGGTATAATACACGAAGGCATTTTAACGCTGTATGTCAAATGTCAAGCACTTCTGACAACAACAAAAGTATTGACGGAGCGACTACGAGCAGAATGGTCAATTGCCTGTTCTTAAGCTCTTCATCGTCGGCGCGCTAGTGACATAATAATCTTAACATATAAAGGAATAACAGCTGCTAGAACCTTTACAAAACTTTTTTGGTGTTAGACGGCGAAGGAATGAATGCATCATGTGATGGTAAAATGTCTTGATATTTTACGTCAGATTTAAGGAAATTAGATGTTTCTTTTTATCTTTTGCAAAATAATTTTAAAAGAGATAATATATCAAATTTGGTAAATAATATGAATTCCTGTTTTATACTGTTAGCGTTTAAATTATCATAATTTTGAATTACTTTCTTTCGCCTCCCTTTTGTTCTGTCTTTCACCTGTCTAGAAAGATCAGTTAATAATCCATTTCTTGTTTCTTCAATTCAATAGCGCATATCCTTTTAAATTGTAAAGGTCGATGCATACGTAACGTGGACTGGACGGGGACGGGGCATGACGTGAAGTTTTGGAAACATCGTTTCATAGAAAACGTAAACGACAGCGCATACGCCACGGAGGCACGGACGGGACGGGAACGGGGCCGTCCCGTCCTCGTAACGTATGCAGCGACCATTATTTACATAATACCTTATTTAGTCAATATTGACAATATCAGAACCATGCTTGTACGAAATCAGAAAACACATTTTTCAGAAGTAGGATAGGTTGCCTGAAAGCATCTGAATAGTACGAGTGTGGTGCTTCTTTCATAGTAAACCGAAAACCCGTACTCGAGGTGAACGATGCAGGTGGATGCAGGGTGGCGAGGGAATTGAATACAAACTTTGAGCGCCATAACAAGCGTCTTTGTGGAACGGAGCTTATTTGTATGGAGGCGGCTTTACATAGATACATAATGGAGAAGAAGACCACGACAAACCCTTATAAAAAATTTGGCTTATACTCTCACCCGGATTGTCACACAGGATTGTCCGTGTGGTGGAATGGACAACTTACATGCGACATTACTAACACCCGCAACCCGAAAACAAAAATGTTTTATAGTTTGAAGGGCTGACGTCAAAGGCGTCAAAGCAGACGGGTGACCTGATGGTAAAGTCACCTTCGTCTGTGGGCATGAGCAACACCAGAGGAATCGCTAATGTAACGCCAGCCTTGAAGGAGAACTCTTTTTGCATCTTTTCCCATAAATGTCTGCCTTGGCAGGAAGGAATTACCCTCGCTTCGCAGGTAGATTCTTCGGATTGCAATCCGGTGTCATCTTGAATACGGCCGGATTCAGCCAGAAATCCATGAATTGGACAGCAACCGGACAATATATTAAAAAAACTATTATGCGTTGATGTTGTCCTTTGCCTCTCCTTTTCTTGGAAATATGACATAAACATAAATAAGTGAAATAATATATAATATAATAAGCGAGTCCTCCGATTTTCCTTAGCCAATTTAAATGCGTTTACCACATTAACATTCAGCCTATTAGCTCGATGGTTTTAACATGAAAAATATATTGATCTAATAATATTGGTGACATAAAAGCCGCCTCCATACCACCGAGCATAGTGAAGCAACTTGTTAACTGGTAGCAAGTGAAGCGTGTAGACGACAGTTAACACAAGAAATATGACAGCATGATTCTCGAACTATAACCTAAACACTCCACTACTCCACAGTATCATTTCGTATCGTGTCGTGTCGTGTCATATCTTAAAGAATGGAGACCTTTTTATTATTAGTTTTCATGACAATTTAAAATCATTAAATAGATATTTGTTTATACAATTCTTTTCGTCGTTTCTTTGACGTGTCTTAAATGTAGTTTGGTATTGAAAAGATAGGGTGAAAGCAACTCCTTAGCGCATATTTTTAAACGAATGTATAAGTAAGTTTGTATCCTACCTGATTGTAGCAGTATCACGAGTGATTTACAAAGGCTTATATCAGAATCTAATAGTTGTATATCGGAAAATAAATTGGATTTTGAAGGAGTTGATTCTGGAGTCCAAAGACCAAAGTGCATGAAGTTCTGCCTGCTGAATAACCATCACTGTACCCTTTCTATTCCTTCTGTTGAAGCCATTTGTTTTAAATATACCATGCGGTTTAATTCCGACGAAAATCCTGCATCGTGAGAAGATTCAACCTATACCTAAGTCAGCCACCTAAAGTCATTGATGAGTTCTTGAACTTATTCATAACGAATGGATGACAGAAAACGGAAGGTACCGCAGATAAAAGGCAAGTCGTAACAAGCTGCCATCTTCTGATTTCAGAGATAACAAAGCATCAGGAAAATTTACAACAGACCATTAAAAACAGACCACATTTTCATGCTCACTACAGCGACGATTTAGTACACCAACATCAGAGAGCTGGAACATAAATCGGGGCACCTCTGATCCCGAAACACAGTCGCTGTCCCTTTCACTCGTCGCAGCAATAAATTAGCCAGAACGGGACAGCAGTAACTCACTCAGCGCGACCGTTCGCGGCGATATTTTCGTCGTCGCCCTCGTAAACGCGTCGCCGTCGTCTCGGGGACGTGCCGCGACAGATGTGAGGAACTAATGGCGCTGGCTTTCAGTGCAACACTTACTGCGTTTTGTTTTTCAGATGATGTATAGCGGTGCTCGCTGGTAGCTTTTTACTGGGCTGAGAGCAAAATAGGATAGGAATTATTTACCGCCACCTGTGTGGCAAATCCCTTACAAACTGGCTTTAATAAAGTAGCATGGGTGTATGTATGTATGTATGTATGTATGTATGTATGTATGTATGTATGTATGTATGTATGTATGTATGTATGTATGTATGTATGTATGTATGTATGTATGTATTTATGTAAGTATGAGTAAAAACTCATACTTTAAAAGTACAGGTTTATCACCACGTTATTCCAGTGCTGCTTAGTGAAGGATCTAATGGTCTAAGTGCCTTGTTCTTATGCCGCCTATTTTGGAAGGTCACAGTTTAACGACTATGATCTTATGTTAACGGTTTTAACATTTTGGAGTATTGTTTATGTGATGTGTTATTTTATTAGTGACCATTAATTTCAATCAATAACGTTTTGTCCTTTATTACTTAACGGGTAACCGACCTCGCTTTGCTTCGGTTTTCTTATTTTTTTACAACTCATTGGAGTTTTATTAAGGATCCCTAATTTTTTTAAATATAATATAGCTTATGTTACTCGGGGATAGTGTAGCTTCCCAACAGTGAAAGAATTTTTGAAATCGGCTCAGTAGTTTCGGAGCCTATTCAATGCAAACAAAAAATCAAATTTTTTCCTCTATATATTAGTATAGATTTAAGAGGTGACATAAACTACTGAATAAATCGAAATATAAACCTTGCCGCTTTACGTTCAATTGCTTAGAAGTCAACTAATACCTCATCTGCTCATTAATACGACAAAATTAGACAGCATGCAGACAAATCCTTGCAAGAGATTCTAGTAACTTGAATTTGAGGCATAAAAGAGGTCTCAGGGTTCTTTCAAGAAAGTAATAATATCTTTTTAAATACAGTGAAAATGGTACTTTAAAATTTAGCCCCTTTCATCAATGCGTCGGGGATACGTAAATAAATTGTCATATAAATCTGGTTGCAAATCGTTTGGATACCGCCGCGTTTACACGTTAGTTTCTTAGTAATCGCGCGATACTCGCTTAGTGAATGAGTGCCACAAATAACATTGATATATGTTTATAGCGCCTGCTGAGGTGGTACAATGGATAGGAGATAGCGATTCTGCACCGGCTCACATGAAATTATACGGAATTAAAATATATGCTACTATCTTAACCGTGTTTCAAAGAAAAAAAAATCATTTAATTAATAGATAAAGTTGACTGTTGCTTAAATATCTTAAGAAATTGGTACTTAGCGATTAGTAACTTTAATTGACTGTAAAGTAAAAAAAATACATATTTTTTTCCTAACGAAGGATATAATCAAATACATCGCAAAATCACAATCACTAAAAAGCAATGTATTTTATGTAAATGGCCAACCAACGAGCCACCTGATAGCCAACGGTCACCGTCGACAATGGGCACGTCTATTAATTCAGCTACATCACAGGCACTCCTATGCAATGCTGGCCAAGACAAGAGAAAAGAAAAAGAAAACAACACATAAAGTATTCGATAACCATATCTTTCTCGATAATTAAACGTCAAACGCTATATCTCATGGAGGCCATACACGATCAAGTATACCTACTTGTCAAGTCTGCAGTTTGACTTGTCAAATTTGCAGTTTGACTTGACGCGGTATCCAGTGTGCATGAGACAGCTATATAGCCAGATCGCTATACCGTGGCCATACACGATTAAGTTTACTGCATGCCGCGTCAAGTCAAATAAATAAACGAAATATAAACCCTGTCCGCTTTACGTTCAGTTGCTTGAAGTAAATTCGAACACTTCATCAGCTCATTAATACGACAAAATTAGACAGCATGCAGACAAACCCTCGCAAGAGATTTCTAGTAACTTTAAACCATGAATTTGAGGCATAAAAGACGTCTAAGGGTTCTGAGGGGCAAACTGCAGACTTGATTGATCCACGGACATAAAAAAAGAACGGACGTAACCTTGTCTAATCGAGAGTGAAGCTGACAGCTCGCTTACCATGTGTGCGTAATTTTGTAATTTTTGATTCGCGATAGTGTCAATGTCGCAGCCGTATGGTGTCAATGTGTGGGTGTGTGTACTTGTACAAATACAGAGTTGGTATTCCTATGGCTTCACTGAATTTGTTCTTGGGATTACGTCCGTCTTTTTTTTACGTCCATGACTTGTATGGACTTCATCATGCCAGTAACTAAAACGCTATATCTCATAACCCAGCCCACAGCTCACGTCCCGGGTCAAACACTCCGCCTCGCAAAATAAACACAAATATCGTTGGTGTAATTGTATTAAATGCGACTTTATTGTTCAACGAAATGTATTTACATGGTTATATCTTTTAAATTGCGCCCGTATGTTGTATCCATGTTGACTCAACGTTAGCACAAACGCGTTAATATTATGTTGTTGTGTTACGTTAATGCTGTGTTTTACGTTAACGTAGTTAAGATAATGGTCACGGGGCATAGTTTGAGAAGCGACACATAATTAAAAAAATGTCAGAACGATTTATTGGTGAAAACTGTAGCCAAATCGATTATGCGGTTTCTCAGATATGCAGCAACTAACGAACAGACGAAAATTCTATAAAAATAATTGTAATCTATTGCGATTAACTGCTTAAATAAAATAATTATGTATCTGTTAATATAAAAGTTAAATTTATTCTAATCTATAAATTGGTAAACTAGCAGACATAGCACGTGTAAATGACACCAGACGAATTCGCGGTATACACTTGTACCCAATAATATATTTGACATCACCGCTCTGCCTTGATAATGCGAATAGCACGCCGCGCCTGCTCAATTGATATGTAAATGTAACTCGCAGCTTCGTCAGTTTGTTTATCGCTCAATTACTCGAGCGACGACTTAAACAGGTAATTAAGGCACTTGTCTCACAATAGTCGATTATTAGATTTTCTCAGTCGATTACATTGGCATAACTCGGTTCAATTAGTACAGCTAATCTTTCTTCTTTGCAAGCTAGGTAGAGTAGTAAAATAACAAGGATAGCTAGAGTGTAATTTGTGTAAAACCCGATAAAATTAGATACAGATTTTTCGAAGGCAATATAGGTTTTGTTAATAATTATTGTTTGTTACGTTTTAGTAGAGAAAACAATTGTGAAGTTGCTCCTCTAATTTACATTGACCCCTCGTATGAAAGTCACTCTATAAGCAAAATGAAGAGCCCAGGATTCGATTTCCGGCCGGGACAAAGAGAAAAAAGAGATTTTAAGTAGCTACTCATTAAATCACGACCACTTGCGAAACGATGTCTTAAGCACTTCTGGGCTGGGGATGGCAACTAGTTATCACGTTAGCTAAGGTTGATATCATTAGAGAACAGTCGGCAATTCATGTTGCAGGCTTTCGAGTTTGACCACTAACTCCTCACCAATCTGCCTTGGAGCAGCGTGGTGGAGTATGCTCTAGGTATCCCCATATAAGAGATTTGTTGATAGTTGATGGGTTTGACATCCTACTTGGTAGTTTCCATATAGGTAAGTATATAATATAAAGCAACTCTTGCCATTTGATGCCTCAAATGGCTGGAGCAATTTAATTCTATCCTAACTAACTAAATTACATGTGACTCAGAACCTCTTTGTCTCTTATTTATTGCTCAATTACATGCGAACAACTTAAGCAGGTGCTTAAGGTAATTGTTTCATAGGCGAGAGCTCTATTGGAAGCTATGTTATCCAAAGAGTTAGCGAGATGTTGGTATAATTGGTTAGTAACGTCAACTAGGACTGAAGGAAAGTGTGTCTTTAGGTAAGCAAAGAAGTCTGTATTTGTATAGGATTGATGTTCAGATATATTATGAAAAAACAGTAAATCAAATAATTATGATTTTTACTAATACACCGAACACAATTCAAACATACATTTTAAATACAGACGAGAATTTACGATTTTTGTATAGTAGGTACACCAGTATTAATTTATGCTGAATGAAATTAGATGTTTACTTCCTCTTACAAAAATAATAGTAAACAGGATATAGTAAACAGAATACATAGTAATCCTATTCATGATTAATCTTGTATAATTAGGTCTCCGGTAATACAGGGTGTATTTATCTTACTTATTATCTGTTTCATTATTTTCTTTTAACAAATAGATAGCTTAACGTTGACCGCTATTACTGAAACACATAGTTTAACAAACTGCGTATTTGTCGTCGTGTAGAACTTTAATCGGTTCTTAATTGTCGATTGTGTTGTGGGCGTGTCGTAATGAGTTGACAAGAATTCCCTCTTAGTGTTCAAAAATACGTACACAAATATAGACACAGTCCCCATGGGGTGTGCTAATGTACTCATTTAAGGAATCGTAGAGTATCGTCATTGTTATTTTTGTCATCTATTTTCATGAAGTTCTAACGTGCGATGAAGTATAAAACTCTGGAATGGAGTTCGAGATCAAAAATATTAAGAAAGAAATGTCACTGCTATAATGACGTTTCATGGATAGTCAACATTTCTGTACAGTTAATTGTGAAAATGAAATATTTTTAACAATTATTGACAACAAGTTGTTCATGTTGCCCTCGCACCGAGCAGGCCGGTTTCTGTCGCCTTTTACAACACCCTCTCTCTTCTACCGGCATGGCGTTAGGGTCAGTATTCTAACGCCTCAACTCAGAGTCACTAACGGTTACTTAAGTAAGTTCGCTCCTTAGTACAGAATTTGTATAATGATACTCTACTAAGGAGCGATTTAAGTAACCGTTGGTAGGAGGAAGAAGTATCAATATGGCCAGTTCCTATTTGAGCCACCGTTTGATAAAATAATTCAATTCTTAAACTCGTTTATAGTGACGGTAGCGGTACCACATTGTACCACATTTGTACATTGTAAGTACCACATTGTAAGAATTCAAAGCATAAAACTTTATTGAAAGTGAAATTGTTCTCCCGTGAAACAATAAAGCTTTTCTTTACGCGAGTCACTTAATAATGCAGTAATAAAATAAAACTTGTACCGTCGCCAATATATTCCGTATGTCGTCGTTTTTACGATAACGCTTAACATTTACTCTATTCATAGGGCTATAAGGACGAAATTTGTTTTTTACGTTAGCTACAAGCAACATAATATTACAAAACGATTTTCGTGTAATTCTTTAAAATTTTAAACTTATTTTTTCGTGAAGAAGGCCCGAAATCGCCTGTAATAATTTAGTAGACCCCGGTAAAACATTTGAGGCATGCTGAACAGTTAAAACGACTGTAACCCGATAGTATAGACACAGTAGATAATTAAAGTTTTATTGGTCGACTGTGGGTTTTTATATCGTCATAAATTTTATATAATCTGTTGTCTGTTCCTTCGTAATAAACTATTAAATGAACATATCGCGTGTGTGTGTGTGTTCAATTAAACATAGATTCTTAGAATGTATGCTTCTAGGTTGAACGCCTCAGAGTCAATAACGTTTACTTAAAGCGCTCCTTACTACAGAATCATCATACAAATTCTGTACTAAGGAGCGATTTGTTCTCCTTTCCTTTGTTGAAAACGTCAAGCGTTCTTCAAAAAAGGTGACATTGTTTTGGCGTTTCGGACAGAAAAAAATAAGCTCTATAGTTCTTAAAGTAACATACATGTATAAGCATGTATGAAGAACATGTATGTATGTAGGATAACTAGTGAATACCTACCCAGCGTGTGTTACTAGGTTACTACACTAAAAAATGTTATAGGTAGGTATGGTTAAAGACGAAAATCAAAAAGGTGCCTAATGCATTATTTTAGTGGTCTCAAACCATCTTCGCATTATTGCCCTTTAAATGAGACCAGTTTGGGGCACATCAGTTGGATGGTTTCAGAGTTTATAAAGGAATCGTACAAACATTTTGTTTGATTGGCCACTGTAATTAACACTATTTTAACTAATATTTAATGGATGTAACTTCAGAAATAAGTAGCTCAGCTATCTACGCAATCAATATTAAAATTGGAGCTGTCACGGCAGTAACGATGTCAAAGTAATCCATCCATTGTGCCGCGACAGCGCTTTCAACACCTACGACGTTGATGGATAGCCATAGACATAATACTACTAGACTAGACAAGCGGGCATTCTTTGCGTCACGCTATTAGAAAGAGAAAGAGACCAAGGAGACTCGCGTAACTCGTAAGTAAGACAAGGATAGGTTTACCTCCTGCCTTTCTTCGCAGCGTGACGGTTTCACTTACATATGCTCAGATACCTTGCCTAGTCTAGTAGTATTATGTCTATGTGGATAGCGGCTACATGCAAGGTTTTCAATACTTTTTATGAGATGGTTCGCACTATTCAAGTTGGAAGTTAACGTTATAAATCAACGTTCTGTCTTTGCGATTATCCAGCAATTCGCTTCGTACAGAAGATAAAATCATTGTGTTTACAAATTATAACAACAAACCAAATATTGACTAATCTAGAATTTAAAAAAAAATCCGACTGCGTCTAAAAAAGAAAAAACAACATACATGACATACAAATCAAATCAAATCAAATGTTTTTATTTAAAATTGGTTTGGTTTACAAACACTTTTTGAAAGTCATGCAAGCTACGCCAATGCTTCAACAAAGCCCTACTGTGAGAGGGCCCGGGAGAAGAAGCAGCAAGAAACTACCGGGGTTGTTTTTTTCCTGCTCATAGTTACAGATAGCACTTATCATTTACTACAATTTATATTCATAAAAGTCATGTCCAAGCAGTCTTGTCTTTAAAATAATCATCTAATTTGTAATATCCTTTCTTCATAAGAATGCTTTTAATATGAGTTTTTTTAAGGTAAGGCATTTCTGTAAATTTCGAAGGAATTATAAATCTTTACACATGTAAACGAGCCACCGGTTTTACATAGTCTAAAATTTGGTATAATCAGTTTAGCGTTGTTCCTCGTATTAATATTGTGGATGTCACTCTTCTTATGGAAATGATCGTAATATTTCTTAACATACAAAACATTATCCAATATGGTGTCTCCAATTTTTTAGGTAGGTACAAGTTTAAAATTAAATATTAAATGTATTTCTTGCATCAGATAAAAAGAAAACAAATCAAAATAAATAAATAAAGTCGCAATTACGTACGATATCCCATTAACATTTCCATAGCTTTATGAGTATTTAAGCGTAATAAAACTGTGACGAAGAATTTCTGAAATTTTCCGCTTCTCAAGGATTTATACTTGAACACGATTGTATTTTAAGATACATTGGCAATAAATAAAGTGATACTTACAAGTGTAATGTGATGTCGTGACTCCAATATTTCACGATCGTAAACATAATGGTGATTGATGGTAATTGCTGTTTATCGACGTTTTAATTTTATCCATATGTTATAATTATTCCGAGTTTACTGTTCTTCCTTGTACTAGATAATTATACAGCATTCTTTGAGTCGTTTGTGATCCATTGATCTGGATCTTAAAGCTGACTGCTATAGTCTACTAAGAAATTAAAAAATACATAGGCGTACATCAACATCTTTAAACATAAGTTAAGTAAGGTTTAAGGATAAATAAGGTCTTCCTTGGTAAAGTCATTTGTTTTCAAGAGACCGCAATTTGTTGTTACATTTATATTATTGGTCTATTATTTTCAAATATGTAAGTGCAGTCTAAGATAGCAAGAGGCTACATCCATCCTTGTGTTCAAGCCAACTTCCCCTGATCATAGTACAGCCTTAAAACAATTTAACTAATTTGGAATGGAGTCCACTGCGTCAGCTGCAGCCACTGTTCTGTATACTCATTGTCAGTTTCATAACTGTTTAGGTACCTAATGTTCAATCCTTTATCACTGGTCGGTGAGAAAAGAAAAGTAAAAAACCTTCCAAAATTAACCCTCTAATGTCAATGGAAAAATTTAGGAGTTGCGTCAATCCGTCAACGCCAGTGAAGAAAAAGCGGTTGTTTACGACGTTCGTGGAGTTCTCCGTCCATCCTGCAGCCCATAATGTTTATGGTGCTATTCTCCGGCCGTGCCGTGAAACAGAAAGAAGCAGTCGTACGCAACGCAATCCTGCGACATTGGATGTTAAGGTTGGTGGGTACTTTCTTACTGATTCTGATATTGGATTGGATATCTTACCGACCTAGGCATTACATATACATAATATACAGTCCGCGCATATATATCGAAGGATCGCCCCTGCGATTACCGCACAGGAAGGCTATTCTCTTTTGTAACTTGACAGCGGAGTTTCAAAATTGACGTTCGAGTTCTAGGATCACTTCACTTCGCAAGTGCCGTACTAGATGATTAGAGGATGACATATTTATTATTCTCGATCATCGAATTACGTCACCGTCGAAGCTCGTGTCCAATTGTCAAACGAAAAGTTAGTCAAGAGCTATCGCGTTCTCGAGTAAACTAAAGATTTTTGAAATAAAAATAAGTTATTTTTGTTATATTTTAGTTATTAGGTACTAATAAATACCATGGCTCGTTTGTTTGTGTTCAATTATTTATTTAATTTTACCGATTCGTTTATTCATACCGAGGCGAGGCCATCTTTAGTCGTTTGACGTTTGAGTTCGAGACTCCCTTCACTTCGCAAGTGCGTACCAAATGATTCGAGAATCACATATCAAGATCTCGGACTCAAACTTCAATTTTGACACTCATCGCGGAATCCGCTGTCAAGTTACAAAACTGAATAGCCCTGCAGGTAGTATTTGGTAGTATTTGAAGTTATGAACCTACTTTGTAGCGACCACGCTCCTTATAGAATCAACAGCACATGTGGCGTTTAGTGAAATAATGAATTGTTATTCCAAGTTTAGCTGCTTCTTATACCACCCGAAGGAAAACAACAAGACCACGGACGTTAAAAAAGACGGACGTAATCCCAAGAACAAATTCAGTGAAGCACCCATAGGAATACCAACTCTGTATTCGTACAAGTACACACACCCAAACATTGACACCACAAGGCTACGACATTGACACTATCGCGAATCAAAAATTACAAAATTGCGCACACATGGTAAGCGAGCTGTCAGCTGTCAGATTCACTCTCGATTAGACAAGGTTACGTCCGTTCTTTTTTTATGTCCGTGAACAAGACCTGCTGGTATCTTCAAACGGTTATCTTAGAAGCTCAAACGGAATCAATTGCTTAGTTTGCCCTTCAAAGCGTAAGAAATTGAGATTTTTTTGTCGGTTACTTCAACGAATCAAAGTTCGATTACTGACTTACCCTTCACATAAACATTTAACTTTCTATACGCATTATCAAAACTTCTTTTGTTTGGTCTCCTCAATATGTTTATCTCCTTACATATATGAGTTGAAATTTTGCGTATTGCTTTAGTTCTGATGACAATGCATTTTTGTGATAAGCGTGATCTGATAGTAACCTATGCGAGGTTTGGCTCTAGCGGATTAACAGCACAGTCCCAATTTTTTTCTCTAGTACACTGACATTATAAAATAGTGTACTTAGTTTTTTTTAACTTATTAACTTGTTTTCTTCTTATGCCACTAGAATGTCTCTCTCTTTAGAAACATACACGCTCAAGCAATTTATCCGATCTTACTCATTCGATTACTGACATAATCTTCATACTTATCACGTGTTCTTAACAGGTTATCGGAGCGTCTTTTGTTTTTCCTTCAAGTTCCCTTCATGCGTCCTTTCAGCACAGTGAAGCGTGCACGTCTTCATCTTAATTTCATAGAGAAGCCACAGATCAATTGATTGGGCGTCGCTATACGTCCGCCTCGATTGTTGCGTAAGGTTGCCTTGTAACAACGAGCTACGAAATTTTAACGTGCCTGTAAAAATAGGTATATTTTTTAATGTGTAACTGATCGCCCAACGATTTTGTCATTTTTGATTGATCCACCTGATGGTAAGTGGCCATTCACTATGGATATCAGTAACACCAAAGGCATCGCCGATGCGATACCAACCAAGAAAGAAAGTAGAGAAATAAAGAAGGAACTTGCTCCCAAGCCAATAACATAATTTCATACAACATAAGTAACATAATTCATTTCTAACATATTAATAATAATAATAAATAACGCTTCACACTCATAGCCCCACACTAGGATTTCCTAGTCGGTCCCGGTTGTTATCATAAGATAACAGTCTTTAAGCCATGTCGGAGGCTCTCGGGCGGTTTGAAAACTTCCGTCACTCGGATCGGCCACTAACCCCTGCACCAACCCGCACTGGAGCGGCGTGGTGGAGTATGCTCTAGGCCTCCTCAAGAGACCCAAGTGCCCAGTAGTGGGCCATTAATGGGTTGAAGCCATAGTAGTGAGAATAGTGATAACAAAACTGAGAATCTTTGTTGGTATCTAAACTATGTTTCTAAAGCATTCACTTTGTTTGATGTTACAAGAAATTTTACGGTTCTGTAGCGTAGATACCAGTAGTTACTACAATGTATTCTGTGCTATCGATACTAAATGGCTTTACAAGTGAAAAACAAATAAGTTTTGAATAACTATTTATCGTTATATATGTAGTTCTTTATGTTCATGTTTTTTTTATTAAAGTAACCAAAAAACGAACAGAGTATCTAACCATATGATGATCAGTGTCACCCATGGACATCGGTAGCTTTGATAAACAATAAATGTAATGACATTTTAGTAACATTTTTTATTATTTATTAAAAGTTAATTTGGGGTTTACAGTTGCTGCACTAACTATAACTATTATAACTTGCCAGCGTCGGCGTTCCCGCCAGCCTATGTCGTGGATGTCTTCAAGAAAAGAGTGAATAGGCTTTTAATAAGTTCTTTGGACCACATCTCCACTTACCATCAGGTGGGACTGGGGTCAAGCATTAACTTATTTGTGTAAAAAAAAATTGTTTTTGACCAAGATGCAGAGATTGTAGAGTTCAGTTTGTAGTCATTATCTCTTGTTATGTAGCCTGCGTTCGGCCCTTCTTAATAACTTTATAACTTTTTAACAATGATATTATAATGTAAAAAAGAGGTAGATATCTCAGTAGCACGCTGACAATGAAGAGTGTAAGAACAGGCAATTGACCGTTCTGCTCGTAGTCGCTCTGTCAGTACAAGATGATATGCACGCTGTTATTGTTGTCAGAAGTTCTTGACATTTGACATCTGGCGTTATAATGCCTTCGTGTATTATACCAGTGATTGCTGTAGTGAAACAAAAGATAAACATGTATGTGTTGTAGCTCTTTTCGGAACAGATTTTTTTTGTTGATTTGTAAGGTATAACATATCTATATTTTTTAAATATCGTTGCTTTTTAACAGGAAAAGCAGGATAAACTTGTTGTCTTGGCAAAGAATTTTACAAGAAATGTTTCAACTATATTTGGGATTGTTTTTACCATAACTTGCTTTGCTCTAAGTATTTATTTTCAGATTTAATTAGGTTTTTACTTTGTGATTATTATACCTACTTGTAAATAAGAGGTTGAAATCATTACCGTCACTGGAGCATCCAGTATTAAAATAGCGATTTACATTTGTTACAAATATGGGTAGACATTTTCAAATAAATTGATTTTTATGGCATTTGAAATAAAATCATTCCTATTATATTTATCAAAACACTCAAAACTATCCCTCCTCCGCTACGATTATCGATCCTTCATTTATCACGCAACCTATTGACAGTTCACTACAGAACGTCATAAATCAAGATGGCTGCCAACATGGCGACGCGTTTGACAGTTATCGCGTGTTGCGCGGGAACATTAAACTCATTGATATTTATTGCTCAATCGCGTTCCTCCTCCTGATTTATCGTTAATAGATTCCCTCTATTGTTTATTTTATCAGTCGTAATCGTGTTCAGTTCAAATATGTTTTAAACTATTTTAATAGCTTTTCAGTTAACATTTCTCGCTTGTATCGATTGATTTAGTCATTTGTTTTTATTGATTTATGACCCCAAAAGTAGGTATGGTTGTACCAATGAAATCACCTGTTATGAGTTGACACGACCTTAATTTAAATACCTGTGTATATCTTGAAGGGACGTCAATTAAATTCAAGTACTCTATTATAAGTACTATTATGTCTTCTGCGGTACTATCATTGCTATGATGACTAACGTACATTTGTATTTGAAAGTATTTCCTTCAGATCCCATACTTGTTTTCCAGTTGTATGCTTTTCCTCCCAAGTATTCTATAAACTCGAAGCAAAAAGTGCTTATCAATTTTTGCCACCATACCTGCCCTACATTCACAACACACGTTAAGATTAAATTTTGCTGGCACACCAATTTTTTTCATAGCATAAGTACAGTCTATTCCATTTATCCCCGGCACTAAACATTCGCATTGTATTGCCCGCCCCCGGAGAACGGACGTAAAAGTCAATACATAAGAGCGGAGTGGTCATAAGATTTTATACGCACCATTACGCACGCCTAAGTGACGCGTAAATTCTTATAACTCGCGTAAGTATTCAAAATATGAAGGACGCGGTCGTTAAAGGCCCGGCATCGGGTAGGGTCAGCAACGTTGACTATGTATTTTTTATTTTATCAATATTGTACGATCAAACAATTATTTTTATTTATTTTATTTATTTCAATTTTATTTTCAGACGACTAAGGCCCATAGAAAAAAAATATATTTATTGATATGTTTAAACAATTTAGTATGCAATAAAACTGATTTGTTTATTATTTAATTCAGTAATTAACTCCGTAAAAAATGTTATGTCACTTGTTTGGATGAGGGAAATCATAAATTTCTTCCCAAGTGAAAGCCCGTGGTGAACTCAGATAAACGATGCGCCAGGGTTCTTCTGTTTTAGTTTCCTGGACTCTGTGAAACGAGTTTAATCTCGACAGTACTAACTCGTTTGTAGAGTATTTTTTACCCTAGCTACCAACTACCTGTATTCTAAAATCGAAAAAATAAAATTTATAGGTATCCCCAACTCCTCTTTTAGTCGGTAACAGTATGATGACGCCTTTAATGTTACAGCTGATGTTCACGGGTAATGGTGAACACTTATCACCAGATTGTCATTTGTCATATTCGCAAGAAAGTGTGCCAGTATTAAATTAATAAATAATTGATAACGCTTCTCACTCATACCCATACACTAGGATTCCGTGTCGTGAGTGCCATGGACAACACATAGAGACAAGAACACTCACACCCAGACCGAACAGAAATTCAAACACATCATTCAAATTTCCGCCTCGCTGGGAATCGATCCCAGGACCCTTGGCGCGGCGATCCGGCATGATAACCATCGCGCCACACAGGTCGTCAGATATTGTTCTATTTGTACTTGGTTCTTAATACGTCTCAATAACAGACGAAAGAAGCACAAAACGGAAGAATTATGGTTTATAATGCTAATTGCTAACGTTAGTCGAACAACGTTGTGTCATTTCTGCCGACGGTACCTACTGCCTACCCTACTATTCATTTGTGTGATATACTATAGCATTTGTTGATGTTAACCTCTCGGGGCGTTATACGAGTACAACTCGTAAGTATATGAATAATAAACGTTACTATGAATAATAAAGTTATAACAGCATAAGTGTTTGTTATAGGACTTATCAAAGATATTTTGATCTCTTCAACAAAGGCATAGAAAAAAGAAAATGTGTAAAATGTGTGTAATAATTTTTTTTTGAAATTGAAATAATTGGGTTGTGATTATTTGTGATGACATATTGTGTTTATTGGGTATGTGTCAAACTGTCCATGCCAATTGCTACATACATCGTTTCGCTCCAGGCCTCCTTTATTAATGACCGTTTACGGTGATCTTAACCATTATTTCTTGATAAAGGTAAAGTAGACAATACAACCAAAACAATAATGTTGTAACTTTTTGACAGGGGCTAGCCACTTAAAATGGATTGTGGAACTGGAATAGAATAAAAAGAGCCAGGTACAAGTTTATAGAATGGATTATGATCAAAGACAATTCAAGTAATAGATACACAGGATACACTACATTTATTACGCGGAAAGAAAAAAAACAAGGCTTGTCATTGCAAATTGCCCGCCGAGCGGCGGCTGTCAGCTGTCACCGGCGCAGCGCGCGTTCTGTCAGCGCTGACAACCTGACACCCGCCAGGCGCCAATTAACATAAATCTCGCAACTGACAATTAAACTTCGTCTGTGACGTTCGTTTATAACATCCTGCTTTGGTGTGGACTGTGGATGCACTCTTCTGTTTTTTTCGATTTCAATGTTTGAATTACTTACATTTCCATACAGTTAAAATATTGATTAAAATTAAATATTTATGTAGCATTTAAAGTATTATCTGGGATATTTTCTCGTTACTCTGTGTTGGCAATAAAGTGAAACTTTTTGTCTTATGTCACATCATCTCTCTTGCCGCTTTTCAGTATGTTTTTTTATCTAAAAGTACTGACTTATGCTCCAACTCAGAGTCACTAACGGTTACTTTAACCGCTCCTTAGTAAACCTATTTGGAATAAATAAATCAAAATATATTTTAGGGGGTCATTTGTGATTTTATGTCAAATGAAATTAACACTCACAAAATATATAATATGTATGCATTTTATGATACACCTCTCTCCCTTTAAGTTTTTTAATAATAAATAACGCTTACACACTCATACCGCGCAGCAGGGTTTTTACCTGTGTCGCGGATAATAATGACGATATTATCATTATGATCATTTAATTTGATAATACTAATAATACCTATGTCAACGAATTTATGTAAATTCATAACAATTTTAAATATTTAAATTGAATAAAAGGCATGTTAAATTTTGCACAAACCGTAAGAAACCAATATTTTTGTGTAGGTAATAAGTAAATTGAACAAAATTTAAGACGATATTTTAAAACAGATACTTAATTATTAAAAATGTTAAATGTAGAAAACATCATGTGTTCCACCTTAAGTCAGGACTTAGTGTTTGTTGCCATATTTTTTTTAAATAGCCGGCAAACGAGCTGACGATCCAGCGTCTTTTCCTTGTATACAACGCCAGAACGCAGCCATAGGAAACTGCTCGCGTATATATTGTAATGCTGTTTTTAAATTTGTTATTACAATGCATACACGAATTTTGCGTACTGATCGCGTATAGTTTGTATCGTAAGATGCTCGCGTCTTCGTTCCAAACTATACTACACTTCGGGATCTCTGCCTTTTCGCCGAATATTGTTTGGCAGATTATCACTTGCCAACTAACGTTTCGCAGCATTCATTTAGTTGTATATATTATTTACCAAATGATGTATTGAGTAAAGTGACAAATCATTATACGATAATTACAAAATTTCATTATATGCACTTTTAGGGAGAATTTAGGGGTTTTTGATACACGAACAGGCTTCCAAACATCTCCGGCGCTGCGGGAAGTGCAGCCCCTCCGCCCTTGCGTAACAAACTGCAGGCACTCCATGTTCGCCTACGCAGCTTCGGCTTTTTGGTCGCTTGCGGCGACCAGCCTCAGCCGCTTCGGCTCACATGGTGCCTGCAGTTTGTTACAGCGGGCGGGGGCTGCTCTCCCTCCGCACCTCCGGGGTTTACATTCACTCTAGGGGTAGGGCAGACTAGTACCACGTGGGGTCGGGGTTGACTAAGTCGGTTCTGTCACCAATTTTGAAAAATTATCCGCCCTCCACTCCCCCGTCACGGGGGTTCCGATGCACACACGATTAGTCCGTATGCGTAATGGCGCTGTACATTATGGAACAAGATATACTTCTACGTCTTCTAATAAGTATATGCGATTATTTGCGTACTGCTCGTGTATGGATTGGAAGAACTTAGTAAAAAAGTTAGTTCCAATCTATACGTGGTTAGTTTCATACCCCTGCGTTCTGGCCTTGTACAGAATGGCAAAACGCGACGATCCACCTGACGGTAAGTGGCTATCGTCGCCCATAACCTCAGCAACAACAAAGGTATCACTGATGCGTTGCCGCAAAGAAAGAGAGAAGAAAAAGAAAGAAGGAACTGGCTCTCAAGCTCCCAGCCGGAACATGATGAGTCGTTTGGCGGCTGACTCATACTGTAGCTATCCAGGCGAACGCCATGGAGAAATAATAATAGCAATAATGGTATTAATTAACAATTAAAATCAATATTATCAATATAATCCCTCGAAGGGCCCTACCACCAGCGGGCCGGATTTAGTCGCCTCTTACGACACCCATCCGGCATGGGATTGGTGTTAGTATTCTAAGCCGCCTCAATACGGTTAAAATATAAATTATAAAATAAGCATAATAACTCATACGATAGAAAATGAAAAAGACATAAACATTGTTCATTTCAACCACTCGCTTGTTAATTGCGCGGTAAGCAGCGCTGACAGCTGTCAAGTTGGCTGTCAGTTGTCACCGCTGACGGCTGGCACCCGCCGAGCGGCGAGTTACATTAAGCCCACCGGTGACAATTAAACTGGTCGTTTAAGTCCGTGTCGATTGCTGGTATGTTTTTATTAATACCGTTGTATTGTCTTATACTGTAAATGTACTGATAGACATGCTTTATATTGGAAAAACTTGCTATGAGAATGCTAAGACTAGCAGTTGCGCTTGCGTATGACTGTATTGCTAATGTCTATCGAGTAGGCCTACCGACTTCAAATTGAATTGACACCTGACGTCATAAAGAACTGCAACAACCATTTATTATCAATGATATTATTTAAGGATCACGGGCCTAAAAAAAAGACGGACGTACCTAATCCCGACAACAAATTCAGTGAAGCACCCATAGTAATACCGACTCTCTATTCGTACAAGTACACACACCCACACATTGACACCGTACTGCTTCAATCGCGAATCAAAACTTACGCACACATGGTAAACGGGCGGCCGTTGCTATGCTTCACTCTCGATTAGACGAGGTTACGTCCGGTTTTTTTTTAGGTCCGTGCTGAGGACATTATAGCGTAAAAAAGATGCTATCTACTATTTAGAGGGGTCGACTGCGCGTACTATTTCATTAAAATCATATTTGGTAACCGCGACTGAATTCACCGAAACACCATAAAGTTCAATTTCCTAGAACATTGTTTAAATATTGCGAACGTCAGCGCTCCCTGCCGCTGCTATAAATAACGTGTCTCACACATTTTTCTGTCGTAAACAACGATAAGGTTAGAATATTGCATATAAAATTGATGGCCGCTGTTTAGAGTGCGTCCATAAAGTGGAACGAGCTGCGCCTATCTCGATGATGCGCCGTTAATATAGCCGATACTGCCTTAGGCACGGTTCATGCGTGTAGCGGTTCGACCGCTGAACTGCTTCGATTCGTTCACTGTTCGATACCCGTTGTCCCCGACTCAAAAGATGTTGTAAGTTTGACGTGACTGGGTATTTGTCTGTGGCATCGCAGCTCCTAAATAAATAGACCGATTATGATGCGGTTTTTTTGTTGAAAGCTGATGTGATCCAGATTGTTCTTTCTCTGTTTCTCTGTTTTATGTCAATAAATCCATCGAGGTTTTTCATAGGCAGTGCCGTGTTAAAGCATGCAGGGACCCCTGAGCACGCGTGTGTTGAGGACCCCTTTTAGAAAGATTAGACACTAATAAGTTCGTTCGCTCCCGCTATCATTCAGGGTTTTAAGTGACTCTATACCACTTATATGTATTGCAATAAAATAAAATACTGAATATTAATTTAAAAAATGAGTGCGTGTAACCGTCACACGCGATTGTAGTAAAACTTTTTTCTGCATAACTCCCAAATAATATATTTAATCAGTTAGTCGCGCCTAAAGAAATTTTACTTCAACGTCCACACGTTTGCTGCTCCCTGTTCGCTCCCTGTTTGACGACCCACCAACGCACGCACCAAGCTTCTGGGAAATTTGAATGATGAGTTTGAATTTCTGTTCTCGGTCTGGGTGTGAATGTCCTTGTCTAGTGTGTCGTCCATGGCACCCACGACACAGGGAGTCCTAGTGTGGGGCTATGAGTGTGAAGCGTTATTTATTTATTAACTACTTTTACATCACAACTGCAAGCCGTCTGGGCTCTCCGCTAAGCCAACCCTACGGCACGGCGTATTAATACGCCGCTTACCGCGTTACGTTATGTTATGGGCGAGTCGGCTTCAGTAATTGTTTAGGGCTGTAGCGATATAGCCAGTAACTCGGGGTTTATCTCATGATTTGTGAGTTATAAGAGAAATTTAACATAGTAATGGGCTATCCAAGCGTACTACTACTCATAACTTAGTTACTAAGTGAGTGAGGAGAGGAAGGATCTATTTCAGTACGTATATCTTTATCTTCGGCAAGTTCCTGGATTTAACGTGTTAACTTTTACCCAGAAAGCAAATGGTACAAAATGCTTCGTTTCATGTTTAGAAAGCGCTGTAGTATTTCGTTTAATGTATAAAAGTAAATGTACATGTAAAGGACTCTTCATACGTCGATCTAAATACATGTGCAACGTGTATCCTTTCACATGTGTCGATTTGAGTAATTTTTTTTTAACTTATACTCAATTGAATTTAACATATCACCTATATCAATGGTACATTCAAGAAAGTTGTATACTGATTAAAATAAAGCCTTAAAACTTATTCCATAAACAACAAAAGATGTCGCGTCGAGTTTTTCATGTTATTTACATGAAAAATGTAAAGTTTTATGGAGGGAAATAAAACGAGGGAAGGTTTTTACGGCGAGACCCCTGACATTGGGGCCCTAACGGGGCTCGGGGCCGCTTCCGGCAAATTCACTCTGGACATAACCGTTTTCCTTACAGGAGTATAAAAATTTAGTACCGCTCAGTGGCCGTGTTGCTGAGTTACTGGGTTAAGACAGCGATGCTCAAAGTTTCCGTGGTATCGCTAGAGAAATAAATCTGCCTTATAGTTGAACATGGAATATATTTTGTAGGGTTAAGACACTTATGCAATATGCAAAGTTATAGGGTGATAAAATATGTTTGTAAGGGTCTAAAGATTATCTGTGAACACGGACGTAAAAAAAGAACGGACGTAACCTTGTCTCATCGAGAGTGAAGCATAGCACTGACAGCTCGATTACCATGTGTGCGTAATTTTGTAATTTTTGATTCGTGATGGTGTCAATGTCATAGCAGTATGGTGTCAATGTGTGGGTGTGTGTACTTGTACGAATAGAGAGTTGGTATTACTATGGGTGCTTCACTGAATTTGTTCTTGGGATTACGTCCGTCTTTTTTTACGTCCGTGTCTGTGAATTGAAATAGTTGTATTATTGACTTGTATTGTCTCCGAATGACAAAGAGGGCAGCTCTAGTCATCTATCCAACAACGATACCCATAGTTGCTTATCGATTGATATTAGACTAGTTAGAATCTACACAGATCATCTCACATGTGCTATAAGCAACAATTAGTATTCACTGAGGTAATCTAAGCACGAAACAGACATTCTCAAGACCGCAGTCAAAGGGAATGCGGTCACGAGGATAATATTTTACGAAGAAAAACAATTACACCTCAATTACCAGATATATATTCAACGCGTAGCCCTCTTATGTCACCGCAGTCTTGAAACAATCATACAAAAGCGAACAGAATCCGAAACGCCCTCATTACTTGACGGGGTCATTTGGGGCAATTAGAAATTCCGGCCGATGGCATCCGATAAATAAGCGCTGACACTAGCGAAATAATGGTGACGTTTTTGTGAAATGTAAAACGAGACCGCGTCTGTGGACCGAGAGCTTCGGGCGATATTGCAGTGCGTTTCACATAAGTTTGCACTTCGCTATTATGTTTATAGCATTGAATAAGTGTTTTAAAATATCAGAAAACACTCACTCTTGAGTATCACCTAATATGAGTGATATGATATAGTTATTAACAGTTTTTTCAACACTGACAATAATATCAACAATTCTCATTTTTGTTTCTACATTACTTGAAAAGACAAAATGAAATGTTCTCAAAAAATGTTATCAATACATCAACTTGTTCAAGCAAATTAATAGAATAAAAAATTGCTTTCGTTTAATATTTGATTTTATCTGGGGGCACGGCAGTGCCCCCGCCAAGTCGAGCAAAAAAGCGGCACGGCCGTACCATCCTTTTCTCGAAGCAATTCAGGCCATTTTCGACACCCTATAACTTCGTTGTGGATAAAGCTAGAAGCCTGAATTTTTAATAACCAAGCAGGCATTGTATAAACTCGGTATATTTCAAATTTCATTCAATTTGAACCAGTAGTTTAAGAATTATAACTAGTCAAAGTTTCTTAATTTCGTCACTCACTGACTGACTGACCGATCATCAAAACTCTAAGGCACTTCTAGTAGACATAGAAGCTTCAAATTTGGAACACAATTATTGTTTAGTGTATAGATCAAGGAAAAACTAAAATATTTTGCAATTTCGGTCCAGTTTTCTAGATACATCAACTGCATAAATAACTTTGTAATCCCATATAAATATATAGGATTACAAAGTTACATTTGCAGTTAATTAATCACTGTACCTGTATAACAAAGTAACATTTGCAGTGACTGAATCAGTGTACCTGTATATAATATAATGGAATAATAGGTGTAGATAGGTACCTAGATATAATTATGTTCAAAGGTAACTTGTAAAAGGAAAAAAAGTAGAAGGAACTATCTACAAAAAGAAATGAGATGCCATCAAAAACAAAACTTGTAAAAAAAACCAAGTCTCGCAACTCAGTTCTTCTACCGTAAAAAGTTGTGAGATCCATGTAATACCAAGTCGGTTAATTTATTCAGTTCCTACTTAAGGGTCCTTCTGTCTTAAGTTATTACGTAATTAGCTAACCTAACAAGTAACAACATCTTATAGTGACCATATTATCAATATTAAAAATCTTTTATGTTTTAAATAAATAGATTGACTTGGCAATCGCACTAAACAATCAAATTTAATATGATACGTAGGTATTACTTGTGAGATACATTGTGTTTTCATGCGATGGTCAAGTCGATCTATTTATTTAATACATAAAAGATTTTTAATATTGATAATATGGTCACTATAAGATGTTGTTACTTGTTAGGTTAGCTAATTACGTAATAACTTAAGACAGAAGGACCCTTAAGTAGGAACTGAATAAATTAACCGACTTGGTATTACATGGATCTCACAACTTTTTACGGTAGAAGAACTGAGTTGCGAGACTTGGTTTTTTTTACAAGTTTTGTTTTTGATAGCATACAAGATCGATGGCTACTAAACCTCGCATTTTATGATAAAAATTATCACAATGTGCGTCACCACACAATTGGTATATTGTTAGTTATTAAATAACAGCTGTCATGGGACGGCTGACAGATGTGAAACATCGAAATGCGCCGCCACGATCGCCAAGTCTAAAATCAGGTTTACCCCTCGCGTAAAGATGTTTCACATCAATAATACAACTATTTCTTGAAATTCAGCCTCCCCTTTACCCAATTTGTATTCTTATCAAACACACGTTCCAAAAACAATTGCTTTTAGAGTGAAATTGAGCAAAACGTACCCCCAGCTCCGGGTTCAAATCCCATTGTCGGTTGTCGGGCATTAATCACTCACAATGGCGGCCGCTGTCAGTGCTGTCACCGCAGACAGTGACATGTCGTCGGTCTGTCGATCGCGACATGTCTAATTTAGTTCCATTCCGTTATTAATTTGTGAACGCAATAACTGAACACTGAACACTGTTTCAATTGATGCTTGCTGCTCGTACGATCGTTAACGTTTTTGCTGTTATTGATACGTTATTTCCTTTTAATGGTAATGCTTAACAATGCTTGTTATTTTTATTAAAGTAAAAACATAAGAAATTATCAGGTGTTTTTTGTGTAATTGATACAGGTGAAAATTTAAAAACGTTAAGTAAAATGTAGTAACTATAGATACCTACTAACTATGCATGATTATGGGTTATAGTCTTCGATCACTAATAACAGAACGTTATAGTCATTATAAATACAGAGTTAGAGGATGGAGAGTACAATGTAATGCTATACTCGTATTATTACCATTATTACATTGCAATCACGGACGTAAAAAAAGAACGGACCTAACCTTGTCTAATCGGGAGTGAAGCATAGCAATGACAGCTCACTTACCATGTTTGAGTAATTTTGTAATTTTTGTTTCGCGATGGTTTCAATGTCATAGCAGTATGGTGTCAATGTGTGGGTGTGTGTACTTGTACGAATAGAGAGTTGGTATTACTATGGGTGCTTCACTGAATTTGTTGTTGGGATTACGTCCGTCTTTTTTTTACGTTCGTGATTGCACTATGAATAATAAGTTTTTTAACACCTTAATTATTAATATACAAATAAATTGAAATTTCTTATTATTTGAAGAAAAAGTTTACGGCACAATTATATTTTATATTCTACAGAATAAATTAGCTTAAGATAGAACTGACTTCAGCCCATGAATGAGCCGTCACAGGCATGGCTCCTGAGGAGACTCAGAGCATCTGCATACTTCACCACGCTGTTTCATTTAGAAAGGGTTAGACTATGGCCTGAGTGCCTCTAGAGGTAGGATTTAACTACTCACTTAACCTGTCTGTGTAATTGTTAATCCCTTTAATGTGAAATGGTAATAACAAGAACAAAAAAAAAATGGTTAATTCACCGTAAATTAAATGTCCTATCTGTCGGTAGTGGTCACAGAAATTAAACTTATAAAAATATCTTTATAGCAATCTCAAATGACACAGCCCAAGGTGATAGGCGCGAGACATCGTGTGAGATAATCTTGGTGTCTAGACTCAGAAGTGTCACAAACCGACGGCAATCTAATAGCAATCTTGCACGATGAAGTTTAACGGTCATTTTCCTTGAAAGAATTACAAAAAAATAGCTGATTTCAAATTAGTCTTCGTTTGATAAAACTTAAAATCTGAATGACTAAAATTATGGCCAAACAAAATCGATTCCTCATGGTTCATCATATTGATTTTTAAAAATATGGATGGCCAATCTCTGGAAGTATGTATAGTTATCGTTTCCAATAAAAAACTCAAAACCGTCAAAAATTACGAAGTTCTAAGGTAAAAAACATGGAAAATAAAAAAAGTTAAGACATAGTCTTTAGAAGTTAAAAGATTTAGGAATCATATTAACGAAGTATTAGACCGCAATACTTACTGGGTCGAAATATCTGCATATAAAGTACTTATCGTGAATTCATAAATTACTTATTTATTTGTTAATTTAAATTATAAATAGACGACAGCAGCGACAGGGCTCGTCAAACTTTCCAAAGGACATCGATTCCATATTCCAAGGCGCGTTGTATGTACTCGCACAGAGTATATTAATCCATGCACAGTGGGCGGTTGTCGCTCACTGGCCGTCAATTTACGATATGTTCTACCCACGGAACACAGACACCAGGTTCTACCGCATACGTTTTTGTCTAGTAACCGCGCCGCTAACGTTGTTTCACGGTTTCAGGGAGAGGATTGCTTCGCTGTTATCAGTAGATTTTGTTTGTAAAAATCACGGACCTGAAAAAAAGACTGACGTCTTTCGAGAGATTCCTCGTCTAATCGAGAGTGAAGCATAGCAATGGCCGCCCGCTTACGATGTGTGCGTAATTTTTGATCGATTGAAGCAGTGAAGTGTCAATGTGTGGGTGTGTGTACTTGTACGAACAGTGAGTTGGTATTACTATGGATGCTTCACTGAATTTGTTCTTGGGATTACGTCCGTCTTTTTTTTTAGGTCCGCGGTAAAAATGTGGTAATCCTCTACTATTAATAAATCCCTCTTTTATGGGATTAAGATGTTGCGAACAGTGACATCTATAGTTTCAATGGTAATCTAACCTATGAAACTACATTGGCCATTAAAACTGCAAATATCGGTAAATATAAAGAGCGGGAATTACCAAAGTAATTTACATACAGTACAATTTTATATAAATTATAGGTTAATGCTTAACTACCATCCCACCTGATGATAACTGTCAATGTAGGCGTACAAAAAATGTACGGAACACAATTTTTATAAGCCAAGCTTGCACTTAGATCGTTGACGAGTTCGCCCTCGCTACGGAGTAGCCAGAAGCCGACCTATAAATTATTTATCACTCGCGTTCCCATTTACATAATAGACAGCGCTTAAGTTATTGATGATTGTTGTTTTAAACAAGCGGTTTGCGGGGAATTTTTAATGGACTGTAATTCCCACGAAGGAAACGATTAGAGGGAACGTGTTTCAACTTTTATCTTTTGAATTAAACTCTCTGGTTATTAAGACCTGTACATGTATAAAATCCTTCCGAAGCTAGTCGAATTACATTAATTTTTTATGTTTTTTTTTACATTACACTAATTTTACAATTACACAATTTTTTTTTATTTTTTTTTATCTTTCTTTCATTTAATTCTTCCACTCAACAGCTTCCTTTAGCTTCTTTCAGCTATCGTCTTTTGTGTTCTATTCTGGATAGTTGTATGGAAGAAATTGCTTATTACTCGTAGTTAGAGTAAGAGAGTCAGTTGCAAACTATTGTTGCATATTCAGAATAAAAACCTCAGACATACTCAGAATAAAAACCTCGTAGATAGTATAATAATACTATCTACGGGGTTTTTATTCTGCTTTATTAGTTACTGTTTGCAGATAATATTTCATAAAGAGTATTAGTAGATATTATATCTATTTAAGATCTTGAAGAGCAGTTATTTTCAACTGCAAAACTTATAACGTGAGACACTTGACAACCCGTCATGTTACGTGTGTACACTGTCAATTAGTGTTCGTTGTTTCACCGTGCAGTTGTTTATTCACAGTATTCACAAACTGTATAGTTTGTAACTCACATTCGTTTAAGACACCCGGTGCGGTTCTATATAATAATATAATACGAGTAACCGCCCTCGCTTTGCTTCGGTTTTTTATTTTTTTACACCTTGGGTTACATTATTGGAGTTTTATTAAGGATCCCTATTTTTTTTTGAAATATAGCCTATGTTATTCGGGGATAGTGTAGCTTTCCAACAGTGAAAGAATTTTTCAAATCAGTTCAGGAGTTTCGGAGCCTATTCAATGCAAACAAAAAATCAAATCTTTCCTCTTTATATTAGTATAGAAGATAGGTACACTTCTAATTTAAAGTTTCGAGCGTAGAAGTACCTATCAGTTGATTGTCGTGGGTGCCATAGATACTATCACATATAGATAAGATCAAACACAGCCAGACAGAAAAGAGAATATCATCAATATCATCCTCCAAATTTTTGCTTCGCTACAAATCGAACTCAGGACCCTTCGGTTCGGTATGGTAACCATCGCCACACGGGTCGTCAAAACTCAATCTCTTTCAATAAAAAAATCTGGTATAATTATGTCGATTGCAAAATTCGTGGACGGGAAGTTAAAAAAACCACTTACCCACCAGAACTGTCAATTGAAAGGCGCTCAAGTGACAAATAATTTTACTTTGATGGATATTTATCACTTCCGTACACCGACTGGTCAGGAAACTTCCACTTGACCGTACAGCCGACCACAATATGCATCACTACATCTCCCAAAACTAACGCTTTTTAAACCTTAGCACATAGACTTTAGGGTCTACTTTAAAATGAACTGACGTTTCGAAAAGGTCGCGGCTACGTAGCAGATTGTATTTTACGTGGCTTTACGGTCGAAAGCCCACTTGTATGGTCGCTGTAACTTGAGCTGTTTTATTTGCTTTTCAAATGCATATTTCATGTTTTGGACGACACTTGAGTTTAATGAAAAGCGTCAAAGGAAGTAAGTGTAGTGTATACTAAGAAGTTCATTAGTTTTTATCGCATTTAAATTTGAAACTTCGCATTAACGAAAAGCTGAACTAGAATGGCTGTGCTATTCATCACCTCGCAAATATATTTTTTAACTTGCAACACGTTTAAATATTATGTGTAAGTGAATTAATAATTTATTTAATTTTTTATTTTATTAAGTTTACCAACGGTAGTTACATTTTACTAAATCTTAAATCTAATCTATAAAATAAACAAAACAATAAATGTACCACCACTTATAGGTAAACATCACATGCAAAAGCAATGTAAACATAAAAAGATACAATGTAATGAAAACCAAAAAAGAAAAAAAGGCACAATGAAAATTACATAATACATAGTTTCAGCTATTGTGGCTTTAAATTTAATTTACACACAAGTCATTTTAACCTGGTATAAGCTCAGACAAATATGGTCTGAAGGTATAAGATAAAATTTAAATAAATATCTGTGCTCTGTTGCGTATAATAATATCTTTATAATTTATATGTATTTCCTTACTAAGCGATACAGAGAAAAGTACTGTAGTAGAGCTGATGTATGATATTGTGAGCGTTTACCCACAACCAGAGGCCATACAATTATCAGTCACATAAACGCCTGCGCTGGCCGGAAATCGAACCTGAGATCATTTTGGAGAGAGAGACTACCAAATGAACTACGGGATTGTCGAATTTAGAAATTTCACATTTCCTCTCTGTTTTTACCTCTAGGTACATTCAGTATCGAACCCATCCTGTTTACATAAAAAATTATCACTCAAACCATCTAAAGGCCAATGCATACTTAACGGGTTTTTCCCGTACGGGACGGGATTCCGCTGCGTATGCATGCACTATCGTATACATTTTCCATGAAACGATGTTTCCAAAACTTCACGTCCCGCCCCGTACGTGAAAAACCCATTACGATCCTATGCATTGGCTTTAAATCTCTACTTATCACCACATGTAATTAAATAATATAAGGAAAAATTGATTAGTGACACATTTTGAATTATCATGTTAAATATCATTATTATTTCAGAATTGTCGAGATATTATTAGATATCTTATTAAACCAATCAACAAAATGATGATCTGATAATGATTCGATGTAAGTTAGATCAGATTTAATGACCTGATATAAAATAATAACACTGTAATTCACTTAACCTGTATTGTTACTTAAAATCAATAATCAAGATACATAGATACCAATGATAATTATTATTAACTAATTAATATGTCCTTTATGTGAATAACAAATGTGTCCACGAGGCACCTAGAAAAATTAACAAATTGTCGCGACAATCCGACAATCCGACACAGTTGTATAGAACAGTTTGTTGAATTGATGACAATTTGACTGTCACGTAGGACGTGGCAGTTTGCCATTTTTATGGATCAACTCTGATGGTAAGTTATCACTATCGCACATGGTCATCAGATATACTAAAAGCATAAGATGTTTTCCGGCCAAGAAAAAAGAGTGAAAATAGGAAGAAAAAAATATACATAATATATGTTTTCCTCAAACAAATCTTGAGTTTTAGGCTGGTTTTAGTGTCACGCTGACTATCGGCGCTGACAGGTCAGCGCGTAGCCTGTCAGCGCTGAGGGTGAGCGCGAAACGTTTCAGTATCGTGCTGATCGCCTCGGAGTACAGAGCAGACGCAAAATGCGGAGAGCAATAATCATTGCTGCTTTTTACTACCTATCCAAAAGAAGAAGACTTCATGTTCATCTATTGATAGAGCAGAGAGCCGTCGCAGGAGAATTTGTTTTTAAAATTTGAAATATATTCGAATAGTGTGACAACAATATCCTCCCAGGATTTGTTTCTTGCGTCTATATTTCTATAGAGAGCATCGGATGCATCCCACAAATTCCTTCTTAGGCGTATCCACATCGCGATTTGACATCTCTGTACACGCTGATGGCGTCCGCTCGGCTAGACAGAGGCGCGAGTGTGACGGGCAGCGCCGACTGCTACGCGGCGCTACGCTGCTGAGCTGTCAGCGCTGACCACCGTCCGCGCTGATAGCTACGCGTTATTCAAAAACGCTTCCTAGAATTTCATATATTTTACCTATCAGCGCTGACGGTCCGCGAGCGGTCAGCGTGACACTAAAACCAGCCTTAAAGTGACTAGACCGTACCAACGAGTAGCTCTAAGAACGTATCCTGTGAACCATTTAAACCAAACGCATACAGCATACCCCACACTAGCCCGTCCTTGCGCCTGCGCTACCCGTAACGACTTTCCGTTCCCATTGCGAACGCTCGTATACATCCACGTCACGCAGTGATTTGCGGACTGACAGCTGGGACACACGGATAGGACGGTTGACGAGCTTTAAGCATTAAATAAATAAAAAAATGTTGAGTGTCATGGGTAACACATAGACAAGAACATACACAACCAGACTAAGAAATTTAAACTCATCATGAAAATTTCTGCCCCGCTGGGAATTAACCATTGTTAATTACATAGTTACTATAAATGTATAGTGTAGTGTTTAGAGGGTCAATAATACACACATTTTACTTTGTAATGGGTGAGGTAGGTATACGCAAGGCTGACGTCTGCACACGGCACCTAGCACGCAGCATCGCTGCCAACTGACTGGCAGTCACTCAGTGACTGACAGCTGTGCTTATACACTACATATAGTAACTAGCTAACTAGAAATCAAATAGCTGAATGTTGGTTTGGGGGTGATTGGATTAGCGTATAAGAATGAATCGTTCTTTCAAGTTGCCTATAACTCCATCAGTTCATAGCAGGACACGGGTTTTTCCTTGTAACTGAGGAGACCTAGAGTGTTATTTGGTACATTAATCCAAAGCGAATTAGATAAGCGCCGCAAGTTCAAAAAACGCTCGAAGGGCTAAAGACATGGCTAACTACAACTTATTCAGTCTCGTATAGAGGTAAATAAGATGATTGCTATAACCGTACCAACATTTTTTATTTAAGCTTTATCTACCCTTCTTTATATTACACAGAACTCATAGCTGGTACTACCAAAGTAGCAACTGTCATTGTGAAAAACATTTTTTTTACAAGCATTGCATACATCTTTATTTTAATAAACAACATTTCAAACTCAAACCATTTGGTTATCAAGCTTGCCATCCACCGCAGCGTTGTGTCCAGACCGTTTCAACGAGAAGCAGTTATACAAGTGCCAAATGCTACTCGCATACAAAGGGCTGGATATGTGCGTCGTCTAATGAACTATTTGAATGTGTACCTCATTGGTCCTGGTTAAATAAACAAGTAAAGCGACCACCGACGGCAACTTAATCTGCTGATTAACGAACGCTAGATTTATGGTGTACACTGCGCTATTTTTATGTCAGCCTTCGACGCTTAATGTTGTATTGACTTCAATTTATGATGGTGGGAGGAAAACTAAATGCATGATTTGGATTTTAGATTCTTTCGGCTTGTAAAAAAGAAAAAATTAAACATAAAAATATGATGATTGTTTTTACATGCAGATGAATGCTTGACTAAACATCTGATGTTATTTGAAGATGCGATTCCGGGTACCTACGTAAGTTATACGTAAAACATAACACTTGTAGTAATGAATTGTAGCTAATTGATCTCCCAGATACCAGGATAAAAACCGTAACCAAGGTAAAAACCGCCGAAATTTATCCCAAGGGACTTAACATGCTGTAAAAAATTAAAACAAGCAAGATAGTCGCAATTCAATAACGGTCGCAATTCAACGTCTTTTTAAAAACATATAAAACTAGAATCATATTAAAGCCCCGTATTCATGGGAAACATTTGTTTAGCAACAAAGTTGAATCAACGTGTTGCGGAATTGCTGTCAACATGATGCTGGCAACAATGCCTGTTGCAGAGTTGATAGCGTCATAGTTGCTAGCAACAATGTTGATCAACTGTTCTTAAACAAATGTTTACCATGAATACGGGGCTTCCCTATATTAACCGATAATTTCTTTGCTCCTTCAAAGTAATTGATATCTTCACTTTACTGAATATTTTGTAACGTAAGCCGTGTATTGTAAGATTTGTAAGCAACGTATATCCTTGTAATATATCCAAAGTCCTTCGCTTGAAAACGGCGGAACAAGTCTCCTGCATAATATTCACATACAATCAAACGTGAATATCATTTATAGAGATAGAACTGTAAGGTTATATCTGAGGTTCAATGTTCCACGGTAAGGGAAAGGGTTTGCACGCTGATAACGAATATTATTGCAGTTCCTTCATTTGTCGAACTGAATGATGAACGACTAAGAGTGAATGAAGGAGCTTGATGTATGAACATAAGCATCAAAGAAATATTAGGTAATTCAGTTTAAGTATGAATTACAGTACAAAATTACACGTAAATAAAAGGTTTTATTAATTACAGCTGTTGAACTCTCAACCTTTTATCGCAATGCCGAGGAAATAAAAACAACAATTTAAATTAAAAGGAATGAGAACCGATATTTTAATGTCATTTTGCGAGTTTTAAATGTAATGCCATAAATACCTATTGCTTAGGAGTTACTAGGAGGTATATGAGCCTTAGGAAAATAGCGACTGCGTAATATGAAAATTAACTAGGTAGTACGGAGCAACTGAGAACAGAACTAAGAAGAACATGATGTTTATGCCCTAATTATTGATCACTCTGTAAATATGTACCTACCATGAGTAGATGAGATTAGTGGTGAAGAATAGATGAATATTCTTACAACGGTGATAACAAAATAAATTGATCAGTTGACAGATTAAAAAAAACAATCCACTGCTGTTTTGTTATGAAATGACATCATTTGACGATCCTGTAACCTTGTTGGTAGCGACCCTGCCTGCAAAGCGAGGGGTCCAGGGTTCGATTCCCGACCGAGGCAGATAGATATTTGCGTGACAGATACATATTCGTACTCGGATCATGGGTGTTATTGTGATGTGTTATATGTGTCGTCCATGCCACTATTAATATTGATATAACTTTTTATTTATATGTCGCAGATAGGTGGTCCAGAAAATAATAAACTGTGGGCGTTTTCATCATTTTACTTAAAAACCCATTGAAACACATGTTTTACACTTGCTACTAATTTAGTAGGCAATTACTACTGATACACATGGCTCTGAACAGATTACTATGTCGTTCGAATAACATAACCAATCGCTAATGGAACGCGGTGAAGTCGGATTTACATCGCGGTGCGGCATTCCAGGTAACCAACCATAATTCACACGTCGCATTGCACACTAACAGCCATCCCGGCTCCACAACTTGCCCGCGCCTCTCGCGCTTATTAAAACCCGTGTGATAAATCCGCCAATCGCTGGCACTATGACCTATCTCATCAGAAGCGAACCATCACAGCCGCATGGGTGCTACTCTTCGCAAAGGGTATGACTGTGCATAGAAAACAGTCCACGTGCACTTCTCGCTGGCTCCGGCATAACGCGCTACTGACTGGTCAACACACGCAATACCTGCTCGATCGCAGTCCATCAGTACACACTGTACCCAGTTGTGCTCTCCATAAAGTAAACGTTGTGCAATGCTAATGCAAATTAAACTCGGCCATAATAACGACGTTCTATTTTATCGTCCGCTCAGCTCGGAGGCTGCCTAAAGAGTGCCCGCTGCCGGTTGGCAAGTCAATAGCTGTCCTCTGTGACCCCCGCCACCGCGTGTACTCAAATGACAGTAGACAATTTGCACGGTGCTGCCATCTTCAACTTCCGAATACACCCAAGCTAGTTCCAGCTTGACGTTCCATTTTATGATTTGAAATTACTGATTTCCGACACGGCCATCATGACAGGCCCCACGTCCTCGTGGGTGCTTTGTGATCCCATACTCGCGATGGTGTATAAACCATCGAACAAGCGAACGCTGTATACATCATAGAGTAAATTCACTATCATGGTTAATCTGTAACAAGAAAACAAAGAAAAGTATCTCTTTAGCTCGGCCTTTCCTGATCTATTGGAAAGCTACTTGATCATTGAGGCATTAAATTTCTATAGCCATATCTAAATTGTTGAGGGTCAGCGTTGACCCTGGCCCCTGATCAGAGTAGAACGTAATGGTCTTTTAGCATCTATTGGTCGACGCATCCACTGAACCTGCGCTCGTAAAAAAAAAGAATCGTCAGCATCGAATCACACTAGGGCTGTACAGTTATCGTCTTAAGCCAACTAGGTGGTAGCTAGTGGTAGCTAAGCCCATGCATCGAGGTTATTGCGTAAATATTTCGAGTAATTCACAAGTACTAAAATAGCTCATAATAAATGAGTTAATTCGTAAAATTGAAATATTCTACGAAAAATGTCTGACTCAATAATTTGTGATGTCAATATAATGTGTGATTTTCAAACAATTCGTTCCACGCATCATTAAAAACCAACCGAAAACAATGTCACTCTGTCAAGTTATTTTCACCTTGTATGACTAAATTGACTAAGGTATTTGAATTTCACCAAAAATTATTTCAACATTGAACGAATATTCAGCCAAAATTTACACTTAACGTAGTTACTTCATAGTCGTGGTCAAAGAACGACTAAGTAAGCTGATAATTTCGAAAATAAAAATTAAAAATTTATGGTGTAATTCCCCCAGAAAACGTCTCTGGTTTCCTCCAAAATCAGACTTCTATCAAAGTTGACTGCGTACCGCGTTCCCCAGGACAATAAATAATTTCCACAACAACAAAAAAAAAATAGGTAGCTTTGCATTACCATTGAATGCTTACATTGGATAAAATTCAACACAGCAACAATTAATTTCAATAAGATTCATTCAAATAGTTACTCTATGAATTTTAGAACTCAATACCGATTGATTACTATTACTGTGACCTCTCACTATATGGTAAACCAACAAATCAATTGTCGAAGAAAGTGAAAGGCATCTCCAGGATACAACCAACAAATTATTATTTTCCAATTTGGTTTGTACACTGAAATTGACTACATAATAAAATAAAAATAACAACTAGACATTACGCGACCAATATACGTGTACATTCACCACCCTTACGAGTGTTTACTCGAAATTATTATTTTTTTAAGAAAATTACGTAGTTAGCCCGTTTAAGCGTAACACTGCGGCAAAAGAGTACCTACCTGCTGAAGTAAAACGTTATTACTGTGAAATGCAGATCACCTGTTTCAAACAGTCTTTCTGAACTAGCTGAGAAGGTAGTGACAGCTATTATGACGTTCCCCATGATAATATGTGATACGACCACAATAATATTCCCTTGCCAAAGAACCAGCTTACTGCAGCATAGCTGTTAATGAATTTTGTAAGTCACCTTAATTGAGTTACTTTGCGATGGGTACATTTTATATCACGTCAATCAGTTGACTGTTTAATCTGTGAGCAATTACAGGTTTCAGTAGCAGTGAAGATTGAGAAAAGGGTTTCTTTATTTAATTCCTTATCTATCATAAAGTGCATACTATAATTTGATATTGTCACTAAGAAAAGATGTGTTAATTTTAGTAATATTTAAGCACTTTAACTTTTACCTAATATAATTATCACACACAAAGATCATGTTGCATCTGACGGAACTGGCAACTAGCCATGGTACGTTTCTACTTTGACGAGGTTAGGTATCTTAAGCAATATTTTAAAATCAAAAAAAAAACTGCACCTATTAAATTTTCTCACTGTCATCCTGTCTGTTTTAAAGATAATTCAAAAACAGCACAACTCTTCAGTAAAGTAATAATTATCTTTAGATGTTTCTTGTAAGTAACAAAACGTCTATTCTTCACTCATTTGGTGCCAGTTACTCAATGTTGGGTGAGCAAAGACCAGTGATCTTTGTTACCAGATCCTTTGTTACCAGAAATCGTCAAGTATCCAAACCCAGGTAACTATCAAATATCAAATGCGAAATCACATAATTATCACAAACTCGACAAGGAATAATTATTGTTTAGTTAAGCCACAAAGAAAAGAAACAATACAGATCACCTGTTATAATCATGTCATCGTCTCTGATGGTAATTGCAAGCCATAGTGCAAGAGGCCGGATACGCTCCCAACAGTATCACTATCAACAAACGCTACCTGCATTGATGCCCGGTATCATTACGCCGCAATCGCAATGATAGCCTCTTGGTTATTTCCAAGCTTGCATGTCCATACAACAGTCACTGTCACTTAGTTTATCTGAAACACAAAAAAAAAAACAACGACAAGACACGAAATTTCTAAATGTTATTTTTATGAACTGAGGGTAGACGATAAATTAAATAATAACAAGATGTTAGAAAACAGAAAATTCTTTATCTCATTTACAGAATGCTTCTAGTTTCACAAAACAATATACTTGCACTGATTTTGAACAACTCTGTTGGCGCAAATTAATAATAACTACGATGAAAGATACTGTGCAAAGACTTTATAACACTTCGTTGAATCAAGCACAAATAAAGCGAAACGATTTGTTGTTTACGCACACCTCCACTTTAAACACTTTCACCTCCACTTTAAATTCTTTCCGATCAGTCCTATTTTCAAGAAAACCTAGATGCTACAAGAAGCACAATATTTTTATTAAAAATAAAATTCACGAGACCTTAACTTTGAACATTCTGTCAAGTGTTTTTACAGTTCAAGATGACGGCACCATTTACACTGGAAGTCAAGATATTACACAAAAATACTATCGGATGTTCTGATTCTGCTTAGCGATACCTTTTATTATTTTGTCGCTTGGAGTCATCGAATAGAAATTAAAATAAAATGTAATTCAGTAAGGGTAATTAAATTAAACAAATGAGAACAAAGATGCCATCCATGTGGGGGATTGCACTGTCGCAATAGCTTGTTACCTCTTTCACCTAAGGTAACTATTTTTTTTTAAGTGTGCACCATTTAGAAAATAACTTTTCTTTTAATACACCCGGTTACTCGGTAACTCGGCACCATACTCAGCAAAAGAAACGTATGATCCTGGTGCTATGTAACGCGCCACAAAGACGCCACGGATATGACAACCAGGCGTTGCCTGGACACTGAGACCAGTGTTGGCCAGGAGTTCAGGCAGATAATAAGGAAAGCTGTTACCAACGCGTCAGTCAACGAGGATGTTCATCAAGCATCTGTTCATGATAAATGAAGAGATCTAGCTCTGTTCGCTACGAGATAACATGCTGGCTGCAGGAGCTTACCAATAATAATAATAATGAAATAAAAATGCCATACCGAATCGCTGTCTTACTTTCCTTACGTTTATAACCTCAAACGAATCCTTATTTGGCATGTTCGCCGTCCACTGTTTGTAATATCATATCAAGATAGCCATCTGAAAAACCTAAAATTCGGATTCATTATCCCACGATCTGATGTCGCAGATAGGTGGTCCAGAAAATAATAAACTGTGGGCGTTTTCATCATTTTACTTAAAAACCCATTGAAACACATGTTTTACACTTGCTACTAATTTAGTAGGCAATTACTACTGATACACATGGCTCTGAACAGATTACTATGTCGTTCGAATAACATAACCAATCGCTAATGGAACGCGGTGAAGTCGGATTTACATCGCGGTGCGGCATTCCAGGTAACCAAAGAAAACAGTCCACGTGCACTTCTCGCTGGCTCCGGCATAACGCGCTACTGACTGGTCAACACACGCAATACCTGCTCGATCGCAGTCCATCAGTACACACTGTACCCAGTTGTGCTCTCCATAAAGTAAACGTTGTGCAATGCTAATGCAAATTAAACTCGGCCATAATAACGACGTTCTATTTTATCGTCCGCTCAGCTCGGAGGCTGCCTAAAGAGTGCCCGCTGCCGGTTGGCAAGTCAATAGCTGTCCTCTGTGACCCCCGCCACCGCGTGTACTCAAATGACAGTAGACAATTTGCACGGTGCTGCCATCTTCAACTTCCGAATACACCCAAGCTAGTTCCAGCTTGACGTTCCATTTTATGATTTGAAATTACTGATTTCCGACATATATATGTATATTAGAAGGTTGAAGCCCCTAGAGTCATAGGTTTTACAGTTGGTTCCTCTTAGTATCTCTTAAATTTTGGAACTGTTACTTATTTATTCTTGCACCAGGAATGTGTCATGCACATGTCATACATTTTAAACAACTCATTGTTCCTTTTGAACATGCGGAAGGAGCCGCGGATAACAGCTAGTCACTCATAAAAGTAACTTAGGCTCGACACTAGATGAAGCCTTTCACAACACTTTAACAAAAACAACCCATTTATCGGTACCAGATTAACAAAACACCAGTCCACCATGCACTACTGTTGAAATGAAATGACGTATCACGTGACACGTTGTCATCGTGTCACATGACGTCACGTCGGTGTTGTTTGAATGAAACTGTAACCGCTCATTTACACGCGCGTGTAGCGGATCGTCTCGTGGCGCGTCCGTAAGCCACGCCCCCTACGCGCGTGTGAACACCGCGCGAGCGCTCGCGCGAGCCCCTTTGGCCGCGCCTAACAAACCGCTCCCGCCGCGAGCCCGCGAGCCACGAGACACGCCGCTGTCTGGTCCGCGAGCGCCCTGTTCACACGCGCGCGCATGCGCGCGTCTCGCGGATTGTCTCGTGGCTCGCGCGCGCGTGTAAATGGGGTATAAAACGTGAGGGACAGACGCCGGCCGCGGCGCGTACGGATCAACAAAAAATAATTAATGGCCCGACTAATGAATACGCCGAGTTTACAGACAGGTACCGTTGGCAGAAAAAGTGTTTCGCTTTTTATTCGGCTTTGAAGGCAGCGCAGCGTTACAAATTAAAATTGGAAAATGCTTTGGCACTACTAAACGCCATGACGCCATTATAGCGTTCTCTCCGCATTAAATCTTAACGGATAGGTACTCATAATTTCACAACAAGTACTGGCTGTATTCGTGATCAAAATTACTGGGTGATATACGTAGGCATTTGTGTAAAATAATTTAAATTCAAATTACAAGTCTATGTTTAATATCAACTTGTATCTCAGTTTTTAGGCGTCCTGTCATCCATTTTAAAGGCTTGGGGATTTCAAGCTCAAACAGTAACACGTTCCACTAAATTATTCAATATATTAACTAAATTATGGCATTTAATTCAATAAATACTTAATTAAACAAACGACGAGCCAAAGAACAATTCGTGTTGTAACTAGGGGCTTGAGAGCCAGTTCTTTCTTTCTTTCTTCTTTTTTCTTTCGTTGTCGGCCACTGCAGTATTGCTAATATCCATAAGCGACTTTAGCCGTATTGGGGCGGCTTAGAATACTAACTCCAATCCCACGCCGGATGGGTGTCGTAAGAGGGGACTTAATCCGACCCGCTGGTGGTAGGGCCCCTCGAGGGATTATATTGGAAATATTGATTTTAATTATTAATTAATACCATTTTTACTATTATTATTTCTCCATGGGGTTCGCCTGGATAGCTACCACCCTTGACCATGAGTCAGCCGCTAAACTACTCGTCGTGTTCCAGCTGGGGGCTTGAGAGCCAGTTCTTTCGTTCTTTTTCTTCTCTCTTTCTTGGCCGGCAACGCATCAGTGATGCTTTTGGTGTTGCTGATGTCCATGGGCAACGATAGCCACTTACCATCAGATAAGGATCATCTGCTCGTTTGCCGGCTATTTCCATAAAAAAGTATCATCAAATCTTCTCGTTTGTCAGCTATATTTGCATAAAAAATAAACTTACAAAAATTTAATTTAATATCCTAAGCTCAAGCTGTACTTTTATACAAAATAAATATTTTGTTTCTCATCCTCAACTCCCAACTCAATAAACCTTGTTCAATTCAGTTTGTTTTATAATCAATCACATTTTTCTGCGCACGGTACCACCACTCCCCGGGGCGAAGTTGGTCGTGATTTATCCGCACCATTTCCGCCGCGGCTGTTTAGCGAGTTGCGGCAAATTAACCCGACGCTGCTGCGTGCCGTACAACCGTCAGATTGACGGGTTACTTCTTTCAGTACACATTTGTTTTGTTGGAGAATTAATAATATTATTTGTGTGCTTTTTTCTTCCTGGATGCAAACTATGACGCATAGTATAGATATAAACGTATTATGTACGTATAAGTGCTAACAAATAGGCCGATGTGCTTTTTTCGAATTGACAGTTGCTGTTGGCCTTATTGGCTATTACACATTGAATATAATAGATAAGTGCACATTTCTAAAAAATTAATTGGCTTACGAAGTATATGTGAGTTCGAATACAGAAGTAAATAGTTTACAATGGTTTAAATACTAACACATGGTACCCATGAACCGAAAACATAATATTTATGTTTGTCTACCACATAAACATCTCTCCCAGCCGGGAATCGAACCCGGCACCTTTTAGGCAGGCAGGATCACTAACAAAAAATAAGCGACAGGCTAACATTCTTGTATATATTTTTTGCAAACAATTCTGCATTGCCCCGAGGCGAAGTCGGTTGTGATTTACCCCGTTTCCGCCCCCGCGGCTGTGAGCAGCGGCAATTACCCCCACGCTCCCACTAATACTGACTTCACTGCATGCTACTAATTATGTCTTTTGTCTGCCGGGACTTTGACATTAAATAAATACTTTCATTGTACATAGTGATTACTGGTTATATTGTTAGTGGCTATGTAGGAAGTATGTACACTTAATTTAACTGAGGAAATTTAGGCTAGGTTCATATGACCGCACGGTGATCGTTCCGCTCGGATACCCTTACAAATCAACCAAAAAATCTGTTCCGAAAAGAGCTACAACACAGACACGTTTTTATTTAATACCTACGTTACGCTGCACTTATTAATTATAATGATATTTATTAAGTAGATGTACATAATTGTTATTCTTCTCTGTTTATATCCTGCTTTTTAATGTGATGATGTAAAAATATTAACTTTTGATTCTATTCTTATATTTCTATACGTATATTGCTGTGTTCTAAACTGTAGCAAAGCATGCCACATATCATACATTTCATAATTTATATAAAAAAAAATAATGTAAGTATTCAGTTTTACTTAGAACCTATTTTAGGCCCCAGGTTCTCACAATATAGGTTTAAGATAAACTAACTTAATAGGTACACTACAATTTGTTTTAACTTTTTGTGAAGGCAAGTAAATAAAGTATTATTATTATTCAGTATTACTAAAAATGTGTTAGCAATCAAAGTCTCCAGTAAATCCTAAGATCATCCATCAGCCTCTAAATGATTTCCAACTGCTCTGTAACAGATAGTCCCACTCGCATACATCACCGTGATCCCATAGATAAATACCTGTGAGCCAATCCTCGTAACAAGAGCGCAAACAGGCTGTGCAAACATGCCAACTGAAATATTGCCGTTTAGCGGGCCTACCGCTAACTACCGCACAAATTAGATCTACCCCCAAAACTAACACGTCATACCGCAAACGAAAACATCCCCAATCCACTCAAATATCGACTCTATTAGTCAGATAATAGAGGGATATCAACTGCTGGTAAAATTTTATCCATAGTTCCATATACTATCTGATAAATATATTTGTTACGCAATAATAAACCTTATTGTATATGCATAAGGGCGAAAAGAATAGTACGAGTAGTCTGGTCTGTGGTGCTAGGATATCCGGTATGGTTTATTATTATAAGCTTAATCAGAGGAAGTTTAGTTTTGAAGCATTTTCTCGCGGTGTCGGGCGAGTGTAATATATGGCTCCTCCTCGGTTTTATTGTTTGTTCTACATCTACAGGATATTGCAATATAGGGCGGTAACATTAGCTAAATATACAATAGTTTAAGACTTTTTACCATTGTCCATTCAAGAGGTAGAGGGACCAATTACAAGTCAACGCCGCTCATAGGCAAAACGCTGTCACCCCATCAACTCTGTGCTAAGAAGCGGTGATCTTGCTAACAAGTTCTGTAAAGTTATCTGTCTTTAGAGTCTTCTTACACACTTCTTATAAAAACATTAATGATTAGTATAGCGTTCAAACAAATGAAGAGATTGTGAAAATTATACATCATCCGGTAACGTAACTTAAGTTACAACGTTAGGTCATGATTACAGACAATCAAGTATTGAAGACCAGTTCTTTCTTTCTTTCTTTTTCTTCTTTTTTTCTTGGCTGGCAACGCATCAGTAATACCTTTGGTGTTGCTGATGTCATAGATGACGATAGCCACTTACCATTAGGTGGATCGTCAGCTCGTTTGCCAGCTATTTCCATAAAAAAACCCTAATAAAGTTTTTACAGTAACAAATCCTTGAAATCGATCTGACTAAGGGTTAAAATGACTCAAAAGATCAATTTGTTTCAATACTTAGAACCCAGACTCTACAGCTATTAATCCTTAAATTGGTTACTTATACCTTGGACAGGGTTGAAGTGAAGCAGTGAATAAGTCATGAGCACACATAGATAATTAAAAAATTTACATCTATGTGAGCACGTCTTTAATATGATAAAACTGCTTTACCAACTACGTAAGTAAGATATTCAGATAATCCCACAGACGTCACACTGAGCGCTAAGCGTCTTGAGTATAACTGTTTTATCACATTAAAGATGACTGAGTCGGTAATAGTGATAAGCTATGGAAGAGGTTGCAGGAATTTAAAAAACTACAAATAATTAACAGTAGAAAGAAGTGTTGAGATGAGGCTAAGCGTGGTGTTGTAAGGTAAGGTGAGGTAAGGTGAAGAAAGGAGATATGCGGAGAAGTCTCTTCGACTCTCCTCGGCGTTACAAAACAATGGTGAGAGGATATTGATATTGTCAATGTTGTCATTGAATAAAATAATCACAAAGACAGTGCGTCGACATTTTAATTTCTTCACACTTTAATGTATCTCTACCTACTCGTATAATCTACTAATCTATAGTCTACTAATATAGAGCGATATGGTCGCGTCCACGTCCAACCTGGGCAATAGCGGCCACTTATCACCAGCTGCATTGCACTACCACTCCAGTTCCATAAAAACAAAATCACTCGTCCTGTCCGTTCGCACGTAATTTACGAGGTACGTCACTAATCTAAATCCGTATTGAGTCGTCGCTAGCGGGTTAGCGATGGGCGATTGGTGTTAAAAATAATCTCGATAAATCGAGGCAGAGATCAAAGCGCGAACAAATCGGACGGGCGAGGTGCTGGGATCCACGAAATGTAGTGGATGTGGCATTATCTGATACTAGCGCTGTGCCTGCGACTTTGCGCGCGTTTTTCAGGATAATTAATACCCTATATGTTATGCTATCACCTACCCGATGGTCCGACACCGTAAAAGAGATAATAGGCATACCAGTGACCGACGCTCTCAGGAAGGCAAAGGCAGGGTGGCATGGAAGCAGCTTGTCAGCTCCGCCACCAAGTCTTATCAGAACGGGCACGACCTTCAGCAATGAAGAAACCGACGAAGAAGATGTTATGCTAATACTGCTATGCCCGCGTTTTCCTACATAATAAGTCTCTTTCTCGAAATATAGAAACGCAAATATTTCAAATTTTTATTTGTCTGCATGTACGAGTATGTTACGGTATCATGGAAGAATGGTGGAAAATATTTAGCTTGGCATACTTTTTAATAATATGACGAGAAATTAAAAGTCATATTAAAATAAAATATTACAAAAAATTAATAACGCTACACGCTGGTAGCTTCACACTAGGATTCTTTGTCGTGGTTGCCATGGACAAAGACAAGAACACTCCACTCAGACCAAGGACAGAAATTCAAATAAAAAATTCCGTCTCACTGGCAATCAAACCTATAACCCTTGGCATGGCGCGGCTTATTGCCATTCAGTTCCATTGCTTAACTTTGTTAATTGGTTTGTAATTTCCTACTGCCGTTTATTGTTTAAATTCAATGTGTGTGTGTGTGTGTGTGTGTGTGTGTGTGTGTGTTTGTGTGTGTGTGTGTGTTTGTTACCACTATTGTAAGACTCACATAAAGAATCTTATATCTACAGTAGCACATTAGCAATGGCTATTTACGTGCACACTCATCTTCTTACACGGTGGCATCACGTGATTTACTCAGCCAAGCGCGGGGGAGGGGGGCACTCGACTAATAAAAAACACCCCGACGCCCTCCTGACTGATGCGACAATTAATTTAATCCCATTTCTCTGCGTCTTCCAGGCCTGCAGGGTTGGCGATCTGTATTGTAAATGATGAAACATTGGCTGATTTTTTTGTACTATGTTTCTCAGTGCTCATAACCCTTTGGCTTTAATGTCTGTCGTTCAGCAATAGAGACTTTTGAATGGTGTTTAAATGGTGCGTACGAGACTTGGAACATAAATATTACAAGAAAACATGCTTACTTTACAGTTACCCGTAATGTAAATCAAGTGTGCAATGTGCAAAATTTATAACAGGTGTGACTTTGCCAAAGTACACTTGGACAGCGTTATGTATATGTAGTTCTTAATGAGAGGAGATCAAAATTTAGCATGAAACTGTTATAAATTCTGATAAAAATGATGCATTTAATGATGATGCGGACAATATTCTACAAAATGGCATATAGCTCTGTAAAGTTATGCCCTAAAAATCTTTTACATCAGAATCATTCTCGGTTATTCGACAATAAAGATTTATTTTAATTGTTGAATTGCTAATATTATTTTAATTATATATTTCTATACTTATAGTTTTATATTACTCATTACTTTTATAATCCACTACAAAGATAAGATTGATGAAAAACTATTCATTTCATTAAACTGGAACAAAACTGTGCACCCCTTCAAACTTGAGATAAAATACGAGGCCATCCAGCGACAAATTAGAAACATTAAGGTGTGACAGCGAAACGTGACGTTCTAAAAAAATTTCAGTTGCAGCCCTCGAAGACGCGAGAAGCAGACATCAGCGCGGCGGGCGGCTATTAAACAAGACTAATTGAGCGATAAATTTCAGCCGAGACGGTATAAAAACGAGAGAGAAAAATCCTAGATGAAGGAATATTGAAAGCGGGAATTGATTACTGTCAATTAGAGCTGCCACTCCGGTGCCAGGAGCAGATGCGGAGCGCTGTACGGGGAGATACGATTTAAATGGGCTAAGTGGAATGGATGGCAAGGTGAGGATTTTTAAAGTAGTGATGTACTTCATATTAGGGATCCAAACAAAAGCGGTCAAGATGTTAATTTAAGTAGAAAAGGAGATTCGTATATTTTAAGCACATCGCCAAAAATCTGCATATGAAGTTTGATAACGATAAAATTTATTGTCCGTTATGATATTATCTGTTTGATAATCGCAATCAAATACTAGAATATCTTAGATTATTTGTTGAAAATTTTGCAGCAATTAAACTAATGTTTGGTAATATGAGGAGAAAATATTGAAATCCAAAACATCTAAATTAGTTTAAGAGTAAGTTCACGAGAACCGTTATTATGATTACTGTAAGGCATACAAAATATGAAGTCTTAAACGCAAGAAAAGCTATCAGTTATGGCGTCAGAACCAAGATCTATTAATATTAATCACTGAAACATTTTATGATAAAAACTCGAGTAATGGTGTTATGAATAATAAATTTGTAATAAAATAAGGCTCGGTTACATAGCCAGAACAACTATACTGAAAACGAAAACATAAATCGGAATCAGCACAGCTGATTTCGCAAATTCAGAAAAGAGGTTATGGTAATGTGCTACATTAAATCTTAAAACTGTTTTTCATATCAATGAATGGTCTTAACTGCAGTCTGTAAAGAACACTGAATGACTATGAATTTAGCTAATTGTTAGTAACCGTGAAGTTAATGCGATTTCTCGGTTGAATCGTCAGACAATATATTAGCAATTATTCAAGATCATCTTGTTTTATGACGATAATTCAAATTGTACAAAACGTACACAGCAACAAAAGCGTTTCAACCTTTTTGTGTGGACATGACTGATTGCGCGTCGTAGGAACAAAGCGAACATAAACATTGGGTACTAAAATCGCTCCCTGTGGCACTCCAGAGCTTATTCAAAGGTGTTATATCTTATACATTGCCAGTTGGCAACGTTTCAGGGGAGTATACTTCAGAAGTCAGTAAGCAATGAATACGATTCCTATAATGTTTTAGATTTATACGATTGATCCTTGGTACGCCTTCGACACGTCCGGGAGCCATGTCGATTAATAACATTTACAAGATGAAAGCCGTCGGGCCGTTAGTCGCGATGCGTTCCAGAAATAAAAAGCAGCTTCATCCGATAACTCAGCTGGGGAAACATACAGCTGTAGGGTGACTATCTTTGAGATTTTAGATGAGACAGGAGATCACATAAATCTAGAAAATGTGGAAAAATTTACTTACGTATCTGTGAGACTTTTTAAATGCTTGTTATATGTTCATTCATTCAATCATTTCATAAAAATTTAATAATACAAAAAATATTTCTATGAACTTTGAAAGATACTCTTACAAAGATACTTTTCTTCGATCATTCCTTCGTTTAAAAATATAAAGTTAATATTTTAAACAGTTCTTTATTTGACCATTGTCATTGAATTATTAAAAAATGAGATATAAAAAGTGCCATAGTGTTATTACTTTTTTTGTAATATACTGTTTAATTTCAATACGTCCCATTGTCCTTCACCACTATGGCCACTGTGGTCGACCGCGTGAAATATACTGCGTGCAACTAATAGGTGGGAGGGCGTTAAGGAGCGCATAAATTAGTGGATGTTGTGACGCCGCTGCTGCCATCTGTTTGTCGATATGTCACTGCACTGACGGGGAATTATATAGAGCTGGCAACACAAGTAAATAAAATAAAGGCTTTATGCCCAGTTACACTTAATAAAGTTTAAGTCTTTGAGTAGAAGGACTATAACTTCACCATGTAGATTACATTGTGAAATGTACAATGAAAGGAGATGTCATTATGAAGAAACTATCATGAAATCTATATGGGTTCTTCATACAATAAACAGTCAATCACAGCATACACAATTACTTTGCCTACTCGTGACCAATTCCTAGAGACACACCACAAATATGACATAATGATAGTACCTAAATTATTAACAGGATCTAGGTTAAATATAGATTTACATTCTGTTTTCCAAAAATATAATATTCCATAACAAAGAGAAAACATTATTTCAAACCCACTCTGTACAAATGCGATGCGTGAAAGAATCGTTATTTTTGATCTGAAACTCCCATGCGATGATAGTTCGCGACATTTGTGCGCCGGCGAGTCGTTGGGTTTTTTCAGCTTCTTAATTGCCATCCATATATCTTAATGTCTCAGCGGTTAGTCGCGCCTGTTTGTGGGGCAAACACGTTGAAAAACTCATAGCAGCTTTCAATAATAGCCGCTTTGAGCCTGAAATATTGTCGTGTGGAAGCTATAAAAACTTTAGTTTATATTGCGTACACATGGTAACACGGACATAAAAACTGGATTGATGCAAGCGATTCTGTTTAAAATTGCCTTCGATTAAGAACTAGAATGCTGTGAGCGACACGGAATAGCTCCGAAGCTGCAGGGGAGACTGTACGGCAATAAATTAAAGATTCTTCAGCTAGGTTAATCGCGCCCAGTCTCGGCTAACAATATGTTATTGTCACAATTATAAGCAATGGAGGATTAATTCGTTTCGACCACTTTATAACGAACAAAGCGGGTGACAGTTTATTTCTGGCAACATTATTCTTTTTGTACATTTAATTCACTGGCGAGTTTTATGAAATTTCATACGACGCGATGACGGACGGCCTTCAGCGATATGTTTTTATTTCAAACAGTTATTGCTATCGTAATTTTTGAAGTGATGGAAATTTTAAATCAAAGTGAGAACTGAAAATTCATTTGGAAATTCAGCTGAAAATTATTCGAGCGCTCGTTGAAATGCAACAGATATTTCATTTGCTTTCGCTGAATATTCGTATTTTTAAGTCGATGATTCTGCAAGAGTTATTTTCAGTCCAAATATTATGAAAATGAATTTATGTTTCGTCGTCGCGAATGAAATTTTTATGTGAATCGTATTCTGATTGCTTTATTTAACACGATTTGTTGATATTTCGTGTAACCTGAATAAGACCCCTAATGGCAATGAATTTGATGAATTAATAAATCTTATAATGTTAAGAATATTTGTGCATAATACATATTCGTATATACATATATTGTTTTATGCTGGCACGTCACTTCGCTATTCGTGTTCGCTTTATTTGTCGAATACGCGAATAAACAAAATACGATAATATAATCATCCAAATAAAGCAAATGTTTCGTCATGTATACACAATATTTGCCAAATAACACCGTATCCTACGTGGGCGACTCAACGCGAACGCGATCGCAAAGCGATCCGATGCGAATTCAGTACGATGTGGCGACTCTCTCCTAAGTGCGCGACTCAACGCAAACGCGATTCCGAAGCGATCCGATGCGAATGCTGTCCCACGTGCGCGCGAATTGTGCCTTCACCGCACAGCTTCACCGCCACTGAAATCCGCCGCGCCGCTGAAGTTCGCGCGAAAATATCAAACCAACTGATCACGTTCGCGTCAAATCGCGCCGCGCCGAGTACGCGATCGCACTCGTAGGACAGCGCGTCACGAATATGGGAACACGAATAGCGAAGTGAAGTGCCAGCATTAGATACACTCTAGCTGCTGTTGATCTCTACTCCCCGTTTTTTATTACTTGGCTTTAGAGCACACGTAATGGAGGAAAAGTAAACTAGATATTTTAATTAGGAGTCAGTGGCAGTACAAAATAATAACGCGTATATGAAAGTAACACCGCGAATTGTAAACATTAATTACCTTTTTCAACTTATTCAATAGTTAAAAACAATGCAAAGTGATGAAAATTAACAGCAGTTATCTTAAAAAATATTGCGGCAATAAATCACGTATCCATTAACGCCAATGCCTTGGATACACTAATCAAATCAAATCAAATCAAATCAAAATCTTTTATTCATATAGGTATCACTGATACACTTATGCACGTCATTTTTTAATCTACCAGTTTTTCGGAAAGGTGCTTTGTCATAGAGGAGAAGAAAAACCGAAAGAAACTCCTCGCACATCTTTTAAAATCATGAAAAGTTACATAATATCTTCTAACCTACGCGGAACTGGATGCGGCACTAACTTCCAGGCGTCTTTGTCATTAATATATTCATTTATGCTATAGTATCCTTTGCCTAGTAGCTGAGATTTAACATATCTCTTAAACATTTGGATAGGTAAATCACGTATTGACTTGGGTAATTTATTGAAAAAACGTACACCGAGCCCCATATAAGAGCGTTGTACCCTACTTAAGCGAAAAGATGACGTCACCAAATTATGTCTGTTTCTAGTTAGATGATTATGCGTATCACTATTCTGCTTGAACATACCTAAGTTGTTTTTTACAAATATAATATTGGTGTAAATAAATTGAGAGGCTACTGTTAATATGCCTATATCTTTAAATTTCTCACGCAGAGAATCACGTGATTTCAATTTATAAATGGCTCTGATTGCCCTTTTCTGCAAAACAAATATAGAACCAATGTTAGCCGCTGAACCCCACATCAATATACCATAGGACATGAGGCTATGAAAGTATGCAAAATAAACAAGTTTCGCAGTTTCTACATCGGTAAACTGTCTTATCTTTCTAATCGCATAAACTGACCTACTTAGTTTACTCGCGAGAGCCGTTATATGGGTGCCCCATTGTAGTTTAGAATCTAAGGTGACACCCAAGAAAACTGTGGATTTTTCCATAGTTAGAATTTCATTATTTAATTTCAGGCTTTTACTAATATTCCGTACATTAGGTAGTGTAAATTCAACACACTTAGTTTTTTTAGCATTAAGTAGCAAATTGTTTGTTGTAAACCAGTGTGATAAACGAGATAGAGCACTGTTTACGTCGTCAAAATTCATTTTATTTCTATTCGTCTTAAATATAAGGGAAGTGTCATCAGCAAACAGGACAATCTCTGCATGTTTCTTAATATAATACGGCAGATCATTTATGTATACTAGAAAAAGGAAGTGGCCCAAAATCGAGCCCTGAGGTACACCCATAACAGATTGAGATCCCGATGACTTGGTATCATTTATGCTAACACATTGGATTCTACCCTTTAAGTACGGCGCAATCAAGTTAAGTGAGTTATTCTTGATACCGTAGTGGCTGAGCTTAAGTAGAAGTGTTTCGTGTTCAACACAGTCAAATGCTTTAGACAGGTCACAGAATACCCCTATGGCATTTTGTGAATTCTCCCAGGCCTCAAAGATGTGTTTGAGAAGCCTAGCACCAGCATCTGTTGTACTACGGCCTTTGGTAAAGCCGTATTGATCAGGGTGGAGTAAATTACAAGTGTTCAAGTGCATCAGCATTTGATTTAATATAATTTTTTCGAATACTTTACTAAGAGTTGGTAAAATAGAAATAGGTCTGAAATTATTAACGTCTGTTTTATCCCCAGATTTAAAAATCGGTATAATCTTATTATACTTCATAAGATTTGGGAAAGTACCTAAATCTACACATTTATTGAATAACCTAGCTAAATAAGGGGCTATCACATCTATTATATTATTTATAACTTTGACAGACATTCCCCACAAATCACCCGTATTTTTAATGTGCAATGCTTGAAAAGTTCGAACTATTTCCAATGAGGAAGTATATTTAAATTGAAACGAAACACTACATTCATCAACGGTATCTTTTAAAATAGAATGTGCTGCTGCCGGGGATGAAGTCAGCGATTTAGTCAACCTAACCGGAATATTTTGAAAGAAATTTTCAAATGCATTAGCCACCTCTTTATCAGAGGTTATTTTATTTTCATTAACTAATAATTCATATTTAGAATCGCGTAAATTATTACTACCAATCTCGTTTCCAATAATACTCCAAGTGGTTTTTATCATATTGCTTGATTTGACAATTTTTTCCTTGATATGCATAGACTTAGCCATAATACACACGGCTTTAAAAATTTTTGAATAACTTTTTACATGTTCAAGGAAAGATGGGGAATGGTTATATTGTTTTTCTCCATATAGCTCAAATAATCTATCCCTACTTTTAAAAATACCTCTTGTGGCCCAATCACTAAAATTCAAATTTTTATTTAGTTGAACCTGCTTATATTTAAAGATTTTATTAAATTCATTATTTATAGTATCGAAGAGGGCCCTATATAAGTTATCGGGATCAGTCTGTTTTAGTGATAAGGTATTGTGGATTCGGGCTGCGACTCCTACTTTAAAGCGTGTCATTTTGCTTTTAGTTATAGGTCTATATTTTATTAATTGTTTATTTGCAATAAAGTCAGTACTAACCGAGATGCGTTGACCACAGTGGTCGGACCTTAATTTACTAATTATTTCTTTATTTGTTACTTTACAGTTACAGAATATATTATCTATACAAGTAGATGACGTCGTAATCTTCGCGATAGAGTGGGAATATCCAAGGAAAGTCCTTAGGGAGTCTAACTGACTGTCTGACTGATCCGTATAACTAGGGTTGATATTACTCAGAAGTTATTATTTAACTTTTGGTCACACATCTAGATATACGCTGGTAACGCAGCGCCATGTGTAATATTACATGAACCACTTCGAGCTACTTTTGACCCCTTCACAACTCGAGATCTATTCAACCTAACATACATGATATTTTGTTTGTTTATTAAAACCCCTTAGCTTATTTAGAATTAAAAATTTCATAAATGTCGCTTAAACAGTTATTGATATATTAACTTTTAAAAATCCGCATTTCGGTGACTGACTCACTGACATAGGATCAAAAACATAAACTACTTTCAGATGACCTAGAAACTTGATATTTTGCATCAAGGTAGACTATTAGGCATATACAAAACAAAAAAAAGAAAAACTGAAAATAAAAAAGTAAAAGTACGTAAAACTTTTTTGATGTTACTGGTGCCCAATGCCAATGCGACAGTTGTTTTATGAGTACAAACACTTCAACTCCTCGATATAACTTAGGCGACTAATATGTTAATTACATCTATTCATTCTCCAACGTAAAATAAGTTATCTGAGTAAGTAGGTTATTATGTAAATCTGTGTCTACCATACATTAATCGAGTTCCCAATCAAAACTAAGCACTAGTCTTATACTTAATGTGTACAATATCAGGCCACCATTGCGTGGCAAGCGTGGCAACCCTAATGTAGTGGATCAGGACGTGTCCCAAAGGAGCGATCTAAATGACCGCCCTACAATTGATGAGCTCTTCTAAATGAAAAATGCGATGTGAATTAATATGTTCACTAGTAACGAGTGCGTTTAGTTCAGAATGTAAAAACACATAGTTATAAATAAACCTACTCGTATGAACTAATGAAGACAAAATTGTCTGGGAGGAAAGCTGATTTTGTAAAAGAATTTCTAAGTAGTAGGAAGGTAAATAAAAATTACTATGTGGAAATATTAAGCGTTTTCAGTATGACCACATTTTCTGCAACTATTCAAATTTAAAAATATCTTAGGAAAATTTGACATGATAGTTAAAAATACCTTTATGTGCTAAATACAATGATGTTGTATGTATTCTTTGGCTAAATACTTTAAAGGTAACAGAGTAAAAGTAATTATGCAATACTATAAATACAATATTTTTTATTAATGATTTAGAATATTATTACAATAATAATTATACTACATTAGACCTTTCATAGAAAATAATGCATACTTAGATCGAGAATTAAACGTTATTGTTTAATCTACCGAGTTAATAGCTTCCGTGAGCACAATAAAAGCTGTTACATGAATAATCTAAATTTTACTAACAAAAAATAACCGACTTCAAAGTCTCAAAAACTACTTTTCAGATCTCGTTAAAATTTATGTGGGACCACATGACAAGCACCTGCTTTCGATTAAAAAAAGAATCATCGAAATCGGTTGGCGTGATATTGAGTTATTCGTCAATTTGTCGCGCACATCTTAACACAAATTTACGACTTATGTGGTTTTCTCATGGATGCCATTGTCAGATCTCAATAAAATTTATGTGGGACCACATGACAGCCACCAGCTTTCGATTAAAACAACAATCATCAAAATCGGTTCGCCCAGTCCAAAGTTCTGAGGTAACAAACATAAAAAAAAAATACAGTCGAATTGAGAACCTCCTCCTTTTTTTTAAGTCGGTTAAAAATATAGTCGGTACTTAACACCCACCATGTCGGACGAAATAGATTGTCTAATTCATACCTACATGCTAACCGAGGGCAATAAAGCGAGCTATGTGAGCTATCCAAGAGTAATGTAAGCCTTGTTCTATCACGACTATAAATTAATATGAAGGTTTACGACTCGCCCAGGGACGCGCGCAGTTGCTAGCGTCGATCACATCGTGTTAAACTGTTTATGACACGATATGAGTAAAGATATTATAGAGATGATGATTCCACCTTTACTATTCCAATTCCAGTTCCAGTTACAACTTTTAAGCATGGGTCTCTCCTCTCGAAGAGGCTTAGAGGATTCTCCACCACGCTGCTCCAGTGAGGATTGGTGGAGAGGGCTAACCCAAGTGTCAGAATTTTTCGTGCTGCCCAAATGCATAAATTTTGACCGCGCCCACTCTTTCTTTTTTCGGAGTAAATCGTGATTTTAAACGAATTCTCCATTAAAAATGTCACAACTAATTTTGCTCAAATATGTGAACAGATAATCTACATGTAAACATTTAAATAATCTTTTGTAACAAATTTTATTATTTGTTATTATAATTATATCATCTTCAATGACAAAATGCATTTGGGAACGAAATGAAACTGCACTCTGTAGAGTCGATTCTATAAGATTAGTATGTACATTCCACCAAACGCTTGTATGAAATTCCCGCTCTTTATTGTTTCTTTCCTCATGTGAAATGAGAAGCAACCGGTCTTGCAGTTAAATGCAGAGCTTATGTTAAATTAATATAAGGAATATTACAAATATTTGTTTATACATAAAATGTGCATTAAGTCGTTTTAATGAAACATTTAATATTTCCTAATAATAACAAAATGCAAAACTATTTCTTTAATTTATATAATTAAGTGCATGATGTAAATACAAGATCATCAGAGTTTGGAAATAGCACATGATAATTAGGTATGTGTATATGTAAACATTTACATTAACGTTTATTTCATCATCTCGCGGCAATAAATTAGAATAAGTTTACGAGTTCCGGGGGGCAAGCAGTTGGTCGGTTGGCCGCTCGTGTAACAGCCAGCGTCACTTTACTGCTGTTTTATGAACTGCCCAGGTTAACAGGGCTCGCTTCGCTTGCGGAATCACACGGGGTTATCTTGAAAGAGCATTTAATGCAGAATTAAATAAGGTTTTTAATTCTCCTATGTTCATTTTCTTATAAGTAATTGGGCTCCGGAAAGAAGGGTGGAGGTTGCCGTTACACTTATACAAGAGGCGATCATCTGTCTTCAGGGGTTTTGTAACGCATTTGTAAACAAATTAGAGTGGGACAAATACTAAATATTACTAATCATAGTCCTCTTACTAAGGTGCCATCCATAAATTACGTCACACTAATTTCATGACTTTTTGATCCCTCCCCCCATCCTTGTCGGAGCTGGTCATATTTGTGATACCTCCCCCGTAGTGTGACGTTACATATTATGAAATTTTACACCTAAAAATTATTAAATGAAAACAGTAGTTCCGAAATAAGTTTTATTTCCATTAATTGTTTTTTTTTTAATATTTACCTATACATAACCAATACATACCAATTATTAGATTTAGAAATGTGACGTCACAAAATTTAGGATCCCTCAAACCCCTTGTCACACAATGTCACACTACCTCGATCCCCCCCCCCCGTCCCGTTTCGTGTGACGTAATTTATGGCATTAATGGTATACGAGTAATACCTACTAATATTCTTATTAATACTTAACACCACCAGGACCTACATTAGTAGTCGGTTAGGACTATAGTCTCTCCTACATTCCTATTCGAGGTTTGTCCCAGATGTCGCTGATAACCACAAGACTTAAAAAGACTGCTATTAGCTTTTGCTTTTGCTTTTTTCTATACATAGCTATTGGAAGTGTAGAAGTTCTGCCTACCCTCATAATGACATCAATGTATGTATGTATCACAAAACAAGTAGTGTGGTACTAATGTCAACAAACAGTGCCCGCTACACGACAGCGCCACTCCTATGCGTTTTATAGTCCACAAATACGTCAATAGACACGAGAATAATTTATTTTATTGCACCTAAAACACTAATTTACAACTCCTAATGTTTATTTTTAGTAACCGTTTGGACTGTTTCAGAGAAGCCAGGGCCGTGAGGTGTTATTAAAGAAACAAATAAATTTAAAGTTTACAGTTTTGTTGTAAAATAAGCCCTGCGTCACACAATTGTTACATTAATTATGTATGATGTGTCGCATGTCACATATCGCAGCGAAAATATTCACATGTAATAATCATTGCTTGCGTCATGTCGCTGTCGGATCGCAGTCGCTGTGACACATCATAATTATTAAACTGTAATTGTAAAAAGGGTACGTATTTTTATTTTGAATCCGGTGACTATTTTGATGCAATTGTAAACATTAGTAACAATTAGTATGTATTTTATTCATTTTAACTAAAAATTGTCAAGTGAAAGAATTAAGCTCTATTTTATGAAGGTACTAAGGAATAGATTTTCCAGGGTAAAATCACGGCGGATACTTGTTAGAATTTGACGAACAAAGTTATCTACACCCACGAAAGTACCCGTACCTGTACGAAAACTAAATTATATCCATAACTTTCCCAAAATACTTTCTAAAATTAACAAACATTACCCCATTCCAATTCAACCAGTCAATCATTCACATACAACCAACCTTATAAATGATACGCAATAAACCCGTCAATGCGTTCGGTCACGTAGACCGCAGTAAAAATTCTCCGGACGTCAGCCTAACGACTCTACTACACGGTTATTGGGTCCAACAGACCCCGTACGAATAGTAACTGGTTGATTAGAGGAAGGCTCGTCGTGTAATCGTTTGGTTGGTCAAGAATTGAGATTGTCTCTCTTATGCATGCTAACGGTTAACTAGCAAGCGATGAAGATATTGACTATCCCTACGTACAGTGCCTGGGCGATTCTTTGAAAATAAAGAAATTGAGCGGCAATTAGAAAATATCATACTTCTTTATTGTTATAGATTATGACAAGGTGCTTTTTCAAACACCGAACCGTCTTTTACTTGGCGCAGTAGATGTTATACAAAAATAATTAGTCCAAATAGCGCAAATTGTGATGAAACAATCCAAAATCTAATTACCATTAGTGTCCCTTTTCCCCGATTTCAACAAATGATGCTGTATAAAAAAATATACAACCGAAGAACGAAGTTTTCTTCAACGATTTCGATAATAGACTAGTATATGCATGCCTTACATTAAAATCATGATGCAAAGAACATATTTTCGTTATATAAAATCATTTTGAATTTTGTCCCTGCATTGTTATATAATTACCATTCATTAGGATGGTCACTTCAATTTTGTTGCTTATTTTGTACTGTACAGCGCTCCTTTAGGTATAAACATTCGACCACCAATCGTGGCTCCCTCTTCGAACAAACGGAAGTGTCAATACATGCTTCAGCACGACGTAATATAAAATTATTCCACTGCACGAGTGCTTTGTTTCAAAATATTTCTCAGTGCCATTAAATTTTTTGAAGGTAAGTAGATATGTTTTTCTGCCATAATGTAAGTCTTAGGTTCTTGCATAGACAACTATTTTACATAGATAAATAATAAAAATAATAAAAGTCACTAAATACAGAGAAATTCAAGAAAATGTGTGATTTTCTAATCACCGTTTATCTAATTACCGGACTTTACCATTCTTTTTTAATAAAACGGTAATGAGCTTGTTTAAATGGTAATTAGATAATGAGAAATTTCTAAAGGGAGTCCTTATTAGATAATCAATATGACCTTTAGTTTATGACAACACTATGTTACATGTTGTAAAGGTATATCTTCTCTATAATTTAAATAATTTAGTACGGATGTCCTTTATAGACTTTAAAACCATCCTACCGATGTGCCCCAAAATGGTTACATTTCAAAGGCAATAATGCGAAGATGGTTTGAGACCACTAAAATAGATCAATTGAGAGCAGGAGAGAAGCATTGGCTGTAAGTTTGGATGTTGCAAAGGCCTTCGATAGGGTGTGGTACAAGGCATTACTCTCTAAGCTGCCTTCCTAAGGAGTACCCGAGAATTTGTGCAAATGGATTGCCAATTTTTTATCGGAGCAGAGCATCAAGGTCGTTGTTGACGAAGTATGCTCGGACACGAAGCCCATAAATGCTGGCGTCCCTCAAGGCTCTGTGCTCTCACCTACACTGTTCATCATGCATATCAATGATATGCTTGACATCAGGAATATCCATTGCTATGCTGATGATATTACGGGTGATGCTCGTTGTACAGGCCGAACAAATCTTTCTCGGATGCAGATTGAGGAGAAGAGGATGAAACTTGTATCTGAAGTCGAGACATGTCTGGAGCGGGTCTCGGAATGGGGCAGGCTAAAATTAGTCCAGTTTAACCTTGAGAAGATACAAGTTTGCGCGTTAACCGCTAAGAAAACCCATGTCGTCATGGCACCTCAGTTTCAGAACACTCCTCTTAACATCTCCAAAAGCATTGAGATCCGTGGTGTCGACATTTCGAATGAAGTGCAATTTCGGGACCACTAGGTTAGTAAGGCCAAACTGCAAAGAAATTGGGAGTGCTCAATAGAGCTAAGCAGTACTTTACGCAGACGATAAACAAAATGAAAAAATTACATCTAACGTTATAATCAAGACACCATTTGCAGATAATGAGAAAGTAACACTTCTTTCAGCTGTAACTCCTGATAATAAACTACATTTGCAAACTGAAGTCAATATCGATGACAAGGTGTATAATATTAGTACTTTCAACATTTCATCACTGAATTCTTTTTGATCGTAATCACATAATGTAATCTTATCAATTTTTTTTACCCAAGACCTTTTTTTTTGCTTTATATTTCAACGGTTTATATTTATTTTCATCACTGAATAATTTTTCATTATAATCACTTCGTTAATTGACACATGTTTCATCACTGGCCGCCGAAACGAAGTTTTTTCAAAATGGGATTTTTTTCCAAAAATAATTGTAGGTATATCAACTACCTTCAATGCCCAAATGTAGTACTACTAATAGTATTAATTATGATTACATTATTGATTTTATTTGTAACTGCTATGTTACTGTCCACTATTTTACTATAATTATTTATTTTTAACTATAATTATATCGATATCTCTAAAAAGAAGACTGAATCATTAAAATTGTTATTTCAAGTATTATAAAAATGACTATTTTATTATGAAAAAATGATTGAATGATTTTGGAAGTTACTTCATTTCTAATTGCCATTTTAAATTTTCTAATTACCAGTTATTTCTAATAATTACCATTCGTCTTAAATATCATTACCGTTTTCAAAAAATCTTCTTTTGTCTATAACTTTTACATTATTAGTTTTATCATTGTCCCTTTCACATATGTAATGTAATATAATAAACTATATAAAAAATCTATAAAGAACAATTTTGGTAACAATCTTTGATGCGTTCTTTGAAACAAGCGAATATGCTTATTTTCAAATATTCACCCGCCTATTCAATATGTATAATGGCATTTTTTATTGCAACTCGTAATATTATTCATATTTTTAATGATATAAGAATAATAATATAATTTTTATGCACTACGTTGATCGCGGTCCAAAAGAAACTTTTGGACACTATGTAGTGATGACAATTGACAAACTTCGCCCGTCACGACACACACACAATTGAAAAAGGAAAAAAGGAACTCATAGAGAATAGAGTGAGAACGATAGACCAAGAAATAGAGGAAGAGAAAGACTTGACAACTATTTTTAAAGTTGTATCAAAATACTCGTAGCTTATCTTTTACCAGAGTATAGTGATGAAAGTCGATAAAGGTGCCGATTGGCCATGAGGCTTAATTCAGTAATTCTAATGCTACGTAGCCGTAACAGGTTATGTGGTTTGTTACCTATCAATCTTTCGATATCCATGTGAAAACTTGCTGTAACGGTGTTCTAGAAAGTACCCAGCGCTCGTAAGTTAAGCTATATGATGCTGCATTCCTAAATTATTTATACAGGGTGGAAAAAAGACGAGGGAGACGATTGGAGGGAAGTTGGAGGAAAAGTACCCAGAACATACACTATCTACATATGATGCTGCATTCCTAAATTATTTATACAGGGTGGAAACAAGACGGTTGGAGGGAAGTTGGAGGAAAAGTACCCAGAACATACACTATCTACATAATAATCTACATCTACACAAAAGTGTGTGTCGCACAAAGCAATTTTAGTCGAAGAATAAACCTGTGCACACGTGAAAATGGATCTCATTTAGAGCAATTCATACGTCAAATACGAGTAAGTGAACTGTTTACTTTAGGTAGTAAGTAGGAAATTACAATAAAAAAATTTAAACTAGGTCATACTTTTCTTGGTCTTCCTTTAATTTATAGGAACTTTACAAAAAAAAATCAACTAGCTCAAATTTTTCTTGTTCTTCCTTTAATTTAAAATAACCTTGAAAGAAATTAATCCTTATAAATGAGACGATTCAGCCAGGCCAGTTATATGGATTTTTTGTGACCAGCGCAAAATTAATGAATAATAAGTAGTGCAATGAATAATTATTGTCCCACAATCCAATAAAATATATGCATCCTTGCAAGCTCTGCTTCGAGAAACAGTGCTACTACAAGTTGTATCCGCACCAAAACATTGATATTATTTTTTAATAGGCGTTTCAAGTTTAGTCCATTTTACTGTTTTACACGTCGAATATCATTTCCTCTTTTCTTCCTGATGTCTTTTAAGGAACTTCCACATTAGCTTGTCCTATCCCGGAGGTATTATCTTTAAGTATGTACCTACATGTCTGTCTGCTTAATTTAGTATATTAAGGTCTCTACTTAATTATATTCAGTACAAAAATTGTAAAATGTACCTACATAAAAAACGCCTTGCTTCCTTGTAAATGTTCTTTACAATTTTTTAAATTCACTTGAATTTTCAAAGATTGAACCCAGATCGACACTACCAGAGGCAAATTTGTAAACCACAAAATCCTGCCCCTACTTAATAATTTATCGAACAATCAACAATAACAATTACAACGCATATATCACACCTCGATACCCTAAAATCGCCGACCAATCATTAACAAACAATATTTTCTTCGCCGCCGACGTCCATACCAATCGGTACAGACAACTGGACCTGACCTGAATAACAATAGCTAAGACCACCGGCAGAACGCGCCATACTGAATTCAAAATACCACATGGTTTTTCGCGTCACATATCAACCACCTAGGTGGCAGCGCCATCGTTCTAATTGGTACTGAACTGCATGCTAAACGATTCTCAAGAATTCGGTAAAAAAAGTCTGACCGTTTTGCAGAAACCGAATAATTTAACGATGATACCAAACTACATGTGGTTTAATAGATTTGTATCCTTTTGTGAACGAGTAACTCTTGTTATTATTCCTGTAAATTACTTCAAGTTTTGATGTTTACGTCAAGCTTTGACGAAGTCAGCTCAGGACTATAATTTGTATGTTCTGGCACAGTATAGGAATAGACAGAGGCGGGACAGAGCAAGTGTTATACTCTATGATGTTTTATTTCTGAGCTAGCTGATAGAAGGCAGGTGGGGTAAGGCAGGCGTAAATCTATGCATGAGTCGAAGCCAACTGTCTTTGCTGACCGGACCTGATCTCTCTTGGAGATCACTGAGCTCTGTACTACTACACTGTACAATCTGTGCATTATAGGTCTTCACCTACCTGGCTATCAGTCACTCTAATATAAAAACTATGAATTAATGTTTTCGGTGAGTTGTTCAACCATGAATCAATGTTTTCGGCGAGTTATTGAGACCAGCATTACAAGCCCACACACACACCGGAACCGCTGCAGATGTGAAGATAGCTCGCGCTCCGGGGACTGCATTGTTGCTACGTGCCTCCAATAGCTTATCGGGGTGTGCGGACAGATTATCATATCGCGATGGCCCATCTCTGATATGGTAACGAGCTAACACAGTGTAACAACCTCGTCTAACCGTCGACGGAGACTACTAGACAGGAGAATAACGCGGTGTGCGAGATAAGACGCTCTTCCCGGACTGTTAAGTATGAAATGAAATGAAATGATAATTTATTTGCGACAATGTGGTTACAAGGTGTAGGTTGTCAAATATCACTCACATTTGCCAAGACTAGGCATGCTAATTATTTGTTAAATTTTTTATTAATTACCTGCTAACAATTAAATTGATAATTTTAATCTAAAATTTTATGAGGAGCATGCAAATATCTATTTACATTGATTAATAAAATGAATTTCTTATTATGTCATAATCTTAATTAATTTAGGTATCTGTCATATTGGATTCAATCAAAAATTAAAAGTTAAATATATACGATAATATATTTTGTTAGTTATAAGCATGGTTATAAGTCAGTTATTTTACATATTAATACATATTTATTATTTCATCAGATATATGATATCTAAGATTTGAAGGACGAAAAGTGTTTTATATCCAATACCAAAAAATACTATATCGTGAGTGTTTTAGCTAAAAAAATCCTGACCAGACTATAACTAGTGAAGGTCGCTTCTATTTCGGACTATTAGAGTTTCGGGAAAAGAGTTAAGGGTTACCTTAGTTTTAAGCACATATTATGTAATTATTTGTTTGATTTTTATCTTGTGACAACCCTAATGTAGTGACAAAGTAATAACTGTACTGATTTTACTTCCGGTGTCAATGACGATAAACTATTGTAACTGTTATTTCTTATTAATCGGAACTGCGGTCCTAATATACAATTTTGGATTTTTGTGATTTAGCTGGTTTTTAACGGACTTCGATAAAAGGAGAACCTTTTTTCAGAACTCCGTCATTTAGCGACCAAATATTTTTTATTTGTAACAAAATTGTACTGTCCAATATTTATCAAAATTTAATTCTGATGATGAACCAAGAAAATTTTGGGAACTCAAATTTAAAAGATTAGTATACAAATACAAGATATGGTGATTTTAATAGTCGGTTATGTTTTTCATAAAATTTTGATTGAAACACTTTCCGAAAAATAAAATATGCCAAAGTTTCAAATAATCCTTGAATGATCCATGAGCGGTTCAGGAAGAAGATATGACATAAAAATACCATGACAGCTTATGGCTAAATAATAAACAATATGTCCAAATAATCTTGCCTTTAATAATCATCCAGCTTTTAAATTTACAGTATATTTTAATTGTACTTCCGTTATTTTGACGGAAATTTATTCGAAGAAAAAGTGAACAGGTTTTGACTAAGTTATGTGCTCACCATCTTGGACCACATCCCCACTTACCATCAGATGGGATTGTGGTTAAGAACTAACTTATTATTTGTAGCAATGATATTATAATTTAAAAAAGAGGTAGATATGCCACTAGCGTGCCGACGATGAAGAGCGTAAGAACAGGCAATTGACCGTTCTGCTCGTAGTCGCTCTGTCAATACAAGACGATACCATTGATTAAAGAAAAGTAGAGGATATGCCCTAAATTGCATATACATTTTTTCATTATACATTTATTATGCAAATATGACCCGAAATACCAAAAATACATGTGTCCTGTTCTTACACGCCACAATTTATACTTATAGAAAGAGTACAATACATGTAGCATATTTCAATTTTCTGGCAACATTTTAAAGAAATCTATCTAAGCTCCGCCTTGAAGCCTGTTTTCGGACGCCATTTTATGATAACAGTTGCTTCTAGGGATGTTCGATCCAGGTGCCTTGTATCGATACTCTAGAATCTCTAGATCGATATGGATCGTATTGCAGTGTAATGTTTAATGGAAATAGTCGGCAAACGAGCTGACGATCCACCTGATGGTGAGTGGCTATCGTCGGCCATGGACATCAGCAACACCAAAGGCATCACTGATGCGTTGCCGGCCAAGAAAGAGAGAACTTCTTCTCTCTTTCTTGGCCGGCAACTAGAATTAGCAATTAGAAAGTAAATTTCTAATAGGAATGTTTAATCCAGGTGTTTTATGTATCGATACTCCGGTTCGTCATGAATATCCCAATATAAATAATAGTCCAAATATCGATTCATGTAATTAAATATACTTGTAAGTGGGTATCGCGGCCAATGAATAACAGCGACCAAAGCGTTGTCAGCCAAGAAAGAGAAAAAAAGAAAGAAATATTTTAATAAATAAAACATGATACATATTTTATATTTTATTTATATTTTATACGTATAATTTAATACGATGTTTTGTATCGATTCATAATCGAATAAAATATTTTAAATATCGTTATATAAACTATCGACAAGCTTAATTCAGTGGGTTTCTAAATAAATATCAGCCAATCTCTAATCTTTAAGCCAATATTAAGGTTAATCGTTTTAGATTAAATTTTTAGATTTCATTTTATTCAAAATATTGTTTAATTAAATATTGAAAAAGTTACTTAAGGTTTTTTAAAACAATGTGTTAAGTAGTAGGAACATCATATAAATAATAATATCTCACTCTGTAACACTATATTTGATTTAGAACTCTTGTGTTTTTTAAACTAAATAATCAAATATATTCATTTCATCATATATTTTTTTCTTAAAATATTATATCGATATGTGAAAAATACAACGCTATTTTGTGGGCGGAGTCGACGCCATATTTGAGAAACTTTTGGCTTCAGATCACGTGACCTTATTTCCTATCCTCTCTTTTTCTTTAATCAAAGGACGATACGCACGCTTTCGTTGTTGTTAGAAGTGCTTGACATTTTACATCCAGCGTTAAAATGTCTTCGTGTACTATACCAATGTGATTGGTGTAGTGAAACAAAATATAAGATTTTTTGGTTGATTTGTAAGGGTATACGTAGGTATATGTATTTTTAAATACCATTGATTTGTAGTAAAATAAAAAAAGACCGTCAACATTTATTAAGTCTTTCTTGTTTGAATGTATTACCCAATTAAGTTCCTCTACCTGGCTTGAATTTTATGTGAGAATCTTATTATTATTGTAGAAGGATAACCGATGACTGCGATAACACCCGAAGTTGGACGTTGTGAGGCGATGTAAGTCAAAAACAAACACTTTTATAGTATCTTTTCTACACACAATATGAAATCACTATTACAGCATATTGAATTATGATAAATATTCTTCCAAAACCCAGAGATTTTTTTTGTATGAAGCTAATAAACTAACAGACAAGTCTGATGATAAAAACGGCATCACTGACACGTTACCAGCCAAAACAGAAGATAGAAGAAAGAAGCAAGTTATCCAAGAAAGTGTTACAGAACACAACAATACATTGCACTCTGGATAGCTCCAATCCAAACCTACAATCACTATAATCGCTGCGCCGGCGCCGCCCCCCTTAATCAGCTATCATTCATCGGTTGAGATTGATGGTGGACGGTGTATGCAATGATTTATAGCGCAAGAGGGCAACAGATAACTTAGAAAGGCTTTAGGATCAATTGAAATTAATAATAAAAGTTGTGTTACTTTTAAATTACTCGGAGTTCTATGTTTATATTGTTTTTTTATTTATTTACTTTCAAGCATATAAACATAAATTAATTAAAAGAACCCGCCAAATTCTAAAATAGTTTGTTGGCGGAGACTGATCTTCTTAACTAACTTAATGTTCGAATATATTTTTAACTAGCTGTTACCCGCGGCATCTTTTCCTTATATGCAACGCCAGAACGCAGCCATAGGAAACTGCTCGCGTATATATTGTAATGCTGTTTTTAAATTTGTTATTACAATGCATACACGAATTTTGCGTACTGATCGCGTATAGTTTGTATCGTAAGATGCTCGCGTCTTCGTTCCAAACTATACTACACTTCGGGATCTCTGCCTTTTCGCCGAATATTGTTTGGCAGATTATCACTTGCCAACTAACATTTCGCAGCATTCATTTAGTTGTATATATTATTTATCAAATGATGTATTGAGTAAAGTAAAATGACAAATCATTATACGATAATTACAAAGTTGCATTATACGCACTTTTAGAGAGAATTTAGGGGTTTTTGACACACAAACAGGCTTCCAAACGTCTCCGGCGCTGCGGGAAGTACAGCCCCTCCACCCTTGCGTAACAAACTGCAGGCACTCCATGCTCGCCTACGCAGCTTCGGCTTTTTGGTCACCTCAACCGCTTCGGCTCACATGGTGCCTGCAGTTTGTTACAGCGGGCGGGGGCTGCTCTCCCTCCGCGCCTTCGGGGTTTACATTCACTCTAGGGGTAGGGCAGACCAGTACCACGTGGGGTCGGGGTTGACTAAGTCGGTTCTGTCATCAATTTTAAAAAATTATCCGCCCCCCACTCCCCCGTCACGGGGGTTCCGATGCACACACGATTAGTCCGTATGCGTAATGGCGCTGTACATTATGGAACAAGATATACTTCTACGTCTTCTACGAAGTATATGCGATTATTTGCGTACTACTCGTGTATGGATTGGAAGAATTTAGTAAAAAAGTTAGTTCCAATCTATACGTGGTCAGTTTCATACCCCTGCGTTCTGGCCTTGTACAGAATGGCAAAACGCTTACCTGCGACTTCGTCCGCGTGGTATTTAATATTATTAAATTTTTCATTGATCCTATTTTGTTTTTCTAAAATAAAAGTAGCCTAAGTTACTCCTTGTTACATCAGCTTTTTGCCAGTGAAAGTTCCGTCAAAATCGGTCCAACCATTTCAGAGATTAGCCGAAACAACAGACAGACATACAGACAAAAGTTGTAAAAAAACTTGTTTTGGTATATGTACCGTGTATACACCCAAATGTACTTAGTAAAAAACGGTTATTTTATTATTACAAACAGACACTCCAATTTTATTTATTTGTATGTATAGATTATAATATGCTTAATTAAGTCTTATACATCTACATATATGTTTACATTGAGCTTATTTGTAATTCTTATAACTTTATTTTATACTTAATTTAATATATTGAAAAACTGGCTATATAGCATGTTTGTATACATGTATGTATTAATTTATGTTACAGCCTCTTAATAATAGTCATGCAGTCTCTTTTTGACAACTTTTTACATGATTCTTCATTCTTATAGGATTTAATAGGTGACTGCATGTTATGTTATAACAATTTATATTTCACTACATTTAGCATACTAGTTACAGCGTTAAAATAAGAAAATCACTTGTATACCATTGCTATGCTTATCAAAAACCATATATGACACCAAAGGCATCGCCGACGTATTGTCAATCAAACAGGAAGCGAAGCTTATTACTGGCTGTCAAAGATTACCTTTGATTCGGGATGGATGGACACATACCCAGAATTACTTCAAGCTGCAACGGACGCAAAAGACAAAACGACAACCATGTAATATGAATTCGCTATCTATAACGAAGTATTTGTATTCAGCAAAGATCAACAAGATTCCAATCAACGTTAGACCACTTACTTCGTAGCGATATGGTATCTAAAGGCAGCTCAAATATTAGCCTTTGTCCTATCTCCCATCACGGCAAATGGCAGGGTACGAGATTGCCGGCCGACCGGCCCTGGAGGATCACGAAGTGGATTTGTTACTCAATTACGATGACCCGTAATGCAGGGTACTGGTAGTTTAAGAAAGCACTGGATCCGCCCTGATTTCATCGTATTTGTACCTTTATTGCAAGGGAATTGCTGTTGATTCGGCGTCAGTATTTTTAAGACAAGGATGGGCCACGAAACACACGCTCTGCTAGAGGCTTTTATTCATCATAAGCATGTACAATATAATGCGTCAATAATGAAATATGAGTCGAAATCGAATAGCCTATCGAACAAAGTGTCGGGTTCTCAGTTCCCAGTCGAGGCAAATATTAAGTTTTTAGATAATCGTTAAATTTTCAAAATTTTTAGTTATTGCGTCTCTATACTGGAAAAAACGCAAAAATTAAAGTTTGAAAATTCCTAAAGAAACTCTTGAGTTTGGACAATCGGCGTGGCGATAAGTCGACTGGCCACATTCTACAAGATGAAAGACTTCGTATTTGGCGTGAAAACCCGATACAATACATTTTTCACGCATGTGTTTTTTTCTTTAACACGAGTGTTTATTTTCCGCCAAAATATAAAAATAATATTTTGTAGTTATTGAAGATAGAAGTAGCATTCAAATAGTTTCAAATAGCAGAGGAACTCTAATACTAGGATATTCATATTCGTTTAAGTAGCTTTAAGTAATAAGTGAGTAACAATTACCGTCGTTTCTTAACATGACGTGGTGGTTTGTACCTTAAACTTCAAGGTAATTTACAGTTTTCAAATCAGGTATCCATGACACATGACATATCATCATGTTTGGAGTACATAATCAATTGAAATCGTTTGAAAGAAAAACCATTTCTGTATCGCTACAATGCACTGAAGTTAGATACAACCTTTTTCTACTCCGTCAGTAATTGCACACCAACCAATAGCCATGAAAAACATTCTTAAAATGTCACGACTACTTATTGCAATAAGATAAAGAGATAACCAGCAATAAATTGGATCACGAGCTAATGATCCAGAGCCGGCGCGGCGACGGTAGAAAGAGGGTGCGGCAGCTTTGAGCGGCGACGTTGGAATTGATCGAATTAGAATGCTCTCATACGTAAGTGGGATACGGTGTGAGAAAAAGGGTTGATGTGATTCGGACATGATCCTTACGAGAGATGACGCAGATTATATGTCACCACAGCAGTACGGATTGATAGACATAATTATTATTGTTGAAGAAGTGAATAACTTAACTTTGTATACATAATTACGTAACCTAGATATTAATTAAAACAATTACTTGCAACGACAGTTATTTTGCATAAAATTAGAATACTTAATTAATATGATAGTAGACGGTAGGAACACATATTATATTATCTTTTCTTAATGAATTAGCATATCTTTCCATGCCAGAAATTGGGTATGTTAGGTTCCACGACCATGAACGTAATAATTTTTAATTGAGATGTAAATGAAACATTAATGTGGATAAAATACAGATAACTATAATTATTTCTCCATCGTATCTTTTAGGTTTCGTCCTTTTGTTTCGGGAAGCGCCGAAGAGCACAACCCAGATAATACAGCAAATATACAAAAAATTAAAGACGGCAGCCATCTTGGTGCTATACTAACGACAAAAGGAGCAATTATCGAGCCTATCGTTGCTCCACAAGAAGCCAATCCGAACCCCATACTTCGTATAGGAGTTGGATACATCTCAGACACATGAACGTAGGATATTGACCAACAAATATTACAAGAAACAAATGCTATCACCCCAAACACATGTCCCGACCAGTGGCTCTTGGATACGAATACCAGGAAAATTGTTGCTACAGCTACACACATTACAGTTCCGATAGTAGAGTACTTTCTTCCGAATTGCTTGTTGAGGATTATACCCAATGGGAGGAACGGGATCTGGAATTAAAAAAAGATCAAAACTATATTTCAAGAGAAAAGTAACAAGGGATAAAAACCCTAATATTAAAACGTGAAAATATAAAAATAGGTCTGCCTCTTTTAAAACAATCTAAGAACATTTTACTTGACGATAAAATAGCTTGCGTAACTTATAATGAAAGATTCCTTAATGTTGAAATCGAAATAAATTTTTGAGTTAAAAATAAATACGCACTTTTTTTAGTTTTTTAATTTTTTTTTCTTTTTTACTTTTTTTATTTTTTTATAAGTAAGTTTGTAAAAAAAAGATTCCGTGGATGATTAATGCATTAAAGTACAGTATGAACGGTTTTTAGGAAGATTGTGTCAAATCAGCAGATTTTATTCAATTTTGCAACTATCTAAATAAGTAACTAACTAACTAAATAAGTCTTGTATTGATCACAGTTACTGTTATTTGGGACTCCAGAATTATCATAATTTTGTAAATTATGTAATTTAATGAGTAGAAAAGCAAATTCTTACTAGCAACTACGGCTAGGACTAGTAAGCAGTAAAGTGTGACATTAGTCCTGAGAACACGCACACACAAACTCTCACACACGCACACACACACGCACACGCACACGCACACACACACACACACACACACACACACACACACACACACACACACAACAACAACGTATCTAAAATGTTATTGCTTGTATTTTGTTGATTAACACTATGTTAAAACTACGAGTATATTGCCTAGGTGCATGAGCCGGGTACCTGTAACACAGGTGATGAACCAACTGCTTTGCCCTTGCGACTTGTGAATGTAATGTGTTTTTATCAGTAAATAATTTTTGACTTTTTGATTATTTTTTTGATAAACCTAACATAAATAAAAGCATCAAAGTATACTCACCGGTGTCAATCCTAATATAACAACAGTGTAGTAGGGACTTAACCCAGTGATTGTCACGTATTGACAAATTTCAAAGAAACACATGCTCAATGAAAACCAAAGGATAAATATGACAAGTGTCGGTATAATTATTGCTTTTGACTTGAAGAAATCTAAATATGACACTTTTAGAATTTCGTAGTCCTTAGATTTCATGTCCTCTAAAGCTTTGGTGATTTCGGCTCTGATATTCGATGTATCTAATTTATTTCTGAAATGAAAATTGTAAGTTCTTTTAATTCTATCTTACTTTTAAACTTCTAACTTTAAATTTTTAACTTCTTATAAACCATATTGTCCATCCTTTACAAACCATATTTAACAGACTTTTTTCAAGGTATTTTAACGTTATATCCTAGGCTGGATTTTTTATATTTCCCATTTATTGTTGTCTTTCTCTTTATAACGTGCCTACAATTTCGTTAAAAAATATATATGATTTCGAAAGACCACAAAATTTCTAAAATACGTTAAGTTTTCTAGTGTATGAAGGATCTTAAGAACAGTGTGTACAGGTACCATCTGGTAGCTAGCAGTGACTGCGGAACTTTCACCTATATTCCATTCTAATCAATGAACTGTCAATATAACGTCTCTTACGCCTACAGAACATTTCACTCACAATTAATAATTACTAAAAATAGATCTAAACACAGACATTGTTGAAGATAATTATACATACCTATAAGCCGCACTAGTAATAATTTTTACTGCTTCATCATCCTTTCCATTTGCAACAAGCCAGCGTGGTGATTCAGGGACAAATAATGTTATGACAAAAATTAAACACGAAGCTACTCCGTAGCTCAAAGTATATCCTTTCCAACTAGAAGTGAAATAAGCAAATCCGGCTAGGGATGCTTGGGCTAAGCATACTGGAATCAAGACACATACTCCTGCTATTTCTATATACCTTTTACCGATTATTTCCATAACTTGCACAACGCAAGTAAACATTGCTCCACCACTTGCAACGCCTATAATAAATCTAATGCATGTAAAAATTATATAGCTTGGCGAAAACGGTAAAGCGATCATAGATACTGCGCTTAGGGAAGTTGATATAAGCATCGCTATACGGCGCCCGAATCTGAAAAAAATTACATTGACGTAAATATGTGTTGTCAATTTTATCAAAACTTTTACCTTGTCCTCATATTTTTATATGTAAATTAATATGCATTATAAAATCATCACAATCCATAACTTTCCTACTGTGCTTTCAAGCATAAAATTAAGAGTTCTGTAGATACGTCATTCCTTCGATAGGCTCACACATTACTGTGAAGTCTCTACTTTAGACTTGGTTTCCTAACGATGTTAGTCTTCACTGAAGCTATGCTGGCGAGCGATTCATAATTAATTTCAGAATTTCTACCCAGTTCCCTCGTGTGAGAATGATCATGTATGACTGCTTGAACAATTGTTTACTATGGTGTCTATAGTACTTACAATGCATGATCGATGTCCATACATTATATGAGACATTTAACTAAAACTGTAGATGATTCTTTAAAAATCTCTATAGGTATTTAGAATAAATATTACTAGATATGATACTTACGTAAGAAAGATTAACTTTAATATATTTTATTAATATTAGGTTATAAGCTTCAATGAAAGGCTTCATCAAAGGCTACAACCTAAATATAAATCATCAAAATAAATACCGGAGTTGATAAAATTATAGAAATCAAAATTTTAATCCTTTAAGTTGACAAGGCCTTAAACTTTTCTCACGTCGACAATTTAACTTTCGTAAGTTAATAATTATGCTCCAAATTATGTTGAAATAAATATTACTTACAGAGTGCAGTGAACACAAGTTTATTACTCACTTATCAGATATCCACCCTAAAAGCAAAACTCCAAGCACAAATCCAATCAAAAAAACGCACTGAGAAAATGTGGCCAGCCAGGCATTTTGACAGATCAATCCAAAATCTTCTATAATAGATCTGTCTACAAGACTTGAATAATTATATTTTGAGCAGTTTTCATAGCAAGTGGAATTTTGCACTTCTGTAGTAACATTGTCACTAATTTCAACACAAACAAAATCAACATCAGGTATCAGAAAAGTTGACGAAAACATGTTCCAAGCTGCAATTATTCTGGTTAGTAAAACTGTTAAAGACACGACTGCTTGCCATAATCCGAAAGTTCCAATAGTTTTCAAAATATAATCATCCTCCTCTTCTGCTTTAACTTTATCGTTTTCATACGGATCGGCTACGACAACTTCATCTTTTATCATCTCTAAAGACATTCTTCTAATAAACTCGCCCTTCATTTTTACTTTTCAAGTAAACTTTTTTCAATCACTTAACTTTTACTTCACTACTAGTTATTTTTCTTTCACTTTTGATACTTTTCACTTAAATATAAACCATACTCGTGCGGCTAGTACAACTTTAACCATGAGATTAAGAAACATTCCGTGTCTTTGAACAGATGTTCAATAGCTACTTTAAATACATCTGTTATTCCAAGTGACAAAAATGTAAAATTTTCTTAAGGAATTTAGACATGGTGTATTTGAGTTTACGTCATGACCTTCACCGCATACTGATATTTTCGTTATATCGGTATTACATTAGCCAAACAATGATTTTGTTTTGAAACAAAACATAGTAATGTTTTGTTTATACATATATTATTTTCTTGTTATCGCTGAAACTAAATCGTTATTTTTATCAAAAAAATGAGTTAAAGAATAATATTAATACAACACTAACAGTTAAGTAGGTTGAACTCGTATGTCTATTTCATGCCTACCACTGAAAATAAAAATATGTAATTTGAAACTGAAATTTAAAAACTGCAAATAATTTAAGTTGTTAATCATTTTTAATTATCAAATAAAAATACAAATAGACATCAGTGGACACTGGAGCATAACATAAAAATTAAAGCACGATAAAGCGATAAAACCAACACATGGGTACGGATACTAAAAAAAAGAATATAATATAACTAAATTACTATTATTACACCTCCTCAAAGGCCGTTTTTTTTAAGTATGCCGGAAAATACTCACAACCTTATAAATAGTCTTACATAAATGTGATTATGATAATTCCTGGCTAAAATTTTAAATCTCACATCTGGGATCAAAATTTTTTGTTTCATTATGGACATTTATTACAATTTTGGCTCGATTGAAATAAAAATCATATTATTTTTTTTCAATTGCGTCCTTCAGATTCCGACCTTTGGTTTCGGGAATCAGCAAACATAAAAAGGCAGTTACGACTGCGGATATACAAAAAACTAATGATGGAAGCCAACTTGGCGTCAAATTAGCAATAAAAGGAGCAATCATTGCACCAATCTTCGTTCCACCTGTAGTCAAACTGCAACCCATATTTCGCAAAGGCGTTGGATATAACTCTGACACGTGAATATAGAGTACAGGGAAAGAAATGTTACAAAATATGAAGCCCAAAGCACCGAACAAAGTCACGAGCCAAGAGTTCTTTGGAAGAAAAATAATAATAAGCATTGTTGTGGCTATGGCTATGGCTATCCCGATAGTAGAAATCTTTCTTTTGAACCTCTGGTTAATGATGATCGCCACCGGGACAATTGGGATCTGAAAGATGAATAAAATCAATTTTAGTAATCATACTCGAGACAAAACAAAGATGTAAGGCATAGAGGTATAAATCTTAATAATAACAATCGTTATTAATCTATGAAATGACAATAATATTTTATTTATAGAAAACTATTAAATTTTACTAACCACAATTAATCCTAATATAACAACGGTGATGTATAGATCACATCCAATGATGGTCACGTATTGAAAAACACCATAGAAACACATGCCGAATGCAAACCAAACAATAAATAGGGTCAAGGTCAATATGAATAAAGCTTTGCACTTGAAGAAGTCTAAATATGAAGTTTTTACAATATCATCCTCTTTTAACTTCAAGTCGTCTAATGCTTTTGTTATTTCGAATTTGATATTCGTTGTGTCTAATTTATTTCTGTAAATAAAAGAAGATATTATAATTAATGAATGCAGAATTAAATATTAAATTTCTTTCTTTTTGCCGGCCAAGAAACAGAGAGCTGTTTCTTGGCCAGCAACGCATTGATGAAGCCTTCTTCCCATCATCGTGGATCGTCAGGTCAATTATCGGCTATTCCCATAAAAAATATAATAAATTTGATTACAAAGGTCATAGTGACCTTTGTCAAAGATCAACATTATCACTGTAATTTTGATTTGGTAAACGCTTATACATCCATACTCTTCCACATTCCTGTAGATCAACCTGGATCGCGAGAGTCATGGGCAACGGCTATAAGACTTCACTTGTGATAGTGTTAGCATGTAGAACCACATAAATGTCTGACGAGGCCAAGAATTGCACACTCCTTGCTTCGCAGATAAAAATTAAAGTTGACGTTAGAGATACCAACCTATTTGCAGCACGAGTAATAACTTTGATCGCTTCATCAACTTTTCCGTTTGCCAACAACCAGCGTGGTGATTCAGGGACAAACAATATGAAAATAAAAAAGATACACGTAACTACCCCGTAGCTTAGAGTAAAGCTTTGCCAATTAGATGTGAAGTAAGAAAATCCGGCTAAGGACGCTTGGGCTAAGCCATCTGGAATCAAAATACATGCTCCTGCTATGTCTCTTTGCCGTTTTCCAACAATTTCCATTATAATTATAAGTCCGATCAACAAGGATCCACCGGTAGCAATGCCTATCATAGCTCTAATGGAGATAAAAATGATATAGGTTGGTGAGAATGGTAGGGCAATCATGAACACTGCGTTCATGAAGGTTGACAGAAGCAACGCTACACGTCTGCCTAATCTGGAAAAAAATTAACAGTACTACATTTTCACATACTATAAAAAACTTATCATTATCATTTATCATTAAGTTAAACTGCCTGACCAACTAAGATTATTCCCCTAAATTGGAATGGTTTTGATTGAAATTTGGCAGTTTTCTCTTATTAATGTGAATATACTGAATTATTTTAATTATTAATCGATTGAAAATAATGATTTTTAACCCCTGATGAAAAAAGAGGGGTGTTATAAGTGTCACGTGTCTATTTATCTGTGTGTCTGTTTATCTGTGGATTTGTATGTCTGTCTATGGCATCATAACTTCAAAACGGATTAACCGATTTTCATGTAGTCTTTTTTTATTTGAAAAGTGACCCAATCGAGTGTTTTTATTTATATTTAGTGTAAATAAAACTATCGGGGGTTTTATAATTTTAATTTAAAAATTATAAAAGGAAATATACATTCTAACAAATTAATGTTCTTCTCACGAGCAAAAAGTAGCACCATCTAATTAAAACTTTTACGAACTATAGTTGCAATCAAAAGCACTCTATCTGTAAATGTATGTATGTACTCTGTGGCAGTTACCGCTGCTTCAGATGCGATTGGCATTGGTCCTAGAGCCAAATGGAGTGCAACTCTTAGAACGATCCTATCGTAAATTAGTTTCAACTGATCAAAGATCAAAAATTGTTTTACATTTAATTTATAAAAATAAGGAGTAAATTTCATTCACGCAATGGAGCTGACATGCACAATTTTCGTTTGGACGAATATTCCAGTTTATAAACTGCCTTAGACTTATGCTTACATTTACATACAAATTGCAAATTATATCTACTATCCACATAGTAGCGGCATCGCTACGATCTGGTGCCGTCGATTCAGTCTTCCGAATCTATGTAACACGCGTTGTTTTTTTGTTTACAGGAGGATTTTATTGTCCCGGATCGAAGGTGTTGTAATAATCAATGTTTTATTTGAACACCACTTTATTAGCAGTTGACCTTGCCATACTAGACTCGCGTCTAACCTTAACTTTTTGAAACACATCGTAACATAATTCAGTTTAATATCTCATAATGGCATTGCAACAATTTTTTTTTATTATTAAAGTGATTTTTAATTGCAAAAATTCAGTGTTTCAATTTTATTGTTTAAAGCTTTAAACTTTAAAGTATAAATCTTTTGTACCCATTTATTTATTTAGACTATATTGAACTATCTGGGGGCACGGCAGTGCCCCCGCCAAGTCGAGCAAAAAAGCGGCACGGCCGTACCATCCTTTTCTCGAAGCAATTCAGGCCATTTTCGACCCCCTATAACTTCGTTGTGGATAAAGCTAGAAGCCTGAATTTTTAGTAACCAAGCAGGAATTGTATAAACACGGTATATTTCAAATTTCATTCAATTTGAACCAGTAGTTTAAGAATTATAACTAGTCAAAGTTTCTTAATTTCGTCACTCACTGACTGACTGACCGATCATCAAAACTCTAAGGCACTTCTAGCAGACATAGAAGCTTCAAATTTGAAACACAATTAGTGTTTAGTGTATAGATCAAGGAAAAACTAAAATATTTTGCAATTTCGGTCCACTTTTCTAGATACATCAACTGCATAAATAACTTTGTAATCCCATATAAATATATAAGATTACAAAGTTACATTTGCAGTTAATGAATCACTGTACCTGTATAACAAAGTAACATTTGTAGTGAATGAATCAGTGTACCTGTATATAACATAATGTAATAATAATTGTAGATAGTTACCTAGATATAATTATGTTCAAAGGTAACTTGTAAAAGGAAAAAAAGTAGAACTATCTACAAAAAGAAATGAGATGCCATCAAAAACAAAACTTGTAAAAAAAACCAAGTCTCGCAACTCAGTTCTTCTACCGTAAAAAGTTGTGAGATCCATGTAATACCAAGTCGGTTAATTTATTCAGTTCCTACTTAAGGGTCCTTCTGTCTTAAGTTATTACGTAATTAGCTAACCTAACAAGTAACAACATCTTATAGTGACCATATTATCAATATTAAATTTTTTTTATGTTTTAAATAAATAGATTGACTTGGCCATCGCACTAAACAATCAAATTTAATATTATATGTAGGTATTACTTGTGAGATACATTGTGTTTTTATGCGATGGTCAAGTCGATCTATTTATTTAAAACATAAAAGATTTTTATTATTGATAATATGGTCACTATAAGATGTTGTTACTTGTTAGGTTAGCTAATTACGTAATAACTTAAGACAGAAGGACCCTTAAGTAGGAACTGAATAAATTAACCGACTTGGTATTACATGGATCTCACAACTTTTTACGGTAGAAGAACTGAGTTGCGAGACTTGGTTTTTTTTACAAGTTTTGTTTTTGATGGCATATAAATGTATGAAAACAAAGAAACTTACCTGTCTGAAATCCAACCAAAGAGCCATACTCCAATCAAAGCGGCCAACATCAGAATACTCTGTGAGAAACTGGCCAACCAGGCATTTTGGCAGATAAGTCCAAAATCTTCAATGATTGACCTTCCGATAGCACTTGAATAATTGTATTTTAAACAGCTATCGTAGCAAGTCGAGTTCTCCACTTCAATGGTAGTATTATCACTAAATTTAACGCAAATAAATTCAACACTTGGCGTAAGGAATGATAAGGACATCAGGTTCCAAACTGCGATACATCTAGTCGTTAATAGTGTCGCAGTCACAGCTCCTTGCCATAATCCAAAGGCTCCAATAGTTGTAACCAAATAATCATCTTCTTCTTCTCTGTTTTCTTTCTCCAGATCTTTTTTGACTGGATTCTTATTTTCGACTCCTTCATCTTTAATGATCTCTATTGACATTCTGCGAAATATCTCCCCCTTCATTTTATTTTTCTTATGAATTTTAAACTATATTCGTGTTGCTTCTTCAAGTTTAATTGCGTGAATAAGAAATATTACGTGTGTTTGAACAGCTGTTCAATAGGCACTCTGTACACTTCTATTCTTTTAGGTGACAAATGTATCTAAATAGCTACTATTTTCATAAAGAATTTATCTAGACATCGTATTCAAGTTTGGTTACTAACCTTCTACGCAAATTAAAGCATTATGAACTTTAACACCATATAATTGGAATTATTTCATCTATTTTTGAGATATGATTTCCATATTGCATTCCGTCATCAAACCTGCGAAGTATTTGAAACAACATGATTAAAGAAAGACTATAAAATGTAGAGGAAAGAAAGAAGGGAAGATAGGAATGAGTTATTATATATTTATAATTGAAATTGATTATAGAGTATTGAAGTTAGTGTGACCTACTAAAATTAGTAGCTGTCAACAACCCTCAATAACAGGGTATTTTCTTATGGCCTGTGCTATGGCTTTAACCCCTTTAATTCTGATAAAAACGGGCTCAAGCAGTTGGCATTGTTAATTATATTACTTAACGTTAAATAGTTATGTAAAATATGTACTACTTATGATAATATGTTACTTAGAGCTGCAATACATGGTCACGGAACAATAAGGAGTATAATTATGTAGAATTTTATTGTGATTTAAATTCAAAATGAAGTAATTTTAATCACATATAAAAAATTTACTCTTACCTGCCCTTGCATAGATTCGTATGCAATTACTTTCAAAAGTTAAAAGTAAAACATGTAATTACCTTTGCGGTAAAAAAAATTAATGAAAATATATATTTTTTCACCAATATACTACTACTACTACTAGCTACTAGCAGGCTACTAGCAGGATAGCGGGGTGCATTGCATTTTGTCTATGAATGTTGCATGGCATAAGAAAAAGTAGTAAAACTAGTTTTAAGAATTGCAAGTGTAATTTTTATACTTTTATATATTAATAATTTCGAACAGGCGCATCTTCTGCTTTTTCTTATACTTCTGTAGCGCCGTTAATCCAATAGTAACAATCAACTCGGCAGCAGTGTTAAATTTGCAGCACAGCAAAATCTCTTCGGTCTCTGTCGTTCTTGTCGTTCTTGGTAGTAATCATTAGGTAGCAGTCGTTAAACCATTTCGAAGGCCTTTCGAATGCCTTCACCAAATCGCACTGGAGTAGCGTGGTGGATCATGCGTTAGGCTTCCTCAGTTATGACGAGACTCCCGTGCTCTATAATAAAATAATAAACGCTTACACACCCATACCCCCTCAGTAGGTTTTCAGGTGTGTTGCGGGTGACATGGACGACCATATTACACATCACAATAGCACCCATGACCCGAGTACACATATTTATTTGACACATAAATATCTGCCCCGGCCGGAAATCGAACCTAGGACCCCCCGCATCGCAGGCAGGGTCGCTACTAACTAGGCTACAGGGTTGTCAATATATTGATTGTCTATAGATGGATAGGTTGAAAAAATAGCTGAAAAACTATCTACCACTTCGGCGTCATCATTAGATCGTGGATATCTTCTAACTCTTCAGACAAACAAACAAAGAAGCACAAACAGTAGGGTTGTTTCATTTTAAACTTTTCAAGATTTTAAACTTAACTCATCGTGGACTGAACACATTTTACTATAATACGAGTACTCACGATATTTATTTTGTTTTGTATTCCGATATTTCGACCCAGTTGCATGGATCGTGGTCACGGATGAATTGTTTCATTTTATTTCAGAGATCTAACGCCACCTTATGACGTTATCATCAGATCAGCTCTATGACAACAATATATTTTCATCCGATTTACATGTATGCAATTTAAGCTCAATCGAAAAAAATGGGCCAAAAACTTGTAAGATATCATTACAGATACCTTAGGTGAAACTATATTAAATAGAAGCATTTAAATAGACCAATCACGAAACTTCGTAGATAACCCCAGCGATTCCAAAGATCTGATGGACTGGACAATCGCGATATGATAGTCTATCTGCACACCCCGATAAGCTATTGGAGGCACGTAGCAACAATGCGCTCCGGGGCGCGGGCTATCTTCACATCTGCAGCGGTTCCGGTGTGTGTGTGGGCTGGTAATGGTTCTCAAAGAAGAGCTCTTCCCTCCTGCGTCGACAATTATAAGCCTAGTTGTAGTTATTAACGTATTATGTCATTAATTGACCTCCGACACGAAAAGAAGGGGTCTTATAAGTTTGACGTCCGTTGTCCGTGAATGGGTCAGTATCTGTTTGTGGTCCTGAAAAAATGGAACGGTTGTGACGCGGATTTTTTGTTTTTTTTTTTTATAAACCTAACATAAATAAAAGCATCAAAGTATACTCACCGGTGTTAATCCTAATATAACAACAGCATAGTAGGGACTTAACCCAACAACTGTCACGTATTGACAAATTTCAAAGAAACACATGCTCAATGAAAACCAAAGGAGAAATATGACAAGTTTCGGTATAATCAGGAGACGCAATAGCGTCTCGACAAGTACACTACACAATACACTCTCAAAAAAATGTCACTTGACGCTATAGTCTCTTTTCTCGAAACCTAGTGTGACGTCACGAAACAAGCCGTCACGAAATTTTTAACTCCATATTTTTAATTATTAGCGAAACGTCAACAGTTTGTACTTTCACACATCAAAATGATTATTGATTGTGTCTATAAAACACTAAAAATTATTTCGATCTTTCAATTATTTAATACTTTACAACAATAAAAAATTTGGCCCGGTCCCTTTTTGGAATCTGAGCAGCCTAAATCGCTAATTTCGGATGAATTTTTACTAGAAGGTTGGTATTGAATTTTCTTTTTTTTTTTCTTCGTACATGGCATTGGCGTATTAAATATTTCGATATTAATGGCTGTGACCACAGACACATGCTTAGTAAGTAGATAGCGTATACAGACTATACATTGAGTGCTTGCTTCAAGGATATAATAGTCTAACTGGATCACAATCTTCGAAGATACCTGAAGATGACACAATTAACCATTTTTCTACTGTGTTCATGTTATCTATAGTCCCAGGATATATTATTCGATGGTGTTCAAATATTTTTATAATTGCAGTGCACTTAAAAAATAGATGTAGGTACCTTAATAAATAATATTGTTTCATTTTATTATTACCTTACACAAAAATAATCATAATAATATAAAAACATCAGTTTTCATGATAAAGATAATTTTGAAGAAATTATTAAAAATACTAGCTGACCGGGCAAACGTTGAACTGCCTCTTAAATTATATCTAGATATAGGGACACCCTAATCACAACCCTTGGGTTAAAAATTATGAAATTTTTCACATTTATAACTTTAAATTATATCCCTTGTTTTCACCCTCAAGGGGTGATTGTCCAAATAAACTTGTCACAGTACTTTTGTTTTTATAGGTTTGGTAAATTATTAATTTAATTATTGATCGCCGAGAGTCGATATTAAAAAATAGGGGTTGGTGGTAGAAGGGTTAAACATTAAAATTGTGTGTATTTTTTATGCCAAATCCTAAGAAAATTCAAATAAAATTTTTTGTCCAAAAAATAAAAAAATTGGCGTGGACCATACTTATCACATAAGGGTATGAAAAATAGTTTGCGTCCTATTCTCAGACCTACTGATTATATACACAAAATTTCTTAACAATCGGTCAAGCCCTTTCGAAGGAGTTTGTAACTAATACTGTGACATATGTATTTATCTTAATCTTAATATATATAAACTACGTGTCACGTTGTTTGTCCGCGATGGACTCCTAAACTAATTAACCAATTTTAATTAAATTTGCACACCGTGTTCAGTTTGATCTAACTTGAAAGATAGAATAGATAACATCTCAAAAAAAAAAAACTTTTAAAGAATGAAGTCTGCCCGGGCAGCTAGTATATACATATAAAAATAAATTGCTTTTTGTTTGTGTCACTTAAACTTGAGATTGGCTGGACCGATTTGGCAAATTTTGATCTTGAAATATTTGTGTAACTTCAGGGAAGTGCGTTTCAACCATAGATATGTTACTCTATCTGGATCAGAGACTTTGTACAGGTACCTGACGATCGATGATGTCATATCGGAACGACCATTCGACCAATCCCAGACCGGATTGAGGTTGTCCTTCTTAAATTGTAGGGTGTCCACACTTAGAAAAATTATATCCCATTTTGATATGGTTCTTCAAAATGTTTTCTATATGTAATTTTTCTGGTAGTAATCATCATAATATTGAAATAATATATTTTATTAAAATTTCTTTAAAATTACCGACTTTATATTATTGCATTAAGAGTAAATTGAAAATTAAGGTACACCATTACGGTACATCTATATTTTAATTTCATCTTAGATGTTATTAAACCATTATAAAAAATCGCATTCTAATGGTATAATAATATAATATATCCTGGGACTGTAGATAACATGGAAACAATACAAAAATGGTCCTTCTTAATATGACGTCCTCGATCGTCAGGTACCACTACGAAGTTATGTATCCAGTTAGAGTAATATATCCATGGCTGTAAATTGTAAATTAAGTACTCTGTGGTGTAGTACTCTGTCACTCTGAGTTGGTAGCATTGATTATTTGAAATAAGTCAATAGGCTAGTTGACAAAATTTGGAAATTAGTTTAAAACTATAGCTTAGCATCTATTTCACCCCAAAAATATACTAATGAAAAATAAGTCTTTTACATTAGTATTTTAAGTTTTTAGAAATAAACTTTAAATTGCCCGCGAAAAAGGCCAAGACTGTCATGGCGTCTTGAATGACGTCACACCTCGCGAAACAGTCGTGTTTGTTTATGACAATCATTTGTGTTTTTTAATAAATAATGAATTCCTCGTATTATAAATACTGTATAGTGCCCCAATGTAAAAGTTGTTTTATAAAATGTAATAATTCATACTCTTCTTATTTTTTTAGTTGCCAAACGATATGATTAATTATACAGAGTATCATATTATGGGTTAAGTCTCTCGAGTGCGCATGAAACCAGGTTGTATACCAAAGAAGTTCGAATGCCAAGAAGATATTATAAGGAAACGGACATGCAGCTATAAGGAACGACCATATATGTTGAAAAAACAAAGGATGTCAGTTATCGCAGAGTGTTTGAATGAACCAGAACAAAGTAGTACCCCAAGTTCATCTGTCAAGGATACTTCTAATACAAGTTCAAGTAAGTAACAAAAAAAACAAACGGATTGCAGTTTGAAACAAATATGCAGCCATTATTATTATTATGATCATAATATGACTGTACCTGAAACACCTGAAACTTTATGTGAACTAACAGCGGATAAATCTGTTCAAGCATTAATAACACACAAATTCAGAAGTAAAGCTGTCCAGACTAAAATTAAATCAACAGAAAAGGCACTATCACCTTTGAAACCACGACAAATATCTACCTCCACATCCCCGTTCAAATCGGAGACCATTGTAAATTCAAGTCCTTCTATGTTCGGCCTCACCAAAATTACAAGAAATATATTTATTGAAGCAGAACAGTCTGATAGTGATATTTCTTTATATGCACCATCTGCATCTACCACCAGTTGCTCGCCTGTGCATTCTTTCAAATCAAATCAAATCAAATCAAATGTTTTTATTCAAAATTGGTTTGGTTTACAAACACTTTTTGAAAGTCATGCAAGTTATGCCAATGCTTCAGACAAAGCCCTACTGTGAGAGGGCCCGGGAGAAGAAGCAGCAAGAAACTTCCGGGTTTGTTTTTTTCCTGCTCACAGTTACAGATAGCACTTATCATCTACTACAATCTATATTCATAAAACTCATGTCCAAGCAGTCTTGTCTTTAAAATAATCATCTAATTTGTAATATCCTTTCCTCATAAGAATGCTTTTAATATGAGTTTTAAATTTAAGGTAAGGCATTTCTGTAAATTTCGATGGAATTTTATTATAAATCTTTACACATGTACCCATGAACGAGCCACCAGTTTTACATAGTCTAAAATTTGGTACAATCAGTTTAGCCTTGTTCCTCGTATTAATATTGTGGATGTCACTCTTCTTAAGAAAACTGTCGTAATATTTCTTAACATACAAAACATTATCCAATATATATTGTGACACCACAGTTAAAATATTAATTTCCTTAAAGAGATCCTTAAGCGAGTCCCTAGGCCTGAGGTTGTAAATGGCACGAACTGCTCTTTTCTGTAAAATAAATATAGACTCAATATCTGCAGCTGAGCCCCACAACAACAGACCATAGGACATGACACTATGAAAGTAGCTAAAATAAACTAACCGTGCTGTTTCTACGTCAGTTAAGAGCCTTACTTTCTTAACCGCGTGAGCAGCTGAACTCAGTCTCCCAGACGAGGCTTCAATATGAGGACTCCATTGTAACCGTGAATCTATAGTAAGGCCAAGGAATTTTGTTGAATTTACAAGGTCAAGTACATCCTTATTTATAACTATTTGACTTGGTACCTGTTTCACATTTGGTAATGTGAATTTCATACATTTCGTTTTACTAGCATTTAACATTAGGTTGTTACATGTAAACCATTGCAACACTTGGGAAACAGTATTATTTACATCGTCAAAACATTTTTTTCTCCTATCAACTCTCCTTTGCAAGTTAAATCCTCTTTTGACTGTAGTGAATTTATTGAAGAAGACAAAAAGTTAGAAGCAAAAGAGACCATATTGAATATGATTAAAAAAATTTAGAAAAAGCCTCTACTATACATTGGTGTTCCAAGCAAGTGTTACTATTTTTATTGATATAATAAAAGATGAAATCAATATTCCCAAACATCATTTATTGTTTTGTTTAAATAAAATAAGATTGGATAGCTCATTTAATCAAATGTCTGATGATTATGCAATGACTCCATCATATTTAAGCAAGATATTTTCAAAAAATATACCATTAATAGCCAGTGTATGAAGCCTTTTATTGTGTCGCTAGATAGTGAAATAATAAAAAAACTACCCATGGCATTTAGGCACAAATATTATAATGTTAGTTGCATTATAGACGGCCTTGAAATAGAGATAGAAAAACTATCTAAAGCAATAAATCAAGCATTAACCTGGTCGGATTATAAAAAAGCCAACACAATAAAATATTTAATATCCTGTACACCAAATGGACTAATGAACTATATTTCTCCGGGATTTGGGGGCAGGATAACCGACACTTGTTTAGTCGAATCCTGTGACTTTGTCCAAACATTAAAAAGTGGTATGTTCCTTATGGCAGACAGGGGTTTCAAACATTTAGAAATATATCTAAAAAAAGCTGGTATTACACTAGTAAGACCTCCTAGTGTCGAAACAGGTGTAAAGATGAGTAAAACTGAAGCAAAACTAACTAAACAGATAGCTAGCCTAAGGATACATGTAGAGCGAGTTATTCAGCGTTTACGTGAATTTCGTATGCTTAAACCACATGCATATATTAATTTTAATTTTGTAAAAATACTTGATGATATAATAATCATAACATGTGCCTTAATTAATATACAAGATTCTTTAATAAAATAAAACATGAAAATCAAGACTATTTTTTATTTAAAACACCTATATTATAGTTCTACACTTTTATACATTAATGGATAAATATTCATTTTCCAAAACTCCAATAACTTCACTTTTATATTTTCAAGGGTGGTAATTAAACTGACTTCTATTTAATAGCATTATTGTCCTCTAAAAATCTACACTCTCCCCTAAATTACTAAGTCAGCCACCATCAATGCGCGTCTAAAAAATACTCTTTTAGCCACTATAAATCTTCAATGTAAGCTACTGTAAATACGACTTAGCATGGTAGTTATTTTTTAGCATCTACATTTGTAACATATATTTAATTAGTAAGCTTCTAAAACATTTATATATGTATGACACCTATAGCAAACCGCGTAGTGCGTAGTACCGGTAGTATGTAAGGTACCGGTTAGAGTATCTCGCGGTCGCTTGCCAACACGTTACACAGAGTAATGAATGTGGAAGCTACTCTGTGACGGCAAGCGACCGTGCACTATGTTTTTCTTTATGTGTGTGGTTCTTTATTTAAAATATTTTCTTGTTATGACATAGGTTTTGTTTTACAATTTAATAATATATGAGAGAGTGTACAGAGTTGGTGAAGTATATATACGACTACGTGACGAGATTCTTTGATTTAATTAACCCTGTGATCTCATATGTGGCGCTCCAACGTTTTGGTGGTTATTACCTACAATTTCGTTGTACGTATCGTCGTATAAAATGCCTACAACAAGGAGCCAGTCGGCAATTGAAAGACGCGAAGAAAATAATAATGAAGAATTTCTCAGCCCCTCGCGATCAAACTCGCCGTTCTCACCGCACGCGTCCGAACAAGAAGGCGCGCGCGGCGCCCCCGCTTCGACTAGTGCCGACGCGATTAATACCATGTTTTCAAATGAACATGTGACAAACATTATCGCGTCGCTTCAGCGTTCCCAAACAGAAGCGTTGAGGGAATTGCTACATTCGGTCATTTCGGTCACGCGGATGGCTTCGTCGACTCCTGTATCAATGGCGATTCCTGGGCAAGGTACCCTCGCCCAGTGCAAAGCTACATTCGCCGGCCGGTCTGATGAATCGGTCGAGGCTTTTATTGACGCTGTTGAGGCATACACTGAATGTGCACAAGTATCAGAAGGAAACATACTTCGTGGACTCTCATATTTATTTACGGCAGAAGCAGGAACATGGTGGCTAGGCATTAAAAACACAGTTACCTCGTGGCCTGAGGTAAAGAATAACCTCATCAGTGCCTTCGGAGATCGCCGGCCCCCACATCGTGTTTATATGGAAATTTTCGCTTCGCCGCAACAGGAACAAAATACAGATAATTTCGTTGCACGTATCCGCGCGCTATTCGCTAGAATACCTGCAGGGGACCTAACTGAAAAGGTACAATTGGATATGATATACGGTCTGCTTCATAACAGAATTAGGAAACGGCTGCGAAGAGAGGACTTCATGAGTTTTCGAGATTTACTTCGACATTCACGAAACATCGAAGACTCGTTGGATGAACGAAATACGGTCCCGAATGAATCTACAGGTGAACGGCGCGCTCAATTTAATATCCGCCTGCCATCTACGTCATCGTCCCGTATTCCGAACATCGTTCGTGCACCGCGAGCATCCGACCCAGCTCCTCATCCAGCGAATATGCGAGCGCCGCAGCGCCCACTGTCCGCCGCCGCCGCCCCGCTGCCGCCATCGCGCCCCGACGCCCCGGTACCACCGCCGCCACACGCTGTGTTTCGGCCGCCGACAACTAATGTACCTACTGGGGAAGTCAACGGCGCTGCCGCTGTGAGAAAACAACGACCAGTATGTACCTACTGCAAACGGTTTGGACACATGATAGACCAGTGCCGTAAGTTGCAGAACCCAGGTGAGCCCCAAACAAATACATATTCGGAAGTACGTGATTGCGATTTTAACAAAAACAATAATAATAATAGTAGTTTTTATAGTATGCGATCAATACAGTGTAATAATAATATGGACCATATTAACGTAGCTTTCGATAAATGTCGCGATGATAAATTTCACGAAAGTTACGAATTGATGGAAAATATCGAATTTTGTAAACATCCTGTTTTTAGTAATATCCAATGTTGTAAAAGGTGTGTATTGTCTTGTAATAATGTTGTTGATTATGATAAGGGTACGAGATGCTCTATGTCGCGAGATCGAAGGCCAGTTTTTAATATTAATATTTTAGGTTTTAATGGCACCGCACTCATAGATACGGCCGCGAAGCGTTGTATTGCTGGACATTCGCTATATGCGCTCCTTCTACGCCACGGTTATCCCCTCCACCCTTCCTCACAACAAATTAAATTAGCAGACGGTATAACGCGAACTATGGACATATTTACTAAATCATTGAATGTTCAATTAAAAACCAAAACAATCACAATTCCATTCATAATTTTCCCCGATGCAACTAATAATGAAACATTATTAGGTATCGATTTTATTAACGCTGCCAAGGTAGTAATCGATTTTTATAAGGAAATTTGGTATACTTCAGTGATAACGATGTTACAAAATACATTCTTTGTTTCGAACCTGCATCGCGTGGCGTGTCCTGTGCTTCTACAGATGTTCTCAGGGACGATGAAGGTACTCACCTTAAACCAGCTGAGCGTCTGGCGCTAGCTGCCGTCCTCACCAGGCACGCCCACATCTTCGAAATAGGGGGAGGCCCTACACCTTACGCGGAACATCGCATCGAAACAGGTGAGCACCCACCTATTGCAGTACCTCCTTATAGCTTAAATCCTGCAAAGAAAGCGCTAATGCAAGCAGAAATAAATAAGATGTTACAACAGGACATCATAGAGGAATGTGAATCGGCTTGGTGTTCACCGGCGCTGATGGTGCCTAAACCTAACGGTAGCATTCGTTTCTGCGTTGATTACAGACGCTTAAACGCTATTACCAAAGCCGACACGTATCCGATGCCGCGCATCGATGACCTCATACAGAGCACGAAACGGGATTGCTACATGAGTACGCTGGATCTTCGGTCCGCTTATTGGCAGGTAATGGTACGTGTATCTGATAGGGACAAAACAGCTTTCGTTTGCCCATTAGGTACCTACCGATTCAAAAGGATGCCGTTTGGTTTACGCAATGCCCCTGCGACCTTCCAACGACTCATCGATCGTTTACGATCCTGCTCTGCACTAAAAGATGTAACCTTACTTACATATTTAGATGACTTATTAGTCATATCCACGGGATACCAGCAACACCTGCAAGACCTGGAAGCAGTTTTTAGACGTCTGGCCGAGTTTAACCTCCATTTAAATAGGGAGAAGTGCGTTTTCGCTAGAGAAAGCGTTAAATATCTTGGCCACGTCATAACGCAAAATGGCGTTCCCACCGATACTGACAAGGTGAGTGCTGTTCTCCAGATGAAAGAGCCAGGTAACTTAAAGCACCTGAGAACTTTTTTGCAGACATGCTCATGGTTCAGAAAGTTCATACCGAACTTTTCGAAGGTTGCTGAACCATTAACCCGTTTGACCAGAAAAAACCAAGTATGGACATGGAGTTTAGAACAAACCCAAGCTTTTAATGAGCTGAAGCGCTTACTGACCACAGCTCCGATACTGGTGCAAGCCGATTTTAGCCGTCCCTTTATTCTGCGTACGGACGCAAGTAACTACGCCTTAGGTGCAGTTTTATTACAGGGCGAAGGCAACGAGGAGAGGCCGATTGAATATGCCAGCCGACTTCTCAATGCAGCCGAGCGCAACTATTCCACTACGGAAAGGGAAGCGCTCGCTGTAGTGTGGGCGGTGGAGCGGTTTCGACCTTATCTTGACGGTCAACCAGTCATCATCGGCAGTGACCATCAACCACTCCGCTGGCTGCTTTCTTTAAAATCACCAGCAGGGAGGTTAGTCCGTTGGGCTTTAAAACTCCAATCCTTCGACATTCAATTTCAGTATACGCCTGGGAAGGCGAACGTCGTGGCAGACACGCTCAGCAGACCAGTTTGCTCGAGCGAATCTCGCGAAAACTGTGGTATCTGTTCAGTTATATGCGATCTGCCCACGAAATCTCCCACCCAAATCCGCCAAGAACAAATCTCGGACGTAGAGGTGGAGAAAATAATTAAAAACTTGGAAGGAACCGATGATGTCGCAGCCCAAAAGTGGTTAGAGAGGGGTTACCTTATGGACCAAGGGGTTCTTTATCGGTACAACCCGGACTCCGATAGTGAATCCCCTCAATTAGTACTACCTAAGGGCCAAATTCCAGACATATTAAAGGAGCTTCACGATTCTCCGACAGCCGGTCATCCAGGTATAGATAAAACCTACCAGAGAGTTGCACAACTGTATTATTTCACAGGGATGCGGAGAATAATCAGTGATTATGTCAAAGCCTGCATCCACTGCCAACGTTATAAGGCTTCCAATGCCAAACCACCAGGTCTACTCCAGACACCAGCTATGAACCAACGTAACGAGGTGTTGGCCATAGATTTATTCGGCCCGTTACCAGAAGGAGACCAGGGGGAGCGATGGATCTTACTCGTTGAGGATACGGCAACTCGATGGACAGAATTATATGCTCTTCAAGAAGCCACAGCTGAAGCTTGTGCTCGCGTTCTCATTGAAGAATATTTTATGCGATTCGGTTTGCCTCGCAGGATTATTTCAGACAATGGTGTACAATTTGTGTCCGCAGTTATGCGCCAATGTATGTTGGTTTTGGGCATTATACATATTGCTGCATATTGGCTGTGTTAGAGTTAGAGCAAAAAATTTCTTGATCTTGACGTACCTATCGGGAGTAAAGCACAACTTCAACCGCTTCGCGGTATAAGGCGTGCAATATTTAAAAAAAAAGTGTACTTTACAAAAAGATATGAAATCCGAACAAAAACAGTTTCACTGTAAAAAAACAGGACAAGTACACTTCAAAAGATAGTTACAAAAATGATAATTAAGTTTTTACAAAAAGTTATGAAATCAAAAAACCCAAGTACATATCCGTTTTAGATTAGAAAAAAAAAATTGCTGGTAAAAGTAAAAAAAAATGATGTACTTGGTGTGCATAATACTTTATAGTACGCGCTTATATCAAAATAATCTTAAATTAAAATAAAAAAAATCCCGTCAGTTTTATTTACACTAAACATAGATAAGAACACTCGATTAAGTCACCTTTCAGACAAAAAGGACGAGATCAAAATCGGTTCATCCGTTTTTGATATACAGATACACAGACAAACAGATACACCGATACACAGACACGCCAAACTTGTAACATCCCTCTTTTTTCGTCGGAGGTTTAAAAAAGGAGGAAGTTTAAAAAAATATCTTCCAAATTCAGTGGCGTGTGGTACAGCCATACAAGCCGAAAAGCCCAGCTTACTATCATTGCTTTACTATTTCGCTCTGCAGCTGTTAAATATTAAACGTATGGAATGGAGTGTTCTGTGTTGTCGGGCCAAAGATCCCGAGATCCTGGGTTGTACGACACAGCTGGGCTTGCCTTGTTCTGACGGCCTAGGCTTCCAATGTCAAGTCAGAGCGAAAATCATAATTATGCACACCAAGTACACCATTTTTTTTACTTTTACCAGCAATTTTTTTTTCTAATCTAAAACGGATATGTACTTGGGTTTTTTGATTTCATAACTTTTTGTAAAAACTTAATTATCATTTTTGTAACTATCTTTTGAAGTGTACTTGTCCTGTTTTTTTACAGTGAAACTGTTTTTGTTCGGATTATAGCTTCTGACTTCTAAATGAAATCTAACTATGACACTTTTACAATTTCGCTGTCCTTAGATTTCATGTTCTCTAAAGCTTTGGTGATTTCGGCTCTGATATTCGATATGTCTAATTTATTTCTGAAATAAAAATTGTAAGTTCTTTTTATACTACATATCTTACTTTCAACTTCTTACAGACCATATTGTCTACCCTTTACAGCCCATATTTAACAGAATTTATTCAAGGTATTTTAACATTTTTGTTTAATATCCTATTCCGGAAATTTTTGTATTTTCCATTTATTATTGTCTTTCTTTATAACGTGCCTAAAATTTCGTTAAATAAACATGTAATTTCGAAAGACCACAAAATTTCTAAAATACGTTAAGTTTTCTAGGATATGAACCCTGGATCTTAAGAACAGTGAGTATAAGTAACATCTGGTAGTTAGCAATGACTGCAGAACTTTCACTTGTATTACATTCTACTTAGTGAACTGACAATATAACGTTTCTAAACGCCTACAGAATATTTCACTCACAATTAATCATTACTAAAAATAGATCTATAGACAGATATAGTCAAAGATAATAATACATACCTATAAACCGCACTAGAAATATTTTTTACTGCTTTATCATCCTTTCCATTTGCAATAAGCCAGCGTGGTGATTCAGCGAGCGATTCATTGAGCGGAGTTGATAAAATTATAAAAATCAAAATTTTAATCCTTTAAGTTGACAAGGCCTTAAACTTTTCTCACGTCGACAATTTAACTTTCATAAGTTAATTATGCTCCAAATTATGTTGAAATAAATATTACCTACAGAGTGCAGTGAACACAAGTTTATTACTCACTTATCAGATATCCACCCTAAAAGCAAAACTCCAAGCACAAACCCAATCAATAAAACGGACTGAAAAAATGTGGCCAGCCAGGCATTTTGACAGATCAATCCAAAATCTTCTGTAATAGATCTGTCTCCAAGATTTGAATCATTATATTTTGAGCAGTTTTCATAGCAAGTGGAATTTTTCACTTCTGTAGTAACATTGTCACGAAATTCAACACAAACAAAATCAACATCAGGTGTCAGGAAAGGTGACGAAAACATGTTCCAAGCTGCAATTATTCTGGTTAGTAAAACAGTTAAAGACACGACTGCTTACCATAATCCAAAAGATCAAGAAGAATACTCCAGTTAGTAACGCCATCTTACCGTCTTCCTAAAGTGCAGCGATCTTTTATGGGGCTCGGTGTAAAGTTCTTTAATAAAATCCCAAAGTTAATACATGATTTGCCAGTGGAATTGTTTAAGAAACATGTAAAATCTAAACTTTCAGGCAAAGGTTACTATACTGTAGATGAGTACATAAATGACAAAGATGCATGGAAATGACCAGCTCTGCAACCAGTTCCGTACAAGCTAGTGATACTTTTTTGTAATAAATATACCGATGTATTTTTATTTTTAAAAGATGTGCTGAGGAGTTTCTTTACGGCTTTTCTTCTCCTCCATGACAAACCACCTTTGCGAAAAGCTGGTTGATTAAAAAAAATGACGTGCATATCATTGATACAATGATACCTACATGAATAAATGATTTTGAATTTGAATTTGAGAAGCAGCGAACACACAATAATCGCGTTTTATTACTGTTCAGCACTATCACAGTCACACTTTACACAATTATAGTCAGGAATGAGGGTTGAACCCCCCCAGAGACCTCCAACCGCCCCTTACAGTCGTTATATGTGGGCCTCACTGAAGTTTACTATCTAAGGTCACCCCTAAAAAGACCGTGGATTCCTCTATATGCAATATTTCATTATTCAGTTTGAGAGATTTGTTGACTTTTTTAACATTTAGTAGTACAAACTCTATACATTTCGTTTTTTTTTGCATTTAAAAGCAAATTATTGATAGTGAACCAACGCGACACATGCGAAAGAGCACTATTTACGTCGTCAAAATTTACTTTATTCCTTTCACACTTAAATATTAATGATGTATCATCAGCAAATAGTACAATATCCGCTTGGTTCTTTACATAATATGGTAAATCGTTAATGTATACCAGAAAAAGAAACGGACCCAAGATCGAGCCCTACGGTACACCCAACACAGCCGGTCACCCCGATGACTTAATATCGTTTATACTAACTTTTTGTATCCTATCACTTAAATAAGACGCGGTCAAGCTAAGGGCCTTGTTTTTTATACCCAATAGTGGCCAAGTTTAAACAGCAATGTTTCGTGCTCAACACAATCAAATGCCTTAGATAAGTCTCACGTGTGTAAAACCTGTGTTAAGATGAGTTTCTGACTAAAGTGATGTAAACGCTCACTGTTGTTATTATTTCCCGAACCACCACCACCACACACGTCTTTCTCCGAAAAGTATATTATTTACTTGTTATCGCTGAAACTAAATCGTTATTTCTATCAATAAATGAGTTGAAGTATAATTAATATAATTAATACAACATTAACAATTGTAAGGGAAACATTAGGTATCTTGAAAATCAGTAGGTCAGAACTCATACGTCTATGTCATGCCTGCCACTGAAAATAAAAATATGTACGGTAATTCGAAACCAAAATTTAAAACAAATAAAAAACCGACTGCGTAAAAAAACTAAAAAATAAGCCCAGTAGTTTAGAATGTTGTTAAAAGTAATTCTGAACAACTACACCACAGAAGGATTAACATTTGGGATCCGTTCTTCGACCAATCAAATCTTGTTTGTTTTTTTTTTTCCCAAGCAGCCCTGTAAAATTTAAATGGGTCCCGACTGTTAATCCTTCTATGGTTTAATTATTCAGTATTACTTTTAACAACATTCTAAACTATTAGGCTTATTTTTTTCCTTTTATTTTTTTTACGCAGTCGGGTTTTTTTTAACTATTTATTTTATTTTATACTTTTTAGTTAGAATTCATTGACTTCTTTATTAGACGAAAAATTTTGCAATGTTGTCATTTCATTATGGGAGTTAAGAAAGGAGATCAGCAACTTTATTAAGAACTCTGGGCCGGAATAAACATGCAGGAGACATAGCACTTTCGATTGAGGATATTATATACATTATCTGCATATATATTTTTTCATGGAAAAGGATGGGAATTATGAAATATAGCCATTTTACTCCCCGCGAACACATGATACTTTTAGTCGCTGCGGTCGGCGATTTAGCAACTGCATCAAGATGCTAATGCCAACATAACATGTAGTATTTTTAGTAGTGGGCCATGCATCTTTCATCCACTATCCGCAATCGTAGGCAAAATCGGCAATCCAAATAATACGCGCCAGGTAAGTCGTCGGGGCAAGATTCGAAGTCCAAGAAAGCTGGGATCAATCGTATAGGCGAAATCGGGTATCTAAAAGCACAGCCACGGGTCGTCAGTAAGAATTTATCACAGCATACAATAACACCAATACACATTCCAAGAGCATTCGCAACGGAATGAAAATTAAACTTGCTTCAACAATGACAGTTAGCGACAGTGTTGCCAGGTCAAAAAACTGGATTACGGTAGATTCTTTCATGAAATACCGTAGATTCTTATAAAATACGGTAGATTGTATGAGATTTGAGGTTTTCTCCTACTGAAATCAGATTTTTGTGTGGTAGAAAATACAGTAAAATGTACTAAAACACTAAAAATCGTTAACATAGATCGAAGCTGAATACGGTAGATCTACCGTAAATATGTGTTACTTGGCAACACAGCGATGCACAATACGTATTGATGTTTTATGTATCGATACAATGGAATGCGATGTCGATGTACACATGTGATATTAGAATATATCGTAACGTTTCGCCGGGATATCTAACCAAAAATATGGGATTGTACCACCTACTTCAAATGATAATATTTATAATTAATAATATAGTTTATAATATAGAAAAACACGCTTACAGAAAATATATATAGACTTATTACTCAAAAGTTAAGTTTTTAAACAATTGCAGCTATAAAAAGCCTCACCGTTAGTGTCTGTGTAGCTATATTAATTATTACAGTTAACAGTAACCTAGGTATTTTAGTTTTCTTTTCTTTATTAAACTGCGTGTGAAATAGGTAGTTTTCTATATACATACACATGTAGGTACATGTGACATTACAGTTTTAATGTAGTTAATGAACGATATGATAATAAGAATACATAATATGATATTTTCGATACAATATGACATAATAATATCGTGTATCGATACAATCAGCCGCAATACTTTACGATACGATGTATCGATACAATACCACATATCGAGCTTCGCAGTCTGTGGTGTATAAACGGATAAACACGGTAAGCAGCACTTTGTAGTGTTGCTATAATAAATAAATATCCTTTCACTTTTAAGTTTTTGGGCACTTTTATTTATAAACAAGAGTGATTCAGTAACATATTTGGTATCATAAAGGTTTTATAAAAACATTAGCCTACATAAGTAATGAATTAACAATGAAAACACACAATCAATATCATGTAAAAATATTTTATTTTGTTACGGCAACTCTGTTTAATATGTCGGAAATAAATGGTAGAAAATCAAATTGTGTCTAATGTTTTTCTACTAAATCTGATCCCAACGGTGTAGCAAAAAAAGGAAATATGAAATGGAGATATTAAAATATGCAAGATTTTTCGAATGTATTGAACAAGCTGTTCGCCCAAGCCCAAATCCGATGTTCTCCTTTGCAAGAATGGTTGTTTAAACAACTTTAAATCGTTATATATCCTAAACTGTTACTTAAAATGAAAAAGACCTAATAATCATTTTTGAATACCTAATCAACGATACCCCACTCGATAGGTTTGAGAAAAAAAATTTTTTTGAAGACAATATTGCTCCAAAAATCGTCCATTTTAATTTTTTTTTAAATTTAGATATACTCAGTGTCATTCTCACAATTAAGACGAATCTTCTTCTTCTTCTTCACTTCTCAAGCGGAAATCCATCAAGCCGTTTAGGCTTCATAGTGTGCCAAAGAAATATACATACACACATACATACACTCGAATAACATAACCCTTCTGGCGCAATGGGGTAGAAACAACAAATAATTTAAGTTGTTTATCAGTTTAATTATAAAATTAAAATACAAATAGTACATGGAAGTATCTCAGTGGACACTGGAGCATAACAAAAAATTAAAGCAAGATTCAGGGATGAGACCAACATATGGGTACGGATACTAAAAAAAAGAATATAATATAACTAAATTACTATTATTACACCTCCTCACAGGCCGTTTACTTTAAGTATGCCGGAAAATACTCACAACCTTAGAAATTGTCTTACATAAATGTGATTATGATAACTCCTTGCTAAACTTTTACATCTCACTTAAGATATCCACATTTTTATTTCAATAAGGAGATTTAAATTTACAGTTTTGGTTCAACTGAAGTAAAAATCGTATTATTTTTTTTCGATTGCGTCTTTCAGATTCCGACCTTTGGTTTCGGGAATTAACAAACACAGTACAGCAGTCATAACTGCGAATATACAAAAAACTAATGATGGCAGCCATCTTGGCGTCAAGTTAGCAACAAAAGGAGCAATCATTGCACCTACCTTTGCTCCACCTGAAGCCAAACCGTAACCCATATTTCGCAAAGGCGTTGGATATAACTCTGACACGTGAATACAGCTTACAGTGAAACAAATGCTACAAAATATGAAGCCCAAAGCACCGAACAAAGTCACGAGCCAAGAACCCTTTGGAAGAAAAATAATAATAAGCATTGTTGTGGCTAAGCCTATGACTGCGCCGATAGTAGAGATCTTTCTTTTGAACCTCTGGTTAATGACGATCGCCACCGGGACTATTGGGATCTGAAAGATGAATAAAACCAGTTGTAATAATCATACTCGAGACGAAACAAGGATAAAAGTCATAGAGGTATTAATCTTCATAATAAAAATCATTATCATTACGTACATCATTAGTGTAATGAACATAAGAAATGAAAATAATATTTTATTTATAGAAAACCATTAAATTTTACTAACCTCAATCAATCCTAATGTAACAACGGTGATGTATATATCAAATCCAATGATGGTCACGTATTGAAATATACCATAAATACACATGCCGAATGCAAACCAAACAATAAATAAGGTCAAGGTCAATACGAATAAAGCTTTGGACTTGAAAAAGTCTAAATATGACGTTTTTACAATATCATCCTGTTTTAAGTTCAAGTCGTCCAATGCTTTTGTTATTTCGGATTTGATATTCGTCGTGTCTAATTTATTTCTGTAAATAAAAGAAGATTTATAATGAATGGATGTAGAATTAAATATTAAATTTCTTTCATGGCCGGTAACGCATTGGTGATGACTTCTTCCCATCAGGTGGATCATCAAGTCAATTGACAGCTATTTCCATAAATAAAATATAACAGATTTGATTACAAAGGTCATAGTCTTTGTCAACGATCAATATTATTACTGACATTTTGGATTTGGTAAACGCTTATACATCCATACTCTTCCACATTCCTGTAGATCAACCTGAATCGCGACAGTCATGGGCAATGGCTATAAGACATCACTTGTGATAGTGTTAGCATGTACAAACATATAAATGTCTGACCCGGCCAGGTATTGCATGCTTCACAGACATAAATTAAAGTTGACACTAAAGTAAAGATACCAACCTATTTGCAGCACGAGTAATAACTTTGATCGCTTCATCAACTTTTCCGTTTGCCAACAACCAGCGTGGTGATTCAGGGACAAACAATATGAAAATAAAAAAGATACACGTAACTACCCCGTAGCTTAGAGTAAAGCTTTGCCAATTAGATGTGAAGTAAGCAAATCCGGCTAAGGACGCTTGGGCTAAGCCATCTGGAATCAAGATACATGCTCCTGCGATGTCTCTTTGCCGTTTTCCAACAATTTCCACCATAATTATAAGACCGATCAACAAGGATCCACCGGTAGCAATGCCTATCACAGCTCTGATGGAGACAAAAATAATATAAGTTGGTGAGAACGGTAGCACAATCATGAACACTGCGTTCATGAAGGTTGATAGAAGCAACGCTACACGTCTGCCTAATCTGGAAACAAATGAAACATTAGGAATTTTCTCATACTATAAAACAGATATCACTAACTTAATTACAATATTATGTCACACTTCCTGACCATCTAAAATTATTTCCCTAAAAATGCAAAGGATTTCATTGAATACAATCTAGATACTATCTCACTAACTATATAGGTTAGAAAATTTACATAATTCTACTTGGTCGCAGGCCAACGTGTTTGCAAGTTATATGGTAGTTGTCACTTATAAATGCGAATATAATTAATTTAACTATATTATTAATCGATCAAAAATTATGATTTTAAAAGGAAGTATCGGCCCGTCCGAACATTCTACACAAATTAATGTTCTACTATCCTATCCTACTAATGTTATAAATGTGAAAGTTTGGGAGTATGGATGGATATATGGATGTTTCTTGCTCTTTCACGCAAAAACTACTGAATGGATTTTCATCCTAACTCTTATTACACCACCCTTAGTTAGGGTAAGGGTTCCTTAAAATTGGGTAATGTAAATAGGTCTTTAAGATGGCACAGTCCGTGTCATTTCACGGTATTCACAGTCAAATTTGCAGTTTGACTTGATGCGGCATCTAGTTTGCATGAGGTAGCTATATGGCCAGATAGCCATACCGTGGCTATACACCGTCCATGTGCAAGGGAGACAAATATTGGATTTTTGTGATGTCTTTCAATTTCAGAGGCAATTTTGTAGTGAATAACGTCACAAAAAAAAAAATTTAAGACAGTACACAAGCGCAATTTGTCTTTGTGTTGTACGTGTCAGATTATGTTAATCGACTTATACTTATTTATTTATTTAGACTTTATTGAACCACACAAATGTATGAGAACAAACAAACTTACCTGTCTGAAATCCAGCCGAAGAGCCATATTCCAATCAAAGCGGCAAACATCAGAATAGTCTGTGCGAAACTAGCCAGCCAGGCATTTTGGCAGATAAGTCCAAAATCTTCAATAATTGACCTACCTACAGCACTTGAATAATTGTATTTTAAACAGCTATCGTAGCAAGTCGAGTTCTCCACTTCAGTGGTAACATTATCACTAAATTCAACACATATAAATTCAACACTTGGTGTAAGAAATGATAAAGACAACGTGTTCCATACTGCGATATATCTAGTCGTTAACACTGTTGCAGTCACAGCTCCTTGCCATAATCCGAAGGCACCAATAGTTTTCACCAAATAATCATCTTCTTCTTCTCTGTTTTCTTTCTCAAGATCATTTTTGATTGGATTATTACTTTGGACTCCTACATCTGTAATGATCTCCATCGACATTCTGCGAAATATCTCCCCCTTCATTTTATATTTTTCTTATGAATTTAAAACTGAATTCGTGTTGCTTCTTCAAGTTTAATTGCATGAATAACAAACATTTCGTGTGTTTGAACAGCTGTTCAATAGGCACTCTGTACACTTATTTTCTTTTAGGTGACAAACGTATCTAAATAGCCACTATTTTCATACAGAATTTATTTGGACATCGTATTCAAGTTGGGTTTCCAACCTTCTACGCAAATTAAAGCATTTTGAACTTTAACACCATATCATTGGAATTATTATATCTATTTTTGAGATATAATTTACATATTGCGTTCCGTCATCGCTTGAACAAAACATTTTGTTGGCAAAAACTTGTTTTATATACGAGCATATTGATATATCCAAAATTGTGTGCACCCAAGGTAAACAAACTTGTTCCTTTTGATGATTATCATCTAAATAGTATGAAACCTGCGAAGTATTTGAAATTACATGATTAAAGTAAAAATATAAATTTATGTAGAGGAAAGAAAGAAGGGAGTTATTAGTAACAACTGTATTTGTATTTGAAATTGATTATAGAGTATTGAAGTTGTTGTGACCTACTAAAATTAGTAGATGTCAAACCTCAATAACAAGTTATTTTCCTATAGCCTGTGCTATGACCTTAACCCCTTTAGTTCTGATAACAACGGGCTCAAGCAGTTGGCATTGTTAATTATATTATATTACTTAACTTTACAGTATTTATGTAAAATATGTACTACTTATGTTACTTAGAGCTGCAATACATGGTCATGGAACTATAAGGAGTATAATTATGTAGAATTTTATTGTAATGTAATATTAATATTTAATGTAATTTAAATTCAAAATGAAGTAATATCTTTCTTTTTCTTCTCTCTTTCTTGGCCGGCAACGCATCAGTGATGCCTTTGGTGTTGCTGATGTCCATGGGCGACGATAGCCACTTACCATCAGGTGGATCGTCAGCTCGTTTGCCGGCTATTTCCATAAAAAAATTAATCACATAAGTATCAAAAATTTACTCTTACCTGGTCTTAATACGAATCCATGCAATTAGTTTCAAAAGTTAAAAGTAAAACATGTAATTATAATACCTTTGCTGTAAAAAATTTAAATGAAAATATATATTTTTTCACCAATATACTTAAGAGAAAATGCAGCTATTTAGCAAACACCGTATCTCCAAGCGATGCATGACACAAACTCGTGGCTACTAGCAGGATAGCGGCGTGCTTTGCAATTTGTCCTTGAATGTTGCATTGCATAAGAAAAAGTAGTAAAACTAGTTTTAAGAATTGCAAGTGTGATTTTTATACGGTGGCCCTAAATATGAGCCGGGCCTTATTAGATGCAAGTTCCTTTAACATGTTATCTACTAGTAATTCTCGTTCTATGTTCGAAATTCGACCGTTATTCATTTTTTCAAAGGATTAATTTCATACATGTATTTGTTTCTTATCACGCTATACCTACAGAAAATATAGCATTCTAGTTTCTACACTTGTCAATGCAAACTTAACTATGCCAAATCTCACACTCCTTCGAGCTTGTATTATTATTTTCAAGAGTTACCTACTAAGGGGCTTCCCTTCACGTATTAATAAAAATACTATGCTAATGGGAATTTAAAATGTACCTCAATTAATATGATGTAAACAAGGAATAAATAACCAGCACCAGTTGGGATCATCGTCAACGTGGAACTGTGCTTAATAATTTCGAACAGGCGCATCTTCTGCTTCTTCTTTTACTTTTGTAGCGCCGTTAACCCAACAGTACTGTAGCAATCAACACAGCAGCAGTGTTAAAACAGCAGCACAGCAAAAGCCCTTCGATCTGTGTCAATCCCAACGGATCATGCAGTTCCGGAAGGCACATAAGGCCATCGGTCTTGGTAGTAATCATTAGGTAGCAGTCGTTAAAACATTTCGAATGCCTTTCGAACTAGAGTAGCGTGGTGGATCATGCGTTAGGCTTCCTCAGTTATGACGAAACTCTCGTGCTCGTGAATAGGTTGAAAAAATAGCATAAAAACTATCCAGCACTTCGGCGTCATCATTAGATTGTGGAAATCTTCTAATTCTTCAGAAAAGCAAACAAAGAAGCACACAAACTCTGTAGGGTTGTTTCATTTTATTACAGAGATCTTTCGCCACCTTATGACGTTATCATCAGAGCTGATGCTTTATGACAACAATATATTTTCATTTGATATACATGTATGCAATTTAAGCTCAATCGAAAATAATGGGCCAAAAACTTGTAAGATATCATTACAGAAACCTTAGTTGAAACTAAATAGAATCTTTTAATAGGACCAATCACGAAACTTCGTAGACAACCCCAGCAATTCCAGCGATCTAATGGACTGGACAATCGCAATATGATAATCTGTCCACACACCCCGATAAGCTATTGGAGGCACGTAGCAACAATGCAGTCCCCGGAGCGCGGGATATCTTCACATCTGCAGCGGTTCCGGTATGCGTGTGGGCTTGTAATGGTTCTCAAAGAAAAGCTCTTCACTCCTGCGTCGACAATAATTAGAAACCTAGTTGTAGGTACTAGGCTTATAAATTGTCGATGTTATTAATTGACCTCCGACACGAAAAGAGGAGTGTTATGAGTTTGACGTGCCCGTGAGCATGTCAGTGTCTATTTGTGGTCCTGAACAAATGAACCAATTTTTGACGCTGGTTTTTTATTTGAAAGCTGAGGTAATAGAGATGATTGTTAGCTATGTTTGGTGGAAATTAAACTGTCGTAGGATTTTGAACTATCCTTCGTGAAGCCTGCCTGGTAACACTCGCTCCAGTCAGCCGCTAAGCTCCGCGTGATGCGGCTGGGGTTTCAAAGTCAATTCTTTTATTCTTCTAAGGATTCTTTGTCGCTAGCGCAGTGGTTTTGCTTTTGGTGTCCATTGGCAACTTTGCCCCTTACCATCAGGTAGACGGACAGCCAAAAAATGATTTCTTACTCTCTGAAATCTTCATTATAATTCGTGTCTTGCATAGGATAACGCATGGTATTTGATGATGTTTGCAGGTGAACATAATGTTTTCGACTATGACATTACAAAAAAGTATGACGTATCTAGGTAAATGTTTAATAATAAGAAATTAAGTAAAAAGTTAACAAAACCTTCCAAGCTTGTAATTTATTTCATTAAAATAATATTTTTTCATTCAACTCTTGTAACAACACATATTTACAAGAGAATAATTATAAATACAATAACAGATTTAATAACACTAACAAATGGGCTATAGTTGTCATTCAAAAAGATTAAACAATTTTATATAATTGCGAAATAATACTTAATACTATTGACTATTGTTAATGCTAAACATTAAGCTAAGGATCTTATGGATCACAGTAATAGTTAGTATAACTTATTTTTAAAACACTGTGTAGGTACAGTTATTGATTATTGTACATGTGATGAAAAAATGCAACCCTATTTTCATTCGCGCGTCTTTCTATCTTTTCTCCGAATCTAATTAACAAATGTCCAAGGTAAATATTTTTATTTTAATACATGAACACTTTTGGGGATAAAATTAAAATATGTTCTTTACAACAATGTTATTTCGTAATTTACTTTTTAATTGGAGATTCCAGTGATATTCATTAATTTATTTATGAAATAATATAAAAGGCAAAATTTGACTGATGTATCAACGCACCAGGCCAAACCTTTAGGGCTAGAAACTTAAAATTTCATACACGTATTTCTCTTATGACGTAGGCATCCACTAAGGAACGATTTTTCAAAATTCAACCCCCAAGGGGGGTGACAAGCCCAAGAGCATAATTTCCCCGTGCGAAGTTGTTGGCAGCAGCTAGTTGTTTATGAATAAGTCAAAGACATTATAGGTAAACTAGTATAAATTTAAAAATAAAAAAATCCCTCCTGCTGTCAAAAAATCTATCATGATATAACTTTTTGAAATCCTTATGGTAAGCTCTTTAATTTAATACCCATATTGCATTATTCAATTTATTTTTCTTTTTTAATACTTCAAAGTGGCATGTCAAAGCCACCATATTTATTTCTTTTATCAAAGAACACTTGGATCATCAAGACAAATCTAACGATATCTTAATTTTATAAATTGTCCAATGGTTTGGAAGATATGAGGTAATAAAGATTACCCGCATACATACCTACATACAAGATACGCGCGAAAAACATAACCCTTCCTTGGCAGTCGGGCAAAAAAGTTCTAATAATATCTATAATTATTTTTTTACTGTGTCTTTTAAGTTCTGTCCTTTCGTTTCCGGCAGTGTAAAGCAACACAATACAACTATGACAGGGAACAAACAGAATATTAGTGACGGCAGCCATCTTGGTGATAAGTTGGCGATAAAAGGAGCAATCATTGCACCGATCCTTGCTCCACCTGACGAAAACGCAAAACTCATATTCCGTAAGGGCGTTGAATATAACTCCGATACATAAATATAAGCTACAGAGAAGGAAATATTACTGCAGATGTAGGCAAGAACACCCAAGATAGTACCAGGCCAATGGCCCTTAGGAACAAAGACTAGGATCAACATGATTATGGCTATGGTGATTGAAATACCAATAGTAAAATTCCTTCTTCCAAACCTTCGGTTAAGGATAATACCCATCGGGCAAAACGGGATCTGAAATGTAAAAATATTAATTAATTAACTAAAAAGCAAACCAATGGCTCAAATGATATCAACCAAATTTATGACTAGTAGCTTTTGGAGAATTTGTCATTTATATCAATTATTATTTATTTGATTATTTTGACTAAGCGGTAAGTACAAACCTGAATCAATCCTAGTACAGCAACAGATATGTACGGATCAACCCCGATGATAGTAACGTACTGAAATATGCCGAAATAACACATGCCCAGCGCAAACCACATCAGAAATACGGTTAAAGTCAATATAAATAAAGCTTTAGATGTGAAAAAATCCAAATATGACATTTTAACAACTTCACGATTTTGCAATTTCAAGTCTTCCACAGCTTTCGTTATTTCAGCTTTGATGTGCGATGTGTTTAGATTATTCCTGGAAACGAAAACATAATTATGTACCTACCCTAGCAAGGGCTGTACCATATCGATATCATGATCTCAAATCCTCGATTCTTGAACTTGCTAAAATTCTGATTTTTAAATAGATTAAGTATTAAGTTTCTTATTTTATAATATAGAACAAAAATATTATGGAAATTGTTATTAAAGATACGAACCTATTTGCCGCACGAGTAATTACTTCAATCGCTTCATCAACTTTTCCGTGCGACACCAGCCAGCGTGGTGATTCAGGAACAAACAATATTAAAGCTAAGATAAAACACGTAGCTACTCCATAGCTGAACGTGTAACCTTGCCAGCTTGAAGTGAAGTATGCAAATCCGGCTAAAGATGCCTCGGCTAAGCCATCAGGAATTAAGCAACACGCTCCGGCTATTTCTCTATACTGTTTCCCGATTATTTCCATGACTTGCACAACACAGATCACAAGTGATCCACCAGATGCAACGCCTATCACAAATCTGATTAATGTAAAAGTGATATAGTTCGGCGAGTAGGGTAGGGCCATCATGAACACTCCATTCAGGAAGGTAGATTGAAGCAATGCTGCACGTCGCCCAAATCTGAAAACATAATGTTTAGATAATTATGTAGAAGCAAAAGTTTGAGGACACGGATCGGCATAACTTTTGGTTCCAAGCTGCCTATATGCATCCCATCAGGGGAGTCGATAGTCTAATATTTACTGTAAGAGAATACTGAATCCATAGTCCCAGATATCGAAAGTAAAGCTAAGAAGCACATTTACTGCTTTATCCCTGTTTTTTTTTTTTCAACGAAAAATCGTTTCAACCGTTAATATTTTATCTGCGTAAATCCTTTTTTTTGTGCATCTGGAAATTTCCTAATAGATCCTATTCAGCAGGTTCACTGTTATATAATGAAGTAGGTATAGTTTAACAACACAAGCAATTAATTTATATGCAAATTTGCATTCATAATTAGTCAGATGGCATCTGAGTGATGTTGCAGACAGACAAATAACCAGATACTTAGTTTTATTACGTATACAGATAATGGTTGGCTAACTTAATAATACCTATATTAATTACAGTTTCCGACTCACTTATTAGTATTTAAAATATTACTCGCTTGACCTTGGGTTATTATGATTTATGAAAATTAAATTGTTAATTACTCACCTATCAGATATCCACCCGAAAACGGATACTCCAACCAATACACCAAACATCAAGACAGATTGCGTGAAACTGGCCATCCAGGCGTCTTGGCAAATCAGCCCAAAATCCTCAATTATAGACCTTCCTATAACACTCGAATATTCATACTTTAAGCAATTTTCGTGGCATGTCGAATTGATCTCTTCAATTGTTTCATTATCACCAAATTCAATACAACGGAATTCGACAACTGGTGCCAGGAAAGATATGGACATCATGTTCCATAATGCAATTGCTCTGGTTAGCGTCACTGTCACAGACACGAGTGCTTGCCACAATCCAAAGGCTCCTATAGTTTTCACCAAATAATCATCTTCTTCTACTTTTTCCTTTTCAACAACTTTTTTCACTGGTTTCACACTTTCAACATCATCAGCATGAATCGTCTCCATCGACATTCGTCTTAATATCTCTCCCTTCATTTTCACTTATTACTTTACGTTATTATGTAATCTGTGTTCGTGTGGCTTGGTCAACTTTATTCGTGAGAATGACACGTCCTATGTCTTCTAACGTGTGTTCAATTTTTACTATGTAATTTTTAGATTTGAAGTGAAAAATACTCCAATTAGCCACACCTGCATGAAAAATATAGGAAATTTTGTATAATACAGAAAACATGATGTATTAGAGGCGATGATGATGTTTTAAGCAAATAGATGTGCTGCATATTTAACTGCTGAGCGTTGAGTGTAGGTATTATTTTAATAAAATTGTTTAGACGAAGAATTCAACGAGAAACAAGTTTTAACTATTTTTAAGTATGACGCAATATATAAAAAGCTTAAGGAAAATCGCTGTGATGTTTATACATAACTACAAAAATATGCGAGAACACAATAATACGATAATTGGAATGCTGATCCAAAGGAAATCATTAAAAGATAACCGATCCAACAAAGAACCATATTTATTATTTTTACCGATATTTTTAAGAAATTTTGCGAACCCGACGGTTACGATGCCTTTCAACATCCAAATTTTGAATTTAGATCCAATTGGATTTTGAAGTATAATTACTATTATAATCAATATTATGTCTTCTGTGGTATAATGACTTAATATGCATTATACAAAAAAACTAACAGTTCTGTAAGGGCTGTAATATTGCGGAACTGCCTGAAATTTGGCGCCCGAAATTAGGTACTGAGCGATTGAGAATTTCAAAATCCCATCGTTTTCACATAATGCTTCAAAAGAACAGATATAAAATGATGCGTATTATATCAATAGCGATGATGTCCAATTCAATATTTTGTTAAGAACCGTAAAATAACTTAATTTAAATAAATACTCAAAGAGCTAGACAAAAACATCAAACAGATGGGAGTTTATCAGAAGTGTCTTATTAAAAGGACAAAGTCAAATTCCATCCGTTAAATAAATTAAATTGGTTTAAAAACAAACGTTAACTGTCAGTAAAATCAATGCAATCACAGGCCTTCGTGGGATAATTTATTAATGAGGTACTTGAAAAGCCACGCAGGCCATACATTTAAAGTATAAGTTATAATTTTGTTTTATACTGAGACAACCGATAAGATCTTTTAGTGCACCAGACACAGACAATATGTTCATCGTATGTCGTGACTCGTGTCGTAATGAAGCAACAACGACATAAACCTATTTAAAACAACAAATTACCATATAGGTATTTAGATATATCATGTATGTCAGATATAGCTGTGGCGGTAAATATGTATAAGAGCATTAAGAGTAACTGACTCATAATATTTTTTGTTAATGTAATATTATTTGTTACGCACTATACCCTCTGTGTGAAATCGTTTTTATTACGTAATTGTTGTATTCTATTAAATGTTTATTATGAAGCTCGAACTCAAACATAATAGCCCAAGTAACATTGATATTCTTGGACTACACGTGATTCCACAACAAAAAATATGAAGAAGACGAAAATAGCTTTGTTTTGTCGTTTTCCTCACGGAAATACAAGTATCACGTTTTGTCGTACGTAATAAAAGATACTGACGTAACAAGCGTCGTGTTCACGACAGACCCTGAAATAACTTGTCCGCACTACTCTGTAATTTGAAGCACTTTCGGCTCTCAATCAGGTAAACGCTTGCTCTATATCTTTTTTGTGTTGTCAAAGTAATGACTATGACTTTCCATGATTGATTTGTGAGGCTACCCACGATTTGGAATGGCGTCATTTTTGGCCTTTCCCTTCTAGTAAAGAAAGTAAGTAGTTTAAATGTGCAATAAATATTAAGTATTTACACAGTTGTAAATACTACATGAATTTCTATTGTTACCTAGACAATATTCAGTTATAATCATAATAACCAATTTTCTTTTTGACAAATATGTTTTTACGTCGATTAAATTCTTTAACGTTTACACATATGGATTATGAATTACGTTTAATAACGTTAATTGATATTAACTTAACAAATAATGGGTACCTACAACACAAAATGTTCTGCAGTTGTAAGCCTTTCGAGGTTTCTGGACATTTGTATAAACATTTTTATTTCGATGCTGTTTTAAATTATCATTATTAAATTAGTATTATTATGACACATATCTAATATTATTTGTTTTCTCGTGATGAACCTTTAAATACCTCATAAAATAGTATATTTTATAATATCGGCAAAGATTATGTATATTTTTTTTTATTTAAGTTATTTTTTATTTAAGTTACAGGAAGAAAAACCTGGCTACGACACATAACACACACATTTAATTCTACTTATAAGTATCATTTACATAATTTACATAAATATTTTATTTAAAAACCCCTAATGGAACTATTACGAAGATGAAATCGAACGAAAGAACGAATAACGAAGAACGAAAAACGAAAGAAAAAATTGAACATTCAATAAATACAGCTCAGGTCCGAGTTACCTAAGTCATCAGTCATAAGTCATAACATCATAAGTAGTATACTCTCGATCAGTGGGCTGACAGACGAGGCTCAAATCATCGTAATAGGCAGGTGCTGAGCCCCTGGGGGCCTTAAATCCCCCGCGCTGCTCTGAACCACATAATTCTGGTTATTAACCTGTATACATCCTATCTTTAGAAACTGCATGACTGTATTGTGATGTTTGTGGTGACGTCGACTTTATTCACCTGAGTTAATTCACCCAGGTGTCTTAACTCCACTTTTAGTGTACTTTATTCACCTATATACCCAGGTGATTTAAATCTACTGGCCGCAGGTGAATTAAGTATACTAAATCGGTAGACCTAAATTCACCCAGGTGATTAAGGCCAGCTATACACGAGCCTATGCCGAAGTGTATTAATAAACTTAATTCACCTTATCAAAAAATATTTGAGTGCAACATCGACTGTTTCTAGATATTTTTTTATTTTTAGTTCTTTACATATTCGAATCTGATGAATTTAAATATTTAGAAGTATTATTGTAGATACAGGGGGTCGATGTAGTGTGACTAGGGCATGCAATTATCCGTTAATTTTAGTATCCGGATAATTCGGATAATTCCTGAATACTATCCGGATATTATCCGGATATCCGGATAACACTTTTAGAAGGCTAGATTCAAACAATTTATAGATTAAATCAATATTTTTAATACAAATACTTATTCAGAATTAAATTCAAAACTTCGGTAGATGTATCAGCGCGCTGCTAAGTTTAATGAGTTTCACCCTGATATTGCATTTGGTAATTATGAAGTAACCTAAGGGTACTTGATACTTTTCCACCACATCGAGCTGGTACTGTCTTTATCTAAAACCTAACGCATACCAATATTTCTGATCTTGTTGCTAGCATCACTGTTTTTTTACTCTGTTTTGTAAATGGTCATCGTCGCCTATGGACATGAGCAATACCAGAGGAATCGCCAATGTTTCCGGGCCCTGAAGGAGAACTCTTTTTACATCTTTTTTGAAGAACCCCGATGTTTCTCTTACTTTCCGAAGGTTGAATGGCAGAGAATGCTTTTAGCATTAAGTCCGACTTTGTACCTTTTACATAGTTGTAAGGTTCAAAAGTTTTTTAAATAAATAAATAAACCCCATGTCATAGCGCTCCGCGAATACCTCAGAAGGGAGCTCATTCCACAGTTTGCACAGTCTACAATTACCTTGATGTGTCGCTCAGATAGAAAACTGGCTACCCAACTGCTTAACTTCTCAGAGATGGTAACTTCGTGAGAAGGCCCCTGTGCCAGACCCGGTCTTCATGCCTTAGCGATATCTAGGTTGACTGCCAGAGCTTCTCCATTGCGATCAAGAGCCTGAGCCCATCAGTACTTAAGATAAACTAGAAGTGAACTTATCGGACTCACTCTCGACAAAAAGAAAACCGAAATAATGCTTATCGACAGAACTGATCAACTCTCTAGGAGTAGAGAACTTGCGTACGTTGAATTCGTCAACGAGTTTGTATACCTCGAAGGGGTACTTAATATCCAATCAAAGAGGATGTGGGAAGGAAATCGAGTCAAAAGCAAGAAACATGGCTAAAAATGCTATAAGCAAATTAATGAAATATGGCAAGATCTAAAGATCTCTAATGTCACCAGCTCAAGACATTCGTTTTCTCGATATTTTATATGCCAGGGAATCATGGGCGCACAGAGCAAAAGAGTGAAAGAAAATAGATGCTTTTGAGATGTTATGTTCGATCAGGAAGCGTTGCATACCACGGTCTGTCAAGATTACGAAAATATTATCAGGAAATTCTTGTGTGTTTTGGTTTACTGTTGCAATGCAATCGTCCTGAGAAAGGTGGTCACCAGGAAAAGTGAAGTGAGTTGATAAGAGCAGTGAAGGACCTTCATCAAGGGCACGACCCTCAGTAATAAGAATGCGACACAGAAGTAAAGTATCAATTATAAAGTGATAGTGGCTTTGCCTTTTCTTTCTCCCTCCAGCAGTTCCCAACGCTGTTCGATTTCTATAGTCAATTGCTATGCAACTGCTCGTCTCCTGCTCAGTTTTTGAGCAGTGCTGTGCTTTATAGTAAGCTTGGCATGGCATGTTGATTCGCCAGAACCAGGTTTCTCCTCGAAGGAGCACCGTGAGCGAGTGCTCAACCACCCAGACCAAACGTTGCCTTTATTACCTACCTACATATTATGTATTGATTACGTCGTCTTTTCTGTGTTACTATTATTGAAATTGCGAACATTTTTCGGACATGGCTTGTACACTTGCATTTATTGTGAAGAAATATCGGGTTGGCGTTTCTTATTTGACATTAAGTCGTATTTTATGCGAATATTGTATCTATTCTACAGTAATACAGTTTAAAATGTTATATCTCGGAGCTTTTTACATATTTCAATTGAAGAAACGTATAAAATAATAAAATTAATTATTATCCGGATTATCCGGATAGTAACAAGCCCAATATCCGGATATTAAATTCGGCGGATATCCGGATAATTCGGATATCCGAATATCCGGATAGTAAGCCCTAAGTGTGACATAGTGTGACAAGGGGTGGGAGGGGTCCTAAATTTCGTGACGACACATTTTGAAATCGACTAATTGGAATGTATAGGTAAATATTAAAAAAACAGTTAATGGAAATAAAACTTATTTCGGAACTGCTGTTTTAATTTAATAATTTCTAGGTGTAAAATTACATAATATGTGACGTCACACTGGGTGGGAGGTCTCACAATTGTGACCAGCTGTTACAAGGACGGGGGAGGGGATCAAAAAGTCATGAAATTAGTGTGACGTAAATTGATGGCCCCCTATAAGATAGTACTCGTATTGCCATTCTTACGTATTTACTATAGTTGATCGATATGCACTGGTGACTGGAGCAACGAGGTGGGATATGCTACAGGCCTCCTCCAGAAAAACCCGTGCTTAGTACCAGTACTATCAGACCATTTATGGGTTGAAACCAACCATATAAAATTAATAAACTTAATAAACCAACAACATTAGACAACGTAATACCTGAACCAGGGTACCTAAGCCTACGAGTAGGGAAGTACAGAATTCATTACAATATATTGTAAAGAGGAAGGCTAAGGAAGGCTGTTTTAAAATTCATTTAACTAATTGTAAGTTGGAATTCACACATCTTAACAGTTGTTAATAAAAACGTATTAGCTACTCTTTTTTTAACCGACTTCAAAAAAGGAGGAGGTATTCAATGCGACTGTATTTTTTTTATGTTTGTTACCTCAGAACTTTCGATTGGGTGAACAAATTTTGATGATTCTTTTTTATTCGAAAGCTGGTGCTAGTCATGTGGTTCCATTTAAATTTGAGCGAGATCTGACGAGTAGTTTTTGAGTTATCCCTAATTTTGAAGTCGTTTATTTTTATTTTATATTTGTCAAGAATTATTTTATTACTGAACGGATTTTCTTGAAATTTGGCACACTGATTGACCATATTCTGCAATAAGGTATTATACCAGAAAACGCGAGTAAAAATATAAAAAAAGCGGCCAAGTGCGAGTCGCACTCGCCCATGAAGGGTTCCGTAGCAGCAAGTAACATAATATAAAAGTTCTTATAGTTCGTTGTATTTGAGTCTACAGGTTAGATAGGTAGGTTAGTATTTAAGTTGATTGAATGAAAGGTAAATTGCGGTTTACGATTTATGACGTATTAAAAAAACTACTTACTAGATCTCGTTCAAACCAATTTTCAGTGGAAGTTTACATGGTAATGTATATCATATTTTTTTTTGTTTTATCAGTCTCTTATTTTAGAAGTTACGAGGGGGGGGGACACATTTTACCACTTTGTAAGTGTCTCTCGCGCAAACTACTCAGTTTAGAAATAAATGATATTAGAAACCTCAATATCATTTTTAAAGACCTATCCATAAATACCCCACACGTATGGGTTTGAAGAAAAAAAATTTTGAGTTTCAGTTCTAAGTATGGGGAACCCCCAAAATTTATTGTTTTTTTTTCTATTTTTGTGTGAAAATCTTAATGCGGTTCACAGAATACATCTACTTACCAAGTTTCAACAGTATAGTCCTTATAGTTTCGGAAAAAAGTGGCTGTGACATACGGACGGACAGACAGACAGACAGACAGACAGACAGACAGACAGACATGACGAATCTATAGGGGTTCCGTTTTTTGCCATTTGGCTACGGAACCCTAATAAAAGACCTTGGAAGTCCTCACAGGTACCAGTAGTTTATTATAATATGTTTGGTTCCTGTACAACTTCCTTTTGCATATCTTCACCACATCCCTCACCAATTTATTACAAACCTGTTTAAAAAGATGCAATAAAACTTATTACATATTATAAGTGTAAATACCGCTGGTTTTATGCAACGCGCAGGATTTTAGCTATTAGTATTATCGGGGCTATTAACTATATATTTTAAATGGTGTCCCTGGATATTATCTACATAGATATAAAACTATAAATGGTTAAACCAGACATCCATACAGACTCGTTATCTATGATAAATTATTAAAAACCTGTGTAGGCTCGGCCAAATAAAACGACGATGTTTCACGATTATTTTAATTACACTTTCCATTACATTCATCACAAAATAAGTTATCACTAAAATCACAGACTTCAATAGAAAAATAATTTTTGCCTCGGGTTTGCATGCGACCGTTCAGGTCGACTGTCGAATGGGGAATGTCCCGATTACTGCGTTCTATGCTCTGACGTCGATATCAATGTCGTCAATATGTTCACTAGCGCCACCAAGTGGCGACTGATGATAGTATTATATTTTAGTCAATACCATACTTATGTTCACAATAGTACAAAATAATTATCCCAAGGGTACCTTACACTGTAATAATATAAAGCACGCTAACACCTGGTAATGGTATTTTATACTAATAAAAGGACAACCGTACCGGGGGTGTTTGGTAGCAACATACACCCCAACTCAAAGTCACTAACAGTTACTTAAATCGCTCCTTAGTACAGAATTTGTATGGTGGTAGAAAACGTGTTTTTTTCTGGAACTTTTGCCCGTCTCTGTGTCTATCTATGCACTACTTGAACAGTTCGTCAAGAATTTATTTACGGTCATTTTAATGATACAAAGACCAACTGACGATGAATAGATGAGGACCAATGAACAATAAGTATCCTGAACTGTGGTGGATTCGAAAATTTATAAGCAATGCATGTAGGTACCTTAATAAAATTAAAATTAGTATTATGGATTCTGCTTTCTTCTTTCTTGGTATTTGGTGTTACTGAAGACCTGAATTACCATGAGGTGCTTTTTCCACTTGTTTTTCAGCTAAATTAAAAAATATAGAGTAAAAAGAAGCAAACATAAACACTCTGCATACCTTCTTAGAAAAGGTTTTGTCCCAAATGTTTGGGGTGTTCTAAACTTCTAATGTCTATATACTCTGTGGTATTGAATTAAGAATAAATTAGAAAGCCACTCGACTCGGTGTTCAGAAAACGAAATCGGAGAACAGCTCTTGAATCTGAAAATTGTTTTTTTAATTTGCAGCCGACGAAAAAACCCGTGGATGCCTCTGACGGCTTTCTTCGGCCACTCGTAAATATTTCAAAAGAGTTTTTAATCAGTCGTGAAGCGATTTATAAATTAAACAGGGGCCGCGTTATGAAGAAAAATCGCGAGGAGCGCGCATGTTTCCACTGTACCGAATGTTGTTTTACATTTTTTATTGCGTAACTTCACGTTTTTTAACCGACTTCAAAAAAAGGAGGAGGTTCTCAATTCGACTGTATTTTTTTATGTTTGTTACCTCAGAACTTTCGACTGGGTGAACCGATTTTGATGATTCTTTTTTTAATCGAAAGCTGGTGCTTGTCATGTGGTCCCACTTCAATTTTATTGAAATCTGACAAGTAGTTTTTGAGTAATTTTGAAGTCGGCTATTTTTTATTATTATTTTTTTTTATGCTTTTAGCAGGCAAACGAGCAGACGGGTCACCTGATGGTAAGTGATCACCGCCGCCCATGGACATTAGCAACACTGGGGGCGTCACCAACGCGTTGCCGGCCAAGAAAATGACAATAGACCCGCTTCTTGAAGGACCCCATGTCATAGCTTAGGGGGAACACCGATGCAGGAAGTTTGTTCCACAGTTGTATTAGTTTGTACAGTTGTATTGTATTAGTAAAATTTTGATTATCTATTCACAACAATACACAATACGATGAAAGTTTAAACATGCATTAAGAATACGGAAATGACACGAATTTGCCAAGTTTTGCAAGGTTTGCCAAGAATCCTTGAATTGAACCCGGGGTCCTACGCCATGTAATAAGATTTAAATTAAAGTACAAAATGGTTGAAATACGTCTTTAGTCTTCAAATCTCAATAAACAGCCAAAAGTTTTGCTAAATTTAATATAATACGTCACTGAGGCACCAACTCTAGATTCATCAAATTAAAACACCACCCTGGCATAATCTACGAATCACTAATATAAACTTAACATCGGAATGACGACAAAAAAATATAAAACCGTACCGTGACACAATGGAAATGTGTCACCGACAAGAAATATTGCCGAAAAAGATCTTCCGCAAAAAGCTCGCGAATTTCCTCATCAATTATCATTATTAGGGGCTGCCGTAATTGAGTTTTATAAATGGCGCCGCTGTCATATTGCCGTGACGTGTCGACGGAGGAAGTGAAGTCACGTTCAGTGGATTCATGCTTGTAATTTGTCTGCATTATACAATACAACCATCTCATGACGGCTTGCGTTGATCGTTAGTGAATAACCAAGTTGACCGTTAAATGGATGGCAGAAGCTTACAAAATTACATGCCTCCTCCGTGCTTACGAGGTATGTGATCGTCTCAACTAGGCAACAGCGGGCGCGGTCGAAAGTTGGATTTATACCCTTAATGGCAAACATTTCTTGAACGTTTCCGTGCTCTGAAGGGCACGTAAAGCTGTCGGTTCCGGTTGCTATCGTAAGATAAAAGTCGTTAAGCTATGTCGAAGGTCTTTGCCATGAAAACTTCCTTGGGTTTAACGTAACCCCTTCACCAATCCGCACTGGAGCGGCGTGGTGAAGGATGCTCTAAAACTCCTCAAGAGGAGAGACCGGTGCTCAGTGGGCCGTTAATGAGCTGATGGCATCATAACAACATCAAATACTCCACTCGTCAATCTCAATCGCAAGCTTATCGCTAGATGGCGCGGGCGGCGCTTGGACACCTTGTCCTTCCATTTAACGGTTATTGCGTTGTAAATTCACGTTATTGTTTCAGTAGTTAATATTAACGGTTATGTCCGGACGTCGTGAGACTGATAACTGACGATAAAACCCTCGATGTTTGAAGATTGGATGTGGTACTAATTTCTCGGAATCAAAGTATCCTAGTTAGTGAATAGACGACAAACTTGTAAGCGAGACACCTGATGGTATTTACCATCCAAATCAAAGTATCCTAGTTAGTGAATAGACGACAAACTTGTAAGCGAGACACCTGATGGTATTTACCATCCACTGTCTCCAACTAAAAGGTCAATGGCGCCTCCATTAGTGACAAACCAAGCGTCCTGTTATCAACGTACTTCGGTACATTTCAGAACGTGGCGCCGTTTATAAAAACCTCGCGAACCACCCTCAAGCCGCTGCATTTGGCGCCCCCTTTTCTCTCGAAAGACAGCTAAAGTTGGAGCTGGGGCTCCTCAAAAAATATTAATTCTGGGCCTCCTTAGGGCTACGCCACTATTGACATTTAGCAACGGCGACTACTTACATTAGGTGAGTTTATCTACTAAAGAGTCCTGACTTGGCTTCAACCCACTGATGGCCTGCTACTGGGCATGGGTCTTTCCTCGTGAGGAGGCCTAGAGCATACTCCACCACGCTGCTCCAGTGCAGATTGGTGGAGTCCTGACTTATTAAACTCAAATTTTATTTATCACATCCATTTCCAAAGACATTTCTGTACTCAATGTAGTTGAGATTTATTAAGCGAACATGTAGGAGGATTTCAAAGAAACGGCCGATAACGCGTGAGTTATGGCTTCGAGAGTTATGGCAGTGTTTGCTCACTCATTGGAGTTAACAGCCGAGTAAAACAATAAATATTAGACGGCGTATAGTTCTAACGAATGACCCTAAATCGGTGGTAATGAATTGGAATACATTATAAGCTTAGAAAAGAATTGTTTTGAGACTACACGATACTAGTTTTGCTAAGAAAGCACCGTGAAAGACCATCCATTGAGATCTCGTCACGAGTCCAATAAGGTGGCATAAAGAGCCATTTATCGCAATGTCAACCATATTTAGCTAAACGTCAAAATATTTCTGTATTTTTTTTTATGGAAATAGCCGGCAAACGAGCTGACGATCCACCTGATGGTAAGTGGCTATCGTCGCCCATGGACATCAGCAACACCAAAGGCATCACCGATGCGTTGCCGGCCAAGAAAGAGAGAAGAAATAGAAAGAAAAACTGGCTCTCAAGCCCCCTGCCGGAACACGACGAGTCGTTTGGCGGCTGACTCATGGTCGAGGGTATGTAATATATCTGAAAATTCAGAGGACGTAGAAAGTACCTGGCACTTACTGCGCCGTATTCTGAGTTCAACTCCGAACGCAATTAAAAATTATTGTATTAATATAAATAATTTTACCACCGATTTTAACATTGTTGCAATGCCTATGTCGGAATGGCTTCAACCTATTAATGGCCCACTACTGGGCACGGGTCTCCCCTCCTGAGGAGGCCTACAGCATACTCCACCACGCTGCTCCAGTGTCTATTGATGGAGGGGTTAGTGTCCAAACCGAGTGTCGGAAGTTCTCATGCCACCCGAGGGCCTCCGACATGGCTTAACGACTGTTATCTTACGATAACAACCGGGACCGACGGCTTTACGTGCCCTCCGAAGCACGGAAGCACTCAAGAAATTTTTGCCACTGGCGGTCACCCATCCAACTACCGATCGCGCCCTCTGTTGCTTAACTTTGTCGATCGCTTAGGATCGACGCAAGCCGCCGGGCTATGAGCGCTTCATGCATTCGCTTTTGAGGCTATGTCGGAATAAATGTTTCTTTCTTTCTTTTTACTTTGTATTCAGGTTTCTTCAAAATTAAGACACTATTACAATTCAAAATGGTGGATATAATAACTGCTTCTAACTACCAATACTACGAGTATGGTACTATATTATTTATTATTAATATGCGATAACATTACATAACAATAAAAATCCTAATAAAGAGAACAAGTGTACTAAAATCCTATTGTTTAATACTATATAATGTACGAGTCGACACAAACAGTATGAAAAAAAATTGACACGCGACACCAACATTAATAATTGTAATTAGTGATAAAAACGAAACGTTATATAAATGAAGAAACGACAGGGGCACACAACAATTTGTCACGGCGGCGATAAATCAAACAAATTAATAAAAGGAGCTTAGAAACGGTTGCGTACAAACATCAAGGGCTAATTAGGTACAGAACGCTACAGTCGTCCGAAAAAACGTTATGACAATGAAAAATGAGCAGCGGAGTATTCTTTATAATTAATTCTTAAGAGGCAGTAATTTGTCTTCAAGGAAATGTTAAGGAGCTTACAAACAGGCTGAGGTGATGCCGTCTTTATACTATCAATATCAAACGACTGTGTAGATTAATAGCAACAGTTCATGTTGCAGAGTATGGCTCTGTCCCTGCAACTCTTTGAACCTGAGTTAGTAAATAAATGAAATAAGAAATTAATATTGTATTCAGTGTGAATACAAATCAAACAGATCTGTTTTAAGTATTATTATGAAGGCTACTTAGATAACACGGCTTAATCTTTTAGAGGCGTTTTTAAATCAATACAACTTAAAAACATCGTCTTTTAAAATAATAAATACAAGTAAATACAACTACTTGCACAACAATTATTTACATTGAGTTAAGTTGCGTATTTTTTTTTATGTAACAGTAATTATACAATAATTATATTCCAAGACACGTGTCACATAGAGTTTGATTTTACTCATGAACTTGTACTTTTAACATAAAAACTTCAATAAAGCCTGATTAAAACACTGAATTTAAAAAGCATTACGTGTTCAGTACCTACTCAAATGTCTCAAACACTTTAACTTAATCTAGGCTAAAGCACCACGCCCCACCATTAATTATTTTTCATTTCAAAACGCCTTCTCTACAGGCCTTTACAAAATGAAGAGAGCTCGTGAAAAAGCTACAAGATGTATTCGGCTTAATAGGGTAACTTTTCATCTCACCAACGAATTAACAGCCCTCGTTATAAATAAACACAGATTAATTGCAGGAATATATTTTAAAAGGTTGTGTACTTCTGACTCCGGCTTGGGCTTTGGAGTATATGGCGCTTGAGGAAAATTTAATGCGAACTGAAGGGTGCTAGCTACCTTGCTAATAACTGCTAATACACATTCCAGTATTAGGATTCCATGTTATGCAGAAGATATCCATAGACATATATACAGTTATTATTATTGAGTACAAATACATAAAAACCCGAAAAAAGCTTCGACATCTCGTAAATATCTGGACTCAGTAATATCGAATTCAAGATCTTTCACAATCTAATCAACTGAAAGCTGGTAAAATAATAAATAAGGAATTATGAATTACAGAAAAATATTTTACAGCCGGCCAGTATTAGTGAGTTGTTAATACAAAGGGTATTAAGAAAAAAATTAAAATTCACTCGATAACTGACATTGCATCGTAAACTTATACATAAATGCACCTTAAAACACCATAAAAAAATTACCAAGGTGGTAGTTATCCGGTAAACCTTGGCTTCAAATGATGGTAACCAAAGATGTGGTAGATGTAGACTCAAAGATGTACTTATAGATTATTTCAACATATTCAAAGCTTTATATAACTAAACTTTAAAACTATTAATATCACATTCGATAACACGGATTCATTAATGCAAGTTATCTTTTCTTATCGAGAGAAATTATGTCACACCATTAAATAACTGGTATCAGTCAATATATTAGAGTCATTCACGCGAGTTATCAGTCTGTCGCGTGTAATAAATTTATCGTTAGATGAAATACGAGAGTCGTAGAAAGTTGATAATGAAGTTAACGAGTAGCGTCCTGATACTGCTTTATCGATGATGGTAATGCGTCATTAACGCGGGAGATGACAGAATTCAGATACGATGTTTGATTGCCTGCTACTTCATTAATTATCCTCAGTGAAGCACCCATAGTAATACCAACTCTGTATTCGTATAAGTACACACACCCACACATTGACACCTGATATGACATTGACACCATCGCGAATCAAAAATACAAAATTACGCACACATGGTAAGCGAGCTGTCAGCTGTCAGCTTCACTCTCGATTAGACAAGGTTACGTCCGTTCTTTTTTTACGTCCGTGGCTCTCAAATTAAATCATGATTAACTATTTCCTTATCGCGTCTTAATTGGGTGTCGATTTTTTTGAGTAATGTATTATTATTTATTTAAAAACAATTTTTATAGATCTTAGGTAGGTATTCAGTTTTTAAATTCTTTTATTTAGTTTTACCACGTTTGTTTATCTCAAATGTAGTGATTTTTTTTTCATCTTCCATTAAAAATTTCGAAGTAATTAGAAGGTTATTTATCAATTTCCATTAATCGTATCTGATCAAGTTAGTCGTCATAAATTATGAGGATTATTAATCAAACTTTTCATATAACTTGACTAATGCTTTTCATTAGACGGTTCACAAGCAAAACATATTACCTTAATGATTAATTGCTTCCTAAAACATTATCTATGCCTAAAACAGAAAAATAAAGTTCAGAGTGCATGAGGTGCTTTCACATTTTTAAAGAAACTTCCTCCTTGTTTCATTGTAACTAAGTTACATAACTTTATCGTTCTTTTTTTTTCATCGACATAATTCGTAAATAACATTTTCCCACCATAACCAACAATATTCGAACAAACAGGCAAATATTTTCTTTCAAATTCTACTAAAAGTATAGAAGTTAATTTTCCGTCGTACACTGCGCATATCTGAAAATTGGTCTCCATAAATTACAAATATCGCTGAGCAGAACGCTCCATTAAACTTGACTAATGGCCCGCGTTAAAGTGTCGTAAGCGCCGTGTTAGATGTTTTTACGTTTATAAAAGTATTCTGAATCACTAGTCGTTTTTGAAAAGCTTTCAATTTAAATAATGGATTTGGTGAACTGTTAAAGTTAAATTGTGGTATTTTTATACATATAACTAGCTATGAAATTTATTTTTACCGCCCTGTTCTTCCCTTCGTCCTCTTCTTCTTCTTCTTCTCTACATGGGGGACCATGTGTTAGAATCAAAAAATAAGGTGCATAAGTGCGAGCTAAATTTTTATTGTACAACTTGTGACTTATCGCACGGAACTACCAGCAGTATCAGATGCGTCGGCCAAGGTTTTTATTCCATCTACAAAATATTGCGATATACTCTTTTCTCAAAACAATTGAAGTGTTGACTACAAAAGTAGAAATGTCACTTTTTCTTTTTAAACTGATTGGCACATGAAAAAATACTAAAACTGAACAGAGCCTTTTTTCCTTGAAATCATTCTGTAATTCAGGACTTGTACTTCAGAAAGAAGCTCATTGTATATCTAAGCAGTTCCATACAGGTATTCGTAGCATGACGGATCGTATAAGAAATCGCCAAGAATGCTCCCACCAATTTAATTACTCATTGTTGACATTGATTAATATTTCTACGACCCTGTAGTCTAGTTGGGGGGGAACCTTGCCTGCGAAGCGAGGGGTCCTGGGTTCGATTCCCGGCCGGGACAGATATTTATGTGACAGATAAATATTTGTACTCGGGTCATGGATGTTATTGTGATGTGTTATAATATGTCGTACCCTCAGTGGAAAAAAGGCATAAGATGAAAATTGCAATTTTACAGGAGAGCAAAAAACTTTAAATATCAGTAAGTAATCAAAGGAATTTACATTGCATTAATTTAATTTACATGTGTCCATGCCACCCGCGACACAGATAATAATAACCTATTCCGGGGGTATGAGTGTGTTAGCGTTTACGGTACCTAAGTTTATTTCATACTTTTTGAACATCAAGGAACATCCGTGTCAAAACGAAAAAACTGAACCTAAGAAGACACAAAAGCGTTCTGTGATACTGTCATCTCCTCGTCGTATTTCAAAACAAACGTTCAAGAAAGCGACGTCATCGCTGCAGCGAAGATGGCGCAATTGTTCTGCTGGAGATATGAAAATAAAATATTATTTATGTCAGCGTGTCTACTGAAGTTATACGTAGAGGTGCTACCGTGTTTTAGTATCAAGTACCTATATTCTAGTTTTTTCAAACACTCTATTTTGTCAATAGAAGAAGAATATTTGCATCCAGCAGCTTGGGAAGACTACAGCTGACATAATTTATTCTATAAGCACTACTTTTATAAAAAATATTTTAATTGTTCCTCACGAAAATAAAAGAAAATAATAATAAAATTTAAGTTAACGTTTAAGTTAGTTAATAAAATTTAAAAAACACGCTATTATAGAAAATTCAACTAAAAAAAATAGAAAATAACTTTGAATTAAAAATCGTATAATTGTAAAAAAAGCTTGGGGTGCTTTTAAAGATGTTAATCCTTCTACTCATTGACACCATGCACCCCACGCTTTTATTACACGATTTTTAATTCAAATTTATTTTCTATTTTTTTAGCTGGATTTTCTATAAAAGCGTGTTTTTTAGTTTTTTAAACTATTATTAATTTTTTCATTTTTTACTTTGATTTTTTTTCTTTCTTTCTTTATTTCTTTTTTCTTTAAATATTGAATTGTCATCGGTCCTCAATAAGTCCACGAAGTTTGAAAGAAATCTGACCGGTTGAAGTGGGTCAAAATCAAGTTCATAGAGAAGTTACAAACAAACATACAAACAAACAAACAAAAACAAACAAACAAACAAACAAACAAACAAACAAACAAACAAACAAACAAACAAACACAAACAAACATCGATAAATAATTGTAAAGCGTCATATGTGAAAATATTTGTAAGTACCACGGAACACAGTCCGTGGTAAGTATCATAACTCAACATAAAAACTCTCGACAGTTTGTGACATATTTTATTTAGTGTTGGAAACAAATAGCAAGTTACATCTGTGTCAGTGTTCCCAGTTCCCCCAGACGCCGTAATGCACACGAGGCGACTCCCAGAGTATCAAGTCTCCAGTGCTCACCGCGACGCGAAACGTTGTATAATGTTACCATTCCTACCATCAAACGGAGCCCTCGACGGTATTCCGTTATTAACAGACTTTAAAAAATGAGGAGTTTCTCAATTCGGTTGTAATACCTCAGTACTCCGTCATTTATCAATCGATTTGGAAACATTATCATATTTATTTTTACTTTAAATCGTACCATACGTATAAACATAACATTTAAGATTGATAATAACATCATGATATGGGCATGTGGTGATGCGACAGGTAACGCATGTGACGAGAAGAGTGATGGATATGAATATAAATAGACGAGGGGACGAGGACGAACAAAGAAAAGATAGATAGATTGTGTGAGATGATAAGAAAGATAAAAGTTTAAGTGTAGAGATGACGACTGATAGGGGGTATGGAAGAGAAAAACATATTGCGCCGACCCCAAATAAAAGTAGAAAATGTGCAGGATGGGCACTAACATTTCGCAATATTAAAAATTACGGAACGTTTTTATTTCATTCCCTGATAATTTTGATTACGACTAATTTCGTAACCGAGGGCCTCATCGCCTGCATGGGTCGTAAGTCTCTTCCAGTAGCTGGACAATAATAACATGATAAATATATCAGTGTCACGAGTTCTAGCTCCGCCAAAGGAGTAAACAATAAGTAATGGCTGCTATAGTAAAAATTGTGATCAGGTTCCTCTGAAAACCTCTGATCTATAAACCTTCAAATTATCGAGTGTTCGACTACGCTCGTTTAACAAGCAACATCACGCATGCCGCGGCACGAGATACGTATCGCTGCCAAAACCCGCCATTCCCAATCCAAGCAATATTATCGTAAACAACAATCTAGATAATAATCTTATGTCCAGGTACATAATTGAATATTACATGAACAGCCGCCAGATAGCAGAAATCACCGACAAAATCACATAAAATCCTTGTGGAAACAATTTGCTACAAAAACAAGCCCGTTATACGTATACTTAATTAAAACGCAAATTGGGCTCCGCAACCCCTGTAGGTGGAGCGTAGGGATGTGCCACAATTATTCGATAGCTGAATATGATAGGATATCAATGGTCAATACTCTCAGTAGACTCGTTTGCCGGCTATTTATATAACGAATAGTTTTCCCGCTCTTGCACATTAGTAACACCAAAGATTAGAATATTTTGAAAATAAATTAATTATAATAAATGACAAATAAATCCATTTTGTAAGTTTCTAAACTGTAGTCACACTTGAATGTCAAGAGGCATCTACATCCTGCACATCTACATCAAATTCAGAATTAGAACCAATAATTACTTACCAATATTACCTTTTCACGCTATCGATCAAACCATCCAGCATCACTAGACAATTTCCAGCTTTGCATAATACCATGGAATATTTGCATAAAATCAGTCGGCGGGTCAGATTCGATGCTAACCTATTTTGACTTGCAAAAAATCCGCTCCGGGAATCAAACCCCCGACAATTAGTTTCGATTGGCTATTAATTTTGGCACTGTTACCGCTAGCTAATTGGATCCGCACTTGAATGAATAAGCTTGTTCGACGGTTTTTTTGCTTGTTAATTGCCAATGACATTTACTATTCAGGGATTACGTTGGTCGCGGAATGAAGTCGATAGGAACTCTGTAATCTTACATTTTATTAGAGACTTGTGTTTTAAATGTTAACTTGGTTGAATTTTATAGAGCTCCGTCACCGGTGATTCAGATTCGCTTGTAATTTTTAATGCTGTACCGGATACATTTTATAAGCTTTATCTGAATATGTTTAAAGATAAATTATTTAAATTAAAATTTTGTGTTATTATAACCCACTTTCTATCAAGAAAATATTTTTTGAAATATTTTAATCTATTGTTAGCAGCATCCCCACCATAATCCTGAACAAACTGGTAGTGGTCGGGTGACCACTGCTATAAAAACGGCTGAAGACCGCCGCCAGCTACCGTCACCTGATAGACACCCTTGCTTCTCACGACGTTACGCTGCCCGTTTTCTCATAAATTCCTTTTTTTTATAATTTCCTTTGTTCTTTACTTTTTAATAAATTATCGTTTTGTGATTATTTGTAAAATTATTTAAAGTCGTGTAAATATAGGTTTCTCAGTGTTGTTTATTTTTTATTTTTATTTCTTTAGTCCATATAATTCTATACAAATAAATAAAATTGGAGTGTCTGTTTGTAATATTAAAATAACCGCTTTTTACTAAGTGCATTTGGATGTATACACGGTACATATACCAAAACAACATTTTTCACAATTTTTGTCTGTCTGTCTGTCTGTTTGTTCTGGCTAATCTCTGAAATGGCTGGACCGATTTTGACGGGACTAACATAGGCTAATTTTATTTTAGAAAAAAAAATAGTTTGTTGGGCGATACGAAGTTCGCCGGGTCAGCTAATTAATTAATATAACTTTTCATTCTTTCTTTTCCTTCTCTCTTTCTTGGCCGACAAGGCATCAGTGATGCTTTTGGTGTTGCCGATGTCCATGGGCAACGATACCTACTTTTTATCAGGTGGATCGTCAGCTCGTTTGCTGGCTATTTCCATAAAAAAGTTTTCATTTCATACGAGTATTGCTACAAAAGAATCCTTTTTTTCTACTGCTTACTAAAATTATACTGTGGGTTTAAGATTACATAGATGTTGGTCCAATTAATGATACCTGCCTCATAATTTAATTTGAGGGTATTGTAAAACAACAACACAGCTTCATAACTAAGAAATTTTTAGTTTAAGCTTTCAGTGCGATTACCTACTTCCTTAATCGTAACCCAAGATTGACGTCCTTAAATTTACAAAATAATACACTGTCGATATCTTGAAGAATACTTCGAACAATCCATCACCATTTTCGTTAGGCGTCCTTGCGCTACACCCAGCGAATAACGATTAAATTAGATTTATTAGATAGTAACGGGAAAATATTTTCTCTAGAAACTCCTTACTGAAACAGAACTATTGATGCTTAAGGTTTATCAAAGCGTAAATAGCATCGGGTAACTTGAATATGAAAACGTCACGGGTTAAATACATCAACTTCTTTCGCTTCTTCTAAAAAGCCCTGATGATGATGAACACAGAATGACACCAGCCTGTGCCTGCACTATTCTGAAGTAATCATGTTTGGTATTAAGGTTTTTGACACGTCTAGCAACCATGGGTACACCGATACTAAATTCGATTTTAATATGTTTTTCACGCGATTCGGTCTCATACGCTTAAACGTTTACAATTTTTTTTTAAGTCAGGTCCTATTTATTATTATCGTCAATGAATAAATTAAATCTGTAATGGTATAGTGTTAATTAGTTTAAGTTTAGTACATTCAAGGCTGTTTCTTTTACTTTCCAACTTTCTCGCTTATTTTCATCTCTCAAATCAAATCAAATCAAAATCTTTTATTCATATAGGTATCACTGATACACTTATGCACGTAATTTTTTTAATCTACCAGCTTTTCGGAAGGGTGCTTTGTCATGGAGGAGAAGAAAAGCCGAAAAAAACTCCTCGCACATCTTTTAAAATCATGAAAAGTTACATAATATCTTCTAACCTACGCGGAACTGGATGCGGCACTAATTTCCAGGCGTCTTTGTCATTAATATATTAATTTATGCTATAGTATCCTTTTCCTACTAGCTGAGATTTCACATATCTCTTAAACATTTGGATAGGTAAATCACGTACTGACTTGGGTAATTTATTGAAAAAACGTACACCGAGCCCCATATAAGAGCGTTGTACCCTACTTAAGCGAAAAGATGACGTCACCAAATTATGTCTGTTTCTAGTTAGATGATTATGCGTATCACTATTCTGCTTGAACATACCTAAGTTGTTTTTTACGAATATAATATTGCTGTAAATAAATTGAGAGGCTACTGTTAATATGCCTATTTCTTTAAATTTCTCACGCAGAGAATCACGTGATTTTAATTTATAAATGGCTCTGATTGCCCTTTTCTGCAAAACAAATATAGAATCAATGTTAGCCGCTGAGCCCCACATCAATATACCATAAGACATGAGGCTATGAAAGTATGCAAAATAAACAAGTTTAGCAGTTTCTACATCGGTAAACTGTCTTATCTTTCTAATGGCATATACTGACCTACTTAGCTTACTCGCGAGAGCCGTTATATGGGTGCCCCATTGTAGTTTAGAATCTAAGGTGACACCCAAGAACACTGTGGATTTTTCCATAGTTAGAATTTCATTATTTAATTTGAGGCTTTTACTAACATTCCGTACATTAGGTAGTGTAAATTCAACACACTTAGTTTTTTTAGCATTAAGCAGCAAATTATTTGTTGTAAACCAGTGTGATAAACGAGACAGAGCACTGTTTACATCGTCAAAGTTCATTTTATTTCTATTCGTCTTAAATATAAGGGAAGTGTCATCAGCAAATAGGACAATCTCTGCATGTTTCCTAATATAATACGGCAGATCATTTATATATACTAGAAAAAGGAAGGGGCCCAAAATCGATCTCAATCTTTTGTATTTCCTCTCCAGCAGTGGAACGAGTGTTGCAACCGCCGCGCCCACCCTATAATCTCGGCTTCCCAAATCGCTCCAGTACATGTTATTATTTGTAAACGGTGTATATTAAACGCAATTAACGTGCAACTAAATAACATGTCGTAGTCGGCTAATCGCCGGTTGGGCCTGTAATTGGGAGCTAGGAATCGCTCGTCGATCGTAACTCGATTCTCGTTAACTGAGGGTTTTATGGCCTTTGTTTGGTGAGTTTCTTTATACTTTAACGAATATTAAAGGGTATTTAAGTGTATTCAATTGTGATGTTTACGGACCGCTCATAGCCGATTTTGTCGATTAAACAATTTCGTCGCCAATAATAATAACGCTTCACACTCATAGCCCCACACTAGGATTCCCTGTGTCGTGGGTGCCATGGACAACACACTAGACAAGGACACTGGGTGTGACCCAGACCGAGAACAGAAATTTGAACTCATCATTCAAATTTCCGTTTCGCTGGGAATCGAACCCGGGACTCTTGGTACAGCGCGGCGGCGGCACGGCGGCGGTCCGGTATGGTAAATGGTAACCGTAATGGTAATCTACACGGGTCGTCAATGTTAAGATGGTTATTTTGTAAGGTTTCCTTTGCTTGATTGGTTTTATTAGGTAGGTATGTAAAATTATGGAATAAAATTGATTTGACTTCCTTTTACAATAAAATTAGGTACTTATACCAATTATTACCTTAAAGGTAAACCATTGAATATTGAGACGTAGTTGGCGTGCTTATTTTCACTTTTTCGCAACAATGATAACTTTGAATCGGATGCCAATTATCATACCACAAAAAGGCTTTTAGTGAAAGTTATTATGTACTCCGGATCACTCATCCCCTGAATACACGTAATTGGAAGCTCGCATTTTCTTAAAACCGAAATAACTGCAATTGGAAACTCATAGAAAACATCTTAGGGACCGCAAACCGCCCCTAAACAACCACATCCGATTGTTGTTAGGGGCTGGAGACCCTTGATTCAATCGATTTACGACTCAATGGCCTTTCAAATAAAGATCTTGAAAGCGCAGTCGTGAAATGAAACCTTTCTAATATTACCTGAACAATGGTCGAGTATAATGGTAACGTGGTAACGACAGATGTGAAAAGTGCAATATTCAGCAACGTTAAAAATATAATAAAGAATCTTTTACACTGTTAGACAAACTAAACGTTATTTATTTTGTTGCGGAGGTGAACAAAAATTAAAAAGTAATAAATAAATACTGGTTAAATATTAACTCGCTCTGTAACTGTAACTGTGTAAAGTTTATGTACTTTGTTAATTAAATATTACCGTTCAGTAATGATGTTGACGTATCGTAATCAGTATGGCTGCTTTGATTTAGTTCGTAAATAGTGGGTGGCAAAATAAATTACTCAAAAACATTTGAAAATTCGCGATGTAATACAAGTCGGGAAATGGGAAAAATGTAATATCACATACGTACTAAGTTTTGAAAACTTAGATTTCCAGTTCTGGCCATGTTCCAGTTATTTCACCGAATTTACAACCCACGTAGATGGCGCCACGCGCAAGCGACGGTACTTCTAATATGCAGAATTATCGCTTCCAAAAGCTATGAAAACAGCCCTACAAAATGTGCACCTATCTGATTAGTGAGGCGAGTTGTCGAGACCCATATTGAACAACAAAGGATACTTACAAATAACCAACTAACTCGCGATCACCCTCGTGTTACAGTGTTACAGTGTTACAGCATTATGTCATTCGACTCTTATACCGTCAAATTGACACAATGCGGCTTGCTTCGCTTTTGTTTGCTATTATTCAACTTGCCAAACTAATTTGTACTTTACACCACCGGTATAAGGTTACACCATTCGTCCTGTAGCTTTAATGAAACTTGCAACAATTCGTCCGGCTTGTGACGGTCATTTGATTCCTTGTGGGGAGATCTGTGTACAAATAGGCTTGTGCCTGCAAATCCCTCGCGTCTTTAAGGATTTACCGCGCCTCAAGAGATTCCGACCGGCCTTAATCTGAACTAATCTCTCCTATTGTAAATCCCGCTTTGTTAAGAAATATATTTGAAGAGGCAGGAGTGTGTAAACTGTTCGTTTTGATTTGCGCAATTGAAAAGGAATATTGTGCGAATATTAAACCACGCAATTTTTGAGTACAGCGCCGTTTCTAGTAACCTAATCAAACTTTAATCATATAAAATATTACATGAGAATATTTACTTATATCACAGATGACATAATAGTACTTACATCTTATATTTAGTAACTAAAGCCCAGCGACTATTAGCAGTAGACACTTCGCGCTTTATAGCATTAAAGCCTTATTCATAAACGATTAATAACCCTATTTTATCTATATTTTTTTTTTTTTTATTAATTTTCTTAGGAGTGAAAGAAACAAAGAACTTTATAAGTCTATATTATTTTCCTGTTTTTGTTAATAAGGGGGTTATTCTTTGCTACGCAGGATGCACTAAGAACAGAGAAGTCTGTCTATCAATATGATTAAAATACTTAAATGAAACCCCCCAGTTTTCTTACTGTTTTGGGCAAATAGCACTAAGTTAACAATTGTTAGGCAAGGGTTAATATAGTGTAGACGAGTATTTAAATGACAAAGACGCATGAAATTGACCAGCTTTGCAACTCAGATAAGTAAATATTTTTGTAATATTTTCTTTTTTGTAATATTTTTTTGAAAGATGTGCCGAGGAGTTTCTTTGCTTCCTTTCTTCTCTTCCATGACAAAGCACCCTTACGAAAAGCTGGTAGATTAAAAAAATGATGAGGTGCATAAGTGTATCAGTGATACCTATATGAATAAAATATTTTGACTTTGACGTTGACTTTGACTAAGTAAAAAATAGGTTTACCACGTTATACCTGATTAAATTGGCGTCGACTATAACGAATAACCATTATAAGTTAGTGTTAGCGTTAAGTCACTTAGTAGTAATAATTGCTGCTTTAAATCACATGGAAACGGGGAAACATGGCCTTTACCTTATAACGGTGGAGTTATGGCCAATTACAATGCTTTATGGCTGTCATTTGTACTTTTATGCTGATTGTTATATTTATAAGGTCATAGAACACGCGATCCAGGTAAATGAATTTTTTTAACTTATGGTCTCTATACATGGGATGATGTATTTCTACCACTTGCCATGGAAATTTTACATATGACGTAAACCTACCAATTTCGTTGAAGTCAATGTCATTAAACTCTCTGGTTGTAACTATAATCACATGATTCCTTTAGAATTTTTGCTAAATCCTTTTTTTTTTGAAAATCATAGTTATTTATATTTTTTTTTTATTATGTATATACGTAGGTAATATGTAGTTACTAATAAAAAATATTACTGTAATCATACATTGCTGTGCAATTTAGCATCTTCGAACTCAAAATAATTTGGTTTTATTTATACAATTTTTTTTTATACTATATAATTATATAATTATTTATACAAAAGTTTGCATTGAATGGGCTCCGAAACTACTGAACCGATTTGAAAAATTCTTTCACTGTTGGGAAGCTACACTATCCCCGAGTAACATAGACTATATTATATTTTCAAAAAAAATAGGGATCCTTAATAAAACTCCAATAATGTAACCCAAGGTGTAAAAAAATAAGAAAACCGAAGCAAAGCGAGGGTGGTTACTCGTCATATATAAAGTAGTAAAAATATTTCAGTATTATAAAAGGGCTGTAAAGAGTAAATCGCTGCACATTAAATTACGATTAAAATCTGTAGTGAAGATCGCAGACGATAACAAAATAAGCCGGTAGTTCATCTGCCATACAAATATTTTCACACATAAGTTTTACATTTTTTCGAATACCGCCTTTATAACTCATAGTTTAAAGTGTATATTGGTATTGACGAAACTGAAGGAGCTTATACACTCTGTTGGGGTGAGTTGTCATATACCTGGGCTCGGAGCACTCGGGAATCGAGTAGATGGTTCCGAACCCGGTTTTCTAAATTATGGTGGTGATAAATCGAACCGAAAGCGGACTGTATTTGGTTTAACGAATATAGAGATTTAAGTGTCCCTTTCTAGGCAATACACTACAATCAATAAATGCACACACCAAAAGGGAATCCACCAACCTTATTCCGTCGCGTGGCGTCGCTTGGTACCTCGGCGCCGAGATGGTTGTCCTGTGTTGCACCAGCTTGACCTCAACTCCGCTGAGTAGCCCGTAAAGTAGAATGATCCTTGCAGCCGAATTATTGAAAGGATGACGAATAAAGCGAATTGCAGCGTTACACCGAATTATGTAGCTACCACTCTGTCGCGTACCGAACCGCGAATCGAACTTGACACGACTGGGCTGTCGGCGCGGCGGCGCGGGCGCACGTCGAACGAAAAATAGGAGGGTAGAATCCAAATTGATGCGTAACAAAATATTAACTGTGAATGTATTGCCAGAATGAAACGAACTACGAAGATATTACCGAACACCGCCCACCGTTAAAATGTAATTTTAACGAGGATCGAAAATTTTCTCGAAATCGAAAAGTTGAAAAAAGTTAACAAGAAACGAATACTAATAGAAATTTATATTTAACTAATATTAAATTAAATCTATAATGAAATGAGGGTTATTAAAGGTGATTTAATCTGAAATTGGTAAGGGACACAACCTGTGTACAGGTCGCTTTAAATATCCCTGTTGAGTTTTAAGCAAAACAGCCCGAATAACGCCATCCTTGGAAGGATACACTTCGGAGACGCGGCCTAATTTCCACTGTAGTGGATGAATATTAGGATCGTTAATAAGAACTAACGCCCCGATTCGAATGTTCTCGCTCGACTTCGTCCATTTACCTCTCTGTTGAAGAGTGTGCAGGTATTCCCTGTGCCACCGATTCCAAAACGTCTGAACGATGCGTTGCAAGAGTTGCCAACGCGTTAAACGATTTTCATTTAGTTCGGTTACGTCATAATCTGCGAATGAATTTAGCGGCTCACCGATTAAAAAATGTCCCGGAGTGAGAGCAACGAGATCATTTGGATCTGAACTAAGCGGACATAGAGGGCGCGAGTTTAGGGTGCATTCGATCTGCGTTAAAACGGTCACCATTTCCTCGAAGGTGAGGACCGCGTTGCCGACGATGCGAACGAGATGCGATTTAATAGACTTAACTGCAGCCTCAGCAATGCCAGTGAAGTGAGGTGCAGCCGAAGGGTTAAAATGCCACGTGATTTTATATTTTAACAACGAATGCGAAATAAATCGATTTTCACTTTTTATTAAATTGAATAATGACCGTAGTTCACTACTGGCACCAACGAAATTGCGACCATTGTCGCTGTAGATGTCCGAACACATTCCACGACGACTGATGAAACGACGTAAAGCTGCCATGAAAGCGGCAGTTGATAGATTTGAAACTAATTCAACGTGTAACGCACGAGTTGTGAGACACGTGAATACGCAAATATATGACTTTTCCCTGTGAGCCTTACGAATAGTCCCTGATTTTGTTAAAAGTGGACCGGCGTAGTCCACTGCTACTTTAACGAAAGGCCGTACTTGCCGTACTCGAGCTTCGGGCAAATCCGCCATTTTAGGCTCTAGCAGAGATGGTCTCAGACGGTAACATTTCATGCAAAGAAAGATACGTTTTTTAATTACACGTCTGGCCGAAATTATCCAGTAATAACGCGCGATATACGAAAGAGTGGCTTGTAAACCCGAATGTAAATTAATTAGATGAAAATGATCAACGATTAATTTAGTAAAATGACTTTCTGGAGGAAGAACCAACGGATGTTTGGTGTTAAATTCTACCTCAGAATTTTTTAAACGACCGCCCACCCTGATTAGCCCCTGCTCATCAAGGAATGGGTTTAAACGTTGAAGTCTATTCGAGCATGACTTCATCGATTTTAAACTGCGAATATCAGCGGAGAACCAGATATTTTGAACAATGCTTACGAGACGAAGTGAAGCATCGTGTAATTCCGATACTGTAAGAGGTCCACTATGTCTGGTTTTTGAACGACAGTTATTAATGAAACGAACACAATATGAAATAACTTTTGTAAGTTTATGATATGACGAGAAACGAATAATAAAATCAGGCTCTTCCAATTGATGAGCAGAATGAGCGCTGACCTTTTGTATTTGACGACGCTCAGGGACCTTTGTGTGGTTAATGTCAACATTAGATATCGGCCATTGCTCTTCTGGTAGAAGTAGCCATGATGGACCGAACCACCAAAGGTGATGCGTCCCGATTTGCAAAGGTGACAGTCCCCGAGAGGCACTGTCAGCAGGATTATCCGAAGACCGAATATGCCTCCATTTTTCAGGAGCGATAGTATTTTGAATTTCGACTACTCTATTGGCTACGTAGGTGGTCCAATTATGTGGTGCAGCGCGCAACCAGCATAATACGATACTCGAATCGGTCCACGCAACTTCATTGACGATGGGTATTCTGGTTCCAAGCGAACGTCGAACGAAAGTAAATAACGAAGAAAGTAAAGAAGCAGAGCATAACTCTAATCGCGGCACGGAGAGTTTCTTAAGTGGCGCAACTCTCGATTTGGCTATCAAAATATGAACACTCACGTCCTGATTAGGGTGTATGACTCTGAGATAGATAACCGCAGCATATGCGGCTTCCGAGCTATCACAAAACCCATGAAGTTCGACACGACACGAATGCGTTGGAATAAAGCGGGGTATTTGGACTTGGGCAAGTTCGGGAAATTCGGACACGATGCGCAACCACTTAAGACGAATGCCCTCTGGAACCTCTGCATCCCAGTCAATCCCAGCTAACCAAAGTTCTTGTATAAGAATCTTGGCAGCTATGATGACTGGACTCAAGAAACCGACAGGATCGAAAATGCGTGCTGTTTCAGACAAAATAACACGTTTTGTAACCTTGTCATGCAAAGGTTTGACATTATACGAAAATATGTCTGTAAGTGGTTGCCACGCTATTCCTAAAACCTTAATCGAACTGTCTTCATCTAAGGATACTGTGGATGACTCGATATCCTTAACCGAATCTGGAAGACGTTGTAGGAAGTTCGAACTATTTGAACACCACTTTCTGAGTTCAAATCCACCTCTTTTAAGCAGTTCGAAGAGTTGGCTTTGGAGGTTGAGTGCAGAATCAAGAGAATCGGCACCACTAATGACGTCATCCATATAAGTGTAACGCCGAATGATTTCTGCAGCTGCAGGGTACTCCGATTGATGATCCGCTGCTAACTGCTGAAGAGCTCGAATAGCTAAAAATGGTGAAGACGAAAGACCGTATGTAATGGTATTTAAGCGATACACTTGCGGTACGTCATGTGGGTTAGTTCGCCAAAGAATTAATTGGTATTTACGGTGCTCCTCAGCTACTAAAATCATACGAAACATCTGACGAATGTCAGCGGTAAAAGCTACACTATGAAATCGAAAATTACAAATGAGATCTGCCACATCTCTTTGTAACTTCGGTCCAATCAATTGAGTGTCGTTTAACGAATTTCCTTGACTCGCCACAGCAGACGCGTCAAAGACAACTCTCAACTTTGTTGTCGAACTTGAAGGCCGAAGTACTCCGTGATGAGGAATGAAATAATGATCTCCTTCAATGTCACCTGAAATTAGCTCCATGTGACCTGATTTTAAATAATCCTGCATGAAATCGAAATATAAAATACGAAATTGCTCATCACGAGCGAAACGACGTTCCATCGAAATTAAGCGTTTTAACGCTAACGAACGAGATTCTCCTAAGGAAGGCTCACCATCCCGAAATGGAAGTGAGACTACGAACCGACCTGACTCCAATCGCTTGTGAGACCGAACGAATATATCTTCACATAATTGGTCGTCAGGGGAGAGTACTGGGGTTTCTGGAATCGATTCGATTTCCCAGAATTTACGAATAGTTTTGTCAAGATCTTCTTGACAAGAAACAACGAATGACGAAATATTATTATTATACGAAGAACGACTAACGAATTTAGGGTCGACCTTCCCAATTAAAAGCCAACCTAGCAGACTGGATATGGCCATGGGTGTACCGGTAGGCCCACGAATTGTTTCACCGACGAATATATCGTCGTAAATGTCTCCTCCTAATAGAAGTTCAACTGCAGAGGGTGAATCGAAGTTAGGATCAGCGAGGACCAAATGTGACAGATGCGACCATGATTTACTATCGAACGAATGCGAAGGTTTATTTGAGGTTATATGATTTAAAATTAAACCACAAAAGTTAAACTCAGGTCCCGAATTTAGTCGCGATCTTATTACGGTTGTAACCGAACCCTTTGAACGAGTCGTCAGATCACCGATGCCCTGGATAGGCGTGCTGCTTTTATGCCGTGATAAGCCTAAGCGCAAGACTAAATCATTACTTATAAACGATGCTTCGGAACCAGGATCAACAAGCGCTCGAACTTTATGATATTTGCCGTGTGAATCACGAATTAAAACTACGGCTGTCGAAAGTAAAACAATTTTCGTTTGCGCTTGAGCTTTAGCTGAACATAACGAAACTATATTAGTAGAACCACTCTCATCCGAAATTGAGGAGGGGAGTTCTTTAGACGACGGACTAGTAGCCTTTGCGAAATGCAACAGCGTGTTGTGGTGTGTCGCATCACATGTTGAGCATTTTATTTTAGAACATGCATCATTTACATCATGCATGGGATTTAAGCATTTTAAACAAAGGTTATTTTGCTTAACGAAAACGAAACGATCGTACGGTTTTTTACGTTTAAACAAATGACAAGAAATTAATGTGTGCGAATTAGTTTTACATAAACGACATTTATAAAATTGGTTTGAATCTCCAGCGCGTGAGCTAGTAACGAAAGTTGAAGTAGTATGAGGTTTTGATGACGAAGAAGGATGGGCTGCACTGGGCCGTGATGTAGCACGTGAACTTTCCCAGGCAACGATTTCCCGACCAAGAAATTCTTGTAATTCATGAAATTTAGGTACTCGATTAGTGGAGATTGATTTATCGAAGTCACGGCGCGTGGATGCATCAATTTTTCGATACAGTAAATAATACAGCATGAAGTCCCATTGATCAATTGGGAAGCCCATAGCTTCTAACGCCCCGGTGTTCTCCAAAAAGCCGCTCAAAATAATTCGAAGTCCGGACGCGGATGGGGTGTTAAGACTAGGCAATTTATATAAAGCATCCATATGTTGCATCGCGATTAAACGTTCATTTTTAAAATTATATTCTAAAATACTCCACGCTTTCTTGTAATTGCTATCGGTAATAGGCAAACCCCGTAACAATTTACTAGCGTCGCCGCGCACGTACGATAACAAATATTGAAACTTAGCGACGTCAGATAAATTTCGGTTATCATCGATTAAGGAAGTAAATAAATCGCTGAAGGCGTTCCATTGTTTATAATCTCCCGAAAATGGAGGAATCGATAAACGCGGAAGCTGTACCGAAATATTACCCGGTGTATAATTATTATTATTATTTTCAAAACTTTGATTAAAAGATTGTTTTACATTTTGCTCATCGAATTCAAATTTTATCGAATTAATATTACGAATTAAATCATTAAATGCCAAACGAATTTCAGCGTGATCAGAGCTTAACGCGTTAGTTCCTTTAATTTCTATGTCTTCAAGTCCCGTCTGAATCTGTTCGAATTGATCCTGAATACGAGCCAGATCATAGCAAGAAACCATAAACTTCCGAAAAGAATCCGGATTATTTTTTGCATCTGATCCGAGTTGGATAATTACGTCGAGTTCCCGTTCTAAACAATTTCTTTTATGAATTAAACGAATGTACTCTGGAGATTGTTCCATTATAAAGCGCAAATAAAATTTATTTAAGAAAGAACTTGGCTATATGCACTACCGCGCATCAAATATTTCGATAAACTAAAGGTAATTAAAATATGAACCCGAAGAAAAAAAACTTTTTATATAAACTTGGCTTGAACACTACCGTGCGCCCTATGTAGTATGTCCAAATTTGAGAACAACTAAACAAACAAAAAAAAAAACTCGAAATAAATCTGAACTTGGCTAGGTGCACTACCGTGCACCCAACAATGTAACCAACACGAACACGAACTAATGCATCGACTAAAACACACACGGTTTTGGATGAATTAATTAAAACACTGCTGGGTGTCGAATAAACAATTTCGAAAATTGTAGAAAATAAAAAATGGAACGCGAAAAAATATTATTGAACTTGGCTCTAAACGCTATCGTGCGTCCAGCGATAACATTTACCATAAGCACATAAAGTTCGACAATAAACAAATTTAAAATTAACAAATATCGTACGTAGTAAACTAAAGGTCGTGTCGTGGTCGTGACTACTAAATGGATCGAACGATGAACGACGAGAACGAAGTTTGAAATGTTGATTCCAGTCCGAGCCACTTCGAATGCAACACAACAAAAGGATTCACTGATATTTACCTACATTTACAGTTTCATAATAATGAATACGAATAAACAGTTATTTACGAAACGAATAGTGTGAAATATTTAATATCAATTTCTAATATTTATACGAACAAGGCGAGTTACGATTGGCACGAATAACCGTAAGTGTAGGTATTAGTAATTAATACAACGAACATCAACTACTAATACTGAACGACGAATGAGAATGAATACTAATATGGAATATCACCAAGTCGAAATACGAATTAATTCAACAAAGGTATACCTAATTCCTATACGAATTATTAGTATCCAATATTGTTTTTACGAAATTATTATTATATTTACGAAAGTATTAAGGTATTACGTTGATTACGAACGATAAAATTTACGAAAACTATAGTATTGTTTAAAATAAATGTAGGTAAATTACTACGACGATAATAAAATGAACGAAGTCGGGTACGAATGAATTACTTTACGAGTCGAGTTGTAAGTCAAGATGGCGTTCTTCGAAAATGCTTTGTTAACGGTATTGGATGATGAGTTTCAATATTTAGGTATTATGATAACACGAAAGGATCGAATTGGGTTCAAATACTGAAAATTATTATATTGTATCCGAAAATGTTGTATCCGAGCTCGAAGGTCCAAGAATGTTGGGGTGAGTTGTCATATACCTGGGCTCGGAGCACTCGGGAATCGAGTAGATGGTTCCGAACCCGGTTTTCTAAATTATGGTGGTGATAAATCGAACCGAAAGCGGACTGTATTTGGTTTAACGAATATAGAGATTTAAGTGTCCCTTTCTAGGCAATACACTACAATCAATAAATGCACACACCAAAAGGGAATCCACCAACCTTATTCCGTCGCGTGGCGTCGCTTGGTACCTCGGCGCCGAGATGGTTGTCCTGTGTTGCACCAGCTTGACCTCAACTCCGCTGAGTAGCCCGTAAAGTAGAATGATCCTTGCAGCCGAATTATTGAAAGGATGACGAATAAAGCGAATTGCAGCGTTACACCGAATTATGTAGCTACCACTCTGTCGCGTACCGAACCGCGAATCGAACTTGACACGACTGGGCTGTCGGCGCGGCGGCGCGGGCGCACGTCGAACGAAAAATAGGAGGGTAGAATCCAAATTGATGCGTAACAAAATATTAACTGTGAATGTATTGCCAGAATGAAACGAACTACGAAGATATTACCGAACACACTCAACTATGACAAATCCGTTTGATATCTAGGGTTGTCAACGAATTGTAATCAATATGTTTATAATATAATAATTTTACCGGAAAAAACAACAGTAGAACTTTGTCATTCAATTGTTTTCATAATGGATACCTTTATCTATGTCTAAATTGCCGATCAACACCCATAATTTTAATAGAATGTGTGTTTTTTACTATTTATTTATTTATTTTATTTTTTGTACATGAAATAAAAAAAATGTTGTTGTCAATAATTGGCTGGAAGAGATCTTTGTTACAGATAAGCTCGCCTCGCTCGTACAGAATTTAATGTTGTATTTTTTTTATTACAAATTACAATCGTCTTGCCTTATAAGAAATATCCGAGACTTGGATTCTTCGATGTAGTAAAAATTTAAATAAAACTACTCGCAGATATTTCACAATTTGTTACTCGTGGTCTTTAACAGTGGTTTTGAACATTCCCACAAAATCTTTTACCTACTTCGCAATGTTGACAACCCTATTCTAATCAAAAGGCAGTCATTCACGCGCGTAATTAGCACTCGTCGCACGACAATAGGATTTCTTCGACAATAGAACGCTGCGAGAATAGGCCCCCTAATCCGCTTTTTATGGAGTTTGAACATTGACTACCGACTTTACAGTTTAGATTTGTATGGAATTTAAACCTGACACGCTTAATTTTGGTTATTTATTTCATAGGTTGTGAGAAAGTGAAAAAAAACATGGTTTTAAACTACGCCTGTGCATAAAAATGTACATATAAAAAGGTAGAGTCAAAATTTAGCTCAAGATGTTAACATAAGTGATATCTAAGTGATCTTTGGCTTTGTAAAACATAATTAAAGGCAATTTTCAAGAATTTATACAAATCATATCCTTATGCTCCTAAAATAGGTCAAGAAATAAAAAAAACTTAAACCCCTCTTTTATAAACATTATAATTTTAGTAAAATATCAAGAAGTTTAGTTTGAGGGAAAATATATATGATTTTAGGTGTGATTTGACGTTGTAGTGTAACCTATGCTAACCAAATCTGCTACACCCATGCAAACCAGGCTAATATAAATTATACAGATAATACTATTCTTCTTTTCTTGCCTTTTCTATCCTTGAATCATTCATTCCTACTCAGATAAAAAATATCTAATTCAATAAACACTATCACGCGGCATACTTTCAAAACCCTCAACTGCTACCCAGAAACAGCAAACACGGGACAATGCGACCGAAGACGAAGGTGTCGAAACATAACACCACAACGTCACATCACTAAACGCAGTGTGACACATTTCCTGTTCATTCACACAATGACGACACAAAGCATGTCAGCGAGCTGTCAGTTTGACAGCGGAATAACAAGCGGCTTACGGCAAATCGTCGAAAAAACTACTCTGTATAGATTTGGGGCGTTTCGAGTTTCAAGTGCACAATGAGGCGATTGCGTGCCTGAACTGGACTCGTGAATCGTGACACAAGAGCCTCTACTACACTATATTCACATTCGTATCAGAATTTACGTAATCACTGTGTTGCCTAGCAACCACAAACAAACAGGTGCATGAAACTTTTGGTCGTATAAAGTGCGTTTGAACTAAATCTGGAGTTCGCAAGTCGCGTTCCATTCCACTCTTTATAATTTAATTTCTTTTTAAACATAATATTTATTTTGCAAAAGTTTAAAATAATACGGAATAGTTACGCATAAAATCGATATAGACTGTTTTAAAATACATAAACATAAATATAAAATGTTATTCGGCTTTGTTTAATGAAATTTAACTTATAAATAACTTTATGCTCATGCATATTGAGTGGAATGAAATATCTGTATAATCTGTACAGTGCCATCTCTGAAGAACTTATTTGTGCCGTGGCGAAAATTGGAACTAATGCCATCCCATTCATAATTTAATAATAGCCGCACTATGATTGGTCCAATGCGTCCGGCAGCGCCCTCCTTAAGGTCACAGATAAGTTGATTTCACTGTATTTCGAAATATAATACGACCAAGTTGCAAAGCATGTAAGCGCCATTATAGCTGTGAGGTTTTCGTAGTCATTTCTATTTATAGTCATAGGCATGCGGACCGTAAATAATATTTTTTTGCAAAGGTTACAAGTCGCTTCACGAAATTAAGGATGTGCGAGCGTGAGTTATTCAATGATGAAAATTGTTTTAAGATGTTGGTTTTTACGTCGTTTTCTCTTAGTGTGTTGTTGTTATAGGTCAATAGTAAAATAATGAAGATGTCACAAACGTTATAATGATTATTTAGTTCTTTAATAGTTATTTGGTGTGCGAAATACAAATCAGTTTGTGAAAACCCTATAAAGGAATTTTTATGATTTGTTGACAAGTATTATGATACGAGTTTGACTCAAGTGTAGTTGGCCTGACAAATGTTGATCTACACTATATGTATAAGTTGTGGCCACAGATTAGGTAACAATAAAATGTTGATGAAAAATCTATCTTAAGAATATTATAGATGTTTGTTTGTTTTTAATGTTTTCTATTCAGTCACGAAGAACGAGTAAGTAACTAGAATTTTGATAAATTAAAAATATAAAATACGCTTTTATCAATAGAACTGAACAGCACTAACAGAAGACCTGGGTCCCGAATAATGTACGGAAATATCAATCAAATGAATCAAAACTGAAGGTTTATAATTGCAAAGTTTCATAAAAATCTTTTCAGTAACAATTGAAAAGTAAATTCACAAAAGAAACAAAAATGAGTGTAAACAGAAAGAACGTCTAAATAGGAATTTAAATCGGCGTGTACTTAATAATAAAATTATGTTACATTATTGTAGTTCGAAAGTAGAAAAGTATAATAAAGAGTGATAATTACAGGGTTATTATTCAAGTAAAATTCCTTTTCACAGAACAACAGTAGCGTCATGTGTCCTTCTTCAGTAACCACGTCATTCATATCGATTCGTCGCTAGAATTTGTCCTCTGGATATGTTTGAGGCTTTTTGTAATATCTGTAGGTCAAGTGTAGGTTCCTAAATTTTAAAATTGAAACACTACTGTACTAGTAGGTGGCCCTTAGTGGCAAATTTTTTCATCTTTCCGTTAATCAGAGGGCACATAAAGGCGTCGGGCCCGATTGTAGATAGAAGAATACCGAAGATAACTGTCGTTAATATTTGTTGGAGGCCCTAGGGCAGTATGAAACTTCCGACACTTGGGTTGGTTACTAACCTCTCCACCGTTTTTGAAGTAGCGTCATGGAATTTGCTCCAGGCCTCAACAAGAGAGACTCGTGCTCAGTAGTGGGCCAACGGGTGTATCAACGGGTTGAAGCCAGCCGTGTTATAAACTAGCTTAAAGTATAATAATTCTTGACAAAAAATAACCGACTTCAAAATTAAGGATAACTCCAGAACTACTCGTCAGATCTCGCTCAAATTTAAGTGGGACCACATGACAAGCACCAGCTTTCGATTAAAAAAGAATCATCAAAATCGGGTCACCCAGTCGAAAGTTCTGAAGTAACAAACATAAAAAATAGAGTCGAATTGAATACCTCCTCCTTTTTTGAAGTCGGTTAAAATACCTACAAACAAACATGAAGTCAGTAGACATGTCTGTTTCTTATAACAATCAATGAGCTATAATAACAGCAAGTCCGCCCAAGGCTTCACTGTCAAACCCCATTATCATTTGTGGCGTTTGAAAATAACATAATACAAGCATGAAATGATAACTCAATCGACTGACATGGTGGAAGGAAAACGCCTTCACTGTATAAATAAATTATAGGGTGACGTGTACTTTAGACGTTTAGACACGTGTCCTACGTATGTCAGGTCAGTTAGGTCGTTCAGTTCAAGACGTAGGTACTAGGTACCACCACTACCACCCCGCCATACGGTAAGTTTATTAATACATGATACCGGTGTCATTTGCTTTTGTGAAGAAACATACCGGAAGCGAATCTGTCAGCAAACCTGAATGTTTTTAAACAATAATATATTAGGGCGGCTTAGAATACTGACCAAAATCCCATACCGCAATACTAATGTCGTAATAAGTGACAGAAGCCGGTCCGATTCGTGGGTGTACTTGTGTGGGCAGTTCGTTTATTGGCTACATATATTTAAAAAATCTCAAAGAGTACATACTCGTATATGCAGTCTGTATAGTCCACATTTGTTGCTAATGAGTTACGACCTACATACATTGTGAGAATAGTCCTCCTATGCCCTAGAGTGTCCTAGACCAGTATCGGAGCAGTTATTGTTTGATGGTGATGGTGACTTTACACAACTTAAGTATCTTAGGACACCTAAGTATAGTCACGATGACTAGGGTAGGTACCCTACTGCAAATTAAACATCCTCGAACGTAACGAACACCATACAAATGGGCTATAAAACTGCACACGATCTACCAGGAGAGCATAAAGCTATACTCACCCCTACTTCGCTGCAGCGACACGTTACACTCTTGAGAATTTACAACTACGTAAGTTGGAGATAAAAAACGGGAGCAAGTGTCGGATTTACGGAGGCGGCCCCGCGCCGTGACAGAGCGTTTCATCAGGTAATAAAACATTCTGTGGGGTTACTTTTCAGGGTGAAATATGGGGTTAGGTCGGGCGGAGAGGCCGGGGTCGGTCATACATCACGCCCGGGTGAAACAAGGATTACTCTAACATCGACTGGGGCTTGTTAATGCGGCCAACTTTTGTGCTGTCGGTAATTTTTACCCGGATTTACATTGTGAGCGAGCGGTGATTTTTCTCGGACTCTAAATCGGTCATTTTGAGGAACGAATCTTGAAGTGTGAGATCTTTTTATCATGGTTATAGATTGATAAATGGAGTTTTGACTAGAAGAGAACTATGACACCTAGATACTAATGTTATGTTGTTCCAAATAACGTCATGGTTTGTTTTGATTGGTTTAGTCAGCAACACTTTCAAATAATGTAATTTTTTTTCATAGTTTTCCCGCTGAATAATCTCATTTGCAGCTGCATTTTCCAGTACACTTTGCATTTAGGTTTTAACATGTGTCTGTGTTTCTTCACACTGAAAATATTTTTTTAACATTGATTGCAACTGTAATTGCCAACCTATTTTGTTCTGCCATAGATATAAATAATATAACATGACACAATTGACGACCCTGTAGCCTAGTTTGTAGCGACCCTGCCTTCGAAGCGAGGGGTCCCGAGTTCGATTCCCGGCCGGGGCAGATATTTATGTGACAGATAAATTCGGGTCATGGGTGTTATTGTGATGTGCTCTATGTGTCGTCCATGCCGCCCGCGACACAGGTAAAAACCTACTGCGGGGGTATGAGTGTTTAAAAAACGACTACTTTATACTGTTTTGTAAAGAGAACTAATTGAGTTGAGAGAACAAGCCATGGTACAAAAGATATCGTGAGACTGCAGTTATCTGCTGCAGTCGCTGCGTGAATATTCATAAAGCAAAAGCGATTGTTCGCGCTCGTTAACTATGAAACAGATTACTGGGACGTAATTAGCCTTCGCCGTCCCTCAGAGACCCTGGTTTGAATTTAGGGCAGGAAACCTCTAATGTCATTAGAAAAGTATGAACGATGTTATCAAAAAAAATCCCAGTCATTTAGGCAAAGTTTGCTATAAAACCTGATGTTACCTACACATACCTACGGACAACGGGCAAGAAGGTCAGGGCTCACTCGAAAATCAACGAAAACTATTACAGCCAAGGCCGTCTTTAACCTACTGGAGGCCCTGGGCATATTAGGATAATGGGGCCCCAATGACTTTGTCAGAACTCTATTTTGTTAGAATAAACAAAGAAAGTAGATCACAAGCTCACAAGCCTCTAGATTTATGCAAAAGCTAATTAGCAGATTGGTATTGTAGTCGGTACTTTAGGTTCAATTTATTCGAGTTAAAAAAGTTTTTCGGTAATAAATATCGGTTATCGTTTAGTGATCTGGCAGGAAATAGGAGGCCCCTATCGATCACGGGGCCCTGGGCACGTGCCCAGTGGGAAAGAGGGGTCTGTTTACAACTGTTATTGTCCAACACTTTTTATTAATCGGTTAACAATCAATTCATAAAATTAAGGATTTATTAGAAAGTAGCGGATGATCCTACTAAAATTAAAATTTTATAGTCTCTGAGAATTATTTGTCACTCTTTCACGGAAAACATAATGAACAGATTTTCATGAAAAGCACAAAGTTAGACCATGATCTGGTATAAGGTATAGGGCACTTATTATCCTACATAGAAAACGCGGGAGAAGCCGCTGTCAGAGCGCTAGTTATAAATAGAACCAAAAGATATAAAAGTCGTCTCAAAATTGCAGCCCCGAGTGATACATTACGGCCGCGCAAATCACCGCCTAACAAATTCATTACTCGCTTGACACTTCACGCCGACATGCGCCGGCCCGGCCGCCCTGGCGCGCGAATATAGGTAGATATTATATATTTATCGAACTAGGCTGGGTTGGAGTGTATGCTTTCGTATGTTCAGATCATCTCTATAAACCATGTATCAAAGAGCACTTCAGTACTATGAACATAGATCTCTCTCTGTGGGCGTAGTTATATGTCAGGACTGCCAGGATACTAAATAAAACACACAGTTCGACAGGCACAAGGATACTCTTCATTTATTGCCTGATAACACCCGGTTTCATCTATTCAACGTTATTTAGTTTTTACTTTGATTCCGCGATCCTATCAATCTGTCTACCGTAAGGACAGTTCTTCTATTTCTTAATTTCATAGATTATACGAACTTATTTGAGACTGCGCCGACATATTTATATTATACGATGAACCATGAGTATCTTGGGTTCCCGAGTTTATACTCTTCAACCCTCTATCTTTATCATTAATATGTCGCTTGTTAATAAAGGAAGACCACGGGTTTTGTTATACCAAAATATATTTTTTGGAGTTGTGGTTGTCTGGTGCAACTATCAGCAGAAGCCACTAAACATGGTAAGATAAAATATTCAGCATTTATAACTTATGCCTGAGAGGCTATTCATCACGGGAAATGGAGTCCGCGAGATGAGAGATGCAATTTACTAAGGAAATTCTCCGCAGAGAGATTCTCTCGTGAAGAAGTTAGATAATAATATTATTGTTTTAACTACTTCTATTTGATTATTGCATTAAATGGATACATTTCCTATTCATGTAACAGTTAGTGGTTAAAACTAATACCAGAAACAATGAAATGTGGCAAATATGGAATTAACATAATGCCTGATACAAGTTAATAGCAATTATTTCAGGATTCGTCTGGTATTGCTGATTTCCATCAGGTGGCCCGCCTGCCCTTCAGTCAGACTATAAAAACCTCTACCATAGGTTCTGGGTGTACCTTTTAGTACCTACATTCAAGGCATAATCTTGATACTATTAGTTGGGAGCCGCGGGCGCTTCGTCAATAACATAAAGATGTTCATTTCGTCATTACTAGACCGTTCCCGGGGCCTATTAAATCAAACTCCCTTCACAAATGATTTGTATCAGATCCACTGTTCCCGGGCCCCGCGGCTAGAGGTCGCCCGGTCGGTCCGAGAGATTTATCGCTTGATGAACAACTTCCTTCCAGGGATGCCAAGCGGCGCTGTATCCGAAACAATATCGTATCCGTAAATCGATTTCGCAGTCGACTGGAAGTATCAATTGCTTTTCGTTATTTTCTCGTTTGTCGTTAAGTTTCTGGTATAACTGCTTTATTTCTTTAGGTAGTAAATGATTAAAATCATAAATATTTTTTATGTAAATCTATACTAATGTTATAAAGCTGAAGAGTTTGTTTGGTTGAACGCGCTAATCTCAGGAGCTACTGGATTGAACTGAAAAATTCTTTTTGTGTTTGATAATCCATATATCGAGGAAGGCTATAGGCTATATAACATTATAAATAGTAGTTAGTTTTTTCCACAAATGAACGCGGGTTAAACCGCGGGATATAGCTAGTAGCGGATAAACGAGAGGGTGAGTTACCAGATACGTGATCGCGTTTTGCCATTCTGTACAAGGCCAGAACGTAAGGGTATGAAACTAACCACGTATAGATTGGAAATAACTTTTTTACAAATTCTTCTAATCCATACAATAGCAGTACGCAAATACTCGCGTATACTTCGTACTTTCGTAGTAACGTAGAAGTATATCTTGTTCCATAATGTACAGCGCCATTATGCATACGGACTAATCGTGTGTGTATCGGAACCCCCGTGAAAGGGGAAGTGGGGGGCGGAGCCTAAGGGGCAAAGGAGGGCGAAGCCCCCCGCAATAAAAAGAGATACAGGAACCCAAAACGAAATGGGTTAGGTTAGGTTCGTATAATTTTTTTTTTTACGCGGAAATAGGGACCCCGCGAAACGGAGTTCTGTCGACATTTATGACGAAGTGTAGTATAGTTGGGAACGAAGACATTCGTGTATGCATTGTAATAACAGATTTAAAAACAGCATTACAATCGCGAGCAGTTTCATATGGCTCCTTTCTGGCGTTGTATACAATGAAAAGACGCTAGGTGATCAGCATCGCCTACGGACATCAGTAATACCAATTACTTAATAGCCTTCTATAGGTATTCCTGAGTAAGTTTAACTAAAAAATTAAAACAAATTCAATTTATGAGCGTTCATAAATATTACACAAAAAGAATCATCCAGAACCATTATCTGCCTAAAAAGATAGAAAAATTGGACCTATAAATACGAATTCAGGGATTTAAAAAAAAATCTGATGTTTAAATACCCTTCATATTTCAGATCCGATGTAACATATCCCTGACTAACAACCCTGCTTCTTCCATATACCTGTCGTCGCCGCCGAGCTTTGCTTGGGCCCTTTTTTCATTTCAGTGACGTTTACTCTTCGCCCGCCGTTCACTCCACCCTCGACGTTTACTCTGCTTTCAGTGTTTATTTTTCCCCATTTTTGTAAACGTTAACTTTTTGCAATCAATTGGCAAACCGGTTAAAATTTTAGTCGATCGTAGATTTTATTCGGCTCCGAGCAGAAAGATGCAATTGTTCTCGTATGTCTTCCCTTCTAATGCACAAAATAAGCTATTTGAATTAATTAACTTCACTGTATTAATTAGGTGACATGACGATGAGCAACCGTACCTACTCTCAAGCTCTTTCTACAAGATTATTATAGGTATTTTTACCATTATATCATTTTAAAATTCAATAGATTTAGTAACAAAATATCATATTTGCATCACAGCTAACACTAATTTAACGTACTCTTTACCCCAAATCCGATATACTGAGAGCTCTTTGAGATGGCTTCCGAAAACCTTGACTGCGATATACGTGTAAAAATCAATTGGTACACCTGCACGTGTCCCATTTATATCAAGGAATTAAAACATACGAAGCCCAGCTTGCAAACAAAGGCCACATATCATCAGAACAACTGCATTAGCGCGGCGGTAAATCGCCCTCTTAATCGTGCTGCAATCGTATATTTCTTGATTAAGAGCTCGTAAAAATGTCGTCTCGCTCTGATATATGTGCAGCGAGCGGGAGAGGAGATTAGCCGCGGTTTGTTCTTGTGATTGATGGTGATGGATCCGCTAAATATTGTGGAATGGTTGGAACTGGTTGGAATTAGGCCGCTGTGACCGTGAGGGCGATATTCTGGAAAGCTAATGGATTATCCGGTTTGAGTATCGCAAATCGGATATTGTTCTGCTCAACCAAGTGTTAACCAATGGCCCACTAGTCCCACTACTGAGCATAGGTTTCTCCCCTTCAAGAAACAGAAACGTTCAAGAAATGTTTGGCACTAGCGCTCACCCATCCAACTACCGACCGCGCCTGCTGTTGCTTAATTTAGTCAATCACTTAAGGCAAAGGGCTTCCTTATAAATTATACCTTTTGCTGAACACGATAGCGATTTATTGCTTTCAAACCAAGAAGTTATAAATACAATAAAGTACAAACGAATAAGAATACCAGATAGAATATTCTATAATGTACATATCTCAGACCAATAAAAAGGTACCTGAGTACCTTAGACACTTAGGGCTTGTTTCACAATCTTCAAGTAGAGTCCTGAATAAGCTATTCGCCGGTTAAAGTGACGTTAAAGTGTCATTTTACATACACGAAATGTCAACTTAACCAACGAATAGCTTACTTCGGACTTACTTGAAGATTGTGAAACAAGCCCATACTCTACGTACACACATAGAAAGAGTTTTATCACATTTCAATATAGTGTACTAAAGGCGGTGTTATCGCTGAGCAACTAATTGTTCCAGATAAACTTTAAACCGATCACAGAGTAAAGAGAAATAACATTACAACAAAATTAGCTATACCTAAATCAGTTTTTGAGCAAATTTCTACGGACTAGATCCAAAAAAGTTAATCAGCAAATGAATTTACACAGCTACACTTAACACTTACACCCCACACAGCTTAGTTAACAGTTAAAATTAATAAAATACACCAAATTCGATCAGCGATATATCCTCAATGAAGCATGGAAACGCATTGGCGTAAAAAAAGAAATTCCCTGAAGTGTAAAGGTTGTACGAGCAATATATTTCACGGGGAGGAAATGATGCGGGCACGAACTATGCCCACGCGACTTTATCTAGCAGTTAGCGCGACACGGACATTACGGACATTCCCGCCGATTCGAGCGGTTGTCGGAACGCCCGGGGACATTCACAGGACGAATTATTTTACAAATTACGGTGCTTCTTGTGTAGTGGAGTTCTTGTTCACTTTGGAGAAGATTTTGGAAGCAAACTCAAATTCTGTTTTGAATGATAAAGTTGAAAGGGCATCGAACCTAATTGGCACACCTACAAGTCCGCCATTTTGAAAAAACCTCGATTCGGCGGCCAGTGATGAAACTTGTGTCAATCGATAGACTAAATGATTATGATCAAAAAGTATTCAGTGATGAAATGTCGTAAGTGATATACTTTCTGAGATAAGCGAGTTCAAAACTGTAGAAAAATAAAGCAAAAAAACTTCTTTTCGGTGGACATTGATGAAACATATGTCAATCGATAGGCTAAATTATTACGATTAAAAAGTATTCAGTGATGAAATGTTGTAAGTGATATACTTCCTGAGATATTTGAGTTCAAAACCGTACAAAATAATGCATTAAAAATGATCATTTACTTATTTTGAATTTATTGGGTCAATAATGAAAAATAAGTATATTATACCATATGTGTAAGTGCTGCATAGGTACTTGATTTATTAATAACGGGTAGGTTTGAATTTAAAAAAGAAGCAAAGCAAAAGCAAACTACTAGGTTGTTTTATAAATAATTTTTTGCCACCAGCGGCTACAGCTTTGGCAATTACTCTAAACCAAAAGTTAAAATTCATTATTGGCTTAGTTTTCTATATCATGTCTGACAATCACTGAATCTAAAAATTCCGCTGGTGATAAAGGCAATGTTTCCTGATGTCGAGCCCATGCCAAGAACCATATAACACACATTATATGGGAACAACAGGACAAGGTTCTTTTTTCCACTATGCATGAACAGTACCATCCCGCGATTTTATCTCTACCCTTAAGTTGTTTGTTTGACGAATTTTTTAATTTTTATAATTGTGAGTATATGGAAGAATTACTTCAGAAACGTGTGAGCCTTGAGTTTGGACTGAAAATCAACCAAAAAAAGACCAAGGTGATGATTGTGGACCGCCTCAACAACAACAACCTTCAAATAACGCAACTGGCGAACTGTCAGGTTGTCTCATCCTACGTCTACCTGGGCTCATTGATCTCTAATAATGGAGGAAGCATGGAAGAGATTAAAAGACGTATGGCGATGAGAAGGAATGCCATGGATAAGCTAAAGAAAATATGGAGGAACCGAAAACTCACAAAAAGTACAAAAATAAGACTTGTTCGTACACTTGTGTTCCCTATTTTTCTGTATGGCGCTGAAACGTGGACCTTGCGAAAAATTGAGAAGAAAAAGGTAGACGCTCTAGAGATGTGGTGCTGGAGACGCATGCTAGAAGTATCTTGGACCGAATTTAGGACTAATATCTCTATACTCGAAGAACTCGCCATTAAGGAGCGTCTATCGGCAACAGTACAAAAGCGCATTTTAACATTCTTTGGCCACGTTTCGCGAAGAAATGAGGCATCCATAGAACGGCTGGTTGTGCAGGGCAGGGTCGATGGTACAAGACCTCGCGGTCGGTCACCTATGCGATGGACTGACCAGGTTAAAAACGCAATAGGTGGCCCCTTATGTGAGTGCACCAGGATGACGACCAGCAGAGAGAGATGGCGAGATTGCGTGAGGCGAATTACATCTGCCCCCAACTCCACTACTACGTGACGACCACGTCAGCACTGTCAAGAGCTTATCGGCCGAGAAGATAATACATAACGTAACTGAGGTAAGGAAAAAAGTGACCGGTACACTTCAATTGCTGTATCGCCATAAACACTTAGCCATAAATACGCCATAAACACTGGTCATCCCTCACCTTGATTATGTTATGTGTTGTACAGATTTGCCAGAGGAACTTCTGAATACATTGGAGCGCCTTCTTAATTAAGTATTAGATATATCTTCGGCTTACGTAAGTATGACCACATTTCCCAGTTCCATTCCTAACTTAAATGGCTACCCATTCGATACAGGCGAAACTTCAGAATTCTCTCAACATTTTATGCTATTTTGAATAATGTGTCTTCTCCTTAAAGGAAACCCATATGATAGCACTGCTTATTTCAAGAATTCCTTCACAATACAGTTCATACTGTTCTGGAACTCCTTGCTTGTAGACATCAAAAAATCATAGACTACCAAAAGCTCCTTCAAGAAGTCCGGCAGCACTACCTGAAGCAATTAGAATGTTGTCGCCCGTGATCTTCAACCAGATGTTATATATGTATTTATAATTATTTATTTACTTAATATATAATATAATATGTATAATAAAAATAAAAAATAATTAACTATAAATGTTTTATTTTTATACGGGTTTGAACTCAAATATCTCAGAAATCATATCACTTTCGATATTTTATCACTGAATACTTTTTGATCGTAATCACTTAGTCTATCGATTAACACTTGTTTTATCAATATCCGCCGAAACAAAGTTTTTTACTTTATTTTTCTAAGGTTTTGAACTCAAATATCTCAGAAAGTATACCACTTACGACATTTCATCACTGAATACTTTTTGATCATAATCATTTAGTCTATCGATTGACACATGTTTCATCACTGGCCGCCGAATCGAGGTTTTTTCAAAATGGCGGACTTGTAGGTATGCCAGGCTCCATACAAAAATGTTGGAAGCCCTTTAGTTATTGAAGCGCTCATGGTCCGGCGGCTTATGTCGATCCTAAGTGATCGAAGAAGTTAAGCACCAGCGGTCAATAGTTGGATGGGTGACCGGCTGACCGCTAATAGAAAAAAATCCTTGAGCATTTCCGTGCTTCGGAGGAGATGAGATAACGGTCTTTAAATCATGTCATCCACGTCATAGGTGGGCGAGAAATGACAGATAAGCCTGTGTACCTTACGTCTCGATCATTTTCGTTTCATTTCACGACACACTACAACTAACGACATCCTTACGCACTGAACTCGGCACTATTTTAGATTTTCTCTCACACAAACTAATCACGGGATTCCATGAATGCGCCAATTTATACCCACCTTCTCTGTTAAAATTCTTCGAGTGTTTTTTAATCTCTGTGGCCTCTCTTACCAAACGCAGAATGTAATGACGTTCAGTTGAGATCACCTGTGGCCTGTGGGTTATGTAGCTCGATTCAGTAGTTAGCACCAGCTTCAACAAGATGTTCTGCTACGGCGAACTTTTTTGGGTCGTTATTTTTGACTGCACTGTTCTTTTATTCTTTGTGTGATAGCCCGTTTAGTTCTACCAATATACGAGCTTCAACAGCTACAACTTTATAAACTCCGGGGCACTGATATGAAACTATATCTTTGGGAGAGCGCAGGTAGGCTGCCACTTTTTTGTGTGGTGAAAATATAGTACTAATGTTGTATTTCCTATTAAGTATCGTATCGTACCGTAAAGAAAGGCACGCTGGTTATCGATCTACTGTATTGGTAGCAACGCATCTGTGCTTAATATTCCATGTTTTTAATTTGTGCCCGTTTTGATGTGATCCAGTTCTTATATTCACCATCACATATGTCGTAGACCCGTTTTGTTAAAGTTTTGTCTTCCAATCGAATGCTTTTGACAGTGCGGTTGTTAGGGTAAGAGAGGGAGGATGGGAATTTAAAAAGTGACGCAATGGTTTGCCGCGCTTTAATAGAATACCGCGAGACGCGATTACGACGAATAATAATTTTTAGCAGGAGCAGGCAAATGCCTTCATTGAGTAATGCCAATTCATTGTGTATTCATTGAGTAATGCATATTATATGCCTTAACGTATATGGTAGGTGTTCGCGGCCATATTGGCCCGAATAATAACCTTGACTCCAAGTGCATCTGAATCAACTTTATCAAACCTGCTGATCAAACGTCGAAACATTGAAGCCTGCGGTGTCCTATTGAAGATTGCTGAATTCTGTCCTATATAGTTCAATTCCGACGGCACTAATGGACGATAGAACCTTCTTTGGCTTACTTGATAAGATAAGAACACGATAAGTTTACTTAAACTTGTACTTTGTAATCCTTATAAATAGATAAATAAATAACGCTACACACACATATTCCCTTCCCACACTAGGATTCCCTGTGTCGTGAATGCCATTGACAACATACAAAGACAAGAACACACACCCAGACCGAGGACAAAAATTCAAACTCATCATCCAAATTTCTGCCTCCCTGGGAATCGAACCATAGCGCCACACGGGTCGTCAATTATGAAGACAGACAGTCGGGAATGTTAAAGTATTCAGCATTCCACCCTATCCACAATCTCGCCGAGATAGTGGGCGATGTATATCACATTTTAGAAGCGGTAATGTATATCTCGACGCGGTATCAGCCAAAATGTGCCATTCGGACGTGGTAAGTGCCACAATTTATACAGAGTCTTTGTTTGGTGAGTGGCGCAGATCACAGGATCCAGCGCGTGGGAGCAAGATGGAAATCTACATGGTATGGACAATATGTAGTTTTTTTAATAACGTTTTAGACAAGTACCGAATAGGAAACGTCTAAAAAATTTACTATACAATTAATCAGCGCAATTCCTCTTCATCTGCTGGCTTCTGGACTGGAAAAACATCTGTTATTTATTGGATGTTGTTTATGACCTTAGTTTACCTACTTATTTACCATCAGGTGGATCTACTACTTTGAAATGCGTTATTATATCACGTGGTCATCTAAACTTTACCCATACAATACTTGTAGATATCGTCAACGACCAAATGAACATTTAATAGAAGTCGTCACCGAATTCGTCCACACCCAAAATGTTTGCCTCATGGATGAAACACTTTCTCAAAAACAAGGTACCTACTACTGTTTCAAAACTAAATAAACAACCCTAGTAAAAAAAGGCAACAGATTACTTAAGATTTCAGTCGGTGAAGGAAAACATCGTGATTAAACCTGCACACCGGAAAGTTCTCCATAATGTAATGTTTTCTAAGTTGTGTGAAGTCTATCAGTCCGCACTTTGCCAGCATGTAGACTATGGCCTGTACCCCTCACATTGTGATCTCTTACCTCGAGTATATATCCTCCTCCTCCATAGACCTCGAGTCCAGCAGGTTGACAATTGTGAGTTGTGGCGTTGACTTTGACTTTTTAGAAGGAAGAAAGTGCTGAAATCGCTACCTCTGATACCCTGTACCACGTTATTAGTGACAATATTTCACTGCAGCGGACATTTTTATAGGTATTTAGCGAAAACGTCGCCTCCACGGGCCAATTTGAAACTTGTTTGCGTGTCCAATTTACGAGCGAAGTTAATTTGAAATGGTGTGTCTTCGTATTTGTTAAGGTGATATTTGCTTGCTTAATGGCGCTACTTTATTTAGCGAATGGGCGGCAGTTTTAATAAATTTTCATAGAGCGAAAATTTATGTAGCTGAGCAAAGATTCTTTATTTTTGAGAATCTTCACGGTAATGCATCGGTACATTATTCAGATTTAAAATATTGTTCTATCGTTTTTAGGGCAGACTACCCAGTTACGGCTCTCGGGTTCAACTCGGATAAAGCATCTGATAAATCAGTTTGAGTTTTGATCGAGAAATCTTAAATGTGTGTGTCTATATATACTACTGCTCTCAAAAATTATAGAAGGGTGCAGGATTCGAACGCAGGTCTTCTAAATAAAAAACTAACTTAAACCAATAGGCATATCAATTTCTCCATATTTAACATACTTGTTTGGATGTTACATGTCTATAATAATACATTTTCGACACGACATAGAGTCTGCTACGCCATTAACTCCACCCTATCGCACTTACTTTCCACGGTGTCGCATTATGGCATGGCTGTCCCTGGTGGCATTTGCTTTAAATAAAATAACATGTTTTAAAGAGAACGATATGAAGGTGGAATGAACCCGCTTCTCATAGGTACTTAACTCGTTATGGAGGTCAAGTGTACTTGATCAAGTCTGCAGTTTGACTTGACGCGCTATCCAGTGTGCATGAGTATATGGCCAGATAGCTATATCATGGCCATACACGATCAAGTATACCGGATGCCGCGTCAAGTCCGCTTGACGCTTGATCAAGTGCACTTGATCGTGTACGGCCTCCATTAGCTTAACTTTATGAAGTCATCTATTTGCCACTAATGTCATGTCTTTACCATTTTGAAAGAGTGTCTGTGACGTTGTATATAGGCCGTGTTCACATTTCGTCTTTCGATACGCCCCCGACTACACTTCTTACTAGTCCCACCGCTCTTATTCTATTTCCTTCCCGGGAGATGTATCGAATTTTTATAAGATCTTCAATTTTTATGAGGTGTACGAGGGCGTGAATTCCATTAGCGTGTCGATTTCTCTCCCTTCAGACATATACTTTAAATTTTTAAAAGCCTGTGAATTTGATGCTATGTTTAATAAATTTTATAAGTTACTGTTAGTCACCAGTTTGTAACAAGATCCATTGATATCATTGTATTAAAAAGTGACTTCAACCTATGCAGAGCAGATTTTTCTCCTTGTGATTGGGGAGGCCTAAAACTTGTTTCCGGTTGTTTAGTGATTGCAATCCACAAGTTAACGTTCGAAGGTTTGAAGCATGGAACCAGCATGTCCATGTGCCACACTATCTGTCGTCTATCCTAATATCTACTTGACCGTAGTCGGTGGTCGATCACGACTCAACCCATCGGTCTATAAACACTTAAAGCGTAGCATGTAATTTAGAACTGCAATCTGCTCAGCTGATACAGCTGATGATTCAATACGCTGCCTATTGGTTGAGTTAGATACCAAACGAAACGACTCTGCGAAAACGTTCGTCCTCGAACAACCTGCCAAGTAGGGCTTGTAATATCGGAAGGTTTTCAATTCCGATATTGATTTTCGATATTTGATTGTAATATCGGAATTCCGATATCAATATCGGAATTCCGATATCAATATCGGAATTAACATATTTTTTTTTAATCATTTAAATTTTAATTTTATATTGTAAAGTAGGATTTATTGGATAGTAAAAAGGTTTTTAATAAATAGGATAATGAAATAATGATGTCTTTAAAACTATTTTATTCTTGTTCGTTGCAAATATCACCTAAACCTATTCAATTCGGTTTGGTTTTCGCGTTAAAAATTCACTAGCTTGATTTTTTTAGGATTTTCGAATCGCAAAATAGTTTTTACTGATAGATGAAATTCAGCTGCACCAAATGTGACAGCTGTACGGCAGAAGCTATGCTTTGTACAAGGATAAAAGCTGATGTGATTTGAAGTATCGCAACACATTTGCTAAGACGCCTAGTTTCCTGGCCTGCCTTAACTTTGGATTCAATTAACCGCTCAAGTTGAGGTTCAAGGATATCTCAACTTTCGGCGGTGAGTGTATTCCAAGGATGCATTCTGAATAGTAGGAGCCAAAATAAATGCTTCTGTTTTTGTGGCGTTGAATCTCACAAGGTTGGCGTCGCCCTATTCGGTGACTGACTGAAGTGATTCACTCTTTCAACCCGGGCCTCTTGTTCAGACTGTATTTTGGTCGTTACTGGTCGGAAGCTTGCCAGGTATCGCTCGACCAGATCGTTGATAATTTGATATGCAGCAGAAATAGAGTTGTGAAGACAAAAGATCCCTGAGAAAGTCCCGCATTGTTTGTATGTGATGTAAGGTTGCTTGGAACGAGTAATCTTTGATAACGAATCTGAATGAATGTTCACTCAGAAATTCTTTCAGAAACCCAGTTGATCAGGCCAGGGAATAAGACATACGCAGGAAGCATGATCAATAGGCTAACATGCTAAACCGTATCGAGGCCTTCGAGATGTCAAGGGAAAAGGCAAGCGCCTCTCCATTTTTCTCAAGATCCTCGCCTCAGATACGAGTGGCATACTAGGGTCACTGTGGAGATCATTGTGTTCTAGGTATGCAATGAAGCGCATGTATGTAGTATGTAGGCAATTGCAATTGGCCGAAAATTACCAGGGTCAGCTTCTTCAGCCATTCTTGGGCACGGACTGCACGTTGGCAAGCTTCCACGGTTAAGGCACTATGCAAGTCTTAATTGAGAGACGAACCAAGCGTGGCAAAACAGTAGGTAACTAGAGAGATCTGGAATACCATCTGATCCACTAGCTTTGTTCTCGTCTAGACATCGTAAGGTTTTAAGAACCTTTGTTGTAGATGTGGACCTCCGATATACAATGAGGTATCTGTGGTAAATGGTCATTGACAGTTAGATGCAAATTCTCAACAATTAGAGATTCGTACAGATGTTCTACAGAAGATGATGAAATGATTAACTTACGTATACTGAGATTAAGGAGATAAATTAAGTTTGGAATAGATTTTTTCCGTATCGCATTATTCGTTCAGTAGGCTGAGCAGGCTCACAACAGGAATACGGTTAAAGATATGAACTCTACCTCCTTACATGGCTAAAGTATATATATACTTACTTGCTCAATTTTATGACCTAGTGGCCTATTTACCTTGTGGCACGCATTAAAATCATTTTGTTTAAATTAAAATTAAAATTTTACTGATTCCGATATTACGATATCGAAGCACTCAGTATCGGAATTGTAATATCGGGTTTCACGTTCCGAGATTCCGATATTTCGAGATTCCGAGATTCCGATATTCAAGCCCTACTGCCAAGGCAATTGATGGCGACGAAGATTTGTTTAAACAAACACATTCTTTCACTATCATACCCACCGTAAGCATTTCACCCACAATACAATTTTACGACAAACAAACAAAGGCGCTAACGTTTGACAGCGCGGTAAAAAGGCGCGTAAACGAAACGCTACGAGTACGACATTCCCCGACAGAGGGCGCTACGGAAGGCTTTACTACTTCCGATGGCAAGATGGCTGCCATCGAGCGCGGGAAACTGAACCCGACACGATAAAACACGACACAGAAATGGTACAACTGGGGACGCAGGTTCATATTACGTATTTCTAAAAGTTTATTACAGAGCCCAAGTTGTGTATCAGGCTAGATTTTTTATACAAATATAACGAACAAACAACATTCTGTAAAACAACTTTCTGTAATGTACTTACGTCTACTTGCAAACAGAAGATACTTCATGTTTTCGTTGCTCACTTTGTTCCCATAAGTTTTTTATTGCAAATTGACAGCCTTTACTGATTCCCTTGTCTCTAGTTCGATCTAGCTCTAGTCGATGGAGTTAATCAAAGAGCAACACATGAGTTAGAGCCCTGAAATCGTTATTATGAACGTTTATGGTCCATGGTTGTTATTGCCTATATTAGACCTTAGGTACTGAATTTCGTAATCCAACACAAAATTTTTCATTGGCGCAGCCCTCAGTCTCAATAGTTATTGTGTAGCCTTTTTAAGCCAGTTTAGCACTTTCTGAGTGGTTTGGATGTTTGGATAAAATTTCTATTTATTGCAATAAAACTTTTAGTTTTGGCAGATAATAAATAAAATTAATAAGCGCTACACACACACTCATACCCCCGCAGTAGGTTATTACCTGTGTCGCGGGTGGTATGGACGACACATATAACACATCACAGTAACACCCTGCACCCGAGTACAAATATTTATCTGTTACATAAATATCTGCCCCAGCCGGGAATCGAACCCGGGACCCTTCGCTTCGCAGGCAGGATCGCTACCAACTAGGCTACAGGGTCGTCAGATAAATGATTATCACCGCTTTCAACGAGTTCAATAGCGTGGGCTAGACAGGTATGTAGAAAACATTGAATTAGTGATTCAAAATTTTATGTACAGTCGTCTTCCAATTGCCGTTTTATTCATTATAAATAAATAAATAACGCTTCACACTCATAGCCCCACACTAGGATTCCCTGTGTCGTGGGTGCCATGGACAACACACTAGATAAGGACATTCACACCCAGACCGAGAACAGAAATTCAAACTCAACATTCAAATTTTCGCCTCGCTGGGAATAGAACCCAGGACCCTTGGTGCGGCGATCCGGCATGGTAACCATTGCACCACACGGGTCGTCATTGTTAAAATTGTATATTAAACTTTTACTTTACAGTTTACACACAACAGACTACTTTTAATTTTATAAACCGAACAATTTCGCTCACCGTACACTCTTTAGCAGCAACAGCAGCCAAATGTACACTTTACCGTCACGCCACACAAAACTCAATTCGGGTTACTCCACAATGTTTTACAATACGATACAAAGAACTCGTCAAAAACGACACAAGGAAGATTTTTTGCGTATTCTAAATTTATTTTTATTGCGTGGACAGAGGGTTTAATTTCGCATGCATGTTTCGATGATCTCGTGACATTACGGCATTGAAATGAAGCGCTGAAAGCAATGGAAACGAGCCGTAGCCGTCAAGTGTGATCGCTTATTTCCCTCATCGAGTATGATATAAGGTTTTCCGTTGTGGACGATAAGCCTAATGACCATCGTTTAGCCTTTGGTCTGCGAAATCGGATGTATTATATTGTACCGCCACCTTTAGAGAAAAATGGAATAAATACGTATAATGTTTTTGTATGGATAGGTATAAGCGTTTGTATAACGATTATGTTCGAAACCAAGGACCTGAAAAAAGACGGACGTAACCTCGTCTAATCGAGAGTGAAGCATGGCAATGGCCGCCCGCTTACCATGTGTGCGTAATTTTTGATTCGCGATTGAAGCAGTGAAGTGTCAATGTATGGGTGTGTGTACTTGTACGAATAGAGAGTCTGTATTACTATGGGTACTTCACTGAATTAGTTCTCGGGATTACGTCCGTTTTTTTTAGGTCCGTGTTCGAAACATATAGAAGTGTTTAATTTAAGTAGGTAATTTTATATCCACAAAATTGTAACAGGTCGATCAAAGGTGACCTGTCAATAAAAGATTCCGGTCTAGCGGCAGTAGTTCGGTTATTAGTCCGGTCAACCAAACTAATGCAACTTGAGACAAATTCTTAGAATTTTAATTTCTTATCATAATAATAATTATGGGAGGATTGATGATGCTGAAAAAAAATATTTCCAAAGCATACGACCTGCCATAGAATGTCCACAACTGAGCTAGATTGTCGCAGATGTTGTGTCGATTCAAATCCTCCCATTTAGTTGTAACTTGTAGGTACATGAATTTGTAATTTAAAGATTTTTAAAAGTCAAATATCACTGCCATCTTGAACTTTAAAGACCCGTGTCTCTTTAATCATTAGATTATTTTATTTCATAATTTGTTGCTAAATTTAAAATGTCTTGCAACTTCTACTTTGATAAATGGAAGAAAACTATTACAAAATTAGATGAATTGGTTAAACTTGATACAGAGTACCAGGTACGTAGTACTTTATTGAAATTTTGGGACACATCTAAAATCCTTCTAAATAGCTATAATTACATAACATTGTGTTTCTCATAACTCAAGTTGACTCACCATCAACAAAGACCAACAGCGTTTGAGTAAAAGGCTTCTTCTTTACCAAAACTAAAACCTAATATATTTTAACCTTAAACATAATATCTTCAAATACATAGTCGAATGCTCGTTTCGTAAAATCAAAATAAAAAAAAATCCTTATTAAACAAAAGTATTGTATTATTACATTTACTGAGGTGCTCCCTTGGTAAGTTTTATAAAAACCTGTCTCAGGGAAGACCCCTGGTTGCGCGCCGCGATATTCAAAATATATTTTAATAGTTATGCCATTTTCTCGACCGCCGCGGCGCTACCACTGGCTGGCGAAAATCTTCAGAGGAAAAAGAACAATCTCAATATGTTGTCAAGATTGACGCAAGACTTGTGAAAAATTTTACTTATGATCCGCACCTCAAGTTTCCTTCCGCATATTCTTTTAATTCCGCACACATAATTTTAGTTTCATCCGCATCACCGCCTTTTAACTATTAATATACCGCCGCGCGGCTGGATTTGTGTGACTGTGTTCCGACTGTGGCAACTGGTTCCGCAAGATTTACAGCTTCGTGGGAGACTGGTGAGTCGTTTGATGTGCTTAGCTATTATAATTTATTTTGTGTATTGTTCCGCACCGCAACGCTCCGCAGCCATCATCGGCTTACTTTAGTTTCTTCACCCTACTCTCCTGGAGGAGCTATTTACACGCTCCTCCATCTATTGGTCCATTCGAGCCTGATTATTGAATCAGTACATAATTATATTTTCCCGCATTCTTTTCCGCATTATTTTATTAGTTTTCTTAGCTTTGGTAGGTTTGCTTTCTCCATTCAAAATGGAGACTCATAAAATAAAATTACTTCAAGCTAAAGCTGAGATCATTTTCCAAAGGGTCACTAAATTGTGTGATCAATCCAAAAAAGTAGTTGTTACTGCAGATACGCGATTAACAGAAAACTTCATGGCAGAATCGGAAATGATCGATGAAGTGCGCCATGAATTCGTGTCTATTATTGACAATATTAATGATCTAAATTTGGTTTTGAATCCCGAAGCTGAGCCTGATTTTAAAGGTTTAATTTCGTTTGACGACGCTTATACTCGTGTAAAACGTGTCCGCAACAACGTAAATTCCGCTAAACAAGTCAATTCTACACCTACCATTACGCCATCACAACCAGTGAAAAACATTGTTAAATTACCGCCTATCGTTATTCCTTCTTTCGATGGTAAGCCTGAGAATTGGCCAGTGTTTTATGAGTCGTTTAAAGCTAATATTCATAACAACCAGCAGCTGTCTGACTCGCAGCGTGTGCAGTACCTGATAGGTCGACTGACGTATGGTGCGCAGCAAATGGTTGCCGGTATCGTACCAACTGGTGAAACTTATAACATCATTTGGAACAGTTTAGTAAAGAAATACCAAGACAAACGGTCATTAGGTACTTTCTATTTAAATAATATATTGGAATTACAGAATTGCACGCAGACAGTTAACAGTTTAAACAGTTTTATTGAAAAATACTCCGCTTCGATTGCCGCTTTGAAACAATTAGATATTCCCGATTTAACAGATTTCATTCGGATCATACTCTTAAGGTCAAAAACGCATAAAGTCAAACACGCATAAAGTCAAACACTCACTATGTCAAATCCGCATATCGTCAAAGACGCACAATGTCAAACACGCGCAATGTCAGACACGCTCAAAGTCAAAAACGCATTTGGTCAACCCTCATTTGGTCAAACTTTCCCTGCTCGCTGTCCAACCTGCTGAACAATAGAGGTACAATACCTTATGGCTTCAATCCATTAATGGCCCACTAGAGAGCACGGATCTCTCCTCTAGAGGAGGCCTAGAGCATACTCCACCACGCTGCTCCAGTGCGGATTGATAATACCTTATACTATATTTTATATATTAGTAAATACCCTCTCTTAGGTTCGGTAAAACTTTCGTTAAACCCACACTCGAATAAAATAAAATGAATGAATGAGTGAGTGAATGAGTTAATGAATGAGTGAATAAATAAATGGAGGCTAGGTTCACATGAACGTGCGGTACAAGTTTTTTTAAATGTAGAATATGTAGTGCTTGACCACAAAACCACCTGATGGTAAGCGGTAATGAAGTCGTGGATGGTAAACACGAAACTAGACTAACTAAACCACACTAACTTAGTAGAAGCCTATTCACTCTTGACTTGAAGACATTATAATCTGACGGGAACACACACGCGGGCAATTTATTCCAGTTCTTTGCGGTACGCATAATAAAAGACGAAGCAAAGCGCGACGTCCACACCGGGAGATGTTGACAATGAAGGGATGAATACCCGCCGTGCATCTGGATGTTTGATGGTAGAAACGAAAGGGGGGAATTAAGTCATTTAATTCCTACGCACACTGTCCAAAATGAATCCTATAGAATACTGAGAGACTGGCAACTCTGCGTGTGCTCGAGGCTTTGTAGACTAGACTCTATCAGCTTTGGGTCACCAAATAAAAGACTATGTTCATATGACCGCGCAGTACCGTGCGGAACGATCACCGCGCGGTGAGTCATGTGAACCTAGCCTTAATTGTCGTCTGGACTAAAGCAGAGAGAGAGGCTAGAAACCGGAGGCGGATTAGAAACCGGAGACGGGTTTGAGGTCAAAGTCAGGGTTGGAGACGGAGTCGGCGTTGGTGTGAAAATGGTTTGGGGTCGGAGTTGGAGTCAGGTTCGAAAGTGGGTTCGGGCTTGGATTCGGAGTCGGGTTCGGATTTGGAAGTCGAAATAAAAAAAAATAATCAGTATTATACCGGCTTATGAAGAAACGTTCTAAAGCGTATTGGGTAAGATAATTTGACTTTTTGAGTTTTTGACCATTTGCGTCTTTGTCTATTTACGAGTTTGACAACATGCGTATTTGACATTTTGCCTGAAGCGTTTTACTCTTTGTCATTTTGCGTGTTTGACTTTTTGCGTTTTTGACCTTAAGAGTATAATCCTTTCATTCTATTTAATTTAGCCATAAAAAAGTTAGATTTACAAACGGTGCAGTCTTTTGAGTTGTCCGTTCGCTCTTCGGAAATACCTACCTCTGAAGAACTTGTGTCATTTGTTCAAGATCAAGTAAAAATATTAGAACGATCGAGTAACTGTAATAGCTTTTCTCAAACTCGTTACAAACCTCAAAAGTCAGATTCTAATACTCGTAAAACTCTGACTTTCACTATTCAACAAAATACTCAATCTTCTAAAACCGCTCCTTGTGTCATGTGTAATAGTACCGAACATTTACTTTTTAATTGTATCAAAGTTTAAAAATCTAGATTCTCCTAAAGAGCGTTATGAGTTCGTAAAATCCAAAAATTGTTGTATTAATTGTTTAAGCTCATCGCATTCAGTTTCGAATTGCAATTCGCGTAATGTCTGCCATTATTGTCAAAAGAGACATCACTCACTTTTACATTTTAATAATTTACAAAGAAGTTCAAATACTTCATCGGTACAATTACACGCATGTTCCCACGAAGTCGCTGGTAAGGAGAAAACGACCTCTTTGAATACTGAACCGTATGGTCATCCTGATATGGTCGCTAACGGCCGGTCTCAATAATGTACTAACAGATGGAAAACTGTGGATAGGGCTACCATTAGTATGTTATCTGTCATATTTGTCAATTTTTGCGTCTGAAAAATTGACAAGTATGACAGATAACATACTAATGGTAGCCCTATCCACAGTCTTCCATCTGTTAGTACATTATTGAGACCGGCCGTAATTCAACGAATCCTCCTCCAGTGCAATCGATAGCTACGAGTGACAGTTTGTCGCCCGCTACTATGGTATCACTTGATAATAGTAAATCTCGAACAACCATACTTTTGTCGACCGCGCAAGTTTATACATGTAATAAAAATAATGAAAGAAACGTGATTCGTCTGTTATTGGACAATGGCTCACAAAATAATTTAATTACATTAGATTGTTGTAATTTACTTAACTTATCTGTAATTCCGCTATATAATTCTTCTCTTAAGGGCGTAGGTTTATCGTCTCGTCCTATTCATGGTTACGTTGATTTGACAATTGAGTCGCGCGTTTCGCCGCAAAAATATAATATTCAGGCGTTAGTCGTTGATAACATAACAGACAAATTGCCAGCATTCGAGATTGATGCTCGCAACTTTGAATATTATAATAGGGTACCTCTAGCGGACCTCACATGGAATACCCCTGGTAACATTGACATGGTCATTGGTGCCCAATTATTCCCTTATATTTATTTGGGTAAACAATATAAACCGAATAGTTCACCTTCACTACCGCCCGCTTTTTCAACCACTTTTGGTTACATTTTGATGGGAGATTTTCCTTCGTCGTTTGTTGATAATGATAATAATCAACCCGCTTCTTTTACCGCGATCACATTGAGTGGTCTGGAGTACTGTCTCCATAAATTCTGGGAATTGGAGGAAATTCCTAATAAACGATTTCTTTCACCTGATGAAATCGAATGTGAAAATTTGTTCACGACTTCTGTTGTTCGCGACAGTGATGGGAGATACTGTGTAGCCCTTCCTTTTAGTCGCAATCCCGCTGACCTTGGTAGTTCCCGCGCAGTGGCACACCGCCGTTTCCTTGCGTTGGAACGTAAGTTTAAACAAACTACCGCTTTACGCGATGATTATAACCAAGTCATCGTCGACTATATAAATAATGGTTACTTATCCGAAGTACTTTCTGCAGACAGTGATGATGGTTACTATATCCCGCACCACGCTGTCATACGGCAAGATAAAGCAACGACTAAGTTGCGAGTTGTGTTGGACGCAAGTGCCAAAACTCACACAGGGTTGTCACTTAATGATATTTTACATTCAGGGCCTAACCTACAAGCTGATCTCTTCTTACTCTTATTAGATTTTCGCTTATTTCCAGTTGCATTAACCGCAGATATTAAGCAGATGTACTTGCAAATAGGAGTTCCAGAGTCACATCGTAAATATTTAAAAATATTATTTCGTTTTTCTGAAAGTGAAAAATTTCGCACTTTTCAATTTAACCGCGTTCCATTTGGTCTTAAGTCCAGTCCATTTGTAGCAATGCGTACTGTACGCCAGTTAGCATCAGATGAATGTTCTCGTTTTTCAGATGCAGCTTCTGTCATTCAGTCGAATAGTTTATATATGGACGATTTGGTGACGTCAGTATCTGACAAGGACAGCGCTGAAAGTTTAGCTAACGAGTTAATTTCTTTGTTTAAAAGCGGCTGTTTTGATCTGGTTAAATGGGCCAGCAATTCTTCTGAATTTTTTGATTGCTTGCCACGTTCACACCGCGCTCCAGTTAATTTCTCTGGTGATTCTAGTAGCAACCTGAAGATATTAGGTCTAACTTGGTTTCCAGACGAAGACGTATTTCAGTTGTCTACATCTTGTAGTGACAATAAATGTACAAAACGCACTATACTTTCCTTTGTCGCTCGCCTTTTTGACGTTTTGGGTCTGGTGTCTCCAGTTATAGTATACGCGAAATTGCTTATCAAAGATCTGTGGATTAGTAAAGTGGATTGGGATGATACGCCTCCAGAGGACATAATTAGATCTTTTTCATTGCTCGTCAAGGAATTACCATTATTATCGGAAATAAAAATACCGCGCCATATTGGTTTTTCTAATAACTGTAGGGTGAATATAGTTGCATTTTGTGATGCAAGCCTCAAGGCTTAGGTTGTGTGATTTATTTACATATAACTGACGAGGCCGGAAATATCATTGTGAGACTCTTGTGTTCCAAATCTAAAGTTTCTCCTGTTAGAATTACTACGCTTGCTCGATTAGAGTTATGCGCCGCTGTTTTAATGTCCCGCTTAGTAAAAATTGTTATTAACACTTATAGTAACCGCATTAATATCTCAGGGGTTTATACCTTTTCAGATTCAACTATAGCTCTTTCCTGGATACATTCTTCACCACATAAATGGTCTATTTTCGTGAGTAATCGGATTGCTCAGTTCCAGGAAAATCTAGATCCTCGAAATGCTTATCATGTCGCGGGATCTGATAATCCCGGCGACTGCGTATCTAGGGGGCTTTTACCCTCGCAGTTGGTAAACCATCATATTTGGTGGAACGGTCCCTCGTGGATGAGTTATCCTGTGGTTAGGTGGCCTATACATTCCTTTTCGTCTAATGACAATTATGAACAGTTACCGGAATTTAAGGTGACTTGTAAAACACATGTAAGTTCTGCAGTCAAAAATACGCCGCCCTTTTTATATGATTGTTTTAACCGCATTTCATCATGGAATAAATTGCTTCGGATTATAGTGTACGTATCACGCTTCACTAAAAAATTACCGCGTTCCACAAATATAACGTCGTCGGATTTGAAATTTGCTGAAACAATTGTACTCAGTTCGGTACAAATGATGCACTTTCAATCAGAAATTGACAGTCTAAAGAAAAATAATTTACCCGCTAAACAGTTTAGACATTTATGCCCTTTTATTGATAATGAAGGCCTTCTTAGAATTGAAGGTCGGCTATCAAAGTCTGATTTACCATTCGAATGTAAACATCTGGTGTTGTTACCAAAACACGATCACGTAGTTAATCTTTTAATCGATCATTACCATAAAAGTAATTTGCACACTGGTGCAAGCTTACTCATGTCTATTATACGACAACGCTTCTGGATACTTTCCGCTAGAAATATTATCCGCAAACGTGTTAACCACATGTTAACACGTTTGCGGATAATATTTCTAACACTTGTTTATAACACTTGTTTCCGCTTAACTCCTTCTCATCCGTCACCTAAGATGGCTGACCTACCTTCTTACCGTGTTTGTGAAACCAAAGCTTTTGTTCACACTGGTGTGGACTACGCTGGTCCCTTTAGAATTACTTTAGCTCGTAGACGTGGTCAACACGCTCAAAAAGCATATATTTGTTTGTTTATATGCTTAGTTACTAAAGCCATAAATATTCAGCTGGTTAGTGATCTGACAACTGAGTCATTTTTAGCAGCATTTAAAAGATTCATTTCATGCCGGGGTCCTGTTTCTTGTCTGTACTCTGACAATGGGACAAACTTTGTAGGAGCTAAGGCTAAGTTAGATGAGATGTATAATTTTTTATTATCTAAAGGTTTTAAATCGGCCTTTAGCCATGAACTTGCTAATAAACGCATCGAATGGAAAATGATACCGCCCCGCGCGCCACATTTCGGTGGAATGTGGGAATCGAATATAAAGAGTATTAAAACCCACTTATTTCGTGTCATTGGTAATCAACTACTGACTTAAGAAGAGCTGTTGACGGTTTTGATGCAAATCGAATGTTTGCTAAATTCGCGTCCACTTTGTTTGTTGTCATCCGACCCTCAACCTGAGGTACTGACACCCGCTCATTTTTTAATGTCGACTCCCATTCAATATTTTCCCGCAAATGATCTTTCTGATGAACGTGTTAATTTAATCGACCGCAAAAACTGTTAGACGTTCTAGTACAGTCATATTGGAAAAGGTGGAGGTCTGAATATTTGCAAACGCTACAAGTCCGGCAGAAATGGTGTACGCCTGACAATCCAGTTCGTGTTGGAATTGTAGTTCTAATTGATCAAGATGACATACCACCTTTACGTTGGCCATTAGGTATTATCCAGGAAGTTTATCCTGGTAGTGATGGTGTAATTAGAGTCGCATTAATTAAAACGCAAAGTGACACGTTTAAACGACCTGTCGTTAAACTTTATCCCATACCTACACAATAAATACTTATAATTTTCTTTCATAATTTTAATTAGTTTATTATAATCTAATTTTCTTTTAATATTAAAGTAGGATTTCAAGGATCATATACGTCCCTTGATCTTACACCGCATAGCTTAACTTAAATTTTGTTTATTTTCTCTTTTTTTCCTTTTGAAAGTTCTCCGAACTTCCAAAGCCGGGGAGCATGGTTGCGCGCCGCGATATTCAAAATATATTTTAATAGTTATGCCATTTTCTCGACCGCCGCGGCGCTACCACTGGCTGGCGAAAATCTTCAGAGGAAAAAGAACAATCTCAATATGTTGTCAAGATTGACGCAAGACTTGTGAAAAATTTTACTTATGATCCGCACCTCAAGTTTCCTTCCGCATATTCTTTTAATTCCGCACACATAATTTTAGTTTCATCCGCATCACCGCCTTTTAACTATTAATATACCGCCGCGCGGCTGGATTTGTGTGACTGTGTTCCGACTGTGGCAACTGGTTCCGCAAGATTTACAGCTTCGTGGGAGACTGGTGAGTCGTTTGATGTGCTTAGCTATTATAATTTATTTTGTGTATTGTTCCGCACCGCAACGCTCCGCAGCCATCATCGGCTTACTTTAGTTTCTTCACCCTACTCTCCTGGAGGAGCTATTTACACGCTCCTCCAACCCCTCTTATCTTCGCATTGACCCTTAATTTATTATATACTAAAGCTACTACTAGAAATTGTAGAAAGAGACTAGAAAAATCCTGCTATCCACTCCACCAGGAAACAAAGACTCACGACAAGATATGGTGCGACGCAGTACGGCGCATGACCGGAATACTCGGGAACTACATGTTTTTGTACAACGAGATTGCTGACTGCTATCACCACAACCTGCAAGTGCAGAAAGCTGAATACATGATAAAGATTGTCAAAGCTATTGTTGCAAGGTAAACTATATCTGTTCATCAGGCAATACTGTAAACGGCTAAGATATTTCGCGTATGCAAAGTCATTCTATTTACGTGCATAATTATTAGCGTTTGCTGATTTAAAACAAATAAATGTTTTAACGATTTTCTTTGTCCCACCTAGAATATCTCTGTGTTAACAAACACACCAGAATTTAAATACTATGTACTAATTCAAACACAAAAATAATGCTGATTGACCACAAAGCATTAGTGGTATAGGTCAATAAATCTATCGTTAAATCCAAATTATTAAATTCTCCACAGAATCCTGGAACTAAAAAACCAACTACGAAAATTAACAGGAAGCGAATATCAATTCATCGGAAATGGTCTGATTGACCACAAGATAACCACAAACGATATTTTGCTAACAGATGTACTGCCAAAAAACGAAAGAGACGAGAAAATAAAAATATTGCTCTTGGAGTCGATACAAAGAGCTGAATATCGAAAGAGGAAGAGTATGAGTGTGATAGGTAGTTTAAAATGTGTTAATAAATACAGTTTCATGAAAATATCACTTTTCGCACAATGATGTACTACATAATATATGCTTGTATATTACGATTACAGTATAAATAACATACAAATAATACTTCTTGTAGATCCCACCGAACTTCCAAAACCCGAAGAAAATGAGAAACCTGAACAAAAAGAAAATTGGTGGGAAAACGACAACGATTCAAAAGATAATAATGAAGAGGTTCCCAAAGGGATTAATATAGCAGCCATTTATGAGTTAGAAAAAAAGGAAGAACTAACAGCTGAAGAGCTAGAAACAAGAAAGATGGCGACATTCATTCAAGCCCATGAGAGATCCAGGTGAGCATTTTATTTCCAGAGTTGAAGTCGATTTTCCATCCTGCATTTCTATCCACAGTAACACAGAAGTCTATTAGAACCAATTAGAGAAAGCTATATAGACTAATTTCTATCGCAGTTCCCATCGATAAATTTGTATGAAATCATATGAGAGCCCGATGCAGATGACATATGCCGACAAATGTGATGCGTCCGTTGCGGACAAATGTGCGTTCAGCATTATATATAAACATAATTTATATTCATTGCAGAAAATCAACACTTATAATGATATATGATAAACTAATGAAAGAGAAATGGGAGAAGAAGTTGAATGGTACCTTGCGGCCTCCAGCTAGAGAAGAAATCAAAGAAAGAGGTGCAAGAATAATACAACAATTTTTTCGGTAAATTTGAACTTTTGATTTTAAGTTCTTCTTTGTATTAACAGCTAGCCAAATTAAGTAGTTCATGTTATTTCACAAAATCATTTTCAAAATACTTTTACTTTAAAGAGCTTATTTCGAATTCAAACGAAAAAAATTTAAAGAATGCAAGCGAGACCAGATATTGGCCATAAGGCTATGTGAAAATGTATCTCAAAAAGACGAAGGAAACAATATTGTAAAGGTAACAGGTTCAACAAATAGTAACAATTATCTTCAAATACGTATAAAATTCAAAGAATTATTTTAACCACTCCATATTTATTTCAGTTAAACAAGAAAAAACAACAAAAATTTAAAGAATATGAAAAAGAGTGGCTTGAGAATTACGACAAAATAAAACAAAACTACATTGAAAGAAAACATAATAGTATCGAGGAAGATGTTCGTGATGAAATAATGCACTGGTTTCGAAAATGGTACAAAATATTATCAAGTCGCACACACACTACTTCAAAACACACGCTAGCACAAACTTACTCCAGAACAGTTAATAACATTAATTAGTTCTATTTCCACTCTTTAGGTATGATAAAGCTTCCTATTTCCTTGACATACCAAAAGAAAAGGACGGTGGGTCTACTTTGATAGTAAAAGAAGAAATATTATCGCCTGAAGAGTGGCTAGAAAAATACGAAGCTAGTATAGAAAAAAAACGTGCTAATAAAAATAAATCAGCTCAAGAAGTATAGTATATTTAAGTAAATTGTTATTGTATAAAACTATTTTAGAAATATTAACAGACACTTATGTTAAATGTTTTAGCTAAAATATGAAAAGTTACAAGCAAAGAAGGAAAAAATAATGCAAAAAAAGGAGGAACACTTACAAAAGAAAATGGAGGAGCGGATGTTAAAGAAAATGATGAAAAACCCAAAATTTCATCCCGGATATCACTATCCAGAATCTAAAAAAATTCAACAATTAATTCAGGTAACTTTTCACGATCTTACACAATATGGGGGGACATACTTCCCTAGAATGTGGTGGCAGATTTCACTACATTCGAGCACATAATAGATTCTTTCAGATAATACGCAAATTTTCTCACAATTTTTCCTCCAAGAAAACAAATTTAATCATTGCATTATTTTACATATAGTCAGTGGAAGATTACAAAATGCACTGGTCCAATTTAGATTTTTTAGAAAAACCAGGTGTCAAAGAAAAATTTGTTTTGGATATTGCTATCGATAATGCTTATATGGACACTAAGATAGATATAAGAAAATCAGTCGATGTTTCTATAAGGTATGGACTACGTGTAGTTTAAACTATATTTTTCAGTTTAATACAGACGAAAATATAAGTATATGTAGACTTGAAATGAGAATTAAAATTGTAAGCTAATACAATAATAAGTACTTATTATAATTAATCCGGCAGAGAGACCCTTAAAGTATTGAATAAAGCTTTGAAAGAAGAGTACAAACGAAATGGCAAAGAGATGCCAAAACCAATAAAAGAAAGAATCAAACGGAGAAAAAAGCAGCGAAAACACAAAATGGAAAATTGTGAAGATATTGCTCAGAAGTTGGAAGTGAGTAGATACTTATTTGTTATGTTTTATTATAATTAAGTACTACGGCAATATGTTAAGACGTTAAGTGGTGTTAAGATTCATATTTTACTTGTTTATATTATGATTCAGTCTTCATTTTAAATTTCTTTCTCGTTAAGGACTTAGCACACAGAGGATTTTTAAAAGAGTATCCTGAAGTAAAAATGAAGGACTTCATTGGAGATCCCAATTTCGCAGGGGACGATTTACGATGTAATCTAAAGTAAGTACAATTACAATTTACATCATTATTACTCATTATTACCTCGTCGAATTAAAAATGTTCTGTTACAACCCTTGCGGAAAGAATTTCAATTGTCACTGATGAGAAAAAGTTGAAAAAGAGAAATGAAAAAGAAACTCCTTATTAAATAGTCCTATCATAATCCGTAGGTCTCACTCGCATCAGGTAGGTATTACCTACAAAAATAAATCTGTGATTTCAAAATAACCGTATTGTGAATTGGAAGGACCCCAAACTTTGTTGTCTGATAAACTTTTTTTCCAATTTCACAAAGAATAATCCCTGTAACCTTGTTGGTAGCGACTCTGCCTGCGAAGCGAAGGGTCCCGGGTTCGATTCCCAGCCGGGCAGATATTTATGTGACAGATAAATATTTGTACTCGGGTCATGAGCGTTATTGTGATGTGTTACGTGTTTCGTCCATACCACCCACGACACAGGTTAAAACCTACTGTAGAGTGTGTAAGCGTTTATTTATTTATTTATTTATTTATATAGTTGACTAGCTATTGCCCGCAGCTTCGCATGCGGAAATTATGCTTATCATATTTGTACCCCTTGCAGAAGAAAATTTAAAAACAGATTAATTTATATTGAAGTACTTATATTTAGGAATTTATATACTGAAACGTACGATATAATCACAAACCATTTATCCGGGAATGAATTTTGAAAAATAAACAACATTAGATAACATTAGTTTTTTCTTTTTCATGAAAAGTTTTGAAAAACTCGAAAACATGTATTTCATCAAATAAATGAGGAATGTTTGTTGCAAATTTAAAGCAAATCGTTGATATTTCAAAATATTCCACACTAAGTTTCATCTTGTTTCCTGTGAAAACTTTTAATTTTATCGGGATGAAAAGTTTTTTAAACCGTGATCCAAAGTATGAGGAACAACATAACTAATTTCCGTCGAAATCAGTTCAAGGGTTTTCATGTAATGCCCGAACAGACAAACAGACAATAATTTTAAAAACAATTTTTTTGGTGTTCTAACCAATGAACTAATATACGCATTAGTTCACTGGTTCTAACACGTTATTGAAGTGCCCCTAACCGAAATTTTGAAAAATATTTAATGTACAGAAAAACTGGCTCTTGAGTTTCATTAAAAAAAAAACAAAAAGGTTCCGTTAATGCCATCCATCCAGGAGTTACATATCTTGTCTCCAAGTAACACCACCAGATCCTAAACGGATCAATGATGAACTGGTTTTACGATGTCAACATGAACAGTACAAATATCTTTAAAAACGGTTCTGTTGTTTCCATCCGGGCACTTACACTCCCTCTCCCTCTCCCGCTCCCATTCCCTCTCCCACTCAAACTCTCTCTCTCTCTCTCTTTCCCTCTCCCTCTCCCGCTCCCTGTCCCTTTCCTTCGCCCGATCACGGTCCCTCTCCCGCTTTCTGTCCCGCTCCCTCTCCCGCTTCCTGCCCCTATCCCACTTATTCCTCTCCCACTCCCTGTCCCTCTCCCTCTCCTTCTCCCGCTCCCGGACCCTCTCCCGTTTCCTGTCCCTCTCCCTCTCCCGCTCCCCGGCCCTCTCCCTCTTCCTGTCCCTCTCCCTCTCTCTCCATCTCCCGCTACCTATTCTTCTCCCGTTCCCGGTCCCTCTCTCGCTTCCTGTCCCTCTCCCCTCCCCCTACCGTCCGTAAAGTCCTCTACACAATTGTTTTGTTTCTCACTATAACCTTATATATTAATTTTCATATTTCTGAGTTTGAAAATGACAAAGTTCTGGAAAAACTTGCAACCTCTTTATTAACCTCTTAGGGGATGAAATTCCAAAAAACCTGTTAAAGTTAATTTTTGATTTATTTTCACATTTTTGAGTTCGATATTGACGATTTTCGTACAAACTTACATCCCCTGGTTTTGCCCCTAAGTGGATGAATTTCTAAAAAAACCTGTTACTATTAATTTTTGTTTCTAATTATAAGTTAACGTATACATTTTCACATTACTGAGTTTAAAATGACGTAGTTTCTTAAATATTATAACCCCTTAGTATTACCCTTTATGGGGATGAATTTCGAGAAAACCGTGATACAGTTAGTTTTTGTGTCTAACTATAAACTTAAATACTCATCCCTTTTTTTTTCAAAAATGACGAAGTTGCGTAGTAAGTTCCATCCCCTAAAGTAACCTTTTAAAGGATGATTTTCAGCTCAATTTTATCTTTTGTTCATAACAATAAACATACATTAAAATTTTCATATTTATGACTCTAAAACTGACGAAGCTGATTTATATGTAAAAGCCTTCCAACCCCTATTTTTAGGGGATGAATTTCGAGAAAACAGTGATGCAGTTATTTTTTTGTCTAACTATAAGCTTATATACAAATTTTCACCCTTCTTACTTCAAAACTGACGAAGTTCCCATACTAACTTCCACAACCTTGTTCAACCCTTTAGGGGTTGATTTTCCCAATAAACACATAACCTTTAAATTTTGTTTCTAATTTTGCACTAATATATAAATTTTCATGTTTTTAACTTCAAAAATGACGAAGTTGCGTACTAAGTTCCATCCAAGAAATTAACCCTTTAAGGGATGATTTTCCAAAAAAAATTGTTGAAGTTAACTTTTGTTTATTACTATAAACATACATAAAAAATTTCGTATTTATAACTCTTAAACTGACGAAGCTGATTTATATGTAAAAGCCTTCCAACCCCTATTTTTAGGGGATGAATTTTGAGAAAACAGTGATGCAGTTATTTTTTTTGTCTAACTATAAGCTTATATATAAATTTTCACCCTTCTTACTTCAAAACTGACGAAGTTCCCATACTAAATTGCACAACCTTATTCAACCCTTTAGGGGTTGATTTTCCAAAAAAAAACATAACTTTTAAATTTCGTTTCTAATCTTGAAGTAATATATAAATTTTCATGTTTTTAACTTCAAAAATGACGAAGTTGCGTACTAAGTTAAATTGAAGAAATTAACCCTTTAAGGGATGATTTTCCAAAAAAATGTGTTAAAGTTAACTTTTGTTTATTACTATAAACTTACATAAAAAATTTCAAATTTATAAATCTAAAACTGACAAAGTTGGTTTGTATGAAAGTGACTTCTAACCCGTATTTTTACCCCTCAGGGGATGAATTTCCAAAAATCCGTTCTTAGTGGACGTCTCCTTAGCAGAAACTATCTCCCTGCCAAATTTCATCTTAATCGGTTCGGTAGTTTCTGAGATTTTTTGTTTAATCAGCGGTGTGTCGCTTTTCAATTTTATATATATAGATTCGTTGTTTCCTAGGTCTTCTGTGTACCATTTCTCCTCAAACCTCTTACCATGACATGACAAAGAATAATCAGTTTTTCAATTACATTTGCGGAATAATTAATAAATTTCAGACAACCTGAAGCATTCAGCGGTGAGACAAGAGCGCTGTGGTGGGAGAGATGTCGAGAGCTGTCTCGTGGCTCGCACCGCACGCTGTTGGTCGGTGGGAAAGGTTGCGGCAAAACTACATTGGTTCATATGTTAGCTACAATGAACGGTAAAAAATATTCATTGCTATTGTATGATAAGTATTGTCGTCGCTAAGCCATGTCGGACAGGCCTTCAGGTGGCTTGAAAAAATATTGGCTGCTGTTTTTAGTCTCCGCAGAGATCGGAGTTTTATCCCCATTTCCTGCAAAATTTCCTGTACTTCAGACTACTCCATTTTCTTATATTCTTTTTTCTCTAAATCGTTAACTTTACCCAAATACCAATAATTGAGAAGGTTTGATAGTGAAGCAAATTAGAATAGTGATGGCTTGGTGAGTTGTTTATGTGACTTTTTATCCCCTGACGCAAAAAGTTATAAGTTTGACGTGTCTATCTGTGGCAACTGGCAACGTAGCTCCTAAACGAATGGACCCATTATGATGCGATTTTTTTTTAAAGTTGACGTGAGCGAAATGTTCTTAGTAATGTTTAGTGCAAATAAAACTGTCAGGGGAGTTTTAAATTGTTAAATCGTAACAGATGCAGTGCTGTACGAAGTCGATCCAGCGTGGGTCCCCGAGGAGCTGATGTCGGCGGTGTACCTCACGGAGCTGGCGTCGTCCATAGCGCAGTGCGCGCGCGCCACGCAACCCTCAGTTATATTCATCAGACATTTACACAGACTCTACTATAGGAAGGTAATCTTCTAAAGCCGTATCTTTGTTTGTTTCTACTGCTATGGGATAATTTCATTTTATTCGATTTCATTCCATTTTTGTTCATCTTTTCATCTAAAAAACTTTTTTGTCATAACATAACTAGCCGTATTGGGCGGCTTAGAATACTAACCCCAATCCCACGCTGGATGGGTGTCGTAAAAGGCGACTAAATCCGGCCCGCTGGTGGTAGGACCCCTCGAGGGAATATATTGGTTATATTGATTTTAATTCTTAATTAATACTTACCATTATTACTATTATTATTTCCCTATGGGGTTCGCCTGGATAGCTACCACCCTTGAGCATGAGTCAGCCGCCAAACGACTCGTCGTGTTTCGGCTAGGGGCTTGAGAGCCAGTTCTTTCTTTTTTTTCTCTTCTCTCTTTCTTGGCCGACAACGCATTCATGATGCCTTTGGTGTTGCTGATGTCCATGGGCGACGTTTGCTACTTAACATCAGGTGGATCGTCAGCTCGTTTGCCGGCTATTTCTATAAAAAAAAACATTAGCCGATAAACTAACTCATGGGCAATTTTTTTTATGGAACTAGCCGGCAAACGAGCTGACGATCCACCTGATTGTAAGTGGCTATCGTCGCCCATGGACATCAGCAGCACCTAAGGCATCACCGATGCGTTGCCGGCCAAAGAAGGAAAGAGAGAAGACAAAGAAAAAAAAGAAGTGGCTCTCAAGCCCCCCGCCTGACTCATGCTATCCAGCTATCCAGGAGAACCCCATAGGGAAATAATAATCGTAATAATGGTATTAATTAAGAATTAAAATCAATATTACCAATATATTCCCTCGAGGGGCCCTACCACCAGCGGGCCCGATTTAGTCGCCTCTTGCGGCACCCATCCGGCGTGGAATTGGTGTTAGTATTCTAAGCCACCCCAAAAGGGCTAAAAATATGTTATTAGATAAAATTACGAAATTTAAAAAAAAATTGACTTTTGATCGAAAAATTTTACATTTATGTACAGGCTCCGTCAGGAGAGGATATGGAGAATTTAAACTTAATAAAACGATATTTACTTCGAAAACTATTGAAGAAGGTTCATAAAACTGACAAGATTAGCATTATAGGTAAGAATTTTATAAACTTATATAAACTTACTAGCTGGCCCGGCGAACTTCGTATCGCCTAACAAACAATTTTTTTTCTAAAATAAAAGTAGCCTAAGTTACTCCTTGTTACATCAGCTATCTGCCAGTGAAAGTCCCGTCAAAATCCGTCCAGCCATTTCAGAGATTAGCCGGAACAAACAGACAGACAGACAGACAAAAATTGTAAAAAAGCGGCCAAGTGCGAGTCGGACTCGCCCATGAAGGGTTCCGTAGCAGCAAGTAACATAATATAAAAGTTCTTGTACTTCATTGTAACTTTAATCGATGTTTTTTTGCGATTTACGATTTATGACGTATTAAAAAAAACTACTTACTAGATCTCGTTTAAATCAATTTTCGTTGGAAGTTTGCACGGTAATGTACATCAGATATTTTTTTTAGTTTTATCATTCTCTTATTTTAGAAGTTACAGGGGGGGGGACACACATTTTACCACTTTGGAAGTGTCTCTCGCGCAAACTATTCAATTTAGAAAAAAATGATATTAGAAACCTCAATATCATTTTTGAAGACCTATCCATAGATACCCCACACGTATGGGTTTGATGAAAAAAAAAATTGAGTTTCAGTTCTATGTATGGGGAACCCCCAAAATTTATTGTTTTTTTTTTCAATTTTTGTGTGAAAATCTTAACACGGTTTACGGTATACATCTACTGACCAAGTTTCAACAGTATAGTTCTTATGGTTTCGGAGAAAAGTGGCTGTGACATACGGACGGACAGACAGACAGACAGACAGACAGACATGACGAATTTATAAGGGTTCCGTTTTTTGCCAATTGGCTACGGAACCCTAAAAATGTTGTTTTGGTATATATACCGTGTATTACATACATCCAAATGAACTTAGTAAAAAGCGGTTATTTTAATATTACAAACAGACAGTCCAGTTTTATTTATTTGTATAGATATAGGTATACTCATAGATAAAGCCTAACAAACAAAATATGTTACATGTGTTACTTTAATTGCAAGGTTTGAATGGGCGTAAGTACCATAGTCTTGTTCTGGAGGAGGGCATTCAGATCTCTATAGGTAACACATAATTTTACAGACGACAGTAAGTAGGTAGGTATGTTTTAAGTGCAACGGGTACTCACGATTTGTATTTTATAATACTTACCGATATTTCGACCCAGTTACATGGATCGAAATGTACCTAACTGGGTTGAAATATCGGTATTATAAAATACGAATCGTGAGCATCCGTTGCACTTAAAATGTTCAGTATCCGCTATGATATAAGTTTAAATTAAAATCATAGGTATAATATAAGATAAAACCATAGGGATTTAACTGGTAGGCAAATCTTTTGTGTTTGTTCGACTACAAGAGAATACTATTTCTCCTTTAAACTGCCAACGGGGACAAACATCGAGTACCAAGTTGTTGGTAAAAATCTGGTCTTGACTAATGCCATGTGCCAGCGAGCTGCATCGACCCGTGGCAGTCGCGGAGCACGCTGATGCTGCGGCAGTTCCCGAGCGTCGTGCTGATGCCGAACACCAGCTACTCCACCGTCACCATCCTTCTCAACAACTGGATGTTAGAGTAAGACTTCTGGCTTAATATTGTTTCCTTCAGACGTGGCCTTGAGTATTTCTTTGTCACTGTTAGACGTAGATGATTTTGGGATCGGCTTGAACTTAAGACCTTTACGACAGTCTTGTACGACACGATGTTCTGCCCGCATGGGATTGGAGTTAGTAGGTAACCTGGACTGTGGGCCTTCGGATGATACTCGTATAGTTATAGTTTTGACAATTTCTTGCCACTGTTTCGCACACCTTGCACCAAACTTCTGTTTCCTAATTTTCCTAATTTGCCAGTTATCTACATTATTTATAAATATATTTTTTCTTTGGGACTTTGAGCACTATCATCATCATCATCTAACCTGACTTACGTAATCTAATATAGTTTCTTCTATATCCCCTCTAGCAACCACGTGATTCCAAGAGACCTAGACATCCAAAGTTTAGCTCACGTCCTTCAAGGTTATTCGTTTGGTCACATCAAAGACACCCTGGGCAAATTTCTGACGGCTGACCGGATCATCAGGTAAGGTCAACGATATATTCACTACGACATACTCCACCACGGTGTTCTAATATTTTACAGAATTTTAGGTAACATACTTTCGACAGTTTCAAACTTGAAAGAATGATTCTTTTGACATAGGTAATTGTGATGGCAAAGGTCTGGCAGAGCCAATGTGGATAGAATTTATATTGTACCCATTAAGTCGCACTTACGTTTTTGAAGTGAAACTTCTATATAGACGGGTTATTAATATTTTTCTATCACGAAAAAGCGTTACCAAGGTGTAACGTAAACGTAGACGATATATCGCGTGGAAATATTTGAAATAAACATTCGTTTAAACCATTCGATTTTCCACTCGTCCGTTGCGATTCGTTTTTCCACTTGTCCGTTGCGATTCGTTTTTCCACTTGTCCGTTGAAGTTTCACTTCTTCAATGTGTCCCAGAAGATATTTCAATTTTTTTTATTTATTTGACTGACGATTAAATAGATGCTCTTCGTTGAATTACGTGCAATATAACTACTAAGTAATAATTCTACCCAATTCCAGAATAGCAGCACATGGACTCCCTGCTCATGATATTTACGAGAGCTTTTTGGAGAGTGAAGAAGTAAAAATTGTAAGTTGATATTTTAATGTGCCCAAACAGGTAGCTTCGCATCACGTAGTAACTAAATTTATTTCCACATTCAGACTTCAACCTGATCGTTTGCAAATAACACAATTAAACTTTTAGGACTATAACAAGTATCTGAACTGGTACACGGATAAAACGCATTGGGGAAAGAAACAGAAGAAACTTCTGGAAGAACAGAAAGAATTCCAGCAGGTGTTAGAGAAATGGCAGCAGAAACAGAAGAAAAGGAAGAAACTTGTTAGTGCCCGCTCTGATACATCTACGAACATTTCCAAGTTATGAAATACTAACTACTATGCCTAAACTAGTTTGGCATTTTAGTTTGTCCACGAGGAAACTCCCAACGTTACTAAATGCACCCGAAACAATTGTTGAAACTAGTAACCGGAGTAACCCTTTCGCTTCCCTTCAGAATCTAAGCCGTTCATAATTAGTAATGCACCTAAAAGAATTGCTATTCTTTTTTGTCACACATTAAATAAACTTTTTTTAAATGGAACTGTGTAATCCATTGATTGATTTAAATTAAATAAACAACGATGCTGTAAGGTCTTTAAGATCTATTAAATTTTTTAAACTTTCCACCAATCAATGTTATTTTTAAACCTATTTTAGAACAGATAAATATAATGTAGGTATCTAATGTATTTCCGTAGATTTAAAATATTATAGGTTGTCCCTGAATCAGCAGATAAGCGGGGTGGTATTAGAGATAAGTACGTGAAGAGCGAATATAACGGATACGGAAGGGACGCAAACCGCTGAGGTGGCTGTATTTAGGTTTTTATTGCGGATAAATGCTAACTCTTTTGAAGGAGACAGGGTGACCATGTATTTGGGATAAGGCAAACATTCCAAATAATATATTACAAACGAATACCATACATACATAATACCAACGTTATAAATTATAATGTAGCTTTTTTAGTACAGTTGAATTTATTTTGAAAAGTTCAGAAGCTTATCTATGTTGTTAAGTAAGCTTATTTACTTAAGATTGTAGTTGTGTGGTATGCTAGATAGCATTCTACTTCTTATAATATCTATTGTGAAATTATTTTTTACGTGATACCAGCAGCAGTGCAGTATCTTGTATCTTCTTGAACGCTTAAACATGGAGCTCTCAGACGGGACATTTATAAGAAAGTATTTTTTTCATTTACTCTCTAATTATTATGTTTTAAGTCACGGTTTTTGTTTCACAAATTCACTCTTAATTATACTCGTGAAATAGGAGTAAGAATATAAACAAATATTCAGCCGAAGTTAGAGAATTTTGGGAACACTCAAACCACACATTGGAGGATTGAGAGCTCCAAATAAACCTTTATAAAATCAAAGTAAACCGTTAAAATCAATTGAGAAATTGGGCAATAGCTTTCACAAATTACGCACAATTTTTCCATATAAAATAGTTAAGCATACACGTAGTATATTTTGAGATACGAGGTTACAGTAATTTCTTAAGTTAGCGGATTGAGAGCTCCAGTTAATCGACCACAACTTTTTTACCATACGTTGCACAATTTTTTTATCTTCACCACGATGTTTTCACAATTTTTTCCTAAATTCCTCCTTGATTTTGAAAAAATCTGAGTAACTTTTAAAAAAGAGCCCTCAATCCACACGCACACTATCTTCTTCAGTCAGTATCTTCTTGCAGTGTCGGGGAGCCAGTAATGAACAAGTCCGTACGCGTCCCACTAAGTTTTTGGGTGACAACAAATCGGTGGTTTTAGATTTTTCCAGTGGTGATTTCATAAGGCCACAGAGTACTTAAACACTACGTTAATAAGGGTTGAACGAAGGCGGCCCGGCGGCGTGTTGAATATTTACATACATACCACATTTTATTAAGTAATAGTAATAACGCTACACATATCAAATATATCAAAGACAGACATAGCTTCAACCCATTAAAGGCTATCTGTTGAACACAGGTCTCTCCTCTTAAGGAGGCCTAGCCTAGGGCATACTCTACCACGCTGCTCCAGTGCAGATCGGTGAAGGGGGTTAGAGACCAACCCAAGTGTTGAAAGCTTTCATGCCCAGACAGACATACAAAACGTATTTATCCAAGTTAATTCGAAGTGATCTATCCTGGCCACCCTACACGACCCTTTTTAATATCGGAGTAACGTATTTGGAATTAATTTCGGCGTTTAAATATTGTCCATGGACTCGCTGTATGGCGGGCCTCTGATTATTGTTTGAGTTTCCCTCTTGTTACGACTGTTTGTTTTGCTCTGACTGCGCGGCACCACGCGGCACCGCGGGCAGGGGTCACGACCGCTGGGTAATACTAGCGATTGTTGACCCGTGAGCTGTCGGAGTTCGGTCTAGTATTAAATTGGTATAAAACAGATGGTGAAGTTAGCTTCACGTGATACAGCTTCGGTAGTATTAAGGTAATGTTAGTGGAGTAAAGTATTAGTAATTTTATGTAATTTTGGACTCATTTGGATTAGGAGGTTAGAAATGAAAATAAACTCGTCTACGCTAATGTTAATTTATTGTAATTATTGTAATTTCTAACTTTTTTAATATTGCACAAATTACCTAACACTTAAGCCCCGTATTCATGGTAAACATTTGTTTAAGAACAGTTGATCAACATTGTTGGTGAGCGGCGAGAATGTTGCTAGCAACTATGACGCTATCAACTCTGCAACATGCATTGTTGCCAGCAACATGTTGACAGCAATTCCGCAACACGTTGATTCAACTTTGTTGCTAAACAAATGTTTCCCATGAATACGGGGCTTTAATTACCACTTACTTAATTAACACGTAATTTCTAACTTTTTTAATATTGCACAAATTACCTAACACTGTAAGAGCTTATTTTAAGCTAATTAATAATGAAATGAATCATAATATCAAGCTTTTTTGAGTTTTCAAGTTTTCAAACAGAATAATGTATTATTTCTTTGGCACGCTCTGTAACTCTGTAGCCTATCGGCTTCATCGATTTTAGCTTGAGAGGTGCCGTAAGATTCGTGTAATTGTGACACTGGGTATATCAAAATTAAAAAAAAATTAAAATGGCCGATATTTGGCGCAATATTGTCTTCAAAAATTTTTTTCTCAAAACCTATCGAGTGGGGTATCGTATAGGTATTCAAAAATGATTTTTAGGTTCCTTTCATCATTTTTCATTTTAAGTAACAGTTTAGGATATAATTATAACTATTTAAAGTTGATAAACAACCATTCTCGCTAATTTATGACAACTTCGTCTAATAAAGAAGTCAATGAATCCTAAATCCTAACTAAAAAGTGTAAAATATAAAAATAAAATAAAATAAAAAACCGACTGCGTACAAAAACTAAAAAGAAAAAAATAAGCCCAATAGTTTAGAATGTTGTTAAAAGTAATACTAAACAACTAAACCATAGAAGGACCCTCCCTAAATGAAATTACAACATTGCGAATTTCTTCGTCTAAAAAGTCATGAATTCTAACTAAAAAGTGTAAAATAAAATAAAATAAATTCAATATTACATTAAAGATAATAAAACAAATAATTTAGTACAGGGTGCGGCAAAGAATCTTACTTTTTTGAAAAATCTACCAAACGGCAAGGGAGGTAGGGAGCTGGGAGGCTGTGCGTCCAAGAGGGTAGGTCCTCAATTTTTATTCCCCTCACAGCCAGTCTCGTAGATAGAGTAACTTTGTATATCTTATGTTTAAATGGCGTTACTGATTTAACGATTGCAAACTAGATGGCGTTAAACTCCAGTCGTGCGTCGGAGGCTCGAAGCTGACACACACAATTTTTATTAAGTTAGACAATCTCTATTAATTAATTGATATACAAGGTGTGTAAATTAGATACAAATGGTGAGATAAACCCAAATATTTGAACAATAGGACCCCTAGAAATAATAATTATACCCTCGTGGTCTTATTAGTAGGACAAAATAGTAAGACCACGAGAAAACCTGGCGGCATTGTTGAGAGCTCGGCGAAAAACTTCACGCATCGGAAACGTGAAGTGAAAATATGGTCATGTCGCGAGACGTGACCGCACGCTCAGAGAACGAATTACGACAAGCGCTGCTCTAACGTCACATGACGGGCTAATCACATTGCACGACATGACGCAGGCCGCTAAATTGGCCCGAAAAAAACGCTTCTGCGCAGCATGGAGCATCGATATATTAGAAGGAGCGCCTAGAGCGCCATCTCATATGAACGGAAAGTTGAAAAAGTGTTCAGCTGTATACAGAAAATAGAGGTTCCAATAATGGCCATTTTTGAATGGCGCTAGTGTGATACAAATAGCGAACCATGAATATAGCTGTAGACGGAGTGAAGTTTGCTGAGTCATGCCTAGTGCATCCGCAGCGCCACTCGTAATTTTACGCGTTTTTACAGATACTTTTCATAGACAGAGATGGTATTCCTTCTCCTCTATTTTCCATGCTGCGCAGGTAGGTCTCAGCGCTCAGGATGCCGCGTACTATCTATTATACATAACGGTTTCGACGCGATTGGGACATTATAAAGAAAACTTCAGATAGTTTGTTAACATACTGTTAATTTTATTTGAGTAAATACCTCTATAAATACAATAAATTAGTTGATTATTTTTCACAGGCAACACAATTCAGTCTTTAGTTACAGCGAAAATAATTAAAATTTTATTATACTGCTGACACACATACATGTCGATATCCTTCCACTCTATCATGCGATCTCAATAATCTATCAATAATCTCTGAATATTAGTAGAAACTATTAATTTTTTTGTAGTTGCAAAGGGAAGTATAAAAATGAAGATTATCGATGGTTACTTATATTAGTAAAAAACGGGCGTAACATAATCTTTTGAATGTTTGACAGTTGCTACGAGTAGATGGATCAGAGCCAACTGATTTGAGGATTACGGATAGAATGTTTTACGGACGGGCGTATGTCGGCTGGACCGAGTCTAATTATGAGTTTTTAATTTTTTTTTGTTTCCTCATCTTACTAAAGAGAAATAGATGTAATCATAGCAACTTAATATTCACATCAAAGGCATGCGAAAAGCACGACCGACACACAAAAGGACCATGCCCATATTAGTATGGAGCTGAAAGTCAGAAATGCCATGCAATGCCCAAATTGCAGCTCTATGTCATATGATAACTTTTAACAGTATTTATATGATATCTAGATTTAATGTCATATAAAGCACCGGTTCAAAAGATATTGGACATTAAACATGATAACTTCCTACTGGTCTTTTATACATTTTATCGTTTACAGACAGCATTGCTATTAGTTTTTCACTAGGAACTTAATTTTCTATTAATTTCATTTAAATTTTAATTTTTTATCCAGTGCTTCATATGATTTAAAATTAACAACATAATTCTAGTTTTTATTTATTAGAGCAATCTTGTAAAATACTTTATCTGGGCATTTCTGGGGCACAGATGGGCATTGTCCTTTTAACATTCAAATTCCGATATTTAAACGTACACAAGCATTATTTTTTTCATTTGTCATTCGGGGAACTAGAAACTTGAACGAACGCGCAACTAGGAACAAGAGATTTTAACAAACTAGACTAAATATCAGGATCATTACACCGATAATACCGAAATAAGCGAAAGTGAATAGCTACGCCGCAATACGTGTATATTTTTTCTTTTTCTTTTTCTTTTTTATCTTTTTTTCTTTTTTTTTCTTTTTTTATTTATTTATTCCCCCGCAGTAGGTTTGGTACCTGTGTCGCGGGTGGCATGGGTGGCATGACCCAAGTACAAATATTTATCAGTTACATAAATATCTGTCCCGGCCCGGAATCGAACCCGGGACCCCTCGCTTTTCAGGCAGGATCACTACACCAACTAGCCTACAAGGTCTCAAGCATTGGTGACGCGTCTAATATTAAGAGCTCTCATAATTATGTTGAGCATGTGTTAGTGCAATAATATATTTGATTATGTTTATCATCGCGGACATTTTATCTGTAACTGGGTATTTATGATTTTGGTATTTTATACCAATATTTTGACCTAATTTCCTGGATCAAGATAAGGCTGCAATGGCGGGAAAATCTTGACAGCTGTCACTTGTCTAAAATGACAGATAAGTCAACTTTGCATCTTCATTTTTCTGTTTAAAAACAGCCTGTCACCTTGACTCACGAAAAAGATATCGGTATTGAATGCAAAACCAGTAGATACCCATTACATTAGCCACAGCCCATCAATACTCCCTAGTAACCTTGCCCTTCTCATTACACTTGGCAAACTGATGCGGCTCGGAAACGGCCTTGGAATCTTGCCTGTTGGCGCCGCCGCGCTCGACGCGCAAGTCGTCGTGCTGCACCTCGCCCACATGCCCATCGATCATCTTCTGGCGTTCCTCTTCCAGTTCTGCCAGCCTGGTACAGAAAATTAAAACCTAGAGAACCCGTTTCATCAAATTCAACCGTAAGTATCAGTGTTACAGTACGGCCGCTGTAACTTGGCGCGTCTGAACATAGGCTTTGCGCATGTAAGACAGAGATGGCAACACGAACATGCTAACGTGTGACTGAGACACAATACACCGCATATCGAGTATTGACGAATTATGTTACTGCGCAGCCTTCTGCACGAAGTTCAGACGCGCCAAGATACAGCGGCCGAACTGTACTTCACGTTATAATATGCATGTGTGTAATGTTTTTTTTTTTTTTTTTTTAATAATTTAGTTTTACTAATTTTATGTGTTTCTAATGTATATTTATAAAAAATTGTTTTCTGCACTCCTACTCCAAACTTTAACTGTGCCAATGTCTTACTCCGTCCGCGCAATTGTTGTAATAAAGCGTACAACGTTTTTGCTCACATATTAATTTGTAGGAATAATAATGGACTGCGCGCACTAGATATTTTATTAGATAGTTCCCCCTTTGCTTCCCATAACAATTATTATGAAAGTGACGACGGACGATAAAATATTTAGATTTTTCACTGAATATATCCTTTTTCATAAAATCGATAGTTTTGTTGTAAAAATCGATCGTTGAAATTATTCATTCGAATTATTATATATATATATATTAATAGTAACATACGTTAGATTAATGATTTTCTTACCCCAGAGTTGTATGGGAGTTTGGCGATCTCCTTTCTATTCATTTAATATAAAATATTTTCTATATATTTCCACTTACGATTTGTAAGGATAATGTTTAGTGCCTTTAGTGGAGGACCGTTTATTAGTCAATTAGACGATCTCTAATGCCCCTGCCACATCTGCGGTAACATAACGGAGCCACGCCGGAATGCGCTTACTTAGCGCACTAAGCCGCAGGAATGGTCAACAAAATTAATATCATTTGATGTATGGCAGAAACTGCCGCCCAAAGAGGCCACGCCCTTAGCACGCTAAACTGTTGCCAAATCTGCGTAATGTCATTTGTAACGTGAATGTAAAAAGCGATATGGACTACTTTACTTCCGTATCACCAACGAGAATAAAGGGGCTACCCTTTATTGAACTTGTTAAGAATGATAGTTTTTCCTTCCACTGCAGTGGTATGGAGAATTATTTATTTTTTAGTTTTAATAATTTTTTTTGTATTTGTTTTTTATTGATTTTATTATTTCTCTTTTACAGTCTCTTTTGAATTTATGCACGCATAGATACCCTCTATGTATTACTTATGTTTCCTTATAATTAGGTTGCCTGGAAGAAATCGCTACGAAGCGATAAGTCCGCCTGTTGTTTTGTACCTCTTAATTATTCTGTTCTCCTAGTATGATTGTTTATTCTGTGTGCAAACAATAAAGAGTTATCTATCTATCGATCTAAACCCTTACCAAGGCTCATCATATTGTTTAAACTGGTGCCAGTTCCTCCCAGCTTCCTCCTTGCGTTCGGCGTCGTGGCGCCGCGTGTTGCCCGCGATCTGCGCCTGCAGGTCCAGGGAGTACTGGTGGTTCCTCTCCTTCTTCTTGCATTCCTTCCCACGCTCGATCTCGTCGCCCGCTGCCATTTGAGCTTTGGCCTGGAATTTTTTGGTTGTGGCAGTGAGGCGTGAGAGTTTGCGAAACTTACGTTTGATTTAAACACCTATGAAGAGTAGTTTATGATTTGTATTTAATTTAAACAAAATTCAGTCACATTTTTATTACGAAAAATGCATTAAGATAGAGATAATTTCATTTAAAAGTCACGCAAAATATCGATATTGAACATTTTCATAATGTCGATAAGAACAGCAATATCCAGGCAATATTTGGGCATTTGAGTTGTCAAAGTAGTCCGTCGAATTATGGATTCGACAGTCGATAAATATAACATATACATAAGGGTTCCAAAAGGGAGGGGGTGTTCTCAAAATCTACATGTCCTTATCGGGGTTTAATTTAATTCTTACGTCTTACTTTGTAAGTTCAAATTAAAAAAGGGTGCGTATGCTTTGCATATGCTTTGCTTTGCGCATGAGAAGTCATACTTCTTTGACATAATTAAATAAATATTTAATTTAATATAATTATCTTTCAAAAACTATTTTGTGTTAAATAAAAACAAGAAATATTCATCATAAATTATCTGAACAAATATTACTTGTGTACTACCTATGTTTACACAAGAACAAATTAGATGACGTTGTTCGTGAAGCTGAATCACGCTGTTGAGACTCTGTGAGATTTGTATAAGTAATAACTAGAGTCCGACCGAAACTGGTTTTTCAGCCGAAACCGAAACCGAAACCGAACTTTCGGTCTTAGTTCCAGTTTCGGCCGAAACCGAAACCGAAACCGAAACTTAGGGTGAGGCCAGACGAGCGTATTTTTTTGAGCTGCTCATTTATGTACTCAACTGGAAAAAGCAGGGTAAAGGAGCTGAATTTTTAAATTTAAAAAAAAGGTCAAAATCTCGAAAACGGTGACAACTTTACAAAGGTCACTTTTTAACATTTGGTAGATCAACCCTCAAGCTACCTATCTCCTAACGTTGATCCACTACTTACGAGACACGCTGATAGGTACTGTAATCTAGCATGTTATTTTACACATTTGTATACTAGTAACTGTCCTCGCTTTACTTCGGTAAACTTAATACACACACAGCAAAAATTAAAAAAAAGTGTATCGACGACCGTTGTGGCGCAATGGTTACCATGCGGGATCGCCGCGCCAAAGGTCCTGGGTTTGATTCCCAGCGAGGCGGAAATTTGAATGATGAGTTTGAATTTTTGTTCTCGGTCTGCGTGTGAGTGTTCGTGTCTTTGTGTGTTACCCATGGCACTCACGATACAGGGAGTCTTAGTGTGGGGGCTGGGGCTATGCGTGTGAAGCGTTATTATTTAAAGCGTTATGGATGGACAGTATTTTTAAAAAGACGTAACTATTTTATTTGTGTAACGATTGAAATAAAACATAAACATTAAATATGAACCCCATTTTACTAAAATACATTCGTGAAAACCGCATCCAAATTGATTTAGCCGTTTTTTTTAATTACCTGGAACAAACGCACATACATACAGACGAAAATTCAAACAAAATAAAATTGCTATGGTATCTATTGCGTTTACAAACATCCCTCGTGATAGTTTTTCTCGAATATCTTCCATGTATAGCCATAATATACATATATTACGACCAGTTACCGTTTTACTATAATTATGTATGGATGATTTGGGATTTAGGACTTTGAAAGTTCTACTAGTCCCTCGCTCTAGTGCCTTCGCTTTGCTGCGGTAAACCTTTCGGTAAGCCCTCACTCAATAAATATGTGGGCAAAATTGACATTACTTAATTTGTTTGTGAACCCACTGCTCAACCTATGCCTATCCAAATGCCTTGTAAAATTAAAGTCTTCTCTTGGAAAGTTAGCGACCACGGGTTAGTCGCAATTCGCGAAGATAGCTGAACGACGCACGACAATTCACGAACACTGAGTTTCGGTTTCGGTTTCGGCCAAATTTGGTCAAAACCGAAACCGAAACCGAAACTAGATTTTTTGGCCGAAACTGGCAGAAACCGAAACCGAAACCGAAACTTCGGTCGGTCTCTAGTAATAACATTAAATTTTAAAAGAGGTAAAGATAAAAGCTAGCGCTATCTATCCAGTGCTTTCATACCCCCTCCATGGCATCATCGGGTTTTGCAAGTCACATAAGAAGTATAACTTCAAAAAGGAATGTTTAATATGTTAAGTAACATAAAATAATGTAAAACCTAATGTTAAATATGTTATGTTATGTAAAGTGCGTGTGCGTGCATGTCTTACATCCTCGCATACCTCCCGCGTAAACTCTGCCTCCTGGTGAGCCAGTTCCCTAGCGGCTCCCTCGCGGTACTTCAACTGAGCCGACACCGCCTTTTTATCCTCAACTCGGTACTTCTCCATCTTCACCTGTTCCGCGATGTCGTCTTGCTCGTTCTTCTCCTGACACTCCTGCTTTTGGTGAAGCAAGAGAACGTCCTCGCGTTTTTGACGAGCCGTCTGTAAATTTGATAAAGGGTTACATTAGTCATATATGTAGTAGTTAACGTGCGTCGCCTGGTGCCGGCTGACTTGGGAAAGAGACTTCGCATGTGAGAGTTGATTTTTGCGACAAAAATAAAAATATACCTTAATTGTATGAAGATAGGGTAGAATTTCAACAAAGCTCATTGTGGCTACATTAATTCTTGACAAAAAATAACCAAATTCAAAATAACTCAAAAACTATTTGTCTGATCTCGCTCAAATTTAAGTGGGACCACATGAAAAGCACCAGCTTTCGATTAAAAGAAGAATCATCAAAATTGGTTCACAGAAAGCGACGTCTTGCATCCACCATGACAGAGGACGCCCTCACTAGGCAAGTTCATACTTCCACCCTTTAGTCGTCTCGGGTGTTCGTAGTAGCAAACGATCGTCGCTACGAGCTCCCGGATGACGGCAAGGCGCTCCTTACTGCCAAGAACGCAGCTACCCGTAGGTTCGACAGATGTCCGAATCCGGATAATCGGAGAAATCTGAATTTTCACAGGAGGAGGATAAAGGAATACATGAGTAAAATTCGAAATACGAAATGGGACAACCTGATGGAGAGGATCGCACATTCACACACCGCCTACTGGCAACTGGCGAGATCCCTCCGACCAGAGACTGCTCAGTCAATGCCTCCATTGACTCGTCCAAATCTACCACCCGCGTTCGACGACCTAGATAAGGTCGAATGGCCTGCCCGACAGTCTTGAAAGCCAATCCCACTCCCAGCAAGCAACCCACAGACCAATCCCAGATCGTCCCAGTTGAAAGCGAGATAGAGGCTTGGCTCGCCCGATCGCCCGCCGGTAACCCACTACAGCCCATTATCTTTGACGAAAGGCGCGTCACTTTTAAGTCCATGCTAGCCCTGCTCTTAGCAATTTTTATCGCTGTCCCATTCACCTGCACCTTCCCAGACGCCTGGAAAGAGGCTGAGGTAATAAGCATTCATAAGCCCAGTAAACCTAAAAACCAGCCTTAGAATTTACTAAATACGTTTGAAAAAATCTACAAAAAGATACGGCTCAGCCGCCTCAAGGCGGTCACGTATTCCAAAAACCTCATAATGGATGAGCAATTCGGCTTCAGAGCCAAACACTCGTGTGTTCAACAGGTACACTGAATAACGGAGCACATCCTTGAAGGCTAAAATCGCAAAAGGACCAGAGGAACGGGTGCCCTCTTCTTTGACATGGCCAAATCGTTCGACCAAGTCTGGCATAGCGGCTTGATTTACAAGCTTTACGAAATGAGAGTACCAGACAGACTCGTACACATCATGTGGCGACGAGGTTCCATTTTCTATACGGCCACCACAAGGCATTCCCGCGTGAGTGGCCATCCTACCCCGATGTCCTCCAACAGGCGACGTCCTAAGCCGAGGTCCGAACCCCACAGGGCACTCCCCTTAGGACGTCGCATGCCCCTACTTCACGAAGTGAAAAGGTATCACTCCCACCTCGCAAATATGTCTTCTCGGCTGAGCCTCTCCTTTTCGTCCGCGTGAAGCTAGTGAAGGCCTAAGGGGCAACAGCAACTATCCATTCGAAAAAAAAATGTCCCTAGAAATGCATTAAACCTTATCGTCGTTCAAGTAAGGTTTATTTCTTTTCGTCGAATAAAAGTACCAAGCATGCCGAGCTGCCAGTGGGCGCAGGCCCTTTATGTCCATTTAGCAGATAGACTAAATGACTGATTGTGATTTGGGTATCAGTATAAAATGATTGCGAGGCCAATATTGGACACCTCAACTTTAAATTACGTTAAAACTAAAAAGCCTCACTGAATCTGCTAATAGTTTGTCTCCCAATATTTCGGAATGTTCTCCTCTCAAATTGATCTTTCTTTCCCTCTCTGCTACACTGAAAGAAAATAATAAATTTAAGTACACCATTTACATACAAGAACTATGGAAATCAATTATTGTGATCTAACAGTGAACTATAAAGAGTTGTTACAAAGATGTATTATCATTAACGATAATTAGCAAATATAAATCCTCTATATTACATGTCCCATAAGAATTCGATATATCCTGAAAATAATTTAAATGATTGCCTTAGCCTGCCTAAATGCCAAGTTTGGAATACCTAATAATTTTATTGGCTTCGACTCATTAATGGCCCACAACTGGGCACGGGTCTCTCCTCTGAATAATTTTATTACCAACTTAAAACCTAATATATAAAAGTAAGTCAGTCGGGACATTTTATGTTTTACTCCATATTATTATAATACAGCTGAAGAGTGTTTGTTTGAACACACTTATTTCTAGAACTACTAGGATTTGATGAATTCATTTTTATATGATATCCAGATTCATGACGAAGGCTATATTGCTTTAGGGGTATCTAAACACGCGTAGCGTGTAAGCCAATTTCTAGCTATAACAGAATTGGCGAGCAGCACCGTGTGTAATATTACACGAACCATTTGGAGCCACTTTTGACCACCTCATAACTCAAAAACTATTCAACATAAACCTGTCAAATTTGGCTCATGTACTGAGACTTGCGAAATACATATGTGTTCCAAATTTCATAAACACATCTCAAACGGTTATTTAGATATTAACGTTCAAAAATCGTCATTTTTATCACTCACTGACCTATAGATCAAAACTCTAACCCAGGTGACCTAGAAAGTTAAAATTTGACATGCAGATAGGTAGTCGGGTTAATACAAAGGAATAAATCTGAAAATAGTAAATTTTTATCATTTTATTATATTTTTTCAAAAAATTGATTCTATTAGGAACACTTATAACGCCTGAAATTTATGAACAGCAATCAAAATTGATGACAGTTGGTCATTTTGTGGAATATATAACGAGTGGAATATATAACAGTTGGTTGATTCCTCTTTAAAAAAATTCTCTTTTTACAACGTTAAAAGACGTTTCATCTTTTTACTACGTAAATTGCATAATGAGTCGTACAACTAAATTACTGGTGGGTGACAGTGACACACCAACCTTATATCGTATCATATCATCCCAATGCCTCCCGATGGAAGCTGCCTATTCCATTCAATCTAGACACTCTACACAAATACAAATAGACAATCTAGACAAAAAGTAATGATATCCCATCAAAAACATAAATGTAAAGTAAAAGCCAATTAAAAAAAAAAAGAATTGAGATCTAAATGGGTGCCAAGTTCTGTGTAAAAAAGCCTAAAATTTTAGTCACAAGAACATATAGTTCAAGCTTTACATTTGAATTGGCTAGTTTTCATTAGTTAGCAACCAACAAACCAAATTTTAGAAAAATCACATAGGTCATCAACCTAACAGACTTAACGAAGATAATAAAATTATACAAACATAATATAGCCTAGGTAGGTATGTGAAAACTAACCAAGTCAAATGTGGAGCTTGAATTACATGTTCTTGTGACTAAAATTTTAGGCTTTTCTACACAGAACTTGGCACCCATTTAGATCTCAATTCTTTTTTTTTTAAATTGGCTTTTACTTTACATTTATGTTTTTGATGGGATAGGTATTAAGACGCAGGTATCCAAAACGATGCGAGGATGGAATCATAAACATTAAATGTTATTAAATTTTACATATACATACACGGCTGCATCACGATCGCCTTCTACATGCGCCTGAGCTTCTATCTCCCCCTCCTCTATGTCGATCATCTCTTTCTGGTTCTCCTTCCAAGCTTGCTGGGCTTCCTGACACGTCACCATCTCGTCATGCATCTTTTCAGTCTGATCGTGTATGTACTGTAACGCCCTGGAAATATTATGTAATAAAATAGTAAAGGTCTCAATATAGAGCCTTGAACCATTCCTATCGTGAAGGGTATTCCAGGCGATTACTAGAAATCCGTTCAAAAAATTATGGTTTATTTAGTTTGAGAGGCTTTTGTACGTTAGTATATAAGTTCATTGGCTTTCCTGCATTAATATCATCTCATATCATCATCATCATCATCATTGATATGATGATCATCATGATGATATGAGATATGATTAATGCTACTAGCAAAATATTCTAATAGATTATCTATCTATCTATCTATCTATCTATCTAACAGCCTTTTAAAGTCCACTGCTGGACATAGGCCTCCCCTAATTGGCGCCACTCCGACTGAATCCAGCGGCTTCCCGCCGTCTTCTTCAGGTCATCAGTCCACCTGGTCGGGGAGCGACCAGTGCTCCTTTTACAGAGACGTGGCCGCCATTCGAGGACTTTTCGACCCCATCGGTTATCTAACATATTATTTTAACATATTATTCGAACAATGTGGCCTGCCCATTGCCACTTCAGCCAGCTAACTCTGCGAGTTCTGATAATATCGGAGGATGTTTTATTTTTTTGGTACAAGTTCACTTATGTGGCGATAAAATCTACAATGACAAATACCTCTGATCCTGATCAGCCATGGTCCTGTAGATGCCCTCCCGCACCTTATTTTCAATGAGCTTGTCCTCATACTGGCACTGTCTCTCGCGCTGATTACTCGCCAGCTGCTGGTGCAGCTCCTTCGAGTACTGCGCGTTCCTGTCCATCTTCTCTCGTCTCTCTTGGTCAGTGGTCTCCAGGTCGTTGTAGATCGCGCTCGACATAGCTCGGTTCGCTTGGCTCTCTTCTACCTGTAGACGGGATGTTGTCCATATAGTAATACGTGAAGAGAATCCTTTGTACACTTCTTCGGCCGGTCCATAGATTAATGGCCGGTCTCAATTAACAGATGCAGCGTGACCACTTTTAAATGAGGGAATCTACCAGAGACACTGCTAAAATCTACTGAAATCTACTAGGTCGCATTTTAAAATCTACTAATAGTTTTTAGAATAATATTTGAGCCGTTTTGGGTAGATACGATTTGAAATAATACATTTGTTAATGAACCCTACATTTAATCAATCACATTTTTGATGTTTTGCTGAAGCACTTTGCTCTTTGATAAACGCAAATCTTGCTAAATTTTTAGAATTACAAGCTTTACAATAAGCATTATTGTGATCTTTTTTTTTTAAGCCACTTTGTAAATAATGGGTTTTCTTCCCACTCTGCACGTTATGTTTGATCGTATCTTCTTTTCATTTTAAATAACATAAATGTATGATTCCGCGAAAGCAAACAATACATATGAACGAAAACGACTAAATAAAACTGTGTCTATCATTACAGGAGCAACTTGAAAATGATTTAATTGTAAGTTGAAATACCTATTTTATAAAAATTGTCTTTATCTATTGGAAAATTAAATTCAATTTGTTATGCCCACAGTAAATTTCATTCAATAATAAGGGAATCCTCCAAATCACTTTCGTGCCAACTGTAAAATTAAAACTTTTTGGACATGGATGCTTGGTTTTAAGCCTAATATTCTTTGATAGCGAATTAATACCAAAACCTACCGATGTTTCTCATTTCTACTAAATTCTACTAACATATTTTATCCCTACTAGATTATTGTTTTATTTGCTTCAAATCTACTAAAAAAGTAGAAATCTACTAAAAGTGGTCACACTGAACAGATGGAAGACTGTGGATTATGCTAATAATGCTACCATTAGTATGTTATCTGTCATAACTCATAATTGTCAATTTTTCAGACGCAAAAATTGACAATTAAGACAGATAACATACATACTAATAATAACCGCTCATTTACACGCGCGTGTCGCGGACCGTCTCGTGGCGCGTCCGTAAGCCACGCCCCCTACGCGCGTGTGAACACCGCGCGAGCGCTCGCGCGAGCCCCTTTGGCGCGCGCCTACAAAACCGCTCCCGACGCGAGCCCGCGAGCCACGAGACGCGCCGCTGTCTGGTCCGCGAGCTCCCTGCTCACAAGCGCGCGTCTCGCGGATTGTCTCGCGGCTCGCGCGCGCGTGTAAATGGGGTATAATAATTGTCAATTTTTCAGACGCAAAAATTGACAAATATGACAGATACTAATGGTAGCCCCACAGACCTATATATGTCTGTGGGTAGCCCTATCCACAGTCTTCCATCTGTTAACTTAGTACATTATTGAGACCGGCCGTAAGAGGGATATAGAAATCTGATCTAATATCTCTTTTAGGTGTTTTGGAAACAGAAAAATCAGTCGATCGTCACATCGCACGTCACAAGCGACGCCATGACACTCTGAAATGTTTTGGTGCGAATTTTAGACTTATTTTTATTAAAGTGTATTTATTTTATATTTAACCTTTATTTTTTGCTGAAATATGATATACGTTGTGATTATAATAATATATTTCTCAACATTATAGAATAGAATTTCAAAATCGGTCATTGATACGGCGCGGTGGCGCGATGGCGGTAGCTACGCCCTTGCACAGCCAGGGGCACAACAGAATCAAGGGACACTTACCAGCAGGACCCTTTTCATTGGGGGCCGCAAATCACATGAAACTAAACTTTATAACACTAAAAATATAGAATAATAACCTGGAGTGGGTGGGTGTCCGTATTAATTAGGTATCTAGATGGCTACTCTATGCATTTTATAGCACACAAGCGGCCAAGTCGTATCGGATTCTATTAAATAATAAATAAACGCTCAGGCTCATACCTCCGACCGAGGATTGCCGGTTGCCGGTCGGTTGGCTTGGACAACACAAACAAGACGACACAAATACCCACAACCACCACACCACAAAAATCAATCTTTTATCTATCACACAAACGTCTGCCCTGGCTGGAAATCAAACCCGGGACCCCTAGCTTAGCAACCTTGTTGCTAACAACTAAGCTAGTTCAAAAAATAATAAGTAGGTCAGTAACAAAAAAGCGGAGCCGGAGCGTTTGCGGTTATTTCGCTACTGCCACAGAGTACTTAATCATGGCTACTGCGCAGTGCAATATTTGCAAAAAAAAAAACTAAAAAAAATGTTTTAGGCACCTTGAATTTTTTAAATTAATACATTAGTTTAGCATTTACACAATCCAAAAATAAAGTTCCCAGACTCTTGTCAGTTATAACTTTTAAAGTAAATTTAACATACTTCGCAGTAACGAAATAACGGTACATAATAACGGCAAACTGCCGCAAACGGTCTATCAGACTCAACGTTCCAGATTCGCACCTTGATAAATTATGATTTTGACACAATTTCGACGTGCCCTAAAAATGTTCCCTAAATTCGTCACGAACTTTCCGCTTTGACCATAAAAGTAGAGATGTTGTTGAGCCTGTAGATATGTGTAGGTGTACATACTACAACTTCCGTATGCCTATTCCTTTTGTGCAATCAATTACTTACCTTGATAGATAGGCTGGTTGAAGAAATACAGTCTACACACACAGGAAAGAGTTTATTGCACAAAACAGAAATAATAACGTTAGGACTTAAAAGTAATGAATGACAGACTGAGTACAGCAGAAATTGACAGCGATAAGTTAAACACGTAAACAAACCGCGGTGAACCAAGTCGGAATGAATACGTGACCGGTGACGCGTCGCGCGTGGAAAGCTACTCGAGAGAATTGTCCGATGCGTAATTGTGCGTAGTCGGATTGCGCAGCCGCGCAGGTATACGATTAGAGGACTCGGAAGTCGGAGGCACTCGGAGGGGACATTGACTAAAATAAATTACAAAGTACGCAATTAATGTATTCTTAACACTTCTTACTAGGCATATTGTTATTACACAATAATGCAATATTATAATTATTTAACTTACGATATAATTCAGGTTATTTCCAGACATAACATTTAAACAAAGTTTTATTATTTTCACGACCCTGTAGCCTAGCTGTTGGTGACTAGTTGGCGACTAGCGACCCTGCGTGCGAAGCGAGAGGTCCCGGGTTCGATTCCCGGCCGGGGCCGATATTTATGTGACAGATATATATTTGTACTCGGGTCATGGGTGTGATTGTGATGTGTTATATGTGATGTGTTATGTGTGCCACCCGCGACTATGGAAATTTCCGATGCGGCTGAGTTTACATTATATAGAGATATAGAGATTAATAGTTTTCGAAAAAAAGTGAGAATTAATTGGTTAATTAATTGTTTTTTTTTGTCACGCCAGCGTAGACTCCCGTCGAGTCACCCGTGAATCCTTGGGGTGGTTCCCTGGACCACTTTGGGAACTAAGGACCTAACACCTTATTATTAAGACCTTATCATTATACTCGTTGATAAGTATCTAGTGCTGCAGATCACTGCAGACATGCATACCCTGCTCGAAGTTTCTTCTGTAACACGGGTTCAAGACTGAAAATCAGAACTTCGAACAATCCAACGCCAACCTTAATACTTGTCAATCTATATAAAGGTACCTACTATAGTTCAAATGTTTTTTAGGCTAAGGAACCAATCATACATACATACAAGATACGCGCGAAAAACATAACCCTTCTTAGCAATCTGGTAAAAACGCGTCCAATAAGGGCCACCCTTAAGCTGCCGTAGCCTAGGATAAATAATGAAAGATTATTTGAACTCAGCAAACTTCACTCCGTCTACAGCAGCTATGTTCATATCGTAGTTATTCCGACACCAGCGCCATTGTGGTAGGTATTAGAACCTCTATTTTCAGTATACAGCTGGACACTTTTTCAACTTTCCCCCATATGAGATGGCTCACCTTAGCTCATGATACTCCAACCTCACGTCATACCACCAAATTGGCCCGAAATATCGCTTCTGCGCAGGAAGGTCTCAGCGCTCAGGATGCCGCGTACTATCTACTATACATAACGGTTTGCGACGCGATTGGGACATTATAAATAAAACTTCAGATAGTTTGTTAACATACTGTTAATTTTATTTGAGTAAATAGCTCTATCAATACTATAAATTAGTTGATCATTTTTCCACAGGCAACACAATTCAGTCTTAGTTACAGCGAAAATAATTAAAATTTTATTATACTGCTGACACACACACATGTCGATATCCTTCCACTCTATCATGCGATCTCAATAATCTATCTATCAATAATCTGAATATTAGTAGAAACTAAGTAAATTTTTATAGTTGCAAAGGCAACTAAAGATTATCGAGGGTTACATTATTAAAAAAAACCGGCCAAGTGCGAGTCAGACTCGCGCACGAAGGGTTCCGTACCATTATCTATACATTCTAAATATTTTGTGAATATTTCAAGCGTCTACCTGTTGCCCCGTTATTAATATCGAGCAAAAAAATCGCACTTGTTGTATGGGAGCCCCACTTAAATATTTATTTTACATATTCTGTTTTTGGTATTTGTTGTTATAGCGGCAAAAAAATACATTATCTGTGAAAATTTCAACTGTCTAGCTATCACGGTTCATGAGATACAGCCTGGAGACAGACAAACAGACAGAGAGTGGAGTCTTAGTAATAGGGTACCGTTTTTATTCTTTAGGTACGGAACCCTAAAACCGGCCGTAACATAATGTTTTGAATGTTTGACAGTTGTTAGATGGATCAGAGCCAACTGATTTGAGGATTTTACGGACAGGCGTATGTCAACTGGACCGAGTGTAATTGCTATTTTTTTTTTGTTTCCTCATCTTACTAAAGAGAAATAGATGGAAATAATCAGAGCAACTTAATATTAACATCAAAGGCATGCGAAAAGCACGACCGACAAAAAAAAATTAACATTCGAACTCCAATGTTTAAATGTACACAAGCAATTTTTTTTTTCATTTGTTATTCGAACTAGAAACTTGAATAAATGCACATCTAGGAATCATTACACCGAAAGTATCGAAATAAGCGAATAAATAGGCACGCCGCAATACGTGTATATCTCAAGCATTGGTGACGCTTCTAATATTACAAGCTCTCATACATAATAATTATGTTGAGCATGTGTTAGTGCAATAACATATTTGATTATGTTTATCATCGCGGACATTTTAACTGTAAGTGGGTATTTACGATTTTTGTAATTTATCCCGTCATTTCGACCTTCGTGGATCAGGAGGCTATTCTCTAAAATACAAACTCGAAATGGAAGCTCACTCAAGTGAGACTCGAAAACGAACTTGTATCATCTTGATATGTCATTCTCTAATGATCTAGTACGCACTTGCGAAGTGAAGTGAGTCTCGAACTCGAACTTCAAAGGACTAAAGATAGGAATTTTGACACTCATCGCGGATTCCGCTGTCGAGTTACAAAACAGAATAGCCTAACTTGACATGACATGACAGATCAGCCTGTCAACTTTGCATCTTCATTTCTCTGTATGTACACAGCCTAGCCTTGACCATGAGCTACGCAAAAGACCGAAATGTCAGTATAAAATACAAAAACCGTGAGTACCCATCACATTAGCCCCTAGCCCATCAGTACTCCCTAATAACCTTGCACTGGTCATTACACTTGGCGAACCGTTGCGGGCTGTCGGAAACAGCCAGGGATTCAATGTCCAACTCGGCCAAGTCTTGCCGGTCAGCGCCGGCGCGGACTGCAGGCAAATCGTCGTGTTGCACCACGCCCGCTTGCAAGTACCCGATGAGAGGTGGCACGTGCTCTTCGATAATCTTCTTGCGTTCCTCTTCCACTTCTGACATCCTGGTATGCAAAATGAAAACTGTATGTAAGAATAAGACGCTAAACGCTTACACAATCATAACCTTTACTCAATCGGACTGTTACATGAACAACCCAAATAGTGTGCTCTGGATTGAGGGCCCACTTTTTTTTATTACTTATAGGGGATTTGGTTAAAATTATTTAATTCTTAAAGCAAATACCTATAAGTTTCTTAAACGTGAATCAAAGCTGTTATGGGCAAATGTTTTGGGCCCTCAGTTCAAATGCCTACATAAAGTGGCATATAAATCTCAGAAAGGTACTACTACTTCATCAAACCCTTAGGGGCCATCCATATTTTACGTCACACGTTAGGGGGGATGGGGGGGTCGATGTAGTGTGACATAGTGTGACAAGGGGTGGGAGGGGGTCCTAAATTTCTTGACGTCACATTTCAAAATCGAATAACTGGTAAATATTAAAAAAACAATTAATGGAAATAAAACTTATTTCGGAACTGTTGTTTTAATTTAATAATTTCTACGTGTAAAATTTCATATGTGACGTCACACTAGGGGGGGAGGTCTCACAAATGTGACCAGCTGTGACAAGGAGGGGGGAGGGGTCAAAAAGTCATGAAATTAGTGTGACCTAATTTATGGACCCTTACCAAGCCTCATCACGATCAAACTATGTCTGTCTGTCAACCTTTATCAAACCCTTACCAAGCCTCATCATGTTGGAACTGCTGCCTGTCCCGCTCCGCCTCCTGCTCGCGGTCGGCGGCGCGGCGGCGCGCGTTGTCCGCTATCTGCGCCTGCAGGTCCAGGAAGTACTGGTGGTTTTTCTCTTTCTTCTTGCGTTCCTTCTCACGCTCGATCTCGTCTTCCGTTGCCATTTGGGCTTCGGCCTGGAAGTTTTGGTTGTAAGATAAAGTTAAGAGTAGGTTGCGTTTGAGTTATAAGTAACAGCCAAATTGAAATCAAGACTATTTAGTCTTGGAGCTTTGCTTAGGACAGACGGACGGACATGACGAAACTATAAGGTTTCCGATTCTACTTCGGAACCCTAAAAAGTATATTATCTGATACTTTTACACAGATATTGATATTATGAACCCAGAATATTATTTTTCTTCGAATTTTATTTTCTTCTTCCTTTTCCAATATGCAGGCTATTACAATTATAGTTGAATCAATGTCACCGCACCGTTTCACATTTAAGATTAGGTTAGCAAAAAGTGTTGACAATACCACAGAAATAATAGTACTTATAATAAGCAATACTAAATATTGCTTACGGCGCGTACGGCGCTAATGTGCGAGGCTATCAGTAAATGCGGCGAGTGCGGTGCGTGCAGCGCGTACGATGCTGACATGTGCGATCACCATTACGCAATATTTTTGAAATGTGACAAAAAATACGTCTAATTATGAGTTTTAAGTAAATTAAAGTAAACGTGTTAAGTAAGATAAAGGAATGTTAAATATGTTAAATAACAAAGTAACGTAAAACCTAATGTTAAACATGTTAAGTAAAGTGCGTGTGCGTGCGTGTACATACATCCTCCCATACCTCCCGCCTAAACTCCGCCTCCTGGTGAGCCAGTTCCCTAGCGGCTCCCTCGCGGTACTTCAGCTGAGCCGAGACCGCCTCGTTATTCTCAACCCGGTACTTCTCCATCTTCACCCGCTCCGCGATGTCGTCTTGCACGTTCTTCTCCAGAAACTCTTGCTCTTGGAGAAGCGTGATAATGTCCTCGCGTTTTTGACGAGCCGTCTGTAAATTTGATAAAGGGTTTCATCAGTTATATAGTAGTAGTCTGCGTGCGTCGTCGTATGCGACACTTCGCATGTGAGTTGATTTTTGCTAAAAAAATAAAAATATACCTTAATTGTATGACAACAAGGTATAATTTCAAAAAAGCTCATCGTGGCTACAACAACAGAGTGCCAATGTCCCTAAATGCATTAAAACCTTAACGTCACTCAAGTAAGGTTTATTTCTTTTTGTCGAATAACTGTGCCTAAGCATGCCGCGCCGCCAGTGGGCGCAGGCCCTTAGTGTCCATTTAACAGACTAACACCCCAACTCAGTCACATAATAGTTACTTAAATCGCTTCTTAGTATAGAATCACAAAAATTCACTCCCAAAGTCAGTTTACAGACAATTATAGTTAAGTATACAAATCTCTTTACTTAATTATTTAAAGGTTGATTAAATTGAAGTTTTTGAATGTCAAGTCAAATCACTCACCTGGCACGCACCTCTAATTTTCAAATGTTATGCGCGTATTAGAAGTTAATTATCACTTGCTTCGGTGAAAGAAAACATCGTGAGGAAACCTGCACACCGGAGAGTTCTCCATAAAGTTCTCAAAGGTGTGTGAAGTCTGCCAATCCACACTTGGCCAGCGTGATAGACTATGGCCTAACACCCCTCACATTGTGAGAGGATACCCCGAGCCCAGCAGTGGGACAGTAGCCAGAAGTAAGAAAAAACAGTAAACGAATTTCTTATTATTATATGTATTAGCATACATCATAGTTCTAAAAGCATTTAAATACATATTATCTTTTATTTACTATCAACGTATTTTACGTCTGGCTATACTAACACTCCATCGATATGATTATTGATAAGGTTATTTGACGTTGGTCCGCACTAGGATCACTTAAATTTGACAATATGACTCTGAGATGAACCGATACTTAACATATTTAATGTCAATATATATAATGTCAGTTATAGACGCCTTACGACTAAATAAATGAACCTCTCTGAGTTAGGGCGTGAATGATTGTTTGTTATTTGGGTATCAGTATAAAATGATTGCAAGGCCAGTATTGGACACCTCAACATTAAATTACGTTAAAACTTTATAAGACTCACTGAATCTGCTAATAGTTTTTCTCCCATTATTTCAGACTGTTTCTCTCTCAAATGCATCTTTCTTTCCCTCTCTGCTACACTGAAAGGAAAATAATAAGTTTAAGTACACCATTTACATACAAGAGCTATGAAAATCAATTGCGATCAAACAGTGAACTATAAAGAGTTGTTACAAAGATGTAATATCATTGACGATAATTTTATTAGCAAATATAAATTCTCTTTATTACATGTTCTATAAGAATTCTAAATATCCTGAAAATGTTTTAAAATTAGTACATTTTACATATACATACACGGCAGCGCTACGATCGCCGGCTGCTTGCACCTGAGCTTCTATCTCCCTCTCCTCTGTGACGACCATCTCTTTCTGCTTCTGCTTCCAAGCTTGCCGAGCTTCCTGACACGTCACCATCTCGTTACGCATCTTTTCAGTCTGATCGTGTTTGTACTGGACCTCCCTGGAAATATTATTTAAATGTGATTTATTAGTGAAAACATTATTAGTGAAGTAGAGATGATTATAGATATATAAATGTATTGAGAATAATAAAGGTCTCAATATAGATCCTTGAGGTATTCCTATAGTAAAGTTTATTTTCAACAGTAACTACTAATCCGTTCAGAAAATTTAAGAAAATTTTAGATTGAGATTTTAATATTTTTAATGCATAAGTAGTACTAGGAAGAAATTATCATAAAGATAAAGATTAATCTTCTGCTAATATCGGAGTTAATTTAATTAACACGCAAAAGTTTTTTTTTTGTTAAAAATTTACTTATGTGGCTATACAATCTACAATGTCAAATACCTCAGATCCTCATCAGCCATGGTCCTGGTGATGCCCTCCTGCATCTTCTTCTCAATGAGCGTATCCTCATACAGGCACTGTCTCTCGCGCTGCCTGCTCACCAGTTGCTGCTGCAGCTCCTTCGAGTACTGCGCGTTCCTCTCCATCTTCTCTCTCGTCTCTTGCTCAGTGGTCTCCAGGTCGTTGTAGATTGCGCTCGACATCGCTCGGTTCACTTGGCTCTCTTCTACCTGTAGGATGTTGTCTATAAAGTGATACGTGAAGGGAAAATCTTGGTGCAACTTTTTAAGAATAATGGAGACATATAGAAGTCTGATATTTGGTTTAGATAAAATTTATATGGAGAAGAAGTACAGAAAGCTAAACTGTGTGTACATAGAATACATTTTTTTAGAAAATAAAACACTGAAAAATGTCATTGTGAAGTAACCTCTGACGAAACAAATTACCCTCGAATTTTGACTGTTATTTTCGGGGCTTTTTTGATTAAAATACTAGCCAAGGTTTTCGTTGTTTTTATTATTTGCTGCTATGGTAGCTATATTTAATACATAATTATATTTTTTAATATTTCAGGTGAACGTATAACGGTTCATAAGATGGAGGTGGAGCCTAGTGACAGACAGATAAGACCGCTGTGTCTTATGAATATTGTCCAGTTGGCACTCTTAGGCAGGTCATACACGATCAAGTGTACTTGTCAAGTTGCAGTTTGACTTTATGCGGCATCCAGTTTGTATGAGATAGCTATATAGCCAGATCGCCATACCGTGGCCATACACCGTCAAGTATACTGGATGCCGCATCAAGTCCGCTGCAAACTTGACAAGTATACTTGATCGTGTATGGCCAGGTTTAGGCAGTATCCTAAAATTAGGCGATACCTACAACTTCTATAATGGTTCTATTGTTTGTCAACTGAGCTATAATAATCTAAAGACATTTTAAAGGTTATCACGGTTTACGGGTAATTAGTTTATACGCCTTCTTAAGCCCGATTTTTTTGGCATTGATCTAATTTTTTTTATTTAAATTCGAATTATGTAGATTGTATACAATAATAAACATGAGAAAAATGTAAGTTTGATTTTTACAAAGCAACTGCTCTGCTCGGCTACTCTCAGCTTTGCTGGAATAAGGGGTACAAGGGTACCAGCAAGGGTACCTGTTCATTGGGGGCCCCCACACAAATCACATAAAACTAACAATAAATATTCCAACAAGAAATATAGCAAAAAGCTGGAGTGGGTGGTAATAATCCGTATAAATTACGTAGCTAGACGAATGTTTTATGCATATATAGTACACAAGCGTGTTCTCAAAGCTTTAAATAAATAACAAATAAACGCTTACATCCGTCTGAGGACTGCCGGTTGCCGGTCGCTTGGCATGGACAATACAAAAAAGACATCACAAATACCCACAACTCGAGAACAATCCTTTATCTGTCACACAAAGACTTTCCCAGCCGAAAATCGAACCCGGGTCCACTTGCTTAGCAATCTTGTTGCTAACAACTTCTTTTATATAAAAATAGCCGGCAAACGAGCTGACGATCCACCTGATAGTAAGTGGCTATCGTCGCCCATGGACATCAGCAACACCAGAGGCATCACTAATATAGTTTTTTGAATCGTAAACTATATCGTAAGAATAGTGACATATTAGAAGCGACACTCGTATCTACCTAGATATTTAGTATTCAGATAAATAGTATAAATTTTGCTATATACCGAGTGTAACCATAACCAAATACTCGTTCTTGTAAGCAGAATAACTTTTAAATTTAGTTATTAAGAGTAAATATATTATGGATATTATGTATGGCTATGGTTGCTACAACTTATTTTAATACTAGTTTTAGGGACTCTTCGTTAATGATACAAATAGTTGACCCACCATAAAAGCTGCGAATAATTTTCCGATTTACTTTCCGGATTAAGGTCATCACTATTTAAATTGCACCCGAAACTGGTCACCCATGGAACGTCAATTTAGTCTTAAGATTTGTGATCCTTTTGTGCAATCAATTACCTTGATAGATGGCTGGTAGAATAAAAAATAGTCCTTACACTCAGAAAAGAGTTTATAGCACAGAACCACAGAACACAGAAGTAATAACGTTAAAGACTGAAATTAATGACAGATTGAGCACAGAAATTGCCAGCGATATAACATACAACACGTAAACAAAGCGCGGTGAAGCAAGTCGGAGTGAGTCACGCGTAGCGCATGGAATGCTGTGCTGTGGACTGTCACTGGGAGCGAACTGTCCGATTCGTAATCGGAACTCGGAATGCGCGCGCGCAGGCATTCGATCGGAGGATTCGGAGAGGACACTGACTAATATTAATTACAGCTTATGCAATTAATGTATTCTTAACACTTCTAATGCTTGTTAATATTATATTACCTAAAGTTTATAGGTAACTTTAGATAAAAATGCTTAATTTTTACATACATACATTTTTACGTACATTTTTATGTACAGTGTTCCTAGATTGTTTGCGGGAAGAATGGGATTTGGGAAAAACGGATTTTATGTCGAAGGCGGGACTTAATAAAAAAATCCTCAATAAAATCATTATTTTTTTATTATTACGTAACAGCTTCGACAATTGATATAACCGCATCAGGTACGGAACCTGTATTCACACTATCCACTGGTCAGATTACAGCTTTTCAAATGGGCCTCAAACTTGGTGATTTTAGGGTTAACACGAACTAAATTAGGGCCCCAAAATCTGATATTCTGAGGGGCCCCCACGAATTAAGACGATCTAAAATATAGGATACATAACCTTTTCCTGGAGTCGCTTATACTCATTGTGGAGTATCTGTTGCTGCAGATCCCTGCAGACATACCCTGCTTGAAGTTTCTTCTGCAACACGCGTAGACTGGGGTCCCGCTCTCGAAGGTAGTGGCGCCGCATCAACAGATTTACTTCCTCCGCCCGGACTTTAGCTATTTCCATGCCGAGTTTAGCCTCTTTCTCAGCGCGCTCGTTCACTATCGCTGCATGGTCTGTTCTCTGCAATAGCCACGTTGATGAGATTGCATATATTTTAATAATATATATTTTAACATATTTTAATAATATATAATTCTAATTATGATACCAACTACCAAGTGCTCGCGGCTACGCGATTGGTAAAGCAACTTAAAATAAAAGCAAAAATAATGACAGTTTTTATTTCCTACATAGGAGAATTGCTCATTTACATTTACAGCCTAGTATTGCAACTCCATATTTTTTATTTAACCCCCCCCCCCCCCCCTCCCTTTAACCCACGCCTATCATATTATATTCACTATGAGAGCAAAAATATCCATGTCTCTCCTAGTTATTAAGGTTGCCTAGAGCATATTTAAAGGTATAAATTGATGCAGGAAGTAGTAAACAACGCCCTCTCTCTCTCTAACTAACGCCCCAATTCAGAGTCACTAATGAAGTAATCGCTCCTCAGTAAAGAATCGCCATACAAATTTTGTACAAAGAGTGATGAAAACTGGAACACAAAAATGGAACACAAGATGTGAGACTTCATGTACGAATATGTCAGACTTCATGCAGATTGCAGACATACACTAAAGAAAAAAACAATAAGCTACCCTCCAGAAGCGGTAAGCTAAGTAACATCCCACTGCTTTTTACATTTTAGATCAATTAAATAAAATATTTCACTTAATTTTATTACTATTGTATACTCACTATTTAGTTAATTCTATGTTGAACTCGCTGGTAGGTATATATGTATTCACGAAAACATGGTGCATTGTACATTTTACAGACATTAAAATCGACCATAAAATCACTAATTGTCATTAATGTTAAAACACTAATAACAGCCGCACTTAACGTTACTTAAATCGCTCCTTAGTACAAAGTCACAAAAATGCACTCAGTCAGTTAATTAAAATAAATATTATTTTTAATTACTGCCAACATAGTCTACGTGTAGCTACACTAACGCCCCAACTCAAAGTCACTAATGATTACTTTAATCGCTCCTTAGTAAAGAATCACCATACAAATTCTGTACTAAGGAACATTTTAAGTAATCATCAGTGACTCGTAAGTTGGGGCGTAACACTTCATCTATGCTTCATCGATATGATAATTTGACATTTTTCCGCACTAAGATCACAGTTGACATTATGACTCTGAGATGAACCGATGCTTAATATATTTAATGTTAATTAATTAAGAACTCTTTACAACTAAATTAACAAACCTTTCTGAGTACAGCTGCAAATAATGCAAACAATAATGTAAACAAAAAAAAAATATATTTATTTATTATTGGATTACCAAAGTAAGATGCTGTTTTATCATTTGTAATACAAGTTGTTAATAATCATATCTTATTGTTCGTACTGGTAACCACAGCATGCTTTGCAAATAGCTAGTTAGGTTGATAGAATAAAAGTTTTAGGTTATAATAAAAAATACAATCATGAATCATGATTAATGTCAGCATGAAATCAAATTAAAATTAAAATCATAAAAAATCCTTATCAAAAGAAATAACATCAAATTCAAAATAATAACCAATAATATTGTAAGTGTAAAAATTCCTAATCGAAATATAAAATAAAAATTTCATTTTAAAATCAAAGTTGATACTTGAAATTGGCTGATACTTAAAAATTGCATTTTAACTCCGTAAAAGTCCGCAGAACATCAATGTAATATTTAAATATCTCTAAATCCATTCCTTGACTACCACACAATAGGTTTTAGGGCCGGTTTCTATCAAAGCAGAGAAGAGTTTTAGCTATTGTTAGAGTTTTAGCTAAGAGAATTAGCTATTGTTAGATAGCTTACTCCGCTCAGGTTTCCAGATGGAAAGGAATTGTTGGAAACCAACACTTACACTGGCAAAACACAATGTCACATTACATTGACCCCCCCCCTTAACGTGTGACGTAATTTATGGACGCCCCCTTAATGGAAACAGCCAACAAACAAGCAGACAATCCACCTTATGGTAAGTGGCTGTTAGAATTTACCTCTTGAAAGTCTTTCTCCATCTCCGCCTCCCGTTCAATAAGCGCGAGGCACCGCCCCGTCCTGCCATCCTCCATCCGACTGTTCAGCCATTGTACATCCAGTGCACGTTGGTACGACTCTAGTTCCTTTCTCCGAGCTTCTGCTATTGCATTACGTTGTAGCTCGTTTTTCGCTTCCTGTGATAACAGTTTCTCCATTTGGTAACGAAATAAATGAAAATATAATGTATAGCTATGTGGTCAATTGAATTTAGTAAAATTTTTACATTTTATTTCACTAAAAATTTAATGACTCAACTTAACTAAGGGGCTTTCAAATAAACTGATGGGTGTTTTCTATTACTAAGTTATGAACGTTACGGTCCTATTCCGACCTTAAGAACACTACCATTTGTTTGATTTTTTATGAGGATCTCGAGTCCCAACACCCTAAAACTTTGACTAAAATAATACTAAGACTGTTTATGCCTAAGGCTGCTTGGCGCAGTGCTGCCGACTTCAGTGCAACTAGATTCACGTCTGTGAGGCATAGACCTATACTATATTAAAAAGTCTATACTGTGAGGCCCCTCTTTATTGATCACTCAAATAAATAAATACGGTAATTGGATAAAATGTCATACATAATTACCATTTCCTTTGTGTATACTTTTCACAAAAGTCCAAACACTAAAAACAGTTAAAAGCAAATGAAATCTGCTGTATTTATACTAAAAAACAAAAGCCGTAAATAATTTTATTAATTTTATTTAAATTCACGTCAATCGATCAAACAAAAATCAAAATGACAAGGTAGTTGACACGACACCAACCATGGATATATTACTCTAACTAGATACATATCATCATATATAACGTCTTCGTAGTGGTACCTAAAGATAAGGGTTGGATTTAGGTATGGTGAAAAAGATAGCACAAAAAGATGAAAAGTATAGTATTTATAAAAAAAATATAGTACACTCAGTTAACCCTAGTTTTAGAAAAGTACTAGATAGACAGCAAAAATTCGGTAGAACCCCCCCCCCCCCCTCTGCATTTGTTGAAATGAAACAAATACTTTCAACTCAAGTGGTCTTCTATCTTTAATATTTTACCACACATATGGGTTAATTCAAATGCTGATATTTCATTTTTAGTTGGTTATTTTGATAACTTCAAAAATCGGTAGATGGTCAATGGTCAAGTCTTTAGACAGGTAGACCAAGAGCGAAATAGGTAATTTTATTGTGTACCTTAATTATTTTAAATTTTTCTCTTAATGTAATAATTTAAATTTATTAATTTTGAAGAAATTTTAATAAAATGTATTATTTCAATAAATATATAATACATTTTAATAATTATAATATTATAATTTTTATATCACCAGAAAAAATACCTATACAAAACATTTTGAAGAACTATATCAAAATAGGACATAATTTTTCTAGGAAAGTGTGGACACCCTACAAATGAAGAACAACCTCAATCCGGCCTGTGATTGTTCGAATGGTCATTCCGTTATGACGTCATCGATCTTCAGTTACCACTACAATCTCCGTGATCCAGATAGAGTAATATATCCATGTGTGGAAGTATTATCCATAGGTAAAATAGAGTAGAGTGGTCTCAATGTCTATGAAATTAAGTATCTTTCGTCGGATTTGATGTACGGAATACTGCATAATTAATTAAAAAAGGTTTTTTGTGTGTTATATTGAATTAATGTAGAAAATTTGCCTGCAAATATGCCCTGTCTAAAATACGATAGTTTTTAACACTGTAACTACATCGTTACTGTAGGACGGTAAATCGGAGCTAAATACGGTAGATCCTACCGTAATTATGTGGCATCTGGCAACACTGCTGCAGACTGCAGACTGCAATTGCGACATCTATTAGGTTAAAGATAAAACTATAGTTACTACTGTTGCCATCTGTTGGAAAGCGGTGACGTATTTAGTTTTTAGGACTTTTTCACATTCATTTTACTTTGAGCGCCGAGTGCGCTAGTGTCACGTCACGTCACGTCGCGTAACTTCAGTTCAGTCGCTCAGTAATTTGAGTTTTGACGTGTGAATTAAGCTGCAACTCGATCGGTTGCAGAGTTAATAGTGAATCAAAATTAAAGTTGGTAATGAAACAGTGATAGAAATGGCTGAGAGTAAAGGTGCGTTAATCGCGAGACGTATGCAAAAACATGCAGGACGGGCGAAGGAGAAGGTATTTATCGTTTTATGTTCCATGCGCTATCTGTTTTGGTGATGGTGTTCAAAATGTAGTTGGAAGTGCGTGAAGCCGTGAAAGTGGGTTTTGTGAGGACTTGAGGCCGGCCGAGGCTACTTCATATGTTGGCGAAGTCACGGCGGCCTCTCTGCGGGAGCCCAAACTTCACCTGTTGCTCTTGATTAGCGGCACTGATGTGTGCAGTTTCGTGACACCGCTCCTCTGTTTATCCAAAGCTCAGCTGACTCGCGCGGTGCCATTATCGCTCATCAGTACCTTTATCATGTCCAGGGTGAGGCGGATGCCTATATATAGGTCGCAATACGTGTGATAAATTTGAAATCAATTTTATTACTCTAAATTATTTGAAAGATTTTAGCACTCATAATTGGGTTCGATTTGGAATATTTTTGCTCTTCAGTTATGTCATTGCTGGGTCTGTATGTGAGCCATTTCTTGGGAAGTGTTCCCGATTTTAAAAATAACCCGAACGGTAGCAACAGTCCACGAGGATAGAGACAGACGTGCCGGTTTGCTCTGGGTATTTCAACTCCTCTATTTTTATGCAGTGGCACCAAAAGTTTATTTTATCATTTACCTATATATTCCTTGTTTGTGACATAGTCTGTTTTTGTATGTATTTCAATAAACACAATTTATTTGACCTGCTTAGCTAGTAGGGCTTAAGATTTACAACAATACAATCAGTTAATTTTGTTTTAATTAATATTATGTTCAAAAGATTCAAGTGAAACTTAATTTTCACGAGATCATGAATAATTTAAACGACTCATAATTAAAAGATATTGGTATTGATTGCTGTCTTCTTATTCTTAATTTAAATCAAAGTTCATTGAGCATTATTGTAAGTTTATAGTATCTCATCATACCTTTTGAAATGGCCACAAATAATTCAGATATTCAAATTATTGTTATAGGTATGTAATAGGCTGTTGACCTAATCTGGCAGCCAGCCACACATGTGCCTTAGACAGCAGCCGCCTGCCAATGTGCCAAATATCCAACAGAAACGTTGGGATAGTGTGACAAATAATTAGGTGTGATATACTGTTCAAGCTTTGAACTGGGAGACGTGTTATAGTGCAGAAACGATAAGGTTCATTAATAAATCATTATTTGCTGAAATGTTCAATTGATCAGGTACACATATTATATTATTAGAAGTAAAAACATATCATTGAGTTATTTTCTTAATTATAAAAGTAATAGCTGCCCGGACAGACTTTGTTCTGTCAAAATTTTTTTTTAATTTTTTTTATTATTATTAGTTGTGCCTTATAGGAGATGTAAGTTATCCTATCTTTCAAGTTGGATCAAACTGCACACGGTGTGCAAATTAGATTAAAATCGGTTAAGTATATTATAGAATTATAATGTGTTTTAATTTTTTATAATTCTTAGTCAATGATGAAACAATCTCAAGATAGGTCATGTACAAAAAGATGAAAGAAACTACAACAGTTGTATCTTACAAAAAAATTGATGGAAGATGGCATGTATAAATGGAAGTTCCTTAAACAGTTAAGCTTGTAATTGAAAGGAAGAATTATATTCAAAGGTACATAAACATTATTAAAAATTCAATGCCAGTGTGCAGTAAATTAGGCATGGCAGGTTCCATAACAAGTGATCATGAAACCAAATGTGTACCAAACAATGAAAACAAATTAATAAAGTGACAACACCATCTATAATTGGATATTCATTACTCATAAACAGTGTAATATTTGTAATTAAATATGATTATTATCAGTTCACTTGGTATCTGGGCTGTCTGTTATGACCTTTATCACTTTGTTAGTCACCACTCATAGTTATATTTGTTACTTGTTTGATTTTATATGTTGGTAAACTTGGCTTTTAAGTATGATTTTCTATCGTCCTTTTCTTGTTAAACATCCAAAAGTTTTTGTAAGAAGCAAATCGACTACTTGATCGCCTGATCTGAATTAATCATAGAAGTCTAACTATTACTTATAGTGTTACGATGAATCGCGTGGCGTAATGATTTAGTCCTGGGTTCAATTCCCAGCGAGGTGGAAGTTGATGAATGTAGTTGTTGAATGTTGAGTTTGAATTTCTGTTCTCGGTCTAGATGTGTGTGCTCTTGTCTTAAGAGTTGTCCATGGCATCCACGAGCCCACGACACAGGGAATTCTAGTGTAGGATCTCCTTATTAACCCCTGACGAAAAAAGACGGTGATAAGAGGGTGAGAGTGTATTTGTATGTGTGTTGTCGCTCCCAAACGGACAAACCGATTTTGATTTAGTTTTTTTTTGTATGAAAGGTGACTTAATCAAGTGTTCTTAGCTATGCTTAGTGTAAATCAAACTGTGGGGGGTTTTTTAAAATTTAAATTTAATTTATTATTATTTACTCTATTTGAGGACAGCAGCAATAATCCTAGACACTAGAACTTAAATAACTCAGTTCCATAACGTGACACCATAGAAGTAAATGTATTTCCAGTGACATCACAATTCACAAACCTATCCACCTACTGCCTACTACAAATCTATTTGTTACCTTTCAACTTAAGATAGTAGGTTCTCTCAATTGAAAGTTTTATGACCACCATTGAATACGTAACACGTATCATTAGATTAGAAAGCGTGACGCAAGACATAGATAGCTATAGATAACATAGAAAAAGACAATTTACCGAATAAAGAAACTATTAATTACTTGGTTAACAGGTGTCTGTTTAATATTTTGTTCTATCATACGGCTACGGGGCAAATGTACTCCCTAAGTATCCCCTAATTGACATAAAACTGACATTTATTTCCAATTTGCAAAACTCACCTGTTAAATAGCCTAATGGTACAAATTCCTATGCATTTTATTATATACCAAACCTTTTCAAAATATGATTTTTTAGAATTTTAGATACTTGTCAATACTGTTTAACCCCATGGCTTACATCTCACGTTTTACCGCGTGGTGACGCTGGCGCAGTTGCGTCGTTTGACCCCATAATAAGAAATAATTAAACGCTTGAATATTCACGCTCATTCATTAATTAGAATTCTATGTGACGGACTAATGGGCATGGGATAAAACTACCAAGACCAGAGAACAATAATTGTATACCCAAGTAGTTTACTTGTAGTCAACCACTGAATCCTTCATTCCAGGCAGGATCACTGTCAGGATCGGAATAACAGTAATAAACGTAACAGTTAACTTCCCAAGCAAATACACAGAAACTAACCGCATCCAAAACGGTTGTTCAATAAAACAGCGGAATTCCAAACTTGACTCTTATGACCTGCCGCTAACCGGTTTGTGATATCATATTATTAATCACATGTCAGCTCCGATCTTAGTGTAGTTAGTGGTCTCCTGTGAGGTGAAATTTCTTCGACCAAGACAAATATATTTTTAATTTTAATCTACTACCGTTATACCTACTTCAATAGTTCTTTGATTATTTACATAAATTTACATAAAAATTGAAGATTCTCTCGAGGCTTGGAGGATTCCTTAATTATATTCACTTTGGGCGTAATAAGGACCAAGATAAGTAAAATACCATCATGTACCTACGCAATGGTCAGTTTTGTATGACTGAGATGCCCTACGTACCGTCTTCTGAAGAGACTCCACACTTCGCAAGGTGTAAATTATGATGTCTAAAACGTACATCGATTCCATTCACAAAACAGAGCCTATTGCGTTGTGCTGACATCTGTAAGTTTCCTATTGTTTATTTATTCCGATCGAAGATTCCCAGCAGTTACGCCATCAAATGCAATTCAATAAAAGCGGTCGGAGTCCCACACCATTGATAGCAATGATAGCTCGTATTGCCCCAAGCTGTAGTAAAGTTCAACACGACGCAAAGGTCGCGTGACAATACAGTTGGTTATACTGCCGGTGTAACTGTGACAGGCATGGGAACGCCCTCTGCAACGCCAATGCCAACACGGTATGTTGGTACTGTAACTCTCACGAGTAACGTTTGCAAATTGATTTCCCTACGAATACGATCTCTTTTCTGATTGCCAGATGCCGTACTGTTTAAAGTTAATTTCAACGCATATAAATACAACTATGAAAGTAACTTAGTCAATTTATTACTCTTACTCATAGTCCCATGATAGAACCCCTGTGTCTCGGCTCGGGTGATGTGGACAATGTAAATAAAGACAATATCAGAGATACTAAACTTTGTAAACATTACATTTATTCATGTTATTTATTATATATACATTTTTCTTAATGTTATTGAATTATCTAGATAAGCTTGTATGTTGTATTAAATCTTATCAGCAGCGCAATTCTCATCTATTTATGTAAGTTTCTAACTTAGTGCATATAATCATCTAAAAATCAAAAATCAGTTTTTGTCATCATACAAGATTTAAAATATTTATGTAATTTAAAAAAAAAACAGCAACAACAACAACAACAACAACGAGACAAGTTCGAAGCAACATTCACGAATATTATAATATTATGATTCCAAACGTGTTTTCGCAAACGCAAAGTATTATTTTCACGCGTTGATGAATCAAGTTAAAAGTTTAAGCACATTTTAATCGTTTATTACTTGTTAATCTAGACATGCGGTAGCGTTCAAGCCAGTTTCAAGCTAATAGAACTGGCGAGCAGCACCGTGTGTAATATTACACGAACCATTTGGAGCCGCTTTTGACCACCTCATAACTCAAAAACTATTCAACATAAACCTGTCAAATTTGGCTCATGTATTGAGACTTGCGAAATACATATGTACTCCAAATTTCGTAAGCACACCTCGAACGGTAATTTAGATATTAACGTCCAAAAATCGTCATTTTTATCACTGACTGACCTATAGATCATAACTCTAACCCAGTTCCAGATGACCTAGAAACTTGATATTTGGCATCAAGGTATTAGGCGTATGTAAAGGAAAAAATCTAAAAAGTGTAAAATTGATAATTAGTGAAACTAGTGAATTAGCGCTTCCACTGTAAAATTTTACAAATAACAATAGATGTTCATTATCTATAAACACTTGTCTTATAATTTCTAGACAAAAAGTAATGATATCTCATCAAAAACATAAATGTGAAATGAGAGCCAATGTCGAAAAAAAGAATTGAGATCTAAATGGGTGCCAAGTTCTGTGTAGAAAAGCCTAAAATTTTAGTCACAAGAACATGTAATTCAAGCTTTACATTTGACTTGGCTAGTTTTCATTATTTAGCAACCAACAAACCAAATTTTAGAAAAGTAACATAGACGTGAAAACTAATCAAGTCAAATGTAGAGCTTGAATTACATGTTCTTTTTACTAATATTTTAGGCTTTTCTACATAGAACTTGGCACCTATTTAGATCTCAGTTCTTTTTTTTTGAAATTGGTTCTCATTTCACATTTATGTTTTTGATGAGATATTATTCACACCCCGACATTAGAGTTCCCTGCCATTGAATTGACTAAGCGAAGGCCAAAGCGTTATGACGTAGTTTTTCCCTACGTTCTCCCTGGCCATTTTCACCACACGTTTCTGTCGCATGCCGCTTCAGTTACACACAGGTGAAGACAAAGAAATTTTTGACTATCCAAGGCTTCGACAAAACTCAACGGCTATTGAAGGACAAAGGCATCGTCGATTTCGAGTTAGTTAATTGATTAGAATAAACTTCAATGCAGTAAGGCTATGCCTGTATGATGTCCGTGTCCTATGTCCACGGCAATGCACCTCCAGTCAGTCAGTAATTTGAAAGTGGTCAAAACGCGTGTCGGCGCTGTCTAATGCAAATCCATACACATCTACCATTGTTGGATGGTCAATTTTCGCCGTCCACTTTCTACGCCCTCGAATGAGACGCGAGACGACTGTTGATGACAAAATACCCATATATGGTAATATGCTGTATCTGCATATGTACTTACACATTTCCCAATTTGAGTATAGAATTTTTGATAGACATGAAGCGAAGGGACGAGTAAAAGGAAATAAATTAAAAGAGCCACCTTGCAGTTATTTGTACAGTATTTGTACCAAAAAACTAAAAATTGCTCTTGTGTATTTCAGCAAAATATACAAATAAAAATAATTTATTTGGACCAACCTTAGATCATATTATTTTGTTGTTAGTAAGTACATACCTTAAAATCTAATGTTGATACACTACAAACTACACTAAAATCTAACCTAACCCGGTACCTCTCTGACAGGCTCGATTTGTCAGTACATGCACCATACGACAATGGTTCATGTACTGACAGTACAGCCTACCAGCAAATGCCCTCAGGATGCCATTGGAACTGGCCAGATTCCTGCGCACCAGGGATGTGCACCGTTTGCGCATGGTTGTGTAGAAACAGTCTAAAGCTTTATTCCAGAAAATCTAAATTTCACCGGTAACCAGTTATTATTTTTTAATTTATTGTGTAGTATTTTATTCAGTATTATACATATACTGGAAACTTATTTTATATTAAGCTTTTATTCGTTATAGCTAATAATAAGTTATATCTGCTTTGTCATAAAAAATTTGCCTGTATCAAGTATGAAAAAAGAATACATTGTGTTAATCCGTCAGATCAGATCCATATTGAAAGGTAGCTGTATATATTAAATCGATTTGTGTATATTTAATATATTTCTTTTACAATACACATACCATACCATATTTTGTAAAATTTCTATTGTTCGCCATTATAAGCTCCCTCAGAAGATAACAAACATTTCATCAGAACAAACAAGTAATTGTAGAACAAACAATGATTTCGTTACAGTATTCTCGATCCACGTAAACTACATTTTAACGTTTGTTTGGACGTGAACAGGTGTTCGGATAACACGCACAAATGGGTTGTTTGGATAGCCCACTTTGTCTACGTTTCAAACGTTACAGATAACGTGATGACACGGGTTTATGTAGAAAACAAAAAACGAGTGGGTCATTAATGTGTTAACAATTTACTTGTCTCTCTAAATAGCTGTAGAAAAGAAATGTCCGGTCCACGGACCTAAAAAAAAGACGGACATAATCCCAAGAACAAATTCAGTGAAGCACCCATAGGAATACCAACTCTGTATTCGTACAAGTACACACACCCACACATTGACACCATCGCCAATCAAAAATTACAAAATTACGCACACATGGTAAGCGAGCTGTCAGCTGTCAGCTTCACTCTCGATTAGACAAGGTTACGTCTGTTCTTTTTTTATGTCTGTGGTCCGGTCATATTATCATAAGTCATCTTTATTTTCTCGCAATACCTAATATTTCTTTTAAGTACATATGTAAATAATATACATGTATGTGTAAATAATCTACTAGGGTGCTATAAATCATAAAATTTTCGAATATGATATAGCTCAATAAAAATTAGAAAGTGAATTTCGAAAGTATGTAATAAAATATGCTGCTTAAGAAGTTATGTGTAGAAAAATCATAAGGTGCTAATTCAAATCTGACTACATACATATACAAGCACCAACTGCCTATAAGTATTGACTGCAGTGAAATAAGAGACGTGGGTGAGACGATTTGAGTCAGTTATGTAAAGTTCGCAACAGTGAATCAAGTTTCCGATCCATTCATGTACATCGAGGGTCTATGACCGGTGATATCATCATGACCAAAATTCGCTGATTCTTAATGTGATACAAATTAATATGTAAAATGCGTAAAGAAATTATAATCAACAAACGAAAACGACACAGTTGATACGGAACTAAAATAAGAAGATGACCATTTTAATGACATTGGTAAAAATACTTTTAGTTGGTAGCTAAGAGTTTATTGTTTTTAAGTAAATATCCGAGGAGAAGACGAGCCTCTGGTAGTCTCAGACGTCACAGCCGCATGTAAACGTACATCAGAGTGATAGCCGACCGTAGAGATAGTAGTGGGCCCGTTTATTAATAGTTTTAATACCAAAATACTGATATAATTTAAAAATTAGGTGGATTAGATATTTTTCTCAGAATGAAATACCAATAATCTGGTCAGTACTAAATGAAATTATGTATGGGATCAATTAGAAAATTAATTTTACTTAACTAGGTTTAAGTGAGCTGCACTCTAAATGATTCGATACTTGTTATTTTGTTTACTACTAGGTTATTTTAATTTATATGGGACAACGGCGTGGTAGAACATTTCTTATTGATTAACTCATTTATTTAATGGAGTGTCCGTCGTTATCTTTAATGAAGTGTTATGTCATTATGGCCTTTCAATAGCCAGTAAATTGATCGCCAAATGTCCAAACTTCAACAACAGTAGGGAAATCGAAGTTATTGTGTGGGTTCCAATAATGTCCTTGCAACGACGCACCCACGTCCAATCGTTCAGCTCCAGTGTCCCACGCCGCGCCCACACAAACAACCAGCACTTTCGTTAAGTCAAATTGCTTAATCGACTTGTTTATGTGGGGAAAATGATGGAGCCGTATCGGCTATTAAAATGCACCTCTCAATAGATCATTCTGATTTTATGGCGTAGAAAGTGGAAAGAAGGGAGTGGAAAATTCCATCGGCAACGCTAATTGATTCTTGCGGTGCAGTGCTAGATGCTGATCATGATACCACTTTGTGATGTCAGATCGGTTTGCGCGGACATCGGCATTCTGTACGTGATTAAATCTTTAAGAATATGTAGGTCAAGTTTAAATCTAAAATCTGAGCCTGATTCCATAGCTATCATTTGTCATTCGTGAATTAATTCTTCGAACGATGTTTTGAAAATTATGTTACCATTTATCAAAGGATTTTCTAGATCGGCCAGTACGATCTCCGCTTAGATACGTCAGGAATCTGGTTTACCGCGAGGCTGCTGCTGACCTTCGCCATCCGGTTGACGAGGAGATAGTCTTACAGGTTTCTGGTTTACAATGTTTCCTGTGTTTACATTCTACTTATATACGATGTCAACACCTATATTATACGAGAAACAACAGAACTGTTTTGACAAAATGTATAAAAATTTGAACTTACTCGTATTATTGATTCTCGATTTTTATAGCTCTGAAACATAAATCATTTTCTGAGTTTAAAGACCTCTTGCTGCTGTAAACGTTTTTAGTAGGCTATAAATGACATCTTCTTATTCAAATATTTATGTAAAGATTCCTACAATTATTGTAGTTACTCTGCGTGTTATCCTTATGATGCCAAAGATTTACTTCACGTGATTTTAATCTTGACTCGTCGTATTTTTATCTAAATCGAACTGAAGGTTAACGTAACTGCTTGAAAATTCTGAAAAGCGTTTTATGTTTGTGCTTCAAATCCCAGACGCAACGTTTCGCTAGGTGAACCAGCCACTCTAGTTGTCTTAAAATATGTTACTATTTTTGTTTCTAGCTCTGACCTAACCCAATTATTAAGTTAACTGATCTGTAAATAGTTCAATACTATATGAGCACCATTTTGTTCTGTTACACGCGTACGTTACGACATTTTTTGTCATTGGCTGTTGCCCATTTCCTATGGCGTTTGCCAATTGGTACACTTTCTCAGCGATGGTCTACAAGTGTCGTTCCGGTTGGTCTATTATTAAAAATATCAGCTATTAAGAGCTTACGATCACGCATATGTGGGCATGCGGACTATTCGTTTGGTGCAACGAATATAATCACGAATTGCGTGCTAATTTTCGTTTTATCAGATCGTTACATGTATAAAAAGTAAACTAAATTTGTCTGGAAGATATAGCGAAGTAGTATCAAGTCAAAAAGTTTTTTTTTTTGTGTTTTTATTCTTCATATATTCAATAAAGCTTACGAGTAATGTAATTTATTTGGAAACTTTTCCAATTGAATAACGGGGTTTTTCAACTGGTTATAAAAGCGGTCATTCAGAGGTAACTGTGGTCTACAGCGAGTTTGTCTGTTGTGCTCATTGAACTACTATTACTAGCGTATAGAATAGACACCGCGAACATCGGGTTCGGGGGTGTGCATTGCAGCCGGCCGGCTGCATTTCATTCTGTCACTTGGCTGTCACTCGGCTGCGCTCATGGCGACCGCATGCCAAAATTGTTTATGAAAAAACTAAAAAAATGCCGTCGTGCGTAATAAAAACGTGTCACAATTGCACGACAAAAAACAAAAAAGATAATGGTATCACATAATATCACCGGTAAGAAAACAAAATACTTAAATCAACTAAAACGAATTTAATTAAATTATTGTGCAATGTTCCCGCCATTTTGGAATGAAAAAATCATAAGTAGCGTTTGAACTTGGCGAGCCACTAGCGTGTTAATGGAATATATAAGCTTGCTTAGGTTGCCGTCTTGGTTCGGCAAGTGTCATATACAAAGTTACTCTATGGCAAGTGTGCAAACGAGGCTTCTAGTTTGAAAAGAGAACGGAGGGCAAGCCGGCGGTGGAACACACATTTTGTTTGAGATGTCTCCTCTATGTATGTATCTCAATGGTTGTGCTTAATTTTTTCATTTAATTAATTTATTAATAATAGGAGGGTTATTACTTATAGATATAGATAGACCCTTCAAAGTTCCAGCATAAAAACTGAAAAAAAAATACATTTCTTATTCGTGCGAATTGCGTTACCACGGATTCACACATATATACGAGCTGTATACGAGTATTTTGTCACGAACTTTTTTTAGAACAAATAATGATAAATTATTTACTCATAAATTAATCACGTATTTTATTATTTATTCAAGCAGCCCACCACGTGGGTGAGAGCTTTGCAGCTTTGCAGAGAAAGATGCGCAACTTTGTCTTTTTTTCCTTACCTTGATTACCTTTCAAATGGTGACAATTTTTTTTTATTTGCCGTAGTTGCAAAGATTACCAAATTAAAAAATCTAATATATATCGATAAAAATCGATCAAAATACGCTTTATTTCCACGATTATATATAATAGACATCGAGACGTTATTTTATTATTTAACTAGTAACCGCCTTCGCTTTGCTTCCGTTTTCATATAGATCCATATTTTTTTAAATACAATTTTTTTTGAGTTTTTGACTTTATCCATTACAAACAAACAAAAAATCAAAACTTTCCTTTTTATAACATTACTTTAGATTACTTTAATCACCGACAATCTTCCCTATCTCCATCAACCATCAATCATTCCTATTTTGTGTGTCGCCCTGTTTCCATCCTTGATCAATTTCACAGTTATCTCCACCGTTCGCGGTCGCCAGTGTCGGCACTACCGCGCTAAATTCCAATGGAACTTGCGCCCGGGCGCTTGCCGTGTTTTTGCATCTACACACTTTCCTCTCACTACTTGTACTTTCTCGTATCGTACAGTACCTACATCAACACCCACTTTGCCAAACTTACAGGTTCCATTCAACGCTTCATTGAGAACCTTTTTATTTTTGCTGTTAAAATTTTTTCTTTTATTCACTCTTAATGCAATTTTTTCCGGTGGTGGAACTTAACGTCTAGTGGTGATATTTTCTACTAGCCATGTTATGGTGTTTATAATCTCCTTCTTTTTTGAATTCGGTTAAAAATAGTGAGTGACTCTGTTTATAGATTCTATAGTTATTTTTCTTATGTATTTATTATTTTAACATAAGTATAAAAACAATGCAGTGCATACCTTTTTCAAAATGAATAATGTATACTTATGTTTATTTTCAGGTAATTCTTCATATTTTGACTACTATAGGCATGACAGTTTCATCAAATAGGTTGGTTTGTTGTCATAATGTTAACTGTAAAATTTTCATCGGGGGCTCCCTAGGACGTAACTTGTTGTTGGTTTTTCGCTCTACATGAAATTATTTCAAGATAAATTTCTGAATGGCTTTAGATAAATATAGTGACCAGATAAAAGTAGTGGATCAACGCAACGACGATTTACTACCTAAATTTGTTCGGAAAATGTTATTATCTGAAAAATATTTTTCAACATTAATATTGAGACAGTTATGTAACGTGATAATTTCTAAATCCTGTAATCTAAAGCCTTCATCATTGTATCATGTTTTGATATTAAGATTTGTTAACGACTTAAGCCTTTATAAAACATCATACTTTCTAAATTTTAGGCATATTAGCTACCTTCTACAAGCATGATTGATTCTGTAATATAAAGTTGCATATCTCTTTGACGATCGCCATTCGCTCCTTTCAATAACGGTTTCATCTAGTACAATAGCGTATAAACACGACGCAATTTGCATCAATTACAATCATTGTGATATTATGTATCAAATTGCACGTGCAATACTGTAAACACGTTGGAATAAGTTTAAATAGAGGATGGAAATCGGTGCTCTGATAATCGTGACGCTCACATCTCCGCACAATTTTTCCTTGTCTTTCAAGTTATCTGATAAGACACGATAAGGACACTAGGCGGTGATGAGTTCTCCATAACAAGGTCAGGTACTCCGGTTACATCTATGTGTACAATTTATTCACACTTATTCAAGTCTAGCTGCTTTTGCTTGTTCTTTCAAATTAGGAGGACTATGAAGAGTATCAAAGATTATTATTAGGAGTTTACTATTGAAATGATAAACACTAATTTTATCCGAATTTGTACTGGCTCACGTGTTTATTCAAGGAAACTCCGATTGAGTCGTTTTGCGCCTAAACTAACATTTGAGTGACTCTTTCGTCTATATTGTTTTTAGGAATACGAGTATGTACGTATTTGTCTGTAAGTGAACATTCTTAAACTATCTTTGGTTAATTACTTTCTTATCTTTGACGTGTTGCTTTAGCATTCTTCTTGCTTTGACTTGAATTGGATTGCTCACATTAGTCACGTGATGTCATTGAATATTTGTTTTTAGAAGATATGAGACGATTGCTTGCATGTTATCCGATTGTAGGTATTTTGTATATTTCGTGAAATGTTCGCAGAATGGATAATATGTCTCGTATCCGCTATTTTATTCATGTTATGGTTTATTTTTTCTTCCTTCTATAACAAAGTTTGTGAAGTGGAGTGGTCTGTATGTCTGGAGATAAACAACAATTTTTATTTTGATTAAGTAAAGCTATTGCCTTTGTTGCCTTTGTTTCATCGATGCCATTTATATGTTTTTGTATTCGATTGCGAATTGATAAAGTAGGTACGTAAATATAATACGTTCAAATGTTTAACGTGTAATATTTCCCTACCAATGATTTCCTTATTGGGAAAGGATCAAAAATGTTATTAATCAGGGTTTTAGGTGGGCAGGCCACAAGTCCCACGCATATTTACCAAATTTACTTGTGTGTAACTGGTCTTTACTAAACATGGCAGAATTATGGCCTCTGCTGACAAGATCGAGGCCTCGGTTATAGAATATAGAAGAAAATTGCCTACACAGAAAAATTATAACATGAAAATAAACAACATCTGTCACATAACTGGCTGGAATCTACACCGTCTGTTTGATGGGCAGAGTCACTACTAACATTTAATGGGATTTTTAACGACTTGGCACAATTCAAGTAATTGACAGTCATTCACATAACACAACATTCACGTAAATTTTCACATTTATAACACTAGTAGGATTTATAATATTGGTAGGATAATGAAATTACAATTCTTAAAATAAAAACTGTTTTATAATTAATTCAAATCTTTCTTAATTTATGGGACCCCCAGTCATACGAACGACACCCACAGTGCTAAACACCTTCAAATTCCACTCATGACGAGCCGATGCCGAGATCGCGTTTGCATTACGAAATAGTGTCAAGTGAGAACCCGGCTCCTAATTCAGTTATCACGATCACTGAACTTATGAAAACTGGTATAGGATCGGTCGTTAGATGCCGTATGTTAATCGATTGCGAAATTGCTTGTTGAACGTTCTGCCGTTTAGGATCTTGCCACGAACACTAGTGCGGATCCAAAAGGGTCATGAGGGTCCAGGTTGCCTACTGAAACCAATTTTTTATAATGGCATTGATTTATATCACCATGAAGCTTGCCTGGCTACCAACCTTGAGTCAAACGTTAACTTACAGACCATGACATTAAAATAATGTAGTAATAATAATTGTCAGTAAAATAATAATTCTGTTCATTTATAATATTTTCGGTTGAATCTGAAAAAATAAATTTCCTAAGAAGCACCACAGCGCGCTGGCTGTCCAAATATATCTTGTGTTTTCTTTATAAATAAATTATGCCTTCTGCTTGCCTAACTGGTTGCTGTCGTTTATCTTTCAAGTCAGTTTTATCGCTGAAATATCCGCAGTCAACCGAAATGTCTATTTTAATCATTTGCCGCAATACGAAAGAACGAAATGTGACTACGAGTATAATAATAGTAATAGTACTGATGCTCATAATATCGTCATGATTAATTCAGTTACTGTCCAAAATAAAAGACAGTAAAGTAAGCGTTCATAATTGGCCAACATTTGTTTCGTTTAAAATAAGTATTAAAGACAAAATCACGAATTTTAGTTATTGGTCACATGACCAATTGTGATTTGAATTGTCTTCCAGATGTCATGCGATTAGAATAAGAGTTAGATAGTAAAGAGAGTAAAATAATTCTAAGCTAAGAATTAAACAAACCTAGAAATCCATTTTCGTTTCACCGTTAGCTTAAAAACTGAGCTAAGACAATACAAAAGCAAAGTCGAAGTGAGTTCCAAATTACATTTTTAAATAAATTTTAATGTAAGCTGTTAGCTAACGCATTTGAATTCTACAAAGAAGACTAACGATTTTTTTTCAGACCTTCCCTTTTTACTGTAACCATTGCTGTAAGTGAAGAAAATCTCTTTGCTTGTCATAGTTTTCCATGTTATTTTACATGTATGTAAAGAAACAAGTGAAACACACAGTCCGGCATACCGACATTCAAAACGGCGAAAGTACAAGTGAAAGTATGAGCCAAAGTTCAGATGCGTCCAAATGCCTTTGCCTTGTTTCACTGAACACTCCTTTATTTTTAAACTCCGTTACACAAGGTCGCAACGACCTTGGAAGTCTTGCAACCTTTGATAGCATTCTTTGATTTACGATAATAAGTCCGTGCGGAATGAGCCATCCGTCATCCGGAAGCGTTGCCGTGACGTATTGGGTTCATCGTCAACTAAATATTACGTAAGGGTCGGCGCAGACGCAGCTTATATCCGTCCGTCGTTTAACGATCCGAACTAGCTTCGCTAATTGTCCGTACGCAAATCGACCTAAATACGATCGTCTAAGATTGAAAATGGCTGAATGGTTCGACCCGGTTGTATCGTTTTGAAGCGGTTTGGAGTATGGACGGTCGCCAGGCCAGGGATGTGACTATTCCCGTCTAGTAAGCTGGATACAGTATCCGATTGCTTGCTAACGTCGACTTGGCATGTGTCACTCAATTCTGGCGCCTTTTAGTGTCCACAAATTCCGCTGCTATATCCCTTAATTATATATTATAGACCTAATCAAATAGCATACCTAGTTGCTAATGCTTATTGATATGCGATTGGATTAGTGATTACGTACATTTTGCGAAACTCATTCCCAACATAATTGAGTCGCTATCAAAGTATGCTTGCGTCAATTTTGAATAGTTTTGGCGCTAAAGTGTCATTATTATTCTATGATGCTTTATTTGGTGGCGTCGGTTAAAACTTTGGCAAAGAAGTTTGTATGGCATAACCATTTATAGTAATGTGTTGTGTACAATAATCGAATAAAAGAACAACATTTTAAAGAGTTTTCTGAATTCAAACAACTTTGGATGCTTTTTCGTAGATGGTTCTTTGATATTATCGGTCTACAAAAAGCGCCGCAAAACCTGTCCCATGTTAAAAGTCAATACAGTTTGGTTTGTCTATCCAACCAAACAAGTCCACCTCGCTATGCATACATGTACGTATATTGCTTTCCAATGCATTCTACCGACCTGATTGGTTTAGAGGAATCTGGTATCGGAGGTACCTTGCATGACCGTTTACAAATTTAACGCTTATCCAGTGGGCACGCTTATTGACTTTTATTTATATTAATTCTCCATTTGTTTCTTCATTTTGAATATTATACGAGTGGCCTCAATGTTTCATGTTAAATTCACGACATGTAGCAACAGTGCCTACCGAGAAACTGGGTTTAATTTACGTTTCCATATTTCAAGTAATAAAAACTATTTCACGCGCTTTATGACTTCGTGTATAGACGAAATGGCTTACACTGCTGTAGATATTTAAACATCAATTATTTTGAGGTTCACTGCATATTGTATCCTAGTCGTATATATCTTAAGATAAAAATAATGTCCAACAGCGTTTACAGGTTTAGATTTTACAGATTCGACTACATCAACATTTTCGACAGTCAATTAGTTCAAGTTTCATTATGTTGCCTCATATTTCGAGAGCAGTTGTGAAAATTTAACTGTTTTCAGGTTCTACTTTACGTTAATTTTATTACTAATTTTACTAAGAATTTCTAATTTCGTAGAAAAATGTCACCATTTCCATTGTTTTAGTGCACTAGTTACATTATTTTATAGCGCATTATGTCACTTATCGGCATCGTCCAGTGAACAAAACGAGGCACGACGTTCGTGATGCCTGAACGAAAACGAAAACAAGGTCGACACGCTGTTTGAATATTTAGGGTATTAGGAATACATTTTTTTGGTCCCGTCAATCATTTATTAAGTTCATCGATAGTAAGATCTGTTTTCCAAATAAGCAAATGTTTGAATCTGGATATTTTCCTATGTTTTGAATTAGTCTTTAGTTACTCATATTACTTCTCTGGATTAATTTGGCTAATTAACGCACAGTAACAAGTTTATAGCTAACGAATTCTAAATTTTGACGATTTTCATGTTTAGTTGCACTAAACAAGTGAAGATAAATTACCTGTGAATTGTTCTCACGCATATAAAACCCTCATATTATTGTATTGTTTTACGTATACTTTCATTTGATAAATGAAAATTCGTTGATGTTACTCACGTTCTAAAAAAGAAATGAGGTCAAGACACAAGAGCTACGCGTTTGTGCGTTTATTTCTGGATCGTCTCAGCATTTATAATGGCATTTTTACAAATGATATAAGTTTATTCATTTACATTCATATATTATGCTTATAAATATGAAATTTATTAAACGCATAATTCTTCTCATTCAGGTCAGCTTCGACTAGGCTTAATCGTTAAATCTTTCGAATCTGAACACAGCTGAGCAAATTACATTCCACAACTAATGGATATAGGCGATTAAAACTAAATATAATTGATTATGTAAATGTAAAGCTAGATGTAACATCTACCCGTCGTTCCGCTGTGACACCTAATGTTTTTGTACGTAATATAGCAAGAGTTATCTCGTCCAAGAATGCGGCGAGTGAACGTCCACAAACAGTTCTGGGAGGCGTCTCTGTTGCCTCTGGCCCGGTATGCGCAAAATGTCATGGAGGCAAAAACGTGACGAGGCCTATGACGAAACTGCAAGCAACTTAGTACTTCATCCTTTTAACTCACTTCTGCAGTTAAAGTCATTAACGGCATTAGTTTTTTGCATTATCGTGCTCAACAACAATTCAATCATTCAAGATTTCATTATACTTTAGTCCATCTCCTTTCAGTCTCGTCGCTTCTTTCTGCAAAAATATTTGTTTAAACTTTACATTTATGACTGTGTTTGTAATATAATTTTAATGTTTTTCACGCGAAATTACGCTCGCTACATCTTCACAAGTCAAGTTCATGTTATGACTAACAGCTGATTAAACAGCTGCCTTTTGTTAAGACAAACTGTAATCAACACACTTCAATTAGGTTACGACGCGTGTAATAAAAATCTTAGCCGTTGTATTAGCTAAATAGGTCTTTAGCTTTATTAAAATAATTTAAATAATGGTTTGTTAAATTTCGCGATTACGACAACGTTTCGATGAAATGGTTTCCTGTAGCTCAAAAGAAAAATGTCTCCTAATTTTATGCTTTTTCAAGAATAAATCTTAGTTTTAAATTCTCAATAAATCGGGTTTTGCCTGCATTTTAAGCAAGAGTAAATTATTTGTAATAAATTTACCAAAAAATTATCCTTATTTATATTACAGTATGCATTTTAGGCTTTCAAATGTGTAATCAACCCTTGCCATAATCCCGAAATTTCAAACAGACAATTGCAACAAAACTTTTGGTTCAAATGTCGGTGGTGTGCGATTTTTTTTGCTCTCGAGTGTAGTTTCTACGTATACAAGATTTTTCTATTCGTCAAAGTTGTTTAACTGGGTGTTGCTTTCCGTCCCTTTCTTCGGTGCGTAAATGTTCCGGTCATTATTCGTCTCTTTCACGCGCGGCTTTCCCTCCCTCAGATCCACCTGCGCCTGAGTGCGACACACATCTCAGTATCTTCCGTCCGATGCTTTCTATTTTTGCTGGTCACATCTTGGTTCCACAGAATCGCAATTTTATACACATTTTTTTATTTTTATTTCATTTGAATGAAAGCTGTTCCCGAACCTTGAATTCGTCTTATTTTGAACGGTTAACTTAAGTTCTTTGTAGTACAAAATTTGTACTAGATAAAGGTTTTGTAAACATTATATTGTATGCAAGAATTTTCCTCTTGCATGCATTGGTAATAGCAGATAATTGAAACGATATAATTGTAAAGTAAGACAAACTGGTCAAAAACCACTCATCTCTTTTAAAGTGGAATAATTAATTAATTATGTATACATTGACTCTACATCGTGTCAAGTTTACGGTCGTTCATTGTGCTACTAGATGATGTTTTCACTAATTATCACACGTTAGATGTATCCATTGTTTTTAAAGTTAGTTTCACACGAATTATATTTTTCATTTTCAATAGAGATACCTTTTGTTTATGCGTTCTTAAATGTATTTAATACTTGCGAACACACACATACACACACAAAGATTTGAATTTGAAAGGAAAGAGATCTTTTGAGAATACTGGCAATATTCAAGGTAGATTTAATTTGTTATGGTGTCGTGATTATAAAGCACCGATCGTTTGGATAAATTTGCTCTACAGATTTTTTGTTGGAAAAGTGATTTAATTGTGCAGCTCATTAAGGGCATTCAACGATTATCAGAGCTACTTGGACGATCAACCTCTGGGCAATTGTCAGTGGTATTAATACCACTGACAATTGCACATACTTTATAAAGTATGTGATGTTCTTCGCTTCGCTTTACTTAACGCTTCACGATTTTATTCTAAATCAGACATCGTATCAGAAAAAATCACCATTATAGATTCCACGAAACCAAAGAGTATCATTTATATGGTAATATGGTTTACATTTGTAGTTGTTATGGTTATGAATGCTTACTTGTTAATGATAACGGTTATATGGTTATTGGCCTCGTTGCATCGTATGATTTGTATGCATTTCCTTTAATAATTTTATGAGATGTATTTGAATTTTAACATTTACTGTGTTGTACTTGTGTTGCAAAAAACACGGAGGTTTAGGAAGAGCATCTGAGATATTTTTTGTCACAAGCAACAGTATTAACTGTTATAAGAAGACATTTATTATTACAAAAGTTCCAAAATACCCAAAAGCGGTCATAAAACCAACCAGCTTCACATTGTTACAACTATTACAATTTTTGTTTATAGGCGGCAGGCAATAAGGAAACTTTTATCACATTCATATAGTTATGTGTTCTATGCAGTAAAAATGTAGGCTTGCCGCAATTTGCAACTGTCGGCCGGCCGTTTCGATAGTAGCGTCTATTAGGTTGCGTGTTTACCTTGTTTATTGGGAAATTTTCTTCGTATTGGGCAAGCTTGTCATGAATTGTTTTGTTTGTTGCGTGAGTCGGTCACTTGACTAAGCAATTATACTGAACGTATGCCGTCCGTTCGCGCTGACCCGGCACTATAGACCGGGTTAAATGATCTTGGTACGTGACAATGTTTCGTTGGATAAACCATTTGGGTTGTTGATGACTACTGGTTTAGGTTTGGGGTTCTGATGTTGTGCTGGTATAAGTTTTACAAGAGGTTCTTACGAATTTAGTAGTATTGCAACTTCAAATTATCCTGCATTGGTGTCATATGTACGTATGTTTGCTCATGGTCCTCTTATTAGCGATAGAGGTAATCATAATCGTAAGCATATTAGATAAGGATAATAAAAAAGTCAAATCATTATTTTTATTTTAAAATTTGTCTAGCAGGTGCAGGCTTATACCTCTGATTTAATTGTGATGTAACTTGGAATTTCGATACGATATAGAATAAAAGTAGCTTAACATTAAAATTTGACGTATTGTGTAAAATTTGATTAATAATAGAAATGACGATTAGTGGTATATTCTATTAAAATACCTTTGTGTTTTATTTATGTCACGCTCCATTGTTAACCTTAACATAGTAACCTTTCGCTTCTATCGCGTTTAAATTAGAACGAATGAGGTTCAGATTACTTGGAACGTGTGAACAGTTTAGTCATTATCTAATTCAGTGTTTAGCTTAGATAATAGGATTTCTTTACCGAACAAAATAATTAGCATACTGATGAAAGCATCAGTCTGAAGCTAAAAGAGGCAAGAAAAATCTCAATACTACTGATGTTATACATGTACCTAAAGTTTTTGAAGATGCTTGAATGTTTGTCTTTTCATCATGCGGTAAACGTTGTACGATGAAGATCAAACTTGGCACACAGATACTTCATGACCAGGACCAGAAAATAGGGAAGATGTTCCGGGTTGTATGTTCCTCTGGGATGATTGGAACGTTTATATGTTTGTGATGCCGTTTTGTAAAACCGCTCTTCCACAGACATAATGTGGAATACAAAGTCCACCAACGATTTAATTGTCACGATTTTGGCAATGGATTGTTTCTGTTTCATTACACTAGGTATTCCAGCGTAATATAATTGAGAATTGTGCATTTGTAAGGATGCGCGTTCTGCGTCCGCTAGTTCGCGGAGCCGGCGAGCTGGCCTTACTCCCCGGATACAGTTACATTTGCTTAACCTTTGCCTATTTACCGTAAATTGTGTCCTGCTTGCGTTCATTCTCCGAGACATTTCATGTAAGGAACATTATCATCCATTTATTCATCAGTTTCTAAAAATTTCACCAAGGTTAAAAACTACCTTAGAAAGCTATTAAATTCCGTTTTCACATTATTAAATATGTATGATATAACATGTCATAATATGAGCTACTATTGGTTCATTTATCTTATTGTTCCACAATCCATAAAATAACCTTTTATTTGGAGAAAATATCACACTACAAGATCTAACAGATATTACAAACAAGGTCGTTAAACGTCATTCCATGAAGTGTTTACTCAAGGCTGATCACGATTAGTTCAATCATGGTGGATATTGATTGATCTGGTACCTATCTGATCTTACCTGGTGGTACGTTCTTTATCTACTATACTCAAACTCTCCTTTTCAACAATGATCTAAATCAAGCAGTTTAACGCCTACATCAGTGGAACTTGGCGAAGATTCGCGTTATCACGACAAGTTTTTTTTTTAATGGAAATAGCCGGCAAACGAGCCGACGATCCACCTGATGGTAAGTGATCATCAGCAACACCAAAGGCATCACCGATGCGTTGCCGGCCAAGAAAGAGAGAAGAAAAAGAAATAAACAAGTAATAAAATAACAAGAGTGGTCAAACAATTGTAACAGAGAAATCACAGATGGCAAAAATCGAACTGCTTCATTGCATATTCGTTTAGATTTGATTGTTTATTTTGTAGTAGTGAACTATTGTTTAACCAAAATGGCACCTGGCACCTCAACTGACCCTTGGCGATGGATCTTACACTGTTTACCGGTATTACGCTTTATTAACACTGCAGTTTGCATGGCGCACGCCAAGGTCGCCGCGTGATACATTCACATCCATTCGCAAGTCGCTTCGTGCTTTGGCTCTCATTGCATCTAAATCCTTGTTAAATTTAGTTTAACCATGATGCATTTCCTGTGAACTAATCTTGGTTTTATTTTCTTCGCGTCGACGACAGAAGTGATGACTATATTTTCTTTCAATATTTCCCAGTGTAGGATTCTAAATAAATTATGAAAATTTCGTTCACCAAACTAAAAACTATGATGTTCCGAGATTGACTAGCATCACACTTTCCCTATGATTTAATATAATATAGTTGTTAAGAAGAAAGTAACTTAACAAGTGATGTTTGTTATTTACATTGCTACTTTCTTTCTCTTTATTCTGTTGTCTTATCGATTTCCATTATGTGTATGTCAAACGTGATTTCACTTCTATTATTATCTTCTACCTTCGATTTAACTTCATATGTATGTATCTTATTCGTAGAGTTTTCCGTATGCTCGCCGTTTATCTTGAATGACGATCAAATGCATAATAATTATACTGTGCCGTCTTTGGTATGACGTAAAGTACACGTGCATTGTTATTTTTGTGTCACGTTATATGTTATTCGTCAGAGCAGTGTCAATAACAGATACAACTCATATATAATAATCAGTTACGTGGAAAATGCCTGTATGTAATTTTTAATAATAAAATATATTGTAGTCGGGAGATGTATGGTGATGTACTACACTTTTTTATACACGGAAGTTTCAAATTGTATATGATTAAATTCTTGGAATGATTGCAATTTTATATCATAAAATATTTTTAGATGTTTTTATGATTTTGTATAACAGCTATGCATTTGTTTTTTAAGAAATTTTAATCCTAGGCATTGTTTTAATGAAAAACAACACGTATTTTCATCACTTATAGGGTAGAAAATTTCATTCAGAGTGGGAAGAAACGTAACTAGTTTCCGTAATTTTATTGTTTCTTGCCATTGGTCTTGTCGCTTATACACTACAGTTATTTCCTTTGCTCTCAACATTCCTACGCGACCGCTACATAAACTAGAGTGATAGAAAAAGCCGAGCAATAAAACAGTTGGCGATTGGTTCCAAGATAGAAATTAGTCTGAGCTGTTCAAACAGCGGATGTGCATCGTTGGTGACAGACAAAACCGCTAAATATAAAAAGATAACTACTGGGACGGCTGCCAATTCGAATGAGCACTTTGGCTCAAGCCTACTCTTCTTGAGTGCAAACGAATATCCTTTAATATTGCTCCGTTCATTAGTTCCAAAATTACCCACTAACAAACGGGGTTACTCGCGAGCGATTCGAGTACTCCATCTTTCACACGACCATCATATCTTTGACAGTCTGCGTACAGACGTAATCGGTTGGGAATCTGTTCGACTCGGAATGCTGCCAATATAATTTCGTCTGTAGACATGTGCTGTACTGCTGTCGAAGTCGGACCAGTTACTCTCTCTCCGAGGTTTTTTTCATTTTTGTTTCAATTAAAATTCTTATCTCCTATTAAAATAAGGTTGACCTGATTCGCTTAGCTACTATTACCACACATTTTTACTTATTTTTTTCAATATTGCTTCAATATTTATTTTGATCAATATAATTATGTACGTCTAGTCGGGTGAAACCTGTAGCTTTAAGTGTCTTATATTTTTCAAAGATACAACATGTCGTGTAATAAAATTCCTCTATTGACCTATTTAATAACCTGTCTTAAATTTGACCATGAAACTGGTTATTATATTATTATGTCGATCAGTAAGACTGGCGTATCCATATTGATACAATAGTATCTTAAAGATCCTTCAAATGACTTAATGGATGTGTGTATTGTCAGCTTAACAATGGACTGAGCATCCGAGAAAGAGACATTGTGTTGACCGGATTGTTGTGGGCTTCTTCGTAATAGAATGATACACGAGTAGCGTCTTAAGCTCGTCTTGTTTTGGTGTAACAACTTTCTCCTCTATGTCTGACACCTGTTCTGTATTGTCTGGTGTCTAGTCCCTTTTTTATTTGGCTACTTAGACTATCATTTCATTCAATTCCATTGAATAAAACCTTAGCTCTTTATGGATGTTATTTAGAACATGTTGTCTGAATCGTACCTATATCATGGTAAAATATCAAATTATTACCCAAAATTACTACCCAGATTAAAATTATGAACATAGGAAATGTTGGTTGATTATCTTTGTAATTACACATCTTTGTGTATGCTGGTTTGTAATTTACAGATGTAATTACTCAATGATCGTGATGTAAAGGGCATCGAACCTAATTGGCACACCTACAAGTCCGCCATTTTGAAAAAACCTCGATTCGGCGGCCAGTGATGAAAAATATGTCAATCGATAGACTAAATGATTATGATCAAAAAGTATTCAGTGATGAAATGTCGTAAGTGATATACTTTCTGAGATAAATGAGTTCAAAACTAGAAAAATAAAGCAAAAAAACTTCGTTTCGGCGGACATTGATAAATCATGTGTCATTCGATAGGCTAAATAGTTACGATTAAAAGGTATTCAGTGATGAAATGTTGTAAGTGATATAATTTCTGAGATAAGTGAGTTCAAAACTAGAAATATAAAGCAAAAAAACTTCGTTACGGCGGACATTGATGAAACATATGTCAATCGATAGGCTAAATGATTACGATTAAAAAGTATTCAGTGATGAAATGTTGTAAGTGATATACTTCCTGAGATATTTGAGTTCAAAACCGTACAAAAATAATGCATTAAAAGTTATCATTTACTTATTTTGAATTTATTGGGTCAATAATGAAAAATAAGTATATTATGTCATATGTGTATGTGCTGCATAGGTACTTGATTTATTAATAACGGGTAGGTTTGAATTAAAAAAAAGCAAAGCAAAAGCAAACTACTAGGTTGTTTTATAAATAATTTATTTGCCACCAGCGGCTACAGCTTTGGCAATTACTCTAAACCAAAAGTTAAAATTCACTATTGGCTTAGTTTTCTATATCATGTCTGACAATCACTGAATCTAAAAATTCCGCTGGTGATAAAGGCAATGTTTCCTGATGTCAAGCCTATGCCAAGAACCATAATTATAACACACATTATGTGGGAACAACATGACAAGGTTCTTTTTCCCACTATGCATGAGCAGTACCATCCCGCGATTTTATCTCTACCCTTAAGTTGTTTGTTTGAAGAATTTGTTTAATTTTTATAATACATAACGTAACTGAGGTAAGGAAAAAAGTGACCGCTGTTGCTGTTGGTGTTGTTGATTGCTGTATCGCCATAAAAACTTAACCATAAATACGCCATAAACACTCTGGTCATCCCTCACCTTGATTATGCTGATGTGTGTTGTACAGATTTGTCAGAGGAACTTCTGAATAAATTGGAGCGCCTTCTTAATAACTGCATTAGATATATCTTCGGCTTACGTAAGTATGGCCACATTTCCCAGTTCCATTCCTAACTTAAATGGCTATCCATTCGATACAGGCGAAACTTCAGAATTCTCTCAACATTTTATGCCATTTTGAATAATGTGTCTTCTCCTATTTATTTAAAGGAAACCCCTATAGCACTGCTTATTTCGATAATTCCTTCACAATATAGTTCATATTGTTCTGGAACTGCTTGCTTGTAGACATCAAAAAATCATAGACTACCAAAAGCTCCTTCAAGAAGTCCGGCAGCACTACCTGAAGCAATTAGAATGTTGTCGCCCGTGGTCTTCAACCAGATGTTATATATGTATTTATAAATATTTATTTACTTAATATATAAGATGTTTATATATAAATCTGAATAAAACTGTATTTATTTAATTTTGTTTATGTATATTGTGATTTAATATGTATATAGTAATTATTCTAATTATTCATAATATTTCTTATCTGGCATAACACTGATACAGTTACAGATACACTAGAAATAAAAAGATAATTAATTACAAATGTTTTATTTTTGTACGGTTTTGAACTCAAATATCCCAGAAACCATATCACTTGCGACATTTTATTTACTTATTTACTTTTTGATCGTAATCACTTAGACTATCGACTGACACATGTTTTATCAATATCGGCCGAAACGATGTTTTTTGCTTTATTTTCCTACGGTTTTGAACTCAAATATCTCAGAAAGTATACCACTTACGACATTTGATCACTGAATACTTTTTGATCACAATCATTTAGTCTATCGATTGACATGTGTTTCATCACTGGCCGCCGAATCGAGGTTTTTTCAAAATGGCGGACTTGTAGGTATGCCAGGCTCCATACAAAAATGTTGGAAGCCCTTTCAAAACGAAAGTGATGAGATGGTCTTTATTTTCTTCATGATACATTGTACTGTTTAGCAATGAAGTAACGATTATATCTAAAGTTAGGAACATAAAAGTAATTTTGGGTTTTATGCTTTCATAATTTTTGCTCAGGTAGGTTCTTGAACTACGTATCTAAGTGACAGTATAACTTAAAAGTAAAATTATCGTTGAGTTTAAATTATTCAATCATTATTTTAGTTGTTACACATCGATTCCGGATTCCGATTTGACGTCCTAATATTAAATCGATATTGGCTCTTGCAATCGGCGGTTCTGTTTGCGGTTGCCATCGCACACTTGTATCCTGCCGGCGATCTAGAAATATCATGCCATTGTTATGAAACCTAACCGACTGTTGGTCACGTTTGTTGCACCGTATTTGTTCTCGCAAGTTGTTGGTACAACGCTAATAATACGATACATCGTTATATCGCTATATTTAATTATTTCCATATTTCATGACTCATAATATTTAATTGATTGTACATTTTAAACCAGTTGGGAGCCAATGTTAAGGTTAACATCAGTTGTTTCTACATTTCTTCATCGGCAAACACAAGCTGCAGGTGTGTCTTAAATTACATCCAGATTCATAAATAATTTTATTGTGAGCGTCCCGCTCAAAAATTAATGAAACGTAACTTTTCTTTGAACCTCTGTATCATATAAATAATCTCGACTAATTAATTCATTCTGAACCTTGTGTTAAAATAATCTTGATTTAAGTTCAGAAGAAACTAACGACGATCCAACTCATAAAGCTTTTTATGGAAATAGCCGAAAAACGATCTAACGATCCACCTGGTAAGTAGCTATCGTTGTCCATCGACATCAGCGATATTGACTGGACAGGACTGATGCGCTGCCGACCAAGAAAGTGAGAAGAAAAAGAAAGAAAGAAAGGAAGAACTTGTATGTATCTAATCTAATACCTTTAAACGAGCAATTCTTGTAATATATTTGCTGAGTCTCGGAAACGGCGCCAACGATTTTCATGTTTAATATGCAGGGGGTTTCGGGGGAGATAAATCGATCTAGCTAGAATTCGTTTATTGGCAAATGTCGTTTTATCCGTGTTTTCAGGCAATGAAAAACTGCCTTGGTGAGTAGCAACACTAAGGTTACGTCCGCACAGGCAGGCGGCTTGCTTAGCGTTTTATAGTGTTCGTGACTGGCCGCATTGCGAGCTTGGTGCCTAGCAACGCGCTTAGCGTGTATCCAAGTAAACAAACGTGTTGGTTTTCTGTCACTAGGCGCTAGGCATTTTTGCTTCAAAAATGAGATTGACAGTCGGGTTGTCATGGATATAATATTATTGATGAATGTCAATGGCAAAAACTAATCTGAAACGAGAAATTGTTGCATTTATTTCATTAATTTTGTAAGATATTTTTGAGAGTGACATTTCGTCAACGTGCCGACAAGCAAAATGACCAAGGCACCTAGCGACCCACCCCTCAGTGCGGCCACCGTGTTTCCTAGCATGTAGCTAGAATGCAAACCACTAGGCTCTAGGCGCTAAGCAAGCCGCCCGTCTGTGCGGACGTAGCCTAAAGCTACTTCAGTAGATGGCGTTGTTTGTTAAGAAAAATACCGAGCAAAGCTCGTTCATCTGGGTACTGGGTACTTTTACTATAATACGAGTACTCACGATATTTATTTTGTATTTGTAGACTGATTTGTTTTTTGTTGACGGATAGTTGATAGACTTATGTACTAGTTTCAAATGTCACCTGTCATCCTGTCAAAAGTTTCTACGCGGCACCGCAGTTCATCCGTGACCACGATCCATGCAACTGGATCGAAATATCGGAATACAAAATAAATATCGTGCGTACTCGTATTAGAGTAAAATGTGTTCAGTCCACAGTGAGTAAGTTAAGTTTAAAAACTTGTATGTACACCACAGTACCTACTGACATTATTTAAATAAAAGTCACATAAAATAAGAAATTGTTATGTAACGGAATCTCAATAAACAAATTAGCGTTGTCCTCAAGACGAACGGCATTTTCCTCGTCCTTTTCCTCTCGTTTATTGCTTGATTGTCGTCATCTGTCAGCTTCGTACCCAGCTGGCAATTACGTCGCTCCCTGGACCGTGAAGCACTTGCCTTTAGTGCAGTCACGACTCCTGCAAACGTTTACAGAGCCACAACTACGTCGGCCTCTGCAGCTCTGCACTCGACCTCTACGTTTCGAATGCGGTCTATAAGTGTTACTAATAATAGTCATCTTATATTTACTTTGTTGCGAATATGTTCTGGATAGCTGCAGTAACAATCTTTATTAGACTTTATTTATTATTGTGCAGGTCTTTATTTTTATACTTATTGACTTCTTTTGCCAATCGGTTTGCCTATTGGTTTGCCAATTTGCCTGTTTGCCTATTTCGTTTTCAAACAAATATCTAGATTTCACCCAACTAATACGTTACGTATTAATTTAACATTACAAATGGATGTCCTTTAAAAGCAATAAAAATATTTTTGAGGTTTTAAGGGATCCGAATATCTGATCGAACTAAAAGAAGTGATGGAAGGATTGTGGAATGCCACAAGTTTTAACGATTCAGGAGATTTGGATTTATGTTTACACAATTTCAATGCATTACCGACAAAACCTTGTTTTTTTTTTAATTTTCATTATTTTCTGCATTAACAAGTTATAAGGATGTTAGTGTCAAATTGTTTTAAAGTGCCTAACAGTAACAACGCAATAGCGGATAAATATTTAAATATAATTAGCAAGTATTTTTTTTGTTTCCTTATCATAATTTATAACGTAATTTTGGTAGGAAGCTCAATTAACTTACACAGTAATCATTTCCAAGCTGCTAAATATTCATTACTTAACAAAATTTCTTCGTCATCGTTTAAAGTCCATTATTTGATAATACGCTGCGTAACAGTTTCAAAGACAAGGTCAGAAACAGTTTTAAGGCAATTTTTCTACATCACGAGCTGTACAGTCTACATTCCGTCCATTACGTTGACCTGAATGGCCACGTCTTGCAAACGGTGCTAAATGCTTAATCGGTTGGGCGTTCTGTGTGTGAATGGATCGCTCTTTACCCGCCCGTTTAACCATTATATGACCTATTGCTTCTTCCGTGTCAGACATTTATACCTTTATGTGATGCCACTTACCTCAACTAGCGCAATGGAATGTATTGTCAAAATCGGTCGCTCAATTTTTCCTCTTTACTCTTTTATGTACCAGAACGTATTAAGTTTGTTGTGATCATAATCATCAACTACGTTTATGAAAATCATTCATAATTCATCCTCTATATGTCTGTTGATTTTACCAAATTATCAGCCACTTGGTCACTGGTTTTTAAACTGCATCAACAACAAATAGCACAATTGTAAGTGTTCGACCGAGTTAAACCATGGGCTCTGATAGGTCAAAGAGTCATTGGTTTCGGTTGTTATTGTTGGAAAGCACAATACCTTACCTTCGGCGGTTAAGAAATTTTAACATTTGTGTTGCACAACTTCTTTCTCCGGCTTACACTTTAATTATCACTGAAGCAGCGCCGCTAAAAGGTTAAAGGGGAAATTGTAAATTATTTATATGCTACACAAAAGAACGAGACTCCAGGAATCTAGATCGGTGCATCATATAATCGCGAACAAATTGAAGAACATAATCACTTTACTACTCTACTTATTGCCTAAATAAAACAACTTTAGAGCCATTACGCCTACCTACGTTGAATTCCTCATTATAAAATACCAGATCGACTGAAGGACGAGATGAAACATTTTATGAAGAAACAAAACTGTTTTCGTATGCTGTAATATTCTCGTGTAAAGAAATATCTAACAAAGCAGAGTTGTCGAGGGACTATTTTTAGACAATACACGTACACATGGTGAACTATGGGTGCGCCTGAGATACGTGAGTGCATTGTATATTCATCATCATTCAACGCTGTCCTTCCATATATCGTTTGATGTTTTTCTTTATCCTTTTGTTTTAATGTTTTATGTTGACATGTCGGAGTTTTAGACTGCTACGTTTAATTAAAATTTTACGTCTTCAAAAAATCTTGCAAACAATTTTGTGAGGTATCCTAATTCCGATATCTCCCACGTAGCCGCAAATTCGCATCTGAGATCATTAAGTTAAGGCATTTTAATTATGATTTGTGTGTCGATGTAAGTAAATTTAATAGTAAGGGTGAATAAATTATAACCAAATTCAGGTGTTGAGTTGAGACATGAAAGTCATTAACATGTACTCCGTACCTATTTCTATGTCATTATATATTTTATCTTTACTATCAAATTGCTATTAATTTCTCTGTTATTAATTTTTCACCAAATCAATTTTCTTTCCGTTCATATCCAAATGAACCTTTGAACAACACTTGAGCTGTCATTGACGATAACCTTATTTATCCTGAGACTGTTCAGATACGATACTGCTATCTACACAGAGATTTATATGCGGTTCTGTGCAACTGTGTGCGCACAAGACTTCAGTTCCGGATACCGGTCAAGTGTTTGTATTGGGTACGAACTTACGTACTTTCTCCGACAACTGTTCGTAGCTCAAGGATTAAGAGGCAAGTGTTTTAGGTTTTTGTGCCGTGGACGCTTTGAAAACAAAAGATGAAATCGTTTTCGCACGTCTTTTGTTTACACTTGGTTTGGAAAACGGCAAAGTCAATCATTGCTTATTGATAGCATTTCTGATTACAAATCATTAGCTAATAGTAGTTGATTGTATCATTGTATCAGTAATCAAGCCATCGGGTTACCGCTACACGCTTTACGCGTTACGCATACGGTTAAAAGTAATAACTTTGTAAGTGATTAGTACGTGGTCACTCACTTGATTTACGATGTAACGTTCGACTTCACCTCCGCTATTAGTTTTGCACGTGCCTATTCAAATGCCGGGTACAGAAATAAAATCAGCGATTACGTTTTAACTTACAAAGACATATAACTTACATAGTATGTTCTCAGATAAAAGTATAGGTACCTGCCTGCTACCAATAACCTCAGATGCTTCTTACCTCCGTAGCTCCGTTACATTGTATGTGCAAAATAAATAGATTTTTTTTATCATTTCCCTTTACTTGTATGCCCCTTAGTACCTATCTAGTTCGCTAGATAATTTCGTGCATACACGTTATGAGTATATTGAGCAATGCGTTTTGAACCTAGTTACATACAGCAAGTTTTAGATGTAGTTGTTTAAATATTGTCTTGTTTCACACGTATGGCAAAGAATTCTTATTTCTTCCTCAAATATTCCAAAATTACAAGACTGCTAAGTTTCACTTCACCAGTTTGTGTAATTATTTGTTAACTTTACAAAACAAAGTAAGACTTAAAGAATTGGTCTATGCTTGCATTGCGCAGTATCGACATTTTTCGCAATTTCCCGCCAATTCGCGGTAAAATCCAATTTTCACACTGGAAGCGTTGATTACAATTCTCAAGTGTTTTAATAAAATTATTGTGCATTTTACTTGATCATTGCTTATCGCAATATCTTTTATCGGAAACGGATATGGATGCTTTTACTCTGGACATGAATAAGTAGAAGTATTGGGCTAGTTATTTTTAATTTTCTATGAAATTACATACGGTTCCCTTATTGACTAATGAGTCATCCAAGGGTATCTGTTTAATTTTAATTAAATCAAATATTTGATATGGAACGGCTCATTTCTAAGTGACCAGACAAGTGTGACAAGAAGCTTAAACCTGACAACAAACATTTTTCTGCTAAATCACATACCGACCAGTGTAGAATCTAATCTAATCTAATCTCTCTCGACTAATTCAAATTCGTTCAGCACTGCACTACATAACCTGTTCAGTGATTTCCAAGTGAACTATGGGGTTGGCAAAAATTTTTGTTGCAAATATGTTCTCACTAATTAATCACTTTCGAAATCCTTTTAAAGTGGATTCAAAAAGCCGATTATACTCCGATTAAACTGGGTCACAGTGTACCCTTCATTGAAAGAATAATAATAATACATCCAATATGTTTTAAATTATAACAATTCATAACTTTACCTGGAGTGTCCTGGAGGGTGGCGATATTCCATTCTACGTTCAGAACTTGGAACCCTTTTAAAGTTGAAGCCAGCGAGCTGTCATCAATAAAAATATAGATATCATTGGATATCTGTTGTAGACAGTGAGAAGCTGAATTGAAGATATAAGGTTTTATAAATAATGCATTGAACAGTAGACTTAGCGCGTTGCAGATTAACGTATACATGAAGATAATTGAATCACCCGACGATAAATCGAGTTATCAAGAAGGTAATCCTTTCCCTGCCCTACCTTTTCATTGCCGCAGGGACTGCATGGAATTCAGAATCTAAATTATTGGATTGGTCTCTCTCTAATAATTATTCTAGCAATTCGCACTGGAGTATCGTGATGGAAGATACAGGAGTATCTCCTTAATTACAATTCAAGCCATTGCTTCAAATTTCTGGATTCATTTTTTTGGATAGTCAAACATAATCTTCCTTAGATAAATGACTGATAAAGTTGTGTTATTGATTATTGGTGAATCGTGACGATAAAAGTATATCCTGTTTATATCATATATTTTTTTCTACATTTTAACAATCGGAACAACATGTCTAAACTATCACCTTTCTAATTACCCTTAAGTGTTTCCTTCATTCTGTTTCTCTTGTATCATGGCATCTTTTCATTATTGCCAGACCTTGGTCTCCATCCAGAGTCCTAAACTAGCATTCGCTATTAAAATGAAGGGCATGCTTTCCTTTGCTTAAGAGTGACCTTTGATATCATTAAGATAAGAATGCAACTAGCGGTAAACATGAAGTTGTAACTGTTGTAATGTAAGACGCGTGCGCAGAGACAATGGCGTAATTGGAGGCCTCGGTCAAAGACAATCGAAATGGAAAGGAAGCAGCGGACGTGACGTCACCGGCGGACGTAACAGCGATACGGCTGTACCTGATTGTTACCGAAAATGACGCTGATATTGTAATGGTAACCCATTTAGTCTACACAATGAAGTTGCTGATTTGAACAAATCAAGTTGTTCATTGTGTAGTGTTGGATGAATTTAAATTGACGTAATTATTTTTGAATAATCGCGTATCGAAAAAAATAACGGTTTTAGAAACAATACTCCAGTTTATGTAAATAACTGTTAACTTGATACACTGTATCTAATTTCAGAGAGGATAACGGTCTATACTCTATTCTGTTTTATATAACACAATCCTATAATCAATTGTGTGCGACAGTACTGCTAGAAAAACAAACACTATGTTCATGTTAACGTTATTATTATGTACACCGGTGACCGGTGCACCGCGGGGGTTTGCGTCCATCGGAAGAGTACGGTCGTTGACACAACCGCGCATTAGCATAAATATCCGATGTAATGAAATTAGCTCTGCGGTGCTCAATCTGGACGATACATATAATTTTATATTCATGCGATTAAGTTTGATTCTTTTCTAATTATACTCACTGTAAGACATACTTATTATAGTCATTATGAGGGTGAGATCAACAAGATTGTAAAGTAATAAAAATCAGAAAAATTGTATCAGCTCTGACGCACAACTGGCAGTTTAACGCCATCTTGTTTGCAATCGTTAAATCAGTAACAATGCCATTTAATTTGCGATCGTGAAATCAATAATAGCGCCATCAAGTTATAAGATTATTACTACGCCATCTAGTTTGCGATTTTCAAATCAGTAACAAGTAAGTTACCGATCAGTAACAACGCCATCTAGATTCTGTGTTACGTATTACAAATATAACGCATAACGTAACAGAGAAAGTTTGATTTTACTCATAAATTTTTTCATACCCCGGACATAAATATGAGAATCGATTCTAAAAGAATTAAACTACAAAAAATCTTGCCCATGAGGTGGGTTAAATCTCAATCATCATCACCATTTCCCCAAATAAAACGCTTTCTATTTCGATACATAGGTAGTTTTTAATAACATCAAGCAATAATTATACATCGAATATCAACCTCAAGCGTTACAAGTTTTCTTTGTTGGGCACACAGCAAATAAAAAACAATCGTTACAGTAAGACAAACAAAAGGCTAATCATTAATCGCAAGCAATTTTTTGTCTACGCAAGTAACCTTGATAACTAACTTTAAGTTCTAACAGATAGTACGAGTAGAATACGTGAACTAAATGACCCATTACATAGAAGTATCTAAAATTATGACCCAGTCTTATAAAATAACTGAACATCACACAAATTTGAAAAGACTAGACTTTAGAGAAATAAACAAAACACAATTGGTCACTTGAAACATTAATGAGCAATTTTACAAAATGATGGTACCTATTTCTACAGTTTCCCGGTTCGTTTGCATAGAATCAAGGAGACTAGCTTAGAGAAGTAGGTATAGAATTTAGGGTTTATTTATTAGCTTAATTCACAACTATAATTTCTACCGTCGAAATCGCTCCGACCGACCTCTTATTCAGAAAAGCATGGGAAATCTAATAAATTTATTTAGATCAGCTTCTATGTAACAAACTTTATGTTCGAACAAGGTGCAGTAACTTTGAACATCACTGCATAAAGCTTTATACTCTACATGGTGTGGTGGTGCTTTAAACTCTTTTTTTCCGAGTGTTTACGTGATGTTTGAGTGGACAACGCGTGTGGTAATGTGATTTTTATGTTTGCAAAGTGATTGTTTATTGTATTACCCTGAAATTCCTGGAGGATATTAACAAGAGCTGTATAGGTACTAGTACTGTCTGTAGTATAGATGTCTATGTAGGTTAAAATATTACGTTATTTAAAATAAATTTAAGTCGAGCCAGGAAAATTCTACAAGACTTAGAAGAAACTTATTTGGGTATGAAGAAAAAGGGTTGGTAAACATAAAATCATTATAAGGTTTAACTTGTTTCGTTTAGCCACCCTTGGTCTGATACAAATGTGGTGTAGCTACTCTGGGCAGGGTGAATGTGTGGAATCTTTGTATCCTCCTTTAAGTCGATAAACGGAATTATCTTTTACGAGTATCTAACCTAGAGTCGTGGCAGTTTTAGGGTGTATAAACGACATAATAAGGACACTGCTGTGAGTTGCTTAAGTTGCTTTACAACTTATATTTGACACACTATCAGTTGCAGTTGTAGATAAATTTCTGCTAGGATATTTCACAAGAAGCTACATCTCCGCGCGACCTTGTAACGGTAGTGGCTGCCATTGTGAGCCGCTGCGGAATACATTACCATTAACTTGTCTTGTTCTGTGTCACGAATAGCGCTGACACTAACAGGTCTATGGTGGTGTCCTACTGTAGAATATTCAATAGTCGTCTTTGGCTTTGGGCAACTGGGCAACAACATACTGGGCTTTCGGTTATTGGTAAATGCAGTATTCCGTGAACTTATTGAGCTACTTGCTTTTGCTATGTATTTGGGTTTTTTTAGGTCGGTCATAGCAAAGAGATCTAAGCTGTTACTTTCAATGGTGTGAAATGTAAGCAAATACGTAATTTGTAGTTTGGGTAAGAGATGATTTCGCAAATCTGTTTCTTTCTTTCTTTCTTTCAAATCTATTGTAATGTTAATGTTCGATCCGTCACTCGCAGAAAAACTTAAGTTGCAATCAGTGCAACTCAATGAAGTCGTCTTATAAGTCCAGTGTCCATTAAGACATTAGGTGTAGCAAACTGGATTACAGTGCGAGTGCTAACCGCGCTAAGTAGGTGTGACAAAAGTCTCCTGTTTCAGTGGGTCCACTGTCGCAACATCGTACTCGAGTAATGATACCTACTGCTGCAGGGTTGTCACTGTTGCCGTCTTCATTATTAGAAGTAACAGGGCTGTGTACAGAGCTGTGATTATCTAGGAAACAACAATGTTTGTGTGAATCTAATCACTTATTGATAATGATGGGAGCATGTTTGCAAAACTAACTAAAAACAATTAGCTATTTGGTTATCACTGAAATGCTAAAGTAAATAAATATGTACTTACGCTGAAACCTATGGTTTCATTTAAACCTGCCAAATATGTATGGCATGGAACACCAAAGTGCCTGATAAATGTTAATTGTATGGTTCTAATTCTCCTAAACTCAAATACAAAGCAACCGAGAATTAGTCGAAGCCAAAGACAATTTTGTATAAATCACGTCACGTCAATATTTATTAACATCACCGTTGTAACTAATGACTATAAATTATACTGTTTATGGGCCATGTCATATTAGTCTAAGATTAGACATTTAGCCAGCGGTTACAATTCCTTACCCTTGAAGATATATTAATAGATAGAATTGTAAAGACTAACATAAGCAAGGAAAGTGACAACCATATCTGCCAACAGATTTCGTCACGCATTAACATAACACGCGGGGGCGTTATGATACTTATGAGCAGTCAACAAGTAGGTACAAGAAAGAGTAATTCAAAAAATTAAGTCGAATTGGCAGTCAAGGTTAGGAGACGAGGGCGTCGAAACCCTTGATGTTATTACTAATATTTCCTCTCTCCTGAAACCTTCCGGTCTCCTAAAACCTCATTACCTCATTAGTCTCAAAGATTCCGATCATTATAAAGATAATTGAGAGTCAGAAATAATGTGGGTGTCCAGCTTTCTTTTTTTCCGTCATTGCATCAGTCATGCCTTTGATTTTACTGATATTTATGTTGATGGGTACGGTTTACCTCTTACCATCAGGTGGCTCGTTTTCGACGATTTATTTTAAAAGATCTTGCACAAGAAAATAATGGGATCCATGACTAACAAAGTGTATCTTTACTTCCAGATCCTCCAAAACTTGGGGAAGGTAGACCGGACGCTGGACGACATATTCGAGGAGCACCTGCAGAACTTCAACCGACAGCATCAGCAAGCCACCAGACTGCAGAAAGAGTTCAACAATTACATAAGATGTATACGAGGTAAGGTAACAATTGGACTTTCAATTATTTACATCATAGTAGCTAAAGTGTCCCTTAAATTGCAGGATTATAAGGTGTTGTTTAGCTAAAAATTTTATTATTGAATGTATCATTATAATTTAATATGGTTAAACAATTTCCACAGCTTTCTTTTCGTTTGTTCTTTCGTATTCTTTCAGCTCCAACACCTGAATATACCAAATCAGTGAATATCAAAGCGAATTGTTGGTGCACATCTTATTACCTAATAATAAATCCATTATTATTTGGACCTGACTCTAAATGTTGGCATACTTCTAACTTGGCCCGTCTAAGGACCCAAACTGATCAGCCTAATCTCCCGGTTTCCAGCGGTGCAAACAGCCTCCAAGTCCCTGATGGAGGCGATCACGGAGGTCTACGAGAGCGGGTGGTCGGGCCACGACCTCCTGTACGTGCAGACACAGAGCATGGAGATGCTGTGGCAGGACTTCTCGCACAAGCTCGGCGACCAAGTGCTCATACCACTCAACACGTACACCAACCAGTTTCCTGAAGTCAGGGTAAGGGATAGCTCGATAGTAAAGACGAATATAAGATGAAGATATTGAAGACAGTATAGATAGATAGTAAGGGGAAGCTCTTTTGGATTATACGCGAAAGGTCAAATTTTCTGTTACACTAAAAATGTCAAATATTAAATCAAAGTCGTAAATGTCAATATTTACATGATAACCTCACATAATCAACGTAAATATTGATATTGTTTACGATTTACAAATTGTATTATTTAGTCAAATAGATCTTTCGTGTATAATCCGCTCTTTTATTGGTATGGAAGTGACGAAAAATAAGGCCCTAGCTTGATTCCTATCTTACTTATTTATTGTTATTGTAGAACTGAGGTGGCATGCCACATCCATTAGGAAGAGCTGTCAAAATAAACGTTTTTATCGTTAATATGCCAACATCTTTAGCTCTTATCACTTAGCCCAATCGAAGCGAAATCAAGAAAACATATCCATCATAATGTAGAATAGAAAAAGTAAGATGGAAAAATTATCTACATTAAATTATTTCAAAATCGTATTTGAATCTTCTCGAGTTTAATAAATAAACACGATAGCTATATACCACCTTTGAGCAAGAGTCAGCCGCCAAACGATTCGTCGTGTTTCGGCTGGGGGCTTGAGAGCTAGTTCTTACTTTCTTTTTCTTCACTCTTCCCTGGCCGGCAACGCATTAGTGATGCCTTTGGTGTTGCTGATGTCCATGGGCGACGATGGCTTACCATCAGGTGGATCGTCAGCTCGTTTGCCGGCTATTTCCATTTGCAAGTCCTTATTCGGTTGCTTATTGTGATATGTTTATTTTCCAGAAAAAAATTGAAAAACGTGGCCGTAAATTGGTAGACTACGACAGTCAGAGGCATAACTTCCAGAATCTACAGGCGAACGCGGCGAAAAGACGGGATGACGTTAAGGTAATAATAATCTTCATCTATCTTAATATATATAAATTACGTGTCACGTTGTTTGTCCGCGATGCACTCCTAAACTACTTAACCGATTTTAATCAATTTTGCAAACCGTGTGCAGTTTGATCCAACTTGAAAGATAGGATAGCTTACATCTCTCTTAAGGCACACGGAAGGTTTTAATAAAAAAAAACTTGACTGAACAAAGTCTGTCCGGGCAGCTAGTATAAAATAAACGCTTTCACACTCATATCAGCAGTAGGTTTTCACCTGTGTCGCGGGTGGCATGGATGACACATATAACACGTCACAATAACGCCCATGACCCGAGCACAAATCTTTATCTGTCACATAAATATCTGCCCCGGCCGGGAATCGAACCTGGGACCCCTCGCTTCGCAGGCAGGGTTCCTACCAACTAAGCTACAAGGTCGTCAATAGTATATCTATAGATTAGGTTATACTACTTATTATAAGTACTATTATTTCTTCTGTGGTTATACAACTATTTACTATACAGTCACGCTGACATAATTTATGCTATAAGATCATTTGTATGACAGAAAATGGCAAGGGATTTCAAAATCACCTGGACTAATTATTAAATAACGAATGAGTTTCCTGTCTTTATGAAAATATCCTTAATTCATATCGTGCTACTCATAACAAGCTTTTACAATTGATAAAATTGTATAATAATAATAAATTGACCTATTTTTTCCTAATTATTTACTAATTCAACTCCCTAAATCGTTTGTTTATTTACCGCCTTAAAATGAGATTTAACACATCGACTAATCCTTATAAGTTTCCTTTTCATCGGATGTAGAGAACCGATGCGCAAAAGTCGTAATTAAATTATGTGAATAGCGATCACTCACAGCTAACACCCCAACTTAGAGTCACTAACGGTTACTTTAATCGCTCCTTAGTAATGAATCACCATACAAATTCTGTACTAAGGAGCGATTTAAGTACCATTACTCTGAGTTGGAGCGTAAAAGAGTTGTGTTAATTAGGGATGTTGTCTTCGAGCCAGGCGTCCCGAGTTCTATTACCGAGTCAGACTTTTATGTCAGAGTTTGATAAATATGTAGATATTATTGAGTCTTTGTGATGTTTTAGGGGCCAAGCGTTCATTACGTTAGACTCCGTTCTTACGTAAGATTTTATCTAGTTTCAGAAAAGGATCAGTTGCACTAAATATAATTTTTAGTCTTTATTATTAGTATTTCGAATTGTAAAATATTGCGTTAGAATGCCCTCTGCCTTCACCAAGGTGTGTAGAGATTTGAAGACCACCGCTTTCCCTGGGGACCCTTAGGGACCATCCATAAATTACGTCACACGCTAAGGGGGAGGGGGGGTCGATGTAGTGTGACAAGGGGTGGGAGAAATCCTAAACGTGACGTCCCATTTCAAAATGGAATAATTGGTATGTAGGTATAGGTAAAGATTAAAAAACAAATAATGGACATAAAACTTATTTCGGAACTGCTGTTTAATTTAGTAATTTCTAGGTGTAAAATTTCATAATAAGTGACGTCATACTAGAGGTGGGGAGGTCTCACAAATGTGACCAGCTGTGACAAGGACGGGGGGGAGGGATCAAAAAGTCATGAAATTAGTGTGACGTAATTTATGGCCCCTTAAGCATTTGTATGTAGTGACTCTGGGCAAAAACCGTACAAAGTTGTTTACGTATTAAAAAGATGTCTCCTACCATGAGCAGGTAACAAAGGGTCGGGAGCAACTGGAAGAAGCGAAGAGGACGTACGAGGTGCTGAACTCGGAGCTGCACGACGAGCTGCCGGCGCTGTACGACTCGCGCGTGCTGTTCTACGTCAACAACCTGCAGACACTGTTCTCCGCCGAGCAGCTGTTTCACTCTGAGAGCTCCAAGGTGAGGGGGACAGAGCTATGGGCGAACCCAACTCCTGTTATAGAGGGGGGTAAACTCTTCAGACTCAACGGTAAATATAGGTATTAAAATCTGGCTGTTTGGCTTCCACCTTCTTGCTTGGGTGATCCAGAAGACTAGTGTTCCAGCTGAGGGTTTGAGAGCCAATACTTTCTTTGTTGGCCGGCAAGGTCAATATTGCCTGTAGTGTTAAAGATGTCTGAGTGAGTTTCTTAATTCGATTATATTTTCTTACACATGTTACCTCAGAATTTTAGCCGTATTGGGGTGTCTTAGAAAACTAACCCCAATCCCACGCCGGATGGGTGTCGTAAGAGGCGACTAAATCCGGCCTGCTAGTGATAGGGCCCCTCGACGGAAATTTTGGTAGTATTGATTTTAATTGTTAATTAATACCATTATTACTATTATTATTTCTCCATGGGGTTCGCCTGGATATCCTGGATACCACCCTTTAGCATGAGTCAGCCGCCAAACGACTCGTCGTGTTCCGGCTGGAGGCTTGAGAGCCAGTTCTTTCTTTCTTTTTTCTTCTCTCTTTCTTGGCCGGCAAGGCATCAGTGATGCCTTTGGGTTGCTGATGTCCATCGGCGACGATAGCCACTTATCATCAGGTGGTTTGCCGGCTATTTCCATTTTTATTTTGAAGGATATTACCATATTGTTCCCATGACAATTTCTTCGAAGTCGATCATATTTCACCATCATTTCGCTTGTACTATCCAGGTATTCGGTGAACTGGAGCTGATCACGGACAAGCTGGCCAATGAGTGCCAGCGCGGCAGCTACAAGAAGCCGGCAATAGCAGCCCACAACGGGAACGCCGCGTCCCCCACCAATACTGTACAGAGTGAGTACCACTATACCGCCACTGATACCACTAGTATGGTGCTTGCAACTTGGTTCTCTGGGGGTGCGCACAGTGAGAGATAATAGGTGATACGCTGAAGCAGATGATTTTTGGTACACCGCACTTTACAACCATTGTATGTAGGTATAGGCCGCGATTTTGTACAGTGAGGAAAATAATTAAGTATGCAGGACATAATTCTAAAACCTGATATATTGAATGTTACAGAATATTTGTGTCATTATGAAAGTTAAATGCTACCTGTATACGCAAGGTATTTAACATTGCTAATTACGTACAATATGTAATATTAAACTTTACGGCAGGCCCGGATCTAAGGGGGGCGAACCGGGGCACCCGCCCCAGTTTCAGGGGCACCATAATGCGCCCGATGACTTTTTTTTTCGTCCAAGCGCTGAGCCGATTTTGCTGCTTTGTATACGTTTATGTACAGATAGACGGGTAGATGACCTTTTGTTTAGTGAACGCCTGAACCGTAGCCATTAATAGTACAAAACTCCATAGGCGCCACTATCAAGCTTCTGCCCCGGTTCGAAAAAATCGTAGACCTATTTCTTTTGCTTTGTGTACATAATCTTATACGGACACAAAGGACATTCTTTTGTCGTAATGTATGTAAATGAAAAGATTTTAACTATCAGTTCTAATTTAATGCTTAAACTAATCTGTTTACTATATTTTTATAACATTAAAAACTACTGCCAAAATTGTTAACCAAATAAGACTCGTTCCAAAAATATGGACAAATAGTTTGCAAGAACACTTGAGATACGCTGTCCGCCCGGTAACTTGTGGCCCATAAAATTTGCGTGAAAATGTTATATGATTGCTACTGTCCGAGTGCAATACCGGCAATAATATTATAATGTAAAAAAAGAGATAGATATATCACTAGCGCGCGACGATGAAGAGCGTAAGAACAGGCAATTGACCGTTCTGCTCGTAGTCGCTCTGCCAATACAAAACGATACGCACGCTTTTGTTGTTGTCAGAAGTGCTTGACATTTGACATACAGCGTTAAAATGCCTTCGTGTATTATACAAATGTGATTGGTGTAGTGAAACAAAAGATAAACGTGTGTGTGTTGTAGCTCGTTTCGGAACAGATTTTTTGATTGATTTGTAAGGGTATAACATAGAGGTATATTTTTTAAAATATCAATTAAACGATATAATATTGGTTGCCAGTCTGCTTTTGCGTAGCACTTTTCATTAGTGAGTTACTTGTAGCAGATCAGAGGAGCCAGGTTGATAGGCACCGTACCAAGTGGTCTGGATGTTTGTCGTTTCCTAACAGAGTTGTTGTTGACGTCACGGATTGATGTTTGATCGTAATTTATACACTCGGTGTTTCAGACTGTATGGAATGCCCTAGTACTGTGTATTTATCAAGTTAATCGAAGCTAGACTAACGATAGAAACTTTTGAGTTTCTCATATTGTCTGAGGCCTGTTTATCATAGTATAACATAATTCTCAAACACTGACATTTAAATAAAATAAAATATCTGTGATACTTAAAATAAAATATCTTTAAATATTTAAAATACATAACGAACAAACGACATGGTGAAAAGAAATAACTTTTAATGTATTGGTATTGGTAAATCGTATAATACTCGTAGCACTAATAACGGTATTATTAGTACATTGTTTTAATAGAGTAGTTTAAAATAATTTGTAAGAGCCAAGCATTTTAAACCTTTCAGCTTAAACTATTAATATTTTAAGATTTTTTTGAAAGAGTCAATATCTCAAATGTACCAAGGTGTTACTTTCTCTTGTAAAACTATAGACTTGTCATAATAATTGTCTAAGAATGTATGATGTATAATAGGTATCAATAAACACAAAACATTATATAACTCTGCTACTATCTCTTCCTTCTATCAACTCATAACGTTCACACGTGTACAGTGTGTCCTAACCTTGTGTAACAAATGTGTGAGCATGCGAGTGTGTCGGTGTTTAGCGCCCCCCTCCCCCGCGCTCAACGGCGGCTCGCCGGCCCCCTCCGAGGACGCCGAGCGTTCCGAGGACGTGAGGCGTTCCGATGACGTCAGGCGTTCTGACGACGTCAAGCGTTCCGATGACGTCAGGCGGTCTGAGGAATCCCGCCTCTCCGAGAGCCCCGAGCGAGCGAACAACAACGAACACGAACCCAAAGAGGACAAGAAACTGGAAGAGTTGTATGACATACCCGTCGGTGAGTATGCGGCCCTGGTAGTCAGTCGTATGTCCTAGTTGGTAGTAATACCTTAGGTCTTCGAGTGAGCTCCTGTACTCGTATTTAGTTAGTGTCTTGATAATATTAGTTAACTTTATCTATACAAAAAATATGACGACATGTAAAAGTCGTTTATGTCATGGCATAAGAGATACTAATGATATACATATTTCAATCTTTAATGTGGTTAACAAACCCGGTAGTTAACTAATGTTGTCGTACATCACACGTTTTGTTGTTTTATTTAAACTAAGTATTCCCACTTTTGTAACGTTGCCACATTGCTTTACCAATGCAAAGTTTTGCAATTAGTGTAAAAGTATAACATCCCTGTCCCATATATTTTTTGAAGGTATTATTGCGTTGTAAGCTAGTTTTGTGCTGTATTTACACTCCCCATTCCTGCTGTAGTCCTTTTACTGAGTGGCATATGTTTTATACAACGGCATATGCTTTATACCACGGCATACACTCAGTAGGCTCTAAGTAGTCATTAGGCAACCAATCACACGCCATTCCCTCAGGGTCGCCAGTGGCTGTGGAAAAAGCGAACAATAACGTGGAAGAAAAGAGTCAGGTGGAAGTAGAGAAAGACAAGGGAGAGAAGGAGACGGAACAGAAAGAGAAAGAGGTAGACAATCAGGTTCAAAACAAGAGCGATGAAGTTTACGACATACCGGTCGGTGAGTATTTTGCTTCTGTTTTTGTAGTCATAAAAATGGTGAAAGCAAATCTTATCGCAGTAGTTAATTTAAGTGACTTGTTGCAGCATGTTTCCTTTAAATATAAATATTTAGCTAATGCAAAGTGTATTCTTTTTAACCGACTTCAAAAAAGGAGGAGGTATTCAATTCGACTGTATTTTTTATTTTTGCTACCTCAGAACTTTCGACTGGGTGAACCGATTTTGAAGATTCTTTTTTTAATCGAATGCCCGTCATGTGGTCCCACTTGAACGAGATCTGACGAGTAATTTTTGAGTTATCACTAATTTTGAAGTCGGTTATATTGTGTCAGGAATTATTTATCGTATTTTTTGTCAAAATTAACGATCATTAAATAGTTTAATTTTGTTTCATTCCAGTAATAAGATAATTATATTTATTTATCCACAGTTAAACTGATTCTATGTTATAATATATATTGCGAACATTATTTATGTTTCTATGTATGTATTTATCGTATGTTTACAGGCGGGGGAGCTAATAGCTTTCTAATATTTTGTGAATAAATAATCTTCAATTTTCTTAGTCAGTTTTCTGTGATGCCTCACTCATAGCATGTGATCATTGGTTTTAACGATTCTGATTACAGATTTAATGATAGGAACCTAATTGTCATAATATAAGAAAGACTATTATTAACAAGAGTTAACAATCAATTTTGCATAGAGACATCTAGCAATGCTATTAAATTCATTGTAAACTTTATTACATGATATTATGACATGTTATTCATAGTTGGCATGGAATATAGAGGTGTCTTTGTGGCAAAAAGTCTACATAATTAAAATATATGTATTATGTCATGTTATACTCGTTTCCCCAATTTTTTTGCGTCTAATAATCACTTTGTTGTCATTAAGAGCACTTGGGATGTATCTATTTTTTTACATTTTCTGTGAACGATAAAATTAAATATCCATATTTCTGGCACTAAATCTTTTTCTTTTGTTGATACTGTTTCTGCATACACTTTACTTTAAACAGTTAGATTCAGTCTTCATTATAAGTTTCACTAGCGACAAGATTAGCGATAGTATTAGTTAAAAAATCATCGTTCATCTAGCTCTTACAATCTTCGTCTCACGAAAAAATATTTTATACAGGTAAAATATTTAAGTAACATAAAGTACTAGTCAAACAACACTTATTTTTTAATTGTTCAATGTATTTTTCAATTATTTAACAAGATTATTGGTTGTCTAACAATCATTTGTCCGTGATTATTTTTTTGTGGTACATTAAATTTGAATAAATTATCGGTTGTCTATTTTACGTTATTTTTACTACGCATAACGAAAATTAGTTGTCTATTGAAAGTATGAGTTGTCTATCGACAGTATCGACACTATCGACAGTTGTCTATTAGTAGTCGCAGTATCTTTCTACACTCGTTGCCATATTGCGCGCTCACTCGCACTTCGGTCTTAGGTTTAAGTGCGAGTGATGCGCTGCGATGAGTGCGCGCAATACGTCAACGTGTGCAGGGAGATATTGCGATTACTATAGTACTTGTTAGTAGTGTAACTGTCTGTCTGTCTGCGCAGGGGCGACGCTGCAAGGGCTGCCGGCGGGCACGCTGTACCGCGTGCGCGCGACGTACCGCTACACGCGCGAGGACAGCGACGAGCTGTCGTTCGACGTCGGGGACATCATCCGCGTCGTGGAATACGACGATCCGGATGAACAGGTGGGGAGTAACACTCATTTAATGGAATGAATTTTATACCGTTTATACCGTTATACCGTTAGTTAAAAGACTGAACATTGGAGTTTTATAGTATTACTTTTTTAACCCCTGACCTAAAGTAACTCAGTAGCGAGAACCAAATTCATTAAGATGTTTCTAAGCTCAACCAATATACGACCTTGTCTCTGTATTAAATGCACGGACTACTACAAGCACTCAACTACGATCGCCTACGGCATCGGCTACGATACGACGATCGTAGCCGATCGTGCCTCTCTCTCGCTTTTGCCGCTCTCTCGCTCGCGGAACGCTACATTTTTTCGTGCATGCGCCCGGCGTTCATCGTTTTAATAGACGTTATCACGTCAAAAAATACCCGTCACAAAACTAACGATAACTATTAATGATTGTATTGCAGGAGGAAGGCTGGCTGATGGGCATCAAGGAGTCGACCAACGAGAAGGGCATGTTCCCCGCCAACTTCACGCGGCCCATCTGAGAGGTATCTCTCCCGGTCTCCCCGTGTCTCCACAGATACACTACACACAGCTCTTACGTGCTAGCGACAGTAGCCAACACGTCAGTACAGAGTACAGTCCAGTAGTGATGTGGTATGTCTTCGGTATTTTAGTATATCCATGATTAAGAAACAATAATATCTATCTCAATAAAGTCAACTTCAGAAGAGTTGAAAAAAAAACGTTTTTTACTATTCTTTGATAAGGTTACTGAAAAAAGTAATAATATATAAACAAAGACTAAAGAGTATAGTAATATATAAATAATAGAGAATTACCTTATCATAGAACAGCAAAGATACTTTTTGTTCATCTCCTGTAAGTTTACTTTTTTGAGATAGACACTATTGATTGTTAACCGTCGATATGTACCAACGCTCTTTTTGAAGATTTTCCCGCGGTCATGGTATATCTGTGTGTTTTTCGTTTTTAGTTACAAAGTGCATACCAATATATTATGTACATTGTACAAAGTACATAGACTTACTAAGTCGTTAACAAGCGTTGCCTTGCTAAATTAAAACTTATGGCGAATATTTTTTTTGTTTCTAAACTAGCCTTTTCCTAGCCTAAACCTTTTCATATAATTCAGTAATTAATATCTGTGTACGTCTACAACTCGATTGCGAAAATATACAAAATTATAAAAATGAAATTGTTGAATTAAACTGTTAAATTTAGATGTCTGCAATATTTTGGAACACACGCCAAACATATTGAATATCTAATACCGAAGATACATGGTTATCCTTACCAATGAAATTACATAAAGATTTGTAGATATTATTTTAGTAATACTGGGGATTTATAATACTTTACCACAGGGTACTGTTGGTACTGAAAAATATTTAATCGCTAGCGTGTAAGAGGTGTTACATCCTCGAACAAAACACGACTAGGGTATCAAATTGTATATGCGAAGTCACTACATATTTCGATTACAAAATTAAATTATTTCAAATTAGTTTAAATTACGTTTTTTTTTCTGTTCGAAATTGTATTGAATATTGTAGCGCTTTGCATTTGTTCATAACTTAGTGTTTAGCTGTTGTTCATTAATTTGACATCTATTTATTTATTTTATTGTTGTGTTTTGCAACGAATTATTAAATTTCCTCCCTAAAGGGTGTCGGCGGTAATTTAATATTTTAGAGTGTGACAAGTAACATAGTGTTGCTAGGTCAAATAAAATGCAAAAAATAGCACAGACATTCTTTGCGGTTGCCCTTCAATTTTTTCTGTCTACTTAAAAGAAATCTGTAGTACAATAAGGTATTAAATAATTAACTATGCATTGATTTTTTAATTTTATCTTTATGGATTTAAACTGCTGCAATTTTTGACATTCTCGAAAATAAATAAAAAATATTTATGAATTTACATGTGTTCTTTTATATGCTTCGTTTAACTCTGCAATGTTAATTATATGCCAAATTTTTATTAATTAATTATCATCTGGTACAATATCATGGGACGAATGTGTATATAAAATTTTAATTGTGACGAAGCTATAGTCATCATTACTCATATCATAAGGTTATTTATTGAATATATGAATCATATTTATTTATCCATTAATAGCTGAATCCGTGGAAATCGCGTGTTCATATTGAATGAACCAATTTAGTACGAATTGAGACAATATACATATCTCGAACTAGAAGTGAACCAATCGTTGATAAATTTATGAAATGATATATTAGCATAAATATGTAAAACACGAAAAGTATCAATCAAATTATACTTTTTAATACATGTTGTATAAACTATAAATATGTTGAAGGAAATAATAATATATCAAAACGTAGTAGAACGAACTACATGAAATTGCTCAGTTGTAAAATTAAGTGAATATATAAAAATTATACGCACAGATTGCTGTGTGAAGTGTCAAATTTATTTAAATTATAGCTTGCAAATTGTAAATATAAAGTCGACGCTATCAATAACTTTGTACATAAAAATATAAAGATTTTAAATATCGACCTGAATTGCACGATTCTTTTAAGACGCAAAAGGAGACAATTCGTTAGTCTCGATAATTCGAAGTGACCTTACGTAATAAATTGTAACTGACGAACAATACTACAGTACTTTTATTTTGTTTTATATTTCTTAACCTTCACTTATATTTCACTTTTATGTATTTTATATTCAGTATTACCTTTATGTATTTATATCATACATGTGCAGCGCTTAAAACAAACATAGCACAGAGAGTTAATTAATAATATTTGTTTTGTTACTCGTCAAATATCAATATATGACTTATTATTAGTTTTCATAACATCATTACTTTCGTTACTCATTATGTATCTAATGTTTGCATTTCAAGTAATATACATAAGTTTAATCGATAATATATTACGAGGTACATTGTATACTTTCTATTATGTACTAAGCCTGGGAGTGATATATGTTGCCAGTTTTATGTGATTTCTTTTCATTGTTACTGACGTCATACATAACACACAAGACTTTGTTACAATGTGCCCCTTCTTTCTCTACCACAGATATAAAGATTGAAGAGCGTTATCGTTTCCGATAATCGATTTCAAAAAGTTTCATAAAATTACATGTAAATCGACATAGGTACTTTATGAGTAAATCACAAAATAAGGCTGGCAACACAGGATCACTAATCTACGGAGCTTGTTTTATTTATATTAAGAAATACACAATTATTGTATTTTTGTGTAACAATACATTAGTACAGCAAAGAATAGAGTTTTTAAGGATGAATCCGCAGGCTATTTGTTTTATTGCGTTTTATATGTTTATCTTATTAGGCTTAACTCTGAGAACTCAGGGTTTGTGGAGTACGCAAGAGGTCTGTAACAATTCTAGTGATGCAAATTATTATTTATTATATCTTTGGGTTGATTAAAAAACTGTGCCAATCGTTGATTGAGTTAAGCCTAATATAAAATTTGTTTGCAAGTTCCGAGTGTTTGTTTTACGGACATAAACTGTAGTTTTAGTGTATATAAAATTGATTTTTAATTGTTGACCCTTATTATTATTGTTAATACATTTTATTTTAACATAGCAAGTAATGTTATCAATTACACATTGTACTCTGTAAACAGCTTTGTTTAAGTAGTTTTATGTTTAATTACAATTTGTTTTTAACCGTATTAGTGAACTGATACTAATCTATGATATATTGAGAAAGCTTACAATTAACTTAAAGGGACATTTTTAATTTACTATAAAAGTATCAGAATTCATGTCGATGCGTTAAGATTTTTTATATTAAATTAAAAATGATTCTTATGCAATGCGAGTGAAAGTCGGAATTATTGTGCCCAGAAAACAATTGATATTACAATGCCTGTGTCAAAAACGGTGCTTTGAGTGCACTTGCCATTGATTGAACCAGGCAACGCAAGTCACCTCAAGACAGTTACTTGCTGTTGGAATATCAGAACATGTTAAGAACATTGAAGTATAATGTCATAGAACAGACATCTCGAACAAAATGAGTGTCCCGCCGGCAGGTTCTATTTTCAAAATTGAACGAATCCATTGAAAGTTGAAGCCGGTCGGCGCCAATTCATTGGACATACATACATTGTGTTCGCGATGTCGATTCTATGTGCTAGTAATAATACTTCAATGGTTAAGAATAGGCCAGAAGTATCAGAGCAGAGGGGGCGATCTATCGGTCGATGCGTGCTTGCGTTGGCTAGTTCAACAAATGACTTGTGTTTGAATGTGTATATAATTATTTTACACTTTACCCCAATATTTTAGACGTAAGGAGAGGTTTCATCGTTTGTTCCAACATAATATTACCCATTTTTCCAACGCCATTGTGTTTCATTCTGAGGTTTATATAGTTTAGGTAAGCTGTATATTCAATGATAGTAACTTGTGTAATACGGAAGCAATACGTTGTCAATAGCCATATTTGTATTTCGATTTTTTCTAAGACATTTAATCAGTGTTTGTAAAAAATTTTGGAAATACTTTTTTTAATAAATTTACCTTGAAAGAAAATTGTACGACTGATGTTTTGTAGGGAACCTTAAATTGGAATTGTGTAAGTGTTCGAACATCAGTTGTGGCTTTTGTCCTCAGCAGTGCCATGCGAAGGTCCATAATAGGTGTTAATTTGTAAGTTTGTTAGGATTTGTACAGTTTTTACAACTGCAAATAAAATGTTTCTCACATTTAACGTCTTTTCATTTATAAATATACCTTTAATCACTTCCATTTTTTTTCTTTTTAATACAGCCAGTAAATAAACTTTATCAAAGGCTATTCACTCTTTCAAGACACACGGTAATCGGACGGAAACTACGACGCAGGCAATCACTTCCAGTCCTTATCGGTATTCTTTACAAAGAGAGCCAATATAATTATAAAAAAGATACTTGCTATGCGTCTAGATAATAGATAAAAGGAATGTGGACAATAGGGTCAGCGCTGGTCGGATGCAGCGGTGGTAAGTGGAAGCGAAACGCTAGCGCGCCATAATATTTAGACAATGATATTGTATGTATAATAACAAGAGGTAGATATGCCAAGGCGCTGAAATTAAGGCGATCTAATTTAGTCAAATGTAGCGATTTCACTATTTATGACATTTATTTGACAGCTTCCTTTGAGTGATTGAGTATAAAGTTGTCATCAAAAACTGAACCTCGCAATGTATGGAAATAATATATGTGTAGTAAAATATGTTTGTATAATTTAGAATATAAAATGATATTGTATCTAGCACGGAACACAGTTGTCTGTTCCGTGGAAACCAGCTTGTGGTGTGGAAACTTCGCGGCGCGGCGGTACTCGGCGGTAGAAAGTCGTTGGTCCATCGGTCCATGTTCATTTACATTTAGCGCAACCCTAGGTCGTGCAGTTACTGTGTGGACAGGAAGTATGGAATCTTCAACTTGAGGATAGATGAAAATATAGTAATCTGTGATTACTATATTTCATATTTATAGATAGCTAACGCTCTGTTTATTATTCCTCCAAGTAACGCCCCGACTCAGAATTGTACTGTACCTACTAATGAACGATTTAAGTAACCGTTAGTGACTCTGAGTTGGGGCGTAAGATTTAAAAAAAAAATTTGACACATTACACACACAAACATCCGACTCTACCGACTGGCCGTTATAACCATAGACATAATACTACTAGACTAGACAAGCGGGCCTTCTTTGCGTCACGCTATTAGAAAGAGAAAGAGACCAAGGAGACTCGCGTAACTCGTAAGTAAGACAAGTATAGGTTTATCTCCTGCCTTTATTCGCAGCGTGACGGTTTCACTTACATATGCTCAGATACCTTGCCTAGTCTAGTAGTATTATGTCTATGGTTATAACACATTTTCAAAAACGCCTATGCTTGTAATATTTAAAATTGTCAATAATGTAGTAGTATTATTACTCTGTGAGTGACTGTCATTACTGTCAAAAGTTACAGTTGTCATTGCTCATTACTGTCAATTTGTCATGTCATGATTGCAGGGTTCCCAATTTAGGGCTTTTCCCCCCAAATCTAGGGGGTAAATATGTAAGATGGGATTTTTTAGGGGTCTTAAATGTTTAGGGTTATTTTTAGGGTTTTTGTGACTCTTCATATTTTTTATTTATTGATCAAAGTAAAGATGTAAGAGGCCCCGGAACAAATTAGCAAAGGAGACAAAAACAAAGGAAATTGGGACTTTTGGCATTTAATTATAGATTAATCTGCAATCTGGAAGAAGAGAAATCCAAAAATTAGTATTTGTGAATTTACCTTACAAAATAAATCTATATCGTAATCGGAGTTGATTTATTTGTAAGAATTTATAAGTCCAATTATTAATGAATCAAATGGCAATGAATGAAAAAACAAAAAGTTAGTTATTTTCACCGTATTTTATATTAAAATAGATTTTACTTAAAGGCTTAGAAAAACATGCATAATTTATAAATAAATGTATTTTTTGATTGTTATTTACTATTTTTCCAAAAAAAAAATTAAGGGGAATTCCAAGCAATTTGGGCGATTTTAGGGGTTTTTCATTTAGGTTTAGGGATAAATATTTTTGAGAATTGGTAACACTGCATGATTGTCATTGTCATGTCAAGTTATACTAAAAATTTAAAGTTGATTGTGTTTGAGTAAAGTAAAAATTGAAAATTGATTGAAGAATATATCGACAGTGTTGAATCTAATTAAAATTAATATTAGGTAATCTCGTAGCCAGTATCTGGGTAATTTTTGTTGAATATAAGTAGTAAACTCTTAATGTACTGCAGTTTTCGGAACTGCTGATCTACAAGCTACTTTTGCCGGTAATAAAAATGTAAGTCTTTGTTAAAATTATGTTTAGGATTTTTTAAATTTTGGGGTCAGAAGTATATGTTAAATCTTATTTTCATACAATCAAATGATCATTTTAAGTTACCGCCAAATGTGAGAAACTTTAGTTATCTGATTTTGATATTTGTTTTGTAGTATATTGTATATTGTATAGTTACAGGTGTTTGGCGATAATGTTGTGTTAGTGTTTTCCAACTTTGCATGCATTTTTAAGTTCTATTTGCTTTTATTACATTTCCTACTCTCCTTTTATGTTGATCTATTTTATACATTTATTTCAACAGGAAAATGGAAATGGCGAAGAAAATGTCTTGTGTAAGTTTTTATTATTTTTATTCATACTTTTATGCTTAGTTAAATACGACCCGTGTGGTGCAATATAATAGTTACCATGACGGGTCGCCGGGCCAAGGGACCTGGGTATGGGTCCTTCCACGAGATCGGTCCTGGGTTTGATTCCCAGCAAATTTCTGTTCTCGGTCTGGGTGTGAGTGTTCTTGTCTTTGTGTGTTGTCCATGGCACCCATGAGACAGGGAATCCTAGTGTGGGGCTATGAGGGTGCAGCGTTTATTTATTTATTATTTTATATTTTTATAATATTCAAGTGTTAAACAATATTAGTTATTAAGGTCAGTTTTGTTTTGTGTTACTTAGATATTGCCCAGTGTCCTTAAGTGCTAAAACTGTTTTGATGACCTACAGTTGTGCATAGGACGCCAATATGACTTTTATGGATAATATTATAATAGATAAAGCATTTTAAATGTTGCCTATCTTTGTGACATCATCCTGATTTGTGATAAAAACATTGGTACAAACTAGCTTCAACTTATTTGCAGTTTTTAAGCAATTTTGTGTTTTAGTTAGCACCATATTTGAGCTACAATCAATGCTTACCTAAATGAGAATGTGCTAAAATCATGGATAAAAAGATGTGCGACATAATAAAAGTGGTAAATGAATGAATATCACATTTATGACAATGTATTTGTGGTAACATGTCATTTTAATTTATTAGGTGCCAACTGAAATATGTGAAGTAGCGTTTGGGGCTTTCTAACAACCCTACCTGCTCTTGAGCTGAGTAGTCCCAGGTCTTCTGTCTCACACTCAGTTGAAAGCTGGGTCACCAATGTAGAAGTTTGGTTTTAATGTAGAAATAGTAAGCAAAGTATTTATATGCGTGTTATATTACCCTGGTGTACGGAAAACGATAAAAATTAAAGAATTATTTAGCACCAAGCAACATCCAAAGCTGGAGTCAGAACCTCAGACACTTAAATAAGGGGTTTTCCAATAGGGACTTGACAACTTTTTTTTCAAAATAAAATAAAAACCATTTGAGATATTTCAAAAACTTTATTATCGGGTTGAAGTACATTCAAAACATTTATGAATGGAACTCGACTTCGCTCATATGGCCACCGCGGGCACATTTTCAGTCGGCCACAAGCCACACAGCACACGTTACAATCGATTTATTGAAGAACAAGTTTGATGCGCGCATTATCTCAAGAAATGGACCAGTCGATTGGCCGCCTCGTTCGGACGCTTTAAAGCCTCTAGATTTTTTTCTTTGGGGCTACGTCAAGTCACTGGTCTATGCTAATAAGCCGACGACGTTGGAAGAGCTCAAACCCAACATTGAACGCGAAATAGCAGTCGTTTCGGTTGAAATGTGTGGCCGAGTCATGGAAAATTGGGTCCAACGAATCGACCGCTTCAAATGTGTCCGCGGTGGCCATATGGGCGAAGTCGAGTTCCATTCATAAATGTTTTGAATGCACTTCAACCCGATAATAAAGTTTTTGAAATATCTCAAATGGTTTTTATTTTTAAAAAAAGTTGTCAAGTCCTTATTGGAAAACCCTATACAACTGCAGTTTAATTTTGAAAGCCAAATCCATGTTGATAACCATGTTTACCCACATACATGGGTTATATGTCCATTAACATGGACACATTAATTGGGTGACTAGTAAGTGGAAGGAAATACTGAACAATTCTGCTAATGTTTATTTTTATGTGCACGCAGCGCTAGGACATAATGTAAGTTTGTTTATCCTTGTTTATTTTAGTAATGGCTTTGCGGATTGTGGACATTAAAAATATACACATGCACAGGTAAAATTCACATTTAAACAAGATAAATATCACGCCTCAACTCAGAATCACTAACGGTTACTTAAATCGCTCCTTAGTAAATAATCACCATACAAATTCTGTACTAAGGAGCGATTTTAGTAACCGTTAGTGACTCTGAGTTGGGGCGTTAGTCTTGTTAGCCTCATAAGCAACAGTTGAATAATAAAACTGAAAAAATTGTTAGTGTCTGAACACATCCATAATATGATAACCCTGCTATCCTCTCTTCAAGTATTCGGATGAGCCCGACTACTCGCCTGGGACTAGATTTTTTTCGATTGGCCGGTTGCTGTTGGCCCTAGCGGCCTTTACAAATTCACATGGACAGAGGGCGACCATGGAAAGGCTCAGTCGAAGACATTTTGCAAAAGGGACAAAGGGACTCTTCGAGAAATAGAGGATGCGGATAACTTAAGGGCACCCTCTTCGGGGTTCCGACTTCAGCTTAGGACGTTGCTTGGAGGAAGATGGAGAATTCGAGACCATGCTGGTGTCATGATGGATAGGATGTAATTCTTGTAAATTGTCGTCTTGTTACGGAACGACATTTTACCCCTTAGCCTATCATGGGACATAGTCGCTCCAAGTAAGCAAGCGGCCCGGTTTCTTGCCTTTTGATGTGCTCATAATTTGATGTAAACCTGTGATTCGTTAAAAATTTTCGTATGATGTGCACATGATGTGCACGAGTCTATCTGGCAGTATTATTTGGTAATGTCAATCCTCCAATGAATCCACTGTGCCAGACTTTGTCGAACGCTTTGGCTATATCAAAGGTCTAATAGGCCCATAGATTACAGTAGACCTTTTATAACTGAGGCCGGTTAGGATGTGCTCATGCAATGCACCTGTTGAACACAAAGAGTGATTGGCTCTGCCTGGAACAAGAGAGCACTCGAGGACCGAAGCCTCATCTACTGTTCATAACTACATGTAAATCCGACATTTCTAAAAATATCCGGACATTTTAGTGATTTTAAAATATTGCATCTTAACGTTGCGGTCGACTCTTTTTGCGAAAAGCGAGGCATTAGCACACCCGCATTGAGACTTGAGGGTTGGAAGTATCTTGTGGTGGCAACAGACTAAAGGTCGCTCTAAACCAAACGACGCACTTGAATTTTGAAGAACCTTATGTCGTTCTTTTAAAAATTTAGAATTTCTAATTAAAAATCGAAAAAACAGACTAAACTCCGAAACGCTATTCCACACCGAAACATTCCTGTGATAACAAAACGAAATTGAAACTCGGCACGTTTCTATTACAGCCAGCCAGGTAGCGAATAAAACAAATACGAATTTAAGCCCATATCGATTCGAATGGAATACGACGCAATTTTTGCCAGTTCAAGTTTCAGTTTACATTCGGCATACAAAATGTAGAATTGAATACAAAATATACAGATGGAGACAGGTGTTGTTCTGAGGTAGGTCGCCGTGGCTGAACCGGTGTTTAGTCTTTGCCGCGACATTGCGTAGATAACGTGAGTAGACATTTTTCGCGCGCTTTTCCGGTCGCGAGATTTTGATTTGCTTTTCATATAACAATTTTATTTTAAAGAGTAGCTGTGATAAATTGATTAAATTAGGTAAGTGTATTTTATTAATTGTATGGTTATTGTGGAAATTTTCATATTATATTTTGTAATATTAATATGGAATAATAATAATATGGAAATATAATATAACTAGCTGTTGCCCGCAGCTTCGCATACGGAAATTATGTTTACCTTATTTGTACCTCTTGCAGAAGATAATCTAAATTTTATTAACAAAAAATAACCGACTTCAAAATTACTCAAAAACTACTGTCAGATCTCGTTCAAATTTATGTGGGACCACCTGACAAGCACCTGCTTTCGATTAAAAAAAGAATCATCGAAATCGGTTGGCGTGATATTGAGTTAATCGTCCATTTGTCGCGCACATACTTAATGCAAATTTAAGACTTATATGGTTTTCTCATGGATGCCATTCTCAGATCTCAATAAAATTTAAGTGGGACCACATGACAAGCACCAGCTTTCGTTTAAAAAAACAATCATCAAAATCGGTTCACCCAGTCGAAAGGTCTGAGGTAACAAACATAAAAAAAATACAGTCGAATTGAGAACCTCCTCCTTTTTGAAGTCAGTTAAAAATTTAAAAAACGGTGAATTTATATTGAATTACTTATATTTAGTAATTTATATATTGAAACCCACCATAAAATCTCAAAGGATTCCTCCAGGAGCGGGTTTTGAAAAATAAGCAATATTCAGATTAATTTGTATTTTTTCTTTTTTTTTTTGCAAAATTTTGAAAAACTGAAAAATATGTGTTCTATCAATTTAAGCAAGAAACATTTGTTGCAGATTTGAAGCAAATCGGTTGATGTTTTAAAAATATTCCATACAAACTTTCATCCTGTTTCCCGGGAAGCTTTTTAATTTTCCGGGATAAAAAGTATCCTAAAATATGACCCAAAGTATTAGTTACAATGTTACCAATTTTCATCGAAATCCGTTCAAGGGTTTTTTCACGTGATGCCCGGACAGACAAACAGACAGACAGACAATAATAAAATTCTAAAAAAAATATTTTTGTACTCTAACACATTATTGAAGTGCCCCCTAATCAAAATTTTTAAAAAAACATTCAATGTACTTTGCCCTTTGAGTTTTATTATAGTAGATATGGAACAACAAAATATAATATGAAAATTTCCATATTATATTTTGTCAGGACAAAATAATAATATGAAAATTTCCACAATAATAAATAAATAAATAAACAATAATAGCACAGGTGCTATTATTAGTCCTCTTGTGTTTTTATTATGGATTGATAAATATAATCGGACGAAATGAGTCATCGAATTTGCATTATCATTTCCACCAGCTTACGTTTCATCGTTGCGTATGCTGTCCAGCATTAGAATATCGCAATGTTTTTTTAATTATTATAATAAAATTACTCTATCACAATAATTCTCCACTGTGGATTGGGTTATTGTCAAACCCAGTATCGAAATATTCGGAAATTTTATGTTGCTCGTAGGCTCGGACATGGCATAACTAATAAGAATAATAACGTAAGAATGACTTTCTTCTGACTATGTCTACCTATGTATGTTAATACATTCATTTGAACGATTTCAAATTCGGTAATCGCTAAAAAATATTCCTTGCCTATGTCTACAGAGAAGTTTTACCCGTGAAAATAGTATTTTGAACATCTCCAGATCCCCTGAGAGAGAATAGTTCTTTACTTAAACATTTCAGGAAAACCTATAAGAAATCTATGGTCTAAAAAACAGCAAAAATAAATAAAATAGAAAAATGACGTATACATCATCACAACTCATAACTGACCTACTGGTAAGCTCCACGCTGGCCGACAGTGGATTGGCACATATCACGCGTGGCATATTACATTAACAACTCGTAATCTAATCACTATCAGAAACCCTTTGCACAGCAACACAGCAAGAAAGTACACAACTTTTTTTTATGGAAATAGCCGGCAAACGAGCTGACGATCTACCTGATGGTAAGTGGCTATCGTCGCCCATAGACATCAGCAACACCAAAGGCATCACTGATGCGTTGCCGGCCAAGAGAGAAGAAAAAGAAAGAAAGAACTGGCTCTCAAGCCCCCAGCCGGAACACGACGAGTCGTTTGGCGGCTGACTCATGCTCAATGGTGGTAGCTATCCAGGCAACTACAAAACTGGGAATAATTTGGGTAGTTAAATGATTGGATATTCCGATTGGGTTTGAAAATTATTGTCTTTGCAATATCTTCCGGAAATTCTCGTTAATAATCTCTCTTTCATTATGTTTGGCTCAATGGCCGACATTCTGGCCACTAAGGTGAAGGTTCGACTTTAAGATCACTTGAATATTTATATAACCGTCCTCGTGGTAAAGTGGAATAAGTCAAAAGGTAGTAAAATTGAGTTTGCATTATTTATGTTGCACAAGGCAACTTAAAGCAGTAAACATAAGATTTTCCTTTGTGTCGTCCAATATTTACTTAAATATTGTATGCAGCAATAATTGCAATGGCAAGTTAACGATAATATTGTGTTTTCAATGGAGTGTTCTGAAAATACTTATAAGTTTTCAAAACAAATCCTAAGTTCTAATAATATAATCTAATTATTCCTGACTCAAAGTATAAAACGTACCGAAAATATTATTGACATATAAAATATATTATTGACAGTTCAGATTAAATATTAAAAATATTTAAGCCATTTATATTTCATTTAATAATATTCTAATTGTTTTTACTCAGATCTGGGCCTGACTCTGATCAGACAGATTATCTAACTCAAATCTCTTTATTTAGTGACGTAAAGCTTCCAAAACCGACATCCACAAAATATCAACCTGCCAACATGTATAAAAAACCGGCTAAGTGCGTGCTGTGGCAATGTAGGGTTCCGTAGTTCTTTACCCCACACTAAAAAAATCATATCCCCTCTACCTTCAGCAGAGGTACCCTGGTCCATGCCAATTTGCAGCTTTTTTGCACTAAAGGTCTGCTCTATGCTGCGGTCGGACGGACGGACATGACGAAAATATAAAGGTTTCGTTTGGATTACTGAACTTTAATAAAAGTGGAGTTCATTTGCGAAGAAATAATTAATTACAGGTACTTATACCTATTTTTAAAAATATGTGTAAGTATACTTAAGTCAATTTGGCCTTACAGGGTCAATAGGTAACAAGCTTGACATTTAGGATGTGGAGACACTGACCTTTCAGTCCGTTAAGAAAGGTATCAAATTAGACTTCAAAAATTTCTTTCCTTTCATTGACGATCTTGATTTTTATACCAAACTAATTATCCGCTCTCGTTTCGCTCCGGGAAAGCTATAAGCCTAAGCGCTCACATCTAGAATAATTGTTAGTTACTAATTTTATCAGGCTTCATAGCTAGTTGTTTAAGATTTAGTTTTTATATTTTTAATAAATAGTACTTACTTCATTTTGCTACATTCTCAACAATAAAAAAAAAATGGTTGTCTGTAAAGTCGGTTTACGGACGGTAGTTTACCGTGACAACGTCTTGACAAAGCTCCGCTCCGCCCCGCCCCGCTCCGCTCCGCCCCGCTCCGCTCCGCTCCACTCAACTAAGATCGCCTACGGCATCGGCTACGATACGGCTACGATGCCTCTCTCTCGCTTGCCGCTCTCTCGCTCGGGGAACGCTACATTTTTTTCGTGCGTGCGCCCGGCGTTCATCTTTTTAGTAGACGTTATCACGTCAAAAATAAAATAAAATACCTAATTATCTTATATTTCGAGAGTACCTTCGTGCTTTTAAGGGTGCGTTAAGTAATCCTGCAGTACATATACGTACTCGGTTGCTATTTTAAATAGCGGGTACGATTTCGAACGTAAGTGTTCAGGTGAAGGCACAACTTCTAGAATTTCTCACCTTAAGTTGGCGACTGGCGTTTTCCATGGTACCTACGACACAAGAAATAGTATTGACACTGTAAATGTGTAGCGTTTATGAAAAAAAAACGTGTGGCACACTGGAACTGCCGCAGTAAAGCTATTACATAGCATTTGTTATCATCTTATGCAATTATATTTTTTTTTAGGAATAATTTTTTGTTCTTTGATATTAATTCAAGTTTTTTCTTTGATATTAATGTTTGATACGTATTCGTCCGATTTCGGAGCGGCTCGTCTCGATCCGTGCGAGCTTCGTACAGTCGTACCATATTCATACACGTTAAGCGAACGCTCGGCCGAGCTACATGGTAGGCGGAGTGGGGGGTGTTAGGTTTTATTTTCGTTACGGAGTTTCTTGATACAGTCGCCGCGCTCAAAGCCCGCGATAAAAGCTATGCTTAAGCTAAGCTAAGTTAACAATGTTAACAATGTAATTAAGAAAGAAGCGCCCACTGATTTGTTCCTGGATATCTTATCGGAGTGCTTCAGTAATGAATGGGTTGTTGAATCCTCTTCATTATACATAACATGGCCTAGTCACTTCGATACTGTTACTTATGAGCTTCAATTCACTAACTACTTTTATTATTTAATTTTTGACCCCACTTTGTCACTAATAATATTCATCTATCGGATGCTTAGATGGACAACTTGATAGATCATCATTAGCTATGGATGTCCGTTTATAATTTTTTTCTCAGATTCCAAATCATATATTTTAAATTTTAATGATGTCGGCATTTTGTCAACACTTTTCTACCACCTTTCACAAGGGTGCTTTATCATCCAGGAATCTCTTATCAAGATATTATAATCCACGGCAGGTGCCTAATTTTAAATAGTTACCAAATGTGAAATTAGTTTCCGAAAGCTTTGTATGCTACGGGGTAATTACTCGTGTATCCGTCATGGGAGTAAGAACAGATATAGACGATGAATCAACTGCAAAAATCTTTACTCAATCTGCTGAAGAACACCATCCTTGATCTCGCAGGTTAGTGGTCACTGCTTAATGATGTTGACTCATTCGCCGTCGATATTATTCTTTGCAAATCGAAAATCACTGCTTTCTCCCAAGTGGTACAATGGTACAAATGAGCGCCAATTAGAAAAACAGCATGGGATTTTTGTTCTGAATCTACTGTATTATTGACAAAAAGAATTTTATGTATAAAGAGTCAGAAAGAAAGAGATTTTCTAATTATAGGTACTTAATACTTCTTTCGTTTACGTCAATAGTGCATATTTTTAAGGGGATTGCCTTGCCCGATGACCTTGAAGATTTGGTCCCTGCACTAGTATTTTTTAACTAAGCGCCATCTACCGACCAACGACTATACTACAATAAAACGAATTGTCCAGCCGTGTCGGTGATGCCTGGTTTCCACGTCCATAGCTTGCACTAGTGGCCCTCTTACCAGATAATAAAATTGATGAAAAAGCACAGCCAGCTCTTTCGTTCCAATTACATTAGATGTGGGCATGCAAGTGGCAACCGACCGGCGGCGAAAATATTGCATTTTTCAACGATATATTTTCCTCATATACTCAAGTAGCAACAGTTGTACACTTGTTAGTGAAGTGTTCTACTAATGAAATGTTTCTTAATACAATCGCTTGCTTTACGTTATAGTTCATGGAACGTGTTTGTTCATTTTATTTTATTTCTTCACTTTAATTTTTTTTCTAAATGTACACGAAAAATTTGCAAAAAAGTTATGATTGATTGCAGCTTACATTGACAGTTCTCACGTTTAGACCATTAACTGAGCAAACGAATAATGAAATTGCTGACGGAGATTGAGTACCTGGATCATCCCAATGTGTGTTTATTTTCTGTGTTGGAATTAAATATCATTGGTTGGAATCGAATATTGAATTAAAATACTGTAACAAAGATCAATATCGCAAACTGTGGAATGAGGTTCCTTCTGAAGTTATCCTGAAACGCATGATGTACTTAAAAATATGTTAAAAAGAGGTCTCCTCTAGAGCCACTGAAGCATTTGAGATTTATCTGGTGTTGCCCATGTTTATAGGCGATAGTGACCACATACTATCCCACCAACTGCTTTCTTGTCAGCCCATCAGCATAACAATGTTTTTAGAGAGACACGTCATTCAGTCATACCCGCATCACTGAAAATAATTTCATGTTGAGTAGCTCGGGATGAGAATGAGGCTATGATGCCAGATCCATCTTCAGGCCGCTATGGGCTATGTGCCATCTTCATATAGACACTGGCCGTTAAAAATTCTGCTATAGATTAGCAGGTATTAAGTTCTGGAATTAAATATTTTTTCGATGAAATGCTGTCAGGTCTCGCTTGGCTGAAATATCCCATGAAGTGAAACATTTAATCTACTCTTCCAAAGTGGTAGAATTACTTCACTGTCGAATATAAAACTTCTAGTAAAGTATCTATTCTAGTACCTAAATTATCGTTATATTTCGCTTAAGCCTTTTAATTTCATTAGAACGAGCACCGTAATTAAGTTTTCAGAACTACTCGCTATGATACGAACTCTTCACGCTATCGGATATACCTGTATCATTTTAGTATCATTTGGCATACACATATGATATAGTAAATTTAACCGGTAAATGTCTGTTTCTTATGAACACTTTTTATAGCAAATTTGCAAGCGCATTCAAAACCAAATCAGATCTAAATCTCTATACTTTTACGAGTAGATCACTCCAAGAACCTCTGGAAAAAGTTTATTAATGCCACTACGATATCGTCAAAAGACTAAATTTTGTGAACTCACGTCCTGCAGGATTCGTCTAAAATTGTCATATTTAATTCCTTGATTCTGAAAATTCTACTAATTATCGTTTTAAAACATTGTATCGAATCGAATGTTACAATTACATTTCTGAACTTTTATGAAGAGTACTAAAGGCTGATAGGGAAGTGTGGAAGAGGAAAACATATTGCGACGACCCCAAATAAAATTGGGAAATGGGCAGGATGATGATGACTATATTAAATTCTCGTATAGGTAGCTGGAAGTTAAAAGAAATCTTTTTCGCATGAATTGTTTCTCTTTTTAATCGCGTCTAAATATACTCCTTAATGAGATGTTGATTGAGGAAGGAAAAAGGGGTTAACGTGCGTTCACATTGTCACTCCGGACGCGATCACATTTACCCGTGGCCGTGACCCTTCCCCTCTCGTTATCATTGCCTCGATATCATTGACCCCTTTGCATTTATAACGTCCTGGTAAATTATAATACGATAGCTTATAAATGAAATCCTAATAACTTAATATACCCTGGTTCGGATGCCACATTACTTCAGACGCCACCTTGCCCACGTTACTTCAGACTCAATATTTTTATTTTAAGAGAAATATTTAGCCTTTTCAGAAGCCTATAGTGGGAATTGAAATTTCCATACTACAGTTATCCAGTAATCCTCTACCGATGCATTTGAACAGAGCGATAAGATTTTAAGTCTTTTCAATTTAAGGAATAATTCGTGACCTACCAAAAGTTTGTGGGCTAAGGGCGCTAAAGCTAATTTGGAGAATGAATCAGTCCACTTTTCTTTACAAATGGACCCTGCCATGCTACATCCTGCAAGTTAATAATTACGTCAATCATGTTTCTTAAACTGAAGGTCAGTATCCAGAACTCAGTATCAGGTAATAGGCTCTTTTTCATTTGTAATTACTTGTTTCCTTCCTCTAGTATTATTATTATGTACCATGACATTTATCTTAAGGTTTCCCAACTTGTATGGAGTTACATGTGAAGTGAAGAGCCGAAGAAGATATTTAACGTTTCCTTGCTGCAAAACTTCGATAAGGCCAATAGTGATGCTGATGTCCATCGTTGGCCGTGTCGTTAACGTGGTTTAGTTTCGCCGATTTGTTGTGCGCCACATTTTTTTGTACTTATTGTTAAATACTCAAATTAATTCAGATAATTCAATGTCAGTCAAATTCAAGGTCAGTCGAATAACTGTAATAAATCTTGGTCATCAGAGAGACAGGCCTAAGGATGTCAATGTGAATCATGTCAAATCACAAGCGAACGTGAGCTACGAACTTAATAGAGACATTACCCTACATCGCTCGTGCATCCCAAGTTCTCAAGCCATCTGTATTGAATGATACTTGTAATACGTATGTTGGAGTTGTTTAATTTGAACATGGAGTCGGCATGACTATCTTACTATTTAACCCATATGGTTTACAAAATCGAGTAGGATTGAGACACGACTTGAGTGTTTTGATTCAGCAATAAGATGGATATCGGTACATGTGAAAATTTCCTTGTGTACTTCGTAATTTGGTGTTCATTCTCTATGTTTACGCTGTTGACGCCTCTTCCTTAGCTATCATTAGATAGTAGTCCTTTTAGCCACGAAATTCCGACCCCAAGCAATTTGCAATAAAGCTACGATATAGTCATTAAGAGAAGCTTTTTATTACTTTCACCCAAGACTTACTGCATACACCCTTTGCTGGTACTCAAGAGAAAAGTGATTAGTCTACATCTATACTTCTTTACTAATATTATAAAGAGGAAAGCTTTGTATTTTTGTATGTTTGTAACGAATAAACTCAAAAACTACTGAACCGATTTTAAAAATTCTTTCACCGTTAGAATGCTACATTATTCCTGACTAATATAGGTTATCGGATTTTTGTAAATTCATGCCCTAAGGGGTAAAAATAGCGGCTGGAATTTACTTTCATACAAACCAACTTCGTCAGTTTTAGAGTTATAAACATGATTTCTTTTATGTAAGTTCATAGTTATAAACAAAAGTTAATTTTAACACATTTTTTTTGGGAAATCATCTTTTAAAGGGTTAATTTAGGGGATGGAACTTAGTACGCAACTTCGTCATTTTTGAAGTTAAAAACATGAAAATTGATTATTAGCTCAAGATTAAAAACAAAATTTAACAGTAATGTGTTTTTTTTTGGAAAATCGTTGCCCAAAGGGTCAATTAAGGGGGTGCAAGTTAGTATGGCAACTTCGTCAGTTTTGAAGTAAAAAGAGTGAAAATTTGTAAGTATATAAGCTTATAGTTAAACACAAAAAATATCTGTATCGCGGTTTACAGGAAATTCATCCCCTGAGGGGTAATACTTCGTCATTTTTGAACTCAGAAATGTGAAAATTAATATGTAAGCTTATAGTTAGAAACTTAATTGTTATCGTTGTAACACGGGGAGGGGAGGGAAGCAGGAGCGGGAGAGGGAGCAGGAGCGGGAGAGAGAGAGGGAGGCGATATGCCCACAAAAACTATAACGCTTAAGAACGGCTGTACCGATTTTAATGATCTCTGAGCGATACGGAGTTCGCCAGGTAAGCTAGTTAGATGAAAAAATGTACCCGTGCGACCTCCGAAGAGAATAATAATTATTATTTGCATTTAATTCGTATGATGGGTGCACACTTATCGTAACAGCAAGTGCATCGTTGGAATAATAAAGTGAAGTTGGTATTGCAATGCAATGCTACCGCACTTGGCGCTCTCCCAAAACGTGGATATTCACGATGAGTGAAACTCTTTGTGCTGTAGCAACAGTTTTTTAAACATTGCAATGAGTGCCATTGTGTCACACTCGATTTGGGTAGGTGCTGCCGGTTAACCCATATTTTGTTGTAAGTAGTCTTAACGTGAGAACTTGGAAGTCTTCAGGCAATCGTAGGATCATGGCTTACTTTTATCGTTAAAAATACATTCGCTTCTGACATTGTTACCCATCTTTTGTCCATGAATCGCCGTAGCAACAACCTAGCTAACCAAGAAGCCTTGATATATGGCGGCATTCAATCGCGTTGTACTTGTTACAAGTTCAAATGCCGGCAGTGGCAGACGTTGACTTGTAAATTTGCTGTTCGCACAGTACTTACTTGATATGTTAGTTAATTCCAGTATAAGCACCTCTGCAAAACCTACAATGATTTTATACATACAAGATTTCAACGTATATAGGATCATCGAATAGCCTTGTGGACGAATTTGCCCTTATAGTTTCATAAGAAAATAACTTGGCAAGTAAACTACCTACGCTATCTATTTACATAAAATGTAAAATCTTTACCTGCTTGGCTTTTGTCGAAAACGCTATCACACCTGCTGACTTTGCCGTAAAACCTGAGGCAAATTATACGAGAGATTTAAGTGCATTACGTGTCGATGCTACAGATAGGCTATCTGTCTACTCTTCAGCTCCAAAATCGCGGTAAAATTAGCCTGAACCCTGGGCTCTGATTGAGTGATCAATTGTTTGATTTGATTTGTCAATCTCGTGTTCTCTTTCCAGGATGGAAGTCGGGGTGCAACTAATAGGACTGATACTGCGCTTCCTGGCCTTCTTCCTGTGTCCAATCTTCTGGTTCCGCGCCCGAGATGAGAGGCGGCTGCCCCCTATAGAACACCCGGTGTTGCTGAAAAGCGCTGCTCAGCTTGCAACTGCGATACGGATTGGAGAAGTGAGTGTGGAGTTGATAACGATAAGACTCGTCGTGTTCCGACTGGGAGCTCGAGAGCCAGTACCTTCTTTCTGTCATCTCCCTTTGCAGGCTACGGATGGGCGATGCCTTTGGTAATGTGTCCAGCACCCATAGAAACTTGCCATTCACACAGCCCGAAGATTGACTGGGAGAGAATGCTTTTAGCATTAAGTCCGCCTTTGTTATCTGTACTTTTGTATGTTGCATAGATAAAAAGAATAAATAAACTGAAACCTTCCCTTTAGGGGATCGATTTGCAAAAATACGATCCTAATGCTCCCCCACGACACTAACCAACCACAAAGTTTCATCTTTTTAGTTCAACTTCTAATGGGACATGCGTTGTTTGTCAACCAGTAAGCGTTAATGTTTTATTGTGTAGATTTTTTGTATAGCCTGAAGGGCTGTCAAAAAAGCAAACGAGCCATCTGATGGTTAATGGTCACCGTCGCCTATGGACATTAGCAACAGCAGAGGAATCGCCAATGCAACGCCAGCCCTGAAGGAGATCTCTTCGTATCGCCTACCAAACTATCTGCCAGTGAAAGTCCCGTCAAAATCAGTCCAGCCATTTCAGAGATTAGCCGAAACAAACAAACAGACAGTCAGAAAAAATTGTAAAAAATCTTGTTTTGGTATGTGTACCGTGTATACATCCAAATGCACTTATTGTTAGTAAAAACCGGTTATTTTAATATTACAAACAGACACTCCAATTTTATTTATTTGTATATAGATGTATAGATTATTATCCGTCAGTTCCTGGTACTCTCTTGATTATATTATTAGTGGCCAAATTCTATGGACCCGTAAACACGAAATCTCACAAAAATCTCTGATACTATGCAAGTTTGGAGTCAATAAGTCATAACATCCAGGTCATAGCGGTATGATCAATTTGAAGTTCATAAATGAGTTTTTATTTACTTGCGCAGAACAAATGTAGCGCTAGCGTTAGATGGAACGGGTTGAATAGAAACTTTGTACGAGTTAGTGTTTGCTATATACACTCGGTTACTTTAAAGAAGGTTAGTATCTACAAAAACGGGATATGAAATTAGTTTAAATTACTTTACTTAATATATAATATAAATTACGTGTCACGTTGTTTGTCCACAATGGACTTTTAAACTACTTAACCGATTTTAATCAGATTTGCACACCGTGTGCAGTTTGATCTAACTTAAAAGATAGGATAGCTTACATCTTACATAAATAAATAAATAAATAAATAAATAAAAAATCTCCCTTACACACGGAAGTTTTTAATAAAAAAAAAGTTTTGACGGAACGAAGTCTGTCCGGGCAGCTAGTTTATTATAAAATTTTTCATTCCTTAGTTTTTTTATTCGTTTAAATTTGGGCAGCATTAAAACTTGCGGGGTGGACCAATACAGCTAGTATGATTAATTATTTTTAAACAATAGAATATTAAAAGTACTTCGTCATTTTGGACATGAACCCCGGCTATGGTGTGGCCAATAACGTGACAATAATCTGTTCATTTATTTAAACGTAGTCACAGAAAGTAGTATTCATTTATGTCAAATGAAACTACACATTACTTACCTTGGCCATGTAGACTAATTGATACTCTTTATATTTGTTATATATTTTCTATTTGGCCTGCCGGGCGATAGGATCCATGTTCGATTCCAGTCCGATGCAGATTATTTTATTTATGTGACAGATAAATATTTTTGTTCATGGGTGTTTCACAAATCGATTTTATTCCGACGACAATGCATTTTTATGATAATGGTGACCTGATGAGGGTAGGCTCCAGACGAGGGAACTCCTCAAAGGCCAACAGCACAGACACAAAATCTTAAAAAGTATGTTTAATATATCAGTTCATTTCCAGCTGACCAGCGAATATGTGGTGTCAGTATACATATCGCGGATCAATGCGACGAACAAGTATCTGAACGCGGTGGTGGACGCGCGGTACAAGTTGGCGTTAATTGAGGCCAAGGATGCGGATAAGGAGGTAGCTGAGGCCAGGGAGAGTGGAACGCTAGAGGAACTGGCGCGAGTAAAGCCACTCATGGGAGTCCCGTTTACTGTTAAGGAGAGCTGTTCGCTTGCCGGTTTGTTTGGTTTTATTTTGGTGTTATGGTGTTCCTCTAAAGTAAAATTAATTGTTTCTTAATTAGCATGGCATCATTTTTAAATATTTAGCAATGTACGAGGATGTCCTCACAACATGCTAACATGCTATAAAATTATCTTTGCAGTATTTTAGTAATTGTCCTGTTTTTTTTTTTTTTTTTATAAACATTGATTTTTGTTATAAAGTTTAATTTGTTTTTGGTGTTTTTAATAATTATGTATTATGCTAAAAATATAATCTGTCGTGCACAAAAAGCTGCTTTTCTTCATACATTCGATTATCCGGATTTTCGATTATCCGAATGACTAATGACGAAAATTAGTCCGGTTAACCGAGGCTCTACTGTACCTAGATATTCGCAACTTCCAGGCATGTCCAACGCGGTGGGCTGTCTCGACAAGGCGGGTAGTAAAGCGACGGCGGACGGCGCGGCGGTCGGGCTGCTGCGCGCGGCGGGCGCCATCCCGCTCGCCGTCACCAACACGCCCGAGCTGTGTCTCGGCTGGGAGACCACCAACTTGCTGCGGGGGACCACGTGTAACCCGTATGACTTGAACAGGACCCCTGGGGGGTCGTCGGGTGGTGAGGTGGGTGCATAGTTGACGACATTTTACATACATTTTTTAGTTTAAACTAGCTGTTGCCCGCGACTTCGTCCGCGTGGTATTTAATATTTTTTTTTCTAAAACTATTTTTTTTTCTAAAATATAAGTAGCCTAAGTTACTCCTTGTTACATCAGCTATCTGCCAGTAAAAGTCCCGTCAAAATCGGTCCAGCCATTTCAGGATTAGCCGAAACAAACAGACAGACAGACAAAAATTGTAAAAAATGTTGTTTTGGTGTATGTACCGTGTACACATCCAAATGCACTTCATAAAAAGAGGTTATTTTAATATTACAAACAGACACTCCAATTTTATTTATTTGTATAGATTTAAATTGATGTAATAATGAGATTAATGTGTAACGCGGACGTTTTAAATTAAAATTTAAAAATTAAAAAAAAAATTATGACCCCGTATAACAGAGCGTAATTTCAAATCAGAGACTCGGATTGACGATGGTTGGTCGGTTTGCTTTCTATCCTGTGAGACGTAATAGAAAACAAGACGAAAGAAGTCTGCCAAAATCAAATATCGGTATGTAAGCAGCAACCGTTACGGGTACCGTTATCCTCGCCAGGCGGCGCTACTGGCGAGTGGCGCGTCATGTTGCGGCGTGGCCTCGGACATCGCCGGCTCCATCCGCATCCCAGCTGCCTTCTGCGGCGTGTTCGGACACAAGCCCACTCCAGGTTAGACAGACACATATGGAGAGGGAGAGGGAGAGAGAGTTAAAATGCAAACACCTAAGCAACACTTTTATTCACTTTATTAATTTTGTACCAATTGAATCAAACAGCACGCCGACAGTAAAATAACTGAGGCCTATATTACGGAAGTATAAAAGTAAGTCAGGACAACCTTTCGAATCCAGTACTAAAATAGAAATGCCCTGTAAGTTTGTTAGTACTTCCCAACGTCATGATTCCGCTGACGTTAATAACGCCATCTTTTACTGCAATTCAAACCAGATACTTTCTGATAACCCTACCACTGATTTATTCATGAGCAGTAGCTTTACTCAAAGAGTATCTGATTTGACTTCAACGACAATATTGTAGTTAAAGATGGCGTAAATAAATTCGTTTTGCATCTTAACTCCTCTCCCACAGGCATAGTCCCGATCACCGGGCACATCCCGACCCTCTCGGACGCGCTGTACAGTCGGCTGCTGGCGGTAGGGCCGATGGCGCGGCGCGCGGAGGACCTGCCGCTGCTGTTGGGGGTCATGGCCGGCGAGCGGGGGGGTGAACTGCGGCTGGACTGCCCTGTTGATATCGGGGAAGTTAAGGTGGGTGTAGTTAGAGATTAGGGTTGGAAGTTTGTTTGAAACTATCGATTAAGGTTAATTTGATGGTCGGTTCTCGTTCTGTGTTCCTTTAGGAGTTATATGCAGCGTTGGGTTTGCCTAGTGATATATAATTCTAAGGATGGTTTAATCTTATGTAATTAGAATATTCTTAAAGGGAGAAATTGTTTGAAAGACCGATTTTAAATCAAGCACCATTGGCATCGTCGATATTGCGGAAGCTAATGTTACGGGCGGGGTTATGTGTTCCATGGGTTATAGTGCAGCGATAGAGCTACAGATTTACCTATTGAAACATTCAAGCGGCATGTGAAGGCACAGCATGTAGTTAAAATATATAGAGGGTACTAGAGTATAGACGAATATGTAAATGACAAGATCACTTGGAAATAACTGTACTTACCGTAAAAATGGTATGTAACCGTCTGGGTAGAATTAATGATCACCTATTTTAATGTTTAATCTTTCGACGCCATTAAAAGCACTGGTAGATCGGTACAACAAAACGTTACAATTTTAAATGGCCAGATCATTTTGTGTGCGTGTTCCTATCTTTGTATGTTGCTCAGAGCATGGCACCCATAATTCAGGGAATTCTAGTGTGCTGAGTGTGAATTATTGTTATGATATTGGACACAACACTACCCTAAACATTACAAATAAATTCATTCATTTATTCATTCATGGTTTGAATCATACCTTTATACCTTATACTTTATACCATAGCGCTCATACCTTTTGCCCTGTATTCTTTCTATAATGTAATTTTGATTCAACAGTATGTACTCCATTTGAAATGTTTTAATTAGTTGATATGAAATACATTTTCTTTCTGTCCTCCTTGCATTTAATTCATCAATAATTTATTTATTGTCTGGACACCCAAATACGTTGCACAAACCTCTTCCGACGCACACTCAAATTCAATGATGGTACAGTCACCTGCAGAGAAAAGTACCTAATCTGTTTATATATATACGAACAGCTTCGTTTCCGTTGCCTGTTGCGTTGTAAATAGGGATTGCAATCCGGTGTCATTTTCAATCCGGCCGGATTTTACCGGATTTTCACCATTCCGGCCGGATCCGGCCGGATCCGACCGGATTGAGGACGTAATCAGAATTTTTCCTTCTCGTTCCGATATAGACTGTTTTTGAGGTGAAAATTTTTTCTTTTGGATTATACAGGAACGCAAATGCGAAAAGACAAAAAAAACGCAACCGAGCCGTAATAAATACTCACATGGGTCAAGTCAGGTGGCACCTAATGATTATTTATACTTAATAATATGAAGAGGAAAGTTTTGATATACTTTTTCTTTTGTAATGGACAAACTCAAAAACTACTGGACCAATTTCAAAGACACCACTAAAAAGCTACATTATTCCTTAGTGACATGGGCTTTATTTTATTGTGATATCCAGCGAAGTGGATACGGTTCACCTACCTAGTTTGTATGACAAACTTATACTATATTATAAAGGGTGTCCGGTGGCAGAATTCGGTTTTCAAATTTAAATTAAAAAAACAGAGAGATAAAAAATATTTTAATAATAATTATAAGGATTATGTCATCTAAATGTTGACGATCACGTCAGACACACACTTGAAATCTGGCCTCAGTATTGCCTTGCGGTGAAGACGCTAAAGAAGAGATGTTGGGATAGCACTAATTTCACGAGCAATATTTTCTTTAAGTGCAGAGATAGTCGCAGTTGTTTTATACATTTTACTTTTTAGGTACCCCCACAGAAAAAAAATCCATAAGGGTGTGATCCGGTGACCTAGGTGGCCAGGGGATGTCACCGAAACGACTTACCAACTTCACCGTAGATTATCATTCAAACTGTTAGCGACCAATTCAATTTTTTCGTTTGTTCTCAACATCCGGCCGGGGGTAGCTTACTGTTGAAACTGTTGCTCGAAACCCCGTAAACGTCAATTTTGTAACGCGAACAAAATCTTTGACGAGCAGTTACAGACGAATCATTCGCCTTAAAATACGTTTCGATTGCGATGGAGCGTTGTGCTCCCGTCCAATGCGACATCGTGACTAAATAACGAATAACGAATGACGAAGCTAACGTGGCTACTTCCCCTTGGATAGAAGTAGAACAGATTGTCAACATATCTTGTCTTCTAAAAAATATATTAACAACTAAGTACCGTACATATATTTATATGTTTAAGGGGGTTATTCTGTTGTCATGTTATTGCGCATCAATTGAAATAGGTACACCCATACCTTACACCTACATCTATTTAGGGCAAATATTACTAATTATAAACAAGAAGTAATATTAACATTAACATAATTTAAATAGTAATGTTAATTATAATTTCACCGTTTTATAATTTTAAATTTATCCATTCAGTAATTTGTGTTGTATATTACATCCCTAATGAACGTTAGGAATACCCAATTGCAATACTAGATTAATTACAACATCTGTACCAGGCATTCAAAGCGTCTAAACTAGCAACAGGGTGATCATTTTACCAAAAATTGGCGTGACCGGATCCGGTCACCGGATCCGGCAAATTTCACCGGATCCGGTATGCGTAAAAAACGCCGGATCCGGCCGGATTACCGGATCCGGTTTTCCGGATTGCAATCCCTAGTTGTAAACACAGATGGGTTACTTTTCTCTGCAGGTGACTGTAACATCTTATAAACTGCCTGTGGATTTGCCTGCGTTTTTCGGCATAACTGTACTCTATTCCAGATCATAGACTACCTGTGTGCAAATTTTCATGAAAATGCGTTCAGTATTTTTTGGGTGCCGTCGACTTTATTCACTTGAGTTAATTCACCCAGGTGTCTTAAGTCTACTTTTAGTGTAGTTTATTTTGCATGAAAGACTAACGCCCCAACTCAGAGTCACTAACGGTTACTTCAATCGTTCCTTAGTACAGAATTTGTATGGTTATTCTTTAGTTTCGTTAGAAACATTCTCACAAACTTTCACATTTATAATATTAGTAGGACTAGCTGACCCGGCGAACTTCGTATCGCCTAACAAAATAATGTTTTTTTCTAAAATAAAAGTAGCCTAAGTTACTCCTTGTTACATCAGTTATCTGCCAGTGAAAGTCCCGTCAAAATCGGTCCAGCCATTTCAGAGATTAGCCTTAACAAACAGACAGACAGACAGACAAAAATTGTAAAAAATGTTGTTTTGGTATATGTACCTTGCATACATCCAAATGCACTTAGTAAAAAACGGTTATTTTAATATTAGAAACAGACACTCCAATTTTATTTATTTGTATAGATGTATAGATAAAGATAATGTTCTCTCCAGGTGTACTACATGTTGGAGTCAAGCAAGTCGCCGGCGCTGGTCCCAGTGGACCCCGTCATCGCGGAGATGATAGTCCGCGCCAAGGACTACCTGCACTCCCAGTGTGGCGCCACTGTCTGTGAGGTTAGTAAGGCCATCAAAGTGTGAATAGGAAGGTCTTCGAGGAAATTACTTCGAATTATAAACTGCTGCTTGAAAAGTACAGTTTGAAGAACAATCTAATTACTTTTATTACTGCTTGTTGCAGCAAATTACAACTATTTTTAAAACTACAGTTTTAAAATCGAGGGCATTGGCTTTCCTTTTCATAGTATGATGACAGTACATCATTGACACATTAGGGCCTCCGACGAAAAGAAATATAACCACCTTAATTGTTTGAAGAAAACGTTAAAATTTCATTATGGCTACTAAAACAGACTTGCCAAGGCCCCTATAGTCAAATTACTAATCCACTCACTCAACTGGACCTCACTGGACCTAACTGACAGAAAGAAATGTCACTTTGTGAAATATTATTCCCGCAATAATTGTAATAGAGACTTCTTGGTCCCTAAAAAATACATTGTTTCAAATCATAACGTATCACATCAGATTCATATCAGAATGGGTTTGTCACGACACTTCATTTTTCGTCAAAAACTGATATTCGACTCTAGGCTTGCATTTCAACTTTAATTTCACACAATTAAGGAATGAAATACGTCGAACAAAATATCTATACTGTGCCGAAACTGATTGGTTTTAACTATTTTTAACGTTTAATAAAATATTTATTTGTTGTAATATGATTGTCTTCAGGAAAAATTTGAAGAACTTGAAGAGTCTGTAGAAATGTCCGTTTCGGTGTTTTTCTCGATGAAGGACATACCTGACATGCTAGAAGATCCGGCCAACCCAAAGGTAAAGTTCGGGAATATTGTACATATCATATCATGCACGTTAACTAACGTAGACTAATACTAATTTATGTTCGGTTTACATGTATTAAATAGTTAAGTAGTTAACTAAATTTTAAGTAAATTAATACGTGTAAACGGACAATTTAGTAGTTAAAATTTAGTAATTAAGTAGACAAGTAATTTTGAAATTTTTCAAGTAGGTGGGCGGGGCTTATCACTTATTTGGACACGCACTTTTTAGTTAAAATTTAGTTAAAATTTAGTAAAATGCTTAAGTAATTAAGTAGAATTGTATGAACTAAAGAGCTTTACTAAATTATTACGGGTGGACGCGTGCAATTTTCATTGCCTGAAAACACGGATAAAACTACATTTTCTAAAAAAAAACCCCTGTATACGAAATTTCATGAAAATCGTAGGCGCCCTTTCCGACATTCAAAAATATATATAGGTACATGTATACAAGAATTGCTCGTTTAAAGGTATTATATAGATAGTCTTCCGTGAAATAATGCTTGATACTATGAACTATTCTGTCGTATTGTTGTCGAGTGGTCGTCATTATATTATGTATTTGTCATCTATGTGGCCGCAGTGTTCGGGCAGCGTGGCGCTGGCGGCGCTGCGCGGGCGGCGCCGCTCGCTGCAGGCGCTGGGCTTCGCGCTGGTGCGCGGCTGCCAGCTGTTCATCCCGCGCGCGCGCCGCCCGCACCACGTGCGCCGCGCCGCCGCGCTCGCACACACGCTCGCGGTACTGACACACACACGCACACACGCACGCACGCACACGCACGCACGCACGCACGCACGCACGCACGCACACGCACACACACACACACACACACACACAAACACAAAGATCAGCAGTCAGTTAATTGTTGAAATATTAAGCACACATCACGCCAACTACGTTACAGCAGCATTCCAATTCCACTGTTTTTTTTTCGTTTTTTTTTTTTTACTTAAAACAAGTTAATACTTTGACACAATAGTCACGCCTGATGGTAAGTGGAGATGTGGTCCAGAATATTGAGCGTACTAACTTAGTAAAAATCTATTCACTCATTGACATTAATTTTGATCCTTCGAGAACCGCACAATAATTTTATGATAATACAAGTACTCACGATATTTATTTTGTATTCCGATATTTCGACCCAGACGAGCAGTTCATCCATGACCACGATCCATGCAACTGGGTTGAAATATCGGAATACAAAATAAATATCGTGAGTACTCGTATTATCGTAAAATGTGTTCACTCCACGATGAGTTAAGTTTAAAATCTTGAACCGTACAATAAGTTTATCTAATATATAAAATTCTCGTGTCACGGTGTTAGAAGTTGAACTCCTCTGAAACGGCTCGACCGATTTTCGTGAATCTTAGCGTGCATATCGGCTAGGGTGGGGAATCGGACAACATCTATTTTTCATCTCCCTAAATTTTTTATTTTATTTTTTAATCTTTTGACAGAACGAAGGCTGTCCGGGCAGCTAGTCTATATATAGATATCAACTATATCTCCGTACATAAAATAAATGTATTAATTCAGTGAATTATATTATCGTTGAACACCCAGGGCGCCCTGGGCAGCTCCGGCGTGCTGCTGTACCCGGTGTTCCCGCGCGCGGCGCACCGCCACGGGGAGGTGTTCGTGCGCGCCGCCGGCGTCATGTACACCATGATCTTCAACGTGCTGGGGCTGCCCGCCACCGCCGTGCCCGTGGGGGTACATCGCGGCCTGCCGCTGGCGATACAGGTATACTGGGGCTGTGATCCACTGGGATCAGGTGGCCTATTACGAACTTTTATAAAACCATTCATGTTCCAGGCAAATCATTTATACTTGGAACGACGTATGATTGGCTAAAAAGTGTCACGTGACCGCTTTAGTAATACGAATTTAACATTTACACTGGAACATGGCTGGAATTAAGAGTTCATTATAGACCGACAAGTGGCCTATTTATATTGTTTTCATATAATAGCACTAAACAGTATTAATAATAGCTTTAGTTACATTTAAATACTGCTATGTATGACTGTACAACAAGTGACGTCACGCACATCAATGACAGGACAGTAGCGTTTTGGCGCCAAATTCAAAAATCTATAAATTTCTGTGGGAAAACATATTTCACAGATAGTTTAGTATCTCACCAACACGCTGAGACACTTTCAAAAAAACAGTCAAAAACCCTATTTTAATCCACTGTGATCTACTCCGACTACTGTTTATAACCGTATATTATTAATAATGCATTACGATGAAAGACTTGACTAAAGAAAAATACAAAAGTATTCCTCCTGGTACTCCAAGAACGTCAACATGAATATTAACATTCTATCTGAAAATAAAACTGGATCCTAAAATTAGTCAATATCCTTATTTAGACTGTTTATAATAGGTTTTGAATAATAATTATGATTTTTCCGTATACTACAGGTAATAGCAGCACCGAATCAAGACAGGCTGTGCCTGGCGGTGGCGAAGGAATTGGAGAAAGCGTTCGGGGGCTGGCAACCCCCTAACTGACTCGACGTAGCTAATTCAGAGATTTATATGGGCAGAATTTTTATTCTATATTTGGAGAAACTTTTGTGGGTTTTGGGAAAAAAATCTGGTTTTAGTTTGGTATGTTATATGACTGATTATCTATCGACAAGAATGGCACTAAATCCTTACAAACTTCTCTCATCAGTGTCTCACACATGTTCACATCACACCTCGCGCATGTCAAAACTAGTGATACCCTATAGTAGCAAAGTTTCACAACCGCCTTTTCTTCACGTACTTACCGTGATTCCGTGTTCTTCTATTCATAGAATTTAACGCCATCGGTTATCTAAATAATCTAAATTTTACTAACAAAAAATAACCGACTTCAGTCTCAAAAACTACTTTTCAGATCTCGTTCAAATTTATGTGGGACCACATGACAAGCACCTGCTTTCGATTAAAAAAAGAATCATCGAAATCGGTTGGCGTGATATTGAGTTATTCGTCAATTTGTCGCGCACATCTTAACACAAATTTACGACTTATGTGATTTTCTCATGGATGCCATTGTCAGATCTCAATAAAATTTATGTGGGACCACATGACAGCCACCAGCTTTCGATTAAAAAAACAATCATCAAAATCGGTTCGCCCAGTCCAAAGTTCTGAGGTAACAAACATAAAAAAAATACAGTCGAATTGAGAACCTCCTCCTTTTTTGAAGTCGGTTAAAAAAGAACTATTTGGAGATCAGAACCAAATACTCTGTATATTTTATCTGAGTAACTTACGCACCAACTCAGAGTCACTAACGGTTACTTTAATCGCTCCTCAGTAAAAAATCACCCTGCAAATTATGTACTAAACAGCGATTTAAGGTAACCGTTAGTGATTCTGAGTTGGGGCGTGAAATATTGAACATATTCTAACGAAAGACTAAAAGTTTCTTCAAAAAAAAAATATACTCTTTATCCTTGACCTACTAAATGTGAATTTTAAATGTTTGTGATCGATGTAATGTTGTTTAGATAAGTGTACATATTATTAACGAGATTTCATTAAATGTTACTTATTTATCTATATAAAATATTTATAAATATAATGAATATTGATAATTATTATTATAAATAGGCTAAAGACAACTGATTATCTTTTTCGTTATAATAATACCGATGTTAAGTGATTCATATTTTTGATTCTATACTATTTCCATTTTTAAATTATTAATATGTATTTTAAATACATACAACCGTTGGAATAGTGTCTCTTTCAGTTTAAATTATTCACTTTTAAACGCCATATACGGTGGAAATGGCAAATCGTTTGGGAAGGTGCCAATTAAATATAACAAGTACCAGTACTTAATACCATTAACCATGTTTTCCGAATGTTTCAAATGCGTGTTAGTTGTCGATGTTGACCGCACTAAACAAGAATCAAGTACAAGAAAAAAATATCATAGATTATAACAATGATATTATAATGTAAAAAAGAGGTAGATATGTATGTCACTAGCGCGCCGACGATAAAGAGCGTAAGAACAGACAATTGATCCAGGCTTTTGTTGTTGTCAGAAGTGCTTGACATTTGACATACAGCATTAAAATGCCTTCGTGTATTATACCAATATGATTGGTGTACTGAAACAAAATATAAACGTGAGTTCATTGTAGCTCTTTTCGGAACAGATTTGTTGGTTGATTTGTAAGGGTATAACGTATCTATATTTTTTAAATATCATTGGATTATAATAATATAAAATATCATTATTAAATACTCAAGTTTATATAAGAATCAAGCAATCCAGTAAATAGTATGGCGAGGGCAGTTCTGTGTCTGTCGATGTCTATATAAATACAAAGCTTACTCTTATTTTTATCTGTAGCACAAATAATTATATAAGTTATTTAGATTCCTAAATCTGTTTGTAAATGTATGTAAATTTTATTTAAGATAATTTTAGTTGTGGAAAATGGGCGATGTTATTTTTAATTCTTTATTGCTGACGGTACAAGATGCTCTCAACATAATATTATACATATTGATGGCCAGTAATGTATTTTCAAATGTCGCCTAACAATAGTTTAAATCTAATTATAAATGTTAATAAATGTATATTATCATAACTATTTATTTACAAATTCAACATTGTTAAATAAATTACACTCCTGTAATGAAACATTTTGAATTATTTCTTGTATTTTTCTACTTGTGACTTATTTTTATTCGAGCTGTGAGTACATGTCTAAGCTGTAGTTATTTGAGGTGTATTTGTAACGTAGTTCCTATACACTCTTTAGAACGGAACTTTTGTTGTGACACAATCAATAAACGACGTCCTATATTGATGGATTTGTTTTTTTTTATCTAGACTACTTATCTAACCAAAATTATGTTTAACGGAGTTGACAATGTTGACAATATTGTAAACCTGAAGCTGTCAAAGTCTTCACCAACGGTTTGCCTACATGCCGACCAAAAAAGATCTATACAGCTCCCAGCATTGAGGAAAGGGGGACAACTCAAGACTCCCAGTCGCATAAAAGCACTTTTACGGACAGAAGTATTTAAGTATTCTGTGGACAATAATTCTAAGTTCTAGCTCTGTACTCTATGAATAGTTCATAAAAGCAAAAAGTTGCTCCATCTTTCCCTTTCACTCACTCACTTATACGTGAGATAGCGTAGTGGGCAATCCATAGACATAATACTACTAGACTAAGCAAGGTATCTGAGCATATGTAAGTGAAACCGTCACGCTGCGAAGAAAAGCAGGAGGTAAACCTATCCTTATCTTACTTACGAGTTACGCGAGTCTCCTTGGTCTCTTTCTCTTTCTAATAGCGTGACGCAAAGAAGGCCCGCTTGTCTAGTCTAGTAGTATTATGTCTATGGGGCAATCAACGATATTTTAATATTATCCTTGTGGATAAGAAATGACAACATTTCACTATTTTGATTAATCGATATTTATATGGAAAATCAAAGCACAATAATTAAAAATATTATACTACGTTAATAAGTCGTTAAGTTATATTTATTCTTCTGTTTTCTTGATTATTCCATACATTTCACAGAGCGAGATCGCCAGTTACAATATCTACCGCTACGTAAAAACTCAAATGCACAAATCTTGCCAGAACATAGGCATTGTAGTTCAATATCGACATTAAGAAAATGTTTATCGATATTTTGCGTGATTTTAAAAATCAAATTACTCTGTCTTGCAATTGTTAACATCAGTCTATTTGACAATGTGGTCCGTCAAATTATGGATTCTAGGTTAGCCATTAAAAGGTCATTATTTAAAATTATGTTCGTTATTTTTTTACTCAAAGCACTCCAGTTTACCGGTATTTTACTCTATGGTATTGCTACTAAGAAGTCTAAGAACTCTGTGACAGAGTGCAATAGACTCTGTGGAAAGTTTTTCTTTTCAGGTTTTAAAACTTTTTAATAGCAGCAACACAAACAACCAAATGTAACGACGTTATTAGCGCGTGCGAGATGACGCGCCGGTGAATTTTATTTTATGAAATTGACGTAATTTCTGGGCACGCATTGAAACTAAGGTGAATATAATTATCAATGCTAAGCCGCTATTACGTGTTGTTGCAAGTCTAAGTGAGTTTAATGTGTCCGTTATTCTTGCAGATTTCGCAATGGCCGATCAAGTAGATTCAATGTCAGATGCGGAGCTCCGTACGAAACTCGCCGAACATGGGTTTCCTATTATGCCAATCACGGCGTCCACACGAAAACTACTAGTGAAGAAGCTCAAATTGGTGCTAGATAACAAAAGCAAGCCACGTAACAGCGTCGAAAGTAAGATCGAAAATACGCGGTCTCTGGCGAGGTACTCAAGCGGCGAGGATTCAGATTTCGATTCCACCAGCAATGTCAAGGAGAGGCGCGGTCGGAGGGCCACCACGGGTGGTGCTATGCTTCCGCCAGTTACCAAAACACGGCGCACGCCATCAAAGAAGGATTCTCCGGTGAAACGTGACGATAAGGGCTCGGAATCCGAGGAAGAGAAACCGCCAGTACGTACACACGAAGAGGTGGAGACAGTAACGACGCGCCGCGTGACACGCACGTACGTTCCCAATGAGCATGAAGATTACGAAACTGGCTCCGACAGTGATGTAGACGCGGAGAAGAAGACCAGCAGTCCCTACAGAAGTAGTTCAAGATCTAGTGATTACATTTCGAGCACTCTGCCGACAAACGACGCAGCGACCAGCCCCATGTCTAAATCTCCTATATTTTCCCGCCCATCCATCTCACCTTACTCGTCTCCTCTCTCATCTTCTGATCACTTGAACTCTATACGCTCCCGTCTCGGCCTCACTTCTTCACTAGCAGACAGGCCGTCTGTCAGTAGCTACACATCAAATTATGCAAGCACACCATACCAACCGTCCACTTCCACTGTGGATGAAGTAGAATCTCCATACCTGAGTAATTTCACTCGTCGCTTGTCATCTCTTAAACCCGAACCTCCAAAACCAACTCCATACTTGGATCGGGAACCAAATAATGGAAGCACCTTGCTGACACGCAGGTCCTACATCACCGGGGTGCCCAGATCTGACATGGCCGACTACAAAACTGCCAATGACAAGAAATTCTTGAAAAACAATCTTGTGTCTCTTGCCCTCGTTGCTCTAGTTGCACTTTTTTTTTTTTGCTTATTTTTTATGTATATAGTTAAGAGAAATGATATCACATCCGTGGCCGACGACCAAAACAGTGTAATACCAATATGTCAATTAAATATACCAGGAAACAGGCCGGGCATAAATTGTGTGCCTAAGGAACAGGTCAGTTATGCTAAGGATCTACTAAAAGTTATACACCCAGAATTAACAGCACGATCAGCAGCATACAAGTGTGGGAAGCCTGGAGCTTTGCCCTACATGACTGAACGAGAAATTCTGGATATGGCTAGCGCTAGAGCAGACGCCATCGATATCAGTCAATGTCGAATGGATTTAAATAATTTGCAAGTTTTGTTAATAAGCAACCCACGATGGGGCATCAGTGTGATTCAACTGAAGAACCTCTACACTAAAGATGTTGAGTACTCTACCCTTACGTCCACTGATATTGTAGTTCAGCAGAGAAACAAGGGAAGTGTGGCTTTGATTCTGTCAGATCCTTCCACACCAATTTCTTGCTTGTTCGTCAACACCCTCTATTCTGCTGGCTCAACTATAATTGTTGTCGGTCTCCTGATGTTGCTAGTTCTCGGCATGCACAGGTTATTTAAACTTTACATGAGTTATCAGAAAAAAAAGAGTGAAGAAGTTTATTCCATGGTGGAGCAAATAATCGATGTCATCTCTCAGGAGACCGAAGATAGCGGCGAACCATACATATCAGTGGACCACGTCAGAGACACGTTGATATCGCCGCAGAATCGGGAGAAAATGTCTTCCACCTGGGACGCTGCTGTGAAATTTATTCAGAAAAATGAGAGCAGAGTTCGGATGGAGGTGCAGTCAGTGGATGGGGAGGATTGCAGGGTGTGGCGATGGATTTCCTCGAGCAGCCCCAAGCGTAGCGCGGCGTGGCAGGGGCAGGCGTTCGAGACACAGGAGGGCTCCGTCAACAACCTCACCGTATCGCCGACGCCTTGTTTAAAAATCCGTCACATGTTTGAGAAAAATGACACCAACCCAAACCTCCGAGCTGTTATCCAGGATGCCATATTGGAGAAATGCGATCGCTGCAACATCTTGCACATTGATGTGGAGAGAACGTCGTGCTGCGTCTACGTGAAATGCGCGACTCCAACCGACGCTGGAATAGTATACCGAAGTTTGCACGGCTGGTGGTACGAAGGCAGACTCATCACTGTAAAATACCTTCGCCTGGAGAGATACATGCAACGGTTCCCTAATTCTCCGTCATCCGGCCCGTACCTGAAGCCCACTCGCCAGCGACGCTCCTGGGATGAATAACTAGCGAAAGGACAAGAACTCTTGTTTTGATTCAACACAGCTGTCGACATTGATTGTCCTAAAACCACTTCATGAATTATTTATTGTAAATCTAATATTTAATTCATTGTAATTCAACAAATTATCATTTTTTTACTTCAAATACAATTATTTGTATGCGCAACTTAGCTATTAAACATTAGGTATAAAATGAATGACTTGTGTTTGGAGATAGATTGAATTTTATTTCTATTGAAAGAACTGCTCATATTTGATTACATATTTCATTAGTTTTATCTACAAGTAATGTTGTGTAGTCCTTATTTTCCTGCATAATATGTATTTTTCATTTTATTATAGAAGCGACTAATACTTGTAAGAATAGTTGGGGTCACAGCTACATAGATAGTTTGGATTGTAAATTCTGCACCCTTCTTGACATTATTGTAAATATTTGACATCACAAAGTTGAGTTTTGAGTAATTTCTAATAGTTGTTGTCTAAAGCCGTGCATTTGTTATTTGGATTTTACTCTTTTTTGAACAAATTGTTTTAATATAATTGTTAGATTGTAAGTTGTAAGTCTTTATGGAGTTTGATATATTTATAGGATTGTAATTAATTATTTAACCTGAGTGTTTACATTGATTTGATTTTGTAATATATCATCGAGAACATGTAATTACACTGCCCAAGCGATGGAAGGCAACCTGATATATATGAAGCTCCATATATTATTTTTTCTATTGTCACTGGTAGATTGGTGAATGCCTTCATATACTGAGTAACGGCACAACATAATCTGATAGTGTGTTTATTTCCTAGAATTGACATTAATTTTATTTTAGGTATTCTTACTAACTTGATATATCTTCTAGCCTTATTTTTATGGATTGATTTTCACTTTTTAATAAATAATTTAAGAAAATATATTTTATTAATTCATACTTGTCGATCAAGCGAAATTGAAGACACCATGGACCAATATTCCGCTATACCTAAGCTCTATTAACTCCTTCTGCCATAAATTATATAGTGTCAGGTTATAGTCAGTTCAGTGACCTGTAAATCATCATAATTAATTCATCATCAATAATTTATCAAATCGTTTATTCATGTAGCTATGAATCAAATGATAGATCGCACGTTATTTTTGCTTCTACTGTCTACAGACCACAACCAAATCAGATAGGTGCTTTGTAGTTTCTGGTTCAATCTGCGCTAAAACAGTGCACAATCATTTAACTAAAAAAAAAAACTCTTAGTTTATTAATTTTATTTTAGTATCCGGATCCCTATTAAAGTTATAAGGATTGGAGAAATAAAACAATGTTTTTTTTGGAAACAAATTTATTACAAAAATATATTAATAAGTTTACATAAGTTGAGCATCCATGAATCCCACAGTTAACATTTTGTTTGTTTGTTCAAACCGTATTGTGACAGCTGACAGGCGACGCAATGAGGCCTTCCATTTATTTCTTAGAAATTGCAATACTTTTGTGATGATTGTAGGTTTGGTTTTCATTTTCGGTTTGGTTACCAATGTTTATAGTAAAGTCACCTTACTATAAGACATTGGACACATGACATTGTACAAAAACAATAGGTATTTTGTACAAAAAAAAAACAAAAGATAGTTATCCATAGATTCAGCTGTCCTCCCCTGGATTTTTAACAGTACTTATTTATTATGGTTAACATTTACATCTGAAAATTTTGCCCATTCCACTGGACCGAAAGCTAGGTCATACTAAATGATTATGTATCTTGAATTGTTTTGTCTTTGTGTCAGTCTTATTTCTAAATTAATGACGACAAAAAGACCCTGTAACATTGTTCACCAAATAGGCCTCGTCTAACAACAGACTATAGTGTTGTACTCAGTAGTTGTAGTAGAAGCAGGTAGTGTAGTAAAAGTAGGTATACCCTGAATTAGGCTCAAAACTGATCTGAGAAGTATGTTAGGGGAGGCCTATGTCCAGCAGTGGCCTATGTATGGATGGATGACGTTCAGTAGTCGAGTAGTTCGGTCAAGGCGCCGTAGCAGCGCCACCTGTCGGGCAGGTAGAGCGGCTCGAACACGTGCGGGAAGGGCGCGTCCCAGCCCGCCACGCGCGACACCGGCGCTTCGAGGTGCAGGAAACATTGCTCCTGGGGACAACAGCAATCACCATGTCACTAATGTATCAATGAATGTGCGTGGATTAGTGTGTAGACCTTTCTTTCGACTTTAAAAAGTAGGAGATTCTCAATTCTTTGTTTTTTACCACATAGTACAGGATCCGAATTAAAGGCATTTCTTCGCCCATATGCTTCCCGGATAAAAATTGTTTTTTTTTTAATCAAATTATATGTAAAGTATCGTGTATGAGTTGCCTAAAAAAATATGTTATTGTGGTTGGAGGGAAAGTACCCTGAATATTAATGATGGCTTTTACTAAAAGAAAACATTCCTTTATTTTCACAAATAAGTAAAACTGCATCTAAAGATTTTTGATAAATCACCTGCTTGAGCCAGGAATCGAACCTGTAAAATTTTCGATTTTATCGGATTATTCGATCATCCGCAAGGATCATTTTCTTTTAAACAACATTCTCTGATATCTTAAACTAAAGGAAGCCCAAGAAAAATATTTTTAAAAAATTTCAGTAAAATTTGCCATCACTAATGTTCAGGGTACTTTTCCTCCAACCACATATTTTCCCACCCTGCATATACATTAATGATAGCCTTGAACATATTTTTTAGGCAACCCATTCACAATACTTTTTTTTACATATGATATTTGATAAAAACAATTTTTATCCGGTAAGCAAATGGATGAAGAAATGCCTCTAATTCTTAAGACTAACAGAGCACCGTCAGTTATATTATCAACCGATTTGGAAAATTCATATATTGTATCAAAACTCATTTCTGATGAAGGGAACTCCTGAAATATCATAGGAAAACGTAGTTTAATTTTGATATACATTTTTTAAAGATTGATTCCTAAAGTCAGTAACTTTTTTGGATTTTTATTTCAGTCACATAATTAATGTTCTCGGGAACCGAACCCTTGACTTCTCGGTCAATCTCACTTCAACCCGGGCTACGTTACCTGCACGGTGGCGGCCAGCTCAGCCCCGAAGCCGCACGTGAGAGGGGCCTCGTGGGCTACCAGACACCGACCGGTCTTCTTCACCGACTGGAACAATATTATTATTTATTATTCATTTTACTATCATCCGGGTACTTGAGATATTTTATGTGTACGTCGATGTTTCGACTCATTTGGATGGACCGTGGTATCTCCTCTTGAGAAGGCCTAGAGCATCTCTAGGGGCCGTTCATAAATTACGTCACACGTTATGGGGGGGGGGGGGGGTGTCGATGTAGTGTGACAAGGGGAGGGAGGAGGGTCCTAAATTTCGTGACGTCACATTTCAAAATCGAATAGTTGTATGTATAGGTAAATATTAAAAAACAATTAATGGAAATAAAACTTATATTGGAACTGATTTAATAATTTCTAGGTGTAAAAATTCATAATATGTGACGTCACACTAGAGGGGGGAGTCAAAGTCATGAAATTAGTGCGACGTAATTTAAGGATGGCCCTCTAGAGGTCATCTATCCAACTACTGCCCGCTGACCGCTGATGCTTAAATCACTTGGGATAGACATAAGGCGCCGGGCTACGAGCGCTTCAACAACTAATACATTAAAATATTTTATACCAAATAATTTAATGCTTGACTACAAAACCACCTGATGAAAGAAGACATGGATAGTAAAACGCACTAAGTATAAGCCTATTCACTCTTGACGAAGACATCCACATTATATTTATAATCGAATACAATTTTATTTATTCCAGATATAAAAGATATATTTATTCGCATAATGATAGACGAAGCAACGCGTCGTCTGTTCCGGAGGGATGTTGATAACGAAGGGATGAGTTTGATGATGGAAAGGAGGAATTAAGTCATGGAATTTCTGCGTAAACTCCAAATATCTCCAAGTATTCTATAGTATACAGAGGCTGGGAACTCTGCGTCTGTGCTCTAAGGCTTTGGAGATTGGTCTCGATCAGTTTAGGGTCACCAATAAGCCTCTCAGCACGCCTTTCCATTGAATCCAATGCTGATAGATGACATTTGGCTGCACCAGCAGCAACCAAATAACCTCAACATAACTTTGCGATTAACCATCGTAGAGGCAACTTACCCTGATGATGCTCCGTTTCGGGGTGAAACACGTGTTGGTGCTGCTATGTATGTTGGTATATACTTTTAATTATTGTAGTGCATGTTTCCGTTGTGGGAGGGAGGGAGGTGCCACGCATGTCTTTAAGTATATATACATACATGTTACCATCATACATGTTATCCGCGGATTGTTGCAAAGTAGACTAATACTAACTTAATAACAATGGATTTCCGCAAAGTAATGCCTGATACTATTAAGTATAGCAACATAATCAACGTACATTACAAACAGCCTCCTGATCCCAGGGCAGGATGGACATGAGGTCGATGACGTCACAGCGCACGCCCAGCTGCTCCTCGGCCATCTGCGCCACCTCCAGTAGCACATGGACCTGGGTGCCCCACGCCACCAGGGTCGCTGCGTCACCTGATAATGATAATGAGTTTTATAAATATAGATTGTAGTAGGTGATAAGTGCTATCTGTAACTGTGAGCAGGAAAAAACAACCCCGGTAGTTTCTTGCTGGTTCTTCTCCCGGGCCCTCTCACAGTAGGGCCTTGTTGAAGCATTGGCGTAGCTTGCATGACTTTCAAAAAGTGTTTGTAAACCAAACCAATTTTGAATAAAAACATTTGATTTGATTTGATATTATACCAACAGTTATGAATTTAAACTTCAATTCATTACAAAATGTTCCATAATCTATAGGTACCTCTATATTATATACGAGTAACGAGGTAAGCGAGGGCGCTTTGCTTCGGTTTTCTTATTTTTTTACACCTTGGATTATATTATTGGAGTTTTATTAAGGATCCCTATTTTTTTTTTGAAAATATGATATAGCCTATGTTACTCGGGGACAGTGTAGCTTCCCAACAGTGAAAGAATTTTTTAAATCGGTTTAGTAGTTTCGGAGCCTATTGCAAACAAAAAATTAAATCTTTCCTCTTTATATATTAGTATAGAAAACATTTTTTTTTTGTGGCGATGTTCTTTATAGACTTTGAAACTATCCAACCGATGTGAGCTAAGCTGGGTTTATTTGAAAGACAATTATTGCGAAGAAGGTTTGAGACCTCTAAAAAAATGCATTAGGCACATTCGGTTCATTCATGAAGGATTTTCTACTGTTTCCATACAATTTTTTTTGACGCAGCACACGCCGGGTATCAGATACAGATGTTTGTTGATATATTATACTAGCTGACCCGGCGAACTTCATATCGCCTAACAAACTATTTTTTTCTAAAATAAAAGTATCCTAAGTTACTTCTTGTTACATCAGATATCTGCCAGTGAAAGTCCCGTCAAAATCGGTCCAGCCATTTCAGAGATTAGCCGGAACAAACAGACAAATATTGTAAAAAATGTTGTTTTGGTTTCTGTAGCGTGTATCCACATCCAAATGCACTTAGTAAAAAGCGGTTATTTTAATATCACAAACAGACACTACAATTTTATTTATTTGTATATGTTACCGGATATCTGTATAATGCTGGTATTCAACACAATTCCTAGGAAATGTGTATAATACCTGGGTCGTTTTGGCAGTGTATTAAATTATATGAATATTATCACCATTACATAGTTTGCCTAGGTAATGTATACGTTTCCCAACTACTGTACAGAATACCTGCAGGTCCACCGGCAATGAATAAAATTAGATTTGGTTATGTGTAGTCAACTTGGATGGAGGTTGGAATTAAGAATTTACTTAAAAACACACTCAAAACAAATTATAACCTGCATGAATAGATATTTTTTTATACATTTTAAATTAATGCTTGACCGAAATCACACTTGATGGTAAGGAGAGATGCAGTCTAATGGCTCCTACACTACACTGCTCGCCTACGCAGCTTCGGATTTTTCAAAATTGGTGACAGAACCGACTTAGTCAACCCCGACCCCACGTGGTACTAGTCTGCCCTACCCCTAGAGTGAATGTAAACCCCGGAGGCGCGGAGGAAGAGCAGCCCCCGCCCGTTGTAACCAACTGCAGGCACCACGTGAGCCGAAGCGGCTGAGGCTGGTCGCCGCAGGCGACCAAAAAGCCGAAGCTGCGTAGGCGAGCATGGAGTGCCTGCAGTTTGTTACGCAAGGGCGGAGGGGCTGCACTTCCCGCAGCGCCGGAGAAGTTTGGAAGCCTTTTTATGTATCAAAAACCCCTAAATTCTCCCTAAAAGTGCATATGTCACCGGAAGATGACTATTTGCAAAGCATGCTGTGGTTACCTATAATTGTAGGAACAGTAAGATTTAATATGATAAGTAAAAACTTGTATTGCAAATGATGAAACTATCTTATGTTGGTAATTCTATAATAAATAAATAAATAAAGATAACAAGAACCGCAAATTTACAAACCTAGGTTTATAAACAATAAATATACAACCAAATGAATATTACTCTAACTGAAACATTCGCTACTTGAAAGTTGGCCTTTTGAAAAGTGTCATTATAAAAGGCAGACCAAACGTACAGTTGGCAACTGTTAGGTTGGGAAATTTAAAAAAAAATGTGATAAGTTGGCAAATGATTATTCGGCGAAATAAAATTCTGCGAAACGTTAGTTGGCAAGTGATAATCGGCCAAACAATTTTCGGCGAAAAGGCAGAGAACCGTCTTTTACACACATTACCAACTACGCATGGAGTATTGTATAGAATGCCTGGGCTAAGTATGAAATAAATAATATTCAAAACGTTACCTGAATGTTTTAGATATTCTATACATTGCCTAGGTATTGTATAGAATGCTGAATTATACAGATATCCGGTAACATATAGATGTATAGATATTGTATAGATAAGTAGCATTTACAGTGATGTTAATACAAACATTCTGCACCAATTTTTGTATCATGCCTTCAGTCTTTAGCTGAATGTACATTTATAATGTGGATTGGACCATTGAGTCACGGACACTTCATTTTATAATAATAAAAAGACCTCATTATTCCCAAGTATCTCACCTTCCCTCAATAGCTGAGCCTTCCCTAGCGGCAGAGTGTAGCTGTCCACGGGGACCTCCTCAGCGGCCGAGCGGTACAGTATCTTGGGCTCCAGGAAGATGCACGGGTCCCTGTCCTGTATGCAGGCTAGCAAGAGGCCCTTGGCTGCGATGGGGCCCCTCGGTACTACCACCTGGGAATTTGTTACATTCAAATCAACACCGTAACCTATGGCGTTATGCTGAGTGGGTACAATTTTCTGCACATCGTCGTTGCGACTTTAAGACCTCTTATGTGTAAAAAATCAGCTTTTTGAGGGAATCGATAAAATTCGATAAAGTTTTGTTTAGCAATCACATACGTGATTTTGAATTTGGTGAATAAATTACGATGGAACCGTCGTACACACATGATAGTTTTTGAATTCGATACTGCTTCAAAATGTAGAATCATTTGAGGTAAAAAAGTGATTTTGCCAAAAGTGGCACATAACACATAAAAGGTCTTAAAGTCGCAACGACGACATTTTATGCGGTCGTTGCGTAACATTTTTCGTAAAATAAGTGCTTGTTTTCTTTTTCTTGTTGGGTTTAGTAAATTAGTAAATTAGTAAATCTATTCTAGTCTGTACATTACATTGTGTCTCACAAACTTAAAAGGTGTCAAAAGTGTCCTTCAGCGTTACATTGCCCCTGTTGAAGATGGAATCAGGATATCAGGCCCGTCTGCTATGCTATTACTCAACCTTTTAAACTATAAAAATAATCACACATTAGGATTTCCTGTCAGAGTGACAATTATTTTATCGGAAATCATATCTGAGACCCCTCGATTCGCAGACTTATTTCCAACTAGACTACATACATAATCATTACATAAGTATATATTATTTATTATGCCATTACTGACCCGAAGTCCAGGGGTATGAGCGAAGTAGGCCTCCGGACTCTGCGAGTGGTAGAGGCCCCCGTGGCCCACGGCGCTGCAAGGGGCCCGCACGGTGAGCGCGCCGCAGTCGAACTGGCCCCCCGACCGGTATCTATATTTCGCTGCTTCGTTTACTAGCTGACAATATAATTTTCGTTTTTAACGTGGTTTAAACAAGTGATTAGATGTATTATTATTTTTATCTTTCTTGAGTTCATAATGATATGATACATGAGGAATCGAGGGAACTCCTTGGATATTTTAGATAACGTACAAATGACGGTTTTGATATTTGTTTTTCGGACAGTTACTTTAAAGTCCAAGTTTTTTTTTTGGTAAAGTGTATGTTTGTTGTTATAGTCAGCCATATCGGAGGCCCTCGGGTGGCATAACAACTTCCGCCGTCGTGTTGGCCACTAAGCTCCAACGATCCGCACTGGAGCAGCGTGGGCCGTGGTGGAGTATGGCAAGTCAAGGGCCAAGGCCGCCTCATGGGGAGAGACCCGTCCGTGTTCAGTAGTGGCCATTAATGGTGTAGAGGATCTTCGGTTGAAGGTCTACTAATGTTGTATCAGGAAGGTTGCTTCAAGTAATACTTCTGCTGGTTATCGGAGGAATATATTTTTGGTAAAAATGAACTGGTTTATATACAAAAATTGTAGAGAAGAATGACCAATAAAAATAGCTACATTAATTTACAGTAAAAAGATAGACCAATAAGAAATAGGATTATAAAACACGTGTATAGGGTAATAAAATTAACAATGATTATTTGCATGCCGTCTCGTTCACTCCTGTAACATTAACGCTGTATCTGTCGCTAAGTGTTGCCATCTCGTTCTAACATCGCCGCTCTCCTTCGCAAGCGCGAGGCGATGTTATAAATATTGCGCGAGGCTCAAATGGGTGTACACTTCACGGCGAGCTGCGAGCGCGGACACACGACACGGGCGTGAAGATATATACCTACGAAGATAACTGCCGGGTGCCGGGTGATTCGAAGATGAGATCTTGTGGCTTGAAGACTGATGAAAAGGAACGAGGAAGATGCTGACGGACTGCGCTTATCTTGTTTCTTAAACAGACGTCATTCGTTTCTTAACAGAACGTCAAAGCAAATAAATATATTTCCCCTGAGGTGTTTGTTTTACTTAGCTTGAAATATAAGTTAGGCTGTTGTATTATTCTTTCCTATTGGTATTTGGTATCCAGGTAACGTTTCGGTAAGGTAAATATGTAGGTATTGAGAAGGTATTGGTAACTGCGTAAGTATTCATAGGAGGTATTCGGTAGGTATAATGATAGCTGCGTCAGGCAGCATGACTCTCCCCCTAGCGAAAGCGTACCGGAAGCTTGCTAGTGCGTCCAAGTCTAGTGGTCTTCAGAATTGATGACTTAACTGGGCTTGACGATGTACTGGAGCTTGAGTAGGTACTTGTAGTTCCATCGTTGGTTTTCGCTGGTGTCTGTGAGTATGTAGCTGAGGTATCCTGGGTGCTTGCTTCAGATGTTGAGTCCTCTGGAGTACTGATTGTGTAGGCAGGCTTGAGACGGTCGATCGAAATAACTGCAGATCGCCTCTCAGGTAACAACAGTTTAAAAGTTTTGTTATTACGCTCTAATACTTTGTATGGACCTTCGTAAGTAGGCATTAAAGGCGTTTTTACGGCGTCTATTCTGATAAAAACATACTCGCAGTTTTGTAGATCCTTGTGGATGAAAATAGGTTTCTTGTTACTATGTGCGATTGTAGGTAAGGATGGCTTCGTCGAGTTTATTGTATTACGTAGCTGTGTGACGTAATCATAGTCGAGATTTTGTTCCTTATCTATAGTAGTAGTGAAGAAATCGGATGGTAAACGTAAGTTGTAACCGTAGGTAAGTTCTGCGGCGCTAACACCTGAGTCGGAACGAGGTATTGCGCGTAAACCCATAAGTACTGTAGGTAATTCGTCTATCCACTTAGTACGTTCTGATAGACGAGTTTTCAGTGCGGTTTTCAAACTTCGGTGCCATCTTTCAACCATACCGTTGGACTGAGGGTGATACGGACTTGTACGTATTCTCTGAGTTCCCATGATATTAAGTAATTTGTTGAAAAGGCGACTTTCAAAGTTTCTTCCTTGATCGGTTGTTATCAACTTCGGTGAACCAAAACGTATAATCCAGTGCTCATAAAATATTTTAGCGATTGAGTCGGCGGATGTGTCATCAGTAGGTAAGGCTTCTGGCCATCTAGTTGCTCGGTCGATCATAGTAACCAGGTATCTGTAGCCTTCGGGTGATGGTGGAAGCGGTCCAACTACGTCGATGTGGACGTGTTGAAAACGATCAGCTGATGAAAACGATGTAATGTTGCTCGTTGTATGGCGCTGTACTTTACATTGTTGACATGGAATACACTGTTTTGCCCACGTTGCGACATCTGTGTTCATTGACGGCCAAAAAAATTTTTGAGTTATCAGTTTTCGAGTTGTTCGTATACCAGGATGGCTGACATTATGTAGCGCGTTGAAAACGAGTTGTCGATATTTCTCTGGTACGTATGGTCGAATGAACGATGTTGATGTCTCGCAATAAATAGATTTTTGAGAATTTGGTAGAGTAACTAGTTTGAGTGATAGATTACTCTGTTTTGAAAGTTGATCTATGGTACTTTTCTCTTCTTGTTGAGCTTCTGCGATCTTCTCGAAATCAATAGCGGTAGGACATGTGATACTTTCGATAGGTATTCGGCTCAATGCGTCGGCAACTACGTTATCTTTTCCGCTGACGTGTCGAATATCCGTTGTAAATTCGGTAATGAAGATTAGTTGTCTCGCTCGGCGCGGTGTCTCTGAAGTTGAAGGAGGTTTTTGAAGTACGTAAGTTAACGGTTTATGATCAGTGAAGATGATGAGGCTTCGTCCTTCAAAAGTTTTTCGAAAATGCTTTATAGACATGTAGATGGCGAGTAGTTCTCGATCGAATGTACTATAGTTTCGCTGTGTACTTGAAAACTTTTTCGAAAAATATCCCAGTGGTTGCCATTTGTTATCGATGTACTGTTGTAAAACGGCTCCAGCGGATAGATCAGATGCGTCGGTGAAGATAGCGAGCTTTGCGTGATGAGATGGATGTGCGAGTAAAGTAGCGTTTGAAATAGCAGTTTTACACGATTCAAATGACTTAGTTGAGTCTTCGGTCCATTGAATGATAGTTTTATCACGCTTCTTTGAATTGTGAAGGTAGGCATGGAGTGGAGCTTGAAGTTCAGCGGCTTTCGGAATGTGATCACGGTAGAAATTGATAATTCCGAGAAAGCGCCTAAGCTCTTCAATAGTTGTCGGTTTCGGAAACTGTGATATTGCCTTTACTTTTTCGACAGGCGGTTTGATTCCTTGGCTGTTGACTGAGTAACCCAAAAACTTGACTTCAGGTTGTCCGAATACGCATTTTGATGGATTAATGGTGATTCCATTATCTTCCAATCGACGTAACACGGTACGTAAGTGTTGTTCGTGCGTTTTTTCGTCGGAACTTGCGATTAAAAGATCGTCAATAAATGCATAAACGAAATCCAGTCGTTGTAAAACTTCGTGAATAAAACGTTGAAAAGTTTGAGCTGCATTCCGTAGTCCAGGTGGCATCTTGGGAAACTCGAATAGTCCCATCGGAGTGATGATAGCGGTCTTCTGTATATCTTCTTCGCGAACATTGATCTGTTGATACGCTCGGTTGAGATCAATTGTTGAAAAGATATTTTTTTGTGATAGTTGATACGTGAAATCTTTGATACGCGGTATTGGGTATCTGTCAGGCGTTGTGATTGCGTTTAACCTTCTATAATCACCGCAAACTCTGATGTCACCGTTCTTTTTGGGTACGATATGAAGTGGTGATGACCAAGGGCTCTTGCTTGGACGGCAAATACCTTGTTCAATCATATTCTCGAATTCTTTTCGCACTATTTCATATCGATGAGGGGCGATTGGGCGCGCACGACAATGTAGTGGGGCTCCCGTAGTTTCAATATAGTGTTCGACGTTATGAATGGATGTAAGTTTCATTGATGAAATTCTTGTAGTACCGGGGAATTCCGATAAAATGTTGTGGTATTTGTCTTGAATATCGACGCTTCGGATAGTAGGTATGTTTGATGCTTCTATGTATGACTGCGTTGATAGGTTGGTAATACCATCTATTAGTTTTTTATTTTTCAAGTCGACGATGAGTTGGTGATGTCGTAGGAAATCGGCTCCAATGATAGGCTTGCTCACTTTCGCGACGATGAATTTCCATTTAAATAATCGACGTAGGTTAAAATCAAGTTCCAATGTTTTCTCTCCGTAGGTAGGTATGACAGTGTTGTTTGCCGCGTAAAGTTGAAAATTCAAAGGGCTTTGTTGTTGACCTTTGTACGGAGGTATTACGGATATGTTGGCTCCTGTGTCGATTAAAAACGTCATATTGTTTTTCTTGTCGGTAATAAATAGGCGGTAATTAATATCTGATACGCTAGGTTCCGCCGTGGCTAACGTATGATTCAGTTTTCCGACTTGGTACTTTCTTGCTTATAAGTACATGGCTTCGTACATTTTCGGGCTTCTGAACCAAAACGTCGATGATAATAACAATAGGTTGATCTTGACTCGCTTCGCTGCCGTGTAGGTATTGACGTGTCGCGACTCGTAGATCGATGTCGGTTTTGGCGGGCGAATGGTCTTCGATTATTATTATTGTAGGCGTGCGGCGTAGTACTATTTTGTGATGAGTTGTAATTTTTGAATGAATGGAAATTATTCTGTGAATTCTTGATAGCGGCAACTTCAATTGATAATTTTCGAATTTCTTCAATTAAAAATTGCGTTTCAGGATTTTTTGATGAATCGACGGCTGAGATGTTATTGTTCGTGTTCTCCATCATTTTGTCGGCAAGAAGTGCTTGTTCGTCGAGCGAGGTTTTCGTGGAGAATGATTCGCTGACGGTAAGGACTGAACGGACGTGTGGCGGTAAATGGTTTGACCACATGAGTCGGAGCGTTGTATCTGGGACTTTGTCTCGAGCCAGGCTTCGCATTCGTCGAAGTAGTTGAGTAGGCTTTTGATCACCTAACTCGACTTCCGATAGTAATTTTTGAAGTTGGCGGTTGTCCGATTCTTCGTAAGCCGATATAAGTCGATTCTTCAACGTAGTGTATTGCTCTGTAGCTGGCGGGTCGTACAGCAGGTCTGATATCTGCTCAATATCTTGTTTCTCCAGCTGTGCAATTACCATCTGGGCGAGTTGGTTTTGTCCTCTTTTGGGTTCGCTGGTCGCTGCCTCAAAAGTAATGAACCATAGTCGTGGCTTGTCTCTCCAGAATGGCGGGATACGCATGGAAAGAGCTATTCCAGCGATTTCGGGTTGCTGCGGCTGTGGACATGCTGATTGGGTCTGTGGCTGGGAAGTGGCTTCGGCGTGCTGTGCGTGTTTTTCCATGGCGATGGGTTGACGACAGGTTACGGTAGGTAGGTAGGCCTAGTGTGAAGCGTGACTTCAGCAGGGACGGATCAGCAGGGTGTCGTTCGCAGTGCTTCGACGAGAGATTCGTCGAACAGGGATTCCTCGTATCGGGTAACTTGCTTGAGAGTCACCGGCGTAGGTTGGTCCAGCAGGGATTCTCTTCTGAGAAGGAGGTCTTCTTCCAGAGTGCAGAGGTTCTTCGGAGGTCACCAATGTAGAGGATCTTCGGTTGAAGGTCTACTAATGTTGTATCAGGAAGGTTGCTTCAAGTAATACTTCTGCTGGTTATCGGAGGAATATATTTTTGGTAAAAATGAACTGGTTTATATACAAAAATTGTAGAGAAGAATGACCAATAAAAATAGCTACATTAATTTACAGTAAAAAGATAGACCAATAAGAAATAGGATTATAAAACACGTGTATAGGGTAATAAAATTAACAATGATTATTTGCATGCCGTCTCGTTCACTCCTGTAACATTAACGCTGTATCTGTCGCTAAGTGTTGCCATCTCGTTCTAACATCGCCGCTCTCCTTCGCAAGCGCGAGGCGATGTTATAAATATTGCGCGAGGCTCAAATGGGTGTACACTTCACGGCGAGCTGCGAGCGCGGACACACGACACGGGCGTGAAGATATATACCTACGAAGATAACTGCCGGGTGCCGGGTGATTCGAAGATGAGATCTTGTGGCTTGAAGACTGATGAAAAGGAACGAGGAAGATGCTGACGGACTGCGCTTATCTTGTTTCTTAAACAGACGTCATTCGTTTCTTAACAGAACGTCAAAGCAAATAAATATATTTCCCCTGAGGTGTTTGTTTTACTTAGCTTGAAATATAAGTTAGGCTGTTGTATTATTCTTTCCTATTGGTATTTGGTATCCAGGTAACGTTTCGGTAAGGTAAATATGTAGGTATTGAGAAGGTATTGGTAACTGCGTAAGTATTCATAGGAGGTATTCGGTAGGTATAATGATAGCTGCGTCAGGCAGCTACAATGGGTTAAAGCCAACCAGCCAAATGTATGTGTACCTGATCAAACGCCGGGAAGATATAGTCAGCGAACTGTATCTCCGCTATAGCGGTGGCACCGGCAGTGGCCAGCCCGATGCCGAACCCCGCGATGCCCTGCTCGCACAGCGGCGTGTTGAACACCCGGTCCTTGCCGTATTTGTCCTGGAAATTGTATTTTGGTATACAGGAACATAGACACACTCATACACAACCCATAAGATTAATTGTAGGAGCCATGGATTACACACATTGACAAGAACATAATTACATACTCAGACCGCCACAATGTTAAACAAACAGCGCCACACTAGGATTCATTGTAAGAAAGAAAGAAAGAAAGAAAAAAAGAAAAAACGTTTATTTTTATGCCCATTAGGGACACATACGAACGAATTTTGATATAGATCAAAATAAATAAAAAAAAGTATATATATATATGGAAATAAATTTTTTATATATACTTTGTAGGTGCCATGGACTACACAAAGATATAAGAACATACTTACCCACACAAAGAAAAGAAATTTATTGAAATTTCTTCCTCGCTGGGAACTGAAAACAGGACCTTTCAAATCATAATCATTGAGCCACACGGGTCGTAAGTCAGTGATAGCCTAGTGCCTTGAATATAGGTTATTTTGTCTTCTTCTTCTTATTTCTTTTCTCTTGCGTCAGTTTAGCCTATAAAGGTGTTACTGATGTTCGGCCAACCACATATAATCCGCGCGCGATAAGAATGGGATGCGACCTTTTGGAACTGAGACGCTTACGTGTCATCGGCAAGCCGTAGCGTCGGCAACAATGATATTGAATGTAAAAAAAAGCGGCCAAGTGCGAGTCGGACTCGCCCATGAAGGGTTCCGTAGCAGCAAGTAACATAATATAAAAGTTCTTGTAGTTCGTTGTAACTTTGACTGATGTTTTTTGCGGTTTACGATTTATGATGTATTAAAAAAAAACTTCTTATCAAATCTTATTCAAACCAATTTTCATTGGAAGTTTTCATGGTAATTGTTACCGACGGATAAACGGTCCTCCGGTTGAATACCTGAAACTAAAAAAATAACATATAACATATTTAAAATATACCTACTTATAACTATGTGTCACTAAAATAATAATAAATTATACTTACCTGTTTGGAACCTGTAAAAATATAAAGAGTTAACTAAGTTCGTTAATAATATTAAGTAAATTAAATAATTACTTACGTTAATATTACAATGTAACCTTTGTCTGAATTTTCAATAAAGAAAATACTAGCCGAAAGCTACTGAGAAAAAAGATGACATACCAGTCGACAAATGACAAGCCCTATATCCGCGAACAAAATTTTTCCCAATATTTTTCGGTTCGGATTATTCAACCAATATCTCGCCTTTTCTTATTTCGCACCACACTTGACCAGCACCATCACCAACATAGTGGTCCATCGAGCCGGAGCAAGTTAAAAATCGCGAAACAAACATGTCGTTGTTTCAAACCCCGCCGCGAGTTAAAACCCGTGCACAAACGAAACTTGATACAATGACGAAAACGACGGAAGGCGATAAAATCGAATGCAAACCGAACAAAACGGGATTATCGGAGACGGAACACAAATCGGACATCGGGCCACCACGTACTGTGAAAAAAGATGGCGGCCCCGTCCCAAGCACTCGCGAATCTTGCGCGTCGTCGTGTTCATCTGCCGCACGTCGACTACAAATTGAATACATCGCGGCACAAAAAAGTGCAGAAATAGAAATCAAAGAAGCTGAGATAGCACTGGCGGCAAGTAAGGCTCGCATCGAGAAAGATTTAATAAAGAAGAAATTGGCGGCTGACTTGGCCGTGATAGAAAAGTGCACACAAAAGTCAGAAGATTCATTCAACAGTGAGATTGAAGAATGGTTAGAAAAGTCGGTAGCCGCCCCCGGGTCCTCATTGGAACAACCGACCGATCAGCATCCTTCACACCCAGGGGCAGGCTTGGATACCGCCATCACCGCCCTTACAGCAGCACTACGAGATGCCATGGGCACCGGAAACTCAAGAGGCAACCAGGAACTACTGACACGACTGGCCACATCAAAAGATCTGCCACTTTACTTTGGAGATCCCATGGAGTGGCTACAGTTCAAAGAAGCCTTCGAGTCCTCATCGCGCTTGTGTGGCTACACCGACACGGAAAACATATGGAGGCTAAGAAAATGCCTCCGAGGAGAAGCCAAGGAGGCTACAGCTGCACTGCTGATGAGCGCCCCGGCACCTCAGGAGATAATGGACACCCTGGAATTAAAATTTGGACGCCCTGAAGTCATAATGAATAAAATCACTACGCAGTTGAAGAAACTACAACCGTTATCTAGTACATATCATCACGACCTGGTCAATTTTTCTATAAAACTGAAAAACTGTGTTACGGCCACTCGGATGATTCATCAATTGGATTATTTACGAAGCCCAGAACTAGTTACAATTGTTACTTCGAAGCTGACCCCTATACTAATCGCTAAGTGGGTAGAATACCTATACAAAAACAAGCAGGACACACCAAAATTGGAGTTACTTAGTACATTCATACACGAGGAAGCCAAAATGGTAGCAGCAGCAGGTGTGAGTAATATTCATTACTACAGTAATAATAAGAAGAGTGATGGAATGCACAGATTTCATAAACACCAAGATGGTAGGGAGCCAGTATTGATGTGCACGGAGGTCAAGGCCAACACTGTCTCAAGAAAATGTAATTTTTGCAAACGTGACAGTATCCACAGTTTAGCGGACTGTAACAAATTTAAAAGAGCCCTTCGCAAAGATAGATGGCGATATGTAAAATTTAATAAACTGTGTTATAAATGTCTCGGACCTCGTCACGAACCGCAATCACCATGCACAGCTGAAAATTGTGACATCGATGCCTGTGAGAAGCCACATCACCGTCTGCTGCACTGGGTACCGCCGCAGCAAGAACGCCAGCCAGCGACTGACAACAGCTGCTCGCTTCCCGACCACGACGATAAACTAATTGCCAACGTGACAGAACAGCAACGCCCCACGCCTGGAACCCCGCGCGCACCAATGATACTTTTGAAAATAGTGCCGGTTACCATCCACGGCCCCCGAGGTGACGTAGAAACGCACGCCTTGCTTGATGATGGGGCTACAGTGAGCCTCATAGCGGCGGACGTGGCCGATAAGGCCGGCCTGCATGGTGAGTGCTTTACCATGCGAGCGACTAGCGCATGGGACTCCGAGCTGGTATGTAAGACTGAAATAATAAATGTTAATATTAGTAATAATAAAGGTGATAAGTTTAACTTAAAAGTTAGAAAATTAAAAGAATTAAACTTACCTGTACAATATTTCTCTAACGTAGATTGTACGCATTATAATAATTTGTGTAGTGTTAATTATGACCCCTGTAAATCTGTAATTAAACCGAAATTGTTAATAGGTCAAGATAACTATGATTTAATTGCGCCAATTGTTTGTAAAAGGGAGATGCCGGGCGGACCGTTTATCACGAAGACATTACTAGGCTGGTGTATGCACGGAGCCTTACGCTTCGGTGAATCTTGAGGTAAACAACCCCGCAGGCCGCAGCACAGCGGCGCGCGCGTCAGCAACGCGTCGGCGTCGCACGAGCATGCAGGTACGTTACACATACACACTGCATCTCTCACTCAGACAGCGTACACACAAGCGCGCACATAAACACTACCTATTTTGATGAACATAACGACTCATTGCATCACTCAGTCCCTAACACGTTATCAACTACAGATGAAGATTTACATGAATTAATAAAACATTCTTTTTCATTGGATTCGATTGGGTTATGTAACAAACCTCGTCCAAATATTGATGAGCTGAAAGCCATTAATATACTTGACGAGTCGGCCGAATTGGACAACGGTCAGTGGTCAGTCTGTCTTCCTTGGAAGTCCGAAAAGTCCTCTATGCCAGACTCATACCATTTAGCATTAAATAGATTTAAGTCAAAAAAAAAAAAAAAAAAAAAGCGCATACCAGGAATTATTATTAAGTAAGCAGCATATAGTGTCTGAAGCACTAAACAAAGGAGTCCGGTGGCAATTTTTACCTCCCATTAGCCCACATATGGCTGGAGCGTGGGAACGTCTGATTCGTAGTGTTAAGACCGCCCTTAGGGTTGTATTAAGGGAGCGAGCTCCGAGGGAAGAAACTTTAACTACTTTCCTATGTGAGGTAGAAAATATGATAAATGGACGTCCATTGACACATGTTTCAGTCGATCCACATGACCCAGAATCCTTGACACCTAATCATTTCTTACTCGGTTCATCTTCCAACTTACCAATAGCAGGCATCTTCGACGATGGCGACCTTTACCTCAAGAAGCAGTGGCGTATAGCACAGCGTCTTGCGGATCTTTTTTGGTCTAGGTGGATGAAGGAAGTTTTACCATCGTTGGCCCCTCGAAAAAAGTGGGACCGCGAGGGCACGCAGCTGAAAGTCGGCGACCTTGTTGTTGTTGTGGATCCAGCTTCGCCGCGCAATGTTTGGCCGAGAGGAGTCGTTCAGAAGGTGTATCCTGGACCAGATGGACGGGTAAGAATTGTTGATGTTAAAACAAACAATGGTGTTAGGAAACGTCCTGCGTCGCGTTTAGCATTGCTTCTTCGTGATGAGTGTCGCCATCACGACACTGAGGGGCAGGATGTTACCGACGGATAAACGGTCCTCCGGTTGAATACCTGAAACTAAAAAAATAACATATAACATATTTAAAATATACCTACTTATAACTATGTGTCACTAAAATAATAATAAATTATACTTACCTGTTTGGAACCTGTAAAAATATAAAGAGTTAACTAAGTTCGTTAATAATATTAAGTAAATTAAATAATTACTTACGTTAATATTACAATGTAACCTTTGTCTGAATTTTCAATAAAGAAAATACTAGCCGAAAGCTACTGAGAAAAAAGATGACATACCAGTCGACAAATGACAAGCCCTATATCCGCGAACAAAATTTTTCCCAATATTTTTCGGTTCGGATTATTCAACCAATATCTCGCCTTTTCTTATTTCGCACCACACTTGACCAGCACCATCACCAACAGTAATGTACATCATATATTTTTTTTAGTTTTATCATTCTCTTATTTTAGAAGTTACAGGGGGGGGGGACACACATTTTACCACTTTGGAAGTGTCTCTCGCGCAAACTATTCAGTTTAGAAAAAAATGATATAAGAAACCTCAATATCATTTTTGAAGACCTATCCATAGATACCCCACACGTATGGGTTTGATGAAAAAAACATTTTTGAGTTTGAGTTCTAAGTATGGGGAACCCCCAAAATTTATTGTTTTTTTTCTATTTTTGTATGAAAATCTTAATGCGGTTCACAGAATACATCTACTCACCAAGTTTCAACAGTATAGCTCTTATAGTTTCGGAGAAAAGTGGCTGTGACATACGGACGGACAGACAGACAGACAGACAGACAGACAGACAGACAGACATGACGAATCTATAAGGGTTCCGTTTTTTGCCATTCGGCTACGGAACCCTAAAAAGGTAGTCGAATTTAGTCAGGTGTAGCGATTTTACTATGACATTTGACAGCTATAGTAAAATATTATAATATCTTTAATTGGCAAACTCGCGTCGAAGCTCGCATATTATGCTAGTTGTATTTTAAATAAAAGATATGCTATAAAATAATATGCTATAAAATAAATGCTAATATTATAGGCGAAGCATAATAATTTAAAATAGAACGTCCCCAATAGCGATCTCCATCATCTGCAGTACTTAGGTAGTCTGTTTACATTTTTATTCTATTATTCAGAAGGCGATACTTCTGACGAAAGTGAAAGCTCTGAAGATGACGAAAACTCTGATGATGATTTCCATGAAGCAATTAGGCATTAATGTAAAATAATGTATCTAAACATTTTATTGAATTGATTACAACCATGAACATTTTTTATATATAATCATTATGATAGATCGCAGAAATTCGCATTTTTTTTTGCTAACGCCTCTTGAGAACTTTTGTTTTTGATTTACTTCGACAAGGTTCCATACCAATCTCGTCGCGCGCGGATTATACCAACAAGTAGAAAATATAAAAATATATAATAATTATATACTTAGTGCTATTGAATTTAAATATAACTGATCTAATCCATGCATAGCTGAAACTAGTTGATTATTTTTATGCATAATAGCCATTTATTACAGACAATGCCTAGGCTAACGAAAGAGTAAACATTTTGTCAGCATTTCCGTATCCCTAGGGAATCCCCTGTGTTGCATTATTACACTTCAATGCAACGTTGCTTGTGTAAACAGTTTTAGATACAGCCCCAACTAATTTGTGTGGGATTTCCTTCCTTATTAAACAGTTATTATTGTGCAACTAACAAAGTTTTTGTGTGTTAATAGTGTATTGTGCCAACTTCAATTACTTTATAAATGAATTCTATTGAATGGTAAGTAAAATAATTATTGTAATGACACATTATTCATAAACTGTAAGAGACATTTATTTTGTATCCAAATGCATATATTTCCGATTAAAATTTTGCTGAAATTATTACTCGTCAGACAGACAGAACTTTGTGAACTGCTTGACCACAGATTATAATATAACCTATTAAAAATTTACTTTAGGCTTTAGAGTGAAAGTCAATTCTAGACTGAATTTGATCATTAATGATTCACATGCTCTTAAACTTATTTCCACCAATAAAATTTATTCTTGCTTATTGTATTGGTAATGCTTTAAAGACAAAAGATTAACATAATTTTTAAATATTAAAACTTTGACAATTTTGCAAATAAGCCTGAAAAATTCTAACGTAAGCTATGTAGATCTCAACCTAAGAGATAAATTAAAGGCCCTTAATTTAATAAACATGTAACTTTACAAACACACCTGTAATCCCAAAGCGCATCTGAACACCCCACCGAAAGCAACATCCTCTCCGAACAGCACGGCCGTGGGGTCCGTCCGCAGCGTGATGTCCATGGCGTTGTTGATGGCCTGCATCATGTTCATTTTGCTTGTTTCTCCTGGAAGCAGTTAATTTCATGGTGTATTCTTGAAGAGACCACAAACTGATAAACATATTGTGGGAAACATTTCTGCTCAATCATCATTGTTCTTTCTTTGTGCATCATAGCATTCTATATACTTGAGAGGAGTGGTACTATCAAGAATTGGCAAGGGAATTGCGTGGAATAAAATTGTGTGTTGTGGGTTTACCATTACTGTCAAACCTGTTCATTCAACATGGAGCCATGTATGTATTTCATAAAAAAGTGTATAGTAACGTTTAACGAACTTGAACATGAAGTCTTTCTAAGTAATAGAAAATAATGTAACACATTTTTTAGGGTTCCGTAGCCGAATGGCAAAAAACGGAACCCTTATGGATTCGTCATGTCTGTCTGTCTGTCTGTCTGTCTGTCTGTCTGTCTGTCTGTCTGTCTGTCTGTCTGTCTGTCTGTCTGTCTGTCTGTCTGTCTGTCTGTCTGTCTGTCTGTCTGTCTGTCTGTCTGTCTGTCTGTCTGTCTGTCTGTCTGTCTGTCTGTCTGTCTGTCTGTCCGTCCGTATGTCACAGCCACTTTTTTCCGAAACTATAAGAGCTATACCATTGAAACTTGGTAAGTAGATGTATTCTGTGAACCGCATTAAGATTTTCACACAACAATAGAAAAAAAACAATAAATTTTGGGGGTTCCCCATACTTAGAACTGAAACTCAAAAATGTTTTTTTCATCAAACCCATACGTGTGGGGTATCTATGGATAGGTCTTCAAATATGATATTGAGGTTTCTAATATCATTTTTTTCTAAACTGAATAGTTTGCGCGAGAGACACTTCCAAAGTGGTAAAATGTGTGTCCCCCCCCCTGTAACTTCTAAAATAACGGAATGATAAAACTAAAAAAAATATATAATGTACACTATCAAGCAAACTTCCAACGAAAATTGGTTTGAATGAGATCTAGTAAGTAGTTTTTTTTAAAACGTCATAAATCGTAAACCGCAAAAAACATTGATCAAAGTTACAACAAACTACAAGAACTTTTATATTATGTTACTTGCTGCTACGGAACCCTTCATGGGCGAGTCCGACTCGCACTTGGCCGCTTTTTACAGTATTTTGTTTAAATTATTTATCAACAGTTAAAATAAGGTTGGAGGTCATTGAAGTGTATAATTTTAGATTCTGGGGCAGCATTTACACTTAATTAAGTCAGAATAGTGAATAGTCATACAAAGGTAGTTTAACTAATGTTTTTGTTGTGTTTGGAAAGTAAATTATTTTAACACCAGTCAACAGGATGTCACTTACATTACAACATACATATCTATTTGGATACAATGTTATTCTAAAACAAATATAATTTCATGAAATGATGAATTATAATTAAATTAATATTACATTTATATTCAGTAAAAGAGACACCAAAAGTGACCACTGGTATGTTCAAGGGAGGGCTAGGGGACTCAAACTCCATCAGTGTTATTTGGTTAACAACTTGGCACTGCTTTTTATATTATGAAAATAATAATGTATACTACTTTACTTAGAAAATATTTTAAATATTAATTTTTAAATAGTAGTTGCTTGGAAAAAACAATTTTGAATAAAAAAAACATCCAATTAAAATGGATTATAAACAAAAAATTGCCCAAGTTGTTAAAGTTCATACGGGCAGTAGTAGGTTGTAAAAGCGGCCAAGTGCGAGTCGGACTCGCCCATGAAGGGTTCCGTAGCAGCAAGTAACATAATATAAAAGTTCTTGTACTTCATTGTAACTTTGATCAATATTTTTTGCGGTTTACGATTTATGACGTATTAAAAAAAACTACTTACTAGATCTCGTTCAAATCAATTTTCGTTAGAAGTTTGCTTGGTAATGTACATCATATATTTTTTTTAGATTTATCATTCTCTTATTTTAGAAGTTACAGGGGGGACGACACACATTTTACCACTTTGGAAGTGTCTCTCGCGCAAACTATTCAATTTAGAAAAAAATGATATTAGAAACCTCAATATCATTTTTGAAGACCTATCCATAGATACCCCACACGTATGGGTTTGATGAAAAAAAAATTTTTGAGTTTCAGTTCTATGTATGGGGAACCCCCAAAATTTATTGTTTTTTTTCAATTTTTGTGTGAAAATCTTAACGCGGATTACAGTATACATCTACTGACCAAGTTTCAACAGTATAGTTCTTATAGTTTCGGAGAAAAGTGGCTGTGACATACGGACGGACAGACAGACAGACAGACAGACAGACAGACAGACAGACAGACAGACAGACAGACATGACGAATTTATAAGGGTTCCGTTTTTTGCCATTTGGCTACGGAACCCTAAAAATCATGTTTTAGAGACATAAAATCTTACTACAATTGTGAGAGAAGATTGAAATATGTATATTATAATAGTTACTGTTTATAACACATTATCTAAATGGATATTCAAATGCAACTTAATAAAATTCAGCCTCAATTCTATTTATTGATCTGAGCCTCAATTATTATGTTTATTCAAAATTTCAAATACTTTCAAATCTCAGTTTGTGCAATAACAATATTACTTAATAATTTTAATCTTATCATTTGTGATGTTGGCAAACAATATACGCTGAGTGTGGAACAGGATTTTGTATGCTTCATTTTAATTAAAAATAATATGTTAATCATGAGATAACATGTTTTAATGAAGTGACGTAAGTCTACGAGTTGTTAGATGAATTTGGGACTTCGATTTGTATAATAATTAATAATAACTAACCTTCCACCGGCTTCTCATTGTCTGGGAAGTAAATAAAGTGTGAGGACAGCCTCTTTGTACAGTTGTTGACATGTTTTATCAAACTTTTTAATACCACAACATTCTTCGTGAGCGAACCCATTTTGTTTCTTTAATAACTCCGTCGACCGAACGACGTCGCACAGACGTACGGTATGAAGTAAATATTCCATCTTATCTGCAATTTTAATTAGTAACAGCGATAAAAAGCGATAACATTATGACGAAAACGTTTTGAGTTTTGCTTTGTTTCGATTGTTTTTGTTTGACACATTGACACTTTGAAAGACAGCTGACAGTTTCGATTACAGTTTCTGACATTGATGTGTAAATTATCTGCATGACTGTAACTTTGACATTTGACGTAAACGTTTCGTTTAAAAACTTTTAAAATGTAAAATATATAATTATCATACAAATACATTTAAATTACTTTATTAAACAAGAGGCAGCAAAACCATTAACGTAATGATTGGCTGGCTGGCTTCAATTCAACCCATTAATGGCCCACTAATGAGCACGGGTCTCTCCTCTTGAGGAGGTCTAGAGCTTACTCCACCACGCTGCTCCAGTGAGTATTGGTGGAGGGGTTAGAGGCCAACCCACGTGTCGGAAGTTTTCATGCCGCTCGAGGGCCTCCGACATGGCTTAACGACTGTTATCTTACGATAACAAACGGGACCGACGGCTTTACGTGCCCTTCGAAGCACGGAAGCTCTCAAGAATTTTTTGCCACTAGCGGTCACCCATTCAACTACCGACCGCGCCCGTTACACAGTAATGATTATAATATTATAAATAGTACAGTGTATAAAGTTTTTAGTTACTAAGTAAAATCTGTCTTAGTCGTTTGACCTGTTCAGCTATCCCAGGGTCTTTCAGGATTGTGTTGAAGCCTTTTTATGTCGATCTATGTTAAACTATAACGCAAAGCTTTAAGCTGTAACTGTAAGGCATAATATGCCTTACATATTGTATTTATACCTTTATTTATATTGTAATATTATATATTACTAGCTGCCCCGACAGACTTCGTTCTGTCAAAAGTTTAAAAAAATAAAAAAATAATTTAGGAGTGGACCACCCTTAACATTTAGGGGGATGAAAAATAGATGTTGTCCGATTCTCCACCCTAGCCGATATGCACGCTAAGATTCACGAAAATCAGTCGAGCCGATTCGGAGGAGTTCAACTTCTAACACCGTGACACGAGAATTTTATATATTAGATATTCTTTAAATTGATAAAGAAACTATAAAAGCATGCCCTTACCAGAGCGTAATACCAGGTTTTAGACAGTCGTGGGACCGCTGTTAACACGGCGCTGGTATGTAGCACAGTACTTTGTTATTATACTGAAAAGTAATAAAGTTTTAGTGGAGCCTATTTATCGACAACTATTCGTGCTCGATCGTTGATCAACAATGTTGTACACCTACCTGGGCTACCTACAACCATTCAATGAACACAATTGTAAACGTTAAACATTTAGAAAAAAATAATATTGAGTTTACCTAATCGATTCGTATCTTAGTATTTTTTTTTATGTAAAAACTTTTGCTATTTCCAAATTTTATGAATCTACAAGGGAAGAACGGGAAGAACGAATAACGATGGTCGGCACAGAGTAAATTATAAAACAGGTTGGATAGGTGACCGTTAATGGCAAACAAACAAACAAACTTCAACATTTCCGCGCTTTTTAGGAGGGCACATAAAGCCGTGATCCGTCACAGTTGTTATCGTAATACTCGTATAACGATCGCCAAGCCATTTCGGAGACCATCGGGTGGCATCAAAATTACATACATATTTGGGTTGGCTCCTCCACCAAACCGCACTGGAACAAGATAGTAGAGTATGCTCTAGGTCTTCTCAAGAGGAGAGATCCGTGCTCAATAGAGAGTCTTTAATTTGTTACAGTCATAAGCTTTTATCAATGTATAGTAGAGGCTAATGAACCAATATAGTGTACGTAGATGCTACATAATTATGTTGAAGGTTCTTAGTTCACTCGTACTTTATTTACTTGGCTAGCGAATAGCAATCTACAACCATTCTTTTAAAACGAATGCTAAAACTCGCACGGTTTTTACGTAAAGCGTTTGGATTACGCTCGTCAAAAACATGGAATCCAATTTTGCTGAACTCAAATATGTATATTAGAGAAACATGAAAGCCTATTAGATGTAGAATTGAATAATGGTTTCTATTTATATCGTTAATTACATCATTCGTCATAACAACCCATGACCTGTTCCACTGCACGCTCTTCATGGCTATTCTGTAATCTTACCGAGCATAGTAAACTCACACGTTTTGAAGTGAGACCAATGTAAGTATTATGGTTTATTTAACCACGTAATCAATTATTATGCAAAGTTAAAATATTTAGATTAAATTAAATAATAATACTAAGTACTACCACGGAAGAAATAATATTACTTATAATAAGTAGTACTATACTGATCTGAATGTGGAATCATCTTGGAGTTGGATTTGTGAGAATACTGATGACAGAACAAATATGAGGTTAAATTAATATAGATCCATTCTATTTATAAGGTGTTAAGGCAATAAGTTATAACGCCGAACACTGCAGAAAGCATCACTTTTAATGTTAGATGTATACTTGACTCAAACTCGTATCATAATACTTGTCAACAAATCATTAAAATTCCTATATAGGGTTTTCACAAACTGATTTGTATTTCGCACACCAAATAACTATTAAAGAACTAAATAATCATTATAACGTTTGTGACATCTTTATTATTTTACTATTGACCTATAACAACAACACACTAAGAGAAAACGACGTAAAAACCAACATCTTAAAACAATTTTCATCATTGAATAACTCACGCTCGCACATCCTTAATTTCGTGAAGCGACTTGTAACCTTTGCACAAAATTATTTTTTACGGTCTGCCTGCCTATGACTATAAATAGAAATGACTACGAAAACCTCACAGCTATAATGGCCATTACATGCTTTGCAACTTGGTCGTATTATATTACGAAATACAGTGAAATCAACTTATCTGTGACATTAAGGAGGGCGCTGCCGGACGCATTGGACCAATCATAGTGCGCTATTAGTAAGTTTTGAATGGGATGGCATTAGTTCCAATTTTCGCCACGACACAAATAAGTTCTTCAGAGATGGCACTGTACAGATTATACAGATATTTCATTCCACTCAATGTGCATGAGCATAAAGTTATTTATAAGTTAAATTTCATTAAAAAAAGCCGAGTAACATTTTATATTTATGTTTATGTATTTTAAAACAGTCTATATCGATTTTATGCGTAACTATTCGGTGTTATTTTAAACTTTTGCAAAATAAATATTATGTTTAAAAAGAAATTAAATTATAAAGAGTGGAATGGAACGCGACTTGCGAACTCCAGATTTAGTTCAAACGCACTTTATACGACCAAAAGTTTCATGCACCTGTTTGTTTGTGGTTGCTAGGCAACACAGTGATTACGTAAATTCTGATCCGAATGTGAATATAGTGTAGTGTGAAATAAATAAATCTCCTGACGACATTGTGGAGAATTTTCAGGTTAAGGTAACTATTTGCGCAGGGATTTTCCGGTTTCAAAATTTGGGTCGCACGTCCCAATTCATCCTTAACTGGGGCTTTAAATCTCTATTTTCCCCAACCTCTATTACAATTACTTTAATTATTTTGACTGTCAAAAGAAAATGAAATTTTCAGTTATATTAACCTTCAGTCCTTGTAGGACTGTCTGAACGTGTCACCAAAAATAGCGATATTCTTCACAATTTTATTAATCAAAGTTTAATAGAGTAGTATACAGTTCGTACACCGGTACACAGTATACAATATACACTGTACCTACACAGTATACCTAAACGTGTATCAGATCTCGAATGCCGCGCCCGCGCCATGCGCTATACTGGCTATACAGAGCACGCAAGAACGGGAGTCATCGGCCGACCGCGGCGTGCGCGAAAGTAAAAGTAACGGCCTTACTACCACATCTCGGTCTATATGTACTACGTAGTGCTGTAACAGGGTAGTAGATTAGACGCCGATACTGTAGATACTATTGATGCGGATTAACTGGCACCGACGGGATGTAACTTTATGGAGATGGACGTAGGGACGAGGAGGACCAAAGAAATGGGGGATGGATTATGTGAGATATGATATTATGAAGAGAAGTATGGAAAATGATATGAAAAATATTGGAAAATGGACAGGATGATGATAATGACGGGGATTAACTTCATGGACAAGACAGGCAAAACATTGATCTATGTTCCAGCTAAACTTATCTCACTAAATAATTTTTGCACCCTATGTTTAGCAATTTTAGCATAGCAAAGCATAGCATAACATAGTTCTATTGGTGCCTGCCTACTGAGACATAATTTGATCCTGTCTGGTGCAATTACTTTATGGGTTATTTAAATTTTTAAATGTGCTCAGATTTTGTTGCTCATCAACTCGTAATGCAACAGCAAGATTTGCATATTTTGCTGTCGAATATTTCACAAATGGACCCCTGAGTCCAAAAATGGTCTGTGCAGACCCATAATTTTTTTAGAAAACTTTTTCAGCGATACCGATCACTATGGGGTACACAAGGAAAGAATCCCTACGTTACCTGTAGGGGAGGTGCGCTGAAAACAAGGATTAGTTTCTCAATTCGATCAAACTCTGTCATTTATTAATCAATGTGAAAAAAATGTTTTTTACTTGAAAGGTCTACTCAATCAGTTCTCAGTGTGATTAATAAGAGTCAGTTCTGATCCATGATAAATTGAGGGAACTCCTCTATCATTATAGCGATTAGGGATACATTATGCTGATTTTGATTTTTTTGTGACAATTTTAGTCCTTTTTTGAAGACTATTTCTTTGATCTAGTTATCTCGCTAATTCTCTTTATGTTTTAGTAAATTTTTGACTATCTTGAGATCCAGCTCCAACAGAGAAATTACCCGAATTTGCTATAGATAGTGTAATTAATACACATTACGTCTGAGACGATATTATTTTAAGCAATCGTTGTAAAGATGTTTTCAACTCTAAGGATTTCATATTTTTTTTATGGAAATAGCCGGCAAATGATATGACGATCCACCTGATGGTAAGTGGCTATCGTCGCCCATGGACATCAGCAATACCAAAGGCATCACTGACGCGTTGCTGGCCAAGAAAGGCAAAAAGAAAGAAAAAGAAAGAAAGAACTGGTTCTCAAGCCCCCAGCCGGAACACGGCGAATCGTTTGGCGGCTGACTCATGCTCAAGGGTGGTAGCTATCCAGGCGAACCCCATGGAGAAATAATAATAGTAATACTGGTATTTATTAACAATTTAAATCAATATTACCAATATAATCCCTCGAGGGGTTCTACCACCAGCGTGCCGGATTTAGTCGCTTCTTACGACACCCATCCGACGTGGGATCGGGGTTAGTATGCTAAGTCGCCCCAATACGGCTAAAACATATCGATAAAAGAAAAGAAAATGTTATTTGCTCTAAAAAGAAATCTAAGTTGAAAATTGTTAAGATATCATAAATTGAATTCGTTTTAGTATTAGACATCAACGAGCTATATTTAAGATTTTATGAAGGTCAGTAATTTTCTTTCACGATTGAAATGAAAAACATTAAATAACAGCTATTTATAAAAATATATATCATATAAAAAGATGCAGCACGTAGATAAGTTTCAGATAAAAGTTGTAAATTAAGTCTTTATAAATTACGAGTAACCGCCCTCGCTTTGCTTCGGTTTTCTTACTTTTTTACACCTTGGGTTACATTATTGGAATTATATTAAGGATCTCTAATTTTTTTGAAAATATAATATAGCCTATGTCACCTGGGGATAGTGTAGCTTCCCAACAGTGAAAGATTTTTTCAAATCGGCTCAGTAGTTTCGGAGCCTATTCAATGCAAATAAACAATTAAATCTTTCCTCTTTATAATATTAGTATAGATACTTCTTAAATTATACTTCTTTCAGCCTCCACATTTCAAATAAAAGCGAATTACATTTGAACAGCGAGAGATAGAGTGTACGCGTTTTTATCCTTGAAATTCCCCAAAATGTAGCAACTGGAATCTTTTATTCAGTACTAGCGTTCAGCCAGTGGATTTGCCCGCGTTTCCCGGGATAGTAAATACCCTAAATCTTATTCCAGATCATGATCTACTTGTCTGCTAAATTTCATGAAAATCTGTTCTGTACTTTTTGCGTGAAAGAGTTACAAACATCCATACATCCATGCAATTTTTCACATTTATAATATTAAGTAGTAGGAAGTTAATATATGTATTTGTTATTAACCGACTTCAAAAAAGGAGGAGGTATTCAATTCGACTGTGTTTTTATGTTTGTTATGTCAGAACTTTCAACTGGGTGAACCGATTTTGATGATTTTTTAAATCGAAAGCTGGTGCTTGTCATGTGGTTCCACTTAAATTTGAGCGAGATCTGACGAGTAGTTTTTGAGTTATCCTTAATTTTGAAGTCTGTTATTTTTTGTCAATAATTATTTAGGAACAAGTCTCGTAGATCGTACCGCAGGCCTTTAATCCGTGTAGACACGCCCGCCCTACATATACACAAAAGTACTGTTGTCCCGTCTGTCGCCGTCCCGGCGCGTTTTTGCATATGGGTTTATCATGTAGCCGACACGACACGGTTTTCCAATGCCCCTCATCGGCGTCAAGCGACGGCTTAATGGGGAACTTTACAGAGACATGTTTTTCTAAACTCCCCATGAATAAAGAGGCTTTTTTTTATTGAATTTTGGCTGTAACATTTAGTTTTGGTTTCAGACTAGCGCTTTGACGACCCTGTAGCCTAGTTGGTAGCGACCCTGCCTGCGAAGTGAGGGGTCCCGGGTTCGATTCCCGGCCGCGGCCGATATTTATGTGACAGATAAATATTTGTTCTCGAGTCATGGGTGTGATTGTGATGTGGTATGTGTGGTCCATGCCACCTGCGACACAGGTAATAAGCCTACTGAGGGGGTATGAAGTGTGTTAGCGTTTAGCGTTTAGCTTTGCACGCGGCCTTTCCTGCGCTTTCCATGATGATAAGTACCCTGTTCCAGATTATGGTTTATCTGTATACTAAATTTCATTAAAATCCGTTCAGTACTTTTTTCGTAAAATTGTAGCAAACATTGTAACAAACTTTTACATTTTTATAATATTAGTAGGATTGGTTGGAAGTTGGCCTTCCTAAAATTGAACTCAAACTCAAACTCAAAGATGCTTTATTGTGGACAATAGATACATAATTGTTGATACAAATACAATGCAGATCTTTATGTCCTACCTAAGACAGGTATACAATATAAAATAAATATCCTAACAATTTTTTTTAATTCAAAGTATTTTCTTAAGTCAATTATAACTCGTCATTCTGAAACTTCTTAAAGTCACTTAAAAAGTCAAATTTCCTGTCTCCTTGTTGGATATCTTGGTATTGCATTACGGTGTCTTTAGTATTTCGTATTATACCTAGTATTAGGTACTGACGTCAATGGGCGGCGGTAACCATAACTCATGGTGAGTTGATTCATCTACTCGTGTGCTGAAGTTTGTGCAAAAACCGACAATCAAATGACGTAGTTCGAATTTAGGTAGGAAGTCATTTCAATTTTATTTAATACGAGTAACCGCCCTCGCTTTGCTTCGGTTTTCTTATTTTTTTACACCTTGGGTTACATTATTGGAGTTTTATTAAGGATCCCTAATTTTTTGAATATATAATATAGCCTATGTTACTCGGGGATAGTGTAGCTTCCCAACAGTGAAAGAATTTTTGAAATCGGTTCAGTAGTTTCGGAGCCTATTCAATGCAAACAAAAAATCAAATCTTTCCTCTTTATATATTAGTATAGATGATTCATTTTCCCAAATTCTATAACGATAGAAGGACACCATTACCACAACAAGAGATTACGTCACCAATTACCTACTGTTTCACTAATCGTAATAGTAATGTACAAATACTTAGCCATGTTGTAGTATATTGGAATATATTATATAGTCTGTGAACTTTATGATACTTTAATCTATAATATCCATAGAGCAAGAAAATGTTAGAGGCTTCTCTCTCTTGCATTACGACTGGCCATGGCCATCCAGAAGGCCTGGATACACATCACATGTTATGACTAAATTGATTAAATCCTGCCTCTATCGGCATTGGCTGTATAACACTCTTCTTTAACAAAACCTTATAAATTGACTATAGGATGGTTCACTTTGCGATTAACCATCATAGAGTCAATTTACGCTGACGATGCTCCGTTTCAGGACGAAACATGTACCTATTGGTGCTAATACTAATTATAGGATTAATGAACCACCAGCGGGCCGGATTTAGTCGCCTCTTAACACACCCATCCAGCGTTGGTTTGGGGTTAGTAATCTAAGCCGCCCCAACACGGCTAAAAAGGTTGCAAAATTTCTTTATGATATTTTCCTTTTCAAACCCCTGACAAATTAATATACACGTCACATCTTTCCAAACTTACTTGTATTATCCAGGCCTCAGCGTGGGAGGGCTTTAATATTTTTTAGAATATAAAGTAATTTATTACCATACCCCATCGACCTTGCAATGATTTGTTCCGAGTACTCCCAAGTCTCCCAACAAGTGAAATATGGGGCGACTTTTAATTATCGCCGAACTGAATATTCATAGCATGGCGCCCTCCCGACGTTGCCGCCCAAAATCGAGGTCAATCTCTTCTGTTCCTCGCTCCCACCCTTGTCTATATTTATATTGTCTGCGCCTCCAAGGATGATGAGAATACATTTTCAGCTCTCGTTTCTAGAATAAATAAAATAACATTATAAATCCGTATTAGGATTTTCTTGAGCAATAAATGTAAAGGTGAAAGGTAGACGTTTTAAAATCCAAAAGTATGAAGCATGAGTGATTACAAAAGTCGAAAATAGATAAGCGATATTTTACTTTAAAGTTACTTTTTAATTCTCTGTGAGCCGCTTATGGAAAACGATGGTTATATTAAACAACAATATAATAATAGAAACTTACTATTTATTTAACCTAGGTACAGAAGTTTTGTGTGTAAAATATTTTTTGAAATATTTACTTTTTCAATTTAACCTCTTGATTGATTACCGTAAAAAAAGAATAACTACAGAAATATTATTAGTTAAATTAATATATATAAATAAGAATTCTTTCAGACTTCCAAAAATAATGAAACGAAAGCACTGCTTAAAGTAGACATGCGATGCGACGACATGACACGACGAAACGACGTGCGATGGACAGTGGGAAGGAGTGTTAAAATCCTGGAATCCCAGGATTAAAGATCATCCTAATAATAAGTTAGTCAAAGCAAACCACCCTTCGCCCCCAGCGACTAATGTAGATAATATTCCATTACAATTAAATCTAAATGTTGGAAAAATTCTAACACCAACTTCGGAATAAAAAATACTCTTCTAATAAAATACTACGTTGTATAAAAATTACGAGTAAAGGAGTCTGTAAACTACTGCGTTTCATACCATGACCGTGTTATGAACGTATCAAGCACGAAAAGCAATACGATACGCTCTACTATGCCCGCTAAAATGAATTGACGGCGTGCTATGCCGACAGGCGACATACAGGCGACAATTTTAGACGCTCCGTGCATGATACTCGACGGTGTTGGTCGGTGACGGAACGGTCTAATGGGAATAAGTAGTGTGATAGGTATTTCTCAATACAAAGAATATGTTATGGGTCTGATGCTCTCCTAGCATGGTCATGGTGTGGTACGGTATAGTGGGCACTGGGCAGAAAGCTTTAACATACAGAAGTAGATTTTTTAAAGACAGATTTCAATTTTCAAGTCAGTCTGGTTTCACTATGTAATTACTACGTACCCCTGAGAGACACTCTGTGAGGCGGAATGAAGTATACGAGTAATTCATCATGGTTCATGGTTTTTAGATGAGTTTAGGTTCCACGACCTCATTGCATCTTATTGGTACTCCTGCAACTGCAGTATCTAATTGCAGCGATGATATTTGGTTACTTGTGAGATGGGAATGGACAAAAGTTTCTTCTTCTTCTTTCTACTGTAACGGTTCGGCTAAGTCCGATGCCTATCATTTGTTACGTATCATTTGTAACGCGTAATGCTGTGCTTTGATTAAATTTGCTAGTTAACACTAAAACACGTAATCTATCAAAAGGTTTAACTAATTTGATAATCAAGATGACTGATGAACTGAAATTAAGTACTGACTAATTACCACACGAACACCTTTCCATAGTCATTAGTTAACTAAGAAACAACTGTAACTGCGGAATCTGTTAATCTGCGGAATTAGTTACTTCGGTTGTAGCAAGTGTAGCAACCCTAAGGACGATACGCAGTTGGGAACTTGATATGCTCCTTATTACTTTACTGTGCAAATTGTTCGTAGACGCGTGAACGAAAGCAGGTCAAATTTTGGCCTCCAATATTCACATTTCACACGTACAAGTTACATGTATTTAGATTAATCTGTCTATGACAACAGGTCTCTCAAAGCAAGCTGTTAGATTTTAAGGCAATATTAGAAAAGGCTGGACCGATTTTGACGGGACTTTCACTTTGTGAGAGAAAAACATAATTTCATTTACATGAATAAAAGTGAATATTATGATTATGATAAAAAATGTGGAATGTCCATAAAGTACCGATTATTACTATATCTAAGAAAACTTCTAAGCTCTTATTTTGAAAAAGCAGAGGGATGAAATGAGAAAATAAAAACGAGCGGGATGATAAGACAGGAAGAAGAGAAGATAGTCAAGAAGGTCAATAAGAAACCGAACGTAAAGAAGTATTTTTATTTCTTTGTACCATGTTTGCAATAATAAGCGCTAGGTACGAGAATGTTTATACAAAGTAAGGAGATGCTGGAAGTTGGATAGGTGTCGTAATTTACAAGTTGGATGGGTGCCGTAATTTACATGTTGGATGGATGCCGTAAATTATTAGGTAAAACTTAACTACAATCCCATCTGATGGTAAGTGGCGAAGACCTAAAGGCCTAAAGATTTTTTTTTTACTTACTTTCACCACTACGTTTTCATCATTACAGAAGATGCTTTAAGATTTTGCTGTGAGACACTTATGTAGTGAGACGCACGAATACGCGCGTAATTCAGAAAGGTAAGCAAGCACATTAAATAAAATATTTTTCTAAAGACTTCAAATCGCGGCGAGATTTATCGTGTTTATTTTTATAATACAAATTGTCATTGTTAACACTAAATAAAATACTCAGAGATACGGAGGTCATTATGATGTCGATTAAGAAGTTAGCAATTCAAATAACTTTAGTAAATTTATCAGTTCTGTTTCGGCCAAGAGAAAGCAAAATATCAAATTACAACTTGAAAATAAGACTACCGTTACACCTACTCGTATATAAAATATTTACCTACCCCCGGTTCGAAATAAGGTCGCGCGGACGGCGGATCCTTAGAGCTAAATAACGTTCTTTACGATACTGTCACTTCAACGAACGACCTCAACTGAAAGCTTTATGGTGGAGTTGTATTACGGAAAACTGGTGAACGGTAAACACGATCCAGCGAGCTAGCCCAATCAGTATTTCACCAGATATAAATTGTGGTCGAATGGTCGTTCGAGTGTCTCGGGTAAGGAGGCGGCGTGTATGCATATTGCGTTGTGCAAGCTGCTAGCTGCGAGCTGCAAGGAGCCGGCATGCACGACATAGAGCCCTCGTTACGGCGCCCGAGCTTTCGATCTCGAAGCTCTGTCGCCCAAGCACCCGAATCGTGACATCGATAATACGGTTACGAAACTATAAAATATTGTGGAGTTAAGTTACGTTACGTAGGTATTCAAGTTGCGAATTGTCCACTCGCCGAGCGTTCGACGACTCTGCGAGTGTAGCCAGCCGCCAGTACCGCCGCCAGCCGCCAGCGCTCACCGGCTCTCGGCTCTCAGTGCCGCGCCGACCGTCGTTCGGAACGCACGTGTCACGCGATCCTCCCGCGCCCCGCGCCCATGCGCACCCTGTGCACCTGTGCCCTGTGTTATTACTCCGCAAGCACGTAAACAACCGACGCGAGAAGTGCACCCAAGTGAGATCGGCGATCGGAACGTCGTATGCGTGCAAATTGCAAACGGTCTACCGAGTGACAGTTGCGTTCTGCAGGTGCTTGGTTCTTTATTAATTGAAAAGTGATTGTAATGTGGTCACGGCCGCGGCTCACATGTCCGGCCCAGTTTTCACGATCGTTGCCTCCGTCTTAGAATTCCACTAGTTGCTTTGTTTGTTGGTAAAACTGGCGACGGGAGAACGTGCGGCCGTCCCACCGTTGCCCCCGTCTCTTGCACTTGTTGATTCGCCAAGCTGCGGACTCTTTGATATTTAATCACAACATTCACAACTGAACCTCCTCGACCACAGTCACCATTACACACTGTCTGATCAATCCTCAGATCGAATTATAACTCACACTTTTAATAATCATGACCAAAGAAGCGCTACGAAATTTATTGCATTCTGTTTTAATGCTGACGTTGAAGAAATATCGTCAAATCGCTCTTATAATCGAACAACATGTTTTGCAACTCAAGTATCTGCACTCGAGATTTATTTTAGTTCAATCGCTGTTGTAATTTGCTGTAATTGGATGTGTCGGATGAAGCGATGATTTGTCGGCGGTAGAAATTAATCACCTTGGGTTCCAGAATTTTGATAAACGGCTCACGTCGTTCATGCATACGTTTCCATCTATCTCGTGAAATCTCAGAGAAATATGCTCTTGACACACGCGATAAAACATACAATATATTTATGGATACATCGGACGAATGCAGAAACTGAACATAATGCTAATCTTCTTATACCTTTTGCTTCTACTATTATGTTACTCTTTATATTTGCAAAAGTGAAAATATTTTTAGAAGTAACAAAAATATGCAATTTCAACGCAAACGCATGATTTTCCTTTTAGCTGACAATTCGTAACAATTACGTCGTATTTGATGATGACATAAAATCGATCTTTTCATAGTTTATTTTACATATTTGAGTAGAAGTCAGCGTAACTTTCAGTTTTATAAGATCCAAATTGTCTGTTCCAATTTCCAGTAAGCAGACGACTTTTTGGCTCTCAGTGCCTTAAATTTCCAGAAAACCATTTACTCTTTCGACGTGTTTTGTTTTGTTTGCCTTTGTCCCGGAAGAATTCAATAGGTATCTAATATCGTTCTCAGTGTTGATATTGGGTGTCAATTGGTATCGCGTACAGCTTTTTGAGTATCAATCTCAGCTGTTGGTGTCAGGTTTCTTCACGTGTTGCTAAGCATACCGTTCAACTAGCAACTTGAGTTTTTGTGGTGAAATGGGCATACGCGTAGATAAAGTAGTTTTGCTTTTAATACTAGACATGTTTGTCTTTTGACTAGATTTGAATGGTAGGACATAGCTATTCTAAATATTGTTAAGCATTATGAAAATAGTTTCTCAAAACATCTATTCTTTCTTGGCGACAGTGTTTAAATCCAATTGAATACTACAATAATTGCATGCTGCAGATCAACTTCCTCTTGATGGCGTGTCTTACTGGATCTGTTAACGTATGTTTAAGTTTTTTTTTTATATCATCGTTATACTTATCTATACCCGTGGCTTCATCATTATTTCTACGGTTTTTAATCATAACAGCTTTTTTAGGACATTTTTTAAAATTATATATTAGATTGTTTTCTTTATTATATACTTTAATTGGACTATGCGCATTTTATAAACTGAAATAGGAAACTAAACGAACGAAATGATGAAATCTTTGTATTGTCTTGAAGCTCTGAATCTCAAACATTGACTGGAATAAAAATATAACCTAATTAATTATATAATTTTATTAACTTATCTTGGCGTGATTAATTTTTCATGTGGGGATGGCACCACCATCCCGTCCATTCGTCCATTCGAAAACTGTTACAAGATCTTAACTCATTAACCAATTCTCTGGGATACTATAATGAATCTTGCTAACTTTCCCGCTCCAAACTAATTGCGTTAGAAGTTACACGAATAATTAACAAGCGAATGTCAGCTGACCCTAGCTTGTTCGGAGCAGTATCATTTGTTATAAGGTTCACTCAGTTTTCGTTGTCACACCGACTTTTGTTTTCCGTTTAAGCCGGGTTATATTGTTTCATTTTTCTTTGTTTAACGTAAAAGGAAACTTTAAAATGGCTTTTGACTTTGCATCTTTCACAAAAAAGTTATTTTGTTTCCGATTTGGTTTCTTTTTCCACAAATAATTAAATAATTATTTTTATCAAACTAATAATTGCAATAGAAAATCATTAGGATTATAATTAACAGCAGCCTTTTACAAAACTAGAATAATCCATAAGCGGGAATATCGCATCAATATTGGTTTTTTCTGCATCACTGGGTTGTAGTCAAACCGGTCTAATAACTTGTTGAGCTATGAATGTAATGTGATGCAGTTTAGAAAAGTTTTCTCGCAGATTAAACTTAGCACGCATTTTGAAGTGACTCTTTTCGCTATAAATTACTTTAAAAATAATAAATAATGTGATTGTTGATACAAATTTGCTCATTAAAATAGTACTGTAATTGTTACCTCGATTTCTAAAAATGAATTGATTGCTATAGAACTATTTTGGCGACAATTCATAACATTTAAGTTAATAAAATAAAACTAACTGGTTTCAAATGTTGTTAGGGTTATATGACAGTGATTTCTGAGCCTCGCATAATCCTAATTTATGGCGGGAGTTATATGCAACATGGAATAAAAAGTGTTGGTTGGTGTCGCGTCATTTTTCCTTATTTGGCCTCGCTGGTATGGAATCAAGTTTGTTATCGCAATTTTTATTATTTCATAATGGGTTGGCTCGTAATGTTACTGTGCGACTATAGCGGCTTTAGAGTAATGATTTTCTGATGATTGCATGACGCTACTGTATTTACTTCACGTGTTTCGTTCTGATGTGCTGTTATTACTGCTTAGTAACGAATGTACTGTATATGCAACTCGTTTTCTTATTTTATTATATTCATTGGATTAGTCACTTCTTTTGTATGTTTGCGTGCATGTACGTCAGTCAGTTGTGTAGAATATAAGTATCTGTAATAGACCTTAATTCCTCAGTCCTTAAAGCCTATTACAGTTACTAAAGAAGATTCAACCATAAGTTTTATGAATATCAAAATTGATTACTGAAATATAAATACGATTCAATCTGAGTCGAAGGTCAGAGAAATTGTCGTTAAAGGGGAATTTATGTCCCTAAGCGTCCACAAAAGATTCAAAGCCGGAAATTTTCACTGAACACTTTTTATACATTCAAATGTTAATTTAACTCGATTTGTGGGTCATTGCTGGTAATTTGTTGATTAACCAACGACGACGGGCGGTCTGGTGAAACGTCCCCACTTTGCACCAGCTGATGCAAGATATTCGACGACTGACTCATTCAATTCCCTTACTGATGAAGATTGTGGAGAAGAATGATGAATTGCTGATACGAGCAATGCCTTGTTATTAAAAGACTTGGTTATTTAAAAAAAAAACTTCTAAAGTGATTAATAAATCGGGTATAATCGTTACACTTACATATAAGTTTGGAATCATATTACATATTATGTTAAAAACGTTTCGTAGGTTAATTAGGTAATAGCAAGTTGTTCGATTTTAACTTCCGTACTATTAAATGAGTAACTATAAAATATATTTAAAATTATGACAAATTATCGCTTGTTTCTGATATAAATGTTTAGGTATAAACAAAGAAATACTTATTCGAATCTAATATGAACTTAGCAAATACTAAAGGTTAGAATTTCGTGGAGCTTCGGCGACGGTTGCTTTGACCTTTGAGAATATCCTTTCAATCTTTAACTAGGCACGATTGGCGTTCCGTGCAGATGAGCGAAACAGAATGATGCGTCTACACTCTACATGCGATATGAATTTACTCGGTTAAATAATTTCTTGTACACCATCATTGTTGAGCAAAACAGCAAATCTAATATTGTTGTGTGGCATTTTTTGGAAAGAGATATCGAAGAAAGATGAACAAACGGGCAAGCAAGTAGAAACAAATAGATAGGCCATTGGATGTACGTTGAGACACAGGAGTTTTCTATGAATAAGACCAATATAACTAGGTCGAAATATAGACGACAATGCAGATTGCAATGATTGTGCCAAAATATCTCCTCAGCAAACATTTATAAAAGTATAAAACTATTTTGCATTACTAACTTCAGCGATAGTTTATTTCCGAACGCAAGTAGGTACCTGTCATTAGATCAGTACTCTAAATTAACGAGTTAGAACTCAAAAACATTTTTTTTTTAAAGATTATCTGTGTTTCTTTGTCCAGGCATCACATGAAAACCCTTAAAAGGATTTTGATGTTAATTGGTATACGTATTAATATGAGTAATTAACTACTAAACTTACTACGGTACACGGTACTACAGGTCATTTTTGAAAAGCTTTTTATCAAGGGAAATGTAAGGTTCCCCCGGGGAGACATGATGAAAATTTGTATGGACTTTTTCATCTATACATCTATACATCCATACAAATAAATAAAATTGGAGTGTCTATTTGTAATATTAAAATAACAGCTTTTTACTAAATGAATTTGGATGTATACATGGTACATATACTCAAACAAAATTTTTCATAATTTTTGTCTGTCTGTCTGTCTGTTTGTTCCGGGTAATCTTTGAAATGGTTGGACCGATTTTGACGGGACTTTCACTGGCAGATAGCTGATGTAACAAGGAGTAACTTAGGCTACTTTTATTAAAAAAAAATTGTTTGTTAGGCGATACGAAGTTCGCCGGGTCAGCTAGTCCGAACTATAATGCCTTTTTCTATAACCTATACGTATATTCTGACATTTCATCAGACAGACGTAACTATTTAATTGATGGTTCCTCGTCTCCTGTTTCTAGTGACGTCATGAGCCTAACCTTTTCCTCTAGGCTGAGGCTGGCCACATCGGGTTGGCAATTTGACATTAAAGGTTGCGGTGTAGGCGTGGTCACGTTCAACTTGTCTAATACATTGCTCGACTAAACTCACTGGTGGGTCTGTTAAAACTTGTTCTATACAGACATATTAACTACTACGTTCGACGCAGAATAGTGTGGCTTGAGAGCCAGTTCTTTTTTTGTTGCTGTCTCTTTTCTTTTTTCTCTTTCTTTTCTCTTCTTGCTGCTACTCATGGACACTCTGATATTGATACGAACAGTGGACCATCAGCTCAGTGGTCATAAAGTTACATAATAATATCGAAATTTTGTTAGTGATTATACCTACTTTAAATTTGGATATGGTATACCTATACCTCCTTCCTCTGAGACATCCTAGTTTATATGCTGATAAGAATTTGCACAATGATTACAAATTCTTGACAAAAATAACCGACTTCAAAATTAGGGAAAACTCAAAAACTGCTCGTCAGATCTCGCTCAAAAAGTGGGAACACATGACAAGCACCAGCTTTCCATTAAAAAAGAACCATAATAAAAGCGGCCAAGTGCGAGTCGGACTCGCCCATGAAGGGTTCCGTAGCAGCAAGTAACATAATATAAAAGTTCTTGTAGTTCGTTGTAACTTTGATCAATGTTTTTTGCGGTTTACGATTTATGACGTATTAAAAAAAAACTACTTACTAGATCTCATTCAAACCAATTTTCGTTGGAAGTTTTCATGGTAATGTACATCATATATTTTTTTTAGTTTTATCATTCTCTTATTTTAGAAGTTACAGGGGGGGGGACACACATTTTACCACTTTGGAAGTGTCTCTCGCGCAAACTATTCAGTTTACAAAAAAATTATACTAGAAACCTCAATATCATTTTTGAAGACCTATCCATAGATACCCCACACGTATGGGTTTGATGAAAAAAACATTTTTGAGTTTCAGTTCTAAGTATGGGGAACCCCCAAAATTTATTGCTTTTTTTCTATTTTTGTGTGAAAATCTTAATGTGGTTCACAGAATACATCTACTCACCAAGTTTCAACAGTATAGCTCTTATAGTTTCGGAAAAAAGTGGCTGTGACATACGGACGGACAGACAGACAGACAGACAGACAGACAGACAGACAGACAGACAGACATGACGAATCTATAAGGGTTCCGTTTTTTGCCATTCGGCTACGGAACCCTAAAAATCGGTTCACCCAGTCGAAAGTTCTGAGGTAAAAAACATAAAAAAATATTCGAATTGAATACCTCCTCCTTGTTTGAAGTCAGTTCAAAAAAGTATCTTATTACTTCTACATTAGTTTGAGTAACACTGCCTGTGATATGACTTAAATTGACAATGACTTTTTTAAAAGCTGAATCCAATCGTCTACCTATTGGATTTTGTTAAAAGTTACTTGAAGTTTATAATAATGAAGGTAGTTAGGGATCGTCGAACTGGGGATTTTCTACTAAAAATCCTACAAACAAAACAGTAACATAGAATATGTGGTAGAAATATTCAATATCGTTTGTAAGAGCGCTCTTTCCTAATATTCTGAGTGACAAAGATTTTTCTTTGTTTTATTGTTTTGATGGCTCAAGTGTATTGGTTATGAGAATCTACTGCACAAGCGGTAAACAAATTTAAATTATCATCATATTGCTTTAAGTTAAGCAGTTATTTGAGTTTAATTTACAAAAATGGGAGAGATGGTAAAAAGCTAAAAAAACAAATTATCCGCCAAACATACAACCTTGTAATGGAATTCGCCAAGTGGTTTAATACATGAGGCGTCATAAACATCTAAAATCTAACAAAAAAATCAACAATTTAATTTCTGTACCGCCCGGAATCAAACCGGAAAAATGCTAGCTAACTAGTAAACCGTATAAACCACGCTAGGTTTTCAAACAAAAAAATATTTATTTATTTATTCATTCCAAAATATTACCACTAACTGTAATGTTAGTACATGTCCTAATGCGATACTGTGTTGTCAAATCGCAGGAAACATTATAATATTAATAGAATTAAACTAAGTATAAATCATCATTACAAAAATAAAATAAGTCAATATTAGTAAAAATAATAATTTAACAATCTAGTTTAGGTACTATCAGCATTAATATTATTACAAAACTATTTTGTAATAACGGGTAAGATCAGCAAAATTAGTATCATAAGCAGTAGTCATGCAATATACTCGTAATTTTAGGTCAACACGTGTAGATATATTAAAAGAAAACTAGGTACTTCATTTATATTAATGTTATACAATTTAACCTTATTCGTGTTCCGGTTCTAAGTTCGAATAATACTTTGAACCACGGACCTGAAAAAAAGACGGACGTAACCTCGTCTAATCGAGAGTGAAGCATAGCAATGGCCGCCCGCTTACCATGTGTGCGTAATTTTTGATTGGCGATTGAAGCATTATGGTGTCAATGTGTGGGTGTGTGTACTTGTACGAATAGAGAGTTGGTATTACTATGGATGCTTCACTGAATTTGTTCTTGGGATTACGTCCGTCTATTTTTTAGGTCCGTGACTTTGAACATTTTAAATTGTGTCGTAGTTGCCCGGCAACGCATCAGTGACGCCTTTGGTGTGGCTGATGTCCATGGGCGAGGATAGCCGCACTTACCATCAGGTGGATCGTCTGCTCGTTTGCCGGCTATTTCCATAAAAAATAATAATTATAGATCACTAGCTTTGGCGAAGTAGAATACGAGTATAACAAGTATTTCCTGCACATCCAATTACTTCATCTTCTTCAAAGGTATGTGGAATTTCCTACTCTGAATTCGGCCAGCGTAGAAACCTCAATCCAGCAATAATGGGACTTTATTATTATGCTTTATTGGTGAAAATATCCAGCAAAGAACCGCGTATCTGCGGTGGCGGGCGATGCGTTGCCGATTGTTGCAAAAAAATAAAACTAAACGCGTTATAAGTTCGGAATCGCTGAATAAAAATTGGGATATCTTTTTTAAATATTATCTGTAATTTTAAGGTACAGTCACGAGCATAAATATATTACTATGGACACGTCAGCAATAATATCTACCCCAAGATGCGTTCAATAATATCTGTCTGCACGGACGCAGCAAAAATATCTGATATTCATAGACAGCATAATAAAGTGACAACAAAATTATCTGACGAAAAAAGTACATCAAATAATTGTGACAACCCGCAAAGCAAAAATATGTGACGACATTAGTTACAAATTAATGTGATCACTCTTTTAGTGCAAATATATGTTTGCCGTTTACTAATTCTGTAAGCATTTGCATTGATTCCTCAATCATATAGATAAATATATTATGAAGTTCAATAGTTGGGAAAACTCACCGCGGTGTTACATATTGTGAGAATAAGTGCTGTGCCTCACCGGGACGCCATAGCGATGTCGCCGGCAACGTATCCAAACAGTTTATATTGAAATACATGGCGGCTACCTCACTTGGCGACGGTGTGGCAATGTAGCCAATTTGGAAGCGTAACCACATAACGGCTCCCTGAGTGGAGACTGGCTACGTCCATTCCTGACATCACAATCGAACTGACTGAAGAGAAGTAGCAGAGCCCTACCTCACCGGGACGCCATGGCGACGTCGCCGGCGTAGTTGCCACGGCTACCTTTGGCGTTCGAAGGTAGCCAAAAGAGTAGCCAAAAGAGCAGCCTACGCTCTGTCAGTCAGTTTTCTCAGATCTCATATATTTTTTTAAATTATTTAAATAAATTGACTATTTCGTCCCAAAATCTTATTTTTAAATTGCGGTCGGAATAATCAGTTCTTGCGGTATCCCATAAACATGGTCGATTTTGTATTTCTGCAATAAACCTTTCTGTATCGAAACTCATTATTGAAAACTGGAACCGTGTTAAGTGAAAAACATAAATAAGAATAATAAATAAAATAGTTTTGTAAAAAAACACGCGTTCGCGTCCGTCTTGGCAGCTGGTTTGGACACTGAGTGAGTGAGATGCACGTGTACATTTTACTGGCGACGTTGCCAGCTCGCTACGCTTCCAAATTGGCGACGTTGCCAAACCGTCGCAGCTGCCTAATGCAATGTCTGACCGCAAATAAAAGTATTTTAGGAAAATGTAACAAGAACATAGAGTAGTGTACTAGTAGAGGATATGCAATAAAAGAAAGATAAAAAAAACATATGAGATTTTTTGATGGGTTTAAAAGGACCATACATAGGCAGTCGGGACAGTTAGTTTTTTTACGCTGTCGGGTTTTTTTTTTTTTTTTTACTATTTTTTTTACACTTTTTAGTTAGGATTCATTGACTTCTTATTATTATCATATTAGGATTATAAGACGGTAAAATTCGCAATGTTGTTATTTCATTAAGGGAGTTAGTAAATTAACGAGAACGGTTGTTTAACCAATTTTAAATCGTTACATATCCTAAGCTGTCACTTAAAATTAAAAATGATGAAACGAACCTAAAAATAATTTTTGAATACCTATTTAGCGATACCCCACTTGACGTAGGTCGTCAAATTTTTTTTTCATTTAGACAATAGGTGTCTGGTTGTCTCTGTGGTTTTTGATTATTGTCATATCTTTAATGACACTCGCAAGGTTAAGGCGTATCGATTGATATAAGATACATCAAAATCGGTCAAGCCGTTTGATCTCTATAACGTCACATACGAACATACATACATACATAGACTGATAAACACATTACCCTCCTTTGCGTCACGCAGTCGGGCAAATGTATAAAAATAATAAAAGATTTACGTCAGATATTTTTGCCAACTATTGAACGTCATATATTAATGCATATGAAACAATGTAAATGCTTACAGAAACGTAGAATTAGTAAATGGCAAACATTTATTTGTACTCTAAGAGTGATCACATTATATTGTAACTAATGTAGTCACATATTTTTGCTTTAGAACGTCATACATTCATCTATGATTGAAGAATAAATGTAAATGCTTACAGAAACATAGAATTAGTGAACAGCAAAAATATATTTGCACTATAGGAGTGATCACATTATTTTGTGACTAATGTCGTCACATATTTTTGCTTTGGGCGGTTGTCACAATTATTTGATGTACTTTTTTTATCAGATAATTTTGTTGTCACTTTAATATGCTGTCTATGAATATCAGATATTTTTGCTGCGTCCGTGCAGACAGATATTATTGAACGCATCTTGGGGTAGATATTATTGCTGACGTGCCCATAGTAATATATTTATGCTCGTGACTGTACATTCATTGTATCTGCCAAAATAACATTTATTCTTTGAAGGTTTATTGAGTCGTTTCAAATATCTAATTGTGATATAGACAGAAAGACGGTATGTATTGCTATTTATAGATCTCTAATATTAGCTCGATATTTCATTTTCAAAGCTGAAATTGTTGGTTTGGTGAACTAAGTGTGTGTCTAATGTACCTGGTGTTAAATTAATTAAATTAGATTAAGGTATCGCGTGTTACCCGTGTTTGGTTTCAATATTGATGGATACAATTAATAATCTCCGCTGTTATTCAGTCAACTATTAACTGTTTCCTTAAATGGGATATGGCATAGAATAAACACATCTAATTTTAAGAGTTAATTAATTCGGTAATATTTAACTAACGAATTGCGACCCACGATGTGGATCTGTCAGTGGAATATAATTATATATACCTACTTACTAGCTGCCCGGATAGATTTTGTTCTGTCAAAAGTTTTTTTTAAATTAAAACCTTCCGTCTATCCTATCTTTCAAGTTGGATCAAACTGCACACGGTGTGCAAATTTGATTAAAATCGGTTAAGTAGTTTAGGAGTCCATTGCGGACAAACAACGTGACACGTAGTTTATATATTAAGATATAACTACATATTTTCAAATACGCACATAACTTAAAAACATGGACGCATTCCTCCGCCCAGGAGAATGGTCTCCTGTGCTATAATTCGATCATTTTACGTGTAGCTAAACGGGTCCGTGACAGCAATAAATAAATATGTATTCAAATGATTACTATTAAGTAGTAATTTAAACTTTGATACGGTTTGCCTAACGCATGTAGCAATAGTAAATTGGTCTAGAAATATTCCCGCGAACCAATCGCCGCGTAGCACAGAATATAAATAATGCGCATAGCGCAGAGCACAGATTCATAAAGATTTATGAAAGCGGAACTGTTCACAGGTAATAATGGGGCTTAATGTTACAGAAACTTACATCATAACGTTGAATTATAAGGAAGATGAATGCCAATAGTTTTCGAGTTCAATCTGAATGTGTAATAATATAATAGTAGGCGAAAGTTTAACGTTACAACTTGGAGTGTTCGGTAATAATATTATTGTAACATGTACACAGTATAAAACTAACTCTGTTTGTTTGAACACGACTGAGTGTTGAAAATAAGAAATTTCCGACAAAATAGGTTTTGTCTTAGCTATGAGGTGAATTTAAATTTAATTATTAATATAAATTAAAAGTTAATTATCACTTGCTTCGGTGAAGGAAAACATCGTGAGGAAACCTGCACACCGGAGAGTTCTCCATAAAGTTCTCAAAGGTGTGTGAAGTCTACCAATTCGCACTTGGCCAGCGTGGTAGATTATGGCCTGTACCACTCATTGTGAGAGGAGACCCCGAGCCCAGCAGTGGGACAATTATGGGTTGTTGCTTTGCTTTTTTTTTTTTTTGCTTTTTCTCCTTGTTTTTATTTACAAGTATTTACTCGTACGTATCGTACAAAATAAAACTATTTCTTTGTTACGTGATACGAGAATGTCTGAAGTCGGCGCGATAAAAGATAATTAGAATGATACTAAATATTATGAACAATAACTCCCATTTTCAGATTAAAAGTAGGTACAGTTTAGACTTGTACAGATTTGTATAGATTAGTGATATGTAATATAGATCTACCTGGGTCGACTCTTGCGCCTATTTTGGATTATAAACAAAGTATCGATTTTAGCTATGGTATTGGTACAATTCGCACAGGAGCAGCGTGTTGGAGTATGCTCTAGACCTCCTCAAGAGTCAAGTCAAATCTCTTTGCAAAGCTTGCAATATCGAGGAAGTAGGCTAGCGAGTGTCTAAGTGCAATGACCTTAGTTCGCAAATTTAAATAGAGTATTGGGAAACCCATAATTTAAATATACTTAAGCAACAACACAGTTTCAGTTCATTATTAGCCACGTCGGTGGTTAATAATTCTTGATAAAAAATAAACGACTTCAAAATTAGGGATAACTCAAAAACTGTTCGTCAGATCTAGCTCAAATTTAAGTGAGACTACATGACAAGCACCAGCCTTCGATTAAAAAAAGAAACATCAGAATTGGTTCACCTAGTCGAAAGTTCTTAGGTAATAAACATTAAAAAACAGTCGAATTGAATACCTCTTCCTTTTTTGAAGTCGATTAAAAATAAGACGAACCAGAGTAAAGAACCATGTAATTTCAGATTTCAAAGTACCCGCGTAACATTTGAACACTATCCTTTATATTGTGTAATTCTAGATTTTTGTATCATTAGAAATAAGAGATTCAAGCGCAGGAAGTTCTTTAATTTATGGTATTAAATTATTGTGTAATGCGAAGACGCGCGGTTTTACTGAAGTTAATGATAGTCGCGGAGAGTTAATGTGATGTTTTGTTAGTGTAGCATCAAGTAGCGTTGGTTTATTATTTATTATTATTTTATTTATATTCGTGTAAGTATTTAATGATCCATTTATATTATCCTCCCGGCTCGATGTTGGTTGGCTTCAACCCATTAACGGCCCACTACTGGGCACGGGTCTCTCCTCTTGAGGAGGCCTAGAGCATACTCCACCACGCTGCTTCAGTGCGGATTGGTGGAGGGGTTAGTGGCCAACCCGAGTGTCGGAAGTTTTCAAAATGTTAGGTCCGATGTTATCTTGTTAAATAATATCAATCACTTAAAAAAACATCTTAAAAAACTAAACAAGTGACTGATTTTTTCTAAAACGATTTGTTTATTTTTTATTTATTTATTTTATTTTATTTTGGACACAGACAGTCACATAAGATTTCATATGTTACAAGAAACTATGTTTAGTTACAGACATTGAGTGCCAACACTTATTTATATTATAATGTTTTTTGTTTATGTAATCTATATAATCTATGTAATCTTTTATGTAATCTTGATACAATAAGACAAGTGATACTTCGAGTTTAAGTAAATTTAGGTTTTACCACAGAAGATATAATAGTACTTATAATAGCAGTTTTACTAATACAATTATGTGTTTAATGTTATTAGATTAATAAAAGGTTCATACTACAAGAAGATATACTAAATTTTTTCAAATAACAATTGCATAACTTTTTCTTTAAATTTAGATATAGAATTACAAAAAGGATCGATATGACCGATTTCCCTGTTGCAAGCAGCCAAACAACGATTGAAGAATGAGTTTGAGGTGTATTTAGTGCTCGATGTACGAACAGCAAATAAATTATTGGGTCTGCGAATACTTTTGAGGGGTACTTTAAGGTGTATTTTTTCTAAAAGGTCAGGGGAGTCAATGAAGTTATTCAAGATTTTGTACAAGAACATATAGTCACGATGTCGCCGTCGTAGGTATAGGGGTAAAATATTATATTTTTTTAGTGCGGTACTGTACGATACATTCCGGGACCCAACTCTGTATTCTAGAATCCTTAAGAAGGTTTTTTGAATTCTCTCAATTCTATTAATATGACATGCATGATAAGGATTCCAGACCACAGAGCCGAAGTCCAGTAAGGATCGCACCAATGAAAAGTATAAAGTTTTATAGGTGACTGTGCTTTTAAAAGGTTTACATGCTCTAAGTAGGAACCCTAGTTGCCGGTTCGATCGTTGAATTATATAATCGTAGTGATTTTTAAATGACAATTTAGAATCTAATATAACACCCAGATCTCTAATTGAATTTACTCTGGAAAGGGTATTATTATTCAAAGTGTAGGTGTAGTTAATAACATCGTGGTTACGTGTGTAGGTTATAACCGAGCACTTATCGAGGTTTAAGAATAATTGATTTTGAGAACAATAGTTAGCCAAAGAATTGAGATCTTGTTGAAGTGTAGCACAGTCACTTTCATTTGTAATTACTCTGAAAATTTTTGCATCATCAGCATAAAGAAGTATGTTACTAGAGATACAGTTTTCAATATCATTAATATATAAATTAAAGAGCAATGGTCCTAGGTGAGAGCCCTGTGGCACGCCAGAGGGCACAGTTTTAAAATCTGATATAAATCCCCTGATAGATACAGCCTGAGATCTATTACTAATATAAGATTTTATCCAACGGAATAGGTCTCCATGAATGCCGGAACTCCAAAGTTTATTTAACAGGGCAAAATGATTTATTTTATCAAAGGCCTTAGAAAAATCAGAATATATAACGTCTATTTGTAATTTATTGTTCATTGCACACATTAAATAGTCTGTAAATGTTACCAGATTAGTATCAACAGATCTACCACGAAAGAATCCGTGCTGGTTACGTGAAATACAACTGCGAATAAAATAGGATAATTGGTCAGTTACTATTTTTTCTAGAATCTTGCCAAGAACGCACAGTTTTGAAATTGGTCTGTATTGAGTGATATCATTGGTATTGTTATTTTTAGGTATAGGTGTAATAAGAGCCCTTTTCCAAAGTTCGGGAAAGGTACCCGACTTAAGTGACTTTGCAAAGATGTATGTAACTGGGACCGTTAACGTATCTGCACATTTAGATAAGAATAAAGGGTGAATACCATCATAGCCTGCACCTTTATTTATATTGACACATTTCAACTCTTTTTTAACTAAATTTTGATCTATTTTGATTGTATTAATATCGAGTGACGCGGGTGTGTGTTGTGTGCTTGGATTAAAATCTAAATTTGAGTTATAATCGCTGACTATCGGCTGAATGAAAACGGAATTAAAGTAGCTATTGAAAAGATTACAAATTTCTGTACCGTCACTGGAGGTAATATTCTTGTAAGTTAAATTTTGGGGTATAACATTGTGTCCTATTTTAGATTTCACGTAAGTCCAGAAATACTTCGGATTTCTTTTAATTTTATCCTCGGTAATATTTTTATATGTCTCGAAACAATGTTTTTCAAGTTTTTGTGCCCTAGCTCTCAAAAGCGAAAATGTAATATAGTCGATAGGATCTTCGTAACGTTTCCATTTACGATGGTATTTACGTTTTTCGTTAAGTAATTTTATGAGTGGACGAGTATACCAAGGAGCGTGAGTTGAAGTGAAAGTTGTATTGCTTAACGGCACGTATTTATCTATTAGTTTGTTTAAGACGGAGTAAAAGAAGTTCACAACAGAATCTAAGTCGCAACGATACTGAAATTCTTCATGCCAATTTATTTTACGCAGTTCTAAATTTATTGCTTCGTAGTTTGCACGATGAAAAGAGGGTTTACGTGATTGAGGATTACCTAAGAATGGTTTTATATGTTCTATATTTATATCTATGTCAATAGCGGGGTGATGTACATCTTCAGACGTTAACGGATTAGTATTACGAGATACTTCAAGACCATAATTGCAAAACACAAGATCTAGTAGTCTTAAGTTCACATTCTGGATTGAGTTATATTGTTTTAGTTGAGCTAAATTCATGAAATCAGTGGTTAAACAGGCTAGTTCGTCATCATTGCTAGTAATTGACATACTGTTTGAATCCGAATTGTATTCCCAAACAGCATTGGTAACATTAAAATCGCCTAGTATTATAAACATATCATCTGGATAAGAAGCCATAAAATTGTAAACGTTGTCGAAAAAAGAATTTAGCCTGTTTGCATGTTTCGGCCCATGTGGAATATAAGTACAGATTAAATGCAACATGCTCGGTTCGTTTCGGAGCATCGGTCTGACATCACGGGTGATACGGGTGTGAGCAGCGCCGCAGCTCAGTCGTGAGCGTGCCGGCGCGCGCGTCGCATAAGCTGGTCTACACGGAATGCTAACCCATAGCTCATCTGTGCCGGGTAACGCCGGAGGTGCGCCAGCCGTCGGCGACGAACCAAGTTTCTGGCGCACTGCAATCGCTACGCCGCCCCCCCGCGTCCGACCCGTTGCCGCTTCATCCCTGTCTTTACGATAGATTACAAAGTCTTCACTGAAAAATTCATTACTGTAAAAGGATTCATTAAGCCATGTTTCTGTTAAACACACAACATCATATGAACACAAAATTGTTTTTGACAAAAATTCGTTAGATTTAGTACGCAGACCCCTGACATTTTGATATGCGATATTAAGTTTTATATTGGCCATTTTTTATAATAAAGATCATGTATTCGCCCCCAATAAATACGTTGCGATTTTATAATGAAATTAAAGCAATTACCCGTATAATATAATGTAAATTTAGAATGTTGTTTGGCTGCTACAAGAACAAAATATAATTTTACAAGTGACACAAAACATCTTACAGATTTTATGTATAAAAGATACTTTAAATACAATGTTTTAATGAAATCAATTTTATACACGGGTATGTTCGTTGTTTGTATATCAAAATAGCGTGTTAAATAAATACAAAAAAGATCACACCCGCCAAAAAATGATATGCACATATACAGACTTACGCAGTTATACACAGAGATGCAAGTATTACAAGTATTACATACGTGAGCCGAATAACAAATATAAAATAGTCATGTTATTTTAGGTAAATCAGTAATATCGGAAATGTAAATAATTTTACTTGTTTCGCTTTTACGTACAAAGATTTTACAATCTTTTATCCAAATGAATCTATAGCTCAATTCCTTACCTATCTCTCTGACCTTCTTCAAAAGTAATTTATTACGTGGCGTTAGGTGTTCGTTAACGAACACAGGTTTAGACGGTCCGTTAATTCCTAGATCTGAGGTGGTAACAGTGCGTCGTAACTTGTAGGCGGCCAGGAATTCATTTTTACGTCTACGCTGAGTGAAGTGTATAATGATATTAGGTGGAGCATCGGTGTGATTTTTTACGGTGGTCGTCGGAAATTTCCTCACTCTGTGAATTAGGTCTATATCTCCAGGGACCAAAGTGACACCAATTTTTATACACAGGGACTCGATAATTTGGTATAAGTTTTCACTTTTGTTGATCGGTACACCAGTGATCTCCAGATTGTTCAACCGTTCGCGTTGGTCTTTCTCATCAGTGTGGTGTTGCAAAGAGTGTAAGGTGACGGTTAAATTTTTAAGCTGACTCTCTAATTGCACATTCTTCTCATTCAAACTCTTCAATTTATTTTCTTGTTTTTTAGTGCTATCTGATAAATCTTGTTGTTTATTCTTCAAATCTATAAATTTAGTATCCATATCTTCGATTAATTTTTCAGATTCCAAGTTTTTTATTTTCATTTCAAGTATGTCACTTTTGATTTCGCTAATATCTGATTTTATCTGAACGTAATTGGTTTCTTGCTCTTCTTTCATCGTAGTTAATAAATTGTGCATAGATTTTAATTCTTCGCGGAATGCGTTTAACGTTTCGTTTATGTTGCTTTATGACTAACTTAACATTCATAGGTCCAGGGGTTTTGCCAGTTCAGAGGAGTTTTAATTTAATCAAATTAGGTCGCAAGGGCTGAATATGTTTTAAATACACAATCATAAATAAATAATATTTGAGTAGGTAGTTCAATTGTGTGCATTTAATCATGTTGTGGTTACCCAAAGCCGAGCGAGCGTGGATATTCATTTTCATGACAGCCGTTGTAGTCGGCGGCTAAATCCGAATGAATCGTATGAAATGTCAGATGTGAAATGTTCAATCACGAATGCTGTACGTTGGAAATGTGAGACGTCAACACTTGTACAGTGTATCTATACTAATATATAAAGAGGAAAGATTTGATTTTTTGTTTGCACTGAATAGGCTCCGAAACTACTGAACCGATTTCAAAAATTCTTTCACTGTTGGGAAGCTACACTATCCCCGAGTAACATAGGCTATATTAAATTAAAAAAATTAGGGATCTTTAATAAAACTCCGTAACCCAAGGTGTAAAAAATAAGAAAACCGAAGCAAAGCGAGGGTGGTTACTCGTCTAATAATATGTTGAATTATTACTAATGTTTTGACGCGCTTTTAACTGACTTTAAATTAAAACCGGGCAAGAGCGTGTCAGGCCACGTGCAATGTAGGTTTCCGAAGTAGTAAGTATATCGACTATTACTCATTAACTACTTATGCTAACAAAGCCGTGATAGTTTTCCTTGTAAATTCATCAAATAACCTATTTTTGAGATTTTTTTCACTTGTCCAACTCCAACCGTTTAGCCGGCAGAGGGGGACACTTGACTTTAACCAAAATTAGCACTTTAAAGCCCAATATTTCGCAAATGGACCCCTAAATCCAAAAATGGTCTTAGAAGACCCATGATATTTTTGAAAGACCTTTTCAATGAAACCCCACACTATAAAGTACGCGACGAATAAAAATTCATCTTCACGTTACCTGCAGGGGAGGTACCCTGAAAAAAATGTTTTTCAATATTTTATTCTATGATTTTGGAGTTTAAATAAATATGTATATTCATGCCAAATAGTTTTCTAGCACTAAGGGTCTCGACGCTTTGCTTCGGACAGACGGACGGACATGACGAAACTATAAGGGTTCCGATTTTGCTTCGGAACCCTAAAAATTAAGTAACATCCTTACATACAAACAATACTAATCAATAAAATAAAAAAAAAAATTTGATCGTAACCAAATCGTGCGATAACTCGAATTGACTTGCTTTTATCGTGAGTACCCCCTAAGTACGTGGTTCAATCAGTCACCCGTTATCAGTTATCAGCGTAATTACGAGTAGTGCGGCGCTCGCGCAGCGCTCAGACTGGCTGCGTCGCTGCGATGATAAACCGAGCGATCAGGTATGTCAAGGCTATTCGCTTTTCTTGACATTACGCTGATTTATAGCTTGCCGGCTAGGCTGGGCGTGGACCGGCTGAGCTAGTGTTTTGTGTGAGCTGTATAGATACTATCTACAGTATCTACCTATAACTAGGTACCTATTACCTCGCTAAATAGCTAAATTACTAAGTTCGATGAGGCTTGATAAATTATATGTAGTTAATTTTAGGTATTATATTAGTTGGTTATTAGTAGTATTGCGAGGCCTGATAAATATAGTTCGTTTTACCTTTTAGATACTAGGTGATTAATTTAATTATACATTTATTACGTAAACTTAAGTTCTCAGTAACACAATTTTTCCTAAAGGTATGTACAGGAAATCAAAAAAATTTAGGTTAGGTTAGGCTATTTATTTTATCCAGTTCATTTAATAGCACTGCATTTAGATCGATTGAAGCTTCTGTCGTTCGGTACAGTTAGATCTCGTAGAATATAATGTTTTTGTCGTAGTATATAGATCTACTCTATGCTAGCCAAGAATCGAACCTGGACAAGGCCATCGAAAATATAAATATTTATAATATAAATCCCTAAAAGATTTTATAATCTGATTTTTATAACCTGTTAATGATCATTATTATTGGAATAAAATTTTTATTGCCTTAATATTATTTTATTGGGTCGATTTTATCTTCCGCTATTGCAACCGCAAACGTGGAAACGATATCGCGACAGGCTATAAAATATTATTTTACTAAATATAGTGTCATATTAAATAAAGAAATCTAAGGCAGGGCTTTGTTTCATTTATGACTATTTTGGGTTTCTTAGCTTTAAAAACGTATTTGAAACATTACAAACACCCACTATAATAATGAATTTAAAAAGTACAATGCGATTTAAGATTCTTCGATTTGCTTGAATCAATCGTTCCTTGCCTTGAATCAAGCACATTCCTTAAGCACATATAGATACTTAGATAAATATTAAAATAAGCCTTGAGTTGATTGGGATGTCATTTAAATGGAGGTAGTGCTGTTATAAATAGAATTTTACACCTTATATAGGTAGATTGACTGACGTCTAATATCTATATAAGTATATACAACACGAAAAATATTTCTATGTATGTCTTTTATAGATTCTGAAACCGTCCAATCGACGTACCCCAAACTAGTCTCATTTGAAAGGCAATAATGCGAAGATGGTTTGAGACCAATAAAACAATACTTACATTAAGCACATTCGGTCCATTCATAGAGTCGATTTACGACTTTTCCCGTACAAAATTTTTCGCTAAACAAAAAGTATTTCTTTTTTATTTTCGTATACATAAATTCGTTTAAATATGTCATAGAAACTCTGTTTAAACAATAATATGTCATATACGATGACTGCGCGTGAACACACAATTATCGTATCAATTACATTACTCACCACCAAATGGGATCACGATGACTGAGGTCTTTACAATACATTAATAATCATTCAATACTTTGAAACTATTTTATTATTTAATGCAGATAAAATAAAATATCGATTAATTGCTAGGCAATGATTTTATAATGTAAAAAGGGGTAGATATATCACTAGCGCGCCGACGATGAAGAGTGTAAGAACAGGCAATTGACCGTTCTGCTCGTAGTCGCTCTGCCAATACAAGACGATACGCACGCTTTTGTTGTTGTCAGAAGTGCTTGACATTTGACATACAGCGTTAAAATGCCTTCGTGTATTATACCAATGTGATTGGTGTAGTGAAACAAAAGATAAACGTGTGTGTGTTCTAGCTCTTTTCAGAACAGATTTTTTGGTGGATTTGTAAGCATAACGTATCTATATTTTTTTAAATATCATTGTTGCTATGTAAGAGATTTCACTTATGGTGGGACCCATATTTGTTATTTGGCAAAGCAGAAAATAGTTTGGAACATATATAAAATAATAGATTATTCTATAATCGAATCCATAATTCGACGGACCACTTTGACAAATAGAGTGTAGCTATCTATTGTTGAAAATTTATAGTAAGGGGTAAGTGTCGATATTTCAGTATCGACATTTGATCCACCGAGAAAATGAGCGTCAAAAAATGTTTTGTCTAGGCATGCCAAAGAAAACCATTAGTTAAGTTGTTAAAATAGTGTTCAATTAGTGTATTTATACTTCTTATCTAATTAAAACACCTTCCGTATAAAGATTTGATGTTAGCTAAAATCAATAAAGATAAGTTTTAACCCGAATGTCATTTAAACGAAATAGAAAAAAAAGAATTCTTTATTTTATTTGACTGGTGAAACTGACATCTTTTAATATTTGTAATTTTGAAAATAATGTTATAAAGAAACAAATATTTTTACAGTGATGCGTTCATGTACCTTTCACAGAGTTATTAAAAAAATAACTGATTTAACTTGGACGACAACCCTACTAGTGATACATCCTATTCAATAAAACTCTCAGCTGGAAAGGTGAATGGACGCAAATTGTATCAAGTGAAGACGCGCTGCATATCGCAACAATACAATAGATAATGCTGAGTGCTCAACACAACACTACGTACAGTAGGTTAGGGACTGCGCTCACGAGCCACAGCCACAGTATAAATATATTAGATTCCTTTACTGTGCCACAGCCATAGCTACATTGTATCACTTAATACGGCCATGCCAAAATATGTACATAACTATGAACAACAATAATATTTTTGTTCTGCCACGCAGCTGTTTGGCCGGTATGTCGTACAGTGGATTGTAGTGTTTGTATTATGCAATTATTTTACTTTGTTTTTGATATTCATTCATTTTGTTTTTTTTTTATCTGTGAATAATTAGTACAAATGACCTGCTAATTGGTGGTGACCAGTTGGTACTTGGTAATGACGGAGAATTTAAAGTGAATAAAATATCAGTTGTTGTACAAAGGACATATAACAAATTATGTAATTTTTGTACGTGAAACAGGGGATTCCCGTCAGCAAATTTTAGACTATGTAAAACTGGTGGCTCGTTCATGGGTGCATGTGTAAAGACTTATAGTAAATTCCATCAAAATTTACAGATATGCCTTACTTTAAATTTAAAACTTATATTTAAAGCATTCTTATGACAAAATGATATTAGTCTCATAAAGTCCGGTCAATTTAGACATTCGAAGGTGCATAAATTCCCAACAAGCTGAAAATCAGTAAGATTGTTCAAAACATAATTATAAATAAAATTTTTAAGTTCCCCATCATTCCCGTGTATGGAAAAAAAAAATATTCAAGGTCAAAGGTCAAAAAAATGAGTTTTTCGCGATTTTCAGCAAAACGGTAAGTTTTATCATAAAGTACCCCAGACAAAAATTGTAGATCATAAAATTATCTATAAAAATGTGTCAATACTTTTTTTCCTACGAGCCACCGTTTCTGAGATATAACGATTCAAAAACGCGCTAAGTACACTACCATGAGGTAGCAGGGTAAACGTGTGCATATTATGACGATAAAAACTTACAACTTTTTGAATCCTTATATCTCAGAAACGGTGGCTCGTAGGAAAAAAAGTATTGTTACATTTTTATAGATAATTTTATGATCTATAATTTTTGTCTGGGGTACTTTATGATGAAACTTACCGTTTTACTGAAAATCGCGAAAAACTCATTTTTTCGACCTTTGACCTTGAATATTTTTTTTCCACACACGGGAATGATGGGGAACTTAAAATTTTTATTTATAAATATGTTTTGAACAATCTTACTGATTTTCAGCTTGTTGGGAATTTATGTACCTTCACTATCATTTTTTCGTCTAATTTGACCGGACTATAGTCGCACATGAGTTTTATAAATTAATTAATATAGATTGTAGTAGGTAATAAGTGCTATCTGTAACTGTGAGCAGGAAAAAACAACCCCGGTAGTTTCTTGCTGCTCCTTCTCCCGGGCCCTTTCACACTAGGGCCTTGTTGAAGCATTGGCGTAGCTTGTATGACTTTCAAAAAGTGTTCGTAAACCAAACCAATTTTGAATAAAAACATTTGATTTGATTTGATACAATCCGAGAAAATCTCAATCGGTATGAGTGCACATTACAAAGACAAGCGTTTTCTTTTCGGGAACGTAGAGCCTTCAATACTTCAAAGCGAATGATGCGATGTCGTGCATAATGGGGCACGCAATGTCACCAAACGAGCCGTCAGTTTTATCAGTTTGCACGTAGATACGTACAAATTGCTTTTTTAGTTAATACTGGGCTAGATACGAGGCGCGTGGGCGGGACATTTGGGCTATCTGTAGTACTTCAGGCGGAGGCGATTAGGAAAAACATAACCCTTCCTGACAGTCGGGATAAAAAGGCTAAAAGGTTACTATTGTGACAGTGTTTCCTTGTTTTGGTATTGCATTTTTTATGTAGATTATGCCTACATATAAATATAAACTCACACCTTCGTTAAGGATGTAAATATACGTAAACAGTTGTCACATTTTGCAAGTATTGTGTCGTTTTATGAATCGTAATCGGTAACTAATTCTAAACTCCATGCAATCTACCGAGTAATACTGCACTGCTTTTTAACGGCATCCATCCTAACGATAATCATCCTACAACTACGGTGTTTCCCGGCCGTACGTACGGTCGTACGCGCAGACCAGTCTTTCCCACTGGGCACTCTGGGCACGTACCCAGGGCCCCATGATCGATAGGGGCCCCCTAGTTCCTGCCAGATCACTAAACGATAACCGATATTTATTACCGAAAAACTTTTTTAATTCGAATAAATCGAACCTAAATTACTGACTACAATACAAATTCGCTTATTATCTTTTGCATAAATCTAGAGACTTGCTTCTATACTTTCTTTGTTTATTCTAAGAAAATAGTGTTCTGACAAAGTCATTGGGGCCCCATTATCCTAATATGCCCAGGGCCTCTAGTAGGTTAAAGACGGCCTTGCGTACGCGGTACGGCCACGCACTGTGCTAGTTACCACCTGCCGACCGCTGAGAGCGGTGCTGCGGTGCTCCCAGTAGTTTGGTTCGAACAGTGTTAGTGGGGCATGAAGGTTGTCCGGCAAGGGCCTCGATCCCGACCACTTTCACTAACTAACGCAACGACGTGTCTATCTACTCTATACCGCTCGCCTTTTTGTCTTATATACAGTTTACAGTCTATTATAAGCCTTATTACCTATTAAAATCTTGATTATTGACCAGAGAATTGACTTAGAATGTAACTACAACTACGTACGATAAGCTTAATGGATAATTGAATACCACATAACGTTTAAGCTTAATTTTCCGAAGGTAAAGTAGAACTAGATTCAAGACGTGTTATTATAGTAATTTTGTGTGATTGTGTCCTTATTTTTGAATGGTGTTCAAGAATAATTGTGTGCAATAATAAACAAATCACCGGAATATTTATTTTATATCCCCAATACCACAATATTATGTATGTCATAACAGATCACAGAAGTTTCGTCATATCCAACAGATTTTGCTTGCGACATCGTTTACAAATTTCGTTTTATATTCGCTGTTTGTATTCTGCCTTAAACCTTCCTAGTAATGTCTTCTGGTACTATAAAGAGCACGGTCAATGTATTATTATAAAATTTATTTATTTAGTTATTTATTTATTACTAGCTAGCATTATTAATTGTAAATTTTATTATTAGTTAACTAGGTACGTAATGCAATTTAATAGAATTATGATCGCAATATTTATAATAAATTGTTAATATTAATTAAAAAGTAAAATTGACATGTTCCTAAAATACTTAGATTGCAAGAAATTAAAGGCTTTTTATTTTTTATTTTATTTATAGAGCACGATCCACTTCGAGGTAATGGAGCAGCGTGGTTATATGTAATACGAGTAAGTTTCTCTACAGGGTCGCTATTCGATAATGGGATATAGACTGACAGATGATAGTGATGTTCAAAGAAATAGAAAGCTACAAGAAGTATTACGTGGTGAATTCACTTGAAATATCTTGACTTAAACTGATGAATACGCTAAATCGAAATAACATCACGTCCTGCATAATCTCTGAATGAATGTAGCTAGTAATCAGCAATTTACATCACTCTACTACTCAGTACATAATCTTAGGTCGCAACACGCTATCCGATTCAGTCTCGAAATGACTAACTGTGCCGGATGGACGTCGCAGTATGTTGTTATTTTTAAATACAAGTTTCAATTTACTTTGATAGAACAATAAATAGGTTTTTATTTTTAAATTATATCTTCGCTTCAGCTTTACCTATAATATTATTGTACTAAGTAAGTTTAGATAGACTTATAGGCTCTGATAAATTGTCTATGGATTGTTATTCCATTTAATATTTTTTTAAGTAGCTTCGTGTGCAGTTGGATTAAAATTCCTGTAATTAGTTTCGAAACTATTATACGAGATACCTTTCAATGAGATGCAAATAAAGTTAAGAAAGAATTAGTATTCAAACTCGTGGGAGTCATGTCTGTATCACTTATAGATGGATGATGTTCTACTTTACAGACTTCAAAAAGTAGGGGGTTCTCAATTCAGTTCAATTATATTGGTTCCCAGAATTTCATCATTTATTTATTATTTTTGTCATTGAATTGTCATTCGGAACATTTTAGTAGTTCGGTGTACAGTTTGAGTTTCTCATTGATTATTTTTACTTTTGAATTTCATGGTATAGTGATTGTTTTTTTTTTCTAAAACTTCAAAGCGTTTAGATTCTCTTGAAATTTTGCTTCGGTCGTAGCCGGAGTATGAGTTTATTTTATTTGAACTGCGTTTTAGATCAACTGTTCAGGATTGGTTCAATCAGCTGATGGAAGCACTTATAACGTATGGTCTCTTCAACAAAAGTGCTGCAAAGTTTTACTTGCGGAAAGATTGAGAAGGAAAATCCTAGAGATTGTATCGATAGTTCTGTTTCCCTTGCACTAGTGGCACGTTCCAGCTTTGCCGAAGTTCTTCGATTGATCAATGATCTATCTTATCGCCACGCGCTACCATAATCGCTGTACCTAATTTATCGTAATAAAATTATTTTAGCCATTCGAATATTTTTGTTTTGTGATAACTTCTGTGGAAGAATTAATGTCAATTTTAATTAACTATACAATATGTTTTTCTCTATCTTTTTTGGCTTCTAATAATTTTTAAGAAACTATTAATCTATAGGAGAGGAAGTAAGAAAATTAAGAATCTGTTATTCTGTTTGTCATTTACCATAAAGTTATACAGTTGACGAAGCAATCTAGTAGATAAGCGTAAAATTATTTAACACTTGTGGCAGGATGGCCCACTGTTCCATCCATAACACAAACTGCAAAAATATAGACTACAAAAACAATGATTTTAATTGAACAATTTGCTAAAGGTAAAAAAATATATGTAAGTATAAGGTACCTACCAATAAAGTAAATCATAATTTTTTGAAACTGCACTTGTGTAAACTTTTTTAACTGTCAAAATTGTCGAAACAGTTTCAAAGTTTAACCAAGTACCTAAATACCTAGATATAATACAACAGCCGGAGTTTCGTAATGAGTTTATTAAGACTCGTTACCGAGTCTCGGGACAACATGATGTATAATAGGTATGAATACCTATTATAAATACCTAATATAGGTAATAGATATGCATACCTATTACACATCGATCGAAGCGACGTTCCACGAGTGTGGAACTCGTGACGGACGTTTGATTGGGTTTGCGTCCTTGCGCTCGCGAATCTGCCAACGGATTACGGTTTCACGGGAAACTTGTTTGGCTTCTGGGAAAATCTGGTCAGAATTGTCTCTTTTTTGGCGGGAAACAAGAAAACAAGTCGCGTGACAGACTAGGGGATAATCTTTCAATCAACCGACATTCACCATAATCTTGGCTGTTACTACGCTACTGCGTTATAGTTAGCAACTTCCATTTATCTTGGAACGTAATCTTTGGACGTTTCCGTTTCCAAGATATTGTTCAAAGACCTATCCAGTCAGACCCAGTATATTTTATGATGATAGATTTTCAATGTTCATGGAAAAGAGACCCATCAAAATCCTCATGTGAGGTATAATTGTATATTTATTTTACATCGCTGTAATCGTTTATTATGACGTTATTTCTAACCGCAAGTGCAATAATAAAATGCATCTAAATGGGATTTACCACTAGTAGCATACAGTCAATAGATTTATGTAATATTAACAACAGTTCAAATTGGATTATAATAATCGTCAACAATTTGTACGACGTAATTATGATATTTTATTACAAGCAAAGAGATTAAATATCACTCAAGTAATGACGTCTTTGATTACAAGTTACGATCTACTAAATTGTAAATTAAAAGCATCTACGAATGAAAGTACAATGACAATAGAAATTCGTTTAAAGTGATACCAGTCGATGTCATAAAAATGGGTCAAATATGTTCCTTTAATTGACAACCTTTTCACATCTCTGAGACGATTGATGACACTGCAACAAGTAAAATAAACGTTACATTTGTCGGAACTTTAGTTTTTACGTTTTCCGTGAATTTACGTTTCGTGTATGTAAAATGCAAAGGTTTTATCGGCACTTTCTGCAATCCGTTTTGACGTTTGTTTTTACGCTTGAGCCAAAGCGGCTTAGATTTTTGTCGATGAATTTTACGCGCGAAACCCAGCCGAGTTTACGCCACGTAATGTTACTTCTCGTAATGTTACTTCTGAAACTACTTAACATGTCAATAACCATGTGGTATTGGAATAGCAGAAATTTTTATAAAAAATAACGCTTCACACTCATAGCCTCACACTAGGATTCCCTGTGTCGTGGGTGCCATGGACAACACACTAGACAAGGACATTCACACCCAAACCGAGAACAGAAATTCAAACTCATCATTCAAATTTCCGCCTGGGTGGGAATCGAACCCAGGACCCTTGCGCCACACGAGTCGTCTTAAATTGATTAAAATGAAATGGTTTGCATTCTTTTGTTTAATAAATAATCGATAACCTCAGGTTATCTAGTATTACGGTGTCCAATTGTTCTTATCAAAAATAAAACCGATTCGTTGCCGATTGCGATTTCACCAAATACCGATTGTTTAATTTAATTGAAGAATAAGAGTTGGTAAACGGTAATGGAACAAGAGACAAACCTATTCAGTAATAAGCTAGTGAGCTAAAAAGAATCATCGATGCGTTGTCAACTAAGATAGAGGAGAGAGAAAGAACTGGCTCCCGAGAGTCCCGAGCCCTCAGCGAGAATTCCCGAATACACAAAGTTACTCTGTGCGGTGTACGACGAGTCGTTTGACGGCTGGCCCAAACAGGAGGGTGGTAGCCAATGATCTGTTTCGAAAGAGCTACAACACACACACGTTTATCTTTTGTTTCACTACACCAATCACACTGGTATAATACACGAAGGCATTTTAACGCTGTATGTCAAATGTCGAGCACTTCTGTCAACAACAAAAGCGCGCGTATCGTTGCTTATATTGACAAAGCGACTACGAGCAGAACGGTCAATTGCCTGTTCTTACGCTCTTCATCGTCGACGCTCTAGTGACATATCTATCTACCTCTTTATTACATTACGAGTAACCGCCCTCGCTTTGCTTCGGTTTTCTTATTTTTTACACCTTGGGTTACATTATTGGAGTTTTATTAACGATCCCTAATTTTTTTTAAAATATAATATAGCCTATGTTACTCGGGGATAGTGTAGCTTCCCAACAGTGAAAGAATTTTTGAAATCGGATCAGTAGTTTCGGAGCCTATTCAATGCAAACAAAAAATCAAATCTTTCCTCTTTATATATTAGTATAGATAATATCATTGATGGTAGCAAGCAAACGGCTCATAACGTCACTTGTATTAGCTAACAAAGCCGTACCCCAATCAAGCACTGGTGACAAAGTACGCGTTAATCTTCTAAAATAGGATCACGTTTATAAACTTACAAAACCTGATGGTTCTATTCTATCAAACTTGAGTTACGTTGGAAGCGTGTTAGGTTCAACGACATTAAAATACCTATGACTGATATTTTATTGATTTTATTACTGTACAGTACAAAAAATATCACTTGAAACTAACCGAAACTGCATATTAAGTGTGTAAAATACTTCATTGCTTAGGCCGAGTTATAGGCGTTCACTTGAATGTCAACAAAGAAAACAATCAAAATTTTACCAAAAAGAAAAACTGACTGATCGCCACATCTATATAAAAATCGCAATGCATAAATATTATAGGAGCTCCGCAATTCCTAATGGATCCCAACATCGTATCGGAATTTGGGACTAATCTGGAGACATATTCTTTTAAATAATAAATCCAAATCGATTAATAATGACAGAGCTATGAGGTACCGAACAAACGTTAAAAAAATACAAGAGAATTTCGAGCCCGTTTCTTTTTTTGAAGTCGGTTAAAAAACCACATATTAATCCTACACCTACTTATATTAATATGTTACAAGGGCTCCTGGGCCTTCTAAGCGCTTATTTTAGGGCAAAAAATAAAATCGGCCGTTCATAAAATAACTTTTCATATGCCGCTGTGACCTTCAGTTTCGACCTTATTTCCAGGGCATAAAGTGCACATGTAGCGCCAACGTGCTGGTGTAGAATGCGTTCACAATAAATGGCTAGACAAAAGTGAGTGTTCCCACTTCTCAAGGCTAACTAGTCGCGCTGTGTTCGAATTTTGTGTCAATCGAAACCATTTTCTATCATTAAATACATATACGGCTGTATTAAATATACTGAGGCTTTCGGTGAGTACGTGTGTTCAATAATAGATGCTGATTTCAACTTCGGAGATAAGATTTTCTGAGAGAAAAGTTTATTGAGTTTGAAATATAGTTTGATTTTTTCCTCAATACAAACTGGTTTTAAAGGAAATTTGTTTTGTACAACAATTTTATTTTTGCAGCCCACTGTTGGGCAGCAATGGTCTCTTCTGATTACTGAGGAGGCATAGTGTATTCCAGTCTGCAATAACACTTTGTTACCCACGACGGACTGGAGACGGTATATGCGTTTGAGTTGAGGGAATGTGTGTGCAAACCAATGTTGCCATTTACTCCAAAACTACTAGTCCGATTTTGATGCGGTTTTCAGTGATGGATTTTGTTTGGTTTTTCATTAAGTTCATAAGGAGTTGAAAATGTTGTTGCCACATCTACGTCTTCGAGAACCAAATATGTTCACAGGTAAGCGCTATGAAAACTGATACTCTGTTTTTCAATTTGTTCATATTATGTCCGATTCTGCGAGAGATCAAATCTATTTATAAAACCTTTTTACGTGTATTATCTCTCGTTACATAAATTCTTTAAGTCCGGGGTTTTTGAATTATTTTATCCTTTTTCAATTACATTTTTAACCATCGTGGGTTTTTCAAAATTTTTAATTTTGCTTTTTATTCTAGAGAGGTTAATAATCAGCTCAAATGTGGAGATATTTACGCCTAAACGCCCTTAGACATAGGCTTAGGCTGACACAACCATTCTACAACAAAAAATTTGATGAATGTGTGTGTGTTTGAAATATGTGATTTAAGCAATGATATTTAAAAAATATAGATACGTTATCCCGCCATCTATGACGCGGCCTCCCAGAGTTTTGCCCTTAAAAATCAACCAAAAAATCTGTTCCGAAAAGAGCTACAGCACACACATACACACACACACGTTTTTCTTTTGTTTCACTACACGAATCACATTGGTATAATACACGAAGGCATTTTAACGCTGTATGTCTTGTATTGACAGAGCGACTACGAGCAAAACTCTCTTCATCGTCGGCGCGCTAGTGACATATCTACCTCTTTTTACATTATAATATCATTGGTTAGCATGAAATAAATTAGACATTAGTAGTCACCGCCTAGAAACGTTAAAAAATTTAGATTACTAAACGCAGCATATAATTATTGCTGTTAATTGCCTAGTAACATGCTTTGTAACTAGGAATAGATGCGTGATGCTAACAACGATGTCACATTGAAAACTCGTTCAGCTAAATGTCAATGAAGATTCTGCCTAATGTATGTATTTCTACTTTATTTCTTTAACGCTTCCCACCCACGTCCGAAATTCGGTGACCGATTTTTCGTAGGAGAAAAATAGAACGAACTGATAGCAATAGTGCAACGCACACGTCCTACATAAAGTCGGTCATAAATACAAAAAGACTGACGTGGGCGGGAACCCTAATTCCTCACATCAGTGAAAATACATGTTTAACTTTTCTATACTAATATATAAAGAGGAAAGATTTGATTTTTTGTTTGCATTGAATAGGCTCCGAAACTACTGAACCGATTTGAAAAATTCTTTCACTGTTGGGGAGCTACACTATCCCCGAGTAACATAGGCTATATTATATTTTCAAAAAAAAAAATTAGGGATCCTTAATAAAAGTCCAATAATGTAACCCAAGGTGTAAAAAAATAAGAAAACCGAAGCAAAGCGAGGGTGGTTACTCGTAAGTGATAAATCCATTATCAACTTGTATTCTAAGTGATAAACTTATCTACTTGTATTAACCTTCCTTTCCTACTTATATCAGTCAGCTAAAACATGTACCGATTAAATATCAGCTGAACTCATTAATCTCGAATATGTATCCAGGTATTCAAAGGCGGTAAACTTTGTGTATGTATTATCGTAAAACATAACATTTTATTATACAATATTATTTCATAAATTGCAGCGCACGCCCTTGACATGTCAGTAAACACTTAAACAGGTGCTATGCAAAAAATATAATATTTAATATCAGCTGTCCGTATCGGAGTCGATAAGAAAGCGTGAACTTATTTTGAGTTATTATCGTGTATTAAAAATAAATAAAAATCAATCTTCGTAGTACGCTATTGTTGATTAAAATTTTTTCTTGGGGTTGCGATGGCAACAAGAACAGGGCAGCTATTTTCTAAAATACCAACTCGAAATCGAAGCTCACTCAAGTGAGATAGTTCACTTCGAAAGACCGATCTAGACTTTACAATTGGACACGAGCTTTGAAGGTGAAGTAATTCGATGATCGAGACAAATAAATCCCTTACCGAATACCAAATTAGCCTGAACAAGTAGTTTTTCTCACTGCCGCATTTTACACTGCAGCGCCACCTGTACTGTCGAGTTTTATAGAATAGGAATTTTGAAACTCATCGCGGATTCCGCTGTCGAGTTACAAACACATCCTTACAGAATAGCCTTGCAGTTTTTAATATCACTCGTCATCGTCACATATTTGTTTGACGTATCTTTTACTAGCGTTTTATCCGCGGCTTTATTCCGGATCATCGAATAATCTACCTGCGTGCTTCGTGAAATACCGTTGAGTAGTTTTTGCGTGAAACATCCTCAAACTTTCACATTTATAATATTAACAACACTGAGGTCTCACTGTGCTTGCGGCAGTGCTACCAAGTTATCTGTGAAATGGCAAAAATTGGAACTAATGCCGCGCCATTCATAAGTTCTTTGTGCTCATTCATTTGACATTTACTGCGTCTCGAATTGCGTCCATTGATTGGTCCAGTGCGTCCGACAGCGCCCTCCTCCAATTCACAGATAAGTTGGAGGCACTGGTACAGTGTCTTAAAAATATTTCATAAACAGAATCATCTATAATATAACATAAACAGGAAAGATTTGATTGTTTGTTTGCATTGAATAGGCTCCAAAATTACTGATCCGATTTGAAAAATTCTTTCACTGTTGGGAAGCTACACTATCCCCGGGTGACATAGGCTATATTATAGTATCAAAAAAAATTAGGGATCCTTAATACAACTACAATAATGTAACCCAAGGTGTAAAAAAATAAGAAAACCGAAGCAAAGCGAAGGCGGATACTCATATTACATATTTGAGTGAGATCTATCGCTATGCTTTTGTCAAAATTGACCCCTAGTTAAGTACCAAGCTATTTTACTGAACATATAGCACTGAATAGAAAAAGAAAAATAGAAGAATAAAGGATGTATTGTTTGTATGACTATCTTTGTCTTTACCGAGTCAGGGGTAGGTAACAATTCCGAAACATCAACTAGTGATATTTTGAAATCAATACTCAGTAATTAAGTTATTTAGAAATTTGAACACGCGTTAAGTAATTAAACTGTCAAGGCTCGAGTTGCGTAGGCGTCGAGATGTTATGTACGCTCGAGCCCTTATCATTTTGTTTAATTATAAGTAATTATACAAGCAGTAGCTCCAAATGAAACGTTACTTGCTTACAAGCAGGTTTATGAACCAATATAACGCGTAATGATTGTTTTAATCGTAGCGTAGGAAGATGTTAAATTGCTAAGTAATTTCACCCGTGACTTCGTGCGAGTATTTCCTGTCTGAGAGACGAGACAAACGAGAGAAAAACTTTTTTCTGCTTTGATTATCGAGGTTAAATCTTGTCGTATGTTGTAAACTGACCAGCTTACAGAGGGGAAACTTGATGGTAAGTAATCATGGCTTATTTATTTTTATCTGTCATGTACATAATATGTATTAGGTGTTAAGTCCGGTTTACACGTAGTAAGTAGTGAAGTAGATAACTAAATTTTAATTAAATTTTAAGTAAATTAATACGTGTATACAGACAATTTAGTAACTTTTTAGTTAAAATTTAGTTAACTACTTAAATACTTGATACATGTAAATTGATTAGGGTTAGATTGTCCATCACCGCAATATGGCGTGTTGAATTAAAATTTAAAATGCAATGTAGAAAGCGGAGTACAATACAGATGGTGCTAGACCAGAAAATTATGGTACTTGAAAAGTTACTTCTGATACCTGGGTTTTGGTCATGAGTTTTGATGAACATGTAGCCTAGTTGGTAGCGACCCTGCCTGCGAAGCGAGAGGTCCCGGGTTCGATTCCCGGCCGGGAGAGATATTTATGTGACAGATAATTATTTGTACTCGGGTGCAAGGTGTTATTGTGATGTGTTATATGTGTCGTCCATGTCACCCGCGACACAGGTATAAACCTACTGCAGGGGCATGAGTGTGTAAGCGCTTATTTATTGCAACAGTCGAATTTAAGTACCCATTCAACAGCTAACCGCGGTCAATATTACTTAACCTTGCTAATTGGATTCAATACTACTAACTAACCATTGGTCTTAGCAATTCTAATAAAACATTGTAATTAGAATAGCATTCAGAGAAATAAACTGAGAAAATACAATAATGAGTCTAATCTGCAGTCATTAATCAACCGAGCGCCATTATTGCTGATTATGTCAGATGACAGGATTGCCATGCAAATGTCTGTTGGTGGAGCGATAAGATCTCTCCGCGAGAGAACTTCCTGATTATAGTTATTGTTTAACAGTAATCGAGTTTTTGTGGAAAATAACTCGCGTCCCACTGTAGAGCCGTAGAGGTACATGCGTTAAGAATGTCAGTAGGGTTCGAAGTATCGATACTACTCAGTATCGAGTACTTGCAAGCATCACATTACGAGCTAAAAAAGGTCATCGGCACTCATTTCTCATTGTTGAGAAATAGAAGCCCAATGACCTTTTTTTTTCGTCCGAGCGCTGAACCGATACTAAAACCGTCTAAAAACTTGCATTGACAACACTGAAAAGTACTCAGTATTATAATAGTACTCGATACCGACGTTTCATATGAGTACTTGCGAGTGAGTAGACGACCCTGTAGCCTAGTTGGTAGCGACCCTGCCTGCGAAGCGAGGGGTCCCGGGTTCGATTCCCGGCCGGGGCAGATATTTATGTGACAGATAAATATTTGTACTCGGGTCATGGGTGTTATTGTGACGTGTTATATGTGTCGTCCATGCCACCCGCGACACAGGTGAAATCCTACTGCGGGGGTATGAAGTGTGTTAGCGTTAGCGTTTTATATTTAAAAAAAAAGAAAAAAAGTGAGTACCAGGTGAGAGTATCGAGTAGGTAGTAGGTACACAGTATCGAGTATCGCGAACAAAAGTATCGATACCTACTCAGTATCGAAAGTATCGTTCGAACTCTAAATGTCAGTGACGGTATCAAGGTACGCTACAAGTCTTCTATGCCTTTCGTTTCGTGGCTAAAAATCTTTTTAATGCACTCTTTTTACTATTTACAAAAATATTTTAGTTTCGTCAAATTATAATAATAGCTATAATGGTATTGATAAAATCCATATTTATAAACTCAAAAGTTCATATTTTTTAAATATATTGTAGAAACAACATGTTGAACTAGCTGACATACTTAATTCATATAAAATCATATATAAATCATATATAAAATCATATAAAAATTCATATATAAATCCAAATCTTTAAGCATATTCGCTTACTTACCAAACGCAATCTGTACCTACACAAAGTATCCGCTCCGCCCACGTGCACACTCTAGTTTTATTATCCATTCAAACTGAACAGTTATCAAACCCCTACGTTAAAGTTATCAAATCACTATTGTATTAATTAAATTAGAATGCTGTAATCTCGGCGTTATCGCTTAAATTCGCGGTAACACCTCGTCCATGGAGGTTGACGTGTTTACAAAATGGCTGCTATGCACCGTGACGTGTGACGAATGGACACACGCGCAATAGATCCGAGTACTTAGGGAATAGTAGTTGACGTATGCATGTGTTAAAGTACTGTTGAGGAGGTACAACACATCGGAGAAACGTAGGTCTCGCTTTATAACCTTGGGCTTCCGGAGTTGTGTACTACTGTGTTCAAAAAATAACGGGAAGTTTTAAATTTTGCCGATTTGGAGAGTCCGATTTTAAAATAACTTTTTTTTATTATGTTGCTTGTAAATGTATAAGGTACCTCGTGACTATAACCGATTGGTTATGATACTAAGTAAATAAAACAATAAAAACCACTACACGGATTTGACGAGTTTACAGTGATAACCTTTTGGAGTATCCTTTGTGGAAGTTACCAATAACTTGGATACGGTTAATTACACAACAATTAATTACATTAGGGGTCTCGAATAGCAAGGAATCTCAACCTCCTTAGTGGTTCCTTCTGATTATTATTGATAATGACGGTATTGTTGGCAGCCTAGCATACTAGCTAACCTTCATCTGCCCATATGCCATTTCGAAAAATCAAGAGTGTAGTGTAGTTATAGGAGAAATAGCTCTGCTTAGGGATTTGCGTAAAAGACGGACGTAATCCCAAGAACAAATTCAGTGAAGCACCCATAGTAATACCAACTCTCTATTTGTACAAGTACACACACCCACACATTGACACTTCACTGCTTCAATCGCGAATCAAAAATTACGCACACATGGTAAGCGGGCGGCCATTGCTATGCTTCACTCTCGATTAGACGAGGTTACGTCCGTCTTTTTTTCAGGTCCGTGATTGTCAATATTATTATTTTGTTGTTACTATTTTTAGTGCTTAGGGCATTGGAATAGGCTGCTCTAGGTAAAAGGTCTAAATTTTAATTATTTTGAAGAGACCAATTCATACTTTGTAAATTAGTGTCATCAATTTAGAGGAAAACAAGCAGTGTTAATCATTAAAACAAGTTAAACTGTGTTGGCAAGTTGCTGGCAGTAACTTTACGCTTCGGTTGAATGTTGCCAACGCTGGTGCTCCGTTCCATCTCAGTTTTGAAGTAATATTAATTGTAGTTGAATATGTCCTATTCATATCCTATTTCAGTTTTAGTTGTCTGTGAACTGCGTGTTCGTTGTTTTTTTTTGTAGTTTTGTAGTTGAATATGTATATGTACTATTCACGTCCTACTTCAGTTTTAGTTGTCTGTGAACTGCGTGTTCTTTGTTTTTTTTTGTAGTTGAATATGTATATGTACTATTCACCTCCTATTTCAGTTTTAGTTGTCTGTGAACTGCGTGTTCTTTGTTTTTTTTTTGTAGTTGAATATGTATATGTACTATTCACCTCCTATTTCAGTTTTAGATGTCTGTGAACTGTTTGTTTTCTTTGAAAAAGAAAGTACTTAATACCTGTAATTTTTTAAAATAAAGTACCTATTTCATATAATAAAAACTGAATTAAAAACCCCACTAAGTAAGTATTATAGCTAGTGGTCCCTGTTGACATAACTATCCGCATAGAAACAGAGTTCCAGCCGCAGTGGTTCAAAAGGGCAGAAGTTAGTAGAATCGTATAGAAGTTGCAGAAATCGATTCGGCTTTACACCATCGAAGCGCTCATTGCCCGGCGGCTTGCGTCGATCCTATGTGATCGACAAAGTTAAGCAACAGCGGGCGCGGTCGGTAGTTGGATGGGTGACCGGTGGCAAAAATTGCTTGAGCGTTTCCGTACTTCAGAGGGCACATAAAGCCGTCGGTCCCGGTTGTTATCATAAGATAACAGTCGTTAAGCCATGTCGGAGGCCATCGGGCGGTTTGAAAACTTTCAACACTCGGGTTGGTCACTAACCCCTCCACCAATCCGCACTGGAGCAGCGTGGTAGAGTATGCTCTAGGCCTCCTCAAGAGGAGAGACCCATGCCCAGTAGTGGGCCATTAATGTGTTGAAGCCATTGCAACATCGATACATTAATGTATCGTTTTGCATCGGCGGCGGATTGGTTCCACTGTACGTTGCAAAATTAGAAAATTATCGTACGCTGTCCGTTATCGCATAATGATTGGGCTGTGGTACGACCACTGGCGAGGAACTACCATCTACCATCGACCATCGGATCTACAGAGATCGTAGTCTATACTACGACGCTGGACCGGGACACTTGAGAGTTTGCATTGCAATAGGCATAATGACAGTAAGTAAAAATCACTAAAATTATGTATTTATTTAATGAAACCCTAATAGTGGATTACAAAATACGCATTTATTGTATTATTATGAGCGAGATTAATAATTTTTTGATAAAATAAAACTACAAAATACGGCAATCCGCCATGATGTGTTGAACGCCAATCAGTCACGCCTCAGTAAACAAGTCGTATTGGGGCGGCTTAGAATACTAACCCCAATCCCACGCCGGATGGGTGTCGTAAGAGGCGACCGGCCCGCTGGTGGTAGGGCCCATTGGAGTGATTATATTGGCAAAATTGATTTTAATTTGTTAATTAATACCATTATTACTATTATTATTTTTCCATGGGGTTCACCTGGATAGCTACAACCCTTGAGCATGAGTCAGCTGCCAAACGACTCGTTGTGTTTCGGCTGGGGGCTTGAGAGCCAGTTCTTTTTTTCTTTTTCTCTCTTTATTGGCCGGCAACGCATCAGTGATGCCCTTGGTGTTGCTGATGTCCATGGGCGACGATAGCCACTTATCATCAGGTGGAGCGTCAGTGTGAAACATTTCATGAAAGCCGATCTGTAAAAAAGAGGTAGATATGTCACTAGCGCGCCGACGATGAAGAGCGTAAGAACAGGCAATTGACCGTTCTGCTCGTAGTCGCTCTGTCAATACAAGACGAGACGCAGGCTTTTGTTGTTGTCAGAAGTGCTTGACATTTGACATACAGCGTTAAAATGCCTTCGTGTATAATACCAATGTGATTGGTGTAGTGAAACAGATGATAAACGTGTGTATGTTGTAGCTGTTTTCGGAACAGATTTTTTGGTTGATTTGTACTGGTATAACGTATCTATATTTTAAGTATCATTTGGGTGCAATAGATTTTGTACAAAATTGCTGCGTTTGGCTGCATGTGTTTTAATCGGTTGAGTAGGATTTCGTAGTCGATTCAGTTGCGGTTTGATTTGCAACTTAATAGCTTGCCGTAACGAGTGGCAAGCTAGTGGATATTCGCGTGATTCAGGTGCCAAACCACTTTCACAGTTGAACCTAGCATAGCTTATCAATCGTTCAGTGGGTCAGTTTAGATTTACAGTTACTCGAAAGGGTCGTTAAAATGCAAATAATTCGGCTTTAATATGCAAAATGCCTGTCGGCGTTCGCTTTATAATTCCAACAAGTTGTCGCGACGTAATGGGAATGTTATTGATTTCTACAACTGTTACAAGTAGTACTAAACCAGGTACCAATTTGTAGTAAATAGTAGGACTAAATTGGTCAGAACAAGTACTAGTTATTAAATATGTTGCTTCAGCTTTAAAATTGCACTACATCGCAGATATGCTGAGCGAAATGTTTTTTCATTAATCGTTGAGATTTGTACATTGCTTCGATTTCATTGAAATATTTGATTTATTTCGTTATTAACAGGTAATCGAACAGTATTTATGTTTCCTTAGCAAATACCGTGACAAAAGTAATTTATTATTTAATTATGGATAACCCACGCTTCGAAGAAATCGCTTGTAATGAAGGGGCAAGATAAAAAGTATTTACGAAACTCCAAACTTATCTAATCCATCCATCCATCCATCCATCCATCCATCCATCCATCCATCCATCCATCAGCCCTTAGAGGTCCACTGGTGGACATAGGCCTCCCCTAACGCTACTCTGACCGGTCCTGAGCCTTCTGAATCCAGCGGATGCCCGCTGTCTTCTTCAGGTCGTCAGTCCACCTGGTCGGGGGGCGTCCTACCTATCTAATATAAGAATCTAATACTGACAACACAATCTAATACAACATAAGGCTTGCGAGAAAAGTTGCTAGAGTTTCATAGAGGTACATGAATGCAAGCAAAATTAGACAGAAAACCAAGAAACCAAGTTATCTGTGAATTGAAGGAGGTCCAATCGTCATTGGACGCAATTCGAGACGTAGTAAATGACAAATGAATGAGCACAAAGAACTTAGGAATGACGCAGCATTAGTTCCAATTTTCGCCATTTCACAGATAAGTTGGTGGCACTGTACCACGCATATGCACTCTCTAGTTTAAATAACAGATAATATAAACTACTATCTGACAATCAATATGGATTTAGATCAGGTCGCTCTGCAGAAGATGCAGTCCTAGAATTTTCTAACTTTCTTGTAAATAAGATTGATGAAAAGAAAAAATGTATGACCATAGCTCTTGACTTAGCTAAAGCGTTTGACACAGTTTCTGTCCGACGGCTAATTGATAAATTACAAAGATTAGGCATTAGAGGTACTCCACTAGTACTATTGTCAGATTACTTAAAAAATAGAACACAGCGTGTAAAAATTGGAGAACACACTAGTGAAGAGTCAATCATAGAGTATGGAGTCCCACAAGGTAGTATATTGGGCCCTACCTTATTTCTTTGCTATATTAATGAACTATGTGAGCTAAAATTACAAAACTGTCGTATAGCTTCATATGCAGACGATACAACACTAACCTTTTTTGCTGACTCTTGGGATGAACTTTTTCACGTAGCGCAAGCAGGCTTTAACAAAGTATGCCACTGGTTGGCATATAGTTCTCTGACACTTAATAATAATAAAACTAATTATATCATTTTTGATATTCAGACTAGAAATACTATAAACAAAAATATAATAGCACATAAATGTTCTTTTCCCCCAAAATCAATTTGTAATTGTCCACAAATTACAAGAACTGATCATATAAAATATTTAGGTATATACTGGACAAAAACCTAAACTTTAAAAAGCATATTCACTCAGTATCTCAGAGAGTTCGTAAACTAGGTTTCATTTTTAAACAACTCAGCAATATTGCAGACAACAAAACCATACAAATGGTATATGATTCTCTAGTCCAATCCATTATTAGCTACTGTATAACTACCTGGGGTGGTGCGAGTAAATCTATCCTGATAGAACTAGAAAGAGCGCAAAGAATGATACTCAAAATAATTTTATCTAAACCTCGTCGTTTCTCCACTACACAACTGTATCAAGAAGCAAAGGTACTCACAGTACGCCAGTTATACATATTGCGAATTTCACTTCAAAAACATTCCTCAATATCTCAAACGACTATTAGAGATGCTGCCAACACTAGACGACATTATGCAGTATGTGAGACAATGCAAGTAAAAACAAAATTTGCTCAAAAATTATTTAATTATAGAAGTGGAACAGTATATAACAATTTAAACAAATCGTTACAGTTAGTGAATCACAGCAAACATGTATGTAAAGGATTAATAACTAAATGGCTTCTAAGTTTGGATTACTCAAATACGGAAAAATATTTAACAAAACGACCTAATATTAATAAATAGTATATATAGTATAAATATGATAAATAATATGTAATAATAATAATAAACACTCATGGATATACAAAACACACTACTCTAGTAATAAACCATAACTTCTTTTCTTTTTTCAGTAAAGTGGCACCCATATACACTCATTTACACAAACACACGCTAGTACGCATGCACACACACACAACATCACCCCACTCATGTACACACACACACATGCATTCACACAAAAAAAAATCTTAACACATACATACGCTCACACTTGTAATTTTGTAGAAGATAATTTAAAAACTTTACTTTGTTACTATCTAAAAAACTTTGTAACCTTAAATTTAATTTTAAAGCTTTTGTAGCATCAATAATATGTAAGTTTGGAGAAGATAATTTAAAAACTGTAAACTATGTTACTACCTAAAAAACTTTGTAACTTTAAATTTAATTTTAAAAACTTTTGTATAATCAATTTATGTAAGTTTGGAGAAGATAATTTAAAAACTGTTAACTATTGTTACTAACAAAAAACTTTGTAACTTTATATTTAATTTTAAAAACTTTTGTATCATCAAACTTAATTTAAAAGAAAAAAAAAACTTATGTAACTCTAAGTTTAACTTGAAAATAGATGTGATCATACTCTTACAACTTTATTGGGAGGGGGACCTGGTGTGCTATATTACAGGCTCCGGCTTAGTTTAGGCACCAGATCTCCCACAAATTGTAAAATCTGTTCTATGTTAAGAGAAAATTGTAACAATTAACAATTTGTGGAGATAAATAAAAACTATTATTATTATTATATATTTTAAAGTACCCTTATCAAAAATAACTGACGGAGACAACCGCGAATTTTTAAATAATTTTAACTGTTGGGAAGACTTAATGTGCCAACAATTTTCTTTCACATTACGCTTAGCGACTGCACGTAGCTATTTCTCTAACAAACATAACATTTGACTTGACTCGGCATCCAGTGTGCATGAGATAGGTATATGGCCAGATAGCTATACCGTGACCATACACGATTAGTCCATTGAAATGTTACATTTTTTAGGCCTTACCTTGCGTTTTTTAGAGGACGCAATTTTATTTTTTTGATGTGTAGGGGGGGGGGGGGGGGTCAGTGTAATGCTAAAACCAAGTTTGTGGGGTCGCCACCCTTGTCCCACGGCCGCCATCTTGAAAATAGGGGTTGAAATGGTTTTTACGATATATCTCTTAAACTATTTATTTGATAAAAAAAAATTGTTAACATTTTTTGTTGCAAATTAAATTCTCTACAACTTTGGTCCAGTAACTAAGTGTGGCGACCCAACAAAATTGGTTTTAGCTTTACACTGACCCCCCCTACACATCAAAAAAATAAAATTGCGTCCTCTAAAAAACGCAACCCCAAATGTAACTTTTCAATGGACTAGATCAAGTTTACTGGATGCCGCGTAAAGTCAAACTGCAGACTTGATAAGTATACTTGATCGTGTATGGCCTCCATTAGATTTCTGACAAAAATTAATGGCATATGACCTGATGATCCGAACCAAAGCTCTGCGGACTAATCTAAACTAATGGCTCTTTTCAGGGAACAAAAGTGGTATTACTAAGTAATTACTGCACTATACTATACGTCTATACCCACGTTTATTTATTACGTGTATTCTCTGAGGTTTTAATAAAACTAAAATTATTATTTGGAATATTTGAAAAAAGGGTGCGTATACTTATGTACGCGCGTGAGAAGTTATACTTCTTTGACATAATGAAATAAATATTTAATTTAATAACGTGTATCAGTTTTAATTATCTTTCAAAAACTATTTTTGTACTAAATAAAAATAATAAAATATTACTTATGTACTACCTATGTTTACACAAGTACAAACTAGATGGTTTTGTTCATGAACCTGAATCACGCTGTTGATTGAGACTCTGTGAGATTTGTATAAGTAATAATATTAAATTTTAAAAGAGGTAAAGATTATAAGAAGCTAGGGCCATCTATCCAGTGCTTTCATAATTCATACCACCTCCATGGTAGCGCAAACGTTTAACGCAACCTTTTTGCAAATCGCATAAGAAGTATAATTTCAAATAAAGTATTATATATCAGTTTAGTAGTAGACTACTAGCTTTTTTTATTTATTTAAGAAAAAAAATGAGAATGCACGATGCGCCATTCTCGGAATTTTACTCTCTATTTCTTCGTTCTGGGATTCAAACTTTACGCTTCAAAATATTTGTTCCCCTTGCTGCGTAAACGATCTACTATTTTATTGATAGATCTAAGGTTAGGTCAATAGCTAACAAACAGAACATAATTCTTGACAAAAAATAACCGACTTCAAAATTAGGGATAACTTAAAAACTACTCGTCAGATCTCGCTCAAATTTAAGTAAGACCACATGATAAGCACCACCTTTCGATTAAAAAAAGCGGCCAAGTGCGAGTCAGACTCGCCCATGAAGGGTTCCGTAGCAGCAAATAACATAATATAAAAGTTCTTGTTGTTTGATGTAACTTTGATCAATGTTTTTTGCGGTTTACTATTTATGACGTATTAAAAAACTACTTACTAGATCTCATTCAAACCAATTTTCGTTGGACGTTTGCATGGTAATGTACATCATATATTTTTTTTAGTTTTATCATTCTCTTATTTTAGAAGTTACAGGGGGGGGGACACACATTTTACCACTTTGGAAGTGTCTCTCGCGCAAACTATTCAGTTTAGAAAAAAATGATATTAGGAACCTCAATATCATTTTTGAAGACCTATCCATAGATACCCCACACGTATGGGTTTGATGAAAAAAACATTTTTGAGTTTCAGTTCTAAGTATGGGGAACCCCCAAAATTTATTGTTTTTTTTTATTTTTGTGTAAAAATCTTAATGCGGTTCACAGAATACATCTACTTACCAAGTTTCAACAGTATAGCTCTTATAGTTTCGGAAAAAAGTGGCTGTGACATACGGACGGACAGACAGACAGACAGACATGACGAATCTATAAGGGTTCCGTTTTTTTCCATTCGGCTACGGAACCCTAAAAAAGAATCATCAAAATCTGTTCACCCTGTCGAAAGTTCTGAGGTAAGAAACAAAAAAATAAAAAATGCAGTCGAATTGAATACCTCCTCCTTTTTTGAAGTCGGTTAAAAATACAAGAAAATCACTTGACAAACTAAGGATAAAATGAGGTACTACTGTTATATTTAGCCGATTACGTTAATGGCAGATTTATAGTAAACTGTATTGACCACAATATAAAATACAGTATTATGTAACCGACTAGTATAATAGCATGTAATGACAAACTGAATATTACCTGCTATACACACAATACGCTCCATGATAAGCCCATTATTATGAAACACTTTTATGAACGGATATGTGCTTTTAAAATTTTCCTGTAGGTGTGACTGATTCCATATCATCCCGTGATTGTTGGCTATAGTGTGACCGAAATACGATTGGGGATTATATTAGATAACTGAGTTGATATCTTTGAGATTATTCCCGGAAATTCTAGTGTTTTCATCAAAACAACAGGGCCATGGAATAGGAGCTGTGTTGAGCTACTACAGTAGGAAATACGAGTACGTCTGTGTGTCAGTGAATATAACAACAGTATAATCGCGACTCAATTCACATGCAATAAAAAAAAATCGTGGATAAATGGAAAGAATCACGTTAAAATCATAACAAAGATATACTACCTGCGTATTCAACATGAAAAACCAAATTTTATTTTTTAAAACCCTAAAGTTTAAAGTATTTTATATTAATATTAATTAGGTACAGCTATTAAATTAGAATAAAAAAAAACTAATTGAAGTAATATTAACAAAAAATAAAATACTATAACTTACACTATAAAAAAAAGATATTAACTACAGTAAGTACTATATTAAATAACGAAAAAGCGGCGAAGTGCGAGTCGGACTCGCCCATGAAGGGTTCCGTAGCAGCAAGTAACATAATATAAAAGTTCTTGTAGTTCGTTGTAACTTTGATCAATGTTTTAGGGGGTTTATGATTTATGACGTATTAAAAAAAACTACTTACTAGATCTCATTCAAACCAATTTTCATTGGAAGTTTGTATGGTAATATACATCACATATTTTTTTTTAGTTTTATCATTCTCTTATTTTAGAAGTTACAGGGGGGGGACACACATTTTACCACTTTCGAAGTGTCTCTCGCGCAAACTATTCAGTTTAGAAAAATATGATATTAGAAACCTCAATATCATTTATGAAGACATTAGATACCCCACACGTATGGGTTTGATGAAAAAAACATTTTTGAGTTTCAGTTCTAAGTATGGGGAACCCCCAAAATTTATTGTTTTTTTTTTCTATTTTTGTGTGAAAATCTTAATGCGGTTCACAGAATACATCTACTTACCAAGTTTTATTAGTATAGCTCTTAAAGTTTCGGAAAAAAGTGGCTGTGACATACGGACGGACAGACAGACAGACAGACAGACATGACGAATCCATAAGGGTTCCGTTTTTTGCCATTCGGCTACGGAACCCTAAAAAGTATATTTACAAGAGATAAATGTTATCCAAAATCACTTTAAATAATAAAATTGTAATTTTTTCTCCGTAAAGAGCGATGGAAGTCGCGTTCAGAAGCCAGTGCGAATTGAATAGGTTGTTTAATTATTTGTAATTACTGTTCGATTCAGTCAGCGTTTAATTATAAAATTGTTACTTGATTGAGCTCAGCAACGCAACAAACTGACCTATTCACACACTTGTAGCTCGTTCGGTAATTCTGCAAGAGTGTGTTTGCCACAACAATTGTGAGTACTTAACCAGGTACATAGCAACGTTATAAAAATGCGGTAAAATTAATTGCTAGCCTTCACCCGCGATTTCGTATAAGCGAACATCAGAAATGAGTCCAGAAATCCGTCTAAACACATGGATTTTAGATTATTTTGCAAAAAATAAATCTATTTTTCTCGTTCGAGAACTCTGCTAAATTAGGTAGGTACATATAGTGTAGCCTGTAAGGTATTTCGATCAACTCTTCTATGTTTAACTTTAGTCAGCTTAGATATCTTCAACAGAAAGTGTTGTGCCACGGGATGAATTTTCAAAATTTCCTAAGTGCTCCCCCATACTGTAAAGAAGTACTTTAATGTTTCTAAGTCACATAGACCGTGCTTTGTGTGTCAACCAGTAACAATTAGCATACAAAGTCTAGCTGACCCGGCGAACTTCGTATCGCCTAACAAACTTTTTTTTCTAAAATAAAAGTAGCCTAAGTTACTCTTTGTTACATCAGCTATCTGCCAGTGAAAGTCCCGTCAAAATCGGTCCAGCCAATCAAGAGATTAGCCGGAACAAACAGACAGACACTCCAATGTTATTTATTTGTATAGATTAATTTATCATTCCAACCTTAAATCGCCCCACTGTTTATTTAGGATCAGCGACCTTTAATAGGGGTTTAAGGCTGTAAGACTGTTTTTTCTCACGCTGACTTCATACGTCCACGCCTCCAAAAACATTATAATGGAAAACTCACAGGTATGCTTTCTCTTTTTATTCTCCTCAACCACGGTGAAGAGAATGTAATTTATAAAAGTACTACGTAAAATTATTACATGGATTGGACATGCTACATTACGTATATTTGAATTTGTCTTTCCGTCGCATCTTTGCAACCACTGGGTTTAAATCGATAATATGCTTTCATCGTTTCCAAACCGTTCTTGCATGTGTGCTAACCGCTCAGTGCATTCATACTGGAATCGTGTTTGTGTGCATTTAAACTTGATGAATGGCAAATGGAGGCAGACGGGAAGACAGGATGAATGAAATGACGTAGTACCCCGGTGTTTGGCACGCGGCCAAATAGGGTGCACACCCCCAATAGGGTCACGGCCAACTTGAGTTCACTTTGGCCTGCCTTTGGTGTTATTGACCTTATTTGTTTAGTTATAAAGTTAATAACAACATAACATAAGTTATTCTATTCTGTTCTAATTCAGCGTTATCTTATTTAATTTTTAACCGCCGACGAAAAAAGAGGGGTGTTATAAGTTTGACGTGTCAGTCTATATGTGTATCTGTATGTCTGTCTGTGGCATCGTAGCTCCCAAACGGATGATATAATTTTGATCTAGTTTTTTTTTGTATGAAAGGTGACTTAATCGAGAGTGTTTTTAGCTAAGTTTGGTGTAAATCAAACTGGCGGAGGTCTTCTAAATTTTAATTTAAGATTACACAAGCTTTTAACTTGCAGTGTTTGCAAGCTTGTTGGTTTTTACTTTTTAGTATGTTTTACGTCATATCGAGCAATGAATTAGAACTGCTTTTTCTTTAGGAGTTGAAATTTTGCCATCTACTTTAGTTCTGATGATAATGCATTTTTACATACTAAGTGTGTTGGTTCCAGATACTTGAACGGTTTAAACTTTAACGGTTACATTAAAACATACATGGATAATTATGTGTTTTCAATTATGATCGTTCTAATATATTTCCATCTTATCCTGACTTCCGAACCTCCAAGGGTGGCTTTAGACAGAGGAATTTCTCAACGGTAAATTTGTTGTCTTTTTTTAGTTCACTATAAAATCTTTCCTCATGGACGTTTCAGTAACTTTTAATGCAGTTATTGAGGTCTAAATAATTGCCATTTAAAATATCCCATATTCTCTCGTCGTACTTGACTTGTCCTAATACGTCTCGTTGTCACCAAATATGATCATCAAAATGGCTCCAAATTAAGCGCTGAAAGGCAATAGTCTCTTCTCATAATTAAGAGACTAGAGCGTATTTTACCACGCCATGTAGGATGTTGTTATGTCGCACGAAGGCCAGCAATACGTTACGTTTATTATCTGAAGCCAGTAAATTTTACAGATTATTATACACAGCCTACAAAATGCGAGAGAAGTTCAAGTAACCTACTGAAGGCAAATGAGGTCACAAATGTTGTGGAAGATCACTTGTTGCACCTGGCTCCTCGCCAACCACTTGGAATATACTTTTATTGAAGCTGGAATTCCGTTCATTCATTCACCTCAGCTCTCGCATTCATTCATCTCTATCTGCCCATTCAGTTATTCAAAGTCAGGTCTGTTCGAGTGCCGAGCAACCTCGAACGGTTGTGGTCATTGGCATTTATGAATTAGGTTTTGGCAAAATATTCATAGGGACCGGTTATTTATCGATGTCCTACGTCTTGTATGAATCATTTAACGGCCCATTTAGGTAACTAAGTTGAAAAGATGGTAGTTAGCATACATTTCTTTAGTACTTCTGTTAAAATCGATGACTCATAAGAAGTTTCTACCCTCAGATTGACTTAGTTTTCTATGAATGAACAAATGAAAGCTTCTTTAACTATCTCCGCTAGGGCCAACAGCAACTACCCATTCGAGAAAAAAAGGTAAGTGGCACAGATTACCCCCAATGGCCCCAATACATATCGCATACAGGGCAACTGACGAGCGCCAACACGTACATTTGCATGTTCACGACACTAGTGTCGACGAATACTGACCCGTCAAGTCCAAGTATGAATTATAAATACCCAATCACAGCGTATATTTTGTCCCCCGCAAGTCGCGCCTTCCGCCAAATTTTGTGAGTTCAAACACTAACGCCCCAACTCAGAGTCACTAACGTTAACTAACCGTTAGTGACTCTGAGTTGGGGCGTAAGAAAATTTCACTTATGCGGTATCTATTGGGGGTAATTTGTGGTAAGTGGTCACCACCACTCATAAGAAGAGAAAAGTAAGAAAGAACTGGCTCTCAAACTAGCAGCCAGAAAATCTTTTGGCGGCTGAATCAGTTTAGGAGAAAATACAAAGAAAATTCTGAGGGCAATTAATAAAGACTTACTGTAGATCCCTTTAACAAGCCTCTTCGCCGTTTCAAGTCATTAAATCATTTACTCCTTTAATTTAATCTTAAACAACAACACGACTCGAGTGCTCACTTTATTGCATAATAAAACCTTTCCTCTTTGAAATATAAGGTGAAGATAAACTGTGAATGCGGATTTCTTGGCGGCTAACAATTTGATCTGCATTTGGATAAGGTCTGAACAGTTGTATTAGCTCACCAGGGCGCATTCTGTGATCCTTATGCGAAAGGAAATAAGATCCAAAACAGATGGAAAACCATTGCAGCAATGCAAATATAAAGAAGTAAACAAATTCTCACTGAAGTCTTTTCACGTCCGATTGTAGTTGCTCTTGTGGCGTAATGCCAATTACTCGAGCAATAAATAAACTACTTTATTACTATGACATAAGAAACAGGTTGGGGTGAATGCAGTCTAGCGATTTAATTTTGCTCTTTGTCTGTGTACGAAATGGCGTAATTGTAACTTTGTTTTTATCTTATTTTGCGATATATGGTATTTATTTGCAAACTTCACAGGATTAAGTAAGCATCGTATTTCGGTAAGGTGTTCTAACTACCAGCGTTGACAAGGTCGTTTCATATCAGTCGAATTAGACAAATATTCATAACTGACCTACAGACCGGTTGTAACTGTAGTTAGTTCTTAACCAGCGATTATCTGCGCTGCGCTTGCATTATATTGCCTTTTTCCAAGCATGGTCTGGATTCATTAGAATGGCAAATTCTGGACGCTGACTTAATGTAAGAAACGTGAAAGGGGGGTTAAAGGGGAGTTAACTAGGGATTAAATCTTCTCCAGACCTAAGCCGTCTGTTCAGGTCCTCATTTCTGTTAGTACCAGTTATCTTGTTTTTTGGCTACCATAACTTCCAATTAGGTTGACCACTAACTTTAAATATAATTTTTATCTTATTTCTTGGCCTACAACATATATTATAATGTAAAAAGAGGTCACTAGCGCGCCGACGATGAAGAGCGTAAGAACAGGCAATTGACCGTTCTGCTCATAGTCGCTCTGTCAATATAGGACGATATGCACGCTTTTGTTGTTGTCAGAAATGCTTGACATTTGACATACAGCGTTAAAATGTCTTCGTGTGTTATACCAATGTGATTGGTGTAGTGAAGCAAAAGATAAACGTGTGTGTGTAATAGCTCTTTTCGGAACACATTTTTTGGTTGATATGTAAAGACATCTATATTTTTTTAAATATCATTGATCGGTGATGGCTTTGGTGTTACAGATATGTATGGTGATTGCTCACATCACTATCACGTCTCGTCTGCTTGTTTGTCGGTTATTCGCATAAAAATAGTTCGTACTGGAGCAATATTTAATAATAAACTCTCGAAAGGCCTAGACTTATTTTAATGAGTTTTAAAAATAAATACAGGTGACTTGACTCCGGGAGTATATTTATATTAGTTTCTTTCTTTTTACAACCTACCATACAAACCCTGCATTGTACCTACCTCTACCCTAGAAAACCTACGTACTATAAAACGTTCATTATATGTAATAAAGAATACTACAAGAATATAGATACGTTATACCCTTAAAAATCAACCAAAAAATCTGTTCCGAAAAGAGCTGCAACACACACACGTTTATCTTTTGTTTCACTACACCAATCACATTGGTATAATACACCACGGACGTAAAAAAAAGACGGACGTAATCGCAAGAACAAATTCAGTGAAGCACCCATAGGAATACCAACTCTGTATTCGTACAAGTACACACACCCACACATTGACACCATACGGCTACGACATTGACACCATCGCGAATCAAAAATTACGCACACATGGTAAGCGAGCTGTCAGCTGTCAGCTTCACTCTCGATTATACAAGGTTACGTCTGTTCTTTTTTTTTATGTCCGTGTAATACACGAAGGAATTTTAACGCTGTATGTCAAATGTCAAGCACTTCTGACAACAACAAAAGCGTGCGTATCGTCTTGTATTGACAGAGCGACTACGAGCAGAACGGTCAATTGCCTGTTCTTACGCTCTACAACGTAGGCGCGCTAGTGATATATATATCTACATTGACTACAAGTATTTCATTTATAACGTTGGTGGCAAATTGTCGCATCGTGATTTCACGAATCGGAGAAAGTTTTCTAAACACCCCTGTTACTGGTAATTGTTATAGACATCCGATAAAATTTTCACACAATCTGCGGAATGCTTTCATCTCGCTCTAACAGAGCTAACATATGCCCCATCCCCCTTACACGCACAGCAACAGGTCGTACCATATTATTCCAGTGACCCGGTTATCATGTCAAGGGCACTTTTCAAGCAACAAGTATGTCTCCCTGATCTGTGCGTCCTTGTCGTTTGCTTTCAGCTAGAATGGGAGGGGGATATTACAATTATTTGCCCACATAGGTTTATTTGGCTGTTTTCAACAAAATTGTGATTGCATGCTCTCTGGTTTCTATATTATTACCCAGTCGGTTTAGTAGATGAGTTACTAGAGGATGTGTGAGAAATGATGAGAGAGGTTATGTAAGTTTTATCGGTCAAAAAGATAATCGGTGAACAGGTCACTCTATGTTCGGTTTACACGTATTAAGTAATTAAGTAGATAACTAAATTTTAACAAAAAAATTACTAAATTGTCTGTTTACACGTATTAATTTACTTAAAATTTAGTTATCTACTTAACTACTTAATACGTGTAAACCGGACTTTAGGAGAATGTTACGATTGTACTCACTAGGTTAGATTCATAGCAGATCAGAGTAAGTAAGCGTCTTAAGAGTGGAATATTTAAACGTGATAATCTAAATTTTACTAACAAAAAATAACCGACTTCAAAGTTACTCAAAAACTACTTGTCAGATCTCGTCCAAATTTATGTGGGACCACATGACAAGCACCGATTAAAAAAAAAATCATTGAAATCGGTTGGCGTGATATTGAGTTACTCGTCAATTTGTCGCGCACATCTTAACATAAATTTACGACTTATGTGGTTTTCTCATGGATGCCATTGTTAGATCTCAATAAAATTTATGTGGAACCACATGACAGCCACCAGCTTTCGATTAAAACAACAATCATCAAAATCGGTTCGCCCAGTCCAAAGTTCTGAGGTAACAAACATAAAAAAAATACAGTCGAATTGAGAACCTCCTCCTTTTTTTGAAGTCGGTTAAAAACAAAAGCCATCAAAAACAAAACTTGTAAAAAAAACCAAGTCTCGCAACTCAGTTCTTCTACCGTAAAAAGTTGTGAGATCCATGTAATACCAAGTCGGTTAATTTATTCAGTTCCAACTTAAGGGTCCTTCTGTCTTAAGTTATCACGTAATTAGCTAACCTAACAAGTAACAACATCTTATAGTGACTATATTATCAATATTAAAAATCTTTTATGTTTTAAATAAATAGATCGACTTGGCCATATTATATTAAATTTGATTGTTTAGTGCGATTGCCAAGTCAATCTATTTATTTAAAACATAAAAGATTTTTAATATTGATAATATAGTCACTATAAGATGTTGTTACTTGTTAGGTTAGCTAATTACGTGATAACTTAAGACAGAAGGACCCTTAAGTTGGAACTGAATAAATTAACCGACTTGGTATTACATGGATCTCACAACTTTTTACGGTAGAAGAACTGAGTTGCGAGACTTGGTTTTTTTTACAAGTTTTGTTTTTGATGGGCATCTCATTTCTTTTTGTAGATAGTTCTACTTTTTTTCCTTTTACAAGTTACCTTTGAACATAATTATATCTAGGTACCTATCTACACCTATTATTCCATTATCTATACTATAATATATAAAGAGGAAAGATTTGATTTTTTGTTTGCATTGAATAGGCTCCGAAACTACCGAACCGATTTGAAAAATTCTTTCACTGTTGGGAAGCTACACTATCCCCGAGTAACATAGGCTATATTATATTTTCAAAAAAATTAGGGATCCTTAATAAAACTCCAATAATGTAACCAAAGGTGTAAAAAAATAAGAAAACCGAAGCAAAGCGAGGGCGGTTACTCGTATTATATACAGGTACACTGATTCATTCACTGCAAATGTTACTTTGTTATACAGGTACAGTAATTCATTAACTGCAAAAGTAACTTTGTAATCCTATATATTTATATGGGATTACAAAGTTATTTATGCAGTTGATGTATCTAGAAAACTAGACCGAAATTGCAAAATATTTTAGTTTTTCCTTGATCTATACACTAAACACTAATTGTGTTCCAAATTTGAAGCTTCTATGTCTGCTAGAAGTGCCTTAGAGTTTTGATGATCGGTCAGTCAGTCAGTGAGTGACGAAATTAAGAAACTTTGACTAGTTATAATTCTTAAACTACTGGTTCAAATTGAATGAAATTTGAAATATAACGTGTTTATACAATGCCTGCTTGGTTATTAAAAATTCAGGCTCCCATCTTTATCCACAACGAAGTTATAGGGGGTCGAAAATGGCCTGAATTGCTTCGAGAAAAGGATGGTACGGCCGTGCCGCTTTTTTGCTCGACTTGGCGGGGGCACTGCCGTGCCCCCAGATACAGTCGAATTGAGAACCTCCTCCTCTTTTTGAAGTCGGTTAAAAACAAAATACAGTCGAATTGAGAACCTCCTCCTTTTTTTGAAGTCGGTTAAAAACAAAATACAGTCGAATTGAGAACCTCCTCCTTTTTTTGAAGTCGGTTAAAAACAAAATACAGTCGAATTGAGAACCTCCTCCTTTTTTTGAAGTCGGTTAAAAAAAAATACAGTCGAATTGAGAACCTCCTCCTTTTTTTGAAGTCGGTTAAAAACAAAATACAGTCGAATTGAGAACCTCCTCCTTTTTTTGAAGTCGGTTAAAAACAAAATACAGTCGAATTGAGAACCTCCTCCTTTTTTTGAAGTCGGTTAAAAATGCAACAACATGTTACAAATTTAATATCCTTACATCACATCGTCTTTTTAGGTATATCTAAAAACTCAGTACATTTCCTTGTTGTTTCCTTGTTCAGGGGACCGGGAACCGGTAACAGATTGTTTATATTAGAAAAAATACACTACACGATATAAGGAAGGGAGTAAGTCAGCCGTCAAATAAACAAAGAAAAATGAATAAGGACTTATAATTTACGAGTAGCCGCCCTCGCTTTGCTTCGGTTTTCTTATTTTTTTACACCTAGGGTTACATTATTGGAGTTTTATTAAGGATCCCTAATTTTTTTTTAAATATAATATAGCCTATGTTACTCGGGGATAGTGTAGCTTCCCAACAGTGAATGAATTTTTCAAATCGGTTCAGTAGTTTCGGAGCCTATTCAATGCAAACAAAAAATCAAATCTTTCCTCTTTATATATTAGTATAGATGTTCCCATTTTCACGCTTCGCTGAAATTATCAGGCGAGCGTAGTGTTAGGGTATTCTATGATATCGACGTGGGCGACTGGGCGTGGCTAATACCATTCCTGGTGAGTTCATGTTTTGACCAAATAGCAGTCTTCTGAAGGTTGGCCACTAACCCCTCCAGCAATCCGCACTGGAGTTGCGTGGAGGAGTATGCTCTAGGTCTCCTCGAGAGGAGAGACCCGTGCCCAGTAGTGGGCCATTAATGGGTTGAAGCTTGGCTTCAACTTCAGGCAAGCCATCTTGTATGTAAAATTTTTTATTGCCTCATATCTTCCAAACTGCTGAACGGACTTATATAATTAAGATATCCGTTACACTCGTCTTGATGACCCAAGTGTTCTCAGATAAGTGAAATTAAAAAAAAACAAATATGGTGGCTGTGGCATACCAGTGTTTGAAGTATCAAAAAATAAAATTAAATAGAATAATGCAATAGCTTTTTTGATGGCAGGCGTTTTTTTTTATTTATACTAGTTAGGGTTCCGTGTTATATTATGTAAAGCGATCATTTTTGTCGTCTTTAACAATCGCAATTACGTTACAGTCTGTTTTTTTTTGGTATACTTTTGTGTAAATAGACCAACGAGTAGATGAGCCAGTTGAAGGCCGTGACAATAATTAATGAATACGTATTGAGGGCATTTAAAGCCGTTGCAATCGGAAGTTATCGTTAGATAACTGACTACTGTTCACTTGTTAGATAACAGTCGTTAGATGAGTGTCGAGTCATACTGGGGGCTTTCGGGCTATATGAAAACTCCTCCTAAATCACTAATTTTCACAAAATTCGTATTGGAGTAGCGTGAAATAGTGGTGTACTAGAGTTCCAAACGTCCTCATCTAAGAGGAGAAACCTTTACCCCGTAACGGACGCTAATGAAGCAATATCGATTATGACTTAAACATGAAAGAGCTATAAAGATGTACTTAAATTTATTAATAATAGTCCACCCATGGAAACAACGTTGCGACACCGAAAACGACTACATTGTAAGCATCGTTTTTCGTAACGCAGTGTGCTAATGGGATGCCCTATGTCCTGTGTTCCTACAAAGTTAGCAGCCACGTCACCGTATCTAGTTTGAAGACATACCACACACTTGTTTTGTAAGAAGCCGCCATTGTATGAACGTAAGATCACTTATGCTTACCTAAGAATTTGAGCAAACTTTGTTGTGTAACTATTGTGATTAAAAGTTTAACACATCGTGAATTGTGTTCTATGATATGGGTGCTCAGATCGTGGTCACGGCTAAAGCAGGCTAAGGCGATCGAATTTTTAACCAAGCAAAAAAACCTGAAGTCTTGTAATAACGAATGCAATATTATATACTTAGTTGGTAATAATAGTACAATCATAACCAAGCAAAAAAAAAACTGAAAAGTCTTGTAATAACGAATGCAATATTATATACTTAGTTGGTAATAATCGTTAGTTGGTAAGAATCCTTTGAACTTTCAAGTTTCACATTTAAGTTTAAATTGATTGAAATTTAATTCAAATATTATGTTAATAAAAAGCGACTCCCATTCACTTTGAAACTCGTTTGAAGAAGACCCTAAATAAAAAATTGAACTACTATTAATACAAATGCAGGTCGTCTGCATGACGTAATAACTTATTACTTGATATGCCACGGTTCTACTATTAGCGATCAACGGACAAGCGATAGAAACAAAGATAAAGATATAAAGGGAGAGAAGAGAAGTTAAAGTGAATATTTTTACCACTGCACTGTTTAGCAACTAATTCCTGATGGTAGTCATGCGTGATCCTAGAATCAATCGTGTAACGTATTGGAGACGTTGCAGCGTTTGTGTTGTTTATATTGTGAAAACCAATTAACCAAGCAGCGGGCTTACCGCTATTTACTTACCTGGCAACTGATGCTTTCATCAGTAATGTCTTTGTAGTTATCAAGGTCCATTGTCGACATTGTCTCCACCAATCCGCACTCTCCACCAATCCGCCCTGGAGCAGCGTGGTGGAGTATGCTCTAGGCCTCCTCAAGAGGAGAGACCCGTGCCCAGTAGTGGGCCATTAATGGGTTGAAGCCATCGTCGACATTGTTCACTTACTATCAAGAGGCATATCTGCTGGTTTGTCTCCTAGTTATATTACGTAGTATAGCGATGATAGTAGTAGTTTGTTAGTCGACTCATCGCTTATCGTCGTTTGTAAAACACGTATTATCTTCTTGTGGAAACCACTGAGCGTCTTGTGGTTATTGAATAGCGATTCATTGGAAAAATGACATTTACTATGAAATCATTTAACTTAATACCATCCGTAGCTGGCGTCTCAAGTTCTTTAGTGTATCATTTATTTAATTATATTTAACCACATTTTAACATAGTTTACCACAGCAATGTTTATTTAATTTGTAGGTAATATTTAAAAACCAGTCCTGTATGTAATTAATTAGTCTTAAGTTAAGATTTTTTTCTGAAGAATTGTAATTCTTGAGAAAGATATCAAAGATGTCAATAGTTTATCTAGAACAAAAAGTATCTCATGGCATGTACATTTAGTAATATTGAGCTCTTCCTAAGTCGCTTTTGATAAAACATTAACGCAAATAACACTCTTTATAGTTAAGTAAAGCTTACTAACGATGTGAACCCATAACTAGACAGTCCACAATGTAGACATTGAGTATTATAATCTCCATGCAAGCCAAAGATCATTATGACTTTATCATTATAATAATGATACTCTTTATTGTGCTGCGAGAAAGAGATTATCAGAATGGACAGTTATGCTACAGTTAAGCAATCTTATGTTCGGTTTACACGTATTAAGTAGTTAAGTAGTTAACTAAATTTTAAGTAAATTAATACGTTTAAACGGATACTTTAGTAGTTTAGTAATTTAGTAGTTAAGTAATCAAGTAGATAAGTAATTTAGAAATTTTTCTATTTATTGTTAAGTAGGTGGGCGTGGCTTATCACTTAACACGTTTGGACAGGCACTTTTAAGTTAAAATTTAGTTAAAATTTAGTAAAATGCTTAAGTAGTTAAGTAGAATTGTATGAACTAAAGAGCTTTACTAAATTATTATGTGTGGACGGACACTAAAAATTATTCACTTAAAATTTAGTTAAAATTTACTTATCTACTTAACTACTTAATACGTGTGAACCGGACTTTAAGGCTGCTGTTGTGGTTCGGTTTAGTCTGTGCAGTTTATTTTGTCTGTGGCAGTTTTTATATTTTAAGAAAGTCTATGGTATGTGCCTTCCGTATTGTCATTGTCTATCGCAAAAAAGATGATGAAAAACATTGAAGTATAAGATTTATTATTATTATTATTATTATTATTATTATTATAAAAGGAGACTTGTTTTACAGAATTAATGGGATCAATTTCTGTAATCCGTATTTTATTAATACAGTTATGAAGTAAAAAATTTAACGTAATTTAACAAACATTTACCTCTACTTTACACTTTAGGGAATATTTTGACGTGACAACGTCTATAAATTGGTTGACTCGGGTGTCATTCACGAAAACTGTGTAACGACCAAGTAAGATTTGCCGGAACGTTACCATGCGCGCGCAGCATTAAAGAGAGAGGCTCGCTCGACCGGCGCGCGCCTTGCGTCTCTCTTCTGCGCGAGCGTTTCTGGCGTCGGAGTAAGAGAGAGAGAAAGCGGCAGAATACAAGTTCACATGTGATGTTCCAAAAACTTATACCAAGAACAGACGTTGTCACCTTAAATCTCCGTCCGTATACCGACTTTACAGACAACCATTTTCTTTTTAAATTAATTGTGTTCGCACACGTAAATAAGGAACCTCTGTAGCCCGTTTTATGCTTCTAGATTCAGACTGTACGTTGTCGATTCCTGATAGTTTAATCATATATGTACGGATAATTTTGAGTTACTTATTTATATTTTGCCTGTTATGTTTCGTTCACGAGCTGCCCAATAAATAGAGGCATATCTATCATGAGGGTATCCGAAGTAATTAGATTAGACATAACGCACGAGGTAAACTCTGTTTACTCTGGTCTGTGATGACCTAGCAGTGCGGGTGCTACGATAACTATGAGTAACTGCGAGTATCTTTATACATCTCTACGCAACAATAAAATCATAAACGCCTGTCTTTCAAAATACTTACGTAAAAAACGAAAGGCATTACTGGCTCATCATCGTTCAAATTGTAACGCTGCGTTGTATAGTGCAGTGGTTCTATAGTTTCCGTCTCGACACTATCTTGATTTTTGCATCTATCGTTATTAAACTATTATCTAACTTACTACAGTATATTAAAGTACACCATTGAGTTACAAGTATACATAGAGAAGACATCTCAAACAAAATGTGTGGCCCCGCTGGGAGGTTCTATTTTCAAAATTGAACGAATCCATTGGACATTGAAGCCGCGCGGCGCCAATTCATTGGAACATACATTGTGTTCGCCGTGTCTGTTCTATACGCTAGTAATAATACTTCAATGAAGTACACACCTTTGTTTATTGAATCGCACTTACAATACCTAATGATTATAATATTATCTCTCAAGGCTGTAAGGGATATACAGTTCAGAGAAACTGGCAGTTAAGGTCTGTCATTGTCTAATCCGTACTCGCGTAGCATTCTGTAACCTCAACTCGTAATCCAAGAGAAGGTCAAACGAATTTCAATAGGCAACAGTGCTAGCCGAAACCTTTGAGCAGTACAGTGAACCGGTATACATTGTGGCCACGATCGAAACAAAGGACCACTTGTAAGAATCTTGAGGAAGGAAGCCAAATGGCAGCATGGCAGGAATATTTATAGTTACAGCTCTCTCGGAAGCGATCCTAAAAGTCGAGCAGATTGCCTTTTTGTTCAAATGTTTATGTGTACACACTTTAAGAGCTAGTGTACACTGTATGTTCATAAACTTAACAAAGATTCCCTTTTGGTGCCAACGTTTGCGTGTACACACTTTAAGAACTAGTGTACACCCATCCATAAACTCGTATTAACTTTAATTCTTTCTTGGCTATTCGCAGGCTCCATCTTCAAGTAGCTAGTCTAGTAATAATATTCCCGTCAAAGCAAACAGGATGCGTACCACCTGCCGGAGAAACCGGTCACTCCGACGATTTACGGAGGCTAGCTGTTTAGTAAACCTGTCGCGAACGCGTCTAGAAGTCAGCCGAGGTCACTGTGTCGTCGGATAGCGAAAGCAGACCGATGTCTCGCCAGTTAGTGAAATTAAAAGTTGTTTACAATATGCCCATTTCGTCGGCGATTGCGTTGCTTTGACTGGCTTAATTTACGCAAAGTAGACCGTTATTAGATCTATAGAGGTTTATCTATATAGGTTTATGTGGCTAATACCAACTAACAGTTAACTCAAAAACACCTGTAGATAATTCTGTCCCAAGTTTGTCATATGTTAAGGAGTAGGTATACATATAATACAAACTTTGTCTTATTCATTGTTATCTATTTTATAAAAAATCGTTCCATTTTTAAACTCAGTTGCAAAGTGCTAAGTTATTTACCGGATCGCATCCGCACTTTGTATTTGTTGTACGAAGTCGAACAACACAAAAAATCCGGCTCCGGACCGCCTCCGCTCGTCTGCCGTAAACAACATTGAAGCTATAAAAATCCTGCCAAATATTTACCGCAGGATGAGCAAAAATGAGCGATGTAAAACTATAAAGATTAACTCACAAACCCATCTAAGTGCACCATTTAAATATTATTTAATTCTTTGTCTTTTTGCGACACCGGCGCAGCTTCACGCCTGGCTGCCAATTGATAAAGCTTTCCCATTGGAATTCGTATTTAATTTTATTTACGGCGGTTTCAAAATGAACGTCATTACATTGTCTGTGGTTTCGTATTGTGTTCTATACAAAGAGCGATGACAAGTATTTATTTTCGCTCCTGTTGTTGAACTTAGCTCTATACATAACCTCTGATATTCGGTCATTTCACTTTCGACGTGCGATATGATCGCATCGGATGTTACGAAGCATTTGTGGCATATCTTATGATTGTAAGTGATTTAACATTTATGTAATGCTAGCTGTGGTCAGTATTTGCATAAGTGGCCGAAAAAATAAGACTACCTATGTGCAGCAATACACGTAACACAATTGTAGTTAAACTCACCTAACTTTTGAAATATCAACACTCCGACACGAGTACATTCCTGTGGTAATCCTATATTCCTGTTTCAGGTTAGGTCATATCAGCGTAGAACTCCCAAGTCAGACGCTATAAATCTGATATAATGTTCCTTAGAGTAACTACATCTTAATTTGAATTAGTTTTACCAGCACCATTAAAATCGATGAGATTTGCCGCGAAGAAATTAAAACCGTTTTCCAAAACAAGAACTTTATTAGCAAACAAGCTTGCATAAATTATCTTTCCACTCCACAATCTAATCTCTCCGATAACACTAACCGTCGCGTTTGTTTCAGGGCAGCAGTGTAACTGAGGTGGGCAGACAAGCATGTAGTGGACAATCCGACTCAAAAGTGTTGCTACAATCGATCAAGATGGCCGACATAGACGAGTCGATCATCGACGATGAAGTCGGTTACGAATACGACACGACGAAGATCGAAATCCCCGAAATCGTGACGCCCGATGACATGAACGAGTCCGGGTATCAGGAGGGTTCGGAGAAGAGTTACGGGGATCGGCGGGATTCGAAGGAGGGATTCGGGGGCGAGGGGGATTCGGACAGCGGAGTGGACGGCGTCAGCAGCGGCTGCAGCACTGTGGACGACTGTCCAGTGGTGTCCATCAACGACGTAGTCGCGTACTACGATGACATCAGGCCGCGGAGGAGACATGTTCCTCAACTCAACTTCTATAATGTGGATATCGAGAGGATGGCTTTGGACGCTGTTGTTCAGGTTAGTGATGTTTTTGATTCTATTGATCACTTTCTAGTAAAAATGAAATTTATGAAATTGCCACATGCCACGTGCTGTCACCGGAATTTTACTCGGAGAATTCTTTTCGTGTTTAACTTTCCTTTTTGGGACAACAATTTTACGGTACATGTTAAATTTTAAGACTTACATTTTTTAGAACATGTTACGGTGATAATAAGATGATAATAATCATTACTTAGTTTGAACCGCGGTGAATCGAGTTCCGCAATTTTGGCTGCAAGTAGAGCTAAATAATACTTCAATTACTTAATGGAACCCATAACGAGGTTTGCCTCGCTCTTTTTTAAATTGCCATTGAGGAGAAAGTATGTATATGTGTGTGTGTGTGTTGTATCGTTGTTCGTGTTTTCGTTAGGAACACTTTTTTGTTTATTCATTTCAGTACACCATATTTCAATATTAAGCTGAGGGATTTAGAAGTTCACGAATATTTTGCGAGATGGTTTCATGACGGATTATAATTTAATTTTGTAGAATGGGACGATTTCATCTGTTAATACAAGGTCATTTACAAATCTTAGTAGGATTTTGTACAAAAATAGTGAAGGAGAGTTTGTGAATCTAAAAGGGTTTGTTTCGGTACTCTAGTTAATTACATCTCTTACTTAATTGATTAAGTAACTAGCTAAGCCACCCGCAATGTTGGTGTTAATTTGTAAATCCACTAGTAGTCCATTTAAATTATAGAATTATAGTTTCATTCGGCTTTTCTTCTCCTCCATGACAAAGCACCCTTCCGAAAAGCTGGTAGATTAAAAAAATGACGTGCATAAGTGTATCAGTGATACCTATATGAATAAAAGAGTTTGATTTGATTTGATTTGATTTGAATGATCGTGGTTCAAAAATAAATAGCAATTTATGGCGTGCGAGCTGCGAGCCCAACTCACTCATTGCCAGCTTTTTCTTAAAGTAATAAGTATGTGGGAATCCTAGTGCAGTCGTGTTTTTTATGGATTTGTTTATGTTAAACGTTTTACTAGAAAAAAGAGTTTTGTTAGTGAAACCCTAGCAGGGGTAGCAGTATGAAGTCAGTGAAGCGACCTTTCCACTACAGTGCAGTTGAACCAGTATAATCCATCTATGTCAACTTGTCTCACAGAATAAAGGAGTTTTATGATATTGTAAGTACTATACTTAACGTTAGATAATTGGCCGAGATATAGATGATTCAAGTCTGCAGTCTCCGACTTGCATGTCCATTAAAGTCCCATAACTTTTAAAAATAGAGATTTTTTTAAGATTTTTCATATTTATTTGTTTTATTTAGTTTCATTTTATTGAGTAAAATAATGGTAAACATCTCCATGGAGTTCTCCAGACAGCCGCAAAAAGTTATCAGATCGGTTGGTCAAGCGAGGACGTGTTACAAAACTGTTTATCCGTCGCCTTTCTCTTCGGCCAGGAATTCTATCGACGCTAACAATCGCTCGCTTGCGTTGTTAGCCTCTCGCATGCAGGGGAACGCGGCCTTGATCTTTGTTCACATGATGTCCGTTGTCCCAGTAGCTTCTGCTGCTTCTTCTTTCGGGACCACTCGTGGTAGGGATTTGTTGAATCGATACCGTTTATTCTTTAATCTGAGCGATAGCTTATTCTGCAATTTAGAAAGTACCTATTGTACAAAAGTAACATCAATGAAAACAATTAATTTATTTTCATTGTTTCCGTTATAGGTATTTGTAATTCCCCTGAAAATAGTTACCTATATACAAAAAGAATCTGAATGAAAAATGAGGGTACCCCAATGATATTTAAAAAATATAGATACGTTACTTTACATACAAATCAACCAAAAAATCGGTTCCGAAAAGAGCTACAACACACACGTTTATGTTTTGTTTCACTACAGCAATCACATTGATATAATACACGAAGGCATTTTAACGCTGCATATCAAGCACTTCTGACAAAAACAAAAGCGTATGTATCGTCTTGTATTGACAGAGCGACTACGAGCAGAACGGTCAATTGCCTGTTCTTACGCTCTTCATCGTATACGCGCTAATGACATATCTACCTCTTTTTTACATCATAATATCATTGAAGTACCCTATAGTGTAACTACATTTCTTCATTTCAAGAAACAAACAAACCTATCTATGTATTGTTAATATCCATACTTAAACAAAATTGAACATCAATTACGAAAATCTCCTACCAATAACAATGCACAGTAAAAACGTCGGATTATAATGAATGCTTACGTAACGAGAGCAGCCATCACGATACATCATAGACCTCTTCTGACCTTTGTTACATAACGCCATCTATCAAATGTTTCGCTCTAAATAGATTACTATCAGGCATTCTTCGTCACCGGAAATGACGTTTTTATAATGGATGGCGTGAATCTTGATAATGGATAATGTTAAAGCCCAGTCTAGTATCGATTTTGAAATTGTTCTTAGTATCATATTTTAACACAGTAATACGTATTATATCGATATCATACGTATCTACATATTATGTATGTTGAAAATTTATCTATGTACATAGATCTTTATACATATAATATTTTTCTGAAAGTTTGTGAGGTTGTAGGGGATAATCTCTGGATGTACATAACCGATTTTGAAAATTCTTTTATCAATAGAAAGCCACATTATTTGTGAGTGTCATAGGCTATATAATAACCCGAAAAATGAAAAGATTTTTTCGTGGTAGTCGGATTTGCAAAGTAATAGAATATAGATTAGCTCATGGTTAGTAACAATGGATAGGGATAGGGAGAGGGAGAGGGAGAGGGAGAGGGAGAGGGAGAGGGAGAGGGAGAGGGAGAGGGAGAGGGAGAGGGAGAGGGAGAGGGAGAGGGAGAGGGAGAGGGAGAGGGAGAGGGAGAGGGAGAGGGAGAGGGAGAGGGAGAGGGAGAGGGAGAGGGAGAGGGAGAGGGAGAGGGAGAGGGAGAGGGAGAGGGAGAGGGAGAGGGAGAGGGAGAGGGAGAGGGAGAGGGAGAGGGAGAGGGAGAGGGAGAGGGAGAGGGAGAGGGAGAGGGAGAGGGAGAGGGAGAGGGAGAGGGAGAGGGAGAGGGAGAGGGAGAGGGAGAGGGAGAGGGAGAGGGAGAGGGAGAGGGAGAGCGAGAGGGAGAGGGAGGACACTACATGCATCGATTGTTAGGAGGTACGAAGTTCGCCAGGTCAGCTAGTTGTAGTATAAAGCTGGAGGATTACAAAGGGAACACATATAAAAATGTGAATTAAAAATCCCGTTCAAAAATGTTATCATAGTTATGTACAGAGAAGACTACGGTGACGTCGACTATGTGAGAATCTTAATTAATTCATTCAATTTAAGTTTTGACACAGAATTCAGGGTAATTGAAACTATCACAATAGAAAATTTATTATCCTTTGGCCTGTGACCGAAATTGGACGCGTGACCGAGCGTCGAAACGAAAACCAATAAATCTCTTTAGACAATAAAATTACTTAAGATATTGAAGAACACTATTTACTATTGTACTTTACTAAATTGAAGATAAATGAAGTATGGCGAAGTTACGTCTAAAAAAACAAAGTAAAAATAAACTTTGCTAATAGAGTTCTGTACAATTTTACTAATATTATAACTAAATGTGAGATTTTGGATGTTTGTTACTAAATCACGTAGAAACGGCTAAACGAATTTCAATGAAGTTTGATATACAAATAAATTAAAGACTAGGTTGACTAAGACTTTTTAGTATAACGAATAGAAAAATATTCAATAAATAAAAATTAAATTTGAAGAACATGAAACCTGATCTCTAAAATGATAAATTTTTGTTCTAAACGTAACGTGTAGCGTCTGATATAATCTGAATTTTGCCAAGAAAAAAATAACCGACTTCAAAATAACTAAAAAGCTACTCCTCAGATCTAACTCAAATTTAAGTGGGACCACAATCCACATGACAAGCACCAGCTTTCGATTTAATAAAGAATCATCAAAATCGGTTTACCCAGTCCAAAGTTCTGAGGTAACAAACATAAAAAAATACAGTCGATTGAATACCTCCTCCTTTTTTGAAATCGGTTATAAAGTGAATAGCAATCGTGTCGACTTCGGGTACTTGACATTTTTCAGTAGACCTAGGTTATACGCAGCAAAAGCTACTAATATTAGTAGTACTACTAAAAAATCATGTTTATGTACAAGGAGTAAATCCGTTTGTTTATTGTGTTGTCTTCTAATGTTATAAAAACGGTAAATGATCGTCCGTAGAGTTCGCTTGCGTAACAAGACATTGTTATGAAGCAGGTCCTCGCGTGTGTCTTGATTACGTTCGCTGTGTCTTATTTTCTTCTGTATCGACTTCATTTTTGTATTGTTATGGGAATAAACACAAAGTTACATAATAGTAATATAATTAAATAATAGTATTTAATGTCATCATATCATAAAATCTAAAATTGGTTGCTTCTGGAAAATTATACTGGCGTTTTTTACGAAAAATGCCAGGATGTTTAGTAGTAGGTATGTAGTTCGTAACTACAAAGATTTATCCACCCAACTTCCTACTTCTGCTGGTTCTTAGATCATTTGATAGCGGCTTGTAACTTTTTTGGAAGCAGGATAACAGTAACAAACAAAAGGTTTGGTTACTAATCAATACATCATATTGTTAGCTGCAATGCAAAAGCAATTTAAACGTCAATCGCCCGCACAGCGTCTGGGTTCGATTCCTACATCAGAATCTGCAACATTATGACCATTGAAATCTGGGTGAAGTCTGCGAAATGCTGCTGGTGCCTGGGTGAAGAAAGTGGGTGAGATCTCTGCCCAACTTTGATACAGTTCCAGCTCTAACTCTTCTAAATAACCATGCCATATACTCCCTCCCATATACTCCCGACATCTTGACCCTGAAAGTTGATAATCGGTTGCGGGTCATTAAAATTTGATACCAAGAATGTAATCTTCATACCTATTCAAAGGTCAGCTACATTATCTGTACCTGTTGACTCCTTCCAAACCAAAAATCTGACACAAAAAAGACAACATCGAAATGTAGACCATTCCAAAGGAAACGAATCTTCTGAAGGTCGACATTGATAATACATCTACTTAATTACCGGCGCTAGGTCAGTGAGCCCAAAAGACGTAAACAACAGTCTGTCTCATTTAAAACTGTATTACAATACGATAAGCGTACAGCTCAGTATCGCGTGATAGCGGTCCACGTTGCGTCAAGTAGGTATTGTAAACTCACGTGCAGAAGCCCTATGTCGATTCAGTGTGCGTGTAGAATCGATATCTGCGTTGGCGGATGTGCGGTCTCTCAAGGGCATCAATTTTAGTTGTCTTTCCAATCGATTTGCATGTAAACGATAAGTGATGATGAATGCTGTTTAATTGCTGAGGAGTCTCAGAGGTGCTGTTGAAGATGCGCAGAATCTTAGCATGTAGTTTGGAAAATATTATATTTTTTTTGGTATATAAGAGGCAGTAGAACCCAAAATGACCACTCATTTTTTTCTGCCGGTCAAAGACCAAGCTAATAATGACATATACTAATAATTACAATCCCTTACATGGTTCCCCATGTTTCCCCATGGATCCGAGATTAGGAAAGTGGACGACGGTGATTACTTTCTTGAGTCACCATCTGCAGTTGCTAGATATTAACATAAATATAATAAGGCAATACTTCTCTCACAAGATCGTTTGTCTAGAGATATAATACTTGATGATACCGATGATATTCTAATGTAAAAAGAGGTAGATATGTCACTAGCGCGCCGACGATGAAGAGCGTAAGAACAGGCAATTGACCGTTCTGCTCGTAGTTGCTCTGTCAATACAAGACGATACGCAGGCTTTTGTTGTTACCAGAAATTCTTGACATTTGACATACATCGTTAAAATGCCTTCGTGTATTATACCAATGTGATTGGTGTAGTGAAACAAAAGATAAACGTGTGTGTGTGTGTGTTGTAGCTCTTTTCGGAACAATTTTTTTGGTTGATTTGTAAGGGTGTAACGTATCTATATTTTTTAAAATATCATTGGATGACACGCGAATCTGTAAGTCCAGATATGACAATAGTTTTTACAGTTTGAATAAATATCTAAATAGGCATATGACTCCTTAGGAACCTGCAAGAGATAGAACCTCAATTGTTAAGTGTCAACTGGCCGAAATCAAATCAAAATGTAAATTTCCATAGATTGGCCGAAATTGCAGGTGCGAGCAATAAACATTCATAGAAAATACAAGTATTTCCTAAATGGTAGCGGGTTCGATTATCCCGGATGTTATTTGAGAGTTGTTCACGGGTCCTCATCATTATGATAAAAAAAAAGATTTTTATGTCCAACATCCATATCTCATGTGATAAACCGAACCCGTAGGGGAATGGTTTTGATACAGGGTGGATATAAAAGATGTTAGTTGGGGGAAAAGTACCCTGAATATTGATGATGGCAAATACGGAAAGGAATCATTCCTTTATTTTCAAAAATAATTAAAACTGCATTCAAAGATTTTTGAAAAATACCTACTTGAGCCAGGAACTGGTGAAATGTAAAGAATATAACATCCTCCATTTTATGTTACCAACCAAAGAGTCATTCACAAGGGTCAATTTCTTTTAGGCAACATAGTATCTTAAATTAAAGTAAGACCAAGAAGAATATGAGTTGGTTGAAATTTTTTGTATTGTGAAATTCCTAGTTAGGTACTATCTAACTAGTATAAATTTAAAAATTAAAAAAAAACCCGCCTTCTATAAAAAAGCTATCGTTTTTAAAATACCTTTTTAAAATCCTTATGGCGAGCTCTTTAATTTGATACTATTCAATATTCAGGATACTTTTCCTGCAACTACCGTCTTTAATTTCCACCCTGTATAATTGCTATTCAGTGACATTAGTTCTATAGACAATACAGATAGGTTATTAGATTTATGTCCGTGTATTAAAGCTGACGTAAGCTTGTTACGTGGTACGCAGATTGTACCTTGACATGACCTGACCTGGAGCGCAGAAAGTGTAAATGTTCATACGAGGATGGAGCGTCCTTCGTCTCCGAGAAGGTTAAGTATCTTCTGGAGTTCTCGAAATTATGATCTTGTTGAATTGTAACGACTCGGTGACATGAAAAATGAATGGATGGAAATAGGAGTTAGGGTTCTTATTTGTACCAGGAAATGACAAACGAAAACTGTCTTTGGACGATCCTGAAGTCCAGTTGTGACTTTTCCCACCGAGACGAGGTTCTAGGTTTGTTATTGTCCAGTGAAGGTCACAGAGAAGTGTTTGTTCACGGGTTGTGGTCATTTATGTATGTTCACGGCATACACGAAATCCAAGTAAGGGATTGTCAGAGTTATTTGATTTTTTTCACACCGTGATTTAATTGGATGTCTTAGGGACATAAAGAAGTACGAAATTTTCTCTGGAACTGCGAGACTGATCAAAAAATTTCTGCCTTTCTGCCTAGGAGACCTCTCTCACTCTTACAAACATAATTATCTGAGACCTCAGTCTGAGACCACCAAATCTTGCGTCGCATCAAATTAAACTAAATATTACTATGTCATATTAACGATAAATATAAATTTCCAAGGCGATATTAAAGATAATATATCCTAAATGTCAATGTTTAAGCCGCGGGTTGCAACAATTTAAATGAAATGAAAGCATCTCAAATAACTTGCGCAAACGAATCCACGGTCGGTAACAAGTGTTGTAAGCCGAGAATTGCAACAGGAGAATGGTTCTTGATAACAATATTTAATATTTGATGGGCATGTCTACATTTAAGGTCGATGCATACGTAACGTGTTTTTACCTGGACGAGACGGGATGGGACGTGAAATTTTGGAAATATCGTTTCATAAAAAATGTATAATATGATAGAGCATACGTCACGAAGGCACGGACGGGACGGGAACGGGGCATGCACGTAGAATATATTATGTTCTTTTCACGTCCCGTCTCCGTCCCGTCCACGTTACATATGCAGCGACCTTAACACTCTTATATAGTTTATGAGTATATTGTAGCTTTTATCAAGTTTCATCCGTCCCGCTGACTCTCATCAAATCCTACATCAAATCTTGCGGGGTTTTGACCCACATGCTGTTGTTTTGTCTTGAATTCTATAGTCTGTCCCACTAGTCTGAGTTGTCCCATAATGGTACAACTGGCAGTACTTCGTCTTGATAGTAGGTAAAGCGCTCTGGTCTTATATATGTTATTCAGTCTGATGATGTGAGAAAATGGTATGTAATGATGTGAAGATAAGGTACCAGAAAGTGGTTACGATAAGTTTGTTTTTAGTTCTATTTAATAACTACAATCACAACAATTTGCCTTAGTACGTTGGTATTTACGCTCTGTGAATTTTAAGTAAAAACTAAAGTGTATTATTTTAAAAGTGTATTATTTTAGTACTGCCTAGAGTTTTTCTTAGGAATGTTATATTGTTACAAAATTAGAATACAAGATTTCACTGTAATTGAAGAATATGGTATGTTTCAGTTTTGTTTTTTATTAGAGTTGGTTTTTGAAATATCTTGAACATAAATGGTACGGTCAGGACAAAAGAGTTGTAGAGTATAAAGGGCATGATACAAAAACATTATGTTAAATATTTTCTATAAGGTCAATGATATTTAAAAAAAACATAGATACGTTATACCCTCACAAATCAACCAAAAAATCTGTTCCGAAAAGAGCTATAACACACACACGTTTATCTTTTGTTTCACTATACCAATCACATTGGTATAATACACGAAGGCATTTGAACGCTGTATGTCAAATGTCAAGCACTTCTGATAACAAAAGAAGCATGCGTATCGTCTTGTATTGACAGAGCGACGACGAGCAGAACGGTCAATTGCCTGTTCTTACGCTCTTCATCGTCAGTGCGCTAGTGACATATCTACCTCTCTTTTACATTATAATATCATTGTATAAGGCGTGATTTGCAATTGACAATAACAAAAACATTCTATAATATAAACCTGCGGAACGTTTGTACCATGCGTATGCCCTTTTACCTTACTATTTTTTTGTGTGTACAAGCTGTTCCGAAAATCAAATTGTTGTTTGTTTTGTTATTGTCAGAAATCCCGCAAGTGACATACATTGGCCGCCAGAGGTCGCCACAGTGACAGTCGCACGTGCCACTAACCGGATTTGGACACAAACTTACTTACTAACAATTTTGTTGTACGATTGATGCGCCTCTGGGATCAAGCGCTGGCAAGCTTTGTGGTTTGAGATAATTGCTTTCAAGGAATCTATCTATGTGTATCGCTAAGGAAAAAATAGTTGTGTGTAAAGTCGATTTACGGACGGTAGTTTAACGTGACAACGTCATGACAAAACATTGATGAAATGATAATAATTGTTTATTGCTTATTGATAAAGAGAGATACATGCGGTACGAACCGAGCGCTTCGGCCGATCGTAGCCGATCGTGCCTCTCTATCGCTTGTTTCGCGCTCTCGCTCGCGGAACGTGACATGACGTCACGGAACGTGACAGTGAGTCATGCTTTTTCGTGCGTGCACCCGGCGTTCATCGTTTTAATAGACGTTGTCACGTCAAAATCTTTAACGTAAGTACAAAATACAAAAATAGCGGTTACTCGTTACTATTTAAAATGTTTAGTGTCTGCAATGATAAGTTTAAATTCCTAAGTTTCAGGAATTATTTAAAACTAGCTGACCCGGTGAACTTCGTATCGCCTAACAATTTTTTTTCTAAAATAAAAGTAGCCTACTAAGTTACTCCTTGTTACATTAGCTATCTGCCAGTGAAAGTCCCGTCAAAATCGGTCCAGCCATTTCAGAGATTAGCCGGAACAGACAGACAGACAGACAAAAATTGTAAAAAATATTGTTTTGGTATATGTACCGTGTATACATCCAAAGGCACTTAGTAAAAAGCGGTTATTTTATTATTACAAACAGATATTTTAGTGGAGTTTTTTATTCTTAGTTTTTTATGCTCCCTAGCTAAGTTGGCAATGACCGTGGCCGCTGGACGCAAAGTTCAGTAATATCTTGTTTGTTTATAGTTCATGCTGTCCTTGAAAGAAAACGTAAATACACATTCCTACGGGTTTATCTCATACAAATAATTTTTTCAAGTCGAATTACGGCTATAATGATCTGAAACCAATCTGGACTGTACGTAAAAGTACTCTTTGTGCACGCAAATTTTTATCTCTTACATAAATTGCGTCGAATAATCCTTTTGAAACCAACATCAAAACAAGGTAAAGAAATTCGGTACCCATTATTGGAATCTAGGGCACTTTGTACATAAAAGGTCTTTCTAACATCTCCGGCCCCATCTCCGGCTCAATATATTGCATTGTAATCGTTTAAAAATATCTCAAATAAAGTCCCCATTTCGACATACGTAAGGGTCAAGGTTTTGAATAATGGCATCACTAAACGAAACACCCACAAATGAGCTACAGCAAATCACCAAGAACATTCACTTACGGTCTGATAAAACCTTCACGCGCTGTCGTCTAGCTGAAACAGTTCAAGCCAATCCAGTTCTTCAGCACGAAAGAAGAAGGGAGAAATCCCTGTGAGGTCGATCTATCGTTTTAATAGCGAATGTCGCAGGTTTTACCACTTATTAAAATAATGAAGGGTAATAAAATAAACGTGTGGCGCGGGATAGTGTGGCTCACGACTTGTGCATTATACTCTGGTGTTCGTGATCTCGCTCGATGACGGGAGAGGTTACGATGCGAGCGACTGTGACAGATTGAAGACGTGTAAGGAGCGATTTATTGAATAACGTCTATAGCCAATTATCGTCAGCATTTTGGATTTAATTTGACGCCGTTGTATTGGATGAGGAGTAGCTGTTCTACAGAGTACCTAATCGTCTTGTCCGAGCTCAAAAAATTATTTACTTATTATTTATTATTTATTAATAGAGTGAACTCATTATTATATGTTATCATCATCATATGGCCCGGTGAAGATCAATTGTTTTTGGTCAAAATTCATGATATTGTTGTTTATTTTAATTCTTTTCCGATCCTTCTATTCTTTTCATATCAAGAAATAAGAACGACTGACGCAAGAAAATTTCAAAGAACACTTATTTATAAATTGTCTCATTGTATTACATTTGATATGCAAATCTAATAGCATATTTTCTGTGTAATGCCTTTCACGTCTGTACCTACCTGTCTATATTCACTCATAATGAAGAATGTCAGTAGATGTGGTATTACTTTTCATTATGATTGTCTCTTAATTCAGGTGGGTACTATATGACGAATCAAATAAATAATTTTACAGTATTTTTTGTTTTCAATAGAGTCTACCGTAAAGTCAAAATATTGAATATATTTATTTTATTCTACGATTCTAAAGTTTTAATAAATATGTATATCCATGCCAAATTACAGCTTTCTAGAACTAAGTGTCTGGCCACTTTGTTTCGGATGGACGGACGGACGGACGGACGGACGGACGGACGGAGGGACGGACGGACGGTCGGACATGAAGAAACTATAAGGGTTCCGATTTTACCACGGAACCCTAAAAAAGCGTTCTTACCAATATTACCTACTAAATTGGTGGTTTTATAAGTCAAAACTAATGGATACCCGGCATGTTACGTGTTACGTCGAAAATTTTTGTTTGAGAAAAGTCGAAAATCGAAAATGTGCCTAATGCGTTGTTTTAGTAGTCTCAAACCAACTTCATATTATTGTCTTTCAAATGAAACCAGTTTGGGGCACATATCAGTTGGATGGTTTCAAAGTCTATAAAGGACATCGATCGCCACAAACTTTTTTTGTGTTTTATATAGTAACCAGGGCATACGGATTTAGCTTTTACTTACATTATTTGCAAGCAACAAATTTCATGTTTAAAAACCCTCAATTCTATCACACCTTACATCTCTATTGTATCCTTGATCTCCCGGTATTTTTACAAAAAATTAGATAACCGTAATTCATACAGAACTGAAAGTGGTCCCAGGTGCGTTTCTACGCTGAAAATATGTTATTCCTTTTACGATAATAGAATTTTTGTCACGCTTCACAAAATTAGGAACAAGTGTGAAATTCTTACCTGGTATAATCAGGCTTTATTTTGCGGAGCTAAATTATTAGTTAGGCAGCACTTATTAGTACTTCGTTATATACTTTCATTTAGTACTTATTAATTTGCGAAGTATGGTCTTCACACATGTGTGACATCTCGCTTACTCCCGCATAGGAGACAATTCACAAATAATAAAAGTACGAAAGGAGGTGGCCAACATGTGCCCCGGAAATGGTTAAAACACGTTTATTTGTACAAGGTTTTAGTCCTCTGAAAAGACATGTTTTCCGTTTATTATAATATAACTAGAATTTTAATTTTCTTCTAAACTCCGCAGTGAGTAGTTATAATAAATTAACAATAATAATAAGTTGTGTTGTATACACTTAATCTTCTACTACCTCCATTGCTATCACTGGAGGTTGACAATTGATTGACAGAAATACGAATATATGCTATATTGCCATTTGTCAAATGCCAAAAGAAGATTTTTGAGTTTGATTTCTACAAAATAATAATTGTGTTTGATTTTTTGTCATGAGGTGCATTAATTGTGCGGTTGATATTGAGTGCATGGCACGTCACTATTATCCATATTGGTAGAATGGATCACTGCAGTACAGGTAGGTATGGCATTTTCATGTGATTACATTAGTTTGGTATTTGGGATGGGCACGTCATAAATAAAGTAAAATAAATAAATGAATTATCCAAAAGATAAATAGTTTGTATTTAATATAAAAATCTCTCTTTAAAACACTTTTCCACGATTACTTATGTTTATCAAACTGTCAACCTACAAGAGCTAAAACTGCTCGTAAAAGGAGAATCCCGAGTTTTACAGATTTTTATTGACAAAATTATCAAAGTAGATATTGTAAGCTTTAATGTAAGGTAAAAATAAAATGTGTACATTATACTTCACAAGTGGGGCAAACGCCCATACAGATGTTGGCCACCTCCTTTAGTAAGTCTATTAGGTGTAGCGTTGCCTGGTCGTCAAATCTAATAGCCGGACAGACCAGCCATTTTGGTCAGACATTTTGGTAAAAGGCTGGACACCTTAAATTATTGAGGATTTAATGTCTTAGGTACGACAAAAAATCTGTACATAGAACCAGGCTTTTTTAATCATTTACTATAAAAAATTAAATGAAATAAAAATGAAATTGTATGAAGATTTTTTTTTTGGAAAATGATTTTTTTTGTAAGTCTAACAAATCCGGACAAGCCGGACACCGTTTAATTTGGCCGGACAAGCATTGAAAAAGCCTAACTACGACCGGCTTTATCCGGACGCCTGGCAACGCTAATTACGAGTATAGTCTATTACGAAACAAAAAGGTATCTTAATGTTTTTGCATGCCATTAAAATAAAATATCTACCTTATCTTATTGGAGGTAAAAAAATCTCTAGGAATAAAAATATACGTGTTTGTTTATCAACATATTTGTTCGTGGAAATAGTGGGTTGAATGAGAATAAAGGTTTTTGTGATGTCAATACTCAATACTCGGAAGCAATCTAAAAATAACTTACTTCCATTACACTTGTTTTTACTCTCGCTACTACAGGATCTGGAGCTTATTTAAGACAACCTTTTTATTGCGATGTTGTAACATTTTCTGCGTTGTTTTAAAATTACTTTTCATTTGCGTAGTGGGCTTATATTATTGAAAGCATAGTCAAGACTGAAAGAAGTGAAAACTTAATGTAGAATACATACTAAAGTATATACTGAGGAGTTTCTTTACGGCTTTTCTTCTCCTCCATGACAAAGCACCTTCCCGAAAAGCTGGTAGATTAAAAAAAAGACGTGCATAAGTGATACCCAATGATATTATAATGTGATACCTAAATGAAGTAAAGCTTTTGAATTTTTAAAGTTTTCCTTGCTTCATAGTAATATTAGAGGTACGTTATTCTTCCTCTCATCTCCTCTGGGAGACTATATGGCTAATCTTATAATAACTCTGTTTACCCGTATGATATTCTTTTGTTGTTTTATTCTTCTCTAAATTTAAACCTCGGCTCTCTTAATCTATATAATACTAGCTGCCCGGACAGACTTCTTTCTGTCAAAATTTTTTTTTATTAAAACCTTCTGTGTGCCTTAAGGGAGATGTAAGCTATCCTATCTTTCAAGTTGGATCAAACTGCACATGGTGTGCAAATTTGATTAAAATCGGTTAAGTAGTTTAGGAGTCCATCGCGGACAAACAACGTGACACGCAATTTATATACTACTACTGTAATTTATATACTACTAGTTGCTACTACTGTTTAAGGTGTTTGATGTTCTTTCTTCTTTCTTCTTTTATCTGTTAGCCGGGAACATTTAATTTATTTCATTGCATTAATGATGTTCATGGGGGACAATGACTCCTTGCCATCAGGTGACGCAATTTCTCATTAACGGCTATTTACATGTGCGATAAACATTAATGGCCTTACTCGGAAACACTTAATAACCCTATTTTAATGGCAATGTTTATAAAATGCTTTATCTTTATCGTTTTTCATATGAATGAAAGAAACGAAACACTTTATAAATCTTATGTAACTTGCTTAATGAATAAGGGGGTTAATAATTAGTGCACTGCAAGGCTATTCTGTTTTCTGACTCGACAGCGGAATCCGCGATGAGTTTCAAAATTGAAGTTCGAGTTCGAGATCTTGATATGTCATTCTCTAATCATCTCGTACGCATTCGCGAAGTGAAGTGAGTCTCGAACTCGAACGTCAAACGACTAAAAATGGCCTCGGTATTATGTCATTCTCTAATCATCTAGTACGCACTTGCGAAGTGAAGTGAGTCCCGAACTCGAACTTCAATTTTGACACACATCGCGGATTCCGCTGTCAAGTTAAGAAACAGAATAGCCTTGCTGGTGTCGCCTGGTGTCGCATCGCTCGTCACATTGCTCGAAGGCTCTTTGGGCCGCGGCTGCGAAGGCGCAGGCGCAGGCGGCGTTTGTTTTGCAACAGATTTCATTAGTTATTGACATTTTGCAATTGCACCGGAATATAAAGTGGTTTTGTAAGTTCTCAACTCATGTATAAGGGCTCTTCACGATAGATCGATCGTTGCAGTAAGATTTGTTTCACGTGTCCACAAAGTTATTCATGAGTATTTAGGTAATGATCAATATGATCATGCATTAATCTTCTTACTTTACTTTTTATGCACTTTTATGAACTTATCACATTTTTTTTAGATAAAACATGCTTCATTGCATACTTGAGAGAGTTATTTAAAATGTTCTCAAATTCCATTTAATAAAAAGAAATATAATTAACTCTCTGTAAATAAAGCGGCCAAGTGCGAGTCGGACTCGCCCATGAAGGGTTCCGTAGCAGCAAGTAACATAATATAAAAGTTCTTGTAGTTCGTTGCAACTTTGATCAATGTTTTTTGCGGTTTACTTACTAGATCTCATTCAAACCAATTTTCGTTGGAAGTTTGCTTGGTAATGTACATCATATATTTTTTTTAGTTTTATCATTCCCTTATTTTAGAAGTTACAGGGGGGGGGGGACACATATTTTACCACTTTGGAAGTGTCTCTCGCGCAAACTATTCAGTTTAGAAAAAAATGATATTAGAAACCTCAGTATCATTTTTGAAGACCTATCCATAGATACCCCACACGTATGTGTTTGATGAAAAAAACATTTTTGAGTTTCAGTTCTAAGTATGGGGAACCCCCAAAATTTATTGTTTTTTTTTCTATTTTTGTGTGAAAATCTTAATGCGGTTCACAGAATACATCTACTTACTAAGTTTCAACAGTATAGCTCTTATAGTTTCGGAAAAAAGTGGCTGTGACATACGGACGGACAGACAGACAGACAGACAGACATGACGAATCCATAAGGGTTCCGTTTTTTGCCATTCGGCTACGGAACCCTAAAAAACCCTATGTAAAAGAAGCACATACATTAATGATATTCAAAAAATTCGATCGTTAAAAAAGACTTTTCTGACAACATCGAGGACTTAAGTTTTCGTCATAGCGTCTCTTTAAATTTTTTATGTTGATGAAGTGTTGTAACCTTATACTCGTAGTAGTGAAGTAGTAAAACTAGTAGTTACTGAGTACTGAAGTGAAACCTTCAACTTGATTTACCCGCCCGACAGCGGACGCGACCCGTCCTCATACTTGTCAGCCAAGATCACGCACAACATAATAGGATTACTTACATGCCACTGTTCTCGTGTTATTTATTTTATTATTTACGCGGAGAACGCGAATTCACGTCACACCTCTGTCGTATTCCCTATTTGTTTCCGCTCTAGGGTTTTTTATTTAGATTTAATGGAAATATTCGGCAAACGAGCTGATGATCCACCTGATGGTAAGTGGCTATCGTCGCCCATGAACATCAGCTACCCCTAAGGCATCACTGATGCGTTGGCGGCAAAGAAAAAATAAAGAACGTTTTGGTTTTGCAATATAGACCAAGTTTCATCAAGACCTCTATTGGGCAGCATAAGGATTTTCTTGGCTGTGCTATATAGTCCCCCAATCTAATCAGGACTGTATTGTAGATGATTTATTTCATCAAACATAATCATCATTATAAACCCCTATAATGATATTCCCTCGTAGGCCCATTGAAGTATCGTATAATGTCATAGAACAGACATCTCAAACAAAATGTGTGTTCCGCCGGGAGGTTCAATTTTCAAAACTGAGCCCCCGTTCTCCTTTCAAAATCGAACGAATCCATTGAAAATTGAAGCCGATCGGTGCCAATTCATTGGGACATACATTGTGTTTGCGGTGTCGGTTCTATATGCTAGTAATAATACTTCATTGCGTAGGCCATGTTTGTTTACAGCCAAGCGAATGATTAAAAAGATCGTCTGAGTTGCAAGATCTGGTTTCAGTATGTTGCCATGCATAATGAGTTATTTCTGCATACAGAATTAGTAACTGGTACAGTTTCACGACGATAAATTGGAACGATTTATTTATTAAAGGTTTGCAAAACCTATTAATCGACCGTTTAGACCAATTTTCTTGCTTGGAAATTGTTTTGACAATAGTGAACCTAACAGTGCTGTCGAAATGCTAGTGTATGACAGCTGTCAAAACATGTCGTAACTGTCACTACGTTTGTTAAATCAAGAATGAATAGATCACTGACTTGTTACAGTTAATTTAGAATGGTTAATTTCAATCGACAAAATGAATTTTGTCGATAGGGTTTACCGATTATGCGTGCTGCACACATGTGCGATTTGGCTCATTCGACTCAGCAATTTGTCGAACAACATTGCCGTATGCCGAAGCACTCACTACATATTGAGTCAAGCCACCCTCTCTTGGCTCTCTGTTCGTCTGGCTTCAGCTCTTTAATGGCCCACTATTGAGCACGGGTCTGTCCTCTTGAGAAGATCTAGTTCTAGTGCATACATACTCTATGACGTTAACATGAAGTGCCGGCGTTAAGGTAGGGCGTGGTTGGGCGACAGCTCAGGGCGTCTGGTTTGAAGGGGCGCCACAAGTAGTCGTAACGGAACCCTTATAGTTTCGTCATGCCCGTCTGTCCGCAGCATAGTGTCGAAACACTTAGCGATGGAAAGCTGTATCTTGGCATGGATTTACATTGTATTTATTATTTTCGTATGGGTCAATTTCGTATGGTTCAATGGCAGATAGGGGGCGCCGTTGAAATCTCGCCCACGGCGCTGCAGCGCTAAAACCGGCACTGTTAACATATTTGTAGCACACCTTTTTTTCCTTATTTAGTTAATAATTGTTGCATAGTTAAGCAACGAGAAATTCAAACGTTTTATTTATGTAAGGTTTGTGAAACTATCTGTAGGTAATTAGCGGTTGTTTTTGACTGTCGACGGCTGGCAGCTGGGGGCGTCCACTCGATGCAAATGGAGACCTTTTTTAAGTTTGTAAACGATAATTATACAAGTTGGCAATTCAATGACGTCATTGATTTATTGCGCAGAAACATTTCTCAAAATAGTATAAAACTATGTCGCTAGTTTTTTTTTATCTCGATTCTTTTGAAGTACCTATTCAAAAGATTTTTATGAAGTTTTGGCATACTGTTTTAACTCAGTAATTATGAGGGTGTGTTAATGAACTCTTGATGAATTCTCATAGATAGTTTATTTTAAATACCTAACGCCCCAACCCAGAGTCACTAACGGTTACTTAAATCGTTCCTTCGTACAGAATTTGTATGGTGATTTACTAAGGAGCGATATAAATAACCGTTAGTGACTGAGTTGGGGCGTAAATCTATCTTGTAAATCATTTCTATTAGTAAAAACCGTACCAAGAATAATATCATAAATTAATTTGCTTCTATCGATAGTATCGTTTCAAACACAAATACACTTACGCCCCAACCCAGAGTCACTAACGGTTACTTAAATCGTTCCTTCGTACAGAATTTGTATGGTGATTTACTAAGGAGCGATATAAATAACCGTTAGTGACTGAGTTGGGGCGTAAATCTATCTTGTAAATCATTTCTATTAGTAAAAACCGTACCAAGAATAATATCATAAATTAATTTGCTTCTATCGATAGTATCGTTTCAAACACAAATACACTTACGCCCCAACTCAGAGTCACTAACGGTTACTTAAATCGCTCCTTAGTACAGAATTTGTATGGTGATTCTTTATTATGGAGCGATTTATGTAACCGTTAATGACTCTGAGTTGGGGTGGTAGACTCGAGTGCCCACAACGTTGCGTTACCGCAGCGGTCTGAGACTTAAATTGGTATTTAGAAAACTGACAAGCACTGTTTTAAAAATCAAATTGGACCGTTCGGACCGTTCTTGGTTTGCAAAACTGGCTAATTGCTAACTGGTCGAGTTTCGATAGCCGATAGTTAATACTGTCGACATCGAGTGGGGGCGGTACGCGGTTAGTTGCCGTCATGAATGGATAGGGTCGATTCCCACTGAGCGGCGGCTTGCGGCAAAATATTAGTAGGGGAATGTGGGGTGACACCGGATAGTTAAGAAAAAAAACACCATAAATTCATTATAATGTTATATATTTAAAAAATCAACAACACTTCTCAAAGAACATATGTAAGACATTACTTTGGCAAAAAATATCCGAAATCAATAAAGATAAAAAGAAGTAGAAATTTAATTTAATAAAAAACATAAATCCGGATTCACCCCATACCTATGGGTAAAACCAAATACGCGTTTTTAGTCAACGGGGTGAATACGGATATTTTTTTTATGCCTTAAGCAAGAAAACGAGCTGACGGGTCACCTGATGGTAAGTGATTACAGCCGCTCATGGACATTAGTAATACCAGGGGCGTCACCAATGCGTTGCCGGCTTCGAAGAATAACAATAGACCTGCTTCTTGAAGGACTCCATGTCAAAGCTTAGTGGGAACACCGATGCAGGAAGTTCGTTCCACAGTTTACACGTGCGTGGTAGGAAATTACATGAAAAGCGAACTGTGGACGAACGCCAAGTATTAAGGTGGTGTTGATGGAACCTGGTACACCGTGATGCGTGGTGACGGAAATCGATCGCAGGTATTAAACCGAACAGTTCTTCAGAACATTCCCCGTTGTACAGACTGCAGAATACGCATAGGGAGCTTACGTTTCTTTTCAACTCAAGTGATACTGAGGTCCTATAAACATACTTATGAAAAAATAAATAAAGTAAAGGTTTAAGATTTTAAGTAAATAAGCAGACATAACCTATTCAATAATTGGGGGTGATACCGGATACCCGATATCACCCCGTCCGGTCGTACCCCACAGGTGCCACTTTTAAAATATTACTTACAAAATTTTTATTCTTAGACTCACAGCAACAATTAATGCTGTTTTTTTAACTCAAATAACCAAGATATTATGAAAAGAATGTTACATTATGATCGTACATGGCCAAAACAAATAAGAATACGTCAAAAATTACAAAATATTAGATAACTTACCAATTTTTTCTATTTTGTGGAGTACAAGCACGTGATGAAATTCTATCCTGTCCGCCTTTTGCAAGCAAACTGCCCGAGTGTTCCCAAATAACGTTTGACTATTTAGAACGAGATAGCTATATGCCTACTAGTAAAATAGCAACTATCTGTTTTTACCCCCTGTCCGGTTTCCCCCCACATTCCCCTAATAGGAAGTAGTGAGAATCGATCCTAACTGGAATAAGCGGGTGACAGAGACGAGACCACATCGTTTAACGGGTTAATGTATTGCTTTCTTCTGTTATTTATTTAGGTTTTCCGACACTAGAGTGCATGGTAACGCTTCCCGCCCACGTCAGACTTTTTGTAGGACAGATAATCGGGCTGATTTTTACTGCCATATTATTTCTGACCGACTTTTTGTAGGACGTGTGCGTTGCACTATTGCTATCAGTACGTTCTATTTTTCTTCTACAAAAAATCAGTCACCGATTATCGGACGTGGGCGAGAAGCTAAAGCGCAATGCGAAAGAAAACATAAAGTATAAAGTGTACCTGCAAAATGCGTTATACGGCTTAGTTTTAAATATTTTTTGTTCGTAAGATTTGATGTATTTAAACATAAATTTAAATGTAATTTGTAAAACTAAAGAAATACATTATATAAATATGTGAGGAAAAAGAAGAACAGCTCAATGAGATGTAGTAACAAGAAAATGTACATAGTTACCTTCTTCGAACAAGTACAAAAACTAGGAAAACAAACAATTTTTTTTTGTATTTTTTCATTCATCGTAGCTCGATAAACAAGAGGTTCTCAATACGATCCGGATTATTATGGTAATGAGGAACATGGTGTGATGTGATGACACGCAGACACAACGGAGCAATGACATCGTGACACTGATACTGGTCGGTTCCGGGTTCAATTCTCATTACGTAATGACGGCATTAATTTAAGTTTAATGCGTAAGCTTGTTTTGATGTATATCATTAAAAGAAGCGCCAAGCATGGAGCATTAGGTAAAGGAGGAATGAGTCTGTTGTGCAAGTGTCCACCAAACTGCGTTACGCTTCCCGCCCACGTCAGTCTTTTTGTAGGACCGATAATCGGGCCGATTTTTCTTCCATATTATTTCTGACCGACTTTTTGACCGACTATTGCTATCAGTACGTTCTATTTTTCTCCTACAAAAAAGCGGTCACCGATTATCGGACGTGGACGGGAAGCGGTAAACTGGAGGCGCCACGGTAGCCACAGGGTTTTGGACTACGTAAACAGTTGAAGTTCGGTATACAGGACTGTCACTGTCTAGCTTCAATCCGGCAACAACTGCTACATTCATAACATATTCATAGCGCCGATTTACTGCTTACAGCTGGACACTTTTTCAATTTGAGCCAGTTCTCCTTTAGTGCGATACCTCACCGGGACGCCAAGGCGACGTCGCCGGTCACGTACCCAAACAGTTTATATTGAATTCTGGCTACGCTTCCAAATTGGCTACGTTGCCACACCGTCGCCAAGTGAGGTAGCCGCCATACATTTCAATATAAACTGTTTGGATACGTGGCCGGCGACCGTCGCGTCGCCTTGGCGTCCCGGTGAGGTATCGCACTTACCTCTATCCTCCACGGAGCCAAGATAACTTAAGTTTGGATTTTTTTTGTTTTGATAGCCGTGTATGAGAGACAGATGCCAAAGCATGTAAACTTTTGAAATAGTGCTAACGCAAGAATGATAGATCGTTAACTTGTTGACAGTTCATTCAGAACAGCTGTTACTTTCGAAATTTCGATTGACGATCTGAATTTGATCGGTGCGGCAATACTTCATTAAACAGTTGGTTTTTTCCATAAAGAACTCAAAGGTCACCAAAAGTATTTTATTATTTTTAATGTACGGATAGTGCAGTTACAATTTTGTAACACTGTTAGCAGATGTTTTTTTTGTAATTATCTGAAAATTTAAAAATAACACATTAGCACGTTTAGCTGCGATAAGATATTGGTCTGTTTGTAAATGAACAGTCATAATTTATCCCTTTCTTCGGTCGACTGATTCATGAAATCCATTAAGGCTCGCAACACTAATTGACAAAATCCATTGTTACACCGAGGACATGTTTAATAGATATCTATTATTGAATCCTTTCATAAATGCCTTTGGGGTTATGACGTCATGCTTTATAAATGACATGACAGAATTCCCATAAAAGGATATTCTAATACGATACGATATTAATAGAGATTTGTAATGACGTCCTCGAAAATGGCTCTAATGATTTTCATGAAAATTGCAACATTATAATAAATGCGTTGTGTGACAAATCGGCTCTAAATTATACATAACAAAACAAAATTATAACAGTTGGAAAATTTTCTCGGCGGAATAGTAGTTACGTTAACAGTGATGTGAGATTCAAAAAATCTGTTAGTATTGCTACTGCTAATTGTAGTTGTGGGTTAGTATAGTAGGTTAGTGTAGTTGTAGTTGTAGTTGTAGTGGCTGGTCAGTGGCGTGGACGCGATCAGCGATCGATAGCGACACGTCGCTCCCGGCAGTGGGATCTCGTTTGGATGCGCTCCAGCTAATTATAAGTAGATGAAGTGACGCTCAAACTTTCAGCAATATTTGATGAAGCGCATGGCGTCAAGGCAGAGTTAGCAAGTCTGTAATTTTAATTGGTAAAGGAAGGTGAAAACTTCGTTAATTATCGTTAGTTAATGTGAACGTTTACATCATTTTAGTCAGAAACCCATTGAAACACAGGTTTTACACTCGCTACTAATTTAATACGCGATTACTACCGGCACACATGGCTCTGAAGATTATTATGTCACCCGAATAATATAACCAATCACTAATGGAACGCGGTGAAGTCGGATTTACGGTTTACCTACATCGCGGTGCGGCATTCAGAGTAACCAACCATAATACACACGTCACATTGCGCACTCTCAGCCATCCCGGCTCCAACAACTTGCCCGCGCCTCCCGCGCTTACCAAAGTTACCAAGACCCGCGTGATCAGTCCTCCAATCGCTGGCACCATGACTTATCTCATCAGAAACGATCACAGCCGCATGAGTGCTACTCTTCGCAAAGGGTATGTGTGCATATAAAACAGTCCACGTGCTGGCTCCTGAATACCGCGCGACTGACTGGTCACACACGCTATACCTGTGTAGTTTATAGTACGAGTATAATATGTCTGCTAAATTTAGCTTGGTTTTGACTAAATTAACTTGGAATAATAATAGCCTTTTATTCAGATCAACTTAAAAAGTTTATATTAACACACACAGATTAAAAAATTCAACTTAATCTAGTAACTGATTCTTGCTTATTTTTTCTAGATCTTTTTTGTCAGTCGGCAAAGGCCTCCTTCAACCTTTTTCATTCATTTCTGTCTTGAGCCACTCTACTCCACGTCACTCCAGCCACTTGTCTAACGTCATCGTCTCACCATTTCTGCGGTCTTCCTCTTTTTCTTCTTCCTTCTGTAGGATTCCACCGTGACACAATTTTACTCCATTTGTGCTCTTATATGTCCTGCCCATGGCCACTTGAGCTTTCTGATCTTGAATGTTATGTCTAGTACCTTGCTCTTATTTCTAATTGCACAGTTTTTCAATTTATCTGATTTCTTCACATTTATATTACTCCTTTCCATTTCATGCTGGAAGGTTGTGAGTTTGCTTACAACATTGTGTGTTAGTGCCTTGGAAAGTGAAGTTTATTTTCTTACGTGTTGCTGTGTAAATCTGGTATCACAGGATAGAACAACGCGAGTCGAATAGTCGTTAAACTCAATGTGTTATGATCTAAACAGGTCCTAATAATAATTTACAGTATAAATATACATATATGTATGTAATTTTTATTTTATTATAATGTCTATTATTGCTAGCTACTTAATAGATGTAGGTATTTAAAAATCGCTTGATAGTTTGAGAGGCGCTGGTCCGTTCGTTGCCAGGTAAATGTCACGGGATAGAAATGTGACGTTGTCACGTTATTTTTAAGTGCATCATTGATCCGGCGATCCGACGGCTGTATATCATACGTTGCCGAACAAGCACATGACTGTAATCGATACTTTCTTCATGAGTTTACTACTACTTAGCTACTTATCTACTAATAATAAGATAATAAGCAATAATATTAAAAAAATATAGATACGTTATGCCCATAATAATCAACCAAAAAATCTGTTCCGAAAAGAGCTACAACACACACACACGTTTATCTTTTGTTTCACTACACCAACCACATTTGTATAATACACGAAGGCATTTTAACGGTATTTCAAATGTCAATGCTACTTGGGAAGCACTTCTGACAACAACAAAAGCGTGCGTATCGTCTTGTATTGACAGAGCGACTACGAGCAGAACGGTCAATTGTCTGTTCTTACGGTCTTCATCGTCAGCGCGCTAGTGACATATCTACCTCTTTTTACATTATAATATCATGGATAATAAGTGCACTATAAAATATGTTATCCCAGATCATGGTGGATCATTTTAATTAAAATCCGTGCGATAGTTTTTTTTGCGTTTTGTGTGAAAAAGTAAGAAACATCCATAGTAATAAACAAACAAATTAATAAACAAAAAAAAAAATATTTCAATCGAAATCGAATCGAAATCGAAAGTTTGATTGGTATTTATTTATTAACAAAAATAAAAATGAGTAAGCTGTTCTGCTCTAAAATTTCAAGTGGGTATTATTTTTTATTTACTTGATCATCTCTTTGAGCCGATAGAGAGTAATGAGTCCCAAGGGCCACGGCTCAATTGTATTGGACTCCGAAAGCTTTGACCAATTTTCGGACCCGAGACTACCATTCCTGAATATTGTTGCTCCTGATGACTCTGATGAGGCGTACTTTTTTATACATTTTATAAGTTAATGCTTGGCTACACTACAATCGCACCTGATGGTAAGTGGTGATCTAGTCTTTCGTTAACTTGACTAGGTCATGTCTATGTCTTCATTAAGTTAACATATATTTATGTATGTATTTCATGCTATTAACGATTGAGGTGTTTTCTCATAACGGAGCAGGCATAATATACTAAATTTAGTACTTAGCACCTAGGTACTAAATTTCGCTGGTGCTTTAATGCCAACCCAATTGTCAATTTTTGCTACTGAAGTCCTTAGATGGTCGAGTATAATATAAAGCTTAATATAGGAGTTGCTAGGAACAGAAACAGATCGGATCACAAACGGTTAATATGTATTATGATGCGTTAAAAGAGAAATTGCGTCGCATCTGCAGAATGCAAATCATTTAACTGACATCATCCGAAATGGTCTCTACGGTTTATTGGGACACACACACACACACACACACACACACACACACACACACACATGGACATTAGTGTTTGTGTTACACATAAGTACTATTATGTCTTCTGTGGTTACACTTGAAATTAAAGACGTACACACAAAGCCTCACATAGACTTGAGTATAATCTTTATGCAACTACAGCTTTTGACCGCAATACTTGGATAGAAGGATAGAACTATACTTTTTGGATAGAGAATGTGACGTTACGAAATTTAGGACCAGGGGGGTCCCACCCCTTGTCACACTACATCAACCCCCCCCCCCCAAATAATATTCGTATTTGTATACGATATTGTTATTTTGCGTACCTACGATTTATCGTACGCACATTTCTTGAGGATGCGTGTCTGGGTCTGCGTGGGTATTAGTGGGACGTTAATGCCATTAAATAATAATACAACATTAAAATAATAATTACTGTTATTAATAACTCAGTATCAACAATCTTTTATTCGACTAACACACTCGTACGTCGTATGTATTATACATATACTCGTATAAATGGTGGCCAAAATATTGTATTACTTGTACCTATTACCAGTTCGGAAGTACCTATTACGTATAAGTGGTAATTTATTACTCATATCTACTATCTTTTCGGAAGCTGACATCTATTTAGCGGTTTAGTGTATTTCTTTCATGGAAAAAGCCGGCAAGCTGACGAGCTGACGATCCATCGGATGGTAAGACGCTATGGTCGTACTTGTATACCAATGCAAAGGCATCACTGATGGGTGAGAAGAAAAAGAAAGAGAGTATTGGACAGGACTCTCACGTACGAGTAGCCCTGAAGGGTATTCCACTCTACCTGTACTTCGGATTCGGATAACGGATGTCTCTAATAGTGCATAATTAATTAGTATTATCCAACGATATACATCTGCTGTATATCGATGCTAAGTGCTCGACATCTAGTAGATTTAATAGATATTTATCACCCATGTAGTATTGGGCTTTTAGTCAACATAAGATTTTCAATAAACTTACTAAACTAAACTACTTAACTCATTATATTCTTAGCAAACGAGGTCCATTCTTTGGCTCCCTAGTTATTGGGCGAAATCACACCTTAAAGTAGTTGTAGGAACCGGTAATTTGTTCTAATGCACATGAGAACTAAAGAGGTCAGTAGCTGTACCTACAAAAAATAATGCGACAATCAGTATTCGAAAATCATGTAATTTGTTTACAACGAGGTGAGCACGTCACGTCACCTAACCTTGCAAATCCTATGACACCATGTCCGCGCGCTGTCATTATCGGTTGTTTTTATGGAAATGGTAGCAAGCTTGCTATAATATAATCTCTTAAAGTACATAATGTACTATACTTACATTTGGTGGATTATATATTTACCTGTATCTGTGTAATGTGTTATAATTATAACTTATATAGTAGGTACCTACAGTCAGCAAATGAATTAGGTTATGCCATATGCAGGTCATGATACAAAAACTTACGTAATGTTTAAAATTTCAGATTATAGTTAGTGCCATAAATTATTATCACTATTAAATTCTACCTAATAAGGTACGATTTAACAGCGTCTTACTGTTTAATAAACTGCATTTGACTGTAAGGCATCTTCAGCCGTTGAGTCAATATCTGCTATTATTGTTGCTGTACACAGCTGCAAATTACATTAGGTATAAGTAAAAAATAGGGTGCGTGTACTTTTGTACGCGCGTGAGAAGTTATATTTCTTCAATATTCAAGTCACTAATATAATAAAATATTACTTGTGTACTACCTATGTTTACACAAGTACAAACTAGATGGCGTTGTTCACGAACCTAAATCACGCTGTTGAGACTCTGTGAGATTTGTATAAGTAATAACATTACATTTTAAAAGAGGTAAAGATAATAGGAAGCTAGAGCCATCTATCCAGTGCTTTCATAATTCATACCCCCTTCATGGAAGCGCAAACGTTTAACGCAACCTTTTTGCAAGCAAGTCGCATAAGAAGTATAACTTCAAAAATGAAAAAATGTACCACTGTATGAAACAGTAATAAAACGCGCTACCAGTACTGTAAGTACCTGTGTACACTATCGTAACTTTCATCTGTCATGCGCGTACGCAGCAGTGCACAGTGGCGCGACACCGTGACCCGCTCAAGGTCGCCGCCATGTTTGATCGATGCTATGATTCTCTTGATTGTTGACAATGCACGAATGTTTCATTCAAATGGGGGTTTTATTATGTACTCGTATATGGCAAAAAACTGAATAGGTTTTTATGTCACCGATTGCGTTGTGTTTATAATGGTTGTACCTTATCTACCTGTGTCTTTAAATATCATATAAACACAAAAAAAAAATTTTGTTATAGTACAGGTTCACTTTACTATTTAGGGTTAATTTTCGTTAAGTGTTCATTTACTGTTCGATAAGTATACGCGCGTGTGAAGTTATACTTCTTTGGCATCAATAAATAAATATTTAACACTAGCTGTCTTGGCGAACTTCGTATCGCCTAATAATCAGTGTTTTATGTACTTTGTTGTTACTTTTAACTTTTATAGTTTTGGTAGGTTTAACAAGTCAGATACCATTAAATTTCCCCTCCCTCTCCCACACCCACTCCCTCTCCCCTCCCCTGTAATAATGAAGTAGCTATTATATTCTGTAAGTTAACTTACCTTCTATTTGATCTGTGAGCGCGTCATCTACAGGACTTGGTACTTGGTATCTTCCTACTATACTCGTATACTACTATTGTTGAACATTTTCCGACGTTTAGGCGTTTCAAATCATATTCTTCCTCATAGTAGGAGATAGCTTCATCAGTATTGAATCGTATTTAGTAGGATCTAGCGTAAAGGGCACATAGTCAGTATTAAAATTTAAGACTTTGAGCATTTATTATCTTTGCGATCCGATTCGACTTTGTAGAAAATTTCCTTGCAAAACGCTCAGACATTTTCCTATGCCTTTACTCTAAGGTCTTTGTACGTATTTTCACGATTTCCTATAGGAAGGTGGTATATTTTACTGTCTGTATCGAGAATAGCAAACATGTCATCTACAATTCATGTCATCTACGCGTTCCATTCCCGGCCGGGGTAGACATTTATGTGACAGATAAATATTTGTACTCGGGTCATGGGTGTGACTGTGATGTGTTATATGTCGTCCATGCCACCCGCGATACAGGTAATAATAACCTACTGCGAGGATATGAGTGTGTTGTCTTTGTAAATTGTAATTTCATATATATTTAAGAGAAGTTTCTTTAACCAAATAACCTCTTTAGTTGCGCTGCAGGCAGCCATACTCTGCCTCTGTTGTTGACAGGGCTACTCTGTTGACGCTGGGTGGCCCATGTTATAACAGCACCATTGAAAAAAAATTATGTTATTATACTTTATATCTCAAGATACCACAATATAAATCCAGAGCAACATTGAACTTATTCAATTCAATTCTAATTCAAAACTGTTTATCCATGTAGGTATTTAAGATAGAAAATACACATACGGTAACGTATTTTTTTTGTCTACCAGCTTTTCGGAAAGGTGATTTGTCATGGAGTAGAAGATGGAGTAGAGATGGAGTAGAAGAAAAGAGGAAACTCCTCAGCACATCTTTTTAACCGACTTCAAAAAAGGAGGAGATATTCAATTCGACTGTATTTTTTATGTTTATTATCTCAGAACTTTCGACTGGGCGAACGGATTTTAATGATTCTTTTTTTCTTCGAAAGCCGGTGCTTATCATGTGGTCCCACTTTTTGAGCGAGATATGACAAGAAGTTTTTGAGTTATCCCTAATTTTGAAGTCGGTTATTTTTTGTCAAGAATTATCAATAAAAAAAGAACACCTGTCGCGGGATGGCTGACAGATGTGAAGCATCGAAATGCGTCGCCACGATCGCCAAGTCTAAAATCAGGGTTTACCCCTCGCGTAAAGATGTTTCACATCAAAACATAACTAAACGAAAGTTGGCAGATTGTAGATGTAATTTCATCGAACAGTCCAAAAGGGATCTAATTGGTCCGTGATCGATGCGCAAACCAACCGTTTAGCGCGTCACGATTGTGTCTCGTTTGCTCAACTTGTTGAAGTTGTTGATATCGATTGTGCTTCGTTTGAACTAGCTGGGACAAGTGGAACGGCAAACTGACGTCTTTGTAATGTTTTTCGAAGTTTGTTGACATAAAAAAATAAAGTTTGCGGAACTGTTGCGTTGTTTGAACGAGTATTTATTTGTGGAATCTTGTAGTTAACTTATTTATTGCTATTATGGCTTCATATCGCCAGTTTTGTTGATCAAGTGTTCTCGAGCTTAACGTTGTCACGTGAAAGGGGCCATCCATAAAATACGTCACACTAATTTCATGAATTTTTGATCCCTCCCCCCGTCCTTGTCACAGCTGGTCACATTTGTGAGACCTCCTCCATAGTGTGACATTATATTATGAAATTTTACATCTAGAAATTATTAAATTAAAACGGCAGTTCCGAAATAAGTTTTATTCCCGTTAATTTGTTTTTTGATATTTACCTACACATACCAATTATTCGATTTCGAAATGTGATGTCACGAAATTTAGGATCCCCTCCCACCCCATGTCACACAATGTCACACTACATCGACCCCTCCCCCTCCCCCTAATGTGTGACGTAATTTATGGATGGCCCCAAAAGTCCCTAGAGCTTAAGATTTTGCATTAAGGTTTGTATACTAGCGGATTCGACAAAAAAGTGTTATCCTGCAAATACATACATACAATGCCATATGAAGGTTGCAATGTTGTCATGGTAATGATGAATGACATCATCCTTCATGTTTTTTTATGGAAATAGCCGGCAAACGAGCTGACGATCCACCTGATGGTAAGTGGCTATCGTCGCTCATGGACATCAGTGACACTAAAGGCATCATTGATGCGTTGCTGGCCAAGAAAGAAAGAAGAATAAGAAAGAAAGAACTGGCTCTCAAGCCCCCAGCCGGAACACGATGAGTAGTTTGGCGGCTGACTCATGCTCTAGGGTGGTAGCTATCCAGGCGAACTCCATGGAAAAATAATAATAGTAATAATGGTATTAATTAACAATAAAAATCAATATTAGGTACCAATATAATCCCTCCGAGGGCTTTACCACCAGCGGGCCGGATTTAGTGGCCTCTTACGACGCTCATCCAGCGTGGGATTGGGTTTGGTATTCTAATGGAGGCCTTCCACGATCAAGTGTACTTGATCAAGCGTCAAGCGGACTTGACGCGGCATCCAGTATACTTGATCGTGTATGACCACGATATAGCTATCTGGCCATATATCTATCTCATGCACACTGGATGGCGCGTCAAGTCGAACTGCAAATTTAACAAGTCAAACAGTCAAACTGCAGACTTGATCAAGTACACTTAATCGTGTATGGCCTCCATAAGTCGCCCCAATAAGGCTAAAATCCATGACCTTAATAAGCCTTCATTTATCTATACAGTCTATACTGAAGATTCGATATCTGACGAAAATGTCAATTGGTAACATGAAATCCTGTGAGCAGTAACAAGATACTTAAAATATATGGTACATAAAATTTGTAAGGACCCGGAATATATAGAGTTTATGACTTATGTTTATGTATACTCGCCACATAAAGTCACCCGTAAAGAAATGTACTGAAATAATACCACGAGATATAACTAGTATAAAAAAATAAAAAAAAACCCGCCTGCTATCAAAAAAGCTAACATGATAAATTATACCTTGCGCTGAGGTGAGTTCTTTAACTGTACATCCATATTGCATTATTCGATTTATTTTTAGTTTTTGAAACTTCAAACAAAGGCATCTCATGGCCACCATATTTGTTTTTTTTTCATTTCACTCATCTAAGAACACTTGGGTTATTAAGACGAATCTAACGATATCTTAACTACATAAATCCGTTCAGCGGTTTGGAAGATATGAGGTAATAAAGAATATTACACGCATACAAACATACAAGATATGCACAAAAAACATAGTCGGGTAAAAACAAGTGCAGATAGTGAACACCATAGAATTATGCTGGCATGATGTTCCATATCCATATTTTTCAATCCACGATAATATCGCAAACGATTCATCCGGTTTTTGAAAAATTTGAAATATTCACATGAATTTACTTTTTCTTCAAAACATAAAAAAATTGGGAAATATGTGAGTATTTCAGCTCGTACGTCGGCTATTCATTTCAAAATCACATAAGTAGTATTATTATATAGTAGGTATATAAACTGGACTCTAAGCTTCGATATACGAGTAACCGTCCTCGCTTTGCTTGGGTTTTTTATTTTTTACACCTTGGGTTACATTATTGGAGTTTTATTAAGCATCCCTAATATTTTTAAAATATAATATAGCCTATGTCACCCGGGGATAGTGTAGCTTCTGAACAGTGAAAGAATTTTTCAAATCGGTTCAGTAGTTTCGGAGACTATTCAATGCAAACAAACAATCAAATCTTTCCTCTTTATAATATTAGTATAGATTATTGATGTTTAGTCATTTATTATCTTTTTGTATTATCTTATCTTCGATGCTTGAGTTTCAAGTTTATGATCATAAGATTTTTCCAATAGGTATTTTATATAAGAAACATAATTATGAAAGTTAATAGGTTAACAATAATTATATCTCTGAGTAATAATAATTTTCTTCGAACAGTTTAATTAACCTTAACATTGTTTAATTGTTGAATAATATAAATTAAATTGTTAGCATTTGGAATTACTGCAATTTTTTTCACGTCCGTAATAAAGTTTTTTGTCCGATTGATACTTGAGACTAAAAGCGTTTTGATTAAAACATTAGAATTTTCTGATACATAAATTATAATTATCAAAAGTATAATTATTATCCTACTAATATTATAAATGTGAAAGTTTGTGAGTTTGGATGTTTGGATGTTTGGATGTTTGTGTTGCAATCACGCAAAAACGGCTGATCGGATATAGATGAAATTTGGCACACATATAGTTTTAGACCTAGAATAAAGTATAGGATACTTTTTATCCCGAGATATTGATCTGTTCCTAAGGGAGAAGAAGTAAATTAAATGGTAATAGGAAAACAGTTTTGACGTTTGTCTTCACAGTGACATTAGAAAACTCAAAACAGCTGATTGAATGATTAAATTAAAATAATTAAGGTTCATTGTTTTAATATGTTTATTAACAAATATATAAAAATTTTACGGTGAGGCACATTGTGATAATTTTTGTCATACAATGGAAGCTTTAGTAGCCATCGATCTCGTATAAAATCAAATTAAGCCAACACAGCATTTTTTAAGGCTGCGTACACATCAGCGTTTGTCGAGCGTACCTCGCGCAACGCTTTATTAATGAGCTATAAAAATAATAATTTTACGTAGAAAAAATACTGTAGCTTATCAAGGGTTTTCCTAGCTCTCAATATGAGGTGCGATTGAATTTTTATAATAGGTATGTACCGTATCAGGTGTAATTAATTGCATAAAATCATCGAATTTGGTTTTTAACGTTCGTAAATTTCTACCTATATTTTTTTATTTACTTTATAGAAATAAATATTAATTTTGTTGACCTATTGAGCAAATCATTATTCAAGTGTGTCGGATGAACGCGTACGCTTATAAAATCCTAGTGTGTTGTCGGCCTTATGTCAAGATCGGCCTTATGTCAAGATTTCTTTATTTTTCTATTGCTGTGCATGCATATATTACCAGTGCGTTTTACCGAAAGCTATAAACCTTCAGTAAGTTTTTAATGAACAAGACCATTAGTACGAGTATACAATGTTTTTAGATAGGAATAGATTCGTTGTTTAAGAAGCGATTTTCATGATTTTTTTATTGTATTGGGAATTTACTCAAGTTGTACTTCAATATAGTGAGATGATGGATTGTGGAGATAATGAGTGAGCTTCTCAATCGTAGGGAATAACTGAACCGTGTTTAAATACAATGTGTTTTTTTTAACCTTTATCAAACGAAATGTGCGGATGCAAGACAAAAACTATCGACAAAAACAAGTTTTTTTTTTAAGTAAGCGGTCTCGAAAATAAACGCACTTAATTTTTATTTTTACTGAAAATCTCGCCCTTTAATTCTTCTTTTTGTTTCTTTTATTGTAGGCTGAGCATTTTCATCAAAGTAGTGTCTTTTGAAAGCTAGAAAGTTTACCTAACTTAGCACATAAAAAACATAGCACTATCGATGAGGAGTCTTGAAATAAAAATTAAAGTATTAGAAATTATGAAAAAAAAAACACTTTTGTTTTTAAATGTTTGATCTTTAACTTTAAAATGGGGTAGTTAGCATATTTTTTTTGTATGTTTTCTTAAACTATATAATTCAATAAACAAATCATCCAAACTAACCATGGATCTATCTCTTATCATTGTTGTGATATTCAACGTCAAATTAGGGTCTCTTCGGCCTACGTAATACAATAAACAAAGCTCCTTAAACGCCCTTTCCAACCGCAGTCCAATAATAGCAGGTAGAAGCAGATAGAGGTAGTTACAATTTTTTGTAAGTTTAATTACAATTTTTCAATTCAATTTTTTAATTACATAATTAATTAATTAATTAGGTAGTAAGGTAGTAGGTATAGTAGGGAGTCTCTTCATTTCGTTTCATTTCAATGCCCTTAAAGTGTCGTATGGAAGCATCCATTAAATGCTGCATGCTGACCCCACCAACTATCGGACTATCTCAATTACCTCCATACTCTGTAAGATTATGGAGCGTATATTGAATACGCGCCTCATGACATACCTAGAACGGAACGATCTCCTTAGCGATCGACGGTACGGATTTCGCCGAAATCGATCGACTGGAGATCTTCTAGCGTATGCCACACACATATGGGGCGAGGCCCTCGAGAAAAACAGGCAGGCACTTGCCGTTTTCCTCGATGTCTTGAAGGCCTTCGATAGGGTCTGGCACGCAAGCCTTTTAAGCAAGCTTTCAGGTTATGGCATATCCCCTGGTCTTATCGGTTAGGTTAAGGACTTTCTGAGTGAACGATTTCTCCGTGTTGTTGTCGATGGTAGTTCATCGTAATTGATTGCTACGAAAGCTAGAATTCCCTAGGGGTCCGTTCTCTCCGCCACTCGATTCCGGCTGCATATTAATGATCTGCTTATGCCCGGTATTTATGGGTATGCAGATGACAGTACAGTAGTGGAGAGATACCTGCCCAGTGCCGAGCCAGTAGGGAAGAAATACAGTCTGAAAGAGAGGCTATGTTGGATCGTGTGAATCTCGCACTCCGGGCAGTGTGCGATTGGGGCGATGCCAATCTTGTGAGATTCAATGCCACTAAAACGCAGACGTTCCTGTTGACCGCAAAATGGAGCCTGTTCACCTTGGCTCCCACTTTCCGGAATGTATCCCTGGAATGCACCGAACGCCTACAGTTATTGGGAGTCGAAATTTCCTCGAACCTCAACTATGGACGTTTCATCGAATCCAAAGCTAAAGTGGCTGCAAGAAAATCGGGGTCCTTGCAAGGGTGCGGCAGTACTTCATACCGAGGCAGATTTTAACACTGTATAAAGCTCAGGTTCGCCCTTGTGTAGAGTACTGCTGTCACATTTGGGCCGGTGCCGAAAAATGTCACATTTCAGCCTTGGATTCGATGGAGAGGCGTGCAATGAAGCTCATTGACGACCCAGACTTGGTGGTAACCCAACCTGCAAAGCCTCGCACACAGGCGCAGAGTAGCCAGCCTCTCGGCATTCTACAGGATGCATTTTGAAGAGTGTGCTCAGGAATTGCACGAACTAATTCTCTAGCTGGCTGAAATTATTCCTCACGGCGTTCCCTTTCATTTTTATGACCCCTCAGCAGCTCGCTGGGACGCCAAATAATGAGCATATTGCTGGTGTCGATGATGTGTCTGTTTAGGCATCTCTTAAGGTAGCCTGCCGCTGAACTTATTCCTCACGACATGCCCTATGATTTTTTTTTCAATCCTTAGTAACATGCTACGTGAAACTACTTGCTACGAACGTGAAATAATAAGCATTTTGTCGACATCAATGATATCCATTCTTTGGGATGAAAAGCAGGATACTATAAGTTTAATTCACAAACATCCAAACATCTATACCTAACATCTAAAACATCTAAATTTTAGTAGGATCAGGAGCCAATTCTAAATTCTCGCGGACGAAGTCGCGGGTAGAAGCTAGTCATTAATAGTTATTGAGTCATTATAGGGAAACTTCTCTATGATAGGATATTCATTCGCTTTAAAACATCCCTATACCACCGTTCCATATTAAATATTACCTAATTAGCAACTGTTTTGCTATCCGTAGCTTCTACTGTTATGTTGAATCTATTTACTTCTATTAGTATGGCAGTAAAATTAATGTATGAGTTGTAATTAGAAGCTTACAAAGAATAACTTATTCAATTATTTAGATACATTATATCTTCTTTTACTATTCACGTCATAATATTCACGTCAGACATTGCAACTTGCAAACTTCTCTCTGTATCTATCTGTCAGTGACAACTGTGCCTAGGATAAAAATAAACCTAAATATACTCGTACTACTGGAATGGAAAATAAAATGGACGGAACAGTCCTCCATGTTTGTTCAATGTCTCGACCAGGCGTATATGCCGTATACCTGCGTCGAGACATCTGCGAAGCAAACTGAACTCTATGTGCGGAGCGTTTGGTTTGGAAGTCGTTTGTACTGCGTGTTGATATCGTATTAGAGAGAATTGCACCGTAATGAGAGCTAATAAGGTTAAAAGACGATTGCAGTCGTGTACCTGTTAACATCCACAGTAGTGACACTGGAACTAACAATGCGGGGCGCTAGCTTTGGTGATATAAGAAACTATAACTACGTGAGATTACTTACCATTATGTTCTTAAAGAGTAAAATGTATAAGGTATTGAATACCTTATCTAGTGGCTGGGTTATTTATCAGTCTTTTAAAAACATTCAATAGCATCCAGTGGATCTCTAGTTATAAAATCAAAGTTATTACGGCACAATTATTGTTAAATGTTTAAATCCAAAATTGTTCTGGTGATCCAAGGATTATGACTAGGTACATACATAATTTTCAATGACTACCCTATATCGTTGAAAAGGTCTCTCAAAAATATTATGGGTTTGCGAAGATCATTTTTCGATTCAAGGTTCCATTTGCGAAATATTCAGCTTAAAAGTGCCAATTTTTTTTTTACATTAGATAAGTTAGTGCTTGACAACAATCCCACCTGATGGTAAGTGGCGATGGAGTCCAAGATGGTGAACGCACTAGCTTAATAAATGCCTATTCACTCTTCTCTTGAAACACCTACATTGTAGGTGGACGGGAACACCCACGCAGGCAAGCTATTCCAGTCCTTCGCGGCACGCACTATGAAATTTTGGTTCGAGTTAAGTGTCCCTCCCCTTTAAGGTTCCGTACATGAAAGTATCACTCATTGTCAGTCCAACCGCCTGTCTGTCTGTCTGCCAAAACCATGTTTCTCAGGAACGCGTGGAGGTATCAAGTACTTAAGTTCGCAGTCCCTAGGAGGTGTGCAAATAGAAAGCTTCTAAGTCAACTCAATCACTTAATGATTTGATACGGCATAAACCGTATATTTTAACACTCGCAAGATAATCAAATCTGAATTAGAATAAGTATCATCATTAATCACAATGTCATTAGTCATGTGTCAGCAATTCAGCATTCATGACTAATTTCACCTTCGATGCGGCGAAGTTAAATTCAATAACAATTATAAAAATTTGCCGAAAGCGACAATAATTATATTATCTGCCGCAATCTTAAAAGGCTTGTAAGAACTTATTTATAAACTGCATTAATGGTCGAGATTGAATCAACGAATAAATTTGATAACACCTTGTTTAGGGCATGTTTTCGTGAACACGCTAAAAATAAAACTGAGTGTGTATTTGGCTCGACTTGGAACCTTATGCTCTGCGTTATAAGGGTTATTGTAAACAGTGTAGTACGTAATTTATTAAAATGTAAGGTTTTAAACGTTTGCAAGTTCTGGGATAAATAATTCAGTAAAAACCGAGATTAGAAATATTGCACTTTTGTAGGTAAAACTCCTGAGTTCCCATGTGGATCCAGAAAGAAGGAATGAAATTCAATTAATAAATTATTAGATACTCATAATTATAGAATAGTATCAAAGTTATCTCTCTTTTCAACCCTGGATTGATAGCAATTCCGTGGTCTGACCTAAAAACTTTGTTGTTGTAAGTTATTATTTGTACAATGGTGAACATGTTAATTTATCCCTGATTAATTTATTCTTTACTAGCTGTTGCCCGCAGCTTCGCATGCGGAATTTATGCTTATCATATTTGTACCCCTTGCAGAAGAAAATTTAAAAACAGGTTAATTTATCTGGAAGTATTTATATTTAGAAATTTATATACTGAAACCTACGATACAATCACAAAGCATTCCTCCGGGAACGGATTTTGAAAAATAAACAACATTAACATTAGTTTTTTTCTTTTTCATGAAAAATTTTGAAAAACTCGAAAACATAATATATTCCATCAATTAAATGAAGAACGTTTGTTTCAAATTTAAAGCAAGACGTTGGTGTTTCAAAAATATTTCGTACTAAGTTTCATCTTGTTTCCTGGGAAAACTTTTAATTTTATCGCGACTAAAAGTTTTATAAAACGTGATCCAAAGTATTAGGAACAACTTGACTAATTTCCGTCGAAATCAGTTCAAGGGTTTTCATGTGATGTCCGGACAGACAAACAGACAATAATACCCCTGTCCTTTTCTCTCCCTCTCCCGCTCCCCGTACCTCTCCCTCTCCCTCTCCCTATCCCGCTCCCGGGCCCTATCCCGCTTCCTGTCCCTCTCCCTCTCCCTATCCCGTGCCCTGTCCCCCTCTCTCTCCCGCTCCCGGGCCCTCTCCAGCTTTCTGTCCCTCTCCCTCTCAATCTCTCTCCCTCTCCCTCTCTCTCCCTCTCCCTCTCCCTCTCCATCTCCCGCTCCCTGTCCCTCTCCCTCTCCCATTTCCGGTCCCTCTATCGCTTCCTGTCTCCCGCTCCCGTCCGTAAAGTCCTCCACACAATTTTTTTGTTTCTCACTATAAGCTTACATATTAATTTTCATATTTCTGAGTTTGAAATTGACCAAGTCCTGGAAAAACTTGCAACCTCTTTATTTACCTCTTAGGGGATGAAATTCCAAAAAACCTGTTACAATTAACGTCTTAAATATTTAAAATCCCTTAGTATTACCCCTTATGGGGATGAACTTCGAGAAAACAGTGGGTACAGTTATTTTTTGTGTGTAAGCTTATTACATATAAATTTTCAAGTTTTTTACTTCAAAACTGATGAAGTTGCCATACTAACTTGCACTCCCTAATTAATTAACCCTTCAGGGGAGGATTTTCCAAAAAAACACATTACTGATTATTTCTAATCTAGAGCTAATATAATATTTTTTTATGTTTTTAACTTCAAAAATGACGAAGTTGCGTAGTAAGTTCCATCCCCTAAATTTGTCCTTTAAGGGATGATTTTCAGCTAAATTTTAACTTTTGTTAATAACAATAAACTAACATAAACATTTTCATATTTATAACTCTAAAACTGACGAAGTTGATTTGTATGTAAATGACTTCCAACCCCTATTTTTAGGGGATGAATTTTGAGAAAACAGTGATGCAGTTATTTTTTGTGTCTAACTATAAGCTTATATACAAATTTTCACCCTTCTTACTTCAAAACTGACGAAGTTGCCCTACTAAATTGCGCCGTCTTAATTAACCCTTTAGGGGATGATTTTCCAAAAAACATAATACTTACAAATTTTGTTTCTAAACTGGAGCTAATATGTAAATTTTCATGTTTTTAACTTCAAAAATGACTAAGTTGCCTACTAAGTACCATCTATTAAATTAACCCTTTAAGGGATGATTTTCCAAAAAAATGTGTTAAACTTAATTTTTGTTTATGACTATAAACTTACATAAAAAATTTCATATTTACAACTCCAAAATTGACGAAGTTGGTTTGTATGAAAATGACCTCCAACCCCTATTTGTAGGGGATGAATTTCGAGAAAACAGTGATACAGTTATTTTTTGTGTCTAACTATAAACTTATATACAAATTTTCACCCTTCTTATTTCAAAACTGACGAAGTTGCCATACTAATTTGCGCCGTCTTAATCAACCCTTTAGGGGATGATTTTCCAAAAAAACATAATACTTACAAATTTTGTTTCTAGTCTGGAGCTAATATGTAAATTTTCATGTTTTTAACTTCAAAAATGACGAAGTTGCCTACTAAGTACCATCTATTAAATTAACCCTTTAAGGGATGATTTTCCAAAAAAATGTGTTAAAGTTAACTTTTGTTTATTACTATAAACTTACATAAAAAAATTCATATTTATAACTCTAAAACTGACGAAGTTGGTTTGTATGAAAGTGACTTCTAACCCCTATTTGTACCCCTTAGGGGATGAATTTCCAAAAATCCGTTCTTAGTGGACGTCTCCTTAGCAGAAACTATCTACCTGCCAAATTTCATCTTAATCGGTTCGGTAGTTTCTGAGATTTCTTGTTTAATCAGCGGTGTGTCGCTTTTCAATTTTATATATATAGATTATGCATCATTGGTGCAGGCTGCTGAAACAGAATTATAGACATGGAAAAATAGACTTGAGTGATGGAATGGGTAATTTCTATCTCTCTAAAAGTGATCGGAAACCTTCTGAAGTTCCCCTATTTCCTTCATTATGAAATATAATGGTATGTGTTGTGAAAGCCTGCCACCTGCGAGCTGCGGTGCAGGAAATATTTCTTCAGTAGTTTTACTTTGTAAGGATTTACACAATCTAATCTCTTGTCTAATCACGTTACATTGTGTGTGTGTGTGTGTAGGCCGCTAAGCGCTTACGTCGGAGCTACATTCTGTGTTGAGAATGTTCCAAAAATACATGAAGAGAAAACCTTTGATCCTCTTCTATACATCTATACATACATACATACATACATACATACATACATACATACATACATACATACATACATACATACATACATACATACATACAGTACATACAAATAAATAAAATTGGAGTGTCTGTTTGTAATATTAAAATAACCGCTTTTTACTAAGTGCATTTGGATGTATACACGGTCCATATACCAAAACAACATTTTTTACAATTTTTGTCTGTCTGTCTGTCTGTTTGTTCCGGCTAATCTCTGAAATGACTGGACCGATTTTGACGGGACTTTCACTGGAAGATAGCTGATGTAACAAGGAGTAACTTAGGCTACTATCATTTTAGAAAAAAAATAGTTTGTTAAGCGATACGAAATTCGCCGGGTCAGCTAGTTTTAAGTATAATGCACGCACGTAGAATTCTGATAATTGGTATCGTTAACTTAACGCGACGAAGTACAAAAAGCTAAATTTTATAAATAACATGTGTAACAAACGTCTATTAAAGAAAATTAATATGAAATAGTGTCAATCTAAAGTGGTCCTTTCACAATAGGAATTACGGTCGAATTTCGAGCGTAGAGTAGAGTAGCTGTCTAGTATGAAGATTAAGGGAATATTCTAATGTCGGTGTTAAATGCCACTTGTTTATTTATACTAAGCACACATCACGAACGGAGCAATGCGAGTCGCTTGAATGGTTTCTGAGAAAATGCACTAAGTATCCACAGCCACAGTCATTACGAGCCGAAGTTTTGAGTAAATGTCGCTAGGAAATAGGATTCAATTTAAATAATTCAATAGTTACTTTTCGGTCGACGCGCGACGGCTGGACGGAACATCATTTTGTAATTGGAAGCCGTTTACACGTAATGATATTCGTGATATCGATGCAACGCTATGATGCTGTTGTAATTAAATGTCGTATGCCCTTTACGTTAAATGTGGTCATTATTGTGATTGTACAGTTTTTAATAAGTAAGGGTTTATTTAATAATTGAGATGATTATTGTTTCAAAAAAGGAGGAGGTATTCATTTCGTCTGTATTTTTATGTATGTTACCTCAGAACAGTGAACCGTTTTTGATGATTCTTTTTTTAATTGATAGCTGGTGCTCGTCATGTGGTCCCACTTAAATCTGAGCGAGATCTGACAAGTAGAATAGAATAGAATAGAATACTCTTTATTGTACACACCGAATAAGTTAATACATTAGAACATACTATACGATATAAATAACAAGTAGTACAAAAGGCGGTCATAACGCTATAGAGCGATCTCTTCCAGACAACCTTTGGGCAGAGGACATAGAAAACAATGTGAAAAGGGTAGGGTGCACAGAAAATATAATAAATAAGATAAAGTAGTATTGGAGTTATTATGAAGGTGGTTATTTTTGGTCAAGAACTATTTTTTTAATATTTAAATTGTTAAGGAAATCTGACTGGATTTGGGCGAGGCGTGTTATTATAGATTTATCTTTTGGATATGATGGAAGACTAATGGAGGCCATACACGGTCAAGTCTACTTGATCAAGTCTGCAGTTTGACTTGTCAAATTTGCAGATTTTGTAGTTTGACTTGACGCGCCATCCAGTGTGCATGAGATAGATATATGGTCAGATAGCTATAGTGTGGCCATACACGATCAAGTATACTGGAGGTCGCGTTAAGTCCGCTTGACGCTTGATCACTTGATCAAGCGTACAAGTACATTTGATCGTGTATGGCCTCCATAAGGGCGTAATTCTCACCTATCTCATTAATTCTCCATCTTAATTCTAAAGGTGGTTTGGGTCAAAAAATATAATTAAATGTCCTTTCCCTTTTAAAAAATCCTAGTTAAGAAAGTATAAGAAAGACAAGATTATACGAGTAGAACCTAGTGCCTGACGTACCTATTCACATTATCTACCAATGTTTTACACAGAGTGTTTTACACGAATATACATTTTCATGAACGTTTAGCACTCGATTTTCCTGATATATTCATGCTCCCGTCCGTCGTAGCTTCCATTTCCATATTTTTACGCGCTAAAGGTTACTGATAAAGCTTACGTATACAACTTTTTGAGGCACAACACCGTGTATCTTATTTCAAAGGTGTAAGGTTGGAATTGTTATAAACTGGTTTCGTGTCGGTTTTAGTTGATCTTGTTACCAACACTGAGGTTTTGATGTGATGTTAAACGTGCAACATGGAGCCTTAAGGCGGTCTTCTTGTTTGGTTATTCTCCATGTGACATGTTTTTAGTATAGTAACAATAATATAGCTATAAGCTCATAGCCTCACACTAGGATTCCCTGTGTCGTGTGTGCCATGGACAACACATAGAGACAAGAACACACACACCCAGACCGAGAACAGAAATTGAAAGTGTGTTAATGTAACTCTAGCAGGCAGGTCGTATTGGAAGAACGAACAGTAAAAAGTGGACGAAAAAGGTAACAGAGTGGTCTCCGAGACCCTTGAAAAGGAAGCAGGGCAGAGATATTTTCCGACGTAAGTGTGGACCCAATTGGCCTCAACTGACACAAGATAGAGTCCACTGGAGTAGATTGTGGGAGGCCTACGCCGCTGAGGCGACTTCTACAATATAATTAAGTTTATGTGTAAGTCCATCCATCCATCAGCCTTTTGAGGTCCACTGCTGGACATAGGCCTCCCCTAATCTACGCCACTCAGACCGGTCCTGAGCCTTCTGAATCCAGCGGATACCCGCTGTCTTCTTCAGGTCGTCGGTCCACCTGGTCGGGAGGCGTCCTGTGTATGTATGTAACGTTGTATAATAAGTTGTAAAGTAGTAGAAACAAAGGCTTTTTTTTATAATGTAACTCTATCATACTGTGTATATTTTTAACCCCCAACGAAAAAAGAGGAGTGTTATAAGTTTTACGTGTCTGTGTATCTGTGGATCTATGTCTGTCTGTGGCATTGTAGCTCCCAAAGGGATGAACCGATTTTGATCTAGTTTTTTTGTTTGAAAGGTGACTTAATCGAGAGTGTTCTTAGCAATGTTTAGTGTAAATAACACTGTCGGGCATTGAAGTATTATTACTAGCATATAGAACCGACACCGCGAACACAATGTACATAGATGTCCCAATGAATTGGCGCTGATCGGCTTCAATTTTCAATGGATTCGTTCGATTTTGAAAGGAAAACCGTGGCTCAATTTTGAAAATAGAACCTCCCGGCGGGACACACATTTTGTTCGAGATGTCTGTTCATTTTAATTTAAGATGTTTGTTCAATATACTGTTAAGTACGTACTATAACCGGCGTATTCACGCACAGTGTCAAGGATACAAAAACATTGGCAATGTGTCAGATGATTCTGATTGCTTCCGCTTCATCAATCACCCTGGAGTCGCTTAATTGACTATGATCAATTGTTACGGAATAATATATTTATTACGTTGTTAACATATATTCAAGTTTAAATTATATGTTACGAACTAGTAAACGCCTTGCTTTGCTTTGGTTTTCATATTGATCGGTTTTTGTTTTAAGTAAAGTATTTATTCAAAAACAGTATAGTATCCTGGTGGTGAAAGAATTTTTGAAATCGGTTCCGTAGTTTTTAGGTTATCCATAACAAACAATTATTAATAATTATTCCTCTTTATAATATTATACATCATATCGCCTAACAAACTATTTTTTTCTAAAATCAAAGTAGCCGAAATTACTCCTTGTTACATCAGCTATCTGCCAGTGAAAGTCCCGTCAAAATCCAGCTATTTCAAAGATTAGCCGAAACAAACAGACAGACAGACAGACAAAAATTGTAAAAAAAATTGTTTTGGTATATGTACCGTGTATACATCCAAATGCACTTAGTAAAAAGCGGTTATTTTAATATTACAAACAGACACTCCCATTTTATTTATTTGTATAGATAATGATACTAGTGACCTCTGCCCAGTCTAGGTTAGTGCTGAAAGCACGGACGTAAGAAAAGAACGGACGTAACCTTGTCTAATCGAGAGTGAAGCATAGCAATGACAGCTCGCTTACCATGTGTAATTTTGTAATTTTTGATTCGCGATGGATTTGATTCAATGTCATAGCAGTATGGTGTCAATGTGTGGGTGTGTGTACTTGTACGAATACAGAGTGTGTATTACTATGGGTGCTTCACTGAATTTGTTCTTGGGATTACGTACGCCTTTTTTTACGTCCGTGGCTAAAATGTTCGCTTTGATCCTTTTAACGTTTAACAATTGGATTGGCATGTAAGGGCTTGTGAAGGGGATAGTGGCTAACCCCACCATCTCATCGAAGCCATCACACCAGGCATTCCTACTGCTTACAACTGAATAATAAACTCAACTATCATCTATGTATGCAACTCCCAAATGGACAGTGATAAAGATATATGTTTAAGAATATAATAATATATACCTATAATAAAGTATATATAATAAAGATATATCATTTTTCATAAGAGTGAAAGATTCTACATATTATAGCATTGTACGAGTAATAGCTAAAATGGGTTTATTAAGCGTTTATGACTGAAGACGTCTCTCTTTAGCAATGAGTGAAAAATGACGTGATTACGATCATTAGTTAATGTCGAACTGTTGTTTACCAAACAATAGCATTGACTCACACGAACTGGAGTTCCCCATGATACAATATTACGATTATATGTACATAATGAGCGCAACCGACGCATCGCGCGCAACTGTTGTCCTAACACGATTCTTCTAGAATATCGAACGTAATACAGATAATAATATACTGTTTTTCCATATATTTTTTATTTCATAAGGAATTTTTACTTCAATGAACATAATATGACACTGTAAAAAACCTGTCTTGATTAGAAAAAAGGAAAAAAAATGTTGACTCAAATAAAACTTAATAATTTTTATTACGCACTATAATCTGTATCATTGATGGCCATGTCTAATATGATATTGCAAGCAATAATTTGCATGTTAATTAATAATTTTATTTACGCCATAAAGTAATAACCTCAAAAGCACGAACATAACTACAATGTGAACAATTCCACTTTTTACCGAGATACTGCGGCCAAGGTCCGTTTCAATTACCTCAGAACGGAGACATTGAAGTATTGTGCAATACATGTGATTGATGTACCAATGCTAATGTCAACATAACTTGACAGTTTTGATATACCACCTGGTAAGTGGTGGGCTTGGTAAGCACCGAGTTGTTAAATGGTCGTATAGTCACTTCACCACGGCTAAATATTAAAAATAAACATGAAAATTATCAAGTTTTAATATTACTAATGGAACAGTGGGCTAGAATAAGGTCAGTCTTCTCAGTCTCAGCCGATCATCCATACAAGCTTTTACAAGTCCATCCCTGGACATAGGGCTCCCCTAATATTATGAGCCACCACGACCCCCTCTCGTCCTTGTTATGAGCCTTCTGAATCCAACAACATGTTGTATACATATCGATGCTTGAAAGGCAAAAATTACCAAGCGACATGTTGACAACTTTACACTACAGCATTTTATTTTTGAATTTTAGAAAAATAAATCGTAAAAATCGCCTATTAGTTATAGCTATTTCATACCAATGAATTTTAAATGCAGTTTAAATGCTTCATCCATCCATCCATCCATCCATCAGCCCTTTGAGGTCCACTGCTGGACATAGGCCTCCCCTAATCTACGCCACTCAGACCGGTCTTGAGCCTTCTGAATCCAGCGGATACCCGCTGTCTTCTTCAGGTCGTCGGTCCACCTGGTCGGGGGGCGTCCTGTGCTCCTTTTACCGAGGCGTGGTCTCCATTCGAGGACCTTTCTTCCCCAACGGTTATCGGTCCTTCGAACTATGTGGCCAGCCCATTGCCACTTCAGCCGGCTAATTCTCTGAGCTATGTCGGTAACCCTCGTTCGTCTACGGATTTCATCATTTCTGATTCGATCGCGTAGAGAAATACCGAGCATAGCTCGTTCCATAGCCCGCTGGGCGACTCTAAGCTTATGCATTAGACCAATAGTGAAGCACCACGTCTCGGATCCGTATGTCATCACTGGCAACACACACTGCTCGAACACCTTCGACTTCAGGCACTGAGGTAACTTTTTGGACGACAAGATATGACGCAGTTTCCCGAACGCAGCCCATCCGAGTTGGATTCTACGAGTGACTTCTTTCTCGAAGTTGGACTTACCCATTTGGATCACTTGTCCCAGGTAAATGTACTCGTCTACAACTTCGAGAGCAGCGCCGTCCACAACAACCGGTTCGGGTGTGACATGGACATTCGACATGATTTTCGTCTTGTCCATGTTCATCTTAAGACCCACCCGTTGCGAGGCGCTGTTCAAGTCCCCGAGCATTGTACCAAGTTCCTCCAGGGATCCCGCCAGGATGACTATATCATCGGCATATCGCAGGTGTGTGATGTGTTCGCCATTGATGTTAATGCCACGTCGTTTCCACTCCATCAACTTGAACACGTCTTCCAACGCAGCGGTGAACAGTTTTGGGGATATAACGTCCCCTTGCCTGACACCTCTCTGCAGTTGGATGGGGTTCGTTGCTGTGTTGTGTACTCTGACGGTCATGGTGGCTGACGTGTATAAACACTTCAACACCTCGATATACCGGTAGTCAATCCGGCACCGCTGAAGAGAATTTAGTACTGCGCAGGTCTCGATAGAATCAAAGGCTTTCTCATAGTCCACATAGGCAACACATAGCGGCAGATTATACTCCTCGGTCTTCTGTATAATCTGCCGCAGCGTGTGTATGTGGTCCATGGTACTGTAGCCTTTTCGGAATCCTGCTTGTTCGGGAGGCTGGAAGTTGTCAAGCCTGCGTGCTATGCGATTTGTGAGCACTCTCGAAAACAGCTTATAAACGTGGCTCAGAAGTGCAATGGGCCTGTAGTTCTTCAAAAGGGTCTTATCCCCTTTCTTAAAGAACAAAGTCACCACACTTCTGTTCCACGCTTCCGGGGTAGTTCTAGTATTAATGACGGAATCGAATAGGTTTCGGAGCGCCACTAGGAGGGGTTTCCCCCCAGCTCTTAACAGCTCGGTTGTGATTCCGTCATCACCCGGTGCCTTGTTGTTCTTAAGCTGTTTGAGAGCCTCTCTAATCTCATACAGGCTGATGTCCGGGATATCTTCTGTGTAGTGTCGGGTTAGTTTGGCTCGCTTATCGCTCTCCTCGAGGGGAGCTGGAGCTTGAGAGGAGGCATACAACCGTCCGTAGTATCTCTCCGTCTAAATAACTGCTTAACTTTTAACTTAACTTAACTTAACTTTTGTCTAACTAAATGCTTAATAAAGCCATTTTTTACGATTTTTTTTAAACTAAAAACTAAAATGCTCTAGTGTAAAGTTGTCAACATGTGGCTTGGTAATTGTTGCCTTTCAAGCGTCGATGTACATAATGTACCTATACTTGAACAAATAAATCATAGTTCCAGCAACTATTGATAGCTTATGTCAAAATGTCAGATTTACTACTCGGGGGTTAGAGAGAACTTCAAACATTCTGACAATATTACCGACCAATCGTCCACAGACAGGAATTTGGTAGGATGTTGATGAGGATAATATCCGTTCCTTGAGATACCTCAGGGATACCTTCTGAACCTTCTCAAGAAGAACAAGAAGCACATACATACATGCGGGTTCCAGTCTTTATCTTTTCTACATCCGCGGACAGAACGATATCAGAAGAAAATCAAATTACACAAAAGCAATTTAATAACCAATTTCGAAACGGAAATTCCGTGCTATTAATTTGAAATTAATTTAAATTTGAATGTTTGAAATAAACAACAGATTTGTTATTTTATAAGCAAATACCAAACACCTATATTTTTTACTTGTTTTAATTACCAATAAGTTAATAGGATTAATCCGTGAAAGAAATTGAATAACTAAATAATTTCCAAAGCTATTATATTCCCTTAAAAGTTAATCTCATTGGAACGGCAGACTGTACTGTAATTATCTACAAAGTAGTCTTCTTGTCAGACGTGAATGTCTCATTATTATTTTTTGCAATACCATGACATTCAAACTAATTTAGCTTTTTCTTGTTAATAATATGACTCTTGTGGCAAAATGGCACAAATTGAATAGTCACAGAAATGTAATCTATCCAGTGCAACTTCAGGGATTCATGGCACTTCTTCAGTTATTAGCACTGGAGCAGCGTGGCCGCATCTTCTTAGTCGCTAACCATCGTGCTTAGGACCGTACTATATTTATTACGTCTTCGCAGTATCGAATGAAATCCAATTACCGGCAACCGCGAGCTCCGAAGTTAATTGGCGGGAAGGAAAGAAGTTATTTCATAGCAGCTTCACAGTAATAGATATTATTACATTTCTTAATTTAGAGAAAAGTCAACTACTTTAAGACCAACCACAGAATAAAATATTCATGTAGTTAAGACTAGCGCTGTGAGTTAGGCTTTGTCCGTGTTTTCCGGGATAATAAGTTTAGTACCTTATATCTTACTAGCTGACACGGCGAACTTCGTATCGCCTAACAAAATATTTTTTTTTTTCTAAAATAAAAGTAGCCTAAGTTACTCCTTGTTACATCAGCTATCTGCCAGTGAAAGTCTCATCAAAATCGGTCCAGCCATTTCAGAGATTAGTTGGGACAGACAGACAAAAATTATAAAAAATGTTGTTTTGGTATTTGTACCGTGTATACATCCAAATGCACTTAGTAAAAAGCGGTTATTTTAATATTAAGTACAAACAGACACTCCAATTTTATTTATTTGTTTAGATTTCTAGTCATGATCTATCTGTGTGCTAAATATCATGAAAATCCGTTCGGTAGTTTTTGCGTGTACTTTCAACGTAATCAGTCCAGTAGATCCGGAAAATGTCTGAAAAAACTGTGACAGACGAGTACTCAAGGTTTTCTTTGTCATTCGTAGGGAACCTTAAGTACCGAGGTGGCTGTAGGACAAATTCTCAGTTGTCTCAATTGTTGATACAAACTTTGTATTACAAAGTTCAAAGCCTAACCGTTATTTAGTGGCGACGGTGAGGTGCGGGCGAGGTGGTATGAGCACGCACAATGGGAACGCCGGCGCCGCATCGCGCTACTTGCTCCGAGCCGGTTGCCGGACGGATCGGTTACATCACTAGCTCACCGCTCATTCACCGTTCACCATTCACCATTCACACTCCACCGGCTGCTCGCTACTGGGCCTGGAGACTGTGCTGAGTGGTCAGTGTCCATAGATGTTTTGAATACCTTCAAATACTCGTACTGCCTTACACACTCTTGAAGTGACTCTTCAACGTTTATTTATGAATTAGTAGCCGATCTCGCTTTACTTATTAAATATACTTAGCCAATCTTTCTTAATATACATATATAAATTAGGTGTCACGTTGTTTGTCCGCGATGGACTCCTAAACTACTTAACCGATTTTAATCAAAGCACACCGTGTGCAGTTTGATACAACTTGAAAGATAGGATAGCTTACATCTCCCATAAGGCACACGGAAGGTTTTAATAAAAAAAAAACTTTTGACAGCACGAAATCTGTCCGGGCAGCTAGTGTTAAATAAAATGTACCTCTCAGTTCTTATCACATGAATAAATATTGTCCTTTGTATAAGTTCAATTATTCCAATCAATGATTGCTGGAAGAGATCGCTGTTTTAGTGATAATAAGGCCGCCAATTGTACGTTAATGTTCAAATATATATTTTCATTTGTAATTTTATTTGTACAATAAAGATAATTGGTATTCTATTGTCTATACTAATATATAAAGAGGAAAGATTTGATTTTTTGTTTGCATTGAATAGGCTCCGAAACTACTGAACCGATTTGAAAAATTCTTTCATTGTTGGGAAGCTACACTATCCCCGAGTAACATAGGCTATAATATATTTTCAAAAAAATTAGGGATCCTTAATAAAACTCAAATAATGTAATCCAAGGTGTAAAAAAATAAAAAAAACCGAAGCAAAGCGAGGGTGGTTACTCGTATTGTATAAATCAACGGGTTCTTACTGAGCAATCCGTCGGTAAAATAATTTTTCAAATTGGTTCAATAGTCTTTGAAATTATTTGATACAATGAAAAAAAAACAAATCTATCTTGTTAATAATATTTGTATGGAGTAAGGTTGCCGGTGGTCATTATAATGATACCACAAGTTTATTTAACTATTATAATTTTATTAATTTCTCACAACAGAAACTAATTTGTAATACTTTATTTGTCACCTACACAGTTCCAACTAATAATGGTATTCCTAAACATCATGAATTGTACTAGTACAATCTTATAGCTAACAGATTTTAACAAAAAGCGGCCAAGTGCGAGTCGGACTCGCTCATGAAGGGTTCCGTAGCAGCAAGTAACATAATATAAAAGTTCTTGTAGTTCGTTGCAACTTTGATCAATGTTTTTTGCGGTTTACGATTTATGACGTATTAAAAAAAACTACTTACTAAATATCATTCAAACCAATTTTCGATGGAAGTTTTCATGGTAATGTACATCATATATTTTTTTTAGTTTTATCATTCTCTTATTTTAGAAGTTACAGGGGGGGGGGGGGCACATTTTACCACTTTGGAAGTGTCTCTCGCGCAAACTATTCAGTTTAGAAAAAAATGATATAAGAAACTTCAATATCATTTTTGAAGACCTATCCATAGATACCCCACACGTATGGGTTTGATGAAAAAAACATTTTTGAGTTTCAGTTCTAAGTATGGGGAACCCCCAAAATTTAGTTTTTTTTTTTCTTTTTTTGTGTGAAAATCTTAATGCGGTTCACAGAATACATCTACTCACCAAGTTTCAACAGTATAGCTCTTATAGTTTCGGAAAAAAGTGGCTGTGACATACGGACGGACAGACAGACAGACAGACAGACAGACAGACAGACAGACAGACAGACAGACAGACAGACATGACGAATCTATAAGGGTTCCGTTTTTTGCCATTCGGCTACGGAACCCTAAAAAGCTACTATAAGCTCCTTTACAAAACCCAAAAAAGAAATAATTAAGGAATGATACTGAACTGACTACAATAACCACGTCAAATCATCACCTAACACCCTTATCAAAATGTCAACCGGCGTTCATTTATCTTAAGCTTGTCGGCGCGCGGCGCCGCCGGAAAACATTTAACCGGCTGTATCGTGTCTGAACTTTCTTCCACTTTTCTCGTCATATACTTGGCAACTTTTTCAAGAGCAAAATACGAACAGAAAGTTAAATGCCATCAAAAACAAAACTTGTAAAAAAAACCAAGTCTCGCAACTCAGTTCTTCTACCGTAAAAAGTTGTGAGATCCATGTAATACCAAGTCGGTTAATTTATTCAGTTCCTACTTAAGGGTCCTTCTGTTTTAAGTTATTACGTAATTAGCTAACCTAACAAGTAACAACTTCTTATAGTGACCATATTATCAATATTAAAAATCTTTTATGTTTTAAATAAATAGATCCACTTGACCATCGCATGAAAACACAATGTATCTCACAAGTAATACCTACATATTATTTGTAGGTGTGTAGGTGTGTAGGTGTGTTTTCATGCGATTGCCAAGTCAATCTATTTATTTAAAACATAAAAGATTTTTAATATTGATAATATGGTCACTATAAGATGTTGTTACTTGTTAGGTTAGCTAATTACGTAATAACTTAAAACAGAAGGACCCTTAAGTAGGAACTGAATAAATTAACCGACTTGGTATTACATGGATCTCACAACTTTTTACGGTAGAAGAACTGAGTTGCGAGACTTGGTTTTTTTTACAAGTTTTGTTTTTGATGGCATCTCATTTCTTTTTGTAGATAGTTCTACTTTTTTCCTTTTACAAGTTACCTTTGAACATAATTATATCTAGGTACCTATCTACGCCTATAATTCCATTATATTATATACAGGTACACTGATTCATTCACTGCAAATGTTACTTTGTTATACAGGTACAGCGATTCACTAACTGCAAATGTAACTTTGTAATCCTATATATTTATATGGGATTACAAAGTTATTTATGCAGTTGATGTATCTAGAAAACTGGACCGAAATTGCAAAATATTTTAGTTTTTCCTTGATCTATACACTAAACACTAATTGTGTTCCAAATTTGAAGCTTCTATGTCTGCTAGAAGTGCCTTAGAGTTTTGATGATCGGTCAGTCAGTCAGTGAGTGACGAAATTAAGAAACTTTGACTAGTTATAATTCTTCAACTACTTGTTCAAATTGAATGAAATTTGAAATATACCGTGTTTATACAATGCCTGCTTGGTTACTAAAACTTCAGGCTTCTAGCTTTATCCACAACGAAGTTATAGTGGGTCGAAAATGGCCTGAATTGCTTCGAGAAAAGGATGGTACGGCCGTGCCGCTTTTTTGCTCGACTTGGCGGGGGCACTGCCGTGCCCCCAGATTTAAAAGACAACTTTATAATAGTTTTATTTTTAGGACGTCAGAGCTATGCTCTAATAAGAAATTATTCGTAGAATTCTAATTGAAATGGGAATACTTCGATATTACGTTTCTGTATAGGTCAAAGAAACGTCCTCGAATCGCAACTGCGTCTTAGAATAATATTATTAGTATTGGATATCTTTCTAATAATATACCTACTTTGGAAAAAATGCACGAAAATTATAGAACCAGTTGGGAGAAGCTTGGTTGGTGGAACCCAGCATAAGCACCGGGTTGTAGTTAGTCAAAGATCGCTTCACTAGACTAAACCAGGTTGTTTTTTTCGTACAAATTGAATAGTAAACCAAGTTACTAATACTCAAAGACTCCGGAACTCAGTCAACGTTATTACGCTATAAAATATTGAAAGACCTTCATCTAGCCTTGGGGTTTTCATTAGTCGCGACTGAGATTGACCGCGATATAAAGCGGTTTGTTTGTTTTGTTCGGTTGAAATGCGTCTATAACATTCCATTATGGCAAATGTTTGTGGGTAAGTCAAATATTTGGATCTTGTTCGAGTATACCAGCAGGCGTTGCATTGCGGAAATTAATAATTGTTATTCAATTTGCTACCAAGTAAAGTTAGCTCAGTTTGAAGGTTCTTCTGCGAATCTTGCACGGATATATTTTTTTTGTAAGATATTTTATTATTAAAATTGATCAATTGCTTAATCAACATCACAGATCAACACAGGTTTCCCGTAAAGCGAGGGTAGTTACTAGATCTATACGTCGCATGTAGTAGCTTGGATATACATAGATAGTAGCGTCAAATATTTTTACACCGTTTTGGAAAAGTGATGTATTAAAGAGGAGAAGACGCGGCGAAACAAACTCCTCAGGACGTCTTTAACAAAATTTCATTACTAACTTTAGCGGAACTGGCTGTGACCAAGCGTTCTTGTAATTTAAATATTTTTGGCGTATACATTTACAATATTTTTCACATAAAATGTATTTTCAGCAAACAAACTTGAAACCCTGAGTACCATTTATCATCAACTGGGCTATAGAGACGTTAATAAAACTAAGTTGAGTACGCACGACCGAATGTAATTTGAAACATTTTTATTGAGTTACGTTTTCCCTAAATTGTTACATTGTGACGGTCAGAGGAGCTAACCCAATTCCCAATTTATGACCAGACACAAGTTAGTTTACTAAATCTGATTTTGCATTTGTATAATTTTTTAACATTGAAACACAAACATTAACTGCAATTGTTTTATCACGTATTCTCACTTTACGTGGAGCTACGTACTTTTTGGTATTAGGAACACACTTTAGTTTTTTTTAATGCCAACAAGTTTATTTAAAAAGTAATGTCTACATTTTTTTAATGCCAACACAGGTTTATTTAAAAAGTGATGTCTTGGAGAGCAAGTAACCAATAATGCTTTATTGTTATTAACAACAACAACAACAACAACAACAACAACAACAACAACAACAACAACAATAACAACAGCAACAACAACAGCAACAACAACAACAACGACAACAACAACGTGTTAGAGATGTCTTTTGCTCACGTCCAGAATACAGTTATACGAGAAATGACTATTGTGCAAAAGTGTCCGTCAAACTGCGTTAAACTGGAGGCGCCACGTTAGCAACAGGGTTTTGGACTACGTAAACAGTTGAAGTTCGGTATACTGGACTGTCACTGTCTAGCTTGAATCCGGCAACAACTGCTACATTCATACCATACCCTTTGCGTACGCTAGCGCCAATTTACTGCTTATGTCTATAATGCCTCTACTCAGAGTCACTAACGGTTACTTTAATTGCTTCTTAGTAAAGAATCTCCATACAAATTCTGTACTAAGGAGCGATTTAAGTAACCGTTAGTGACTCTGAGTTGGGGCGTAAGTGTCTACTTTTTCAACTTTCCCCGCATATAAATCAGTTCTCCTTTACCTCTATCCTCCAAGAATATAGCAAACACAAGTTGTTTTACATAGCCTCTAATGTCACACGCCCTTCAACACATCTTGACGTGATCGCAGTCTGAAAAAAATCTATTATTGTCTGTATGAAATGCTTGAACCGTGTCTCTTATCTTTTCGAAAAGAGACTAGAATTGATTATGTAAATGTTTAGGTGTGAAGCGAACACAATGAAAAGAGAGTCATGACAGGTTTTAAGTAAAATTCTTGTCTATTTATAAATTGAAAGAAGAAACTCTTCATATAGTCGGCGATACGTGAACACCTCGTATTTTATTATCAAAATACGTTTCATTGTATAGTAGGAAATTTTTATATCAAACTAGCTGACCCGGCAAACTTCGTATCGCCTAACAAACTATTTTTTTTCTAAAATAAAAGTAGCCTAAGTTACTCCTTGTTACATCAGCTATCTGCCAGTGAAAGTCCCGTCAAAATCGGTCCAGCCATTTCAGAGATTAGCCGGAACAAACAGACAGACAGATAGACAAAAATTGTGAAAAATGTTGTTTTGGTATATGTACCGTGTATACATCCAAAATCACTTAGTAAAAACCGGTTATTTTAATATTACAAACAGACACTCCAATTTTATTTACTTATATATATAAATGTATATTAGAGTATAGATGTATAGATAACTTGAATGTAATAGGTAGCAACACTAGCAACATAAGTCAAAGCTCGGCTCTTTTAAGATTTTTAAGTACCGCTTGTTTCCTCCTGTAAAATCGATTCTTCTACCTACCTACTACACTATGACAACCCTGTAGCCTAGTTGGTAGCGACCCTGCCTGCGAAGCGAGGGGTCCCGGGTTCGATTCTCGGCTGGGGCAGATATTATAGATAATTAAAAAAATATATCTACTATATGGCAAAAGATTTTATTTAGCCAGCCGTGTTTATAGCTCATAAGTTTTAACCACCCGTTTGTACTAACACAAAGACTCGTTTCTCTTAGCTAAATGTGTTGCCATTCGATACGAACGATAAGTGAACCGAAAGTGGTTCGTAATGGCCAGAGATCTGTTCAAACACAGCGATCTTGTGTGGCTCGGTGTTTGTTAGGGTTCCGCATGAAAATTTCAGATTAGAAAACCTTTTTGTTTCGATTGCAAACGGGTTCCTACTCACAATTTTTGTATTTCACATATTTCGAGCCAGTGACATGGATCATGGTTATATAAACACTGGTATTGTGTCCATGGGCGACGATGTCCGCTTACAATTGTAGTGTATGTGCAATAGGATACATACACTGTCTCGTGTGTCTCTGTATTAAATGGCAAACGTCACTGTCACTTACAAAGTGGTTTCGTACTCTGTGGTCACTGACATGGCGGAAGCCGAATGGCGCGTACGTACAACAGTGCAGGTGCTATAATAAAATACGTGGGCATTGTCGAGCCAGTTAAACTATAATTATATTAATACACATCGAATCTCCTACAACAATCATGTGATCATCAGGATTTGTTGACCAGTCACGTGAAAAACCACCCAAAGAACCTCATCAGAGAAGCTTGAAAATAGTCATGAAGGTAGTTTAAAATCATAAAAAATGACTATGGGAATCGATCATTTCATTCAAACCTTTTAATATCTGTAGCAGTATTAGAAGCTTGAAAAAATTTAAATTATGCATACTTAAGTATGATATAGAGTTTGTTTATAAATAACTGATTTAAAGATAAACATTTTGTAAGTGTTTTCAAGGTACGATGAACATTATTTAAATAGATTTATAGTCTAAAAATTAACATTTCAATGAGACTATGTACTTGAAATGAAATGTCAAAAGACGCGAAACTAATTATAATTTTTAACATTTAATAATGCCGCTGTAATTATATTAATTGAACTAGTCATTTTTATAAATTCTGCTCGTTAATTAGTTTTTTCGGTTAACTTCCTTATTACCGAATGATTCAGAAAACAAAAATACTAACATGTGTTCACAAAGTTGTACTTTTATCCTTAGCCACTTACAATAGTGTTCTACACTTATAACGACTGTAGTATACTTTACTCTGTTTACTATTAAATTTGTCACGAAGAAGAAAGAAAAAAAATACAATATTAATCAGAAGTGAGGAGGGCTCGAGCGTTAACCTATCAACTGCAATGAGATTGGTGAAGATCATATTGGGCACTCGAAGTGCTCAAACCTCAAAGTTTGGTTTGAACCCATCAAAAGGGCTGGAGGTTTGCCCCCACGAAGTCCTACTATATGGACTACTTTAACAGCACCAAGATACCTTACTCACGAAAAAAAAGAAAGAAAGAAAACGTTTAAGAAGAAGTTTCTTGCTGCTTCTTCTCCCGGGCCCTCTCACAGTAGGGCTTTGTCTGAAGCATTGGCATAACTTGCATGACTTTCAAAAAGTGTTTGTAAACCAAACCAATTTTGAATAAAAACATTTGATTTGATTTGATTTGATTTATTTCTCTGGCCCTTAGGTACACATATGTACAAACATAGATTTTACAAAATAAATCTCAAACAGACAGAAAATAAAGCAACAAAATAAATATTTATAACTATATATATTGGTCTGTAACTGTCGCGTGTGTCCAGCTCCAGTGGCCCAGAAAATGGAGGTCACTCAGCATAATGGCGTAGTGGTAGCTACGGCGCTGATTTTCAGTGAGTCAATTTAGTGATGCACGGACATCAGTGTCTTAATTACTAGTGCAGAGTGCTAGATCAGCTTTAAAAGTGAGACAGTGGTGTGACGAGGTGAGAGGGTATGCATTGTGACTCGTTATGAAATATTTTTCATTGCACATGCGCCATGGCAGCAGCTGTTACTCACCCTTGCGCTTCCTGTGTTTTCTGTATATTTACCATAGCACCAATTTTGCTATTATCTATACATCTATACAAATAAATAAAATTGGAGTGTCTGTTTGTAATATTAAAATAACCGCTTTTTACTAAGTGCATTTGGATATATATACGGTACATATACCAAAACAACATTTTCCATAATTTTTGTCTGTCTGTCTGTTTGTTCCGGCTAATCTCTGAAATGGCTGGACCGATTTTGACGGGACTTTCACTGGCAGATAGCTGATGTAACAAAGAGTAACTTTGGCTACTTTTATTTTAGAAAAAAATATATTTTTTTAGGCGATACGAAGTTCGCCGGTCAGGAAGGCTATTCTCTTTTGTAACTTGACAGCGGAGTTTCAAAATTGACGTTCGAGTTCTAGGATCACTTCACTTCGCAAGTGCCGTACTAGATGATTAGAGGATGACATATTTATTATTCTCGATCATCGAATTACGTCACCGTCGAAGCTCGTGTCCAATTGTCAAACGAAAAGTTAGTCAAGAGCTATCGCGTTCTCGAGTAAAGTAAAGATTTTTGAAATAAAAATAAGTTATTTTTGTTATATTTTAGTTATTAGGTACTAATAAATACCATGGCTCGTTTATTTGTGTTCAATTATTTATTTAATTTTACCGATTCGTTTATTCATACCGAGGCGAGGCCATCTTTAGTCGTTTGACGTTTGAGTTCGAGACTCCCTTCACTTCGCAAGTGCGTACCTACTAAATGATTCGAGAATCACATATCAAGATTTCGGACTCGAACTTCAATTTTGACACTCATCGCGGAATCCGCTGTCAAGTTACAAAACTGAATAGCCCTGCAGCTAGTTTTGAATAATTTACTATAAGTACCTATGTTTGCTACAATTATATAAATTGTATATAGCCGCATACAAGAAGCACTGGGATGACGCCTAAGGTCAAGGACGTCTGCAAAAGGACATTTTAGTTCAAAGACAGTCAAAGGATGAATATACCTAGTATGCAAATATTTCTTTCGCTCGTCGTCATTATTTTGCTTCTACTTAGTATTTCTATTTAGTAACAGATCACGTCCAAAGAAACGAGTGACTAATGACCAGTTAATAAAAATGTAATGTTAAGCAGTAACTTAGCTAACGCGCTAAGTAAAAGAAAGAGAACGGCGATATAAATTGTATTCCCAAACCAGAGTTACATTTTATCTCTGACGGACCGTCAGCAGAATGCCCTCTAAAACAACCATAAAGTGACCGAAGTGTCATAAAACCCCGAGATTTATGGTCAACATAACACTAAAAGTGCACTGAAATGAACCCTATTGCACCACGATATAGTACACAGGAGTTCGCGAAACACAGATAGTAGAAAATAAATGACAGTCGTGTTCAAAATAGGATTGCGTAATGCAAAAGTCTACTAGGACGTGGAAGGATAGGAATGGGATTCGTATAAATAAACATGGTATAAATAAAACTTAAGTATTTTTATCTGATTTGTCATGTTAAAAACTGTGTACTTACCAAATGGTTTTTACGATAGAATGACTTACGAGGGTGACTTAAATGTGGAAACTGAAAATAAAACGATGATTAAGGAGGAAAACGGATATCTATTTTTCCCGAAATTCCCTCGGAATCGGGATTTACGTAGGAAAAACTCACACGCAAACAAAGTCGCGGGCACAGCTAGTAAAAAATAAGATATCAATGAATACAATGCTAAGAATGTTTATTTAGCCCACGGAACACAGTTAGCCATTGAGGACACGCAAATAATAAAATTACATATTAAGGCGCGGAATGACTACGATTTAAAAGCGTTGATTTCACTCACACAACCATTTAATTTGCGGGTTTTCCTTAGTTAATTCAGAATAGACGCATTAAATTCAATATTTCTCCAGTTAAAATTTTAATAAAACAATTTATCTATTATATTATTAAAAAATATTGTTACCCCGGAAAATATAGGTACAGAGAATTTCGACGCTTAGGTTTATTTTTATAAAGCATATTACGATTTTTTTCTTGAAAATATTAAACAACTATTAAAAATTCTATTCGGTTAACATTTTTCTTTCTCGAGCGTGAAAGAAATCCAGTTTTGTGAATGTTGAGGTAACACCGCGCCTTAACACGTTTGTGTTTATGTTTATACACACCCGGTCTTCACCAGGATATTTGAAATATCTGTCCGCTGATGTGCATACAGAGTATACACGAAACACAGATAGTGAAAATGGAACTCGACAAAATAGGATTGCGCAACACCACGAAGACGCCGAAGGCTAGGGTTGGCATTTGTCTGAAAATAAAAAAGGGTAAAAAAGGTTTACTTACACTATTCAACATTTCTAAAAACAGAGATTTTGTGCGAAGACAGAATTTTTATAAAAATGTTAAATCAAATCAAATCAAATCCAAAAAACAAGTGTTGAAAGTGATGAACAGAACATCGTGAAATGAGTGTATTATTGAGTGTAATAAACACAGTTCTATCATTTAAACATTATCTTAGATAAATCATAAAGTCAAATGGATATATTGGACACACAAAATTGTAACCAAAAAACAGCCAAGAGCCGACAACATTTGCCTAATAATTTTTCGTAATTATTATCAAATTTTAATTTGAAGTTGACAACCCTACTATGGCGGATGTTTAACATTAAAGTTCGCGTAATTTACATAAGAATTAGATTATCGCGGCTTAGGTTGCTTTCGTTGTGTTGTATAAAAAGAAAAATTAATTATCATAATGTATTTTAAAAGCGAACTCTGTAATACTACACTGGGCCGACATAACAAATGGTTGTTTTAATTATCAAGTAATTTAATTAATTTTATTCAAAGCTTTATATTTATATCTTTACAAAAATAACTTTTATTACTAATAAATTCTTCGGTTATGGTTATTCTTAAAGAGAATCTCAGCACTGGTTCTAAGTAGGGTTCCAAATTAGATTCAGATTTGCTACAGGGTTCAATTTATAGCTATTAGATGTGAGACATTTGATTGGACGTATATTATGTCTACATTACATGTTATTGTACGAGTATGGTACAAGTGTATTTGGCTCAAAATCAGCATAATTATAGCTCAGTTTTTCTCATATTGAACGGAGATTTGAGCCTAATTTTGGGGAAATATAAAGAGCTGACCGTGACCCCATGATATATTACGTTGCTTCACGCTGTCGATAATTTGATGTCGAGATGAGAGGTATAAGTTCCCACGTCGCCGCGTCGCCGCGTCGTTGCAATTAGACGATTTTTTACGGTTTCATACATCACAGAGGTTAACATTATGGACGTACTATCTTTTGACTGACTACCCTCGGTACACGGATTTTTGGACAGGTTCAACTTTTGTCCATGTAGTGTATGGCAAATAAAAAGCCTTGTTATTGAGAGATCCAAATATACCTCTTTTCATATATGCATAAATAGTTCAAGTTTTTTTGTTACTACTAAATCTTTTATGAACATCTAAGCACATAATTTTTCACAGAAAACGGACTATATTCATAGATAACATAGTGGCGAGACTGGCCAGCAAAATGACATAAATGAGGTACTTAACTGACTTCTAGGCTATTGCATAGAAGTCAAGTAGGTACTAGGTAACCTATTGGTTAGCTATAGCTAGGCAACATCGATAACCCATCATTTTTATCTTTTTGACTATTTTTCACCTTGTAACAAATACCTTGCATAGTAAGTGCTTTTTTGCAAAGTAACATGCATATGGGACCTACTTCGTTAATGAAAGGTTACATTTGAAATGTTAATGTGATATTTAGGAGAGAAGTTGTGAGGCTATTAACTCATAGGTTTATCCCGTCGAATATTAAGGTGTGGTGTTTGTGGGTCCGATTCAAATTACATTGTAAGTGTAAAGGTGCTGGACGGTGAGAAGGTGTGACTCGCGACCTTCTTTTGTCGTCATTAACTAATACACTTTATAAGCATCGCAGTGTCGTAATACCTATACAAATCAATGTTAAAAGCACTTGTATGCGTTATACTTAATTTATCACAAGTTAGACCAATTTTAGCCGTATCGGACCGGCTTAGAATCGCGGTTTCCTAACGGACCAACTACGTACGCACAACTAGTGGTACGGCACAACTAAGTGTTCCCATCGGTACAACTACATTATTGTCAATTAATCGCGGTTTCCTAATCAACTACATACGCACAACTACTAGAAACAACTAGAAAGTGTTGCAAATCAAATTGATCCCAGTCCCATGATGGCATACAAGAGTTTCGTTAAAAAGGCGACAGAAACCAGCCCGCTTGATGGTAAAGCTTCATATAAGGAGAGTATTATCAACACACACACACACACACACAATTTCACGAACACACATAGATTAACGTCATGCATTAATGTGCTTTATCTAATGTACTGTTTATTAACTGTTACTTATATTTGTTACTAAACTTAAGCTTAGTTCCTAATTGTCTTAAAATTATGATAATGTACCGCTGGGAAGTTGTTGATCATCCACAACACAGGGATTGTAAGCATAAGATACCATTGTAATTATGAAATTTAACAATAAACAATGAATTAATATTATTATTACCTTTCCGTGAAGCCTGTATTACTAGCTACCTTCTTATTTGAGTCAGCCGCCAAACGTTACGCGTGACCGTGACGTGACGCGTTACGTTTCGGCTGGGGGATTGAGTGCTAGTTCTTTCTTTCTTTCATTTTTCTTCTCTCCTTGTTATAGTCTTGTGCGATTAGTACACGCACCCAAAAATATTTTACAAATTTTATCGGACATTATACAATTTTTCGTGTTTATTCCATTTTATAATCGTAAGAGTTGATTTTCATAGTTCTGTTTAATATACGAAACGTATATTTTCTGATAGAAAACGGTCTATTTATTTTTTTACAAATCCCGTAACAGAATTTCCATATTAATTTTCTCTGTTTCCTCAAGGGATCAGATTCATTTTCCCGGATACAAAGCGAAATAGATACTTTAAGAAAATATGCTAAGTTTTTCCTCAATATTTTAGTGGTTTTAGCGCAGACTGGCTGTTTCAAAAAATTATGATATAGCATTTGTATAGGTATTTTGATGATAAATCCTTTATATTGATTCAATATGTTCATACGATAATTTGGTACCGTTATAATAAAACCTATTATTAAATATCGACAAAATTACGTAAAACTGTACCAAAATACGGTATGAATAACTTTTGAGACCGGAGTAAATGATGTTTTACGTATTTCAATTTGCAGTTATGAATATACAGATAAAAATTAAGTTCAGATGAGGTAAAATATACATTATTAAAGTGGAATTGTTTGTTTATAGATAGATAGATAGATAACTCTTTATTGTTTGCACACCACATATTATACAATAGTACAAGAATAACAGAAAAGATGGAAGTACAAAACAACAGGCGGCCTTATCGCTACATAACGATTTCTTCCAGGCAACCTAAAAGAAGGATACATAAGAAAAACATAGAGGGCATCGGCGTGCGTAAAGTTAACAGAGAATATAAAATAGAAAGATATATATATGTATATAAAAGAAAAGAAAATTATCTTAATTTAATACGAGTAACCGCCCTCGCTTTGCTTCGGTTTTCTTATTTTTTTACACTTTGGGTTACATTATTTGAGTTTTATTAAGGATCCCTATTTTTTTTGAAAATATAATATAGCTTATGTTACTCGGGGATAGTGTAGCTTCCCAACAGTGAAAGAATTTTTCAAATCGGTTCAGTAGTTGCGGAGCCTATTCAATGCAAACAAAAAGTCAAATCTTTCCTCTTTATATATTAGTATAGACGAGTAACCGCCCTCGCTTTGCTTCGGTTTTCTTATTTTTTTACACTTTGGGTTACATTATTTGAGTTTTATTAAGGATCCCTAATTTTTTTGAAAATATAATATAGCTTATGTTACTCGGGGATAGTGTAGCTTCCCAACAGTGAAAGAATTTTTCAAATCGGTTCAGTAGTTGCGGAGCCTATTCAATGCAAACAAAAAGTCAAATCTTTCCTCTTTATATATTAGTATAGACGAGTAACCGCCCTCGCTTTGCTTCGGTTTTCTTATTTTTTTACACTTTGGGTTACATTATTTGAGTTTTATTAAGGATCCCTAATTTTTTTGAAAATATAATATAGCTTATGTTACTCGGGGATAGTGTAGCTTCCCAACAGTGAAAGAATTTTTCAAATCGGTTCAGTAGTTGCGGAGCCTATTCAATGCAAACAAAAAGTCAAATCTTTCCTCTTTATATATTAGTATAGACGAGTAACCGCCCTCGCTTTGCTTCGGTTTTCTTATTTTTTTACACTTTGGGTTACATTATTTGAGTTTTATTAAGGATCCCTAATTTTTTTGAAAATATAATATAGCTTATGTTACTCGGGGATAGTGTAGCTTCCCAACAGTGAAATAATTTTTCAAATCGGTTCAGTAGTTTCGGAGCCTATTCAATGCAAACAAAAAATCAAATCTTCCCTCTTTATATATTACGAGTAACCGCCCTCGCTTTGCTTCGGTTTTCTTATTTTTTACACCTTATTGGATTTTTATTAAGGATCCCTAATCCCAATTTTTTTGAAAATATAGCCTATGTTACTCGGGGATAGTGTAGCTTCCCAACAGTGAAATAATTTTTGAAATCGGTTCTGTAGTTTCGGAGCCTATTCAATGCAAACAAAAAATCAAATCTTTCCTCTTTATATATTAGTATAGATATATTATTTAATATAAAATATTTCCTAAATATCGCCACTTCTACGTTGTAACAGTATTACATCGCACCCCCGCGTTAATTTTTAACCGACGAAAAAAAGGAGGAGGTTCTCAATTCGACACATATATTTCTATTTTTTAAAGTAGACGATCAGTATAATAAACTCACAATCTTACAAGTTAAAACGCTAAGCGCTAAACGCTAACACATTCATACCCTCGCAGTAGACTATCACCTGTGTCGCGGGTGGCATGGACGACACATAATGTATATGTGTCATCACAATGGCATATTACAATATTACCCGAGTACAAATATTTATCTGTCATATAAATATCGGTTCCGGCCGGGAATCGAACTCGGGATCCCTCGCTTTGCAGGCAGGGTCGCTACCAACTAGGCTACAGGATCGTCGACAAGTAACAAGGGCAGTATTATACTTCACTGTACTATTAAGTAAATATCTCTAACCGTACGGACCCCTAACAATTTTTCGCACTAACCGTAATGAAGAGAGGTTCTTCTTTACTTCGAGAGCGCTCGGTTTTAATTATGCAAATGTACTCCGCTCGTGATCGCTTATCACTGAAGAAAAATGCTAAGTCTCTGATTTCATGCGTATTATGTACCCAAGAAACTTTATACATGAAAAAACTACTCAAAGCTTTTTTTTTACACTTTATTTAATGAATGTAAAAATAGTAACTCACAAAGGATCAAATTTCAAACATCTTCTGATGGGTGACAGCAGCACCAGCTAGAGTTTTTTTTAGATCTTGATCTTTTGATATGAGCGCTACAAAGGACTGGAAATAATTAGATGAATGCATGAATACTTTAATAATTCAAACAATAAACAGTAAGTTCATAAGTATAAGTGTAAGTGAGTTACCCGTGTCACTTGTGGTCCCGATATTGATTTCAAGCGAGTGGTTACCGGCCAATATTCGGTGACGACCGCATTTCACAAGCGCAGGTTGCGCTACTGCAATGTGTACAGCTGTACATTACACACCTTATTATATATAAATTACGTGTCCCGTTGTTTGTCCGCGATGGACTCCTAAACTACTTAACCGATTTTAATCAAATTTGCACACCGTGTGCAGTTTGATCCAACTTGAAAGATAGGATAGACGGTTTTAATAAAAAAAAAACTTTTGATAGAACGAAGTCTGTCCGTGCAGCTAATCTTATATATAAAATTCTCGTGTCACGGTGTTAGAAGTTGAACTTCTCCGAAACGGCTCGACCGGTTTTCGTGAATCTTTGCGTGCATATCGGCTAGGGTTGAGAATCGGACTTTTGTTTTTATTTTTTTATGATACAGCATACAAAAATAATAATATAAAAAAACTTTTCACATTACGAAGTCTATTAGAGCAGCTAGTATAACTATACTATAATGATGTGATGATGATGATGATGACTGATGTGTCCCGGGTTCGATTTCTAACCGGAATCAGTTAGGAACTATGCGAAATGTGTTTGTTTACAACTCTTGCGAGTTTTGTGATGTCTGAAATCTGAATGGAAAATTATGTGACAGATAAATGTTTGTCCTTATAATCATTAGTTTTTTCCGCGCCATTACTTCGATTTTCCTGAAGATAAAGTAAATAAACTGACGCTTAATATTAAACGCAGAATCTGACGACCAACTGCGCTTATCTTTGCAACACAGAGGGCAAGATAGCGTAATTTTTTTTATGTGTACCTCAGGGTTTTAAAAACTGTGAATGATCATTAACCCGAAATGAAACTAAAAATAGTTTCATTTAACTATTCATCAATTATTTCACTTTATATTTCTTTTATCTCGGTTATTAAATTGCTCTACGTTATCTGTTTGTATATCCTTGCAAGAGTAATGAATACTGAAGCGTTCATCTCGAATGCAAATGTACAATATTCTTGTACTATTCTATTTTATCTATTTACTCGCTTCACTCGCTGGTATGCTCATTTAAAATATATAATTCGACGCTAGAAAGCAAACACGTAGTAACCCGCTAAGATCAAATTGTTAATAAGAGCCGATAAACTTTTTGATTTCTCGAAAAAAATCATAACTTCTCTACTAAAACAGAGAAAAATTCATAACTTCTCTACTAAGTAGAGAATTTATGATTTTTTTTCGAGAGATCAATAAGTTTTTCGGCTCTGATGAACAATTTGATATTTGCGGGTTACTACGAGTTTGCTTTCTAGCGTCGAATTATGTACACTATTTAACTAAGTTTTCCTAATTACATAATATTACATGTGACTTTTCTTTATGTTACAGGTAAGAGTTTGGAATAACCTTGTCGCAGAACACGTAAGTTATTGAACGCTTTTGTGTGTGGATTTACAAGTACATATGTTCGTCTGTTAGGTTACTACAGGGCACAAGAAAAAGTATAGGTACAAGAAGAATTATCACAAAAGTTTTAATTGGTAAAACAGTAACATGTTACAGTTTACAAAGAGTCTTAAAATATGTGATTCAAAACTGAATTTAGTGGCTTCTAGATATATTTATTGAAGACATATTTTCTGTTCTTTTTACAAATATTCTATTCTAATTTAAATTACCCTACATTTGACATTCCAAGTTTCAACGCTAATTAATCAAAGCAGAATCTGACGACCGCCTACGCTCTGTAGAATACCTTTAGAGCCTCGTGAAATGTCGAAAATGTAACGACAATAATAAATAAAGGATAAGAAGTAAATATACGGTACATTAAAAGCCTTAAAGTTTCTTGGAACGGCCGACCAAAGCTTCCGAAAGTTGTAAGTCGCAACCGTCAGAACTCACGCCCACGGTTTGTTAACGTTAATTATTTATTATTAAGGAATAAGGATGCTTCTCTCTTTGTTAGCAAATGTTGTTATAATGGTTATTGATAACGGACTTCTAGTATTGTTGGTAAAAGTCCACGATGAATAAACGTAGCTCGACAACACGGACATTTTTGGTACATTGTACCGTCACTGAATACTACAGAATAGTACCTGTAGTATACGCTAAGTAGTCTGTCGTCTCCTACACCTAGTTTAATTACCACCACAGATAAACATAAAGCTAACATGACGGTCAGCTACCTCTGGGATGTAAGTTATCTGTCGACAGAGAGTATGAAGTACTCTGTGATGTAGTGCGGGACGAGGTAGTAGGAGAAATATAAGTTGGTTGGATAAAAGTAATTAAAGTGAGTGAAAGGAGCCAATAGTAGAGTACCTATTGGTACAGAAGAGTTACTCCGCAAAATCATTTAAATAAATAGCGAGTCTTCCTGCGACACAATAAAGTGTACTTCAGGTTGCACAGCACTAATCGTCAACAGACGTTGACATCTAGACGTTGCCTCTCTTTCTAATCATAACTCTTATCCTCTCTGACAAAATCAGGATTGTCTTTTGTTGTGATGACATGTGTGATAGATTACGAATGTATGACACTCGTACTTGTAACATCATACGAAAAGTGCGGAGTGCGCCAGGCCTGGTACCGTACAATTGTACATTGTGCGTAGGATAACTAATTATTCTAAAACAGAAACGATGGATCAACAAAGTTAAGCAACAGCGGGCGCGGTCGGTAGTTGGATGGGTGTCCGCTAGTGGCAAAAAATTCTTGAGCGTTTAGGTGCTTCGGAGGGAACGCAAAGTCGTCGGTTGTTATCTTAAGATAACAGTCATTAAGCCATTTCGGAGGTCTTCGGACGGTTTGAAAGCTTCCGACACTTGGGTTGGCCACTAACCCCTCCACCAATCTGCACTGGAGCAGCGTGGTGGAGTATGCTCTAGACCTCCTGAAGAGGAAAGATCCGTGCTCAGTAGTGGGCTAACTATGGGTTGAAGACAGCCAATGCTGCAATGAGTTGTTCTAATTCTTTTAAAAATGTATTTATCTATTTTACTATACTACGAGTACTCACGATATTTATTCTGTATTCCGATATTCCATGCAACTGGGTCGAAATATCGGAATACAAAATAAATATCGTGACTACTCGTATTATAGTAAAATGTGTTTAATCCACGATGAACTAAGTTTAAAATCTTGAATTAATCTAAACTAAGCTTAAAGAAGGAGTATCGTGACACAGGTAAATTATTACTTAAAAAATGTCCCCCTAACTAAAAGAAAACTGTAAAACCTTGAAATAATACTTTACGTTCTCTAATGTCTGTCGGTAGACGGATGGCAGGAAATGTCAGTATTATGTCGTATGAAAATCAGGTGTTTGGGGGATTCGATTATGCCAAAAAAAGCTACGCAGTTACTTCTATGCCAATATTCTCCTCAAAGTGCCTCGGTCCTCTGTAGCACCGTCTTACAACATTTCAACAAAGGCAAAGGTAGGCAAAGGTTACTACACTGTAGATGAGTACTTAAATGACAAAGACGCATGGAAATGACCAGCTCTGCAACCAGTTCCGTTCAAGTTAGTGATATTTTTTTTGTAATAAATATGTATTTTTATTTTTAAAAGACAAAGATTTCCGAAAAGCTGGTTGATTAAAAAAACTACGTGCATAAGTGTATCAGTGATTATGAATAAATGATTTTGATTTTGAATTTGAATTTGAATAATACTTTAAGCAAATGAATAAGTAGCAAGTTCAGTTTTTCAATAATTTAATTTTCCTTTTTTCAAGTCTTGTTTCAATTTTGAAGGCGGTTCGACTTTTTATTTAAAACCTTTTTTGTTATTTAGTATTTCGACAGCCCTAATATTAAGACTTTGAGGGCGCGCTGTTTGCGGCCCAGCTTTGTTGTTCAGTGAAGCGAATATGATTTTACTGAACATGCCAAAAAGATCCCGTTCAATAAGTAATACAAATATTTGTGACGTAGTTTACGCAATAAAATTTAAGCCGTGATTTCCTACATAAAAACTAAAAGGGAGTAAATGGAGCAGTAACTTATGACTTTAGAAAACTATGAGGTCCTAAAACCCCGTATTTTAAATTAAATTCAATTTTTAATTCATATCATTTTTTTTAATTATAGTTGCTATTATTCACGGTATTGTGCATTCAACATTTTCCTCTTTATTCCCAAATGAGTCCATCCCACAAATACTGGAATTACGTAGCATTTCATTCCTCTACGCCGTAGACTCCTGTAGCAAAGCTCGCTACGGCGTAGATCACTGTAATTGTTTAGTACACAAAAATCCCCGTATATATTTACGACTATCGCTGTGTCCACGGCTTTTTCCGCGTTTTAAGAGATAATAAATACACCAGGTTCTATTCCAGGTGATGGTCTACCTGCGTGCTGTATTTCATGAAGATCCATTCAGTACTTTTTGCCTGAAACAGTAATGAATATCCTAACATTTATAATATTACTAGCTGTTCCCTGCGGTTTCACCCGCGATAATTTGTGGAAAAACTAATTACTAAAATCTATAATGTTATATGGCCTATAGCCTTCCTTGATAAATAGACTTTCAAACACAAAAATAATTTTCCAATTCGAACCAGTAGTTCCTGAGATTAGCGCGTTCAACCGAACTCTTCAGCTTTATAATATTAGTAAAGATTAGTAGGATGGAAAACATCAATCTTGTGTATAAACTGTATAAAGTATGTGCTGTATAGTGTCCAATGAAAGCCTATCGTCGCTGTATAATTGGCGGGCGCAGACAGTGTCGGGCGCTCAAATTAGACTGGCGCCAGTACGCCCACAGCCGTGTTACTAGGCGTTAGGTCAATCTTCCCATGAATAAACCAATACTGATAGCTATGGGAGGAGTGAATTGTGAAGCCTATGTGACGTATGCAAAGAGCATTTGGTAAAACGTGAATCAAGTTCACAAACTCAAAGTTAAAGCTAAATTCTTTATAACTACTACTTATTATAAACATAATCTTAATCTATAGTGCATTATCCCGAGCATTGTACACCACATAGGGAAGAGGGGACTTTCCAAACACAAGTTTTATGTACTTAAATGGAAAGATCCCACATACATTTAATGCAATGTCAATTCTGGTATAATAAACGATTTTTGATTTTTTTTTTTTGAAATTATTTAATTGTTTTAAAGTTAAATGATGAATTACCGTTTAGCGTTATAGATAGGATAAAAAAATTAATCCTTCGTTAGAATTCTGGGTGTGTAGTAAAATTAAATGGTACAGAATAGCAACCGAAAAAGGATTTCTGCAACAGTAACTTCGACCAGACCGTACCAAAGCTGAGATCTCAAACGTGACAACCACGGACGTAAAAAAAGAACGGACGTAACCTTGTCTAATCGAGAGTGAAGCATAGCAATGACAGCTCGCTTACCATGTGTGCGTAATTTTGTAATTTCTGATTCGCGATGGTGTCAATGTCATAGCAGTATGGTGTCAATGTGTGGGTGTGTGTACTTGTACGAATAAAGAGTTGGTATTACTATGGGAGCTTTACTGAATTTGTTCTTGGGATTACGTCCGTCTTTTATTTACGTCCGTGGTGACAACGTAAAAATAAATTAAACTGTCACTTTTAAACATAACTCATTTACATCCCACATGCAAATATAAATCCGTTTATATTAAACCGTATTCCTAGCGATTAAAACGTTCACCACGGCAATATATTATAGCTACTCGTAGGTAACAAATAGATCCGACTGAAGCCGCCCGATTAAATTACATCGCTTACATTTGTATCGATTAAGGATGACAAACTGTTACTAGTACAGTCGGCAAAAGAATTTGGTATGCGGAGCATGAAACAAAAACGTTCGAAAATGTTTAATATGACAGAAGGCTTGTGTTGCCACCACTTGCAATCAGTTTACAGTGTACTATTTATGTAATCGAGCCGCGGGGGGGTACTGGTGACCTGTAACATAGGTACTCTAACCTACATCAGGCACCAGGCTCTCACATAGCACGATCAGTAGATGTACTGCCAGAAGTATTACTACTGTAACGTCGTATTTATGTGTAACTGTATTTTACTGTATTGTATCGTACTGTGAGAGCAAATAAAAATTGTTTGTTTTTTGTTGTTTTGTTTGTTGTTATCAAAGTTAATTCGTATCTTGCATATACAGGTAGCATTTTACACTGATTTAATAAAAAACATTCTATAATATTAAACATTTCGGAACGTTATTGTGTCATGCAGATACCTAATTCTTTTGCCGATTGTACATAACGTATGTACAAAGTACAGATATAATTACCCGCAAGTTTGTATATGATTAGGTACGAGATTGTATTTTGCCTTATTGTCTTTGTTATAAATATAAAGGTTATTGTGGTGTAAATAGGTCGGATATAGCGTAGGCGTTTATCGGCCTACGCTTTTCATCATAGGAGCGACTTCAGACTGATGGCGTCATCCGTTGATTTCCACCTCACTTAATAGTGATTGTACTACTGTAAGAACTTAATGTGGTTCATCGTCTTTCATGTCGGAAGTTAAGATACTGTCTAGACATTGCGTCATTTTGGCACTTTATCGTGAGATTAAGTAAAAAACACTTAAGAACCTAATTTTGCTTCGATGAAAATCATTTGTACGCTTGGCTCATATTTGTATCACTGGCCTACTTACTCCACACAAAATGTTATAGTGCGGTGAAGTATGTAATTTATAATATATGTATTTACTTTGAAACTCTTTTCAGGATTCTGTTGCTATAAACCTAAATCTATACAAATAAATAAAATTGGAGTGTGTTTGTAATATTAAAATAACCGCTTTTTACTAAGTACATTTGGATGTATACACGGTACATATATCAAAACAACATTTTTTACAATTTTTGTCTGTCTGTCTGTTTGTTCCGGCTAATTTCTGAAATGGCTGGACTGATTTTGACGGGACTTTCACTAGCTGATAGCTGATGTAACAAGGAGTAACTTAGGCTACTTTTATTTTAGAAAAAAATAGTTTGTTAGGCGATACGAAGTTCGCCGGGTCAGCTAGTTATAACTAAAGTCAACCATAATGGTTATTAATTTTTAACAGTCCGTGTCTTATTTACTTAATACTTATTTACCTTTGATGAACGATAGACTATTGGAGAAGGCTCAGGACCGGTCAGAGTGGCGCAAGTTAGGGGAGGCCTATGTCCAGCAGTGGACCTCCAAGGGCTGATGGATGGATGGAAGACTATTGGAATTCTGCACCTGTTTCAAAAGTATATTTTTTCTGTGTTTATTGAACATAAAGTTACAAAGAAATGAGGCACAAGTCATCTCCGTCTAACAATATTTCTTGTAGTTCGTTCTTCATAACTTGATGTATGTAGCCAAGGTCAGAATGCTTCACATATGTTTCTTTTAGGTTCAACAAATAATCAGCTCTTTCATCTATTAAGCAACCATTTCAAGTGCTCTTTGACGACGTTCATAGATTGCTTTTAAATGTTACGGTTATTACGTAACATAATCTCAGGGTTAATTAGAAATATAAGTTCAAGTGTTGATATTATTAATATTAATAAGCTCATTTCGACATGCAGTTCTTATTATTTTCAATGAATATCTTGCAATTTAGATTATCAAAATACGTTCCGTAATTTTTTATGATAAATTTAACAACATATCTAAATACTTAGTAATATCCTAAGTACGTGTATACTATGATGATGTCGCTATAAAGTAATATGTTTCTTAAGTAATATTTGTCTAAGTTTGATTAATGTTCTGATTTCTAGGTATTAAATTCGAACCCGAAACTCAAGAGTAGTGTGCTTGGCTATCAAAGTATTTTATAAAAGTTCATAACTACAGCATAACGAGGATCATTCCACACGAACACAAGTTATAAAGGTGGTACGAGACAGGATGAGAAACAGCCAAATGACTGTAATAGCGTAGAAGGAGTCTCGTCTTACAAGACTTAATAACAGAGCTAAGAGCACTATTTGTCTTCGTATTGTCGTATGATTAGTCATTAAATATTATTTGATAGACGAATCTATAATTAATCTTGAACTGAAATATTTAATTACAAACTTTTTCTATTTTTCCTCTATACCACGTCATGTCATGTCTTTAATAAAAATAACTTCGCAATATATTACAAGAAAATGTTAAATATTATGAATATATTGTAAAAAGTTGAGGTACTGATTAATTAGTAGTCTTTCTAACTTAATCAGAATAACAGTAATCAGATAAAATCTTCGTTTAGTTTGCTATATGTAATTACTTCCTAGAATTCCGTCCTTATTGGCGATACTGTGGAATAATGTAATAATACAGGATTTGTTTTTTCAAAAGGTTCGATTCCTGGCTAGGTAAATTGATTCAAAAATCCATTGACACAGTCTTAGTTTTCATCAAAATTGGGCCCGAGAGTATTATGAGCATTTTTCGCTATTTTTCATAGTTATTTAGTTATCCACGGTTACATGAAAAATTCACCCTGTATTCTTACTTCTTCCATATCATGTCCGTAGTAATAAATTCTCAAAAAAATTATGATACCATACGCATAAAATAAAACAGCTACCTACTGACATAGCGAAGGCCACACGCCACGCTTTCTGCATGGTGATACGGTATCGTGGTAGCTTTCTGCAACCTGATACGCCACAATAGGACTCACTCCTTTATGCTACTGCTACATTCCCAGAGGTCAAATGTATCATATTTTGTATCTTGTATTAATTTAATTGTAAGATTTGTGTAGATTGTTTAGCCGTATTGGGACAGTTTAGAATACTAACCCCAATCCCACGCCGGATGGGTGTCGTAAAAGGAGACTAAACCTGGCCCACTGGTGGTACGGTCCCTCGAGGTATTATATTGGTAATATTGATTTTAATTATTTATTAAACTACCACCCTTGAGCATGAGTCAGCCGCCAAACGACTCGTCGTGTTCCGGCTCTTGTGTTTTGCTTTGTGAGCCAGTTCTTTCTCTTTCTTCTCTCTTTCTTGGCCGGCAACGCATCAGTGATGCCTTTGGTGATGTCCATGAGCGACGACAGCGACTTTCCATCGGGTGGATCGTCGGCTCGTTTGCCGGCTATTTCCATAAAAAAATCAGGCTAAAATGAAACAATCGACACTACGGTTTAGAATTATATTAGTTAAATTCTTTTCAGCGAAAATAGGGGTTAAACTAAAAAAAATACCTTCTATTCTTTATTGTTCACCAATTTAAAAAAAAATAAAATGTAAAATAAGAAAACAATCAGTGGTCTTATTGCTACAAGTTCAGGTATTAACGACAGGTAAAATAATAACACTTGTTTGAAGTTATACATGGTAATACTTGGCTTTGCATTATAACCTAATTGATACAAAGTTTCGGGGTATGAACGCTTTACGTAATTCTGTTAAATAATATTCAGAAAGTTTCAAACTTAATGCATATGTGCATTAAGTTACGGGTCTAGTTACCAGTAGGCAAATGAAAACATGCCTCGTGAACCTGAAGAAAGCAATCCCATAATAGTGTAGTTTTCTCTGTATATCTTGTAATTTTATTATATTCAAAAGTGTTGGGTAATATTCTTTGTTTCATTTGAATTGCTTGATAAACTAAAATATATTATGTACATTTAACAAAAATACTTTAGGTGATTTCGCTTTTACATTTTCGGTAAAAATTTAAATTCATTAACGCGAAAAAATAAAAAAAAAACCGTCAAAAAAAAAGGTATAAACTTTGTCGTATTTTATCAAAGTAATTGGATTCCGAGGCTTAAACCTAATGGGACTTTACAAAAAATTTAAATGCGTCCAAACTTCGAACGGAGAGCGACTTTCAAACAACTAGAATTTTCATTATTTACGCTAATTTCTGTTTTGAAACATGTCGAAAGCGCCATCTATCAGCATAGTTAAAAACAATTGTTCAGTGTAAATGACACTGAATTTCAAATAGAGAAAAATTCATACATACATATCAATTTACTCATTATATTTGTAAATGTCAAAACAGAGATGCTTCTTGACATACTTTTAAAACCAAATTGTTATGTTTAAGTGCTTTGACAAAGTATATACGGTGTTGTATTATAATTATCCTTCAAATCTTTGTGAACGGGAGTAAAATAGATGGTTCCTTCTTAAAACCGTTAGGTTTTCTGTAATATGATAGGCGTGCTGGCAACCTGTTCGCTCGGCTTCCATTCGCTCGTTGTATTGTGTTTGTGTAGCCACATAAAAATTTAGGTCCTTAACATTAAATGCTAAATACAAGGATATTGAAAGTTAACTACTAAGTTGGGTGAGGATAAATATAAAATGAGATATCATAATAGTTGCCTTCATACATTACATTATTTTTGTTTTGGGTCTATATTATTATCTCCTTTTAAATCTCTCCTTAAAACATTTGAACAATCTTTTCTTCCCATTAGTGCAGTGGGTCTTCGGGGAAAAACACAAATGTGGACACGCCTTTGGTACAAAGTGGCGGGACCACGCTATAAAGATCGTTTCTCATGGACCTCATCATGATACTCGTATCTGAATGTTGATAAATAATATGGTACCAACATGGAACTTTTAATTAAAATAAATCCAAATTGGTTGATGTATGACGTAGTTCTGAGGTAACAAATTAATATAAAAAATAAAAAACGAATTGAAAATCTCCTCCGCTTCTTGAGTTCAGTTAAAAAATATTGAGATATTCAAAGATTTCCGAAAACACGATAAACGGAAATATTTTCCACGATTTAACAGTACAGACTTTGAGCAAGCTTCGAACTTGTGCGGAATCAATTGTTTTGTTTCATAATTCAAAATTCCTTGAGGTGAGACCGGTATACGGGAAAATTTTCTTCCCGGAATATAAGCACATATTGCACTTCGAATAGATGCAAAGTTGGAAATGCCGAAGCAAAACTGGAATTAAAATTATATTATGCTCTATGATATTTCTAAAACACACAGAACATATTTTAGGCCAGAAAAGAAGCAAGGGACCTGATATGTTTTGGCTCTCTCCACTTGCCTCACTGTGGCCGACGTTAGGATTCGCTGTGTCGCTGGTGCCATGGCCAACACACAAAGACAAGGACACACAACCAGACTGAGAACAGAAAGTCAAACTCATCATTCAAATTTCTACCTCGCTGGGAATCGAACCCAGGATCTATCGAACGGTGGCCCGGCGTGGTAAACATTGCGCCACACGGATTGTATGCTAGCTATCATTTCAAGTGAGTCAGTCCTGAATTTTTAGAGATAAAAAATGTTCTTCGTTCTTTAAGATATTACGGATTTTCGAATACAAATATAACTTTCTTTGATTTATTATATTACTAGCTTTTGCCCGCGGCTTCGCCCGCGGTAGCGATCGATTTTTCACGAATCCCGCGGGAACCCTGAAATTTTTCGGGATAAAAAGTAGCCTGTAGCCCGTTCAGAAGCACCTAGCTTTTGTTTTGAAAGTCGCTTACTTTATGGTTAAGTCACCGACCTGCAGGGCTATTCAGTTTTGTAACTTGACAGCGGATTCCGCGATGAGTGTCAAAATTGAAGTTCGAGTCCGAGATCTTGATATGTGATTCTCTAATCATTTGGTACGCACTTGCGAAGTGAAGGGAGTCTCGAACTCAAACGTCAAACGACTAAAGATGGCCTCGCCTCGGTATGAATAAACGAATCGGTAAAATTAAATAAATAATTGAACACAAATAAACGAGCCATGGTATTTATTAGTACCTAATAACTAAAATATAACAAAAATAACTTATTTTTATTTAAAAAATCTTTAGTTTACTCGAGAACGCGATAGCTCTTGACTAACTTTTCGTTTGACAATTGGACACGAGCTTCGACGGTGACGTAATTCGATGATCGAGAATAATAAATATGTCATCCTCTAATCATCTAGTACGGCACTTGCGAAGTGAAGTGATCCTAGAACTCGAACGTCAATTTTGAAACTCCACTGTCAAGTTACAAAAGAGAATAGCCTTCCTGTTCGTTACTCGGTTATTGACGTTAAACAATATGTACCTAACTACCTACTCGATCATGACGGATGACAATAATGTAAAATTGATTCCCATATCTTATCATTGCTTCACATGACATCCACAGTCACTTGAATCTCTGACGTCATGGCTACAGCGCCTAGATGCAATTGCGTCATAACATCCCACGCGTTTGCTCCAATTTTATATCCGTAAATGTCGCGACATATTTCGTTTTCAGCACGATTCTGCTTATTTAAAGACAACTATAACATTTTGAAGTATTCACTTGTAATAATAGTGACATTGTTTAACGAAAAGTTAAGTTTAAATATTATAACTGATTGTTTCATATATAAACATAAAATGAAAAATATTAATTTTTCTGAAGTTTTGTAAGTAAGATAGCTTGAGCGTCGATCGTATCTTCAGACTTTTCATAACTCAGTTCATTAATATGCATAGTAACTTATAATTTAAGACAGAAGAAAAATTAACGAACATGTTCTGAAGCTTAAAAATGTTTTTTTTTTTAAATTTAAAAACATACATTCGACTGTCTTGTAGACCAGGGGACCAGTGAGTGTAGGCAGTACTCAATATTCTACGAGATAAAAATCCTGAAGTCAGTTGGTAATTTTTGACGAACCACGTGGCGTATGGTACCCATACAGGACCCCGGTTTGAAGGGTTCGATCCCAGCGAAGCAGATTTTTGAATGATGAGTCTTCATGTGTCGTCAATGGGTACCACACAGGGTATTCTAATGTGGAGCTATGAGTGATTGAGTATGTAGCGTTTATTTTTAATAATCAAAAGTCAAAATGCCAACATACAGCATTTTATTACTTTATCTTTTAACTTAACCAGAGAGTAAGAATAGTTAGATTTAACAGCCGTAAGCTTCTAGTGCGAGCTTCGTGTTATCTTGTAATGGTTAGAAATTATTAGTAGGACGCAAGAGGCGCCGACCGGACGGCGTTCATTACAGGCATCGCCGTTGTCCCGCCGTCCCCGCCGTCCCCGTCCCCTCTGTCCCCGGTGTCCCGTCTGTCCCCTACCCCGACACGTATTGCTGAAGTGATGCGGAAAATTTATACATTGGAGGAAGCTTAGCTTTCATTACTCAAACATACGTTCATTTACCGTGAAACATTCAAATCAAATCAAATCAAATCAAATCAAATCAATTTATTGCAATCATGTAGTGGATAAAGGTGGTACAAACAATATGCTAAACGAACTTACATGTGCCACTTATGGGCGTTGCAAAATATTACAAATGTCACTTTAGAAAAATTATAATTAATTTCATGCATTACTCAAAATCAATTTAAAAAAGTATAATACATAACGAACAATGAAAGAAATCAAGATGTCAATAATAAAAAAATTAATGTCAGTGATAAATTATAAAACGTCATGATCATAATAATATAGCACATTGTCAACATTATTATAGATTACAATTAGAGTTATTATGTATCTAATTTTGTTTGATTTAAAAATTAAAAAGAATTATATATATTATGTATTTAATCTAATTTGTCAGTTAAAAATTCATCTACTTTGTAATAGCATTTGGCTGTTAATATATATCTTAATTTCCTTTTAAACCCTATAACATTAAGCTCCTTTATTGTAACTGGTAGATGATTGAATAATTTGCAGGCCATACAATATAAGCTTTTTTGGTAAAAACTAGTTTTCGCTGTTTCGTTTGGCATTACATTATATTTATTTTTAGTTTTGCGTGGACATCTCGTATGTTTTACATCAAATAGGTGTAAATTCTCTTTTACAAAAATGCACACTTCGAGTATATACAGACATGGTAGAGTTAATAATTTAAGCTCAATAAACAGCGGTTTACAGCTATGTCTTTGACCCACGCGAAATAATGCTCTTACACATTTTTTTTGTAATTTAAATGTTCGAATGCTATGAACAGAATTTCCCCAGTGGATAATGCCATATCTTAAATTAGAGAGGACATACCCGTGATACGCTATTACTGCGGTTTGCCTCGAAGTCTGCTCTGTCAATCTTCTTAAAGCATAAACAAATCGACTGAGTTTACAGCATAAATAATTTATATGTGCCTTCCAATTTAGGTAATTGTCTATAATAAGACCTAAAAATCTATGCTCCTTAACTTGCTCAATTATATTCCCATCGTATTCAATTTTTAATAGAGGAGGTTGTGCTTGATGAAATTGAAATTGTATGTATTTAGTTTTATTTAAATTAATTTTTAAATTATTATCTTCGAGCCATTTTATATTGCCTTCTAAAGCATTGTTAGCAATATGTTCATAGGTTGACTTATTGGTACCTTTTACAATTAACGTCGAATCATCAGCAAACAATATCATTTTTTGATCTGTGCAGCTTGGAAAGTCATTTATATAGGCAATAAACAGTAGTGGACCCAATATACTACCCTGCGGTACTCCTCGCTCTACATTTCTTAGTAGAGATTGTGCTTTTCGTTCAACTTTATCAGTGATATCTATGTAAGGTATCTCAGTATATTGCATACGTTCACTCAAGTATGACTCAATCAAGTTATGAGCAGGACCTCTGAGACCTAACGCATAGAGCTTTTTCAGTAATGTTTTATGACAGACAAGATCAAACGCTCGTGTCATATCCATAAAGATTGAAAGTATTGGGACTCTATTATTCAGACTACTAGTAACATTGTTCAAAAGTTCAAATATAGCAAGATTTGTTGATCTATTTTTTCTAAATCCATACTGTTCATTAATTAAAATTTTAGATTTTTCAAAAAAACTGTAAATACGTTTGTAGATAACTTTTTCAAAAATTTTTGAAATAACGGGTATCAACGCTATTGGCCTGTAATTGTCACAGTTCATTTTATCCCCCTTTTTATATAGTGGTTTTATCAATGTTATTTTTAATTGTTTCGGATAAACACCCTGATTTAAGCACAGGTTGATAATATGACATAGTGGGGCTGAAATGTGTAGTGAACAATATTTTAGGATCTTGCTAGGTATTTCGTCATATCCTACACTCTTTGTATTTTTTAATTCATTAATTATTTTATGTACCTCATGCAATGTTACGGGATAAAGGAATATGGATTGCGAATTATACTTAATTGAATTGATAGAGTTATTATTGGATATATTTTTTAATGAAATTGTATTAATGTCAATAAAATTATTATTAAAAATATTTGCAATGTCAGTAGGATTATTTATTAAATTATTATTATATTGAATAGCATCGATTTTAGAGTGTTTGTTATACTTCTGTCCATTTATTATTTGCCATGATGTCTTAGATTTATTTTCAGAATTTATTAACAGTTTATTATTATAAATGTATTGGGATGTTTTTACCACTTTTTTAAATATTTGTAAATAATTAAGATACGTATTTTTAATATTTTTATTTTTTTTATTATAACAACTTTTTCTATGTAGAATTCGTTTTCGTTTACTTGACAGTCTAATTCCTTTTGTTATCCATTTATTTTTTGGTTTAGAGAACATTTTAACTCTTTTTATTGGGAAACATAAACTATGAAATAATGTTATTATATGAAAGAAAATTTCAAACGATTCATTAACATTATCACTTTCAAATACATCAGTAAAATAAATGTGTTCTATACAGTCTTTAAATTTTACCATATTATCGTTGCTGTAGTCGCGAGTCTCTACATACCAATAGTCTATATCATATTTACTTAGATTTACTGGATACTTGAGCAACTGTGCAGAATGATCCGATAAGCCAAGATGCAGTATTTGAGACTGACAACGATGACCGTTGTGAGCTATGTTATCCAAACAAGTATTACTCTCCATTCGCGTTACACAATTAAATTCTAATCTCAAATTATAGTTTAACAGTAGTGTTCTAAATTCTATTGACATATTTGTATTTTTCAGTGTATCTACATTAAAGTCACCACATATAATAATTTTTTTACCATTTTTTAAACATATTTTTTCACAGAGACTTTCTAACTGTTTAATAAATACCACAAAGTTGTTTACATTTGGGGTCCTATAAATACAAACGATAATGCAATTATAGTCCGTAAGCTCCACTGCACTACATTCGAATACCGAGCAAATCGAAAGTTTCTGTAGATCTGTAAGAACTTTACATTTCACGTTATTACGCACCAGAATACATGATCCCCCTCTTTTCTCAGGACGCGTATATATTGAACATAGTTTGTAACCTAATATATTCGTATTTTCTTCGTCTCCTTTTTTTATAAAATGTTCAGTGAAGCATAAAACATCAATTTCTTCGTGTTTTTTGAATAACTCTTGTAATAAAATTTCTATTTCACTTGCCTTCGGGAGTAAACTTGCTACATTTTGGTGTAAAACTTTTAAATATCTATGTTTGGTGTCGAAAAAAAACTGATTCCTGTTCTTCATTATCTATACCTTTTTTTGTCCGATATTGTTGTTTACCATGTTTGAAGTAGTAGGTTATTTTAGATTTTTCTTCGAGTAACAATTTCTTTTTTTTAGCCATTATTTGGTTGTTAATATATGTTTGATAGGCTAACTTATACTCTATATGCAGTATTTCTTTCAGCACTCTACGGCATATATTATTAAAGTAACTAATTTTTCGAGGGACATAGTCCTCATAGCCCATGTCTACATAAAGTGCATTTTTATTCATGTGGGATATATATTTAATTTCATAATTCAACTTACATTCATTTAAGTAATCATTTCGCGCTGTTTGGCAGATTAATACATTAGTGTTACAAACGTTTTTTAACCATTTTTCGAGACTTGTTTTTAGCTCATATGGGTTATTATCATATGAGCCTGCCATTAAAATAATGTAATCTTGCTCTGTCATATCAGAAAGTTCCTGTACTAAGGTCGACACTACATATTTTAATGAGGCACCTGGCTTGCTAAAACAGAATACATTATATTTGTTACCCAATAAATCCTGTAATATATTTTGAAATATGACTCCTGGTTTATCTGATAATATAATTACTTTGCTTTTCTTATTTACACTTTGTTGTACTGTAACTTTATTGAGGTTTTTATTATTTTCTGAAGATGGGTTTTCTTGTTCGGTCGTGTCAAATTTGTTTTGGTCGTCAGATTTTTGTAACGATACATCTTTGTTATCCTCATTATTGTAGAGTTGTTTGCTGCTGTGTGGTGATTGAGCAATAGTCGTGTGTTGGTTGCTGTGTCTTGTTATTTCATTTTCTAATGTTTGTTTTTTTGTGACCTGTGTTGACTTAGCTTTTTTCTTCTTGTGACTAGTAGGAATACGTGTTTTTGAGTTAATTGGTGTTTTGCAGATGTTTTCAGATACGCCTATTTGTTTGTATAAGTCAAGTTTTTTCTTACATTGTGCCAATTGATTTTTAAGTTCTGTGTTTTCCAGTGATAAGTTATCTATCTCACCATGAGCGCCCTCAAGCTCTAACTTTAATTTTTCTATATAATTTTGTAGTTTAAGTATTTCTTCACTTTCAGTGTATGTATTAGGTAAACTTTTTATTGTGCTATTTGATATGTTTGACAAACTTTGACTAAAAGATGTATCTGTATCAGTGTCATCTTGTAGGATAGTGAGATCATTACAGGATTGTGTTTTCTTCCTAATTGTAATATTTTCCATTCTAATATAACAACTAGAGACCTCTTGTAAAAATTTGTCTGAGATTTTTAATGTGTTAATGTCAATATAGGTAGTCACCAAAAGATGTCACTAGTATACACAGCAGATTATATTTCACTCTCAATGTATATAGTATATATATGTTTATAATGTTGTATTATACTTGTACTATCAACCGATTTTACACATCAATTTATATATATAATATTTTTCCAATTTATCGATATAAGTGATCGCCTATCACTTATTTCTCTTTATGTATTGAGCTTAGTATTGCTATTTTATACTAGATGTCACTGTCTTACTATGTGTTGGTAAATTATTGTAATAAATTTCTTGTTTACAGTAAAATTAGCATCTACGTATCTGTAATTTGTAAATTATGTCTTCTTAGAGGTGTTTTTTTTTCCAGTTTGTGTAAACTAACTCCTATTAAGTGGTTATGTACCATCACATTAAAATGTTGAATACTTGCTGTTTTTCCTCGAAATTATCGCAGTTTTCGTCCAGAAAACACTTGTGCACATCAATTCACTCACTATTAACATAATTTTGCTATTCGTTTTATCACTTGTTAGAAAAATCTTATTAATTTTATTTTTTAAAAGCAGAGACATTTATAAACGATGTTGACAAGGGCCACACCTTCAGTTTATGAATAAATGTATTAATAAATAACGCTACACTATTATAGCTTCACAGTAAGATTCTCTGTGTCATGGGCGCCATGGACAACACACAAAGACAAAATCACACCCAGAACAAGTTTAAATTGAACCCAGGACCTTTGGCACGGCGGTCTAGTATTGTAACCAAATTATGTGTTATCTGTCATATTATTTCTCGCGTTAATTTAAATAATTTAAATTTTACTAACAAAAAATAACCGACTTCAAAATTACTCAAAAACTACTTATCAGATCTCGTTCAACTTTATGTGAGACCACATGACAAGCACCTGCTTTCGATTAAAAAAGAATCATCGAAATCGGTTGGCGTGATATTGAGTTATTCCTCCATTTGTCGCGCACATACTTAATGCAAATTTGAGACTTAAATGATTTTCTCATGGATGCCATTGTCAGATCTCAATAAAATTTAAGTGGGACTACATGACAAGCACCAGCTTTCGTTTAAAAAAACAATCATCAAAATAGGTTCACCCAGTCGAAAGTTCTGAGGTAACAAATATAAAAAAAATACAGTTGAATTGAGAACCTCCTCCTTTTTTTGAAGTCGGTTAAAAAATTATGGATTTTCACATTTATCCAACGGCGTCGCACTGCTAGCCGTAATGTTAAGTAATAGTTTAAAACATTTGAAACTGGCGCTATGCCCACGGTTGCATTTTCAGAGATAGTTAGTAAGCATCCTATGTCTTATTCCAAATAATATTCTACCTGTTTCGCGGTTTTCTGATGGACCACTACTAAACTACGTATGCACAACTAGTTGTATGGCACAACTTTAATTTCATGAAAATCGTGATCACAAAAAAGTTTTTGCGTGAAAGAATAACCATCGATACAAACTTTCACATTCATAACTCAGATCTGAGATTTATATTATAATACTTGCTGTTACCCGCGACTTCTTCCGCGTGGTATTTAACAGAATAATTATCGTTTTTCTTTCTAAAACATTTTTTTTTTCTTAAATAAAACTAGCCTATTTGGTTTGATAGCCTATTTGATTGATTTGATTTGATTTGATTTGATTTGATTTGATTTGAATAAAACTAGCCTAGCCTAAGTTACTCCTTGTTACATCAGCTATCTGCCAGTGAAAGTCCCGTCAAAATCGGTCCAGCCATTTCAGAGATTAGCTGGAACAAAGACAGATAAACAAAAATTGTAAAAAATGTTGTTTTGGTACATGTACCGTGTATACATCCAAATGCACTTAGTAAAAACCGGTTATTTTAATATTACAAACAGACACTCCCATTTTATTTATTTGTATAGATAAGTAGGATAGGATCTGCAGTGTGGCAATACTTGAATATACTCTGTGGTAGTCGTGTCGTCACTGTAGACGCGGTGTATGTAGACTTGTAGAGCGTTGATGTGTCACTTGTTGCCGCTAATAACAGCTACGAGTATAATCAGCGGGCGCCCGGGCGCCCGGGCGGCGCCTGGCGCTTGGCGGCTGCTCTGACAGTACTGACTACACGTTACGTAGAGAATGTAGACTACACTCTACTTAGAGTTCTCTATCTGATATAGTTACGGTTTTGCAATTGCTCGTCCATACGATGGTGACTATTTTTAATCGACTTCAAAAAAGGAGGAGGTATTCAATTCGACTTTTTTATGTTTGTTACCTCAGAACATTCGACTGGGTGAACCGATTTTGATGATTCTTTTTTAATCGAAAGCTGGTACTTGTCATGTAGTCTCACTTAAATTTGAACTAGATCTCACGAATCGTTTTTGAGTTATTTTGAAGTCGGTTATTTTTTTCTTCGTAAAATTCTGATTATTCAGGTGGATAGTGCCTATTTGAATCTATATTTTACTATAAATCAAATATATTGTATGTAAAAAGTAAAATATTAAAATGATACATGCAAAATAACAAAATTACAGATATAACCCAACTTCAAAGAAATCGAAAAAGGTCCTCTAAAATTATCGCTGGAGCTCCCTCGACTTGTCATAGATTCCATCAAGTATTCGTAGTAGAAGACAGAGTACTGAATTTTGATATGTTATTGGTTAAGTGAATCCAATCTGAAAATATTTGCTTTCGAATTTTTTATCGGATTGGTTGATACTCGTAACTGACGAAGTTCGGAGGTAACAAACATAAAAAATAGAAAGGAATTGAAAACCTTCTATTTTGAAGCCGGTTAAAAACCGAGACAGTCTCACAGCCGTTTTAAAACGTATCAGAGGCGTCGCGTAAACCATAACTTCTTTCTTGTTTTTTTTTTGTATGATGCAAAGTATATAAATATAACATAGAGCCTGACGGACCACGGAGCACCACGAAGCACGGACCTGAAAAAAGATGGATGTAACCTCGTCTAATCGAGAGTGAAGCATAGCAATGGCCGTCCGCTTACCATGTGTGCGTAATTTTTGATTCGCGATTGAAGCAGTGAAGTGTCAATGTGTGGGTGTGTACGAATAGAGAGTTGGTATTACTATGGTTGCTTCACTGAATTTTTTGTTGGGATTACGTCCGTCTTTTTTTAGGTCCGTGGATACAAAGTATATAAATATACCATAGAGGAAGATAACAGTCATGTAAACAGTTTTGTACCGAGTGTTTCCGCCAAGAGTTATGTTCGCCATATTGTGAAGCGGAGATACAGATAATAAATGTTCTCGGAAACTGGAATGAAATATAACAGGCTTTTATTTAATACTACTCACGCAACCTGGCTGCGCTTCGAACATTATGCTTACAGATAACACTTCTTTGTGCTCAACATTTTTGTTACGTTGTTTTTAAGTAGAGACCTGCGGTCAAAATTCGACCGTGATATATTATGCGTGTGTGTGTGTGTTTGCATGGTAGTGTGTGTAATATTTATGTTTATTAATTTAATGTGTTTCTAATGCATATCATATAAAAGTATTAGCTTTCTGCGCTCCTGCTGCAAGTAAACTTTAACCGTGCAAAACACATTCCGTCCGCATAGTAATAGTGAAACAACTTAAAACTACGGAACCCTTCACTGCGCAGGCCCTGACACGCACTTTGCCGATTTGGCGTTTTATTGTTGCTTTTTTTTCATTTTATGGTTTTATTGATATATCATTTTAAAATGCTTTACGTTTTAAGGCGTTACACACAATATACAGCATGTCAGTTTTATAACTTACGAGTAACTGCCCTCGCTTTGCTTCGGTTTTCTTATTTTTTTACACCTTGGGTTACATTACTGGAGTTTTATTAGGGATCCCTAATTTTTTTGAAAATATAATATAGCCTATGTTACTCGGGGATAGTGTAGCTTCCCAACAGTGAAAGAATTTTTGAAATCGGTTCAGTAGTTTCGGAGCCTATTCAATGCAAACAAAAAATCAAATCTTTCCTCTTTATATATTAGTATAGATATAGATAAGTGTCTTCCTTAATGTACTTCAAAGTTCTTTACGTCATTATATTTCACATTGACGTATACTATGTTATATGGCGTAATATTATCAAGTATATCTACATAACATCTCGATCGTTCAAAGAATGCTAGCTGGTCTGACAGACATAAATCTACTATGGGCTACAACCCGTTAATGGCCCACTACTGAGCAGGAGTCTCTTCTATCGGGAAGGATTTTTTTTATGGAAATAACCGGCAAATGAGCTGACCGGCCAAGAGAGAGAGAAGAAAAAGAAAGAAAAACTGGCTCTCAAGCCCCCAGCTGGAACACGACGAGTGGTTTGGCGGCTGACTCATGCTCGAGGGTGGTAGATATCCAGGCGAACCCCATAGAGGAATAATAATAGTAGATAGTGAATGATCATCGCTTGTAGATCGAAGAGATCTGAAGATCGGTTTATTGATACGGGACGTAGTTTTAATTCACAACCCCAATTTAGTCATTCTCTATTTAGGTTCTCAATTCAACTGTATTGTTTTTGTGTGTTGCCTCATAACTTTTTACTGGGTATACCGATTTTGATTATTCTTTTTATATTCAAAAGCTGGTGCTTGTCATGTGGTCACATTAAAATTTGAGTGACATCTGTGAAGCAGTTTTTGAGTTATCCCTAATAATGCGTATTTCATAAAATTCGACTACTTTGATGTTCTCATTTTATTACTAGTTGATGTATCGTCAGTTTTTTGGAACGAAGTTCCTTATCGCGCGTTGCGAAAGGGGGCTAGACGGAGAAAATTAAGAGGAAAAGTTGTAACGACACTTTTTGCCGTCGTTATAACACTTATTAATTACTAGGACAGCAAAAACATGCAAGCGAGTGTGCCAAAACAAATCTGGGGCATTAAATTTCTCATCGGCTTTGTTCACCTAATAGCAATTAATTAAAGCGAGTAGGACTAGGCGATCAGAAGTCTTCGATGTTGCGACATCTGACTGACTGTTGTACATGCCACAGTATGTACAACAGGGACGTCCATATCACGATCATGCACATTAAGTTATTATTGCCATTTCTCCCGTCATGCCAATCAATATGCGGAAGAGCGACAGTGATAGAATAAATCCTTCACTGCCACTCTGACACCTTGTCAGAGCGCTCTGACCCGAGTACTGACTGCAAGGAACTTCGTTCCATCCGGGTGTCCCTTGACACCTCTCATTTTTTTTTTGTTAATATTTCAAAATGATTATACGTGCATAGTTTACTGGTTCTCACCTACAAGGGTACACATTTAATTCAAAATACTCTTCCAAATGTTGTAATCGCGTTCACACGGAAGACAAACAGGAAGTCGGGAGATGCGAGCGGCGATTGTTTTTGAGGTCGTTGTCCGTTCCTGATTAAATTTTAATGATTATTCAAAATTTTAATGTGAACAACTACTGAACAATTGGACTGTCGTGTGACTTGTGCCTAAATTACGGCAGCCAATTATGATTTAAAACTGTTTTTCGTTCGTCGCCGACGATGTTTTTCCCATCCCGTACGGGCCGGGCCACGTTCCGTACAGGATTCCACTGCGTATGCACTATCGTATACATTTCCTATGAAACGGTGTATCCAAAACTTCAAGTCCCGTCTCGTACGGGAAAAACCCCGTTACGTATACATTGGGCTTTAATCAACCTCTAAAAAAAATTGTAGCATAGCAAAAGATGTGCAATCTGAGATTATGAATATGACGACTTTGAGATGAATTTTCAAATGTACATAATAAATTATGTGGAAATGATGAAAACCACGGAACACCGTGATGAAAACCAATATTTGAACAAATCCCGGAGGATACTATAATAATAAACTATATCGGGTCATTTCTCTAGAGAAATTTAGTAATCTCATCAATTTCTAAACTGATTTAGTGAAATGGTGATCTGGTTTTCAAATCTCGGTTTTCATAATTTCCCTGCGAAATATAAATACCTCAGTTATTTGTTTTTTTGCTCCATTTTTTTGCCTGATACCCTTACTACTATTACACTTCAATGCGAAAGTTTTTACTCTTTCACGCAAAAACAACTGAACCGATTTTCATGAAATTTAGCACACAGATAGGCCATGATCAGGAATAAGGTATAGGGTATATATAGGTCGCGGGCACAGCACTAGTACATCATATATCTCACTTGTGTTTCACAGCTCCATCTCTTCAACTAGTCTTTAATAACTTTACTGTTTCCGCGTCATGTGAATTCCACTTTATAAAAATGTCGTTAAATCCTCGCACGGTTACTTAACAAGCTGGAGTATTTCAAACCATTACGGAAGGCGGTACAAATTACTGTCCAATCACCGATAATAAAAGAATGCATTAATAAACCCATTAACGTGTTGTATTAACTGGACTTAATGAAAATTAATAGTTTCTCGATAGGTGGTATTTTACGACCCTGCTTGACCTGTTGTTCTATTGAGAAGGATGAGCGACTAACGCCCCAGCTCAGAGTCACTAATGGTTACTTAAATCACTTCTTAGTAAAGAATCACCATACAAATTCTATACTAAGGAGCAATTTAAGTAATCGTTAGTGACTGAGTTGGGGCATAAGTCACACACAAAGATATAAACACCTATGGTACTTATGCCATGCCAATAACACAATGATCAAACTGATTGATCAGATCATCTGTGGTCTATCTACAACTTGAATTATGTAGTAGTAAATTTATAGCGGTACATGTTTTATAGTAAAGTAGTCAGTCACTAATCGGGTGTGCTCTGAAAATGGAAACTTAAGGATGGTCTAATTTATTTGGTCTCAACATAATTAAAAAAATATATCGGTGTAAGCGCTCAAAGCAAGGCTTGTTTTGACCTTGAATCATCAGCCGAGTAAGTATAGCATATTAATCTTGATAACTTGATGTTTTTGATTTCAAATTTTATGATCGTACATATCGACGCTTTAAAGGCAAACATTACCAAGCGACATGTTGACAACTTTACACTAGATCATTTTGAAGATTTTAATTTAAGAAAAAAAATCGTAAAAAATCGCTTATTAGTCAAAGCTACTTAATATCAATGAATTTTAAATGCAGTTTAAATGCTTAATAAAGTGATTTTTTATGATTTTTTTCTAAAATTAAAAACTTTAAAATGCTAAAGTTGTCAATATGTCGCTTGGTAATGTTTTCCTTTCAAGCGTCGTTATTGTTCGTAAAAATATTGTCACAGTTTACATTTAAGTAATTTAGGAAAAGCTTATTAATCGGCGTCCTCTTAACTCTTTTTGTTTTCAAGGTGAGTACCTTTCTAATGACCACAGATGAAATATGTTCTCCTTTAGTCACTGCACTTCGCAATACTGTATTTCATCCTCATTCATTCTCGATCATTAACTCATTAGATGAACCGCTCGTAGCCCGCGGCTTGTGTCGGTTCTAAGCAATGATATTTAAAAAATATAGATACGTTGTACCCTTACAAATCAACCAAAAAATGTGTTCCGAAAAGAGCTACAACACAAAATCAATTACATTGGTATAATACACGAAGGCATTTTAACGCTATATGTCAAATGTCAAGCACTTCTGACAACAACAAAGCGTGCGTATACAAAACAAATGCCTTCAAGACAAGTGTGTATGCAAATACAAGACGTATTGACGGAGCGACTACGAGCAGAACGGTCAATTGCCTGTTCTTGCGCTCTTCATCGTCGGCGCGCTAGTGACATATCTACCTCTTTTATACATTATAATATCATTGGTTCTAAGTGATCGACCGAGTTGAGAAACAGCGGGCGCGGTCGGTGGTTAGATAGGTGCTAGTGGAAAAATTAACATGACTTCACGTGAATGCTTCCGTGTCTCGGAGGGCACGTAAAGCCGTCGAACACGGTTGTTATCGTTCGATTAGAACTATGCCGTGACCTTCGAACGGCATATCAACTTCCGACGTTTTTTTGCTCCATAACCTCCCGAAGAAATGATTGTGTTAATCAGTTTTGTTGTTCTGTTAATTAAGAAAAGTAATTTAATTTTGTGAAAATTACTTTCCTTACTTCCCAAGAATCATACCTACGATGTAGACGTAGAAAGAAAAGACTATAAATGTAAATATTTATGAAATCGAAACACTTTTAGCAATGAGTATACTCTATGAAATAAAGTTTGAATAGACATAGGTTATTATAGGCACCTTTGCCATTAGACACAACCATTTATGAGGTGGGATTCAAGTCAAGAATTAGGTATTTATAAAAACCGGCCAAGTGCGTGTCAGGTCACGCGCAATATAGGGTTCTGAGGGTGTAAGTTTATCCATTATTGCTCATTAACTACTTATGCTAACATAGCCGTGATAGTTTTCCTTATGGTTTTCCCTGTAAATTGATCATTTACCTATTTTTATGAATTTTTTCACATGTCCAACTTCAATCGTTTAGCGGGCAGAGGAGGGGGGGGGGGGGGCACTTGATTCTAACCAAAATTAGCACTTTAAAGCCAAATTTTTCGCAAACGAAACCCTAAATAGAAAAATGATTTGAAAGACCTTTTCAACGATATCCCACAGTATGGGGTAGGCGAGAAAAAAATCATCGCCACGTTATATGTAGGGAAAAATTTTTTTTTCTATAAATTTTATTCTACCATTTTGAAGTTTTAATAAGTAGGGGAATGTGGGGTGACACCGGATAGTTAAGAAAAAAACACCATAAATTCGTTATAATGTTATATATTTAAAAAATCAACAACACTTCTCAAAGAACATATGTAAGACATTACTTTGGCAAAAAATATCCGAAATCAATAAAGATAAAAAGAAGTAGAAATTAATTTTAATAAAAAACATAAATCCGGATTCACCCCATACCTATGGGTAAAACCGGATACGCGTTTTTAGTCAACGGGGTGAATACGGATATTTTTTTTATGCCTTAAGCAAGCAAACGAGCTGACGGGTCACCTGATGGTAAGTGATTACAGCCGTTCATGGACATTAATAATACCGGGGGCGTCACCAATGCGTTGCCGGCTTCGAAGAATAACAATAGACCTGCTTCTTGAAGGACTCCATGTCAAAGCTTAGTGGGAACACCGATGCAGGAAGTTCGTTCCACAGTTTACACGTGCGTGGTAGGAAATGAAAAGAAAAATAGGAAATGAAATGAAAAGCGAACTGTGGACGAACGCCAAGTATTAAGGTAGTGTTGATGGAACCTGATACATTATGATGCGTGGTGACGGAAATCGATCGCAGGTATTAAACCGAACAGTTCTTCAGAACATTCCCCGTTGTACAGACTGTAGAATACGCATAGGGAGCCTACGTCTCTCTTCAACTCAAGTGATACTGAAGTCAAAGTCAAAGTCAAAGTCAAAATATTTTATTCATATAGGTATCACTGATACACATATGCACGTCATTATTTTTTATCTACCAGCTTTTCGGAAGGGTGCTTTGTCATGGAGGAGAAAAAAAGCCGAAAGAAACTCCTCGCACATCTTTTAAAAAAATATTACAAAAAAAAAGAAAATATTACAAAAATATTTACTAATCTGAGCGGAACTGGTTGCAGAACTGGTCATTTCCATGCATCTTTGTCATTTAAATACTCGTCTATTCTATAATATCCCTTGCCTAACAATTGTGTTTTTACACGTTTTTTGAAAGATTCTATTGGCAAGTCACGTATTGATTTTGAAATTTTATTATAGAAATGTACACCAAGCCCCATGAAAGATCGCTGCACTTTACTTAGGCGGAACGAAGGCGTAACTAATTGATGCATTCTTCTTGTTTGGCGATTATGAATATCATAATTTTGTTTATACGCGTTTATATTCTTCCGTATAAAAACTACATTGCTAAAGGTAAGAGGTCCTGTAAACATACTTATGAAAAAATAAATAAAGTAAAGGTTTAAGATTTTAAGTAAATAAGCAGACATAACCTATTCAATGATTGGGGGTGACACCGGATACCCGATATCACCCCGTCCGGTCCTACCCCACAGGTGCCACTTTTAAAATACTACTTGCAAAATTTTTATTCTTAGACTCACAGCAACAATTAATGCTGTTTTTTTTACTTAAATAACCAAGATATTATGAAAAGAATGTTACATTATGATTGTACATGGCCAAAACAAATGAGAATACGTCAAAAATTACAAAATATTAGATAACTTACCAATTTTTTCTATTTTGTGGAGTACAAGCACGTGATTAAATTCTATCCTGTCTGCCTTTTGCAAGCAAACTGCCCGAGTGTTCCCAAATAACGTTTGACTATTTAGAACGAGATAGCTATATGCCTACTAGTAAAATAGCAACTATCTGTTTTCACCCCCTGTCCGGTTTCCCCCCACATTCCCCTACATCCATGCCAAATTACAACTTTCTAGCACTTAAGTCCGGTTGACACGTAATAAGTAGATAACTAAATTTTAAGTAAATTAATTCGTGTAAACAGACAATTTAGTAACTTTTTACTTAAAATTTAGTAAAAAATTTGTTATCTACTTAGTTACTTAATACGTGTAAACCGAACATAAGGGTCACGGTGCTATGCTGCGGACGGACGGAAAAGATGATTTTTCTTCGGAACCCTAAAAAGAAAAAAACTGTTTTATTATACTACTAAGTCTGAAATTAAGAACCATTTAAAACATTCTTAATTTCACATTTTTGTGGCTTCACGGTAAGCAAGTTGTTTGGAGAAGCCTGAAAAAAGTATATTTGCGAGGAAAATAATTCAAAGTTCAATTTAATGGTTCTCTACAGTATGTTTCTAGGTCAAATTAATTATTTTTGTACTGAACAAAAAAAAATAATCTATACAAATAAATAAAATTGGAATGTCTGTTTGTAATATTAAAATAACCGCTTTTTACTAAGTGCCTGTCTGTCTGTCTATTTGTTCCGGGTAATCTCTGAAATGGCTAGACCGATTTTGACGGGACTTTCACTGGCAGATAGCTGATGTAACAAGGAGTAACTTAGATTACTTTTATTTAAAAAAATAGTTTGTTAGGCGATACGAAGTTCGCCGCGTCAGCTAGTTTGTCCTAAAACATACTGATCTGTGTTGTGTCTGTACGTTACGTAACTCGTCCCACTGATGAGCTCGAATCTAATTTTACAATGTACAGAGTACAGACATTAGGCTACCACGCTGATCAGGAGGGCTATTCTCTAAAATACAAACTCTAAATCGAAGCTCACTCAAGTGAGACTCGAAAGCGAACTTGCATCATCTTGATATGTAATTCTCTAATCATCTAGTACGCACTTCCGAAGTGGAGTGAGTCTCGAACTCGAACTTCAAACAACTAAAGATGGCCTTGGTATGGTATTCTTACCGAATACATATATGTGATTCTCTAATCATCTAGTAGTCTAGTACGCACTTGCGGAGTGAAGTGAGTCTCGGACTCGAACTTCAAACGACTAAAGATGGCCTTGGTATGATATTCTTACCGAATACATATTATTATATGTGATTCTCTAATCATCAAGTAGTCTAGTACGCACTTGCGAAGTGAAGTGAGTCTCGGACTCGAACTTCAAACGACTAAAGATGGCCTTGGTATGGTATTCTTACCGAATACATATATGTGATTCTCTAATCATCTAGTACGCACTTGCGGAGTGAAGTGAGTCTCGGACTTGAACTTCAAACGACTAAAGATGGCCTTGGTATGATATTCTTACCGAATGCATATATGTGATTCTCTAATCAAATAGTACGCACTTGCGAAGTGAAGTGAGTCTCGAACTCGAACTTCAAGTCAGTCGAGCTAAAAAACAGAATAGCCCTGCAGCAAGGCTCACTTGAGTGAGCTTCGATTTTGAGTTTGTATTTTAGAGAAAAGTCCTCCTGGTCCGAATTGGTAGACTTCACACAACTACGAGAACATTATGGAGAACTCTCCGGTGTGCAGGTTTCCTCACGATGTTTTCCTTTACCGTAACAAGTGATAATTAACTTTTAATACGCATAATTTTTGAAAATTAAAGGGTTCGAACTCAAATCCCCGCTTGCGGGAGAGCAACGTACGTTTAAACCGCTAGGTATCACTGCTTAGGTATGCTATCGAATTTAAAATTTAAAGCATTATGTGGATATTTCCTGATCCTCAATTATTTAGGAAACGGAAACGAAGACTATTTCTGAATATGTACCTTCACAGTACGGAACCCTTAATCTACGCAAGTCTGTCTCAGTTTTGAACGACTTCATTATAAATGAATTGGCTCATGGCCTAGAACTAATTTCTCAATGCCAATATCCTTAACGAAATATTGCGTTGGATTGAGTTTGCTAAGGTACGGTAATTAAGGGTCGGCTGATTCTATTTCTACTACGTTTCTTTCCTCGGACATGGTTAAAATTAAATGGTTAAGATAAGCATATTTTGGGAAAGAGTTTAATACCGTCTCTTTGATTCCCAAAAGTTTTGTTGGTATTTCAGTTTTAAGATAAGATACATTCTTCTTACTAGATTGAAAGTAGATTCTTTCTTGACTCAGCCCTCAAATCACTTGTGTCCCGGCTGGTTCTTGACTCTTGACAGCCAACACTTCCTTTCCTTTTCTTTTCTATCTTGGCCGGCGACGTAACGTTGACGCATTGTTGTAGAGAATTAATAAAAAAAATATCTTTGATTCATAGTGAAAGCCAACATAAATTTTTCATTTCTTCAAATGTGATTGATAATTTCTGGAACCCATATAACTATCTTGCAAGATTCGAAACCTAAGAAATCAACGATAGACCAAGGCTATCGCTAGTAACTATATCACGCAGCTGGTTATAGGTAGGTAATTATATCACATACATTCAACGGATAATTGAATGTATGGTCATTTGTATATAGGTGCTGTGGTTTGGAATTAATTATGTAATGTAACCTGTTATCTCTTAACATATAGGTCTGTTTATATACTGGTTCAACTTGATTCACGTGTGTACACGATCATTGTGGTTATTGGTGTGTGTGTGTGTGTATGTATTAATTGTCATGTCAAAGTAGGTATTTATGATCATTATGTTATGTAAGTTGATCTACAATTATAATTATATGAGATAACGTTGGGTTTGAAAGATTGAACATAGTAATACAAAGTGATTGTGGATGACGTTTTCATAAAACAGGCTTCTATTCGTTTTGTGCTTTTATTATTTGTGACTATCAATTAGGTTACGATGTTTTAAAAATACGGAACATTGAACTCCACTGTTGGAGATTCAACATATTTTTTTACCCATAAAAACAAGATGCAGGCACCCACCTAATTCGTTGTAAAAGATGTGACTCTCGGAAGTATACATTTATATAGTTTTGGCAACGTGATGGAGATATGTTCATGTTCTAGTTGATACGGCTAGTTTGATGGATGGTTGGATGACATGCCATTCAGGGTTGAGTTAACTGCTGTTGAGTTAAGACAAGGCTTATTAGTTGAGCCTGAGCATGACATACAATGCCAGAGGCTTTTATTCACCAACAAATTCAAGCGCTCTTACCCGAGAGCTATGTGCCGCAACGCACAAAGCAAATTCGCTCTGCGCTGCAAGTGTCAGCGTCAACAGTTAAAAACAAAATGTAGATTATATTCGACCTTATAAGGTCATGATAAAGCGTTGGTAATTGTGTCACAAAGTGCGAATTGATGTTGACATGGCGTTCGTAGCTAAGATTGAAACAAACATTAATTTAGTTTTTAAGGTGAAGGTTTTCAGAGAAGCCGTGTTTTCAAAAATGTGTTTTATTCAAAAATAGATCAAAATAAATTTCTGAAAATAATATATATTGTTACTTTTCGGTATTTAGTCTAGGAACTTAGGAATATAGCCACTTAGTATAAAATAGTCTTTACTTCAATGCATCGAAAAAAATCGCAGAGTTAGGTCATAACGGACTAAAAATGTCGTTTCATTCGAATTTAAATCGTTTCTAGGTATAAAAAAAAAATTGCAGCGAAGCTTTGCTTTGAGCGTTTCCTCCATTAGACGTAACTCAGTTATTATAGACAGACTAGCTGTGACACGCGGTTTCACCCGCGTTAAAATGTGGAAAAAACTAACTATTTAAATGTTATATGATGTTATATAGCCTATAGCCTTCCTCGATAAATGGACTCTCAAACACAAAAATAATTTTTCGATTCGAACCAGTAGTTCCTGTCGTTCCTGAAATTAGCGCGTTCAAAATCAAAATCAAATGTTTTTATTCAAACTTTGTTTAGTTTACAAACACTTTTTGAAAGTTATGCAAGTTATGCCAATGCTTCAGACAAGGCCCTACTGTGAGAGGACCCGGGAAACCAAACAAACTCTTCAGCTTTATAATATTACTCTAAATATGCTCATGACGGCTTACTATTATCATGACGTCGGTAGTGTTGATAATACTTGCCTTCATTTACTCGTATATGATTTCGTTCGTGTTATCGTGGCAAACATTTGATATTCAAACTTCGGGATCTAATATGAAGTCAGTCTTCACTATTGATCGTAAACTTGGGGATTGTAGTTCGCAAAGCAAGGCTCAGTGGTTAACAATTGAGCGTATGGTGCAAATAAAGGTCTTATATGTGTGTCTAGTAGCAGCGAGGTATTTGCACAACGCAAGCGCCGGTTGTGAAGTCTGCTGCGTTGCGACAGCCGGACCATTTGTTTTGCACAACGACGCGCAACGTCCACTCGTTAATTATATAATTTATTAACTACCGATTCACTAAACATTGTGGCTCTTTGGCTTTGTTACATTTTTTTTGGTGTTATAAGAGCTGTCTGTGGACTTTAGAGAGGTAGATTGGAAATGGAAAGTCGTTTTATTGAGAGAAAAAAATTACTTCCTCTGGACTCAGTCGTTAAATATGTTTTTCAAGATTAAAATTCTAAATTGTTTATTCATATAGGTAAATTGTCACTGATACACTTATGCCTGACATTTTTTTCATTTGCCACCATTCCGCAAAGGTGCTTTAATACGGAGAAGAAATAGGAAAGAAACTCCTCACAAATTCACACACTTATTTCGGTCGCATTAACGGAGAGTTAGAATAAGAACTCCGGTTGCTGTTAACCGGATCGCATCAGGTAACTGTCCACTCTCTATTACTGTCCGTTCATACCGACCGACTCGGAGAGATCATATTTTTACTGCGTTTAAAAAAGAGTTTTGGGATATCGAAATAAAGTTGATTCTTTCATTTCACTTGGGCTCATAAGCATTGTCCATACTAATATTATAAAGAGGAAAGATTTGATTGTTTGTTTGCATTGAATAGGCTTCGAAACTGCTAAACCGATTTGAAAATTTTTTTCACTGTTGGGAAGCTACATTATTCCCGGGCGACATAAGCTATATTATATTTTCAAAAAAATTAGGGATCCTTAATAAAACTCCAGTGATATAACCCACAGTGTAAAAAAATAAGAAAAACTAAGCAAAGCAAAGGCGGTTACTCGTAATTTATAAAAGTGAAATTAAAGAATCAACCTTATTTCGATATCCCAAAACTCTTTTTTAAACGCAATAAAAATATGATCTCCTTTCCGAGTCGGTCTGTATGAACGGACACATAAGTGGCCCGTCTCATTTGTCGGCCATTTTTAGAAAACAGTCTCCTCTATATTGATTAGCGAACTGAGCTGTAACAAGTAGGTAATTAACCGTCTGTAGGTTCTGAAAACAAAAAAAGAAGCCAGTTTTCGTAGTTCTATCGGCTGGAGCGATAAATTTTACGATTGCGATTATGGGACTATTGAACTCTTTAATAGTTCCATTCTGAGCAACTGACAACTGAAAAGCCATAAAAGACGATTTTTATTAGTGTAATTGTATTAAAATGGGTGCAAGTTTACCTTGATAACAATGCTGCGTTGGGCGCAATCAAATATTTAATTAATTCAACCCATAATTGAACATCGATACGGGCAAGGTATCAATTCAACTAGATTTTGATTAGATAAGTCTGTGTAAGGTATTTTCACCATAGTTTGCTGAAGTAAAGAAGCTTTATTATGGAAGCTATGCCCTTGAGTCCCAGTTATCTTTTACATCTGTCTTCTCCCTCAAATAATAACAATAAATTCACACATACTCTTGCAGTCGCAATAAAATTAGGTATCTGGACAACACAGATTAAATATCACAAACAACTTTAAATGTCTAACCCGGGACCCCGGGAACCCTTGCAGGCAGGGTCGCTGCAAATTGGGCTACAGGGTCGCCAATAACAATATAATGCTAAACGGATGTGCCGTTAACCACCATACTTAGTGCGTAGGCTGGAGATTTGTCAAATAGAATTAAAATCCTTTTATATGTCGAAACAACCGCCACTCTAGTTATGGCTTAATTTGTAATGCCATTAACACAACCACCCTTTTAGCGCGCTAACTGTTGGCTAAGCCTGCGTAATATCATTATTAACGCGTTAAGATAAACACTTAAACATAAACGCTTACATACTCATACCTCCGCAGTAGGTTTTTACATGTGTCGCGGGTGGCATGGACAACAAAAATTAGACATCACTTTACCACCCATGGCCCGAGTACAAATATTTATCTGTCACATACATATCTGTCCTGGGCGGGAATCGAACCCGGGACTCCTAGCTTCGCAGGCAGGGTCACTATCAACTAGGCTACAGGGTTATCAAATATGCAGGTATGGCAGGAAAATGAGGAAAGTGACGTGACAGTAATGCAACAAATAATAGTAATATGTAGTAGACTATAATACAGTCTATGTACCTACTATTATAACAGTTAAAGATGACATAACGTCACTCAGTTTCCTGGCTCAGCGTGAAGTTGACAGAACCACCTCGAACTAAACGGAGCCAATTACTGTGTCATCTCAATGGTCGTGCTTCGCTGTAATATGACTAGATAAATACCCAATTACCGCGTGATTACTAACTTCAATAATGTATCATAATATACGCAAAAATAAAACAAAACTAAATGTTACTACCTATATTCCTTGGCAACTACCTAGCTCTGCATTAGAAACAGTTTTGTACTGCAATTAAGTGCATGAAGTTCTGGTAAAGAGAGACCACTCTACGAGCTTAGTTTCCACAGTGGAAACTAGTGGGAGTTCCACTATTTAAGAGCGAATAGCCCAAGAACTTGTAAATACGAGATTACACTCGTATGAACATACATACAGAATATCATGTGCCCTATCACACACACACACACACGATATCAGATTTACATTCATGCGAACATAATATAGATTCTCTCTCTCTCTTTCTTTCTTTCTTCTCTATATCAATTTTTATTAGGGTTCCGTAGCCGAATGGCAAAAAACGGAACCCTTATGGATTCGTCATGTCTGTCTGTCTGTCTGTCTGTCTGTCTGTCTGTCCGTCCGTATGTCACAGCCACTTTTTTCCGAAACTATAAGAGCTATTCCATTGAAACTTGGTAGGTAGATGTATTCTGTGAACCGCATGAAGATTTTGAAACAAAAATAGAAAAAAAGCAATAAATTTTGGGGGTTCCCCATACTTAGAACTGAAACTCAAAAATGTTTTTTTCATCAAACCCATACGTGTGGGGTATCTATGGATAGGTCTTCAAAAATGATATTGAGGTTTCTAATATCATTTTTTTCTAAACTGAATAGTTTGCGCGAGAGACACTTCCAAAGTGGTAAAATGTGTGTCCCCCCCCTGTAACTTATAAAATAAGGGAATGATAAAACTAAAAAAAATATATGATGTACATTACCACGCAAACTTCCAACGAAAATTGGTTTGAATGAGATCTAGTAAGTAGTTTTTTTTTTAATACGTCATAAATCGTAAACCGCAAAAAACATTGATCAAAGTTACAACGAACTACAAGAACTTTTATATTATGTTACTTGCTGCTACGGAACCCTTCATGGGCGAGTCCGACTCGCACTTGGCCGCTTTTTTATCTTAGTAAAGTTCTGACACGTCAAAAAAAAAAACATCTAACTCAAATTATTATAATCTTTTCTTGAGATCTCAACTCGCCGTATCTGTCAAACTTAGTTATTTGAAAAATGTACGGGGAATATTCAAGTACAACCACAGAAGAAATAATAGCACTTATGTACAACTCGACTGTACATATTAATTTGTTTTCCAGTCTTCTCAGCAGGAAAATGAAAATTCGTACGACCTCCGACGCAGCGTTCTGAGAAAGCTTTCTATATAATTTTATAAACAGATGCGGGCTGGCTTTGCTATCTACATAAATGTCATCTGGGCCGTCGCTTTTCGCTTGCGTAACCACGCTCTAGCCCGCTCCGTCGGTCCATCTTACCTTGTTTATTGTACTTTGTCTTAATCACTACTTATATCTGACATTACCGTGTGCTGATGTGTTTACTGCGATGCAGCCATTGACTACAATTGGCTTTAAACCTACACTGGGTGGATATAAGTCTGAAATTGATACATAGTTTTTTAGAAACATCTATAATATTAATACGCGGAGGGAAAATCTTTGTACTCCTTTTTATGGATAATGCACGCCCACTGGAATCTGAAATTTCGTAGGTCTTAAAATTTACATTTAGAATATGTATATCAAAAATATATAGTAATAAAAGTATCTGAATGTTCTCAAAGTTGTATGCAATCTCCAGTTCGTGAAGTAATGGCTAAGTTACTATGGTTGGGTACAAAGTGATCCGTGAAGTAGTGAGACTATATTATACATTGACAAATACATAGCTTAACTGCAATATAATAAGTTTAGTTCCGTATACACTAACCTTATAAAGACATAGACAGGTACAGGTTTTCAGAATCCTGCTAGTGAAATTGTTTTAATCTTAAGGAGAAAACTGCAAACTAACCTCAACGTATACCTCTTATTATTTATACCTGAAATATCTCGTGTCAAACTTATAATCTAATACTTCGAAACAAATTACTTAAGTGAAGAAACTTAGGATAATGAATGTCGACGCCTTTATCCCGTAAAAGCCTAATTTATTCCTTCACGCGAAAGTCCCGTCAAACCGGTTCAAGCGTCCTCAAGATTAACCTGAGCAATTGAAATTCCTAAATTTATTTCAAACTTCGGAGTTTAGGGTTCCGTTAGTTATTCAGCTACTACATGCTATTACATTAACTTAACATTAGTATACCATTTTAAATAATGAAGAAATCACTAATTAGTATAAGACCGCCTGGTGAACTTATGCATTTGTAATTAACGGTCCTTAAAAATTTTGGTGAACAATAAAAACAATTTGTATTTTATAGTGAGGAATAAAATTATAACTGTATTATGATACCTGTAAATAAAAGGGTTATGACTTACATAAATTATGAATACGATGATATGGCTTAAACATACGATTATGAAAAAAAATAAAGACATTTAAAAGTTACGTCATCCACAGTGCAAAGAAAGAAGTGCAAATAGAATAATTTCTCGCGGTAAAAAGCAGCCTATGTCATTCTCCAGTCTTCGCAACTATCTTCCTACAATAAATCCCCTCAATCCTTCACTCTGTTTAGACGTGAAGAAAGGACAAACAAAACCATTTGTAATATTTGTGTTCCCCATCTACAACAAACTAAACACGTCGTGATTTCCCCGGGAAACGGAATACAGGGTGAATAATAAATAAATAAATAAACGCTAACATACTCATACCCCCCGCAGTAGGTATTTATTACCTGTGTCGTGGGTGGCATGGACGACATATATGTAACACATCACAATCACACCCATGACCCGAGCACAAATATTTATCTGTCACATAAATATCTGCCCCGGCCGGGAATCGAACCCAGCACCCCTCGCTTCGCAGGCGGGGTCGCTACCAACTAGGCTACAGGGTCGTCAAGGTGAATATATTGGAAGTATGCTACGGAACCCACCGCGCATATCCGGAGCGGACGCCGATTATTTATTCGACACTTCACAATATATTTACGTTTTAAGTCGTATTCAGTACAATGCTATACTTTATTTTTAAGTGCCCGTATTAATAACGACAGTTTTATTACTTATCTTGGCCTTAACTCAGTTTTCTTGTCACTGTGAAGCGAAATTATCATTTCAAATAAACATTCGGTATGCGAAGGTTATTTTCTTTATTTTTACTGTCGACAAAATTCACAAGAGGTCCTTGAAGTCATCAGTCATGTTCGGTCAATGTCCTTACTTACGGCATATTTAGTCATTCTCATCGATTGTCTGATAGCTCTTAAAGATAAATCTTCCTTACAAGCTAAATGTTTTTTTTATATCTTCCATTACAACCGCAACATCTAAGAAAAATTGTAAAATTAATTCAACTAAAAATAGACCTCGGTCATATTGTAGATATGTTTGTAATTTTACTCTTTTAATTTTAAATTTAATTTGACGACCTTGTAGCCTAGTTGGTAGCGACCCTGCCTGCGAAGCGAGGGGTCCCGGGTTCGATTTTCGGCCGGGGCAGATATTTATGTGACAGATAAATATCTGTACTCGGGTCATGGGTGTGATTGTGATGTGTTATATGTGTAGTCCATGCCACTCGCGACACAGGTAAAAATCTACTGCGGGGGTATGAGTGTAAACGTTTATTATTTATAATTTATTATAATAATAATCATAATTTTCAGGCGTAATTTTCAGACAAAGTGCACATGCACGTGCTACATTGTATACTTCCAAACTTTTGTATTAGAGGAGAAGCACTTACCCTAAACTATCACTTATCGGCCAAATAGTTTCTAGTAATCCTATCATAACATTCGGATTCCGTCTGTTATCGCCGCGTTCAATATACCGTATTGACGTAAATAAACGACAGTTATATAATGAAGCCCCTTCGCATATTAAACAGCGTTCGTTGCTCAATTTCTGTTTCTGCCTCCCTTGTCGACAACTAGTGTTCGTAAACAAGAGTTCCTTAATAAAATGATATTTGGGTCAATTTCAACAAACACGAATTTTGCCTAATTACAGTGGCGAATTTAAATTTGCTGTTTCTGATAAAATTTTTTGGCTTAAATAATAGATAAATATTAGTACTACTTTAATCATATACTAGAGATCGAAATTTTTTTGTTAGTTCATGAGATATTTCCATTTGAAATTATCAAATGCCACCGAAATTATTAAAGGACCACCGGAATTAAAATCCGAGCCACCGAAATTGATTAAATTTAAACCTGCTGTTTCTAATACATTTTATTTGGCATAAATAATTTGTAAATAGTAGTAATAATTAGTCACATAGTAGAGATCGAAAAAAAAATTATTACTTCCGGAGATATTTTGAAATTACATTATCAAATGCCACCAAAATTAGGACCACTGGAATTAGAATCTGATCCACCGAAATTGATTATGCCAATGAGAAATAATAAAGGCAAGATCATATTTTAATACTTTAAAGATACATTTTGAAGAGTAGGAGTCTAAATGAACGGACTCCTTTAAGCGGTGATTAGACACGCTTGTGTTTCTGTGGCCTATTAGACCAGTGCCGATAGCTTCAAAAACGGTAAAAAGTGAAAAAAAAATTATAGTAGGATGAAACCCATTGCAAAAGGAAGAGGATATAACTAAAATTAAAGGAAAAATAATTTCCGGGTGATCTGAGGTCGGGAGGGGGGAGGGGGGTTTAAGGGTAAAAAATAGTTTACCTCGATTTCCAGCAACACAACAAGTCCTATGGAAAAGGTTAAATGGCAAAGTTGTAGGTAATAAAAAGATCTACAACTTTTGTATTTACACTTTTTTACATAACCTCAAAATTTATGTGAAAAATTCAAATAACCAAGTTTTTGGTTTTTTATTTTTATCTTTTATAAAAAAAAATTCACGAAATTTAGTGAAAACTTACCTTTGTATGTGCTTAACATACTGTAATTTTTTCGATTTAAAATATTTCTTTTTTCACCTTATTTTGACTTAATATCGAAAAAGCAACCTAATTTTCAATCGAAAATTCTCACGTCAAAATATCTACTTTTTTAAAAAAATCGGTGAGATTTTTGTTGTAATCTCTACTTTCTAATGGTATATAAAAAACTATAAACTACTTACTACTACTACTACTAACTATAAACTAATATGGTATGTTCTCCGAAAATGCAATGAAACGACAACTATTTTCGCACGTTTTTTGCAATCTTTATGTTTTATGGATTTGTAATTTTTTTCTCTAACAAAGTAACATGAAATCTTACGTTTTTCGATTAATTAAAGTGTAAATATTAATAAATAACTCAAAATTGTACAGAATGATTGACAAAAAAAATTAAAAACTCGAATCCGAAATTTTTTTTGCGAAAATAGTTGTCATTTCATTTTCACCAAATTTCGTGTAAAAATTTTTTTTTGTAAAAGATAAACATACAAAACCAAAAACTTGGTTATTTGAATTTTTCACATTAATTTTGAGGTAATGTAAAAAAAGTGTAAATAAAAAAGTTGTACACCTTTTTATTACTTACAACATTGCTATTTAACCTTTTTCTATAGGACTTGTAGTTTTGCCGGAAATTGAGATAAACTATTTTTTACCCTTGAACCCCCCCTCCCCCACTTCCCGACCTCAGATCGCCCGTAAATTATTTTTCCTTTAATTTTCGTTATATTCTCTTCCTTTTGCAATGGGTTTCATCCTACGATTATTTTTTTTCGTTTCAAAAATTATCGGCACTGGTCTATACACGTCCCTATGCGCTTTGGTTTGCCACCGGAACCACCGAGATTAGGCCACCGGACTTAGAATTAGAGTCAAAACTTGAATTTTAAAGAACACCGTTATTCACAGGTTAACTTTTATTTCACAATTATGGCTGAAAACCTTTAATGGAAGCCTCCAAAAAATTTCTTGATAATCTGCTTTGTACTTTTACTAATATAAATGACATCGGAATTGGATGATTTTGTATTCCTGCGCCACCGCAGTGAGTACTTACGTGTTTAACAGGAAAATTACGCAGCAAGTCGGTTATCCTAACACGCAGTTTGCAAGAGAACAACTGAACGGTGCGGGAAGAGCCAGTAAGGTGTCTTCCAAATCGTGTTGTAACAAGTTATAAAGTATACAAAATGCGCCACCGGTATTGCTTTTTTTGTAGGACATTTTTAAGAGATGTTTTAAGAGCTGTTGCACTATCTTAAATTGCTCCGTAAATATATATTAGTTGTGTTATCTAATGTATTTCTAAAAAACATTCCTTTTCAATGAAATTTATTTACCAAAAAAAAAAATTAATAAAATATGTAAATAAATGGAGTTCGGACAGTACACCGGAATTAGATTTTAGGTCTTAGATATTTTTTTATTAAGAATCTATGTATTAAATACCTCTGAATACTTTACTATCGTGTAAATCACTATTTAAACTACCTATATAAAATTATGCATAATTGTAGTTTACCTCCACACATTAATTTTCAACCTCGCCGTCTCAAAAATGCACTTGGGAAATTCACCCATTTAGTGTTACGATTGATATATGAAGCAAGGTGAATGAAGTTTTAAATTTGGTTTTATAACTTTTAACCTCGTAGAAGCAAATAGTTACTATTTAACTATTTTATTCGTGCACTCCATTAAAATGTTATCCTACATTTGTTTGAAAAGTCAACAAAACACTTACTTTAATTGTACAGGAATATGACTTGCTTCCTTGCAAAAATCTGCGTTAGTTGAATGACAAGAGTAAACTAATTTAAATAATTTTCGTGGATAATGCCTCTCATAAGTTTATTTATTTATTTATTTATTTCCAACAAATGATTGTATATGTTCCACATTTCCATGTCTGCCAAACTGCAAGCCAGTTTATCGGCAACTGCACCAGTTTCTCAATTCACACTCCTATTATTACAATTATTTATTTATATAATATGTATATTATATGACATACGGATCCGAGACGTGGTGCTTCACTAGTGGCCTAATCCACAAGCTCAGAGTAGCGCAGCGGGCTATGGAGAGGGCTATGCTCGGTATTTCTCTACGTGATCGCATCAGAAATGAGGAGATCCGTAGACGAACAAGGGTAACCGACATAGCTCAAAGAATTAGCCGGCTGAAGTGGCAATGGGCTGGCCACATAGTTCGAAGGACCGATAACCGTTGGGGAAGAAAGGTCCTCGAATGGCGCCCACGTCTCGGAAAAAGGAGCATAGGACGCCCCCCGACCAGGTGGACTGACGACCTGAGGAAGACAGCGGGCATCCGCTGGATTCAGAAGGCTCAGGACCGGTCAGAGTGGCGCAAGTTAGGGGAGGCCTATGTCCAGCAGTGGATCTACAAAGGCTGATGGATGGATGGATGGATGTATATTATATATATAACATTATCTAATTCTATACTTATGATTACCGTATGGTAATATTACACTTCTTATTAATTACTTGTTCAATTTTCAGCCTGTTAACTTAATTAAAAATAATAACAATATATCCATACATCAACATATACATACATACACATACATATTCACACATATATACATAAGTGACACCATATTCCGGTCGATATAACTTGCTTACGTCAAAAAATGTTACACAAATCGTTCTTCTGTTCAATTAACAAGTTTACACATGTCGCAGCACCCATTAGCATCCTTTCAATGAAAACCGCAGAGACCGTTCCAAAATGCAAATCGGGATTATCGTTCCAAACTTGGTTCAAACATTGTTTAAGCTCCTTAGTACGAGTACTTTAACTAATTTGTGACGATGAATAGGTTTATTCATAATTATAATTCTGATAGTTTACTAATATTATTGTTTAGTAATTTTCTTCCGATTTATTTTGAACCTAACTTACTTAGGTCTTTCCTCACGAGTAACTTAAGTCACCTTTTAAACAACCTATTAATTATAATCAGAAAACTTTTGTCGCTTAAGAACGATTTTCTGAGTTCTATGTATTAGAAAAAAAATAGCAATAGCTATGTAAATAGGTTAGCAAACTAAAATAATAATTTAATTTACTGACCTCTTAAAAGAGCTTTCCTAGCCTAGCTCCCTACTTATAGCACCTATTACGAAGAAATTACGTTTACTTGTTATTAAAAATAATAATTTGGATTCTCTGTTGTGGGTGGAACACAGATTGTAATCTGTGGGGTGAAACAAGGTTATAATTATAAGAATGTCAAGAGTCAAGAAACAATGAATAGTATTACACAATATATCTTCCTTGGGTATCGAACTTAGGACTGCTGGCTTAGCACGCAAGGTCGTAAAAAACACTACCTACAGACACAATATAATTCTTATATTGTGCTACAGACTAATCTAAAATGTGGGCGGTACAAGACGCCAGGAATAATAAAAATATAACGCTACACACTCATAGGTAGCCCAACACTTGGATTCCCTGTGTCGTGTGTGCCACAGACAACACGCAAAGACAAAACACACACACACCCAGACCAAGAACAGAAATTCAAACTCATCATTCAAATTTCCGCTTCGCTGGGAATCGACTCCAGGACCCTTAGCACGGTAGTCCGGCATGGTAACAATTACACACTGGTCGTAGATAGTAATTAACAAGACGCCAGAAATGTAGGCAGTATTTATCTGGCCAATAATCGTGAACAATTGGGTCACTCCTGGCGCGAAGACGTCAATCGTGATCATCGACCGGCCTGCTGGGGTCTCAATCAATTATACACCCTTAGTGAGGGGAAACTGACAAATACAAGAATTCATCGATAGCAATACTCTGTTTATTAAAACTTTCTCTATTTATTTAGTTATTCTCAGTCATTTATGAACAAATTTATATAATACGAGTAACCGCCCTCTCTTTGCTTCGGTTTTCTTATATTTTACACCTTGGGTTACATTACTGGAGTTTTATTAAGAATCCCTAATTTTTTTGAAAATATAATATAGCCTATGTAACTTGGGCATAGTGTAGCTTCCCAACAATGAAAGAATTTTTCAAATCGGTTCAGTAGTTTCGGAGCCTATTCAATGCAAACAAATGAAACAAACAATCAAATCTTTCCTCTTTATAATACTTGTCTTAGTATAGATTTATCAAAATTCAGTTCTGTTAATGGGAGTCATGAGGTATTGAGCTAAACACTCGTATAATATTATAACTGGATACATATATCGGTTTTGATATAGGTGTTTAAAAGACTTCTTTGAAGTTGGTTATTTTTTATGATAAAATTTTATTCGTATATTATTTGATAATAGTATCTACAAATATGGCATCTTTTATCAGATTCCTGGCACAGATGCGTATATTTTCCTGTATCTATCAGTATATTAATTTTAATGTGACGGTAATCAGTTGAATTTCCAGATCCGCTAACAGTTACGTAAATGATAATTAAATAGTTGATAATTAAAAAATAGAATAATGTAATTATACACATTTTTCCTGTCATTGTAAAGCGCATTGAGATTTAATTTTGTCCGTTGTCTTGGATGCGAGATATACATCTACACAAGACGACTGCACACAGATTGTAATTGCACGTGAGGCTCGTTTTATATGAAGAAGAAGAATAAATAAATAAATAAATAATGCTTCACACTCATAGCCCCACACTAGGATTCCCTATTCATCGTGGGTGCCATGGACAACACACTAGACAAGGACATTCACACCCAGACCGAGAACAGAAATTCAAAGTCATCATTCAAATTTCCACCTCGCTGGGAATCCAACCCAGGACCCTCAGTGCGGTGATCCGGCATGGTAACCATTGCGCCACACGGGTCGTCAAGAATATTTAATAACCCTTATGAATTACTAGTGCTCTATTTGCGTTATGCCGGGATAATAAGTACCCTATGTTATAATCCATATCATGGTCTAATTGTGTGCTAAATTTCATGAAAATCCTTTCAGTAGTTTTTGCGTGAAAGAGTGACAATCATCCATTCAAACTTTCACATTTATAAACTTTTATTTTTATTTTTCTCAGTTTTTCTTCGGTCTCGTCTTTCAGAAAATCCGTACGTCGTGTGTATTTCAGTTCGGCCTATTCGTTTTACAACTTGGCCAATATTAATTTCGATAAAATAAATTACGTGCATAAGTGTATCTGTGATACCTACACGAATAAAGAAATATGAATTTTGATTACCCAAGTAAAAGCAAACTATCAGTGGAATAAAGTATAATTTAATTATTTTATCTTTTCGATTTAGTCTATCGATCTAGATCTAACGATAGTCGCTCGTCTCTTCGCAATGAGGGGCTAAATTACCACCCGCATGGCGGTCCAATGACCCGCCCACGTACAACCTTCTCGTTACGCACACCACCATCATCATTTGACCTGTGATATTTTGTTGTCTTTCTGATAAAATGGTGCAATCTTTTATCCTTACGACAAACGATCAACTTGTATCTCAGACACAATCGATCAAGAGTTCACATTTATTTTATTTATCATTAAAGTTTCCGAGTATAAAAGTCAAGAGGCTTTGTTTTACATCAGGGTATTGGGGGAGACGTAATACATTATTTTACGTTGAAAGATATAAGCTCGCATAAACATTTTACCATCGATGTGAACAGGGTTAAAACTGCCACGTTTTAGTTTTAAAACTTAGAGGATTCGAAACCCTTATAGTCTAGGGGTCAAACTTCTATAACATTTTTACATGATAATAGCCCATGGAATCAAACCAGGATAAGCAGGTCAAAATCAACTAGGCTACAGGGTCAAACAAGGGCATAAATATTTACCTGGTTTTTAAAATAATTAAGTAACGTTTAGAATTCCTTTCACGTCAATGAGTGTAATGCGGGCGATAAAATTTCGTGTCGAGCTGGTGTGAATAATTGGCAGAGTCAAACCTAGATGTAGATACCTATGTATTTTGATTACGTAATCTAATGTGTTTACATTTAATAAGTAGATAACTAAATTTTAAGTGGTTAGGTAATTGGATTTTAGTTTTTGAACTTGCCTATATCATGTTGTTTATTTTGTCTTACGTTACTGATAGTTTTATTTTTTATTATATGAATTTGACAACTCAGAAATAGAAGATTTTTACTGTTTAAATGATTATACATAGATTTATGATTAAGTCCGTTAAAGCAACATTAAATTAATAAGCAGCTAGCTTGCGGTCCTACGCGCACGTATCTTCCCTATTTGTATTGTACTTGTACACCAGAAATAACATTTCAACCATTATTACCGAATCCATTAACAGTTCTATTAATACTTTAACACCTAGATTTAAAATACCATTAAAACAGTTTGAATTGTACATGCAGTCAGTTAATTTAATTCTTTAGAAGCTGTGTAGCTGTCATGGCAGACGTTGTTTTGCGATATTTCATTATCTCTCTGAGAATTTAACTAATCCCTTAATCCTTATATTAAATACTGATACCATTAAATAACAATTCGTTTAATGGTGAAACCCATTAAATAACGATACGTGGGCTACGTATCGAATTAAAATTATCCTTTCCTTGAAGCGCAAACCGGCCATACAAACTAACAAATGTCATTCAAATCCGTTTCGTTTCGGAGATTGACGACCCGTGTGGCGCAATGGTTACCATGCCGGATCACCGAACCGAGGGTCCTGGGTTCGATTCCCAGCGAGGTGGAAATTTGAATGATGAGTTTGAATATCTGTTCTCGGTCTGGGTGTGAATGTCCTTGTCTAGTGTGTTGTCCATGGCACCCACGACACAGGGAATCCTAGTGTGGGGCTATGAGTGTGAAGCGTTGTTATTATTATTATTGTTGTTATTATTAGCGTGTACCAATGATAGTGTACGCATGACAATGCATGTACAAATACAGTGGACATCGTTACCTCTTAAAAAGCTAAGGTCAAACTAAATGCCTAAGAATTAAAGTAAAAAGTAAAAGAATTTTTCTAATCAGTTCAGTAGTTTCGGAGCCTATTCAATGCAAACAAAAAATCAAATCTTTCCTCTTTATATATTAGTATAGATGAACACAGGTGTATCACTCAAACATAACTTACACTACCTACATCTTATTCCTTATAAGGACAAGTTATAATATTAAGACCAGTGAAATTGTATTATAATTAAAATTTTTCTACTAAACTCTAGACATTAAAAATACTTTTTATGTAACATTAAGTAACATTCCGGAAGAGTATAGTTACCCACAACACAACTACGTGTCCTGTAAAAATGTCTTTATTTTTTTATGCAAATAAAATTTTTTTTATTAAATTATTATAGAAAATTTGTAGAAAAAATAATTGTTACCTACACGTAAATAACTTGAATATAGAACAGTTTGATACACTCGGATAAACTGAGCTGAATCTTTGAACACAAATTCTGAAATGCATTTTGCATGTAGCGTGAAGACGGCCCAGGCGCCCAGCAGTAGTCGGTACATGTAAGAGCTTGTGTTACGGCTCCAAGCTTTGCCGGATTACAAACGGCACAATGCTATCAAAAACTTCATTGTAAACTGTTTTTTTATAAAACACAAAAAACCTTCATAAAACTTTACACATTTTTCCATGAATAAATTAATTAAGTTTCTGATTGAAGAAAATATTCAGTGTCGAAAACTGTCCATGGTAACTATAACGAGATAACATCTAAAAGCTTAAAAAAAGTTGAACCAACTTTAAATATACGAAAAAATGACAATAAATAGTTAGAAATAACTAATGAAAGACAAAACTCGCTTGTTACTAATTACTTTCAAGTCATACTTTCCGTGTTCGACGGATTTGTTAGCACTTAAAAAAGTTAACGTCCATTCTTGTACTTCATTCTTTTCTGTTTCTTTTCGGTTTACTTTTCTGAATTGAATTGTAATTAATTTTTCTTTATTCCACGTATGTATTCCTACAACAAATGAAACAACAGCTCCTTCCAGAGACTTCATCTGCGTGGACTTTAAAATTGGGTACATAATGAAATAAAAATTTCTATTTAAAAATACAAAGTGACAACATTTTAAAACTAGTACATACAAAAAATCAATCAAAAGTGTATTACTACTCTATTCATATAACAACCAAACTAAAATCATGTTATCCCACAGGACAGATTAATTTCCCGGGATAAAAAGTTTGGTAATCGAATCCAGGTTATAAACTATGTGCACCTTCTATTAAAACCCAGGCGTATAATTTGCCTGAATAAATAAAAAAGTATCAAACACCTTTAATGCTGTATTTTATTTCACCGGTGCTAAAAGGAGCTTTATTAACCAGCAAATAACCTAAAAACATTGTAATTTGTTACTAGTATAATTACCGATATGAGCGTTGACATTTAGAAATTCCACGGCCTTTAAACCTCCAATAGCAGCCGCAACTAAAATATTAAATTCAGGTTTATTAATTATCCTATTTCATGGAACACTTTACTAAAAGGGTAAGTCGTTAAGCGTAATTGTAATCTCTGCTTTAATATGTCTTAATGTGTTTAAAACCATGTTATTAAATTGTATCTCAGCGTTTTAATCTGAAGTAAAATAAAGGTTTCAAGAGCGTCAACAAGTCTTTATTGGAAGACCGTGGAGCCTAGTTGATAGCGACTCGGTCGGCGAAGCGAGAGAACCCGGGTTCGATTCCCGGTCGGGGCCAGATATTTATGTGACAGATAAATATAAATAAATATGTGTCGTCCATGTCACCCGCGACGCAGGTAAAAACCTACTGCGGGGGTATGAGTGTGTAAGCGTTTAATAAGCGTTTATACTTGTTACTTACAATACTATATTTATTATACACTCTTGTTGTACGTTTTGTCTCATCTGTGAGGTATGTATGTCTGTAACTTTGTACAGATGTGTGCTTGTGTGCGTTTATCTAATCTATAGAGATATAGTTCTCTCCGATTATCCCTGTTTCTCTTTATCTCTAGCTCTCCGTTTTTCTCTCTGCTTCTCACCCACTCTATCCATAACTCTCTATTTATTTATTTATTTATTTATGTATTTATTTATTTCAAAATCCACAGCTTTTGACGGTCAAAATATAAACAAAACGTATAATATAGGTCTTAAAGCCAATAACGGATTTACATTTTAGTTTTTTTTTTAATTTTCACAAAGTAATCACCACTGTGTGTGTGTGTGTGTGTGTATGTGTTTGTGTGTGCATGTGTGTGTCTGTGTGTGTGCACATGTGTCATTTATTCGCATAGTGATAATATTATAAAATAGAATAAAATAGACTATCTCTCTTTCCCTGTCTCTTTCTGTCAATACCTCTCCCTCTCTCTGTCTTGAAATGACAACGCGGCGACGATCGCAGATCTCATTAAGATAATGAGGGCAATAACGTGTCGTGTAATGACGAGCGGTGACCGGTGTAGTGAGTTGTGAAGCGTTGTGATTTCCCCCGGGGTGGTGCAGCGAAACACGTGTTTCATTAGGGTACAAACACATTCATAACCGGAATTAAGGTGGATATAGGACAGTGATATCGATATTATCCTTAAGATATAAACACACACAACATTCCCTGTAGGTGGCATCGACTACACAAACATTACTAGCCCATGACCCAAGTACAAACATTTTTCATACGACGCTTGAAAGGCAAAAATTACCAAGCGACATGTTGACAACTTTACACTACAGCATTTTACTTTTTAATTTTAGAAAAAAATCGTAAAAAATCGCCTATTAGTCATAGCTACTTCATACCAATGAATTTTAAATGCAGTTTAAATGCTTAAAGCGATTTTTTACGATTTTTTTTCTAAAATTAAAAACTAAAACGCTCTAGTGTAAAGTTGTCAACATGTCGCTTGGAATTTTTGCCTTTCAAGCGTCGAATGTATATGTCAGGCTAGGCAGTAAATTTAACCCAGGTACCACTATACCAGGCCACCACTAGGTTATCAAAAATGGACGTGAATAAACGAAGTTCGCATTTGTATCCCTCAGGTAGGTCCCTATTTTGGTTTTCCCCATGACCAAACCCTGGACTATACTACGCTCTAGTACACAATAGAAAGACAGTAATAGGGAGTTCCGACAGTTGACATTTGGCACAGTTTACATAAATATACCAAACCTAGATAAAAGTATATAATTATTTTATTGATCACACAATTTTCATTTATCTAATACCTCTTTGGACCCTATTCTGCATTCCACTCCGCTGCGGACACAGAATAGTGTTTAATAATTATTAAATTATTGAATTATAATTCACACGACAAACCCTTACATTGAACAATAAATTAAATCCCTATAAACAAAAACTTGTTGCTTCTAACAGCAAAGATAAGGGGGAACAGCGATAAACACGGCCGCTAAATTGTATTCTGTCCGGGGGGAAATCAGTGCACGATGGGACGGGACGGGGTCGGGACGGGGCGGGATGCGAACACGGGACGGGCGCGGGGCGCCCCGCCATCACGGACGCAACGTGACGTGTTTAAAATGTCCCCCTTATTTACTAGACGTGATTTAATAAAGGAACAGTTACAATCGTTGGTAGTATAAAGCACTGCCTACTGGTTATAAATGAAGTTTCTTTTTATACTACTACTCTAACATTTTTGTATGGGAAACGCTGAAAATTTACTCCATAAATGGAGCGAATTGTCTAATGCATTGTATTAGTGGTCTCAAATCATCTTCGTAATAATGCCTTTCAAATGAAACCAGTTTGTGGCACATCGGTTGGATGGTTTCAAAATTGATTATAATCGGTTATATTGTGTTTTATAAATATACATGTTATATTGTTATTTACTTACAAAATTAACCTGGCAGATGTTCTGCAGCATTTTCGTATCTTTTATATTTTAGCTGATCCTTCAGTGAATCTGGACAATAGCGCTTCCTATCCGATCCAAAACTATTGTATATTTTAATCGCAAACCAACCATACCCTATTATAAAATTATATTGAAATCGGTTGTAGGACTTGTAGGGTTTCGGCGTTTCGGATATTAGCGAGTACGCATATTAGTGATACGGGATTTTTATATGTAAGATGAATGTGAAGAGTAAGTGTGATATAATATGTATACCTTCCCTTGGAAATAGAGAGCAATACGTGCAAAAAATCCCTTTTAAAAATCCATGTAGGTACTAACCTTTCAGCAATAATTCCATACTTATTTATCTCGTGGGAATATAGCCATTTCTTGGGGTATGAAGTAAAAGTATACTATAAAAAATTATATATATTTTTTCCTGTAAAGTTTGACTTTATTACCGCAATGTAAATGTGTATCTTATTATGTAGTAACTACTCCAATAAAAAGTATACTATCTGTGTTCCAGATTTATCCGAATTCGTAGAGCCGTCAAACATCCAAACTTTCACATTTACCTATAAGATTAGTTCAGATTGCCTTAAAAAGTTTTGGTAAAACTCTCAAGAATACAGATGTATTCTCGGCGCTTCTGAATAGGTAGTCATCCTGCATCCTCATGGGTTCGTACGAAGTTACGCCTTCAAAAACGTGAGAAAAAACTTGCTACGAAAGGATCAGTTCGAAATTAGCAAACACAGGTGCATAATTAATTAAACTACTGCTTAAAGTCCGTGACATTCTAACATTGAATACTTCGGATTATTCTGTGTATAAAATTTGCATCGATACAATATGCACTTCCTGGATACTCGATTAAAATATAAATACAATGAACGATTATTTTTTGTGCGACGTCGCGTGGCAATGCAATTTCAATGCTTACGTTTGTAGCTGGTACCACTATTTTGCTTGTAACGTTTATCTACTACACATTGCTTAGGATATCACTTGATATTATGACCACCTGGTCTGGTGGTGGATATTCATAAGAACATCATCGACAGGTCGACGGCCAAGAAAGGGAACAACCTGCTTATATAACTTTAGTTATTATGTTAACCCGGCGTCATGGGGGTTGGGTCTGTGAGACCCGTCACATTTTATTTCGCTTATGGTTCGGTTACTATGCGTGCGACGTTGCTGATCTTCTCAATAGCTGGAGCTGTTGAGTTGTTCGATGCGTCACAAGTAACACGTTGGTCGTGGCTCAGCCGCAGTGGGAGTTACATGTGCACAAAATTGAATAAGGTATGTGAGACCCATCCCCACAGTCAGTGTAACAATTTCGCGCCATTTTGTATAGATATTGTTTTAATTATTAACTGTGTTTTTATTATTTTATACTTGATTTTTTAAATTTTATGTTATTGTTTACAATTGTAATTGCTGATATATACTTAGTTCAATGTATTTTATTTGTATTTTTTGAGATACTTAGTAAAAATGGATCGAGAAGAGGCAGAACCATCGCCTATTTATCTAAGTACACCCATGTAAAGGAATGTACATACTATGATTGAATTGAAAGCTTTTATAGCTTTTATAGGCCTTCTTTAACTAGCTGGTCTTTACTCTTTACCGATCAGGCAGGCAAAATTTGAGTACATATAACATATAAAATATAGTACCTTTCTGTGCTGACTGTACCATGACATGGAGTGATTAATTCTTTTTTTTCTAAAGTTTATTTAGTTTCTTCCAAAAAAGTGCCATTAGAACATCAACACTGATTGTTAATTAATAATATAATTACATTTAAGTAGAGGAGAAAAATTTTGTTGACATTTGTCGTTCTTTTTTTAAATTCTATTAAATATAATTAAAACATAATATAATATGATTTTTGTGTTTCATTTCTTTAAATTAATACCTAAAAAACTAAACACGAATAAATATTAACTTTATTATTTATAAAGTATTCGAATAATTTTGACATTAATGAACGGGTCTGTGAGACCCGCCCCAACGTCCGCGTAACACGTTTCCACCCCCATGACGCCGGGTTAAAAAAACATGGTTAGAATGAAGGAAGAAGCAGGTACTTTCGGTATTATTCGGCGATCTGGATAGTATCAGCTCTTTTTACTACTATTACGATACGATACGACGCACGATTTTATCCTTTTATCGTGAACATCCAGCCGACACGGACGACGCGATTTGCCTCGTAATTCGTTATGCGCACACCGCGAACGACTGGTTACTTTGCCTACGTTCCCGCCTGCCTATGAAAGTTCAAGAAAAGTCTTTTATTAAGCACGCTTACCATCTCAGTCTACGTCTCCACTCACCATCAGGTGGAATTGTAGCCAAGCATAAAAAACTCTCTAGTTTTTGGATAGAAGCTGCAAGCTTTGATTTTCATACATCATACCATAAAATCTATGCTAGTACTGTATCAAAAAATCAGCAGTAACATTTAATACGATCATACCCTCCGCACTAAACAGCATCATCTGTTTGTTAGGCAACATTTTTGGAGCGGAATGTTGATCTGTACTTGACGTTCTCTAAAACCTTCACCGCAAGGTCAGGCTCAAATACCACGACGGAATCCAGCGGGCTCGCAACAGTCGGGAAGACAGATTGCATTTCTTCATCGTTGCCAGTCCGCCAATGCGCGAAGCGAATCGAAACAGTGTTGAAATGTGCAATTGGCACAGACCAGGCAGTCTAGGGTACCCCGTTGGTTCGACTCCTGACAGGATACATTATAAGGACAGATATTCTCCACTTTTAATGCTTTGACTATTTCAATTATGGATATCTTTGTGGCTTGTAACATACGGAACCACGATGAGGGGTATGAGTGATTAAGGGTTTCCGGTAAGTCGCAAAAGTAAGTTCCTGAGTGGCAGCTGACAGAAATCGTGCTGAAATAGGTGGTGCGAATGTTTAAACCTGCCAAATTGATTATATTCTGGAAACTAAGTTTTTCTCTAGTTTAGAATGCAGATTTGTGTACTCCTTGGCTGCTGAAGATTTGTATAAGATTACTGCACTGGATATGTTCTCTACATTAAATTATCAGTCTCAAAATTCACAGGTAACTGTCGGTACAATCATTTGTTACATTATACCTCCTTTAATAACATTAAAATCCGCTGTGATTTTGAACTTTAAATATAATGTAACTTCGCTTCAAGATAGTTATGATAAATGTCTGTAATTCTTACGTTACGTATAAAAATTGATTGCGAAATGTGGCTTCAACCCATTCACGGGCTACTACTGGGCACGGGCCTCTTGAGGAGTCCTAAAGCATACTCCACCACGCTGCTCCAGTGCGGATTGGTGGAGGGGCGAAATATATAAAAAAAATGTAACTAAACTTATATTAGAAGGTCAACGAGAGAATACAATATTTAATAAGTTAGTGAATTACTGATATCAAATTAAAGAGTACTGCTAACAAAGTTATTTTAACGAAGTTTCACGCTAATATTTTGTTCGTAACTTGTTTGGAGCATACTGTGCTAGAGATTGGAGGTGGAGTTTTCATTATCACGTAGGTACAACACAACTATTACGTACAGCTATTGCGTGAAAAACCTGCAATAAATACCCAATAATATTTTAACCCTTGAGAAATTCTTGGAATACTTGTAACTTAGCCATTTATTCATTACGTGAGATTCGTTTAGTGTGAGAGGTGAAAAGCAATTAAGATAACTTTTATAAGCTTGTGTGAGAGTGGCATATCACGTATCTAGCACTAGTCAGTTAATATAATGAGGTGTTTGGGTGAGAAAATAGAAAATGTTCATTAGCAAGAAACATGAATTTATTGTGTACTTAATCTATACATCTATACAAATAAATTGGAGTGTCTGTTTATAATATTAAAATAACCGCTTTTTACTTAGTGCATTTGGATGTATACACGGTACATATATATCAAAACAACATAATTATTTTAGAATTTTTGTTTGTCTGTCTCTTTGTTTCGGCTAATCTCTGAAATGGCTGGACTGATTTTGATGGGACTTTCACTGGCAGATAGCTGATGTAACAAGAAGTAACTTAGGCTGCTTTTATTTTAGAAAAAAAATAGTCTTAGAAAAAAAATAGGATAAATTAAAATTTTAATAATATTATTAAGTACCACGCGGACGAAGTCGCGGGTAACAGCTAGTTAATAATATAAGAGAGGAAATAGGTTTTTACTTTATTTAATAAAAGCAAGTATGATTACGTCTTACTAATATTAAAATGTGAAAGTTGGTTTGTGAGGATGTTTCATTAATTGTCACTCTTTCACACAAAAAGTACTACACGAATTTTCATGAAATTTAGCACACAAGTAGACCATGATCTGGAATAAGGCATAGGGTACTCATTATGTTGGAAGACGCGAGCAAAGCCACGGACTGAGCGCTAGTATAGTGTACTGTATAATCCAATGAGTATTCCCTTTATACATATTGACGACCCGTGTGGCGCAATGGTTACCATGCCAGATCGCCGTGCCAAGGGTCCTGGGTTCGATTCCTAGGAATCGAGGCGGAAATTTGAATGATGAGTTTGAATTTCTGTTCTCGGTCTGGGTGTGAATGTCCTTGTCTAGGTTATTGTTTATGGCGCCCACGACACAGGAAATCCTAGTGTGGGGCTGTGAGTGTGAAGCGTTATTTATTTATTTATATATACTCAATTATTATAAGCAACAACAGCTGCAAGTGCAGTGCCAGAGTTTCCATGATTCTAAATCCGAACTAATTTTCTATGTATTTCTATGTATTTTGTTTGAATTACGAAAAAAAGTCAAACAAATTTGCATCCGGCCATATCGTTGATATCGATCATGAAGTACAGCATTTATTTTCTTCAGTTAATTGTTAAACTTAACTTAACTTCATGTGAGCACAAATGTCAAAACCATTATTAAGACCCGCAGATAACTAACTAACTAACTAACAAGCATGCCCTGGACCGTGTGAAGTACCTATAAAATCAGTCGTTTTATAAGTTTCCTAAGATATCCAATTTGTATGCAAATATGTATAAGATGTACTCGCACATGATTAAGTGAAAGCATTTTGCGTAGCGTCACGCGCCAGTAAAATACGCTCGTAGCAAAGGTCTCTCCGTCACAATTTACGCGAGTTAGGCAACGGTTCAATTAAGTAATGTACAGTTGACGGCAGAAACTATAGTCAACATGAATCTTTAAAAAAATCATTTACATTCACCCTAGTGACCCTCTCACATTTTCAATATGGAATATAATATGTAAAAACTCAAATAATATTTTACAAACAGACACGATTCGAAAAAATAATTTTTCCCTTATATGTTCAGCAGTGGACTTAAAAAGGCTGATGGATGGATGGATGGATAGTGTCAAAGTGAAGTAACGTTTCTCCAAAATGAATGATGCAATTTCGCGAGACCTGAAATGTACTTAATTTTAAAATCAACATCATTTAATCATGTGTATTGATAAACTTATTATACCTAACAATACCAATAGCAAACAATATTAAACAATATGTATTGATACACTTATCTATAAATCTATACAAATAAATAAAATTGGAGTCTGTTTGTAATATTAAAATAACCGCTTTTTACTAAGTGCATTTGGATGTATACATGGTGCATTGCATACACCAAAACAACATTTTTCACAATTTTTGTCTGTCTGTCTGTCTGTCTGTCTGTCTGTCTGTCTGTTTTTTCCGGCTAATCTCTGAAATGGCTGAACCGATTTTGACGGGACTTTTACTGGCAGATAGCTGATGTAACAAGGAGTAACTTAAGCTGCTTTTATTTTAGAAAAAAAAGTTTGTTAAGCGATACAAAGTTCGCCGGGTCAGCTAGTGATATGATACCTATAAATATAATGTTGATCGCCGACAAACAAACGCTTGCTATTAAGTTGTCACCAATGTCTGTTGTGTGTGTCTGTACCCCGATATCCTCTTAGAATTCTGTATGAAATTCCGATTCATGTATCGGATATTTATGCACTAAGCTTTTCCGTAGCATTGCGCAGCCCATCTGCGACTACGAGTATGTAATTACGTTTACGCTCATCTCTGGTTGACACTGGGTCGAATAATCAGAGAACGATATGCGAAGAGATTATGGAGTCAGCGAGGTGCGAAGGCAATAGCGTTATTTGAACTTTGTTTTCCTCGTAATAATCTGAAAGTAACATACTCGCTTGTGTAAGACGCTATTGGCTATAATCATCTTTCAGTGCAGTGGATTCACTATCGGCTCTGCTGAATAACTGTCAAGGAATTCATGATTGGCTTTGTTTCTGTTAAATAATAAAAATAATATTCTTTATTGATAAAAACAAATGTAGGTACGTGGTATTTATGAAACATCTGCTTCGTAAAGTTATCGAAAGTGTGTTTCAAGGATAAATATTATCTATACTAATATTATAAAGAGGAAAGATTTTGATTGTTTGTTTGCATTGAATAGGCTCCGAAACTACTGAAACGATTTGAAAAATTCTTTCACTGTTGGGAAGCTACATTATCCCCGGGTGACATAGGCTATACTTATTATATTTTTAAGGTGTAAAAAAAAACCGAACCAAAGCGAGGGTGGTTACTCGTATCTAATAAACAGTGTTATTAATTTACTATATGAAACTTTAATAATTATTAATATATATTTAAGACCCTTTGTAATTCTCACATTCTATCTATTTGAATCAACCCTGGTATGTCTACACAAATGGAATGTTAACCATACATTTAAACGCAACAAATTCCATAGCGAGCCGTAAATATTCCCACAATTAATATTTAATTATTCACCAGGCATGGCAGGTCACTGAGGTCCAAGTGCTAATATGGGATATCCCTCGCTGTAATAAAATTAACACATAACGATAATAGAAGTAAATTACGTTAGGGTATTTACAAACTTGCCGATCTATTGAGACGATAGAACAATACAATACATAATCTAAATTTTACTAACAAAAAATAACCGACTTCAAAGTTACTCTAAAACTACTTGTCAGATCTCGTTCAAATTTATGTGGGATTACGTGACAAGCACCTGCTTTCGATTAAAAAAAGAATCATCGAAATCGATTGGCGTGATATTGAGTTATTCGTCCATTTGTCGAGCTTACTTACTACAAATTTAAGACTTATATGGTTTTGTCATGGATGCCATTGTCAGATCTCTATAAAATTTGTTTGGGACAACATGACAGCCACCAGCTTTCTATTAAAAAAAGCATCAAAATCGGTTCGCCAAGTCCAAAGTTCTGAGGGAACGAACATAAAAAAAATACAGTCGAATTGAGAACCTCCTCCTTTTTTTGAAGTCAGTTAAAAAGAAAGAGGCTTTATTTGTACACCAACACAATTATTACAGAAATTATAAACATAAAGTAATGAACACTAATGGGAACAAATATAGATTTTCATAATCTGAATTTTATCAAGAAAAAAATAACCGACTTCACAATAACTTAAAAACTACTTGACAGATTTAGCTCAGATTTAATTGTGACTACATGACAAGCACCAGCTTTTGATTAAAAAAAGAATCATCAAAATCGGTTCACCCAGTCGAAAGTTCTGAGGTAACAAACATAAAATAAAAAAATAAAATAAAAAAACAGTGGAATTGAATACCTCCTCCTTTTTTGAAGTCGGTTAAAAAGAAAATAAAAAATGCTGTTTTCGATCAATGATTAATATTGTAAGCTTGAGGCAACATTTATCTTGTAATATTTCATCGGTATTCAAAAATGATATGACGATAAAAATACAATTCATCTTAACATTTTTTCGTGTGCGGGTCGCAGATATCTAGAAACAATAATAATTAATTATAATAATTTATTTATTTGCTAGAACATAGTACATGCATGAAGATGGTTCACAAAAATACAATTTGACCTTATGTTCTGCCTCTTTGGGCATGCAAATTGTTATACATGACTCTAATAAAATTTATTCAAGAAACTAACGAGGGTGCTAACCAGCACCTTGTGTATGTAGCCTTTGGTACTTTATATAACGCAACTCCTTATTTTATTAGGAGTTAACTACATTTACGAAAGGATTGTCAACGTATATGAAAAGCTTAAATGGCGCTGGTGTTGTTAAATTATTGGATAGGTTTATAATTGTCATTTAAGCCAATGCTTGTTATCTAAACTCATCTTATTTGGTTACAACTTTAGGTAATCATTTGTTACTGAAATCTTTAAAGTGAATATTTTTCAAATATATACTGTAATCTTTCATCGGCAGGCGTACCTACTTAATTTTGGATTTGATAAGATTTGAGAAAACATTATCGAGTATTATATGTGAAACGTAGTAGGATTCCCTATGTCACAGGTGGCATGGACAGCACAAAAACACATCACTCTAACACCAATTACCCGAGTACAAATACTTATCTGTTACATATATTCTGTCCCGGCCAGAAATTGAACCCCAGACACCTAGCTTTGCAGGCAGGTTCACCGACTAATCTACAGGGTCGTCCCAGGGTCGTGCAAGGTGTAAGTAGTCTACATATTTTACTACTAACAATAAGCCACTGCCATCTACCCGTCAAAGAAGTTCAGAGAAATAATTCCATTTCTGTCATTTATCGGATAAAGTTTATTTTGCTCCGGTAAAGATACACTAGAGCAGATTATACATTTTAAAGTCGCGTACCTTTTCATTACTTCATAGATAATCCAACTTTTTATAAATGTTTTCTTTATCATAACGAAAGTTGATATCAATCCTCCAAGCTTTGTGAAGCTCAGTGCTGTAATATAAGTGAAAAGCTCCAGGGAGTTAAACAATGTTAAGTGAAAAGAAATTGCAGCGTTAGGAGCTACTAGAATATAAATGCTTTAATATTATTTTATGGAAGTGGTATGTTGTGCGGCGAGCAGACGACAAGCTGGAAAGTCTGGAAATTTAACTAATTTGTATCTTTAACCGACTTCAAAAAAGGAGGAGGTATTCAATTCGACTGTATTTTTTATGTTTGTTACCTCAGAACTTTCGACTTTGTGAACCGATTTTCATAATTCTTTTTTAATCGAAAGCTAGTGCTTGTCATGTGGTCCCACTTAAATTTGAGCGAGATCTGACGAGTACTTTTTGAGTTATTTTGAAGTCGGTTATTTTTCGTCAAGAATTATTTATAACTAGCTGACCCGGCGAACTTCGTATCGCCTAAGAATGTAACAAATCAGAAGTCATTAAAATCGGTACAGCCGTTCTTAACCGTTACAGTTTCTGTGTGCTCCTTCCTCTCCCTCTCCCTCCCCCTCTCACGCTCCCACTCCCGCTCCCGGTCTATTTTCCGGGATAAAAAGTATCCTATGTCCGTCTCCTGATTCTAAGCTACCTCCTCACCAATTTTCAGCCAAATCGGTTCAGCCGTTCTTGAGTTATAAATAGTGTAACTAACACAACTTTCTTTTATATATATAGATTTCTATTATTTTAACCCAAAACGTGTGAAATCCGTTACGATATTTCGCTTGACGAGCATTTTTACTTGTGTTATCTTCGACAAGAAACAAAATATTCATTCATATTAGGTTTTTACCTGATACTAGGTATCAGTTTGGTTTTAAGGTTTTAATTTTCTGTATCCATCCATATAGACATTACGATACACACATCATAACTACAATTAAATGTATAGCAAATCACAGGCTGTCAAACAGCTATATTTAGAGACGAATAAATCGCTCGAGCCGTCACTTTCCATCCGCGGAGGAAATGCGCTCAATGTTAACGCTCATAACGATTGATGGAGCAATTGCTACTTGTCGAGAACCAGTAGGCACTCATGCCTCAACTCAGAGTCTCTAACGTTTACTTAAATCGCTCCTTAGTACAGAGTTTGTATGGTGATCCTGAACTAAGGAGCGATTTAAGTTACCCGTAGTGACTCTGACTTGGGGCGTTAGTGAACATTATTTATTTATTTAGTTATGGGCTTATTTCACAATCTTCAAGTAAGTCCGAAGTAAGCTATTCGTTGGTTAAGTTGACATTTCGTGTATGTAAAATGACACTTTAACGTCACTTTAACCGGTGAATAGCTTATTCAGGACTCTACTTGAAGATGGTGAAACAAGCCCTTTTCTTATAATTAGCCAAAATCTATAAATTGTTTGTCGAAATCAGTCACACCACGGTTTATACTTGACACCCTATAGCCTAGTTGGTAGCGATCCCGCCTGCGAAGCAAGGGGTCCCAGGTTCGATTCCCGGCCGGGGCAAATATTTATGTGACAGATAAATATTTGTACTCGGGTGCAGGGTATTATTATGATACTCGTATACTTTCAGATATACTTTACAGGAACCCGCGAGCGTATTGTGTGATGATGACCTTTAGTCATACGTAGCACCACTTTTGGAAAAAGAAACGTGCACTACAATAAAATATAGAATTATATAAATACGAAAATATCATTGGATCAATATTAAAAGTTGAAGATAAGTGTGTTTCAAAGACATATCTATTTTTTATTGCGAAAATACAGCAAAGGGCTGAAAACAACAAAAACAGCAACGAATCCATTAGCCATAATTAGTAATAATTGAATTGCTAATTATAAATCTATTCTGCATACATAATGCATCACTTTGTTTCAAATTTTATAATTAAGTTGCATCAACGTGTTAAAATTTGTATTTGCATTTGAAATTGGTCGATTATCCAGCAGCTAGTGCGGTTATTAACATCACTTAACGAGGTGCTGATTGCTGTGCCATTGTTGCTTGGCCATAACCCATTTGTCTTCTATAGGGCACGGAATTACTCCTCCAGTTAAAGAGTCTGGTTTCGATTTGTAATTGCTATAATCTAAATTTTACTAACAAAAATTAACCGACTTCAAAGTCTCAAAAACTACTTGTCAGATTTCGTTCAAATTTATGAGGGACCACATGACAAGCACCTGCTTTCGATTAAAAAAAGAATCATCGAAATCGGTTGGCGTGATATTGAGTTATTCGTCAATTTGTCGCGCACATCTTAACACAAATTTACGACTTATGTGGTTTTCTCATGGATGCCATTGTCAGATCTCAATAAAATTTATGTGGGACCACATGACAGCCACCAGCTTTTGATTAAAAAGAGAATCATCAAAATCGGTTCGCCCAGTCCAAAGTTCTGAGGTAACAAACATAAAAAAATAAATTAAAAAAATACAGTCGAATTGAGAACCTCCTCCTTTTTTTGAAGTCGGTTAAAAATATTTCTCTTCTCGGCTCTTATCGAATATCCTGTTTAAAGACTTTGCTCCTGATTGAACTGTCTGAAGATTTTTTCTATTTTGTTTTGTTGTATCCATTTATATCCATTATATTTGTTCTAAGTTTTTAAATTCGTCTTTGTAAAATAGGTGGTAGTACAAGATTATAAGAGTTAAGGTAAACAAATTATTTATACAATAATTTATATTTATTTCGCTATTTAAAACTTTTGAAGATCTTGTCCGTTCACTAAACTTTAGGTGAGTATATTGCTTTTGTCTTCTGCTGTTACACAGGAAAATATTTAGTGAAAACTATTATTTTCATACCATCAACTCTAAAAGCTTAATTTTTATTAGCCTTCTCATTGCTTCCGCCCAGGAACTAGAAACCTTCATTATTCATCTTCACTGGGTACGGAATGTTTTGATCACAATCTTACCAACGGCTATTTGTAGACCTCATAGTACCTAATCTTAATATCGAACGTAACGCGCAACGCAAAGTACCGCCAACATCACATACCTATATACTCTATACAGGCAGTCCTCGTACTTACGGCATGTTAGGTTCTTGAAATACGCGACGTAAATCGAAATGACGTAAGTCGAGACATATTTTTTCATATTATGTTTACATGTAAAACTCAAGGGTTAGGATCCACACGGACTCGAAATTAAAAAAAAAACTGCATTTATAACAAAGGATATACATACTTTATTATCAAAAGTAAGTTCTTAAAATAATTATATAATATATGCACTTATGAAATTGCTAGTTATATTTTTTCCTATGCCGGAAATCGAAACAAATGACGTATGTTTGAGGAATAGTGTCAAAACATTGTTGGACGTAACTTGAAACGACGTAAATCGAAACGACGTAAGTCGAGGACTGCCTGTATATGTCTGTGGCCAACATAATCATTTAGGCAAGCAAACGTCCGACATCCACCGATTAAGACAGCACAATCGATGCGTAAAGTTTATGATTATGTTGATTCGATTGTCGGAAAACTCCGCATGGTAATAACGACCCAATAGTCAAATAAGATGGCGTCACTGATTGCCGACTCCGGTGGTTGGCAAGGTTTACGATTTTTTCCGATTGTACTTTGCATATGCAGTGCATGTAAATAAAGCAGGCAGACAAGTAACAGTTGTTGTCAGCGTTGATTGTGTAATACTACACTTGTTTTACAATGTAAAGCTTATTTGTATAGCCGGTTTTATATTGCTATAGAATAATATAATGTTTAATTCAAACATAGGCGTATAATATAACATTAGCTTAAATACGATAAATAAATACTAACACACTCATACCCCCGCAGTAGGATATTACCTGTGTCGCGGGTGGCATGGACGACACATATAACACATCACAATAACACTCACGACCCGAGTACAAATATTTATCTGTCGCAGAAATATCTGCCCCGGCCGGGAATCGAACCCGGGACCCTTCGCTTCACAGGCCGGGTCGCTACCAACTTGGATACAGGGTCGTCAATTAAATCTTATTGCTTTATTTACAACTGTCAAAAATATCAATCCAGATATATCTTATTATCTCACAGTTAAATCCACTCACTTCTAATTTAAGCTTTATTAAGCTCGCCATGACATTCCATTTTCAGTGTATCAATCTAAACTATTAGCTTTATTGGGGCTAAAGAGATTTAACTAACTGCCAGTGACACTTGAAATATTTTATGTGTGTGTTTAGGACACACACAAGTCCGACGGGACAAGTGAGACCAATATTTAAGTACCAGAAGTCCCATTATATCATCGAAGGTTCAGACCTCATCAACACCGCAGAATCAACGGGATATTATTTTCGGGGAATTTTTTTCCTTTAACACTGTCGTGCGTATACTGGAACATTGTAAATAGGTGCTATGTTAACAGCATACTCTAGTTATATACGGGTTGACGACCCGTGTGGCGCAATGGTTACCATGCCGGATCGACGCACCAAGGGTCCTGGGTTCGATTCCCAGCGAGTTGGAAATTTGAATGATGAGTTTGAATTTCTGTTCTCGGTCTGGGTGTGAATGTCCTTGTCTAATGTGTTGTCCGTGGCACCCACGACACAGGGAATCCTAGTGTGGGGCTATGAGTGTGAAGCGTTATTATTTATTATTATATGTATATAGGTATATACATATATTCTGTTACAAACAGATGCTTCAATTAGGTGTAAGTATAGATTGGTATCGTGGTAATTTGGTTCCGCTCACTACCAAACGCCCCGCCTTAATTTGATCAAATTGTTGTCCGTGTACATTGTACACTGCACAATACGTATAAGATGTCTCTCTCACCTTTAGCATACAGGCTAAATGTCAAAATAACTCAGTGATTACCGTTAAATCTCGGATACGGATTGCTTACCTGCAACTTGAATATTGAATGGGAATTTGAATGTTATAGTTTGCTTATACTGTCCAAGATTACGTATTTATGCGTGTTTTAGGTTTTATGATGATAAGCAGTTGTTGAAGTCTCCTTGAATAAAATCCTCTCACTGATACTTAGGTCGTAACTTGATGCCATACTTGTTTCAATAGTAAGGGGCCATTCATAAATTATGTCACACAAATTTCATGACTTTTTGATCCCTCCCAAGTCCTTATCACAGCTGGTCATATTTGTGAGACGTCCCCTCTGTGACGTCACATATTATGGATTTTACACCTAGAAATTATTATATTAAAACAGCAGTTCCGAAATAAGTTTTATTTGCAATAATTGTTTTTTAATATTTACCATACATACCAATTATTCGATTTTAAATGTGACGTCACAAAATTAAGGACCCCTCCCGCCCCTTCTCACACTATGTCACACAGCGTGAGTGCGCTTTTTGGCTGTCGCTTGTAGAAATTTTAATCTCATATTTTTGTCCTAACACCCCATAAGACGTATAGTCTAAGAGCTACTGAACCATCTGACTAACCCGTTTCCCACAGAGCTAGAAATTTTTTAAATGATGTTTTATTATCAGTCAATTAAGAAAGTACCGTTTTGGCAGTCATCTCGAGGTTGCGTCATCATCCCTTAAGTTTTAAAAAATGTCAAAAAAAATGTTTTAACCTTCTCCCACTGAATAGGTTGTAATTTAGATATGCTTAAGTGTAAAAAAAAATTGCCAACCCATTTTGAGGGTTGCAAGTATGTGCCAGAACAGAGCAAAGTTGTCATCGGGAGAGCAATTCATAACCTGCTCGGGAGGCTCAAATTTTCAGGAAACATTCGCGCAATTGCTTAAAAGTATATGTAAACATTCAGAACATTGTAGCGGTTGTAAGTATCTGCCAGAAGAGTGTACAGGGTGAATTTTTCAAGTTGGCGTGGATGGATAAATTTAAAACTATGAGGAATAGCGAAAAGTGGTCAAAGGAGTCTCGGGGCCGATTTTGAAGAAAACCAAAACTGCATAATTAGATTTTTGAAAAATCAATATTATTAGCCAGGAATCAAACCCGTTGATTTTGCTTCATGATTTTTTTTTTATAGAGTAAAAATGTTTTTTTTTCCATCAATGTGTACGATCTATGAAATGGAATGGAATTGAATTAGTTTAAATGAAACGCCATGGAAACGCCATGGAAATAATGCCTTGGAAATAATGCCCTGGAAATAATGCCTTGGAAATAATGCCCTGGAAATAATGCCATGGAAATAATGCCATGGAAATAATGCCTGAAGAAACCTTGGTAAGAATCTAGTGGTAGAGTCATTTCGAACCCTTTTTACCCGACTGCTAGGGAGGGTTGTGTTTTTTGTTCGTATGTTGTATGTATGTATGTATGTTTGTTTGTTTGCATGTGTGTATGTATTGTATGCATGCAATATTCTTTATTACCTTTATTAAATTTACATAATTGAAATATCGTTAGATTCGTCTTGATAACCCAAATGTTGTTAGATAAGTGAAATTAAAAAAATATATGGTGGCTGTGAGATGCCATTGTTTGAAGTATCAAAAAATAAAAATAAATCGAATAATGCTATATGGGTATCAAATTAAAGAACTCACCATAAGGATTTCAAAAAGACACAAAAGCGGTTTTTGTAATATTTAAATTTAGACTAGTTACTGACAAAGGTTTTTGGATACACAGAATTTACCAGTTCATCCTGGAGCAGCGTGGTAAACAAAGCTCTTAGCTTTCTCAAGTACGAGTAGACCCTTATCCTAGAGTAAGCCACTAACAATGCACCCAAAAGCAAAATAAGTGAAATATTCAATCAAGAAGTGACAACGTGGGCGAAACATCGCCAAATAATTACAACCGACGTCTACAAGGGAACTAGTCATGAATAATAAATGGAATGAAAAATGATCGTGACGCTAGAGACTTTACTGAATAATACGGAGAAATTCTTACCTTCAGCCCTTCTTTCAACCCTACGACCTTACGCCCCAACTCAGAGTCACTAACGGTTGCTTAAGGCGCGGTGTGATCTCAATATTCACAAAACTGGGTTTCTTTGGTGCTGGAGTACGAGGAAATCCAATGAAATTATCGCACGCAAAAAATACAGAGCATAGAAAAAGGTCTAAAGAAAAATGCATAGAATATTAAATAGTTGTTTAATATTTCCAATAAAAAATCGTAATTTGGTATACAAAAATAAACTTAAACGTCGACATTCTGTGTATTGTCAGCGGTAACAACTTTTTTTTGAGAATATAATAGGTATATGGTTTTATTAAAACTTTAACCGGACAGCTATTGAATTTAATGCGTATATTCTGAATTATCCATGGAAAACCCTCAAATTAAATGTTTATTCGCAATCTAGTTACATTGTTAGCAAAAATATGCTCTGCAATTTTGAACCCTGTTCAGCGTCACGTAAATGTAACATTAGATTAGCGCAGATATGCGGTTGTTGTGTGTGAAATCAACGTTTTTAAATCGTAGTCATACCGGGCCTTAAATCGCTCCTTAGTACAGAATTTGTATGGAGATTCTTTATAAGTAGAGATTAAAGTCGTTAGAGACTCTGAGTTGGGGCGTTATTGTCTTCAGAAGGAAATACATATTTAATTACACTATAGAGACTATAGTATATTCTGTCTATAGTATAGACAAATAGCTGAGGGTTTATTTACGGCACAGAAACTTGTCGAAATGTAGCAAGAATTCCCTGAATAGATTTCGAAGATACAGTTTGGATATAATCATTGCCACTTGGGTGTACAAGTTCTTAAGTTTACTTAGTATCTAAGAACCTAAGTATTTAGTTAAGTTTACTTCTTAAGTTTTCTTTAGTTCGTTAGTTGAAAACGCGCTGAAGTCTGCAAGCTATAGTCATTTTTTGAGATTTTGCGCATTGGTGTATGCATAAATGCTAAGTGTTACTTTTTCGGAAATAGAACTTGGAATCATGTTCTTTTTATTATTATAAAAAGGCCCCTAATGAATTGCAATTTTTGCGTAATGAAGCATCGATTATATTTAAATCGAAAAATATCGATGTCGATAGGAATAGGTACATTTTATAAGATAAATAAATCGGCTAGTGTTGGGACTAACTAAATCTAAAACTTGTGTAAACCTAATAATTTACTACACCATAGTGTACAATTTTAACATGATAAACGTTTGAAACGGTACCAATTATTTAACATATTCATATTCTAAAATACTGAAATATTGTGTCATGGCGGCAAATTTGCATGCAATCCCTTTGAGGCTGAACGAACCGTGCACGCATGCTGGTATAGCCAAAATAACTTGTGACGTCATACGTGGGTAGCGTGTATTATATAAAGGGGCAAATCTGAACTAATATTATAAAGTGGAATGTTTTGATTTTTTGTTTGTATAGTATAAAACAAACCCGTGTAAAACATTGTATATAGAACCGACATCATGAACACAATGTATGTCCCAATGAATTAGCGCCGATCGGCTTCAATTTTCAATGGATTCGTTCAATTTTGAAAGGAGAACGGGGGCTCAATTTTGAAAATGGAACCTCCCGGCGGGACACACATTTTGTTCGAGATGTCTATTCTATGACATTATACTTCAATGGTGTTAAAACAATTTTATTTTTTGTGCCTTGAGCAGAAAAAAAATAAACGAAATTATATATTTGCAAAATTGATAAAAAGAGCGGTGTAGATTACTATGCCTTATCTAAATATAGTCTTATAAATTACGTCGAAAATAAATTGTCATAAATCAATTTCATGGCTGCAATATCGAGTTATCGGACACCAAAGGGCGGATACCGATTGCCCTGTGCGGTGAGCCCCGTCCGTAGGGACATCTAGTCAGTTTCGGAGTCATATCACGAGCAGAGCTTTAATTTGGTCGCAAATAATTACGTTAGAAAATAATAAATGCCTATAATAAATCTATAACTAATAGACGTAGAATGTACACATTGAGTGTACAGGGCAATTGTTTTATAATAATTAGGGCTTTTCGGCTGTGGCGTAGAGGAACTTACTAAATTGGGATATCTATATTATTACCACAACCATGACATAAAATAATTTATCGACTTATTCAATAACAATGAATGTCTTAAACTAATTTTGTTTTTGTTTTCAGGTAAGACATCGCTAAATATCGAGTCTCGCAGCGACCACAGATACAGTATCGGTATGACACGCTATTCTTATCTGTAAATGAACAATTACTATTCAAACTCCGCTGGGAATCCCCGGCATGTCATGGTTATTAAACATAGAATACATAGAAATGTCGTTCGTAGTTTTGACGGTAACTTTATATTTTGTTCTTTAAAATTAATTTTATCTTTTCGTTTGTATGTGGTTTACACGATGGTTTAACAATGCCAAAGGTTTGATAGCAAAAACCATACGAAACCTGAATTTAAAATAAAACGTATCCTATCAATCTTCATAATATTTTAGAATAAAGTTGTAATTTCAAGCCATTATTTAACAAATCCTTTAATTTTTACAAAAGCTGTGCAAGTATGTTTTGTTATTTTTTTGTTAAATTGAAGTACGATAACGTTTATTTTAAATTATTTACATTACATTTTGAGAGTAAATACTTGTTGCGATTTTATAACGCGTTTATAACATTAAAAATGTCGTTCAATAAAAAATTACATAAGTAATTGTCATAAACTTAGAAATTAAAAAAGCGCGCCTGCTATGAAACAAGCTATCATGATATACCTTTTTGAAATTCTTATGGTGAGCTCTTTAATTTGATACCCATGTTGCATTTTACGATTTATCTTTATTTTTTGATATGTACTTCAATTGATGGCATACCAAAGCCACCATATTTGTTTTTTAATTTCACTTATCTCAGAACACTTGAATTATCAAGGCGAATTTAACGATATCTTAATTACATAAATCCGTTCAGCGGTTTGGAAGATATGAGGTAATAAAATATTACATGCATACATACAAGATACGCGCGAAAAACATAACCCTTCCTAAAATTTCTATTAAAATATCACTGAAAAAATCATATGAGCAAATGTAAACATTTTGGTTTCACGTGTATGACCCAACTAGTGTATATAATGTATACTATTATTTTACGTACATATCATATTTTACGTACGTAGATAATAAACAGTAATTGCTAAATCACCGATGTGTTACGCAGATGGAATGTGACCTTGATACTGTTTATGTCTTCATAATCACAGAAGCACTACGTGTCGTATCTGCGAAGGGTTATACATTTCTAATCCCTGCTCACTCTATGGCCACTGCTGTGTTATCACATCGCCCCACTTACGAACTGACGTGACATTGTGTGGTCACGTGCCCGAAGCTACTAGTAACCCTTATCGGAGACTGAAATATGCATAAAAATGCTTACTATTTTCCATTGCCCAAGAAGGAGATAGGTTTCTTCGAAATTCAGTCCGTTTCAGCTTATCATGACGTTATTATTTTGTTTGTTGTCTAAAATTTTAGTTGTAATTAATTCTAAAGTTATTTCTGTGTTATATTTTTTGTCTCCTCTACCAATAACATGTAACATGCGCTTGACATAATAAAATTGTTACTCGATTTTATTATTTTTATAATTAATATTCCCTATTCTATAGACAAAATCTTTATATAGACAAAGTCTTTGTACTATATAGTGACCTACCTAACGGGTATAATATATCTGCAACGCCTTTATGATAATGACTGGTAATTGTCATTTCAAAGTGGCGATTGTTCCGGCTGGCGTGGCGAGCACTGCAGAAAGTTCCAATCTGTTTTTTAGAGACTGGTTTCAACGTCGGCTGGGTGCGATAGGCGAACAAAATTACACTTTGTAGTCCACCAAACTAGTATTGTTGGACTTCACATATCGTTGAAACTAATAGGTTCGAATAACTCTCAGCAGAAACCTTTGCTGGTTTCTTCAATAAACGTCAATATGAATCCTTGATCAAATGAATTAACATTGATTTAATTGCTTAAACGCATGTAACTTTGTAGTCAAAGACAACCTATTCCCTAACTTATCTATACTGATATATAAAGAGGAAAGATTTGATTTTTTGTTTGCATTGAATAGGCTCCGAAACTACTGAACCGATTTGAAAAATTCTTTCACTGTTGGGAAGCTACACTATCCCCGAGTAACATAGGCTATATTATATTTTCAAATATTTTTCAAAAAAATTAGGGATCCTTAATAAAACTCCAATAATGTAATCCAAGGTGTAAAAAAATAAGAAAACCGAAGCAAAGCGAGGGCGGTTACTCGTATCTGATAAAGTTGTTATTTAATTTAATATTCATCTATTTTGTGGTCAAATTCTGACTGTACGATTACCTATGGTGGTGTTTTTACGCTCCTAGCTATCTCCTTAAGAATAAAAATCAACCTTTTGGGTGCTACTGACATCCGTGTGTGGCGACCACTTACTATATTATCAAAAAGTTTTTTTCTTATAGAAATAGCCGAGAAACGAGCTGATGATACATCTGATGGTAAATGGCTATCGCCATGGACATCACCGACACCAAACACATCATTGTGGCAATCCTAGAAGGAGAGAATAAGAAGGAGAAAGAAAGAAAGGACTGGCTTTCAATTCCTCAGCTGGAACACGACGAGTCGTTTGGCGGCTGACTCATCAACTCATGCAAGAGGGTACCTATATCATAGCTTGCTGATCACTCGTTGGCAGTGAAGCCAGTGGTTAATATACAATCGTTCAGGATTAGCTCGAGGCTGTGTTCCGGGTGGAAGGGTGAGCCGCGAGTAATTACCGGCGGTGGCACCACTGTCCGCGGGATAGAAAGTACTGCGGTAGCTATACACAAGTTTGTGACCTTGGTATGGTATTGATTAATTATTGTTATGCAATTAATCAATTGCAATCTGGACCCAGAATCATGACTAAACGTAAGGTAACTTAAAGAAAGGTAGCACTAGAAATGTTTTTTAGTAATTCATCCCTCAAGACGCAAAACTAATGGTAAAAGTTAAGAATAATATTTTTGCGGATGAAGTTGCGGGTATTAAAATTAAGAAGACTCGTGGAGAATATTTCGAATTTCATGCCACTCGAGAATCTCAACTAATGTTATCTAAAATAAAAGAAAAACGTGCTGACCGAAGCACGAAAGCTGCAACAACGCAAGGAGCATGTAACAAATATTTCGGATGAAGCTATAATAAAGACATCTTCCACCATGCTACTTCAATACAGTAAATACGGATATTGAAGACTTTTAAACTCCTAAAGGCAAGTCAACTAGGGAACTAGGGAATCCGATCAAGTTTAACTGCAACATATTATGTCGACTAACTTTTACTACAAACCATTTAAGACTTTTGAAAACTTTTAAACCATTGAAGACTTTTAAACTTCTAAAGGCAAGTCAACTAGGGAACTAGGGAAGTCCGATCATGTTTAACTGCAACATAAGTCAACTAACTTTTACTACAAACCATTTAAGACTTTTGAAAACTTTTAAACCATTGAAGACTTTTAAACTTCTAAAGGCAAGTCAACTAGGGAACTAGGGTAGTCCGATCATGTTTAACTGCAACATAAGTCAACTAACTTTTACTACAAACCATTTAAGACTTTTGAAAACTTTTAAACCATTGAAGACTTTTAAACTTCTAAAGGCAAGTCAACTAGGGAACTAGGGAAGTCCGATCATGTTTAACTGCAACATAAGTCAACTAACTTTTACTACAAACCATTTAAGACTTTTGAAAACTTTTAAACCATTGAAGACTTTTAAACTTCTAAAGGCAAGTCAACTAGGGAACTAGGGAAGTCCGATCATGTTTAACTGCAACATAAGTCAACTAACTTTTACTATAAACCATTTAAAGCAAGTACAACCTGTATCTAAAACAAGACAGGTTTAGCTCCGACCTTCCTCTACCTAAAACTAGGTTTGTAACACAAAAAATGATATGTAACTTGATACCGACACTCGGCCCACGTGAGTGTCCAAAAGGTGCATTTTGCAGCTCATATATTACGTGCTTGCATGTCGCAGTATAGTGTTGAAGTCGGTATATACTGTAAATAACTAAGTTAATTCAATTCAATTCAATTCATTAATTTGTATTACGTACATTAAGACACTTAGCCTGTATTAGGCATACAAATATTGTAAAAAGTATTGTTAAACGCAGTATATAAAAGCATTAATTATAATAAAAAAGGATGCGTGTACTTAAGTGTCATTAAAATAAATATCTATTTATTTTAATGACATGTATCAGTTGTAATTATCTTTCAAAAACTATTTTTGTACTAAATAAAAATAAAAGCAAGAAACATTAATCATAAATTCGTCATTCTCGACGTCCGATTGAACTTATCTTACTATCGTAATGCGAGGCGGTTTAAATGACGAATGTGAGTTTATGTTCTTTATGTGTTGTCCATGGCACCCACAACACAGGGAATCCTTAAAACTCATATTAAAAGCATTCTTATGACGAAAGGATATTACAAATTAGATAATTATTTTAAAGACAAGACTGCTTGGACATGAGTTTTATGAATATAAATTGTAGTAGATGATAAGTGCTATCTGTAACTGTGAGCAGCAAAAAAACAACCCCGGTAGTTTCTTGCTGCTTCTTCTCCCGGGCCCTCTCACAGTAGGGCCTTGTTGAAGCATTGGCGTAGCTTGCATGACTTTCAAAAAGTGTTTGTAAACCAAACCAATTTTGAATAAAAACATTTGATTTGATTTGATTTGATCTAGCGTGGGACTATGAACGTATAGCGTTACCTTTTTAACATGTTGTTTTGCTAGTCGTTCTATATGTCTGTATTTATGTCCATATTATAATATGTCTGTATTCTCATCTGAACTACGACACGCACACAAGTGTTGAATGTAGCGTGTGCCCGGTGGCTGTGTGACCGAACGGACGCCGGGCGGCCTTGCCACGCCTTGCGTCGCTATGCGAACGGAACATGTACGGTACCGTTTATACGTATATTCTATTAATAAATATAGATATCCACCGCGTCGAGCCTTATGTTAATCAGAAGTCACCAGCCCACATGCTAATGTATATGGAATTAGTAAGTTAGGGATAATTGAAATATACTAAACTAGTGGCCCAACTCAGTTTCGTCTGTTTACTCAATTTGAATTACATGCATAGACGCACGGACCTAAAAAAAAGACGGACGTAATCCCAACAACAAGTTCAGTGAAGCACCCATAGTAAATATAGTAATACCAACACTCTTTTCGTACAAGTACACACACCCACACATTGACACCATACTACTTCAATCGCGAATCAAAAATTACGGGCACATGGTAAGCGGGCGGCCATTGCTATGCTTCACTCTCGATTAGACGATATTACGTCCGTCTTTTTTCAGGTCCGTACATAGACGGTAGAGGACAAAAAATATACTCTAAAGTTAATTGTTTCAATATCTTAATAGATATAAATTACGTGTCACGTTGCTTGTCCGCGATGGACTCCTAAACTACTTAACCGATTTTAATCAAAGCACACACAGGAAGATTTTAATAAAAAATAAAAACTTTTGACAGAACGAATTCTGTCCGGGCAGCTAGTACTTATATATTTCTATATAGATTAACACTGTTTTTTTCAGTCTTTTGGTTCAAAATTTTAATGAATATACGTGACGGTGAAAACGGTATGAAAATCCGTTCACCAAAGATCTTGAGTCATAGATTACCCCCAATAGATTCCGCATAAGTGGAATTTTCCTAGAGTTTCAACTCACAAAATTTGGCGGAAGGTGCAGGTTGCGGGGAACAAAACAATGCGCTGTGATTGGCTATTTCTTATTCATACTGGGACTTGACGGGTCAGTATTGGTCGACACTATTGTCGTCGACTTGCAAATGCACGTATGTGTTGGCGCGCGTCAGTTGCCTTGTATGCGGTATCTATTGGAGGTAATCTATGTCTTGAATTTAACATGAACAAACAGACAGAAACGACGCGCGACGGGGTATTAGTTTGTATCCGACTATGGAAGGGTTATGTTTTTCGTGCATATCTTGTATGACTGTGTGTTTGTATGTATGCATGTAATATTCTTTATTACCTCGTATCTTCCAAACCGCTGAATAGATTTATATAATTAAGATATCGTTAGATTCGTCTTGATAACCCAAGTGTTCTTAGATAAGTAAAATAAAAAAAACAAATATGGTGGCTGTGAGATGCCATTTTTTTTTTAAATCAAAAAATAAAAATAAGTCGAATAATGCAATATGGGTATCAAATTAAAGAGCTGACCATAAGGATTTCAAAAAGGTATATCATGATAAGTTTCTTGATAGCAGGCGGGATTTTTTATTTTTATTTTTAAATGTATGTATACTACTTTAATACGCTGTGATAATAAACATAAAAATCTTGCACAGGTGTTGTTTAAGCAATTCAGTTTAGTTGTTTGCAATGATACTAAGAAAACTTTTCTGTATCGGGGTATTGAAGCATGGAGGCTTAAATGTCTTGCCGCTTGGCTGTCTCTCGCAGATACCCGTGTTGTAAATAATGGCTACAGTTGCACAGTCATTTAGTTTACTATTATCACAGAAAACATCTATTACTTCAGTATGTTGACTGGAAACTGCTCGTGTATTATAATTGTGTTGTGTTTATCACTACACCTGAAAATTACGCTGTTGTCGAGTATGTTTTTCTTTGACAACAATTTACAGCGTATTTAAACAAGATGGCTGACTCACTAGGCCATCTAACTGCGTTTTGCTTTTATTTTTTTGTATCACAACTAATTTTCGTCAAATGACTGTCATATCAAAAAATTGCATTAAAACAAAATATATGTTTTGTACTTGTGACTTGAGATAAGATATTCTTTATTAGACTGCTTTATTCTAAGTTCAGGACAATAGAAATTTGAATGCGATTTCTATGAATGCTATGTTTTGGGATCATTAATACACTTTTTAACCGACTTCTAAAAAGGAGGAGGTATTCAATTCGACTATTTTTTTAAATGTTTGTTGCCTCAGAACTTTCGATTGGGTGAACCGATTTTAATGATTCTTTTTTTTTATCAAAAGCTGGTGCTTGTCATGTGGTCGCACTTAAATTTGAGCGAGATCTGACGAGTGGTTTTAGAGTTATCCCTAATTATGTTGTCAATTATTTTTTGTCAAGAATTATACCCATAAAGCTCAGCTCAGTACGACATTATAACAAAGCTGTTAATATCAGGTGTTACTTTGTGGAATTCCATTGTTAGTATTAATCTACTTTGTAACAATTCGCGATATCTCTCAGTATAATGGTATATACCTATCTAGTTTAAGATATGTGTGGTACATTCTGCAATAAAGTAGTATAAAAAAAATAAAAAAAAAATCCCGCCTGCTATCAAAAAAGCTATCATGATATACCTTTTTGAAATCCTTATATCCTCATACTGCATTATTAGATTTATTTTGATACTCATACTAGGTACCACCCTTGAGCATGAGTCAGCCGCCAAACGACTCGTCGTGTTCCGGCTGGGGGCTTGAAAGCCAGTTCTTTCTTTCTTTTTCTTCTCTCTTTCTTGACCGGCAACGCAACAATGCTTTGGTTTTGCTGATGTTCATGGGCGACGACAGCAACTTACTTTATAGGTGGAACGTCAGCTTATTTGCTGGCTATTTCTATAAAAAAAAAACCGACAATTGTTCTAGGTAAGGGATATGATAGTGTAGGCGAGTATTTAAATGACAAAGACGCATGGAAATGAACAGCTCTGCAACCAGTTCCGCTTAGATTAGTGAATATTGTATTTTTGTAATGTTTTCTTTTTTGTAACATTTTTTTAAAAGATGTGCTGAGTTTCTTTACGGCTTTTCTTCTCCTCCATGATAAAGCACCCTTCAGAAAAGCTAGTAGACTAAAAAATGATGACGTGCATAAGTGTATTAGTAATACCTATATGAATAAAATATTTTGACTTCGACTTTGACTTTTGACAGCTGGACGGCTATTCTGTTTTGTAACTTGACAGCGGAGTTTCAAAATTGACGTTCGAGTTCTAGGATCACTTCACTTCGCAAGTGCGTACTAGATGATTAGATAATGACATGTCAATATGATGCAAGTTCACTTTTGTTTTGTAACTTGACAGCGGAATCCACGATGGGTTTCTAAATTGAAGTTAGAGTTCGAGACTCCCTTCACTTCGCAAGTGCGTACCAGATGATTAGAGAATCACATATCAAGATCTCGGACTCGAACTTCAATTTTGAAACTCATCGCGGATTCTGCTGTCAAGTTACAAAACAGAATAGCGCTCGTTATTGATTTACCGATGAAATAATCCAGAGATTTTTTTAGATAGATTATTGAAAACGGCATTTAGTCAGCAAGATCTGGCAATGATCCCGCGACAGATCAGTGGTAACCCAACCACCTGCTTCATTACCGCATAATTATCAGGCCAATTGAATTACACAGCAGTAATTTCCACCCTATTATCATTAAGATTAAATCAACGATCATAAAATAATAGTTCAATTTGTATAATCTATGTTGTTGTATGAATATTTTACACACAAGAAAGGATATCGAGTGAATTGATTTGCATTTAGTTAGCAACAATGTTAAACGTGTCATGGACATCGTTCTCGCCGTCAGGTTTAGGGGAAACAGCTTATTACATAATAGTAATAATTGATTCTGCGTAGGTTAGAAATCCTATTATTAAAGAAATATTTAATTGAGGGTATTACTCTAAATAAATACTTATTTATTTTGCAGTGGCGTATCTAGCCCTAAGGAGGCCCCATATCAATATTTGTTGTGGGGCCCCTTCAACGTCAGCTCTTAAATATAAAAGGAGTGCCAACAGTAGCGGTTTTAGGCCGCTGGCGACCTTTTTTTGGGAGTGTTAGTGGGGGCCTTCTTTATTAAGAAAACTTTAATTGATTCAAATTTCATTTCACAAAACAACTTGTGATCTAAATAAAATCTAATAGTAACATGCATATTGGTAATGTAAATTATTTGAGAGGCCCTTTCGTCGGCCCACAGCTTACAATAGTGCAACTTGATAAACTATGTATATGACTGATAAGGCGTGGATATGTTCGGTGCAGTGAATGTCGCAGAGTATTGATAGTATAGAACTCACCATTGACTTACTCTTGGTGATTGCCGTTATATGGATAATGGTCGATGCATACGTAACGTGGACGAGACGGGGACGGGACGGGACGTAAAGTTTTGGAAACATCGTTTCTTAGAAAATGTAAACGATAGCGCATATGCCACGAAGGAACGCACGGGACAGGAACGGGGCACCTACGTAATTATGCCCCGTCCACGTCCCGATCACGTCCCGTCCACGTTACGTATGCGTCGGCCTTTAATTCTACTTATATTACAGATCTAAAATGTGTTTGTAAAGATATATGGATGTTTATAACTCTTACGCAAAAAGTAATGAACGGATTTTCATGTAGTACACTACCTGACCATGATCTTGAATAACATACTATATGGTACTTATTATACCCGAAAACGAAGTCAAATCCGCGGAAGGAACGCTAGTTCATAGTAACCGGCAAATGAGCCGCCGAGATGAACCGATGGTAAAAGGTCATCAAATGCAACAACTTGCGCTTTGCCTGTTTAAAAGAAAATCCAAACATTATTATATACATATATTGTAATAGGAGATCAGTGAATTTATAATTTTATTTATTTATTGGATTGCCAACGGAAAATTAAAATTTAAGTAAGTTATATTATAACTAGCCGCCCGGGCAGACTTCATTCTGTCAAAAGTTTTTTTTCAAGTTGGATCAAACTGTACACGTAGTTTAGGAGTCCATCGCGGACAAACAACGTGACACGTAATTTATATAATTAAGATTTAACAGAGTATGCTTTGTGTTGCACTGTTTGTAAAATATGTGAATATTTCTACAGTAGGACATGGCATACTTCGGGGATGAAGGGTTTGAAGCCCCATTAGTGTTATAAGGGTACATGGGTTTAAGCTCTAATAGTAGTCATTCATCGTCGGCGATTTCAATCCAAAATGCGACATACATAAAACATCATAGGTTAAACAGCTTAGAACCTTCACCAATATAATCGACATAGGTGAATCGGGTCGTGATCGAGTCGCAGCTACTCTATGCAACTATGAAATATATAATCTGTAGGCCGGGCGACCGTGATAGCATTTTGAAAGGCGGCCGATATTTTTTTGTGAACCACGTTGGCCCGCAGTCGGCTGCCCTTTTGTACTGGTCGAGCAGTAATGTGTACACGTTTGTTCATGTGTATACGTTTGTTCGTGTGTGTATTTGAAAGTTTATGCCAATTCAGGTTGGTATGTTAATGTTGTAATATTATGAATAGATATACTCGTTTACTTCATAGTGGATACGATAACACGTTACACCCTAAGTACTAAAATTATTAACAGACTTCAAAAAAGGAGCAGGTATTCATTTGTTTGTTAACTTTCGACTGGGTGAACCGATTTTGATGATTCTTTTTTTAATCGAAAGCTGGTGCTTGTCATGTGGTTCTACTTAAATTTTAACGAGATATGTCGAGTAGTTTTTGAGTTATTTTGAAGTCGGTTATTTTTTGTCAAGAATTATAAATGTGCGTATGTGAGGGTGTATGATTGTTTGTTAATTAACACAAAAGCTACTAAATGGATTTTCATGAAATTTAACACAGCGAAACCATGATCTGCAATAATACAGTGTTACATAACAATAAAGTGTTAAATAAATAAATATTATATAGGGTACTAATTTATCCAGGAAAAGACGGGCCGCGGGCAGAGCGTTTGTTCAATCATATCAATGCAATGCTGGCCAACATTCACGATGAAGTTATGTTCATTATGTTGGTAATGTGATGAATCAAACGCCTCGAGCACATGTCTACCGTAATTACTACACTATACACTAGAGAGTAGAGCCCCGCTCTGCGGTCGATGTTTGACGACCCAGTAGCCTAGTCGGTAGCGACCCTACCTGGTAGCGAGGGGTCCCGGGTTCGATTCCCGGCCGGGGCAGATATTTATGTGACACATAAATGTTTGTGCTCGGGTCATGGGTGTGATTATGTTGTTATATGTGTCGTCCATGCCACCCGCGACACAGGTAAAAACCTACTGCGTACTTGTACTCACAAAAACATAGGATAAACAATTTATGAAATAGTTTGTACAAGGGCACTACTTATTCCTGATAAGAAATCTCTTCCAATAAGTGGAATAGAGATTTAATGAGGCAAACTCAGTGAGTACCTACATAATTAAATACGGTATATAATTACGTATACTATATATACTATACATATTTCAAAATATACATACATACATATACGATTAACTAGAAGGACACTGTCGTTCATAAAAAAAGCATTTCCTTACGATATGGATAACATCGTATCGTATCACCAAAACCTCAATTAATCCTAAAAATCATAGGCCTGTGTTGTAAATGAACATTTGTGTCCTTACATTTTCCACAGCTTGGTTACGCTTATTTTCCACTTAGTTATTCATTGTACAGGCATTACAGGCGCCAACTGGCAGCACTAGACCTAATTTACAACCTATCATTACAACGACATTATGTTATGTTCAGGGTCGCTTAAATGCTTATAGATTTGGTCATGATTACTAAAGACTAAGATTAAGGACGTATTATTATGTAATTATCGTTACGGTCTATGGTTGCTGAGTATTAGGAGAGTTGAGTATATACTCAACTTACTAGTAAGTAAATATATAATAATGCTGGTAACATACTGGTCTTCGAAATTTCTTAAAGATTGCATCCTGAAGAAAAGTATTTGATTACATTTTTTTCGCATAATTATACATTTATCGAAGTTTTAATGTACATTTTAAGCTATGTTATATATGATATTACTACTTGAGTATCTAACACCCCAACTCAGAGTCACTAACGGTTACTTTAAGCGCTCCTTAGAATCACCATACAAATTCTGTACTAAGGAGCGATTTAAATAACCGTTAGTTGGGGCGTAAGTTATCTAATTCTTAATAATTTGTAGAATGTTAGAGAACTACAGTTAGTAAAAACCGCAAAGTACTAATTACTGCAAATACATTCTGTTATATTTCAGAAAATAATTTTATAGCGGTTTTGTAACTCCTCATTTCGGAATTCCATAGGGACTAGTGACCATAATCATGTGACCCGTTCGATTCATCGGCTATCGTCCATATATACGATAAAAATAAGTAAACAAACAATAAAAACACGAGAACAAACACAATCAAACGCTCTCCAAGACATTAAAATAAACGGAATCAGTAAACTGGTCTCAACGTAAACATCGTACGATACATCACTGGCCCACAACTGGACTCCCCAAATGTCACGCTTTGTTCAACCACCCGGATACATAGGCTTTGTCTCTTTCAGCGATTATCGACTTTAACTACCACTGCATAAAGTTCAAAGTGCCATGATGTTATTGCGTTGGATATATCCTTTTGTTGGGTATTCGCTTGGGCATCAATGAATGTCAAGGGTAGATAGAGCCTACGCTGTTCTGTTTGTCACCGGACTGGGTCGTGAGTTACGTATGAAACGGTAGCGTTTAGCGGGTTACTTTGTAACGGGGTTTAAAGGCAATTTAAAATGCACGAATGCTCGATTTTAACTTATAGGATTATTAGAAAACTAGCGCGTTGCTCGCTGCTTTGTTCGCGTTTTCTGAAATAATAAGGATCTAATGTGCATGAAAATCCATTTAATAGTTTTTGCGTAACAGAGTAACACTTTTACATCTATACGACAAATAAATAAAATTGGAGTGTCTGCTTGTAATATTAAAATAACCATTTTTTACAATTCTGGTCTGTCTGTCTGTTTGTTCCGGCTAATCTCTGAAATGGCTGGACCGATTTTTACGGGACTTTCACTGGCAGATAGCTGATGTAACAAGGAGTAACTTAGGGTATTTTATTTTAGAAAAAAACATTAGTTTGTTAGGCGATACGAAGTTCGCCGGGTCAGCTAGTTTATAATAATAGCAGGACGACTTCGGGTTCAAATGCGTTATAATTATAATTCTTGGCAAAAAATAACCGACTTCAAAATAACTCAAAAACTACTGATCAGATCTAGCTCAAATTTAAGTGGGACCACATGACAAGTACCAGCTTTTGATTAAAAAAAGAAACATCAAAATCGGTTCACCCAGTCGAAAGTTCTGAGGTAACAAACATAAAAAACATACAGTCGAATTAAATACCTCCTCCTTTTTTGAAGTCGGTTAAAAATGGGTTAGTATATCAAAAAATTCTTCACATTTCCATGCATCGGCAAAAAGTTATCATTTTTCTCGGATGGTATCGATCGACAGCTTAAAACTATTCAACCAAATCGTAGGCTTTCGGGTGGCACCCGCGAATCCTGACTGGGGTAGCATGGGTGCAATTTGTTGTGATACATAAAAAACACTGTATTTGACATTATTTATTTAATTACCATATTATGTAAATCTTCCACTGTTGTTTTTCTTAATAAACTTGACCTTGTTTACAACAACAATGCATTTATACATTTTATATGAAATCAACCATTTGTTGACAAAGTATTGGCACTTGTAATCAAAAAGATAATATAGGAATGTTCGGTTTTCTTTATTTGTTTGTGACACCGGTGTAAAATTGGCCTTTTACATAAACATTTAATTTGATGTTCCACTAGTACATCTAAATAATGGGTGACATCTTATTAAATATATCTCGTAAATAATATAAAATATACAAATTATCTTGTAAACATTCTGAGATCATCAACAGTCACAGGTCAAATAATCAAAAATTTAAAAAATTACAGAATCTCGAAATTGTCACCAGTTAAAAATGACAAGAATCTCGATTTAAAAGCAGCTTTAATTCAGTACGAAAAAAATATCGTTAAAAAGTTTTACTTCGAAAGTTTGTACACCAATGTCCACATTTATCTCACGAAAAAAGCCCTTGACAACCCTGCAGTTTTCGAAAACCAACCAGATCTCGACAACCCTCCAGTTTCGACAACCCTACAAAGCTATGGCATCTAACACTCTCGCTTACGTAACATTTCACAACGAGCAAGTGAGCGCACTCGGCACACGTGATAATGAGTGTAAAAATGCGATGCTAAATTGATTCGGCAAGTGCTCGTCTACATTAAATTTTGAGGTGTAAAACAATTTCATATTTGTTATACATATATTTGACTCTTGAATAGTGTTGTTATTTTGTAATAGGTGATGAAAGGTTGGTGTTTTTAAGCATAATTCTTTAGTGACGCAAATTACCTGCAACTACCTATTTGTTTGCTTTGAAGTATGTTTGTGTAGATACGTGAGGTTTCCCTTTTCCGTGTCTTCCTCTAGGTACACAAAACCTATCGTCAAGCTATATTAGTATCAAGTATTTAACTTCAATGTTCATTAATATTCTTGTTATTAGTTAAAGGTTATTTTATAAAAATAAATATTTTAGTCTTTATAAAAACATCTGAGATGTCTTTGATACATTTCTTTAGTTCTAATTTGAAATTTCTGTTTTGAAACATTGTCTACTTATGTAAAACTTCTTAAGACATCGAAGAATTTTAATCCTTCACCTTTCATTACTTGCAACAAAGTTATTGCGTAGTGCCAAATAATAGGCACTTCTGATATTTCATATTTCCAGCGACCTTAATGTCAATCAATTTATGTTAAATATAAATTTTACTACAGCACTCAATAATAATGGGCCAAGAAGCAATTTTCATTGCTTTCACAGATTCTTATTAAACGTAATGTAAGTGTAACCAATATTCGTTTAGAACGGAGATTGGATGAGAGTATGCAACGAGCATTACTACCGAAATGTGAGTTTCGTAAACCTTTCAATCTTAACAGAATTGTTTCATTACTATTTCATTTAAATGTCAGTGTTTAATGTTGCGGTTTTCCTGTTACTAGTGTTGCAAATATTTGTTCAAAATATTTGAACATTGGACAAACAAAACGAAGGTCAATAAAGGCGAAATAGTCGATCTGTTATCGTTGGAGAGCAGTGGTTAAGTCTCGGTAAAGCCTTCATTATAGATTAATGTTAGCCTTGACACTTAACCTTAAGTTGTATGGTTCAAGTCCCCAGAATATCAAAAAGATCACAATAAATTTGTACGAAACAAAATACATAACATCAGATTTAGTTAAAAAAGAAAGGAAGAAAGAAATGCTTTATTCCAACAGTTACTACAGATAACACGTATGGGTATAGTAATAAAAAACATTAACGCCCCAACTCAGAGTCACTGACGATTACTTTAATCGCTCCCTGGTACAGAATTTGTATGGTAATTTACTAAGGAGCGATTAAAGTAACCGTTAGTGACTCTGAGTTGGGGCGTAAGATTTACAATTTCATATAATTCATATACATCCATCATTAAATCACTAAACATTGTCCTTTCAGCTCTTTACAGTTCAGTAGATTCAATGGTAATCATGAATGAGAAAGTAATAAATTAACAAAGAGACAGATTTGCGAATGACGTATGTTCAGACGAATGTTAAATTTTTCATCGCATATGAACCCCTGACAAGGTAATGTTCATTTGGCTTCGCAAATAAATTGCAACAGTGATTAGAGAAGCAAGATAGTGGCCACAGACGGACAGTAATTCTTACTGCATTACCGAGGATTCACTGGCCTGATAACTGACCCCTTAGCTAATTGCGAAGCCGCGTGGGAGCTGCCTTTATTTTTAACTTTATCAATCATTTGTAACCGGTCAGCTTAGGTATTTTTAACCGACTTCAAAAAGGAGGAGGTTCCCAATTCAACATTTTTTTATGTGTGTTTAACCCATAACTTTTTACTATATGTACCACTTTTTTTAATCAAAAGTTGGTGCTGTTTATGTGATCCCATTCAAAGGCAAGATCTGTAGCTCGAGCACGAATATTTGCGAGAAAGTATTCGTATAGTTAACGTAAGCAATTTGTATGGCATTTTTTCAAAAGCGCCCCTATCGTACGTAAATGGTACTAAAATGCCATACAAATTTGACAAATTGCTTACGTTAACCATACGAATACTTTCTCGCAAATATTCGTGCTCAAGCTACTGAGTAGTAGTTTTTGAGTTATCCTTATTAATGCGTGTTTAATTGACTTCAACTACGTTGATGATGTTCTTATTTTATTACTTGTTCGACGAGTGTTTCTTTGAAGCCGGTTATATTTTTGTTAAAAGTTGTATGGATATGAGACAACTGATAGTAAGTCAAGTCCATCAATATTCGAAGAAAAAGAGGCGCACTGAGTTTCCGTATGTTGCAAGAGGTATGTTGACAGAAAATAGGGTACCATGAGTAACAGGAATTTGTGGTTTCAACTCCGTAGGATGAGAGGAAGTAGTTCTTATTCAACTTGCAAGGTTTGACCCATACGTACAAACTAACGAACAAAGCAAGTATAATCTGAATTTTACCCAGAAAAAAATAACTGACTTCAAAATAACTCAAAAACTACTCGTCAGATCTAGCTCTTTAAGTGGGACCACATGACAAACACAAACTTTCGATTAAAAAAGAATCATCAAAATAAGTTAACCCAGTCGAAAGTTCTGAGGTAACAAACATAAAAAAATAGAGTCGAATTGAATACCTCCTTTTTTGAAGTCGGTTAAAATTAACCCTTGGTGCTAAATAGGCTTCAAACTTTAATTGAATTACGCTCAAATCTGCTATAAGCAAAACCGGGCAAAACTAATCCCATCAGATCTTACCATAATAAAGCCACCAAGTTTGCTCTTGCATCTTCAAAGATATGCTAATGAATTTTAATGTTGTTACAGAACTTTTTAATGGGGATCCATTCTCATACATAATTCAAGAGCTTGTAACTCCCACCACCGTTATTTATAGAGCATTAAATAATCGCAGTAGGTAAATACATTTTAAACAACTTACGACCGGCTTATTAATAATGCTGTCGTAGCTCCGAAAGTTATATTAAAAGGTCATTAGAATAAATTAATATTGTATCATTCATTGGCCTGGTCGGAGGTTTATAGGCAACAAAACGCATATTGTATGGTTCGTGTATTTAACCACTTACCTGACAAATATTGCAAATTTACAACCAAAACTTAAAAAAAAGAATAACTCAATATTATTATGTTGCTAAACAAACAATATCAAATACAAAAGCAGTGATAGCCTAGCGGTAAGAACGTTGGACTCCCGAACGGAGGGGCCCGAGTTCAAACCCTGGCACGCACCTCTGATTGTCAAATATTATGTGCGTATTACAAGTTAATTATCACTTGCTTCGGTGAAGGAAAACATCGTGAGGAAACCTGCCGGACAGTTCTCCATAAAGTTCTCAAAGTGTGTGAAGTCTACCAATCCGCACTTGACCAGCGTGGTAGACTATGGCCTATACCCCTCACATTGTGAGAGGAGACCCCGAGCCTAGCAGTGGGACAATAATTATGGGTTGTTGCAAACAAACAATATTATGACTCAAAAGAATATTTTAGCGATAAGTTTTTATAAGAGATGTGGGGAATATGGGGATGCTCGTGCGTATTCAGTTATTGGGTAAGTGCCTTGAGTGCCCTGCCTACACCGGGAGTTACTGCCGCCACCAATAATAGTCCAAACACGTTAGATAAAATTTATTTCCCAAAAAACCTACGGCCCCGAGCAACACGCCTACTCGTGCCAGTTAGCGCGCAGTAACTAACTGGCCCCTCGCATACGTCACGCTTGCATACAAACCGCTTATACAGCCATTCATACTGATTACACATAATGTCCCTACAGAGATTTCGCTGAATTTTATAATTTTATTATATTTATGGACATGCAGATTTTAGTCAAATTATGTTATCATTATTTTAGCTAAAATTATTTAGACAACTAGATATTTGTAATATTATAATTATAAATTTAAAAAATATTATTTTCTGCAATTTATTTTGACATTTGTACGCTGGTTCCACCGGCAGTGTGCTGGAATGTAATATAATACTGTTTATGACCTAATATGTAGCATAATTATTTGAACAAATAAATTCATTCATTCATTCATCATTCATCATTCATTCATTCATTCATTCATTCATTCATTCATTCATTCATAGGGAGATGTAGATTTAACAATGAGCAGATTACTTATCTGATGATAAGTGACTGGCAACACCAAAGGCATCACCGACGCGTTGCCGAGAAAAAGCTGATGACCTGCTTATACTGGTTGCCGGGCTTACTCGAGCTGCAGGCTTTTTAATACAACCACATAAAATATTCTTCAATGCAAGCGAAACAAAGAAATTGCTATTAATAATGGAAATGTTTGAGAAGCGACAAATTGAATGGGTGCTACAGAACCCAGAAGCAGATACTTTCAACTGGAGGGATTATTCCTTATATCCTGAATCGCTGTCGCAGTAGAGTCCATTATAAATAATGTAAAGGGATCCTAGCTTGGAAATGTGAATGTATGAGCGTTTTATAATAACTATTTAAACCTCAATTATTTTTTGTTGAAACTTTACTTCACAATAATTACGAGTTATTACGTTTGGATCTCCTAGAGACTACATGTGTATTATCTAATCTCTTCGAACGAAACACTGAAGCATAATTATGATAGAACTTCACTTACAGGTAAGTACGTTTAATCATTAATTCTAATAATACCCTAGTACATACAAATATAGCTTTCTGCATTTCTTCTACTAACCTTAAACTATACCAAATCTCAGAGTCCTGCATACAATCATACATGCATTTACTTGGAAAAAGTTCAAAGTACGTCTTGAGTAAGAGGTTAACAGCAATACCTAGCTATCGATTTCCAGCCTGTTCCAGTAAATCCCAGTACGCTTCAGTAACCAGAAGCAACGAGCAGTTGCTAACCCGCACTCAATTGTCGTTCATTAATACGTTTCTGTTTAATCCTGTTCGCTTTGTTCCGTTCCAATCTCGCCTGTCTTTGTCGTCCTACGCTACTGGCACATTTCACATGGAAAATTTCTGTTTGATAACGAATGACTTGTTCTATCTCCGGCGATTAGCGAGTGCCAAGTTCGATTAACAGATAAAAATTGAGAATATGTGCAATTCACACGGGGTAGAAGTGAAACCTTCAAAAATTTGGTTTCAAGATAATGAGACGAATGTAAAATTTCGGGAATATGATAATTGTAGGTTTCAGTAATGATCATAGTGATGCAAAGTTAGAAAATAAAAATAAAATAGTGGAAACTAATGCCATCTCTTAACATAATATGAAGAGTAAAATGAGCAGCTAGCGCCATCAATCCAGCATTCCTCGCGCCATCTTTAAATACAACTTAGCAATTTTTAAAGTAACACAAAGAAAACCACGAAAATAAGAAACACTGTATGATGCTTCCTATCTCATTTTCTCCCACGTTTAATCTTATGAATTTATGTGTCTGTCTCTCTTTACTGTCGCTTTTTCGTTTCATCGACTTTCAAATCACAACGATGCTAAAGAAGTTTTCATTTCAATAATGGATTAAAGTGGACTTAAGTGGACATCTCCGCTCCGCACTGGAGCAACGTAGTGGAGTATGCTCTAGGCCTCAAGGACAGTGGCCGTTAATGGGTTAAAGTCTGCCGAAGTAGACATAAAAGTGGAAAAAGATCCTTAATCGATTTTATAATGGATTTTTGTGGACATTGTGAATATATGGACGAGTTTTTATTTAGAAAGCCAATTCTTCTACTGCTTCCTTTGCTGGTAAGGTTAATACATAGTTGACGGTGACCACTTACCATTAGAATGCCAACATAATATAACCCTATAAACATCTCCAATCTAGTAATAACCCTTATATACGTTTCAAGCACTTTAATCTGTCAGTAAACATTATTTTTACATCATGTGTAAGCTTAGCTCTTGCCTCTGAGAATGGAAGAAGAAGTGAATTTTATTTTTTTAGAAGCTTCCACGCTCTTGAATAATAATTGGTATTTTAACCTAACGCGTCAAACAAAGTACTTATAGATCAATAGATCATAGATCTTTCTCCATAATGATTACCTTTTACTCCAGTTGATACTAACTCGGTCAAGGAAGGCCTTTAAGTGCTGGGCTTGGTAGGCAGTCATTTAGCGACAGATAAAATTTTATTTCAGTTAAATTTCAGTACTGTAGTTTAATTGATGACCTTTCATGCCAACCGTACTACAGATAATCCTTGTATGTGTGAGTGACTTTATTGATATCGCCCTTCTCTGTCGGTACAACAAGGCGTCAATCTTCACGTAATAAAGTTTTAATCAGACGACGTAATTTCTTAATATTAAAGGACCGTCTACTGAGCTCGACTCCACACAATTTGTTTGTAAATCTGACCGCTGCAGATATACTGTTCCATTTTCTTTTCACTTCTTATTTTCCATTCCTCCTTCTCTACAAATTACTTTCTTGCATTTTTAAGATAGCGAAAAATACTGAAATACTGGATAAAATATATCTTAATAAATAAAGGACGTGAAATTGCATAGATCAATGTTTGTTGTCAGTTTTTGGATGTTGGTAATCTCGCATCGGGTTTCGCGTCGTATCGTGAACCACTTATTGTCTAATACGTAAATTGACTAACACTAATAAATAAAAATAAACGTATGCGATGTCCCTTAGCCTCAAACTGTATTGGTTTGGACCGCAGCCTTTGGGTGTTTTTTTTTTATGGATTTATATGATGGAAACTATCGTTTCAAGTCAAAGCTATGTATTTATTAACTACATGCAAAACCCCAATAGTGTACAAGTCAATTTCAAAATCTTCCACATAAACCTTCTATATTATAGGGACTGTAAAACCTACGTTACGAATCCAGTTTTTGAAAATCAAGGGACACATCCGACTATTCCGGAATCATGCACCGTCAGTGATGATTTCAGTCCAGTTACACAGGGGATTGCCGTTTGAACGTCGCTTCACAGAGTCGTACCCACCCAATTTTTTAAAAATCTAGATTTGAATCAAAATTTAATTTCCACTTGTTACGATTATGATATCATATTAAGATGCTTGATCTTGTTCTGTAAATCTCTGATGTGAGATTTTTAGGACAAGATGTTCTCAAAATGTTACAATGTTCTCAAAAGTGTGTAAAGTATGAAAATATAATATGGACTTATTACACTTAATCGAAAATTATAATTATAGTAAATAAATAAATAAATAAATAACGCTTCACACTCATATAGTGTATAGACTTTGGACTTTTCTGTTGTTTAAAAATCAGCCTGGTAGTTATGACATATTTGAGGTAGAAACCTATCATGACCAACACCTATTTGTTCGTCAATATCTTAACAATCTGTTCGATATTATATGTAATATCAGGCATTTCTAATACGATACTATTGAGTCTATTTACATGAGATGTGTTATTATAACTTGCGAACTAAGTTTGTGGCCTCAGTGGCGGCGTATGCGGAAAGCACAGGGCACTTGCAATGTTGCAATATCGTTCCATTCATCTGTTAAAAAAATTGACAGGCGGTAACTATTGACAATACGTATGTTGCTACGTGAATCGTATACTTAATCATGCAATCTCGTTAACACATCTTCAGTAATGTGCTCACCCTTTGGAAGGTACATAAGCAAGAGGTCTTGTTAGTTTGGGCCAATGCGTACTCACGAAAACCTGTTGGTTAACGGTGAAAGGTTTCTTTTTATAGGCATCCCTGAAACCATAACCTAATAATCTTTCTACTTAATACTATTTTGTTCCCCGCTAACCGCTCATCCACATCGCTGTCCGCTTCCACTCAGACCTCAGTTTAACTTGATAATTCGGTTAATCAAACAATTTCCATTGGGTCTTTTGATCCTTAACTTATTATAAATTGACCTTCGAAGGACAACTTATAATTGAATAATTCGAAGTTCAATTTAATTTCAAGTTTCTGAATTAGGAAGTTATAGACCTACCGAAACTATTGATATTTTAATGATTACTGAGAATCATTCGTAACTACGAGTATATGATTTTATATGGGTGTGGGTTTATGTTCTTTCTTTTTTTGTTGTAGTATTTTGAATTATATTATTGTATAAGAAGACTTAACAAAAAATGCCTTATACAAATAATAAGAAAAATCTGCGGCACACAACGCTCTATGTGCATTTTAAGAGTCGCGGCTGTAATACACACACAATAGACATCAGACACAACGAATATCTTAAAATATCTAAATTTTAATCAGTTTGCATCAACGGAGAATCGAACCTAGGTAACTCCACTTTCACAATTTTATTGAGTTACAATTTTAACACATACATAATGGTAGACAAAAATAATCAACCTTTGTGTTAAGTTGTTTAAGCAGATTAATTTTGCTCAGCACAAAATATTCTACATAAGTATTAGCGAAATAAAATCCATAGAAAACAAAAAGCATAGATTTGCTTTTACGGTTAGAATAACCGCCGAGCTTGAACACAAAAGTTTCGAAAATTCGCAGTATAATAATATAATTTAGTAATGACGAGATGTTTATGAAAATAATATACCTTAACAATCTATATTAGAAATAATGAGACACGTTTTGTTAAAGATGTAGGCCTCAAAAAAAGGGTAGGTTAAAGTAAAGAAATTATATTATTTAATTTCTGTCTCATACTGTCCTTTTCCCGTTCTATTGCAGAAACACACAACAACAAGTAGGTAGGTACATTACAACCATCCGAAACTCAAGAACAAACATATGTAGGTATAGGTATTTAAAATATCTGCCGCGGTCGGAGAATGAACCCGGTAAAACCAGCTCGGCAACCAAGGCCACGACCATTAGGGCTTGTTGGTCATTTATTATATACTAGCTGACCCGGCGAACTTCGTATCACCTAACAAACATTTTTTTTTCTAAAATAAAAGTAGCTAAGTTAGTTACTCCTTGTTGCATCAGCTATCTGCCAGTGAAAGTCCCGTCAAAATCGGTCCAGCCGTTTCAGAGATTAGCCGGAACAAACAGACAGACAGACAGACAGACAGACAGACAAACAGAAAGACAGACAGACAAAAATTGTAAAAAATGTTGTTTTGGTATATGTACCGCGTACCAATTTCATTTATTTGTATAGACTGTAGAATAAATAAATATTACACACTCATAGCCCAACATTAGTACTCCGTGTCTTGGATGCCATGGATAACACACAAACATAAGAACACAAGAACACACACCCAGACCGAGAACAGAAATTCAAACTCATCATTCAAATTTTTGCTTTGCTGGTACTTGAACCCAGGAAACTGAACGGCGGCGATCCAGCATGTTAACCATTACGGCACGCAAATCGTCCCAGATTACACAGATACAGATTGTCGAGTATACAAGTAATACGAATACTCCGTAATAATATAAAACCAGACTTTACCTCTTCCCACAAAAGAACAGCCCTCAGATTATGCTACAATAGCCGCGAGATGAGGAATAGACGCCCACGTGCGCTCAAAATAGAACCTCACCCTCTCTCGCTTACAGGGTGGAACCTACGCAGAATGCATGTTTATCGATTTGTTTAGCAGAGAAGCGCTTGTCTGTATACTTACAAAAGTAAAAGAAAAAGTATTACCAAAAACAAAAAATAACCGACTTCAAAATAACTCAAAAACTACTTGTCAGCTCTATAAGTGATTTAAAAAAAATCATCAAAATCGGTTCACCCAGTCGAAAGTTCTGAGGTAACAAACATAAAAAATGCAGTCGAATTGAATACCTCCTCCTTTTTTGAAGTCGGTTAAAAAGAGCTATTGCTCTTTTGTCAAATTGTAAATGAACTATTAATTTCAGTAGTCGATTATGCTTACAAGGATGATTTATTATCAAAATGATTGACATACGCTATTCCTAGCAATGGAGAACTTTAAATGTCATTATTTGATAAGCCATTTCAAAACCCATTTGGTCCTAACGTTCCAATATCCTTTTTAATCTTTCAACAGTCCGCAGGTCTTAAAAATCTTACAATGGGCTCGATAATGATAAGTAATTATGAAGTCGGCATTTTAAGTCTACTTGTGTGTCTAACGCCCCAACTCAGAGTCACTAACGGTTACTTTAATCGCTCCTTAGTAAAGAATCACCATACAAATTTTGTACTAAGGGGAGATTTAAGTAACCTTTAGTGACTCTGAGTTGGGGCGTTAAGTGGTCATCTATAATTAAGAACAATGCAAATTCTAGCGTTAAATTTCTCATTGCATAATGTCAAAAGGAAACAGAAAAAATACCGACTAAAAAATCTTTGCTGGAATGTTAGATCTAAAAGTACGCGTTGAATTTTTGGGTTGAATCTTTGCTAGCTGGCTCGTTATTTAGCTGTAATTAACCATAAAGAACGGCCACTTTGTTATTTAGATGTGAGGTAGCTTTTGCGATGCAATTATGCTAAAAAGTTGGAAATGAGGAACGAATCGCCCACGCGAGTCCGGAATAACTCACCCCTCGGAATTGCGCATAACGTCTTGAAGAGAATAGGAAGATGTTTTTATTGTTTTGTACGTTTCATTGTTCTGGGGTTAAAAAGGGTTGCACTTAAGTGATGTGTTAGCTGAATTTCCGAGGAGTTTTTACAGCTTCCACGAAACATAAAATACGTAATAATTCGGGTTCTTATTTATATATTGCTCGTTTCTAATTTACTGATGAAGAAGTAGTAGATATGATATATTATGTGTGTACAATACATCAGTCGAATATTTAGAACTATTAGAACGTAATTTTTATATTGTACCACCATATAGGAAAGGTGCTTTATCACGAAGGAAAAGAAATGGCGAAAGAAACATCGCAGCACATATTTTATAGTAGGTAATATGTACTAGTTAAAGTACTATTAGAGAACAATCTTGTAACTGACGCGGGACTGGATGCGGTACAATTATTTATCCTTATCATTATCGCAATACCAAAGTTGGTGTTTAAAATCAGGATATTATAAATAATGTCTTCATTAACTTTAACCTTTCTAAAATGTATCCAAAGCTTATTTAGATTTTAAAAAGTGCTTATTCAGCACACACAGACAGAATTCCCAGCTCAATAGTCTTCCTAAGTAGTCTAGGGGGTGGCGATGGCTTAAAATAGAACCTCAAACCATCGCTCCTAGGGATGTGCTGTGTTGCAAATATCGATGTTTTTAATTTTGTTTGTTATGTGTAGGCAAATAAAATGTAGGTATCACATTTACACTATTCATAAACTACCTATTCAGAAGGAAATAAAAACTAGGTGCTTTTATGCAAATATTCAAAGCAAAACTTGTATATACATATGTATATGCCATAGAAAATATGAGTGAAGACCTGAATTATACTTTAATATTGTAATTACGTAGCGAATATATTTTAAATATCAAAAATGAATGTTACCAAAAATTTTTTGTATACAAATTTATCTGATCAACGTTACGCAAATAATAGAAAAATTATAATGCAAATTATAGGCCTTGATTTTAAAATAAGCTATATACCGATTTAACTATAAAACTGCGATAGTATTAATTAATTAAATTCTATTATTGGTTAATATTTAATTGTAATCGTTGGTTTTGCGAAATTTTCTATACGTTAATAACCATTAAACTGTAATCTTTGTTTTGCAACATTTTATCTTTCTATTGTATCTTGCACAGAGTTAGCACATTAGACTATGGCTATTAAAATGTATAGTTTATTATGAGGGTATAAAGACAAGTATAGTTTATGGCTTGATATTGAATGATAATCATAACATACTTAAATAATATAAGCCTCTCGTAATATACAAACTTTTGACTTATAAAATTTGTTGAAGGTCTTTAAACGCATAGAGACCTAGCATGCAGCTAGAAAAGCAAACGATTGTTAGTAAAGAGCAGATAGAATAGCTGTTTCAGTGCCGGCGTTAGGGCAGGGCGCGGTTGGGCGACCGCCCAGGGCGTCAGATTTGAAGGGGCGCCCTGAGTAGTCATAACGGAACCCTTATAGTTTTGTCATGCCGTCTGTCCGCAGCATAGTGTCGAGACACTTAGCGCTGGAAAGCTGTATCTTGACATGGATTTACATTGTATTTATTATTTTCGTATGGGTTCATTTCGTATGGTTTAATGGCAGATAAGGGGTGCCGTAGAAATCTCGCCCAGGGCGCTGGTAGTGCTAAAACTGGTACTGGCTGTTACTATCCTAATCATATAAATTATTTAGTGCAGGAATAGATTAGATGTACCAATATTCGACTAAGGATTAAAGCTGTTTATTGTATTTCAGAGATATTATTGTATAGTTTTCAGTAGATTTTAAACCTGCTCAAAATATTAAAACAGTATTAATTGGTTATTTTGAAATCTTGATATTTATAACTTTTAATCCTTACCGACTAATCGATCAACGCGCAGCCTTAGTAACGCACTAAAACGTAGTTTTAAAAAGTATTTGACCTGTTGATTAAAAGTAAATGCTAAGAGTTTCATGAAGCAAGCGTGTTATTGTGACAAAGTTATTTTTAATAATTGATATATTCATCATTGTTGTCTTAGTTGTAGATGGAACTTTAAGAAACTTATCAAACATTTGATAACTATTGTAAAGAAAAAAAACTATGTTTTATCGATATTTCATGGGCACGTCACTAAAGGTCATAGCGGAGCAAGGTTGAGATGTAAATCCATTCGGGATGTTCAGTTTAGCCAGCCCGGAATGTCACCTTACCTCGATGTTTTTGTTTTGTTCTGTGTTTTGTGCTCTGCTCTTGACTATCTAATTAAAGAATTTCTGGTCGAGTTGGTTTAACTGAAACAATTCAATGTATTGATTGCTCAATGCATGGCACGTGTCTCTCCTCATAACTGAGAAGACTAAAATAAAATAAGTAAGATCTCGAATCCCAAGTCTCCATCAGTCCTCTAAGCGTTTCCCTTACTACATCTTTTGATTGTTTATTTTTTTAATTATATTTTTTATAACTAAATTAAACATTGTTGAAATTATTATTTTTCATATTAGATATTTAGTTACATCTAACGTACTCATTATATTATAAAACGTAAGTATTCTTTCTTTTTAAATGTTTATGCACTTCTTTAAAGTTCGCTGTACTCATGTGTTAATTACAATTAAATTAAAATTCAAATCGCATTCTATTTCATTATAAGCCACACTGGGCTTGAACCAGACTTAAGTTGCATGAAAATGACAAAGAAAACGGGACGTGGCATTCGATTCCTTATTAATTTCTGATGATAAAACCGTTCGAATTAAAATCCTAGCTGATCCTGTTGCGGAGGTATGTATACTTTTCACTTTTTATGTAGTCTATCTCGGATGCTGAATAGAAAATTACTATATATATCACTATATACATACACAAATATATACATACATATTTAACAATATATACAAATATATATATACATATATATATATGGATATTCTATATGTGCACTATATATAATATATAGATATTGTTTCCACACCATCTATGATATAAATATCACGGCGCGTTTTTTTTAAGTGGTCTCCCCTGTAGGCCTAATCCACTGCATATGCATAAGCTAAAATTCTCATTTAGTTGAAGTAATAAATAACCGTTTATAAGTGCTGGGAAGAAAACGTAACCACTGCTTTAAATAATCGCTCCACAAAAGATGGATCATCGATTGCGTTTATTTTAAATCTTTCCCAATATATTGAAAATTCTCGGTGGACAGATTCCCCAGCTTGCTCAGACCATAAGCCCAAACCATCATTATTTAAGTACAGAAGGCCATCCTTCAAATAATCCAAAAGAACATGGATTTTTAAAGTTTTAGTAAAGGTCTTTTTGAATTACCGTTTTTATCGTACTCACAAAGTGTAAGCCTACAAGAAACACAGATACTTAAGGGAAACATAGAGTTGGCTATTGCCAACTCTCTAGATTTCAAATCCTTCAAAAATATGTTTTTTTTTATCATGTTACAAAGTTTTTCTGTTATTAAGAACTCTGAACGTGGACGGCCTTTAAAAACTATTTTTTTTCCACAAATTGCGCAAACTTTAACTCTATTCTCTTCATGATCACAAATGTGATCCAAATGTGATAGATTATTCATTCTCGGTGTATACTTTTATGTTGCCGCAATTAAAGTAAATTTTAATAAATCCAAGAAGAATAATTTCAATTCAATTAAAAAAAAACCTTTTATATATAAATAAAACTGGTAATTTTTACTTGTGAAGAACCAAAAATTAGTCGTACGCCATCTAGTGATTGTTACCGTAATTGAAAATTCAAAAAGGTAAATGAGTGTAAGTTAATTAGTAAAAACTCGTAGATCAGTAAAGACGCACCGTGATATTTATCTCATTGATGCACAGACATAAAAAAAGAACAGACGTAACCTTGTCTAATCGAGAGTGAAGCTGACAGCTGACAGCTCGCTTACCATGTGTGCGTAATTTTGTAATTTTTGATTGGCGATGGTGTCAAATTCGTAGCCGTATGGTGTCAATGTGTGGGTGTGTGTACTTGTACGAATACAGAGTTGGTATTCCTATGGGTGCTTCACTGAATTTGTTCTTGGGATTATGTCCGTCTTTTTTTTAGGTCCGTGCATTGATGGTATGAAAACAATATCGAAATTATTATATATAGTACATGGGTTTATGAATATTAAATATATATACAGTATAGGTATTATATATATATATATTTGTGTGTGTATGTAAGTATGTATGTATGGGTATATAGTGATATATATAGTAATTTTCTAATCAGCATCCGAGATAGACTACATAAAAAGTGAAAAGTATACATACCTCCGCAACAGGATCAGCTAGGATTTTAATTCGAACGGTTTTATCATCAGAAATTAATAAGGAATCGAATGCCACGTCCCGTTTTCTTTGTCATTTTCATGCAACTTAAGTCTGGTTCAAGCCCAGTGTGAAGCCGTGTTGTTTTGTAAGTTTGCGTATATGTAATTTTATGACTCTATAAATAAATAAATACATAGGGCATAATGAGAGTCCGCCAATATCAACTACCAATCGCTTAAATATATTTATTCATTAACCCTGTGACATCACTTCGACCATCACGGCGTGCTTGGTTATACGCTGCATTGCTAAAGGGAAGAGTGAAGGGGTTAGGCCAAAAGTGTCTATCGCCCCAACTCACAGTCACTAACGGTTATTTAAATCCCTCCTTAGTACAGAATTTGTATGGTGATTCTTTGCTACGGAGCGATTAAAGTAACCGTTAGTGACTGAGTTGGGGCGTTTAACCCTTATTTGTGTCTTCCGAAGCCCTCTAAGCTTAATTTTTAAATAAATGTTAGATACGATATTCATAAATGTGTTATCCCGTCATGAGCATGCAATTAGGTAAAAATTTGTAAAGACACATGAATTAAGTGACTTCCCCTTAAATAGAGACAATAATAAAAGTGTTAATGGACATATTCTTATGTAAATTTTGTGTATTAGTTTAAGTTAAATGAATATTACTTATTAGTGTTGCAGGCTAGATCGTAATATAAGTGGGGACAAATACGTGTCCTACAAAGGGGAAAAAAAAGGTAAAAATTTAAAAAACGTTATGCTCATACTAAAAAAAATTACGTACGATGATAAAAATTTAAAATAATATAGTAGTTATATCTAGTAATAAGTAATATTATTTCTTATGTGGTTATTTATTAAAACACTATCTGGAAAAAAAATTCAATTCTGCATCTGAAGGCTTGGCTTAGATCGATTAATATTTCGTTCGTGGAGTGGGTAAAGCTATAAGCTATAAATAATCAGATTTCCTGTATAAAAACAATAATGTATTCCGTCTTGAAGCCGCGTTTCAATATCCAGCTCATTCAATATGTATCGAATTTGTTCGCCTCGCTTGCTTTTTATTAAAAAGCTTTCAGTTCCAGGCGATGGCCCACTTTGCGCAGCCTTTATGCAATTTTATAAGTTTAAATACCGAGAAAAAAATACGTACAGCTTTAAAAAGGTTTCTAGAAAGGAAATGAAGCCATTTTTCTGATTTGAATGTTTGTTATATAAGAATCTGTATATATTATATAAAAATGAATCCATATTTCCCTTGGTCATGGCGTGGCGTCACGCGTCAACGGCTGGACCGATTTCGCTAATTCTTTTTTGTCAGTAGAAGGTTCTTATGAAAGAAAAAAGTAAGAAAGTTGCGCAGAAAGTTAGAAAATTTAAGAAAACTTAAAGACTATATTAACTTTTCTAACGTAATTTTACTATTTTATGTCATGGCATCATGCGTGAACGGCTGGACCGATTTTGCTAATTCTTATTTTGTCATATTTGTTATTGTCAGAAGAAGGGTCTTATATAAGAAAACATAAGAAAGTTGCGAAGAAAAAAAAAACTTAAGAAAACTTAAAGACCATAATTTTACTTCTTTAATGTTACCTTACAACATATTTTTTCTATTTTATAACTGTCAGTCGTTTGACAGTTGGCGCAGTTGGCATAGACAGAATATGAGAGGGAGAGGGAGAGGGAGAGGGGAGGGAGAGGAAGAGGGAGAAGAAAAGGGAATTTAATGATCTCTGATTTGTTAAGCCTGCCAAAAACTTTGGTTAAAAGTAACACTACATTCATTGATTATTAGGCGATACGAAGTTCGCGGGGTCAGCTAGTTATAAATGTGATATTCACATATGCGAGAGTATGTAAGACTTTAATTTAAAAAATTATTTAAGGTATACTTTGGAATACTAATAACCAGGAGAAATTTTTGTATAAAACAAAACAATAATAAACAGAACTTTTAACCTACATTTTTCTAATAGCTATTAATTATTATTAAGCTAAAATCCAGGCATTCATCAACCTTAAGAGGTCTACCGCTGGACATAGGCCACCCCTAACTCGGTCCTTTATTATAATTATTAAAATGTACTCTGTACACAAATTATGCCCAACAATTTAATCGGTAGTCATCTCAATAATCAGAACCTTCAGCACTGAATGACGCATATCATCTGACGTCAGAGGGTATGGCGCGTGACGTCACGCGCCCCCAAAGGAAGCCTACTGCGTAGAAGCGAAATTGTAAGGTCACCCCATTACGAACGATAATGGGTTCTAGAGCTCAGGGAATAGGTTTCGCTCTCGCATGACAGCCTCAGATTTATTCGGCTCGGTTGGTCCTACGGCGCAGTTGGTGAAAATGTTTTTCAATTAAATGGCGTAATAACATGTGCTTTACTTAAGCCGGGAATGTAATAGGCTTTGGATTTCGTACCTCAAATTTAGAATCACTTTTTGTATGGCTGTCTGTCAAGTCAATTATATCAGATGAGTTATGGTGACGGATTGAAATGAATGGTGCTGACGCCCCAACTCAGAGTTACTAACGGTTACTTAAATCGCTCCTTAATAAAGAATTTGTATGGTGATTTTTTACTAAGGAGTGATTTAAGTAACAGTTGGTGACTCTGATATGAGAGGTGAATATTTCAACTAAAGTCTGCACAGGTTCTAATATTTATTTTCTCGGTTGGGGATATTTATGGTTGATATAATTATATGATTGGTATAAAAATTCGAGAAATTGTTTCCAATTAATCGAAGATCGAAAATACGTAATTTGTACCATTCGTACAAAACCGACGTTAACAGCACAGCTATTCTATCTCTGATTAAATAAAAATACTAGCGCTCAGCCCGCGACTTCGCCCACTCTTTCCGGGATAATAAACACCCTGTATCCTATTCCAGATCATCGTCTATCTGTGTGCTAAATTTCATAAAAATCAGTTCAGTAGTTTTTCCGTGAAAGAGTAGCAAAATCCGCACAAACTTTCACATTTATACTATTAGTAGGATAGGATTAGTACGATTAGTAGGATTTATAATCGAACGAAACACCTCACATAATTATGATAGAACTTCACTTACAGGTAAGTTCGTTTAATCATTAAATATATCGATAGAGCGTTCTTCAAGCTCTACTCAAATATCTGGCTACTGTACTGTACGTCATAAAATATAGTTCTACGGCGCTACGCGGCGCGGGCGACTAGCGGCATGCAAAGCTTTTGGTTGAGTTTTAAGTGGCACTTCAAACTCTTAACTTCACTTTATAATTTCCTTGAAGTTTTTAATGCTTTTTTAAAGTTTCCGTTTTACGTCAGTATTTTATTAATGCTTATAAAATATTGCCTATAATTTCCATATATTATTTGTTATTCTTGATCAGCCTACTAAGGGTTGGGAGTTCCATTTTCGGTCGTGACCTTTTTACATAAAGTACTTGTCTTACCAGTTATCTTTTATTTACCAACCACCCGCGATAAAGAATCCTACGAAAATATACATTCAGCAAAAGGCCGTGTGAATTGAACATTCAGATCAGACGGAGGAAAACTATTTCGTGTTATCTCTCCTTCTCTCTCTGACTTCTTTAGATCAAGAGATATGCTTTTCTTTGAACTATACTGTTTGTGCACTCAAAGGATCAAAGGATCTTAATCGGTCAGCTTTGCATGCAGGTCGTGCATTGAATGCGTGGGTTTGTTTTCAGGAAAAACATTGAATATGTATGCACAAGATTACATTGCAAAGATATGAAATTGGCACAAAGACAGGAGATTACTAGAATATTATTCAGATGTAATATCGGATGTAAAGGCCTTCATCCATCCATTAATCTCCAACCCTGTTCTGGACCAGTGTTAGTTGAAACTAAAACACCAGTCTTTACATGAATTATTACGGTTTTAATAAATAAACGAGTTTCATTCAAAATATAATACTTTCCGCAAATCGTTGTAACATAAAATAGCCATAAAGGAATAAAATGGCCTAGATTTCAATTAAATTTTTCCAATTATCTTTACACCACAATTCGCGACATTTTACGGTTAATGAAAAGAATACAAAAAGGGTTTTCAATGTTGAATAGCGATTATTTTCAGACCCTACCACAGTTAAATAAAAAATGCAAAGTCAGTTAACACGAAAAGTTCTTAACAATGATGTAAAACCTTTACAAAACAACGACAGGCATGCAGTCAATACAAAAAGTATTTTTAGATTTTCATCTTCGAACGCCCACTAATAAGCCGTGTTCATAATAGCAGTGTTTACATACAGAAAAACCCGAGCAACAGTCCCAGTCACTCATTCACCCTCCATTCAGTTTAGCGTAGGCGTGTAGCCCCCTCGCGTGTTACCTCTCGCTCACACCCGTCACTAATGGCATACGGCTGCCTCCCTCCCTCCGCCCACGCTCTCATTCACGCCCACGCCTGTCCTCATTCAACTAGCTCTGTCGATAGGGATGTGCGCGTAATGCTCGATAAATTATTTTCACGTTATTGCCTTTTTTTCCCGGATTAAGGTTTAAGATTTAGGTGTATTTAAACTTGATCTTCTTTGTTTCCGGGCGAAGGGTTGGATGTTTTTAAGGGGAAAATTTGTTCCGTTTTTAGGTCTGTTCTATTGGCCTGGTTACATGTTTACTTCCAGTTTATAATCAAAATCAAACTTTGTTAAATGTTTTGTTTTGATTCCGTAGCAAAGTGGTAAATTAAGTTAATATTGTATATTTTTTCAGTGATATTATTTTTGGTGGGCAGCGAATCGTTATCACCATTTACCTCGGCCCAGCTGTTGTTTTAGCCTTTTAGTTTTGTTAGTTAATTTACATTAAAAAAAGGTTTTGATCAAGACTAACATTTTTCAACTATGAACAACATCATCACATCATTTTCAACATCCGTAATCTCGTTAATAGAAAACAAGTACCTAACACTTCATCCAATTTCACGACTTTTTGACAGTAACTTGAGGAAGAATAGATAGAATATTGAGAACGGTCATTCAGCTATTCATATCCCCTTCAAATATTCCATTAGATTCCAGCTCAATGTATTCTCACAATATTCCAGTTGCCAGCACAATGAAGTGATCCTAAAGCATTCTGCTCGCGCCGCGCCGCTGAAAAGAACGCGCACAATGGCCACGTTACAGAATATTTCGCGATGAATACACTGTTTCTATTGCCAGATATGTCGTAATGTTCTAGTATGACGTGTCGTGGCTTAGGTACAATCCACTATAGACCTACTAGCTATGCAGACTAAGCTCTGTAAGGCTATTCTGTTTTGTAACTCGACAGCGGAATCCGCGATGAGTGTCAAACTTCAAACGACTAAACATAGATTTTTGACACTCATCGCGGATTCCGCTGTCGAATTACAAAACAAAATAGCCCTGCTGATCGCAATCAGCGATACAGTTCTTCAATCTTAGCAATGCATAATCATTGTAGATCCCTTAGCAACATTTTTATAATGATTAATTTGACAGTCATTTTGTTTTCAAAATAATGATTGGTGGACGTATATTCGTATCAATTAGTAAATTTAATAATGACTACATTTACTATTTTAACAATCCATCAACGAATGAAACGATTAAAAGCATTAAATTTGTGATTTTCGAGAATCAACAGAAACTGTAAACGGTATAAAATAGAAGGCTTCTAAAGTGTTTTGTTTATTTTACTCTTAGAAAAATCATAAAGATGAAACGTAACAGTTCCCTAGCTAAAATAGGCTTATTAAGCGTTTATGAATAAGGTCGATAGTTTATAGAATCAGATATAGCAGCGAAAGTAAATTAACTTTCGATGCTGAGAATTATTATTAACTATCTATTAAACCTAAGAAGTTATTTTAGTTATGAGCGTATTATAATATTAATCTGTACTAAGGGCATTTAGTGTCACGCGGATTTGCTCACGCACGCGGATTTCGCCTGCATGCGTAGCACCCGCAAAGAATAATTTCATATGTGTATCTATTGTAAAGCATGATAAGCGACACATATTCTTCTGACATTGATCATTTTTGAACACGTCTATACGATTACGCAACCCGTAGAAAACTGAACTGCGTTTGATCCGCAGCGTGAAATTTTACGCATGCGGGCCAATCCCGCGTGCGTTAACAAATCCGCGGGACACTAAAAACGCCATTAGTGAAGATGAAAGAAAATGGCGAGAAAACCTGCGGAGAATTCGCCGTAATAATTCAAAAGGTTCATGAAGTCGCCTAACATTGACAGCTACGGTCAGCAATCCAACTATTAACCGCACTCAAAACTCACGATTTTAGGTATTGCTACACAATGATTTTATACTTAATGTATGTATAAAAAAGGTAGATATGTCACTAGCGCGCCGACGCCGATGAAGAGCGTAAGAACTGGCAATTGACCGTTCTGCTCGTAGTCGCTCTGTCAATACAAGACGATACGCACGCTTATGTTGTTGTCAGAAGCGCTTAACATTTGACATACAGCGTTAAAATGTGATTGGTGTAGTGAAACAAAAGATAAACGTTTGTGTGTTATAGCTCTTTTCGGAACAAATTTTTTGGTTGATTTGTAAGGGCATAACGTATCTATATTTTTTAAATATCATTGTTGCTACGAGCGATTCACAAACCAATAGTCCTACTATCAGTGTTAAATTTTTTGAAGAGGATTGCTTTGTTTTTAAGTTACATAACATGGTGAACATTGAACAGACAAAGATGAAACATGGCACAAACCACGTTCTGGATTAGAGAATAGGATACATTTTATCCAGATTGTATGCCCTTTGGTATTATCGATTCAGTGAAGTAGATATAATGTGTAATTTTTTATTTTACTTTAATAGCCTACCGCACATTCTCGTAATGCCGAGGGTTGACTGGTAGAGAATGTAATTAGGCATTAAGCCCGCCCATTGTGAGATACAATAAAGAGTAAATAAATAAATAGGCATTTTTATGCTTGTGATTTCTATTTATCAAACCACCTTCCACGAGAGAAGCCGTTAGCAGAAACTACTAAATTGCTTTAAGTACTATGATCTGTGTACATAGCTTGTTAACTCACTCGGGAACTCGTAACTCGGAATTCGGAACTTGGAACTCGGAACTCGGAACTTACTTACTGCACAACACCGCACCTTCGTCAACAATAACAAACGGGATTTAGTTTCCACGAAATTACGTTATCGATATATACGATTATTATAAAATGAAGTTCCCGGCTGCGTGTCTGTCTGTATGAACGCGATAAACTCATGATGATTCCTAAGGAAGGTTTAGGTGTAATTCATTAGATATGATAATATGTAAATTGACCGAAATCCACGCGGGTGAAGCTACGGGCGGAAGCTAGCCTCTTGATAATCTTAATATATGTATATAAATTACGTGACACGTTGTTTGTCCGCGATGGACTTCTAAACTACTTAACCGATTTTAATCAAATTTGCGCACCGTGTGCAGTTTGATCCAACTTGAAAGACAGGATAGCTTTCATCTCCCTTAAGGCACACGGAAGGTTTTAATAAAAAAAAACTTTTGACAGAACAAAGTCTGTTCGGGCAGCTAGTTGGATTATAAATCCTACTTCGTACCACTATTATAAATATAAAAGTTTGTACGGATGTTTGTTAACTTTGTTACTCTTTCACACAAACACTACTGAACCGATTTTCGTGAAATTTAGACCACAGGTAGACCGTAATCTGGAATAAGACGTGGGGTACTTATTATCCCGTAAAACGAGGGCAAAGCCGCGGGCAGAGCGCTAGTAAATATAAATATAATTAATATAAATTATAATAAATTATAGTTATAATTAATATAAATATAATTATATTATAAATATAATATAAATAAAATTTTTAATTTTTAATATAATTCATTTTTAATCTTTCTATGTAATTAATTTTGAAATATATTTCATATAATTTTAAATATTTTATTTGTATGTTATCGTTGAACTGTACTTTACTTACTGTACTGTACTTTACTTATATTTGATTCTCACCTCATTGAAAATTTTATGATCCACTTACTTAAGTCACTCGCTTTCTCTGTGCATGTGTCATGTAGTCTACATCTCTAATTACATTGGCAATTACCTTTCTTCTTGTGTAGTCCTCCTTTATGTTGTTTTGTTGAACATTGTGTTGGTGTTCAAATCCAATATATAAAATTCTCGTGTCACGGTGTTAGAACTTGAACTCCTCCGAAAGGCTCGACCGATTTTCGTGAATCTTTGCGTGCATATCGGCTAGGGTGGAGAATCGGACAACATATATTTTTCATCCCCCTAAATGTTAAGGTGGACCACTCCACCCCTAAATTTTTATTTATATTTATTTTTTTAACTTTGGACAGAACGAAGTCTGTCGGGGCAGCTAGTAAATAAATAAATAACGAGAGATCTGGTAAACATAAGTCTCAAATCTCAATATAATGATGTCGAAATATGCAAATCACAGCGAGCACATATACAGATGAGGAGTGTATAGGGAAGCTGAGTCGTTAATTGAATACCTACGTCCTTTGTACTTCCAGAGCAATTTGCATACACCCACTTGTCATCACCCCTGGGATTATATCATTAGCCCACAATAGGAATGTACAGACGATTGTATCTACATATTATATTTTAAAATTCGCTAGTTTGTAAGCAAAAAGTTCAAACTCAAAGGAAATAATAAATCGTTTTTGTTTAAACTATACATACGTTAGTATTTAATAATTAGTAAAATGTATTTTGAGAGCCAAAAGCCTGGAAAGACTAAGCTTCATCAACTGCGGTAATATGGTCATATAAAACTTATAAAAGTGTAAATACTTAATAGTATTACCTCAGCTTATCTAACTATATTCAGCATTCAGCATCTTAAGGTTGTCTGGAAGAGATCGCTGTGTAGCGATAAGACTGCCTTTTGTACTTATACTCGTATTACTTGCCTACTTTTAGATTGTTGTTGTTCTATTCTTGGTGATAAAGAGTTAAATTAAGACCTCGCAGATATTATGTCGGTGGCTTTGTACAGGACTGAGATGAAAAGCCACCGATGGTACTTACGCATATTTTCCCAAATTTTAGATATGTGCGTAAACAATGGCTGGATTTTATATCGGAGAGACATTGCTGTGAATAATGTTAAACGACTGAGCCTAAAGAAGATCCGGCATCATATTAAACAAGGACTATTATTACATTCAGAGAGACAGCAACAATTTAAAAATTCAGAATCTGCACCGCCAGCACCAAAAAAATAATAAGGACACCCTGTAGCATAAGGCCAACTGCAGACATGAAATATGATGGGTACAATCATTTCCCTACATTTGGGTTCAAAGGACGATGCAAGCTATGCATCAAGGGCCAGACTACTGTTATGTGTATAAAATGTGGTATGAGCCTGTCTATTACCGGATAGGAACTGTTTTTTCAATTTCCACAATATTCAAGAAAATTCTAAAATTAATCTGATTTTGTTTTATTTTGTTTTCAACAATATAAATTTCCAAAGTTAATTTGATTATGTTTTATCTTATCCTAATAGAAGTAGTATTTTTGTCACTTAAATAAATGGTATAGACTACTGATTATATACGCGGTTTAATTATAATTATTTTCATATAAATTACTTTATAATTAAATCACAGCTAACTTGGCAATGTATCTGTAGAGATACATACATTGTTAGCGTAATGTATTAATGCTCTTGGCAATGTACACAAGATACATGTGATTTTTTTCACTACACTCATGAATTTTGACGTGATAACGTCTATTAAAACGATGAGCAGAGCGCATCTATGAAAAAATGTAGCGTTCCGCGAGCGAGAGAGCGGCAAAAGCGAAAGAGAGGCACTATCGGCTACGATCGGCCGAAGCGCTCGGTTCGTGCCGCATGTATCTCTCTTCCTCTCGATCAGCCGGTGCGTCCGAGTAGAAGAGAGACAGCGGCAGCACACAACTTACTTCCTTACCTACACGTGAATTGTTTTCGTCAACTGTTTATAAAGTGAAGTGAAATGTTCATGTGGTTTTCATTGTGTACATCACAACAACAATAGCGGTAATAAAGGTAATTAATTCTTGTATATAAAAAATGTTGATTTCATATCACTCCTTATCCTATACAAAATAATGGTAATTTAATTAAAATGATTCAATTTTATCTATAAAAGTATGCAATCAATTCATCAATGTTTTGTCATGACGTTGTCACGATAAACTACCGTCCGTAAACCGACTACAGACAACTATTTTTTTATTTTTTCATGTGATTTTTCTCACTACGTAAGTAAGTATGAATATTATTTTGATATAAAAAAAAATCTGCCAAGTTAAGGGTTTAAATAAATAATTAATATTCAAGATTCTATTCGCTAGAAAGTTCTAACGAACAATATATTCGGAAGTACTTGCGTATACACTGCCTACGTAATTTTGGTGTGACATAGAATCTCTTCTACTCTGTATACGTATACATTGTTCGAGGAATTAGGGGTGGAGTGGGTGGGAGTGGGGAGCCGAACTTTGGTATTTCGGTTGGGCGCACGGGTGTCGAAGCTCGTTAAAATGTCACGGTCTAGGTCAGAGGTCAAAGGTCATGCATCGCTTCCGACTCCCTCTGTTACCAGTGCATCCGTTAGGAATACTTAGTTTATACGTTACTAGCTGTTGCCCACGACTTCGTCCACGTGCAATTTTTAAAACTATTTTTTTTTCTAAAATAAAAGTAGCCTAAGGTACTCCTTGTTACATCAGCTATCTCCCAGTGAAAGTCTCATCAAAATCGGTCCACCCATTTCAGAGGTTAGCAGGAACAAACAGACAGACAGACTAACAAAAATTGTAAAAAAATGTTGTTTTGGTATATGTACCGTGTGTACATCCAAATGCACTTCGTAAAAAGCAGTTATTTTAATACTACAAACAGACACTCCAATTTTATTTATTTGTATAGATTATGAATATCAAATACCTTTAAGCAATTCTTATATCTATCTTGTATATATTCGACCGACCGACTGTCCTACCGACCGACAGACGGCCCGGCCCATCTACGCTAGAAATCGGTAATTTGACATTTAGTATTCCTTTGAGAGCCGCTAGGGATTGCCCTCGTGGCTATCGACAAATAGGACTTTCTACAGATTTTTTTATTATGAATTGTTTAATAAGCATTACGGGCACTTAAAAGATTTTCGGAGTAATAATTTAAAAGTAACAATGAATATATTGAGAATAGAAGGGTATCTTCACATTAAGGTTTATCGATTAATTTTATTATCTTTCAAATATGAACGCTTAAGCCTTCAACCAGCCCGCATTACGTTACGAAACGAATCTGTTCTACAACTGAGACATTTATTATGCATACTAAAGTTGCATCATCCAACTAATGATGTCCGTATGGAATTACAATTTTATTTTAAACTGGCTTTTGTCCACGAATTCTTACACGTGGAAGGATGGCATTATTATCTATAGAATTTATTATATCTCGGCTTATAAGCAACGTGATGAATCATAATACATACTTACATCCCCCATTTATACCACTGAAGGGATAAAAAAATAACTGACTTGAAAATTAGGGATTCCTCAAAAACTACTCGTTAGATCGCCCTCAAATTTAAGTGGGACCACATGATAAGCACCAGCTTTCGAATAAAAAAAGGAATCATCAAAATAGGTGCTCCCATTAAAAAGTTATGAGGTACACATAGGATACACATAAAAAATACAACTGAATTGAAAACCTCCTTCTTTTCTGAAGTTGGCTAAAAATCCGTTCTTAGCCGACGTCTCTTAATCATCTTTTGACCTTTCTGCCAAAAATCTTCATAGGTCAAGAAATAGTGGTAAGGAATACCGGATGATACTTACTTAACTTAATTATACAACTTAATTAAGAATTTTAAAATTTAAAGATCGGAAATTCGAATCAAAGGTATCTTTAACATGATTAAGATCGCTTGGAAGATAGTCGCCGGCGTCCAACATTAATTATGTAAGACAAATTAACTAAAGGTACAGAAAGACCTAAGCGTACCTTTACATTAACAGTGTTAATTACATTAACATTTGAATCTGATGCTTTAATTTGATTAATGGATCAAATTTTACACAGTTTACCGTTAAATAGGTTAACAAGTTTGGACGTAATAAACCCCATCCAGTTACTGAGTTTGTGTTTTAGAAAGACCGGGCCTGAGTTCATAGTTCAGTCTACCTGGATGACTATTGCAAGTCAATAATCACTTTTATAATATTGTCAACACCAAGCTCGAAGTCCACCAAGTCCGATTCTGAAGATCATTTATTTTCTACCACTTGGAAACTGTGAAATAAGCTTCCTTCTGAGATATCCTCAGGTATTATTAAATGCCAGTTAGAATAAAATAAATAAATAAACGCTTACACACTCATACCCCCGCAGTATGTTTTTACTTGTGCCACGGGTGGCATGGACGACACATACATATGACACATCACAATAACACCCTGCACCCGAGTACAAATATTTATCTGTCACATAAATGTCTGTCCCGGCCGCAAATCGAACCCGGGTCCCCTCGCTTTGCACGCAGGGTCTCTACCAAGTAGGCTACAGGGTCGACAAATATTTAATATTTTATATGAACTATGTTGTATGAATGTTGTTTTAGAATTTGTATTAACATATGTTAACTTTGTTACAGGTAAGCAAAATAAACTAAACTTGATTTCAATCCCACCGGATAGTAGGTAAGTGATGAAGTCCTGGGTGATTCTGGTGACAGATACCGTCGTTGGTCTCCCAAACTTATATTTTGATATCTAGTTTCTTTATCTCCATTGTTACGTAAACGTTTATTTATGTTCTATACATTAATACGTGCATGCACGTAGGAGTTTCATTCATATAAAGTTTTCGAGGAGAATAAGAGAAAAAAGCTAGATTTAATACTGTGCATAATATGTATTACAGTAGTTTACATTATTTTACAACGATAAATAAATAAAGCGTGTAAAAAAGACTAGAAACCCGCTCTGCGGTCAAACTTCAACCATAAGTTTATCGAGGTACTTCAGATTGTCAAACGCAGGATAAACGTCATGTAAACAGCTGGTAGTTGCCCTCCGTCTATCCTGGTGCCCTCTGGGAAGTTATGACGTTAACATTTTAAAATAAATAAACTTCGATAGTTACAAAGTAAATATCTATCGAGACCTCATTAACCCTGTGTAGGTGTGACTTTCCAATTCCCATATTAATGTTACGGGTTCATTACGAGCTTTGTATTACAATTTTTTGGACTTTAACTCTCTATCTATTGATTTTCATATCGACGTTTGAAAGGCAAAAATTACCAAGCGACATGTTGACAACTTTACACTATAGTCACCGCGAACTAAGAAGCCCAATTTGTCGTTTGCCATCACAGTGACATTAGAGATGTACAAAAAAATCGGTTCACGAAAGAAACCAATTTTTACAACAAATCGATTCAAAATTGTAAGACCTTCTAATCGATTCGATAATTAAATTTTAAACTAAAAACCGTAATATTTACGTACCTAGTTACCTAACTACTACCTCGATTGAGCTATCTCGTACCGCGTATTCTCAATATGTACCTATTTACGACTTCAATAAAATATTCTTTTATCCATTCGCCCATGAACATCAACAACACCACAAGCATCACTGGTGCGTTGCCGGCCAAGAAAGAGAGAAGAAAAAGAAAGAAAGATAGATCATGATATAATGAAAGTCCCGCCCAGTTTCATAATAATATTTTGACAAAATATTATATTATGAGCGTCAGGAAAAAATTACAGTGAATAAATTCTTGCTTATTTCGTAAGACACATTCATGTTTACATAATTATTATTTTGTTGAAAAAAAAATGTTTACCGAAACTTTAAATACATAATTACATATAACTTAATATCTGCAGTTACTGTCCATGGATGGCGAAGTGCCCATACATAATGGAAAATGTCCTTTGTTAGCATCCAATTCGTTGTGGTATTATTGGGTACCTAATTTTAAATTCAAATGCAAGCAAATCATTTTTAACAATGTAATTAAATTAATCAATTTTCATTTTTAAATTTCGATTATAGTAATGTATCGATTATGATTGGTTTTATAAACGGTTTCAAGCCGTCACATCACCCTACGTCAGATTACATTTAGGCTTCTTCATATAAGATTGTTTCGACGTCATATATTTTTATTAAATTTTGCATTAATTATGATGTGATGGGATTTTTACTAGATTTTAACGTATAATATGATTTATAATCAACACCAATGAAAATGAGTAGGGATTTTTAACAAATTTTGGCAAAATCCTTTGTCCGTAAGTATTCAACTATTCATGTCAAGTAAATGAATATTCCATTTCGCTCAAAGACACCCAAACAAGGTTAGTTCATATTAATAAATAGCAGCTATCATTATGGGCATCTAAGATAATTTTGACTATAGATCATTTTAAAGATTTTAATTTTAGAAAAAAAATCGTAAAATCGCTTTATTAAGCATTTAAACTGCATGTAAAATTCATTGGAATTAAGTAGCTATGACTAACAGGCGATTTTTTACGATTTTGTTTTAAATAATTACTTTAAAATGCTCTAGTGTAAAGTTGTCAACATGTCGCTTGGTAATTTTTGCCTTTCAAGCGTCGATATCTAAGTATAGTTATTTTACAGGATATCTAGAAACGTGGCTTTTAATTATATTGTCTGTCTATCAGTAGCATTATTAAACTAAGTGAACTAATAATAGAATACAATCCTGGTTACTGAAGCGACAGGTTCTGGATAGCAACAGATAATTTCGCCGTAAAATATTGACGTATTACGTATCGTTACATCAATATCGTCCATTCGGCCACAAGGCCTTGGCTGTCGGGCCAGATTACTTATGAAAACCGATCCGAAGGAACGGCTTTCGACAATACGAACGCCAACAAAGGGAAGCTGATACTCTCAGGTCTGTGGTTTCGCAAAAAAGGTGATTCGTACACCACCGTTCGCGAAACTAGACTCTGGACGACGCGACGCGACGGGTTAAATACCGTATTGTTGGTTACCGGCTGTGATGGTTGTGATTTATGCCTCGTCCGAGTGTCGATCCGTGATCCCACAGCAGATGTAGACAGGAATATAAATACTACTTGAACGGTCCTACTGTATTGGTTCTTGCACAAATACTCTATTCACCACCAACATTTTAAAATATCCAACATTTTAAACTTAACTCATCGTGGACTGAATTTTTTTTTATTTTGTATTCCGATATTTTGACCCAGTTGCATGGATCGTGGTCACGGATGAACTGCGGTGCCGCGTAGAAACTTTTGACAGGATGACAGGTGACATTTGATGACAGGTGATGACAGAGGATAACAGGTGAAATATCGGAATACAAAATAAATATCGTGAGTACTCGTACTATAGTAAAATAACCAACATTTTTAGCAATCACATGTATTTTTATATTTCAAGCTGTGTGAGGCTTTTTATTGAACAATCCAATAGTTGTATTTTAAAAACAATACAATTTACATAATACAGTTTTCACTTAGATACAGTTTTGAAACAATGGACTTTTTTCGAAGTCGTGTAGAGGCTGTAATGATGTAATAGAGAAGAAAGGCGTCAAAATTTTATCGAATAAGTCGATCTCCAGCTGAGATAGTAAGCCATTGTGATATTTAATGACAAAACTTACGGCATGATCGAAACGTTTAAGATAGCGGTGATTTGCACATTCCGCACAATCGAGGCCGATAATTAGATTTCAATTAAAATAACCAGAAACGGCGTGATAAATGCAAATACAAAATTAACATGCTGTTAATCGAAAAGTTATTTAATATACAGTTTAATAACGCGAAAGGTTAACGCAATGTCGACAAGGACGCAGCCGGCAAGTAACTGCGAAAAAATGTGTTTAAAATTAATAATTTTAAACAAGTTGATGTTGTTGGTATTATAACAACAGACCTATAATATCTGTGTTTGTTTTCATGTAGCGGGCAAAGATAATGGTTATTGTATGTTTCTGACATTTTACAATGTTGCCAATAAACGTATTGCGGGTTTCGTATTAGTCATGGAGGATAGAGTAGAAGGAGGGCCATCTCTGTGTATGAAAAGTATCCGTAAAAACGCGTCCAATTACGGGTGGCGCTGCGGTGCGGTGTACGAGTGTAACAGCTATGTTCGAATATCTATTTTTCACACACTAGCTCCATTCTGAAACGGCCATTATTGGAACCTCTATTTTTTGTAAACTGCTGGACACTTTTTCAACTTTCCCCTCATATGAGATAGCCCTCCTTCTACCTTCTATGCTCCATGGTATTAGTGTAAAATTAAATGTAGCTGCAGATAAATTATATGTATACACATCAGTGAATGTGTGTGTTAGAAATTAGAATGTTACAGTGTAGTTTATGTTTCCCCACCAAGCAATGGTTTTGTTACTCTTTAACACAAAAATTACTGAACCAATTTTCATGAATCTTAGCACGCAGGTAGGTAATGCACTGGAATAACATGTAAGATACTTACTGTCCCGGATAACACGGAAAAGCCGCGGAGAGAGCGCTAGTTAATAAACGAATAAATTATTTTGAAAATGAAATTGACATCTTAAAACACTATTTAAATTACGCCACAATTAGCAATATAACATTAAAATCACGGGCCTAAAAAAAAGACGGACGTAATCCCAACAACAAATTTAGTGAAGCACGCATAGTAATACCAACTCTCTATTCGTACAAGTACACAAACCCACACATTGACACCATACTGCGTCAATCGCGAATCAAAAATTACGCACACATGGTAAGCAGGCGGCCATTGCATGTTTCACTCTCGATTAGACGAGGTTACCGCTTCTCGCCCACGTCAGACTTTTTGTAGGACAGATAATCGGACCGATTTTTCCTGCCATATTATTTCTGACAGACTTTTCGTAGGACGTGTGCGTTGCACTATTGCTATTAGTACGTTCTATTTTTCTCCTACAAAAAATCGGTCACCGATTATCGGACGTGGGCGGAAAGCGTACGTCCGTCTTTTTTTCAGGTCCGTGATTAAAATGTACATAATATTAAAAATATTTTACTGCATTATGCTGTATCATCTTAATTACGTATGGAAATAAGAAACACTCACGTGTTATTTTGAGCTATTCAGAAGGCGGACTATGTCGAGTGTCGACACCTGAGTAACCATGGCAATTGCAGATGTATTTTAGTTTTAGCGCAGAAGAAATAATAGTACTTATAAAAAAGTAGTTTTAGTCATGGTTTCATCAGCATAAGTACATACTACTGTTAGGTAATGACTATTGTTAGAATCGGTGTTAGGGGGGGCGAGGTGCGGCGAGGGCCCAGGGCGCCAATTTGGAGGGGCGGCACATTTGGGGTGAGAAGCAAAAAAGAAAAAAACAAGGAAAAATAACATTCTTAATAAACGTTCCCATTGGTTCAGTAAAACATTTTTCGAACAAAAAAGCTCCATTTTTTATATTATTTTGTGGGCGCCACAATATTCTTGCCCAGGGCGGCAGTGGGTCTAACGCCGGCACTGACTACTGTACCATTGGACTAATTGGATGAGATGGAATTCATCAAATACACTAACCATCTCTACAAGTACCATGTCATGAATTGCTTACCTACTTGTCAATGGAATATTGGCAATGTCACAGAATACTTAACAGGACATAATGGGCAATGTGAATTAATTAACTACTATGCGAAAAAGCGACTCATCCATAATTTTTTTTTTTCTAAAATAAAATAAAAGTTATCGTAGACGATAGACACTTGTTAACAAAGGCAAAATATTATTGTCCCTATTTCTTTTCTTAAGAACAAAAACATATTTTTGCATAATAACAACACTATACATAAACGCCAGCAAAGAGTGGAATAAAAATTTATTGAAACAGATGTTCACATCGCGTGATAAAATGATTGTATGATAGAACTGTTTTAATTAGATAATTTTAAATTTCAGTAGATTTTCAATATTTTTAAGTTGCTAATGTTGCTATGCCCTAATATTTATATAGGTACTTTGTACCAATAATGAAGGTCTCCAATAAGCAGGTCCCCGCCCGCTTTCTTGTTAGCCGTTTCCTTCTTTCTTTTTTGAAGTGAAAACTTCTTTAGCATCGTTGTAATTTGTAAAAAGAGACAGACACATAAATTCATAAGATTTAACGTGGGATATATCCGGGATTTCCGGTTTTGTTTTTGTGTTACTTAAAAAAGTGCTAAGTTGTATTCATAGATGGCGTGAGGAACGAGATAGACGAATCGTTTTATTGCTGGATAGATAGCGCTATCTCCTCATATTATGTTAAGTGATGGCTTTAATTACCACTCTTTTATTTTTATTTTGTACAAAATACCTTTGAAAGATAATTAAAACTGATACACGTTATTAAATTAACACCTTTATTTTTGAAGGTTTCACTTCTACCACGTGTGAATAGCACACATTTTTTTTATTTCCTTTTCTCTTTCTTGGCCGGCAACGTATCAGTAATGACTTTGGTGTCGCTGATGTCCATGGACGGCGATAGCCACCTACAAGCAGCATATTATTATCCATAAATAATACCTTAGGACTATTGCTAACTTTAGTAAAATTTATCCTAAAGCAGATTTCACTAAGTATTTACATAAGAGTAGGTATTGACTAACACTGCATACGCATTTGAGTCATAAATTGAACGCTGGCTTTACTTTACTAGTATGTACATTGTAGTTATCATCAGCGGATCATAAATCATACTGTCTAGGAATATAGTTTTCAAATTGTTAACCGCGTCTTACATTATGTGTCGGTGCAATGAGAGATTTATGGCTTACGAATGGATGTTATGAGTTATGGGCGGCTTACATAGTTTTGTGATTCTTGCTTCAACGACTAAACTGGTGATGTGTGCCTAGGCTTCGTATTGGGTAATAGTATTATAATAAGAACTAGCTGACCCGGCGAACTTCGTATCGCTTAACAAACTATTTTTTTTTCTAAAATAAAAGTAGCCTAAGTTACTCCTTGTTACATCAGCTATCTGCCAGTGAAAGTCCCTATCCCGTCAAAATCGCTCCGGCCATTTCAGAGATTAGCCGGAACAAACAGACAGACAGACAGACAGACAGACAAAAATTGTAAAAAATGTTGTTTTGGTATAGATACCGTGTATGCATCCAAATGCACTTATTAAAAAGCGGTTATTTTAATATTACAAACAGACACTCCAATTTTATTTATTTGATGATGATGATGATGATGATGATGAATAGCTGCATAGATAAGAATGTGCCCGGTGCTCCTAAAACATAATATATGTATGTGTTTGATGGCAGGCAGGATGGATCAAGAAAGGAGTAAGAAAGTGGTAAGCGTAGTGGCTCTCTAATTTCTGATCAAAGATAAAAAAGACAACTTCTTTGGATTGCCTAAAATAATTATGGGGTTCGGTTAATGTTTTTAAAAATATCGAAAGTACAATCTTTGTCCATTTAATCTTTTTTAGGTTAACGCAAAGTTGTTCAATAACAGAAAACTAAATTCAAACCGAACTTTGATCTCAATTATTGAAAATTATTGAAAAAAATTAATTCTTTTACATTTTCTTCTCTTCTTTAATGAACAGGCACCTTTTCAAAACAGTGGTACAGTCACAATACCTACATGAAGTAATGGATTGGAATTTGGAACCGGAAGCATTACGATTTTAATTAAAAAAATACATTTTCATTCCGCGGGTTAAAAAACTTTATTACATTTAATATTCAGTTGACGTGAATATGAATAACATATCTGCATGTGAAACCGAGTTAACAGATGATATCGTTTAATATCTTATTCACGACTTCTGCAGCTATTGCAGACATTTATAACGATTTTAGTAATATAATCGATCATATAATCGATGATCGATAAGTCGTTTACTGGCTCACAACTGATGACTATTGAAGTTACAAAAGTTGCACTTCATTGTTAAAATGTCAACGTAATCCTGATCTATACTAATATTATATGGTTGAAGAGTTTCTCGTTTGTTTGGTTGAATTGGTATAATTATAATTAGTGTGACGTCATTTATGGATGGCCCACTTTGGTTAATGCCTTTGGCACGGTACAAACATCTTTACTGTACAAATACATTGTATTATATCTTTACTTTGTCTTTGACGCTTCTGAAGTATTACGAGTACTTGAGGACGTACCATCAGATGGTTAGTGACCTCGCGTCGTCTATTGGCTATTTAAAAACATAGATAAAAACGATAGGACTGAAACTGTACGGCGTTGTATATTAGTAGATTTCACCTGCGAACATTATGAAAGGGTCCCCGGTATTTGTATTGTGATCAAATTACTTTAAAGTGATCAGATAAATTTGCATGCAGTATTCGAACCCAGATCCTGCTATAAAAGACGGAAGGTCAGACCTTTAATTTACGATATAAAGCTGATGTAACACTGTAGTCATTAAATTACTACTTACATTATGTGTCGGTGACTTAGGAAAATAACATTGCGGTTTGATGACGTAAGTACTGCACTTACTGCAAAATAAATAAAAAATGAAGCGTAACGAAGCCAATAATGAACGAAGAAGGTTCATGTAATAAATAATTTAGTTCGTGGAAGGCGCGGGAAATCTCCATTACAAAAACTACTTTTTCCTTCCTTCCATTTTGTAGTTGAATTCTAACTAACTCGCATTGATTGTCACGACTATAAACTAATGCGATTCGTCCACGAGTAACAAACCATTCGTTGGAATCGCCGTTCTGTGTAAATATCGCAGATGCGCATACCTGGACATCCATAAAACCATACCAAACACTACCGGACAAGGGGGAGTTCGATTTTCACGCACTGGAAACTGCAATAAAATCAGTTTAATAGTTTTAAATTATACTATATCGAATATATGAGAATTCCAAAAAAAAAAAAATATTGTTAACGACCTATTTTAGATACTAGTTTACTTACCTCCAAAACACACACCTTGTTACAGTTTTATACCTATGCAGTGTATTAGATATAACAAGTAAATATATTTACAGTCAGATATGACTTAATAGTCAACATAGATAAAAGAACAAAAAATATGTTTATTTATCTTTACGCACCTTGCCCTTAATTAAAGTAAACTGACAAAAATACATTCAGAGAGATAACAGATAATATAGTGTTTTCATAAACATATTATGAAAATATATTTTTAATGCTGAACTGTATGTTTTATACATTTTTATCATAACAAACAACAAATATTAATAATTAATATAAATAAATGGACGGTCAACATCATTTTTTACTTTGTCATCTTTTCAAGTTTGGATCATTTGTATAGAGCATCGTTAATTAAAATATACGATCACTTAGCGAACTACGAGCAATTACGCAACGCGTCGCAAGAGTGGACGCTAACCTTAAGAGTACAATTACACAATTAAGATTTGTTTACTTTTGCAGTTTAGTTGTCAATCAGATGTTTATAGAATCAATATGACTTTATGAACTTAATGAAGGTTATTACCTAACGCCCCAATCCAGAGTCACTAACGGTTACTTTAATCGCTCCTTAGTAAAGAACTACCATACAAATTCTTACTAAGGAGCGATTGCGATTTAAGTAACCGTTAGTGACTCTGAGTTGGGGCGGTGACGTCTAATGGCAGTAATGGGCATTCGATTTTAAGTTCGATTCTGATCTTACTCTCGATTCATCGACTGATTGATCACCCACTGAAGAGAGAGAATGGTGTGTTCTGCGACCACGCCTGATAGTAGCTCGACCCGTGTGCTTTTTCATCAGCCCTTCTGGTTGGAAATCAATATAATTTTTATATTACAACCAGCAAACGAATAGACTGGCCTCCTAGAATCCAATATAATATAATCCGTGGTCGGTACCTGCTATAAGACGCATGTAGTTAGACCTCGGGATGACATTTAACCACCTTGTACCACTGGCAGGGTATGAATATTTACAATGATGGTATCATTAACCATTGTTTTGATGTACGAGGTCATGGCCTTATTTACTCACGCCATGATTGAACTTGAATCATGGTAATCAATTATTAGAAATTGATAATTTGCAACAGAAAAAATGGCGACTTTATCTCAATGTCATTCACCAGCCTATTGTTGTTATGTTTCTGAGAACTTGATTATTAATTAGTTACCTGATGATTCGTTAATAACTTGCTAATTACATTTATTTTCTAATAACAGAATGCGTACGGTTAACTCATGTGACTCATCTGAATTCGACTCTTTTTAACCGACTTCAAAAAAGGAGGAGGTATTCTATTCGACTGTTTTTTTTTTGTTTGTTACCTCAGAACTTTCAACTGGGTGAACCGATTTTGATGATTCTTTTTTTAATCAAAAGCTGGTGCTTGTCATGTGGTTCCTCTTAAATTTTATCGAGATCTGACGAGTAGTTTTTGAGTTATTTTAAACTTTGTCAAGAATTATGTATCTTGACTGCTTTGGGGTCAAGGTCATGCCAGCATTAGTGTGCGAACCATAACATACTACATAATATGTATTTAATTACATTTTTCTTTCAATAAATAAAAACAAAATAATGTAGTTTATCAAATATAAATAAGTTTATTTATATGAAAATACTGATTGTTAAATAAAGCAACTGCTTTCTGAAGAGCTATGAATGAACTCTTAGCACTCATATTCTCAAAAGATAGTTCCGCAGTGGTATCGGAACAGTCATTAATATTTGTAATTTTACTGAACTATACTTTCTAACAAGCATTACATTCTCTAATCCACATTGTAGTTAGACTACTAATTTTGTTTTTAGTTGCTTATACTAATTAGCATACAAAAGTGCAATGAAATGCGACAGTCGTATCCAGTATTGCTACTACAAGAGACTGCTATAGTACAGTTCAAATGCAAAACAGCGAGCTTACTAAATACTTCAAAGTTGCTTTTGCTTTAACGGTACTTTTATCCATCCACGTTTTAATATTTTACATAAATCATAGCGTTTCCTTTTTTATGTAAATGTGCAACAGACGAGAAGATGCTTGTTTTGATTAGCTGATGAAGCATTGGTGATGAATGGGATGATTTCAATCCTCAATTATTGGCTATTTTCATTAAAATCTAGCTTTTTTTACGTTTTCGTTGAAAAAAAATCTTGATCGATTATTCTGTAATCACACAAATCAAAGTAACAATGATAGCGGCATAAATAAAAAATAAAGTAATATATTTATTTAATCTTCATAAATGAAGCAAACATAATTAGCATAATCGTAAAGAGCAATACTTTACCAATTACATTTAAATATAACTAATTGACTGCTTAATCAGATATGGGGATTGGTGAGACTACATATAATACCATAAATGATGATGGTAATATTCTAGGAGACCTATAATAAACAAGCAATAGCGAAAGTACATTTAAATGATCATAGACGGTTCGTGCAACTTTATAGATAGCGTAGGAGGCTATTGTCCTAAATGTTGTAGGTATGTGGAAATAACTAAGGTTTAGATTTACCATTTGAACGCTGATTAATTAATTGGTAACAATGCTATCGAGCAGGTAAGCGAGCAGTTTCCATTGAAGCTAACGAACTATCACTTACAGATAGGGTTACTTACTGGAAGATTATTGATGACGTACAACTGTGTGTTTATATCTATACTGATATTATAAATGTGAATGTAAGTTTGTTTGTTACGCTTTCACGCGAAAACTACTTAACCAATTTGGCTGAAATTTGGAATGGAGATAGCCTACACCCTTGATTAAAACAAAGGCTACTTTTTATCCCGGAAAAGTTCAGGGTTCCCGTGGTATCGTAAAGTATATATGGTATGGTAAAAAAATGATCTCTACCGCGGGCGAAGCCGCGGGTAAAACGTCTAGTATTTAATATTATAAAGAGGAAAGATTTAATTGTTTCTTTACATTGAATAGACTCTGAAACTACTGAACCGATTTGAAAAGTTCTTTCACTGTCGGGAAGCTACACTATCCCCAGGTGACATAGACTATATTATATTTAAAAAAAAATAGGGATCCTTAATAAAACTCCAATAAAAATCAAATACCCAAGGCGTAGAAAAAAAAAAACCGAAGCAAAGCTATTTAATAATAGTTCTTTCAAGAATCCCTCAGCTCCTTACTGTTATATATTTATAGATCCAATATCATTTGATCCTGAAAGATCCAAATGAAAAAGTATGGCCGTTATTACAATATCGATGAAGTTGAATTCTCTCTGGATTCTACGATTTAATTATTTGGAATTTTTCTTTTCTTTCTTGGACGACAAGCCATCGATGGTGCCTTCGGAGTTGCTGATATCCACGGACGACGGTAACCACTTGCCGTTAGTTGGCACGTCTACTTTGTCGGTTACTTACATTAAGTAATCTCCCTTCACAATGAAAAACTCGCTAAAGAAGCCAATCTCATGATTTTAAACTTAACTCATCGTGGACTGAACACATTTTTACTACGATACGGGTACTCACGATATATATTCTATACCTACTAGCCGTGCCGTCTAGCCGTGACCATGATCCCTGCAACTGGATCGAAATATTGGCGTATAGAATATGTATCGTGAGTACCCGTATCATAGTAAAAAAGACGCCAATCTCTTCTTGACGGAAAACAGATTAAACGTGAGAGTTCTTTAGCCCTCTTGTACTGGAGAATCCTGAATAGTTTACGAAGTCTGCTATACGGCACCCTCTTAGATAAGCGATAAACTTCGCGACTTTCGAACTATATTGAATTATTGCTGTCTTTTACGAATAATAATAGAATACTGCAATGAAGCTGTGTTCGTGGTTAGAAAGATGCACGTTGGACTTCCGCATAGGAGGGTCTGGATTCGAATCCTCTTATTTTAAACTAGCTGTTGCCCACAACTTCGCACACGGAAATTATGCTTGTCATATTTATCCCTTATTCGACCCCCTTGGGGGTTGAATTTCGAAAAATCCTTCCTTAGTGGATGCCTTCGTCATAAGAGGAATACGTGTGCGAAATTAAGGGTTTGGCCTGTGCGATGATACATCAATCAATCACTTTTCCCTTTTATTATATAGATGTAAAGTGTGTAAGAGGTTAATTATAACTCGTTTCGGCGAAGAACAACATCTCGAGGAAACTTGTCCAAAAGGTTCTCAAAAGTGTGTGAAAGATACCAATTCAAACTTGCCAAATGTAGGCTATCTGTACTCCTTACATACCCAAGTTTGAACTTGAGTTGGCCCTGCGACTATTATGAATTGTAATGGTGTCAAAACCCAGCATTTTCCATAATTATCTTTACACCTTATTTTAAGCTTCAGATACCAAAACGGTGTTTCCAATTTACAAATTGATCCCCTGCCTCCATTGGCTACAGTTCAATTACATTCGGAAGAATTGGAAGTGTATTTTTTCTTGATCTTTTGTAATCCAACAAAAGTGTAAGGCAATTTTCATTACGAGAGAACGTTCCTTAAGGTTGGTATTGACAGCCTTTGTTCGGCGCCAACATTTACATTAAGTACTTGTATTTTTAGATCGAGTGGCGCTGACATATTACTGTTTTATTAACTTCGTCAGTCACTGAAGTTGATGTTGTTCTGTTGGCTAGTCCCACATCGTGCTAAAATTTTAATGCGCTATGTTACCTATTGGTATTTTTGATGCAATGATTTTAACCCATTAATGGTCCAGAGCATTCTCCACTACGCTACTCCAATATGGAAATTCTATCACGCCTGAGGGTCTTCCCTCAATTCCTCAGGGATCTCATCATCAGAACTGAATTTTGATAAATCCGAGACCAATATGTAAATTAAAAAAAATCCGAATCAGCAGGGCTATTCAGTTTTGTAACTTGACAGCGGATTCCGCGATGAGTGTCAAAATTGAAGTTCGAGTCCGAGATCTTGATATGTGATTCTCGAATCATTTGGTACGCACTTGCGAAGTGAAGGGAGTCTCGAACTCAAACGTCAAACGACTAAAGATGGCCTCGCCTCGGTATGAATAAACGAATCGGTAAAATTAAATAAATAATTGAACACAAATAAACGAGCCATGGTATTTATTAGTACCTAATAACTAAAATATAACAAAAATAACTTATTTTTATTTCAAAAATCTTTAGTTTACTCGAGAACGCGATAGCTCTTGACTAACTTTTCGTTTGACAATTGGACACGAGCTTCGACGGTGACGTAATTCGATGATCGAGAATAATAAATATGTCATCCTCTAATCATCTAGTACGGCACTTGCGAAGTGAAGTGATCCTAGAACTCGAACGTCAATTTTGAAACTCCGCTGTCAAGTTACAAAAGAGAATAGCCTTCCAGATCCGAGATAAATAACATAAAAAATAATATAAAAAAATACAACTGAATTGAGAACCTCCTTTTTCTGAAGTCAGTTAAAAATGCTTAAACACCTATAACCACATAAGAAATAATAGTATCTATAACAGAAAAAAATTATGTTTTAACTCAATCAACATTTTCTTCATATAAATGAAATAGTTTGCATTCGTGTTAATTTATTTATGTTTCATTGCCTTGCCCTTCAAAACAGGTGTGGCATTGGACATAATTGCTGATTGTTTGCAATGACATTGAAAGTACTGTACAAGATATTACAGAGATAAAATCTAGTTTTCTTGTTACATACGCATGTCGGTCGGCTACGTTCACCGAAGTAGGTAAAAGTAGTGTAGGTAAAAGTAATTTAGCTCAATTTCCTGGGTACTTTTAAAGTTAAATATTAAGTAAATAAATTACATTATTATGTATCCTCAGTCCAATTATTTCTTGATCATCATCGGTTAAAATGATACTTTTTACTGTGGTTGTAATCGTAATAATAGTAGACTCCAGAAATATTAAAAAAAGCCAGGGTCAATTACTGGTTGGTGCAAAAAAATTATTCTGAAAATAGGAATACGATACACCTCTCTATTTGGGCAAAAAACTCTTTGTCCTTAAAATGTGGTAGTATCCTTTTCAAAGGGGTCCCTCCCGTTGCCCTTCGGTAGCCGTGTTTCGTTTCACTATTTGCATAAAAGTGGGCCTTGTCGGAACCTTGCCTTTCGCTCGGAGTTCACCCGTGTCAGAATTAGTAACGACGTGCCCTGTTATAGCGCAAAAAATTGACCAGGTAACAATGTTATCGTAATATTATCTGTATCGAAATTGTTATTACAGATTAGCTTGCAGATATGACGACCCGGCCCGGTAGTGACCCTGTCTGACGGGTTCCGGGTTCGATTCTTGGTGGGGTAGATTTTATGACGGATAATTTTGCTTTTGGGTTTCTGCATGTACTATGTATGCGTCAATATGACTTAAATTCGTATATAAGTTCAGGGATGTGTCTATTCAGTTGTTGTAAAGAGCCAAGGCATATTTTTCGAAGGTGTAAGATTTATAGACTTGTAGAATCTGGCTGTGAATCTAAGTTTCATGAGATCTATAAGTTTTGTGAAAGTAAAAGTTTTTTTTCGAATGGACAATTGCCTCTCTGCAACTTATTTTACATGAAATGTTTTAATGGGGTTAGTATTTTTACTGGAAACAAAATACTTATTAGTAGTGGTATTAACAAAACACTGACACTTATAAAGTTTATCGATAAATACAACAATTAATGATATTGAGTTTAAAGGATATGACGGAAAACGTAGCGAGGAAACTGTGGCAGCTGAAAGAGATGTCTTGATTTTTTTACATTATAATTACATAGAATTCATACAATCTTTAGAAGATGTACGTGGAATTTTTGCTGTTTTTTCTCAAGCTCAAGATATTTACCAATAAAATACACGTTCGTATATTTATTATGCCTTTTTGATACCGATCTACACGATACTCGATATAATGATTTCTTTCTTTCGCGATTTCCCTTCCTCTATGAGGAAGCACCTTTCTGAAATGGTGTTAGAATCAAATTCCACGTGCATGTTCGTGATATGTGATATTAAATGAATTTCATCTTCTAAATCTTTTGGACACAAAGTCTCATCGAATCTCAGTAGTAGGCCTTTAATCTAATCTAGTTAGGCCTTTAGTCTATGCACTTGTCACAACTAAATGTTAAACTTATATAATTCGACGGAATGTCGTTCGCTATCACAATATCACGCCCAATGCCAAGGTCACGTTGTATCTGCCGTGTGCTATCGCCGTCCAAGTTCATTGTGACGATAACCAAACGGCTGGCTGACAGTCGGGCCTATCTCAGATCGTGGTAGGTGACAGTGGTGACACGCCCAACAGAGCCGGTTATGCGTTATGCGTTATGTTATGTTAAGAATAATTAGCGTACATGTGTACTAGATATTAGGTGCGCTGTGTAAATTAATTTTAATTTTTTAATTTCCGCTAAGTGAGTGTTACCACGATATGGTATGACAATATTTGTATATTCAAAAGATATGCCGAAGATATTCTCAGTCTTTTCGTTTCTTCACAGCGATAAAGTTTCTTGAAACGGAGATGATGACGAAACTACCTACATGAATAAAATACTTATGTACGCGCGTGAGAAGTTATACTTCTTTGGCTTCATTAAATAAATATTTAACATTAATAATTTAATAACATTTAGTATTAATCATATTAAATAATAACATTTTAATTTATATCAATAAATAATGCATGACTGAGAGATTATATTGCTATTATTTTGGTAGCTTTTTGCGGGCAACTTCATCCTGTTACTTTTGTGTTACAAATATTAAAATTTCACTCTCATCATTTTCTCATAACGCGAGAATGAAGACATCTTTATGTCTTATCAGTAAAATTTCAAAAATTGATATAGCATGACAAGTTTTCATAAACACTTGAATGTTTTCACACTCATACCCCTGCTGTAGGTACAGGTAAATACCTGTTTCGCGGGTGGCATGGACCACACAAATAAGAGATCACTATAACACCCATGACTCAAGTACAAATATTTATCTGTTACATAAATATCTGCATATAATATTATCTTATGACCAACTTGAACATAAATCCAGAGAGTTACGAGTATTTTTCCAGTTATACAGGATGTCGTAACAAAAGTATCAAATCAGCAGGAAATCAATAAAACAAGGAACCCAAATATCAAATTAATTACAGTTATATTTATTTATTTGTAACACGTTTTATTATTAATGTGTCATGAATAATCGACTGGCCGCTGAGTGAACATGCCGATATTTAAATTCGTTTTGACATTGCTCAATCATGCTGTAAAATATTGTTTATATAGTTTATGTACACAATAATGTATTGGAGTTAATTGGAAAAAACATATTAGCGGCGGTATGTGATGGCCCTTTTGAATTCCTCTTTGTGTTGCCAACGTCCCCTGTAGTAGATACTGCTGACTAAACTGACGAGGCAACTCAGGCAATATTGACAAGTCCCTCTTTTCGGATGTGGCTGGGATCCGTCTTTCTTTTTCTTCTCTCTTTATCAGCCGGCACCGTATCAGTGATTTCTTTGGTCTCGCTGATGTCCATGGGAAATGATAGCTACTTACCATTAGGTAGATCGTCAGCTCGTTTGCTGGTTAATCACGTAAAAATGTGGGTTTAGTTTACTTTTGGGCTGACTCATCTTGCACGCACCATTACCATATATGTAAGCTTTTACATAAACATAATGTTTACGATACAATAACTTGATTCTCTAAAATAAAGAGGTCTAAATCATACTTCAGTTCGCATAAGCTTGCGGATTGAGGCAAAAGAGTAAACAAAGTGTTGAAAGTTTTCACACGACTTTGCACAAAGCTTATTAGTTCGTTGTCTAAAAAGAACAACAAGTATCTTGTATTATTTATCTATGGTTTGACTTGCCATTCGAAATAAGAAGGGTGTTATTTTTAACCGACTTCAAAAAAGGAGGAGGTATTCAATTCGACTGTATTTTTTATGTATGTTACCTCAGAACTTTCGAATGAGTGAAACGATTTTGATGATTCTTTTTTTAATCAAAAGCTGGTGCTTGTCATGTGGTCCCACTTAAATTTGAGCGAGATCTGACGAGTAGTTTTGAGTTATTTTGCAGTCGGGTATTTTTTGTCAAGAATTATTTCAATCAACGCTTAAATTAGAGACTTGAAATAATAAAAATTCAAATCTAAAATAAAATCTTGTTACCTCTTTTACATTCTTCTGAAAAGTAAAATATAAAGCTAGATTTATTTCACAATTAAAAAGTTCGCTCAATTCTACTCTATTGCGATCTCGTTGTTAATTTGGACACTGCATACATATGTCGCTGCGCAACGTATGTTCACTTTAGTACCAAAAGTCTCGTATCAAGAATCGAACGCATAGCTGTTTTGGACCGCATAGCTATTTGTATAAAACAAAGCGCCTATATATCATAATGTTATTTGAGCAGGTTCAATGAGCGAGAAATGGTAGAAAAGTTCTCAGCGTGATATCGGGTTATCCGACGGCCGGTTGCTAGCTCGGTTGATTGGTTGCTAGGCGGCCAGCCGGCAACAATGTTGTTGGTTGTTCGTTGTTGGTTGCATACGCTATTTATATCGTTACTTTAAACCCCAATGTCACAATCGCACTTGTAATCGAGTGTGGCGGTGCAGGACCGTTTTACAAGAAATTATGTATGTGAAGTTGTACCTAAGGTATTTAGTTATTATAACTATCATATTATAAGCGTTCTTCCGATTCAACGTTGTGTAAGATATGCGATAAAATGTGTGATAAGGTAGATATAGATACCTATACACTAACGCTCTCCTAATTTCCCACTTTTCTCCGTTTTGCATAATATTTTTTGTTTTAAAAAAACAGAGAGCCTAGTTTCGGCTTTAGAAGTAGAATCTCTACTTAGATATGTTACTAGCACGCCGACGGTGAAGAGCGTAAGAACAGGCAATTGACCGTTCTGCTTGTAGTCGCTCTGTCAATACAAGACGATACGCACGCTTTTGTTGTTGTCAGAAGTACTTGACATTTGACATACAGCATTAAAATGCCTTCGTGTATTATACCAATGTGATTGGTGTAGTGAAACAAAAGATAAACGTGTGTGTGTTGTAGCTCTTTTCGGAACAGATGTTTTGGTTGATTTGTAAGGGCATAACGTATCTATATTTTTTAAATATCATTGTCTCTACTACAATACCCATAACACTAATGGGTTAATCTTTATAACACCAATATGTGCTTTTGAGTCGTGAAGAGTGATTCGTCACAAGTATTAGTTTAGTTTAGTTTACTTTGGACCTAACTCAATGCTGCTCTTGTTATCAATCACTGATTATAACATCGTAACAGTAGTATTAACGTATATGAGAATATACGAGCCTAGTTGGTAGTTGGTAGCGACCCTGCCTGTAAAGCGAAGGACTCCGGGTTCGATTCCGGGCCGAGGCAGATATTTATGTGACAGATAAATATTTGTACTCGGGTCATGGGTGTTGTTGTGATGTGTTAGGTATATGTGTCGTCCATGCCACCCGCGACACAGGTAATAACCTACTGCGGGGGTATGAGTGTGTAAGCGTTTATTATTATTATTAAATTCTATTTCTATATACAATTAGCAAGTTGTGAAATATCTCGCCACCTCCTTTGGAAAATTCATCATAGTCATGGTTATAATTGGACGAAGAAAAATCGTCAATTGAATACCGATATTAAATTTGAAGATTTAATATCAAAAATTACCATTTAACTTCCTATTAATGAATTTTTTTTTGGTTTAGAAGAAAAATTGTGTTAGCTGCTACTAACAATAAAGTTGTATACGCCTTAGGTGACAAATCACACTGGACGGAATTGTAACAATTTATTTAGTTATCAATGCATAGTGATAAGTCAATGGTGTATCTAATAAAGATAAAATAAAAATAAAAATTAAATTAAATTAATATCGTCGTTTTTAAGCGGTTGTCCTCTATCGAAGTAATTATCGATCGATACCACGAAAATTTGGTCCAGTGGCATTAGTTCGGTTATTAGTCCGGTTAACCAAACTGGTACAACTTTTCAGTAATTTTCTCTCGTCCTTCAAGAGCGCGACGCTGACGCGACGCGACGGATTGTAAACAACTACGCTATCTGCTATCGCCACTATCTATCGCGCTATCGAACGATATCGACAGAGTGTTCATGGCCAATTCGATACAAGTGACACTCACTTTTATTGATATGGAACGGTAACGGTATGGTAACGGGTATACCTACTGTCTACTATGTAGCTTAGGCCATTATAAGTCATGGACATTCGTAACTGGTCTCATGTAGGCAAAGAGAGGGAAAATATAAATATCTCGCTCACTCACACTGCACTACGATTCTGATGTTTTAAAAGAAAATTATTTAATTTTTTTTATGTAAAAGGTATGTAGGCATACGACGGTTAATGACATTGTAAATACATTTAATTATTAACATAGTACGTTATTGTTTCCATTATTATACAACTTTACACATATGTATAAAACTTGGTATCTGTAGAATGTTCGCAATGAACTTTGAAACGGCTAGACCGATCTGAATAAAATCCTGTGAAAATTAGTAGGTAGGTATTAACATATTTTTTGTTCTATTAGTGCTACCCCACTGAGTGGGGTGGTAATCTATACAAATAAATAAAATCGGGGTGTCTGTTTGTAATATTAAAATAACCGCTTTTTACTAAGTGCATTTGGATACCAAAACAACATTTTTCACAATTTTTGTCTGTCTGTCTGTCTGTTTGTTCCGGGTAATCTCTGAAACGGCTGGACCGATTTTGACGGGACTTTCACTGGCAGATAGCTGATGTAACAAGGAGTAACTTAGGCTACTTTTATTTTAGAAAAAAAAATTGTTAGGCGATACGAAGTTCGCCGGGTCAGCTAGTAATACATAAAACACCAAAGATTAAATATACATAGATGCATCCTTGTTTTTTCTTAATGGTACCCAGGGCTTTGAATTTCTTCTCTGACTTTTTCGTTAAAAGTCTCCGTGGGACAGTTAAACCCAGATTCCTTTTTTTTACAAAGAAGCTTAACGCTCGAAGTTTTGCATCAGCCGTAATATTTTCATGACGTTTTATTTTTACTGTCTCTTAGTTTTTCATTAAAGGAGCTGTCTCCAGGGATAATGGATAGTTTCTGAAGTTAGTAATAATGGATTTATTTTAACAGTAGTAAGCTCTCACTGCTCTTCGTCAAATGATTCTTTCGCTACGCAAAAATGTGTTGGCAATTGGAATAAAATAAAATGTTTTATTAGTTCTTAAACACAATTTTTGAAAGTCAGATTTCCACAGACCCTACATAAACTTAGCCCCAAGTTGAGCACTATAATAAATCCTATTAATATTCTTCTGGTGCCCACACTCGAATAAATGCTTTTTTTTTTTGGAAACCCAATGAATCTGAAGCTCTAAATATTACACCAGGCATAAATATTACAATAATTATTGAAAACTACATCCCATTCTCATAAGCCATTAAATTATAGCAATAGCCAAAAAAATCTAATTTTATCAATCTTTTGGAATCCAATGACTTCATACATAACGGGGGGTTTTTCTCTTATATCTTCAATGTACAGCTGCCATCAAGCAATGACAGATTTATCATAATATGTACAGAATTATAGATTAGATAAACCAATGATAAAGCCATCTAAAATTAAGGTACTCACATATTGTATAATATCACAAGTAGGCTATAATAACAAAGTGTTTTCTTATAAACAACAATATGATACGATTAATTGGTATAATTGAAAGTGTATGCCTGAGCATATTAAGGCTGCGATAAGAATGTAAATTCAATTACAACGCTTGAAATGGCACTAAGAAATAATCAGGGCTGTCACCATGCTAAGTTCAGTAATAATTACACTGTTGTTTTTGGAAGAATAAAAACAATGCACGAAAAATATATTTTACAACACCTACTTCACAGCGATTTAATGAAGTACGAGTTACGTCAGTGACATGATCCTGCCATAAGTCACTGCAGAAGTCGCATGTTAGGAGGCCACCTAATCCCACCCAGCAAGTAAGAGATCTGGAACTTAGGAACATCCTACTGTTCGTCCGAGCAGAAGGACTTGGAGACCAGATCTAACTCAGAAATGGGCCCTCAAACTCAGAAACTCAGTACGGCCAGAATAGATAAAATCTGGTCGCAGTGGCCCCTGGATGGCTGTCCCGGGCCCGAAAATTCAAATAATAATGAATACGTCAATGACTGGGCAGATAAAAAAAAATAACGTTTCACACTCATAGCCCCACACTAGGATTCCCTGTGTCGTGGGTGCCACGGACAACACACTAGACAAAGACATTCACACCCAGACCGAGAACAGAAATTTGAACTCATCATTCAAATTTCCGCCTCGCTGGGAATCGAACCCAGGACCCTCGGTTCGGCAATCTGGTATGGTAACCATTGTGCCACACGGGTCGTCATAATAATAATAAATCGTAAATTCGTAAGTGTTTATGACTAGAAGCCACCGAAATTAACGATGTTAATTAACGCGACCTTATGAAATATGCCCTATAGCGGTCACCTATCTATTTATCTAGCTATCTATTTATGTAATTATAAGCAACCAATCTCCGGAGATCCTATTGTAATGCCCGAGTATTATCGAGTCGAGATTAGTGTTGTCATTACTATGGTAAAATCAAAGAATTGCCATGTATAAGCGTATCAGTATATTAAAGTTGTTTGACCCGAGTCGAGCTGCATTTTTAGCCGTATTGGGGTGGCTTAGAATACTAACCCCAATCCCACTCCGGATGGTTGTCGTAAAAGGCGCCTAAATCCGGCCCGCTGGTGGTAGGGCCCCTCGAGGGATTATATTGGTAATATTGATTTTAATTGTTAATTAATACCATTATTACTATTATTATTTCTCCATGGAGTTCGCCTGGATAGCTACCACCCTTGAGCATGAGTCAGCCGCAAAACAACTCTTCGTGTTCCGGCTGGGAACTTGAGAGCCAGATCTTTCTTTATTTTCTTCTTTCTTTCTTGGCCGGCAGCGCATCAGTGATGCCTTTGGTGTTGCTGATGTCCATGGGCGACGATAGCCACTTACCATCAGGTGGATCGTCAGCTCGTTTGCCGGCTATATCCATAAAAAAATGTATAAGCGTATCAGTAGGTATATTAAACTTATTTGGCCCAAGTCTAGCTGCATTTGTCAGGTGGGACTAACGCCATTGCCTCTAGCGGTTCAACCAAACTACTATATTTAAAGATGTGTGACAACCCTAGACATAATGTATGGCGTGGTGTCAACGTGTCAGTATTGAACCGATTTCAAGCACTTTACCTTTTAAATGGAGGAGAGATAATATATTGTTCGCTATATTATATTACCTTATTCATGAACTTGTTATCTATTATGATCCGTTTAAAAGGCCCTGTGCCGCGCCCTACTGATATATTTTTAATTATATATATTTTATATTGACAGATATGGATAGAACCAAGGCCATCTTTAACCTACTGGAGGCCCTGGGCATATTAGGATAATGGGGCCCCTATGACTTTGTCAGAACACTATTTTGTTAGAATAGACAAAGAAAGTAGATAAGCAAGTCTCTAGATTTATGAAAAAGCTAATAAGCAAATTGGTATTGTAGTCAGTAATTTAGGTTCGATTTGTTCAAATTGAAAAAGTTTTTTTGTAATAAATATCAGTTATCGTTTAGTGATCTGACAGAAACTAGGGGGCCCCTATCGATCACGGGGCCCTGGGCACGTGCCCAGAGTGCCCAGTGGGAAAGAGGGGTCTGGACAGTACTATTGTTGTTATGTCGTGGAGTAAAGTGGGGGCTTCATAGTTATGGTAGATTATCCGTTGTCGTAACTATAAGTGTAACTACAAACTTTCATGTTGAGACTAACGCCATATCTACGAAACATAGGAATAAACATAAGGCTCAATAATCAATTACGTATGCAATGTTTTTTCTAGCGTCTTGGCATAAATTTGGCAGCAACGCACCTTTGATACTTAAAGCAACATAATATTTGGGCTACATGTTATCTATCAGTATTAGTTTCAATGATTTGCTCACTTTCAGAAAGATACCAGTCACAGGGGCGTAGAAACCGCCGTATCAATTATACAGGGCCCCCAGCATATAGAGGCCCCCACTAACACTCCCAAAAAAAGCTCGCCAGTAGCCTACGACCGCTACAGTTGGCACTCCTTTTATATTTGACAGCTGACTTTCAGGGGGCCCCACAACAAATATTGATGTGGGGCCTTCTTAGGGCTAGCTACGCTACTGACCAATCATCTAACATATGAATGACTAGGATGAGACTAAGAATATTCAACATAAGAACAACATAAAAACCTTTTTATCACTGTCCAAGTATACCCTAGTTTCATCAACCCATTCATTTCGATCCACTTAGGGTTAAAGTACCTCCTGAACTAAAAGAGTAACCCCTTTTATAGCCGATTATTTGGAAAAATAAGGGCCTACCCGAATGGAAGGGACCATTACCGCGAAAGAGAACACAGTATACTCCTAAGAAATTAAATTTTGTATGTAGATCGAACAATATTGTATGTAGATCGAACAATATGTCAAAATGACAAGTCCCTCAACCAATCCACACTGAAGCAGCACGAAAAAATTCGAAAAATATAATACAATCTCTCTTATCTAATAAGCCTACCGGAAAAAACTAAAATGACCCATATTTACAATATTATACCAATGATACTTAAAAATATAGATACGTTATACCCTTACAAATCAACCAAAACACACACACATACGTATATCTTTTGTTTCACTACACCAATCACATTGGTATAATACACGAAGGCATTTTAATGCTGTATGGCAAATGCCAAGCACTTCTGACAACAACAAAAGCGTGCGTATCGTCTTGTATTGACAGAGCGACTACGAGCGGAACGGTCAATTGCCTGTTCTTACGCTCTTCATCGTTGGCACGCTAGTGATATATCTACCTATTTTTTACATTATAATATCATTGTATTATACCTAGTTATATAGTAGAAAACCCAATTGCACGCAAAATTATCGAGCATGCCTGGTTTTGTTAAATATAAATATGTCTGTCTGTGATTTCAAAATAAGTAACTGTGTTTTCTCAAGTGCTTACAGTTATTTACACGATAATATAACATAAAAAACACTTTCTGTCAATCTTTCTGTTTGTCCCATTTTAGGAACTTTCACTGGAAGATTAAGCAGGTTATAGGGCAAAATATAAGTTACTTTTTATCCCGAAAGTCCAACGGGCTCGGGATTTACGCGGGAAAACCCGCCGAGCGAACGAAGTCAGGGCACAGCTTGTGTATAAATAGTAACATTTAACACGTAACATAGTAGTACCCTCATTGTAGTTTCTACGCACTAACTACACACATATTGTTATATACTACGACCTTGCATTGTTTATTACGATCTTACCTACTTACTTGACTATCAATCAAATTTTATATGAACTATATTTTTTATGTAATAGCAAGCCTGACGAACCAAATGTATGCGATTTCTGATTTTTTTTATTAATTGCGCGATACGCGCGATTGGTAACCCTATGATTATCGGATGAACGGGGAGAACACAAAACACAGGCCCCGTGTTCGATTCCCGGAAGAAATATCTATGTAATAGCATATTAGTGTCTTATTGACAGGGTTGAGTTCTTCGATATACCTATCCTAAATGTGTATATGGTATGAATGGCATGACACATAAATCCTAGTGAGAAATAAGTGTGTGTGCGTTTATCTAAAGACATTTTTACCTTTCCAGAATGTTACATATCTTATATTATGTACTTTAGCACCAATGAACATTGCAATCATTATCGCCATCTTTCTTACAAACAGCCTTAAATGCTATTTCAAACTTCAATTGCGTACCAATTTCGCCATTATTGCGTAGAAGATACAGTTCAATATGACGCGGTAACCTTACCTACGTGTGTTTCTCAGTATATGTTAATAATTACTTAATTATAACGTGATTAAGTTACTGTTAGTGCGTGCACAGTTTCCAACTAAGCGGTGCGTTATTGGTACGTATTATGTGTCGATTTGAATGCAATGTGGGGAACATAATTAAACCCATTGTTTTGCTAGTAGGTCTAATGACTGATGTAACACGGATCTAAATGTATGTATGTTACTCTGTCGAAAGCGTGGTAGGCAGAGGCAAATAAATAGAGTTTCAAGCAAATCAGACTATTTGATACTCGTACATAAACAGTTTTACCCCTCATTTTATGTCGGAAAGTCAATGGGCAATGGTAATCTTGGTTGCTCGTTTGTCAGGTATTGAAAAAGAAAAAACCGGGCAAGTACGTGTCAGGCCACGCACAATGTAGAATTCCGAAATAGTAAGTTTATCGACTGTTGCTCATTACCTAACATGGCCGTGATAGTTTTTCTTGTAAATTCATCATATAACCTATTTTTGAGAATTTTTTCACTTGTCCAACTCCAACCGTTTAGCCAGCAGGAGGGGAGCACTTGACTCTAAACAAAAGTGCTGCCAAATATTTCACAAATGGACCTCTAATTCCAATAATGGTCTTTAAAGATCCATAATATTTCTAGAAAATCTTTACAACGATACCCCACACTATAGATAGGGTACGCGACGAATAAAAAATTTATCCTCACGTTACCTGTAGGTAGGGTTGCCAACCGTACTAAATATAGTATTGTACTATATTTCGGGTCTGCGTACTATATACTGTTGAAGAAACATATAGTACGCAAAAATACTATATTTTCAACATCGAAATGTAACAAAGCAATCTTTTAATTTAAAAATTTATGAACGCGCCTTTTCATTAACTTTTGAGCGTGTAGTGTATCCGAACGTATCTTACTGCGTTCCGAACTGGCGAGAAGAAAGAAACAGATGTAATATCTCATTGATTAAAAATGAGCTTTTGATTTACATTAATTTAAACATTAAATGTGATAAAGCATAATTATGACACTTTTATATTAGATAAAAAATTGTTAAAAAATGCAAGAAGTGCAAATAAATATAGTTTTTATAAAAATAAGTAACAAATATATCTTCGTCTACTTTTTGCTTTTTCCGTAAAATACTATTTTTTTTTGAAGTGTACTATATTTTTCATAGCTTCGCCTGAAAAATACTATATTTTGCTGAAGAAATGTTGGCAACCCTACCTGTAGGGGACGTACCCTGAAAAAGAAATATTTTTCAATATTTTATTCTACGATTCTGGAGTTTCAATAAATATGTATGTATATACATACATATGTATGTATATCCATACATATGTATGTATATCCATACATACATATTTATTGAAACATCCAGACGAACGGACGGACAGACATGACGAAACTATAAGGGTTCCGATTTCACTTCGGAACCCTAAAAATATAGTAAGTACAACCAAAAAAATAGATTGAATCTCGATTTTAGCATTCACTGATCTAAGTAATAAATATTAATAAAAAGCTTAAACCTACCTTCTGAAGAATACTGGCGAGTGCTGGATTTTAAAACCTGTGCAGGTGTTCTTACATTCAAATCACCAGACTATCTCTGGGAAAATAGTCACGTAACACCATTGAGCCACTTTTTGTCGCTGCAATGTTGGCCCTATAGCTACTGATTAATAATTGAATACACGATATAATCTAGTAAGCCGTGTGACCTCCAGGTAATTAATATTTGATTTAAAAACCACTTTCGATCCATTGAAGTATAATGTCATAGAACAGACATCTCGAACAAAATGTGTCGCGCCGGGAGGTTCTATTTTCAAAATTGAGCCCCCGTTCTCCTTTCAAAATCGAACGAATCCATTGAAAATTGAAGCCGATCGGCGCCAATTCATTGGGACATATATTGTGTTCGCGGTGTCGGTTCTATATGCTAGTAATAATACTTCAATGTTTCGATCAGCTAAACCGAGCCTCGATCTGGATAAAATTACGCAAAAAATCTAACATAGAATACTGATTAGATTCGAGTTAAAATTCTGGCTCTGGTAATGATTTATGGGTGATTACGAAATGCCGCTGTATGGCACATACGCCAATTACTGGAGTAAGCGGTGGACAAGTACAGTAGTGTAGCTGCGTAGTATCCGCGTGCTGTGATAAATTAACTAAATGCCACAGAAGGATTTATTTCACTATGATCCCGAGCTTCACACCTCAGTGAAGGTTATCAAGACTTGAATAGCTTTGGTTATATAGAATCGGTTCGGCTTAGCCAATGATATTTAAAAAATATAGATACGTTATACCCTTACAAATCAACCAAAAATCTGTTCCGAAAAGAGCTACAACACACACACGTTTATCTTTTGTTTCACTACACCAATCACATTGGTATAATACCACAGAAGAAATAATAGTACTTTTATTAAACGAAGGCATTTTAATGCTGTATGTCAAATGTCAAGCACTTCTGACAACAACAAAAGCGTGCGTAACGTCTTGTATTGACAGAGCTACTACGAGCAGAACGGTCAATTGCCTGTTCTTATGTTCTTCAACGTCGCGGCGTCGAGTCTTTTATTTTTACATTATAATACATATGTATAATTGGGTTTAGCAAGTTCATTTTCTTTAATTTGAAATATAGTGAAAAAGATACAAATCAGCGCGTTTGTTGATCTTTATGTAATTGAAAGTAGTCTAGTATATTGCATCGAGAGGAATTTTCTCGAGGGGTCCATTAAAATTGCGATAAATTTTCTACAAAGCTTTTCATTTTACATTAGGTAAGTATTTCGACGAAGGAAATATCTTAACGAAATATCACAAATATTACTAGAGGTGTACCCAGTGGCGTAGCTAGCCCTAAGGAGGCCCCATATCAATATTTGTTGTGGGGCCCCTTCAACGTCAGCTGTCAAATATAAAACGAGTGCCAACTGTCGTAGGCCACTGGCGAGCTTTTTTTAGGAGTGTTAATGGGGGCCCCTATATGCTGGGGGCCCCGTATAATTGATACGGCTGATACGGTGGTAGCTACGCCCCTGGGTGTACCTACACGTTATTATTGTACAACTTTATTTTATTCAAATTTATTTTTAACTTTATTCAAGCTCTACATTTGACTTGGCTAGTTTTCATTAGTTAGCAACCAACAAACCTTTTAGAAAAGTAACATAGTTTTTATATCAACCTAACAGACATAACGTAGATAATTATACAAATATAATATAACCTAGGTAGGTAGTTACGTGAAAACTAACCAAGTCAAATGTAGAGCTTCAATTACATGTTGTTGTGACTAAAATTTTAGGCTTATGTACACAGAACTTGGCACCCATTTAGATCTCAATTCTTTTTTTATGAACTTGGCTCTCATTTCACATATATGTTTTTAATGAGATTATTAATATCTTTAGACAGGAGCTACTCCAATTTATATACAAAGAGCTGGAGCTAAGCGGAGTGCACAGGGCCGGCCCTACCAAGGCCGGGCCACATCCGTATCGAACTGGTTTCGCCTAATAAACCGAGCAACACAAACACATTAAATGGCTTATCTTATTTTTATCAACTTGAGCTACTTGTCTTGTTTACGTTAAGTTTTAACGGCGAGTACACCAGGTCTTTCCACTTAACCACTTCACCACCACACTAGAGAGTTACACACATAAAACAACTAGGTATATATAATTATAAAAACTATAAAAAAAAACAACTATATTTGCATTCAATTATGGTACATATAATTAATAGTATCAGGCGTTACTTTGAGGAATCCATTGTTATTAAGTTAGTATTAGTCTACTTTGCAACAATCCGCGGATAACATGTATGATGGTATATACTTTAAGACATGCGTGGCACCTCCCTCCCTCCCACAACGGGAACATGCACTACAATAATTAAAAGTATATATGTACCAACATACATACCAGCACCAACACGTGTTGCGCCCCGAAACGGAGCATCATCAGGGTAAGTTGGCTAGCCATCGTAGAGTCAACTACCCTCTTGTTCCTGTGGACTCAAATAAATGGTCACTCTCACATCCTATTGGGATTGTATGTGTTACGCGTGGCGCGGACATATCGCACGAGTGGCTGCAACGAATGAGACATTCGCCGTGAAGAGTGTGAAAGTCTTAGAAGACTAATGCTTTGAGCATTAAGCTTGCCATTTGTGCCGTGATATTTTTGTATACTGTGGTCAATAAAGGTTAAATAAATAAATAAAATAAGTTCCCTAATAACAGTCACAATGTAGTTATGAATAGCCCTCTTTCCCCTACTGCTTTTACAGCATTAGCTTAGTTTCATATTAGTTCTAAGAACAAAATGTGACGGCTCAGCGAATGTGCTCGGCCCACCGGATGAGCCCACCATGAATGTAATACGAGTACCAAATCGGCAATACGTCTTTTATTTCAGTCATAATCCTGAATATAATTAGTTTAATTTTAGTAATTATAATTAAATAATTATTGGTTACACGCTCGAACCAAAAGTATGTACTATCCATTGTTGTACAACGAAGAGCACACGTTCTTGATACTCGCAATACGCAGATGACGAAAGGCTCGAACGTCCATTACTCGCGAGCTTGTAGCTGTAGCCAGTAACTGTGTATTATGACTACTAGCTATTACCCGCGGCTCTTCCCGCTCAAAGGGAACGAACAATGAGTTGTTTAACATGCATGACATATTCCTGGTGCAAGAATAAATAAGTAGTTCCAAAATTTAAGAGATACTAAGAGGAACCAACTGTAAAACCTACGACCCTAGGGGCTTCAACCTTCTAACTATAAATATAAACTTATATCAGTATTAATATTCTTATCATAATAATATTTTTAACCATACGTTTATATCAATCCATAACGAAGTTATAGAAGGATCAACACATTGTTACTTTTAGTATGGAGTGATTCATATACGCATCACAATATTCACAATGGATCTTCCCATGGGAATGAGATGTTTTACCGCGGTAAAAAGTAGCCTACGTTACTCTCCAGCCAAAACTATCTCCATACAAAAAATCATACCATAACATCGCTCCGTTACGACGTGAAAGAGGGACAAACAAACAAACAAACAGACTTTCGCATTTATAATATTACTAATACTAATATAATATAAAAGGAAGTAATAAGTATGGATAAGTATGGAAGTATGGATAGTATGGATGGATATGGATTATGAGTTTGGTTAAAGCACCATAATCATTATCTGCTATGGTATTACAATAGGCGTAGGTTACTCTTCGCAACTGGGGAGATTTGGATCGAAAGCTGGAAAGCTTGGAAAGAATTTTCTGCTACTCTCAAAGAATTTTTAATTAAAAAATGTTTCTACAATTTAAATGAATATTTTAATATATATGAAATTAATTTTATGTAAATGAACAATGTCTAGAGTCAATAAAATAACGAAGTATTATTGCATAGAAAATAATAAAATAAATCGGTTCGCTCACGCTAAATATTGCTATACCCTATCAGGGTTATATGTGACACTAATATATAAGTCAAATTGTCCATCATGTAAGACCTAAATGTACCACATATATTGCAATAAAATACTGAATACTGAATAATTATTCATACGCTGTTGTCGGTAGCGTACATCATAGCGGCCGCATGCACAGTGCGTCGGATAAAGATCATCGTCGGATAAAAAATGTAATAGGGCATCACTCTTATCAGTCATCTGTAATAAGGTGTAAGGTGTGGCCAAATTATTAGGACAGATAAGACGAATGTGAATACTAATGCAAATGTCATAAAACACTTCGGATAAAAGTGGTCCCGTATCCAATTTCATATACTCGTAGTTTAATAAAAGTGACGTCTTCACATTTTATCAAACACACTAATAATATAATAATAATAATAACGCTTCACACTCATAGCCCCACACTAGGATTCCCTGTGTCGTGGGTGCCATGGACAACACACTAGACAAGGACATTCACACCCAGACCGAGAACAGAAATTCAAACTCATCATTCAAATTTCCGCCTCGCTGGGAATCGAACCCAGGACCCTTGGTGCTGCGATCCGGCATGGTAACCATTGCGCCACACGGGTCGTCAAACGTCAAACACTATACCAATTTACATTATGAGTTATGTTATGAAGCTTCACTGCGACGCTGCGATCGGTCGACCGCGTACTTTAAGCTTTAGCATTACAGTGTGGGGCTTCATCTTACATACATACAAATAAATAAAATTGGAGCGTCTGTTTGTAATATTAAAATAACCGCTTTTTAATAAGTGCATTTGGATGTATACACTGTACATATACCAAAACAACATTTTTTACAATTTTTGTCTGTCTGTCTGTCTGTTTGTTCCAGTTTGTTCCGGCTAATCTCTGAAATGGCTGGGCTGATTTTAACCGGACTTTCACTGGCAGATAGCTGACGTAACAAGGAGTAACTTAGGCTACTTTTATTTTAGAAAAAAAAAATAGTTTGTTAGGCGATACGAAATTCGCCGGGTCAGCTAGTAGCTCATAAAGTATATTCGTAGTTTGGTACGCTCAACCGACGTCCGCGACCGACACCAGGAAGGATAATGCAGGCCTAAAACAAGCTTTAAAAGGTAGCAAAACAGTCTCGTAGCCTAAAACAAGCTTTAAAATACCTTTAGCAAAACAGTCTCGTACCCTTCAAAGCACAGAAACACAAATAACCTGTCCTTAGCGATCATTATCTAATTCCTGGTAACGTTCCATTTCAGTATTTTCTTGCTCTTCCCTCACAAAAATCTCTAGAAACAATTCGACCTTTCAATGACGTGCGGTCTCGGTATCCTTGCGACCCTTACGTCATTGTTCGTACTCATACGTACGTCATCCAAAGAGTTCAGTTACCTCGTCGCATCTGTAATAGTTAAAAAACGACCAACCTTTACCTAGCCACACAAGTGAACTAGCATGGCCACATTGGCCACTGTTAGAAAAATAATAAAAAATATTCAATAATAGTTGCTTGACCATGAATGCCAAACAAAACAAAAGCCAATTAAAACAAAAGGATAATTAACACGATATTGTTGCTTTGACTTACTTAAAGCTTAGATGAAGGAATGAAAGGCAGATAACGTCGTTCGAATATGACGTAAGCCTACCAAGAATAATACAAAATAAAAAACTAATACAATCTCGTGTCACTACTAAAGAAAGCGTCAAATTGCATGAACATCGCAATTGTCAAAATTTATTAAATAATTTTATCAGTTATAATGCCGTCTTGCATTTTTAAACAATTTAAAAGTAGTTCGCAAAATCAAAGAAAAGAAGATGGAATATCTTTTCACAGATATCTGTTCATTATTTTATTATTTATTTATATTAATATTTTTGCGGTTTGCTCGGAACACAAAACCTCGACAATTATTCATTTGTATATTGTTTGTATACCAGCTTTATGTGAAAATCGGTTACCCTAAATTTGGGGAAATATGCATGAGCTATTTGAGCACTGGTCGATTTATAAATGTATGTCGAAATAAATATATTTAAAAAGTAAATATTTGAAATATTTGTATTTATTTAAACCTTAAAAATCAAGAAATACAGCCAATGCATAAACACCTATCACTGGGATATTATAACCGGGTTAATTGAAAATGTCACGTTTGCCCACGATAAAATGCATGATTGAAAGAAAATATTATATTATATTTTAGTTTCTGTTTTTAGTTTAGCCTACTCACTAAAATGATTTCAATTATAATTTTGCAGATTGCCGACAGCTGCTATTACAAGAGAAAAAAAAATGCACTTTGCCTCGTCTTTTATTATGCGTACCACAAAGGACTGGAATTAATTGTCTGCGTGGGTGTTCCCGTCAGATTATAATGTGGGTGTCTTCAAGTCAAGAGTGAATAGGCTTCTACTAAGTTAGTGTGATTTACCATCCACGACTTCATTACCGCTTACCATCTCAGGTGGTTCTGTGGTCAAACACTAACTTATTCTGCATAAAAAAGTCCATAGGTTAATTAAGACAATTAAATATATTTAAGTATTATTTTATATTAAAAGAACATTTACATATATTTTGATAAGTGTACTTTTTGATAACTAGTGATGAAATTAAAATCAATTATGATTATCACATTAATTTATTACAACATAAATTTTTGTCTGGTTTTCTATGCATTTGTTCCTCCTATCTCAGGAACGGCTTAATAAAATATTCGGTTTTCACTGACGTATTGTAATGAGTTTGGGTTAACATTTAGTGTTTGTTTTATTTGAATCGGTTTACAAATAAAAAAATCACGACAATTTAAAGAATACCATCCCTACTTTTATCGACTGTGGGCTTACCGAAGCGAAGCAAGCGCGTTCACTAGACTAGTAATAAATAATTTGCCAATTTAATTGTGCATAATGTGTTAAGTTGGAAATATGTCAAACAACATTTACAAAATTGCGGGAGTTTGTGACTTTTCATTTGGCATCCTCACACACACAAAGAATTACGTGTCCATACGGTGCCACTGCTAGCTGACATTAAGGTTGTCACGCACACATAGGGAAAAAGTGGCTTCACGTCATTCGTTACATTTCTTTGCGAATGTTCCATCTGCCTTTTATTTCCTTCATCTGAGACTTAAAGTAATTCAAAAGTTAACAGCAATAATCTACATATTTATTCGGCGTGAAGTGCAAATACCTATAAAACAACGAAATGATATTAGGTAGTTGGTACGTACTCGTAATAATATGTGGTCGTAAACATATCCATCACCTTGAATTGACTGTGGCCTACTTTTTAATCTGTATTATGTACTGCTTTCAGTTTCTTACCTCGCTATTAATTGCGAAGGTCCCTGACGTTCCCACGTTCGTCTTTCTGGCCCAAGTAATATTATTAGTTTAGCGTAAGATTATTTAACCTTTTTAAAACTATGAACAAAATCAAATTAGCTTGTTTAATCTCTGTAACTGTACTTGTCTCTGATAACTTTTTAACACTGAAAGGGTTAGGACTTGTAAGTTTGGCCCTACTGACTAACTTCGGTACACAACCGACTCCGACCGAAGAGAATAAATATTATATAATAATACGATATACATACTAGTATAATAATATACATATATACTAGTATAATAAGCAGCGGACAAATCGCTACTTTTACATTTTTACATAAGTACTCACGTCTTACACCATCTAAACATCATTATTTCGTTTTGTGTGAAATAAACGCACAAAAACGTCGCATTAGATACAGAAAAAAGCGGCCAAGTGCGAGTCGGACTCGCCCATGAAGGGTTCCGTAGCAGCAAGTAACATAATATAAAAGTTCTTGTAGTTCGTTGTATATGAGTCTACAGGTTAGGTAGGTAGTTTAGTATTTAAGTTGATTGAATGAAAGGTAAATTGCGGTTTACGATTTATGACATATTAAAAAAAAACTACTTACCACTTTCGAAGTGTCTCTCGCGCAAACTATTCAGTTTAGAAATAAATGATATTAGAAACCTCAACATCATTTTTAAAGACCTATCCATAGATACCCCACACGTATGGTTTGATGGAAAAAAAAATTTTGAGTTTCAGTTCTAAGTATGGGGAACCCCCAAAATTTATTGTTTTTTTCTATTTTTGTGTGAAAATCTTAATACGGTTCACAGAATACATCTACTTACCAAGTTTCAACAGTATAGTCCTTATAGTTTCGGAAAAAGTGGCTGTGACATACGGACGGACAGACAGACAGACAGACAGACAGACATGACGAATCTATAAGGGTTCCGTTTTTTGCCATTTGGCTACGGAACTCTAAAAAAGGGAGAATAAATATTATAGGTATCTATCACATATTTATCTGCAACGCCTGGAATCCAATTCCAAACCCCCGGACGTCAAGGAGCTTCACAACCAACTGGACTATAACTGCATACTTCCTTACATTAATTTTGTTACAACCCCCGCTGTATTTTCTTCACTATTGTCTATTTACGAACGTAGCACAAGTATTTATATCTGTGTTCGCTGCGGTGGCGTGCGTTGAATATTTTGGCGCCAGATATGAGTGATGTGATCTGAGTAATCTTAACGTCACGAATTCGACACAGCATGACAACATTTTAAAGATGTGTTTGTGTATCTTTAAAATTTACTCAAAAATAAAAAATATCGATATCGGCACTAAGATAGATCACAGTTAAACCCAGGAGAGACCGGGGCGGGCTGACTAGTCATTAGTTAAATTATACGGTTACACACTCAGTTTAATTGTTACACATGTAAGCAGACTTCAATGTATTCTCTAGTATGCCCTTAGAAATCTAACAAAAAATCTGTTCCGAAAGAGCTACACACACATTTTATCTTTAGTTTCTCTACACCAATCATATTGGTATAATACACGAAGGCATTTTAACGCTGTATGTCAAATGTCAAACACTTCTGACAACAACAAAAGCGTGCGTATCGTCTTGTATTGACAGAGCGACTACGAACAAAACGGTCAATTGCCTGTTCTTACGCTCTTCATCGTCGGCGCGCTAGTGATATATCTACCTCTTTTTTGTGTTATAATATCACTGCTACTAGACCATTTGTGCTGTAGTAAAAATCCATAAGAGGCACGCTTTTCATGAATAAACTAAGCTACAATGCCATAAACAGAAAAAAACTGGCACACACAATCACATCGAACTTATTTCCCCTCTTTTTTGTCGGGGACAACTGAAAAGTATTATTACTAGCATAAAGAACCGACACCGCGAACACAATGTACGTCCCAATGAATTGGCGCCGATCGGCTTCAACTTTCAATGGATTCGTTCGATTTTGAAAGGAGAACGGGGGCTCAATTTTGAAAATAGAACCTCCCGGTGGGACACACATTTTGTTCGAGATGTCTGTTCTATGACATTATACTTCAATGGTTACACGCAGTGATATCGTATTTAATTTTTTATAGTTTATAATTCGTCATTGATGTCTTGTAGACTAACGCTTCCCGCCCACGTCCGATAATCGATGACCGATTTTTTGTAGGAGAAAAATAGAACGTACTGATAGCAATAGTGCAACGCACACGTCCTACAAAAAGTTGGTCAGAAATAATACGGCAGGAAAAATCGGCCCGATTATCTGTCCTACAAAAAGTCTGACGTGGGCGGGAAGCGTAAGATGTTTATGCGAGGCGATGACCATACCAACAGAAGATCCGGGGCTCTTGTTCGGTTGTAAACAATAATTACTATACGCCGGTGTCACGCTGGGAAATTATGATTGATGGAAGAATTGACGCAGACATTTAAATGAATAGCTTTATGTATTTTTCGCGCAGTTGTTTTTCCCTCACAGGTTCTTGTTTTCCAATAACAAAAATACATGTACGTTAAAGAGCGTTGTCATTATTTTCCAATTTGAATCAAGGACGTACACCTATTTTTTTATGTGCATAATGTAGATAATAAGTCCTTATCAGATTATTCGGTAAAGGAAACACACCGCCTAAAAAAATGTGAGTTGTCCTTAATGTTCTCAAAGGTTCCATCGAAACTTACAGAAATGCCTTACCTTAAATTTAAAACTCATATTAAAAGCATTCTTATGACGAAAGGATATTAAAAATTAGATGATTATTTAAAGACAAGACTGCTTGGACATGAGTTTTATGGATATAGATTGTAGTAGATGATAAGTGCTATCTGTAACTGTGAGCAGGAAAAAAAACAAACCCGGAAGTTTCTTGCTGCTTCTTCTCCCGGGCCCTCTCACAGTAGGGCTTTGTCTGAAGCATTGGCATAACTTGCATGACTTTCAAAAAGTGTTTGTAAACCAAACCAATTTTGAATAAAAACATTTGATTTGATTTGATTTGGTGCATGAATTCTGTCAATCTCGGAGCCAGGGACGCCAGACTCTGTGGAACAGTAAGTGACGATGATAATAATCATACTTCGATCATATTTCGTTAACATAAAAAGCACGATGCGCTAAGATTAAAAAAGCAGCTTGCGCTAAAAACATAATTAAATAAACATTTTAATACCGATGTGGTAACTATTTCTAACGGTATAAAAACTTTTTGTCATTAGGTATGCTTTAAATTTATTATACTTCAAGGTCAAACCAAATTATTGAAAGTAACTTTTAATGCCGTGTCATATTTGGTATGCATCTATTTCATTAAATTATGCTTACTTTTATAATAAGTTACTTAAAGTTTTTTTTATTCTAAGAAACGGAGCTATTTTTGGTTTCATTATCGCGCTGAAATACCTATCATACTGACGTCATACTACGACGTTACGTGCGATATTTGGATATTTTATGACCACCGATAGAAGGTGAAGGTACAAAGTTAAAGAGAACCATTATTCACCATTAACCAACTGACTATTGCAGATGGTTATTGGTACTGAAAAGTACGAAATAGTTTATAATTTCTGCAAATATCAGTTAATACCGGTTCACGTAGCGTAGCAAAGCTTGCGTCAAGATCAAGATCTACGTTCGTAGCGACGCCTTATAGGTACGTCACAGAAGCACAATCAATCAATCATTGATAATGCAGAAATTACGTAAAATAATTACGACATTCGATAACTTAATTATTGAAATATTTGTTATTGAAGTTTTTAGGCCTTTGTTCAATTTGAGAATTGTATGCAAAACGATAAGCCATGCGTACTCGAGCACACGGTGCGTACGTAGAATCAGAGCGAGCCGCCGCGTCGAGCGAGATAGATTTATTGGCAGCTGCTATTGAATGACAGAGACAGAAAGTGTAGCAACAAGTCGCTGGTGGGGGTACGTTATCGCGTCAGTGACGTCACGACCCTTTCACTCGCGAGTTTGTTGGGAGCCGGCGCGCTCACTTCAGTCCGCGCGGCTCGGTCACTGCGTGAGCACGCTCGCGCACTGTGTTCCTAAACGAACCACGCGTTACTCGCTTAAAAATATTTAACTAGAAAAAATTTATCGGGACGTTATAGCTACACGCAAACGGTCCATTCGGTCCTCCGTGTGTTAACTCCCGATCTGTGCGACTTCGGCTACGATGGGCGTAATCAAAGTGACTCCTGACACCGCGTCTCTCATCTCCGTGTGTGATATGCTCGACGACATGAAGGTAAGTTGGGCTGGAGTGGCGGAGTCATGTGATGTCAGGGAATGGCGTGAGTCCAACGTCGGTTCCGCGTTAGTGAAAAAATTCGCTCTTTATTTAGCGTGCGTGGGAAGACCTCGTCACGGGATCTCGCGTAATTCAAAAATATGCGCTTTTACGCGACGGCATTCGACGCGCGACGGTACGCTCAATTGCAGATGGAAATGCAAGTGTAAATGAGTGTATGCAGATGTAAAAAGTTATTTTCTAATTAATGTTTGGAAAGCGAACGCAACGAAATCGAAACGAACGCCTCCCTGACATCTAGGTTCCTAATTAAAACATCGATTTCACAAAATTTTAAGCCTATTCACTTTCTATTCGTAGTCTTTTATCGCGTTCGTTATAATTTTACTATCGTCTTAAATATTTCTTAGCTTTTGAGCTATAAATCTAAACTTAACCTTACGTAAACTTTTATAACTATTAGGACGTCTACAAAATATCGAACAATAATAATAATATTGAAATTTTGCTTTATAGTAGATAAATGCTTTTTGAGCAAGATTCATAACTATTTTACGGAACTTTTCAATACATGTTTTAAACTATCTTTTACATCTTTGCTTCATTCGCTTTATTACGTAGAAGTAGGGTAGTTACAATTAATCCACTTAAACGCTTGTAGTAAATGCTTGTATACAAAGCTACTGGTAGCCTAGAAAGTAGATTTTCAATGAAGCTTCCAGATTGACCACTGGTTTGGTCGCCCAACCACACTTGTGGTTCTCTAACATCAGCGGTGGTGAAAACTTCTCCTGGGTCAGCGGAAACAGTGCCCTTATCAGTTGTTGACACCGTTACTATATCGAGACTTGAACTACGTGAGAATGCTTGTATCAGAAACCTTTGAGTTACGACACGATCTGCATAAAATTCCATAAGATTCACAATATAGAGTATTTGAATCAAATCACCGAAGAAATATTTCTAGAAGATAATGTTCGCTGGTATTAATTTCGGATTTGATTATACACTGTGTTGAATTGTTAATTGTTAAATGAAGAATAATTTTGTATTATTGTTTTACTCCAAAGAATCAGAACCAATAATATAACTAACTCATAATAATAATATTACAAACTGTTAATATTATACCAATAATATTTCAATATTGTAGAGGAAAACATTTCAAACAAAAAGAGTTCCAAATATAGACACGATGAATTTGTTTACCGTATGTGAATTGCACAAACATTGGAAAAAACACTGTATTGTGGTTTTTAATTAGTTCCTTTTTATCTTAAATTAAATGTTTTCTCTATAGCTATTAAGATTATTTGGCTACTGGTGAATTCTTCAAATGCGCAGCTGATTTATCTGACGTTATCGCCTTCAATTTTGTAAAAGTTGATTGTCTGTCATTCGTTAATCCAGATACTGCAACGATTTATAGTCGTGCCTTAGTTACAATTTAGTATTCATTGTTATTTTATTTATTTAAATTACAAAATATCTAGAATGATCAAAATCGCACTTGGCTAGGAGTTATAAGTCTAATATACTCCAATATCAAGATCATTGAAAACTTACGAAATATTGGCCTTTGTTTAATTTTTTCTTAGTTTACTTAAAAACCGGATAAGTGCGTGTCAGGCCACGCGCAATGTAGGGTTCCGAAGAAGTAGTTTATCGACTATTACTCATTAACTACATTATGATAACATAGCCGTGATAGTTTTCTTTGTAAAATCATAATATTTTTGGAAGACCTTTTCAAAGAAACCCCCCACTCTTTAGGTGTACATGTTACCTGTAGAGGAGGTACCCTGAAAAAAAAATGTTTTTCAATATTTTATACTACGATTCTGGAGTTTTAATCAATATGTACTCGTATATCCATGTCAAATAACAGCTTTCTAGCACTAAGGGTCTCGGCGCTTTTCTTCGGACAAACGGACGGACGGACATGACGAAACTATAAGGTTTCCGATTTTACTTCGGAACCCTAAAAACCCAACATTATGTTTGAAATTCAACACAGTTTGTTAGCTAACTGTCTTTGGTTATATCACAGAAGAAATAATAGTACTTATGTGATATTAATTATGGCCTGTTGATGAATAAAATGACCAGTATTTTCTGAAACCTTCATATTTATCAGGACCTGGAGATTTTTTTATATGGAGATGTCGACTCATTCAAATAACATTGTACTCATTGTGGATCTTTCTTAATATCATGCTATACTACATGAAATCTAACTGTACGCATGATTCAGGCCGTAAAAATTACACTGATCCGCTCCGTCAGTAATAATGATGTAATTTTAATCTCTTCATTTTTATAAGCTACTATCGCAGTATAGTATGTGGCAATGTTTGACTTTGCGTTGTGAGTGACGCAATATATTTGATTGGATCCTAGACGGCGACTATACAGATAATCCTTGACTAGGCTTTTACGGTAAACGCGACCAAATCGAATGCTCAATATGTGCAGAGTTTCTGCTGAATATCAACAATATTGCTTTCAATACTCTGTTGGTTCTATGTCTCATTTTTAATTTAAATTGTAACTTGTACTAAAATATCAGTAATGATTCTAGAAAACTTTGAAGGTGTTTGTTCACTTGAAGACTTATCTGTATTACTTCTCCGAATCGTGACAAAAATAATCTTTCTGTACATTTGTCAGCGTGTAACTTCCTGTTGGAAATGCATGCAAATAAATCGTTCTTTTGTGTTACCAATTTATATGTGTTATCGAAAACATACATATCAGTATTTAACTGGGTCGCAATGGTACTCGGACGATTTCAGGAACTCATTTTTATAAAAATCAGTTTCGCTCAACTTTTCATTGTATGGTGCTGAAATTTATTGTATGTAACCATTTTTTGCCAGTTTAATCGATTATAGCAGATAATGTAGATTATAGATTGCATTAATTACAAAGGACCATGTTTAACTACTTCATTTGTTGTGTATGACATGTTTTACAATAGTAAAATGTATCATTGCCACGAATAAGTGAATACTACAATTACTCGTCTACTATGCACTCAGTGGAATTCCTTAGTGACTAAAATGCCAGCGGAGGCGCTCACGCAATCTTTTCGCTAGGCCGCGCTAGGCGCACGCGCATTGCGCATGGTTCTTTAGTCGAGAATTCTTTGTATTAATTTGCTTGAAATTACATATTTATGAATTCATTAACGTGGTTTTCAACGGCGAAACAATAATGCCAATGTTTCACCGCGCAACGTTTTCGGTGCCGTCAAAATAAAATCTCTGCGAAATTTTACTGTTTCGAAGAATACACAATACAAAATGTATTTTGCGCTATGAATATGATAATTTATCGAGCAGACAGTATGATTAGGATTGATTGACTGATGATTCAAAAAACAGTGATTCATTGCAATATTAGGTAATTAAATCATATCTAAAGACTAAATTAATTCCGAAACATGCATGTCTCAGAATGGTGTGCCATTTTTCAGACTCCAGCGTAGGACGGTGTTGTGCAAGAGTGCACTCAAAACAGTCATTCTGGGCCACGACGTGTTAAACGTGCCGTACGCTATTTCGACAAACAAACTTCACAGAAAAAAATACAACTCAGAACTTAACACAACGACCGTACGTCAGATGTTGCAGATATGATCGGTGAGATCTATAATCGTCGGTTTGCGAGTCGTGAGCGTCGCATCCTTGATAGCAAGTGTAGCATTTTCTAATATGCAGGATGCACGTGGTATGTGGGTCGCGTTTTGAAACGGCTCAATGTCGCGAGTGAGCGTCGGGCCTTACGTCGGCTGACCGTACCTTATGCACTGGCCTTTCAAGTACGTCGAGTGTCGAGACTGTCGAGCGCTAGACCACAGCTCTAGACGCTCGAGTGTCGAGTATCGAGTATCGAGCCACCGGCGCGAGCGGCGCGTCAGTGGAAAGTTTTGTTTGATCTTTCAGGTCGCTCCTACCTTCATCGTTATTCAAATGAGTTTCATAATTTTGATGGTGTCATGTGTTACAATTAGCATGAAACAATCTCTTGTATTTGCAAATATACTAATTAATTATTTTTATACACATACGCCCCAACTCAGAGTCACTAACGGTTACTTTAATCGCTCCTTAGTAAAGAATCACCATACAAATTCTGTATTAAAAAGCGATTTAAGTAACCGTTAATGACTCTGAGTTGGGGCGCAAGCTGTGCAAATGCACACTGAACAAGTACGTGATAATTATAAATATTTATGATTTAAACGATATACTCGTAATTAATAGGTATTTATGTAACAGATCATCGACTTTCGAGATAAGCGTCTGAATTGTAGCTTATCTTATCGCGAATACCGATACGGCGTTAATCGGTATTATAATCTTTTGTATTTAGAAAGTTAATGTTATTGTTTGTTCCATTCGATATTCTTTAATATAATGGGCGATCTAAAGTTTAATTTCTCTACTTAATAGAAACATATTTAACATTAGTAGGTTGAATGTCACTACATCACGTAGAGACTAGAGTTTAATCTTTATTAAGTAATATTGCATAAAATATCTTACATCAAAAATCAAGGACTAACCCAAATTTTACGTCCAATTTTTTTATTATTGTTCCGATTATATCTCCGATTCTGATTCCGATATTATTAAAAACGTTTCACTTTACTAAATTACCAAATTGAATTATAAAGGCTTTCACGTTGTGCCTTGAAACGTCGGTTCAAGATTGATTCACCCTCGGCCGTGCCAGCGCTGGGACGTTAGTATGCGCCTGCGCACGTCGGCCGCTAGGGGGCAGCACGCGCGGGTTTTCCTCCACACGACTACACGGCCCTTGATAACGTTTTAAAGGGCATTTCTGTTACGAAATGTATGAATGTATGTGCAGTAGTAGGTAAGTGCTCAAAGGCGTAAACTTCTAAAGTTTTATGTTTTCTATGACTAGTTCAATTATTGAGAAGCAAAGAATAATGGCATCATTTGCTACGTGTAAATTAAATTTGTTTTGATTGCTTTTGAAAAAAATATGAAAGTGTTGTGTTGTTCTTAGATTTTAAAGAAATACAGTCATAATGCTTCCTTCTTTACTTATACAGAAAACCCAGAAATTAATTGAAGTGTCATCATAAATTATGTTCAAAGTGAGGTAAGAAACTTCCAATTTAAAAAGTTTATTTCGACAATGATGTCACGGTTCTTCACAACATGAAAGATAAAAACTTTATTTTAATAATACCAAAATTAAAATTATTAAGACTAAAAAGTTAAGAAACAAATATCCGTTTTTTTTATTAGTCTTATGATGATTTTTAACTTGTCTTAAAGTCGAAGTAAATACTTAATCTTTGTTATCTTTTTGGCGAAAATTATATCGACATAACAATCCTTATCGTAATTAATCTCGTTAGTTGTTTTGTTCAATATTTGCATTTAGTCACTTTAATTTGATATAAACATGATTATGACTTCGATCATCATCAATTTATCATATTAAAAGAGGAATGTTCGAAAATAAAATTGTAATCCACGTCTACTATCTGTTTTATTTTTAAAAACTTGTAGTAGGTATATGTTATATTTTGTAATACACGTATAAATATGTAACTATGTATGTTCATCACTGTCCTCGCAGAACTGTAAACTATGCAGGTACCTACATATTGTACGTACATGTGAATTACCTCGTGTTCGAGCACTGGCCCTGATCAATGGTGTCCTGGCCTACGATTTAGATCTAGACATACATATTCTTCACAACGCCCCCTGTATTTCGCTCAACTGCTGCGAGATAGGTACGTCCAATCGCTGGATTTCGTAGATTAAGTAAACGATTTGGAATAGAAATTCTGTAAAGTTAAGTTGTATGTAATAAATAAATATTATTATAATATGTGTGCATTGCAGATTTTTAATAAAATACTTTGATTCGTTTGGATAAATTAATATGCGAAGTATACAACCCGTAATTCAATTACATAATTTTTTTTCTCTTTGACTATTATAGTCATCCGTTAAAATGATAAGTTGGGATAAAAATGACATAGAAAATAGTGATTTGACGGTAGCAGTTTCTTCGAGCGTTGGTAAAGCAGATGCTATATTTGTAAACTTAAAAAAAAACAATTGTCAGAAGCAGAGGGTTACTGCAATAAAAAATGCATAAGTATATATCATATATTATGTATCATATATTTTATCTTTGATAAAGAATCGCCAAAAACAGACAACCATCGAAATGTTAAATATTGAACAGTTGGGGAGTGCATAGATTTATTTCTTCGTACGTTAAAACATGTGTTGGCAACTGGCACATAAGATAACCTGTAATGTTACCGCTGTTACCAACTACCAAGATAAACATTGTCATTATGATAATGGAGATAAATAAATAAAAGCTTACACACTCATACCCCCGCAGTAGATAATTTACCTATGTCGCGGGTGGCATGGACGACACATATAACACATCACAATCACACCCTGCACCCGAGCACAAATATTTATCTGTCACATAAATATCTGCCTCGGCCGGGAATCGAACCCGGGACCCCTCACTTCGCAGGTAGGGTTGCTACCAACTAGGATACAGGGTCGTCAAAACAGAATTTTGTACAATTATTTGGTACGCTTAGATATGGGAATATAAAAAGCATAGTAGATGTACGCATCATATACCACTGTTTAATTAATTAAATTTAACATACCTGTATTATTTATTAAAAGACAATTATCACAAATTATATTTTATTAACTTCAAAGATTAAATTAATTAACTCAACCCTATTAATACTATAAAGAATGTTTAGATGTAAGTCATGCAATCACGCTAAAGGGCTGATCGGAATAGATGAAATTTGACACACAGATAAAAGATTATAAGTCAGTGAGTTTGTATTAGTTCAATAATTATTTCATGATATCATTATCAAGTAACAAACATTGATCACAGCGAAATGGAGAAGATACTTTACAAAACCCGTTCCGGTTCTAGCCAAAAATAGAACAGCTTTATCACAGTAAAGGAATCTAACTTTATACTGTGGATTTATTAAGTCGTTGGAAGTACGTTATTCTTGAAGAATTTTTAGATATAATTATCGTCTCCACAGTTTGTAGAGTCGACACCTGGTCAAGGCCAAACGTTACGCCAATACTGCCTAAAAGTCTTTCGCTTAAGAATTAAAATTGCGTGAAAAGACTACACTTAACATCAATATGATAATCAGTATTTCAGATGAGAGTTTTATATGGAATCCTCAAATAAATATGACCTAAGACCTAGTGCGAACAGGCACTAATAATATCGCGGTTTTATGTAAAAAGCGACAGTCGACGAATCGAATTTGAATTCTAAATTTTTTTAGCTATCGTTAAAATTTGTCGCGTTTTTCACAATCAGCGAAATAACACTCGTTGCACTGCGCTTACCGTGACACGGACGTCTTATTTGTTAGTGCATATAACAATTAAATATTTAAAAAAACCCGCCTGCTGTCAAAAAACCTATCATGATATACTCATTTGAAATCCTTATGGCGAGCTCTTTAATTTGATACCCATATTGCACTATTCGATTTATTTTTATTTTTTGATACTTCAAACAATGGCATCTCACCGCCACCATATATTTTAATTTCACTTATTTAAGAACACTTGGGTTATCAAGACGAATCTAACGATATCTTAATTATATAAATCCGTTCAGCGGTTTGGAAGATACAAGGTAATAAAGAATATTACATGCATACAAACAAACATACATACATATAAACGCGAAAAACATTACCCTTCCTGGCAGTCGGGTAAAAAAATAAATACAAACTGGCAGGTTACTGACTTCGCTAATGACGATAATCGCTTAGCATCGCACCAGCTACCAAGCTGAAAACAAAATAATGGAGTAAACACAAAAATTTCCAAGTGTTGAAGTTACACGAAATTGTTGAAGTGCTGATAACACACGTAATAAACACATAAATCGTTTATTGAGTAAAAGTTCACGCAAATAATGATATAAAAACATGTTTACATTCCTTTTGCTTAACACTTAATTATCTTCACAGCCTATCAGTTACTAAGTGAACAAAAATTTATTAAAAATATAAAACATTTTTTTTCATTAACTCTGTACTGTGAGGTATTAAAGATTTATGTATAATATGTATATGTTATCTCCGGTGCTCCTAGGATTACCTAGAGCTGGAACCAAACCTCGGGAATCTCAGGATTGACCATCGATTTTTATAGGCAAACCTCGAAATAGATTTATATATCGGGTTTTTAGTGTATTTTTACTCAAACCTTGGAGAGACTAATTTGGACTGTCAAACATCGAAACTCAATTTGGATCTGGACAGATATGGATCAGAAATTCACGTAAAGAAGGCAGTAATAAAGACAACAAAGTAGTTAACACGAATGATGATGAGGTTAATAAACGTGTAGTTTGATTAAAATAATAACTAATTCAATGATGGTCTAATTCAGTAAGTCATCAATCCATTATTTTTATTTATTGATATTTAATTAATTTATTTATTATTACATATTTTTACACGCTTAGCAATAATATTACAGATTACAGTTCACCCAAACATTTCAAGGTACTCTTCTATATTCAGTAAGCATTTAAAATTATTCGCGTCTTCTTCTTCTATTTTCTTAAAATCTGGGCATGGATCTGTAGGTAAGCCTTATTTTGTTTATTATTATTTCTGTAACTACCGTGACATTTGTAATGGTACAAAAATAAATTTCAGATCAGAATTGATACCTAACAATAAACTTTATAGTGTCTAGTTACATATATGGAAATGGCCAGTCGAACAAACCAGATCGAAATCAGACCCACTTTTCTTGTTTTAACAAAGGCCTTGAATATTGTACAACAAAAACACTAAGTGAAAAAATTGAAACAAATTATTTGCCGCTAGTTTTTATGAATCGACAATAACGCCTGACATTTTCTTGCCTACATTAACTACTTTGATGTAACTTGTAGATGAATTAGTAATTATTGATTGCGATATGCTGGAAACTTGATTGATGTTGCGAAGAACTCCATTGCGATACTCAAGTGCAGTCCGTTTGAAACCTGTTTGTCGTCCACTGAGAAATATGAACGTTATTCTTAGACAACGACTATCTAATATTACTGAAGTTAGTTACAGTCGATCTTCATTTTATTTAAGTCTTACTGTCTCAAAGAGGAGAACGTACCGGCATTCCAAAAGAAAAGGAGCATCCGCCAAGCGACCGGTATCACCTGTCCTCAAAATGTTATGTCAACCTAATTAGCATAAAATGTTATATCTTAAATTCGCCGATCGATTTCGCTTATGTCTGATGCAAACTCGACACCGTCCGTAATATTAATCAGCCTATTCGAATTTATTCGCTGCTCATATAATTTAAAAGAAAGTGAAAATGGATTCCTTCCCGCGCGCGGCACACGGCATCGTTTGGAACGGAACGCGCCGATCCCGCGAGCACCCGAGCTAGTTCCGTTCCGTATTACGCAGCGCGCGTATGCCGAGGCCATGCTAATTACTGGCCTCACGAAATCGAAAGTACACCTTCTAGATGTGGGTTGCCACTGGCGTATAAAGAAACGTAACTTACGATCCATCCACTTAATGCATTCCGTTCGCGCATTGTTCTATTTAACATGAGGCCCGCTAATAATTTAGTTTTTAAATGTCACCTGTCCTATTACGTTTGGACTACTTATGTTAATTGAAACGAAATTTTTTCCATCGTTGGATTTAAAATGCGAAGGTTCTCGTTTAGAGATTCGTTCGGAAATATGAAATAAAGCTGACCTTTCCGATTCACACGCAGAGTTAACCACAAATAGGTTTTATATTATATTCCAGACGGCGTCACGAATGATTTGCATTCAAATTCAATCTATGTTGAAATCGGAAACTTACAAAGTTGTATCTATTCCACCATCATAAATCCCATTTAACGCTGATGAAAGTTTTTCTTTTCTAATTCAGTGTTTAAGTTAAGCTTATACATAATAGGTAAAAAAATTCATGTATGAAACGCGGGACTTTTCAAGGTCGCACAGTTGGTGTCATTTTGTAGTTCCTAGGAATGCAGTCGTTTCGAATCGATGATATTCGGGTGCGCCAAGCGTGAAGCGATCAACCATTCGATCTGCCATAAATATTCATTACAGAATAGTCACTGAACATCGTCTAAGAACTCTTTGCAAGTCTACTAGGTATTTCACTGACGATTTCGGTTTCTATAAATCATTAGCTGGCAGCTAATTAGTGTTCAGTTTATCGAATTAATCTATGTTGAAACTAATATTACAGTAGATGTTCATGTAGCTTTGAAAATTTCTTGCAATACCTTGCACGAAGAATCTTAATCCACTGTTTAATTACTTGTTCAGTATTAATTGCCTTTGCCCACAATACATTTTCGTAGTTGAATTTAAGGAGCTTCTTCTTTAATTAGAGGTGGATTTTAGCGACCTTCAAACTGAAAATAAACTGAAACGATAGAAAAATTGCGGGTACAGTCGCCGGAATTTCAATTAAATTGGCCGAATAAGATCGTAAAGGACAGCCCCGCTGCCTTGAGATAGACAGAGCGACCGCAAATCGTGACTCCGTAGCTCCTATTGTGGCGTCTTCAATGTTATTCTTTGAGTTGCGTTCCACGCGTGATGTTTTTCACCTTAAGCCAATAGTTGACAACTGCTTTTCTACGTTTGTCTCGCTACCAAACGGTTGTTTTAGTACAACAATTGTTTCAAAATATCTATAATTTATGAGGAACTAAACTTATTGTTATCAGTGGGACAATCGTGATAAACATCTGTGATGTACCTATTAGATAACGTGAAAGGAATAAAACTTGAATTTTATCTTCAATAATAAACACCTAAATTATCTATACTTAAAAATAACCAACACTACATTGTTGTCAACTATTGATATTAATAATAATTGATGATTAATATGAAAGATATCGATTTATTCCCTTATTATTCCCTCGAAATTGGGAATCCTAAAACTAACGGAATAATTTTATCCAATAATAACTCTAAATTTTGATAGAAAACATATTAGTTCAGAACTGCAGCACAACTATAGAATCAATGCAACAATTCTCCTTAGTAAATAATATTGCCAAGCGCTTCTTGGGAATTTCAGGGTGCAATTTCATGTTTTTCTAATTCATTCATTTCAGGGTCAGCTTTCGGAACTATATTTAGTAGAAACCCCAAGTACGAGTATTTCTATATTAACATTTTTCGGTATACAAGAAAAAAGACCACTAAACCAGAAATGTTCTTTATTTCTTCCTTTGGTTTCTTCTCAGATAACTAAGATTGTTTCCTAATTTATCCAAAACTTAAATCCATCAATTCTATCACTAATTATTTTACAGCTAATGAGACATTGATATAAAACATAGTTATATTCTAATTGAAATTTTTAGGAGTTTATCGAGTATTTAGTTTCAGAGCCACATCTTGCCCAAAAAGGAGATTGCTGATGCTGCTTTATCCCTTTTCTGCCATCTTCGTACTTTTACAAATTAAAAAAAGATACCAAAATCAAAGGTGATCTAATAAAACTTGTAGGCATATTAAAGCCAACAATTTCACGTCAAATAACAACAAAACAAAGGAGTGGTGTACGTAGTTAGGTTCATGAAAGTGCATAGTCCGGTATTGTTTCGGCGCGTTGACGTACGCGACAATTGTTATTCAAATCGAGGCTGACGTCGGTTGGTTAAACAGATGTTTTGTGGTCGACGATTCCACTACACTGAATTTAATTACATTTTTAATAAGTATGCTTAATAAACCTTTTAATGATAATGTCTAAATCGCAATATTTGTTATTGATGGTTTTTTTGGCACGGCCGCTTGACTGTGAGTCTCTCTTTCATGAGTATTCTTTAAGCTATTATTTCTTTCTTTTCTTTAGTTCTTTACCAAAAATAATTTCTCAAACATCAATTTTATATTCATTTTTAGGTATCTGTGCATTAAGATTATTTTTCTTGTAAATTCTAAATTTAAATATGAAAAACAACATTCCTCGTTCTATTGATTTCACGCGTAAAAGTAATATGGCAATTTACTTAGGTACATACATAGATGGCGATTATAAGTACCTACTAAATAATTTCCATTACATAAAAGCTTTGTGTAGTGTCATATCACCGTATCAATGAGATAATCATTATAATTTATAATACCTAAATAATATAAAATATGTTTTCGGTGGTCGCAAAACTTGCTGCGCAATTTGATTTTTTTACAGACGATAAATATGATAGCATTTTGTTTATTTAAACTGAATATAATACGAAATGCCAACCACAACAATTTTGTGTAACAATAATAGCGTGTAACCGCACCCTATATAGATAAAAATATCTATCAGAATTTTCCCACATAGATACATATTGTATTTCTATTTGTTTTTGTGTGAGCCGTCGTGAAGATCCATATTTTTGTCTAATCGAAAAGCAGCACTCTACTATCCCAAGTGGTTAACGATCTATGTATACTAGTTGGATGGTTGACTGCTACTAGGAAAATGTACAGTGGCTCCTGGGATTCGATTCGAGACACACGTAAATCTGTTACTCCCGGTTCTTATCTTTGAATAGCAGTAGCTAAGCCATGTTCCAGATCGTCTTGAGTTGTCTACTAACCTGTCCGCACTGGAGCAGTTCATGGGTTTGTTTTAGACGCCTCGAATATGAAACCCGTGGTAATGAGACCGTGAGAATGTGCAAACTAACTATGTCAGAGTTGAGTTGCCACACTAACCCCTCCACCAATGCGGTGGAGTATCTCTAGGCCTTCTCAAGAGGAGAGACCCGTGAAGACTAGTGAAGCCCTCTCAGAAGAAATTCGGATAGATGACAACTATAACTCATAACCATAAGTTTATCAACCCGTGTTGTTGAAAGACGAACAGGCTAGACAGTGATGTAATAATGAATTGGAATGTTCGAACGATGCTTCGAATGAGCCGAACCAGATGATCGTTCTATAAATACTCAGTATCCGAGTGGCTATTTGTCCGTTGTCCTACCTCAACTCGAGATAGTAATGCTTCTGAAGCGCCTCTCGCTTGATACGCCAAAAATAAACATGTGAGCAAATTCAGTGGAACATTTCAACAGAAAAAAGATAGAAGTTGTCAATATTACTCAATGACTCTTGCGGGTTTTCATGTAATTTACCAAACAATGTAATAAATAATCTGTTTACTCGTAATAATAAATGTCTTCCATCAAACTGACTTCCATCAAATTATTTGAGATTGTGTTTCAACAATAAACCAAGTTAATTAAGACAAAGTTTTAATGTGTAATGATAAAGGGATTGTTGTTATTTCAATTGAATTTGAAGATTTTAAAGTATTTCCTCTGTTCAACACATTTGAACCCCGAACCTTGAACGCCCGAGGACTATTAAAAATCTACCCATTGTGATGAAGTTATTTGCAGTGATCATCCTACTCAATAAGATTATTGATTGACATTAATTAACAAAAAGAAAGCACGTTTGCGGTCCAGACAATTAATTGCTATATATCTAATATCTTAGCAACGTTTATATATGCATAATAAAACGCCAACAATTTCTTCATATAACATATGTGCTAATTTAGTCACATCCTGTCACGTTTTGGTCGTTATCTCGTTGGAGGCTTCGGTAAACACGCGATCAGCGTATGATATCCATAAAGGGTATTGATAATACAAAGTATGATAACGGTATCAGAGTGAAATGCAACATGCAATTCATTGGTCCTTTCTACCAATGTATCATAATCAAATACGTGGTGGAATTTTAATTTGTTTAAAATTAGATGTATATTATGAATATTAATAGATACATACATTATATACGTGCGTACGTCCATACGTAATTATGTATTTCGTATGGATGTATGTACTTTGTCGTTTCTACCAATAATCAAATACATACTTGGTGGAATTTTAATTTGTTTAAAATTAAATATGTGTATTGTGAATATTAATAAATATATACATACGTACGTACGTACATATATACATAGCATTATGTATCTACTTTTTATACCTATAGTTGTTTAGTTTCATTAATTATCTTTAACCTGATTATAGGAATCAGCTTCTTGAAAAGGCTGAATGGAATATTACGCTAACGTTTGCGGTGAATAGAGAAAAAAAAGTTGTCTATTTTTTACTCGTCAAAGTGAAGACGAGCAGTTCACGGAAAATTATCTGCCTTCCGAGGTTTTCTGGAACGCTATGGTATTACCATCAGGGTGTTCAAAATAATCTAAATTTTACTAACAAAAAATAACCGACTTCAAAGTCTCAAAAACTACTTTTCAGATCTCGTTCAAATTTATGTGGGACCACATGACAAGCACCTGCTTTCGATTAAAAAAAGAATCATCGAAATCGGTTGGCGTGATATTGAGTTATTCGTCAATTTGTCGCGCACATCTTAACACTTACGACTTATGTGGTTTTCTCATGAATGTTATTGTCAGATCTCAATAAAATTTATGTGGGACCACATGACAGCCACCAGCTTTCGATTAAAAAAACAATCATCAAAATCGGTTCGCCCAGTCCAAAGTTCTGAGGTAACAAACATAAAAAAAAAATACAGTCGAATTGAGAACCTCCTCCTTTTTTGAAGTCGGTTAACAAGGGCGTAGCTATCACCGTACCAGCCATGACGAACCAAGCGCCCTTTCATTGACTTCGCTACATTAGAAACTTGACGCTCCTCAAAAAAAGCTCAGTCAGCAGCTGCTGCTTGTGCCCCTTTTTGACTCCCGAAAGGCAGGTAAAGGTGGAGCGGGCCTTAACATATCGATACAGGGCATACTTAGGGCAAGCTACGCCACTGCTAAAAAACACGAACTGTTACCGGGAATCCGAAGGCCATTAACGACGTAGGTATCTTATCTACGTACTATCTGTTCACAGTAGAACGGATCTAGCCGGTAAACAAGTGCTCGAAATGGTCAGGGTATTTCATTTGTTACGAGTGGTCGATTGGTACTGACCATCGCTAATCGAGATCCTTGGTGAGTCATTGAGGTAATATTTTGCGGAAATCCTTTTACTAATATACAGGTCTAATAAAAAAGATCTATGGAATAATTAAAGGAATTATGATTGATTGGATTATGGTAGAGAATGTTTCTCAGGCATTAATTCCGCGGTTTGTACCACTATTACATAATGCCATCAAAAACAAAACTTGTAAAAAAAACCAAGTCTCGCAACTCAGTTCTTCTACCGTAAAAAGTTGTGAGATCCATGTAATACCAAGTCGGTTAATTTATTCAGTTCCTACTTAAGGGTCCTTCTGTCTTAAGTTGTTACGTAATTAGCTAACCTAACAAGTAACTACATCTTATAGTGATCATATTATCAATATTAAAAATCTTTTATGTTTTAAATAAATAGATCGACTTGACCATCGCATGAAAACACAATGTACCTCACAAGTAATACCTACATATTGTATTAAATTTGATTGTTTAGTGCGATTGCCAAGTCAATCTATTTATTTAAAACATAAAAGATTTTTAACATTGATAATATGGTCACTATAAGATGTTGTTACTTGTTAGGTTAGCTAATTACGTAACAACTTAAGACAGAAGGACCCTTAAGTAGGAACTGAATAAATTAACCGACTTGGTATTACATGGATCTCACAACTTTTTACGGTAGAAGAACTGAGTTGCGAGACTTGGTTTTTTTTACAAGTTTTGTTTTTGATGGCATCTCATTTCTTTTTGTAGATAGTTCTACTTTTTTTCCTTTTACAAGTTACCTTTGAACATAATTATATCTAGGTACCTATCTAAACCTATTATTCCATTATATTATATACAGGTACACTGATTCATTCACTGCAAATGTTACTTTGGTATACAGGTACAGTAATTCATTAACTGCAATTGTAACTTTGTAATCCTATATATTTATATGGGATTACAAAGTTATTTATGCAGTTGATGTATCTAGAAAACTGGACCGAAATTGAAAAATATTTTAGTTTTCCCTTGATCTATACACTAAACACTAATTGTGTTCCAAATTTGAAGCTTCTATGTCTGCTAGAAGTGCCTTAGAGTTTTGATGATCGGTCAGTCAGTCAGTGAGTGACGAAATTAAGAAACTTTGACTAGTTATAATTCTTAAACTACTGGTTCAAATTGAATGAAATTTGAAATATACCGTGTTTATACAATGCCTGCTTGGTTACTAAAAATTCAGGCTTCTAGCTTTATCCACAACGAAGTTATAGGGGGTCGAAAATGGCCTGAATTGCTTCGAGAAAAGGATGGTACGGCCGTGCCGCTTTTTTGCTCGACTTGGCGGGGGCACTGCCGTGCCCCCAGATTAAGATTAGAAAATCCATGATATTAAAATATCTAATCTTAGATCTAAACTAATATTATAAAGAGGACAGTTTTTTGATTCTTTGTTTGTTTGTATGTTTGCAATGGATACACTAGAAAACTACTGAACCGATTTCGAAAATTCTTTCAGCAGTAGAAATATACATTATTCTTGAATATGCTATTATGATACCTATATAATCTTAATTTCTTATTTAATATTGAAGGAGAAACTTCCTTTGCGTGTCATTAGCTGCTTTGAAATTGCCTCGTGCGGAAGGATAGTGCAACCAATACATGGACAGGCAAACCAGTCCGATCCTTCCGTTCCGATTAAAGCCTTAGATAGAAGACAGACACTTTATCTTGTTTATTGCCTATCGTTCTATATCGTTCTATGTTCGTTACGTCTGTCTGACTCACGCTGCGAATTCATCCGCCGAGAAAATAAATTCAATTGATGCGACGCTCCGTGATATTGCTTTTATAACTAGATAAGTAAATCTATAGGAATATACCTAATACCCATAGTGATTATGATATCTTTTGGCGTTGACGAACACCATTTTCTAAACTTGCAGATGACCCATGAAAAATGCATCAATATCAATGTAAATAAATAATCTATGTGGATCTAGTTGAACATAGATGCATTATGCCTATTGAAAATGGCTTAGTTACGATAAAATATTGTGGTAGTTAATGAGAAGGACCTGTGTACACTTGGCCCCGTGACAGTTTTTACTAGTTGATTGCTGAGGATATTGTCTACATCAAATAATGTACGATTTCAAAATAAGTAGAGTATTTCGTGTTGGTTACATTTGGAAGTAGGTTAACTTGAGCGACCTTCTTTGAGATCATTCTGTCTGTTTTTATGCTCGAGACGTAGAAATCAGCTGTTGTGTTGTGAAGGTCGATCGCTGCACGTACTTGTAGGGTTGCCAATCTTGCTTTAAAAAATGATGTTATCTTTATTATCTAAATCTGCCGTTTATTATTTAAATAACCATTGAAATTGTTACTGATTTTTCAATTATTTTATTATAAAAATTATTTCAACAATGTTTTCTATTACAAGCAAGGTCAGTTACACAAAATTGTGTTACGTCAACGTCGACTAAGACATTCGAGGGACGAGTTTGTATTTCGATTCGACTGCCAATCCTATGTTTGAACGTATCAATAAAACAATGCATAAAACAGATAATAAAAAATTAGATCAAAACGTGCGTAAAATCAATTCGATAGTCGGAGTTTAAACTTTAATTTATAAAACAATTGCAATAGCTAACAAACAACAAGTCGTTTGCTAACTTGTTCCTCTAACAACACTGTTGTCACAACAATACAACAGTAGAGCACGAAATGTACGCTGGTACACGCAATCACGATCGTGAACTTGCACGTATCGTGCGGAACGAAACGTGAAAAATACGGAACGTACTGACGTGATTTATAACTGTTACGTTACGTCGTGGCGTCGTTGTGGCTTCTATTGCGGTAGACGACGGTACTGGTATACTTGTGTTCTTACTACGCGTTCACTCTAAGTTTGCCCTTACCTCCCGTCCCGCTTCCTCATACCGCAGCTCATTTAGTACGGACAGCAACACTAGTCGCGTATTTTTGAGGTCCCGTGCGGCTCGTGCGTTCTTGAGTTTGTTGTTGATTTTGATATTACTTTCGTTAAATTATTTTTCTATCGATTTATTTTACGTTCGTTGATTTTTGTCGCTACAATGACTAAAATAGAAAATGTTTTACACAGTGGCAAACGTAATTTGTTATTTAAGTTAGTGAAATTATTTGATTACTTTTTTGTCTACAATACCGTTAGCTGTTAAATCGTAACGGTCGACGAGGGCAAACTTAGAGTGAACGCGTAGTACTTCTTTATCTACTGCACGGCCGTAGCTAGGGGGGTGCATTGTGGGGCAATGCCCTACCTTGAAATCACAATGCCCTACCTTAAAAATACCAAAAACTAAGATAAATTATTATAATTAAATTGTTTGTTCATAGTTTGAGATAAAAAAAAATGTAGCCATAGATAGGTATCAAAACTTTTCCGAACATACCACAGTTTGTGACATTAATTTCATATTGTAAAAATTCTTTGTTCTGTGACCTAGAGGTCAGTGATATACATGGTGATTGATTTAGGAGCCCGTGCTTCGGAGCAGATCAATAATAAAATTATAATAAATTTTTTACTTCCGCCCTACCTGTAACCAATGCTGCTCTACCTCAAATTCGACTGTAGCTACAGCCCTGATCTACTGTACATACTTTATGAAGATCCGTTCAGTAGTTACATATCCCCACTGCCAAGGAAGAGCTGTTTAGTGCGGATATATTTTATCTGCGATTATTTTATTATTTAGGAAATTTTCCTTGCGGTACCTCACCGGGACGACATGGCGACGTCGCCGGCGACATATCCGTACAAGTGCGGATTTTTTTATTCTCTCTGTTAGGATATGAATTTCTATACCTTCGTTATTTTGGTAGAAGAGCGTGTTTGGATTTTCGTTGATAATCCTATGTGTAGTTGGCCGTTGATGATCGCCAAGAGGTAGATCCTACTAGTTTATAAATTTGAAAGCTTGTAACGATGTTGGTTACTGTTTAACGCAAATAGTATGAATAAAAAAATCAAAAACCCGACTGCAAGAAAAAACATGATAATAGGGTAATTTCGCCTGTTCGCGTCCATCGCCCAATTCGCGTCCATTTTGCGGATCTGCCTTTAAAAATCCTCGAAAATAAGTCAACTAACACACCAATCAAACGAAAAGTCATTAACGCTAATACTTCAATGTGTAAGAGGCACGCACACATGGGCAAAAGTTCTGTGCGTCAAACCAATCCCGTTTAGAAAAATAGTTAATAAATTGGCTGTTTAACATGGAAGCGCGTACGGGCGGGATTTTAGATAAAAATTAGTGTGCAGCGGCGCGTTTGATGGTAAGTTTTTTATTGTTTTATGTGAATTTTAGGATACATAGCTGTTTCTACACTTTCATAATAAAAAAAGGAATAATATTAATTATGAATTTCCTTATGTTTTTTGTATTTAACGAATAAAATAAGGTGGACGCGAATTACTACATCGAATTTTACAAAACTTCCACTTTGCGTCCGCAATGGACGCAAGCTATACCTACAGAGGATAATAATAAACCAAATTGCGTCCACAGTTTTCGTTAAATACTTGCTTGTAAAAATAATTTAAAATGTATTGTTTATTATTATTGTACATTTTTTTATTAAGACTACGTATTTATAATTTTTTTTTGTAATTGAAATGAGTAATTTCTTTCATTCATATTTTTTTTCCATTTAAGATGAGTTCTTCAGAGACAAGAAAGAAGAAGGAAAAGAGAACATACAAGAAGAAGATTTAAAGAAAGCGTTAAATGAAATTCGAGAGAATAATAAATCGATACAACCAATGTTGGGAACAAGTTTTTTTTTATATTTTTAAGTGCTTTTTAATGATAATAATGTTGATTTTTTAATATTTATATCTATATGTACTATAATAAAACTCAAAGGGCAAACTTTCTGTACATTGACTATTTTTTAAAAATTTCGATTAGGGGGCACTTCAATAACGTGTTAGAGCACAAAAATATTTTTTTTACAATTATTGTGTCTGTCTGTCTGTTTGTCTGTCCAGGCATCACATGAAAACTCTTGAACGGATTTCGATTAAAATTAGTAAAGTTATTACTAATACTCCGGGTCATATTTTAGGATACTTTTTATCCCGGAAAATTAATAAGTTTTCCCGGGAAACGGGATGAAAGTTTGTATCGAATATTTTTACAACATCAACCGATTTGCTTCAAATTTGCAACAAATGTTCCTTGCTTAAATTGATGAAACATGTATTTTTCAGTTTTTCAAAATTTTGTAAAAAAAAAGAAAAAAAACCATTAAGTAATGTGTGTATTGATTATTTTTCAAAACCCGCTCCTGGCGGATTACTTTGTGATTGTATCATGGATTTCAGTATATAAATTACTAGTAATTCAATATAAATTCACCGTTTTTTAATTTTTTTTTTACAAGAGGCACAAATAAGGTAAAACATAATTTCCGTATGCGAGGCTGCGGGCAACAGCTAGTTCTGAAATAAAGAAATTATTAAAATACAATCTTTCTTTACAAATTATTAAAAATATCACCCCTATATTCCTTTTCTAAGCTGCTGGACGCTAAATGGTCCACGGGTGGACGCAATTTGGATTTTGTGGACGCAAAGTGGGTAAAACGCCTAATTCTGAAGTTTATCTATTTAAAAAGAAAACACAAGATGTTTCTAATAAAACTGAAAGTTAATCTTAAAATAGACTATATAATGAATACAATTACACAAATTTTTCATAGAAATTAGTGCTGGGACATTTTTATTATCGCCGTCAAACTTGCCAACTGCACTAAATGGACGCGAACAGGCGAAACGACCCTATACCGTTTTGAAATACTTATGATGAGCTCTTTTAATACCCATATGTATTCGATTTATAAAATTAAAGGGTATTAAATTAAAAAACTCATCATAAGAAATTCAAAAAGGTATATCATGTTTTTTTTTGCAGTCGGGTTTTTGATTTTTTAAATTGCTCTTCTCTCTTTCTTGACCGGCAACACATCGCTGATGTCTGTTTGTCCATGGGCGACAATAACCACTTAGCATCAGGGATCTCGTCTACTATTTGACAGCTATGTTACGAGTATTTCGATAACAAATCTCAGATATCTGATTTCGGTCGTTGTCCGACCTACACCGAAAGCGACAGTCAGACTTCGGTGCTCTAATGAACTAGTTCCGTGACGTCATAGTTCGCACCGAGCCATTCGTGACGTCATCTGTTATTTATGTTTTACATCGTAAGTTTTTATCGGCTGACGATAAATAAAGTTAATGGGCGGGGTAGTTACTGAAGCTCGGAGTTTATTTATGTTATTGTGGTGCGAGTTATATGGTTCAATAGTTAACTCATTGTGATTGTAGCACGATATGTATAGAATAGAGTACCTATGATGATATTTTAACGTAGTTAGTAACCGTGGTTATTCTTATATTGTTGTCAAACAACTCATAATAAGTAAAAAAATCTAAATAATATAAACAAAACTCTGAAATTGTACGGAATTATGTAAACCAACTTTATCTCAGCCGGCTGCGGGCGAGGAAAACCAGGTGAGGAGCTAGCTCGTGGGCATCTGGGCAAGGTCGGGGGCCAGCAATGACCCTGACATTGGTTCTGGTCCACTTTGACCAAATGAAAGCTATAACTTCACATTTAGAACCGATGTCTATCAAAATGTTTGACTTAAAACAGTTCGGTAGCTTAGTGCTAGTATCTCAAGGATGCTTGGGACGCTTTGAAATCGTCAAATATAAAATGAGATTTATAGAAGCTAAGATAAGGTAATATTTTTGTATCAATTGGTTACGAGGTAGTTACATAAACTTCATAATGTGCCTTTCGCTTCAATGAAAATTCCTATTTCAGAAAATGAACCATGAATCGGTCATTAAAATATTAAGAAATGCTATCGCAAACAAATTATTACTACTAAACACTTTTCCACTTGCCGATATTATTTCTAAATAAAACGATTGTAACTTTTCTTCGCGACTATACTTAACTTGTCATAAACAGGGCCGGACTTCCAATAGCCAATTTAATTCAGATTCAAACGCGAGCTCAGGAAAACGTATATAAAAATAATTCTCAATATGACTCAATCTTTGCGACAAAAGAAATAAGTACGTTATTGTCAATCAATTTAAAGGCAATTTACATTTTATTGGCTTCCTCGGAAATGCTAACAATGATAATCACAGCGCTTAATACGTACCGAACCAATTGAAGGAGGAATGACACGTAATATGTGTGAAGTAAGATCCTTGTTCTGTATCCGTAAATGTCAACAAGAACATTTTATATCCTAGTGCAAATATATTTTTTACGATTTCTATTGTTCAGATTTTTAGAGTTAACATAAAACTCGGTTGAATAAGGAAAATAAATGTTTCATTTATATATTATACTTCAACTGATTTTGATCAACGAAGGTATAGCGTGTATGTTTTTACACTTTCTTATATCGTATCATTAAAAAATATATTATTGTAATGAAGATTCATGCTTTTATGCTCTTTATAGTGTGCCTGACGGCCTACAGTTTATTATTTTGGGTTAAAGGCCACCAATGTATTAGTCTTGGTCTTGGAATTTGGTTCTGCAAATATCACAACTCTAATTTTGTTTACTTTTACCAACTACTTACGATTATAATATGGCCTTGATACGTTCTTCATTCGATTTATCATGATATTATCATTGTACATTGCAAAAATTCATGTAAATGATTGTGTTTGCATATTTTTAACTTTTTTTATGAAAGATGACGACAGTCCTAGATTATGTATCGTAAATTCGTAACCAAATTCAAATAGATCGCTTTACTATACATTAGTATAACCTAACTTACTTATCAAATATTAGATAGTATAAATAGTAATTATGATTCACCGGCAGAAGATAATGCTTTAATAAATAACAAAGCAATAATATGTCACGCATATATGTATATTTAATTACCTGATTACGTAAACAGTTTTTTAATAAATCAATGTCAGACGTTAATATTATTATGATTCTTAAACTAAACGGTAAAACTCTAAGGTACCCGCGTTTGGATTTGGGAGAAATGGTGGTGGGAGCGGGGGTAAAAGGTAGCCCCTAACTATAATTTTTATGTCCATGAAAGGTATAGTTTTCAAGTTATGTTTTTTTTTTGTAAAATCATAATACATCGGAAAAAGCCTTGGGTATTTCTTTAGTATCAGTGGGAGGGGGTGGAGTTGGGGGGAGGACCCCCCTTAAAGGGGCTATGTGAGGAAACACATAGGTTTTGAGTTTTTTTATTTCGAGGTTAAATCTGTGAAATCTGCCCAATATTTGTCTTAATATAGTCTAAATTAATGTCAGGTGATGAAGGAAGAAGTAAAATTTCGCCCTCCGTATGGGGAGACATACACCACTACTACTATTATTTTAGAAAAAAAAATTAGAAAGATCATTATAATTACAAAGTTACGTTATGGACTTTTAGGGAGAATTTAGGGGATTTTGATTCACAAACAGGCTTCCGAACGTCTCCGGTGCTGTGGGAAGTGCAGCCCCTCTCCTTTCGCGCTTCCGAGGTTTACATTCACTCTAGGAGTATGGCAGACTAATACCACGTGGGGTTGGGGTTGACTAAGTCGGTTTTGTAACAATTTCAACCTACATCTGGAAATTAAAAAAATCCAGAAGAAACACAAGAGAGCACATTCACATAATAACAAGAGACAGTGCAATAAATTTTGTGCTATCTTCCATTTCACTCGTTTTTGACAAGTACTCTCTAAGTCTAGACCAAATTGACGAGAATTTTATTGTCTTCAGTAATACGCAATTTTTGTCGTAATTAATTCAAAACGCGTCTCCTGAATAAAAAAAATTAAACGTTCATACTAAGCCCTGACTACATATCTCAACTCACACCAATATCAAAATTGGGTACCTTAGATCTATAGCCAACTCTTTCTTACCATATGTTTTTATTGTTACAGAGCGAGTCGAGCTACACCTCTTCGGAAGAGGGCTGTGGTGGCGGTGAACGCCACGCCGTGCTTAGCTATGAGCAAGTACGGCGACTGAATGACGTGATGGATGAAGTGGTTCCCATACACGGACGCGGCAACTTCCCCACTCTTCACATACGGCTGCGGGAGCTGGTAGCTGGAGTTCGTGCCCGCCTCGAGGCCTCCCAGACCACCGGAGGTGCGGGCATCACGGTCCGCGACGTGCGTCTGAACGGCGGCGCCGCCAGCCACGTGCTGACTGACCACCCGCAACCATACTCCGACATCGACCTCATCTTCACTGCGGATCTCCCGACCGCGCGCCATTGCGATCGCGTCAAAGCCGCAGTCCTCGGACATCTCTCCACTCTCCTCCCTCCCGCGACGCCGCGTCGCCGTGCGTCGCCGGCCGGCCTCAAGGAAGCCTACGTCTCCAAAATGGTGCGCGTCAACTCTGACGGTGACCGCTGGTCGCTCATTTCACTCGGCAATTCCCGCGGACATAAGACCGTGGAACTGAAATTCGTAGATACCATGCGCCGTCAGTTCGAGTTTTCCGTCGATTCATTCCAAATAGCTCTGGATTCGCTGCTCGCATTCCATGAGTGCGCCCAGTTACCGATCGGAGAGAACTTCTATCCAACTGTAGTCGGTGAATCTGTGTATGGAGACTTTAGTGAGGCACTCCACCATTTAGCCGAGAAACTAATTGCGACTCGGCAACCTGAGGAAATCCGCGGCGGTGGCCTGTTAAAATACTGCGCATTACTGGCTAAAGGCTACCGACCGGCGCGGCCGGATAAGATAAAAATCCTAGAGCGGTACATGTGCTCAAGATTCTTCATAGACTTCCCAGAGCTCGGACAGCAGCGCGCCAAGCTCGAGGCGTATCTACGGAACCATTTCGTAGGCCGTGAAGAGGAGGCGCTAAAACACAGGTAATTAATTGATCACTTACAATAATTTCCCTCATGATAGTTAGTAACCATAAATAGCGAGCAATCTTGTGGAGACAGCGTAGACGTCTACGTACTGCGGTAAAGGGTATCTCGCGCGTGTCTACGACGAGTGATTTCGTCCTTCATTTCAGTCACGTCTCGTTGTATTGGTTTTCCCGATACAAACTAATACGTATTGAAGTATATACAATGTGTACGACAAGAACGTGACCGCCATATTTTAAAATCTGGGAGTGAAATTTATAAAAATAAATATTAGGCCGAATAGAACAATCATTTCCTTAAAATGCTTTGTAAGAAAACTTAAGTATTTCCTCCAATTTCTTGTTAAAAATATTATTTTTTACAATTAGTGCCACGTACGCTTCCAACTTTGAAGCTGTGTTTCATTGTACTCATCCAAAAGGACCAAAAATATTATGTGACCATGCCACCCACTAAATGAAAAAGTGCAAGGACTTCGTGAGCAAGTGGGTGAAGAGATATTCACAAACGAAAACCATCGATGGCTCACCAGATCGTGGTAAATGAAAGAAGTCGTCTGCCGTATTTTTTAGCTGTTAGCCAAGATTTTTTTACTATTACTTCGCCTGGACAAGAACAGTTGAAGAAAAAATGTGTGAATAAATCATTAGACAACATTAAAAGGCGTTTAGTTGAAACTGGAGTGAAATATCGAAGCATTGTTAAGAAATCTTTATTTTCTGAAACACATATTGAAGAAGTCTATTTAAAAAGGCTGTATTGGGCGCGCGAAAACAATGACCGATTGGGACAAGATATTTTTGCCAATGAGCTTCATTTTGAACAGCCGATTACTTGACTCGATTTTGGACTACGACTAACAACAGAATAGTCGTACGAATAGTAAAACACAAAAAAATAAAGATAGTAAAGGATACACAATGGTGTATCCTTGGAGATGCTTCACAAAAAATAATTTCGGAAATTTGCAGTTGTGTATTGGTACTTTGGATACTCACAAAATGACGAAAATTTACGAAAAAGCATTTTTGCTGTTGGCTAACATGATGTTTCCACGTCACAATTATTTCTTTTTTCTAAAGAGTTTAACGACCCTAAACACCGAAGTCGGCTTTGCACCACTTAAAAGGCGGAATATGGTATCGACATGTTGGATTGATCCTCACAGTCCCCTGATGCCAATCCAATTGAAAATTGTTGTTAAAAGATGAAGATTATAGAAAGGGCAAAATATATAGTAACCGTAGCTGATTTTACTCGTGAACCAAAAAATGCGTGGAGCTCTTTACCTCGCAGCTATGCAAAAAAATTTACGCAATGTAGGTATGTCATAAAGATGGCAAGCGGTTATGGGCAATAGTGTAGATTGGATGCCATATTAATATTAAAGCATCCAATAGCAATAAAATAACTAAATAATAACAATTTTATCGTTTGATATTTCTAAGGTTTTCATTAAGATTTGCTCATTTCATTAAGGTCACGCTCTTTTCGTACATAGTATAAATATGTAGATGTAGTTCGAAACACCATACATCGTAAAATTCGATAATCGTTCTAAAGATACTTTGAATAAATTAAACTACCTGCGTAGTGCGTACACAATCTTTACGTAAATTCCCATTTCAAAGCTGTAGCAAGCAACTAACCACCTACTGAAATCGCACGTAAGGATCAACGGCGCAATAGGTTAGGACTTCATGAAAAAAATATATCTTGATTTTTGGATAAAATTGGTGCTGCTGCAGGTTCATTTATTCTATGTTCCTGTCTATGATAAAAATTATTTACCATCGCGACTATTGCAGGTACCTGACGCTTCTGCACGGCGTGGTGCGAGAGTCGACCGTGTGCCTGATGGGGCACGAGCGGCGGCAGACGCTGGCGTTGATCGAGGCGCTGGCTTGCCGCGAGCTGTGCGCGCGCGCGCCGCTCATGCTGCCCATGGCGCTGTCACCGCCGGCCGGCTACTACGTGTGTGTGTGCGCCGCCTGTGCCTACCCCACCTGCGCCTGCGCCGCCTGTTGTGACTGCTGCCGGCCCGCGCTCTGCCCAGCGTGACCCTCCTGCGCACTCGATCTTACCTTCCTTATCGATCGACGATGAATTTAGTGCCAAATGTATATAATATTGATAAATATATGTATGATTCGACGCTGTCCCGTAGGATTGTACATAGTAGGATTTCGCGCTTCGTTTCTCTCGGATCTGTTAACGTTGCGGTTGTCGAGAGGACAACCTACTGCGTCAATTGGATGTTGCTCACACGACACTGATCAATTCTCGTCAATTCGCGGTGCGGCGAAGCGTCGATCGTTCCCCGAGCACGCCGGCATGCCGAGTGCCGTCCGACGGTCCGACCACACGGCTCCACCGCACTGAAGGATGAGCGGCTCGCTCCTTCTAACTCACACGCTGCAATTCTTCTATTTGCCAATTATTTTATTCAAGACACTAATTATCTAGGTGTATAAGAACGTTGAAAGTATATAACCGGCTAAGGATGATCAATGCGTGGAGGTAATTTCTAGTCGTACTCCTTTCGTGTTGATAAGTTAATATGTTAGCAGTACGAAAATTATTTTTCACGATACTATGGACGCGACGTTAGGAAGTAAGCCCGAGTCGATGGTCTGCCTATAAAAAGACTAGTTAGTTATTTTTAAGCTTTGTATGTAAAAATTGTCTCCATTAATATAACGGCATGTCTCTCTCCGTAAAATCCACGGAATATGTACCGCAGTGAGATGATTTGAAAGCTACCAACAAAGGATAATTAGATTGAAAGAAATAATCACTCTTTCGCTTTGAATCAACACTATAATATAATAAAATGCCGGTAGTTTTTATAAAACCAAGTCCGGCCCTGTCCGATGGCCTTCGAAATGCAAATAATTCCGTTCTGTCATATTTTTAAAGTACGTATATTTGTGATCGTGAACAAGTAACAAGTTGCTCTCAGACGCGCAGATAGGTATAAATGTATCGGACGAGGCGTCAAGCGTCGGTTTCGGTACAAAGGTCAGATAAAATGTCCCGTATCTTAACGAGGGATATAAAAAGCTATTTTACTATTGTATTTATTAACTTGAAAGATTGTATGTATACATTAAATTTAATCATTCGTGATCGCTCTAGTATTGTATACGGCTTGGAGTGCAAAGTAATAAATTAAGACAAAATATAAACGAGAAAAATATAAAACTAAAAAAAAATATACTAAGGTGTGTACAATATTAAAGTTCTCTCTTTTTAATAATAAACACCATATATAATGAATATTTTAAGAACGTTTACAATTAGTGAAGTCATAGTAACAGAGTACTTAGGGAAATGTTTTTGTTTTAATTTTTAAAAGTCTTAATAAAACAGTAGATGGTATGAAAAAAATGTGATTTACTTGTTGTAGAGTTAATCTAATGTTGTCGATGAATATTATTCTTACATAACATTATGATGTAGTTAATTCAATAGAGAGATATATTATTATTGTTGTATTTTAACGATATAGTTATACGAATGATGGTGTAAACAGTGTCCGGCCAATACAGCATGTCTTATACATAAATTGCCAACGCATGTTAGTTATAACTTTATGCGTCGTATGGTTTTAATACTTACAATTAGTGTTTTTCTTCTAAGCTGTTTATCCGAAGTGTCAAGTACAATTCAATTTCTAGTAATTTTAAACTTCGGTACAATGAACGATTTTATGAACGAATTTTTCAACTTGCTCACTATCGAACCAAAATTTTAGATCTCATTTTAGTAGCCTTTTCAAATGTTTATTGGAAACTTTGATTTACACAATACGTTGGCTGTTCCCTATGTTGTTTTATTAATTAATACTCTTCAGGCAAAAGTTGTCGTGGTCTAGCTGCTTCCACCCATAAAATTGTTATGTGAATCTGTGAAACGGATGTTATTGTTGTCTAAGAGATTTAAGATCTATTGCTTTTAATAAACTTTACGATCTAATTGAACTAGTATTTTTTATACATAGCAAAACAAAAGACTTCTTATCTATCTGTTTATCTTATAATATTATCTAAATTGTTATCGTGTAGAAGTAAGAAATTTCAAAAGACATTTATATAAATTAAACATAAAGCAAATTGTTTTATGGATGTGGGCGGAATGCAGCACAAATCCATTAAATATATAATAGATCTAAATTAATATATAATATACCACATTGATGACGTAAGTGTCTGTACTCTGTACTTAGTAATAAATGAAGTACATAATGTAGCTAACGGACTTAAACTATATTCCATTTTAAATAAGAGTGTAAGATTATTATCACTAGTATTAATCCTTGCTGTATCGAGATGGGCGTCTTACTTGTGATTTGTGGTCTTTTCGATACTACTTGAATGTCTGCTGAACTTCTTCTCTTCAATTTCACTTCAATGAAAGGACTTACTATTGACAAATAGACCGCCACTCCAAATTGGTTACTGACCTTAATCAGAGTTTCAAAAAATTGTGAACTAATCAATTCCAATAACGGAATGTGGTTCGCATCTATTTATTGAGCCCAGTAAGTCCTTTCTACTGTGATGTTTATAAAAATGTACCTATCAACTATTGGCACAACGTAATCTTCAAGATCTACCTCCTTATAACTTAAAGTCCGAATAAGAGTGTGTATTTTGCGATTGTTCCCTTTAACGGTACTTATGTACGTACATGTGTATGTTGAATAAAGATTTATTTTGACTAGCTATGCATTTAAAACTATTAAAATTACAATTGTTGAATTTAATATTAATAAAATAGTCTATTTTGTATTTAGTAGACAAGGTTGCATACATTATTAGTAGTGTTACTACAAGCATAACAATAACAATACACGAATATATTTAAAGGCATCTATCTGCATCTAAAGGCTAAGTTATGAAGAAAAATGAATTCATAGCTAGTCAGCATAGATTTTTATACTTTCTATATGTATAAGGTACTTTAAAATGTACAAAAATTTAGAGGCAAGTAATATTACTTGAAAATAACATTTAGACTTGACCAGAAGCCTAGTCAAGGTTGTATTATGATGAATCAGACTCAGAGTAACTTGGCCTAACTAGCTCTTCCAGAAATATTTTTGTGTCAAATCACTCTCAGTAATTATGTTAAATTTTGAGCCGTTATAAATTGTTTATTCGGAGAGACATTGCATTACATAATAGCATAAGGTTTTATTTTTCTATAGTTACCATCAGTTTTCAGCTAGCCTTATTTTAATTGTTAGTTTTTTATTTCTATTTTTGAGCACTGGTCAATGGCGCTTGTGTGCTTCGGTAAAGGAAACGGATGAACTGGATTTTCCGTGAACAGTGTGATCTTATAATGGGTTTAATAGGTCTTAAATTATTTCATATTTTAATATTCACATTCAAATAACTTATAAAGTTATTAATATAGATCGTAATTGAAGGGGTAAGTGTAAAAAGGGTTTAAGTAACAAAAACAATAATTCAAGATAAATACGTTTGAAAGTCAAGATTTCATTTTCCTTATATTCTTAGTATTCAACTTCAAATCTGTTTATATGTTATTATGTTGTTATGTTATTATGTTGTTATGATTCCAAATTATATAAGATACCTTCGAATTATCATAAATAAAGTATTTTTTTAATTACTACTCTGTAATAAGCAAATATTGTCAGTTTTGCAATTAAAAATGCGCCACGTCCGTGCGTTTTTCACGAAACAAGTATTTAAATAACATTATATGATATTGAATTTTCCACTATAAAACCTATGCCATAACATTAAGAATCGAAAGACGAATTCAACGATACCAATAACACTATTTCAGTTTCATCAGTTGAACCTTCTACACTTGAAATCTTTTTACACTTACCCCTTCAATTATGTTTACACGAATTCTGAGCAAAATGTTAATACCTATAAGATTTTGTGTTTATTAAGATTGCAGAAGCAGAAATGTTTAACCATTAGAATATATCACAAAATTATATAAACTCAAAGCATTTATATTGAATCTTGTCTTTTGTATTGAAACAATATTGCACGTATGTAAGTGCTCTTCCTATGGAGTTTACCGAAATTGATGATGGGTGTTTGTATGTCAATATTTTTGTAAATGCAAGCTATATTAATAGGTTACTTTAGTTTTGTAGCAGAGAAAAGTCAGTTTAAATTTATTTGGTATAATCTATAGGTATAATGTATTCAAAGTTGTAAAAGCATACAAGCGCCCGAAAGCGTAGTTTCAGAATCTGGGCGAAAATAAGCAATAGCGATTGGACATTATGTATGACTATGAGTCATGTTTATTCTAAAATTCGGCGAATGTGGGCGTGCATCTCGGAGATTTTATACGTGTAGGCATTAAACTTTGCACTCAGATGATTTTTCTGATCTCCATCCATTCATAGGTGAATCGAAAGGTGACGACGTATTTTTTTAACTTTTTATAACAAAATTATTTAAAGCGATGACTTACTTTTGGGACGCGATATCACCTGACTGTGTAAAAAAGAAAAGAAATATAAGATACATTCATCGTTGTCGACGTAAACAATCGTCATTGCTTACATTGCAGTAGGGTTGTCAAAATAGTTTTTGGGGATTGTATAACTAAAGGTGTACATGTCCACAATCGCCCGCGACAGTCGCAATGTGGATCGCTGTTGCTTGTCGCCGGGTCGAACGCGCGAGGTCGCGAGCCCGCTCATATGTTACAAGCGTGGCCACGACCAACCGACCCTCTAGATTAAGGTTTGCTAGAACATAACGCCTTACGTTGTATAAGCTTAATTAATAGGTTTTATGAAATATATTTACATTTATAATTTTTTCTCTTCCAAGTTGCCTGTTTGATAACGAGCGTTCGCGCTGTTGTTGGGTTACATAATGATTACTATATATTTGTGAGGAGTTTTAAGCTATTGTAAATTTTACAGAAAACTAAATAAAAAATGTTGTGAAAATAAATTATAAAAAAGTGATAAACAGTGACGTGCGTGTTTATTTTATTATTCCTCGTCGACGACGTGTGGGCGACCCCAGTCGCTCCCAGACTCATTGCAGACCGTGCGACCGACACGAAAACTAACATAGATCTGGTACTGGGCTTAACTCATTAAGATCCTACTTAATATTATAAATATGAAGGGTGGTATGGATATTGATTACTCTTTCACGCAACAACTACTGAACGGATTTTGATGAAACTTATCACACAGGTAGACCATGGTTTGGAATAAGATATAGGGAACTCATTGTCCCGGAAAACGTGAACAACAACAACAAACAAACAATTTTATTTGCCCTCACAGTACTATACAATACAGTACATAGTTACACATAAATACGACGTTACAATAGAAATACTTCCGTCAGTACATCTACTGATCGTGCTATGTGAGAGCCTGGTGCGTGATGTAGGTTAGAGTACCTGTGTTATGTAGGTTAGGTCACCAGTACCCCCCGCGGCTCAACAACGCAAAATGTACCTATGTAACACATTATAACTTACTAGAGTACATTATATTCTTGACAAAAAATAATCGACTTCAAAATTAGGGATAACTCAAAAACTACTAGTCATATCTCGCTCAAATTTAAGTGGGACCACATGATAAGCATCAGCTTACGATTCAAAAAAAGAATCATCAAAATTGGTTCACCCAGTCGAAAGTTCTGAGGTAACAAACATAAAAAATACAGTCGAATTGAATACCTCCTCCTTTTTTGAAGTCGGTTAAAAAATAGTTTTCGTTCTTCGAAGGACACAAAGAAGTAATCACAATGCCTTTAGTTTTCGAGTAGTCAAGAAATTTAAACATTCGGATTGGCACTACAGCCTACATTCAGTCCTCTATAGAACAGATAAAGGAATACACATATTCTATTATCATACAACTACAAACTATAAAGTTACTCGAAAGTTGTTAATAAACACGTCTAAATATTACTAATGGCCAGAAATATATATCTATAGCCAACACTAATCCCAACAGATCCACTGCGTGAAATGCCGAGGAGTTTCTTACGCTACTTCTTCTCCATAGCAACGAACCTGTCCGATGGAAAATATATTTTGGATATTATTTCAAGTATATTCTAATCTAACCTCAGGAGAAACCTGGCAATGGCAATTAAACCATTTCCCGTCAAATAACATACACAGTACCTAATAACATACAATTATTTGTACGGTGGTAAACTACTACATATCTGTCCGCCATTACTCCAGTGTTAATTATCAGTAGTTACCCTCGATAATAACTTGGTTTAACACTTCCTTCGATATAAATTATAATCTTTATGTGTAGTTTTCTCATTTTCTGACGATCTAAGCGCAGACATCACTTGTTTATAATAATAAAAAACAACCGGGCCAGTATGTTTCAGGCCACGCGCAATATAGGCTTCCGAAGTAGTAAGTTTATCGACTATTATTGATTAACTACTTATGCTAACATAGCTAACATAGCTACTTATGCTAACATAGCCTTGATAGTTTTCCTTGTAAATTCATCATATTATAACCTATTTTTGAAATTTTTTCACTTGTCCAACTCCAACCGTTAAGCCAGCAGTGGGGGGCACTTGATTCTAACCAAAGTTAGCATTTTAAAGCCAAATATTTCACAAACGAACCCTAAAATGGTCTTAAGAGACCCATAATATTTTTGAAAGACCTTTTCAACGATATTCCACAGTATGGGGTACGCAACGAAAAAAAAATTCATCCTCACATTACCAGTAGGGAAGATACCCTGAAAAAAAATATTTTTCAATGTTTTATTCTTCGATTTTAGAGTTTTAATAAATATGTATATCCATGCCAAGTTACAGCTTTCTAGCACTAACGGTCTTGTCACTATGCCGGACGGATTTTACTTCGGAACCCTAAAAATAAAAAATTAAAACTAATCTATCGCCATGAAAATGGATCATGTACGTATTTTTTAACATGAACATACATAGTAGATAGGTACTTATTCAAATCAAATCAAATCAAAATCTTTTATATAGGACCTTATATAGGTATCACTGATACACTTATGCACGTCATTTTTTTAATCAACCAGCTTTTCGGAAGAGTGCTTTGTCATGGAGGAGAAGAAAAGCCGAAAGAAACTCCTCGCACATCTTTTAAAATCATGAAAAGTTACATAATATCTTCTAACCTACGCGGAACTGGATGCGGCACTAATTTCCAGGCGTCTTTGTCATTAATATATTCATTTATGCTATAGTATCCTTTTCCTACTAGCTGAGATTTCACATATCTCTTAAACATTTGGATAGGTAAATCACGTACTGAATTGGGTAATTTATTGAAAAAACGTACACCGAGCCCCATATAAGAGCGTTGTACCCTACTTAAGCGAAAAGATGACGTCACCAAATTATGTCTGTTTCTAGTTAGATGATTATGCGTATCACTATTCTGCTTGAACATACCTAAGTTGTTTTTTACGAATATAATATTGCTGTAAATAAATGTATGTATTGATGTTTATACTAGCCATACGAAATCTTGCTTCTTTATTTTCCATGACGACAACAAAGAGTGTGCATCTGGATTGAGGGCCCACCTTTTTTTTCTTGGCGTAGCAAATTGAAATTTATAGGGGATTTAGTTAAAATTAGTAAAAACTTAAAGCAAACACTCATAAATTTCTTAAACGTGAATTAAAGATGTTATGGGCAAATGTTTTGGGCCCTTAGTTCAGATGCCTACAGAAAGTGGCATAGTATAAATCTCAGAAAGTACTACATTTTTGTCAATAATTTTAATTTTAGAATTTAGAAGTAACCCTACAAAATTTGTCCCTATTAAAAATGAAAAGTTCATTTTCTCGTAAAGTATGGCACTTTGAACAAATAACCGTACGTAAAATTTTTGTTAAAAATTAGTAAAAACTTTTCAGCTAATTTATTTCAAGCTAAGAGGTTGTACCTAGTCGATAAAGCCGAAAATATTGGGCCCTCAGATTACACGTTATACAAAAATTTGAATCCGTTTTACCTTTCAGCCGTTGCTTTTTTTCACTGTTATTTTTTTAACTAATTCATAGAGATGTTATCTATGGGGTTTTCAATGTACATTTATGTTTTTCTTCTTTTAAGCCTATGTTTGGCCTGGGCCCTCAGTTCATAAACGTCTGAATTGAGGGCCCAAGTAAAACTGCCTCAAATCTGTAACGTTATTCTCTAGCCAGTTGAGAATGGCGTAAATCATTTTAAGAAATTCTTAACTAAATTCTAAAATAAAAATTATTGACAAAAAGGTAGTACTTTCTGAGATTTATACTTCGCCCTCAGTCCAGATGCACACCAACAAAGATGCTGAAGCATCGAAGAGTGCGATTAAAAAATAAAATCGAGGGTTGATATTCTCCCCCTTTTTTTGAAATTGTTTAAAAACTAAACAGTTGACAACCCTGGCCCTGACTGAGTGAGTAAGGGCCCAAGGGGAGTGCACATGATCCGTGGACCACGGACTGCGAGTAATCTCATTACGAGTGTTGAGTCTGCACACGCCGTATACTGTAGCAAATATCGACGCCAGAAAGCAATGTTGTCGTATTTGGAAAGAAACAACTTTACTACACATCATTGGTCATCGCCGCGTTTGCCTATTATCTGAATGTTTCGAGCCAATGACGTTAATAATGTAAAAAAGAGGTAGATATGTCACCAGCGCGCCGACGATGAAGAGCGTAAGAACAGGCAATTGACCGTTCCGCTCGTAGTCGTTCTGTCAATACAAGACGATACGCACGCTTTTGTTGTTGTCAGAAGTGCTTGACATTTGAAATACAGCGTTAAAATGCCTTCGTGTATTATAGGTACCAATTTGATTGGTGTGGTGAAACAAAAGATGAACGTGTGTGTATTGCAGTTCTTTTCGGAACAGATTTTTTGGTTGATTTGTAAGGGCAGTAAGGGCATATAATGTATCTATATTTTTTTAAATATCATTGTTTCAAGCTGCATAACTTGCACAGGGGGGGGGGCGGGTTGCTTCCCCTCTGGACCAGTATACATACATGGTTGGTATGTACGTTGTATGTCTGTCTAGACGGCGCGAGCCCTTGATTAGATAATTATCTTATATTTTAAATGTTTATCATTGAATTATATTATACTGCTGTTTCAACACATTGTAACAAAAAGCGGCCAAGTGCGAGTCGGACTCGCTCATGAAGGGTTCCGTAGCAGCAAGTAACATAATATAAAAGTTCTTGTAGTTCGTTGTAACTTTGATCAATGTTTTTTGCGGTTTACGATTTATGACGTATTAAAAAAAAACTACTTACTAAATATCATTCAAACCAATTTTCGTTGGAAGTTTTCATGGTAATGTACATCATATATTTTTTTTAGTTTTATCATTCTCTTATTTTAGAAGTTACAGGGGGGGGGACACACATTTTACCACTTTGGAAGTGTCTCTCGCGCAAACTATTCAGTTTAGAAAAAAATGATATGAGAAACTTCAATATCATTTTTGAAGACCTATCCATAGATACCCCACACGTATGGGTTTGATGAAAAAAACATTTTTGAGTTTCAGTTCTAAGTATGGGGAACCCCCAAAATTTAGTGTTTTTTTTCTATTTTTGTGTGAAAATCTTAATGCGGTTCACAAAATACATCTACTCACCAAGTTTCAACAGTATAGCTCTTATAGTTTCGGAAAAAAGTGGCTGTGACATACGGACGGACAGACAGACAGACAGACAGACAGACAGACAGACAGACAGACAGACATGACGAATCTATAAGGGTTCCGTTTTTTGCCATTCGGCTACGGAACCCTAAAAAGGTCATCCTCAGAGATAGTCATGCATAAATAGTTTAGACGCAATCATACTTGCAGGTAGATACATAGAAATTATGAAATGCACAAAACAACCTTGGCTAAGCAGTGGAGTGCCAGTACTCTCCTTCTTTTTTCTTTCTTGGACAGCAACGGACCAGGAGTAGGTAGGTGTAGTAGAGGCATAGCTATCGCCGTATCAGGTATACGGGGCTCCGACTAGTAGCTCGATGGCGCCCTTCTAGCGTCCATTTACTGATGTACTACGCGTGACTACGCTACATCTCAATCTCAACAAAACGTGGCGCCTCTCAAAAAAAAGCTCGCTTGTCGCCTTGAGACCGCTACCGTAGGCGCCCCTTTCTGCTTCCGAGGAGCGGGGACCCCTGAACAAATATTGATTCAGGGCCTGCTTAGAGCTAATTACGCACCTAGGTGTGAGTGATTGACCACTGCAATTTACAAACTGTTTATAGTCTGGGCACACTGATCTCGCCACCGCTGCACCGCCTCGTATGCCCACGTTCCCTTTCTGGCCCACAACGCATTTCTTCCCACGAACACTACTCTATCTACTCTTTAATCGGCTATTAAATATCAATTAATGTAATTGATCTCATGTATCAGCTAATTAATTACATGAAATAAGTACAGGGAAGTATTCGGAAAGTACGCACATACTATCACACACACACACACACCAATGAGTTAAATGGTAAATGGTATTTCCAATTAGTTGTAATCTCGTCTTAATAAGTTTTAATCAATTTATAAATAAGGGTACACCAAATTGTTATTTTTTGATGGATGCGATATCATTTAAATTCAGTTATGTTTTTTTATTACATTAGGTAAGTATCCTAAATTTAGTCGTGTCATTTGGACTATTGAATATTGCTGAATTAACCAAAATAAAACGTTAGGTATTTTCAAGTCGGGCCGAATGTTTTCTTTCGGTCTTTCCTAGGGTCGTTCTCAATATTCTATCTATCGAAAATCCTGATTCGGTTGCCGAGAAACTGTCCAAAAATCGCAACATTATATATATACATATATTACTCACACACGTTTACTTTACCTACTACACTCCACGCGATTTGCAGCCGAAATAAATGTAAACAAAGCATTAAAATCATTTTCTAGTGTTTTCACCAACTGACTTGAATTTGTACACCAAATGCGTTTTATTTAGACAAACTACTCAATAAGGTATTTGTTAATTCTTAAAAAAATACATATTGATCGATAACAATTTATATAATTATTTTTTGACAAAAAATAAAACCAACGAAAAAAAACTGAAAAGCGAAAAATAAAATAAACCATTTAGTATTATAAATTAAGATCCTAAATTAACTGAAAATAAATAATTTCGAGACCGTGCCAAACAAACAAACAAACAAAATTAATTACGTAAAGTTCATTTTATAAGGGCAGTGACATGCGATGCACACGGCAGCAGCAGCGTGGCGCACATCTTTTCACCGTTTGTTTTTTCATTGATTTGGCACCGCCTCAAAATTATTTATTTTCAGTTAATTTAGGATCTTAATTTATAATACTAAATGGTTTATTTTATTTTTCGCTTTTCAGTTTTTTTTCGTTGGTGTTATTTTTTGTCAAAAAATAATTATTTTTTTAATTTTTAGTTGCTATGAAAATTATTAAGTTATTGGTGATATATTCAGTTACCAGGTAAAAATATAGTAGTTGAAACATAAATCATCTCCTATTTTCGTACCTTTAAGGGTAAAATTTTCTTTCCAAATTTAAACAAGAGTAACTTCAAGGTATACAATATTCAATAAAAAAAAAGAATCATCGAAATCGGATCATCCAGTACAAAGTTATTGGGGTAACGGTCAAAAATTCCGTGGGTGAATAATCAATCATCCCCTATTTTCGTACCTTTAGGATAGGAATAAAATTTTCAAAAAAATATGGGACCAACTTCAAGATATACCCTATCTATTAAAAAAAGAATGATCAAAATCGGACCACCCTGTGCCGATTGCTGAGTGATCATACATAAAAAAAAAATATACGCGTCGAATTGAGAACCTCCTCCTTTTTTTTTCGTCGGTTAAAAATCCGAGTAAATGTGGAATCAAACAAAATTAAATGCCATCAAAAACAAAACTTGTAAAAAAAACCAAGTCTCGCAACTCAGTTCTTCTATCGTAAAAAGTTGTGAGATCCATGTAATACCAAGTCGGTTAATTTATTCAGTTCCTACTTAAGGGTCCTTCTGTCTTAAGTTATTACGTAATTAGCTAACCTAACAAGTAACAACATCTTATAGTGATCATATTATCAATATTAAAAATCTTTTATGCTTTAAATAAATAGATCGACTTGACCATCGCATGAAAACACAATGTATCTCACAAGTAATACCTACATATTATATTAAATTTGATTGTTTAGTGCGATTGCCAAGTCAATCTATTTATTTAAAACATAAAAGATTTTTAATATTGATAATATGATCACTATAAGATGTTGTTACTTGTTAGGTTAGCTAATTACGTAATAACTTAAGACAGAAGGACCATTAAGTAGGAACTGAATAAATTAACCGACTTGGTATTACATGGATCTCACAACTTTTTACGATAGAAGAACTGAGTTGCGAGACTTGGTTTTTTTTACAAGTTTTGTTTTTGATGGCATCTCATTTCTTTTTGTAGATAATTCTACTTTTTTTCCTTTTACAAGTTACCTTTGAACATAATTATATCTAGGTACTTATCTACACCTATTATTCCATTATATTATAAACAGGTACACTGATTCATTCACTTCAATTGTTACTTTGTTATACAGGTACAGTGATTGATTAACTGCAAATGTAACTTTGTAATCCTATATATTTATATGGGATTACAAAGTTATTTATGCAGTTGATGTATCTAGAAAACTGGACCGAAATTGCAAAATATTTTAGTTTTTCCTTGATCTATACACTAAACACTAATTGTGTTCCAAATTTGAAGCTTCTATGTCTGCTAGAAGTGCCTTAGAGTTTTGATGATCGGTCAGTCAGTCAGTGAGTGACGAAATTAAGAAACTTTGACTAGTTATAATTCTTAAACTACTGGTTCAAATTGAATGAAATTTGAAATATACCGTGTTTATACAATGCCTGCTTGGTTACTAAAAATTCAGGCTTCTAGCTTTATCCACAACGAAGTTATAGGGGGTCGAAAATGGCCTGAATTGCTTCGAGAAAAGGATGGTACGGCCGTGCCGCTTTTTTGCTCGACTTGGCGGGGGCACTGCCGTGCCCCCAGATAACACTGTCATCATTCAAACACTTTGCAATGACAATCTTATTTCCAAGAAACGATTTGAAACTTTTAACTTAATTTACTATTTTGTCCTAATGAGTAGTTTTTTTGTGTCTAAATAAAACGCATTTGGTGTACAATTCAAGTCAGTTGGTGAAAACACTAGAAAACGATTTTAATGCTTTGTTTACATTTATTTCGGCTGCAAATCGCGTGGAGTATAGATATTCCTTTTCCTCCTAACTTATCCAAATGGCTTTAATGTGCTAAATATACTAAAAAACAGCTGTGATTTTCTAAAAAATTCCATGAAGAATAATTAGAAGAGACGTTGATGGTGGTGCTGTAAGAGGGCAGTTGACGTCACGTGTCTATTTCGTAAGTAGATTTAAGCAGCTCGGCTAACGGTTGGCCTGAATACAATCATGCAACGCGCTGGCGCCGCCTGGCCGCTGGGGTCGGGAACCTGTCTTCAGAAACAACAAGCAAAGCTACAGGAAAAAAACTAACAAACGTTTACATTTTACCTGAAGAACGTTTCTTGAGAAGGAAAGAACCGACTTCAAGTTCTCAGTTCGGTTGGTTGTTTAAATTTGGTTGTGTCAATGAGATAAGGAATCTAGGGACTCCTCAAATATTATAGGAATACCCACATTGGCGATTTTGATAAAAAAATTTAAACACTTTGGAATCGGAATTTTTTGGTATAATTTTGTTAATTTAATGGAATGGTTTGAAATCCACATTAGACCTAACATTTACATTAGACCTAATAAATCATCAAGCGGCTAATAGATTTAATCAGTCAGTTTTTTTAATAGCCGGTAAACGAGCTGACGATCCACGTGATGGTAAGTGGCTTTCGTCGCCCATGGACATCAGCAACACCAAAGGCATCACTGATGCGTTGCCGGCCAAGAAGAGAGAAGAAAAAGAAAGAAAGAACTGGTTCTCAAGCTACTTGGAATCTCGCCTGTTTTCTGATGCAGAAGCATTGTAGACACCAAATGTAGTGTTTGTCCATTCAGGTATGGTAGAAAATGTTATCTCAGGTACACGAGTAGAGGGGGACAAATATTTGACAGTCACGTGAGAGCCGCAGACGAGAGCGGACGTGTTACCCTGGTTACTGGTGACATAACGAGTTATATCAATGCCAAGTAACCTATATTTCCAAACAATATGTACCTGTGTACATTAGTACACCAAGCAAATACTTTAAGTAGTGACATAAAATATATTCCTGATGATGCATTGCAACTGAACATCGTTATTTTGGGTTAATTTTAAACAATTTTAACATTAGGGTTTTCTTCTACATTGATTGAGATCATCGAGGATCCATACGGTTCGATAAAACTATCGAATTAGATTCCTGCGGCGGTTGAGGTTTTTCAAAAGGGTGTAAAAATAATTATTTGTTAGAGCATTAAGTTCATGTGTGACGCTTCTAGTTTTGGTTGGGTCCATATTATCCACTTATTATCAGGTAATTCGTCTTAAGTCCTTCGTCGTTTATATTGTTCTGCATATTTTACATGCATTTGGTTGTGACTTGTGAGACATCAACATTTAAACACAGTTTATGTCTTTTTTATGGAAATAACCGAGAAACGAGCTGACGATCCACCTGATGGTAAGTGACTATCATCGCGCATGGACATCAGCCATACCAAAGGCATCACTAATGCGTTGCCGGTCAAGAAAGAGAAAAGAAACAGAAAGATCCACATTCAGCAAAGCCATCGGCTAGTGACCTTAAACCCCGCTACATTTATTCATTATTATCTGCAATAATCCCATTTGAGTATTCTGAAAGCGAACATTGAACCTGAACCAAATATAAGCCCGTTAAGATATGGACTCTGTGGCCCAAATACAAGATTATTCGGTTTATGCCGAACGTTACCGTTTCAAAACAAGCGGATTCATAAATCGAAGTTCAATTTGAATTTTGGTTAATTGTTATTCGCATGATAGATGCGTCGTTAGAGAGTAAAGAGATTCAATATGATAGATTATGTAAGTAGAGTGAGGTCCTCTGAGAGGTCGCGTGGTGCTGCACGCTGGCCTCTTGTGTGTGTTGCCAAGTGTGTCGCGTCATGTCTCTTCTGCCATCGAACCCAATAGGAACATTGAAGGAACATCAACATTGATGATGCCTGCGACAGCGATAGTAAAACAAGAAAAAATTACCTATTAAACCTGTATAGCTTGACGAGACTAACGCCTCTTAATCATCAGTGTTATTATCAGTATCGAATTAAGTTCAAATTATTAGAAAACACAGAGGTAGATATGTCAATAGCGCGCCGAAGATGAAGAATGTAAGAACAGGAAATTGACGGTTCTGCTCGTAGTCGCTCTGTCAATACAAGACGATACACACGCTTTTGTTGTTGTCAGAAGTGCTTGACATTTGACATACAGCGTTAAAATGCCTTCGTGTATTAAAACCAGTGTGATTGGTGTGGTGAAACAAAAGATAATCGTGTGTGTTGTAGTTCTTTTCGGAAAGATTTTTTGGTTGATTTGTAAGGGCATAACGTATCTATATTTTTAAATATCATTGGGAAACACTGAGAAAATAGCGTCAATTTTGGATATTTTTGGTTAACCAATAGAAGAAATAATAGTATTTATAATTTTTAACTCCTTAATCTCCTTATCTATGGATTTTATATTTAAGCCTGCTGTATGAGATTTTATGGGGAGTAAAATCAAACTTTTTTCGTTACGTTATGCGTTATGTTTGTAATTTGTAACACAGAATCTAGATGGCATTGGATGGCTGATCGGTAACAACGCCATCTAATGATAATAATAATCACCATGGCGTTAAACTCCAGTCGTGCGTCGGAGCTGACACACGCCTTTTTTGTTTATGTTTTTCTTTTACATTTTAGGATAATAATGTACTGGGCAAGTATGGCACATAACTTTAAAAACTCGCATGTTAAATGCAGATTTTAAAAAGGTGCATTATAGATGCATTATAGGCTACTTTCATACTGGATATTTTCAATTTAAAGCTATTTCAGAATTAAAGGAATGAAATTTTTGACTAGTTTTTAGTATCAATCTATTGCTTACCGATTTTTATGAAAATTTAAACATTTTGATTCTTTTAATGCTACTAATAAAACACATAAGTTATCTAAACGTTAAAACAGCATTGAAAATAATTTAGTTAAATGAAAGTAAATTAATGCCCTTTTAGTATCTAATACTAGCTGTCCCGGCGAACTTTGTACCGCCTAACAGATCAATGTTATTTTACTTTTAGCGTTGTGTGCGCGTGTCTCCCTCTCCCTCTCAGATATAAATCAAAGTCATGTCAGTTACACCATTTTTAACTCAAAAACGGCTAAATAGATTTTAATGATCTTTGATTTATTGGATTCGTCTCGGCAGTAATAGCAGATTATTAAAATATCAAAAAAAAATATAAGAAAATTACAATAAATTTAAATAAGAGAATAAAACGACAGCTGTCAAAACAAATGACAACCATCAAAACAAATGAAAATCTTCAAAACAAATGACAATCTTCAAAACAAATGACAAACGTCAGAACAAAGGACAGTTATAATTACAGTTCTCATATTAAGTGTTATGTTTATTTCTTATGTTCTTTGTTTCTTCTATATTTTTATAGTTATTCTGCTATTCCGGGCCGAGAGGAATCTAACGAACCAAAGATCATTAAAATCCGTTCAGCCGTTCTTGAGTTATAAGACTTTTAAGTGTTCTAACTAACACAAGTTTGTTTGATAGATTTTGCAATTGAGCGCCGAAGACTAAACCGAGTTAAGTAGTCTCTCGAGACGTTTAACATTTGCTCAAATGATTACCTCCACTGCGCTAATATAGTTTCATAAAATTGACGCCTTCCACTCGCTTCACGCGATCTTATAAACATACTTGTGCCTACTGCGAAAAGACTTAAGACATTGCTTGAGCAATAGAATTACTAAGGAATTTATTTCGTCACAACCTATAATTATTCTGCTACTGTTGAGCTTGGCATGTTTTTTATTGAAGGTTAAGGTTTCGCTTACCTTCATTGAAGAGATCGGAAAAATTAGAGGCGTTTGCAGGATTTGAAGCCAACTCCACCTAGGCGGTGTATTTGGGTGAATTTCCCAAGTGCATTTTTGAGACGGCGAGGTTGAAAATTAATGTGTGGAGGTAAACTACAATTATGTATAATTTTATACAGGTACATCACGGACGTAAAAAAAGAACGGACGTAACCTTGTCTAATCGAGAGTGAAGCTGACAGCTGACAGGACAGACAGCTCGCTTACCATGTGTGCGTAATTTTGTAATTTTTGATTCGCGATGGTGTCAATGTCATATCAGGATGGTGTCAATATGTGGGTGTGTGTACTTGTAAGAATACAGAGTTGGTATTACTATGGGTGCTTCACTGAATTTGTTCTTAGGATTACGTCCATCTTTTTTTACGTCCGTGAGGTACATAGATTAAATAGTGATCTACATGATAGTAAAGTATTCAGAGGTATTTAATACATAGATTCTTGATAAAAAATGTCTAAGACTTAAAATTTAATTCCGGTGTACTGTACAAACTCCATTTATTTAAATATTTCACTATTTTTTTTTGGTTAATAAAATTCATTGAAAAGGAATGTTTTTTAGGAATACATCAAATAACACAACTAATAATATTTAAGAAGTAATTTAAGATTTAAATGCGTATTTAGATGACCGACTGGCTGCGTAAATTTCCTGCCAAACACGTAAGTACTAACTGCGGTGGCGCAGGAATACAAAATCATCCAATTCCGATGTCATGTATATTAGTAAAAGTACATTTTTCATACTTTTTTCATTTCTTTTTAATTTTGATCCCCTCTGATAAGGGGGCTTCGCTTCCCCTCACCCTCAGCGGGGGGCTCTGCCCCCCACACCCCCAGTCACAGGGTGCTTTGCCCCCCGTGATTCTCTTCATCGAGGTTTGCGCGCGAATTTCATGCCTAAGTTACATGCATCGCCAAGAACACGTGTTTATAAGAACAGTTTGCGTTGCAAACCCTTGCGCGATTGGAGGACGCGTGCCTTGAATTGAAAGCACGAGTTCGGAAAGAGAATTAGCGTGACAAACCCGTGCGCGTTTCGAGGTAGTACTGCCTCCTACTGAACACGTAAATGGAAAACGCACCCTGGCGTAGGAATCTGACGCTGCCACCCCTCGGCTTCAACTTCACGCTTGTCTATTTTATATATTTTTTATGGATTGATTCAGTTTAGGGCTCATCATATGGCACGGCGACATAGAAAGGAAACAGAGATATTACGAAATGGTCCAGTAAGCCGGATTTATGCTAAGTATTAATAATTCTACCTAGGTTTCAGGTTCAGGACGGCTATTCTGTTTTGTAACTTGACAGCGGAGTTTCAAAATTGACGTTCGAGTTCTAGGATCACTTCACTTCGCAAGTGCGTACTAGATGATTAGATAATGACATGTCAATATGATGCAACTTCACTTTTGTTTTGTAACTTGACAGCGGAATCCACGATGGATAAATTGACGGATAAATTGAAGTTAGAGTTCGAGACTCCCTTCACTTCGCAAGTGCGTACCTGATGATTAGAGAATCACATATCAAGATCTCAAACTCGAACTTTAATTTTGAAACTCATCGCGGATTCCGCTGTCAAGTTATAAAACAGAATAGCCTTGCTGGACGACTATTCTGTTTTGTAACTTGACAGCGGAGTTTCAAAATTGACGTTCGAGTTCTAGGATCACTTCACTTCGCAAGTGCGTACTAGATGATTAGATAATGACATGTCAATATGATGCAAGTTCACTTTTGTTTTGTAACTTGACAGCGGAATCCACGATGGGTTTCTAAATTCAAGTTAGAGTTCGAGACTCCCTTCACTTCGCAAGTGCGTACCAGATGATTAGAGAATCACATATCAAGATCTCGGACTCGAACTTCAATTTTGAAACTCATCGCGGATTCCGCTGTCAAGTTACAAAACAGAATAGTCGAACAGCCTTCCTGGTTTCAGTGATGAAGTGAGTTTGCGCAATTAATAAAATACAACATACTGTTTCTAATAACGCCATATCTAACTGAATGACAAAAATACACGAAATAAATGCGCAACTCCGATTAAGTTTCTCATCGCCAGGTACCTCAGCTGATCAACTATATCGAATAAAGAGCTAAATTAAACAAAACGTAATCACCGGGTCATACGAAACACGCTTCGATCGACCTTTCGACTGAACCGTAATCAAAAGATTATTAACATTGACTTAATGTCGTGCGCAGATGATAAATCATTGAAAACTTAATCGCAATGTGAGCTCTATTGTCTTGGGAATAGGGAGGGTCTTGAAATAAACAAGTGGGATTAAAATAACAACAGTGCATTGACTGAAACTTGCCCCCGAATGCGCGTGGTGCCTATCGCAGACGCATCGCCGATGATTGTACTTGCATTCATGTTTTTCGACTTACATATTAACTTTTTTCCAGCTTTTATTAATATTATGTCTAGTAAACTAATAACTATAAGGACAATTGCAGGAAAATGTTGTTGGGACGCCTGCTTATTTCAGTAATAAACTTAATATGTTTGGGCTACGGACTAAAAACTACTATTTTGTTACTATAGTCACCGCGAACTAAGAAGCCCAATTTGTCGTTTGCCATCACAGTGACATTAGAGATGTAAAAAAAATCGGTTCACGAAAAAAAACAATTTTTACAACAAATCGATTCAAAATTATAAGACCTTCTAATCGATTCGATAATTAAATTTTGGACTAAAAACCGTAATATTTAGGTACCTAGTTACCTTACCTACCTACTACCTCGATTGAGCTATCTCGTACCGCGTATTCTCAATATGTACCTATTTACGACTTCAATAAAATATTCTTTTATCCATTCGCCCATGATCATCAACAACACCAAAAACATCACTGGTGCGTTGCCGGCCAAGAAAGAGCAGAAAAAGAAAGAAAGATAGATCACGATAGAATGAAAGTCCCGCTCAGTTTCATAATAATATTTTGACATAATATTATATTAGTCAGGAAAAAACTACAGTGAATAAATTCTTGCTTATTTCGTAAGACACATTCATGTATACATAATTATTATTTTGTTGAAAAAAAAATGTTTACCGCAACCTTAAATACATAATTACATATAACATATTATCTGCAGTTACTGTCCATGGATGGCGAAGTGCCTATACATAATGGAAAATGTCCTTTGTTAGCATCCGATTCGTCGTGGTATTATTGGGTACCTAATTTTAAATTCAAATGCAAGCAAATCATTTTTAACAATGTAATTAAATTAATCAATTTTCATTTTTAAATTTCGATTATATTAATGTATCGATTAAGATTGGTTTTATAAACGATTTCAAGCCGTCACATCACCCTACGTCAGATTAGATTTAGGCTTCTTCATATAAGATTGTTTCGACGTCATATATTTTTATTAAATTTTTCATAAATTGTGATGTGATGGGATTTTTACTAGATTTTAACGTATATTATGATTTATAATCAACGCCAATAAAAATCAAGTCAAGTCAAGTAAATGAATATTCCATTTCGCTCAAAGACACCCATACAAGGTTAGTTCATATTAATAAATAGCAGCTATCATTATAGGCATCTTAGATAATTTTGACTATAACCTATTTTGTTATGATCACTGTTGCAAAGCTACGAGTGTTTTAATTTAAAAACGTAATTTTGGACTTCAATAAATTTAGCGAATAATTAAATTCCGAAAGCCGTCTAAAGCCTAAAGGGGGCGTCCATAAATTACGTGAGGTGTTTTTTTAAATTTTCTGTCCCTCCCTCCCCCCCTGGTGAGATGTCGTGAGATTTTATTCAACCCCCTCCCCCATCCCCCAATCTCACGTGAGATTTTTCAAAATGTGGGTTTCTTACGTAAACGCGTTGGATTGTTATTGTAAAAAGAAAAAAAATTGCTTCGTGCTTTTATTTACGACTAGATAAGACTAGTAATCAATATTGCTGAGAGTTTAATTATAAGTGTAATAAAAATTTAACTTAAGCATGTAAAATCTGGATTAAATGGACCAAAATAGTATATATTTTTTTGTTTCAATCAGAAAAAAAATTGCGTGATATTTGCCGAGACCCCCCCTCTCACCAACGTAAGATTAGATGAGATTTGACTCGACCCCCTCCCCCCCTTAAACATCTCACGTAATTTATGGACGCCCCCAAAGCCCCCCGTCCATTATCCAATATTTCACATCTTTTTCAAAACTTAATAAAAACTTCTTTTCGCTTCGGGAAACCAATATCTCAATACGTCCACGTGCCACACTCGGAAAAATGAATAAACGGTTTTTTTTTTTAATATGACATAACTTTTTTATTTAAGAACCGATTGAAATAAAACAAACATTACCAAAATGTTATTTCAAGTTTACTACGACACAAAAATCAGTAAAAACGATTAACGGCCGGTCTCAATAATGTACTAACAGACTCCATCTGTTAGTACATTATTGAGACCGGCCGTAAGCCGCATCTGAAACTTGCTGAAACAAACGCACGTCCATTACACGTTACATTTTGTTAATAAATACATCCTTCCTCCAACCCGTACTGCGTAGCACCGCATTACATTATTACATTATTAGGGCATACACTAGTATGCCCTAGGCCTCCTCAAGTTAATAAACTCGTGCTCAGTTGTAGTCTGTAGGCCATTAACTGGTTGAAGCCAGACAAGTAAGTTCCTCCAATACACGGACCTCAAAAAAAAACGAACGTTATCCCAACAACAAATTCAGTGAAGCACCCATAGTAATACCAACTCTCAATTCGTACAAGTACACACACCCACACATTGACACCATACTGCTTCAATCGCGAATCAAAAATCACGCACACATGGTAAGCGGGCGGCTATTGCTATGCTTCACTCTCGATTAGACGAGGTTACGTCCGTCTTTTTTTCAGGTCCGTGCTCCAATAGTAGATTTTTTCGAATATCTTGCATGTGCAGACATCGATCAGTTACAGATTTATTAAACGTATGATACGATGTTACACAAATCTATCTTAAGAACTTCCGTCGTTATTCAACCTCCCGATAACACTTGCCCTGTGAAAGATACTTACATAACTTCTCCGGTCATTTCTATAATAGTATTTGGAATCATGACGAAATATTACAAATCAACACAACATTATTCGAATCAAAGGTGACGTAATGAAGATTGTCACATAGTCAATGTGGCACCTTGAGTGTAATCCTACGGCTGGAGAGTTTTAGAGCGTTCTCTATTATGCTGTGGACCATCAGGTCACAGACACTTCCGCTCGTTTTTCGAATGGACAACTCCGTAAAAACCCTCAAACGCCTCACCGTTTGGCTTCAACCCATTAATGGCCCACTACTAGGCACGGCTCTCTCCTCTTGAGGAGGCCTAGCGGTCAAAGCCTCACCGTTTACGTAAGCTTATTTAGGATGGAAGCAATTTTTGGAAATAACTTCTCTTCACTTCACTAACGATGGGGCCTATTGCCAAATTACCGTATTATATTACTTACGTACGGAGAGCGATATTCATCACATTCAAGCAATATACTTAAATCTGCAGTCTGAGATTAATTTAATATCTTGTGAGTGACCAATGTACTGCTGTCTGCTGTTATTAATTTATTCCCATCCAACACACTGTATAACATACATTTACATAAAATCATCTGAAACGGTTCGACTTTTTCCATTTTATTGTACACCAACTTTTTCTATCATGTGCGAGAATAATTTTATTCACGTCGAATTCAAGCCTGAACTAGACCTCAACTCCTTGATTGACGTATTTTAAATGAAGGTTCCGCTGCAAACTCATGAAACCAATAACGAAGGATTTGAAAATAAGCCCTTTTCGCGTGTACTAAATTGAAAAAGTTCGCAATACCGCCCATGTTTGCTTTGTGAGTCTATTATCATTGTGCTGGAAGGCACCCTGAGTGTAATGAATGGAATTTTGTTAGAGGGGCGACCTTTCTGAACAGGCTGAACAACAATGCCTCTCGTTTGTTGCTTAGGTCGTGTTCTAATGAACCATAACGGTAACCGACAGGCAAGCAGGCAGCAGGAGCAATTCGAAAATAATTAAGTAATAAACGCTTTCATATCCCCGCAGCATCCCCTCAGTAGGTTTCCCTGCATCGCGGGTGGCAAGGACAACACACATAAAATACATCAGAAGCACCCATGATCCGAGTACAAATATAAATATCTCTCACATAAATATAATATGCCCCGGCCGGAAAACAAATGGGAAATCACGATATTTGATCGTATCGTAGTCACGACTGAACTCAGTTGCTAATGCAACTGGGTCGAAATATCAGCATCCAAATAAGTATCGTGAGTACCTATTTGTGTAATATCAAATCTAAAAGCCGACACCGAACAGTCTTAAGAGACCAACTAATCCCTGCGTTACACCATTACGCTTACATTCGCATAAATTTCAATTGTCCGAAGGTCTTCATAATTAGATGGTTTCGCGGCCTCCACGGCGTCCCTGAACGAATGAACGAACACGAACAAACTTGTCCTATTAGAGCCAAGTTCTCTTTTGTGAGGCTTGGAAACAATCGAAGCTGTCTAACCTCCTTTAGTTCGGTTTGTGAATTTAGCGAGGCTTCGATTTTGTTCAGATATTTGAGATCTTTTCCGTCGTTATGGTCGCGTCTGTAATCGAATTTAATTATTCCATCCCGATGAGCGCTATTTCTTACTTGTTCATTACCTAAACTGCGTTATTAGCATTACGGAAGATTAATTTAGAGGCACTGAGTATAATTAGAGGTGAAATCTCCATTTATCCTGGAGCCCAAACCAAACTCTCTTGTTCGTGGTGCACTTTGATGAACAAGTGAATACCAGACGAGGTCTAGCACCATTTCCATCCTGCCAAACGATGCTATTTTCAATATTCTCCAGTCTGACGAATAAATGATTGTTCTTGACTTCTCCAGTCATAGTTGCTGGCGAAGTTGTGAGTTTGAATTGTGTGTCCGGGAATTCTAACGAAATAAATATGACATGGCATAGCGTGACATGGGTTGACAGGCAGAGAATACCACTGGACACTAATTCCATACACTGTAAGATTTGGATTTAGGTCACAATAAATAAATATCAGGGGCAAAGCAAAAGATTGACCCCGAAATATGTTGGAAGATCTTGAAGATAAATGAACTTGTCACGATTGATATAATAAAAATGTAATGTGTAAAATGTATCTTAGGTACTGTCAGATAAGTCAAATAGTGGATTTAAAACCTTGACATTTCTTTCTTTTTAGTATGTAAGCATACATTAACAAGATGAGCTCCAAGAAATAAGTAATGCCCCAACTTAGAGTCAGTAACGGTTTCTTAAATCGCTCCTTAGTACAAAATTTGAATGGTGATTCTTTACTAAGGAGTGATTAAAGTAACCGAGTGTAAGATAACGATTTTGTAATATCGTTAGTTAGGTTAGCTTGTGACAGTGATCCGAAAAAGCGAGGGGCCCAGGTACCGTTCCCGAGCCAGCTAGACATTAGACTAATAGATAAATTGTAGAGAATGCTTTTAGTATAACCAATGCTAATAGTGTAATATGTTTTAAATTCTTCTTTTTTTATGCTTTTAGCAGGCAAATGAGCAGACGGGTCACCTGATGGTAAGTGATCACCGCCGCCCATAGACATTAGCAACACTGGGGGCGTCACCAACGCGTTGCCGGCCAAGAAAATGACGATAGACCCGCTTCTTGAAGGACCCCATGTCATAGCTTAGGGGGAACACCGATGCAGGAAGTTTGTTCCACAGTTTACACGTACGAGGTAGAAAATTACGTAAGAACCGAACTGTGGACGAATGCTAGGTATCCAGGTGATGTTGGTGGAACCTGGAACCCCGTGATGTGCGGTGTCGAAAACCAACTGCAGGTATTAAGCCAAATAGTTCTTCAGAACATTCCCCATTGTACAGACGGTAGAATACGCAGAGAGAACCTACATCTCTCCTCAACTTGAGTGATTCTAGTCCGTCTGTAAGCATGGGATCGTCGACAAGACGAATAGCTCGCCGTTGAATTCGATTGAACGGATCCACTTGGCTAGCTGGGGCTCCAGCCCAAAGGTGGGAGCAGTACTCCATGTGTGGTCGAATTTGCGCCTTATAGAGCGTCAACCTGTGCTTAGGCGTGAAGTACTGCTTAGCTCTGTTGAGCACTCCCAATTTCTTTGTAGCTAGTTTGGCCTTACTAACCAAGTGGTCCCGAAACTGAACTCTTCTTCTTACTCATTTGATATTAATCAACAAGTCACACCAACAATGTAATCAGTAACTCAGAATCGTCCTGTAGGATGACAGTAACTATGCGGGACTTGTCCATTACATTTGTACATAACGAAAAAATCAAGATTATCCTGTATTAGTAGAATTATACCAGTCAAGAGGGAGGCTGCCCTGGCCTTCGCCATCCGACAGCTTTAAAATGTATGGCAAAGAAATAAGGTGCGGAAAAGTCACGTGATCATTTTTCCGCACTTCATTGCCATACATTTTAAGCTTGGCGTTGGTGAGAACGTTAATTAACATAAGAGTTTTGTCTAGCACTCCGGCTAGCATGTGAGGCTTCATAGGCTATACGCGTGCTAAACGTTGCCTGTACGTGGGCGATACGCGTGCCGTACGCTGCAGAGCGCAGCCGAGCGCGAACCACCGAGATCAAAAAGTAGCATTAAGTTAAGAAACGGGGTCGGCGCAGTTATTTTCCAATGCTAGCTACATAGTGTTACAAGCCACTCACTAAGTTACGCTGCAGTCTTTATAACAGTTTTCAATAAAATCACAAAAGTGCAGTTTCCGTGAAAGATAATAACGGCAGTAAGTATAAATAAGTTAGTAGGCCCGACAGAAATCACAAGTTCCGGAAGATACCGATAGCGGTTTCTAAAGAACCTGTATTCAAACATTTCAATACTAAAGGATTTGGAATATATTATAAATCATGAGTAATTATAAAAAAGTTATCTCAAAATAACTATTGCAATCGCATCTTACGAATAACACAGACCACCCATGGACTCCTATCGGTATATTGAAATCTTCTTAAGGCCAATATAATATTACTTATATCCATCATTTTATTTCCTTTCGTTTCCCTGATTTACATAATCGACAACTATATCTGATTGAAAGTAAGTGTTTTGTAATGTATGTACTGACATTTCAGACAAATGGCAACCTTTACGCGTTTGGTAAAGCAAGCTTTTATACAAGCACCTAGGAAGCTAAGCAGTAAGGTCATGAGGATTTATCTATTTATTTATTATGTTACACCAACAAAGTAAGCACCATAGCGAGCATAACAATTATACAACATTGAGTATTAGCTAAGTGTTACTTCCCTTACAGGTGCAAACCACATTACATTCAGGCAACATACAAAATTAATTATGAATAATGAAATTGCATAATAATGAATAAAAAATGTCAACAGAATCAGAAAATCGAATGAAATACATTATAATTATGAGTTATTCCCATATTATTGATTCAAAACCATTTGTTTGGCTATTAGGGTTTATTTTAATAATACCATTATTTTGTTCAGGAGTCAACTGTTAAAAATCTAATGTATAATTTTATATAAACTTTAACCTTGACCGCCCCTACCCCCTGGACCCCTGACCCCCTGACCCTCTGTACCCCCAAAGGCAGCAATAAGTTGGCGCACCAAAGGCAACTTAAATTGGAGTCCCAGTATTTTTTGTAAGTGTTTTTGTATTTTTATTATATTACATTATTATTATTATACCCTTACTATCCGTATGTATTATTTATTGATATAAAAAGTTAAATATTTATTTAATGATGCCAAAGAAGTATAACTTCTCACGCACGTACAAAAGTACACGCACCATTTATTTTTTGAATATTGTTTTTTTAGAATATTGTTTTTTTTATATTGTTTTTTAAAGGTCTTTTTGAAAAAAATGTTTATTTTTTATTTTATTGTTCAGAAAATACTTTGTTTTTTATTCACTATATTTTTAGTTCATGGGTGCAAATCCTCGTAAAGTATATGTAAACTACAATTTGATTATTAGTACGAGCTGTAAATTAAGTAACTATAGTTCTATACTTCTCTCAGAGATGGCGCCACGGGTTGGTGTGGTTTAAAACGATGACGGTGTCGCGAACTGTTTGGTTTCATCCCATCTCAAAAATACCCAACGCGCCTAAAGAGGTTTTCAGTTCAAAAATTATAGTCTCCCATAATATGGAACATAGCACTGTTAACTGTCGAGCGGGTCGCAATAAGCAAAAGTAAATCGGCAAGGCCGTCCAAGGCAGGCCGGCGGCGCACGTGGGAACGCTCTCTCGCTGCCAAATCATTTAGATCGTAATATTGTTACTAAGTACTTACATCGTTCAAGCACGTGGACCTTATTACCATGCTGCCAAGGTCGAGAATGGCCTATCGCGCTATACGTGCACTTTACACACCTCGTATTATGCGCCTCGCCTGTGAGCAGTGCTGATTGTATTATGCTCGTATTCATTGGAGTTTCAGATAATTTTGTAGTTTTTGTACATGCTTTTTTAAGGTACATGAATGATCTAAACACATACATAATACAGTTTGCTTATTTGCTAAGTTCACTAAAATTCATAAAAACACATTTTTCATTTTAACGTAGGTAGTCCCAAATCCCAATAAGTTTTGAATTTTTGAAGGCATACATGAGCTACATCACTAAACAATTATCGCCTGTTAAGTTTAGTTAACTAGTATATTAATAGCAGATGCCCCAACTCAGAGTCACTAATGGTTACTTTAATCGCTCCTTAGTAAAGAATCACCATACAAATCCTGTACTAAGGAGCGATTTATGTAAGTAACCGTTAGTGCATCTGAGTTGGGGCGAGAAACTTAAACAAAGAGAAAAAAATAGCTACATACACAAAATACGGTATACGCAGAAAATAAGAAGGCAATGTTCGAACAAACGACGGCCTTGTTACGGCAGCGAAGTAACTCTTCCAGGAAAACTTCGAAGTTGACAAATAGATTACTTGACATATACTTTAAGTTAATGATTAGGTAATCGTTTATCATTATTACAAGTGACAACATCTTATCTATGATTTTGTATATATTACTAGCCATAGGAATACGGAACAAGCAGCAATATCGCAACAAGGAAACAATATCGCGAAGTTAGTAATATTTTAATCTACATATTTAAAACTTCTTGGATTGTTTCGAAATGGTCAAGCTTGATGTATATGTAATTAACCATTCACTTAACTTTTCAAAAGTAGTTACAAACGTACGTAGCTGGCTTCTTAGTACCCAGTAAGTACTTCGTAGTTAATGCGAGTCGATGGCTAGTGTTTAATAATGAAGTACGTACGTACGATTGAGGCGTGGCCCGAACTCTTGGTTTCACCTGAGGCGACAATTTAAATTATAACTACATTTTCATCTACACGCAACGCATTAGTAACACAAATTACGTATAACTGTTACTAACATTTTAAATTTTAGTCTTAATATGTGTCATTTTAGGTTTCATTTTAAATGAGATATTACGTGGAATACTTATCAGATAGTCATTGTAGTTAGAAATAGAATTAACTACTGTATTCGAGCAATAGATTAATTTGTTATTAAATCTTTTATTGTTTGCATTTATGTACACACAGAGGTTAGTATTAGTTATTCATTGTAAAATTTGCCTCAAAATATAACTTCTTTTTTCTCATTCTGTCTTATTCGTAAACATGTTCAATCAAAGTTTCTTTCTTTACATTGCGAGTTTTTATTTGAAAATTTTGAAGTAATTTATGTGACTCCATCCATGGATATATTTAAATCATTAATATTTTCTAATGTTTTAGTTGGTACAGAAGGTTCAGACGTATATTCTTGAGTACTACAATTTCTGGAATCAGTTGTTTTATTCTCATTGTTAAAGAGTAAACTAAAAGTATACATATTAAAATCGATCGGATCTCTAACTTTTTTACTGTCCACTGGATCGACCAATTTTACCTCATTTTTCAAGCTTTTGTTCAAATAATTTAGATTAGTGATATTCAATACCATTTCTTGCATGACATCAGTGTCGTTTGCACAAGACAAAATGCTTTTATCTTCAACTGTATCTGGATGATCCACAACATGGAGAATAATAACGTCATTCGTTTTCATTTCTATAACTTCGTCATAATTTTTATTTTGGGTGTTCTCATCGACTTTCGGTTTTTCGTTATCAGTAACATTTGATTTTATTTGATTAGAACTCCTATTTTTTCTCAACTTTTTTGTTTTCATTTTTTCGTCTGAAATAAATTTTATCTCAATTTTCTTATGTCCACTATCATCTAAAATTTTCAATAAAATAGAACTTGGACTTTCTTTTTCATTAAAAAGCTTGTTATTATTAATGGATCGACGATGCCCCTTTACTGGCGAAGATATTTCAAATTCTTTGGGGTTGGTTTCTTTATTTTTTGTTTTTTCGACATTACTGTCAGCCATGTCGTCACTTGGCCAGATCGGTGGAACCACTCGTTGGCCACGCTCGTACGGGATTTTTTCTTTTTCAAAATCATACTTAACAACTTTTGTCATATAATGCTTTCTAAATTCATCAGCATCTACTCCTTCCGGAATTTTCTCAAGTCCATAATCGGGATTATCGCGTGGTGGCAGTGAAACTTCAGCATATATAGCATTCGCCTATAAACATTTAAAACCGTCAATAAAAAAATATATTAGGTATTTATGAGTAAGTTTTAAGTCCTTAATACCTAAGTACGATGTCATGACATGTTTAATAATTTAACACACTTGAGCATTAACGTACAACCCTGTTAATTAAACTAAGGGGCGTAGGATACTATAGCTAAATTTCATTACAATATCCTTTAGTTGTATCGGATACAAGCAAAACGACGTTGTGTATTTCTTACAGCTACATCCACAAGCCATATTCAATCTTTTCATTTTGTTGTCTCTTTTATTTATTGGTGTATTTTAGGTGCAGTCTTTGGTCCCTATGTCTATTCTGTTTCTTTTTCCTGATCACTAGTCATAATAATAGCCGTCCCATGTATATACAAAGAAGTGTCAATGTTTGCACAGTGCCTCAACAGAATTAAGGATACCCACGGGATGAAATCTTCGGGTTCCATTTCCTGCGGGAATCTTTTCCGGGTTGACAATCGTCATGAGATAGCAGCAAACACCAAAAAGGCTTATTAAAAACACGGAATATAAACATACAAATAGTTTACCCCTCATAACAATGAAGTCAAAAATTTTGATACATTTTGTAAGAAGCTCGCAAACGTCGTTCTCAACCACAGAGTACTTAATCACTACCACAGAGTACTTAATCACTACGTTTTAACTACGTGTTCTCAACTTTGACATTTTGACTTAGGTTCACAGTTTACATCTAGAACTCTTCTGTATTCTATACTCTGTGCTTACGGCCATCTATGGAGGATAGAGGTAATCCTCCACGGTCCATCATCACTACTGACCGCAGACTAGGTGGAGATACTACATACTGACGCCTGTAACAGGTCAGTAGGTATATCAACATATTACGCTTGTCCCGCACCATGAGATGTCCTAAGCAAGGCCGTCTTTAACCTACGGGAGGCCCTGGGCATATTAGGATAATGGGGCCCCTATGACTTTGTCAGAACACAATTTTGTTAGAATAAACAAAGAAAGTAGATAAGCAAGCCTCTAGATTTATGCAAAAGCTAATAAGCTGGTAGGAACTAGGGTGGCCCTATCGATTACCGGGCCCTGGGCACGGGCCCAGAGTGCCCAGTGGGAAAGATGGTCGTAAACCAAGCTCTGAACCCACAGGACATCATTACTTCTCGAAGAGGGTGAGCTAGTCGGACAGCTGAGCTTTCCTGGCAAAGAAAGAAAAGAGGAGAAAGAAAGAACTGGCCCCCAAGACCCTGACTCGAGCAAGGGGGTGGTAGCTAGACAAGCAAGCTTCACGAAAGAAAATAATACCCTTAAAAATAATATAAATAAATTAATAATAATATCGTCTTTACTAATTATTGTAAGGTAAGTAAGTTATTCGACGTTATCCTGTTGTAAAAACTAATTCTAACAAAATTGGTGCACAATAAATAAGTTTTGGGTATCGTTCAATAAAACAGGTCGTTGTCCTCGCAAGAGCCAATTCTCTGAAAGCCTCGAGAGTATTAGGGCTATTAGGGACAGTTCGCTATGATCACATCAATAAGGCGAAGACGCAGATCATGTTAATAATATTATCACAAACACGAGTCTGTGAGATCACGAAAACTTAATTTGGAAATTGTCAATTTATTTGCGAGTATACATTTTGCCTAGCTTGATGGTCATTCGAATAAAAATCATGTTCATAAAATAATTTTAAGTATTATTTATTGATAATTATAATATCGATTTGCTGAGCTTTACAACTATTGCTGGCACTGAAGCTTCGGATTCATTTGTAACATTTGTTCGGTAATCACTAACGTCCACGTACATTGATGGCGGCTGCAAACAAAGCGATGGATTTTAGTTAATACTAGCTGACTCGGCGACCGTATCGCCTAAAAACTATTTTTTTTCTGAAATAAAAGTAGCCTAAGTTACTCCTTGTTACATCAGCTATCTGCCAGTGAAAGTCCCGTCAGAATCGGTCCTGCCATTTCAGAGATTAGCCGGAACAAACAGACAGACAGAGAGACAAAAATTGTAATAAATGTTGTTTTGGTATATGTACCTTGTATACATCCAAATGCACTTAGTAAAAAAAAAAAGCGGGGGTTGGCTATATAGATCTAAGGTACCTGAATTTGATATTGGTGTGAGTTGTTTAGTGTGAACGTTTAAAACTATTTTTAGGTCCCGGAGATGCGTTAGGGATGTTCGATCCGGATCGATACTTGTGTGGATCGATACAATGGCATACGATCCGCTCGATATTTGAATCGATACAATGCCATTCGATCCACTGGTGGATCGATACACATGCAGGGTGGATCGGGTCGAATCGGATCGGATCAGAATTATTATGGAACTGAGGTAGATTTCTTTAGATCAGTGGTTGGCGCATCATATTACACGAACAAGAAGGGTTCCACACATTTTTAAGCAATATTTGTCTGAATCTTTGGTGGATAGAAAGTCTGATCCATTAATTAAAGTACTGGTCAGCTATAAAAGTTTTTTGGGGAAACTCTGCGACATAGCTCTACGGTATTTATCAGTGGTAGGAACTTCAGTGCCCTCCGAATGGCTTTTCTCGTTAGCCAATAGCATTTTAAGTGAAAGTAATTGATTTGTTCACAAGCCCTTATCCAATTTACTATTCCAGCGTTCATTCAAATTTAAGGATTGGCAAATGTAATTTATAAGCTTTGCATGATATATTAATTTATTTGATTTACAATGAGTTTAAATACACAAGTTCTAAATCAAATATAGTGTTATAAAGTGAGATATTATTATATACATGATGTTCCTACCACATTGTTTTAAAAAACCTTAAGTAACTTTTTCAATATTTATTTATACAATATTTTGAATAAAATTAAATCTAATATAAAATTTAATCTAAAACGATTTATCTTAATATTTCTTTAATGATCTATATTTATTTAGAAACCCACTGAATTAAGCTTGTCGATAGTTTATACAGTGTGTACAACCATATTTAAAATATTTTATTCGATTCTGGATCGATATAAAACATCATATTAAATTATACGGTATATCTACATAAAATATCATCTTTTATTTATTAACATATTTCTTTCTTTTTTTCTCTTTTTTGGCCGACAACGCTTTGGTCGCTGACATCCATTGGCCGCGATACCCATTTACAGGTATATTTAAAAATTATATGAATCGATATTTGGACTATTAATTACATTGGGATATTCATGACGATTCGGAGTCGATACTACGATGTATATAAAATACCCGTATCAAACATTCCTATTTAAAAATTTACTTTTTTTTTTCTTCTGACTGTCTTGGAGGACAACGCAACAGTGATGCTTTTGGTGTTGTTGATATCCATGAGCGACGATAACCACTTACTATTAGGTGGATCGTCAGCTCATTTGCCGGCTATTTCTATCAAAAAAAAAATCATTTGATACTGGATCGATCCAGAGTATCGTATCAAATCACTTGGATCGATACCTGGATCGATACACCTCCATACGATCCGTATCGATCCAGAGTATCGATACAAGGCACCTGGATCGAACATCCCTAAGATGCGTTTTGAATTAATTACGACAAAAATAAGTTTAACAAAAATTGCGTATTAAGAAAGACAAATCTTGTCAATTTGGTCTACAGTTAGAGGGTACTTCGTCAAAAACGAGTGAAATGGAAGGTAGCACAAAACTTATTGCACTGTCAATGTTGTGTTCAGTTATTCCGTTAATCTTCGTATTACGTGAATGTGCTTTCTTGTTTCTTTTGGATTTTCGACGATCTCTGCTGTGTTATTGGACTGATTTGATTTCTTCTCATACGTTACTTAGCTTACCCCTACTCCACGCAGTCTTGTTTGCCCTACCCCTAGAGTGTTTTTTAGAAGCCGGAGGCGTGGAGGGAGAGTAGTCCCCGCCCGCTGTAACAAAGCACAGGCACCCGGGCGAGCCGGAGCGGCTGAGGCTGGTCGCTTGTGTTTGTTTGGGATTTTTAAAAATTTCCAGATGTAAGTCGAAATGGTTACAAAACCGACTTAGTCAACCCCGACCCCACGTGGTACTAGTCTGCCCTACCCCTAGAGTGAATGTAAACCCTGGAGGTGCGGAGGGAGAGCAGCCCCCGCCCGCTGTAACAAACTGCAGGCACCATGTGAGCCGAAGCGGCTGAGGCTGGTCGCCGAAGGCGACCAAAAAGCCGAAGCTGCGTAGGCGAGCATGAAGTGCCTGCAATTTGTTACGCAAGGGCGGAGGGGCTGCACTTCCTGCAGCGCCGGAGACGTTTGGAAGCCTGTTTGTGTATCAAAAACCCCTAAATTCTCCCTAAAAGTGCATGTAATGTAATTTTGTAATTATAGTGATTTGTGTCATTATTTTTCCAAAATAATAGTAGAAGTGGTGTAGTGTCTCCCCATACGGAGGTCGAAATTTTGCTTCTTCCTTCTCAACCTGACAGTAATTTACACTAGTTTATGATAAATATTAAGCAGTTTTCACAGATTTATCCTCAAAATAAAAATAAAAAAAAACTCAAAAACTATGTGTTTCCTCACGTATTACCTTTAAGGGAGGGGTGTCCTTACCCCAACCCCTCCCTTCCCCTCAACTCCACCCCCCTTCCACTGATACTAAAGAAATACCCAAGGTTTTTCCTATGTATTATGATTTTACAAAAAAAAATCATAACTCGAAAACTATACCTTTCCGGTACATAAAAATTGTAGTGGGGGGCTCCCTTTTAAATCCCCCCACTCCCCACCCCGAACAGCAGGTACCTTAGATCTATAGTTTTACCAAAAGCGGTTACATATTTTAATATTTAATACCAACAGACATTCCAATTTTATTTATTTGTAGAGTATAGATTTAATTATACCTATGATTTTTAGAATATTTGTATGGTGGCAGTTTTTACTTGCCTGGCCACAAACTATGTTACGTTACGTTCCATCACTGCTGCTTATCCACGCCACTATCCATGTAGTTCATCTGCTCACTTGCCGGCCTTTACCGATCTCAAAAACCTTCAGCTTCAGCGAATCAAATTCTCGTAACGTATGTTCGGTTTACACGTATTAAGTAGTTAAGTAGTTAACAAAATTTTAAAACGTTACTAAATTATCCGTTCACACGTATTAATTTACTTAAAATTTAGTTATCTACTTAACTACACTATCTATTTAAATACGTGTAAACCGGACTTTACTTTCAGGTTGGAGATTTAGAGAAAAAGCGATAAGATTTGCACGAATCTGCTAGGAGGTTGTCTGTCGTAAGTTCTGGTTGTACTAGTAATATTTAATTAGAGATAAAGCCATTAGAAATATGAGGTAAGTATAGATAAAATACTAGCAAAGTTGGATCTTCCAAGTGACTCCATCCAGGATCCACAGCGCACATTAAATAGATGAAGGCTAGGAACAGACCTAGTGTCAATATCGATGCCACAAAATAAAACAAAACTTTCATTGTCCTTCCGCTTGTTCAGTTATCGTAATAAACTTGTGCAGTTTAATATTACCTTAGCTAACCTATCACAGAGTACTTAATCATGACTTAATCACTAGGTTTTATAACCTATAAACACAATAAATTATCCTGTTGACAACTTTGCATTCAATGACTTTCACAGAGTATGAGAGTAGGTACTTAAATCACAGATTAAAATTTACTACATACTACCTACATTTTACTACATAATTATAGTTTGTCGGTTAAATCATGGATTTTATGGGTTAAAATAAATGTGAAGAGATGTGATTTTTTATTAAACTAAACTGTATGAAATTGGATCTGAAGTATCTCACACACTTATCTGAAGTAAATCGGGGCAAAACGAGACTTACGTTAAATGAAATTTGCAGCATACAGTCTTATTTGTCATATTTTGCCCCTTTTAAAGATAAAAATTACCCTTTTAAAGATAAAACCTTACCCTTTTAAAGATAAAAATTACCTATGTGTCTCAGCTCCAACGGACTACTGAAGTTTAACGCCATCTAGTTTGCAATCCTCAAATCAGTAACAACGGATGATGATGATTCACATCATCAGAATAGGATGTACCAAGATTATTAGTATCATTAGATGGCGTTGTTACTGAACAGCCATCCAACGCCATCTAGATTCTGTGTTAGGAATTACAAACATAACGCTCACGGAACACAGACACCAGTGGAAGTGCGATGTGGGCGTGGCACAGCGACTAACAGTAAGAGGAGCTCCGCATAACTCATCTGTCACTGAGCTGCGTCGGTTGTGCATTACATAAAATAAATATACAGAATACTGCCATCTAGCGATGGATAGAAAAACTTGAAAAGTATTGTGATTTGATAAAGGTACTAAGACTACTAAGCTCACTGAATAAGACATGGAAAAATAAGAATTAATTTGAAATATTAAGGTGCAAATTCAACTTTAAATAGCTGGTTTCTCAGACTATTCGTAGTTGACAAGTAACAACCAATTAAAATGTGAGTTTCTTAGTTCTAAATAATACGATTACGGATTTCCTTGTGTTTATTTGGCTAGGACGGTTCCCATACTAATTAACACTTGTACCATTTCCACATTGATGTCTGTATTCCGTGATAACGCTTAACGTAACGGAGAAAGGCTTACAATTTAAACTTAGAATAATTTAAATATGAAAATCGATTATAAAGGAGTTAAATCACAGAACAAATAATAGTACTTATAATAAATAAGTGTTAAACTCCAAAGAGTGATGCCGTATCTGTTTAAAGCATCAGTTTATAAATTATGTATGTAATTGAGTTATAAAGTTTGAATAAAAGATAAAATTTTCTGGCAGTGTATTAAGTACCTACCTAGTGATCTATTGATCACTTAAATCAATAAAACGAAATTGTCAATAGCTAGGTCTAAAGAAAGTTTTGTTCCTAATCATAACATCCAAACTGTTTTGAAACATTTTTTAACTACCGATAATACCAGAATTATTAAGTTAGTATTAGTCTACTTTGCAACAATCCGCGGATAAAATTTATCCGCGGATTGTTGCAAAGTAGACTAATACTAACTTAATAACAATGGATTTCCGCAAAGTAACGCCTGATACTATTAACTATACCAGAATTGCTACTTTTATACGTCACGCTCCGCAGTAGGTAACTTCTTTTGAAATACCTACGTAATCAATTTTAATGCAGAAATTTTACCGAGAATCATAATGAGCAGAGTCCAAGCCTCCAAGTCGTGGCACTCGTGGCGTAATAGGTACCTAATTAGGCATTTGAAGTGACCATGTCGATGATGTCTATCACGACCCGTTATTATCTTATCCAAACTAGTTAACTTAATATTAAAAAGAGGAAAGTTTTGAATTTTTCTTTGTTTGTTTGTAATGGAAAACCTCAAAAAATACTGGACCGATTTCTAAAATTCTTTCTGAGATAGAATGCTCTATTGCTTCTAAGTAACGGGGGTTAATGATAAAAACCGTCTTATAAAAAAATCTTATAAAATTAGGGATCTAGGTAGGTACTTATATGAAAAAGAAGCAAAGCGAGGGCGGTAAGGTACTTACTAGTACAAAAGTACAACATACGTAGTGGGTACTCTACTAGTACAGGTAAGTGAATTAGACATTAATATAATATGTGTAAATAATAAAAGAAATAACAAAAATAACTGACAGCTGAGATGACAAAGTTTTGGGTTACAACGAAAATGACTTTCGTTTAAGATTTTTTTAATATTTACAAAACTATTTATCTGAAACAAAAAAAATATTGCAAAATCTGAAAACGCGAGACAGCAGTAAATTAATATTAGATAAGTAACATTTAGGTAAGTAACTACTTTGTGAACGTGTTGTACATAAACAGTTTACCTAAAAATTTTAGTAATTGATAAATAATTAAGTAGCTCCTCCAACAATTATATTACACTAGCTGCCCGGACAGACTTCAGACAATTCTTTAATCTGAGAAATTGAGATGTAAGCTATCCTATCTTTCAAGTGGGATCAAACTGCACACGGTGTGCAAAGATTAAAATCGGTTAAGTAGTTTAGGGAGTCCATCGCGGACAAACGACGTGACACGTAATTTATATATGTATATTAGGATTTACGTAAGTAGTCATTTGAGCAATTCTCATATTTTAAAGTAAGTTGAAGCGATAGCCCGGCGTAAACAGTCGTTAAGCCATGTCATAGACCCTCGGGCGGCCAGTACTTCCGACACTTGGGTTGGCCACTAACCCCTCCAGCTATCCGCTCTGCAACAGCGTGGTAGAGTATGCTCTCGGCCTTCTCAAGACAAGAGGAGAGACCCGTGCTCAGGATTGGGCCATTAATTGCTTGTAACCATAAGGAAGTTGTAATTACCTTTTAAACGTGTGGGAGCTATACTAAAACTCCCTACCAACATGCCTAAATACTGACGGAATGAATTATGAAACTGGGTGTTACAAGACATAAAAACTCGTCCCTTCTTCAATACGGTGCACTGCGAGCAAGGCTTGGTTCTTATTCAAGCATGGATGAAAGCTCTTTACACCCCAAAAGAAATTCTGTGCATAGCCATTTATCACCCTTTGTATGTTGTCTTTCACCATCAGAATCTGATAGTAGACCAGCGTCAATTAATCTGAAGCCGTTATGTTGGCTAACGCTTGCCAAGTGATGGCAAGCGCTAACGTGTATTAAGGGTCACTGGTGGTGGTTGGTGGTGGCTTGGGATCGCTCGCCTCTTCTTCTTCTTCTTCTTCTCGATCTTGCCTCACTTCGCAGTTCTGTCAGTTTGGTGGGCAAATCAAAGGCGCTCGCTAGTCGGCAAACGCCATCCATACGTCGGTTCATCACCCGCCACGCACTTGCCGCTTGGTTCAAGCTCGATCAACATGTATAGCCATAATATGTTATGTAAGCCTACAGTTGCTCTATAAATCGTCTTCTTCCAGTAATGACCAAGTCGGACCAGCACAGCGACACTGACACCGAGGCTGGGTCGGTTCGTTCGAGTCGCGCGGGAAAACTGGGCGCCATCTTGTGCCCGGCCGTGTGTGCGTTGCTGCTCGTCTGTATGTTCGCCGTGTCGTTTGTCGGCACCAAGCTGGCGTATGAGCAGTATGACGCACTATGCGCTGGACGTCGCTTTGACGTCGCCAAGCTGTACATCTTCCCGAACTCAACAATGATGCGCTTGCGTCCAACGTTACATTGAATAAATGGTTTGCTAACAATTGCCTTGTATCATTGATTGGGTTACTACTTCTTTATGTTACTAACATATAGGATATTTCTTATCCTGGAATAACGCGAGCAAAGCCCCGGGTAGAGCGCTAGTAGTTATTTAATATAAAAATAAAATATGTGCCTCAATCTGATCTTTTGGGATGTTAAAGACTCTATCCCTCCTTGGGGGCCATCCATAAATTACATCACACTAATTTCATGACTTTTTGACCTCCTTGTCACAGCTAGTCACATTTGTGAGACCTCCCCCCTAGTGTGACATCACATATTATGAAATTTTACACCTAGAAATCATTAAATTAAAACAGCAGCACCGAAATAGTTTTATTTCCATTAATTGTTTTTTTAATGTTTACCTATAGGTACATACCAATTATTCGATTTTGAAATGTGACGTCACGAAATGTAGGACCCCCTACCACCCCTTATCACACAATGTCACACTGTATCGACCCAATAACGTGAAACGTACCTGATTTATGGCTGGCCCCTTGTTTCCAATGCAACATCTCACCTTGCCGAACGGACGGTGCCGTAGACTATAGTCTCCTGGGTTCACGCAGGTGTCTCGATGGTGGTCAGTGTGATAACAGGAGGGTATTTGGATCTCGCGTTCTCTACGCTCTGTGCCACTTAGTAAAATTCTGACCGTTACTTATGCATGTTGTCATTTTATAGGGTATCGTTAAATTACCCGCCCGGCTAGCTACCAGTTTTGGGGCCATTAGATACATAAGTCCCGAGAGAGAGGTCCTCAAAACCTCTTCATCTCACTACAAGTCCTTATCAACTTGGAGGAGATAGGGGATAAAGCTACGCTTACGTAATACTTATTTTACAAGTCGAAATACTTACTAATAAATAAAGACCAAAATCTCTGATTTAACCAGATAAAATGATATATAAGGAGGAGGAGGAGGGGAAATCCGAAAAATTTTATTTGCTCTTATAAGGAATTTGGGCAAAAATTACCAAAATTGTCCATACGTAATTAACGAATGGTTCCTATAGGCAACCTTTAGTTGATTACAAATTAAATTATAGGTACTTCCTCATTAAAACTCAGACAAACAATAATGAAGTGGTGCCTAATAATAAAATTGATTATGGAAAGATTAAAACGAGATATTGCAAAATATTTTGTGGGTAGCATTGAAGTATTATTACTAGCGTATAGAACAGACACCGCGAACACAATGTATGTGTAGAGGATCTTCAGTGAAGGTCCTCTAATGTTTTATCAGGAAGGTTGCTTGAAATGATACTTCTGCTGGTTATCGGAGGAATATATTTTCGGTAAAAATGAACTGGTTTATATACAGAAATTGTAAAGAAGAATGACCAATAAAAATAGCTACATTAATTTACAAGAAAAAGAAACACCAATGAGAAAGAGGATTATAAAACACGTGTAAAGTGTAATAAAATTAACAATGATTATTTGCATGCCGTCTCGTTCACTCCTGTAACAATAACGCTATATCTGTCGCTAAGTATTGCCATCGCGTTCTAACATCGCCGCTCTCCTTCGCACGGCGAGGCGATGTTATAAATATTGCGCGAGGCTCAAATGGGTTACCATTCCACGGCAAGCTGCGAGCGCGGACACATGACACGGGCGTGAAGATATATACCTACGAAGATAACTGCCGGGTGCCGGGTGCTTCGAAGATGAGATCTTGTGGCTTGAAGACTGATGAAAAGGAACGAGGAAGATGCTGACGGACTGCGCTTATCTTGTTTCTTAAACAGACGTCATTCGTTTCTTAACAGAACGTCAAAGCAAATAAATATATTTCCCTTGAGGTGTTTGTTTCACTTAGCTTGAAATATAAGTTAGGCTGTTGTATTGTTCTTTCCTATTGGTATCCAGGTATTGTTGTGGTAAGGTAAATATGTAGGTATTGAGAAGGTATTGGTAACTGCGTAAGTATTCATAGGAGGTATTCGGTAGGTATAATGATAGCTGCGTCAGGCAGCTACATGACTCTCCCCCTAGCGAAAGCGTACCGGAAGCTTGCTGGTGCGCCCAAGTCGAGTGGTCTTCAGAATTGATGACTTAACTGGGCTTGACGATGTACTGGAGCTTGAGTAGGTACTTGTAGTTCCATCATTGGTTTTCGCTGGTGTCTGTGAGTATGTAGCTGAGGTATCCTGGGTGCTTGCTTCAGATGTTGAGTCCTCTGGAATACTGATTGTGTAGGCAGGCTTGAGACGGTCGATCGAAATAACTGCAGATCGCCTCTCAGGTAACAAAAGTTTAAATGTTTTGTTATTACGCTCTAGTACTTTGTATGGACCTTCGTACGTAGGCATTAAAGGCGTTTTTACGGCGTCAATTCTGATAAAAACATACTCGCAGTTTTGTAGATCCTTGTGAATGAAAATAGGTTTCTTGTTACTATGTGCGATTGTAGGTAAGGATGGTTTCGTCGAGTTTATTGTATTACGTAGCTGTGTGACGTAATCATAGTCGAGATTTTGTTCCTTATCTATAGTAGTAGTAAAGAAATCGGATGGTAAACGTAAGTTGTAACCGTAGGTAAGTTCTGCGGCGCTAACACCTGAGTCGGAACGAGGTATTGCGCGTAAACCCATAAGTACTGTAGGTAATTCGTCTATCCACTTAGTACGTTCTGATAGACGAGTTTTCAGTGCGGTTTTCAAACTTCGGTGCCATCTTTCAACCATACCGTTTGACTGAGGGTGATACGGACTTGTACGTATTCGTTGAGTTCCCATGATGTTAAGTAATTTATTGAAAAGGCGACTTTCAAAGTTTCTTCCTTGATCGGTTGTTATCAACTTCGGTGAACCAAAACGTATAATCCAGTGCTCATAAAATATTTTAGCGATTGAGTCGGCGGACGTATCATCAGTAGGTAAGGCTTCTGGCCATCTAGTTGCTCGGTCGATCATTGTAACCAGGTATCTGTAGCCTTCGGGTGATGGTGGAAGCGGTCCAACTACGTCGATGTGGACGTGTTGAAAACGATCAGCTGATGGAAACGATGTAATGTTGCTCGTTGTATGGCGCTGTACTTTACATTGTTGACATGGAATACACTGTTTTGCCCACGTTGCGACGTCGGTGTTCATTGACGGCCAAAAAAATTTTTGCGATATCAGTTTTCGAGTTGTTCGTATACCAGGATGGCTGACATTATGTAGCGCGTTGAAAACGAGTTGTCGATACTTTTCTGGTATGTATGGTCGAATGAACGATGTTGATGTCTCGCAATAAATAGATTTTTGTGAATGTGGTAGAGTAACTAGTTTGAGTGATAGATTACTCTGTTTTGAAAGTTGATCTATGGTACTTTTCTCTTCTTGTTGAGCTTCTGCGATCTTCTCGAAATCGATAGCGGTAGGGCATGTGATACTCTCGATAGGTATTCGGCTCAATGCGTCGGCAACAATGTTATCTTTTCCGCTGACGTGCCGAATATCCGTAGTAAATTCCGTAATGAAGATTAGTTGTCTCGCTCGGCGCGGTGTCTCTGAAGTTGAAGGAGGTTTTTGAAGTACGTAAGTTAATGGTTTGTGATCAGTGAAGATGATGATGCTTCGTCCTTCAAAAGTTTTTCGAAAATGCTTTATAGACATGTAGATGGCGAGTAGTTCTCGATCGAATGTACTATAGTTTCGCTGTGTACTTGAAAACTTTTTCGAAAAATATCCCAGTGGTTGCCATTTGTTATCGATGTATTGTTGTAAAACGGCTCCAGCGGATAGATCAGATGCGTCGGTGAAGATAGCGAGCTTTGCGTGATGAGATGGATGTGCGAGTAAAGTAGCGTTTGAAATAGCAGTTTTACACGCTTCAAATGACTTAGTTGAATCTTCGGTCCATTGAATGATAGTTTTATCACGCTTCTTTGAATTATGGAGGTAGGCATGGAGTGGAGCTTGAAGTTCAGCGGCTTTCGGAATGTGGTCACGATAGAAATTGATAATTCCGAGAAAGCGCCTAAGCTCTTCAATAGTTGTCGGTTTCGGAAACTGTGATATTGCCTTTACTTTTTCGACAGGCGGTTTGATTCCTTGGCTGTTGACTGAGTAACCCAAAAACTTGACTTCAGGTTGTCCAAATACGCATTTTGATGGATTAATGGTGATTCCATTATCTTCCAATCGACGTAAGACTGTACGTAAGTGTTGTTCGTGCGTTTTTTCGTCGGAACTTGCGATTAAAAGATCGTCAATAAATGCATAAACGAAATCCAGTCCTTGTAAAACTTCGTGAATAAAACGTTGAAAAGTTTGAGCTGCATTACGTAGTCCAGGTGGCATCTTGGGAAATTCAAATAGTCCCATCGGAGTGATGATAGCGGTCTTCTGTATATCTTCTTCGCGAACATTGATCTGTTGATACGCTCGGTTGAGATCAATTGTTGAAAAGATATTTTTCTGTGACAATTGATACGTAAAATCTTTGATACGCGGTATTGGGTATCTGTCAGGCGTTGTGATTGCGTTTAATCTTCTATAATCACCGCAAACTCTGATGTCACCGTTCTTTTTGGGTACGATATGAAGTGGTGATGACCAAGGGCTCTTGCTTGGACGGCAAATACCTTGTTCAATCATATTTTCGAATTCTTTTCGTACTATTTCATAACGATGTGGGGCGATTGGGCGCGCACGACAATGTAGTGGGGCTCCCGTAGTTTCAATATAGTGTTCGACGTTATGAATGGATGTAAGTTTCATTGATGAAATTCTTGTAGTACCGGGGAATTCCGATAAAATGTTGTGGTATTTATCTTGAATATCGACGCTTCGGATAGTAGGTATGTTTGATGCTTCTACGTATGACTGCGATGATAGGTTGGTAATACCATCTATTAGTTTTTTATTTTTCAAGTCGACGATGAGTTGGTGATGTCGTAGGAAATCGGCTCCAATGATAGGCTTGCTCACTTTCGCGACGATGAATTTCCATTTAAATAATCGACGTAGGTTAAAATCGAGTTCCAATGTTTTCTCTCCGTAGGTAGGTATGACAGTGTTATTTGCCGCGTAAAGTTGAAAATTCAAAGGGCTTTGTTGTTGACCTTTGTACGGAGGTATTACCGATATGTTGGCTCCTGTGTCGATTAAAAACGTCATATTGTTTTTCTTGTCGGTAATAAATAGGCGGTAATTAATATCTGATACGCTAGGTTCCGCCGTGGCTAACGTATGATTCAGTTTTCCGACTTGGTACTTTCTTGCTTATAAGTACATGGCTTCGTACATTTTCGGGCTTCTGAACCATAACGACGATGATAATAACAGTAGGTCGATCTTGACTCGCTTCGCTGGCGTGTAGGTATTCTGTCGCGACTCGTAGATCGATGTCGGTTTTGGCGGGCGAATGGTCTTCGACATTGACTTATATTATATGGACGCGCTGTTTCTAAGGAATTTCGTGTCACGCTTTCGTGCCACAGAGAACTCAATCACAGAGTCACTATGCGCCCAGTGTTGCCAACACCCTACTCCGAAAGAGATCATGGATACATTACTATAACTGGACATATACCATGGATATATTACTCTGTCTGGATTACTTTGTAGAGGTACCTGAGGATTAATTACGTCATAACGGAATGACCATTGTGTTCATCCAATCATTGTGTTATCTGTAATCCCAGGATATCATTCAGCTGTGTTAATTTTTTTTTATAAGTGTTGTGCACTTAAAATAAAAGAAATGTACCGTAATAAATTACATTGTTTCATTTCATTATCACATTCAACATCCGTTTTCATGACGTAAGGACAATTTTAAAGAAATTATAATAAAATGTGTTAATACAATAATATATTTTTTTTACCACCAGAAAAATTATTAGAAAACATTTGGAAAATAGGACATAACACCCCACAATTATGAAGGATAATCTGAATCCGGTCTGCGATTGGTCAAATAGTCATTCCGTTGTGACGTCATCTGTCTTCAAGTACCTCGAAGTTATGTATCCAGTTAAAAGTTATAATTATATCCATGGCGACAATCATACGATTTATGCCTTTTTCCAGTTCATCTCGGAGTGACTACTATATTTTTTTTTAACATCGTAAGTAAACATTAATAATTTAAATATGTATTTGTATGAATTGTTAGAAAATTATGTACGAGTATAATAGGTTAATGATATAATTATTATAGGTTCATAGATTTATCAATAGATGGCGCACATTATAATTACCTATGTCCCGATATTTCAACATTTATAATTTTGTATTTTATTATGTAAATTTATATTATAACTAGCTGCCCGGACAGACTTCGTTCTATCAAAAAAAAATTGCAATAAAATAATATTGCGACTATACATTGAGATGTAAGCTATCCTATCTTTCAAGTTGGATCAAACTGCACACGGTGTGCAAAGGGCAATGAACCTAGTTGGCATACCTACAAGTCCGCAATTTTGAAAAAACCTCGATTCGGCGGCCAGTGATGTAAAATATATCAATCGATAGAATAAATGATTATGATCAAAAAGTATTCAGTGATGAAATGTCGTAAGTGGTATACTTTCTGAGATATTTGAGTTCAAACCCGTAGAAAAATGAAGTAAAAAACTTTGTTTCGGTGGATATTGATAAAACATGTGTCAATCGATAGACTAAGTAATTACGATCAAAAAGTATTCAGTGATAAAATGTCGTAAGTGATATACTTTCTGAGATATTTGAGTTCAAACCAGTAGAAAAATAAAACATTGGTAATTGTCTTTTTTATTTATTAGTGGATCAACACTATAACTATATACATATAAAATATCACAATATCATTAACAAAACTAAATAAATACATATTTATTCATATTTACATATATACATATTATATTATATATTAAGTACATAAATATTTATAACTACGTATATAACATGTGGTTGAAGACCACGGGCGAGGACATTCTAATTGCTTCAGGTAGTGCTGCCGGACGTGATTCTTGAAGGAACTTTTGGTAGTCTTTTGATGTCTACAAGCAAGGAGTTCCAGAACAGTATTGCAAAGGAATTCCCGAAATAAGCAGTGCTATGGGTTTCCTTTAAATAAACAGGAGAAGACACATTATTCAAAATAGCATAAAATGTTGAGAGAATTCTGAAGTTTCACCTGTGTCGAATTGGTAGCCATTTAAGTTAGGAATCAAACTGGGAAATGTGGTCATACTTACGTAAGCTGAAGATAGGTATATCGAAGTTTTTTTACTTTATTTTCCTACAGTTTTGAAATCAAATATCTCAGAAAGTATATAACTTACGACATTGTATCACTTAATACTTTTTGATCGCAATCACTTAGTCTATCGATTGACACATATTTTATCAATATCCGCCGAAACAAAGTTTTTTACTTTATTTTTCTACGGGTTTGAACTCAAATATCTCAGAAAGTATACCACTTACGGTACGTTCACACGGAACCACGTTTTGCCGAATCTTATTTTCATCGGATCTGGAAAAACCGAATGTTGTATTCGCACAGCACATCTTGCATTGCAGTATCCGGCGGCCTCATATCGAGATCCCGTGTGAACACACGGGTTCATCACGTTGATTTGGAAGGTATCCGGTTTCAAGATCCGGCAAATAACCGAATCTATCCCTGCGTGTATCGTATGAACGCATGTATTGAATGCGCTATACCACTGCACCGGATCTTTCATTTTGCAGTACGGCCGGATCGGTTTGTAGTCGCAAAATCGGATGTCAACTTCAGCAAGATTCGGTTTTTTTGCCGTGTCTTGAAACTGAATGCATGTGTGAACTCATTCATTGAAATACTGTTGCCACTAAACCAAATCCTGCAAAATTCCGATTCGGTAGAAAAATACTCGACGTCGTGTGAACGTACGCTTACGAGATTTCATCACTGTAAAATTTTGATCGTAATCATTTACTCTATCGATTGACACATGTTTCATCACTGGCCGCCGAATCGAGGTTTTTTCAAAATGGCGGACTTGTAGGTATGCCAGGTTCCATACAAAAATGTCGGAAGCCCTTTGATTAAAATCGGTTAAATAGTTTAGGAGTCTATCGCGGACAAACAACGTGACACGTAATTTATATATATAAAGATAAGAAGATTTTATTTTAATTTATAGTTTTACTTATTACTTTTCTTTCAATTTCGTTTTGTAGACCGCCATCTAAAACTAATTAAAGTTTTAGTACCTACATTAAATGAATCGTACTATTTTTTTTCTGGAGCCATCTTAGGAAATACGACTTTTATTTACCCACCGTACGATCTCTCACTCCGCGACGTCTGGCAACCCTGTTCCGTAGTGATTAAGTACTCTGTGTTCGTTTTGTCAAGTTTGGTTCAAGATGTCGGTATTAAATATTTGACACTAAATAATTTTTAAGACTAAATAAAAATATAGTTACTTACCAATTATGATTAAATAAAGTGAAATAAAGTTCAAACGTAAATAATGAGAACGTTTTAACTGTGCTCAATAAACAATAATACGTTATTAAGTGTTTTTGAACAGTCGGAGTTTTTCTAACGTGACATTTACTTGTGTAGCTTGCTCGCAGCCGACTAAAGTGACCTAAACTGAGTTGGCCCCAGTTGGGGTCAACACAGGTGAACAAAATGTAAGTACTGAACAGCCTGTCTATATAATATAAGTCAATGGTCTTCGACTATTATTATTGTAAGCGTGCGGCGTAGTATTATTTTGTGACGAGTTGTAATTTTTGAATGAATGGAAATTATTCTGTGAATTCTTGATAGCGGCAACTTCAATTGATAATTTTCGAATTTCTTCAATTAAAAATTGCGTTTCAGGATTTTTTGATGAATCGACGGCTGAGATGTTATTGTTCGTGTTCTCCATCATTTTGTCGGCGAGAAGTGCTTGTTCGTCAAGCGATGTCTTCGTGGAGAATGATTCGCTGACGGTAAGTACTGAACGGACGTGTGGTGGTAAATGGTTTGACCACATGAGTCGGAGAGTTGAATCTGGGACTTTGTCTCGAGCCAGGCTTCGCATTCGACGTAGTAGTTGAGTAGGCTTTTGGTCACCTAACTCGACTTCCGATAATAATTTTTGAAGTTGGCGGTTGTCCGATTCTTCGTAAGCCGATATGAGTCGATTCTTCAACGAGGTGTATTGTTCTGTAGCTGGCGGGTCGTATAGCAGGTCGGAAATCTGTTCAATATCCTGTTTCTCCAGCTGTGCAATTACCATCTGGGCGAGTTGGTTTTGTCCTCTTTTGAGTTCGCTGGTCGCTGCCTCAAAAGTAATAAACCATAGTCGTGGCTTGTCTCTCCAGAATGGCGGGATACGCATGGAAAGAGCTATTCCAGCGATTTCGGGTTGCTGCGGCTGTGGACATGCTGATTGGGTCTGTGGCTGGGAAGTGGCTTCGGCGTGCTGTGCGTGTTTCTCCATGGCGATGGGTTGACGACAGGTTACGGTAGGTAGGTAGGCCTAGTGTAAAGCGTGACTTCAGCAGGGACGGATCAGCAGGGTGTCGTTCGCAGTACTTCGACGAGGGATTCGTCGAGCAGGGATTCCTCGTGTCGGGTGACTTGCTTGAGAGTCACCGGCGTAGGTTGGTCCAGCAGGGATTCTTCTGTGAAGGAGGTCTTCTTCCAGAGTGCAGAGGTTCTTCGGAGGTCACCAATGTAGAGGATCTTCAGTGAAGGTCCTCTAATGTTTTATCAGGAAGGTTGCTTGAAATGATACTTCTGCTGGTTATCGGAGGAATATATTTTCGGTAAAAATGAACTGGTTTATATACAGAAATTGTAAAGAAGAATGACCAATAAAAATAGCTACATTAATTTACAAGAAAAAGAAACACCAATGAGAAAGAGGATTATAAAACACGTGTAAAGTGTAATAAAATTAACAATGATTATTTGCATGCCGTCTCGTTCACTCCTGTAACAATAACGCTATATCTGTCGCTAAGTATTGCCATCGCGTTCTAACATCGCCGCTCTCCTTCGCACGGCGAGGCGATGTTATAAATATTGCGCGAGGCTCAAATGGGTTACCATTCCACGGCAAGCTGCGAGCGCGGACACATGACACGGGCGTGAAGATATATACCTACGAAGATAACTGCCGGGTGCCGGGTGCTTCGAAGATGAGATCTTGTGGCTTGAAGACTGATGAAAAGGAACGAGGAAGATGCTGACGGACTGCGCTTATCTTGTTTCTTAAACAGACGTCATTCGTTTCTTAACAGAACGTCAAAGCAAATAAATATATTTCCCTTGAGGTGTTTGTTTCACTTAGCTTGAAATATAAGTTAGGCTGTTGTATTGTTCTTTCCTATTGGTATCCAGGTATTGTTGTGGTAAGGTAAATATGTAGGTATTGAGAAGGTATTGGTAACTGCGTAAGTATTCATAGGAGGTATTCGGTAGGTATAATGATAGCTGCGTCAGGCAGCTACATATGTTCCAATGAATTGGCGCCGCGCGGCTTCAATGTCCAATGGATTCGTTCGATTTTGAAAGGAGAACAGGGGCTCAATTTTGAAAATAGAACCTCCCGGCGGGGACACACATTTTGTTTGAGATGTCTTCTCTATGTATACTTATAACTCAATGGTGGGTAGGTATTTATGTAGGCGTCTAGACTTATTCCAAAATACTGATATCCATCTGTTCCGCCAGCGTTTGAGCTTACAACTAAAATAGTTCACGCACAATTCACACCTGAACAACGCTGAGATTGTGTCATGATCAAGTTTCTAGTACTTCGGCAGTGAAGGCATATCAAACAGAAGGCTTACTTCCCTTGGTGGAAGTAAAACAGCGCCGGGAGGGTTTAAGGTGCCTTGTTTTAGAGATGTATGACAGCTTGGTACGTACTCGGTTATTGATGTTGAAAGGTTTTATAGGCAATATTTTCAAAAATATAACCATCTGCATGCTACTTCCCCCCCCCCCCCGCCCCCTCCTCCCTGGACCTTTGAGGCCCGAACTAATCCACCGCTCGCATTATGTAAAATTTAAGGTGCTTCGACGATTATTTTGTCTTTCAACTTACTGAGCGTATTTGACTTGAATTTGTATGGTTTTCTTAAAATATTCGAGACCTTAATAAAGCCATTTCATAATTCGTTTCGCAGTCAACATAATTAGGTATCTGCTGTATATTCTGTGGTCTTTGATACACAGATAACAATGCTTTTACATAAATTCCTGCCCGCCACTTGTAGGCGCCAAATCTTTGAGTCACGATCGCTGTTCCGGATACCGTGGCTAGGTCCTGGCTGACCTGGCTCAGCTCGAGAAAAGTAGCTCCGTAAATTATGTATCTCGATAAAATTAACTTAAATAGAAATAAATACGAACCTATTTTTACCACTACATTTTTTTTTACAGCGCTTCCGTGCTTCGGAGGGCTGGTAAAGCCGTCGGTCCCGGTTGTTATCGTAAGATAACAGTCGTTTGGTCGTACTCCATGGGCTGGTCAGTAACCCTTCCACCAATCCGCACGTCAGCAGCGTGGTGGACTCTTGTGGAGTATGCACTAGGCCTCCTCAACATGAGTGGCGCGTGCTCAGTAATAAGCAACTAATGGGTCGAATCAAGCCAATCATGATTGTATGAATTACGATTAGTAGATAATATGCGTTTTCTGCCTCAGCATCCAAATATTCAAAGTCACTTCAAAGGCACACAGTCAAAATAGAACACAAAAAAATTGTTACGGAATAGTTTTATACCTCAATAAGGAAAAACAACAGAGAGGAGCAGTTAATAATCAGATGAGGATCAGTAGGTAAGGTAAGGTAATGTGAGGTGAGGTGAGCCAAGAGGTGAGGTGAGTCTTGCGGTGAGGTAAATAGAGGAAAAGCGAGGTGTGAGTGGGTGATTCTTACAAAAAACAAAATTTTGCTGGCTGGCAGGACAACTAGTGATGATTAATGAAAAACCATCGAAGAGAGGAAATATTGTCACTATCTGTTTCAGTTCTGCGTGATTGAATAATAATCATAGACCTATATGTAGGTAGGTACCTATATAATAATTTGATAATAATGGTATTTATTTTCAGCGTTTACAAAATGTTAATGTGAAATCACCCTTTATTGCATTAAATTAAGTACTGTCGAACAGTTGAATTTTAACCGCAGAGTGGGTTTTTCGTCATGTCTGTGGTATGTGGCATGTCTGTGGTATGTGCCACGGAAGACATAAAATAGTACTTATCGTTGGACTGTGTCTTACTGTAACTTGCGCCATCTTACGTAATGTATTTGAAACACGCAGCCAACTTCGAAGTTTTCGTTATGTAGAAGTGTAATTAATACTTTATTATTCTCATAGATGTCGCACAAATAAAACATAAGAATAGTAAAAAATACATTTATTGTGTATTTTACAAGATAAATAATTAAATCACACTTATCTTTTATAAATATGTTCATGTGTTTGTTGATATTATAAGTAAAGTTATTCGACTCATAAAATAATAAAATTATTTTAGCAATGGCAACCATTGTGTTTACGTGACTACGTCTCTATAATGGCAACATTGAGTAAAATTTGACAGGAAGGATTCGAAAAAGAAAGAAATGGGCGGCCGCTGAACGTATAACTGCTGCCGCAATTTTTTTTAACATTTTCAGTTCGTAGTATTAATTGTTGTAGTTATAAACCGCGGTGTTAATCAACGGTATTAGTGTGAGTTTCTTCCTCATCCTTCGAGTTACTTATTTATCGTGAGTATTACCTGAGTTTTATACATTTGTATTGTACATGCCTTATTGATTGTTGAAAAGAAGGCCAATGTCAAGCCTTCCCTGCTATGTAATAGAAATGAAACATGTTTTTCCGACAAAATAAGTTTTATTTGTGGCAGAATTAAATTAGTTTACGTCTAGAAAGCATTCCATTCTATAGCCTTGTGTACAAACAGCAATATAACTGTTGGAATTAGGTAACAACTTAGTATTAATTACTGACTCGAATTCTTACATATTTTTTTTTAAGTTATTAAATGTACTTATTTGTGATTTCTGAAGCTACTAAGACCACTATTCTTATTTATAATACGGATATATTACATAAGTTTTAATAGTAATTAATAAATAAGACATTAGCTTTCATTAATTAATGAAGGCAACTTATCATTTTAATTTAACTTAACTTTAATTTAATTTAATTTAGCCAGGTTACCCTTAAATTCTTGGTAGTTATGGCTGTAAACCTTGTGCCCTTTACAATGAAATCAATCAATAATAATTACAACTAATCAGCAATAACTTATAATCATTTTAGTTAGCATTATAACTCAAAAACCCTAAAAGGAATTGTTCTAGCAAACCTCTTTAAATGAAATTAAATTGGAGAACCAATCTGTGGCCAAAATTAGACTGTCAAGTGTCAGTGTCATAGGGTTACATCACATTGACATTTGTGTATATTATGTGTGTGTTGTGTGTGTGTCTAATACACGGTAGTGTGTAATATTTATTTTTATTGATTATATGTGTTTATATTGCATATAAAATAAAAATATGCCTTTCATACTACTCTTATTGTATGAGGCTTGTGTTTAAATGTCTACCAGAAATGCACTTATATTATTCCAAGGAAAAGAAATTAACTCCATATAAATGAAACTCACTCTATACTGAAGTCCCTAAAGTAAAATGTTTTAAGTTCCAAAAGAAATATATGCACATCAAAATAATTGTACATTTTATTTAAATATTCTTTTTGCTTGCCAGAATGGTTAAATGTTTACCAAATATTGTTTTACTGAAACAGTAACATCAAAAGAAGGTTGAGTTCAGATGTTTTTTCATGGCAGAAGCTTCGCCTAATATGTCGATGGAACCCCGCTTCACAGGGTTCCTGTTTTTCTCATAAATAAAATCAGACAACCATAACCTAATCTATCCTTCTTTTGATTTGAGTATTAATGTTACTGTTTCAGTAAAACAATATTTGGTGAGCATTTATCCATTTTGGCAAACAAAAACTATTTTACTTGGTACTTAGTCTTAGGGTATAAAAATTATTTTCGTGAGCACTTAAATTGTACCCATTATATTATTATAATGTACAATGTGGTACTTACATGGTTTGATTTACACCGACACACCTTCTTATTAAAGTGACATTATGACATGACTTAAAAATACCACTGCACTTATATTCCCTGTATCTTCTGTCACTTAGAAATCTCCCAGCCGGAAATCGAATCCGGGACCCCTAGCTTGAGTTCATCAATAAATCATCATACCTCAAAACAAGTGTCCATAACCTTAGATTTCGACTTGATCTGGAGATGGATAAGGGGGTAAGAGCTGGTCACCATAGTATTCGTTCTAAATCAATAATGTAGTATGATATTTAATGTTTACGGCAACGGCGTAGTGCGTTTGGTGTTCATGTAAGCTATCTCCACAAGACATTCGACCTTAAAGCGTGACCTTGCGCGTGTCCCAAGCATATGAGCGTAACACGCGAGCCATGGTGACTTGTAAGTGTGTTATGGCGTAATACATGCCATCCCCATCATTTGTAACGCTTCTGTAATGCCGAAAAAATGTCTGCTACGCCCACAAGCAAAAAAATGTTTGTCAAAGAAACCTTGCTTGTATTTTCATCGTGCGCTAACCGTTTTACGAATTAAGATGATTCTTGACACAAAGATAGTCCATGTCCAAGATAAAAAAATAGGGTAGATTAAAGAAGAAAGAAAGAAACGCTTACACACTCATACCCCTGCAGTAGGTTTTTACCTGTGTCGCGGGTGGTATGGACGACACATATAACACATCACAATAATACCCATGATCGGAGTAATAAATATTTATCTATCACATGCCACACATTTTTGATTTTAATTGTTAATTAATACCATTAATACTATTATTATTTCTCCATGGGGTTCGCCTGGATAGCTACCACCCTTGAGCATGAGTCAGCCGCCAAACGATTCGTTGTAATCCGGCTGGGGGCTTGAGAGCCAGTTCTTTCTTTCTTTCTCTTTCTTCTCTCTTTCTTGGCCGGCAACGCATCAGTGATGCCTTTGGTGTTGTTGCTGTCCATGGGCGACGATAGCCACTTACCATCAGGTGGATCGTCAGCTCGTTTGCCGGCTATTTTCATAAAAAAAAAACATAAATATTTACCCCGGCCGGGAATAGAACCCGGGACCCTTCGCTTCGCAGGCAGGGTCGCTACCGACTAGGCTACAGGGTCGATTATATCCCGGTTGTATGTTCCATGGGAAGATTGGGTTGAGTGGAATGATTTTGTTTTGTGAAAACACTTCCGCGAGCGGCAACTAGTTATGTAATAAACCTACGATACTACTTCTATGATGATCACATCTCCTCTTACTCATACACATTTCTTTAGCTGGGTGCGCCTCCCAGTTTAAAAACCAATGGCGAAAAGTCACAAGGTGACAAATTGACGATTATGTTAACAAGTACGCAACTAACAGTAATTAGACGCACTATGTAAAACGGTTTGATATGGAGGAAGCCAACTACCATGACAATAATGATATCCGACCAACGAGGAGATGGGTCAAGTTGGCAGAAGGTTACAGCCGCCCATGGATATCCGCTTCACTATCAAAGGCATACTCAACGTGCTGACCATGACAGAAGCAGGAAATCTCTGATACTGATAATGAAAGTCGTTATAACAATTTTTTTGGCGATTCTATATCAGTGGTAGCCTGACACATAAAGAACCATGAAAACCGCGAGGATTAAACTGGATTGCACAGAACCAAGAAAATTAAAAATCAGCAGAGCTCCGTCGCTGTCATTCCATTCGGTTTTCAGAAACAAAGAATTGGTCATTAATTTTCATTCTGGCCGGTTTCCCTTCTAACTCTTCCTAATCTACTAACGATTATCTTTGTCGATCAAAATCGACGTAAAGAATAAAGCTATCACTGAAGAAATGAAAACTGAACACAATAAATTCTTTCTTATTACCAAAGATACATACAACATCATTGGTTATTACATAAAATACGATGCATTATATTACCGAGGGTTTTTACTTTTTACTCACTGTACATGTTTACTCAACTTATTTTTTGAATTGCTATTGTTTGCAAAGGCATTTGGCAAGGAAGTATGTGATTTAATGCCATAAATTATCGTCTTATTTGAATTTGATCAACCGGAGGCCCCAGACTTCTTGTATCGTTGCTAACAGCTAAAACGTTACATTGCTTTACATTATATAACATTTCAACTTCTGGAGAATTTCGGACACTGCTGCACTGGTCTGTAGGTGCTTCTTCTCATAAATTTATTTTATTACCCATGACTAACTTTGTTTTAATTGAAATTTACGATTTAACAAAGAGGAAGCCACGAAGCGTAAAATTATTTAGATTTATATAACCTTCTGCTTTAATTTAATTACTTCTGTGTTACTGTGAATTGCGATGTAAAGTCCATGACCGGATTTTTAAATCTTCCTCGGGGGAATATACAGTTTAACGGCTCCTTTAATTTTTAATTAAATTGTTAATATAATTAATTATTGTATTTTAGGTCACCACCACAGATAGTTTACTATTCTCTTCTCGTTTTTATTTACAGGATTAATTGCGACTGAAATTTTTAAATTTTAACTTAAATGGTGCTGCGGCAGGTTAAAATAAATTCGTAGCCATTAATTAATTAGCAATTTGACGACCCTGTAGCCTAGTTGGTAACAACCCTGCCTGCGAAGCGAGGGTTCCCGGGTTCGATTCCCGGCCGGGGCAGATATTTATGTGACAGATAAATATGTATACACGTGTCATGGGTGTTAGTGTGACGTGTTAGATGTATCGTCCATGCCACCCACGACACAGGTATAAATATACTGTGGGGATATGAGTGTGTAAGCGTTTATTTATTTATTGAAGCCTTGTCTGGGAGACAAGAGTTCAGCTGCTTACCCGGTTAAGAAAGTAAGGCTCTTAACCAGTGGCGTAGCTAGCCCTAAGGAGGCCCCATATCAATATTTGTTGTGGGGCCCCCTCAACGTCAGCTGTCAAATATATTTAAGGAGTGCCAACTGTAGGCCGCTGGCGAGCTTTTTTTTGGGAGTGTTAGTGGGGGCCCCTATACGTTGGGGGCCCCGTATAATTGATACGGCTGATACGGCGGTAGCTACGCCCCTGCTCTTAACTGACGTAGAAACTGCAAGATTACTTTATTTTACCTACTTTCATAGTGTTATGTCCTATGGTCTGTTGTTGTGGGGCTCAACTGCAGTTATTGAGTCTATATTTATTTTACAGAAAAGAGCAGTCCGTGCCATTTACAACCTCAGGCCTAGATCTCTTTAAGAAATATTACGACAGTTTTTTTTAAGAAGAGTGAAATCCACAATATTAATACGAGGAACAAGGCTAAACTGATTATACCAAATTTTAGACTATGTAAAACTGGTGGCTCGTTTATGGGAAATGTGTAAAGATTTATAATAAAATTCCATCAAAATTTTACTTTAAATTTTAAAATTCATATTAAAAGCATTCTTTTTTATGACGAAAGGATGTTACAAATTAGATGATTATTCTAAAGACAAGACTGCCTGGACATGAGTTTTATGAATATAGATTGTAGTAGGTAATAAGTGCTATCTGTAAGTGTGAGCAGGAAAAAAACACTCCGGTACTTTCTTGCTGCTTCTTCTCCACACACAGTAGGGCCGGGCCTTGTTGAAGCATTGGTGTAGCTTGCATGACTTTCAGAAAGTGTTTGTAAACCAAACCAATTTTGAATAAAAACATTTGATTTTATTTAATTTATCACTTGTCCTCTAAAATCATACAGATGTTTCCGAGAACTATGACCCAATTTCCGGGGTCCACCTGGGACGTGTAGTGACGTCAGCCCGTGACGTCACGAATGGCACAGTGACCTATTTATAGAGGGGTGGGAAGGTCCCCATTCAGTTTTAATCTACGAACAAGCCGATTCTATTTTTAGCTTCACTACTCCATTCATTGAACGAGTCAGTGCAGATGCAGCATTGAATGTGGTTGACAATACGTCTGTTGTTAAAGCAAATGTAATTACTATCCGAAATGACTTCTTGAAACAAAGGTTTTTGTTGAAACTGGGACGTCAAATTCGCTTTGATTCTGTCCTCATCATTACGGTGTGGCTTTAACTGAATGCTTTGCTGATGTTGAATTCTTATTTCTGTTACTGTGTCTGGTCCCATTCAACATGAAATTTAAATATTACAAGCAACCGAAAGTTGTTACTTATGAAATATTTATAATATGATATCGATTCGTGACACTGCCTCGACCCGAATTCTACTTATTTGCAATTGATGCAGTGCAGATACTCTTAATCAATAAAGTTAATCCTCACTGCATTATGATATTTAAGTTTAATTTCATTACAGCAAAATTACAGCATTCTCTAATACTTAAAATACTTGTTTGGTTTTTGCTTGAGCATTAGCCATCTTCTGATCTTCAAAAACACAATAACGTTTTTTAAAAAAGGTAGTCCATAACGGAGGTTGAAATCTGACAATAGATACTACCATAATGAAAACTGGACAAATATCATAACCACTACCAAGTGAAGAATTTCATAAATTAGATTCGTATAGATAAACAATGTTTCTGAGAGAGGATTCAACGCATTTCGAAGTGAATTTATTGTAAGTAGGTATGCTGTTAATAAACGTTAACCAAGTACCTAATTCTAGTTCGTATCGTCCTTTGCTGTGTGGTGTCCTCACTTTTAAATGTTTGTATCCCAAAATAATATTTCCATTTTAAATGCCATACAGTTCCAACTGCGTTTATTATACTGTAATTGACCAGTTCAATTGAAACGCGTTATTTAGGTGTAATCATTGTATGAGTAACTTTATTTTGCTCAGTAATAGATACTTCAGGATATGAATTGCAATGTAAACGCGTTCATCGCCTTTTGTCAAGTTGCGACTGTCGTATTTGTGTTTGACGCGATACTCCTATTTACTCTTATCTGCGTCATTGACGACAACTTTGTCGCCTTCACTGAATATTTCCACACCACGTTTTGAAAGTAACAATATCTGATTCATACTACAATCAGTCTTTGTGTACAAGAAATTGTGGTGTTTTGCGATAATCCTAACCTCTGTAAAATAGCAAATTATAGAAACAGATCATTTTCCGTAACATGGATGCTGCAGTTTATAAAGGTACAATGTTGTTAACCACAACCATAGTTAACTTATTGTACATGTACGGCACTGGTCCCTCTCATTAGGTGAACTAGTACAGGTAGTACGTTCCATTGCCATGACCGAGTCGAATGAAGCCGCCTGAAATTCTCCGAAAATCATATGTTACTTAAATACATCTCAATCAGAGATAGCAGACTCCTCATCTATTTGACTTTGCAAAAGGATGGCAGCTAAAATATGAAGAAAACAGAAAACTACTGGGGGCCTAATAATTCCACTATTCCATGTTGATATAGTTGTAAAGCAGCCTTAATAGGGTCATTAGAAGCGAGATTATTATTATCAACTCGACCTATTACTACTAATCTTTGTGATCGTTACAATTCTCCATGTTCCCGCTTCTCCACTCACGCCATTCGTCAATGCTCTCATGATCATTACCCATATATAATAATTTTAAGGTCGACAATTGTACTTTGTTAATCCCCGAATACCTACCCAGTATACTTATTCCATGAAATTACTTGAACATGAGTTGAATGGACGATTATTTGAAGTGTTTTGTTTCATGTAACTTTGCTTTTTATTTACACTACATTTCATTTCATGTTCATGTTTTGTTTTGTTTATTTCGTGTTCTTGTAGTATCGAGGACAAAGATCTTACTACGGGTTATAACTTATAAGAAGTAAATAAATCAGCGCGAGAGGAATGAACCTCGATCTAAGTCGCACAGCCCCTTGAAACTGAGACTACAGACGCCAAATGTAGTTTAATCACGCGACAAAGAGATCTTATTAGGAAAAATTTTAGGCACATTTTTTATGTCATTAATAGCTAAGGGGCATGTTGACATGATGACTTTCAAGATTTTTTAAAGAAATACTTGAAATTAAGATCTTTTGCAAAGCTTAGCTACATTTTTGGCGTGTTACTTTGTCGTATCTAGAGTACAAAAACATTGTTTGCCTTGATATTTAAGTTGACTTGCATGAACATTTTAATCTTAAGCTTTAAATGGATATAATCGTCTTTCTCACTTTTTAAAAGTATTGATAACACGTTTTTGTCTTTATGTTTTCATTTGTATTATTTAAAAAATATTCTTCTTGCTGTACTGGGATATCTGGAACCTCTGGAACCATAAACTGTGTCGATATAAGGCAGTGAGAGCCTTGCCTGAATTGCCTTGGTTGAAAATTAATATAACCAGGTTAATATTTACTTTTGATTTAAATTCCCATTGTTTAGATATCAGTTTATTAGGTTTATATTATTACTGATTGTTTTGCTTCCTTATAAAATGTTCAGAACATTCGACCTTATTGTTGCTAGATAAGAACGTTGTTCCAGTTGTTGGTACTCTTGTGTTTTTTCTTGTTCAACTGATTGAAGTGTTATAGTATCCTTTTAATATTGCTTTGTCGTCTCCAATAAAGTAAATTTAACGATGATTACCTTAGCGATATTATCGCAAACATATCGCAAACATTGATTATTTCACTGTGATGCGCGTTAGAATTTAAATAGCATCTATATTCTTATACAATAATTACACAGGTGTTATCTGATATACAATATATTGTGATAATTATTTATTTTTATCGCGTAGTGATTTTCCTTATTCTAATGAGCTTTACCATAAATATGGGGTTTGGAGTGGGCATACCTGAGTATCTGCTAGTGGCCTACTAAGTATGAAAGCTTGTTTGTTCCTGCAAGCAAATATAACCTCTGTTTGCATTGAAATATAATGCATTCTCAATTGCATCGTCGTCCACTACTTAGAATGCTCGGTGAGGTTGATCATCATCAGTTGGTTTGGTTCAGTACACATCCGGCCACCGCGTGGGCTGAACGTGCCGTCTGTTTCGATCGAAATTAGTGTTTTATGTGTCATTAAACTGAAGCTTTTGTGTTTGTGAGATAACAGTTTTCCCATTGTTGAAAGGGTTCCGATAAGATTGTCACACTGGATTTCCAATTGGATGGTATGTTAGTGCATTTATTTTTAGGACTAACTAGTTATGGTTATTTATTTCTTGCCGAGTTGAGTAGGTAGATACTCGAGACGTAGTTTTTCTAATATGTTTACTGTTATGTTGACGAGTTCCATGTATTGTAACTTCTTTTGAATACAAAATATTCGCTATTATATATTTTGTAGGCCTAGTTTAATTCATGTCGTGGTTCTAGGAATACTAGCCGCTATTTTTTCGACACTGTAATATTTTGCTCAACTAAATTAGTTTTTTTTTATGCCTTAAGCAGGCAAACGAGCAGACGAGTCACCTGATGGTAAGTGATCACCGCCGCCCATGGACATTAGCAACATTAGGGGCGTCACCAATGCGTTGCCGGCCTCGAAAATTACACGCAGTGTTGACATGAGTTCGTAATAATTGTAATGGCATTAAAAATACCCGTGACCACGTGTGAAGTTCCTTATCGTTATCGATAATAATATTACCTCCGCCATTAATTCAACTGTTAACTCTGCTAGCGATAACTTACACCGGCCACTGATTGCTGAGTTCATGCGTATTATGATTAGCTTGAATAAAATTAGTGGTCCTACAGGGCACGGGTCTTACATAGGAAGTACAAGGGTCAGTGTGTCTGGAATGTCTAGATGGTCCTTGTGGACTACTAATACTGAATTATTAGTGAATTAAGGTACTACATAATAGGCCCAAAAAAGACCACTTTATTCACAACATCTTTACAGTTTACGTTAGTAAATCCTGGTTGATTTTGAACTTGAAAAACTTTGGAACACAAAGGCATGAATGGTGGTCGTAGATACTCATAACTCAACGCCTCGTACCTATATTACAATATTAAATTTTGTAGCGATTTTTTCCAAGTCACATTAAACCAAATTGTGACTTTGAATATTTTGAAGCATTTAGTACTATTATCAAAGAAAATTTGATAATTAAAAGAATATAAATTCAAGAAAATAAACTGGTACCTACTTGAATAATAGCTTTAAACTTGGTATTCCTTAAATTCAGATACAAGTTGCACTGACATCACACTGAACAAGATAATATGAACACACTTTATTTGGTAAATACAGAATGTTCTGTTATAAATAAATATCCTTTGTTTTTATCTATGCAAGAAAACCATTTTGATATTTTGAAGTTGAATATTTTTGTAAATATATTTTACTAATACTTCAAATCAAAATAACGTCATTCACAATGAATTTGTAGTGACACCCTGCTGAAGTGCTGAGGTAATTTAATTAACTATCCATTGTATTCGAAGTCTTACAAAAACTGATCGGCTTTGATGATTTGCGTATTCAATGTTTTTATTACTCCACGGCCAAGTTCTAAGGTTGATACTTGATAGTAATCCTATATAAGGCTGCCTGTGACGGTATTGGCTTCAACCCATTAATGGCCCACTACTGGGCACGGGTCTCTCCTCTTGAGGACGCCTAGAGCATACTCCACCACGCTGCTCCAGTGCGGATTGGTGGAGGGGTGAGTGGCCAACCCGAGTGTCGAAAGTTTTCGAACCGCCCGAGGGCCTCCGACATAGCTTAACGACTGTTACCTAATGATAACAACCGGGACCGACGGCTTTACGTGCCCTCCGAAGCACGGAAACGCTCAAAAAATTTTTGCCACTAGCGGTCACCCATCCAACTACCTGTGACGGTATAGTAGAAAGGAATTCAGATGAACAATCTGACAGAAACTGTCTCTGTAGAAGAACATCGGAACCACAGAACTGAAATAAAGATGAACTGGTTCATAAATGGGCGCGCTGCCGTTGACACAAAAGAGGCCTGAGCATAGGAGCAATTGTCGTAACGAGAATTGAACCCATTTACTAATAAAAACGGGGCAAGTGCGTGTCAGGCTACGCGCAATGTAGGGTTCCGAAGTAGTAGGTTTATCGACTAATACTCATTAACTACTTATGCTAACGTAGCCTTGATAGTTTTCCTTGTAAATTCATCATATAAACTTTTTTTAGGAAGACTACACTTGACTCTAACCAAAATTAGCACTTTAAAGTCAAATATTTCACAAACGGACCTCTAATTCCAAAAATGGTCTTAGAAGACCCATAATATTTTTGAAAGACCTTTTAAACACCAACACCCACACAATAGGGTACGCGACGAATAAAAAATTCATCCTCACGTTAAATACCTGTATCCTGAAATATCAGGTATCCTGCAAAAATGTTTTTCAATATTTTATTTTACGATTCTGGAGTTTTAATAAATATGTATCCATGAAAAATTACTGGTTTCTAATACTAAGGGTCTCGGCGTTTTGCTTCGGACAGACGGACGGACGGACGGACATGACGAAACTATAAGGGTTCCGATTTTACTTCGGAACCCTAAAAACATGATAGGGGATAACAGGCCAATTGACGATTCGGCGTGTATTGGCATGGACCTGTCATTAAGGTTTATTGCAGGCTCTAGGATCGAAATCAGAAGTGGGATATTTTGTATCTATGTTTGAGATTTCTTTTTACTCATTATCTTCTATTATTATGATATGAGTACTCACCTACACTCACATACGTATGAGTATGTATTTGGTGCCCCGATTTTTGGACCCACTTGCATGGGTCGAAATTATTCGTGATCATTTGCACTGGCGAAGGAACTGTCTTACATTAAATGAATGTACCAATGAGTTGTCTCGAATCTTATATTTTCTGTTTAGGGTCCTGAAGGTGCATGATGAATCATGTCGCTTTTTAGCTGTCGCATCCTATAAATTTTATTCTCATATTTTTTTCCAAACGCCCCATAAGAAGTATTACTTAAAAAATTGATGATAACCAACGTTCGAGAAGAATCAGCGTAAATAATTCCAACACCACTATTACAAAACCATTGGAAGTTGGAACCCCTTTGTAGAGAACTCTCCTGAGTTCCCCAAATACCTATCATTGCTCCGTCGTTTAATGGTTAAGGTTAACTAACCTTGCTCATTACCATAATTAATATAATTTTATAGTATTCGTTCAATTACATTTAAATTTAATTAATAAAAATATAATTGAATATCATTATATACAATCATTATACACTATTGCAAATAATAATATTTGAATTATTATTAGGTTACCTTGAACATTTCTGATTATAATAGATAATGGCATTCCAGCCACGAGGAAATATTTAAATAGCACATCCTTAGAATGAGTCACCGTCTTGATACTTTAATTTGCATTTCCGTAAGGCAACACTACATTCGGTACTTATCTATTTATTAGTATTGTAAATTATTCGCTTTGAGTAGTAAAGTGGTTTACCGGGCCATTACCGGAGCCCAATTGTCGCGCCGTAAACATTATCTCGAATCCTACAAATCTGGAAAAAAGACCAAACAACTAATTTTCTTATTCTCGGGATGTCACGTTGGAGAAAATGTCTACACCAAGCAACGAGACTGTAGACAACATGCCGACATTTGTCGTAGAGCTTTAAGATTAGAGATTACATATGTCGAACTATGATTACATTGTTGGACGTTATCTTTACAACGCAAGAAATAGGCCCCAGGACTACACCGTGCTCCTCTGATAGTGGATAATGCTCTTTTCTAGACTAGTCCCTACTGAAAGACGGTCATTATCGAATATGGTCTACTGATTGCTATCTGATCTGACGTTAACCGTCAATGTGCAATGTGATCTACCGATTTTTATCTGACGTTAACAACCAGAGACAGTGCATTAACCCTTCCTCGTTTTCAATATCCTATTTTCTGGATAAATTGTTTATAAAAATTAACATTACGATATTGAAACATTTTGATAATTGCTTAGCAACTGCCTTGAGGATTATGAATAGATAGAGTATTAAGATTACACAAACGTGGCTCTGTGACAATGTGTATAAAGTCTCATGTAGTTTCGGCAGACGTGATGACACACATGATACTTGCTTAAACTAAATCCTCAAATAAAAGTACAAAATTCGATGTTACACTGTTTAACGACCGAATACCGACTTATCTTAATGGTTATGCATTAGTGTGAGGCGTTGTTTTGCATGAAATTCTATTGAGTGTGACTCATTTTATCTATAAATAAACAAAATACCTACTCGTGTAAGCACCAAATCGTATGTCGGTTTATGTTATTCTTTTTAAAAACGATTGTACGATTAACGGTGTAAAATAAGGTATCAAATATTGTATAGAATATTCAGTTTCCTTTATTCTGCGAGTTTTAAGAAGTTGCAGCTAATTTAAAAAGACTCGTGAATACCCTTTGCATTTATCATCTTCAGTGTCCGCGATGATATAAGTTTAAAATCATAAGTTAGAAAGGTAGTCCGTTATAATTATTTACGAAAACATCTGAATTTAATCTATTTTGTGTCGTATATACATATACTACTACAGTTGTTGGTGTGAATTACCCTCTAATCATAGTTTTGAAAGAATCAGCTGTTTGATATGTTTAGTTACGATTAGTTAAAATTACTTGTTATTCATGTAGCATTTGACCTTTTGTTTTGGTTATTGAACTCTAAACCCGAAGTTCACGGCGTTTTGTTGCTCTGCACTGGCATGTCATATTTGTATTCATATTCTTTTATATTACTCATTCAGATTTTCATTAAGTAAATTTTACCAAACGAATTTAAACTTGGTAATAAACTGTGAGTCTAGATTCTACTTCATTTACTTATCGCATTTTGCTTTACTGCTGTTCATATTGCTACATTATCTTGAATGACAGTATTTAGATAAATTCCGAAATTGATCTGAAATTTTGTCTTCAGGAGGGGGTGACAGCTGCCCAGTGCTGCTAATCAGTGCAAAATGGCTCACTGTCATCAATACAACATAACCCATTGAGTTCGGCTATTTCATCATCAGTTGAAATAAAGATTATCTTTATTTATAAAAGGCATAGTGCTGACTTATTGACATCAGCGCCCGACTCAAACCATTAGAGTTCACTTTTTTTATCAACTGTTGTAATTTATTATTTATGAAAATCGAGCATTTGTCGAGAGAATATAAAACGAAGAACTGGAAAACATATCAGGATCGTGATAACCTAGGCAACCCATTCGCAATTTATCAATGTAGGTACATTCTCTAGCAATGTTTGTCTATATCAATTAACAATTGATGGTATACCTAGGCATATATCTTATACCGTAGGTATCTTATACATACTATGACAGCCAGTACCTTGACTGTTTCAGCTAGCTCTCTTCTTTCTTGGCTGGCAATACATCGTTGGTGCGTTTGGTGTTGCTGATGTCTCTTAGCGACGGTGATCAGCTCATCCACTCACCCACTCATTTTTCGACTATTCGTTAAAAAAACTATTATCAGCTAAGCAAAAGGAAAAGACTTCAATAAGGGATTTCCAACGAACGTTTTCCTTAAGCCTAGCTGATCCATCTACCATCACGTGCGACTTGAATTCTCCTGACACCACACTCCGCAGGCAGTAGCGAACGTGTTCGGCATTAGTTAAAGACTTCATTGTTAATAATATACTTATAGCGGCACCAACGCCTTTTATGGTTTTATGCATCTAGGACAACGGACATTAAAACATGATCGCACTGCAAAATGCAAGATCACAGCGGTTACTGTCTCTACGACTGGATATTATTGTAAACTGGATTTACTAACTTCCCTATTTCACTATACTTTATGGTTAAGTGTTAATGTAGTATATTTATTAGTGTGCCTTAAAACGCATTCAAATGAAGAAATGAATGTAGGTACCATTTCTATGGAATCATCATCCCAAGTTAGAAATCCTCTTTTTAATCTTTTGGCTAGATCCCCAGACTATGATGATACTTTACAATGCATGACTTACCGAACTATGCATGCGTTTGTTGGTTACAAGTTGGAGCTCAATACTAATTAAATACTGATAAATGTAAGTAAATTTCCAATGATGTAGGAAGACCTATTGAAGGTCTTGCAGTGTAATATTATAATAGTGGTAGGGATAGATACGCTCCAGTCGCTACAAGCAACGGAGCGTGGGGAACTTAAGCAAGAAGTTTGCTAGAGAGACAAGTAGATATGAGTTTTTAGTGAGATAGTCATTGTGATTTTAAACTATGATGACCCTTTCGCCTTCTTGATAGTGATCATTGCGGAGCGAAGGTCCCCGTCCCGGATTCGGTTCCCGAGCATAGAGCCGAGACATATATTGAAGTGGCAGATAAATGTTTGTTCTCTGGTCGCGGGGTTATGTCTTCTTTGTGTTGTCCATTCCACCCACGATAAAGAATCCTAGTGTGGGGTAACTCACTGTGAGTAACATTACCGTAGTTTGCTGCGCCGTTCCTTTGAGATCAGAAATTCAGGACAGAATTTAAAATGCGGTAAATAAAAAATGACGTCAGACCAGTAGCGCAGTATCTGTGTTTGAGCAGCTCCCAGAGTGGTTCGTTGATTTGCAGATCAGATCTGCAGTGCAGGCTATAATGCGGGGCGGATCTCATTCGTTTCGTCACGTAATCTTAACAATGTTAAGTATGCTCTTAATAAAAAAAACTTAATTATTAATAAAAAAAGAAAGTTTAATTTCTTTCTGTTTCTAAATACATAGGTATCGTCAGAAATAAGACGGAGTTCCTATAGGACGTTCTAAGACGTTAGAAAGAGTTACTAATAGTACAATATAGAAAAGTATTTTTGAAATATCATACTTGCGACGGAATTATACCAAGGAAATCTCATATTCATGAAAATACTAAAATTTCATGAAAATATGAAATATTAATTTGAATACGAGCGCATTTTCCTTCTTCGTTCGTTTGATTTAGGTACAATGCCGAATATTAGATTGAAGGTAAGAAACTTAATGATTTTGAGATTATTTTTATGAGCTAATTTATTTTTACTAGGTACATACAACTACATACATTATTTATGAAGATATTATGAACCAATTATTCATTATTAAATTATTTCTGTGTCGTAATTAAAACGTCATCAAACGCGATTAATGCAAAATGATACCATTATTCGCCGTCTCTAGACCTATTATTTATAGGTGCCGTTAAAAATAGGATATTGTGCAAATCCCCCGGCTTCGTCCGTCGCTTGGCTGCTGAAGCCTTCGAAGTTCGCATTCCCGTATCAGATTAATAAGGCTTGACGGTACGGACATGCTGACGCAATATCGCGTACTTGATTGATTTCTTCTGTACGTTGCGTGACCGTCCACCGACGAGCTGGATTTAATAAAACATTAGCGTAACGTATATCGTAGAAATAAGTAAAGCCCCATCCAAGCCTTACAAGGAAAATCCTATATCTACCTAAACGCAGTACGTTTTTATGGCTTGCCCGTGGATGTAAACCATGTTGCGTAACCTGTCTTCAATCCGTTAGCGCGCTGCTGGGCTCGTGGTTTTTAGGGTTCCGTAGCCGAATGGCAAAAAACGGAACCCTTATAGATTCGTCATGTCTGTCTGTCTGTCTGTCTGTCTGTCTGTCTGTCTGTCTGTCTGTCTGTCTGTCTGTCTGTCTGTCTGTCCGTCCGTATGTCACAGCCACTTTTTTCCGAAACTATAAGAGCTATACTGTTGAAACTTGGTGTGTAGATGTATTCTGTGAACCGCATTAAGATTTTCACACAAAAATAGAAAAAAAACACTAAATTTTGGGGGTTCCCCATACTAAGAACTGAAACTCAAAAATGTTTTTTTCATCAAACCCATACGTGTGGGGTATCTATGGATAGGTCTTCAAAAATGATATTGAGGTTTCTAATATCATTTTTTTCTAAACTGAATAGTTTGCGCGAGAGACACTTCCAAAGTGGTAAAATGTGTGTCCCCCCCCCTGTAACTTCTAAAATAAGAGAATGATAAAACTAAAAAAAATATATGATGTACATTACCATGAAAACTTCCAACGAAAATTGGTTTGAATGATATTTAGTAAGTAGTTTTTTTTAATACGTCATAAATCGTAAACCGCAAAAAACATTGATCAAAGTTACAACGAACTACAAGAACTTTTATATTATGTTACTTGCTGCTACGGAACCCTTCATGAGCGAGTCCGACTCGCACTTGGCCGCTTTTTCTCGTAATGGAGAGAATCTGGAGCGTAACTCCAGTGTAGGGAAGAGAGGTTCTGGTTTTTTTTTATGGATAGAAAGTATCACTGCGATCACCGTAAAGACAACCGTAAATTCAACACATAAGTGAAACCTTGATGAATACGTACCTGGATAATTAATCTGGTTTTTTTAGTTTTCTTTTGGCACGTTTAGAAAAAATATTAGAGTAAAATTTTTACGATGCGCGCGCACACCGACAGCCAAAAAGCGACATGATGAAGTTAGCTGATAACTGATTCCTTTTACAAACAAAGAGTTGTGACTTGTGACGGGATGTGTACGGGATAAAATCTTAGCTATTTTTGTTCTGTTACGCCAAAGAAGTATAACTTCTAGGCTTTAAAACTACGTAAGGCTTATGGTCCGTATCAGAGCATCTATAAGGTAAATGTAAAACCAGGCCTCCAACTGAACGCATCAACGTTAGGGCGTGACCGGTGAGTCCCTTCAGACTTGTAGCTACGTGATCTCATAGCAGTCGTTTACATGGACATGGAATGAATGAATGCACATTGAATGAACCAGCCGCTGTTGCTTATCCATGCGTCACTTAAATAACTATGTCGTTAACAATGTTCTTTATGGACAGTTGTTTGGGCGAACAAAGCACAAGATTTATCTTTTCTTCATCATACTCACATATAATACTCCTTTCTCCTAACTTATTACTCACTGACTAAACTGACCATAACATACGGACAGAATGGACAGTCAGTCACGGGGAAAGGGTTTCGTTTTTGGCATTTGGCTACAGAACTATCATTGATCAGCGAACTATGAAAATTAACTAGGCCGATTCAAATTGCGGATCCTCCGCAGACTCGAAGCGAAACAGTAATAGGTCATGAATAAACATCAGCCCAATCAGATCTCATCTTTTAAGAAGATTATTTAAATGAACATAATGCAACGGAGGAACACTCGAGCAAGCATCTAAATATGTAAATCCTTCTTTGGCACGAACCGGGGAGCTTTGAGTCTTCTAATCTGCATTACTTGTTAGTTGAAGAACACTGCGGGTACCGTCGAACAATGCAGGTACCCTCTACACTTTTTTAATATTTTCCAAGTGTTTCCAAGTAGTTTCATTAAAGTGGGGTAATAGTAATTTATCTCATGTAAATTTTACCTCGGGAGCTCATCAGTCATCAATTTAATGGGCTAATCGTAATGTATTCATTTTGCAAGAAATTTGAATGACATTACTCACAGTACAGTACAGTACCTACTGGTAAGAGTTTAGAGAGAACATCCCTCCCTGACCTCCCTGGAGTAGTAAACCTACCTAAATCTTTATGTATTTCGACTTGAATGAGTAAATACTTAGACTGAGAGATAAGCGATGAAAAAATAATTACGTTCCAGCCACATAATGTGTTTCGAGTAGCATTACATACTTAATAGATACTGATCATGTCACGTAGCGTTGGGCGGGGGTGCATTAGCGGCGTGAGATACATGTGGATACATGGCGAATACATAATGTCGTTTCGTTCACCACTCTGAACAGTAATTTCCACTGCTGATAATTCGGTAATCGAATAACGTTTAGATCTGTTGCAGGTCGCTGGGCTTGTAGTTTGTACCACTCTGTTTAATAATGTAGGTCCTCGAGAATACTAGATATCCTAGTACAGATTTTCTTTATTGATGTTCATAGAAGACTGTGCTCAGTGAGTATGTTGTGACTTATCGAATAAAATTACGCAATTAAATAAACTTGTACATCTACAAAACAGCTATAAGTGTCTAGCAACTATTTCGCTATGTGACCAATAAGTGCTAATGGTGCCGTGGTCATCGCAGTGGCCTTAGACGTCATGAACTCGAAGTATGTAACGTGGCGACATAAGGAGGAAGTGATTGACACGGTTCCTAATGACTTCAATTTTGTATCCCAAACACATTCAATAAATCACAATATACCTACATATTAGGTACGGACTAGTTAATTTCACGTAAGGGATAGTGAATGACTGCTATTGGTAGTTTCTAGAGCACTTGTATTTTAAAGGGCACCTTATTCCATTGGTCCCTGTTTGATCATTAGCAATCGATAAACCGTATGGGAGATTTTCTTGTGGCCTAAGAATCTTTGATAGATACTTGATTTGGCTACTAACATAACTAACCCCACCATCAATCCGCACTGGATCATCAAGGTGGAGTAATAGGCCTTTACAATGGGCATGATGACTCAATCAACGCGAATTACGTCACGCCTCAGTAAACAAACGAATATGACAATACTGAAAATGACATCATGTCTATTGGTTTACTGAGGCGTGACGTCACAGGCGACGCCATGACACTTTGAAGTGTTTTAGTGCGAATTTTAAACTTATAAATTGAAGTGTATTTATTTTATAGTTTATACTAAACCTTATTTTTTGCGGAAATATGATACACGTTGTAATTATAATATATTTCCCAACAATATAGAACAGTATTTCAAAATCTGTCATCATGCCTATCACCGGGTAAGTCCCGTACGCCGTGACTGATGCGCTAATGGGTTGAAGCCAGCGCTGCGGCCGCATAATGTTAGACCGTTCCCTATTAGTTGCTAACGAGCGACGCGCTGATTCACCTCTATACTTATTTTACGTCGTTTGACTTGAAATTTGGTTGATGACAGAGTACCTATTAAACTTAATTGGAGCCGTAGCACAACAATGTCTGAGTTACTCACACGGTATTGAATAAATAAAGTAGGTTAAAGAGTTATGGTTATCTTTTGTCAGCAGTAAACCACTTTTTACGTCACTTACGGCCGGTCTCAATAATGTACTAACAGATGGAAGATTGTGGATAGGGCTACCATTAATATGTCTTCTGTCATATTTGTCAATTTTTGCATCTGAAAAATTGACAAATATGACAGAAGACATAACTTCTAATGGTAGCCCTATCCACAGTCTTCCATCTGTTAGTACATTATTGAGACCGGCCGTTAGGAATTGCCGAAATCTATCTTTACTATGACAAGATTGTTCTATTTCAAATTAATTATGTAACATGTACGGATGTGGGTTCTTGGGGCCAGTAAACGCGATGCGAACTGTAAATATCTGCTATGAACTATGCTTTATTTCCATATCTGATCTCTGAGGAACGTTTTAATGATAAAGAAATATAAGTAAGACTTAACTCAGTTGAGTCCAGTGACGTAGCTAGCTCTAAGGAGCTATCAGTATTTGTTGTGGGACCCCCTCAACGTCAGCTGTCAAATATTAAAGGATTGCCAACTGTAACGGTCGTAGGCCGCTGGCGAGCTTTTTTTGGGAGTGTTAGTGGGGGCCCCAATACGCTGGGGGCCCTATATAATTAATACGGCGGTAGCTACGCCCCTGGTTGAGTCCAAATATGTCGTTGACTAAGTATGTATAGCTATTTTATCGTATTGAAATTAAAAATATACGTAAATTCAGAAGGATATTTTTTGTCGATTTATCAATTTTTTGCGTGGTCATTCAGCTGACTAATGTCTTGTAGTGGGTTTGAGCAATTAAACAGTAGTGAATATACCTACGTTTTTGTTTTTTTTACTTATTTCTGGTTTGTGCTAACGAGGGATTTGTGAGAATGAAGTTGGTTAAAAAAATAAATCCGGTATATCTACCTAATACACTATTACTCTATACTTGAGTCAAACTCGTATCAGAATACTTGTCAATAAATCGTAAAAATTCCTTTATAGGGTTTTCACAAACTGATTTGTATTTCGCACACCAAATAACTATTAAAGAACGAAAAAATCATTATAACGTTGTGACAACTTCATTATTTTAATATTGACCTATAACAACAACACACTAAGAGAAAACGACATAAAAACCAACATCTTAAAACAATTTTCGTCATGAATAACTCACGCTCGCACATCCTTAATTTCGTGAAGCGACTTCAAACCTTTGTAGAAACTTATTGTTTTGAGGCCGGCCTACCTATGACTATAAATAGAAATGACTACGAAAACCTCACAGCTATAATGGCGCTTACATGCTTTGCAACTCGGTCGTATTATATTTCGAAATACAGTGAAATCAACTTATCTGTGACTATAAGGAGGGCGCTGCCGGACGCATTGGACCAATCATAGTGCGCATAGTAGTAATTTATGAATGGGATGGCATTAGTTCCAATTTTCGCCACGTCACAAATAAGTTCTTGAGAGATGGCACTGTACAGATTATACAGATATTTCATTCCACTCAATATGCATGAGCATAAAATTATTTATAAGTTAAATTTCATTAAACAAAGCCGAATAACATTTTATATTTATGTTTATGTATTTTAAAACAGTCTATATCGTTTTTATACGTAACTATTCCGTGTTATTTTAAACTTTTGCAAAATAAATATTATGTTTAAAAATAAAATAAAATTATAAAAAGTGGAACGGAACGCGACTTGCGAACTCCAGATTTAGTTCAAACGTACTTTATACGACCAAAAGTTTCACGCACCTGTTTGTTTGTGGTTGCTAGGCAACACAGTGCTTATGTAAATTCTGATTCGAATGTGAATATAGTGTAGTTAGTTTATTCCTAATGCTTCCCGCCCACGTCAGACTTTTTGTAGGACAGATAATCGGGCCGATTTTTCCTGCCATATTATTTCTGACCGACTTTTTGTAGGACGTGTGCGTTGCACTATTGCTAGCAATACGTTCTATTTTTCTCCTAAAAAAATCGGTCACCGATTATCGGACGTGGGCGGGAAGCGTAATACTGGTAACTTAGAACTCAATTCGATATCAAGTTTGGTTTTAAAATCCCCAATTTGTATTTATTTTGAATTTAAGCTACTGAATTCCTGTTTTGTTAAAATTGGTTATTTTATTTTTGCTTCGCTTGATTTTCCCTGACCTCATTCCGTTCACGCTTATTTAAGAATTTAAATATCTAGTTATTTTCAACCCCAAAAGTAAAAACATAATGCTATCAAACAAGGTTGGCTAGAACATCAATATATGAATCAAAACATTATTGGTGCTTTGTTTTGGTGTGATGGTAAATTACATTTCGTTTCACTTTATCTCACGCAGGAACAAATGCTGAATTTAGCCTAGAGTAGAGTACCCTTACATAAAATCTATGTAAGTATAAATAAATAAAATTGGAGTGTGTGTTTGTAATATTAAAATAACCGCTTTTTACTAACTACCTACATTTAGATGTATGCAAGGTACATATACCATAACAACATTTTTTACAATTTTTGTCTGTCTGTCTGTTTGTTCCGGCTAAGCTCTGAAATGGCTGGACCGATTTTGACGGGACTTTCACTGGCAGATACCTGCTGTAACAAGATAACTTAGACTACTTTTATTTTAGAAAAAAAAAATAGTTTGTTAGGCGATACGAAGTGCGCCGGGTCAGCTAGTATGATAATAATTACTACCTCACACGATGCAATCTATACAATACTAGAGGTGTTAGTATAGCTGATTACATTGTACACGGCCATAGGCTTCATTGAGTGGCCTGTGAGGCTTAACTGCAGTGCATTTAAGTAATTTGCTGACGATGGTCCACCGGGGACACCGGTCGACGGTCGTTATATCCACTCGCAGTATATGTATATCCACTCGCTGTAATTTGTGTTCGGTGAATTGTACTGCGGCTCGTACCGCTGCACTATCGACATTCGTTTCATGTTAATTATACAGGACTGGTTCCGTTAGCCATACTTGCCGGTGGTGACTGTGTAAAACTGGAATGTACGAAGTATGTAAAGAAGAAGGAATGTATAAAGTTGAAGTTTGCTTAGAAATAGGACAGTTCTACTAATACTATAAAAGTTCGTGAGGATGTTTGTTTCACGCAAAAACTATTATATGACGACCCGTGTGGCGCAATGGTTACCATGCCAGATCGCCGCACCAGTGGTCCTGGGTTCGATTCCCAGCGAGGCGGTTTGAATGATGAGTTTGAATTTCTGTTCTCGGTCTGGGTGTGAATGTCCACATCTATTGTGTTGGTTATGGCACCCACGACACAGGGAATCCTAGTGTGGGGCTATGAGTGTGAAGCGTTATTTATTTATTTATTTATTCAAACGGATTTTAATGATATTTAGCAAATCGGTAGAACATGACCTGGCATAGGAAATAGGGTACTTATTATACCGAAAAACGCACACAAAGCCGCAGCCGCTAGTGGAACACTCTAGTGTACTCTGGTAAGCGAACGTACGAGGCTAGGCCAGGTTCCTAAATCGGACTTTGCTAGGCTCTGTCCCCCCCAGTAAAGACCTTACAACCATCTTCCTCAAGAAAATTCGATGTGAATTTTTTAACGTCAACAAATTACTGGTGTGTTTGATTTTAAAGACGTTCATGAGCAGTGGAAGCCACTTACTATTGAGTGGCCCGAAAGATATTTAAGCTTCCCATGCGATCGCATTATTTGGCGATGACGTTATATTTAGACTTGTTTGTATCCAAACACGCAACGATATTACATTAATTAATTAAATAAGTACGAAAAATTACGGTTAAAAAATTAATCGACCTCAAAAAAGTTTATTCAAAAGTATAAATAAACTAATAAATTAGGGTTTTTTTTTTTTATTCGGTGGTAGCACAGCCGTAACCGTGACACCTTGGTTGGCTATCGATAAGTCTACGGGTTTTACGATAAACATTAATTATGTAGAATTATCTTGTTTACTTTTAACCGACTTCAAAAAAGGGGAGTTTCTCAATTCGACTGTATTTTTTTTTTGTGTTTCTTCATAAGTTTTTATTGGGTGGACAGATTTTGATGATTTTTTTATTCGAAAGGTGGTGCTTTTCATGTGGTTTCATTTAAAGGAGGTGGCCAACATGTGCCCCGGAAATGGTTAAAATACGTTTATTTGTACAAGGGTTTAGTCCTCAGAAAAGACATGTTTTCTATTTATTATAACATAACTAGAATTTTAATTTTCTTCTGAACTCCGCAGTGAGTAGTTATAATAAATTAACAATAATAATAAGTTGTATTGTATATACATAATCTTCTTATACCTCCATTGCTATCAGTGGAGGTTGACAATTGACTGACAGAAATGTGAATGTCTGCTATATTGCCATTTGCCAAATGCCAAAAGAAGATTTTTGAGTTTGATTTGTGCAAAATAATAATTGTGTTTGATTTTTTGCCATGAGGTGCATTAATTGCGCGGTTGATATTCAGCGCATGGCACGTCATTCAATATCTTCGCTAGCAAGAAACCTTCAATCCATATTGGTAGAATGAATCACTGCAGTACAGGTATGGCATTTTCGCATGGGGTGGGCACGTCACCAAGATCACATAAAAGCCCCTGCATAATTTTTAGACTCAATATTAATTACTGCTGATCTTGAATAGAGAACAAGTAGATGGGTAGGTACACCAGATAATCAGCCAATGCATGACCTTATTTACCTTGTTTGATACTATTGTTTTAATTCCTCAATTTTTACATAATTATGTGTACTGAATGTATATAATTAAATACTTAATAATATCAATGTGCAGTTTTATTTATATTGCGTTTGCTTGTGAATATTTCCAGGTAGGTAGGTGACAAGTTAATACGTATATTTTATTTAGTACTGCTGGTACTTTTTTGTATGAATAAAGTCATAATTAAAGTAAAATAAATGAATTATCCAAAAGATAAATAATATTTATTTCATATAAAAAATCTCTCTGTAAAACACTTTTCCACGATTACTTAAGTTTTGCAGAATGTCAACCTACAAGATCTAAAAGTGCTTGTAAAAGGAGAATCCCGAGTTCTACAGATTTTTATTGATAAAATTATTAAAGTAGATAGTGTAAGCTTTAATGTAAGGTAAAAATAAAATGTGTACATTATACTTCACAAGTGGGGCAATCGCTCATACAGATGTTGGCCACCTCCTTTGAACGACATCTGACGAGTAATTTTGAGTTATCCTTAATCTTGAATTTGAAGTCGCTTATTTTGTTTGCCAACGGGCTTCATATTAGCACATTATTCAACGTTCGTTCCAAAGCTTGTTTTCTTGAGCATTTACATTCGGTGGTTTAGAATTTAGAAGTAAGTTATTCTCGATCGAGGGTCCTTAAAATGTCATTATGAACGTTAGGCACCGGGCGATGACATCATTGCAGGTTATGATGCATTTGATGATAACATCAGTCTCTTAGCACTTCGATACTTTTAGGAAAAGTAAGTATATTCTATATTTACTGTCGTGTGCAATGCGCTTAGATATTTTTTTGTGTTTTTGGAGCGGAGTTCTTTAACGCGGCTTGCGGATGGAATGAAAGGAAGAAATCTTTAAAAAAAAATTAAACCTTTATTACCAGAACAGTGCAATAAAATTCTTACAAAATTACCTGCCAATACCGATACGATACGATATATGTATGTATCTACATGCCTAACTACTCTACGTTAGTATCTAGGTAAAAGGTTCTATCAAGCGATTAAGCAATTACCATCAATTCGTATTCCGATATCGTTAAATTCCAGTTTTACCTTCTACGGGTAGCGCTTAACTATTTCCACAGATTATTACTTAGCGATGAATTTCTAAGATAACGGTAATAGATTTTTGCCATTTTACAACAATTTTTTTAAAGACCTTTCATATTATTTATCTAAAACTGATGGCTCGTTCATGGGTACATGTGTAAAGATTTATAATAAAAAAAATCCATCGAAATTTACAGAAATGCCTTACCTTAAATTTAAAACTCATATTAAAAGCATTCTTATGACGAAAGGATATTACAAATTACATGATTATTTTAAAAACAAGACTGCTTGGACATGAGTTTTATGAATATAGTTTGTAGCAGATGATAAGTGCTGTCTGTAACTGTGAGCAGGAAAAAACAAACCCGGTAGTTTCTTGCTGCATCTTCTCCCGGGCCCTCTCACAGTAGGGCCTTGTTGAAGCATTGGCGTAGCTTGCATAACTTTCAAAAAGTGTTTGTAAACCAAACCAATTTTGAATAAAAACATTTGATTTGATTATCCAGTATCCTCGAAGTTTAAAAACTGTTAAAATTATAATTATAGCGTAAAATAATAGTACCTACTTGACCTAGTTATCCGGAAATTATGGATATACATATAACAGATAGCTTGCGGGTAGATTGAAAACGGCTGTAAAGTAGTTATTAGGCTTAACTTTCAATTTAATTCAACTTAAATACTTTACTTCAACTCAAATACTTAAATACTAATGTCTTCGTTGGTCTAGATATAAAAGAATTCATTAAAGGTCGATGCATACGTAACGTGGATGGGACGGGACGTGAAGTTTTGGAAACATCGTTTCATAGAAAATGTCAACGATAGCGCATACGCCCCGGAGGCACGGACGGGACGGGCGGGAACGGGGCACGCAAATACATAATTATAATATGTATGCCCCGTCCACGTCCACGTCCCGTCCCCGTCCCGTCCACGTTACGTATGCAGCGACCTTAAGTTAAGCTGCATTATAATGTTACCTTAGAATAGTTGAAAGTGTGTCAATTTAGTTTGGCTAACAATAAGAGCCTAGAATTGTACACATTAATTCGTCCATCCCACCTTCCTCCCACGATCGTTATTTATGACTCTGGGTTTAAGGCTTACCTACACCGTTTAATGCAGTATACATAAATAAAAGCAGTACGCTCATTGAGGTAATACATAGAGAAGACATCTCAAACAAAATGTGTGTCCCCGCCGGGAGGTTCTATTTTCAAAATTGAGCCCCCGTTCTCCTTTGAAAATCGAACGAATCCATTGGAAATTGAAGCCGCGCGGCGCCAATTCATTGGAACATACATTGTGTTCGCGGTGTCTCTTCTATACGCTAGTAATAATACTTCAATGAGTACGCTATACATTCTTAAAGCTTTTAATAATGAAGGACCTGGACATTTTAGCATAATTAATATGAATTACATTAGCATTTTGTAATGCGTCCACTTAATAGAATATGTCATTTTTAACTTACAGAAGTTCTGGGTGATTTTGTGATTTTTACCGACTGAGTTTCTCAAATAAAACCCCTCGGCCACCTTCAGGCGCTTATAAAACTTCAGAATGTCGCATGTGATCGCATTATCACACAATTCCAGCACCAAACATTATTTCCTCAGTAAAAATAGCAATTATACCAGCTATGTTTTCCAGAAGAATAGCACAAAAATCAGCCGAGTGAATTAAACATTGAACTATTTGAGAAGCATTCCAAGTGGCATAGAAACAAACCAACAACCCAACAACACGCCAAGCAAACTAGCTACTAGCTACAGTCCGGTTTGCGAGCCATTAACTGATCGAAGTCCATTACGTGCCGGCTCGTGGCTAGCCTCCCCCGAGTCCTGGCAAACAGCCTGCCGCAATTTGCATTTAATGTGCACTTTTAGCGTCGCCCTCGTAACATACTTGGGTTTGTTAGTAAGTTTTATTGTGCTTTCATAACTTCACCATTATGGAAATCGAATTCGTAAAATGTCGAGATGTCTTTATTTTAATGCGTTGGTTTATTAATTCTGACTTATGTAAAAATTATTAATTTTATTAGTGATAGTAGTTTGGTTCTCGAAATTTTTTCGTCAATATGATTAAAGAAAGATTGAAAAAAAAAAACGGTTGTGTGTAAAGTCGGTTTACGGACGGTAGTTTAACGTGACAACGTCATGACAAAGCTCCGCTCCGCTTCGCCCCGCTCCACTCAACTACGATCGCCTACGGCTCGCCTACGGCATCGGCTACGATACGCCGATCGTAGCCGATCGTGCTTCTCTCTCGCTTTTGCCGCTCTCTCGCTCGCGGAACGCTACATTTTTTTGTGCATGCGCCCGGCGTTCATCGTTTTAATAGAACGTCTATTGTCACGTCAAAAAATTTTTATTTCCGTTGCCATACCATTAACACACGAACATTAATAATAAGAAAAAAATACAAAAGGCACGAAAATCAAAAAACATTTTTATTTACATTGTTTTTAACGTTCGCACGTGTCCAGTAGCGGCAGTAGCCCAGAAAGTGGAGCTCATTCAGCATGATGCCGTAGTGTTACCTACGGTACTGATTTATCGTCATCGTATCTCATCTTTATTACAACTTTTTCCGAGACAGCCGGGCGTCATTACCCAACTATCCCGGCAGTCTCATCTATTTAGATTGTATGTTTATGTATATCCACGTAGAGATTAAAAGCAGCTAAACGGCTGCTAAATAGAGATGTTTCGTCACCAACATCAAGTAGAGCTCCAGTTCGACAAAGATTTCTTGTCAGCCACAGTTATATTGCTGCTTCAGAACAGAAGTGTAAATTAGTACATCTTTTTGTAATGGCGCATTTGGCGCCTATTTAGACTAGGTTTCCAACACAAAAAGCATTTTGCGGCCTCGTAATGGTTTCGCTACTCTAATTTTCCTCTTAGCAATTTTAATGGTAATGAGTGCATTTTGTCATCAGCCTGAGGCAAATTTTTGAATATTTTTAAGAAAAGAGAATGGTTCTGCTAAGGCAGAACCAGAGTACGTACCAGAGTAGGTTCTTAAACTTATTATCAACTTCTGCACGCACAAATTATGTTTAATTTATTTTTTCCATTTTAAAACTTGTATTCCATCATGTTTTGTTAGTAAATAAACTTGACCCGCAAGTATTACGTTAATACGATCGTATTAAACTCATAATCACTTAATTCTACTAACTCCTTAGTCCTTGAATGTACATAATCACCCTTTGTTTACAACTGACCTTCAGTTTCATAAGTACATTTCAACTTAAAGAAGAGTAGACCGAAGTGGGGTATAAAGTCGACCGTGTAGCTCTTTATAACCTTTGTTCCATAAACAGCTCTTAACATGCAATAGTTTGTTTCTGGTACTGCGATTACTTCGATTCATGAATCGACAAATCGTTTTTCCAGGTAATTGTAAAGCAATCTAATCGATTTTCTGTTTGGTACTCTCTTTGTAACCGTCCTTTTGAGGGTATAGAATTGTTACTTTTATGTTATTATTTACATTGTATGGAACTCACATGACTGAAGTTTCTTCTGCTTCACCATTATCGTCACAAACTTTACAAACCGCCATTAATATTAATTTTAAGCAAATATTGAAACTATTAATGTTATGGATTCTGATAAGATATTCACTGCAACTCGTAATCACCAATATATTCATTTTCTTCGTTACACAACTTGCCATTTGTATATCAGAGTAAAAGAGTGTTAGGTGACCCATCTGGTTTCGTATATGGCTGCAGTTAAATACCAGTGTGGTATCCGATATCCTTAAAGCCATCTATTGGTACTGAAGTGATGTAATACCATACGGGTTGAGCATTTTATCCCCCGCGACATCCAATACACGCGGAAAAGATCCAACCGTGCAAGGGCCCAAAACAGTGGTAATTTATTAAGGTTCCCTTACTGCTCTGAACACATCCCGAGGGAGGTCGTATTTCTGGAGATATATTGCCTGTCTAGCCGCTATCGATAGGTCACCGACCTCGTCGTACCTTACTCTGTTTAAATACACCTCTAGGCTTCATATCTTCATATCTGGGCTTTCATATGAATAATTCATAGATAACGTTGTTTGGAGTACTGAGCTTAATGTAATCATGGCTGCAATTTTGCAAAGACGGTCGGCGTTTACCCAAGATTATAACCAAACCTTCTTTAGATTGTTTTCTTGTTTTCAAGTAGCAATCATTACTGTGTCAGGGAATAGGAAACTTCAAATAATAAATAACAAACCTGTAATAAAGTGACCCTGAAATGTCGTTAAACAACCTTGACATAGTGATTAATGTACAAAAACGTAAACCAGTTGCTATTAACTTAATACTCTTCGTGGAAACTACACTTCCTAGTCATTTTCTTTCTTCTTGCTTGCCATTCCCAAAGTCTTAATCCATCTTACTGAAGAAGTCCTGATCACAAAAATAGAACCACAGTCCTTCAAAGAAATATAGTAGAATGACTCCCGTCAAGACGCTTGCTTTGCTTTGTAACCGACACGTATCAATCATATCTATAAAAATATTTTTACGGATACGATTAAATACTGGCCTGATAAACTGTTGTTCCATTTAAAAGTATGTCAGTTTCTTTTTATGCGCCTGTACCCATTCAGACACAAATAGGTCCCAAAACAATGGAGTGTGAACCTCTTTGTCATCATGTTGCGGAGTTTAAAGACAAAGGCTTCTAGGGCTCTTCAGTATTTAAATTTTGCTTTCCCTGATGGAGAGAAGAGGTTCTGCTTTAGCAGATAAAGTGAGGTTTTTGTTTTATTGTGAGTTTATTTATTTTTTGTAAAAAAAGTTCGAGCAATAATCTTGGCCTTGCTGGTTTCCGTTTTTTATTTTTGAACTGAGACAAACGGATTCACCAGATAAGCCTTCGTTAGAGGGTTCATATTCTTAGCTTCAGTGGTTTAGTTAGGTATTTTTGAGTATATTTAAGAAATGAGTTCAGCATATTCTGTACAACGGAATGGTTGCCAAGAGGTTGTTCGGTCGTTCGCCTTTTGTAGAGAAAAATAAAGGCTCTATTTCTATTCGAACTGAAACAAAAATAACGAGTGGTTATCAAATCTTGATTCTTGACAAGATATTTAGTTTGCTAGTTAAATAAGGATTTCCCATTATAAGTTTTCAGTGAAGTATTTTATCTATCCAATGGAATTATAAAAACGAAGTTTTTTACTGACTCTAACTAAAGGTACCCTTCATTAAATAGGTCTTTCATATATTATGTAGTATTCATTATAGGTCCGTGTATTATCTATACTTCTATACTAATATATAAAGAGGAAAGATTTGATTTTTTGTTTGCATTGAATAGGCTCCGAAACTACTGAACTGATTTAAAAAAATCTTTCACTGTTGGGAAGCTACACTATCCCGGAGTAACATAGGCTATATAATATTTACAAAAAATTAGGGATCCTTAATAAAACTCCAATAAGTTGTAAAAAAATAAGAAAACCGAAGCAAAGCGAGGGCGGTAACTCGACTGTAATAAACAAAGAAGGTACAGTGGTTTTTAACTAAACTCCTTTTGAGTAAAGTGGATCGATTCAGTTAAATTAAGTAATGGTGGGTATTTTGCGAACGCGTTCCGACGTAAATGGAACGAAGTCGAACCCATGCAGACAATGGAGCAGACGGAGGCCATTGACTCGCCGCCGCCATCGCCATTGCTCACTCGCTTCCGCTCCCAACGATATTGCTAAACTAAGTAGGTACCAAATTTTTTGACTCGTAAGACTGGCTTGTTCATGGCTAGATGTTGGAAAATGTGATAGAATCCCGGTAGAATTGACAAGACAAGACGTCATGTCAAAGGTTTCATATTTTTAAAAATTATACACAATAATTGTGTCATTGAATAAATGGAAAGAAATATTTCCACTTACACATTGTCACAATAATGGAGGGGCGTTAATTTTAATATTAGACGATCACTAGATCTCTACAAAAACCGGGAAAGTGCGTGTCAGGCCACGCACAATGTAGGGTTCTGAAGTAAGTTTAATAAGTAAGGAAGTAAATTTAAGTTTATCGACTATTACTCATTAACTACCTATGCTAACATACCCGTCATAGTTTTCCTTGTAAATTCATCATCTATATATATAAAATTGAAAAGCGACACACCGCTGATTAAACAAAAAATCTCAGAAACTGCCGAACCGATTAAGATGAAATTTGGCAGGGAGATAGTTTATGCTAAGGAGACATCCACTAAGAACGGATTTTTGGAAATTGATCCCCTAAGGGGTAAAAATACGGGTTAGAAGTCACTTTCATACAAACCAACTTTGTCAGTTTTAGATTTATAAATTCTAAATTTTTTATGTAAGTTTATAGTAATAAACAAAAGTTAACTTTAACACATTTTTTTGGAAAATCATCCCTTAAAGGGTTAATTTCTTCAATTTAACTTAGTACGCAACTTCGTCATTTTTGAAGTTAAAAACATGAAAATTTATATATTAGTTCAAGATTAGAAGCAAAATTTAAAAGTTATGTGTTTTTTTGGAAAATCAACCCCTAAAGGGTTGAATAAGGTTGTTCAAGTTTGTATGGGAACTTCGTCAGTTTTGAAGTTAGAAGGGTGAAAATTTGTATATAAGCTTATATTTAGACACAAAAAATAACTGTATCACGGTTTTCCCGAAATTCATCCCCTAAAAATAGGGGTTGGTAGTCAACTACATACAAATCAACTTCGCCAGTTTAAGAGATATAAATGTGAATTTTTTATGTAAGTTTATAGCCATAAACGAAAGTTAACTTTGATATTTTTTTTCGGAAAATCATCCCTTATAGGGTTAATTTAGTGGATTTAATTTAGTACGCAACTTCGTCATTTTTAAAGTTAAATACATGAAAATTTATGTATTAGCTCCAGGTTAGAAATAAAATTTAAAAGTATTACGTTTTTTTGGAAAGTCATCCCCTAAAGGGTTAAATAAGAATGTGCAAGTTAGTATGGCAACTTCGTCAGTTTTTAAGTAAGAAGGGTGAAATGTTGTATATAAGGTTATATTTATACACAAAAAATAACTGTATCACTGTTTTCTCGAAATTCATCCCCTAAAAATAGGGGTTGGAAGTCATTTACGTATAAATCAGCTTCGTCAGTTTTAGAGTTATAAATATGATTTTTATGTAAGTTTACAGTTATAAACAAAAAAATAATTTTAATACATTTTTTTTAATATCATCCCTTAAATTAGTACGCAACTTCGTTATTTTTGAAGATAAAATATGAAAATTTATATATTAGCTCCAGATTAGAAACAAAATTTGGAAGTATTACGTTTTTTTTGGAAAATCATCCCCTAAAGGGTTAAGTGCAAGTTAGTATGTAAATTTCGTCAGTGTTGAAGTTAAAAGGGTGAAAATTTATATATAAGCTTATAGTAAGACACAAAAAATAACTGTATCACGGTTTTCTCGAAATTCATCCCCATAAGTGAGTGAGAGGGAGTGTATGTAACTCCTGAACGGATGCAATCAATAAAACTGTTTCCAAAGATATTTTTTATTGTTCACGTTGACATCGTAAAACCAGTTCATCATTGATTTATTTTGGATCTGGTAGTATAACTTGGAGACAAGATATGTAACTACTGAATGAATGGAAATAACCGAAACTTTTTAATTTATTTACTTTTAATAAAACTCAAGAGCCAATTTTTCTCTATATTAAATATATTTTCATAATTTCGGAGAGGGGCAGTTCAATAATGTGTTAGAGAACCAAAAAATTTGTTTTTAAAATTATTGTCTATCTGTCTATCTGTTTGTTTTTCCGGGCATCACATGAAAACCCTTGAACTGATTGCGACGGAAATTAGTTAAGTTGTTCCTTATACTTTGGGTCATGTTTTAGAAAACTTTTCGGCGCGAAAAAATTAAAAAAAAAATCCGAAAACAAGATGAAACTTTGTATGAAATATTTTTAAAATATCAACTATTTGCTTTAAATTTGCAACAAACGTTCCTGCTTTAATTGATGGAATACATATTTTCGACATTTTCAAAATTTTTTCATGAAAAAGATAAATAAACTTAATGTTATTGTTGTTTATTTTTCAAAACCCGCTACCGGAGAGTGTGATTGTATCGTAGGTTCCTAAATATAAGTACTTCTACATAAATTAACCTGTTTTTTAATTTTCTTCTGTAAGGGGTACAAATATGATTTATGCATAAATTCCGCGTGCGAAGCTGCGGGCAACAGCTAGTATAACCTATTTTTGAGATTTTTTTCACTTTTTCAACTCCCAACTGTTTAGCCAGCAGGGGGGGGGGGACACTTAACTCCAATCAAAATTATTTATTTATAAGCAGGCAGTCTTATGACTGGTTTAGCTTATATCCATTTGTCACTTTTGCTTTGATCTGTGTTGGTCATATTTGTTCATAATTCTCCACTACTCTGTTAGTTAAGAAATGCTTGCCTGGATTATTATGTGCAAAAGTTCTACAAATTTTTCTCTGGTGGCAACGTGATATATGACTTGCTTTAGTAAATATCGCATTAAAGTTTAGTAAATCATAATGTCCACTCAGGATTTTGTATGTTTCGATAATGTGGAGGATAACGTGGAGAACGTTTTCTTCGGTCTTTTAGGGTAGTAAGATTTATGTTCTTTAATCTGTCCTCATAAGAAAGATGATTCAAAGACTTTGGTATTTTTGTAAATCGTCTGTGATTTCTTTCCAATTTCTCAATTTCTTTAATAAAATATGGACTCCACGCCTGAACTGCGTATTCCAGGATTGGTCTCACATAAGTCTTATAAATCTTAAGAATCATTTCTTTATTTAAGTTTCCAAAAACTTTTCTTATGAGATAAATAAATGTGTGTGCTTTCTTGACAACTGTAGCTTTATGTTCTTTCCATTTGAGATTTTCTGTTATCTTCACACCTTAATCAGTGTGTGCTTTCACATTACGCAGTTGTATTCCATTATGTATATACCAATATGTAAGACAGTATATTTTTTGCATTGAGATTGATAATTCAGTATTTTGACCATGCTGCGATTTTATCAAGATCTCTTTGAATCCGGTCATAATTTAAAGTTATACATGACATTCTAATTGATTGGGGAGGTCAAATGTATATAAAATGAACCAGTGCTGTTCGTTCACTCAGGACTGATCCTTGAAGTACTCCACTTGTTTTTTTCTCTCGTTAGATAGGTGGTCACTAACACGAACTTTAAAAGTTCTATCACACGAAAATACTTCTATCCATTTAAGCAGTTTTCCTCGGATGCCTAATACCTCAAGTTTCAGAAGTAATCGTCTTATGGGAACCTTGTCAAAAGCCTTTTCATAATCAAGATAGATAACATCTGTCGATATTTGGTTATTGTAGTTTTTGTCCAGATATCTAAGCATGATAACAAACACTTTAAAGCCAAATATTTCGTAAACGGACCCCTAGTTCCAAAAATAGTCTTAGAAGATCCATACTATTTTTGAAAGACCTTTTCAACGGTACCCCACATACGCGACAAATAAAAAAATCATATGTTACCTGTAGGGAAGGTACCCTGAAAAAAAATGTTTTTCTATATTTTATTCTACGATTGGGGAATTTTAATTTATATATATATCCATGCTAAATTATCTAAATAAAATATTAAGCTAAGCTTATATTCTTACAGCTTAATATTAAGCTAAGAAATATTAAGCTCTCTAGCACTAAAGGTCACAGGGTTTTAATCACTGAAAACTTATTAATATGGACAATTTACATTCAGCAAGGCCTCACCGCCGAGCAACATACATAGATATCTAAGAATACATATCGGTATATTATTCAGCCTGATTAATAGGTAATTCAGAACCCCAATACCTTTCTATCCGTTCAGATATTCGAGGGTTCCACCCTATTATTATTTAGTATTTGACAGTTTATACTTGTAATTTATCGTTCCTAATCCTAACATATAGTGCTAAGGTACCTATTATTACTACACTATGTTCTAAATTATACAATAACTAGCTGACCGGGCAAACGTTGTTCTGCCAAAAAAAATTTAGGGGTAGGGGGATGAAAAAAAGATGTCCGATTTTCAGCCCTAGCCGATATGCACGCAAAAATTCACGAAAATCGGTCAAGCCGTTTCGGAGGGGTTCAACTTCTAACACCGTGACACGAGAATTTTATATATTAGATTTCGTTAAGATGATTACAACTATAATAAACTACTAAAGACTGACCTACTTTTAACATTTGTACAAGGTAATGCAAACATAACCTCATTTAGTTGGAAAATTCTTATTTAAATGTTTAATGCATGAACTTGGGGAACGTGCAAGCAGTATGCCTTTTTACGTCTTAACTATTTCCATAAAAATCAACGAATTACTCAATAAAATTTGACAGTCTTATTATAAGAATTTCTTGGATATATTTAATTGTAGTATCCATTTAATATCACATCTCATCCATCCATTTTATTTCCAACAAAACGGGCTGGTAATGGCTAGTTCCTACTTCAAAATAAAAATGCAACAAATGTTCAAATTAAATCCTCGCCAGAATTTGGCACTCGTAAAATGAAATCTAGGTGGAATCCATGAAGTGCTGCACCAATGCTGAACATTTGGGTCACTTTGCACCTATATAACCTAGTCGTTCCAGAAAATGTCACTGATTCACTGCATAATATTTTCAAAGAAGCATTGTCCAATAAATATTCTGTCCATATTCCGAGCATACGAACTGAGGCCATTCATTGACTTTCATTTTTTTTTAATCTTGTACAACAATGGAAATGAGCTGTTCTTAGAACTTAATTTTTACTAACCCTAAACTGTCAACTGTTGAAGCATGTATTTTTGTCACAAAAGCACCATGTTGAAATCTTTCATAATTTTTGGGGCTCCATTGTAAAATCCCCAATAACGTACAAGTAGTAAGTACAACGTCTTTCCTATCACATATACCTAACCGGTAAACATGTTTTGCAAGTTTTATGGTTATTAGCTATTATCTGACTTGTCTCGCCTTAAGCCGCTCTCCTTGATGTTTTCAATTATCTTTGTCAACTTGATGTTCTAATAAAAGTTTGATTTGGTGTGTCTGTACATTAGCGTTTTGAATATTTTTAAGGTTTTGATATCGACAGATGACGTAGAGGCGTACTTAATGTTTTGACTGTCTGTTAAGGATGTACATAGATACTACTGAAAAGATAGATAGCTCTTTTTAATGCAAGTTGCCAATAACCGAACAGAAGAGCTACCTGTAAGTGGTCAGTTTTGTCACCATCGCCCAATGACATCAGCAACACCATTTACACCATAGGTAAACTTAATGATGTTTTTCCCGAAGCAAAACGATTAGTTCGTGCATATGCAATTATTTTGTTATTATGAATAGTACAATAAAATATCAGAGAACATAATACACTATTCATGTGATTAGTGTCAATAGCCGCGTCTTAACCAAAGCTATCTATTGTCTCATGTTTACCATCCTCTAGTTTATTGTTCGTTTGTTTGTCTGTAATCTCGTGGTTTGCTAATACACAATGAGGTCACGCGCACGACACTATGGTCTGCATGATAATCTTGTGTTTGAGCTTTTTCTTACACCTACCTTGTTAATTTATACTGTACGTCTTTGGTGCGATTTTGTTGCAAATGTTTTTGTTGGTCAACTTGAATATTGGTTGTTTCGCACTTTTTGCTTACAACGTGACGTAATTAGTGATATCGGATATTGGTTACGTTTTCGATGCATGTAATTTGAGATTTGGTTGAAACATTAGAACTTGCTTAGGTTTCCTTTCCTTACAAGAAGTTTACACTTGACCAATGTGCATAAATTGTGCTAAAAATATACAGGCAATAGTGTATACAAATCGTTTTAGATAACTTATATCTCGCTTGTTAAGCTGTAATACTCGTATTAAATTAACACAGATTAAGGATAATTTAACATCACCAATTTTAATTTGCTAGACTTTTTACTTTGAAAGCAATACATTAAAGGTACAATTCAGGAAACACATTACTGAAATTGCTAACACCTATTACAAAGTTAATACAACGAGAAAAGAGAAATGCATTTCAGCATGTCCTGATATACCAGTTGCGAAAACGTCCAGAAGCTTAGCGCGAAGTTAATCAAACTACATTGGAACATTTGGAACTTCGTAAACTGCTTCGGTTTAGCCAAGTTTACCTCCTGCGAATACAGTTTGTGGAGACATTACTGTAGGTACTTGAAGGTACTTCGTTTCTAAATGTGCTGTTTTGTGGTCAACTTTTTGTTTAATTCTGGGACTTGTCCATGTTATTATAGATGATGCTAATATAGTTAGTTGCGGGATTTGATAAGGAATAATTTCTAAATTAATTATATTTTTTGATATCTTCAATAATAAAGGTGAGATGCGATCACATTCATAAATTTTACGTATGTTAACATTGTTAACTGTAGTTGTTAGACTAAAAAAAATATTATTATTTTAAAAGTCTATTGCATTAGATAACGAAATTAGCAAGAATTAAATCAATGGAGGAAGAAATAAATAGCAATAGACGGTAAAAACAATGAATGGCAGGACATGACGAAGATAGACGCTTCACTTGAATATAGTCGAATAAATCATGTCTCCGTTAATAAAAAAACATCGCTCTGTTATAGCCTTCTAAAATCCCATTGGTGACTTAAGTCGAATTGTGAACAGATCCTTTAATAAAGTACACCTCTGACAGCAAAAATGCGGAAGCCTGGCGCGGAAAAGTAACGGTAGTCGTTTATATTAAGATTTAATATTGCATGCGTCATAAATACCGTCTTGAACTGGTCTTGAACGTCTTTAATCTAACGTCTAAATTCGCATTTTGCAAGAATATTGTAAAAGTTTATATTCAGACTTCAGAGGTACTACAGAGGGAGGTGTACTTCAGTCAGCAATGTCAGCTTCTCAAGTTAAAGTATCATACTAACATCCTCTTGATTGTCACTGTATAGAAATTAAATTTTCCGTGAAATTTCCACGTATTTTTGTTACTTATTAGTATAAATAATAAATCTTTAGAAATTTGTGAAGCGGATTGGCAAAAGTTCTACAGCTCTTCTCTAAAGCTGTAACGGTGGTAAATTATACAATTGCAAATTTCACACAAACCACGACAATAAACCGAAAAATCGAAGGTTTGAAATCTTATCAGAATGAAGTCATGGGACTGATGAATAAAGTGCGTAACAATCACCATTGTCTCAAACCTTATGTAACCAGCGGGCAAGTACGCGTACAAAGGCTTACGGACCAACCAGAATCCAGATCGACCAACGTGATCCCGTGACCCACTTCCGAGGGTCGTCGACCGTGTGACGTCACGCACCCCACCCCCACGCCACGTCACCTCGGGGGTGTAGCCGCCCGTTCGAGGTCACATGTTCGTCGTGCCCCGACTGGTACGGACGTGCGTTTGAAACGCGAATAATTAAGTTGTGAATTTTTGTGCCCTCTACGGAATGACGATCATGGGTATGGACGATACTGTTAATAGCTTTGCATCATTTTGTACCATTTCGTTTAGTTTGCGATTAAAATTTATCAAAGAAAATTAAACAAATGACACAATTTTTTGATATTGTTTTTTTATAATTTCGGAAATGTGCTGTGTCGTTAGATATAACAAACGGAAAAATAATTTAGCAACAACCGTCTTTCTGAATCTCTCCGACTCGCGGTGAAGAATCCCAAATGAATAATTTAAAGACTCCTAAATATTATTATTAATGTCCTTTATTATGTAAAAATATTTAATATATGACTTTATTGAAATGACATGAAATACACTTGAGAAGTGCGAGTTTCTCAACTCGCTTGGAGAGGGTCCTTACGTTGATTATGTATTTACCGTTATTTTTCTATCTGATTCATTTTTGCCCTTTTTAAGACCATAGACTTTTTATAGATTTTCCTGTAATATGCAAAGAACTATTTTCTGTATTTTTTTTTCAAAATTCTAGCCTCGGTAGTGAAAGAGATAATGGGGGAATGGTCAATTTTCGTCTTCAGTTTTCCTTTCTTGAATAATTTTAAAACTTTCCATTGCAGAATTATAACAAAAATATATTAGAGATCCTTACAGTAAGCTCTTTCATTTGACATGCAACATGATACGGTTTGCAAAACAGTTTTTGTTTAATTTTGATTTCGTTAAATTTTTTTTTCTAAATTCATTTGTATTCTTTATACCTTCGTCTTTATACCTTCGTCACAAAAAAGCACATGAGTAACAAACAATTCATTTAGTCCAGTAGTTTCGTAGCAAATTGGCTGTGAAAGGCGGTCGCCCAAACACACGAGTGATCCTATAAGGGTTCCGTTTTTCGTTTGTTTCGTTCGGAACCCTAAAACGCACATTATAACGTATATTTTTTTCTACGATAGTCAAATCCAACATTTGCTCGGTGAAATAAAAAAGCAATGGCCGTGGTTACGAGTTATGACACAACTTGTTAAATATTTGCCCTACAAGCAAATTGCCTTCCGATTTGTATTCATGTATAAAATTTTACCTTAGGAATTATGAACATCGGTTATACAATAGCAATCCCTAACGAACATTATTAATTCTTTTTTATGATTGACATTTTGTTATTTCTTACAAAATTAAAGCAGCAATACAAATGATGGCGGATTAATTCACTTCCTCCACGTTTCTTTATTTATTGAATAGCCAATTTAGAGATTACCAATAGAATAAACATTCATAAATGAAAAAAAGTAAGAGATATCTACAGTGCCACCAAGTTATCTGTGAAATGGCAAAAATTGGAACTAATGCCTCGCCAATCATAAGTTCTTTGTGCTCATTCATTTGACATTTACTACGTCTTGAATTGCGTCCAATGATTGGTCCAATGCGTCCGACAGCGCCCTCCTCCAATTCACAGATAAGTTGGTGGCACTGTAGATAAAATACTGTCATAAATGTCATAAAACATTCGAATCAGTGTTAATTTTACAGACACTGCTGCACTGTCTTCAGAATAATTCTTGATAAATAATAACCGAATTCACAATAACTCAAAAACTACACGTCAGATCTCGCTCAAATTTAAGTAGGCCCACATGACAAGCACTAGCTTTCGATTAAAAAAGAATCATCAAAATCGGTTCACCCAGTCGAAAGTTGTTCTCTAATTAATGTTGCCTTTCACGTTCATCAGTAATTAGTTCAAAATGATCTGCGTATGCTCATTTATTTTTATTTTCTTTAGTTTCTTTAATTAAAGATTTTCTCAGTTCTTTATTGTTTAATACTTTATTTACACCTTATTCTTTTATTGTACCTATGCGACGTCTTTAAAACTACTATGAAAGAGTAAAATAAACCGATAAAAAGTTACAGTAGGTCTTATTTGGTCATAGGCTTCTTTTATCAGAGACTACATACGACCCATATTCCATTTAATTCAGTTTGGATACTTGTGTGTTAACTATAAAATTTAATTGGACAGAGTGCTCTCTATTTAATTAAGAGAGCATTCCAACTAATGAACGAGCTTTCTGTCACTCTGGGATTATGAATTGCGGCCTCAATGATTTTTCCATCCCGCCGCTTACGTTCTGTAATGAAAGGGAGATTGCATCGCGCGTCATAGCTTCGTGTCCCAGTTATGGGGTCACGCGAAACTGAATTATATGCCCATTTCACTTGTGCAGGTTGTGGCGCTTCCTGCCTCTCCGCTGAAATCGACCTACTTACTAGACGATAAGGAGCAATTTAGCTTCAAAATTGAGTTCTGTAATACTGTAGGTGTAAGCTTCATTCTATTCTCTGAAGTCTATGACGTAGTGTGACGCCATGAATGATGTATTGAGCTACGGAGCATGGTCGTTTTAGCTGTATGATCCTAGCATACGGTTTAGTTAAAGACAAGGTTATTCTTGAGCTCTTGAAATATTCATGTTTTGAAGGATTACATTATGTAATGTACGTTATTATTACTGAAAAATTACTTTTATTTTTCATTTGCCTTCGGGTCATTTCTTCACTGTAATGCACGTTAAAGTAAGTTTTGTATCAGTAATTCGATTCCGTGTGCATATTTTCATTCTATAGATTGTGCAAAATCATTATTTCAAGGTGAATATAATTGGCGGTTTATGTATGTTCAAGAGATATAAAAAAAATGTCAATTATTTATTTACTAATCCAAAATTACTACTTTGTATATTTGCATTGCAACCATAATACTTGATTTCTCATCGCGATCATTTTCATTTCATCAATATCTTTTAATTTTATCTACGTAGATGAAACACATTTTCGTATTTGCCATCTTTTACTTGCTAATTAAAATTAATACTATACTTATTAATTGTCAGTCTTATGAATAATTTTACATATGATTCTCTCCCAGTACCTTATTTTGATATAAATTTGTAGTAGTTTGTCTACATCTACTTAGCCTCAACTCGCACAAGAATATGTATGTTAGTCTCTAAGGTATATATGTTATGGGCTTCGTTGCCTGATATAAATAAATAAATAAATAAAAATAGATAAACATGTCACTGTTTTAGACCTTCGGACGACTCGTTTTTTATTTTCTCCTTCTATGTGTTGTATAATTACAAACGCTTCTTTATTGTGGTATCGTGACTTTGGTATTTAATTAACTGTATCGTGCCATACACTTGAGTCTACATTCAGACTTATGGTTTAATAATGCGTTGAAGAAGAGTCAGTCAGAACTTTAATTACGCGCATGATTATGATGTTGTTATCTTCAGTCCTTATTATCTCACGACGCTAATGAAGGCAATTAACTTATTATTAACTTATTCAAGGACATGCTTTTTATTCAATATTAATTTAGTTTTTCTTTTATTTTGTTGCGTTGTGTTTGGTTTTCAATTAAAGAACTATCTATTTTAGCAAAAAGGATTTTGCGAAGAATTTTGGAATAAATGATATAAAAATATATATTAACTATATACAAAGACATGTAAATTAGAGATATTGGTTCGTCATTGTTTGAGAAACAAAAGCATCGTTGCATCAAACAATAGATTATGAAAACAAAGGGCTGATGGAAACCAGATCGCATTCAGTATATTTTAATCTCGGACGTACGAGTGGTCGAAGCCAGTAATTAAACCAGGTTTTTATTTGCACCACCTTTGTTTTTGACCGCTCGTCCGTTCAAAGGTTGATGGTGTGGAAACATAGAAAAGCACTGGATGAATGTTTCATTGTTATGGCTTTATATGTATCTTTTTCCTCGTAGTTAGAGTACATTCACGTTGCTTTGAATGAAGCTCTCTTTTGCTCTTTTTGATAATATTAATGTCAACTTTACACAATACTTATACAATGGAAATATTTTTACAGTGGAAATACTTCATAGTATGATACGCATTCGTCCACTACAATGAGCTTAGCTTAGACACTAACATTAACCTAAAATTATTGCACAAAATGACTTATTGTTCCATACATGGAGCTCGCAATTGCTTAATTAATTTATTCACCAAGGGAAGGTCTTCGGATAACTATTTGTTATCTAAATTAGGTATGTACGAATTCTATACGTTTGAATAACTTGCATTCATTTTAATATTTTGTAGTTTATTTAATTTTTTTTACCTGATAAAAGATATATGTAGCATCATATCATCATCATAAATCAGCATTAAGTACCCCTACAATTTAAATGAAACTTGTATTTTACTTATCTTCAATCGATACTATAGTGTTCAAGTTTAACAAGCAATTTTTAATAATAAATAAAAAAAAGGAACCAGACCAACTAGTAGACAGACATTGTGGAGATAGCTGCAAAAATTGTGTACTAAAATATAGATTAAATATAACTCCTTACGCAAACATTAACCATTAATGGGAAAAAACATACATCGTTGCCTGGTTCATTAACCAACATACGCACAGTCAACATTATACTCAAGATATTATACCAAAATATGCTCTTTATACAAGCAATAAGTAGTTCCATCTCTCTCTTACGAACTATGTGAGACAGTGTCGCTGCGTCGAACTTTATATGTAATACCGAGCATTGGTCCAATTGGACCATTTACAGTGTCACATTTTGCCCCTGCCTTAGCTATAGTCATTGAATGGTGCAAACATTGTATTCCAGAAGGCAGCGTGATGCGGGGTCCGGGGCCTGGCGCGGGCGGGGGCGGCGGCGCGGTGGCGGTGTGGGCGGCGGCGGCGGGCGCCCCGCTCACGGACTACGCCACGCGCGCGCCGCCCGCGCACGCCGCCCCGGTGTTCCCCTACGATGATGCCATCAACCAGCGGTTCGCTATATGGTATGTGACTCGGAACATTTATTTATTTATTTATTTATTTAAACTTTATTATACCTAAAATAGATGGTATAAAAGGCGAGCTTAATGCTTAGAGCATTCTCTACCAGCCAACCTTTGGGCAAAGCAGAAAACAGCGATAATTATAACATGCTCATGTTATAATTTTAAATTTTTAACTTAGAAAACCCCTGACGATTTCATTTACACTAAACATAACTAAGATCTCGATCACGTCAGCTTACAAACCGCATCATAATCGGTCCATTCATTTAGGAGGTACGATGCCACAGACAGACTTAGAAACACAGACAAATTCAACTCTTTTAGCGTGGGGGTTAAAAATACTGTTAATATAAGTCCACTATTCTACTACTAAGTACCGGTTGAACAAGTGCATGAATTTGCTACTTGCTATCAAGGTGTACAATTGTACATACGACCGTTCTCAATATTATATTTATTTATTCATAATCTTCAGTTCAGTAGTCTAGCTGCAGTAAGTGTTCCAAATATAATTCAATCAATTTATCTATTAACATATTATAATCCAGAGATAATGGATAGATTGATTATAGAAAACGGCCGATAATGTTTTGTTTGATGAAAATCTGTTGATCAAATATGCACCCTATCGACGCAAAGAGAACCAACCATTTTAAGTCTATTTTTTACCCGACTGCGCCAGAGGAGGGTTATATTTTTCGAGTGTATGTAATGTATGTATGTGTGTATATTTCTTTGGCACGCTCTGCAGCCTAAACGGCTCGATCGATTTCAGCTTGAGAAATGCCGTTAGATTCCTCTAAACTGTGAGAGTACTGGGTATATCAAAAATGAAAAATATGGCCGATTTTTGGCGCCATATTGCCATAATCTTCAAAATTTTTTTAAAAAACCTATCGAGTGGGGTATCAAAAATTTAGGATATACATATAACGATTTAAAGTTGTTTAAACTCCTAACCGTATTGGGACGGCCTAGAATACTAACCCTAATCCCACGCCGGATGGGTGTCGTAAGAGGCGACTAAATCCGGCCCGCTAGTGGTAGGGCCCCTCGAGTGTATTGGTAATATTTATTTTAATGGTTAATTAATACCATTATTACTATTATTATTTCTCCATGGGGTTCGTTTGGATAGCTACCACCCTTGAGCATGAGTCAGCCGTCAAACGACTCGTCATGTTTGGACTGGGGGCTTGAGAGCCAGTTCTTTCTTTCTTTCTTTTTCTTCTCTCTTTCTTGGCTGGCAACGCATCAGTGATGCCTTTGGTCAGTGGCGTAGAGTGGGCTCCCGTCACCCCCCCCCCCCCCCCAATGAACTTTGCCGCCCCCGTATTATTTAAAGTATGTTTTTATTTATTAAAAATGCACTTTTCTTGTATTTTTCATAACACATTTTACATTAAAAAAATATAAAATAATTAATTTTAATACATTTTTTTTATTTTAAAATCTCTTCATGTTCCGCCTGGGGCCAGGGACCCCCCGGCCCTCCCCACGCTACGCTACTGCCTTTGGTGTTGCTGATGTCCATGGGCGACGATAGCCACTTACCATCAAGTGGATCGTCAGCTCGTTTGCCAGCTATTTCCATTAAAAAAAATCATTCTCGATCATTTATTAACTCCTTTAATTAATGAAATGATAACATTGTGAATTTTACCGTCCTTTAATGCTAATAATGAAGTCAATGATTCCTAACTAAAAAGTGTTAGATAAAAAAAATATTTAAAAAAAATTAGACTGCGTTTAAAACTAAAAAGAAAAAAACAAGCCCAGTAGTTCAACAACTACCATAGAAGGATTAACAAACGGGACCCATTTTAATTTTACAGGGCTGCTTGGAAAAAAACAAACAAGATTTGATTGATTGAAGAATCGGTCCGACTGTCAATCCTTCTATGGCTATAGTGTAGTTGTTCAGTATTACTTTTAACAACATTCTAAACTACAGGGCTTGTTTTTTTCTTTTTAGTTTTATACGCAGTCGGGTTTTTTGTTAACATTTTTTTATTTACTTTCACTACTTACCTTTATTCCGACCTGTGTGTAGATTGTAGTTTTGAATTTGCACAATTACTACTTCTTAGTTTAGGATCTAGTTACTTGTAACTTCCGTTTCAGTTAAAGCCTTGTATTTACCTATTTACTAGTGGTACTGACTGGTGATGACTGGTAATGTTATGGAGTGGTATAACAATACGTGGCGCTATCATTCCAGGCAGGGCGACATAACAGCGCTGGAGGTGGACGCCGTGACCAACACGACGGACGAGACGCTGTGCGAGTGCAACGCGGTCAGCGAGCGCATCATGGCCGCCGCCGGGCCCGACCTCAAGGAGGAGATCGTCACGCGAGCACACGGTCAGACAATAATTAGATTATTCGCACGGACGTAAAAAAAGAACGGACGTAACCTTGTCTAATCGAGAGTGAAGCATAGCAATGACAGCTCGCTTACCATGTGTGCGTAATTTTGTAATTTTTGATTCGCGATGGTGTCAATGTCATAGCAGTATGGTGTCAATGTGTGGGTGTGTGTACTTGTACGAATACAGAGTTTGTATTACTATGGGTGCTTCACTGAATTTGTTCTTGGGATTACTTCCGTCTTTTTTACGTCCGTGATTATTCGTTGACGTAAAAGTGCGAGCAGGGCGAAGCATATTGCGCGCTCACTCGCACTTAGGCGAGTATATGAGTGCAGCGAGATACTGCGACTACTATAGTGTGCTTAGCGATGGGCCGAATAATACTTTTTACAACTCGAGTAAGCTCGGTGTCAATAATCACGAGTAGCGAGTAGAGTCGCGAGCTCGCGAGTAAGTATACTCGCGAGTAAGTATAACTCGTGAGTGAGCACAGTTCGCGAGTAAGATCGTTGCGATGCAACGCGCGTCGACGGCAATTCGACGAAATCGACGATTCGACCGAGTTGAACTATTGCCGCGTCGCGGTCGTCGCTGAGCTGAGTCGGCCGAGTTTACTCGAGTACGTTAAAACGTCACTCGAGTTACTCGCCCAAAGAGTTTATTCGAGTTACTCGAGTAAATTTCGTCGGGTTACCCATCCTGTGCGCTGCTTCTTCTCTCGTGGTGGGATACGTTAAAGGAGGAGATCATCACTAGAGCACATGGCATTGAAATTGTATTCTTTTGAAATCTCAGCGTAATGCTTGCAATGAAATGACATTGGATGAATGTTACTCATGGCGCCCCGGCATCAGAATTAACAATTAACATAATGCAAAAAGTGAGTATCAAAAACATATATTGAACCTGGGGAAGAGAAACATTATAATATTATCAACTGTTGTTACTACGTGTAGACTGTTTCCAAATATTGAATGTTGCTCCACTAACAGTAACTGCAGTGTAAAATAAAGAAAAAAATAAAGAAAAACATAATGTGGGACATCATTGATTATGGACCATAACAGTAGTGAACGGACCATAATGAAATTGTATAGTGTGCTGCTTCTTCTCCATAACAGTAACATTTGAAGTGGTGACAGAGGGATTTCTACGTTTATTTATACAAAATCCATTCACCACCATTCATTCATCACTCAACCTTTTTTAAAACAGTGTGGTGACCAAGGCCGTCTTTAACCTATTGGAGGCCCTGGGCATATTAGGATAATGGGGCCCCTATGACTTTTACAGAACACTTTTTTGTTAGAATAAACAAAGAAAGTAGATAAGCAAGCCTCTAGATTTATGCAAAAGCTATGTAGTAAGCAAATCAGTATTGTAGTCAATAATTTAGGTTCGATTTATTCTAATTAAAAAAGTATTTCAGTAATAAATAAATATCTAATATAATATAACTATAATTTAACAATATAATATAACTAGGGGGCCTCTATCGATTCACGGGGCCTTAGGCACTAGCCGAGTGTGCCCAGTGGGAAAGACGGGTCTGGTGGTGACAGCAGTGAAATAACTCAGTAGTTTCAGACGTTTTGCGTATATGCTTATTGTTCTTAAAATTGTATTAGTCTAATTAACAAAGCAAGCGATCATGCAATGTCCACGCACACGCATGTCTAATTGTCTATTCAGTAACATGCTAACGGTGACTAATTGAAAGACAATTCACACTTTGAACCTGTGGACTTGAAGTATGGAACTTCGTACTAGGATGCACTGCACATACATATAGTGTGTGGGAGAACTATCATAGAAATTTTTGATAAGTTATCGGCTAAAGGGATAAGCATGTGTGCAAGCAATAAATAATTTAATTAATACTTTGGTCCTTCTTACCACTTTATTCTTCATCACTTTATTATATTGTAAATATTGTAATTATATTATTTTGAAAGAAACGCAACATTATTGCACACTTGGCTTACCAATGAATAGAGGAAAATGTTGCCACACTAAAAATACAGACTGCAGAAAACATAGACAATGTGTACCTTAATTAACAGTAGATAATGATGTATGATTTGAAATAATATTATAAAGAGGAAAGTTTTGACTTTCTGTTTGTCTATTTATTTGAAATGGATAAATTCAAAAATTCTTTCACCAATATGATGATACTCTGTTGTTTGTGTGTAACAGCTATATTTTGTTAAAAAAATTGGAATCTATACTATAACCGAAGCAAAGCGAGGGCAGTTACTAGTACTGTTCTAGTTATATTCTGTAATATATAACATAAATTCCATTCTTCAGAATGCGTCATTAATTATAAGTACCCCCTACCCTTATCCTTGCGCAAACCTATTTCTTCTCTGCGGTTGTTAGGAAGAGACCGCTTTTAGCGATAAGACTGTTCAATGTAAGATAGGATTGTTTGATCTGTTATTAATTTTCTGTTATAGGTATTTTGTTTTTCTTCTGGTGTACAGTCGGCCTCAGAAGTAGCTTAACATTTTAGTACCTTGACACATTACATTTCTTGAATTTGTCATATATGTTGTTAGGGAACGAACCGTCGAAACAGTTACTATTACCAAGTACTATAATGTTAAGCTACTTCTGAGGCCGACTGTACAATAAAATGTTTTGTATTGCATTGTATTGTATTCCCCTACCCCTGCTTACAGAGTGCAGAACCGGCGAGGTGGTGGTGACGCCGGGCTACGGGCTGCGGAGCCGGCACATCATCCACACGGTCAGCCCCAAGTACCTGCCCAAGTACCACACGGCGGCCGAGAGCTCGCTGCACAACTGTTACAAGTAATGTTCTGGTTACATGTGTGAAGACGGCATGCCTAGGCAGAACGGTGACTTTGGTTCTGTAGAAACGATTAGCTTCATTGAAATTTCAACCTTATCAGCATACAGTTAAGGTTCTTTTTCGTGGCATAAGTTCAGTTTCGTGCCTAGGCATGTTTTGTCGTCAGTCGACGCAGATCGCCCACGGCTACTTCTATTAGCGCGAAAGTAAAGACTCGTAAAACGGTTGCGATACAGACGCTACGCATTAAAGCTACATACAGTCGTTGCGACTTTAAGACCTCTTATGTGTAAAAAATCAGCTTTTTAAGAAAATCGATAAAAATCGATAAACTTCTCTTTACCAAGCACATAGGTGATTTTCAATTTGGTGAATAAATTACAATGAAAATGTCGTACACACATGAGAGTTTTTGAATTCGATAGTACTTCAAAATGTAGAATCGTTTGACGTAAAAAAATGATTTTGCCAAAAGTAACACATAACACATAAGAGGTCTTAAAGTCGCAACGTCGATACGCTATGGACGCCCACTCATTCATGATGGTGTATGAGGCGGTCGTGTAACTGTCGCGTGTTGCAAAGGTGATCGTTTGGTAAAAGTAGCGATGCAGTTGGACATTCACAATACGCGCTAGTGTATCGCTTCAAAAATTAGCCATGGGCGAGCTCCCTAATGCATTAAATGACACAGCCAGATGATAAAAAGTCACCGATGACATGTTGTTTAACAAAATACTGCCGAATCCAATGGACCGAATACACCTATACTCCAGTCACATTCAGTTTGGACTCGATGTAAACAAACCATTAAAATTCCTTTATATTGTTTTTACCAACAGATTTGTATTTCGCACACCAAATAACTATTATAGAACTTAATAATCATTATAACGTTTTTGACATCTTAATTATTTTACTATTGACCTATAACAACAACACACTAAGAGAAAAAGAGGTAAAAAACAACATCTTAAAACAATTTTTATCATTGAATAACTCGCAATCCCACATCCAAGTCAAAGCCGAATGTGACTGAAGTATAGGTAACTTTGAATTTCAGTGTACCTAACCAGCGCAATCCATAATGTTCTTGATACGAGTATTATGTGAACTCTGTCAATACTCAGTAGGTTGCCTGCCAGACACAACAACAATAACAAGGGTCATGGGTTCGATTCCCAGAGAGGCTGAAATTTAAATGATGTTTAAATTTCTGTTCTTGGTCTCTTTGTGTGTGTATTCTTGTCTTTGTGTGTCCTCCATGGCACCCACGACACAGGACATCCTAATTTGAGGGTTTATGAGTGAATTTGTAGCGTTATTTATTTATTTTTGATTGTTTGCAGGAACGTGTTGTACAAGGCGGGCGAGCTCGGCGCGCGCTCGCTGGCGCTGTGCGTCATCAACACGCCGCGACGGAACTTCCCGCCAGATGTCGCTGCGCACGTCGCCTTGCGTCAGTATACTGTAACACTGTTTTATTATTATGTGAATAGCTGTAAAATTAATAAATAATCCACCCGATGGTAAGCGCGAATTAGTAACCCGGAAAATAACATTTATATATTTTATAAACGCCTGCACGGTCATTATCAACCAGGCTGAAAGAGAGAAAGAAACATTTATTCAGACATTGTCATTGCAACAATGTTTAAAAATTGGTGATATATTTATTACTTATACAACGATTTACAATTGCGTTCGGATTTGCAGCTACCAACATGTCGGAAAAGGCTCGCACTCAGACTACGGCAGGATGTACCGGGAACTTTCTACGTCCTCTGATTTGTCAGTGCGCCCGTTAGTCGCGAGTAGATCTGTTGTAAAGTCGTCATTAATATACATATTGATAATGACGTGTATTGCAGGCACCCACGACGATACCTCGAACAGAACTGGACCCCATCGCTAGTAGTACGCAGTGACCACAGCGCGGGATTTGGTATCAAATCTGGCACTGCTCTTCTTCCCTTGGCCGTCCACGTTAATATTTGTCTGTCACATAAAAGCCTATTGGCTACAGTACCACCAAGTTATCTGTAAAATGGCGAAAATTGGAACTAATGCCGCGCCATTAATAAGTTATTTGTGTTCATTCATTGACATTTACTACGTCTCGAATTGCGTCCAATGATTGGTCCAATGGTCCGACAGCGCTCTCCGTCAATTCACAGATAAGTTGGTGGCACTGTAGGTACCAGCTAAGGTACAGGGTCGTTTTTAATAAATCGATGTTCGGCATAATATACATCTAAGCCTTTTTTTAAATATACTTTTTTTTATTGCAGGCACAATCCGCCGCTACCTAGAGCAGAACTCGACCCCCTCTCTAGTGGTGATCTGCAGCGCCAACGGCACCGAGCTGGGCGTGGTGTCGGCGCTGGCGCCGCAGTACTTCCCGCGGTCGGCGCGCGAGGCGGACGCGGCGCGCTGGCGCGCGACGGACGCGGGCGGCGCGGCGGGCGAGCCGCTGCACCCCGAGCGCCGGATACGGATCATACGGAACCCGCAGTCGCACGCCGAGAGGGATACAGGTGAGACGTTGTATCGACGTATAATAATAATAATACCTCGTTCAATATTCCTTGGCTGGCTGATGGATTTTTCTTCTAAATTTTTAAATCGTGATACCCCATTTACACGCGCGCGCGAGCCACGAGACAATCCGCGAGACGCGCGCGTGTTAACAGGGCGCTCGCGGACCAGATCGCGGCACGTCTCGCGCTCGCAGGGCTCGCGTCGGGAGCGGTTTTATAGGCGCGCGCCAAAGGGGCTCGCGCGAGCGCTCGCGTGGTGTTCACACGCGCTACAGTTTGTTTTTACAAAAATGCATCTGTCAGCTGGGTTCCCATAGACCCATAGCCCGTCGGTTACCGGGAACGTTCCAGCACGTTCGAACTCAAAGGTACCGCGATCACGCGGATCTTTAAGAAATAGAGGATGGGATTAAAATTGTTATTTTTTATTTTTGAATACGTTTGCCTGATTCAAGTAATTTACCTACTTACCGCACCCTGAGAGCTTTACCTACTACTTGTGAAGGATCTACACCGCTCGCCCCGCAGTGCTTTCCCCGGTGACCGGAGTGGTACATTTCTTTAATGGAAATAGCTGGTAAACGAGCTAATGATCCACGTGATAGTAAGTGGCTATCGTCGCCCATGGACATCCGATACATCAAATCTGATGCGTAGCAAGAAAGAGAGAAGAAAAAGCAAAGAAAGGCAGAATAGAGAGATTATAAAAATGGTCGAATTTATAAACTAATATTTGGTAACTAAGCAAAATGAAAGTTACGTAGAAGCATGGACGTACAAATTTATTTATTTATTGGAACGAAGTTCCTTATCGCGCGTTGCGAAAGGGGGCTAGACGGAAAAAATTAAGAGGAAAATTGAAACGACACTTTTTGCCGTCGTTATAACACTTATTAATAATAATATATATGAACAAATCTGGGGTATTAAATTTCTCATCGGCTTTGTTCACCTAGTAGCAATTAATTAAAGCGAGTAGGTACTAGGCGACCAGAAGTCTTCGATGCACAACAGGGATATCTATATTACGATCATGCACATTGTCATGCCAATTAATATGCGGAAGAGCGACAGGGATATAATAAATCTATCATTGTCGCTCTGACACCTTGTCAGAGCGCTCTGACCCGTGTCAAATGTTTTTGCTATCCTAGTACTGACTGCAAGGAACTTCGTTCCATCCGGGTGTCCCTTGACACCTCTCATTTTTTTAATAGAACCGCCAACAGAATTACGTGACGTAATACATTTTATTTTATTTATTTATTTGTTTAATTTGAGCATACTTTAGTGTCTTACAATTTTGTCTATCTAACACTCTTAAAAACTAATGAATTAAATCCGTACCACACGTGACGCGTCGGTTGAGCAAGATTCTTCTTTCTTCTTTCTTTACATAGGCTGCTCCCCTATCGGCTGATTTTTGCACGTTTTATATATTTTATAAATATAAATAATTTATGTTTTAATTTCATGTTTTAAATCATTATTGTATAAAAACTGTAACATTACATTACATGAGGATCTTTAACTAAGGTTTTTATTTTTATATATTATCTATTTGTTATTTTTTTTTGACAGTTTGACACATTGTCACCCGCATTGTTAATCAATAGTTTTTGAGTTTATCCATTACAAAAAAAAATCTAAACTTTCCTCTAATAATAATAAGTATAGATTATAATCATTAACTACCTGACTTGACCCGTGCGAGCATTTGTTACGGTTCAGTTGCATTTACTTTGTCTTAACTTAATGCATTTTCATTCCTTTATAATCCAAAAAAAAAATACCTCAAAAACAGTCTACCTACATTGGAACGAGAATTAAAAATTCTGATCACGTGATCAATCCGATCGCATCCGGCCGGATTGAAAATGACACCGGATTGCAATCCCTAATTGTAATCAGCTCTATGTTCCAGAATTTGCAATGTAATACCTAGAAAATATTGATTCATTGTTTACTCATCATTCTGAAGCCATTGTTATAAATTATTCGATATTCCGCAAGTTTTCAATGTAGTACCTACCTATCATTCCAATTAATCATATCGGATAATTGCGACCCAAATCAGAACTGCTGATTTTAATCACAAAGATGTTATTGTCTTCGAACTGCGACGTTAAAGTATTTTATGTCTATGGTGTAGACTTACAAAAACATATTTAAAATATACGTCTGGTTGTATGAGTGAATGCAGTTGAAAGATTTTTGGATAGTGAGAAACGTAACTTCCTGTAGTAGTTAACAGGTAAAAATCGTCTTTATTATCGATGGATATCTCTCTCTGTCTCTCTCTCTTTCTCTCTCTTTCTCTTTCTCTCTCTCTTTCTCTCTCTCGTGTTTATTTAATAAGCGTGTGTCTATGTTATCAGGATTCAAAAATTGTTCAAGATTTGTAGATGCACACGGATTCAACGGTCATAAATTACCCCTTACCTTGAAATGTAAAAGTGAATATGCTTTTACTAAGTTAATGTGCTCACCACCTTAGGCCACATCTCCACTTACCATCAGGTAGGATTGTAGTCAAGCATAAACTTATTTGTTTAAAAAAAATAAGTATGTCACTACTTGTTTCAATAATACGTACCTATAATGGGTATACTGGTCGGCACAACAACGTTCCCGGTATTTAACTAGTATAAAAAGTTATCTAAGATAAAGCGAATCATGCCAACGGCTTATCGATATTGACGCATTGCGCGCTATCGATCCTGTCAATGTTCTACATTGTCGTATTTGTTATATTAACAAGAAAAGTTGCAACTGCTTGTAGTGTGGTTCGTAAAGATGGCAGTGAGTAATGTAGAGGTTGGCACGGTCAATCTGGAATTGAAGCCGCGACTCGGGGGTGAGTTGGAAAACTTTGCTTGTTTAGTCACTTTGAAGCAGTTAGTTAGTTTTGTGTGTGATAAAACTGATGATCGCTCAATGGTCGATATTGAATCGTTGGTTTTTAAGTTTTGAGTGTTATTGAGGGTATTTTATCGGAGAATATAATAATGTATCCTCTGCAAATATTGTATATTTACTTTGGATTTTGCTCTTTTACGTCAGCTATGTACTCGTACAGATACCTCACTAAGGGCTTATTTCACAATCTTCAAGTAAGTTCGAAGTAAGCAATTCGTTGGTTAAGTTGACATTTCGTGTATGGAAAATGACACTTTAACGTCACTTTAACCGGCGAATAGCTTATTCAGTAGCTCGAGCACGAATATTTGCGAGAAAGTATTCGTATGGTTAACGTAAGCAATTTGTATGGCATTTTTTCAAAAGCGCCCCTATCGTACGTAAATGGTACTAAAATGCCATACAAATTTGACAAATTGCTTACGAATACTTTCTCGCAAATATTCGTGCTCGAGCTACAGGACTCTACTTGAAGATGGTGAAACAAGCCGTAAGTGTTTTATATTAGCAGTATGATGGTAAACAATAAATATTTTTGTTCTGTAAACTTTACCTGTACCCCCAAACATGTATACCCAGTACCTACCTCAGTTCTATGCGCGCAATATGAGATACCAAGTTTTGTCTTTACGTATTTTAATGTACTAATCTAACACTTATATAATTAAATCTCGTATTACGGTGTACGTGGTCGCACTTCTCCGAATGGCTCGACCGATTTTTATATATTTTTTTTGAGTATATTTGGTAGGTATGAGAACAGGTCGTTTCATACCGCTAGATAATTAGGGTGTCCAGAAAGTTTTTGGCAAAACAACGTTTGCCGAGTCAGTCAGTATTTAATGTATATTTTCTGAAATTCATCATTTCTCATCTACCTCTTATTTCGTCTCATTATAATATTTTTGAGTAACCCCTTCTCTGGTTTCTTCATATTTAACTACTACACTGAACAAAAATTAGTAGGGTCAACAATCTTTGGAAAGATTTGGATTATGCGCCGTAATCAGAAAAGACTTTTGGGAAGTAAAGCTGCAAACATACTATAAGCCGCGTCCGATCGGACGCGGCTGACAGCCGCGACTGATAATGTGCACATGACAAAAACATCCAGCGCGCCAGATAGCTCTCGGACGTCCGAACGCCTCAAGGTGCCTCAAGGTCACGTCCGCAACTTACCTCCGATAGTTTGCACAGCTCAGTGTACATTCATTATCTAGATACCTATTACGTCACATCCTTCAGCCGCGTCCGTAAGCCGCGTCCGACAGTTTGTTTTCAGCTTAACGCAAGGCAAAGAACGCTATTAGTGCGTTTGTAATGTCAAGCCTTTTGTTTCACAGTCATCACTTGGCTGAGCGGACGCATAGCGCTGTATAAAGCCCTATAATTGTTTCATTTGATGCGGCAAACTTCACTCTAGTTATTTGACAAAAGCCAAAGATAAAGATGGCAATACAAACAATCGATCCTTTCTTTCTATTTTGATATAAGGAAAACCAACTTATGCGTTCGGTAAAAAAAGCTCGATAACAACTTTACTCGTAGCTATATCATAAGTTCCAAAAATATTTGACCGAATTTCATGTCACCTAAAACTTTTCAACTATTATTTTTATTATTTTGTTTTTTTTTTACTTCATCGAAGTCACGTCTGCCACTTTATCAGTTGACCTATTGTCTATTCGATTCTTTTCCTTACTCCGACGTTTCAATTGGTCGAAAAACTTTTTACCGAAGTTACACTTATTGTTAATTGGAAGTGTTATGTTTCCGAACATTCATTATCCACCCATCAGCCTTTGGAGGTGCATGCAAACAAGCATGCAAGCAAGCATGCAGCGTGCAAGCAGCCGAGAAAGAAAGCGATGAAAAAACGCTTTGTCTCGGCGTGCAGTGAACTAAAATAAATCAATAATGTTAAATTGTATAAAGTTTTGTTTAATGTAAAAAGAAAACATGCAGTTTCGTAATAAGTATTATTACGAAACTAACAAATAAGTGGTGGATCCGAGATTTATGTTGAGTTAACTGGAGTCTACATTGGCGACGATAACCATGAGGTGGCTGGAGTTGTTTTTTAGTTTCCTATTGACAGAATCAAATTAAAGAAAAATAAGTGTAGTAAGCCATAATTTACGTATGTAAGTAGTGTTACAAATACATTTATTAAAATAAATATTCTTTGTTTACGTCAATAATGTCAATATGAACTACTCGTATTATGAACACACATGATTGTCGTCAAATAATTTTAATATTAGACAGACTTACTTAGTTTCGATCTTGGAATTTTAAGTTAGAACAATATTAGACAAAACAAACCTGGATATACGATTATTGAGGTAAGTATAACGCTTGAACAAAAAAAATATACGTAGTAGGGATTGCGGTCAAGCAAACATCATGTTTATTCATTAAGTTTTTAAGCCTTACTATAGTGATACAAATATGAATGTGTTTAAATTATTTATTTCTGTCATAAAACTGTTTGTCAAAAAATTTGTGGGGTTGGCAGATGCTATTTTGCAATAGATTTCAGTAATAAAAATTTTATTTACAAAAAAATGAACGTAATTGAATTAAGTACGAGTATGTTGGCTGGAACAAAATTTTTAGAATCCTAGCACGATTCTTGGTAAGAAACGTGGACTATCACCTTGACCGAACAAATTGTGTGAAATTGAATCCAATCAATTGAGAAATGTAACGGGGACTTACACGAATATATGTTATGTGAACCATATTGAAATGCCCTTACAAAACGATTACTGAAAGTCACCAGTTTTTATTATTTTACGACGACACGAAACGGCCTAGGATTACGAGGATCGAACCTCAAGATACTGCGTTCGTTCAAAGCTACAATATACAAGAAATATCTATAGGTCTGTACTTTTATAATTTCGGTATTATTTGCCATTCTTCTCCTCTGTTATTAAGTCTGTCCGGAATAGTGCATAACCCAGAGGTGCAGTGTTCAAAGGAAATTCGATTTGCGCAGCAAATGTTCGTCGAGCGTTAAATACATGAATAATAATTTTAAAAAAACTTATATCCAATCCAACTAAAAATAGAAAATAAATTTGAATTAAGAGTCGTGTAATTGTAAAAAAATGTGGGGTGCTTTTTATTAAGATATTATCCCTGCTACTCATATGTACCCCACGCCCCATTTTCTATAAAAGCGTGGTTTTTAGTTTTTTAAAACTATTATTTATTTTTTAATTTTTTAGTTTGATTTTTTGAAAAAAATAATTGCTTTTTTTTCTTTAAGTGGATCAAAATCAAGTCCAATGGAGTCTGTTACAAGTTACAAACATACAGGTGAAGCTAATATAAAGCGTGTAAAAAATGTATGTGCTCGACTTTGTTAGGCCACGAAACTTCGCTACAGTCTATAGATATTATTTTGCTATATTTAAACATGTTTATTTTTGTCGCTTATAGCGATAGAATCGTATATTTCGTGGCCCAACCGTAACTGGCATCAACGATACTAATACTGTAATTAATATTATGATTCTGAATTTTGATCTTTGGTCGTACTAAGGTCCATTTTGGAACAATATCGCCAATGATGTTCATTAAACAATTTCCCGCTGTCACCGCGGGTGATAAGTTGCGAGCTCCACTAGGTCATTGAAACATTAGACTGTCGAAATTCTGCTGCTATCAGTGCTCTGCGCATTAAGAGACATTTAACACGTTTTAAATATTAGCTCGTCGTACTCAAACACTTACGGGCTATTTACTTATTAGATAATATTAATTTTGGCACCTGTTTGTTCAGTTCTATATGATCTGTGGTCGCGATGTATTCTTTAGTAAAACTGATAAGTTAATAGACTGGTGCAATTTTAAAATTATAGTTCATTTGCGATAAAAATGTTGAAAGAAACAATAAAAGTGATGAATGTGGCAGTGCTGAACATAAGTGACAAAATGACCTGAGTTTTCCCGCGCGGACGCCATGTTTTCTTGTTTATGATGCAATTTGAATAGGAATAGATAAAGATGATAAACGAAGCTTTCGAATATGATCGTAAGTAAGATGTTCTTATCTCGATTTGTGCTCTGAATTGCATGCAGTTAAATCAAGTCTAACAAAGCTCATTATTAAGATTAATCTATTTTTTATATAATAAATATTTCATATTTTCTATTTATGTTACATTATTATACCAAAATACCAATATATACATAGTTGTCAAATAATGGGTTACCGCCGACATTAGAATATAATAACATTTTTTATTATTATTTTTTTTTATTTAGACTCCAATAATGCATATTTATGATGTTATTATTTTAACTACATTTAATATTTAGTAACATAATGACTCAACATTAAAACTTTTTGAACTTTCACATTAATTGCTACCACTTACCACCACTACTTGAAGTGTTTTAGCTATGACAATAAACGGGGTAAGCTTCATAACATGTAACATATTTTTGATATGAAATCAAATACAGTTAAATTATGTCAACATTCACTCACGAATAGTCTTAGTTATACCAATCTTGCAATTTTGTTGTAAAGATTACAGTTTCATACAATTAGGGCTTACTCAAAGATCTTAAAACAAACTACTACAATGTGTATGTGATGTGAAAGGCCGCATTGCAGAAATTTTGATAAAAACCCAATTAGATAATGTTATCACTGCTTGTGACAGCTGTTTACCAGCCGCAGAGCAGCATAGGTAACCGCATTGCGGAACTATAATTAATGTTTACCTTTAAATGTATTTTAAAACTTGTTAAGTAAACGGTTTTCACTTCTTTAATACGTATATAAGCTGTATAATAAAATATGAATGATTTGCCTAAAAAATGGCGTTTTCATTAGAATGAGGTAATTGTTGTGATGATTAGATGTGCGATTAGTTGATAAGTTGAGCAATTTAAGTCTTTAATAGTATTTAAATTGTGTTCTCGTTTACCTTTTCCTGTAGATACGCATTGTTTTGTGTACAAATGAATTGTTTATTGTAAGGTTATCTTATGTTGATGTTATTTTATCCACTGCCTTTGGTTTATAAATTTTCTAAAGCTTGCGAATTTTCGTTACGAATCTTCGCTCGCGTGAATCTGTAAAGACCGATAGGGCCAACAGCAAGTGTCAGTCAGAAAAAAAAATGTAATTTGAAATACAATATCTAATGCTTTCTAATTTATTTCACTCAAAAAAAATTTTTGCTTCCCACCTGATGGTAAGTGAAGATGCAGCTTAAGATGATGGACATACTTACTTTGTAAAAGCGTATTCACTCTGTGAAGAGAAAAAAACGTGGATGCTGTTCACACGCGGTACAACTGAAATCTTCAGAAAGCTTAAAAAATAGAAAAAAAAACATTAGGCTTTTTCTTAGTAGTCAATAACATTAACAATAGGTTACAGGTATAGAAAGGATGAAAAGAAAAAGCCTACTAAATGTAATTTTTTTTTACATGAAATAAGTTAGTGCTTGACAACAATCCCACCTGATGGTAAGTGGCGATGAAGCCCAAGATGGTGAACGCACTAACTTAATAAATGACTATTCACTCTTCTCTTGAAGACACTTTTTTCTTTTTTTAAGTAGAGAAGTTCACTCCAGTAAAAAGTATGTATTGTCCACAGCGGAAGACGACACGTCCCTGTGCGACGAAGACGCCGCAGCCGAGGCCGCGGCGGCGTTCGCGCGCGCGTGCTCGCCCGACACGCAGCGCCTGCTGCCCGCGCCGCACGCCGCGCCGCGCGCGCCCCGCCGCCTCACCTGCGACCAGGACCAGTGAGTGACTAGCTTTATACTTTTATAGCTTTGGTTTAGGTGATGAGAATAGCGCACGAGCTTGCGGTGACTGCATCCCCTGCTGCCCATGGGCATCTGTATGTTCGACAATAGCACCGTAGAAGACGACTGCTGGTAGGTTCGTCCTGTTAGCAAATATTCGAAGTTATTCGTCTAGTTCAGTGGTAATCAACATTTTTCTTATAAGGGCCACAAACACGTGGTAGTCATCCTATCGCGGGCCGCAAAAAAAAAGAAAAAAAAAGTTTGGTATTGATTTCTTAGGTTTTCGCGATTGTTATAAAGTAACTTCAAATGGGCAAACAACAAAAGCCTGGCGGGCCACACGTTGAGTATAGCTGGTTTAGTACCTAATCGTTAGTATTTGTCCCACTCAAAGTTAATCACAGCTGCGTTGCTCCACTTAAAGACAGAGTGTCGCCTCTTTATAAGTGTAACAGACAATCAACACCCTTCCAACCGGAGCAAAATTACTAGAGGCAATTGTTACAGGGCAGAAATATGGTGTGACTGTGGTACTTTCCCTCTTTTCATGTCGATAAGAGTTTAGCAAAGGGAGATCTCCCGCCAGGCAAAATGTCATCTCTTGGGAGTGGCAAGCGGCCATCGATGGTTCTGGTTCGGAAATAGTATGTCTAGGAGCGATGCAGAAAAATTCGATACCGTGATAAAGAGACGTGCACGGCGTGACGTATGACACAAGAGGATGCTATTTGCAGATGTTGCTGGAATTTTCCATTTAACTTTTTATACAACTAGTTGTACAAACAAGCCTTCTGATGGTAATCAGAACACATCAGTAACAGTTCTGACACTCCTTATCAGCTCTGGAGTAGTGTGGTGGAGCATGCTTTAGGCCTTAAGAGAAGACGCGTGCTCAGTAACGGGCCATAATGGGTTAAAGTCATGTGAAATAGTTCGCAATGCAAATCCGGCTCGAAGGATCAAAATATTAACTAAATGACTGTGAAGGTGTTCGTGGGAAATTACCATAAAACCGAATTTTACATGGACGTTTATTTTTCTTTAATAATGTACAAATACATTACGTACAGGTGAACGAATCTCCTTATTGTCTTATCGTAAAATCATGTCAATGTTACTGACGTCTTCATGTAAATAATGGTGTTTCTAAATAGAACGGCAAATTATTGCATTAACCGTAATTACATTATTTACACAATTAGTCCGATAAAAATATCAGCTCATTGGTCAGGCAATGCGCTGTGACGTCACGCTTATATTCAGTTCGCGTTTAGGGTTGTACGTGGTAGGAAGGGAAATTTTATAGTTTATGAGTATAGTCTGTATATTTAAATGCTTTGATTTTGTTGACTACGATATGACGAACCGAAAAAAGACATAACTTTTATTTTGTTACTCGTTACTATCACATTGACAGTGATCACTGAACCTTTGCCTTAAATAAATATTTGTTAGTAGCACAAAAAGCATAAAATGCCCTGCGAATAACTAACTTTACTGGGAAAAGATGATGAATAATTTAATTTACCCGAATTTCAGGAAACCTTGAATTAAAACTTGGTATACCGAGGAAAATGATTTGATCTTCACACAACCTTGATAACAGATTTAATTTTCATGTGAAAAGAGGAAAATATTTGATAAAACAGTCACTCGTCGACCTGAGTTCAACGTCATTGTATTATTTATTTATTTATTTATTTATTTATTTTGGATTACCAACAGAAAGTACACAACATAAATAATACAAATTCTTTCGTATAACCTTGCCAGTGCGCCTTTCTACTTATAGGCAATCACGGCTTAAGAAAAATAGCTTAAGCTCAATACAAAATTCTTCGTTATTAGCTAAAAACATGATTATGAATAAAATCTGCGTAAATAATTATGTTATTAAAATTAAAATGACAAAATAAAATAAAATTAAGCATTAACTTCGCACTTTTGTAAAAAGGTTATCAGTTTAACAGACAAAATATCAATAATATAAAAACTAAAATTACAAATTATAATAATAAAAGCTGAAATCTCATACTATAATATGCATGCAAAAAAAGAAATACGTATTTTAAAACATATTTTAAAAACATACTTAACAAATTGATTGAATAATTTAAAATAAATTGATTAAAATTAAATTGAATAATAATTGACTTCTAATATTGCTTGCTATCATTTTATATTGTTTAAAAGGTGTTTTTTGATCTTGCCTATAAAGGAGAACATTGTATCATGGAGAATATCTACATCAAGACACTTAGGTAAATAATTATATAATCTTGTCATCCTAGATACTGGAGAATTCCTACCTAGATTTGTACGGTTCGTAGGAATAGAGAACAGTTTATATATTCCAGGGCGTGGTAATCTGCTTGGCACGGATATTTTAATGATGCCAAGTAAATAGGAACAGTCTATTTTGTTGTTTAAAACCTTGTATAAAAACATAAGATCTAGTTGTATCCTTCTTTTTTCTAAAGTTGTCATTTTAAAATATGCTAGCCTCTTATAATATGAATCGAGATTTTTCATGTTGTAGGTCAGTACGTAGAAAAATTTGCGCTGCACTCTTTCGATCCTGTTCTTGTGCACCTCGTAGTAAGGTGCCCAAACCTGGCTACAATACTCCAAAGTGCTTCTTACCATCGAGTTGTACAACATAATTTTGGTTTTAGGATTTTTAAAGAGCTTAGTATTTCTAATTATAAATCCCAATGTCTTAGAAACTTTCATAATTGTGTTTGAAATATGCTCCTGAAAATTCAGTCTAGTATCCATTATTACCCCTAAATCTCTTATGGCTATTATCTTCGCTAATAACGCTCCGCGCTGTTCCCAGAATACGTATAACAAATATGTGTACAGGCGAAAATAAGATGACATCCCCGTGTTTAACCAGGGCTGTCAGTTTGTCGGTAAAAATAATAAATTTTTCACTAAGCATTAGAATGATGATTAATGATGATCATCATCAAGTATAAATTACAGAAAATTGAGCGTATGCGTCAATAGATTTAATGTTGAAGACCAAATGAAACAGAATTTAAATTTGGGAATAATCATAAATACATAAAAGATTATGTGGTATGCTTGCATATTTAATACCTTTAAAACGAGCAATTCTTGTATATAAATAAATATATTCTCGGAATCTCGGAAACGGTGCCTACGATTTACATGAAATTTAGTATGCAGGGGGTTTCGGGGGCGATAAATCGATCTAGCTAGGATTAATTTTTAGAAAATGTCGTTTTATCCGTGTTTTCAGGCAATGAAACATTGCAACAATATCATTAGCTGTTCCTGACATCTATTGGCGTGTATTAATACTATTATTATTGGGAGCAACTAACTGCTTTAACGACACAAAGCTACTTCAGTAGATGGCGTTGTTAAGCAATATTAAAATATCGAGCAAAGCTCGATCATCCAGATATTTAACTTAATTCGCATAAAAGATTCCTCGATTTATTTTAATTTTTCGTAGAAATTTTCACACCAATAAAAGCAAGAAGCATTAATTCCAGTCTCCGGAAGTGAATTTCTGTTATAGCCTTATGGGGCAAGTCACGCTATTCTCCCGTACTAACGTTGATTGCTACATAATGTCTACGAAGGTCGTTTAGTTATAAATCTACATTTCTTTCAATTTATTTCATTCCTTTATCAATAAATTTTGATATATTTGTGAATCCTTGAAGTCGGATCGATATTAGGCTTGCATTGTACTTACGATGAAATATTAAATAAGTTTTTTTTTCTCCGAGGCCAGAAGCATCCCTGTCTCCGACCGTTGTGGACACATGAAGACAAGTCTCTACTTAAACAAAATGTTGCAACGCTCCATTTTAATACATCATCGTTATCAACTAAATAAATCCGATGCGCTCCAGTTGCGTGATGTCCTTACCTGATGTAATTACGTCACTACATTGAATTCACAGCTATACTCTTAATTGATTCGAGACATTGTATAACTTTAATTTGTAAAAACAAATGCGAATTAACTTTACCTTTAAATGGTGTTTGGTAAATGTAAGTGGTTACATTTTTCGGTTTGATATTATGTTATTGCTATGGAGAAGAAAAGGTGCACAAACTGAAAAACAGTGCGTCTCAGATGAATGTCTTTAATTTAATCATATTATTATTTATACCTAAAGATACTCCTTTGTTAATGCATATTATAATGTTTGCTAAAGCGATAAAATATTGAACACATCACAACTTAATACGGTTAACCAAAGTACGTATAGTGTGTGCAAATAACCCGACGACCGACCGTCGCTCGGTGTTTGCTTGCAGCCATTCACACGTGCGCCCGTTTTGATTAACTCAAAAATAGATTTATTCCCAATCCCATCACTCTTCAAGTAAAATCGTATTAAAAAATTGTATTTAGTAACTTGATTTCATGGTCCTTAAAATCATGTCAATTTCAGCATGGATAGCTCCATCCTAATACGTAAAAAAACATTTTAATTGCTACTCACACGATTCAAATAGGTCGATGAATGTATTACTAATGTTATTAAATTTGGTAAAAGACATAACTTCATGTGATTTTGCTCAATAATAAGCTTTTACCTGATTGACAAATCATAAATCTCGACATAATGTTCATGGAATTGTAAGTTTAACATGATTAACATTCACTTCACTAAATTGATATGTTAGATACATAAAATAATTAACAGGTCTTACATCCCAACTCAAAGAGTCTCTAACGTTAACTCACATCGCTCCCTAGTAAAGAATCACCATATAAATTATCTACTAAGGAGCGATTTAAATAACCGTGACTCTGAGTTGGGGCGTTAGTGTATGTATAAAATAAATATAAATGAAGCGTTATTGACCGTCAGTTTGTCCTTCATTTCCACATGGTACATCCGTCGATTTCATTGGCCTCGGCTACCTCTGCCAATATTCGTGCGATGTACGCTGCTAAATCTGTTTTGACGGCTACAAATACCCGGGAAGTGCGTACGACGTACATATGTACAGTCAGCAAAAGAATTAGGTATGCAGGGCATGATATAAAAATGTTCTGTGATTTTTTTTATAGAAATAGCCGGCAAACGAGCAGCAAAATAATGAAGTATGCAGGGCATGATATAAAAATGTTCTGTGATTTTTTTTTATGTAAATAGCCGGAAAACGAGCTGACGATGATGATGACGAACATCAGCACCACCAAAGGCATCAGTGATGCGTTGCCGGTCAAGAAAGAAACAAGAAAAAGAAAAAAAGAACTGTCTCTCAAGCCATTTAAAAAAATTTATGTTACAAAATGTTTGTATTAATATCAGTGTTACTTCGTACCTTGCATATATAGATAGTATTTAACACACTGATATTAACACAAACATTCTTTAATATTCAGCATTATGGAACTATATTATATCATGCCCTGTCAACCTTTTTTGCTGATTGTACGTCCGCAAGAATGTTTGCAGATACGGTTCGAACGCATCGCTTCTGAAACAGATGAAGGGCGTTCCTCTATTTATAAATTGTAAACATTAGTGAATACGCCGCTAGTTTCATTCAAGCCGTTGCGTGTTCGTTTAACTGAAGCGCCAGGTGTTATTGAGGTCAAACAATTTTAGATGAATGGAAAATTCAGCGTAAGCATTTCAATAGCGGAAGTCGAACGTGCATACTCATACGAGTACGTTACTAGGACTTGGATGCTGTTCGGAATGATTCTCTGAATCGCGAATGGATCAGGAACAAAATGTTTGAGTACACACATTTATTTTATTTGCCACAATATTCCCCTCTCCAGTGGAATGGAACCCGGTTTCCATATTCGTTCAGCAGTCAGTTCTTTCATTTGAGCCAGCAATAAAGTAATACGGTACTATGGTTTCTTCAAGATTTTGTAAAAATAGTTGAAAGTTGCAAGCTGTACTTATCCGGGCCGTTTAGGCTGGTAGTAACTACGTCTTTTAACTGCCGTGAAACAAATAGCTTTTGGTTACTTTTAAGCAGCGGTGTTTGGAGAAATAAAACTTATTGAAACATTTCATATCCATCTCAGAAGTAACGATACATTAACGTATTTGGGGAACTTATACTACTGACTAAGACCATACAACAGTGAATTACACAACTGCATGTCTCCTTTCCTTTAATATCAAGTTTTTTTTTACTATATTTTAATACTTTTTTGTTCGTTTTTAGAGTTCCGAAGTAAAATCGGAACCCTTATAGTTTCATCATGTCCGCCCGTTCATCTGTCCGAAGCAAAGCGCCGAAACCCTTAGTGCTAGCTATAGTTTGGCATGGATATGTAACATATTTATCAAAACTCTAAAGTCGTAGAATAAAATATTGAAAAACATTTTTTTTGACGTGATAACGTCTATTAAAACGAAGAATGCGGGCGCATGCACGAAAAAATGTAGCGTTCCGCAAGCGAGAGAGAGGCACGATCGGCTATGATCGCCGTGGCGGAGCGGAGCGGAGCTTTGTCATGACGTTGTCACGTTAAACTACCGTCCGGAAACCGCCTTTACAGACAACCATTTTTTTCAGTGTACCTCCGCCACAGGTAACATGAGGATGAGTTTTTTATTCGTCGCGTACCCTAATGTGGGGTATCGTTGAAAAGATCTTTCAAAAATATTATGAGTCTTCTAAGAACATGTTTGGAATTAAGAAATAATTGGTTTTAAACTGCTAATTTTGGTTAGAGTCTCCTGCTGGCTAAACGGTTGGAGTTGGACAAGTGAAATAATTCTCAAAAATTGGTTATATGATGAATTTACAAGGAAAACTATTACTGCTATGTTAGCATAAGTAGTTAATGAGTAATAGTCGAACTTGCTACTTCGGAACCCTACATTGCGCGTGGCCTGACACGCACTTGCCCGGTTTTTATGTTTGTTGTATATTGTTAGTTTTTATTTGCGTATGTGGTTTTGTGACCATGTTCGTTCTTTCTTTTTGAAATGTGCGTTGTTCGTATCGAATCTATCAGCTACAGTCGAATGGCTACGGCCGCGTGGGCGGCTAAGTTCACTGAAATATTAATTCGGCCTGTTCGGTAGTTTCCTCTCACCTGATAAATAATTCGGCGGTGTCTAGTGAAGCTATAATGACGGGCCGTAGCGGCGTGTCGGCATCGTTAGCTGTGGGTTTTTCTGTTTGATCACACGAAATTTTTTTTTTTTTTATACGAATAAGTTAATGCTTGACCACAATCCCACCTGATGGTAAGTGTAGATGTGGTCCAAGATGGTGAGCACACATTAACTTAGAAAAAGCTTATTCACTCTTTTCTTGAAGACATCCACGTCGTAGGCTGGCGGGAACGCCGACGCAGGCAAGTTATTCCAGTCCTTCGCGGTGCGTATAACGAATGACGAGGCAAACCGCGTCGTCCGTACCGGCGGGATGTTCACGACAAAAGGATGGATACCCGCCGTGCGTCGTGTCGTTCGATGGAGAAACGGAGATGGGGGAATTATCTCAAACAATTCCTGCGCACACTCTCCGAAATGTGCCCTGTAGAAAACCGAGTGGCTGGCTACTCTGCGCCTGTGCTCGAGGCTTTGAAGATTGGTCTCAACCAAATCTGGGTCACCAATGAGCCTCTTCGCACGCCTCTCCATCGAGTCCAAAACAGAAAGGTGACATTTGGCTGCGCCTGCCCAAACGTGCGAACAGTACTCCACACACGGCCGAACCTAAGCTTTGTACAAGCTTAAGAGTTGCCTGGGTGTGAAGTACCGTCGCACCCTTGCAAGGACACCAAGTTTCCTTGCAGCAGCCTTAGCTTTGGTCTCGATGAACCGCCCAAAGTTGAGTTTCGAGGATATCTCTACTCCTAACAACTGAAGGCAGTCGGTATAATCCAAGGACACATTCCGAAAAGTAGGAGCCAAGGTGAACGGGCTCTTCTTGGCGGTGAATAGACACGTCTGCGTTTTAGTAGCGTTGAATCTCACAAGATTGGCTTCGCCCCACTCGGACACAGCCCGAAGTGTGAGATTCACACGAGCCACCATGGCCTCTCTTTCAGACTGAATTTCGTCCCGACTGGCCCTGGAACTTGGTAGGTATCTCTCTACCACTGTGCTATCGTCTGCGTACCCATAGATACCGGGCATAAGCAGGTCATTTATATGTAGCAGAAATAGAGTGGCAGAGAGAACGGACCCCTGAGGAACTCCGGCATTTGTAGCCATCGTCTTCGATGAACAGCCATCGACTACAACGCGGAAAGACCGGTCGCTCAAGAAGTCTTTTACCCAGTCGATAAGGCCAGGGGATACCCAAGTAGCAAAATAAAGTTATATAAATGGTCAACGAACGTCTTAGATTAACTTTCAGTCAGTCAAAATGGTTATATTACAGTATATTAGACGTCTATATAACGCGGGTTTGGGCGCACCTTATATGACATTTACATCGTGTAAGGGTCGTTTTGTCGTCGCAACGGCGTCAATTACGTTGCATAAAAATCACATAGATGTTGCAAGTGTGACTAATATGTTTTATAATAGTGTCTAGTAATACTCCAACATAACTTTAAGGCCCTCTTCTAGTCATAAAGTAGGTATTATCGCGCTGGCGAGTCCGCGTGGATCAAACATCGATAACGCCTCGAGAACGTGAACTCGTATGACCCGGTGGCCGACCACAGCACAATTAGGTAGAAATATTTTGCAGTAGGAGACCTGCACAGCCTGCACTACTTTTACAAATTTGAATTATGTAGTAGTCAGTAAATAAGTACATTTATTAGTATGAAATGAAAATATAGTTTTATTTTTATCATTATCTTAATTATAATTTTATGTTTGTTACCTCAGAACTTTTGACTGGGCGAACCGATTTTGATGATTCTTTTTTTAATCGAAAGCTGGTGTTTGTCATGTGGTTCCACATAAATTTGAGTGATTTGACAAGTAGTTTTTGAGTTATTTTGAAGTTGGTTATTTTTTGTTAGTATTTAGATGATATTAGTCAATTTTGTATGTAAGTACCTACTTATTTGTGGGTGAACCGATTTTGATGATTCTTTTTTCGATTGAAAGCTGGTGCTTATCATGTGGTTCCACATAAATTTGAGCAAGATCTGACAAATAGTTTTTGAGTTATTGTGAAGTTGGTTATTTTTTGTATGTAAGTACCTACTTATTTGTGGGTGAACCGATTTTGATGATTCTTTTTTCGATCGAAAGCTGGTGCTTATCATGTGGTTCCACATAAATTTGAGCGAGATCTAACAAATAGTTTTTGAGTTATTGTGAAGTTGGTTATTTTTTGTTAGTATTTAGATGATATTAGTCAATTTTGTATGTAAGTACCTACTTATTTGTGGGTGAACCGATTTTGATGATTCTTTTTTCGATTGAAAGCTGATGCTTATCATGTGGTTCCACATAAATTTGAGCAAGATCTGACAAATAGTTTTTGAGTTATTGTGAAGTTGGTTATTTTTTGTTTGTAAGTACCTACTTATTTGTGGGTGAACCGATTTTGATGATTCCTTTTTCGATCGAAAGCTGGTGCTTATCATGTGGTTCCACATAAATTTGAGCGAGATCTGACAAGTACTTTTAGAGTTATTTTGAAGTTGGTTATTTTTTGTTAGTATTTAGATGATATTAGTCAATTTTGTATGTATGTATATAAGTACCTACTTATTTGTGCATCACGCGTATCTCACTTAGGAAATAAAATAATAGAATTTTCAGAACACCCTTACCTGTTTTTAACCGACTTCAAAAAAGGAGGAGGTATTCAATTCGACTGTTTTTTTATGTTTGTTACCGCAGAACTTTTGACTAGGCGAACCGATTTTGATGATCCTTTTTTCAATCGAAAGCTGGTGTTTTTCATGTGGTTTCACATAAATTTGAGTGAGATTTGACAAGTAGTTTTTGAGTTATTTTGAAGTTGGTTATTTTTTGTTAGTATTTAGATGATATTAGTCAATTTTGTATGTAAGTACCTACTTATTTGTGGGTGAACCGATTTTGATGATTCTTTTTTCGATCGAAAGCTGGTGCTTATTATGTGGTTCCACATAAAATTGAGCGAGATCTGACAAGTAGTTTTTGAGCCATTTTGAAGTTGGTTATTTTTTGTTACTATTTAGATGATGTTAGGCAATTTTGTATGTTAGTACCTAATTATTTGTGTATCACACGTATCTCAGTTAGGAAATAAAATAACAGAATTTTCAGAACACCCTTTTTTTATTTACTACTAAATGTTATGAAAAGTAAATATTACGTAAATAACTAAATACGAACTTGTCGAGCTTGTAGCCTAGTTGGTAGCGGAGGTCAGTGGGGGTTGTAAAGGAACCGCCAAATATGCCGCGTAGGTATTTGGTGCTTCCTTCATTCACGCGTCATAGAAGCGATATTTTTCAGAAATTCATCTTATACTGCAATGTCTCGTTTATTTCTATTTTTTGTACTCATTTCGATCTAAGTTTGCGACTTGTTCACTACAGTAAAATATCGTTTATCAAGTTTAGTGCGAAAAGTTCCGAGGTCAAATACTGTTCAGAATTTTATTGTGTATCATATTTTATGAATTGAAAAACTACTCATCGGTAAAGTCAATCTCACTGATATGTGACATTTTTTAAACTACTAAATGTTGTGTAAAGTAAATACCAACTTGTCGACCTTGTAGCCTAGTTGGTAGCGGACTTGCCTGCAAAGCAAGGGGTCCCGGGTTCGATTCCCGGCCGGGGCAGATATTTTTATATAACAGATAAATATTTGTACTCTGGTTATGGTAATTATAGTGATGTCTGATTTGTACTGTATGTCTCATATTTTACTGGGGGGTATGAGAATGCAAGTTTTTATTAATATTATTCTTACTACATAATTTTTTTTTAATGGAAATAGCCGGAAAACGAGCTGACGATCCACCTGATGGTAAGTGGCTATCGTCGTCCGTGGACATCAGCAACACCAAAGGCATCACTGATGCGTTGCCATTCCCATACCCCTCCCCTCCCCCTCGCCCTCCCCTTCCCCTCGCCCTCCCCTCCCCCTACCCTCCGCTCCCCTCCCTCTCTCCTTCCCCTGTACTTATATACAAATATACATGTACATATATATACATATACATACAAAAAAAACAATATTACAAAAAAACAACATTCAAAAACAATATTAAAAAAAACAATATAATAATAATCATTTTTTCAAAACAATTTTCCATTTATTTCATAACGAGCCTAAAGAAGTATAACATCAAAAAAGAAAACTGGCTCCCAAGCCTCTAACTCATGCTCAAGGGTGGTAGCTATCCAGGCGAACCCCATCGAGAAATAATAATAGTAATAATAATCAATATTATCAATATAATCCCTCGAGGGGCCCTACCACCAGCGGGCCGGATTTAGTCGCCTTTTACGACACCCATACGACTTGGGATTGAGGTTAGTATTCTAAGCGGCCCCAATACGGCAAGAATAATTGTGTAATTAGCACTTGACTTATACCAATACCTAAATACTATAAATAGTAACTAAAGTATAAACACGAACAATTTTTATTATTTCAAATTACAGCAGTGTGGATACTTTGGACTGTGTACCTAATACGTCATATAAGTTCGAAACGCGCGCGCGCCAACAATAAAATTACGAGTCGGAAATTCGACTGTCGCACGGCCGAAACTGACATAAGCCTTACCTCGACGGCGTCTGGCGCGAGACTAAATTATTACGTGGGGCGTTTCGTAACTATAGAAAATGGAAAAACTATGAATTGAAAGAGTTGTTTTTCAAAATTTCATGTTATGATTCGCCAATAATTTCGGTATCTATAGGACCTATACTGTGGTATATTTTTTATTATCTGGAAGCGATTAAAACGCGAATAAAACGCCATTTTTATGCCAGATTAGACCCAACTTTGTGATTTATTTCTATCGAATGAAGTAACGGGTATCGTGTATCAAGTATGACAAAATGAAAGAACAAAGACTGTAAATTAACATATATTTTTTTTAGAATTGTATTATGTACCATTTATGAACAAAACACCTTCAAAAATACCATTTTTGGGATAAGACCCCCTTAACCGTATATAGATGTAAATAAAATTACAAAAAAGTCCTGTTATGGTTAAACACACAACATCTACATGAGTTTTCTTATGCGAACGGACAATATTTTTTCTTCTTGAAATACTTTATAAAAAGTTAAGCCAAATGTTATCATGATTTTCATTTATTTAATATAAAGAAAGCCGATTGTGGTTGAAGTTGAGGAGGGTGATGATATAGTGGCCATTAAATTTTTTCGAGAATATGTATGGACATCTTTGTTCATATTTTAATGGGCCTTCAAAATATTGATGTTTTAATATTGTATATTAAAATTATATATATGAATTGACTTTAATAATTTCCGCCATATTGCAATCAACACACTGAGCGACCGCTTTACGACGTGTATATGACTACTGGTTATATACATGTGTTTTATTCAACTTATGTCGTCCTGTCGTCCGCCATTACGGTTGCAATTAGGGTTCTATGCAATAGAAAAATATGAAAAAAACCTTTATTAGTAGTTCTGTTTTTGAAGTGAAACTTCTACATAGACGGGGTATTAGGAATTTTCTGTCACGAAAAAGCGTTACCAAGGCGTGACGTAGACGTAGCCGATATATCGCGTGGAAATTTTTGAAATAAATATTAAATATAAATACGTTGCCATTCGTTTTAAATATTTATTTTTATTTTATTTTTTTGACATATTTTTTGAATTTCTTTTTGAATTTTTTTTGATGTTCTTATAAATGTTTTTTTTTGTTTACTTTTTTGAATATTGTTTTTAATTTAACAATAAAAATTATTTTTGAAATCTTTTTTGAAAAAAATCAATTTTTAATATCTTCTTTTTGAAAAAAGAATGTTGCCATTATTAAATTTAATTTACTCTGCTACTACTTTATTTAAGGGAAAACAGCTGTATTTTAGGGTATTTCAAATTAAATAAAATTTCATACATCCACTTAATGTTTATTTACTAAGCTATCATAGAATTGACATAAGCATAAGAAATCTTTTAAAGAAATAGAAATTTCAACACTTTTCCAAAAAGGTCCTTCGGTACGATTTAGGCGCCTGGTTGCCTAAGTCGTATCGCCTATAGCCTAAGTGGTAGGATCTAATGCTGGGTACTGCCTAAGTGTTAAAAAATATACGGAACCACCTTGATTTTTGCTACTTTCTTTTTGATTAGGACCGCACGACAATGTCTTTTCCAGATTAATTGTAGGTATTTTTGATATTTTTAATGATTTATAATTTTTGTTTACTTTTCTTCTAAGACCACCACTTTTGTTAATTCTTTTCCACTTTCCAGGATCCATAACTATGAATTAAATTAAAAATGGCTTCTGAGTCATATAAAAGTTACTTATTATCGTTTAAATAATTACATGAATTATAAAAGTCATTTAAGAATAAACTTATAGCCTAAAAGTTACATAATGATTGAACTAAACGCCTTAATAAGACTTTTTTATAATAGTTTATTATACAATCATTATAGGACAGTTAATTATTTAAGCGTTACATAAAAGTTTCCAAAATTACACAAAAATAGGAACTCCTGACTATTATCTGACTATAACGTTAACTCGACTCAAAGCCTTATCATGTAAACGTAGTGGCAGATACGTTTATATTACGTCATATAAATTCGTTGAGACGACGTTTACCAGACGTATTTATATGATTTAAATTATATATAACTAAAGCATCGTATTGAATACCACTTTACAATTATTTGGTTGCTACAAAACTGAAACAAAACCCTTATACGTCTTTTAGTTGTATTATATGACTAGTTTGCTACTTGGGTATGCCGTAAGCTGGAAGCTTGCTTAGAAGGCTAGCGTGCCAGACCTTATCAAAGGCCTTCGAGCGTCAAGGGAGACAGCAAATGCCTCCCCATTTTTTTCGAAGGCCTCGCCCCATATATGTGTGGCATACGCTAGAAGATCTCCTGTTGATCGGTTTCGGCGGAACCCGTACTGCCGATCGCTAAGGAGATCATTCTGTTCTAGGTATGCCATGAGGCGCCTATTCAATATACGCTTCATAATCTTGCAGAGTATGGAGGTAATTGAGATAGGCCGATAGTTCGCGGGGTCAGCACGGCTACCTTTCTTGGGCACGGGCTGCACGTTGGCAAGCTTCCAGGATTGAAGCACTGATCCAGTCTCAATTGAGAGGCGGAACAGACGTGTCAATACAGGAGACAACTCGGGTGCACATTTCTTGATTACTATCGCTGGAATACCATCCGGTCCGCTGGCTTTATTCACGTCTAGACACCGCAAGGTTTTAAGGACTTCTTTGTTTGTAATACGGATCTCCGGCATAGAGATACCGCAATGAGTCAACTGGGGTGGTACGTTATTGCTGACATCCAGACGCGAATTCTCAGCAAAAAGAGATGCGAATAAGTCCGCTTTCTCCTTAGCTGTATGAGCCAGGGAACCATCCGGTTTTAGCAGCGGAGGCAGTGTAGGCCGACAGAAATTATTCTCGACCGCTTTGGCGAGAGACCAAAAAGCTCTACTACCGGACGGTTGGGTAGAGAGTTTTTCGCCGATGTGAATAAAGCGGACGGAATTTTTGTAAGACTTGGCGGCTTGATTAAAAGCTTTCTTCTTAGCGCTGACATCCGGAGCTTTGCGGCTTCGAGCATCCACCCAGGCTAAGTACGCTGAATGCTTGCGCTGCTCAGTTTGCTCACATTCGGCGGTGAACCATGGGCGAGCTTTGCCACCGATGGGTACATCAGAAAAAGGGATGAAATACTCCATCGCTTGACGTACCACATCGGTTATAGCATCCGCGCAGCTCGACGGATCGTCAGAAGAGAAGCAAAGCTGCCGCCAAGGATAAGATGCGAAAAAGTGTCGCATCTCATCCCAATCTGCTGACTTGTATCGCCACATTCGTCGGTTACCACAATAGAATGAAAGTAGATTAAGTAGAACCAGCAGCAATCAGTAGATACTTTAACAGTAGCATTCCTCTTGCGAATCGAATTGCGTCCAATGATTGGTCCAATGCGTCCAGTTGTTGATAAGTTGGTTTTACTGTAGTTGGGTATGGGCAGCGGGGGCGAGAGAGCGCCAACAGTCTCCCGCATGCCATTGTAGCATTCTAGCGAGGGTGGACTGCCCATTGGTAAGCCACTGAATGCTTACCACATGCATTCCAGAGCCGCCATGTATAATACTAGCTTATGGAAAAAACAAACTGTTGAAATATATGATGTTATACTCGTATAGCCTTCCTCGATGAATGGACTATCAAACACAAAAAGAATTTTCCAATTCGAACCAGTAGTTCCTGAGATTAGCGCGTTCAACTAAACAAACAAACTCTTCAGCTTTATAATATTAGTATAGATTAAGTAAGTAGACGGTTATTTTTTCACTTACTTAGAAAATAAGGATTCTACAAACACAATATGGTACTTGTGACTGAAATAAAATGAAAACTTGTTACCATAATTCAGAAAATTTTGAGATGTATGCTTCTAGAAGCATCATGTTTGTAAAGCTATATGCTTTAAACCTCATAATAATTGTTTCATGGCAGTGTATTAGGTACTATTTCTAACAACCTCGACATTTGCGCGTTTTTTGCGACGCTTGCACGAATAGGGTAAGTTTCCTTTGTTTCATGACGTTTAAGTCTCATAGGTACCCAGAGCAATTTTCTTTTTTTTACATTCGCACCATTGCAGAACTCTGCGTAGATATGTTAATTGTAGTGTTGGTTGCATTAATAATTTACATGGTTGAAGAGTTCTTTATGTTTTAAACTTTTCAATGTCAATACTAATATAATTTCAATTAAATCTATCTGAATGTAGCGACCTCTCTTAGATAAATATTCAAATCATTGACAGCGATGTAAATTAACTATGTACTTACTCAATTACTTGCTAACTTATTCAAGTAGGTAAGTTAAATGAATTAATGGTTATCCGTTTTAAGGAGGTCGTGAAGAAAAATATCAATGCTAAGAATAGTAAAATCGGAGGATAGCACGCAGTTTACAAGAATAAACGAATGCGTGTAATTTAAACAGACTTGAATACACGATAGTGTTTTATGGTGGAATATTCATGAGTTCTATCGCACCAGACAATGGCCTTGGGGAAATAACTCCTTATCGCAAGCCCCGGATGGATTGATGGGTTTAAAGCACTTGGAATAATAGCTTCTGTCCTTATCATGAGTACAAGGATTGGAATAACAAACTCACAATTTAATGTAGTTCTATTAAATTAATTTCTATCTTGAAAACTGTACCTCCTTTATGATATTGTTTACTAGCTTCTACCCGCAACTTCGTCTACGTGGACTTCAAAATAAGTTAGACTATACAAAAATTCACTGATGTAACAATTTGTAATCAGGTAGAACGTCAATAGTCAGCCTGTTTGTCGGTTTTTTGAAAAAAAATATATGCCAGTAGCACACACATAAAAGCAGACAAAATATTTTATTTTTCTAAACAAATTTTACATACTAAATTAAGCCCCATGTCCTAAGGTTATAAATCCAATCCCGAAAAATCACCTTTAATGCGGGACATTAAATAACTAAGCGAAATGTCATTTAAATCCATTCAGCCAAACGTGTAAGTTATCACTTTAAAAATATTAGTAGCATTGTATATACTATCAGACAATTGGTCAATGAGGAACTTGTGTTGCAATGTCAATGTGAACAACAACAAATATCTTTAAAAAAAGGTGTGTTTCAGCTCCGACGCACGACTGGAGTTTAACGCCATGATGATGATGATGATGAGGGTGATGATGATGATGATGACTATGATGATGATGGTAATGACGATGATTATGATGATGATGATGTTTCACATCATCAGAAAAGGATGTACCAAGATTATTAATATCATTAGATGACGTTGTTACTGATCAGCCATCCAACACCATCTAGTAGCTGTGTAACGAATTACAGACATAACGCATAATTATAACTTAACATTAAATACGAAATCGATTTCTCGATCGATTCGAAAAATCATTCACCAACTTCACTCTTTATCTCCAGAACCCATCATCAGACCATACTCTCTTTATCACGATAATTATCAAGAGGCATATTTATCTTGATAATTTCAAACCCTTCGAACAGATCAATATCTCGGGTTGAAAGCATCATATACTTTATTTCAGGTTTTAAACTATCTATATGCTAAATTTCATCTATATCCGATCAGCCGTGTTTGCATGATTGCGTGACAAAAATCCAAACTTTCACATTTATAATATTAGTAGAATAATTGAAAGTTTATATATTTTTTACTTAATTCCATTTTAATGACTCAAGTAATTAAGAAAATGTTTGTAATTAAAACAATATTTTTTGTGTGATATCAAATCGTTCTTTATCAATTTTGTACTGATAATAGTGAGAAAATTATAATTACTCTCATTTGAATTTAGATAGCAGTTAACGGAATACAGATTAACGGTACTTAAAAATATCATGAAGATTCCAATGAAACGTCGCAATGAAACAGTTCAAAAGTAAACACTGACGGCCTTATTCATAAACGCTTATTAAACCTATTTTAGCTATTGTACTGTTATAATATGTTTTATCTTTATCGTTTTTTATAACAGTGAAAGAAACAAAACACTTTATAAGCCTTCTACGAGTATAACTTTGCTTGATTTTATGAATAAAGGCGTAAGTGTATATTTAACAGAACGTACCCTAACAGCTAACAAGCCAAATAATGATCGTATTGTCAGTAGGTAGTGTCCATTAAAAAACTCAAATATTTATATTAAGTAGAAGTTGGAACCACTTTATTCCAATTTCGTGTCTGGTCGATGCTCAACACAATTGCATTGATAATCTGCAAATTATGGACAATGAGTGACGATTGTTTCCGCCATTTTCATGGTTATCGCAACGATACATCTCAACGCTGAAACAATTATATTTGCATAAAAGAATTAGTGTTGCCCATGCAACCACAGTTTGTACTTACAGAAAAGAAACTGTAACTATGGATCTTATTTCTTTGGGTCTGGTTGGGTTTTTCGCAGTTAACCACTGTTGACTTCTCTGTTGCTGTGGTACTCGGTTGTTAAAGAAATTGTAAGTTTCGTAGTTCATGTTTGAACCTAGGAATGGAATAGGACTGAAGAGCAGTGGAATTTGGCAGTACAAAACGTATGTGGGATGGAAAGAAATGAAGATAGTGGTATGATAAAAATAATAATTATTAAATGTTTTAACACACTTAGGCTTTAGAAGCCTACCTAGATCCTACAGAATCATGTTACGTGGAAAAATAGGTAGCCCTAGCATATTTAACCGAATCTATTATGAGTTGGCCACCTTGTTACCTCAATGGCTGATAGCTAAATCAACAATTTGCTCGTCTCCTGTCTCACAATGTAAGCAGACCTAAATAATAAGACGCTTGTACGGTTTAGGCGCAAAATGTCCGATTCGCGAAATGTCCGGCGGACGCAAAATGTCCTATTCGCAGTATGTCCGATTCGCAAAATGTCCTTTTCTCAGAATGTCCTTTTCTCAAAATGTCCTTTTCTCAAAATGTCCTTTTCTCAAAATGTCCTTTTCGCATAATGTCCGATCGTAGGCGCGTTATGAAATAAATGGAAAAATATGATGAGAGTGAAATTTAAGATTTGTAACACGACGGTCACGAAAAACGTCACGCGCGTTTTTAAAAACGCTCGTTTTGAATAAATGATTTATTATTATATTTATTACTAGCTGACCGGGCAAACGTTCTCCCAAAAAATTTTTAGGGGTAGCTGGATAATATGACGTCAGTGTGACGTATAACGCCAGAGCGTACGAGGTTCGATTCCGTCGGTGTCCGTGTATGTGTATGTACGTGTTGTGAATGTGATTTTGATATTAAATAAAAAAAACTTCCAAATTGCAATGTTAAAAAAAAAAGTTGCAAAAAAATTCAAAAAAATAAACAAAAAAATCAAAGAAATTTCAAAAAAAAGCAAAAAAAATCCAAAAAAGAAACAAAATTTTTTTCAAAAAACAATATTTAAAAAAGAAATAAAAAAAACAATATTCAAAAAAGAAATCAAAAAATTTTCAAAAAAAAAAATTTCAAAACAATTAAAAAAAAAAAAACAAAAAGGAAATTCAGAAAAATTTGAAAAAAGCAAAAAAAAACCAAAAACTTAAAAAAAAATTCAAAAAACAAAAAAAAAATATCAAAGAAATTTCAAAAATAAAAAACAAAAAAAAACTTTTTTCAAAAAACAATATTCAAAAAAATAAATTAAAAAAAAAAAACTAAAACAACGTAATTAAATTTAAAAAAAAAAAATTAAAAAAACAATATTTAGAAAAAAAACATTAAAAAAACAATATTAAGAAAAACAATATTAAAAAAACAAACGGAAAAAAAATGGACGGTGGCCCCTAATGATAAGTGAAAAGGACATTTTGCGAAAAGGACATTTTGCGAATTCGGACATTATGCGAAAAGGACATTTTGAGAAAAGGACATTTTGCGAATCGGACATTCTGCGAATCGGACATTTTGCGAAAAGGGCGATCGGACATTATGCGAATCGGACATTTTGCGCCTAAACCGCTTGTACGACTTTAGTCAACATGAGACTAACAATGCTCAACGTAATTTAGGTAATTTCATTATTTTAAAGATGCTGTTTAAAGATATTTTTTTACTTTCTTTCTGATTGTTATCGCTGTTGGGAATGGACTTTTCTATTACCGGAAAGAAAAATATTCTTAAATGCTGTTTTACGGTTTCCGCGTGATGTTGAGAAAAGTTTTAATCTGATTGATTGATCAGTTCTGTTACTGATTTATTAATAAATAAGAATATCATTATCGTTACTTAAACTAGTTCCAGTATACAGTAACAATAGTTATGCAGTCATAATCTTCATGTAACTATTTAGTTCTGTAGAAAGTTAGCTTATTATGCTAAATTGCGCATGGGATATTATTGTGCAGTGAACAAAAAATTAAATTACGTGTTTTACAGTTGACCATCACAGTACATACTACCGTTCACCTCATTAATTATTTATAGTACATTTACATATTGCATGATCGCTGAAATCTACTGGTACATAGAATAATATTAAAAATATAATAGAATTTATAAAAAAAATGTTCTTAAATTTCATTCCTTAGTCAAGAGTGTAATTAACATACTAGAAGAGTAAATAGACATAATACGCAGAATATAATTATAAGACATAATATCTTTTATGTAAATAACGTTTACACCCACCCTTGAGCATGAATCAGTCGCTAAACGACTCGTCGTGTTCCGGCTGGGGGCTTGAGAGCCAGTTTTCTTTCTTCTTCTTTCTTTTTCTTCTCGCTTTCTTGGCCAGCAACGCATCAGTGATGCCTTTAGTGTGACGATGGCCACTTACCATCAAGTGGATCATTAGCGTGTTTGCCGGAAATTTCCATAAAAAAATTAACGAAACACAAAGATTCCAAGAGAAGAAAGAAAGAAAGGCTCAAATTCGAAGGCGGAACACGACGAGTCGCTAAGCGACAGAGTCAAGCAAGAAGATGGTAGCTAATCAGGTTTCACGGAAAATAGAGATGCGTTAGAATGATTTAATATTAAGAGTCATGTTTACAATGCAGAATCTTTCATAAAAATCAAGATTTTCACCTGACGTCCTCTGACTGCACTTCTAGACGTTATTATTACAGCACGCGCTGTTTCTGTAGACGATCTACATAGGTGTTACAACAGTATGTAGTTACATAATGGCTTGTGAAATTAGTGCTATATTACGATACATTATTCATTATTTATGCTCATATGTAACAGTTTTTACTTACGACGGTCGCTTCTCAAATTTAACACGTACACAACGAAAGTACCGTGTCCGTATTTAGGAATTGTGCAAGATAATTATGATAGAGGACGTATAAGTTCAGTTAATGAAGTTTATTTACTTTATTGGTCATTTTACCTCGAGTAGACAGCATTCTTATTTTTTATATTGGCAGTCGGCGAACTAGCAAATGGGTGACACGATGGTAAGTGATCAATGCCGCCAATGGACTGGATATTAACAGCAGACTCATTACTGACACATGCTGGCCAAGAAGGAAGTGATGAATTAGGATCTACAACTTTACAATCGACATTCATCAAAACAAACATGATTGAATTAAAGTAAAAACCAAGTGACAGGAGAAAAGAAAAGATTGCTAATTTTCCTATCTTGTCTTCGTCCAATTGTTCTGTAGTGTGCACCACAGTTAGAGGAGGTTGGAGCGCTTTACAAACATCACAGGCCCTAAACGATTTTCATGTCATCTTATCTTCTGTCTGTCATCTTTATCTTCAACCTACTTTATACAACATGCTCCTGAGGTTGTGCAGTAACTGCCTGTTATTCAGACCATTAAATTGATCATTTTTCGTTATGAATTCATTACTAATTTTTTTTTGTTAACATACAAACTAAATACTCGAACGTAAATTACCTAATGTGTAATCTCTTTACGCAAACTGGCAACATCGCGTTATGATTGATATGAAACTTTGACATGAGTCAACTTTTCGTGATGTAACAATTACACTCATCGATTTTACTGTCTGTGCGACCAGTGACATTAACAAAACCAAATAGATAATAATACTGGTTCAAAAAATTTTACGATGTTTGTTTACTTTAAGGCCCGTTTAGACGGAGAATTTCTAGTACGTTGCGATTCGAGAAATCGTACACTACTATCACTAGTAATAATAGCCATAACATTATCGCATGAAATTGTTTACATACAGGAAATAACTAAATTCTCACCTACGATTATGTCATATGACATTCGTAACTTATCGATCAAGGCAATAATTTCCTACGTCTATTTACACAGCGAAATTACAGCAAGACGATTACGTACGTAAGATTACTTGCGACAATCTCGACTTGTATTCGGCTCAAATTTTTTCAAATTCATACGAGTGTCGTACAAGACGGTTGAAACCGTTTTGAGTACGAGATTTGTCATTGAAGTTAAGTTAACAATCAGTATTCCATTGCGAGGCAATTGTCATCAAAGAGCAAGAGGTGAGGAGACGAGAAACTCTCTCCATCTAAATGGGCCTTTATTGACAAGTCAATCCAATATATGACATGACATTTAAAATGAAACAGGTATAGTTAGAATGATTATGACAGCACTGAATGGCAACATAGCACAAATACACTTTTACAATTTACACCCAAATTAAATGGAATTAAATTATATTACCAATAACTTAAAACCTAAGCTTTATAGTGCACTAGGTCCTGTAAAAGATATGTTTAGTAAAAGCTATATAATCATTCTGTAAAGTTACTGCACAACCTCAGGAGCACATTGTATAAAAAAGTTCCACTGAAAGGCGTGATAGACTCGTAGAAAACATTTCGAAAAAATTCTAAAAACTTCAAAGACCAAAATCTTTTGATGCAGACCGGTTAATTACAAACAGTAGCATAGCAGAGCAAACAAATTATTGGGGTCACCTAGTTCAGAGAAAACAAGTCTAAAAAATTGTTTTGTCTGTGTTTACAAAATAAACCCGTTTTGAATTGAAACAGAGACTTGTGCTGTATTTTGAAACGCGTTCAATTAAGGAAATGGGAACGGAAACAGAAGGAGTGATATGGCTGGCTTCAACCCATTAAAACGGCCCACTACTGGGCACGGGTCTCTCCTCTTGAGGAGGCCTAGAGCATACTCCACCACGCTGCTCCAGTGCGGATTGGTGGAGAGAGTGATATGGTGAGCAGTAATCCTGTAGTCTTAATGTACTGTAGTGTTTATTACTTACTACTGAGCCGACGTCGTTTCACTACGGAAATCAAGCTTCTTACGTTTACACACACAACAAAGTAGTAAAGACCAGCGATATATCACTAGAAAGAAAGCGGGGGATTATTTCTTCATTTATCATAATTTGACGACCCGTGTAGCGCAATGGTTATCATTCCGGATCGCCGCGCCATGGGTCCTGGCCCCTGGGCTCGATTCCCAGCGAAACGAAAATTAGAATGATGTGTTTGAATATCTGTTCTCGGTCTAGGTGTGAGTGTTCTTGTCTTTGTGTGTTATCCATGGCACCCACGACACAGGGAATCCTAGTGGGGCTATTAGTGTGAAGTGTTTAATTACCTATATGTAGTAAGATTCTTTGGTCCGTCAGGGCGTATTCACGGGTAGTTATGTTGAACAAACGAGCTACGGTAGAGTGAATTACAGTGGTTAGAATGTTGGTCCTCTGTCCGGATACCATGTCGTGTCCTATTGTAGTGTCGTGGAGGTACTTATGACGCGTCGTGGACCAGTTTTCCTGTTGGATATGTTACACTTGTCTACAATAACAATGCGTTTAATAATCAACTGATGAATCATAGTTGTTAAGGAATGTTATTATAACTCGTGTATATAGAATTATTATTTAAAAAATGGAAGATAAAAAATAATATGTAAAATATTTAAAGCGTAAGCGCTCATGGCTCGGCGGCATGTATAGATCTTAAGGCTAAGAACTCACGGAGCGATTTTCACCCGCGCCCGCTGCGGTGGCGGAAATTTTAAAAAGTTTCAAAACTCACGAGACCGAAGATTTGTGCGGTAGCGCAGCCGCCGCGGTTGCGATTATCGCCCGCAAACCTGGCGGGCATTTAGAATAATACAACATTTAATTTTTCGTATATTGGAACTGTTTTTTTATTTGTTTTTAATGTCTTAAATAATTATGTAATTAGAAAAATGTATTTTTATCTAATCTTTTGTTCTTAATCTATTTTATCTTTATCGTTCTGAACATAACTCTCCTTTGATAATTAATAAACTGGTTAACTGTATTTTTTATCTTAAAATATAAGATAATATCAACAGAGATTGAAGGTGATTACATCTTTTAAGTTTTTAAAATTATATACTCAAAAGCCTCTGACTTTTTAAAATATTAAAAACATCCACAGCAAGCAGATAAATAAAAGAGACTTATTTTTCTTTTTATATCTTTAATTTTTAATCTATTAACAGAACGTCCAAACAATTTTTGATACGATAATATTAGTAAGATACTTAACAAATGTTTGTCCAAAATCGTGTTTGAGTTTATAAAATAATAAAAAATAAAATTGTTTGAACATTAAACAGGTACCTACGTTTATTTCGAACCCGACAGCTTGAAGAACTTGTTCAAATAAAACGTTTAATGTATTTACTTTATTCGGCGCCTTTTGAAGGACTTTGACCGGTTTTGTAAAAATATTTATTTTTATTAACTAAATATAGTGTCACTTAAATATCTACTTCCATCGAAAATAGAACCTACACATATGATATTTTTATTATTCTTTATATTAATACTTTCATTATATTTAATACGAGTAACCGCCCTCGCTTTGCTTCGGTTTTCTTATTTTTTTACACCTTGGGTTACATTATTGGAGTTTTATTAAGGATCCCAATTTTTTTTGAAACTATAATATAGCCTATGTTACTCGGGGAAAGTGTAGCTTCCCAACAGTGAAAGAATTTTTCAAATCGGTTCAGTAGTTTCGGAGCCTATTCAATGCAAACAAAAAATCAAATCTTTCCTCTTTATATATTAGTATAGATTACAAACATCATTATAGAAAGTAAACTTCAGGGAACATGAAAACACAGTCAGAGTCATTATGTACTTATAAAGTGACCTTATTTTAATAACATCATTAATCATTCAATTCCAAGTCTTTAACTGCATTCCTTCTATTATTCTTCTCAACCAAAGCGATTTAGCCAAAGTTTATATTGTTCTTTTCCAAGTCCCCATTTTTACTACCTACAAGTGTGTTCCGACTCAAGTCAGAGGTCGTGTTCGAACTATTTGCACATAATGGCCGGTGACGTCACTGCCCTCAGTCACCCTACTAGTTGCTCGATCGATCCACCGTCTCCACCGACCACCGTTCATGTGGGCGGGCGGTAGGGTTACCGTGCACTTGGAGATGTATCGGATAATGCGGGAAAATGTAACTTGGGTTTTCGTAAGAAAATAGAAATGTGAGATTGACGTAGGTACGTATCGGAAAAATAATTTACAGTTAACTTGTTGATCCGTCATACGAGACGTTGTTAGGTTTCGGTTCATAAATAAAAGAATATTGTTTTTAATTATTTTTTTTCTCTAATGTTCGGTTTACACGTATTAAGTAGTTGAGTAGTTAATTAAATTTTAACTAAATTTTAAGAAAATTAATGTAAACGGACAATTTAGTATTTAAGTAATTTAGTAGTTAAGTAATCAAGTAGATAAGCAATTTAGAAATTTTTCTATTTTCTGTTAAGTAGGTGGGCGGGGCTTATCACTTAACACGTGTGGACAGGCACTTTTAAGTTAAAATTTAGTAAAATGCTTAAGTAGTTAAGTAGAATTGTATGAACTAAAGAGCTTTACTAAATTATTACGTGTGGACGGACACTAAAAATTATTCACTTAAAATTTAGTTAAAATTTACTTATCTACTTAACTACTTAATACGTGTAAACCCTGCTACAGTGCAATATTGCGGTTGTTTGGTATTGTAGATACACAGTGTTTCAGTGATGAACACCCAGTTCATGAGTTAAACAATCATTAACAATGAACAAACTATACTCTATCCATTTTATTAATTTACTTTTGACACATGCAATCATGGATGTCGATAATAAATTATTGACAAGCAAACATTTCAAAGCCCTATTATATGCGAAAATTATTAAAGTTAAAAGTTCCGATAATATTTAAAGCCTGGCTACCCTACAGTATCACTTTTAATACTGTAGGGTAGTTTTATTTGTTTGATACCAGTAGCAATGGCCGCCGCTGTCATGTACGGCTTGCTGTATGAGTACATTCCGTGGTTTAATCAGTGGGGGCGGTTACAAGAATTTTCCATTCTTAGATTTTCAGAATTGAACGCTGATTTATTTTCCTTCAGCACGTTATGTTTTAAGGATTAGTAGAATAGAAATGGGTAAAGCGTATTATTGCTTTTAGAAGTATTGGAAGAAATATGTACCTAATGTTTATTTATTTATTAATTTTAAACACAATAAAACATGTTTGTATTTGTCCCTATGCTTTAAATATAACATAATTTAATTTTAATGTACAAAATTTATTTTCGTCGCATTATTTTTATCAGTGACCTTTTTTTAAATAATGAGTATCTTTCAGATAGATAAGTAATATTGACATATATAAATGTAAAGCTATCTTTTCTCGTCGGCGTAACACGTACATAACAAATAGTAAATAACAAACTAAACCTTCAGCAAACTGACCCGTTTTTTTGATTGATGTAATCTAGGAAAAGTTTTTAATCTCGGCGGCCGTACAAAACATTCCGACATCGTAATATTTTTTATGTTCCTGAAATCTAAACGAAAAACAGACCGTAGCGCCGGGACATTTCATTGAAAGCGACTTGTAAACAGAAAATCACTGTAAACATGTTGAGACGTTGCAACACTTCAGCCGGTTGTGTTACCCCCGGGCGGGCGCCCCGGCCTCCGCCCTCGCTCGCCCTACGCCCCTGCCGGCTGCCTCGATCGCCCGCAGTCAGCCGCCGAACGCCGTGGCAAACGGTTGTGTCGCTCTTTTCTCGAAAATAAAATACATTAGTGCTGCTTTGTTCCGTGGCCGTGTCGAGTTTTAAATTTCTAGTGATATTCTTACAACGGTAATTACGTTAAAAAATATATAGCAATATAAGTGTCAAAAATATTAGTGTGATCGTTGTTCAGCTAGCTCTGAACCGTTCGATTGATGTAGGTTGCACAAAAGACCAATTCGGTTCGGAGTGCGTGTAATGAATTTTCAACGTCCATCTCGCTTATAACACTGATTTACGTTGTTCTCATATGTTGGAATACTTGGATTATAATGTCAAATCTTCATTAATTTTATAGACACTTATTATCATCAAAATTTAAATCTAGCAAATCAGGACCAAAATAATGTTTACCGGTAATGCAACAAGAAGCTATTATAAAGTTATAAAATTTTGGATATCCTATAAAAATGTCAATTTGTGCAATTATATCCATTAAAAGTGATGAGTACTATTTCATACGTAACATATTGATTACACACTTATTCTGAGTAATTGCTGTTAGACACTATACAAATTGCTGGTGTTTATAGAGTGACAGATTTTATCGTAGTTTCAACATGTTGCTCCGGTCTGGATATATATTATGTATTGTTTTGTTATTTGTATCATATGTGCAACGATAACATTTGAATACATCTAGATCAAAGTTAGTTCAAAATAAAATACAAAACTTACTCGTCTACGTCTTTTCATTGAAAAACCTTAAATATTCATCTCAAAATAGCTTTGAACGAAGACACAAAATTCTGTTTAAGCTAAGCTTGAACACGCAAGTTAGTGTTTTGATAGAAAATAAGTAAGTAAAGATAAAATTATACAATAAACGATTATTTTGTCTCAACATGACAATGTGCAAAAGAAGAAAAGAATGAGATTAACAGTAATTATTACGCAAGTTTATTCAGAAAATTCATCTTTAGTCGCATAAAAACCGCGGAGTGCCAGTAATAGATGACCCAAAAAATATAACACGATATGCCATAAAACTATTTTTCAAATTATTAATGATAATGATAGACAATTTAACTTTATTTTTCAATTGAAAAATTTATCATCTCTATATTTAAGATCAATTTATAATGAAAAATATGCATGATAAACTGCAGTCATGGAAAGATAGCTGATATTAATTCAACATAAGTCATTCAGTTCAATGTCAAAGACCTCGCGTAACAGTTGGGATCCGCGCAATTCACGTGGATTATGTACCAATTTAGTATTGTACCGAGCATTACCATTATATTAGAAGCTCCTTGGTACTAAATGGCTAAGAACGGCATTTCGTTTTCTTCATCTGCTTTTACTTATGCTGCTACTTTCCACATTTATTTATTATAGTTAAAAGGAACAGAAGTCCAAGATTTAGCAAGATTTTTTCTTCTTTCTTGGCCAGCAAATGTAGTGTATTTGATGTTGCTGATGTCCATGGGAAATATTGACTCCCTGACATCGGCTGGCTCGTCAACTCGTTTGATGGCTATTAACTTCTTTTAAATCTATTAAATCAATGCAATTCCATTCGATAGGTACAGCCTTTCAATTTATCAATTTATTACTGGTTTGTTTTTGTTAGACTAACGAGTAAATTATTGTCGCATTTTGTCAAAAGTTACAATGTAAAAAAGTAGCACTTAAATATTTAATCAGTTCTCCGGTTGGTTCTTTTAAATGTGTACCGGAAATGTGAAATACAGGCAGTACCTATATTAGATACTGGAAGTACACATCATATTTTAATATCTTGTTCATTTATCTTATCTCTTTTGTTTAAAAGTATTTGAAGAACATAGAATTCCTTGAGTGTATTTGTGCTTAAACATCCTGAAACTTTACAAAGATTTTACGATTTATATTGGACAAAGAACTGGCAAAGTGATTGTTGGTTTATTTGCGTTAAACTTAACAGTATTGAAAGTGGTGAAAAAACTAATTAAATTAGTAGCTGTAGCTAAAACCTTATCTCTTAGTGAGTAGGTATCGTCTGGTGTGACATGAACCATGAATTGTTGGTTTTGTAAGCGATATGTAAAACAGTAGCATCGTTGGTAATATTCATTCGATTAAAGATGTTCATTTTCAAAATAAAAGCAAGACACGGTTTGGCTTGATTTCTTTTGCATATCTTAACCTAAACGAATCCAATGATATTAACTTAGCGTGATTTAGTTTACCCTTTTGAAGGTTGGATTTTGGATGCGAGGTAGCTGTAGATATGTAGATAATAGAATATAAAACCGGGCAAGTGCATGTCATGCCACGCGCAATGTAGGGTTCCGAAGTAGTAAGTTTATCGACTATTACTCATTAACTACTTAAGCTAATATAGCTTATATAACCGTGATAGTTTTCCTTGTAATTCATCATATTATAACTTATTTTTGAGAAATTTTTCACTTGTCCAACTGCAATCGTTTAGCTGGCAGGAAGGGAACACTTGATTCTAACCAAAATTAGCACTATAAAGCCACATATTTTGAAACGGACGCCTAATTCCAAAAATGGTCTTAGAAAACCCGTAATATTTTCAACGATACCCCACACTATAGGACACGTGACGAATAAAAAATGCATCCTCACGTTACCTGTACGGGAGGTACCCTGAAAAAAATGTTTTTCAATATTTTATTCTACGATTCGGACAGACAGACAGACAGGCGGACATGACGAAACTTTAAGGGTTCCGATTTTACTTCGGAACCCGAAAATCTGTCTGACCAATGGTGGACCTTTTACTAATATCTCTAGAGCGGATAAAACTGGTGATGATCTTTAATGTATATAAATATAGCAGTGGCAAAACTACCCATAAAACACCGTCACGTCTCATTACCCCGTTGTCATAACCGAGCTATCACTTTCAAAGGGAATTACCACACGTGGTGCTGTTGCGTGTTGTCCGCGTTTAAAATAGATAGATTGATGTTATGTATTCCTAGTCATTATTGAATATGTATTTTAGTATTACTATTACATTAAAAAGACCTCTTTACTTAAATTTTGTCACTTTCTTACTATTTTGTTAAATTATTTTACCTAATACTAAAGTTGTAATATAAAAATGGATTGCCAGTAAAATATTATATATTGCTAGAAAAATAATCAATAAATTGAACATAATTAACACTGAAGAACATGATCACAATAAACGAAACGCTACAATGCGTAACACAATGGTTGTTAGTGCAACTAGAAGAAATATCAAAATCGTAATAGCACAAAGCTTGAACCTACTTTATATGAGGCCGACAGTAGATGCTCTAATTCATTTTGATGACTTGTACGTTGAAAATTTATTATACTAAGCTCTCCTCTTTACATAAATCTCAAGATTATATGCAAAATTTTATCACGGTCGCTGCGTCATATACCTTGTGATAAGAATAAAAGATCTCGTTTTATTTAAACCTGGGTTTTTCGTAGCTCATCATATCGTCTTGTCATAAATGTTCTTGTATTCAATTACAATTTATATGTCACAGAAAAAGTAAAAACATCAAAAGACATTGTAGTAAAACGCTAATAAGTAAGGTAATATTTTCTCTTTCTATTTTCAAGGTGACCAGGAAGACGAATGATTATTTGTTTGTAGATTAGTAGTTACTAGAACAAAGTGTTTAAGCAAAGAATAACAGTAAAAGTGAACTAAGTAGAAACTGTGGTTTAAACAATACCAGTTTGGTCAGCAAAAGTGTTAATCGATGAGTGTGATGTTAAGGACCCAGTGAATAAAATACAACTATATCAAAATGGCGATGGATACAATGGCAGTTGAACTGCCAGATCTGAATACACACACTCCCCACCCTCCTGCTGAAGAGACTGCAGAAGAAAAGTAAGTAGCTGATAATGAAGCGCAAATTTTCCGTTCTTTAAACAATGCTGCTGCCAAAAATTACGGAAAAATTAAAAATGTCATGAACGTCAAGAGCAAATTAGATTAAAAATATAGCTAAAATAAAATAAATTAATAAATAAAAAATATCAGTAAAACAAAAGAAAGAAGAGAATAGATTCTAAACAAAGCTGTGAAAAACGCTTTTTCCATTATTTGCTACAGAAAGGCTTTCATTGTTTTAACAATTACTTTTAATTGCATTAAGCCCATTCTCCGTTAATGAGTTGGCGGTTAATTGTATAATATGGCAAAGCAAATGGCTACATTTTCTTTACTTATTTACATAGCTACAATTTATACACTTATTACTAGCTGCCCGGACAGACTTCGTTCTGACAAAAGTTTTTTTTAATTAAAACCTTACGTCTATCTTATCTTTTAAATTGGATCAAACTGTATACGGTGTGCAAATTTGATTAAAATCGGTTAAGTAGTTTAGGAGTCCATCGCGGACAAACAACATGACACGTAATTTATATACATTAAGATTACTATGACAATATTCATCAAAACATGTTCTAAAGAAGAGCTATGTTCAAAAGAATTTCTGATGTATTAATTCTGTAACATTAAAGCATTAACACATAAAGATAATATATTATATTATTATACAGTTGTTTCCAAACGAGGATAAATGCAAGTCGTTGACAGTATAATTGTAGTCATCACTCCATTTATACGACTGCACGAATTACTCTGAGTATGATGTTAAATGTCGCTGTATTCATTTAAATTAGATAAATGATATAAAATTAGATAATGATATAAAATTGTAAACTGTAATTTTGTTATGAAGTTTTTTATTTTACAATTCTTTTCATAGGAATACCATCACGTGTTTGATTTTTGTAACTTATATTTAATGAAAACAAATTTCTCGAAAAGTTATCAATTGAAATCTCCATATTGTTCTAGTAATCGTGTGTGAGATGAATGATTATCGAGATCCCTTTCCCTTATCCCTGTTATCAAGCTGGTTTCTGGAAACCTGTCTCTATACATTTGCAATGGTACATCATTTTGTTGCGTGTCTAATTTTGTTTGTATAAATTCATTATTTAATTAAAGAACTGAACCGTGATATTATTATGTGGCGAGATATGTTTTTTGTTATCATCGTTTCTTATTATCGATTAATCATTATAATTATTTTGATTTTAGAATAAGTCGAAATTTGATGTTATCGTCAAAATGCACTAAAAAGAAACCCAGAATTTCAAATTCACTTACCAAAAACGATTTTAAACCGGCATGGAAATATTCATGCGAAATATAAAACGTAACATTTTATAGTGTATAGCCGTGTGCAGTCCACGCAAGGAGACCTAAATGTTAATTCAATGTCAAACACAAATAATTATTTTGTTGTTGTTTTTCTTGTTAATATGAGACCCGTGTTTTTTTAAACCTATTGTTTCTGCCGAGATCTGTTCAGTCTGTAGTGTGGGTTATTAATTCCTCTGCTTAACATGTTGCGAATCATGATTTATCGCTATTTGATTGTCTAGACCAAAATTTACATAAAATCTTTCTAGAATTCAATTGTTGTAAAGTGTACCTATCTTTATTTTATGGTTTGTAGTTTATTTTCTTATATTTTATCCAAAAAACAATAACTGTTTACAAGTAAAGGTTATTTTATTTAATTTTTATTGAACTTTGGTTGGATAAATGGAACAACTTAAAAACTGGTCTCTCTGGTAACCCGCGACATTTACAATAGTTGGAAATATATCATCACTTAAGTATTCTAAATGTGATTGGCTGGCTTCGACAAAAATTATCTTACCGAAATATAACTTTCAAGATTTTGTAAGAAATTGAGATTTCTTTATTTTCTTTAAGAGTAATGAACTAGATATTTTAGCTACGTTGAAATTCAAGGAGGCTAACGGTTCGACACATTTAAAATTCATCTATATTCAAGGACGCAGCGTTAAGTTCAAGAGAGTTACTTGGGATTCCTAGAAGTTATTCTAGGTTTATTATTCCGATTTTGTTTCTTTACCAATGTACCCTGTAACCATAGTTATAGAATGAAATAATTCTGAATGAATTTACATTAACCATATTTATATTTATAGAAATACTGTGAACCATCTTGTTGTGTCATTAAATATTTTTACATGAAAAGAAAAATAAGTTTCCGTCTTTATTATGGTGCGTTATTTAAGGTACTCTGAAATGCCAGACATCTTTTTTAAACAGTATTTAATTACTAGATTACATTACATCTCAGTCTCGTCAGTATGATTGATATGTCAGTATGAGATTTGAGACCACAGATTGAGACTCACGTTTGCGTTAATTGAAATTATCAATGGTAAAATAACAGTAAAATGGTGGTAAAATAAGATATTGATTTAATGATGCTTTTTATATATTTTTTTTGCATTTCGTAACTATACGTTCTTGGTACGATCTAATATTTATCTGAATTTGTCCAAACTGCTTCAAAATCATTTCACGTATCCAATCACTACATTATGATCGAACGGCGAGACAGTTTCTCTTTATGAGTTTTATCCCCGATGAGGTTGAAGGTTAGGTTGGAAGGGGCTTGTACGGGCTACGGCGATACTCCTTCGAACGTCCCCAATAATCTTGAGACATGCTTCTTTAAATGTAGTGCAAAATAAACGTAGCTGCTCTGTATAATTTGCTCGCCTTTAATTATCTTCTTCGCTCGTTCAACTGCAAATGTTCTTACATATTTCTAAGTAACTGGCTTCGCTCACAAGGCCAAGGAGATCAGAATTATTTTAGTCTGTAGTTGCTAAAAACCCTGCAACAACTGAAGAGAGACTGAACAACTGAGAGCTGAATTTCTGACCAGGGTAGACATATATGTGACAGATAAAAAAACGGAATATACTAGTACGCCTCTTCCTACTACTAGTATATTCTGATCTTTTAACTCCTCCTAGTAGTTTCTTACAATTTTATTGATAATTCAACAGACCAGCTGACCCCCTAGATGAAACCATTCACGTTACAACCAACGATGACATTCTCCAAGTCTGAGAAATAATATTACACTTTTAGATGCGAAAGATATAAAAACTTACCTTTTGTATAATAAATGGTGTCATGTTTACGACATCCCTCACGGCTCACCCTCGTGAAATGCAATAGCTCTAAAGCTCGAAGCTCTCGAAGCGTGACGTCACTTTATGACATCACACGCTCCAATTCCATTCCAAATATAAAACAGTGGATGAATCGTCTGACCTCTCCTTATTTGAAGACATCGTAACTATGTTTACGCTCATTCCAGTAGGAGTAGGGTACATAGTTAAGCCGAAGCAGCGTGGAAGTTGACGTCACGTTGAATGGCGCCGATGTTGGCACAACGCCAGAATGACGCTGCAATCGCGTGGGACGTGGTCGTGAATTTTGCGATGACCTCTGGAGTTCTTTTGATGACAACAAACCCATAAAAGGGATCGAATTTTACGAACTTCTTTTTATTGACATGAAACTTTTTTATTTGGGTGCCATTCGTTCCAAAAATAAACATAATCTGCTAAAGGGCTCATTACATTTTCCATAATTCAGAGGCAAAGCCATTTAGTTAAATGTTACCCAAACAAGAACTTATCCCGTAAGTCCCGTAATCCGTAAACCGTCCCGTGTAGTCAATGGTTACATAATTATTTAGCTTTTCCTTTCCTTTATCCATTAAACGGGCTTGGTGCGTTATTTCTTTTAACAAGCTCGTTACTTTCCTTGTCTGTAATATTTTCTTTGAATAAAACATTTTTTTTGACTTTTCCTTTATTACTAAGTCTATGATTGACGAGTGATCCTTTCTCATTATGGTCATTAATATACGATGTACAGTGAATGTATATTGTATTAATCTGTTACCCTACATTATTTTTGTCATTTTGACCTTTGAGTTTTCTATGGTTTCTGTCTATCTTACAAATTCGTCGGTATTAAAATAATTGTTCAATAATTTTAATAGTCGTAGCATGACTTGACAATGTGATCACGCAAATCAGTGAAATTAAATCCTCTAAATCATTACGTTAATGAGATAAAACACTGGACTAGAGTAACTCCAAATCCTGTTTGTATATATAAGTATATCGATATCGAGTAGGATATCGATAACATTTTGTAGTTTTGCAATCTAGTTGACAGATGTCGCTTTTCTGTCGTCTCGGTCAAGCACTACGCGGGGAGCGCACATTGACTCAGTTACGAACTATCGGGCGTTGAGTGTAGACGTGGTGTTTGCAGCGAGCCGATATTTATGTATCTATATATATATATATTTATTAAGTAATAATCATTTGGCGTAACCGTGTTTCCTAGTCTATTACATCGAATCAGTGAATATACAGAATTAGTGGTCTAACGGAACATTGCACTGTTGATCTTTCATTTTTCTCTTTAACTATAAAAATTGAAGCTATATTTTGTATGGACAATAAATAATAATGTTTGCGCGGGTCAGCTAGTAGTGTCATAAAGTGAGACTGCGTGCGCAGCTGATTACAGCCCCGAACATCCATAATCCTCATTACACCACAAATCCATCCATGTAATTACAGCTAAGGTCAGTTCTGGCCGTCACCACGTGTCATACGCTAAGCTCCTTAACCTACGCGCCAACCGGCCAACGTGACTGATTATATCATAAATTCATCCAGATAATCCACTGTCATGTTACGCAATGATAGGAAGTTAGTTACGGCCGGTTTCATTAATCAATCCATCTCTGGAAAAGTACAATAAATATGAAAAATACAAACATGATAAGTTTGTTTCAGTGTAGTATTTTTAAGTGTAACATTTACGTGAACGACTATCATACAAGGCCATATCTAACGTGTCTAGGATTATTTATGACTATGTAGGTATGTCCGCTTTGAAAATATGATTAATTGGAATATTTCAAATGTCGGAATTTTCCAACCTTGCCAGAAGATATTCAGTAATCGCACCTGCGTGCTCATGAAAAAAGCGTGTTTGTTTAAACTATTTATAGATTTTGAAAAAGGACAAGTCGCTATGACTAATTTGAAACTAGTGTTGTTTTATAGGTGGTAGACAATGGGGTTTCCACGATCCCACGTCGCTCGCGCCGCTGCGAAATTGCAGCCTGTTAGAGCTGTTGTTAGACTGCTACTTGTTAACTGTGAGAGCGTGTTGTTAACATTATTATCATTATAACAATACATCCTGAGACAGATGCATACATAAGCACCTACATTCTAGGTCTTTATTTATACTACAATACAAATATATCGAGTTCGAGACTCTGTATTCTACCGAGTGACATACAAAATCATCATCAACATGCAAAACATCTCTATTTCTCTTCTAGTCTGTTTCGTCTTATTCTCAGGATATAGGAGTCAGAGAAACACATCGTTATGGCATTTTATGGGACCGTGACTGATAATGTCATTTTAAGAGTATTCCTACATTAAATCATGAAGTCATGCTTCGTTATACATTTTATCTTAAATAAACTGTAACCAGCAACAATTTGGTTACACTGAGACGATTATTATGTAGATAAGTCGTAGTAACTTTTAAACAATATGGGTATAAAATATAAATCACAAATCAAAACTGTCTCAGCATCTATCTTAAACTTGAGAAGACTGATTGAAACTGAGTGTTGAAATACAAAAAGATAAGGGTCTCTTCATACCATCTATGGACGCGTTATCGGCTTAAGACGGGTATACAAAGCTGTATAAAATAAGGCAGTAAGGCCAGTAAGACCTCAAACGACCCGTACCTAAACAGTGGAAAATAAGCTATGATAGAAATCAGTTCTCACAATATAATAGCGTAAGTCTGTCATGTGAATACTGGGTAATTCTAAACTAATTGAACAACAATTTCTCAAGGCAGTTAATTATGTGTAGTTACGCTTTACAGAGAGAAAATTGACCATCAGGTCTAAAGATATCCACATTGCGTGCGAGGAGTTCGATTCAAGGTGTTATTATTGTGAGTGGAGAAGCTCGTTCCGTGTGTTGTTGGTCGTTGTATTATGGCTTCGTCCTTGGCCCAAAAACTAGCCAACATTGCTGGCCCCATTTGCTAAATGTTAACAGATGGGTATGAGAATACCGCAAATAGAGGTATAATAAATCCTACATACTGTACAATATTACGGCCTTCTGTGAAGGTCTGGTGGAGAATTTAATGGCCAATACAAATCTGAAGTTAGGCCGGCGTCCGATGGCGGCTCCACTTTCTTTTATTAATAACGAGTAACCGCCCTCGCTTTGCTTCGGTTTTCTTATTTTTTTACACCTTTGGTTACATTATTGGAGTTTTACTAAGGATCCCTAATTTTTTGAAAATATAGCCTATGTCACCCGGCGATAGTGTAGCTTCCCAACAGTGAAAGAATTTTTCAGATCGGTTCAGTAGTTACGGAGCCTATTCAATGCAAACAAACAATCAAATCTTTCCTCTTTATAATATTAGTATAGATAATCACTATTGACAGCTTAAGGTGAAGTAAGTCGCAAATTAGACTATTTGACTCAACGTGAAAACCATTATAGACATTGAAAACCAGCTACACATCATTAAGAATACATATGTTATGAAAGATAATGATATATTTTAGTGAAGTATCGGCTCTGAAACACGATTGACTAAACTTGACTCGATAGAAAAAAATCTCAAAGTTTCTTAAAATATTACAATTTTAAGTGTGCTCAGCGGGAGGAAAATCAATGGCATTCGGTCATTGTTAAAGATATTTTAACGATATTTTTTTACACTTTCTCAATGAAATGTGTAAGTGAACTATCGGATAACTTTTTTGTAAAAAGAAATATTTAATTTTATTAAATTAAGTGAGCATGTAAAAGCAGTCATTCAATTGCGCGCGAGCCAGACGTATCGCTGGGTCCGCGCCTCCCGCTTCGCCGCAGTCGACCGTAGCACTTTGTGGAGAACAGACCTGTACGACTTTTTTCTCAACCTTCGCGCGCCTTTTCTAGGGATGTTCGGTCCAGGTGCCTTGTATTGATACTCTGGATCGATATGGATTGTATCGCAGTGTATCGATCCAAGTGATTTGATACGATAATCTGGATCGATCCAGTATCGAATGATTTTTTTTTACAAGCTTTATATTAGCTTCACCTGTATGTTTGTTTGTTGGTTTGTTTGTTTGTAACTTCTCTTTGGACTTGATTTTGACCCACTTCAAACGGTCAGATTTCTTTCAAACTTCGTGGACTTATTTAGGACCGATGACAATTCAATATTTAAAGAAAAAAAGAATGAAAGAAAGAAAGAAACCTAATTACACGCTTTATATTTGCTTTAAATGGTCAGATTTCTTTCAAATTTCGTAGACTTATCGAGGATCGATGACAATTCAATATTTTAAGAAAAAAGAAAGAAAGAAAGAAAGAAAAAAACCTAAATTTCATTTCAAAAAATTTAACTAAAAATGAAAAAATAAATAATAGTTTAAAAAAACTAAAAAACACGCTTTTATAGAAAATCCAACTAAAAAAAAACTAAAATAAATTTGAATTAATAATCAGAAGAAGGGTGCATGGTGTCAATGAGAAGAAGGGATAATATTATCTTTAAAAGCACCCCACGCTTTTTTTACAATTACACGATTCTTAATTCAAATTTATTTTCTAGTTTTTTTTTAGTTGGATTTTCTATAAAAGCGTGTTTTTTAGTATTTTTTATCTATTATTTTTAATGGGAATAGCCGGCAAACGAGCTGACGATCCACCTGATGATAAGTAGCTATCGTCGCCCATGAATATCAGCAACACCAAAGGCATCACTGATGCATTGCCAGCCAAGAAAGAGAAGAAAAAGAAAGCAAATTTTTAAATAAGAATGTTTGATCTGGGTGTTTTATGTATCGATACTCCGGATCGTCATGAATATCCCAATATAACTCCGGAAAGGGAAGACCTACACCCTGCGTGTCTGCGAACCAGCTCGTCGAGGAGTTTCCACCAAGTAAGGAGCCGCCACCCCTAACATCCCCCGTCAAAATTTCTCACATTAATAATAAAGTGATGAGTTTATAAATGTCAATGATCAAGAAAAGAAATTATACAATTTTAGTTTACAGCAGTCATTTTAACGAATAATATTCCGACATGTCATAAAATCTGTGTTCATGTAGATACGTCCATAATTTAATTTTAAATTGACGTCTTGGTAGATCTTTGAATTCATTGGGTAACTTATTAAAAATGTCAATAACAGAGTAAAATGCGTTTCGCCTACACATCTTTAGTCTACACGCAGGTGAGTAAAGATCGTGCTTTTTTATTCTTTGTGTGCTACGTGGTAGGTACTTTGAGCGGAGTTCAAAGTATTCCATGTGCTCCTTTGCAAATATACAATCGTCTTTTATATACATACAACACAGTAGTAGTATATTTAATTTTCTGAATAATGGACGACAGCTATCAAAAGGGCCTGCACCACAGACCGCACGTATGGCTCTTTTTTGTACTTTAAATGCTTTTTTGGCATCGACAGAGTTACCCCACAAGAGGAGACCGTAGGACAAGACAGAGGACACATACCCATGGTAAGCGCTGAGAGCCGCTTCCTGTGACACAGTTAGCCTTAGGCGTCTAAGCGCATATATAAATTTATTAAGTTTGTCACATATTGTTAACACGTGCTCCTTCCAGTTAAAATTTTCATCGATAATGAAACCTAAATATTTTGTTTCATTAACTGTCTCTACCGATGTTTGTTCGATTGTGATGTCTAGATTTATTCTTTCCACTCTATCCGAACAAAACTTTATTATTTTAGTTTTATTTATATTTAAGTTAAGATTGTTTTCATTAAGCCAATTTAATACGTTTATAATCGTTTGTTTAATTTCCAATTTTAATGTCATTAAGTTTTTATCTTTAATAATTATCGTGGTGTCGTCAGCGAATAGTATAGATTTATATTCAATCACATTTGAAATATCATTAATATAGATAAGAAAAAGAAAAGGTCCCAATATGGAACCTTGAGGAACTCCACATTTGATGAGTTTATTGGAAGATCTGCTCGTTATTCGTTTAGAATTTATTATTTTTGAAATCTCTATACATTGTGTTCTATCTTTTAGGTAACTATTTAGCCAATCTGCTGCCACTCCACGAATACCATAGTCACATAGTTTCAATAATAGTTTGTTATGGTCTACGAAATCGAATGCCCGCGTCATATCGAGAAATATTGCAGCTACCTGAGCTTTGTCATTTAGCGCCATTGTTACTTCTTTTATTAAATTAAACCCTGCTAGAGTAGTTGAACAATTTTTGATAAATCCGAATTGTTCTTTTTTTAGAATATCATGTTTCATTGAGAAGGTAATTAACCGATTAAGCATAGCCTTTTCAAATATTTTTGATATAATTGGTATGAGGGCAACTGGTCTATAGTTGCAGACATCACTTGGATCATTCTTTTTGTATAGGGGCTTAACAATTGATTGTTTCAGAAGACTAGGAAATACACCTTGTTCGAAGGATATGTTGATAATATGACAGAGTGGTTTACATAAATACTGGGCGCAGCTTTTTATCGTCTTTGTATTTATTCCGTCAAAGCCCACCGAATTAGTCTGTCTAAGTGATTTTATTAAATTTAAAATTTCATTGTCATTTGTTGGTGTCAACAAATTTTCATTTTGTAGACAACGTCTGTGCTTCAAGTTTTGTTTCTTTTGTGATGATCGAACCAGTTTATCTTGACGAGAGGGTGTAATGAAAGTATCAGAGACGCCTAATTGCTTATACAAATTTATTTTTTTCATACATTCCTCTAAACTGGCTTTTATTTTAGAGTTTTCGGATAACAGATTTTCAATTTCGACATGAGCGCTCTCGAGTTCAGATTGTAGTTGAGATATTTGGGATTTTAAACTGCTTATTTCTTCCGTGTCCGTGTAGTAATTAGGTAAGCTTTTAATGGTACTGTCAAGATTACTTTCGCTTATAATTGATTGGTCATAAGAATCGTCAGATAGTATACAGGTTAGGTCATTAAATGATTTTGTCTTTTTTCTTAGAGTTATATTTTCCGTAGTTACTGTACACGCAGAGTCCTCTAGTGTATCCCTATTGAGATTCTTCGGATTCTATATCTAATCTCTAATAGATGTCGCTATCTTAAGGCTATGGCAACTGGTCCACCTTACCTGCGCCACTTTGACCGCTTCTGAAACGGAAGTCCGATTTACAAGCCATCACGCAGTAAAATGCACATTAACTCCGCGCGTGCTCCCCGATCTAAACAACAACGGTTGACACAATCATTACAGTTTAGTAAACCCAATGAACGTGACGTATGAAACTGCTGTAAACTCACTAATACGTTTGTTTACATCGTAAATTAAAAGCGAGCTGGCAATAACTGGCGATCGTTAAAATTCTTACTTTACTTCCCGCCCTCGCACACACATGCCTCGTGTAGTTTTTCAATACAGTGTATCTGAGGCTGTGTTTTTCACAATGGCTTTTATAATATCCCTTGGAAGAAACTATTAATAGTAAAATTACAGATATTTTCTTACATAATAAATTAATCCAGTTATGAATGAATCCAGTTATGTTAGGAAACCAAGAAAATTTTCGACTTCCGTTAGTCGACAATTTCCAATAGATATAAGATTCCTACCAGTTTAGCAGAGCTTCTAATCTGTGACAACCTGCTATCTAACGGATTATCTTACTTTAACAGCCGTTTTGCGTGTACATATCGAATAGTTTGTAACTAAATAGAAAACCCAGAAATAATTTATACTAGCATTAGGTACTACCATTTCATTCTTGGTAACCAAGTAACTAGGATAAGTGTTATTTGTGGAGAATCAGTGGGAGTTTATATTTCGAGATCAATCGGTGACGTCAAAGGATATAAATAACCTTGTGGGTGCCCTCGGAGAATCCCGGTGTTTATATCAATCAAAGTATCCCGAAATGTTTCTGGCATGCCACAAGATCCGGGAACGATTTTAATCATCAGTCTAATCAACAATTAAATGCTTTTAAGTTTGTCGGTTGCAGTGTTGAATATAAAGAAAAACTAAAGCCACGGCATTTAACGAACGTTCCAGGAATTCCTGTAAATCATGTCAGTGACAAAAGAGTTGTAAAAATGTTTATGAGATCTACATTTTTTACGACGCGACGCCGCCCGTAGATTCAGGTCGCTGTAACCTGTGGCGGTATCGTAGTATGTACATCATGCTGGTGAAATGGGTGCAGTTGTATCATTTATTATTAACCGACTTCAAAAAAGGAGGAGGTATTCAATTGGACTGTATTTTTTATGTTTGTTACCTCAGAACTTTCGACTGGGTGAACCGATTTTGATGATTCTTTTTTTAATCGAAAGCTGGTGCTTGTCATGTGATCCCACTTAAATTTGAGCTAATCTGACAAGTAGTTTTTGAGTTATTTTGAAGTCGGTTATTTTTTTCTTGGTAAAATTGAGATTGTTATGATGATATAAATATAGATAATGTGAACTATATATAAGAGATCAATTAAAGAATGATGATTGAGGAACTCAATTTGCACCGGTCGCGGAGTGTCGGTAGAATGTCATGCCAGAGTCATGCTACGTAAACTAATTTAAATTCGCGTTTCCGTCACGTGGCTTAGGTGGGCATCGGGCCTTACGCCCCAACTCAGAGTCACTAACGGTTATTTAAATCGCTCCTTACCTAGTAAAGAATTTGTATAGTGATTCTTTACTAAGGAGCGATTATAGTAACCGTTATTGAGTAGTGACTGAGTTGGGGCATTAGACTTGTCACTTTAGATCATATTATGTGTTAGCACTGTTAGCAACAAGATAGTGCATTTTGTATGCATCATACATAAGGTGACCATACGTCCGCTTTGGGCGGGATTTTCCCGCTTTCAGGCTGTCTGTCCCGTTGTCCCCCGTGAGAACAAAAAAGTCCCGCTTTGTACGAAATGTATGTACTTACTTCAGTACATTAAATTCGTTTAAACTACGGGGTTACGCCCGATGATCTTTTTTTAGTCCGAGCGCTGAACCGATAGTACATAATACTCGTAATTATTGTATAAATATACATAAAATTCCTTATGCGTCCCGCTTTGACACAAAAAAAAATGGTCAGTTTATACACAGCTCATAGGTATCTGATTACCCAAGGCAAACCTATTTACTTTCATAAAGATCATTGATTTATTATTGCCAGTGAAATTCACGAAACTTAAATCACTTAGCTCTCTCCATCTCACTCTCCACATAAAGAGTATTCCACCGCGCTGCCAGTGCGATCAGACTTGTTCACCTTACTAACAGTGCCACTAACATCTGTGAATTGGAGAAGGGCGCTGTCAGACGCATCGGACGCAATTCGAGACGCAGTAAATCGTCGTTGCGACTTTAAGACCTCTTATGTGTAAAATTTCAGTTTTTTGCGGGAATCGATAAAAATCGATAAAGTTTTGTTTAGTTATCAAGCATATAATTTGTGATTTTGAATTTAGTGAATAAATTACGATGGAAACGTCGTACACATGAGAGTTTTTAAATTCGATAGTGCTTCAAAATCTAGAAACTTTTGACGTATAAAAGTGATTTTTCCAAAAGTGGCACATAACACATAAGAGGTCTTAAAGTCGCAACGACGTAATGTCAAATGAATGTGCACAAAGAACTTATGAATGGCGCGGCATTAGTTCAAATTTTCGCCATTTCACAGATAACTCGGTGGCACTGTATCCGTCTCTCTCTCCCCAGATACGAGCGTCTCCTGCGGCGCGCGCGCACGGAGGACCTGAGCGAGGTGTCAGGCATCGGCTGCCTGTACCAGAGCGGCGTGGACCGGCTCGGCCGGCCCGTCGTCGTGTTCATCGGCAAGTGGTTCCCCATCGCCGACATCGACCTCGACAAGGTAAATAGTGATCTGCAGTACCCTATGGCTTATTCCAGATCATGGTCTAGGGGCCATCCATAAATTATGTCACACGTTGATGATGTGTGACATTGTGTGACAAGGTGGGAGGGGGTTCTAAATTTCGTGACGTCACATTTCAAAATGGAATAATTGGTATATATAAGTAAATATTAAAAAACAATGGAAATGAAAGTTATTTCGGAACTGCTGTTTTAATTTAACAAATTCTAGGTATCTAAATTTCATAATATGTGACGTCACACTAAGGGGGGAGGTCTCACAAATATGTCCAGCTGTTACAAGGAGGGGGGGAGGGGTCAAAAAGTCATGAAATTAGTGTGACGTAATATATGGATGGCTCCCTACCCGTGTGCTAAATTTTATGAAAATTCGTTCAGAAGTAGTTTTTGCGTGAAATAGTAACAAACATACATAAAAACTTTCACATTTATAATGTTGTAGTAGGATCACAGAAGACATAATAGTAGTAGGTACGGCGAACATTTATGGGGCTCGGTGTACATGTTTAAATTAAATATTCAAGTTTACACAATAAATGGTCCATGAACTGCACATATCACTTTACCTAAAATGAATTCCCTGGTGGGTTATTATTAGCGTTGTAGGGAATGAAAATGAACTTGTTTTACAATAAACCGCCACGTGCTCCCAACCCCGTCCCCAGGCGTTGCTGTACCTCATCAAGCTGCTGGACCCGATCGTGCGCGGCGACTACGTCATCGCGTACTTCCACACGCTGGCCTCCTCCAACAACCACCCGCCCTTCTCCTGGCTCAAGGAGGTCTACACCGTGCTGCCTTACAAGTGAGACATACTGTATTTAAACTTATATCATCCAATGATATTATAAATGCGCCGACGTTGAAGCGTAAGAACAGGCAATTGACCGTTCTGCTCGTAGTCGCTCGTCAATACAAGACGATACACACGCTTGTGTTGTTGTCAGAAGTTCTTGATGGAAATTGGATGGAACTTGTTGGAAGTTGACATTTGACATACAGCGTTAAAATGCCTTCGTGTATTAAACCAATGTGATTGGTGTAGTGAAACAAAAGATAAACGTGTGTGTGTTGTAGCTTTTTTCGGAACAGATTTTTTGGTTGATTTGTAAGGGTATAACGTATCTATATTTTATAAATATCATTGATATCATCGCGGCCGCTGTGCAACGGGTACTCCCGCTTCAAATTTTGTAATACTGTTATTTATATACGCTATTTGTAGTACCCGGAATGTGCTACTACGCTACAAAGGAAAAACATTTTGTTTAGGGAAAAATTTTGTATGGGAAAAGTCAAAAATATACTCCATGAATGGACCGAATGTGTCTTATGCGTTGTTTTAGTGGTCTCAAACCATCATCGCATTATTGCCTTTCAAAGGAAAACATTTTGCGGCATATCATTTGGATGGTTTCAAAGGACATCCGTAAAAAACATTTTTTGTGTTTTATATGTATAAATTTGTAGATATGAAAGAAAAACGATAAAGACGTGTAAGGTAGACAGACTGATCTGTCATTAACGTCAATTTTCTTCCCGCCCACGATTCATGCAACTGGATCGAAATATCGGTATTATAAAATACGCTTTGCTTCGGTTTTTTTTACACCTTGGGTTACATTATTGGAGTTTTATTAAGGATCCCTAATTTTTTGAAAATATAATATAGCCTATGTCACCCGGGAATAATGTAGCTTCCCAACAGTGAAAGAATTTTTCAAATCGGTTACGTAGTTTCGGAGCATATTCAATGCAAACAAACAAATCTTTCCTCGTTATAATATTAGTATAGATGAATCGTAAGTACCCGTTACATTACTACCCCGGCCGGGAATCGAACCCAGGAATTCGGCGGGCTATACTACTAAACCAACAATGCGTTAATCAACTAATCCAAAGATTACATTATCCGACCTCCGTGACGTGATTAGAAAGTAGTAATTACAACGTAATGTAATGTGCAGCGCTGGAGTATTTTGTTGGTATTACGAGTAATATTATTCAGTCTTGAATCATAATAGCCATGACGTGTTCTGTGACTCACATCACACCAATATCTGTACCACTTGATGTGAGGAAGCTACGCAATTATATTGTTTATTGCATTATAATTATACTTAGTATTAAGTACATTTTTATTGCAATTAAATTAAAAATAAAAAGACCCAAATGACTCAAAGCATAATTTCCCAAAAAAACACGCAAGACTTAGAACCTGCTGTCATTTTAAAAAAAATGTCACTTCATCATTATATCAGCTTTATCCATCCACTGCTGAACATAGGCCAATCGCAAGGCTTCCTCCGCTGATCTCATCCAGCAACTACCACCCGCCCTCTTAGGTCGTCAGTCGATCGGGCTGCTGGAAAAAACAGTGTGTGAGAAACACACTGAAGTATTATTACTAGCATACATTGAAGTATAGCATCATTGAAGTATGTCCCAATGAATTGGCGCCGATCGGCTTCAATTTTCAATGGATTCGGGGTCGATTTTGAAAGGAGAACGGGGGCTCAATTTTGAAAATAGAACCTCCCGGCGGGACACATTTATTGAGATGTCTGTTCTATGACATTATACTTCAATGGTGTTTCTAATTAATTCAGATCTTGCATGATTTTTTTAAACATCGTATAAACCTCAGCTCATGAAAGGAGATGAGTTCGGTGATGTTAATGTGGTACAAGAATCCATCGAACTTCAGCCTCGTTCGTTGTTCGGCAGGATGCGCCACGAAGTAGGACTTGAGATTATTCTTTTTTCTTTTCCTTCTTTCTTGGCTGGCAGTCAGTGTTGCATTTGGTCTCGCTGATGTCCATGGGCAACGATATCCACTTACCATCAGGTGGATCGTCAGCTCATTTACCGGCTATTGCTTATAAAAGGGAGGTGGGTACCACTCAAGGATGGATAGAACTCTTCACGCCACAAATCCCAAGCCCCATCATTTCAATAATTTTTTTTTGCCTGGAAAAAATCTAATGTAATATTAACAAAGCTACAGGTTGTTTCAGTTTCATTACTTTTATTGTTGTTTTATTTTTTGTCATCGTCATGCTAAAGTTTTTTTTATTATACATTGCAGATATAAGAAGAATCTTAAAGCGTTCTACATCGTACATCCCACGTTTTGGACGAAGGTACGTACAATATTACAATAATAATACAATTACAAAACAAATAATTCAGGATGACTAACTACACTTGAAGATATTAATCCTCACATTAGTCATACAATTAAGACATGAGTGAGTCGCTCTCATTGACTTTGCTTAAGATTACTTGCTACTAAATTTGAGGTTAGGTTAAGTTAGATGAGTATGTGCTATGCATAAAATGCTATTAAGTTGATGTCCGGTCTGTTCTGATTCGGCATTTAATTGTTACAAAATTACGAACCATTAATTAAGTTGAATAACATAAGTCAGTATTTAGTTATGTTATACATATTTTATCCTTATATTTTTCATACATTCATAAACATTCGTCGTTGAAAAAAAGTATGTTGCTAAGTTATGTAACTAGATTTGATACCGATATGAATATAAACCGGTAGTGGCAAACATTTCTTGAGCGTTTCCGTACTTCAGGGCACGTAAAGCCGTCGGACTCGTTTGTTGTCGCTTTATCATGCTGTTAAACTCACACTTTGGTTGACCTCTAACCCTTCAAACAATCCGCACTGGAACAGCCTGGTGGAGTATGCTCTAGGCCTCCTCAGTTATGAAGAAAGATCCATGCACTCTATTGGACCAATATTGTTATTGACTATACTACAAACTGTATAATTTCAATAGGCTATATTAGTCAACTGTGTGATAGCAACAGGCTATATTAGTCAACTGTATAATAGCAACATGCTATATTAGCCAACTGTATACTAGCAACATGCTATACTAGCCAACTGTATAATAGCAACATACTATATTAGCCAACTGTATAATAGCAGCAGTCTCTATTAGTCAAGTGTATATGACCTGGGTGTATGTGTGTGTGGCCAGATGATGACGTGGTGGTTCACGACGTTCATGGCGCCGGCGATCAAGGCCAAGGTGCAGTCGCTGCCCGGCGTGGAGTTCCTGTACAGCGTCATGCCGCGCGACCAGCTCGAGGTGCCCGCCTTCGTCACCGAGTACGACATGACGGTCGGTACCATGGGAGACAGTTCCTTCTTTCTTTTTCTTCTCTCGTTCTTGGCCGGCAACGCGTCAATCTTTCAGACAATGCCTTTGGTGTTGATGATATCTATGAGAACGATAGCCACTTGCCATCGAGTGGATCGTCAGTATGTTTGTTGGCTATTTCTATTAAAAGAATTGGGAACGGTCGTTACTACACTTGGGTTTATCTACTTCAATGACATCACACAAATATCATGTTTTAGAACCATCTCCCAGTTACACATACAGTTAATTCACAATCTTAAAGTAATGTATATAGCACATTTTAACATAAACTTAAAAAAATAAAAAAGGAACTCCATTAGCCAATTAAAAAGAAACATCATTAAAAACCTTCACGAACATTAACGCCCCAACTCAGAGTCACTAACGTTTACTTAAATCGCTCCTTAGTACAAAATTTGTATGGTAATTCTTTACTAAGGAGCGATATAAGTAAACGTTAGTGACTTTGAGTTGGAGCGTTAGACTATTTTATTTATTTATTTTTTCAACACTAAGCTAGGGTTTCTTTCTTTCTTTTTCTTCTCTCTTTCTTCGCCGGCAACGCATCAGTGATGCCTTTGGTGTTTCTGATGTCCATGGGCGACGATAGCCACTTACCATCAGGTGGATCGTCAGCTCGTTTGCCGGCTATTTCCATTAAAAAAAGTGTATATGTTACCGGCAAAACCCGATTTCAGGTTAAACTAGTTTGGCCTAGGCCAGACTAGTTTGGCGCGACACGATTAGGCAAAACTAGTTTCTCGTCAGTCTAAAACTGATTAGAACCGAATTGTTACGGATTTATATTTATTCGACAAATCTTTGTGCTTTAAATCTCTTAAATTACAGCTATTTTAGTCACGGCTGCACTTCAATTTGTATTCGAACACCAAATGTAGTAAATGATCACCAAATTAACTGCTCGCGTATATATTGTTTCTTTTGGATTCTTTTGATTTCCAGATGTAGGTCGAAATGGTTACAAAACCGACTTAGTCAACCCTGAACCCACGTGGTACTAGTCTGCCCTACCCCTAGAGTGAATGTAAACCCCGGAGGCGCGGAGGGAGAGCAGCTTCCGCCCGCTGTAACCAACTGCAGGCACCATGTGAGCCGAAGCGGCTGAGGCTGGTCGCCGCAGGCGACCAAAAAGCCGAAGCTGCGTAGGCGAGCATGGAGTGCCTGCAGTTTGTTACGCAAGGGCGGAGGGGCTGCACTTCCCGCAGCGCCGGAGACATTCGGAAGCCTGTTTGTGAATCAAAAAATGAATTACCATCTTTGGTTATAATTTTACATTAAAATGCTGTTTTAATTTTGGTGATCATTTACTACTTTTGGGTTAACAATGATTTATTTGGTGGTAAGTTAAACATAAGCCAAACTTATTGACGAGAAACTAGTTTTGCCTAATCGTGTCGCGCCAAACTAGTTTGGCCTAGGCCAAACTAGTTTAACCTGAAATCGGGTTTTGCCGGTAACATATACAAGACCAAAAACTTAGTTCCTGGTATTCTCTACCAGTCAGTCCTGGGTGTTGGTGAGATTTATACGTTATTGGTAATTAAAATACATATAAATACATAATGTTTTTTTCCAAATGTCGAAATTAAAATGTCAAATGTTTTATACTTCAGATAAACGGTCTGCACTACTTCCAGCCGGACAGCAACAATACGTAAGGCGCCGCCCGCTGTCCGTCTGTCCGTCTGTCCGTTGTTACCGCACCGCTGTGTTGCCACTCTGCCTAGCGCTACTACCTCTGTACACCCCATACGACCGCAGCCTCTACAGGTACAGTCGGCTAAATTATTAGGTATGCAGGGCATGATTCTAAAACTTATACAATATTTGTGTTATTAATTATCAATTTTAAATGATACCTGTATACGTACGTAAGGTATAATTTAACTTTGCTAATAACGAAAACGATATGTAAAATTAAATATTAACACAAATCTTTTGTCGACGTACAAACAGACTTATACAGGATATATATACGGAAATTGAAATAAATAACATTTATATAGAACAAATTATATTTATATACAGTTGAATTGTTGAATAGTTTATCTAAATCGTAATTCAGTGGATCTAAACGCCAAATGATTGTAATGTTGCTAGTTGTCGCTTGTAGTTTGTGATGAATAGTAATACACACATTTTGATGGAATTGATTTTATACAGATTATACAGTAACATTTTTGTACGCAAGTACGATTGTGTATTGGACAAAATTGTCTTGTAAATGTGCATTATACAATAATGTGATTAGTGTACGTTTTAACACAGTTGTGAATTTGTGGACAAAATTGTTATTGTTGCTAATCATTGTAATACCAAAGGCGAGATGGCAACATGGATTGTCAAACGATTGTTGGCCTCTTGCCTAACCAACCTATATGCAGTTATTTTTGTACGATCATTATAATTCGACAGGTTCCAGGCTATTTGTATTAAGCGACACTCTGGGCGATATAGACTTTTATACATATTTGGAATCAGCGAATTTTTCTGCGTCGTTTGAGCTGTAAAGTTTGTAAAGTTTCAAAAATGTCGGTTAATACAAATAGCCCGGAAACCGTCGAATTATAATCTATCCCGACCATCAGTAAAGTAGCTATTGACGTGGAACAAGGTAACATGTAATAAAAATGAGAGGTATATTTTGATCGCAATAAATTGTAGTTTTTTGAATCATTTATAATACAAATGTCTTGAATATGATAGTTGTAGCGATTAGGCAAGAGCCGACAATTCAGTTGCGCTGCTGTTAGTAATTGTAATTTAGTTGTTAGTGGAATTTCTAAACGGTTGTGAGAGGGTAGTGCGTAGGCAATGAGGGTAGTGTGAACTTCAATTAACATTTTAAGGTTATCTTTTAACAATAAATGCAAAATTAAGTTTAGTAGCGACTACTACAAATAATATTAGTTTCTGGCAGGTATTTCAAATTGAATTTAATTTAATCTTTATTTATCTTTGGTAAACTAAATGTCTTAAGCAACATTTTTGATAGTTTCATAGATAATCGAAAGGACTCAGTTATTTTATGTAAGTATACTGAGGTACCGTCCGAATGCGTTATACAAATAACACTTTATATATTTGAATGGACAGTTTCTGTGTTAGAATGTTAGGGAGCAGAGTGTATGGATGGCTGTGGGTTGTAGGTTCAAGAGTAGTAATGCATCTGCGACCGATGACACACTTTTCCTCTAATAAAGTAACTATTAGCTAATTTCGGCCACACTTCGTTGTGGTAAGAAATCATATCAAAATTTGAAATCACTACATTACGATTGGAGTTTCACGGTCGCAAACATACATAATTCATAAGGAAGTTTACTTCATAATATGTTTGTTTAGACTTTTAGAGTTACAATTTATTATTGTGTCCTCCACAGGGGCATAGCTACCGCCGTATCAGCCGTATCAATTATACGGGGTCCCAGCGTATAGGGGGCCCCACTAACACTCCCAAAAAAGCTCGCCAACGGCCTACGACCGCTACAGTTGGCACTCCTTTTATATTTGACAGCTGACGTTCAGGGGACCCCACAACAAATATTAATATGGGGCCTCCTTAGGGCTAGCTACGCCACTGGTCCTCCAGTAACGCCTGGCAATGAGCGGGTCGCCTTAGAGTGATAAGAAAACTAGAAGTTCCACTAATAATGATGTTTGTTAAAATTGTATTATTTAAATTAGTATTAGCGAAGCATTTTTATATTATTAGCTAAGTATGATATTGTCGTAATAAGGAACGTTACGTCTTGTTGTAACTGTATTTCACTCGCTAAAGTCTTTTGATCGTTGTAACTACACCCTATAACCTTTTTACGTCGTTAAGGCCTACGATTGTAATACTTTTTGTTTTGGGTAAAATCAAGCTAGATTGCAGAAATACTGATAATTTTATAATTTAACCCAATATAAAACGTATATTTCTCTTAACTTACCTCAATTTATAGCAACTTATGGATCTTTTAATCGTCTTCTATTACTTTAGGGCGGATTAGACCAATTCTGATTATAATGTGGGTGTCTTTAAGTCAAGAGTGAATAGGCTTCTACTAAGTTAGTGTGCTTTACCATCCAAGGCTTCATTACTGCTTACCATCAGATGGTTTTGTGGTCAAGCAGTAACTTATTCGGTATAAAAAAAAATGTAACAATATGTTGACATTATTATTCTAAAACTGCAGATAGTATTTTTATTTGTGGTTTATAAATTAATAGTTAATTAGTTTACATTACATGTTCATTTCTTATTTTACTTGAGTTGTTTTGCTACGATATAACATGATTATTTGGTCGATTCCGCCCCGATTCTATCATACCTTAGTCTATCCCAAAACAGGGTACTAAGAACATTTTAATTACGACGTTTTCAAGATTCGTATAAGATATTGTTAAACGCTTGTCCAACGTGTAGGAGTGACTTTATAGGATGTACCTATGTTTTGACGGTGCTTCGATGAATGATTTGATGACAATTGTTATGTAACGGCTTACTGTTCAACTTGTATATAGCTGTTGATTAATTAAACCGACGTGGATCGGAGCGTGATTAGTGAATAGTTTTGTAAAATATGAATCCGTTCACCGGTTTTTAGTAAGGTAAGATTATATTATTGGTGATTTGAGATTAGTTGGTGGATTGTACAACAGTAAAAAGCAATCGTTGTCATGCAAATGTGGTCGATGACCACTTTGAATAAAATGCTTCTAAATTAGCTGTGATTAATGTTTTCATTTAAACTTTCGTTCCAATATATAACATGTTATATTAAAACAGCGCCATCTTTCGGCCATTCAATCGAAAGTATCGCGATAAATATGTAAAAGCTATCTAGGTTTTATCCTATTATTATTCCAAGGGGTCAAGATTACTTATTCTTTATTATATAACAAAATATATTATATAATATTAAATAAATAAATTTAAGATGTATTTTTCAAATCGATTTTGTCACAATTAGCTTGCATTTGGCCATTGCCTTCTTTCTAATCTAAAGCGAATATCGGTAGAGGATTTTTGGATCTGTAGATAATATTCGCAGAGTGAGTCGTACACTGCCAGACCTGCCAGTCGACATTAGCGGTCGCCTAGCGGCCAGCGCACGCCGTAGTCGGATCAAACGGACGTTGTAGGGAGATCGTCATTGAGGTATACTTAATATCTTACTTTCTTTCTATAAATAATAATACGTGAAAGGAGAACTGCGTATCCCTTTAAAACCCACTTCAAAAAAGAGATTTTATTTTATTATGTATAATGCATGCACATAGTAGTGAGAGATTTGACATAAAGTTCACATGGAGAAGTTGAAGAAACTAAGTTTTGTTAACGTTACATTTATTTGAAAAAATCATGTAATTTTTCCTCAATTTTTTGGCGCAAAATTTAATTTTACAATCCTGCTCTTAACACGTAAATGAATTTATACGCGTTATACAACTTTGTATGATATTATACCTCAATGTAGATACCAGTGTGTTAGTATGTCTGTAACACGCTAGTAACAACTTGTGTGGTTTTTGTAACATTGTGGGATATGATGTTCGAAATATTTTTGTATAAAACACACCGATGCATGCGATGTGTCGACCATTCCTAATATTTATTGTATTATCGAAACGTCGTGGAGCACGACGTACCGTGTGTTGTTACATATTTTATTTACCTAGATGATCTATAGAACGTTGTAACTTTGAGGCATTTTACATCTCAAATTTCTTAATATGAGGTGCGTACAGTATATTTTTTTACACTTTTCGATTACCCATCAATGTGCCACGATGTTGAATATTTGAGTGACGTAGACGCAATATGTGTGAGTCTGTGTAGCACTAAGTTGTATAGAGTATATTTTACGCAAAGTTGTTTGTTACGAGTGATGTAAATGTTACACTGTTTTAAGTAACATTAAAACTTTGAGAATTCTATTTCTGCCATCTTCAATGTTTACCTTGTAATGTTTGTGCTGTTTGTGAGCAGTGACCGTTGGAAATGTTAACTGGTGAGCTTGATGCCAGCTCTTGTAGTCTTCCTTCTACAGCCCTCGGTACCTATTGCCGTCATAACTCTCTTCAGCTAATGTATTCCTCCACAGGCCCTCTCCCAAGAACCACCAAAGTGATTCACAGATTGTGGTATCAAAGGAGCATCTTGTTAACATTTTCAGTAATCATGTGCGTGTTAATAATTAAAAATAACAAAAGGCCTTAGATGTGTATAATTGTTATTTTCTATGGATAACATTTGTTTAAGCAAAGTTTATTGCTGTTGAGATTTGAAGGATGTCGGGCGTAGACATTCTATAAGTGTAACCTTATAGAATATTAATTTAGGAGTTATTTGAACAATGTGATCAAGTAAAATTGGTTAAGTTTAATATTTTAATAAAATAGAGCATTGAATAGGCTATGTAAATATTTAACAAACACAAAATAAAATTATTAATTTACTATTACTTTGTTTTCTTGTAATTTATACCTCCCACCATATTTTCTTTACAACTGAATAATTATAACAGAGAATAATAATATATTAATACTAGCTGCCCGGACAGACTTCGTTCTGTCAAAAGTTTGAAAATAAAAAATAAAAATTTAGGGGTGGACCACCCTTAACATTTAGGGGGATGAAAAATAGATGTGCGATTCTCCACCCTAGCCGATATGCACGCTAAAATTCACGAAAATCGGTCGAGCCGTTTCGTAGGAGTTCAACTTCTAACACCGTGACACGAGAATTTTATTCATATACTAGCTGACCGGGCAAACGTTGTTCTGCCAAAAAAATTTTAGGGGTGGGGGATGAAAAATAGATGTCCGATTCTCAACCCTAGCCGATATACACACAAAGATTCACGAAAATCGTTCGAGCCGTTTAAGATTAGATTATCATCATGTGGTCCCATATGAAAAGATTATTTGTCTTTGATGTTATCAATGAATCTTCAATGTCTCCGTTTGCAGTGTATCTAAGGAAATCACCTGAATGATAGATATTTCTTGTTGGTGTAACACCCACTGAGATAGCACTGCTGCCATCATCAGACATTTGCTTCAGAGGAAACTGGCCCTAAAGTTGTAATATCATGGGTCCTCTGCTAAATTTCTGACCGGGAACACATTGGCAATGCTTTTGAAGTTGCTGACGTACATGATGTAGTGCAGCAATCAATATTTTCAATCGCTACACACATTCAAGGTCTCATTATTGACCTTTAGGATGTTATCACAGAAATGTGGTCACATGATAAGTTACCATCATTTAAATGACATCGATGCTTGAAAGGCAAAAATTACCAAGCGACATGTTGTCAACTTTACACTAGAGCATTTTAAAGATTTTATTTTAGAACGAGTAACCGCCCTCGCTTTGCTTCGGTTTTCTAATTTTTTTACACCTTGGGTTACGTTATTGGAGTTTTATTAAGGATTCCTAATTTTTTTGAAAATATAATATAGCCTATGTTACTCGGGGATACTGTAGGTTTCCAACAGTGAAAGAATTTTTGAAATCGGTTCAGTAGTTTCGGAGCCTATTCAATGCAAACAAAAAATCAAATCTTTCCTCTTTATATATTAGTATAGATAAAAATCGTAAAAATTGCTTTATTAAGCATTTAAACTGTATGTAAAATTCATTGGAATTAAGTAGCTATGACTAATAGGCCATTTTTTACGATTTCTTTTCTAAAATTTTAACTTTAAAATGCTCTATTGTAAAGTTGTCAACATGTCGCTTGGTAATTTTTGCCTTTCAAGCGTCGACATATTTAAAATGAGATGGGTGAACTCATGTAGGATATCACAGAACAATTTTTGCCTTAAAACAGTCTTGTGTCTGCTCGGGCAATGGTTGGTTAATTATAGACATAACTCATCAAGAGTTTTTAACTCTTGATGAGTTAAAAAACTGCAGTTGGAATATGATAAGTCATATAATGTAAACCATAAAATAACATGGCAATTTATTGCACCGTGTAGCAACCAGCAGACACTGATGCAATGCATACAGCAGCTACAGTACTTTGCAATTAGTTTGATTAACTACATAATAGTTTTGGTAACAGATTACAGAAGGGAACATACATATTGGCGCTTGAAAGGCAAAAATTACCAAGCGACATGTTGGGCGATATTGAATTATAGAACTTATAAACATCACTAAATTATCACATATTATATACAATTATACACAAAAAATAACAAAATATTATACACATAAAAACATATTATACACAAAAAAATTATCATAATATGATCATAATTATTATGATCAACCGATGCAGAATTTTTTGTTAATTTAGTGATGTTTATGAGTTTTATAATTTAATATAACCCAACATGTTGCTTGGTAATTTTTGCCTTTCAAGCGTTGATATAAACATACAAAGGAATGTTTAGAACTACTGCATATAATATCTAATGATTGCTATACAGTGTAAAATTAAATACAAAAATTGTAAATAAATATTATAAACATTCAAAATAATACTGCATTGGTGTTATTCACTTCGTAGCTTCAAGCTCATTTAAAATTGACACTAAATAATGTAATCCTGGGTACTTGTTGACAGCACTGGTCAACGGGACATGTATTATGTTATAAACATTGGCCATCAGGTAGCCACCGATAGCGCCCAGGTAGCAAGGTATCGGCCACTTCTGCCACGGCGTGTTCCAGTCCAGAGGGATCACGACGGCTCCCAGCCACGCCCCCAACACTGTCATCATAGCATTGTACACCAACATGCTCGCTACACTGTCCTTGGAAAACTTCTTCAGCCTGAATAACAGCTGCATGGATGCTTCTATTCCACTGTGCGCCACGAGCGGGAACACGGCCAGCACGGTGAGCAGCGCCGACAGCATCAGCGTCTCCTCGTGGCAGTCCAGCACCGGCGCTCCGAACAGTATGATCCCCACGAAGAAGCAGCCCATCGAGCCGAGCAGGAACACGAAACACCTCAGCATATCGCCGACTCTGTTTTTACCTTTGCTTCTTTTAGCTTGAGCGTCGTTCCCGGAGCTCAAGTAGAACGACTTCATCAACTCTGCGATGAAGATTAGAACGAGAATGTAAAAGGAGGATCCATTTCCGACAGAATACAGTAAGCCCTTGTAAGATATCACCGTGACTATTATCGGTAAATAAATGCACGTTACCAAGCTACTGATGGTAACTTTTCGCAGTTCCAGCTGATTTACTAGTGGAAACATTATTGTTATTTTATTTCCATAAATTTGTTGGAACCTTTACTTTGGTTTAAATTTTATTTCTTTCTTACTTTTGGTCGACTTAAACAAGTTCACAAATAACAATTATGACAATAAACATCTATCAGATCTGACAACAATGTCAACATGACATGACTTCATACATGACTCCACATTGTCTGTCTCACTCTCACTGACTACTGGCCACGAGCCAGCGTTGCCAACTCGGTGACAGGTTTTCGGGCTAAATAGTGTTTTAAAAAGGGCTAGATTCGCCCAATAAAAAAAAATAGGGCTAAATTGCTTTAATAGGTACATGGATAATATATTACTGTAACTGGATACGTAGCTTCGTAGTGGTATCTGAAGCTCGATGACATCATAATGGAATGACCATTTCTGTATTGTGTCCATGTTATCTATATTCCCTGGATATCAGGATCTTTTTATCAGGATCATTCGATTGTTGATTTTTTATAATGGTGTAAAAACATCTAAGATAATTAATGTATATTAATTTAATATAGATGTACTGTAATTGTGCACCTTAATTTTCAATTTACTCTTAATGAAATTATTTAAATTCTGTAATGATTAAGAAATTTAATAAAAATTTAATGATTGTAAAATGTGAAGGACGAATAGAGGTGACAGACTAGGGGTTATTTATATTTTTTACCTCTAGAAAAATTACCAACAGAAAACATTTTGAAGAACCATATTAAAATAGGACATAATCTTTTTAAGTTAGTGTGGACAACCTACAATTATGAAGGACAAGCTCAATGGGGCATATTACATTGTCAATAATATCACGATATTGTGATATTACTGATAGTGTAATAGGCCGTATCGCAGTATCGTGATAATATCACAGAATATTCGGAAATCTTGAAATCCGCGATACTAAGGGGGCTTGGCTTCAATAATATTGAAATGTAAGCTCTTCGCGATATTTTTCTGTCATTATTCGCTTGCAGCCATGGCGGAACGACGTTTGACTAGTGAGGATGAGGAAAATTTACGCTCTGTCGTTCTCGTTGATGACATAGGGAAAAAATGACTTGAAAGAGTTCATTCTTGTATTTGAAACGTGCCCGTCTTTGTGGAATCCGAACGATAAATCTAATACGAGTAGGTATATAAAATTCTCGTGTCACGCTTTTTTGAAGTTGAACTCCTCCGAAATGGCTTGACCGATTTTCGTGAATCTTCGCGTGCATATCGGCTAGGCCTAGGGTGGAGAATCGGACAACATCTATTTTTCATCCCCCTACCCCTAAAATTTTTTTGGCAGAACAACGTTTGCCCAGTCAGCTAGTCTAATATATAAAATTCTCGTGTCATGGTGTTAGAAGTTGAACTCCTCCGAAACGGCTCAACCGATTTTCGTGAATCTTAGCATGCATATCGGCTAGGGTGGAGAATCGGACAACATCTGTTTTTCATCCCCCGAAATGTTAAGGGTGGGTCCACCCCTAAATTTTTGGCAGAACAACATTTGCCGAGTCAGCTAGTATAATATAAATACTATCAAAAAGAATGAAGACCTCGACAAGAACATAACCCTCGGTGCCAAAAACTGTCATTTCCCGGGATCTTTTTTAATTATTAATCCTCAATTCCACACAGACAAAGTCGCGAGTAGGAGCTAGCTATATAACACGACTTACTCTAGTAAATTCAACGACGTACTGATGATGATATTATTGAAAATGTAATAGCCCAATTTCAATACTTGCGATAGTGCGATACTAGGATCGTGATAATATTGACAATGTAATATGCCCCAATCCGGCCTGTGATTGATCGAATGGTCATTCTGATATGACGTCATCGAACTTTAGGTACCTCTACAAAGTCTATGATCCGGATAGAGAAATATATCCATGCTTAGGTACATATTTTCATATACGATTATCCGAACGCAACAGCTGACATCTTTGACAATTTGCTCAACATTACCAGTTAATAAAGATAATTTTCCTTCTTAAAAAGGTGAAATAGTAAGTTTCACTATTGAAAACTTAATTATTCTATTGAAAAAAATGTTTTTTTCGAATAAATACTCATTTCGTGATTTTTATTATAGAAAAATGTTAAACATTACCCCTTCAAAGTGTACATAACCTGAATTATAATATGCTTGGTGAAGTAATAATGGGAAATAGTGATCTTCTATGTGACAACACTGCAGTATTGTGAAATCAAAATAAAAATTGAACGTGATATTGTGAAGTCTCCGTGGTTCATTCGTAGTCATATCGCACATTTCGATCGCGCGGCCGTTACTGATAATGACAACACGAACTTTATAAATGAAGGGTCTCAAAAATAGAAACGCCAGTTGAAGTTTACTTCCGAAACGTTCGGCTACAGTGCGAGCCAACGTTAAAGCAAAAAACATCGAACGTCCTCAGCGACAAAGTAACACATCAGTCTCGTGTTTTACCCGAGTGTTCGTAATCGATTACATAAAATGCCGTGCCCCTTCCTGGGATCGTTGAACCAGGCGTTCGTGAGGAACTACGGCGGCGCCCTGCTCAAGCAGTACGGCAGCTCCTGCCCCATGTTGTCGCGCGGGTTCCGCTCGCTCGGCAACGACGAGACCAAGTGCCCCTTCATCCAGGACAACGCGATCGTGTCGGAGGCGCCGCGCGAGATGACCGAGGACATCGCGGAGCCCGCGCGGGCTTCGGCCTACCCATACGAGAAATTCTTCCGGGACCAGATCGGGGCCAAGAAGAGGGACCACTCGTACCGGGTGTTTCGCAAGGTGTCGCGGCTGGCGGCCGAGGGCGCGTACCCCCGGGCGTTGGAGGGCGGCGACAACCGGCCCGTCACGGTGTGGTGCGCCAACGACTACCTGGGCGCGTCGCGGCACCGCGCCGTGCAGGACGCGGCCGTGGCGGCCATCCGCGCGCACGGCACCGGCGCCGGCGGCACCCGGAACATCGCCGGCAACTCGCAGCTCACCGAGCGCCTCGAGGCCGAGATCGCCCACCTGCACAAGAAGCCCGCGGCGCTCGTCTTCAGCTCGTGCTTCGTCGCCAACGACGCCACGCTCTCCACGCTCGCCCGGATCCTGCCCGGGTGCATCGTCTACTCGGACGCGGGCAACCACGCCTCCATGATCCAGGGCATCCGGAACAGCCGCGCGCCGAAGCACATCTTCCGGCACAACGACCCGAGCCACCTGCGCGAGCTGCTAGCCGCGGCGCCGGCGGGCGCGCCGAAGCTGGTGGCGTTCGAGACGGTGCACTCGATGAGCGGCGCCATCTGCCCGCTGGAGGAGATGTGCCGCGTGGCGCACGAGCACGGCGCGCTGACGTTCGTGGACGAGGTGCACGCGGTGGGGCTGTACGGCGCGCGCGGCGCCGGCGTGGCGGAGGAGCGCGGGCTGCAGCACGCCGTGGACGTGGTGTCGGGCACGCTGGGTAAGGCGTACGGCAACGTGGGCGGCTACATCGCGGGCTCGGCGCTGCTGGTGGACACGGTGCGCTCGCTGGCGCCCGGCTTCATCTTCACGACGGCGCTGCCGCCGCCCGCGCTGGCTGGCTCGCTGGCCGCCGTGCGCCTGCTGGCGGGCGAGGAGGGCCGCGCGCTGCGCGCCAAGCACCAGGCGATCGTGCGCTACCTGAAGCTGTCGCTGCTGATCGCGGGGCTGCCGCAGCTGCCGTCGGTGAGCCACATCGTGCCGGTGCCGATCGCGGGCGCGGCGAAGGTGGCGCGCGTGGCGGACTCGCTGCTGCGGCGCGGGCACTACGTGCAGGCCATCAACTACCCGACGGTGGCGCGCGGCGAGGAGCGGCTGCGGTTCGCGCCCGGCCCGCATCACACGCCCGACATGATCGACGATCTGGTGGGCGCGCTCATCGAGGCCTTCCACGAGAACGACATCGACTTCAACCAGTTCGTGGAGAACGGCGCGTGCCGCGAGTGCAGCAAGGAGTACCGGGCGGACATCGCCTACGAGGAGCCCTATCGGTACCCCCTGATGGCCGCATAGCGACCTTGATCTCTTTCTTAATGACAAATGTTAATACTGTATGTTAATACTGTATAGTTTATTTGAGTTGTATATTTATGGTTTGTGGATGTTAACGGTGGGGGAAATTAAAACGATTGTGAATCGAACTAGTTTTTTATTTGCATTGACACGGTAACAAATGTTCCAATAGATCCAATGTCAGTTATGTAGCCGACCGGACAGGTCGCTCCAAAGTCAGTCATAATTATTGCATAAAAATTTCACATCTGGTCACACACCCAGCTCGTCTCCAATACTCATCGGTGGCTGCTGAGAGCTGGTTCACTGATAACGATGGTGGGAGCGAGGGTGTTCAGTCCCAGTACTTGATGAGCCCGTCCCAGCCGGCGGTGAGCAGGCGGCTGGGCTCGTGCGGGTGCCACAGCGCGGAGATGCAGACCCCGTCGTGCGCCTTCCACTTCTTGTACAGCTTCGTGGTCTTCCAATCCCAGATGTAGCACTTGCCGTCGGCGTCGCCCGACACCAGATAGCTGGAACAATACATTACATGTTAATCACGCTATTCACGCATTCTACGAGATGTTTCAGCATTGGTTTCATCTCTAGGAGAATGCTGGAATCCACGTCATTCAATTAACCCGTTGGTACAGGGTACTTGGCTACATGGTGGTAAAAGATATTACGTGGCAAATCCATCCGTGAAATGTATTAACAATTTGACAGCTTTCTTTAGGTTGACCATTTAGCGTTTTCACTTGGTGGTATGATAAATTAGCGACGCAGACAGTTGCCACCGAACAAACCTGTGGTCTTGTGTCGTGCGGCTACTAATATAATCTTGAATTAAAATTTGAAAAACGCCCTACAGTTTGATTAACACTAAACATAGCTAGCTCAGAGTCACTAATGGTTACTTAAATCGCTCCTTAGTACAGAATTTGTATGGTGATTCTTTACTAAGGAGCGATTTAAATAATTGTTATTGACTCTGAGTTGGGGCGTAAGACTCTCGATTAAGTCACCTTTCATACATGCAAAAAAAAACTACATCCAAATCGGTTCATCCGTTTGGGAGCTACGATACCACAGACACACATATACACAGACATGTCAAACTTATAACACCCCTCTTTTTTCGTCGGGGTTAAAAACATTACTATCCTGCAATAATGTAACATCTTTGAGTCAGTGATATTGAATCAAAATGAAGGAAAATTGAAACATTTTTGGAGGTCATTGATATACCCCGTTATTATAATGTTTAATACAGGCAACTGGCGTTAAGAAGATAATTATACTAACGCCCCAACTCAGAGTCACTAACGGTTATTTAAATCGCTCCTTAGTATAGAATTTGTATGGTAATTTTTTACTAAGGAGCGATTTAAGTAACTGTTAGTGACTCTGAGTTGGGACGTTAGTGACCAGAATTCATCAGATCTTCAACAACGTCTCAATTAATTCATATATATTTTTATAGAGCATATTATTACTTTTTATATTCTCTAGCAATAAATTTCACCCCAATGTTCTTAACGCTGTATTACGTCATCCAACCCTCATTTGGTTGGCGTGGACAATAGACATTGCGACCTGAATATTTCTCTACAACCGGACGAAGCCGGGATTATACCACCACGCTTACCATGTCAGAAACTGCAATTTACACAACAACAAACGAGGTCTACTATCAGAAAGGTGAAGTTATTCTGTGGTCAACACAGCATTGTTTCAAAACTTAAGTCATAACAGTTGATGCTTTTGAATCATAATCTTTATTTTAAAACACCCTGTTTTTGGACAGAAATAATAAACAATTAAAATATAATGTCGTGTAAATTATAATTCAATTCTAAGAAATCTTAACGATTTTGGAATAAAGCCTTAAGCGACAACAGCCTGTTTGACAATGATTGCAATAATTCATTCTTAGAACCCTATTACCTAATTCTACCCATTACATATATTCGGACGTTATTTTAGGGCGGCTACTTTGGTACCTACACCTACTACTCACTCAGGTAGTTTTGTTATCGCATTTTTAGGGTTCCGAAGAAAATTCGGAATCCTTATAGTTTCGTCCTGTCCATCCGTCTGTCTGTCCGAAGCAAAGCGCTGAGACCGTTAGTACCATGTCGTCCTTATGACAAGTGACATTGAATATTTTTATTTATATTTAATAAATCTGACCTCACATAAATATGCGATAATGATTCCCATGTTGGCGGGTGGGGGCGGGTACTAATGGTATGACTTCACCAGTTAACTATATCAGAAAATAAAAAAGCAAAGCAACAACCCATAATTGTCCCACTGCTGGGCTCGGGGTCTCCTCCCACAGAAAATAAAACTAATTTAATTTATTATGCATCAAATTAATATAATATCTTAAAGTTGGGAATCGAATCGGCTATCCTTCGATGGCAGTCACGGTCACTATCAATTAGGTAAAGAGGATTACCTTCATGTAACTTCATTCTTCATGTAACATTCTACGGCGGGTTAAAAACCCAAATTACCTACATAGTATTTACACCGTTCAGTAATTGGAAAAAACCTGTATGAATAACAATAAACTTTTTTACATGTTCGAAAAGTGTTTTTGTACCGAACCTAATTCGAATAAATTTTATTTCATTTCATGAGAGTACCTACCGTTCAGGTTCACAACAAGCGAACAAAACAGAATTCGTAATGTATTTCCTTATTCAATTCTCTAAATAATTCATAAAAGAAACGCAGCTATTTGTAACAGATTCCCAAGAGGTATAAAAAAGTAATGTGTTTTGAGATCTATCTGAATATTTTTTTCTAAATGATATTTATAGGTAGGTAAGTACTGAAGACCATTTTAGCGACTAAAAACTAACAATCAGATAAGTTCTTCGATCACTAATAACAGAACGATAAGTTGGTGTATGAGTAAAGTAAACTGACCATTTTTAGGGTTCCGTAGCCGAATGGCAAAAAACGGAACCCTTATGGATTCGTCATGTCTGTCTGTCTGTCTGTCTGTCTGTCTGTCTGTCTGTCCGTCCGTATGTCACAGCCACTTTTTTCCGAAACTATAAGAGCTATACCATTGAAACTTGGTAGGTAGATGTATTCTGTGAACCGCATTAAGATTTTTACACAAAAATAGAAAAAAGCAATAAATTTTGGGGGTTCCCCATACTTAGAACTGAAACTCAAAAATGTTTTTTTCATCAAACCCATACGTGTGGGGTATCTATGAATAGGTCTTCAAAAATGATATTGAGGTTTCTAATATCATTTTTTTCTAAACTGAATAGTTTGCGCGAGAGACACTTCCAAAGTGGTAAAATGTGTGTCCCCCCTGTAACTTCTAAAATAAGGGTATGATAAAACTAAAAAAATTATATGATGTACATTACCAAGCAAACTTCCAACGAAAATTGGTTTGAATGAGATCTAGTAAGTAGTTTTTTTTAATACGTCATAAATCGTAAACCGCAAAAAACATTGATCAAAGTTACAACGAACTACAAGAACTTTTATATTATGTTACTTGCTGCTACGGAACCCTTCATGGGCGAGTCCGACTCGCACTTGGCCGCTTTTTCTGACTACTGAATGCGGGACGGGCACTAAAAAAAAGGTCATCGGGCGCCTTCGTGTCAAAGCGGGACGCTTACGGAATTTTGTATACCATAATTAGTATTGATAGCTAATAATATGTAGTTTAAAAAAAACTAAAAAAACACGCTTTTATAGAAAATCCAACTAAAAAGACTAGAAAATAAATTTGAATTACGAATTGTGTAATTGTAAAAAAAGCGTGGGGTGCTTTTAAATATATTATCCCTTCTACTCATTGGCATCATACACCCCACGCTTTTATTACAATTACACAATTCTTAATTCAAAGGGCATCGAACCTAATTGGCACACCTACAAGTCCGCCATTTTGAAAAAACCTCGATTTGGCGGCCAGTGATGAAACATGTGTCAATCGATAGACTAAATGATTATGATCAAAAAATATTCAGTGATGAAATGTCGTAAGTGATATACTTTCTGAGATAAGTGAGTTCAAAACTGTAGAAAAATAAAGCAAATAACTTCGTTTCGGCGGACATTGATAAATCATATGTCATTCGATAGGCTAAATAATTACGATTAAGAAGTATTCAGTGATGAAATATTGTAAGTGATATAATTTCTGAGATATTTGAGTTCAAAACCGTAGAAATATAAAGCAAAAAAACTTCGTTACGGCGGACATTGATGAAACATATGTCAATCGATAGGCTAAATGATTACGATTAAAAAGTATTCAGTGATGAAATGTTGTAAGTGATATACTTCCTGAGATATTTGAGTTCAAAACCGTACAAAAATAATGCATTAAAAATTATCATTTACTTATTTTGAATTTATTGGACCAATAATGAAAAATAAGTATATTATGCCATATGTGTATGTGCTGCATAGGTACTTGATTTATTAATAACGGGTAGGTTTGAATTAAAAAAAAAAGCAAAGCAAAAGCAAACTACTAGGTTGTTTTATTTATAATTTATTTGCCACCAGCGGCTATGCTTTGGCAATTACTCTAAACCAAAAGGTAAAATTCATTATTGGCTTAGTTTTCTATATCATGTCTGACAATCACTGAATCTAAAAATTCCGCTGATGATAAAGGCAATGTTTCCTGATGTCGAGCCCATGCCAAGAACCATATAACACACATTATATGGGAACAACAGGACAATATTCTTTTTCCCACTATGCATGAGCAGTATCATCCCGCGATTTTATCTCTACCCATAGGTTGTTTGTTTGACGAATTTGTTTAATTTTTAAAATACATAACGTAACTGAGGTAAGGAAAAAGTGACCGGTACACTTCAATTGCTGTATCGCCATAAACACTTAACCATAAATACGCCATAAACACTGGTCATCCCTCACCTTGATTATGCTGATGTGCGTTGTACAGATTTGTCAGAGGAACTTCTGAATAAATTGGAGCGCCTTCTTAATAACAGCTGTATTAGATATATCTTCGGCTTACGTAAGTATGACCACATTTCCCAGTTCCATTCCTAACTTAAATGGCTACCCATTCGATACAGGCGAAACTTCAAAATTCTCTCAATATTTTATGCTATTTTTAATAATGTGTCTTCTCCTGTTTATTTAAAGGAAACCCATAGCACTGCTTATTTCGGGAATTGCTTCACAACACAGTTCATACTGTTCTGGAACTCCTTGCTTGTAGACATCAAAAAATCATAGACTACCAAAAGCTCCTTCAAGAAGTCCGGCAGCACTACCTGAAGCAATTAGAATGTTGTCGCCCGTGGTCTTCAACCAGATGTTATATATGTATTTATAAATATTTATTTACTTAATATATAAGATGTTTATATGTAAATATGAATAAAACTGTATTTATTTAATTTTGTTTATGTATATTGTGATTTTATGTGTATATAGTAATTATTCTAAATATTCATAATATTTCTTATCTGGCATTACACTGATACAGTTACAGATCCACTAGAAATAAAAAGAAAATTAATTACAAATGTTTTATTTTTGTACAGTTTTGAACTGAAATATCTCAGAAAGAATATCACTTACGACATTTTATCACTGAATACTTTTTGATCGTAATCACTTAGACTATCGACTGGCACATGTTTTATCAATATCGGCCGAAACGATGTTTTTTGCTTTATTTTCCTACGGTTTTGAACTCCAATATCTCAGAAAGTATACCACTTACGACATTTCATCACTGAATACTTTTTGATCACAATCATTTATTCTATCGATTGACACATGTTTCATTACTGGCCGCCGAATCGAGGTTTTTTCAAAATGGCGGACTTGTAGGTATGCCAGGCTCCATACAAAAATGTTGGAAGCCCTTTATTTTCTAGTTTTTTTAGTTGGATTTTCTATAAAAGCGTGTTTTTTAGTTTTTTTTTAAACTATTATTTATTTTTTAATTTTTAGTTTGATTTTTTTTTAATGAAATTTAGGTTTTTTTTTTCTTTCTTTTTTTTTCTTTAAATGTTGAATTGTCATCGGTCCTCAATAAGTCCACGAAGTTTGAAAGATATCTGACCGTTTGAAGTGGGTCAAAATCAAGTCCAAAGAGAAGTTATATACATACTAAACTTGTGAAGCTAATATAAAGCGTGTAAAAAAAGGTCGTCGGGCGTCTATTTGTCTACAATCAGTAGTATTTGTAGCTGAAAAAAGGTATTTCAATAACTTTCATGTCCACAAGTAAATACCTATATACCAAAGCGGTACATTTGGTACAACGCGAGACTTTCTGATTTCGCGGGGGACAGCGGGACAGACAGCCTCAAAGCGGGACAATCCCGCCAAAACGGAACGTATGGCCACCTTATGTATGACTTATGACTTGTGAGTTGTGACGCATGAGATGATACGAGAAATGGATCAAAATGGAAATAATGATTTTTTAGCACTATTCATTCCCGTTTAGAAGTCCGTTTTTAATATATTTCTTTAACATCAACATTTCTTGAACAAAACAGAAATTCAAGATGGATTCTGCGTGAATAATCCATTAATAAATTATTTACGCACGGTCGCTATAAAACCTTGGCGCCCTGACATTGAGGCATGTCGTGGCCAAACTGACAAAGTTCAGAGGTTTGCGGCCGTTAACATTCACGACACTCATTACTTCACACTTAGACACAAGTGTTGCACTTACATTGTTAAATTAACAATTCAATGATTGCGTTTTCGAGCGAACATTGGTGTACTAAATTTGGTTTAAGAGTCAACACACGTAAATGTCAAGCTATTGTAATAGGTAGTAGCCGCCAACTGTCAAAGCTCGATCTCAGTGCTGTCCCACCTATCATCTTTGATGGCTCTCAAATACCTTTCTCTCCTACTGTTAAGAACCTAGGTATGCACATAGACTCAACACTAAGTTGGACAACACAAATAAAAAACATTTGTGGCTCTGTTACTGCAAAGTTGAGAGCTTTAAACCGCCTTAGGAACTTTCTTCCGATCAAGGTAAAAATAATTCTGGTGCATGCTCTTATCTTTCCCCTTATCGATTATGCTGATGTATGTTACCCTGATCTAAATGAAGTTCTACTAGATAAATTGGACCGGCTCGTAAATAACTGTATCCGTTTTATTTACTGTCTTAGAAAATTCGATCACATCTCTTCATATCGTTCGCAACTGAAATGGCTTCCAATTCGCCAACGAAGGCAGTACAGGATTCTTTCTACACTTTTTTCTATTCTTTTCGATAATTTTGCACCGGAATATCTGAAATGTAAATTTCAGTTCCGATGTGATACGCATGACCGACTGCTCCGCTCTTCTCAAACTCTGGCTCTCTCTACTCCACTTCACCGTACTGGTTTCTCAGTTTACTCTTTTGCCGGCCAAGCTACCCGACTCTGGAACGCACTACCTCGTCAATTGAGACAAACTTCCAGCAAATTCATCTTCAAGAAGCAGCTACTTGCTCATATCCTGAGTACTTTACGTCATCATTAATACATTATATTACATATATTTATGATGTATGTATATAAGTATATATATATATATATATATATTATATGTATTAGTTTATCTTATTATTTTTAATATTAAATGTACGTAGTATGTATCTATGTTGTTTTAAATAATATTATTCTATAGTTTAATGTTGTTTGCGCTATTCTGTTGGAATTTATATTTAGTCTGTATTTATATGACCGCCTTCGTTGTTCTCCCACTGCCCTAAGGTTGACTGGCAGAGAATGCTTTTAGCATTAAGTCCGCCTTTTGTTCTTATACATTTTGTATGGTTCAATAAAGTTTAAATAAATAAATAAATAAACATTCTAGGCATTGCGCATTCAATGTTACACGCACGGACCTGAAAAAAAGACGGACGTAACCCTCGTCTAATCGAGAGTGAAGCATAGCAATGGCCGCCCGCTTACCATGTGTGCGTAATTTTTGATTCGCGGTTGAAGCAGCATGGTGTCAATGTGTGGGTGTGTGTACTTGTACGAATAGAGAGTTGGTATTACTATGGGTGCTTCACTGAATTTGTTGTTGGGATTACGTCCGCCTTTTTTTAGGTCCGTGGTTACACGTTACACAGGAATGTTCGGGTAAAGATTCTATTCTGATAGCAATGAAACCATAAACTACTTAAACTACCTTAATTTAATTTAAAACCGCGAAGCTGCTCCGGCTCTTAGCAATTGTGAAGTTTGTTTCTTGCTTTTTCTTGCTACATATTTCATAATGATTTTCTAACGTTACCATTTTAGCTACAAACGATGTTGATCCGAGTGGGCATAGTGGAGAGATTTGTTGCTTTCCGTGCCTCACACGTCCACGGTATAGTGGGCCGACTTCTTTATCAAAGTTCTTTCGGCTTTTCTTCTCCTCCATGACAAAGGACACTTCCGAAAAGCTAGTAGATTAAAAAATGACGTGCATAAGTGTATCAGTGATACCTATATGAATAAAAGATTTTGATTTGATTTGATTTGATTTGATTTGATTTGATTTGAAAGTCAGAAGCGGCCAAGAGTAGAGGTCCAGCACTCCACGATGACAGTAACTAATTACGGTACATGGTCGTACTAGTAACAAAATAGGAAGAGCTACAGTTTACAATTTTATTACTAAAGTAACGGTATAGTTAATATCTTCCTAAAAACGTTTAATAAAAAATTTACAAGTCATTTTAGTAATTGATTCACTAGACAACTTGCGCCGACAATACTGCTGAGTGCTGCGACGTAATCGATTCGATTGCTAGATGATTTTCGACGATTTCAACTGATTTTATTTTGAATTACATTTGATTTTTTTTCAATTCGACTTTTAAGGATGACACACTCCAGTATGAGGAAAGACCAGAAATGGCATAAAGTGATTGTGTACATATTTTAATTAAATCGTGACACGTCCTCATTGGCCTCATGCATATTCGACGTAGGAAAGTTTTCTGTATTTAACAATAAGTGCTGCTGTAAATGCAAAACTAAATGGAATACGGCGTAGAAAGTAAACAATTGTTATTAAAGATAAATAACCGAAACTCTTTAAAAAAAAATGGTTGTCTGTAAAGGCGGTTTACGGACGGTAGCTTAATGTGACAACGTCATGACAAAGCTCCGTTCCGCTCCGCTCCGCTCCACTCCGCCCCGCCCCGCTCCGCTCCACTCAACTCGCCTACGGCATCGGCTACGATACGCCGATCGTAGCCGATCGTGCCTCTCTCTCTCTCGCTTTTGCCGCTCTCTCGCTCGCGTAACGGGACACTTTTTCGTGCATGCAGCTCGTGTTCATCGATTTATAAGACGTTATCACGTCAAAAATATTTTAGACTATATCTAAATACTTTAATTCTAATTCTAGAGTAACGGAATCCAATGACATTCTATTACAAAACCTAATTTGATTAACGTGATAAAAAGTAACGTAACAACTAACTTTACGTTTAAATTCCTTACAAAATATTCAGCTACTTTTAATAAGCAAAAAAATGTGTAAGTATTTTGAATCTAGATAACTCAAACACTACACTACTTCCGTTAAACGTTACATTAAAACTTAACTAAGTAGTAACTGTTATAAAGTTATCAGACATTTCCACGGCGTTATCATGACCGTATCTCAAATAGTATCATTCGATAATCGATTGCGATCTGACAATCGATCCGTAGGACTCCGATAACCTGATAAGCAAGATGTTACACCTAATGGTTCAGTTAGTGTAACTACAGCAGAAATAATAGTACTTGGTGTAACGCACTTCAATGCCTTCAAACCAAAGTCCAAACTCTTGAACTTTGCATCAATTTGGCGTCAACTTGCCAATGTCAGGGTGTGAAGGTCCTACAAAGAGCGTATGTGAAATTTATTAATGATTTATTCAGGTTGCAATCCATTCCGTATCCAAGGCGAAACAGAATTCATCTTAAACCTTGATTTACCATGGTTAAGAATAAGGAATGTTGTAAAATTCCTATGAACGTCGTAAAGCGTTACATTATAGGTTCTCACGGTGCGTGATTTCAGACGCAACCACACACGTCCGACAACCGCACTTCCACCGCTCCAGATCTTCCACAACAGAACAGATATATCAATTCATTCACAACCACAACACAGATAATCCTACTGTGGGGCTATGAATGTGTTATTTATTTAATATTTAGTCAGTTGTAGAATATTACCTACAATAAACTTTTTTAACTTTAGGTAAACCTACACCAGACCTGTATGATATGAAATATTATTAAAAAAAAATAACACCAATAAAAAAATAACATCAGAATATTTTATGCTTCCCGCCCACGTCCAATAATCGGTGACCGATTTTTTGTAGGAGAAAAATAAAACGTACTGATAGCAATAGTGCAACGCACACGTCCTACAAAAAGTCGGTCAGAAATAATATGGCAGGAAAAATCAGCCCGATTATCTGTCCTACAAAAAGTCTGACGTGGGCGGGAAGCGTTAGTTGGACTACATTGTTTAATTAATGACTGTATAACACTGTTTGCGAGATAGTCCAATGTGGTCAATGCATGAACTTCAGGAATGAGGCGGAATGCATGGAATACATGCCCCGTAGGAAGGTCGAGTGTCGACCCAGATTGTAAACATTGCCTTGGCCAAGCGTGTTGTGGATATCTGATCCGATAATCTGACCTACAATTTTATTGTATGTTGCGTGCTAAGTTTAGGCGCAGACCTATTGTAAGCTTTGATAAAATGCTGCCTGCTTGTCTAACTTGTTTCAAATGTCCACTGATGGTCGGTGACCATACTACAAGGTGATTCGCAATAATTAATTTATAATATGTAATCAACAGGCTTTGTTGCATTATTTTAATTATTTAACACTCCACCGTTAACCAATACTCGCACAACATCAACACTCACCCTGATGCAATACAATATGAGGCAGACATCGAGAACTAATACATTATGCATTTTTATGCATAATGCTTTTATGCATTTTTTCCGCTGATCCGCAATGTGATGCAAGTGGGCCGTTGAGATGCTTAATCAAAATAATTCAAGAAGTAAAATAATACATAACGAATCCTTGTTTATTTATTACGAGTAACCGCCCTCGCTTTGCTTCGGTTTTCTTGTTTTTTTACACCTTGGGTTACATTACTGCAGTTTTATTTAGGATCCCTAATTTTTTGAAAATATAATATAGCCTATGTTACTCGGGAATAGTGTAGCTTTCCAACAGTGAAATAATTTTTGAAATCGGTTCAGTAGTTTCGTAGCGTATTCAATGCAAACAAAAAATCAAATCTTTCCTCTTTATATATTAGTATAGAAGTATAGATAACTAGTTCACTAGTTACCAGTCTCAATCATCCCAACCGGGGTAAAATCTTGTTAAAAAAACCGACAGAAGTGAAAACTTGAACCATTACTTGTGTATTTTTTTAATCGTCAGGAAATATTTTATTGTGCAGGAAATACTTTAAAGTGATGTGTTTTTTTTATTCATTACATTTTTAGTGAATGGCTGCCAACGCTTCGTAAAGTATATGTAAACTACAATCTTGATATTAATAAGAGCTGTAAATTAAGTAACTGTACTCTCTCAGAGATGGCGCTACAGGTAGGTGTCGATTAAAATGATTACGGTGTGACGAACTGATTGGTTTTATCCCTTCTCAAAAATGCCCACCGCGCCTAAAGAAGTTTTCACTTCAAAAAATGTCCTGGACACAGACTATCAGTATGCCAAGTGTCATCCTAATCCGCAAAACGATTAGTGCGCGATGAAATGACAAACATAAAAACATCCACACATACAAACATCATCACAAACTTTCACATTCATATTTGCAGAACTATAACGTATGTAAACAAACATATCCTAGACCTATTGAACAATATCACCTTGTTTTATGGTCATTATAAATTAAGCAACAGTAAAAAACTAATCTACTTAATCGCATTTAGAGCATTCATCTATATTTGTCTAGATGGGTAGGTATCGTGTCCATATAAAATATACTTATCACGATTTGATCACACGACTTTATCAACAAAACAAAACACGTGTCTTCAGTCAGCAATAACTTTAAACACGATAAAGTTATTCAGAACAAAGATGCTACCGACATAGGTAATCTTGTAATGCAATTATGTTACAAGGGATAATTGTTAAGAATTGTAAGGAATTGTTCCGCCACAACGATACGTTGACGTTAGATCTAGAGTCAACCTTCACAATTAAATTCAGAAAATCACGTACGTAATGCTAGTAATATAATACAATAAGTTAAATCAATATACATTTTATAATCGATTTTAAAAAGGTTTAAATGGATATACCATTATGGGTATTGTCAATTGTCATGTTAAGAAAAAATCAAAAGAGATACCATGAGTGAGTTTTCTTACATGGACGATTTGTCTTTCACCAGCGAAATGTTTACGAAGCCTATCGACTAGTAATGTGAAATATTGATTATAATATTAATATATCACGATTCGCCTTTGATGTAAGCACATCCTGCCCCAAAATATATTTCTTGCCAGTCGAATTCAAAACACATCAGTTTATCAACATAGTGGTCCACTACGGCCGAGTCTTTATAAACAGTATTGTCCGCACGTGGACACATCACGTGCCATCACGAACATCGATTGTCACCTTTAATACCTGAGTAATTAAGGTTGCAATCGCGTGCAACTATTTGGAAAGGTTTCAGGGTGAACGTCCCAAATATCGGTCAGGTCAAAAGAGACTTAAATGAAAATATTCGCCAGTGTAAGTGTGAAACACGTTGCAAATTTCAAAACGATTTAGTCGAACCAAAAAAGTATTGTTGAATGAAATACTTAATGACGACTCTTGTTATGAAACGGTTTTGGGCTGCAGGCGGTGTTCTGCAGGTCTTTAGGCTGCTTTCAAAATGTGTTAATATCGTATCCATTATTCCAGTTGTGACTAACCTTCAATTCAAGATACTTAAACAGCGATCTCAATTTTATTGCTAATTCCAATTCTTAATTTCATATTCAATTTAAAAGAACCAATAACTTACGAGTACAGCTTGTCTTTATTACAACATTCATTTCTTTCCATAACATATGTCTTGAAGAGGCAAATCGATTTTGATATCTTGGGGCCTTAGAATCAGTTCTCAGAAAAAATACATGAATAAGTTTAAAGTAATTCACTGAGAACCTTGTGAAAAGACAAATAAATTAATTTAGGTTTGATGAAAGCTTCATTTTCTCATAATAATATCGTCCTGAACCTTAGTTCAACGTTGTACAAAATTTTCATGGCGGTGAGTTAATATAAAAACATCTTGTTATTACTTAGTCGTCAGGCACTGATTAAAGAAATTAAATCTTTCAGACCAGTTCAATGTCCTATTTTACTGATATATCGTTAGGTAAAATTTTGTAGTCAAGTGGTCATCGGAAAAAAACCACATCAATCAAACAAAAAAATATTATTTAAAAGCGATAATAGCAACTGATACCCCCGGATGTTGTTTTAAACTCTGCACGCACCTCTAACGTGTAATGCAATCAAAATTATTATCACTGTCTCTATGCGTTTAATCGTTAACCTCTCACATCGTGAAAAAACAGGCCGTGTGCGTGTTGTCAGGCCACGCGAAATATAGCGTTCTGTCGCGTAGTTTTAAACATATAGTTCTCCTTTTGAATTCATCATAATAACTACTACTGCCGTGAATTTTTCACATGTCCAACACCTACCATTTAACTGGCAGGTTAGGTGACTCTGGCCAAAATTAGCACTGCCGAAAATGGACCCCCATCGAAAAGTTATCTTTTAAGACCCATCATAGTTTTAAAAGACCTTTTCAATGATAGTCCCACACACTATGGGAAAGTTGCGAAAAAAATTCGTCCCCACTTTACCTGTAGGGGAAGGTACCCTGAAAAAAATAGTTATTTCATAAAAAAATTTATTCTACCACATTTTTAAAATAATAAGTATGTAAATTCATGCTAAATTGCAGCTTCTAACTATGAGTCTCTGCGCTATGCTGCGAACGGACGAAACGACAGACAACGAAACTATGACCGTTTTCAGAGCCGGCATTACGGAGGGGCGCGGTAGGGCGATGGCCTAGGGCGCCAATTTTGGAAGGGCGCTACATTTGGGATGAGGAGCAAAAAAAAAGGAAAAATAAAATTCTTAATTAAAGTTCTCATTGATTTAGCAAAAAAATTTCGAGTAATCAAAGCTCGATTTTTATTTTCATATGTGGGCGCCAAAATATTCTTGTCGGGTGTGTCAGTGGCTCTAACGCCAGCATTGACCGTTTTGACTACGGAACCCAAAGAAAGACTGCTTATTCCAAATTCCAACTAAATACGAAGAAGAGAAGAGTAGAGAAAACTGAACAATATTAAGCAAGACATTATCGACCAATAATTAATTTTGTCTTGGGGTGTCTCACCCCATCCTACCCTACATCAAGTTATACAATGGGAATTATCTTGAATACAAAAATAAATTAACGTTGCAAATATGCATAGCAACCATTAATAATAATTGTTCTTGCGTAATTAATGAATTAATTACGTAAGAACAATTTTGGCCATTTTTGACCTTCCTACCCCCATGTAACAGCGGTTTCTCAGACGACTCCACCCCCTTGTTACGTATGGCCATTTTTGACCCCCTACCTCCATGTAACAGCACATAAGATTTCGCTGACTCCTCCTCCCCCTAATTGCGTAAAAATTTTTCTGGTTTAAGAAAAGGATGAATATCACTATCTTAATCTGTCTTTAATATTAATATTTTGACTTGAAAAATATAATAATGTACGTAAGAATGCATTTATCCCCTTCTCACTTACAAGATAAGAGCATGTGGAGATTTTAAGGATCCCCCCCTTCCCCTTGGGATCCTTACATAATTAATAATTGGCCCCTAATAGCATAACCATAAGGGCATAAGTAGAAGGTCACTATTTCACACGTGTATCAACAAAGTATGAAAGTATATTACCAACTCGTGTGTACACAGTGTACATCATTATCCAACCACTCAATACACCACCCTCCACTTATCACGTCACGTGCTCAGTTATTACCCACGAGTGATGTAAACGGTGTGAATGTTATGACATGTTTACGATTCGGAAATTATAACGAACATATCCAGTTCGATCCGCTTTGCAATATCAATATTGATGCCCCAAACGCGAGTCACGTAAATCGTGAGGTTATCGGTGATCATTACCTTATTGGACCAGTGCCGATAGCTTTAAAAACGGTAAAAAGTGAAAAAAAAATATAGTAGGTTGAAACCCATTGCAAAAGGAAGAAAATATAACAAAAATTAAAGGAAAAATAATTTACGGGCGATCTGAGGTCGGGAAGTGGGGGGAGGGGGGTTTAAGGGTAAAAAACTGTTTATCTCGATTTCCGGCAAAACTACAAGTCCTATGGAAAAAAGTTGAATAGCAAAGTTGTAGGTAATAAAAAAATCTACAACTTTTGTATTTACACTTTTTTTACATAACCTCAAAATTTATGAGAAAAAATCAAATAACCAAGTTTTTGGTTTTTTATTTTTATCTATACTAATATATAAAGAGGAAAGATTTGATTTTTTGTTTGCATTGAATAGGCTCCGAAACTACTGAACCGATTTGAAAAAATTTTTCACTGTTAGGAAGCTACACTATCCCCGAGTAACATAGGCTATATTATATTTTCAAAAAAATTAGAGATTCTTAGTAAAACTCCAATAATGTAACCCAAGGTATAAAAAATAAGAAAACCGAAGCAAAGCGAGGGCGGTTACTCGTCTTTTATAAAATAAAATCTTTTTCACGAAATTTGGTGAAAACTTGTCTTTGTATGGTCTATATTGTTAGTTTACGTTACGCTTCTAAAAAAAAACTATGTTTAGAAAACTGTAAGTTTGCTTATTATAAGAATTTCGTAAAGTAACGAAAAGTTTTGACAAGAGTAGGTAGACAGGACAATAGCAGATAAGGGACCATCCATAAATTAATTCACAGGTTAGGGGGGAGAGGGGGGATCGATGTAGTGTGACATTGTGTGTGACAAGGGGTGGCAGGTGTCCTAAAGGGCTTCCAACATTTTTGTATGGAGCCTGGCATACCTACAAGTCCGCCATTTTGAAAAAACCTCGATTCGGCGGCCAGTGATGAAACATATGTCAATCGATAGAATAAATGATTGTGATCAAAAAGTATTCAGTGATGAAATGTCGTAAGTGGTATACTTTCTGAGATATTTGAGTTCAAAACCGTAGGAAAATAAAGCAAAAAACATTGTTTCGGCCGATATTGATAAAACATGTGTCAGTCGATAGTCTAAGTGATTACAATCAAAAAGTATTCAGTGATAAAATGTCGTAAGTGATATGATTTCTGAGATATTTGAGTTCAAAACCATACAAAAATAAAACATTTGTAATTAATTGTCTTTTTATTTCTAGTGGATCTGTAACCGTATCAGTGTAATGCCAAATAAGAAATATTACGAATATTTAGAATAATTACTATATACATATAAAATCACAATATACATAAACAAAATTAAATAAATACAGTTTTATTCATATGTACATACAAACATCTTATAATATATTAAGTAAATCCATCCATCCATCCATCAGCCTTTATAGGTCCACTGCTGGACATAGGCCTCCCCTAACTTGAGCCACTCTGACCGGTCCTGAGCCTTCTGAATCCAGTGGATGCCCGCTGTCTTCTTCAGGTCATCAGTCCAACTGGTCGGGGGGCGTCCTATGCTCCTTTTTCCGAGACGTGGGCGCCATTCGAGGACCTTTCTTCCCCAACGGTTATCGGTCCTTCTAACTATGTCCCTTTGCCACTTCAGCCGGCTAATTCTTTGAGCTATGTCGGTTACCTTTGTTCGCCTACGGATCTCCTCATTTCTAATTCGATCACGTAGAGAAATACCGAGCATAGCCCTCTCCATAGCGTGCTGCGCTACTCTGAGCTTGTGGATTAGGCCAATAGTGAAGCATCACGTCTCGGATCCGTATGTCATCGCTGGCAACACACACTGCTCTAACACCTTCGACTTCAGGCACTGAGGTAATGTTTTGGACGACAAGATATGACGCAGTTTCCCGAACGCAGCCCATCCGAGTTGGATTCTACGAGTGACTTCTTTCTCGAAGTTGGACTTACCCATCTGGATCACTTGTCCCAGGTAAATATATTCGTCTACAACTTCGAGAGCAGCGCCGTCAACAACAACCGGTTCGGGTGTGACATGGACATTCGACATGATTTTCGTCTTGTCCATGTTCATCTTAAGACCCACCCGTTGTGAGGCGCTGTTCAAGTCCCCGAGCATTGTACCTAGTTCTTCCAGGGAACCCGCCAGGATAACTATATCATCGGCATATCGCAGGTGTGTGATGTGATGATTAAGTAAATAAATATTTATAAATACAACATATATAACATCTGGTTGAAGACCACGGGCGACAAAATTCTAATTGCTTCAGGTAGTGCTGCCGGACTTCTTGAAGGAGCTTTTGGTAGTCTATGATTTTTTGATGTCTACAAGCAAGGAGTTCCAAAACAGTATTAACTGTATTGTAAAGGAATTCCCGAAATAAGCAGTGCTATGGGTTTCCTTTAAATAAACAGGAGAAGACACATTATTCAAAATAGCATAAAATGTTGAGAGAATTCTGAAGTTTCGCCTGTATCGAATGGGTAGCCATTTAAGTTAGGAATGGAACTGGGAAATGTGGTCATACTTACGTAAGCCGAAGATAATTATATCTAATACAGTTATTAAGAAGGCGCTCCAATTTATTCAGAAGTTCCTCTGACAAATCTGTACAACACACATCAGCATAATCAAGGTATGATATAAGGTATCAAGGTATATAAGGATGACCAGAGTGTTTATGGCGTATTTATGGTTAAATGTTTATGGCGATACAGCGATTGAAGTGTCACTTTTTTTCCTTACCTCAGTTACGTTATGTATTATAAAAATTAAACAAATTCGTCAAACAAACAACTTAAGGGTAGAAATAAAATCGCGGGATAGTACTGCTCATGCATAGTGGGAAAAGAACCTTGTCCTGTTGTTCCCATATAATGTGTGTTATATGATTCTTGGCATGGGCTCGACATCGGGAAACATTGCCTTTATCACCAGCGGAATTTTTAGAATCAGTGATTGTCAGACATGATATAGAAAACTAAGCCAATAATGAATTTTAACTTTTGGTTTAGAGTAATTGCCAAAGCTGTAGCCGCTAGTGGCAAATAAATTATTTATAAAACAATCTAGTAGTTTGCTTTTGCTTTTAATAAATCAAGTACCTATGCAGCACATACACATATGGCATAATATACTTATTTTTCATTATTGACCCAATAAATTCAAAATAAGTTAATGATAATTTTCAATGCATTATTTTTGTACGGTTTTGAACTCAAATATCTCAGGAAGTATATCACTTACAACATTTCATCACTGAATACTTTTTAATCGTAATCATTTAGCCTATCGATTGACATATGATTTATCAATGTCTGCCGAAACGAAGTTTTTTGCTTTATTTTTCTACAGTTTTGAACTCACATATCTCAGAAAGTATATCACTTACGACATTTCATCACTGAATACTTTTTGATTATAATCATTTAGTCTATCGATTGACACATGTTTCATCACTGGCCGCCGAATCGAGGTTTTTTCAAAATGGCGGACATGTAGGTATGCCAATTAGGTTCGATGCCCTTTCGTAACGTCACTTTTCAAAATCAAATACATAATTGGTATGTACCTTATAGGCAAATATTAAAAAAAAATTCGGAACTGCTGTTATAATTTAATAATTTTTTGGTGTAAAATGTCATAATATGTGATGCCACACTAGGGGGAGGTTTCACAAATGTGACCAGCTGTGACAAGGACGGGGAGGGATCAAAGTCATGAAAGTGTGACGTAATTCATAGATGGCCCTTAAACGGTATTAGGCTGCGGTGGTAATTATGATAAGGCAACAACGGTAATAATAATAATATTCAAACGCAAAAGTTTAGAAAACAACATGCCACCTCATTATCAGACGCCAACCTAACTTGAATGACGCAACAGCATTGAATTTAAACAAATTCCTAGTTGTTAATGAATAATTAATTAATTAATTAATATTTGAACCATAACAATATAAGATATCTACAATATCATGGAATAAGTAGTTGATAAATTCTATTTAATTCGAATGTGTACATCAAATTACTTTATATTATGTATATTTGTTCACATATAAGACACTTTGATTTCCTAAACATACTCAGTTAAAAATTACTGGTGTTATAGTTTATATGTATAAATAGATTTATTAAAATATATGTATCTACGATTACTATACTGAAGGTGAAACTCACGTAAAGCGTGCCTCAGTTCATACGTTATTGGCCTCAATATTATAATAACTGCCAAATTATTCACTAAGATAATAACAAGTTTGTTTTAAATAATTACAGTATGTAATTAGCACGCCTTTGTTATTCGATTATACTCATACGATGTGTGTGTGAGGCCTTGTTAACGTAATTTTAATTTAAGGGTTAATGGCCATTATTATTTATTAGTTTACTTTAATGTGTCTTATATGTATACCCTGAAACCATTTTTTCTATACAAATAAATAAAATTGGAGTGTCTGTTTGTAATATTAAAATAACCGCTTTTTACTAAGTGCATTTAGATGTATACACGGTACTTATACCAAAACAACATTTTTTACAATTTTTGTCTGTTTGTCTGTCTGTCTGTTCCGGCTAATCTCTGAAATGGTTGGACCGATTTTGGCGGGACTTTCACTGGCAGATAACTGATGATACAAGGAGTAACTTAGGCTACTTTTATTTTAGAAAAAAAGTTTGTTAGGCGATACGAAGTTCGCCGGGTCAGCTAGTTTATTTATAAAGTATTATAATGTGAACTCCAGACGTACAGTTTCATTATACAATTGTCGTATACATAAAATCTCATAGATACAGCGCATTGTTTCCTATTTCCGCGTCCTATTAAAGTTCCAGTCATTATCGTAAGCTGTCCTCGCGTCGCGTAATGTCCGCACCTCGGCGGTACAATGACGTCAGCGGTGCATGCTCAATATCATCTCAGTATCGTCGTGGGACTGAGCATGAATACAATCTTCTTTTCTTATTTTATAAACGCTGAACGGATTTGTAATCTGTGCCATTTATGTTCTAGTAACGTACCCTCATGAAATTTCTTCACTTTGTTAAGTATTTCCTGTCTTTGTAATTTATATTAATTAACTATGTATTTATATCCTTCCCATGTTTTCCTCGTGATACTTTATGGACATCATCATTACGCCAGTTGAAGAACAATGGAGTTTCGTCGTCGAATCAATGTGCCAATATTATAAAACTAATTTAAAAAGGTATCTTATTGCAATGCCACAAGGTCGATTTCATTAGGTTAGCAACAACCGGCGACCCTACAGGATGTCCGAGTTTGGGGTCTCGGCTAATGTGGAGGTCACACACAAACACACACACACACACACACACACACACATTAATGTAATGATATTCATAATATTAAGGAGCCGACTTCGGTTTCCCAGGATTGATGGTCTGAAGGGACCAGGAAAAGCCCGAGACTGAAGAAAGAGTTTGAATGGTCTATTTAGATTAGGTGTCGAAGTCGATAGTAGAATTTCTTTTTGTGTTCAGAGAAACACTGTTTCTCGGGTTGCAAGATATCCCCTTTATACTAGTGATTAATTCACTAGTCTTTGAACGGGTTATTTCAGACGTCAATGAATTATTCTTTCATTTCTTTTATCTTATTTACATTACTAGCTGACGCGGCGAACTTCGTATCGCATAACAAACTATTTTAGCCTAAGTTACTCCTTGTTACATCAGCTATCTGCTAGTGAAAATCCCGTCAACATCAGTCCAGCCATTTCAGAGATTAGCCGGAACAAACAGACAGACAGACAGACAAAAATTGTAAAAAATGTTGTTTTGGTATATGTATCGTGTATACATCCAAATGCACTTAGTAAAAAACGGTTATTTTAATATTACAAACAGACACTCCAATTTTATTTATTTGTATAGATTTAAGTTATGCGATGACACGAATTTGATGTTCAATACAAGTTTTCAAATGTTGCTTCGGTTGCTTCCGTAAGTTTGTTTACAGACATTGGAACTGCTTTACGGTCCCGCGTACGATCAGCCGGGCCAATGATGGTAGTCAGAACTCATAACCATCCCATAGCTACTGCTACACAGGAAATCGATAACTCCAGAAGCGTCTCCGATACATCGCTACATAAGACATTGAATACTGCTTGTTCAAAGATGAACAATACAACATGTGCATAGAGCCTAAGTATCTTGCACACCGACATGACTTGTACTACCTAGCAAGAGACAAGTTGTATGTAAAGTAGTGAATACACTGCGAACTGACGTCACTACACAAATTGGAATGTAAATAAATTTGCGTCAAAGACCAGCGGTTCAAGGAATCGCGCACTCCGTCGCAACACTTAGCAGAATCAGACAGAGCTTGAAGTATCCAGGTCAAACTACATACAATGTTTGAAACATTCGAATAATTTTACTGAAATTGCCTTTGAATTTGATAACGCCCCTGAATAATTATGCTAACGACAGTGACTGAATCTAAATAAAGTCACCACTGAATAAAAAGCAAGACGCACTTCTAATAGTAAAAGAGAACAGTAACGTCATAAGAATAAAACTACGTTACAGATGTCGACGGCACCCCGCTTGGTGGGGTTCCTTTTTCTGCATGAATAAAATCAGCTACCTAACTAACCTAACTGAACTGTTTCTAGTCTTGAGTTGCATGTACTTTGTATGACCCCTGGTCCCCCTGCCTCAAAAACGCTCAAAAGAATTCATCATTTCTTAAATCTCGGTTTTCATCATTATCCTGATACATATAATTTTATATGAGTAATTTATTAATTCTCGTATATTATATTAAAATAAGAATTATAATTGATAGTAAAATAAATATACTGGTCATCAAAAAAATCGCCTCACTTGCAGTATAATAAACAAACATGTGAAACTGCTTATCTGTGGAACAGTCAATCATCATTGAACAAGAAAACGGGTGACTGGATTTTTTTGTTGACCAGTGTACTAACAATAGGACATGATAGGAAAAAAATAAAGTTTTATTTAATTGCCATTGTTGGCCTCTCATAATTATGCCTAGTTTAAATGTACTAGGACCGATTCTATACCTTAACTACTACTAATCCGCTATCTATGTACTATAGTAATAACAATAGCAAAACCTACTATTATAAATAGCAAGATTATAGTAGTATGACTTGCGATTTTAATTAATCAAACATTTGTTTTGTAATAGACATACTTGAAGATAAGTATTTACGCATCCTAACTCCTATACATCTCGAACAACAAGGACTGAGTAATATTAGTTATCTATCGTGGTTTTTAAACGGTATGATTTAGCTTGCCCTCTTTTTTATTTATTTGGGTAAAATTTTGCAAGCCTAATTAGACCTCCTTCCGCTTATCATAAGGGGCCATCCATTAAATACGTCACACAAGGGGGGACCTTGTGTGACGTCACATATTATAAAATTTTACTCCTAGAAATTATTAAATTAAAACAGCAGTTCCGAGATAAGTTTTATTTCCATTATTTTTTTTAGTTACCTATACATACCAATTATTAGATTTTGAAATGTGACGTCACGAAATTTAGGACCTTTCACACACTAAACCGACCCCCCCCCCCCTCTAACGTGTGACGTAATTTATGGATGGCCCGTAAGGAGTTAAAATTTTACATATTGCTTTAGTTCTAATGACAATGCATTTTTGTGATAAGCGTGACCTGATACTAGACACACTTTTTTCTTTAGTATGTACATTGAACTACTATTACTGGTTTTATAGCAGTGTATTTAGTTTTTTTTAATTATTAACTTATTTGGTTATGGTTAAGTATTAGGTTGAGCTAACTGCCACTGTAGTACTAAGTTAATAATGTTTCCCACGAAAACTTATCATGTGATAATATGATCCAACCCAACTGAATATACTGAATTTTAAAATGAATATTACAATATAATATGACATTTCATATTTATTTTGTAATAAGTAATATTAAATTACTTGAACCCCACAAAACAACAGATGTACAAACTTACGAATAAAGTTGTGCGGCGCCATAGAGTTGACAGCCAGTTATTAAGCAGAAGGTCCGTGTCTTTGATTTGACAAAGACTCCAAAAGGATCATCACAAAATTTTTAAAACACTGACCAAATGACTCGTATAATGAAGGTATGCATACTACTACACTGGTCTTAGCACAAATCATTTATTAAAGAAATTTATATAGGTGAACGCTTAAGAGAAAAACTGTTGATGCATATAGTAATTTTTATTAGCTATCTAGCTGCCCGGACAGACTTCGTTGTGTCAAAAGTTTTTTTATTTAAACCTTCCGTGTGCCTTAGGGGAGATGTAAGCAATCCTATCTTTCAAGTTGGATCAAACTGCACACGGTGTGCAAATTTGATTAAAATCGGTTAAGTAGTTTAGGAGTCCATCGCGGACAAACAACGGGACACGTAATTTATATATATTAAGATTATTCGACGGGCTCCAAAATTATAATTATCTACTCGCCATAAAGTTGAGCCATAGTGACATTAAATATTCTATGATCGAGACGTTAAGTGTTTACATTAATAATTACTAGTGGAATATATTACTACTTAACTTGGAACACAAAACCTCCTACAGTAAATGTATTTAATAAATAATAAGCCATGCAACTATTATTGCTAAATATTTTTTACAAAAAAATATCAAGGTTTTAAGTTCTTGCAATAATAAAGTAAAATTGTTATTTGTAAACGCAGAGTCTATTATCTTGATAATTAGATATATAAACACTTGTGTTTTTTAATTTTATTCAGTTTTTTAAACCTAACGGTTTTTAGGGTTCCGAAGAATCCTTATAGTTTCATGTCTTTCTGTCCGTCCGTCCGTCCGTCTGTCCGTCTGTCCGTCTGTCCGAGGCATAGCGCCCGAGACCCTTAGTGCAAGAAAGCTGTAATTTGGCATGGATATACATATTTATTAAAACTCCAAAAACGTTGAATAAAATATTGAAAAATATTTTTTTCAGGGTACCTCCCGTACAAGTAACGTGAGGATGAATTTTTTTCATTGCTTACCACATAGTGTGGGGTCTCGTTGAAAAGTCTTTCAAAAATATTATGGGTCTTCTAAGACCATCTTTGGACTTAGGAGTTCGTTTGAGAAATATTTGGCTTTAAATTACCTATTAATTTTGGTTAGAGTCAAGTGTCCTTCCGCCGTGCCGGCTAAACGGTTGAAGTTGGACAAGTGAAAATTCTCAAAAATACGTTATATGATGAATTTACAAGGAAAACTATCACGGCTATGTTAGCATAAGTAATTAATGAATCCATAAATTTACTCCTTCGGAATCCTACATTGCACGTGGCCTGACACGCACTTGCCCGGTGTTTTTAAGCGATAATAAAAATAATTATTTACAAATATTTCGCACATAATATTAATCTCCCATTCCAACAAAACATAATAGCTTCAATTTGATTACGAGTGCCTGATAAGGTAATCGTGAGGTGCACATTGGAATCACTTCAACTGTTATTTTTCCGTTTTGATGAGCCTCATACATAGATAGTGCAAGAGACATAATTAGTTATAGCTAAAATAAATTACGTAACGTTACGTAATTTGTGATAGACTATTAGAACTAAATGACAATTGGATTCGACTGATAACTCGATCCCATCGAAAGTGGCGCTATGTCCATTGAATTCGATTACGATTCAGTTAGCTGTTAGGGTACGTTTACAGACGGCATGGCATTCAATTGTGAACTGTGCGTGCACTCTAACAGCGAACAAACACAAGGAACCGATAGGGTTGTCCAATCGGCAAAACAAAGTACATACATAAATATGTAACTAAAACGCTAAGATAAGCAGACTCCTACAACACAAGTTTACTTAGTGTAGGGTCTGTGCATCACGTAGATATGTAATATCCGCCGCACTATTTAAATTCTTATGTCAACTTACTGCATACATATAAAATGTAATACCTATGTATTTGGGAAATAAAGTTATAAGATATCTACCAGGGATTTTGGAATTATTATCGTATGTATGTACTCGTATTTTTAAATAAAAGAAAACATTTCCCTTTTAAAATTACAGACTACTAAAAGACATGTTTTTCAGATAGCACTCTAGCACTTGGATCTGACGTTGGTTTTTACTGAATTCAATCCACATTGCTGCTCGACAGTGATGTGAATGGTGGAAATTATCATTTAATAATCTTATAATATGTTTAGCTTTCATCATGATTTTGTATCTAGTTAATATCTACTAATTTTGTATGAATTGTCTGGAAAAATTATTCGATTTGATTCTGACAACCCTAAGACCTATTTAACTATCGATAAGTCAGTACTATGTTCTATGGCATCACGGCGGAGTGGCGGGCGGCCTTAGCCTTCAGTCGGTGAAGGGAATCCTACTAGCGAATAGTTCGGCAGACGGCCAGTCACGCTGTTTGCTCTCCTTACTATAATATATTTATAGATTACTGTTAAATGTGATCTTAGACGAAAATAGATAGAGCACAAAACACGAGTATAATAATAATTTTTGCTATAGGAAATTGGGACAAAAAAGTAACATTGTATGAGAAATCACAATCGGATAACTGAAATAGAATCGATTTTTCGATGAAATTAATACATTGTTCGAATCGATTTATTCATTATCTAGCAATCTCACTTCATTTGGTATCGGCATCTGCTCAATTTAAAGATTTATATAACTAGTCTTAGGTATAAAATGTTACACTTATTTTTATTTATTTATTTTATCATCATCGATTAATCGTTACCTTTGAGACTATTTCATGTATAAGGTATCACTTAAGAATTGAAACAGGACTAAGAAAGATAGAAGTAAAGTAAAAAAGTATGAAATTGGTCCTTCGAGACTTTCTGTGTAGACTTAATTATTCATTTTGGGTATATTATTATTTTATTATGGAATCAAATTATTTTAAGAACTACAAATTACGGCACACCGGGAAAATCTTAAACGGGAGCATTCCACATTCATGTAACTACATTATTAAAAATATTATTTTCTATTGGGTTTTCCAACGTCAAACGCTTTATCGCGTGATAGCGTTTAAGTTTGTCCACAAATCTGGTACTAGTAGGATCACGTTAGGAGCATAAAACGCTTCTTAACGTCAGGCGGTATTTATGAGTATGTCACTTCCGTGTGAGTATAATTAATATTATGTGAAATAAGCGTTACGTAATACGTATAGACAATAAGTCCAATATAAGTCGTCAATCTACAACGAAAACTAGTTTCGTTCTCATAGAAACAAACAATTGTTGTTGCCAAACACCTGAGTGAATTTGTTCTTGATAGTAATTTTATCTTTATTGCTATGTAACATAAGATTGGAAATGGAGTAAACTGTTGATGCGGTAAATGACCACTAAACTTCTAAAGTAAACCAACTACAGTGAATAACATCATTGCTATTAGCGGTTAATGTTATACATATTTATATTATGAAGTGATAATTTATCATTGATAAAAAATATCATGACAATAATTATCATTAATAAACCTTGATAATTATACCTGGATAATTATCTTAATAATTATATCACTTTTCACTAGTACAAAGAACCTTATGATTAGGACAAAAATAGTGACTACCAAACTAAATTGCTTCTTTAAATTTTAACAAATGTTTTACATTCAAATGATAAATGTTTAAAAACAATTCTAAATCTTTTTTACACTGCACTTCACTAATAGATTTAACATAGGTAAATCAAAAATTAAAGAGAATAATTATGCATGATCGTGGAATATTTATCAAAGAAAATAAATTTGTATCTCGATAATTTCGCACCCTGACATATGTATGTATTTTTAATATCGTTTTTAACGTATGACTGAAATCATAAAAATATTATATTAAATTAAATAACAAACACATTTCAAATTAATTACTGCATTTTAAACATCCTTCTCAAACACTCTAGTGTGCATTTTGTATAAACAACATTTGTATGGTAATACAAGCATTACATGCTTATTATATTATCATTATATACCAATGATATTATAATGTATGTAAAAAAGAGGTGGAAATGTCACTAGCGCGCCGACCGCGACGATGAAGAGCGTAAGAACAGGCAATTGACCGTTCTGCTCGTAGTCGCTCTGTCAATACAAGACGAAACGCACCCTTTTGTTGTTGTCAGAAGTGTTTGAAATTTGACATACAGGATTAAAATGCCTTCGTGTATTACACCAATGTGACTGGAGTAGTGAAACAAAAGATAAACTTGTGTGTGTTGTAGCTCTTTTCGGAACAGATTTTTTGGTTGAATTGTAAGGGTATAACGTATCTATATTTACATGTATTATCATTGTTATACACATGGTCGTAGCCACGGTGGGGCAGGGTGGGGCGCTTGCCCCACCGTGGCTCTGACCTGTAAGGTACCCAATCAAACTTTAAAAACTTAATTATCTAGGTACTAATTACAATACTTAATATCTGTAAGAAAGTTTACACTCCACAGTCGTCAGTCGACACAAAAAATGCGATCAAAACACACTTTTTCTGTTCTAGATGGATTATAAAATAAAGTCTGATATATTGGCAATTTGAAAGAGAGCTGTGACTTGTGATACTTTTTTACTTGTCTCTAAATGTTAAAAATAGGCATACCTACTTATGGCATACTTTTGCATTTATTCATTCATAATCATATCCTTTTTAGTAGAAGAATGTAACAAGGAAGGCAAACAATTACATTTCTCGTGTAAGGTACCTAAATGTTATTTTCTTAAGTTCTCTAAAAATGTGTATCAACTATTTTTTTCCGTTAAAATTACATCGTATCCTAAATTTCTAACATACTGACTCATCTAATCTAAATTAGCGAAACGTCAATTGATCGTGAATCTCAAACTTTGACTATGGCAGTCGCCACTTGCCACCAATGATGTTGTCACGTGCTACACCATGAAAGATGTGAAAGTATGCAGGTTGTACTTATACGTGTAGTATTCAATATAACACTCGACGGACACCCAGGCACTAAATGAATATCAAAGTAGACCAAAGATGTGGGTCAAAGAAGATCTGCTACTCTTTAGGCCTGAATTGACTTTGGACTTTACAAAAGTAATTATGGAACAGTATACCCAGCTGGCCATAAGATACGATGCCAAAATATATTCTTCGTTCTTATTATTTCGTTCTTATATTTATTTCTTCATTCACACAAAAAGCAAATGATTAGCCAGGTATTATTTTAATGGTCACACTGCGTCCGTTGCAGATAGGGTTGCCAGATGGCAAGGCTGAAATATCTGGACAAAACTTCAAAAAGTTTTGTATTGGGACTGTCGGGACATTTTGTATTTTGTCGGGACTTGTCTGGACATCATGTGAAATGTCGGGACAATCCATACGAATCCCGACCATCTGCCAACCCTAGTTGCAGATAGTATTGACAATATGACACAAATGGCTAATCACAAACACCCACGACCTAAGAACATTTATCAGTCTGTATGAATACCAATACTATCTCCTCGCTCGGATGACAAGAACCGTACCAAGTGGGCTACCAGGTTGCCAAACCCAGGCGCTGTCGGATCGGAAGTTCCTATTGATATCATATCTTCCGATATGGCTTAACGACTGCAATCTAACGGTAACAACCGAAGCCGATAACATACAGTGCCACCTACTTATCTGTGAATTGGAGGAGGGCGCTGTCGGACGCATTGGACCAATCATTGGACGCAATTCGAGACGCAGTAAATGTCAAATGAATGAGCACAAAGAACTTATGAATGGCGCGGCATTAGTTCCAATTTTCGCCATTTTACAGATAACTTGGTGGCACTGTACGTGCTTCGAAGCACGGACGCGCTCAAAAGATTTTGCGACCGGTTCATTTGACTTCCGAGTGCGCATGCGCATATAGCTACTCTGTCGATCACTTACGCATAGGATAGACGTAAGCCGTCGGGCTATGAGTGCTTCCTAATCAAACCACAGTAAGTGGGATAAACTAACATATGTTCTTGCGAGGTCGCCGGAGAGAAAGTCGTTGGCTCACGACCTCGGGCCTCGGAGCGGTCGGGCATTCGCGCGTGATCGAATTATGTCATCACACCACATACGCTATGAGAGAACAATATTAATGTTTTGATACCCTAGCTTTTGCGACAAGGAGCGTCTCAAACTTTTTGAGGCATTCCCTCTGTTTACTTACACACATTACGCCCCAACTCAGAGTCACTAACGGTTACTTAAATCGCTCTTTAGTACAGAATTTGTTTGGTGATTCTTTACTAAGGAGCGATTTACGTAACCATTAGTGATTCTGAGTTGGGGCGTTAACCTATTAAAAATGTTAGAATACTCAAGCGTGTCAGAAAGACGCAGACGAGGCGATGCAACGATCCAACCTTCAACCAGTAAACATTAAAGTTTAAAATGCAAAAATAAATGTAAATCATTTTCGTTTAATCAATGTTAATTTTTTTAAGTTTTTTCAACTGACAATGAGACAACATGTTGGTTACTGTATTTTTTGCCTTTCAGCAACCTTCGTATATCTGTAAAAACAAACAAGACGACATACAAAACAAAGAACAACGAACGACCGAGGAGCACTTAAAAGTATATTTAAAGTCTACATTATTAAAGCCCTGTTTCATCCAAAGTGAAAGGTAATACCTAACCGCGAATTTTCGTCATAACTAAATACTTCACCACCACAAAGGCCAAAATCTTTAGTTCTAGACATGGAGTCATGGACCGAACGCAACTTCGAAAGCTACATGCGATCAAGTGATCGGGTTATGTCAATAGCTTTACAAACGTTCTTAATCAGAAACGCATTTGTCATGTGCACACAGCTTTATACACTAGCGGCTAAATATAACACACAGTTCGCGCCAAAACGTAGTTGTAAATCGGCTGAATGCTCTGGCACAGATTATACAAACGAGCTTGTTGTCAACAGATAAGCGAATGGTTTGTTGTTGTGCGAATGAGCTTAAAAATAAAATCAATTTCCGCATTGACTAAATAGAAGAATTTGGGGAATTTTGACATTTTTAAGCGACACTTATATGTCTATATAATGTACTAGCTGTTGCCCGCAGCTTCACATGCGGAAATTATGCTTATCATATTTGTACCCCTTGCAGAAAAAAACAAACAGGTTAATTTATATGGAAGTACTTATATTTAGGAATTTATACACTGAAATGTACGATATAATCACAAATCATTCCTCCGGGAACGAATTTTAAAAAATAAACAACATTAGTTAACATTAGTTTTTTCTTTTTCATGAAAAAATTTGAAAAACTCGAAAACATGTATTTCATCAATTAAATGAGGAATTTTTGTTGCAAATTTAAAGCAAATCGTTGATATTTCAAAATATTCCACACTAAGTTTCATCTTGTTTCCGGTGAAAACTTTTAATTTTATCGGGACGAAAAGTTTTTTAAAACGTGATCCAAAGTATGAGGAACAACATAACTATTAAGTTAGTATTAGTCTACTTTGCAACAATCCGCGGATAACATGTATGATGGTATATACTTTGACATGCGTGGCACCTCCCTCCCTCCCACAACGGAAACATGCACTACAATAATTAAAAGTATATACCAAATTAATTATTGTAGTGCATGTTTCCGTTGTGGGAGGGAGGGAGGTGCCACGCGGCACGCATGTCTTAAAGTATATACCATCATACATGTTATCCGCGGATTGTTGCAAAGTAGACTAATCAGGGGCGGCCTTAGCCATTGCGAGGCTCAGGGCGGCAGATCTTTGCGAGGCCCTTGTGCGTTCCGTAAAATTGTATGTTTGGATTTGATTTGAATTTTTTTAATACGCTTTTATTAGCTTCAGATGTATGTAACGGAATCTTTGAACATGATTTTGACCCCCTTCAAAACGTCGGATTAACTCGAAATTTGGCATACCTATTAAGGACCGATGACAATTCAATATTTAAAGAAAAAAAGAAAGAAAGAAAGAAAAATAAACTTAAATTTCATTTCAAAAACACAAACTAAAAATGAAAAAATAAATAATAGTAAAAAAAAAAACTAAAAAAACACGCTGTTATAGAAAATCCAACTAAAAAAATAGAAAATAAAATTGAATTAAGAATCGTGTAATTGTAATAAAAGCGTGGGGTGCATGGTGTCAATGAGTAGAAAGGATAATATCTTTATTAGCACCCCACGCTTTTATTACAATTACACAATTTTATTTTCTATTTTTTTAGTTGGATTTTCTATAAAAGCGTGTTTTTTAACTATTATTTATTTTTATTGTGGCCAACCACAAGGACTGCCCTGATAGAAAGCGGGCAGTGCCGACCAAGCATGGGCGATATTCGACCATATTGCTACTGTCTGTGCAAATGCTTTTTAAACCTTGCACGCTCGTGGATTTAGTAATTATTAGATTGCTATGTGTCACTTTTAGCCTGTGTTGGATTTTTAGAGGTTTCCTGAACTTAATTTTTCACATACTTAAACACAGGCCCACGTATGTCGTATTGAAGCTGTTTTCTTTTGAGATGTTACGTATATTAATCGGGCGAATAATAAAAAAAAATGTAGGTAAAACCGAAAGTAAAACAATTGAAGTATTATTAGTAGCATATAGAAACGACACCGCGAACACAATGTATGTCCTATTGAATTGGCGCCGGTCGGCTTCAATTTTCAGTGGATTCGTTCGATTTTGAAAGGATTTCTCCTTTCAAAATCGAACGCTCAATTTTGAAAATAGAACCTCCCGGCGGGACTCACATTTTGTTCGAGATGTCTGTTCTATGACATTATACTTCAATGGGTAAAACTCTTAAAGGTAGGTTATATACTACTTAGCCAAGCAGGGAAATTATGTATTTGCGAAAAAATATCTTAACTGGCGACAACATTCATTCAGAAACACAAGAAAAAGAAAATTCGCTGCTGGAAGTGCAAAATAAACTTGACAAATGCGAGTTAAACTCGCCTGGAGAGGGTTCAGTACGTTGATTATGTATTTACCATTATTTTTCTATTTTATTTATTTTTGCCGTTTTTTAAGACTATAGAATTTTTATAGGTTTTTCTGTAATATTTAAGTAAAGAACTATTCTCTGTATTTTTTTTTCAAAATTCTAGCGTTAGTAGTTTCGGAGATAAGGGGGGAATGGTCAGTTTTTGGCTTTAATTTTAGTTCTTTCTTGAATAATTTTAAAACTATCCGTTGTAGAACTATAACAAAAATATACTTGAGATCCTTACAACAAGCCCTTTCATTTGACATACAACAAGATACGGTTTGCAAAACAGTTTTTGTTTAAATTTGATTCCGTATTTTTTTTTTCAAAATTTAGTTGTTTAAATTTACACCTTCGTCTTTGGGTCACAAAAAAGTACATGAGTGCCAAATTTCAACTCATTTGGTCCAGTAGTTTCGGAGTAAATTGACTGTGAACGGCGGCCCAGACGCACGAGTGATCCTATAAGGGTTCCGTTTTCGGTTTTTTCGTACGGAACGCTAAAAATACTGTAAACAAACATATTGAATTTAAAAAGGGAACTTGGGAGTGAAGCCCAATAGTATAATAAGAATGCTAAAGCTACGACATAGGTACATATTGTAATGAAGGTTTCGATTTTATTTTATAGTTTTAAACAGTCAAATAACCAAAATTTTATGTATTTTTATTGTTATTTCACTGTATATAATGGGATTCCGTTCTTAAAGTTATACAATCATATTTTAGTTTTGCTATGTAAAGATTTTTTTAACTCGGGTGATGGCGCGAGGCCCCTGCATGCGCGAGGCCCCGGGCGGTTGCCCTGTTCGCCACCCCCTAAGGCCGCCACTGAGACTAATACTAACTTAATAACAATGGATTTCCGCAAAGTAACGCCTGATACTATTAACTACAACATAACTAATTTCCGTCGAAATCAGTTCAAGGGTTTTCATGTAATGCCCGAACATACAAACAGACAAACAGAAAATAATTTTAAAAACAAAATTTTTGGTGTTCTAACACGTTATTGATGTGCCCCTAACCGAAATTTTGAAAAATATTATATGTACAGAAAAACTGGCTCTTGAGTTTCATTAGAAAAAAAAAACAAAAAGGTCCCGTTATTTCCATCCATCCAAGAGTTACATATCTTGTCTCGAAGTAACACCACCAGATCCTAAATGGATCAATGATGAACTGGTTTTACGATGTCAACATGAACAGTACAAATATTTTTAAAAACGGTTCTGTTGTTTCCATCTGGATACTCCTTCTCCCTCTCCCTCTCCCGCTCCCACTCCCTCTCCCGCTCCCACTCCCTCTCCCGCTCCCACTCCCTCTCCGACTCAAACTCTCTCTCTCTCTCTCCCACTCCCTGTCCCTTTCCTTCGCCCGTTCACGGTCCCTCTCTCGCTTCCTGTCCCTCTCCCACTTCCAGTTCCTCTCTCGCACTCGGTCCCTCTCCCGCTTTCTGTCCCGCTCCCTCTCCCGCTTCCTGCCCCTGTCCCTCTCATTCCTCTCCCGCTCTCTGTCCCTCCCCTCTCCTTCTCCCGCTCCCGGGTCCTCTCCCGTTTCCTGTCCCTCTCCCTCTTCCGCTCCCCGGCCCTCTCCCGCTCCCTGTTCCTCTCCCGTTCCCGGTCCCTCTCTCGCTTCCTGTCCCTCTCTCCTCCCCCTACCGTCCGTAACTCTACACAATTTTTTTGTTTCTCACTATAAGCTTACATATTCATTTTCATATTTCTGAGTTCGAAAATGACAAAGTTCTGGAAAAACTTGCAACCTCTTTATTTACCTCTTAGGGGATGAAATTCCAAAAAACCTGTTACAGTTAATTTTTGATTTGTTTTCACATTTCTGAGTTCGATATTGACGAAGTTTCGTACAAATTTACATCCCCTTTTACCCCTTAGTGGATGAATTTCCAAAAAAAAACTGTTACAATTAATTTTTGTTTCTAATTATAAGTTAACATATACATTTTCACATTACTGAGTTTAAAATGACATAGTTACTTAAATAGATATTTACAACCCCTTAGTATTACTATTTATGGGGATGAATTTCGAGAAAACTGTGATACAGTTAGTTTTTGTGTCTAACTATAAGCTTATAAACAAATTTTCATCCTTTTTACTTCAAAACTTACGAAGTTGCCATACCAACTTCCACAACCTTATTCAACCTTTAGGGGTTGATTTTCCCAAAGAACACATAACCTTTAAATTTTGCTTCTAATTTTGAACTAATATATAAATTTTCATCTTTTTAACTTCAAAAATGACGAAGTTACCTACTAAGTTCCATCCAAGAAATTAACCCTTTAAGGGATGATTTTCCAAAAAAATGTGTTGAAGTAAACTTTTGTTTAATAAACATACATAAAAAAATTCGTACTTATAACTCTAAAACTGACGAAGCTGATTTATATGTAAAAGACTTCCAACCCCTATTTTTAGGGGATGAATTTCGAGAAAGCCGTGATACAGTTATTTTTTGTGCCCAACTATAAACTTATATACAAATTTTCACCCTTCTTACTTTAAAACTGACGAAGTTGCCATACTACTTGCACAACCTTATTCAACCCTTTAGGGGTTGATTTTCCAAAAAAACACATAACCCTTAAATTTTGTTTCTAATTTTGAACTAATATATAAATTTTCATGTTTTTAACTTCAAAAATGACAAAGTTGCGTACTAAGTTAAATTGAAGAAATTAACCCCTTAAGGGATGATTTTCCAAAAAAACGTGTTGAAGTTAACTTTTGTTTATTACTATAAACATACATAAAAAATTCATACTTATAACTCTAAAACTGACGAAGCTGATTTATATGTAAAAGACTTCCAACCCCTATTTTTAGGGGATGAATTTCGAGAAAACAGTGATACAGTTATTTTTTGTGTCTAACTATAAGCTTATATATAAATTTTCACCCTTCTAACTTCAAAACTGACGAAGTTCCCATACAAACTTGAACAACCTTATTCGACCCTTTAGGGGTTGATTTTCCAAAAAAACACATGACCCTTAAATTTTGTTTCTAATTTTGAACTAATATATAAATTTTCATGTTTTTAACTTCAAAAATGACGAAGTTGCGTACTAAGTTAAATTGAAGAAATTAACCCTTTAAGGGATGATTTTCCAAAAAAATGTGTTAAAGTTAACTTTTGTTTATTACTATAAACTAACATAAAAAATTTCATATTTATAACTCTAAAACTGACGAAGTTGGTTTGTATGAAAGTGACTTCTAACCCTTATTTGTACCCCTTAGGGGATGAATTTCCAAAAATCCGTTCTTAGTGGACATCTCCTTAGCAGGAACTATCTACCTACCAAATTTCATCTCAATGGGTTCGGCAGTTTCTGAGATTTTTTGTTTAATCAGCGGTGTGTCGCTTTTCAATTTTATATATAATATAGATATAAAATACAAAAAATGTTTGTACGGATGTCCTTAATAGACTTTGAAACCATCCAACTGATATGCCCCAAAATGGTTTCATTTGAAAGGCAATAAATGCGAAGATGGTTTGAAACCACTAAAACAAAGCATTAGGCACATTTTTGATTTTCGACTTTTCCATACAATTTTTTTTTTTCGTAGTATCACACGCCGGATATTCAATTATGTGTCGTCCATGCCACACAGGTAATAAGAATAACCTACTGCGGGACTATGAGTGTGTTATTGTTTATTTATTTGTTTATAATTATAATAATTAAGACATTTTATGTTACTAAAATTATACATAATTCAAAATTGCGTTTGTTTATATCCTTGTATTGTTTGACTAAACATAACTTATTTAGTTTCTCACAAAAACGCCAAATCTAATTTTAATAATTATTATTCTTGTTGTGCCAATTATTGTAAATAACATTTCAACTCGGGATTACCCATACGCAGAACATTAACTAAATTTCCATTTAAAAAAACCGCTCAGTATGGAAGATTTTACGAAATGGATGACGCACAACAAATGCCTTCGGTTTATCCCTTTGCACGCTTAGCAATAACACAACGATTAAATCATCAATTTGGGCACCCTATATGCATTAATCGAAATATAATTTAAATAATAAAATTCTGACACACTCATACTCTCCTACGAATGACCACCAGGATATCCTGTGACGCAGGTGGTATAGAAAACACAATAAGACATCACTTACAACCGCAACCCGAGAGAAAACAGTTAAACACTCCGTTCGGAGGTCAATCCCAGGACCCCTCGCTTCGCAGGATCACTCATCACCAGTGTTGCCAATGAAAATTTTTGGAAGGCCGTGTACATTAGATAAAAAAGCCATGTTTCTATGGAAAAAGATCAACTGTGGGCCGTGTCCACAGCTGCCAATATATTATGCTATCCAATTATGCCAATAATATACCATCGGTTCAACGCTCCGACTAAAAAAAAAAAGGTCGTCGACAGTGAATTTGTGAATTTGATGTCCACAAAACAAGGAACACTTTTCATATTAGCCTTTTGGCGCTGTTTTAAGGGTTTTAACATTCGTTAAATGTCTGCAAAAATAATAAATAACAAAAAGATCGTATAATTTGCGAAAAGCCGTAGAATTTGCTACGGCCCTAGGGTTCGGGCCGTAGACCGTAGATTTTGTGATTTTTTGGCATGAAAGCCGTAGAACACGGTAATTGCCGTAGCACTGGCAACACTGCTCATCACCAACTATTATAGGCAATGGGAATTTTGATCGTCAGTTTATAATAAATTAATTCAATTCTGGCCATCTCCTTATAAACAGCGCTGCATCACCTTTCGTACATAACTAAGCACAATGACATGCTGAATAGAATACCTTTTCCAATTTTAGCTTTACAAAATAACAACACGTATTTGTATTTTTAAACGACTTCAAAAAAGGAGGTATTCAATTCGACTGTATTTTTTTAAATATGTTTGTTACCTCAAAACCTTCGACTGGGTGAACCGATTTTGATGATTTTATACACGCTTTATATTAATTTGTTAATCGAAAGCTGGTGCTTGTCATATGGCTCCACTTAAATTTGAGCGAGATATGACTAGCAGTTTTTGAGTTAACCCTAATTTTGAAGTCGGTTAGTTTTTGTCAAGAATTATATTTAAAAGGGGTTTTAAATGACAATCATGGCATGTTATTGTAAGTTGCTTGTAATTTATCGTAATTCTATCGTAATTTATCGCTTGAATAAAATTAATTGTGTAGTTTGTACAACTTTTAAGCTGTGAATAAAATGCATTTTTGCGTTACAAATACTACAGAATCGAAAAAAAAGTGAATAATTCCTTGTAGTGCCATTACTTACTATTAACGGTATAATCATTAACTATATAACTTAAAGCTGTTCTATATATTTTTCCACGAACGCCTAAAGTTGAGAAGTATAAAATCAAGCTGACCTTCATTACATAATTTTTGAACGTTACATAACATGCAATTCGTTATTTATATCATATCGTGAATTTGTTATGTAATTGTATTGTAACATAAACAATATGTTACGTAACTTATTTTCTCGAAGTATGTGTTTTATTTATAATTGACGACCCCCCAGCCAAGGTTATGAATAGTAGAGATTCTGCTTGCGAAACGAGGGGTTCGATACCTTATCGAGGCAATAATTTAAGTTACTAAAAAATGCTTGTTTACAGTACGACCAACTTATTTGTGAATTAAAGGGGGGTGATGTAAGACGCATTGGACCACTCATTGGACGCAGAGAGATTCGAGAGGTAGTAACTGACAGTATTGAGGTAGAAGGAGGGCCATCTCATATGAAGGGAAAGTTTAAAAAGTGTCCAGCTGTTTACAGAAAATAGAGGTTCCAATAATGGCCATTCCTGAATGGCGCTAGTGTGTGACAAATAGATATATGAACATGGCTGTTATAGACGGAGTGAAGTTTGCTGAGTTATGCCACCCGTAATGAATGGCGCTAGTGTCCACCAAATAGATATTCGAACATAGCTGTTGTAGACCGCACCACAGCGCCATTCGTAATTGGACGCGTTTTTACGGACACTTTTCATATACAGAGATGGCCTTCCCTCTCTCTATCTTCCATGGTACATAAGAATGAATTTTAAACATGGCGGCATTAGTTCCAATTTTCGCCACTTCACAGATAAGTTGGTCGCTCTGTGTGCTTAGTGCGAGTTTTACTTGACATAACGGGCTCGCAAACTAAATTCGAGTTAACTAAAATGTGTTGGGACCGAAGCAGAGCCATCTAGCGGCTCGTGGGCGATAATAACATCTTATGTGTTACGTGTATTTCACCGGTGACAGGTAATCTGACTGCGGGGTCATGAGAGTGTAATGCTTATTAAATTACTACTATTATTATTTACATTTTCAAACACGACCCAATTTCAAGGACGACCCGTGTGGCGCAATGGTTACCACACCAGATCGCCGCACCGAGGGTCCTGGGTTCGATTCCCAGCGAGGCGGAAATTTGAATGATGAGTTTGAATTTCTGTTCTCGGTCTGGGTGTGAATGTCCTTGTCTAGTGTGTTTTCCATGGCACCCACGACACGGAATCTTAGTGCGGGGCTATGAGTGTGCAGCGTTATTTATTATTATTATTAAAACAGGTACCTCAACAGTATTGGTAGGCGTGGTTTTATTTGCGGCATTTGAAAAAATTAAAATGACGAATCAGATTTATTTAACAACAAACGCTCTAGCTCCCACAATCGGATTCTTTCTGTCGTGGGAAACTAGGATTTAACCACTTATTATATCACGTAGTTTTAGTTTACTTATTTTAATTACTTAAATTATTCAATACAAAAAGTATGCTTTTTATGATGCCGAGAACTGATTCTAGTACAAAGAGGGTACTTCTAATAATACTTTGTTTAAAGTCTTATTAATTATTAAGATTTAATTTGATAAAAATAACAATTAAATAATAAAAAAATAATGAAATAAGAATATAAGAACTCAATAACAAAAAATAACTTTGAAAAATTTAACGTAACAGCCAAATCAAAAAATAAAAAGGAATGGTATAGAATACAAACATTTTGAGTACCTTACATTCAAAATGTTGTGTCCGCGAAGATATAAGTTTAAAATCATAAGAATAACGAACCTCAGATTGAAATATAAATGTTTTCATTATTAAGGAGCAACAAGCGGAAACTAAATTCCTGTGTCATATAGCATTATATATCAGGACTGCCTTGTACCAGTTCAGTGCGGCCTTAAGGTCAGATAACACGTGAGCAAACCTTAAATAAATTGCTCACTTATCATTACACGAGTAACCGCCCTCGCTTTGCTTCGGTTTTCTTATTTTTTTACACCTTATTGGAGTTTTATTAAGGATTCCTAATTTTTTTGAAAATATAATATAGCCTATGTTACTCGGGGATAGTGTAGCTTCCCTACAGTGAAAGAATTTTTGAAATCGGTTCAGTAGTTTCGGAGCCTATTCAATGCAAACAAAAAATCAAAGCTTTCCTCTTTATATATTAGTATAGAGTATAGATAACCCTAAACAGTAGTGACACGTCAAAACCGAATTGATCTAAATTATCTAAACAATACTACAAACAGGTTATGACACATTCCTCCATTGATATGTAATCACTAGCCATTATCATAATCATTATAGGTACTTACTATGCTAGGTAATATAATCACTATCAGCATATTAATTTTAAAATTTTCATAATAAGTACACACATATTCAAATTGAGATGTTATGCTAATTTAATATTAGCAGGTTAAATGTATCTCAGTTTGAATATAATTTCAATAAGATTATTTAGTCTAACCGGTATGCGATAATGTAATTTCTTAATCATCATATTAAGATTTCTAGAAGCAAAAGGGAAAAGAGGCCAAATGCGGTTCCAATAGAACAATAGTATGAATCAAAAGAAAATGTGATGACTGAAGTAAGTATCAAAAACTTTGTTAACTTTCAAATTCGAGGTCTTCATCGTTATACCAGTTAATAGCTAGGCAGTCACTTGATACTTATTATGATCAAGATTCACGGTTACATGTTTCGCCATGTTTATAGTAGAGCAAAATAGAAATAACTTAAAAACATAATTATGTTATAGAGAAACACTATTTTTATTAATTTTCATTAAAACATTCCTCATGTCAACACATTAATTTTGAAAATTTTAATCGAGAACCTGGTTTAATATGATCAAAGAGTTATCACAGTAAAAAGTTATCACAGATGAACGTAGGTCCAGCGTTTCTCTGAATAATATTTCATGCTTAATTAATACAATACAAACAAGTTGCTTATGTTGCATGTGCATGAGTGACTAGAATTAAATAAAAAAAATACCAAAAATAGTATCAGCTAATCTGAATGTCTGTTCGAATGTCTCATACTCGTAGTTCAAGTACGTTATATGTATTATGCACTGATCGATAACATAATCTATAGTTTATCATGTTATCTAATAATTTAATGACTCACAAGCAAATGGTACTACTCATAAATACAAGATAACGAAATAGATGTCATCGGAATGTCATTAATGTCGTTAATTAATATCCAATATTTTGCGGGTATTAATGAATTTATTAATGACGCGTATAAGCAATGATCCCCTTGGTGTATCCTTGGTGTCTTTGGTTCGAATCCTGCATGCAACACAGTTTGTCAAATAATGTGTTGGTACATATGTTTATTTGGAACGCCTATAGCTACGTAATAAAATTGATGTCTCTACGAGCTAGGCAGGCTAGACACTGGCATATCTTATATATAAAATTCTCGTGTCACGGTGTTAGAAGTTGAACTCCTCCGAAACGGCTCGACTGATTTTCGTGAATCTTTGCGTGCATATCGGCTAGGGTTGAGGATCGGACAAGTTTTTTTTTTCATCTCCCTACCCCTAAAAAATTTTTGGCAGAACAACATTCGCCCGGTCAGCTAGTCCTACTATAATATTATAAACGTGAAAGTTTGTGAAGTTGTTTGCATATTGTCACGCTTATCACGAACGGACGCACGATCATCTCACACGCCCTTAGCACAGAGATAGATCATGTGATGGCTAGGAAAATAATATAAGATATACTATAAGTCGATAGGATGTTTCCCCGAGATGATTTCAATATAAAAATGTTTGTATTGCGCTAATGCGTAATTATTTTTCTAATTTCGTGTTAAAAAATCACTAGTGCCCGGACGACATCGCGGGCGAAAAATAGAATAACGCGTGTACGGTTCCGGTATTCAAACATACGTACGCACACCAACATATCGGTGGTCACCGTGACTCGTCACTCGTCACTCGATAACTTGATTGATATGATACGGTAAACGATTCAATGACGTCATCGATATAGTTCACTACTGTGACTATTTGAGATAGTTTTTTCGTATCCGTATGTATGTTTGCTTGTATAAAGGTATTTTTCTGTGTGTATCTATTTTCGACCCAAAAAGGGTGACGTATTGAATGTACGAAATACATCGTACATTCATGTTGGTCCTTCGCGTCGGAGGACGTTTAAAAAAAAACAGCAAAGCAACAACCCATAATTGTCCCACTGCTGGGCTCGGGGTATCCTCTCACAATGTGAGGGGTACAGGCCATAGTCTACCACGCTGGCCAAGTGCGGATTGGTAGACTTGCGGATTGGTAGACTATTTATTGGTAGACTATTTATTATTATGAACCGATTTTGATCTAGTTTTTTTGTCTGAAAGGTGACTTAATCAAGAGTGTTCATAGCTGTTTAGTGTAAATAAAACTGGCGTGCGTTTTTAAATTTTAACTTAAGATTATGGTCCTTCGAGCCGGAGGATTTTTAGACGTTATAATTTCAGTAAAATTACCTCATATCCGGCGAGTAGTCCAGCGAGCAAGCGTACCCGGCTACCATATGTCCGGTGAAGGTCTTCCGGCGGTTCATCTTGAACCGGTTGAGCGCGCTGAACACCAGCACCTTGTTGTCCATGGCCTGGCACGCCAGCCACTTGCCGTTGGGGGACACCGTGACGGCGGGGAGCGAGTGCATTGACGGGTCCGCTATGTACTTCATGTCGACGGGGATGTCCCTGGACAACAACAACTTTAGTGGTAACAACAGAATAGAACTGCCTTATTCATAAAAACAAGCAAAGTTATAGAACGCTTATGAAGTGTTTTTCTTTTCACTCTTATGAAAAACGATTAAGATAAAACATATTATAATATCAATGAAACAGCTAAAATAGATTAATTAAGCGTTTGTGAATCAGGAACTGAGCCTCTAGACAAAACTATTTTCTATAAACGCTTGCGCCAAACGCTGCCTTCAAAATGTATAGGAGTGATATTTAAGTTGCTGAAATTAAGCTGAAAAACAGCGCTACGCGAGACCAAGGTCCCGGATTAGCAGAAGCTGAGCCACTTCCTTTGCCCACACTGTTAGTATTAAGTTTTTTTGGTTTGTATTAAATTTTTTGTTTCATATTTGAATTGTTATTTTATATTTTGTACCTCTCTTGTGTGACAATAAACAGTTTATTATTATGATTATTATTAAGTGCAGAAAAATTTGTCATGTTATTCCCGTAAATTTTGAAGGCAGTGATTGGTTGGTGATTGTAACGCCACAATATTCCTCTTAGTTAATTTTATTCCTACGCTCCCCTAGCTACAGCTCTCGTGGACGGTAGGCACTCACCACTCCCACACCCGAAGGCTCTTGTCATCGGAGGTGGTGACGAACCGGCGGTTGTCGTCAACGAACGTGATGGTGTTGACGGCGCCCAGGTGCCGGTCGTACTCCTGCACTATCTCGCCTGAACGAATGTCCCACTGCGACACATTGTTTGGAATTAATAAATTAGAAAGAAAGAAAATAGATGTATTTATAGAGAAAACAGCAAGAGAAAAAGAAAAAACATGTGCATAATAATGTAATGATGACAATACGGGACGATAGCAAATGACCGCGGTAAACCAACAGCCGCTGATTTTCATGGCAACCCATTCCAATAGGTAGTTCTGGCTATGGGTTGTATGTTTATAGTATTTCAGATACTTTATATCTGTAGTAATGCATTGATTTATAGTACATTTGTACATACATGGCTTTGTATAAGTTGCGGAATAACAAGAATAACAAAAACAAGATTGATATCATGTTCTAGGTACGGACCAGTTTCCAATTAGTCATATTTGAATTAATTGTTAATGTTAATTCCAATTATTGAGCACACACTCAAGATATGCATTCGTACTTAAAATAGATACAACAAAACTACCCAAATCAGATCAAAGCGCCGCTCTAGCGGTACAAAAAGGAACTAAAAATTATAAAGCGGGTACTCACACAAATGATCTTCTTATCAGACGTCCCGGCGACAAACAGATGCTGTTTATCTTCATCGGGGTTGAACTTGGCGCAGTAGGGCACCTTGCGCGACGTGAACCGCGACACGCACTCGCCCGTCTCCGTGTCCCACAGCTTGATGTAGCGGTCGTACGCTGTCACACACAGAGGTTTACGGGGGTTGGTGTACTTTTTTACTATACGTTACTTAAGTTGTGATTTATCTAATGAAAAGTTCGAGCGGCATATGAAGATATGGCTTGTAGGTAATGGTACAGTATAGCCATACAAAATTACCTGAAAAAACTCCCGCGTTTTTGAAATAAATATTTTTGTGTACAATTGCCAGATTAATTAGGAAGGCTATAGGAGGAGTTGCTTCAAAGGTGCGGAGGTATTTAAGTCTTAGGCACGAAGCAAAGCGAGGGTGGATTACTAGAATCATACAGAGACACAAAGACAAGACCGCATAAAGCCAGACCATTGTACCACCCCGGACATCATACTAAGTTATACATCATGGAGTAATGTATGTCATGGAGTATGGTAAGGAGAGCCATCTCATATGGGGGAAAGTTGAAAATGTCCAGCTGTATACTGAAAATAGAGGTTCCAGTACCTACCACCATCTTCCTAGGACAATAGCGCTGGTGTCGCAATAAGAACGATATGAACATAGCTGTCGTAGACGGAGCTGCAGAGTGAAGTTTACCGAGTTCAATAAAAATTATCTTAAGCTACCACAGCGCCATCCGTTGTTGAATGCGTTACGGACACTTCATACACAGAGATGGCTCTCCTTACCCTCTACACTCCATGTTATACGTTGGTCAACACAAGTTCAATGCAGTACAGTATAGGCTAGTTACCAGCGGAGAGGAACTTGTCGCCGGCGTTGTTAAAGTTGACGTCGCGCACGGCCTGCCGGTGGCCGAAGTACGTGCGCACGCAGCGCCGCTCGCCGTACACCTCCCATATCTACAACGATATTTATTTATGATATTTTAAAGATAGATGAAAGAATAGATAAAAGAATCAATAAATAAACGCTAAAACACTCATACCCCCGCAGTAGGTTTTTACCTGTGTCGCGGGTGGTATGGACGACACGTATAACACATAACAATAACATCCTGCACCTGAGTACAAATATTTATCTGTCACATAGATATCTGCCCCGGCCGGCAATCGAACCCGGAACTCCTTGCTTCACAGGCTGGGTCGCTACCAACTAGGCTACGGGACGTTATAGGCGCTTATATTTTTATATTCTTTCTGTTTACTACTTTTATTTTTTAAACGATAAAAAAAAATATGTAAATAAAAAGAAAGGGATTAAAGGCAGTAAACAGTATGAGACGAAAATAATGGCGACAGCGAAGTGTATTTATATATTTAAACTTTATTGAACTGTACAAAATGTATGGTTCATGTTTATGAGTATCTGAACTGATTCCACGTAGTTTGTAAGTATTATAAAAGATGGCGCTACTTTTTGCTTGCATACTGCTTCCCGCCCACGTCAGTCTTTTTGTAGGACCGATAATCGGGGCGATTTTTTCTTCCATATTATTTCTGACCGATTTTTTCACCGACTATTGCTATCAGTACGTTCTATTTTTCTCCTACAAAAAAGCGGTCACCGATTATCGGACGTGGGCGGGAAGCGTAAAGAACATTTTTGGAGATTATACCAACGGGCCTATCGTTTGAAATCATTGCAATAAATACATAGTTATTAAAGCAAAAAAAAAAAACAATAATTATAGTCAATGTGAAGTAACTCTTACAATATCTGAAATACGGTCGAATTCAAAAGTGTAGTCCGTACCTTGACGCGGCAGTCCATGCCCGCGGACAGCATGAGGTGCGCTGTGGCGGGGAACCAGCGCACGGCCGCCACGCCCTTCGTGTGCCCCTTCCACGTGTGGATGTGCGCCTGACACACACAAACACATCACATGTTATACATGCAGCACAACTATATTTAGTCGTGCTTCGGTTGACTCATGTAAATACAATATACATTTAACTTCTTCTTTCAAATGAAACCAATGTAATCAGCAGTTGTTAGTGTTGTTGATATTAAACAAAAAATTGCAACCGACAGCTTTGCAACCATCGATCACCCATACAACATGTCTGCTGTTGCTTAACTCGGTTGATAAAAACAATAAATTTATTTAAATGTTATTGACAACCTGGTGATATTTATGGGACAGATAATGTTTATTTTATGGTATGTAGCCCAAAACCTACACTCAAACCTAGCATTAAACCCTATAACGAATATGTGTAAGCATGTCCAACATGCATTTCGCAGTCTCACAGTAAATATTACATATTTGATCCCATAGCTTCCGTTTACACGTAAAGTTGCATTTAAAATACCTTTTTTTACAAAACTTCTACTTAAATAAAAATGTGTATGTTTAGTGAGGGGGCAAGTTAAAAAATGGCCATTCCCGACCTTAGGTAAGAAGCACTTATCAGGAGGAGCATCGCTTCGCAACTGAGTCTCGCTTCGCGGCGCTTCGATCCAAGACCTGCCTGCGTAGTCTGTTGCCTTGTCAACTGGAAAGGGTAAAACAAATAATGATGAGTATTATATTATACTTATTCCTTTGTCTACCTGTTATTTATATAGTTTCAGAACAATTTAGCTATGAAGGAATCACAGTCAAAAACAAAGTGAACAAAGTAAGGTACTTACTATGGAATATAGATTTCTCCTCCAAAGGTTTGTCATCATCCACTTTGCCTTTCTTCTGTCTTTTTGCCAATATTTCTTCCAGCTCCTTAGCTTCGTCACCTTCTGGTTTCATAACTCTGCAATAAATATTATTCACAACACATTTTATTATCCAATAATTATTAATTATTGAAGTACAATATCAATAGATTCCCTCAAATCACTACTTTAATTTATAAAGCAGGCTTCTTTACTGCTTCTTAACAAACTTCAAAAAAGAGGTTATCAATTTGACTTCAAATTCTATACAGTGGTATATTCGAGGGCTTTGCTAGCCTCAATCTTAGAAAAATTGTAGGTATCTAATTTAATATGCCATACTTTTGGTAACTTTTTTGAAGTCAATTAATTTTTTATTACTTAGTTTATTTAGCAATGCTTCTGTATGTTACCGATGTTGATGAACAGTTTTTATTAACTAGACAGGATATTAAAGATATCTATTTGATACTAAATGTCTGATCACTACATTTTCATTAAAAAAAAACCGGGCAAATCAGGCCACGCGCAATGTAGGATTCCAAAGTAGTATGTTTATCGACTATTACTCATTAACTATTCAATTCTATCAAATAGGTTACATTCATCATATAACCAATTTTTGAGAATTTTTTCACTTGTCCAACTCCAACTGTTAAGCCAGCAGGGTCCCCCACACTTGACTCTTACACCGTGTCCTGCGTGGGCGAATCAACGCGAACGCGATCGCGAAGCGGTCCAATGCGAATTCCGTGCGACGCGGAGCGAAGCGGCGAGTCTGTCCTACGTGCGCGCGAATTGTCACTTCACCGCCACTGACATACGCTGCGCCGCAGAAGTTCGCTTAAAAATATCAAACCAACTGATCGCGTTCGCTTCAAACTGCGCCGCACCGCAACGCCCTCTGCGTGCTTTTGGTCATGTAGGACACTTCAATACATCTCTACTGTTTGTTATTTTCGCTTCGCACCGCTTCGCTTCGCGTTCGCGTTGATTCGCCCACGCAGGACAGCGCGTTAACCAAAATTAGCACTTTAATTCCAAAAATGGTCTTAGTTCTTTATATTATTGGAAGATCTTTTCAATGATACCTCACACTATAGGGTACGCAACGAATAAAAAATTATCCTCACATACCTGTAGGGGACGTACCCTGAAAAAAAGTTTTTTAATATTTTATTCTATGATTCTGGAGTTTTAATAAATATGTATATCCATGCCAAATTACAGCTTTCTAGCACTAAGGGTCTCGGCGCATTGCTTTGGACAGATGGATGGACGGACATGACGAAACTATAAGGGTTCCGATTTTACTTCGGAACCCAAAAAACTCAAAAACCCACCTCCTTTCTCCTACATATCCACCCCATGGTCCAAGAAAGCCAGTAACATCTTCAGGGTTGTCATTTTTGTTTCTTTTCTTCTTGTCCAAGGGCCTTTTTTTGATTGTCTCAAACACAGTTTTCCCTTCTGTTTCCTCTGGTGGTGCTACCATCGCTGATACTGGAAGGATTTAGATATAATTACAATAATTTACGCAAAGCTCAAATTGCTACTATATTATTCTAGTTACTCCTGGTTAGAATACATAAATTCCCCATGTTATTTGATAGTGTTTATGGTAATATTTAAAATTACAAAATCAGTATTAAAATTAAATTATAGTATCAAAAGATTACTATCTGGCTCAGTTAATCTTCTTTAAGTCCATATTTTGATCTAAACAATTTACGCCCCAACTCAAGAGTCACTAACGGTTACTTAAATTGCTCCTTAGTACAGAATTTGTATGGCAATTCTATACTAAGGAGCGATTTAAGTAACCATTTGTGACTCTGAGTTGGAACGTTAAACTTATAAATTTAGAATTTGTAAGATCATCAACACAGAATCATCCATCTGTTCCTATAATACAATGAATCATAAACTTATAAAAATAAAGACATATTTACACCATAAATACTTTTATGTTATGATCTCCACTGGCCATTTAAAAGTGACATAATCACTATAAGATTCTTCCACATTTGAATACTCACACACAACTGCATCTCCTGTTGCTGTCTCATCAGTGGATGGGTCCATAGCATAGCCGTAACTAGCAAATGTCCGCCTTTGATTCTCAAATTGAAATTCACTAATATGAGCCTTTTCCACAAAACCAGACAGTATATTTCTGTTTGCCTTCATCTGTTGGGTTTGAAATGGGTTCTCGGGACCAAATGATGGTGCATATAGTTCCTCATACTTTGGATTGTGCATTAGTTCCTGATTGTTAGGTATCAATATTCTTGAATCGTCACTATTCTGAAATCAAACAATTTAAAATACAATATAAAAATGTTCATAATTATGAGTATTCTATTAAATAACAATATCATCAGTTCTTATTAAATTTATCATAGGTTCAATGCATCAGAACTTATGTACACTAAACAAAATCCGATTGTCTCAATTCTTGTGCCTGGGACATTATAAAAAAAAAACTTTTAAAAATAATCTAATAAAAAAGATTTTCTTACCGTAGGCATTACTACTGGGGCTGCACATATTTCCATTTTCTTTGCGAGGGATAATTTGGGGTCAACAGGTTTGAGGTGCGTCAACAGACCCTCATTGCTGTGTTGTTTACTTTCTGCGTCTCCATCATTACCTTCGTCCTCTGAACTGCTCCCGTAGTTCCGTATATTCAACATTATTGTATCTCTTAACTACACTATATAAATAAAATGTTAATCACTAACTAGTTACTAAAATAAAGTAAATCATCGTATTGTTACAATTTACAATTTACAAAAATGTGTTTAGCTTTTGAGTTGAGAATGAGAACTTTGACAGTTTGACAAGCAAGCAAGTTTTATTATTGACATTTGACATATTGACAATTGACATTTTGACGTCATGTTACTTTGAAATATCTTTAAGTTGCCAGTGTAAATGATTGATACAGATAAAGTAAAAGTTGCCATCAATCAAGAGTTGCAGATTAAAAAGTTGAATTTCCATTAAAATGAGATTTCTTAGTACTTTGTAAACTATTCATTATAAAAGCCCAGGCACCAGCTGCAGAAAAGGCAGGAGCAGGATGTTGTGGAATTTCTGGATGTTCTAGAAATATTCATGGTGAAATTGGTTTAAACTGGCAAGCCGCACCGCTTGAAGCTGAACGACAATTATGCCAATATAAAAACAAAAATCTATAGTCAGGTGATAGAGCTTGTGACAGTTCTTGTTTTTCTGAAATAAAAATTTAAAATTGCACAAAAATGGCACTCCAGGCCGCTGTAAAAGGAAAATTAATTAGTGTAATTGGAGATGAGGTAAGCATTTTCTTATAACTATCAACTGCTGACTACTCTAAACATAAGATGTTTATTTTCGATCATACAACAACCTATGAAATTCAACACATCAATCCTTGTGATTATATTGTTTCACACGAATTTTTGTGAATTACAGGACACTTGCGTCGGGTTCCTCCTTGGAGGTATCGGCGAAATCAACAAAAATAGACATCCCAATTTCATGGTCGTCGACAAAAGTAGGTTTATTTTTATCAGTCATCCCTGATGATTAATGAATGGAAGTAGCTAAGGTGTATGCAATCTATTTGTAAGCTGCCGTTTACAGTTCTGTTGTACACTCCAAGACATCCATAATAATATTTAAAGCAAAAGCAAGCAAAGCAACAACCCATAATTGTCCCACTGCTGGGCTCGGGGTCTCCTTTCACAATGTGAGGGGTATTGGGCCATAGTCTACCACGCTGGCCAAGTGCGGATTGGTAGACTTCACACACCTTTGAGAACTTTATGGAGAACTCTCCGGTTTGCAGGTTTCCTCACGATGTTTTCCTTCACCGAAGCAAGTGATAATTAACTTCTAATAGGCACATAATATTTGAAAATTAGAGGTGGGTGCCAGGATTTGAACTCGGGCCCCTTCGTTCGGGAGACCAACGTTCTAACCGCTAGGCTATCACTGCTACTAATAATATTTGATTCAAATGAATTCAAACTTCAAATAATTTGAAGTTCAATAGACTGTATGACACTAAAAACAACAAATGCCCAAAGTTTCCTGAAAATAGAACCACTTATTTAACTATGAATATTTGCTGTATATCTGTAATTGCTGCAAAAAATTAAAAGTACCCGACAATTTAGGGTTTAATTACTATGAAGAATAAGTTGTTTTGTAGAATCCTTAATCATAACCATTTTTGACAATTTCAGATACTCCAGTGAGTGAAATCGAGGAATGTTTCAAGCGTTTTGTGAAGCGCGATGACATTGACATAATCCTCATCAACCAGAACATAGCTGAGATGGTCCGGCATGTCATTGATGCTCACACCTCCCCCGTGCCTGCCGTGCTGGAGATACCCTCCAAAGATCATCCGTACGACGCCAGCAAAGATTCCATCTTGCGTCGTGCTAAGGTGAATATTTATATTTATTTTTTATTACATTGTTAATGGAATTTATTTATTTGGTTATTTTTACTATCTACTAGCTGACCCGCCAAACTTCGTATCGCCTAAAAAACTATTTTTTTGTAAAATAAAAGTAGCCTAAGTTAAAGTCCCAGTGAAAGTCCCGTCAAAATCGGTCCAGCCATTTCAGAGATAAGCTTGAACAAACAGATAGACAGACAAAAATTGTGAAAAATGTATCGTGTGTGAATTCAAATGCATTTAGTAAAAAGCAGTTATTTTAATATTACAAACAGACACTCCAATTTTATTTATTTGTATAGAGTATAGATTAGTTAATATTCTAGTATCTGTGTAGTGCTGTGTTATTTCAATTTTATTATTAAATTTATTTGTATGAAACTATTTTATTACCAACTTGGATTAAGATCCTTAGAATCCACAATCCATATCAAAAATGATCTAAGATAGAATTACAATGTTATACAATTTAAACAGCTAATACTAAAGGTGAAGATCAAAATAATAACTTAGATTCTGAATGAAACCAACCTTAATTCTATCATCTTAAATAACATTGTAGATTTCGGATCTTTAGATAACTGATTTTTTATTTTTTTCAGGGCATGTTCAACCCCGAAGACCTGGTACGCTAAAATTAGTTTTATTGCATGAAGTTTTGTCTGTGATTGCAAATTTTGCTGCAGACTACCATCTATTAAAATACGAAACAAAATTTTTTGAAACTAACCTTGAACATTCATTTTCTATTGCATTTAGTAAGTGTTTTTTTTTGTGTGCATTTATAATCACAGTGTTACAAATGTTATTGGACAAATGTGACTTGGCCAGGTAACTTGTACTATATATTTCTGCATCGAAATAAAAAATAAACAGAACAGTATGATTTCTAATACATTCCGCTGAATAAAAAAAGTTTATAATATTTTTTGGACCATTTAAGTATCATTAATAGATGATTATTTATATTGTAACTATATGTAACCAACCAAGTATTATAAATACTTATTTAATCTTGTATAGAGTTGTTGAAATTGTATTATAGTATATCACCAAGAACAATTTATTGTTTTATTTCTCCTAAAACCAACTGCATGTTTGTGTCTTATATAACTGTTATGTGTGTGAAGTGGTGAGATTAATAAGTGTGATTTTTTGCTACTAAAGGTGGGCAGTGTTTTATATTATTATTGTGTATATATTCATAAATATTATGTATGTAAATATTATTTCAACATTTAATATATCTTTGTTTTCTATTTTCAGTCTATGTTTGGAGCGGAAAACTATTCCACTTAGTTTACTTCTTAATCTATTAAACTATAACAGTTATATAATGTCAATAATCACCTGTATCAGTATTTTAAAAATAAAATTTCTCCAATATTGTATTATATTTATTTATGTACACATATTAATAACACTTAAAATAATACTGCACACTTACCATGCTATATTGCACAGCATATTGATAAAAAGTTAACAATAGATTACATTATATTTAAATTTGGTATTTAGTGGTGTGATGAATACCAGTAGGACGAGAAACGATCTGTGACTGGTTAGCTGAAAGAGTTATTTCAACGGCTGCGTTTAATCGTCGAAGTCATTGACATCGTTTTCGGCTTTCTTGTGGCCGACCCAGTCCCACTTGGAGTAGTGGAGCTTGGTCTTCTTGAACTTGGGGTTCTTGGAGGTGATGCGGACGAAGACCCTGCGACCGAACAGCGGCTGCAACTGCCTGAAGTTGTCCACGAGGGGCAGGTTCAGGTTGGACAGGAGGCCGCGGAAGTTGTCCATCTGTGGTTAAGGATTTTAGTGATAATTAATTTTATTAACACCTGGTTAGTACAAAAGATTGTAATGTAACAGAATAAGTAGTGGGTAGTTCTGTAATGACTTTTTGTAACTTACAGCCCTATTTCGAAGTAACTACAGCTCAGACACTTCATCAATTTATTCTATAAGCGATCGGCATAGCCCGGCGGCTTGTATCGATTGATCGACAAAGTTAAGCAACAGCGGGCGAGATCGGTAGTTTGATTGGTGACCGCTATGGCAAAAATTTGGTAACAATTTTCAAAATAGTAAGTAATATTACCTGGAAAACAGAAATAGGCAGGTAGTCAGAGAAGATGACCCACGTGACGGCCTCAGCGCAAGGGGGGGTGGTGAGGGAGCCCTTGTAGGTGTAGAACCGCTCGGCGTCCAGTCCGGAAAGGATAGAGGAGAGGGAGAAGGTGTGCGGCAGCTGCATGCTGGTGTTGTAGTTCTCGATGGCGGACAGGTTCTTGATGAGGGGAGTCAGGAGCTTGGCGTCGTATTCTACCACCTGGGAATGAAGGGTTACATCAGAGTCGCCATAGTGTGTTAAACATTACATGATATGGGCTTTTTAGTTCATAGACGGCAGTGACCAGTTACCATCAGGTGGACCAGTTACCATCAGGTGGACCACTTACCATCAGGTGGACCACTTACCATCAGGTGGACCACTTACCATCAGGTGGACCACTTACCATCAGGTGGACCACTTACCATCAGGTGGACCACTTACCATCAGGTGGACCACTTACCATCAGGTGGACCACTTACCATCAGGTGGACCACTTACCATCAGGTAGACCACCTTCCATCAGTTGGCCCTTCAGAATGTATTAAAAGACATATAAATTGATAGTTTTCAATATCTTTCTATCCATGATCCTCAAGTCAGTTACGAAGCATGCCATGGGATAATCTGTCGATCCCGATTGTTACGATACCAATGATTGAAGCAGTGGAATAGCGTGGTCGACCAAGCTACAGGCCTCGCTTTCAGGGAAAGACCCGGCCGTGTGTTGTAGTAAGACGTTGTAAATTCCGTCATACAAGTAATAACAATCTTAGAATTGAAGAATCATCTATGTATTTTAATTCGTTATATTAAAACTGAAATAATTACATAAACGTAAGTGGAAGTTGCGTGATGATAGGGCGTGCCTGTAAGGCGGGTTAATGTTATTCGTTATTTAAATAAATTAAGTGAGTTTTGTATCTATGTTTAACTTGCCTATAAGCTCCATATGATGTGATAATAATTACGGTAATAGTGCACAAGTCTACTGGACATTTTCTCCTAATAACATAGTTACACAACTGTGTTATACCTAAGAAGAAAATCACTGGGCATCTCATTATCTCTCCATTGAATTTAACATTTCCATTCCCTTTAAAATAATGACTTTGACCATTAATCGCAAATCTGCAATAAGAGTAACTTCATACCTGATAGAAGAAGGCAAGCACGCAAAGACCATCAGGGTGCTGCAGAGCTTCAGCCAAGCTCCTGTACTTCTTGTTCCTGTGGATGATGTGCATCTCAAGAGGCAGGCGCATGTCGTTGAGGGTGTGCTCAGCGCCGCGGTTGTTCTTGTCCCCCCAGTGGAAGTGGAGCCCTTCGATCTCGTACTCGTTGTCGAGGGGACCGCCGAAAATGTACGGGAGGCGGAAACCTTTCTTCTCTTCCTCGGGCGAGTATTTTGGGATTGTCAGAGCCACTGAAATAGAGATTGTGATGTTATGACTGAAAAATGTCTTATTAATGTATCAGCCATTGTAAGTTCGTTCTTCATGATAGCCAAGTTACAAATCCCTTTCATGAATAAAGAAGAGCACAGCTTGATAAAACTGTCGTGGTACTCGTTGTATCCAGTCGGTTGACCTACCTGAATGTCCATTATTGGTGATCGTCAGTGGCCCGGGCAGTGGGTTTTGGTATCCGATGAGCTCCATCGCTGGGATGGATATCGGGATGGCTTGTCTGGCAGCAATGGCGATGGGAGACTGCTGGCGACCGCCACAGGCCGGGTGGAGCACTGCCCAGCGCCTCTGGTCAGAGGCGCGGTAGCCCCAGCCGAACACCCACGGTACTAGGGGAAGAGAAACATAAGAAGGTTCGAATTTGTAGTCTTGTTATGATTTGATATTAGTCGCATAAATTTTCGTCACTGTCTTAAGTAGTCGGTACTGTCTACGTAAACGGGCGCACTGAAAACCAGCGGATGTGATCTCGCGGTACCTTCCGCAGTTTAAACTGTAGGTCTGTGTTCCGTTTTGTGTTAGGTAAATCTGCACTGGATTTTATTATCGTTTTGCAGTTTGACCCATATTTTATATTATACCTATTCTAATCGAGTAAAATTGATGCTGTAATATGGATTAACGCTAGTTAGAGTAGCTCTAGCAAAACATGGTGGAATAGGCAGCCTTCTAAATAGCCAACAAGGGCTAATTGCCATCTTCTGAGCGGAACCGATTGTGCCAAGCTTCCTCCAAAGCATGGAATCGTTGTTATAAATTGCCCGTAAGTCGGTCAAGCATAAATGAATCAGACACTCAGTTTGGGATACATGCGAGATTATTAATGATTGTGCAGACCAGCAGACGTTATCTCTCAATGCGGTGAACGCGATTAGCCTATCCATACATAGACTTAAATATAGTCTATGTTTCCATATTATAACGAGGACCGGATATGAATAAAGAAATATGGTGGTTATATCTCGTTCATCTTGTTTATGCGATACAATATTCTGCTATCGATGTGTAACATCTCCCGAAATTAACAACCTAATTTAAGTAAGATTTAATTCGCGCACTACTGCTATCATTTTGAATTTACGCTGGCTTCAACCCATTAATGTCCCACTAACTGGGCACGGGTCTCTCCTCTTGAGCAGGCCTGGAGCATACTCCACCACGCTGCTCCAGTGCGGATTGTTGAAGTAACTACTAGTACCTAAGTACTAGTATTGTATTGTCGTGGCCTAGGCCCTCATTATTTTTAGGCCTCAATTGATGGTTCAATCCTGACCTTCTAGGTGGTCTACATGTTCGATATTTCTATTACATAAAAACCCCAGACATGTAGGTAATAGAGCCCATGAATAAAATATGTTTTTTTTTTGTGTCAATTCTTAGCTAATATCGCATCATCAGCAAAAAACAACTCAGTCGTTGACGGTTGAATGGCCGATGTGGCGCAGTATGATAATAAGAAAAATAAAAACAAAATAATGTAGGCGAACTATTTTTAATTGTTCCGAATGGGTGCCTTTATAATACATAATATTTATTTATAAATAATTCATATGTCTGGAGCATAGGTAACGCCGCCGAATTAGTAACACTGGCCACAAAATCATACAAAATAGAGAAACAACTTGTGTACAGGTTTACCGGGCTCTATAGACCCCATACCTAAGTGTAAGTCAAAATTCGCAAAATGATTCGGCAAAGGCCCCCTAACTGAACAAATTTTATAATATTATAGAGGGATTTTTCAAAACTTCAACGTTAAAATATAAACCGATTAAAAAATTTTTAAATCCCCAAAATTATAATTTGAAGACGATACGTGGTATGCATTTCATTGTATCTCATTATTAAGCAAGGTATGAGCACAATGTAAAAACCATAAGGTTTTGCTGTGGCACCTTTAATACTTATGCCACCAAGTTACCTACGTGTGATGTTTAAAGATGGGTTAAGTCCAGAACTAAATTTAAATTTCAAATAGATTCAAAATTAAAATTCGTGTTTAGTTCAAACTACTCCGAATATATTTTAGGATTTATTAAAGGTCTTCTTCATTATTATGCACGATTAGCACTAAGTCTTAAGTTATGGTCAAATAGATTTATTGCTCGTTTAAATTTTACCTGTCAATCGATCTTTATTCTAATGTAAAATTTATCTGAGTGTGCAGTCAGGAATGCTTGAGTTACATGCATGTATCAAAAGACTGTATAGTTTATTCAGAGTTTATAGAAGAACATGTAAAATATTCGTAATCAATTTAGTTGGTGTAAGTAGTATATAAGTGACGACCCTGTAGCCTAGTTGGTGGCGACTCTGTCTGCGAAGTGAGGGGTCCCAGGTTCGATTCCCGGACGGGGCAGATATTTATGTGACAGATAAATATTTGTACTCGGGTCATGGGTGTTATTGTGATGTGTTTTAATATGAGCCACCCGCGACACAGGTATAAACCTACTGGGGGGGGGGGGGGGGGTATGGGTGCATTAGCGTTTATTATTCTATTATTATTATTTTATATTTAAATCTAATGAGCCGAGTTATGATTGGCAATATATTGTCCATTTTTATCGCAATAATTTGCGGCAACACAGATTTATTGTTGTAAGTACCTACCTAATAGTAAAATTATAGATGTTCCCGAGATAGATACAAGAGCATATTTAGCGTTTTACTAGATTATTTGTAGGTATCCAATTGGTGTTATCTCGAAAGTAAAGATAAAATCGTGACAATTTTGATTTTGTAATAAAATTATCATTCACGATAATGCATAAAGTGATGAAAACCTCAAATATATGCGACCTTTGTGTGTCTAATCTTACAAAAAGGTCATTGCAACTATTCAACTCGACTTTACGTGAATATTACTGAATAAGTTCGACCTGTTCTCATTTACAATTGTAAGCCTTATTGCGAACCTCTTAGTGCATTGTGCGGTGCATTGTACACATTATGTAATATTGTAAATAATTATTAGTGCACTCTTCAAGTCTCGTTTGTTTTACTAATTAGTAACAATAGAACATTGCCCTTAAATATTTATAACCAATATCGGCGGTATTTATTGGCAAGTATGAGGCTATAAAACTTGTTTTAGTAATTTAAACTTTTAACGGCAGCTGCGGTTAATAAATAGTTGTAATTGGGATATTTTATGATGATGTTAATAGCAAAATCAATTAAATTTAAGATAATTAATTAATCAATCAATATTCCCAATATGACTCAAAACGATAAAGGAAAACAGAAAATTAACAATTGCCCAAAAATTAAATTATTATGATTGGAGCACTGGTTTCATAGCATTAGTGGCCCACTGAAGGGCTCGGCTCTCTTGATTTAGGAAGCCTAGAGACTCCATTATTATCAATATAGTAGTTGATATTTTTTGCAATCATAATATTAATATACTAAAATTGCATCATTTACGTATCGGCCGAAATAGCTCAGTTGGGAGAGCGTTAGACTGAAGATCTAAAGGTCCCCGGTTCAATCCCGGGTTTCGGCAAAACATTTTTTTTTTGTTTTTGATCACAAATCAGCCATTGCACAACCATACTTTCGAGATTAATACAATTATTTTGTAAAGTTAAATATTATTATGGTTATCAATAAAAAAGCGTTTAATATAACGTGCGATGTATTAGGAATCTAAATAGTGTAAATACATAATACATAATTACATAATTAATAATTACACCCAACACAAGCAATAAAACGCTCAAAGGGTGGTTCCAACAACTGTTTATTTATTAAGGACTGATTTTGTAGAAGAGCAATAAATAATTTTTGATTTTTTTGACATAATATCTACTTATTTAAATAGTATTAGGGAAAAACATGGATGAATCATGAAACCATATAGTTCAGTGATTATTGAAATATTAAACAATGTGTCATTATTTTGTCCCAGACCCTTTCTTGGGAGAAAGTTGACAAGAAGTGCACGAATTCTTTGTTTTTACTCCTTCATTATATTATGCTATGTACTAAAGAATTCAATTATTTAACTTCTTTGTAAAGTTGAGCACGACGATACTTCATTTAGTAGTAGTAGTCAAGCATTAACTTATAAGATTATATAAAAAAAATTAAAATATTTTTCTTTTTTTAATCTAGTCGGTATGCTTTATACGTTTCTACTGCTGAAAGATTAAAGTCTCCAGAGATCAGACATTTTTTTTTCAGGAAGCTATTTAAAACTTTTTAAAGCTAAGATTCTATGATAAACATAATCTGATGAATATTTAATCAATTTGACACCAATATAAAAAATGTGTTATAAATATTGCAATGTTGTTTAGAATTGCAAGTGTATTTCCGGGTTTGTTTTTTTTACAACTACAACTTCAGTGTTACCTGTGAAAATTTTAAAGTAGTTTTCTTACTGTACTTATTTATTTACTCAGTTTTATTTAATTAATATTATTTATATGCCTCATTATTTTTATAAATTAGGCTTCAGACCTTGATTTATATGAGATTAGCGTACTGGGGTGCGCATTGAGAAAATGAAAAATTGATTTCCTACTCTTAACACAAACCTATGTATACATATAACCAGTGATAGCCTAGTGATTAGAACGTTGGTCTCCCGAACGAAGGGGCCCGAGTTCAAATCCTGGCACGTACCTCTATGAGAGGAGACTGAGACCAGCAGTGGGATAATTATAGGTCGTTGCTTTGCTTTATGCACAAACAAGTAGATTAACATGATTTATGTTAACATTAATATTAACATTTATGGATCAGTTATTGTCACTCAGTTGAATAATATTCCAGTGCCTACACACTGGAATAATAGGACTATAGACAATTATAATTATTAAAAAAAAAATAACCGATTTCAAAATTATTAGGGATAACTCAAAAACTACTTGTCAGATCTCGCTCAAATTTAAATGCATCAACATGATAAGCAAAATCGGTTCACCCAGTCAAAAGTTCTGAGGTAACAAACATATAAAAAAAATACAGCCGAATTGAACACCTCCTTTTTTGAAGTCGGTTAAAAATAAAATGTTTTATCTAGGCATTTTATATTCAGTAAATGATTGTCAAAAGCCATTTAGTTTTAACCGATTATGTTTTAACCGATATCAGTTCTGTGGTCTAAGTTCCCAAAATCTGTACTGATGATAAACGTCTTCGTAATGCGTACGTCTGTCCAGTGTTTCTGTCGGATGTTTGTGCGATCCGTTTTGATCCAATACAACACGCAAGGAAGACATTACATGTTTCGCATTTTTGTGACTCGACTCTATAGACTAATTTTTTATCATATCAATAGATATTGATTCGATTTAGTTTCAAATTCATTATAAGCATTAATTTTATGTAAAAATGAAAAATGAAGTTCATCTGCTACATGCTCTGAAAAATAAGCCGGTTGGAACTACCTTTCTTTAACTAATTGCATCACAAGACTTTATTGAATATGATATGGTATTATATGTATTTTTACAGTTTTATGTAGTACGAAAAACTGTAAAAAACAAGAGTTTGTTATATTTTTCATTACTTTCATTTTAAAAACTTTTAATTTTCGATTTTAAATTATATTTAAATATTTATATTTATATTTAAATTGTATTACAGTTTTAATTTTGAAGACTATTCTTACATATTTTAGATTGTACAAAAAGTAGTGAAATTGTTACTTGAAAAAAAAAACAATATTTTTTTTAACTTACCGGTTACCGCCAAAAGGGCGAAGGCAGTTGAGATGACAGTATTCATTTTTGTCACAATGTTTTTTTTTAATTAGGTTCTCAAACTGTAATGAGCACTTGATGCTTCCTTCCTCGCGGCCAGCGGTTTATATACTACACATCCACATGTTGAACACTGCGATTTCAATGGCCTACAGCGTCACCGACGTGAGAACCAAACCCTTCAATGTGCATCATACATGCTTGTCTCCTGTAGTCCTTACTAAAATCACCCAGATCCTAATCACATTTTTTAATGATCCTTCTAAAATGATGTTCATATAAGTACTAACATTTGCCACACGTGACAGATCTCTTACAGCACCATTACGCTTTGTTGCATTCATAAAAAATATTAAACTTTGCTAAAAATTATATTTCAGTCCATACATCTAAGAATATGATTAAAATTCACTATGAGCAACTTATTTCTTACTCATGATTTTTTATTGCATTTTATATTATGTAGTTACTTAAGTGTTTATATTTTTTTACATAAATATAATAATAATATGTTACATACATACGTGTAATCAAATCCCTCGGACAAATAATATTACTATAATTATTCATAACGTAAAATATTTCATTCAGGCACTTCGTTCAAGCATGTTTTTTACACATACATTTAGTTTATCGAATTGATTCAATACGATTCACAAACGAGTGCATCTAGTAACAACAAGATAGATTATGCTACTTTCAGTAAACGTGGTGTAATTATTACCTAATTACTTATACAGGGTCGATTTGACCTTAGCACGCAAGTTGAACGAAAATGTATTCCGCTGCAGTGCGAAGGTTAGCCCCGTAAGCCCAGTCGTCTGGATTGCATCGAACAATAGATGATAACAACCCCGAGATGATGTCAATTATTCTAACAGCCAAAACAGCCATTGATTAGACCAATAACAAAATAAAAGTGTTATAATTAAATGTTATATAAACGGCCGCGTGTATGGCACTCTTTTCAACCGGTAAAACCTTGCGGAAGTTTAGAGTCAATGTCAGTCCATCGTGCGCGATCTACCATAATATTCAGAGGGCACGTAAAGACGTCGGTCCCGGTTGTTGTCGTAAAATAACAGTAGTTAAGCCATGTTGGAGGGCCTCGGGCGGGAGGACCCCTTCACGAATCCGCACTGGAGCAGCGTGGTGGAGTATGCTCTAGGCCTCCTCAAGATTTGAGACTCGTGCTCAATAGTGGGCCATTAATGGGTTGAAGTCATGGCCATATTGGGCGCACGATGTGTTTTTGTATGCCGATATTCCAACTCGACATACTATAGGTTATGTTCATGCTGCGGTTTGTCGTTTTGTTTAGAACTTCCGTGCTTCGTGCTACATGTTAACTTGGGTCTCATCGAATAGAGGATTATCAGGATGGTCAGTAAAATTCTAAGGGTGCTTGAGGTAGCTAAATCTTTCCGAAATTCCTGATTTAAATTTCAGATCTGGTGAGTTCCAAAGGAACCCATGTCTTCTACTGCATTAGGAACTTCCAATGTGTTACGTGCTAACCTCCCCTGCTAGTGCACCCTGCTGGATAACGAAAGAGGTTGTGGTGAATGGTTCCTAAAGTTGGTACCATTGGGCACTGGGCGATGTACCACTCCGTTTATCCCGACGGTTCTGGTAGCAAGCCTGGCAGTCTTCACGAAAAGATATCAGCAAAAAATTATGATAAACGCTTAAATAATAATAAATGCTTACACACTCATATCCCCGCAGTAGGTTTTTACCTGTGTCGCGAGTGGCATGGACGATAATACACACATCACAACAACACCCATGACCTGAGTACAAATATCATATTTATCCGTCACATAAATTTATATCTGCCCCGGCCGGGACTCGAACACCGGACCCCTCGCTTCGCAGTCAGGGTCGCTACCAACTAGGCTACAGGGTCGTCATTATAATTCTTAATCTTACGCAACTAGCTCAACCATCAAGTAAGAGAACCGGCTTTCCGTCTTCCGCAAGCGTCGGAAGTTTTCATGTCGCCCGAACTTCGATCAAATAGATCGATGCGACTTATAACAACTGGGAACGTGAACTTGTAACATGCCCTTGATTGAAAGCAGTCTTGCGGTCGGTACTAGTATGCAGAGCCGGCGTTAGGGGAGGCGAAGTGGGGCGACGGCCTAGGGCGCCTTTGGAGGGGCGTCACATTTGGGGTAAGGAGCAAAAAAAAAATAAAAAAAAAATTCTTAATAAACGTTGGAGGGGCGTCACATTTGGGGAAAGATGCAAAAAAAAAAAAATTCTTAATAAACGTTCCCATTGGTTCAGTAAAAAATTTTTCGAGCAAAAAAAGCTGGATTTTATTTTGTTATGTGGGCGCCACAATATTGTTGCCTAGGGCGTCAATGGCTCTCGCCGGCTCTGCTAGCACGGTAATTAAAGTAGTCTACCCACTGCAACTAGGATTACGTTCGAACTACTTAGTTTTATTCAGTCGTTAACACGGTTCAATTTAATTGAAACCAGAAACCATCCGTTCGGTATATGAGCGTCTCACCTAAAGGAAACACAGTTCTAGTTTTTTAGTTCTTTTTAGAAAATGGTTTAAACTATAGATTACCATGCTCCGATATAGACTGGATGGTAAATTGAATTTTTGTTTTGTGTAAAAAGATTATTACGAATATTATAGAGTGGAACGCGACGCACCACGTTGCCCCATCTTCTAGTAACTGTACCCTGTGGTCCCGGTGTTGTGATTGTGTCCTACAAAGTACATGACCGGACGAACCAACACCCATGACCTGAGAAAAACGAATGGCTGGTCCAGCTGAAAATGTATACTAGGCAGACCAATTCACTACAACAGAATACATCTAAATAATTTATACATATTTAATATCATCATCATCATCAAATAAATAAAATTGGGGTGTCTGTTAATATTAAAATAACTGCTTTTTACTAAGTGCATTTGGATGTATACACGGTACATGTACCAAAACAACATTTTTTACAATTTTTGTCTGTCTGTATGTTTGTTCCGGCTAATCTCTGAAATGGCTGGATCAATTTTGACAGGACATTCACTGGCAGATAGCTGTTGTAACAAGGAGTAACTTAGGCTACTTTTATTTTAGAAAAAAAAAATTCAAATGCACTTAGTGAAAAGCGGTTATTTTAATATTACAAACAGACACTCCAATTTTATTATTTGTATGGATAACAAATCATCCTTCTTCTATTCTTTTTTTTCTGTCTATGTTAAGATGTTAAAAATGTTTAATGTTGTTTAAAACTAATCTTTCAAATTCACTCTGGAAGCTAATTTCCATGCTGCTTCTCACTTCTCGTTAGTTATGATGCCATGCCGGACATCTTATGTTCTCCGATACTACCTACAAGCTTCCTCTATCTTAAAGCATTCTTCAGGTCATCCCTTACAACGCAGATGCTTAACGCATAAGTTAATTACTGAGAGCTGAGGCGTAAACAAACCGCGTAGACATTTTCGTACAATATCGTCAAGTTCTCAGCGTCGGAGTGTGGTACAAGTGAACAGAGAATCGCGTTGTTAACTTGTCTTGTTAATGACTAAGTTATCGACGTTATTTTGTAATCATTTATGTTACGGTCATGGTCTACTCTAAGTCATAAGTGTATAAATGTCAATCCTCACATACGCAGAATGATGAAGTTAAGGTATGAATAACTCTCGAACAAATCATATTTGACGGAGTATAAGAACACTATTTTGTGAAAAGGCGACCTTCCAGAATTTGCACGCACATTCGTTTGATTATGGTGAAAAATATGCTAACTGAAACTGGTCCACCGAATGACCTCAAAGCAAAGGTCAGATAGAAACTAGGTCGTAGCTGCAGACAGCTAGTACGTTATTAACATACTGAAAAAAAAAATTAAAAACAAAAAACCCGAATTCGTAAAAAACTAAAAAGAAAGAAATAAGGCCAGTAGTTAAGAATGTTGTTAAAAGTAATACTAGACAACTAAACTATGTTCCGTGTTGTGATGTGTTCTGGCTGGGGGCTTGAGCCAGTTCTTTCTTTCTTTTTCTTCTTTCTTTCTTGGCCGGCAACGAATCAGTGATGCCTCTGGTGTTGCTGATGTCCATGGGCGACGATAGCCACTTACTATCAGGTGAATCGTCAGCTCATTTGCCAGCTATTTCCATAAAAAAAAACTGTGTTTTCGATAATCATTATTTAAATTGACAAATAATGTTTCAAAAATTCAGATTGTAATTGATTTAAAAAAAAGAGCACAATTTTTCCATTGTTTTGAGTTTTCACTTCTGTCGGCAGTCCTTGCAACTGCCTATTTTTTGTTTTATTTTACATTTTTTAGTTAGAATTCATGGACTACTTTATTAGACAAAAAAATTCGCAATGTCACAAACTAGAAAAAAATTTTGAAGATCAATATTGCGCCAAAAATCGGCAATTTTTTTTCAGTTTTTATGTACCCAATGTTACTCTCACAAATTAAGACGAAACTAACGGCACCTCTCAAGCTGAAATCGATCAAGCTGTTTAAGCTACAAAACGTGCCAATGAAATATACATACATAAATATACTCGAAAAACATACTGGCGCAGTCGAGTAAAAAGCAAATGATGTTACCTACTTTTTATCATGAAGTAAAACACATAAAATACGGACATAAAATCGTGAGTGCGAAATATATATTATTGTGTTACAGTAAAAGGAGTTTTTTGCCACATCTTCTTACAAGACTGCTCATGTTGCTGAAACAGAGGAGTACCTCGTATTTATTTAAAACTTATTTTGAATAAAGAAAATAAAAATAAAAAAATTAAATGCAAATTGATAATTTGCCGGTACGACGAGCCACTCGCTTCTGTGTTCGGCCACACTGAATCAAAATTCAGGTAGCGTAGATCGTCAAATAGCATCCATCACGCTGGACAGGCGGAGCCTAGCCATCATAAATTACGAAGACGGCCCGCGATAATTGATAATGAGTTTTATAGACTTGTTCGCTATTATTTATTCGATGGTGTGAACGCTATAGAGTTCCCTGTTGCTTGTATATGGCGGTGGGTGGGGCTAGGCTTCGGTGACGTTGTTTACGGAGCATTTTATGATGTAACCGCGACGTTTACTGATCAATGAACAGCGAGTTAAGAGCTTAGGGCCTATCATCTCGGAGTGCTACTTCCGTTTTCATTTTATAGGTACCGGGAACAGTGGCGGGCTGTATGAGCCTGGCCTTCTAATGCAGTCCGCCTGGTGTTAAATGATAGCCACCTTAAATCCAATAATAAAATAAACCTGGTTACCGTTGATACAGTAAATAAATATGTAGGTCAGCTTTGACGACTTGAGCTTTTACTGTGACGTAGAGCTGCCAACCGTCCTGTTTTTCCAGGACATGTCCTAGTTTTTGTAGTATCCTGGGACGTCCTGAATAGTTTTTAAGCGGCGTCCTGGGTTTTTAAATTTTAAAATTCGCGCGCCTCTTAAAATTCTTACGTTACGGGCGGCCTCACGGCTCGCAACTTGCAACTCTGTTACTGCGTCCTGTTTTCAAACTGAATTGTCCTGGTTTCTCCAACTTCAAATCCTGGTTTTTTTAAATTTGAGTTTGGCAACCCTACTGTGACGTATCACGTAAGGTATGTACGTAGGGTATAAAACTTTATTTGTGATGGAATTTGAATTAATTAGGTAACCAATGAACTGCAGTTTGCAATCGTGTTCATGGTGCATTTAGTTCCATGCACGGACGTCAAAAAAGAAGTTCCATGTTACTTAAAACGGCGCGGGTCTCCTAGAGATACGTTGCTCCAGTTTGGATTGAGTGGCCAACCCAAGTGTCAAAATTTTGCCACCGGAAGACATCCGACACTGCTCAAAGATTGCTGTCTAACGACAATATACGGAGACAGAGGCACGGTTTAAAGGTAGTTTTCAAGAAAGTATCACGGCCATTTTAACTCGGAATACTCGGATATGAATCAACCCAAACTGCAAGGCAGCAAGCGCTTGTCCGAGCCCCATATTCAATGAGTGAAATCCTAATGTACGTATCTCAGAAGTAGGTACCTACTAAGAAGTACTAATGATATCCCGGTTAACATGCTCAATACTATACCCACAGGCCCCACAGCACTCATGATTATGTGGAGTGATGGTATTTTTGCAACCCTTACTTTATTTCGATCTTGGGTATCCAGATGGTATTTATGTAGATACTAAATAGTATGTACATATGTAAGAAGGTATTAGGTATTTATTCGCTCCTTACTTAAAGTACAAAGGAATTTCGCATTTAACTTCGTTTTTTATGTCGGCCGAGTAACCGCCCTCGCTTTGCTTCGGTTTTGTTATTTTTATACACCTTGGGTTACATTATTGGAGTTTTATTAAGGATCCCTAATTTTTTTTAAATATAATATAGCTTATGTTACTCGGGGATAGTGTAGCTTCCCAACAGTGTAAGAATTTTTAAAATCGGCTCAGTAGTTTCGGAGCCTATTCAATGCAAACAAAAAATCAAATCTTTCTTCTTTATATATATTAGTATAGATAATAGGTTTCGAACTGGAATTTAATGTTGAGTGGATACGCCTCTACCTACTGTGTCATACACATTTTTTGTAATCTGTATACTTGTACTTTATTTTATTCCACATGTAGACCTACTAGTGTATCCATTTTTTCATTTGAATGAATCCTTTGATAGACACGGTTTGAGTGGCACCCACGTTTCAGTTCACATGCTTGCCAACGCACAAGTCCTCTGTGATAAAAATATAATGTTTCTTAGCTTTATGCCTTGCAGATTTAAACCTTTATCGATTTTTGTTAGATATTAAGACTTACCACATACTCAGCTAGATTTTCCAAGTGCAATATTAACAAAAGAATACTGAGCCAAGTTTCATGTCAGTACACCAGGGTATCGTAAGAGGCGACTTGAGAGCCAGTTTTTTCCGTTCTGCTCCTATGTTCTGCTCTTTTCTTTCTTCGTGGGTAATGGCCGAAGTCAGAAAAGATTCCAGGCGAATTCCAGCGAGTTATTCACCAGTGGCACCACGGCCAGAGTACACCACGCTGGGTGAGCAGGGGAGGTTGGTGAAAAACTGCAGAGCAGACTCAAGGATGAATGGAGCCCCTTTGCCCTTACCTACGGTCCCTAGGGAGGCCATACACGGTCAAGTGTAAAGTTTGACTTGTCAAATTTGCAGTTTGACTTGACGCGCCATCCAGTGTGCATGAGATAGATGTATGGCCATAGCTATACCTACCGTGGCCATACACGGGCAAGTAGGTATACACTGGATGCCGCGTCAAGTCCGCTTGACGCTTCATCAATTACACTTGATCGTGTTTGGCCTCCGTTAGACATACTTAATTACCTACTTACAATCCTAAATAAATTTTCACTTAACCCGTCGGTTACCGGGAACGTTCCAGCACGTTCGAACTCAAAGGTACCGCGATCACGCGGATCTTTAAGAATTAATACCTACTCAGTAACTCAGAATTTAAAAATATACTTAAGTACTTACACCTAATATTTAGCTAATCACCTATTGTACCTGCTATCATTTAGAGTCAATAAAATTAAAAATAAATACAGAACCAATTGAAGGCATCATAAACCAAGCATTAACATTGTAATGATGATGTTGGCGTGACAAGTGTATGGCTCGCCGGATCATAAAGTATGCTGGGGTCCATCGGGTATGGGCAGCGCGTGCCGGCGCCAGACAATTTTCGTATAAAAACATCCGTGGCGGGAATCTTAACGCTGACATGTTAAGGCGCAGTTTAATATCAGTGCGCGATGCTCGATAGTGGGGCTAATATAGTAGAGACTAGCTGACCCGGTGAACTTCGTATCGCCTAACAAACTATTTTTTTTTTTCTAAAATAAAAGTAGCCTAAGTTACTCCTTGTTACATCAGCTATCTGCCAGTGAAAGTCCCGTCAAAATCGGTCCAGCCATTTCAGAGATTAGCCGGAACAAACAGACAGATAAACAAAAATTGTAAAAAATGTTGTTTTGGTATATGTACCGTGTATACATCCAAATGCACTTAGTAAAAAGCGGTTATTTTAATATAAACAGACACTCCAATTTTATTTATTTGTATGTACTTAAAAGAACGGAAGAAGAGAAAGTACAACAGGTGATCCTCAGGTAGAACATAACGTACCACCAAGACCAAGCACACAGCAAGGCCAAGCGGCATACCTATGCCGCATTTACATACATACATGATTACAATTAATTTGTAGTAGTTATGCCACTGGAGACGGAGACTAATTACAATCAGATATCTACTACCTGTGCCCTTGTTCCACCCACAACATAGGTGCAGGGTAGGAATTTATACATAAGTAGGTACTACGTCGAAAATGATTTTGGTGACTATAAAATTATTATCCCAGATTTGACTGGGCTCGGGCTAACTCAGACTAAAGGAATATATAATTATGTATAATACACTTCTCAAAATTCCTAAAACACAAACGCCACCTGCCAACAACGACATTGTGCTACCCGCAGACTTCGATTCGTAAACTTGGCCTTAACATTTCATTTAAATAATTATAATATAAATACAAGATTGAGATTGTCTGTAGACGATAGCTCTGTCGTTCAACTGAATTCGACAGCAGATTAGGTACTACTTGCCTATTAGAGCGGTGATATAATGATGAGATAAAAACTGATTTATTGATTGCTCATTTAGCGGCTTACGAATCGAGGAGGGGAGGGGGGGCCGCTGCAATGCTGCATGCATTATTATTTATATTCTTACGAGTATGTACCCAACTGTGCCCATAAAAGTTCTTAACTATTGTGCATTACAGGGGAGTTTGACCCAACAAATTCTATTTTACCCCTCAGTGGGTCAAAATATGTCAAAATACCCTTCCCTCGGCCAGCTTCATATAGGTAGGAGATACCTACTTACTATGTAGTAGTTTAACTTTATACGTGTATTACTGATTTTCTTGTTTCTTTTTTATGCAAATAGCTGGCAAGCGAGCTGACGATCCACCTGATGGTAAGTGGCTGTCTCACCTATGGACATCACAGGCACGAAAGGCACTCACGATGCGTTACCGGCCAAGAAAAAAAAGAGAAGAAAGAAATAACTCAGCTCCCAGCTGGAACACGAGTCGAGTAGCGGGTGAAATGAGCAAGAGATAGGTAGCTTCGACGACCCTCGTGGCGTAATGGTTTCCAAGCCGGATCGCCCGCACCGCCGTGCCAAGGGTCCTGGGTTCGATTCCCAACGAGGCGGAAATTTGAATTATTAGTTTGGATTTCTGGTCTCTGTCTAGGTGTGTTCCTGAACCATGAAACAGCGAATCCTAGTGTGGGGCTATGAGGTAGCGTTACTTACTGGTAGCTAAACCAAAGCGAAACCAAACAGGGCTTTTGTTTTGTCGCTCCGTACGACAATCTGTTCTGCTGCTGCGGTGCTGTGATCGGGGTCAATATTATAGGCCGCCCCAATACGTTGTTACCTTTGGTTGTTTGTTGGCTATTTACATAAAAAAATAGAAGCCACGTGCAGGGCTGATTATACAACTATTGGCGCCCTGGGCGTGACTGCTCAGATGCCCTCTCCCCAATACCATAGAATACTTAATAGTAGCTGTTGGGACAGAAGACTCACTCCGTTAAAATCATTTAAATAAATAGTGACTCTTGCTTCGACATAATAAAGTGTAATTGAGGTCTCACAGTGCTAATCGTCAACAGACGTTGACTTAAAGACTGCCTCTTTTTCTAATCATAACTTTTATCTTTTCCGACAACGTTAGGGTTGTCTTCATGTTTTGTGATGACATGTGTGATAGTGTATGACACGGCGTAGCAGCCCTTCGGAAATTGGCCCGACACGTCGAACGCGGCACGTACTTGTATCATCATCCAAAAGTAGGTACGCAGTGCGCCAGGCCTGCCAATACCCTTTTCTCTTCCTAATGGGAAAACTTAACAGCAGAAACTGTAGGCGAGTCTTTTATGACCACACTAGATAATCTCAGTATAAAAGCACTTTCTATGCTCACAATTTATTAAAATACAAGCTAAAACATACAAATTACGATATTATAATAATAAGATATGTTCTAAAATAAAGTCACACATTTAACATGTTTAGAAGTCAAACACTATGACAAAAAATAAAATGTATGGCTTTTGTTTCTGTCCTGAGTCTTCTTTATCACAATGGTCACTCAGTAAATAGTAACAAACATACATCCATCATACACCTAAATTGTATCTCTAAGAGCTATAGGAATTTTACCAATACCTATTTACCAAGAAACGCCAATTTTACCAAGAATAAGGGTAAGAAACAAAAAAATTGTAAGCTCAGGAAAATACTCCTTAACCTATTTTTAGGAATACATATTTTCTATATAATTCCATTACATAAAAACAACAATAGTGTAAGATTTAAGAACTAATGATACTTGGCATATTAATCTGGTCAATAGACAAAGGTTTTTTTTTAATTGGATGGCACAATAAACAATAGTTAACTGGGAATTTATGGAATTGATACATTTTAATATTCATATTTTATGGATTTTTAAATCAATAATTATTTAATTGATAATTGTTTTAAATGTTTAATTAATAAGTTGCTAATAATAATATACATTTTATACTTGGTATTACTAATATTATGTATCAATTCCACAACAAAATTATGATTACCAATATTACCATTAATCAAAGGGAGAACCATTTGAAGATCTACATTATCATATTACAACTATATATTAAAACTATAACTGTAATACAACTACAGACTACAATAGATCTAACTTGGCCCCAGTGGTCTTGCCCACTCATAAGATAATAATAACTATGATAATATTGGCTCCCCCTTATATAAATTAAATCTAATATTTTTTAGATTTTCATCAGTTATAAAACTATATTGATTCATCAATACCTACTGAATAATGAAGAAGACATAATAAAGAAGGCAATATAATTATGTTAATGAATGTGTTTTATTAACTCAAATATTATGTTATAGTTATACTCGAGTCCATTTTATTATTCAACTAGCTGTGTCCTGCGGTTTCACCTGCGTTAATTTGTGGAAAAAACAAAGTATTAAATGTATTTATTAATTAAAGGTATATATTCCTTGATAAATGGACTATCAAACACAAAAAGAATTTTCAAAATCGAACCAGTAGTTCTTGAGATTAGCGCGTTCAACCAAACAAACAAACTCTTCATCTTTATAATACAGTAGAACCTCGTTAAGTCGAACCTCGATAAGTTGAAAACCTCCAAATCTCGAAAAAATGTTTTGTTCCCTTCCCTTCAAACACCAAAACCTCTATTACTCGAAATCTTAACCCTCTATTAGTCGAAATAATTAGTGAGTCCCTCCAAGCAATTTTGGTACATATTTTCCCTCCATAACTCGAAAAATTAAATTTTACCTCTGTATCTCGAATTACTTTATTTTACAACCTTTACAACTTGATTATTTGAGCTTTATTACCTCTATAGTTCAAAGAAAAATAAGTTACCGACTTTAGAATTCGCCGACAGTGTAAGTACACCATTGTTTTTTAGAAAGCAATTTAGGAGTATACAATGAATAGAATTACTACGAACTTATAACTCACGTTAACACGTGTTTGCTTGCTTGGTGTCAGATGTTTAATTGTATAATTTTTTATTTCATTTGAACTTTAGCGAAGCAAGTCGTTTGTCTCAACCTCTTTATATCGAATCTAAATTCGCTTAACTCGAAATTCTCTATAAGTCGAAAACTCTTTATCTCGAATTTTTTGGCGTCTCCCTTGATTTTCGACTTAAAGAGGTTCTACTTAGTATAGATAAATAATCTACGGAGAAGTATTCAAGCAAGTATAAAGCTATACAATCTAATATATTTTGTATAAATAGTATAAATTAAAAAAAAACCCAGTTGCTGTCAAAAAAAAACTATCATGATATACCTTTTTTGGAATCCTTATGGTGAGCTCTTTAATTTGACACTCATATGCATTATTCGATTTATTTTTATTTTTTGATACTCCAAACAATGGCATCTTACAGCCACCATATTTGTTTTTTTTAATTTTACTTATCTAAGAACTCTTGGGTGACCAAGACCAATCTAACAATATCTTAATTATATAAATCCGTTCAGCGGTTTGGAAGATACGAGGTAATAAAGAATATTACATGCATACAAACAAACATACAAGATACACACGAAAAACATAACCCTTCTTAGCAGTCGAGTAATAATAAGGGTTAGATAGAATAAGTAAGTCAGCAGAGGAAAGATTTTGTTTACAGTGTTAGTACCATAGACATAATACTACTAGACTAGACAAGCGGGCCTTCTTTGCGTCAATCTATTAGATAGAGAAAGAGACCAAGGAGACTCGCGTAACTAGTAATTAAGACAAGGATAGGTTTACCTCCTGCCTTTCTTCGCAGCGTGACGGTTTCACTTACATATGCTCAGATACCTTGCCTAGTCTAGTAGTATTATGTCTATGGTTAGTACAGTTTTAATATTGCATTATTAAAGACATGTGTCATGTCATAATCAGCAGATAATATCTTTGTTGCATAATTAAGTTGTAATGTCATTCAAATTCAAACCATTTGGATAGGTCCTTGTCAAAATCTTCAGGACGCAATCAATCATTCCTCCATATAACACCAATCATATAATAATAATAGCTATTATTTGTAGTATTTGTACTGTGCTTAACATTTACAATTACTATGGAAAGATGATATGCACTCAATGTTGTGCCTTAACTATTCACTTATAAACTACAGTCAGAGTCCATTAATTGTTTTTGCAGTAACTTCTTCATTTTCTCTGGAACGGGGACTCCAGAGTGTGCTGGCTTGGGTCTACGCTTCCAAGCAGCTTTCTTAACACTGTTGGAAACACTCCCCTGAACAGGCACTGGTTTGTTTTCCTTGGACTTCGGAGTTGATACCTTCGGTACTGTGTTGGTCCTTTTTCGCGTCTCCACACTAGCTACTGAAAAGTGTAAACAATAATGAATTAACGACACATATCAATATTGTTAAACTAAATGCATATAAGTTTACAATCAGCGCAACTTATTGTAAATTTGTTGTAATTACCTTTTGTAGAAATCTTTTCACTCGGTTTCTTCGTAGACATTGTCTTTTTAATGGTCACTGGCGAGGACTTTGGTTTCGTTGAAATTGTTCTGCCCGCAAGAGTTTTAACCTTTGGTGTTGCTTTAGGCGTATCTCTAGGTGCCATTATACCAGGATCGAAGACACCAATGGAATAACACTTCACAACGTAGGTCAGATTGTAAATCAAAATTGAACAACACTAAATTCAATTAATTTGTATTCAAAACAAAAAACACTTCCAACAGTTTCAAAAAACTTAAAATCAAACAATATGTGCCATTCAAAAATAACGAATCCTTCATTCACATCACAGGCCAGCACAGCACAGATTATATCTACCACAGAGTACACTTAATATTTTTAACAGACTAGTTAGAGTATAGGTCATTAAATACAACATGCTACTAAAAAGCATGCTAGAATAAGCATGCGTTTTATTATGAGAATTTCACCAATATAGTCGAATAATTACTAATCTACCGGACCAACTTGTTACTTACAGTGTTATCAATTTGAAGAAAAAAATGCTTAGTAGTTTCGTGACAAAACGATTCTGATGTTAATCATTGACACGTTAAGATTTGAAATATATATTTTTTAGGGAACAAAGTCACTATTAACATTCCTACAGCGATAATATTTCACAAATTGTCATTAGTTTCTGTCAATTTGGTCCTGTGGATTAGTGATTCGACTATAATTATTTTATTCTGTAATACAAGGATTCCCTAACAGGCGGCCGCATTGGCGGTTTTTCCCGCGACTGATTTTTGATTGAAAAATTTACCCGCTCATTTACACGCGCGTGTCGCGGACCGTCTCGTGGCACGTCCGTAAGCCACGCCCCCTACGCACGTGTGAACACCACGCGAGCGCTCGCGCGAGCCCCTTTGGCGCACGCCTATAAAACCGCTCCCAACGCGAGCCCTGCGAGCGCGAGACGCGCCGCGGTCTGGTCCGCGAGTGCCCTGTTTAAACGCGCGCGTAGGCGCGCGTCTCGCGGATTGTCTCGTGGCTAGCGCGCGCGTGTAAATGGGGTATACAGGTAGTTGACAGGTGGTTAAAACCACAGCGAAAAAAATCCGTTAATACTGCCGCAGGCTAAGTGCGGAATGCGGATCCTATTTTAATTTAGTAGATTCATTGCATATGATCCAAGCTCCGTGAAGCTTTTATAATGTATATTCAAAGTACAAATCGATGATGGTAAATTTTTCTCTTGCTTGTTTTGCATCATATTTGCATGATTTTCTTCTTTTGCCAATTCATTGAATACCGTTAAAAACCGCATATGTAAATATAAAAATTTCGTGATTGATAAATATTTAATTAAGTAACATTCATTCCTTCCGATTAACACTAGCATGCTGATTAGCAATTCTACTTTAATCATTTGGCTCACGTAATAATAGCACGCGTCATTTATTCCTCTCATAGCTCCCATTCTTCCCTCACGGCCTCACCTCAACTTTAATTGCACGAAAATTTTACTGCGATGTCTGCGATGGATTTATTTTAAACTATAGTCAAAATTATCTAAGATGCCCATAATGATAGCTGCTATTTATTAATATGAACTAACCTTGTATGGGTGTCTTCGAGCGAAATGGAATATTCATTTACTTGACATGTATAGTTGAATACTTACGGACAAAGGATTTTGCCAAAATTTGTTAAAAATCCCTCCCTACTCATTTTCATTGGCGTTGATTATTTAAAATCATATATACGTTAAATGTAGTAAAAATCCCAGCACATCATAATTTATGCTAAATTTAATAAAAATATATGACGTCGAAACAATCTTATATGAAGAAGCCTAAATCTAATCTGACGTAGGGTGATGTAACGGCTTGAAACCGTTTATAAAACCAATCATAATCGATACATTACTATAATCGAAATTAAAAATTGAAAATCGATTAATTTAATTACATTGTTAAAAATTATTTGCTTGCGTTTGAATTTAAAATTAGGTACCCAATAATACCACGACGAATTGGATGCTAACAAAGGACATTTTCCATTAAGTATGGGCACTTCGCCATCCATGGACAGTAACTGCAGATAATATGTTATATGTAATTATGTATCTAAGGTTGCGGTAAACATTTTTTTTTCAACAAAATAATAATTATGTATACATGAATGTGTCTTACGAAATAAGCAAGAATTTATTCACTGTAGTTTTTTCCTGACGCTCGTAATATAATATTATGTCAAAATATTATTATGAAACTGAGCGGGACTTTCATTCTATCATGATCTATCTTTCTTTCTTTTTCTTCTCTTTCTTGGCCGGCAACGCACCAGTGATGCTTTTGGTGTTGTTGATGTTCATGGGCGAATGGATAAAAGAATATTTTATTGAAGTCGTAAATAGGCACATATTGAGAATACGCGGCACGAGATAGCTCAATCGAGGTAGTAGGTAGGTAACTAGGTACCTAAATATTACGGTTTTTAGTTTAAAATTTAATTATCGAATCGATTAGAAGGTCTTATAATTTTGAATCGATTTGTTGTAAAAATTGGTTTCTTTCGTGAACCGATTTTTTTTGTACATCTCTATCTCTAATGTCACTGTGATGGCAAACGACAAATTGGGCTTCTTAGTTCGCGGTGACTATATAGTATTATACAAAACGCCAACGCAAATGCCAATGGAATTTTTAGGAGTTTTGTTTATATATTTATTTATTGTTATTTTTATTGCATAAATAAATTTGTGAAATAGAAAGCAATGAACCTTAATAAACTATTTTAGACAAACCATTTTTAAATAATTATCTAATAAAATTTAAGAGATGATATTTTTTCAGTGGTGCATCACTTTTAAAATATTGAAGTGTAACTGAATATGGCAACACTGTTATCTATTTTCGCGACGTCCATCTTTAATCTTTGATGTGTTGTGTTGTTAACAAAATTGTTAGAAAAATATTATTCGTGGTAAATTTATAAGGTTGTTTTAACTGAGACAAGCGTTTGAGTTTAGCTACGCGAGTTATCGCAACTTTCATTTACTCGTACGGATCTACGGACTCGTAATCGCGTGTTTATCAAAAGTGTCACAGTTACATTATCGTTTGTTCCACTAAAAAGTTTCACTGTAATGCTCTGCTATTGACCTAAGTGCTAATTGGCCAACCTTCAAATGTTTTCATTAGCTTTCATCTGAGAGAAATAGTGCACGGTGGCAAGCGGCGGGATTTACTTCGGTTAATATTTATTGTTGTCATAACAGATGAAGAATTGTGAAAATGGATAGGTTGAATCAGTTGCGGGGCGATGCAGGCTCCTCGCGGGACTCGACGCTCGACACATCGTCGCTGTTGGGCGAGGGCTACGTGACAGCTAATGATAGTTCCAAATATTTTTCTATGTCAGAAGTAGATTCGAGCTCCACACATTCCCCCTCAAAGGAAGCTGCGGACGACGTCACCGCGGATAGCTCGGTGTCGCACGCGGAGAGCATTATATCCAGCCTCTCGCCGATTCCTAAGAAAAGTGAGTTGGATAGTTTTAAAATTGGAGAACAAATTGAGGCGGCAAACATTCTCTCTGGAGGAGTCAACATTTTTGATGATAATGAAAATTCATATGATGGAGATGAGCTCGTAATAGACGATGGCGCGACGGAGGGGGATGATAAGCCTGCAGAAATAAAATTTGGTGAAAACGAAGAAACATTTGAGAAAAGTGATAGATCACCAGACACAAATGTGGAAGAAGCAGATGCTGCCAGTCCAAGCAAGGACACAGAAGTGGTGCTACAGATAGATGGGAAGAATGTGGATGCTATAGACATTGGCAATGGATTGTATCTGTACCGGAAGGATGGTGAGGAGGAGCTGGCCGCTGTACAGATCCTGCGAGACGATCAGCAACAACCCAACATAAAATTTTTGAAAGTGCGGTAAGTCGGCATGTCCACACTGATTTCTCTCTCTAAATAAAAAAATCAACCTTTTTTTACAGTAGGCAGTATCTTTGTTATATACTTACCTCAGGGTTACTAGCCACTAACTACTTCCCATGTAAATCTATCTAAATTGTCTTTATTATTTGACTGTTGAAGTAAATAGGTCAGTTAAGATATTATGCCTTCATTTCCTTCTTAGCTTATGTGACAACTGATTGTGTTGGATGGTTTGCTAGCCATAAACATTGAAGCAGTAACAAGTGAACTTATGATTAATTTTACAATAAATAAAATAGATATTATACAATAAAGTAATATTTAAATGTGTATGTCTATCTTACTAGTAGGAGATTTACCCTTAATCTCAGATATACATAAACAGATATAGACGCTTGAAAGGCAAAAATTACCAAGCGACATGTTGAGAACTTTACACTAGAGCATTTTAGTTTTTAGTTTTAGAAAAAAAATATTTTAAAAATCGCTTTATTAAGCATTTAAACCTAATTTAAAATTCAGTGGTATGAAGTAGCTATGATTAATAGGCGATTTTTTTTACGATTTTTTTTTCTAAAATTAAAAACTAAAATGCTGTAGTGTAAAGTTGACAACATGTCGCTTGGTAATTTTTGCCTTTCAAGCATCAATATGGATGTAAAAAATATTTTTGTTTGAACATATAGATTTCACAACTTTGTCAGAGTTTTTAACTTACTTTATTTTTATTATTATGAAAATATACTGATAACATGGGACTAAAATGTGTTATGTTATTTAACATTATCAATATTTTAATCAGTAATATTGTGGTTGCTGTGGTTTAATATTGGCTTTTGTAATGATAATGTTCATACAGGTATTTTCAATAATTAAATAATTGAATGTCTGATTTAAAAATAAAATGATTGTATTCTGTTCCAATGTTGAATGATTTAATGTATTTGCAGAGAAAATGCAGAGGGCAATTTGGAAGTTTACGAAGAAATTGAAATAGAAGTCCCTAAAGAAGTGGTAAGTGTTATGTTAAGTAGATGGAATTGTAATGTATTTTTTATTGACTTTAATTATCTAAGTTTTTCCAAGTTGTTATTGTATAATATCAGAAAATGAAAATATTAAACTGTAATTTAATAGTTACATACAAAAAAAAAAGATTAAAAGTCAAGCATTTCCATTTGAAAAATTAATAAAATTACAACAGTTGTGTCCATACCAATATCCATTCTATATATTTTACAAAATAAATATGTAATAAAAAACTCATGCTTCAATAATATTTAATTTTCATAATTGAAGGGATGAGTGTAAAAAGGGTTTAAGTAACAAAAACAATAATTTGAGATAAATGCGTTTGAAAGTCAAGACTTCATTTATATTCTTAGTGTTCAACTTCAAATCTGTTTATATGTTATTATGTTGTTATGATTCCAAATTATATAAGATACCTTCGAATTATCATAAATAAAGTATTTTTTTAATTACTACTCTGTAATAAGCAAATATTGTCAGTTTTGCAATTAAAAATGCGCCACGTCCGTGCGATTTTCACGAAACAAGGGTTTAAATAACATTATATTATATTGAATTTTCCACTATAAAACCTATGCCATAATAACACTATTTCAGTAATTTCATCAGTTGAACCCTTTTTACATTTACCCCTTCAATTAAGCACAGTATAAAAAAACATTATGACATGCCCTGGGTGCTAACAACAGACAATTTTTGTTTTAGAAGTAAAAAATATGTATAGTTATTACATACTTAATAAATATAATACTTAATTGTTTTTAATTGATTACAGCCTACAAAGGAGGGGAAGATTGTTAAAAACACTTCCCACATTCCTATAAAAGACATAAATAAAGTTGGTGAGCCTGTTACTAACAGAGTTACTGAAAAGAAATGCCAAGCAGTACCTAAAGACACTTCTATTAGTGAAGTTGAATTAGAATTCAATAAGGATAATGCTAACACAGAGTCTAAGACAGAAGTAAATTTAAATGGAAAAATGATGAAGTTCAGTGAATCTCGGAAGTCTCCTGTAATAGGCACCTTTACTCCCATGACATATCATTCTACTCCAAATAAAGAGGGTATTCCACTTACTAAAACTATGGTAGATCTTCAGCTGCATCCCAATAGACATTCTGAAAATGTTAAAAAAACGATTGAAGTGCATACAGATAATTGCAAGCAAAAATTGATGGAAACACCAGCTAAGAGTACTAAAGATTCAAATGAACACAACAAAGCTTCGGAACTTGTGACATCATCAGATAAAGATCTTACAAATTACATGATTGTCGATGATGGAGATCAGACAAATCGGGAGTGTAATAAAGACATTAGCCAGACAATAATTGAAAAGAAAATGGATAAAATAAATGAAGATAAAGAGATCAATGACAAAAATTTTGGAGCTAATGTTAAAGATAATAAGACTGAGGTAGTTGACATTAATATGCCTAACTTAGTATTAGAGAAGACTTCAGCCACTGTTGGTGCTACATGTTTAAACGTCAATCTTTTTAATAAAGAAGATGATGTCGAATCAATAATGGTCCAAACACCTCTCAGTGAGATAGCTTCTAATATAAACACTGAAGTTGATGCAACCAAAACTCACATTGAAATGGAAGACGCTATGCGGATAGAAATGTCAGATCGTAATCCTAATGAACGTACGGAATCTGAAAACATTAAAAATAATGACGATACTACCACAAATAATAGTACTCTTGAAAATAAATTAGAAAACGAAAATGTCTGCAATGATAGTGATATTATTTTACATAAAGAGAAAAATACTCCTAACATCTCTACAGAAAAAAATAGAGATGTAAATGCTGTTATTACAAAAAATACTGATATGAGCCTTACAGGTATTTCAAAGAATACTTTAAAAACAACAGAAAGCAATATTAGTAATTTATCAGAAAAGAATATATTTCTCAACCAATCACAAAATGATTCTGAAATGAATAATATTAGTAACGTAAAGAAAGTTAATCCAGAAAAAGCACTAGAAACTTCTTCCAAATTAAACAGAGAAATCCAACAAATAAATAAACCTTTCGAAACATTAAGTAGATCTACTAAAGATATAGAATTAGTCACCAATATGGAAATGAAAGATTCTGAAACTCAATGCAAACAAACGTCAAAAAGCCCATCTGATGATAAAAAAATTAAATTAAATAGGCAGTCTGAATTTACTACTTCGAAAGAAATGGATATGTTCAGAAAAGTAAAACCCATACAAGAAGAATCAGATATATGTTTAAAAAGTTCAAAACCCGCTGACATAAAAACTGACTGTGTAGCGCGTCAGGCAGAACAATCTGTAAATATATTGGAAAATTTACCCACAGATAAAGAACCAAAAATTATTTCAGAGTTAAAACAGCATGAGAATAAATGTGAAATCGCTACAACTGAAGCAGTAGAAGAAGTAAAATGTCACACTGAATTAGAACCTTTCAAGGATAAAAATAAGCTTTTGAGTGTCGATTGTCATTCGACCATGAATCCTAAGGTTAGTAATATCACTGGGGTAAATAAAATGGAAATTGAAAATAAGAACAAAGAAGATAAAATGTCCAAAGGATTAATTAAAAAAGTTGACACAAATACGAATCAACTAGAAATAGTGCCGTCTAAAGGCACTAAACCTACTGTAGATGCTACTAAACCTAAATCAAATGAGGAAAGTGCCTCAAACAAAAATTCTATTGCTCCCAGTTGCAGCAGTCAATCGTTGTTACCACTGAAAGTGAACACAGCAGAAAAAGAAATACAAAATAAAAATGAACTAAAACAAAAGTTACCTATAGCATATAAAAATACCAAAATTGCTTTGCCTGCGTCAGAATTGAAACTTCCTAATACTACCCAAAATGAGGCTGAACGAAGTAAAATCGATACCAAAAAGGAACCCGTTAAAGTAAGCAAGGTCTCTGTACCCAAACCTACCAACAATAATAAAGCAGCTGTTCCATTTGGAATGTGGACTGAAGCTAACAGGCAGGAATTTCTAAACAAAATAAAAGAATCTAAAGTTCCAACAACTACTTCAAATACAAAACAACTGAAACAACCAAATGATTTGAATAGAAGAGACGTACTCCAGAAAATTGACAGCCAGAGACAGTCTAATATTGCTTCAACCAAAGCTCAAGAATTAAATATTCTAAACAAAATGAAAATTAAGAATGAAACAACAGCTTTCACAAACAAATCAAATGTAATTCAAAAGGAAAAGTTAAATGACAAAATTTCAGCACCAATTTCAACAGAAGAAGAACCCGTTTCTGTCGCACCTGTTGACAATAAAACTGTAATTGGTAATAAAGTAAATAAAGAAGAACCATTACCAGTTGTCCCTGTTGATATGTCCAGCACAGCATTGAGCAATAAAAAAGATTTAGTGCATCGTAAAGAAATAAATAATCAAGATCTTATTGATAAGACTATTGAGGGTATTATAAATAGAGCGGTTACAGCAAAATTAGGTCCTGAAGATGGAAAACAAGATAATGAACAAACAGAGAAAACACATAATGTAACATCTTATACAGGTGTTTCGCTAGACGAAATAGAATCAAAAATGAATGAATTGCATGGCATACCCTTTGTAGAAAGACCACCTCATGAATTACCGAAGATGTTTGAGAATGAGAACAAAAGTGCTGTAACATCAGATGTTTTACCAGTGAGTAAATTACCAAGCTCTACTAAGTCTAACCAAAAAAGTCAACACAAAGTTAATCAACCCAATATTACTAAAGTGAACGAAGAATCCGATGAAGAAATTATAGAACACGAACCTGTAACTGGCGATATACAGTTGAATAAAAATAATGTGTTAAGTCAAGGACCAATAAAAGATAAAACACATACTCAAATATCTATACCCGTTAAGATAAATTGCGATTCTAAGAAAGAAACTATTATTACTGAAAATGAATTCGATAAATTTGCTAGAAGAAACTCAATTACATATGAAAATTGTCTAACTGTAAATTTTGATGGCAAAGAACATCATAACGTGGTACAAACTGTAGTGGAAAAAGAGCCTTTGCCAAAGAAATTATCAAGAAATGAAATAATGCTAGCTGAATCAAAAGCTAAATCTCATAAACAATCTGCTGTACGTCATGTCAATCTCTCCAGTAAGATTCCAACTACTACAAAAGTAAAGCAGGATGAAGATTCATATAATAAAAGTTACCAATCCAAAGTTCAGATGGCATATCAGACTGCAATGACGGCTAAACGTCAGCAAGAATGCCCTATAACCATAATAGAGGACAAACCAGTGAAAGTCGTGTTCATGGATGGAAACCATGAGTATATTCCGCATCAGCTCAATGTTCAGGGTAAAGAGTTATCGCCGCCTAAGAAATCTGTTACTGAGTGGGACCATTTTACGCACAGTAATTCAGAATCATTAGATTCAGATATATTGGATTGCGGCAATGATAGTAAATCACAAGATGATATTAAATTTAAAAGCAAACATCAAAGAAAACAGGTTCTCACTCCTGTTGAAACTCCTGAATTAGAACTTATTGAGCCTGGTGACTTAGGTATTCAAGTTTCACCTAAGAAAAAACGTAAAATTGAGGACACTAAATCTGAAAAGAATTCTAAATCTTTGGTTCCGAAAAAATCTTATCTTCTCAATAGAAACGTCACGATGGATGATGCGCCATCCAACTCTCAGGACTCGACATCATCAAAAGAATTGGTAAACCAGCAAGATGTATTTGTAAAACATAAAGATCCAATATCAGCGATTGATAATCTAGTAAAAGCTGCGGAGCTTCTTGAAACTCAAGCGGAAAATAAGCATGTATTACCACTCACTGACCAGAATTCAATTGTTCAGCAAACCAGTCCTGTAAAAAGAGGCCGAGGTCGCCCTAGAAAATACCCTCTTCCAGAACCCGGTTCAGACAATAAAAGCCCTAGCCCTGTGAAGACACCTACTCCACAAAAGAAACCACGATTAATAGATGCTAAGGTTCCAAAACATGACACTGAATCTGAGGATGATGAAGTAAACAGTGATGGTGAATTGGTTAAAGAAAATTGGACCATGGGAAAAATAAACGAAAATATTGTTTGTCCTATATGTAATAAATTGTTCCGTTCGGAAAATGTAGTATTTAAGCACGTAAAACACTGCACTGGCCCTTCTCCGAGTAGATCTGACTCTGATAAGAGGAGTCCCAGAAGATTGAGACAATCACATGAATTAGATTGGAAATCTGAAGGAAGCAAATCCGATGAAGATGTCGATGAAGATTATGAAATTAATAAACCTGTGAAAAAAAGGAAATCAAAAGAAAAGAGGTCTTCTATTGACAACACTTCTGATGATAAAACTGAAGTTATTGTAATAGAGGATACCCCAATGAAAGATAAGGAGTCACCTGTTAGAAAACGTGAAAAGTTGAAGAATGAGCAAAATAAAACAATAGTTAAACCAACATTTCAGCATGGAATCAATAATCTCGTGTGTGAATTTTGTGGAAAAACATTTCGGCAACTGTCGTATCTGGTCAATCACAGGTTACAACATAAAAATACAGAGACGAAGAAAAGTGAAAAAGATAATGTTCATAGGTCGCTTTTTACTTGTGAAATTTGTAAGAAAGAATTCAGAAAACTACATCATTTAGTACAACATCGTATTATTCATAATCCAGATTCAATGAGAACCTTAAGAAAAAGTTCATCGGAGCAAAACGATGATAAAATTACAAAAGATGGTGCTAAAGGAACTGAAGACCAAAGTGCAGGTTTTAGGTGTGAACCTTGTGATAAATCTTTCCGAAAACTACATCACTTAGTAGAACACAGGGAAACTCATGATGAAATCAACAAAAAATGCAATCCAGTTACTAGTACTACTGTTGATACTACGAAACCAACACCTTTACATCACTGCGATATTTGTAAAAAGACGTTTAAAAAGTTGCAGCATTTAATCGAGCATAAAGAGCACCATCTAGATACTAGCTCGGAAAAATCTGATGACAAAAGTGTGAAAAGTTCTCTATCAACAAAAGATATTATACATGAATGTTCATTATGTTACATGGTCTTTCCCAATGAACATTCATTGAACAAGCATCACATAATATGTCAACGAAAAAAGAAGCAAACTGCTGCAAAACAAGCGAAGAAGGTTGATGAGAAAGATGATACTGATGTAGATGATGGAACTAAAATCACTCAAGCAGGTGATGATAATTTGGCTACACCTGAACAAAAACCAGAAGCTGATACATCGTGTGTAGTAATTGAGGATGAAATACCTGTTGTTTCAGCACAAGAAGAAAGTAAATTAATAGAAGAACCAAAACCCTTAGAACAGAAAAAAGAAGCAGGGCTTGATAATCAGGTAATGCCGACGGAGGTAATTGTGGCGGTTAAGCCTGAAATTGAAAGAAAAATAAACGATAAACTTACAAAATCTACAAACAAGAAAGATGGTTCTGAACGTAGCACTGATAAGGTTTCTTTGAAGGCCAAGAAACATGTGGTACCAACGACAACTCCGGCGGAAATTATTAAGATCCCAGATACGCCTACCCCTAAAAAGAAGCTTCTCCCTAAAGATAAAATAGGGGTAAAAGTCACCAAACGGCAAAAAACCAGCAGCGTGTCAACGCCTGTGGTAGATGAAATAAAAGCTCCGGATTCAAGTGACGACGATGAGATAAGGTACATGCTCAACCCAGACTTCCGAACAGAAGAGACCAACGAGGGAAAACTTTTCATGAAGGTCCGAGCCAAGAAACGCAGCTCGTTACAAATAGAACGACCGAATTCCAAGGATTTAATGAAGAGACGAATCTCATTACAGCATCCTCCCAAAATACCGCGTCTGAAGGTAAAGCCAATTCCACGTAAACCAATAAGTAATACAGTTGTTAAAAGTTCAAGATCTACAATAGTCCCGCCCGAGCCGCCGACGTCGACAGACTCGGACGACAGCGACGTCAAGTACTCATTCCCTGAGCCGCTCGTAACGGAAACAGCGAAGGGAGCAGAAATGAAAGTGAAAAAGCAAAAGATTGTTCAGAAAAGAAAATCTTTAAGCAACATAGCCAAAAGGAAATCTTTAGGCAAGATGATTAACGTTAAACAGAAAGTGAATCTATCGCCACCTAAGCAGATTAAGAAACGTAAGTACAAAAATATTGTAATTCAATCCTAAATAGATAAATTGTGAAAAGTTTATGCTTATTGGTAATCATTTGTAATTCTTACAATTAAATTAATACCACAGAAGAAATAATAGTACTTATAATAAGTAAAGTAATTATTTAAAGTCGGTGGATGATTCGTATGACTAAATATTTATGTCTTTTCATGATATTTGCAACTTGCAACCGAAACGATGCATGTACGATTTTTGTAATTTTGTAGGTTCAGTTATTAAATTATTGACTTCACTGCGACCTGATTTTTAATGACTAGTAAATTCAGATGTCACCACATATTCTTAATAATTTACGTTGAAGAGTAATTTTTAACCCCCAAAGAAAAAGAGGGGTGTTATGAGTTTGGTGTATCTGTATGTCTGTTTGTGACATCGCAGCTCCCAGACGGATGAACCGATATTGATAACGGAGGGACCTGAGTTCAAATCCTGGCACGCACCTCTGATTTTCAAATATTATGTGCGTATTAGAAGTTAATTATCACTTGCTTCGGTGAAGGAAAACATCGTGAGGAAACCTGCACACCGGAGAGTTCTCCATAAAGTTCTCAAAGGTGTCTGAAGTCTACCAATCCGCACTTGGCCAGCGTGGTAGACTATGGCCTGTACCCCTCACATTGTGAGAGGAGACCCCGAGCCCAGCAGTGGGACAATTATGGGTTGTTGCTTTGCTTTTTTTAAGATTATTTGTTATTGACAGGAACAACAGAGGCCGGGCACCGCTGCGACTGCGGACAGCTGTTCAGCAGCGCGGCGCTGCTGGCGCGCCACACCAGCCTCGCGCACACGCCGCCGCGCATTCGCCGGCGCCGCTCGCCCCCGCCAGACCCCGACGCACCCGCCCCGCCCGCCGTGAAGCGCACCGACACCAGGAAAACCATCCACGCCATCCCTTCGAAAACTGGAGTCACCACCCGGAAATCCAGCGTCAACGAAGTCAAATCGACCGCCGAATGCAAGACCCCCAAGAACGCGTCCGTCGCGAAGACGCGCCGCAGCACCGCGCACAAGGGAGTGCCCGTCCCGGAGAAGATGAGGAAGCTCATGGACAAGTCCAAAAAGTGAGGTAGTACTTCTATTATAGTAGATGCATTGTGCTGCAGCCTCGAGACCACACTCAATCCTGCCCCGTTTTTATTAAATTTTATCGTACCCGGATGTTCCATACGTATTCCTGTTGGATGGCACAAAATGATTGTAATCTCGAGCAGTCGGTATCTAGTAGTAATGAGGCTGTTCGTACAATGACACTCGTTGCGAATTTTGATCGTGATATGCAGGACTGAGTAGGTATTTTACGGGGCGTTAGAAGAGGAAAATGGGGTAGCTGTAATGTAGGGGATCGCTAGAGGATGGATGAAATCACGCATCACAAAAGCTCACAATAACGTAACAAACGGACCATGCTATTTAATAGAATATATTTTTACAAATTTGGCGAGTTTAAGAGGCATCGTGTTACAAATATATTTGTTGTGAGCCGAGGCGTCGGTCTTGTCTATTATGTACATTTGCGGAGATAATTGTTAAGTATATTTTGTCAATTTGTTCTAGAATATAGATATATGTATAAGAGTAATTATTTATATTTTTATTAATTAATTTTTATTAAGTAATAATATGTTCATTCACCCAATTAATTTGGGCTACCGATGAGCCCCCGCTTTTAACAAAATGCTGGTGTTAAGATAATTTTGACAATATGACTGTTTAAATCAAGTGATGTAATCGTCTTACAGAAATTTTAAGTAAAGTTTTCATGCCGCGAGTACATTCAAAATTTCTAGAGATCTGTTTAAAATATCTGTATTTTTTATTTTTAATAACCCAATTAAGTCCTTTTAAATATTTTATATTTTGCACGAGTCGTGCAACTCCAGTCAAACTGTGGTTAACCAAATTATCTGTCAATTTAAAAAATTGTCAGTGTTCAACATTGTGGTTAAAATACAGCTGGTTTTATTAAAAAAATACATATCCACAATAATTACTCTTTATATTTTGTAAATGAATATATTAATCGCTAAGGTTGATAAGTTAAAGAATTTCATGAGCTTATAGAGACCATTATTTTGTTAGTGACTGATTCTAAATACGGTGTCGCTGCGGACTCCAGCTCCTGGATACAAATAGTTTGCATTATCAGTAGCTTCGTAGCAAGAACGACCACTAGCTTGGATAATCTTGTATTGATTCACGGCACTCTATGTTGCTGCTACTTATATTGTTTTACAGGTACACAGCGTGTCACGAAACCTCTTATTTAGATGAGATGTATGAAGTAACGACCGTAGGTTAAAGAACAAAAACTCTATTTTTAATAAACATCACTGCGTACCGTAAGGTTTAACCGTGTAGTACCATCGGCTCTCAGTCGAGGTCAGTCCAACAGTTGTTCAATAAATATATAGGTGCAGGATTTTTGTAGTGAAATAGGACCAAATTTATTAATGAAATTCTGTTTGTAATAGTAATATTAGTGATAAGGCGCGTATTCCCCAGGAGTTGAGAGATGTCTAATTTGGAGGCGTGTAGATCGAATATTTTTAAATTTTTTCATGTTTTTGAAATAAGTGTTATCTCCTGGCGAATATGCGCCTCGATATATGTTGTTTTTAATATTAAATGATGTTTACGCCCGTGACTAATTTTGTGTAATAAATGAAAAGTAGATTGTCTCGTGAGATTTATGTTCTAGGAGCATTTAAATTAACATGAAATTTTATAAATGTAGATGATATCATTATTTTTCATATGATGATGCAATTTTGATTAATGGGTTATAAATAAAATGTCGTAAAATTCATGCTGTTTGTTTTTTAGTTTGCTGCAAGGGTGGAAAAAAAAATGTTATTTTGTAAGAATATATTTGTAGTTATAATTTTTGACAATAAATATATTACATAACAAAATGTAGTACATTTCAAATTAATCTTACAACCATAATTCGATTATAATTATTTTGGGTTGATTGGGTATTCGATTAAAAACTGGATCCAACAATCTTATATTTCTACCTAACTTTATTAATAAAATCTAGCCTCTTTCGCAAATTATATCTACAATGCTCGGCTCCATCAACTGTGGGTCCACACATCTCAGCTGGGCAGAAGAAAGGGCATCTTCCAGGAGGGCATTTAGCAATCGTTCATCATTCCCCATGCACGATAGCCGCTGCTGCAGGAAGTGAACGTCGACCTGTAGTTGCTGCAGCCCGTGTCTGCTGAACGTCCGGAGCCTGACGCACTCCACCAGCGCCTTGAGAGCCACCTTCAGGGCGCCGTTGGACAGGGCGGCGCGGTCGGCCCCGGCGGGACTGAACACCTCGATTCGTTCCGAGAATATCCTATTAATAGGCGAAAAGGAGGAGGGCGCGCGCGACCATATAGTTCGTCGACTGGAGTCGCTGGAGGGCTTGACGCTCGTCGGGAACAGCTGCGCCGCAGCGCTGTCGGCGCTGGCCAGCGTCTCGACCACCCGCCGGCACACGGCGCGCGGCCCGCGCGGCTCCGGGGCCCGCAGCCAGTCGCGCGCCAACACCGACACGCGCAACATTTGCGCAGCGGTCTGCCCGATGAACACTACTTCTGAATCCAGGGCCGACTGAGCGGCCGTCGACAGATGAACCATCACCCCATTAGTGTCCTTGCTCTCCATGGTCAGTCCCGGAGCTGCCTCCTCCAGGAGCTTCTCGAGATGCTTATGAAGAGTCGACACTCCGGTTTCTTGCATCTCCAAACACAATTTAGCTAAAATTAAAAGTAACTCGAATGGAATGTTATTTGATGTTTGTATTCGGGACATCTTCTTTACCATGTCCGACAGATTTATCAGGGTTTCAGATATGACAGTCCAGCAGCTGTTAGCAACTGCAGTAGCACACCATGGTTTGAGACCGAAGGACAAATTGTTCTGTAGGAAAGCCATTAGGTCTAGCAGAGATGCTTGGATCTTCTGCATTAGATGTACTTGTAAGGAGTTCAAGATGTCTTTGAGATCCACAGTTTCGGTGCCCTTGCTGGCTAAAGATTGTCTGACCCTCATGAGGTTTTCTTTAAACTGAGCTTGGATACATTGATACTGCATTATTGCCTTATGATTAATGCATTGAACTACAACATCTAGAGCTTTATTTGATATGGTGTTGCTGGAGATTATGTCGGACATGGCTTGCAACTTCCTGAAGAATTTATCCAGACCTCTTATTAATATTTCTGTGCCAGCATTCTCGGGCCGTTTTATGGCTTCTTCAAAAAGATGGAATACTTGTGACATAACTTTGTCTGCGAACTCAGGAAGATTTACATTTTCTTGATCTTGAAACATATCATGATAACAAGATATGACTATACCCAAATCTGCTAGTAAAGTATTATTGCATTTCTCAACCCATTCAAGAATGTCTGTACTGTCTACCATGGTACTGAGGTTAGTCAAGTGCTGGTCGAGACGACTCTCCGCACAGCTTAGAAAAATATCTTGTAATGATGCATCTGTTTCTTGCAGCTGCCTTAGAAGACCGACGCTCTCTGCCAACTCGGAGGCGGAAGTTTCTGGGCTCAAGAGACGCTCTCTTAGAGTTTTCTTTAACCCATAAAGTATTTCCGAACATTCTGTTTGAATACTCTGGAATGAAGGTTGGTTGCCGTATTTTTGTAGCACCCTTTGAGCATGAGTGTAGTCGTGCACTGCGTCCACGTAACGGCATTCCTCGATCGCTTTATTCAGCTGCGTAGGTAAAAGAAACAGAAATTGCAACTTATCTAGTAACTGTCGAGTACCACACAGCCTGTTCACATTATTTCCACTTTCTTTCAAGGATTCTGATATCTGTGAGCTAAAGGTGGTTATTTTATTGATGTTTTCGCTGAGCTTGTTCATTTCCTCCTGCATAATTTGGAAGTCTGAGCGCATTTTACGTACTGTCTCAGTTGCTGATATAAATTTGTTGTAGTTTTCGTAAACCAGTGTTTGCATCTCAGATTGTAAGTACTGGCACTGGTTAACCACTTCTGCTTCTTTATCCATAATTTGTCTTAGATTAGCACATTTCATTAGTCCATCGAGATACATTTCGGAATTGAAATTACTCCCATCTATGTTAAGAGGATTGTCGTTTTCCTTAATAGACTCCGTCATGTTTGTTGCGGAACAAGCGTGTAATATATTCATGTACCTATTTAACAAATTCTCAAATTTCAGGAAAATCGAAATTAAATGAAAATCTCGAAACAAAATTACAAAACAAACATTCACATTAATGTCAATAATGATAATGTCAAATCAAATGTCAATTGACTCAACTGAAAAGTCAACTGCACAGAGGCTCAATAAAATTAATAATGTCAAGTCACGTCAAATGACATTGTCAATAATTGACTGGCTGGCTGACAGCTTGACAGGAATGACGTGGTTTGTCCAAGAAGCTTTTAAAAATCTGGAAACCTCACTTCGAATAGGTGTAGGTATTTAGTTCACTGCATTATATGTAATTTGCAACATTAAAACTTTATAAAAAAAGAACAGCTGTCAAGGGACAGCTGACAGATGTGAAACATCGAAATGCGTCGCCACGATCGCCAAGGCTAAAATCAGGTTTACCCCTCGCGTAAAGATGTTTCACATCAAAATGGACTGATTACCTACCAATCTTTTGTGTTTATTTTTGTCTTCAAACGTCACCATACTCACCACCGTCCATCCTAGTCGTAGCAAACCTCTCCTGCTGGATAATGGATGGACAAGGCAGCAAGCAGACGGTATTCCCTTTGGGAGGTTACCAACTTAATTCCGGTAGTACTCGAACAGTAGTATCAAATTAATGTTTACTTTAAGTAGGTAATTCAGTATTAAATTTTTTGGATAGCCAGTACGGTTTGCTTTTTGGCCTACGACGACGCTTTTAATAACGCCACTCACTGATAACCCCCCACACTAGGATTCTGTGTCGTGGATGCCACGGACAACACATAAAGACAAGAACAGACACCTAGTTGGCATACCTACAAGTACCGCCATTTTGAAATTATTTTCGTTTCGGCGGCCAGTGATGAAACGTGTCAATCGACGAAGTATAATAACTAAATACAATCAAAAAGTATTCATATATGTATGTCGTAAGTGATAATAATATAATTATGGTACTTTCTGAGATATTTCAGTTAATTAATAATAAAATTATTTTTATTTTTGAACTCAAATATCTCACCGCTCATTTAGATGCGCGTGTCGCGATCGTCTCGTGGCGCGTCCGTAAGCCACACCCCCTACGCGCGTGTGAATACCGCACGAGCTCTCTCGCTAGCCCCTTTGGTGCGCGCCTAGAAAACCGCTCCCGACGCGAGCCCTACGAGCCACGAGACGCGCCGCGGTCTGGTCCGCGAGCGCCCTGTTCACACGCGCGCGTCTCGCGGATTGTCTCGTGGCTCGCGCGCGCGTGTAAATGGGGTATCAGAAAGTATATATTTACGACTGAATACTTTTTGATTGTAGGTAATCACTTACTCCGTCTACTGGCACATGTTTCATCACTGGCCGCCGAAACGGATTTTTTCAAAATGGCGACCTTGTAGGTATGCCAGGTTCCATACAAAAATGTTCGAACCCCTTTCCGAATCGCTGGGAATTCATAATTATACAAAGTTACTCTATGAATCCAACCCAGGAAAGCGCCATTGCCACGGTGGCGGTCCGGCACGGTAACCATTGCGTCTCCAGTCTCCCGTGAATGCGTGTGTTTGAAAAAAAATACTGTAAATACAAACTTGTTGCCAATAAAATGAACTCAATCTTCGTCCTTCTTTAAGCATGATCCAATTCACTTGATGTTTGTTATAAAATAATTAGGCCCATTAATTGAATAAAACTTGTTTAGTTAATTAATACTACCTTATTTATACCTATAGGAAACTAAAAATACTAAATTAACTTGATGAATTTATTGCACATGAAGCATACTTATCATATGACATAATTATTAATAGTACCGTATTCAATTATGTACAAAAATCTAAGATATTTTTGTACATAATTGAATACGGTACTATTAATAATTATTTAGCCTTCATTATAATTTATTATCTATGCTTTGTGACAAACACCAATTTCAACAACAGTATGTTTTATGAGAAATATAATATCCAAAGGTTGCAAACTCTTTCAAGATTATAACAATACTGAAGTACTTAAATTCTTAAAATTTTAATATCCAGTTCACGGACCTAAAAAAAAGACGGACGTAATCCCAACAACAAATTCAGTGAAGCACCCATAGTAATACCAACTCTCTATTCGTACAAGTACACCCACCCACCCACACATTGACACCATGCTGCTTCAATCGCGAATCAAAAATTACGCACACATGGTAAGCGGGCGGCCATTGCTATGCTTCATTCTCGATTAGACGAGGTTACGTCAGTCTTTTTTTCAGGTCCGTGATCCAGTTGTTTTTAAATGTGGTATATTTTGCGCCTTTCCTTTAAATCTACATATTATAATAATATATTACGTATATTGTATATGTTTACAGAGAAAGAAGCACATAATAAAAATACACTTATCCACTATAATAATTACACTTCGCATCTCCGATAAAATAGGGTTACAACTTGAAAAACTTGAATTTTGAGTTAAATATACAGAAATGTTTGAAAATGGATGAAGTATCTTCTCTAAAATATTTACATCTGTAGCTCTGAAACTAGCCGCTAGATAGAGCTGTGACGCTACATGATTAAAGCGTTTTGAGTCCCGAGGTGCTGTGGAGTTTCTTTATGATTTTTCTTCTCCTCCATGACAAAGCATCCTTCCAAAAAGTTGGTAGATTAAAAAATGACGTGATAAGTGTATCAGTGATACCTATATTAATAAAGATTTTGATTTGATTTGGAAGACCGAAACTCAGATTTTATGTTTTTTTGATTTTTGGAGTGATAATTATATTTCCTACGAATTATTTTATCATGTACAACATTAAACTAAAACCTATTTGAACGTAACTTCGCTAAAGACTGTACTGATTTAATAATGACTTGAAATTGTGAAGCCTAGAATTGTTTCTATTTGTTTTGGTCAGATTTCATGAAAGTTTTTGTTAAAGTTGATTTTATTTTGAAATAAAAGAATTTGAATTCTACAGCTATAGAAACCATTTATTTTGTTGAAAGCAGTACAAATAACTAAATGATTTATAATAAAATAATTATTGTTACATTTGTCATATTTAATTTTTGTTAGAGAAAGTTAAAATTGTTATCTAAAATACTGTTACAATTGGAAAATTTCAGGCTATTTTTCAGGAAAATTTAAAAACAAAGTCATTTTAAAGTAAATTTCGTAAGCTTTTCAAATATATATGTATCATATTACACGAATCTCACAAGAATAACGATTGTGTAACAGTTTTGTAATTTTATTTTCGCTCTCCTGAAAATCCACGTTTTTCGACTTGTAACCCTATGTTAGCGCCTGATAATTATTTATCAAGCAGTATCAAGATGCGCGTTGCTCCTTTCCTGGTGAAGGCGGTTGCGTGTGACGTCGTCAATTAAAGGAGACTCTTAAGTTTAACTTTATTGATTCAATAGCTATTGGTCATTTAACTGGAGACTTCAGAAACCGGCTATAAGAAAGTGGCAAATATTTCTTTTATTTAACACCCTATTTTATCGGAGGTGCGACATGTAACTATAAAAAATAGAAATGGTGAGAGTTTATGCTATAAAGATAATAAATTTAATTTGTACATAATATAACAAAAAAAATCTAGTACGAAATTGAAAAGGTTAATCGTAAAGATTATAAAATTTATCCGAATGCTAGCTATAATATTTACAGTTAATAAAATATACTAGTGGCAGTGTTAGCCTAGTGGCACACAACTCGCCCCGATCTCCTCCAAGCGACGTGCTAAGCCAAGGTCCGAACTCAACGGGGGGTGCCCTTAGGGCAGCTTAAGAGTTTAGTAAAACAGTAAAACCCAGATATTTCATAATGTACATTTCTGCAACCCTGGTAGCTGCTCAAAATTAATTTTTAATTTGGATAAGAATGAGATAATACAGAAACATCTGTACTTATGTACTACTAGCTGACCCGGTGAACTTCGTATCACCTAACAAACTATTTTTTTTCTAAAATAAAAGTAGCCTAAGTTACTATTTGTTACTTCAGCTATTTGCCAATGAAAGTCCCGTCAAAATCGGTCCAGCTATTTCAGAGATTAGCCGGAACCAACAGACAGACAGACAGACAGACAGACACAAAAATTGTAAAAAATGTTGTTTTGGTATAATATTATGTACTGTGTATACATCCAAATGCACTTAGTACAAAGCGGTTATTTAATATTACAAACAGACACTCCAATTTTATTTATTTGTATAGATTATTTATTATGTCACGCATCCGCTCTGTCTAAAATATATAATATACCTACATTCTGATTTGAAATGTACAGGAAAATACACTTTAATCATATACACAGTTTCTGCATGCATATGATTACAGAAATGTTCTGTACTCGTAATACTTTTGTAACTATGAATTAATCGGGAAAACGAAACGAAAATAAAATTTAATCCCGATAACTGTAAGGCAGGGAATACAAGTTGAGAATGACTTTCATTCATTACTGACATACATACATATTCCTAAAATATCATACTAACTTTACTATTGTCTTATATTATCCTTAAAGTTATATATCACAAACATAGTACATAGTTATAACGTATTCGGGGAACATTCTACAGACACGACACAATCTGTTTTCTTTAACACAGATGGAGCTTTACTAATTACTATATTAAACTAAAGGTAGATTCAACCAAATATCAATGACAATGTCCTCAGAGTTTTGACCGGATCTGATGCCAACTGTCACTACCATGACAACGACACATGAACTTTTATTCACAGGATAATACTTCCGTCAGTTTGGTTGACCACCTGAATACGTATCACTTAAAATATATCACTTTTATTATCGCACCAATACACATTATCACTCAGTGTCTTCGAGCATTGCAAACCAATACTAATGGTAGTAGCTATAGAGCATAATTTTGCGGCGTAGTCACTCTGTCCGCAGCCGCAGGGGGTCTAAGAACGGCAGGTCACTGGTGCTGTCGCACTCCACTTGGTGGAACACTTTCAGGGGCACTTCCTTCACTTTCCTCGGCTTGGGCTTGCTGGTCTGTACATTGTTACGTTTGGTCAGTTTGGCCACTGGCACCAGCTGCCGGCGACCGACGCCATCTGTGGGCTGGTTCTCGGCCGCCTCCAGCGCCGTCTCCACGTCTATTAGCGCGTGGTTGCGGCACTGCAGCAGTGCTGCCAACTGCAATATGATATGTTGTAATTATTAATACGGATTCGCTTCCCTTTGGGCAATTATGCAGTGAAAAAATGTTTTACGAGCGTTTTTTGAACTGATTAATACACTAACGTGATAGTTGCATAATTGCAAGTAACTGCATAAATAAACATTCACTTACGTAGTGAATTTTTGTATTCAATATTCGTACAATGTGAGTGTAATATTGCTGCTGGCATTGATTGTATTGTAGCACAGCCACCGCTACGTCAGTACCTGCATGATCTGCTGCAGCGGGAGCTGCGCCTGCGGCGGGGGGCGGGGCAGCGCCGCCTGCAGCGCCGCGGCGGCCGGCGGCAACCTGGCGCCACAATCGCACTTGTAACATAAACTTTCGGAACTATACACCAAGTGTATACAGTATTAAGATATAACGATAAGGTGCTTACAAAGTGTTTTGTAATGTTAAGTTACTTACTAATGTAAAGGTGGCCTGGCCTACCTTGCTCTGAGCAGCGCGAGTGCGGCCAGCGAGCGCGCGACGTCGCCGCCCTCCGCCAGCCCCTCGGAGCCCGAGGACTCCGCCTCCTCGGCCGCCTGCTCGAAGGACCACGTGTCGCGCTCCGACCGCGTCGATACCGACTCCGCTGACGATGACTGCCTGACAGATTACATTCAGTTTCTTTGAAGTCGATTATTTTTTGGTACAGTTCACACTTCGGACAGATTATTGATTTAATTGATATTGAAATGAAGGAATGGGAATGGCGTTTAATATGCACTTTACACGTGGTAAGTACTTAACTAAATTTTAAGCGAATTAATGCGTGTAAACGGACAATTTAGTAGTTAAAATTTAGTATGCAAGTAAACGAGTAATATAGAACTATTTTTCTGTTGTCGTTTGCACAGGCACTTACAGTGGTTCCTGCGGCGGGGGCGACGGCAGGGGCGGCGGGCGCGGGTGTCTCAGGGGCGCGCGCAGGTGCAGCGCGAGCGCGCACACGTGGCTGGCGGGGGCGCCGGGCGCGCGCATCAGCGTCGACAGCGCGCCGCCCGCGTCGCTCGCCAACACTGTGCGTCACAAAGTGTTTACACTCGCTGTATTGTTACTGATACATTCAATATAAGGCTGAGTGCTGATGTTTAATGCACTGACGAGTAAATAATAAATATGGTGTCAGCAAAAGAATTAGGTATGTAGGGCATGATTCTAAAACCTTCAGTTACAGAATGTGTTATTATCAGTGTTAAATGGTACCTGTTACGAAAGGTATAATTTAACTTTGCTAATAACGTAAACAATATGTAATATTAAACATTACAGAAGGTTTTAAAATCATGCCCTGCATACCTAATTATTTTGCTGACTGTACGTACATAGTTTTTGAAGAGATGTCAAATTTTAATAAACTCTTATAAACCATATAGAGCAACAGTTTTATCTACAATAGAATATGGTGGGGCACAAATGTTGTTATGCCATGTGCAGTAGTATTTCTATTTGTCTCATCTGTCATATTTTGCCCCGACTTACCCAACACCAGATAAGAGTGTTGCATTATCTGATTTTTAACTCCCGACGAAAAAAGATGGGTGTAAGAAGTTTGACGTGTCTGTGTATCTGTATGTCTGTCTGTGGCATCCTAGCTAGTGTTGATAAAAGGCTCGAGCCTTCCGAGTCTAGAGCTCATTGAAGGCTCGAGCCCTCTAATAAGGCTCGAGCCTTCGCCTCGAGTCTTACATGAAGGCTCGAGGCGGAGGTTCGAGCTCTGGTCCAGGGTTCGAGTCGCAGCTCAAGCTTTGTCTTCAGGGCTCATTTTGTAACACTGTAATTTCAGGGTCCCCTAACCAAAACGTACTGTGTTTTGACTACGGAACCCTAAAAAAGCCTTAACCTTAAAATTATAAATTAGGGCGCGCTACGAATTTCAAATTTTTGGAGTTTTCTCCTTAGGTATAGATTTTCATAATTAAGCCCGCCGTATGGTAATTTATGGGGAGTAAAATCAAACTTTCTCCGTAACACAGAATCTAGATGGCGTTGGATGGCTGATCAGTAACAACGCCATCTAATGATAGTAATAATCTTGGTACATCCTATTCTTATGATGGAAAACATCATCATCATCGTCATTCAACGTTGTCATCATTACTCATCTTCATCATCATCATCACCACCATCAGCATCATCATCATCATAATCATCATCACCAGTCATCATTATCATCATCACCATTCATCATCATTTCCATTCGTCATCATCACCAGTCATCATCATCACCATTCGTTATCATCATCATCATCATCACCAGTCATCATTATGATCATCACCATTCATCACCACTGTTCATCATCATCATCCCCGCCACTCATTATCATCATTATTCATCATCACCATCATTAGTCATCATCACCATCATTAGTCATCATCATTATCATCATCGTCCATTATTATCACCAGTTATCATCATTCATCATCATCATAATCACCATTCGTCATCATCATCATCATTCTTCATCATCAACATCATCCTCCATCATTATCATCATCATCCATTGTTTGACTGATTTGACGACTGAAAGCTAGATGGCGTTAAACTCTAGGCGTGCGTCGGAGCTAACACACATAATTTTTTTTTTTAAGTAAAAATTTGTATCAAATTTCCATAAAGAACCCAATTTGGTATACCTATTGAAACAAAATTATTTTTATTAGATAGATTGCTAAGTAAATAAAGCTCGAGCTTCGACTCGAGTCTTCAATTGAAGGCTCTTGAGCCTTTAAGGCTCGAACCCTAAAGGCTCGAGCCTTCTAAGGCTCGCGAGCCCTTAGGCCTCGAGCTTTGAAGGCTCAGTAGCTCCGACTCGGAGCTCGAGTCCGGGACTCGGAGCTCATTTTTCTCAACTCTAATCCTAGCTCCCAAACGGATGGACCGATTTCGATCTAGTTTTTTTCTTTGAAACGTGACTTAATCGAGTGTTCTTAGCTATGTTTAGTGTAAATAAAACTGTCAGGGTTTTTTTTTAATTTAAGATTATTAACAGTTTATTAAAATTCGTTGTTTTCAAATGCATTCGCGCACAAAGCGAGTACAGCGCCACTCACACGTCCGCTTGATGGCGACGAGCATGGCCACGATGACGTAGTGCAGGTAGGGGAGGTGCGGCCCGTCCGCGAATAGGAAGCCCCACAGCGCCGGCAGCTCGGCGCGGGGGAACTCGCGCCCGAACAGGAGGCGCAGCCAGCGACTGACACAGATAACATAATAATTAAGTTTATTATAACAAACTATATACAGGGTGAGTTTTTTTTTTTTTCAAAATCAATGGGTTCGATTTCTGGCTAGGAATATTGATTTTCAAAAATGAATTGATGCAGTTTTAGTTTTCATCAAAATCGGCTCAGAGACTTTTTTGAGCATTTTTCGCTATTTCTCATAGTTTCAGATTTCGCCATCCACAACCACTTGAAATATTCATAGTATTATACAGGTAGTATAATACTTTATGTTTCTGATAACATTTATTATGTTAATAACATCTTTAAATCAACAGGATTTAATACTACTGCAAAGGAGGTGGCCAAGATGAGCCCCGGAAATGGTTAAAATACGTTTATTTGTACAAGGTTTTAGTCCTCTGAAAAGACATGTTTTCCGTTTATTATAACATAACTAGAATTTTAATTTTCTTCTGAACTCCGCAGTGAGTAGTTATAATAAATTAACAATAATAATAAGTTGTGTTGTATACACTGCCCTGGAAATGGTTAAAATACGTTTATTTGTACAAGGTTTTAGTCCTCTGAAAAGACATGTTTTCCGTTTATTATAACATAACTAGAATTTTAATTTTCTTCTGAACTCCGCAGTGAGTAGTTATAATAAATTAACAATAATAATAAGTTGTGTTGTATACACTGCCCTGGAAATGGTTAAAATACGTTTATTTGTACAAGGTTTTAGTCCTCTGAAAAGACATGTTTTCCGTTTATTATAACATAACTAGAATTTTAATTTTCTTCTGAACTCCGCAGTGAGTAGTTATAATAAATTAACAATAATAATAAGTTGTGTTGTATACACTGCCCTGGAAATGGTTAAAATACGTTTATTTGTACAAGGTTTTAGTCCTCAGAAAAGACATGTTTTCCATTTATTATAACATAACTAGAATTTTAATTTTCTTCTGAACTCCGCCATGAGTACTTATAATAAATTAACAATATTAATAAGTTGTATTGTATACACTTATCTTCTACTACCTCCATTGCTGTCACTGGAGGTTGACAATTGACTGACAGAAATGCGAATGTCTGCTATATTGACATTTGCCAAAAGAAGATTTTTGAGTTTGATTTCTGCAAAATAATAATTATGTTTGATTTTTTTGCCATGAGGTGCATTAATTGCTCGGTTGATATTCAGCGCATGACACTCAATATCTTCGCTTGCAAGAAACCTTCAATCCATATTGGTAGAATGGATTACTGCAGTACAGGTATGGCATTTTCACGGGATAATATTAGTTTGGTATTTGGGGTGGGCACGTCACCAAGATCACATAGAAGCCCTGCACCATTTTTAGATTCTATTTCTATGCAGTTTTATTGGTATTTCGTTTGCTTGTGAATATTTTCAGATAGGTAGGTGACAAGTTAATACGTTTTATTTAGTACTGCTTCTTTTTGTACAAATAAAGTCATAATTAAAGTAAAATAAATAAATGAATGAATTATCCAAAAGATAAATAGTATTTATTTAATAAAAAAAATCTCTCTTTAAAACACTTTTCCACGATTACTTATGTTTTGCAGAATGTCAACGTACATACTGAAGCTAAAACTGCCCGTAAAAGGAGAATCCGAAGTTCTAAAGATTTTTATTGATAAAATTGTCAAAGTACATTTTGTAAGCTTTATTGTAAGGTAAAAATAAAATGTGTACATTACACTTCACAAGTGGGGCAAACGCCCATACAGATGTTGGCCACCTCCTTTGAGTTTCATAAGCCTATTTGGACTTATGTGTCACATTGTACCCCATATTGACTGACTAATGGTAATAAAATGACATGTTAACACATTTAATAAACATACTATACTATGTTGTAGTGTAGTAGCAATGCGTTGAGTGCGGTGCGCTGTGGGTATGTAGTGTGCGGTTGTGGTGTATGAATGTAATATAAGCAGCATACAACATAGATTAATGCCTCAACTCAGTCACTAATGGTTACTTTAATCGCTCCTTGGTAAAGAATCACCATCCAAATTCTGGACTAAGCAGCGATTTAAGTAACCGTTAGTGACTCTGAGTTAGGGCGTAAGACAGTCTAAATAAAGTCATCCTTAAAGCCACACCTTTCAATACGAATCTATTTTCATTCGTCACTACACGGTGTGTGTGTGTGTGTGTAGTGAACATATAACATGAATATTAAATATTTAATATTTAATGTTTATTTTAATGAATTTGTGTATAATAAATAATGCATGCTACCAAACTACTAAACAACTCTGTAACAAACTATGTGTATACTTCGGCCGCTGTATCTTGGCGCGTCTGAACTTCGCGTAGAAGGCTGCGCAGTAACATAATTCGCCAATACTCGATACGCGGTGTATTGTGTCTCAGTCATACGTTAGCATGTTCGTGTCGCCATCTCTGTCTTACATGCGCTAAAGTTCGCATAGCCTATGTTCAGACGCGCCAAGATACAGCGGCCGTACTGTACATGTAACCTTATCCTGCAAATAAAGTGTTGAGTATTGAGTGTACAATGTGTGTGTGTGTGTGTGTGTGTGTGTGTGTGTGTCTCACATGCCGAACAGCTCCATGGAGATGCCGCAGGCGGCCAGGTGCGCGGCCAGCGCGGGCTCCAGCGGCGCCAGCTGCTGCTCGCGGACCCGCTCCAGGTACCGCACCACCTCCGACGGCCTCTGCGCACACAACACACTAATGACAGATGATTACAAGTGGTTATCGTCAACAGACATCAATAACACCTTAATGTCCACAGATATAGTCAGCAAAAGAGTTATGATTAATTTGAGCCACTATACTATGAGCTTTACTATATTACTGCTGTGGTTGCACGTCCTGGGGCCCCCGTTCTAATTTAGCTGTAAGATTTTGGGAGCAAAAAGAGACGCCGCAGACAACCTTAGGTCGGTAGGCGAGCGATTTGCAATGTAACGTAGTGCGTCGATAAAAGGGGGCTTGTTATTAGAGGGGTGTCATTAAGTTACTAGTCGGGGCCCCCTTAGCCCGGGGCTCCCATATAATTGATACGGCTAATAGGGAAGCTAAGCGGAATATAGTAAAAATAATAACGCTTCACACTCAAAGTCCCACACTAGGATTCCCTGTGTCTTGGGTGCCATAGACAACAACACAGAGACAAGAACACATACACACCCAGACCGAGAACAGAAACTCAAACTCTTCATTTAAATTTCTACCTCACTGGGAATCGAACCCAGGACCCTTGACGCGGCGCTCCGGCCTGGTAACCATTGCGCCACACTAGTTATATGAGTATAGTGGTAGTACAGCTGATAGTTTACATGCGGGGCGGTGGCGCGCGGCAGCCGGCCGCAGGGCGAAGCGGCCTCCCCCGTGCAGTAGAACCGCTGCAGCCCCTCCATCACCGCGCTGAACAGCATGCTGACGTAACAAACAATACATAACTTATTTGTTTAACTAGCTGACCCGGCGAAATTCGTATCGCCTAACAAACTATTTTTTTCTAAAATAAAAATAGCCTATGTTACTCCTTGTTACATCAGCTATCTGCCAGTGAAAGTCCCGTCAAAATCGTTCCAGCCGTTTCAGAGATTAGCCGGAACAAACAAACAGACAGACAGACAAAAATGGTTAAAAAAATTTTTTTTGGTATATGTACCGTGTATACATCCAAATGCACTAAGAAAAAGCAGTTATTTTATTGTTACAAACAGGCGCTGTAATTTTATTTATTTGTATAGATAAATAAACGCTAACACACTCATACCCCCGCAGTAGGTTATTACCTGTGTCGCGGGTGGCATGGACGACACGTATAACACATAACAACTACACCCATGAGTCATGAACCGAGCACAAATATTATCTGTCACATAAATATCTGCCCCGACCGGGAATCGAACCCGGGACTATGTAATAAAATATAATTGTAATAAATTGGTCGCCACTTTATTACATATAATTGTGTCCATAGAATTAATAAGAAGGCACATTCAACTATTGGTCCATATTGTCATTGGGGAGATATATTGATGGTCTTAGGGCATAAGCATTTCAGACATATGGACACTAACATCTCCGTAGGTACAGAAAAATGATCTAAAATTCCTAAATTATATACAATTTCTTTCTTTCTTTCTTGGCCGGCCACGCATCAGTGATGCCTTTGGTGTTGCTGATGTCCATGGGTGACGATAGCCACTTACCATCAGGTGGATCGTCGGCTCGTTTGCCGGCTATTTCCATAAAAAAACCAATAGTAATATGTACTCACAAGCTGTCATGTTCCAGATAGCCGTCATCGAGGTAGTAGCGCAGCGTATCACTGTAACCAAACAATATGGACATTATTCAGCGAAACACAAGTCAATATCACCCTCGCTTCGCGCTGGTAAACTTGTGTCTTTGTCACTTGAAAATGTGGAATTATTTAAAATAACATTTATTTTCATCTTAAACCAACTGAATTAAAACCAATACCAACCATTACCCCAAGCATCCTACAGCTTAACAGTGAAAATCAAAATCGGTCCAGCCGTTTGTAAGATAAACAGGAACTGTTTATCAGTAATAATCAATAAACAGGAACTGTATATCTGTTTATTTATATACAGAAAAACATTCTAAAAGTCAGTGTCATGAATAACTTTTAATAGTAAGTTTTGTTATTTAGTAAAGGAGTTCTCACGTCAGGCGTCACGTCACGTGGTAACCTCCGACCGTGAACACACAGAAAATGAAATCGGTATACAACACACAGAATGCAATGTGTGTGAGCGATGAAGGAAACTTCCAAGCAATTAAGCGATACCGCGACACGTATAATGCGATAGATTGTGAGGGCCTGCACACGTCGCCGGTACAGCATGCCTTGTCATTTTTATGGGACTAAAATATACCGTAAACGTATGACGGTAAGGTTGAAATTTCAATAAAGCTGCAAAACAGGAGCATGTATAAAGCATCTCAGCCTTATGGTCATAAATTACGGTTTTGTTCATAAACATGCCCAGAGATATGGTATGGTAGGTCCACCGCAGTGAGCGCAGACCCTGGTGACGTCACCAGGCCACCACTGACCACTGACCTGACGTTGTGCGGCGCGTACTTCCTGTCGGCGTGCAGCTCGTACAGCAGCGGCGCCAGCACCTCGTGCATGCCCTGCCGGTAACCGGGCGCCGCGTGCGCGCGCGCCCACAGGAACAGGATGCGCACCTGGAACACAGCCACTCATTGAGAGAAAAAAGGAAAGAAACATTTATTTCGTCATGAAATATAATTTGGTACAAGGTTATAACAAAAAAATGTACTAACAATATGTAACCTTACTAAATTATTGCGTGACATCTATACATACAAATAAATAAAATTGGTGTGTGTCATGATATTGTAATAAGAATGAGGGTGGGTATTGAAAGATTAATAAAGCAGTCTTAACATGGTAACCGTGTCGTTTGCATCCGTCTCCCTTACGATATAACTTTACAGTGTGTCTGTTTGTAATATTAAAATAACCGCTTTTTACTAAGTACATTTGGATGTATACATGGTACATATACCAAAACAACATTTTTTTAAATTTTTGTCTGTCTGTCTGTTCCAGCTAATCTCTGAAATGGATGGACCGATTTTGACGGGACTTTCACTGGCAGACAGCTGATGTAACAAGGAGTAACTTAGGCTACTTTTAGTTTAGAAAAAAATTAGTTTGTTAGACGATACGAAGTTCGCCGGGTCAGCTAGTGAAACATAAAATATTTTGTAGGTACCATGTTACCAGACGAAAAAGGAGCCTCAGCCTGTGTCAAGGATAGGCTAGGAACCACGGCTGCTGGTTTACAGTGTAATCCCCTTTTTCGCATAGTTATGCATTGGTAACCTCCATCCAGTAGATGTCAGTAGATTCGGTTTATACATATTAAGTAGTTAACTAAATTTTAAGTAAATTAAATCGTGTAAACAGACCATTTAGCAGTTTAATAATTTAGTAGTTTAGTTATCAAGTAGACAAGTAATTTAAAAAAAAAATCTATTTTCTGTTACGTAGGTGGGCGGGGCTTATCACTTAACACGTTTGGACAGACACTTTTTAGTTAAAATTTAGTAAAATGCTTAAGTAATTAAGTAGAATTGTATGAACTATTACGTGTGGACGCACACTAAAAATTATTCACTTAAAATTTAGTTAACTACTTAATACGTGTAAACCGAACATAAGAATCTTGTCCTGCTGCGGTACTTCGTACTGGATACTGGGTACTGGGTACTGACCATGAGGTCCTGCACGGCCTGGTCCCGGAAGTACACGTCGTCGGGGAAGGTGCGCACCACGTCCTGCAGGATCAGCGCCTTCAGCTCGTTGTCGCAGAAGTGCTGCTTCCACACGCTCTGGGAACGAGACAACCGATGTTATTGTACGTGTTGTACTAAGTCGCAGTATCTCGCTGCACTTGTTGACATAAAGTGCGAGCAGGGCGAAGCATATTGCGCGCTCACTCGCATAGATCTAATTGTAAGACCTAAGTGAACTGAGCGCGCAATAGAGTGCAGCGAGATACTGCGATTAATATAATGATGTGATAGTACGTGTTGTATTTGTGTGTTTTTTGATTTAATTACTATACAGTAACTATCCAGTATCAGTTCAGTACTATTAATATTATGATAAAATAAAAACATACATTTTTTATTAATAACACTAAAGTTGGTCAATGGTTACAAAACAAAAATGAAAACCAAAAAAGTTGAACTGACTTGAAAAATGTTACGTTAATATTTAGTGAGTATCAAATAATAAATTCGAGACCTTTTTTGAGGTTGATGGAGTTGCATATCTGTAGGCTTTGCTAGCATCATTAGACAATACATATAACATTTCATTTAATAGGTATATAAGTTTATAAACAGGCAATACGAAAGCTAGTATTATACCTCATCATCCTGCGACAGCGGATCATCGCCGATCACTGCTCGGGGGTCCATCGACCACTTCTCTTTTAAGTCATTGTAGAAATTCCTGTGCGACTTGATGCTGGGAAGAGAGAAGAGTGAAGTCAGAGAAGACATAATGGTACATGTAAAATTCTTTATTATACAAATTTTATAATGCAATTTAGATAAGGACGCCGTTATCACAAACGATGATGTCTATGATTTTATTTATTATGAAGTAATGACTGGTTTTTGTAGCCTATGAGTTACCAGGCAACACACTGTGGCTCAAAAAGGCCAATATCTTACAATATTTATTGGTCTAACTTACCCTAGCTACAGTACTGTGCTCTGTATCAAAATTAGTCAAAGGGCCCGCACTCCGATGGGATTCATTAAATGTTCTGATATTTTACAATTTTTGCTTACATATATGACATCATTGATACGGCTGATACATCCGACAGGCAGTGACCACATACCACAATTCTTGATGTCTGTTCACGGAAAAAGGAAAATATTTACTAAATTTTATAAAAATGGACCATTAAAAATTTTATTCTATCCAAATAACTTTACAAATAGTAATCAAGTTTTATATGAACAGAGTGTTTGACAATTATCACTAAACAAAACACATTTTAATACTGTTGATAATAATTGGAAAAAGGTTGGAAATTATATTATTGAATCAGTAATAGCTTAGAACTGTTCTACAGAAAGTTATCAGTAGAGGGATACAAATTGTTTGGCAAATAAAAACTGTGTGTATACAATGTAGATAGCAATGTTTATGAAGACAGTAATATGTGCTCCACTAAGGTACAATGTCCTTTCATAAACTTACAATGTGTTTTATATAAAACTAGCTTTTACCCACGGCTTCGCCCGCGTGTTCAAAGGGAACTAACAATGAGATGTTTAACATGCATGACACATTCCTGGTACAAGAATAAATAAGTAACAGTTCCAAAATTTAAAAGATACTAAGAGGAACCAACTGTAAAACCTATGACCCTCTTTAACCTTCCAACTATAAATATATATTTATTTATATCAATTAGTATGGAAGTATAGAAGTATGGACAAATACGCATCATAATGGATCTTTCCATAGGAATGAGTTGTTTTACCGCAGTAAAAAGTAGTCTATGTTACTCTCCAGCCTCTTAACTATCTCCACACAAAAAATCATATCATAACATCGCTCCGTTATGACACGAAAGAGGGACAAACAAACAAACACACTTTCGCATTTATAATATTAGTATGGATTACAATTATATATTGAGAGTACAGTGTTAATAACACTAAGGGCTTGTTTCACCATCTTCAAGTAGAGTCCTGAATAAGCTATTCGCCGGTTAAAGTGACGTTAAAGTGTCATTTTACATACACGAAATGTCAACTTAACCAACAAATAGCTTACTTCGGACTTACTTGAAGATTGTGAAACAAGCCCTAAATAACAAAAATATAAGTCAGAATAATTACAATATGTAGACATAAGTTATTATTCACTTCATAATAATATGTAATTAATGTAATTATCATACTGAATACAAGATGACTCCTAAACAAGTAACACAGGGGACTTATCCTACCAATGATGTAGACCTGATATATAGCTGTTAAAGTGCATATTTACCATGTAACAATATCCCCGGAGGGCGATGGTAGTGCATTCAGCAGAATAGCCCACGCCAGACTGCGAGGCCTCACAAGCTGGTGATGCAATGCCAGTTTCCTCAGGTAGTCTAAACTCCATGTTGGGAACTGCAGACTGCAATGTTTTGGGTGTTAAATGTTAAGGTCACTTCAAGAATACACTTCAATCATACATATTGTATACTAAAAGACTGAGTATTGATATTTGGTCTTTTGCAAAAATAAATATCAACATCCATTATGATGATTTTAAATAAGACTATGGTTACTGGCTTTTTGTGTCGGAGAGTAAGCTGTTAACATTCAGATTAATAGGCTAACAAACTTCCTTTTTCATGATAAGTCTGCTTTAGATGACCCATGAGTTATTGTTGTGTAAGCTCCACTTTATAAGATACTGTAGAATGTTATTAAAAAACATGTATATCAATTTGCTTTAGTTGTGTTGATTTTTCATTTTTTTACATTAACAAATTTCATATTTTTACAAGTTTATTTGCTATTTTGATATGGAGTGGTCATGATAAACATTGTCCAATGAATGAAGCATGCTAGTTTGTCCGTCATACAAATTTAAAATTCGGCCTCCAGCGCCACCTAGTTGCCGAACCCATCATTAAAATCCAAGTCTTACCATTTTCTGCGTTCAATTAATGTTTATGATTTTATTTTTTATTCATTATATTTTATAAAATAAGTAGTAATGATGATAAAACAATTTATGATAAATATATTTATAGCAAAGACTTAAAATACTGAGCAACATTCTGATGTGTTAAATATACATTTTTGAACGCAGCTATAAAATGTTAGACTATTTTAAGTGTTGCCCGCATAAATCAAATTAATTCCACAATTGTGGAATTTGTATTTTAGAATTTTATTTAAATGTCGGTAATTATTTACGGAGATTAAGATTAGAAGCGGAATATTATAAAAGTTTGTGCAAATTTTAGTTGTGCAAATCTGCAAAATATTTTATTTATTTGAATAACGTTTAAGTAAATAAATATGATAAAAGTTTGTGCAAATTTTTGTGGAAATAGAAAATGAAGTATGGCAATATTACAAGATTCATGGCTGCCGGCCGGTATTGTGCTTGCGTATGAGTCTTGTATAAATTTTCTGTTATTTTTCTGCTTCTCTTGTGCTATTTGTGTTTTTTCCGTCAAGTACGTTGAGTCGAGTATATCCTCCTCCGTCTTCGCGTTGAGATTTCTCAAATACACTGGAATTGTGAAAATCGTTCGAGACAGGACTCTTGTAGTTTTAGTGAAAACTTTTTTAAGATAGTGACTTTGTAGTTTAAGTGAATACTTTTGTGAGATATTTGACTCTTTAACATGCCTCAAAAGCGTTGTTGTGTTGCTTCCTGCCGCTCCACAGAGATGGAAGGTGAGTACTCATACTATTAAATAATACTAAATAAATAACCTAAAAACCTCTAGGAGGCAGCCGAACAGACGGACATTTTGACAGCGGCCAGGAGGCCACCCCACAGTCTCTGGAATATTGATTAGGAATTATGAAGTGAAATATAAAAAATGGCAATGTGTATGATTGAAGGACTCCAAAACGGCGGAACGGATATTGATGGTATTTTCAGGCAATCTTTAGGTTAGCCCAGTGCGGCAGCGGGTGATTCTGTGAAGTTTGATGGTAAATGGATGGAGCGATTTTGATGAAAATTATATTACGCAGGAGAAGCTATGCGGGACAGCTAGTTACACAACAATATGCCCTCTCCTGTCTTTTTGACTACTTTTCGAAGTGTCTTTTCCATTCTTTATTTCAAAATAATTCTCATAATCATTGCAAAATAAAAAAAATCTAATTTTGTATTCATACTATACTCCATGCGATTTGCAGCCGAAACAAATGTAAACAAACCATTAAAATCATTTTCTAGTGTTTTCACCAACTGACTTGAATTTGTACACCAAATGCGTTCTATTTAGACAAATACTCATTAAGACAAAGTAGTACATTATGTTAAAAGTTTCAAATCGCTTCTTGGAAATAAGATTGTCATTGCAAAGTGTTTGAATGATGACAGTGTTATTTAATTTTGTTTGTTTCCACATTTACTCGGATTTTATAATTGTTACCGATCAAAATGTATTGATTTAAGGATTCACAAATACCTTTGAGCAGTTTGTCTAAATAAAACGCATTTGGTGTACAAATTCATGCCAGTTGGTAAAAAACCCTATAAAACGATTTTAATGATTTGTTTACAATTGTTTCGGCTGCAAATCGCATTTAGTATACCTATACATAGTTAGCTCTTACTGTTGATCAATTGCAGTGGAGTTAATTTTTCCCTATTAGGTGCTTTAATGTAAGAAGTTTAAGTAAATAAATAAAAATATTTAAAAGCTTACACACTCGCACCCCCACAGTAGGTTTTTACCTGTGTTGTGGGTGGCATGCACGACACATAACACTTCACAATAACACCTATGACCCGAGTACAAACATTTATCTGTCACATAAATATCGAACCTCGGGACCCCTCGCTTCGCAGGCAGGGTTGCTACCAACTAGGTTACATGGTCATCAAAGGTTAAGCGGTTTCTTTACTTATTACATTTTTTACAGGTGTGGTTCTACATCGCTTCCCAAATCCCATGACTTACCCTGAGCGGTTTAAGACGTGGGTCACAAATGCTGGTCTTTTTGGAGAGTCTGAAGAACATGTCCACAAAAACAGAAGAATTTGTCATATTCATTTTGAAGAAATTTATTGCTATCCAAATCATAGACTAAACAGATTAGCCATCCCAACGTTGCATTTACCAGGTATGTATACTTCAACTTCTATAATTTTTGACTTAATGATTCTCAATGATGAATAAATTAAGTTGATCATGAAACCAGTGTTTTGTAATTTGAAACTTGCCGTTTCAATTATTTTGTGCTGCACCATTGTTTTTTGTGAAACTGAACATAGGTGATTGTACTATCAGCATGTGTTTGCCTGCTTCAACTATAAACAAAAATTCATTCATTGTATGAAATTCAATAATTACCGGACCTATCAACTATACAGTCACTTCTAACTATCCAAAACTAATCTCTTTGTAAATCAATTTCAGGTGCTGCATTAGCAATACTTGAAAATATTGAAATGGATCAGCCTTTACTATCACAGCCGGTGCTAGCTGGGTTTCCTGTACCTGTTGAAAGTAAGCATTCTTGAATAGTTTCATAAAGATAGAATTGAAAGGATTCAGCCTAATTTTTACTAACAATAAGTTTTTTACTGGCCAACTTCAAGTGTGTTAATCAAGTTAACTACACAGATCTCCATTTTGAGGAAACTTTTATGAAGATGTGTATGTGCTAAATATTGAATTAGGTTACTAAAATGAAACTCTCAGTTGACATGACAGCAAAAACTAACTTTATTGTTTTCTACCTACATGCATTTAATATTCACAATGACACTTCAAAATATAAATACACAAATAAATGCAACAAATATGCTTTAAATACCACAGTGTTTAAATAACCTCTATCAAAAGGGGCCCCTTTCCACATGAGTTCAACTCGCACCTTCTTTTTCATGCTTTATATTAGCTTCACCTGTATGTTTGTAAGTGACTTCTTTAGACTTAATTTTGACCCAAACTTCAAATGGTCAGATTTCTTACAAACTTTGTGGACTTATCGAGGACCGATGCCAATTCAATATTTAAAGAAAGAAAGAAAAAACTCAAATTTCATTTCAAAAAATCAACTAAAAAATTAAAAATAAATAATAGTTACAAAAAAAACATGCTTTTATAGAAAATCCAACTAAAAAAAAATAGAAAATAAATTTGAATTAAGAATCATGTAATTGTAATAAAAGCGTGGAGTGCATGGTGTCAATGAGTAGAAGAGATAAGATCTTACAAAACACCCCACGCTTACGATTCTTAATTCAAATTTATTTTCTATTTTTTTTTAGTTTGATCTTTTATATAAGCGTGTTTTTTAATTTTTTAAAACTATTATTTATTATCAATTATTATTTAATATTGTAATGATTGTAATTTCATTTCTATCAGGTGGTGCAACATTGGCGTCCATTCCAATGATGTTGAACAATCCACAGCCTTCAACTAGCAGGGAGATGGAAGACCCACAGCCCTCAACTAGTAGTACTGCAACTAGTAACACTGCAGTATCTTTCTTCACTGATGACCTTCAGCTCACAACTAGTACTAAGAGAAATACAACCTTCAGGAGTAAGTAAATACCTGGATTAAACTATTAATTATATTATTTATTTTTTATTTATTTAAATTTATGTCACCTCATAAAAAGAGTAACAAAGAGCAAAACTTAATGCATAATGGCATTGTCCACCAGTCAACCCTGGGTGGATGTGGAAAAATCTGATAGTAGGTGTTAAATCATGAATAACAGAAAAAAGGACAAAATAATATATAATAAAAATGTACATAATATGATAAATATTATACCACTAATAAATAGTACATAAATTAATAATACAAAAACATAAATGTCTCTTTATAAATATATATATACATACATACATACTCATCACATACATATATCCATGTATATATACTTTGCACACAATGCTGTAAATTAAATGAGACGAAATCAGTTAGTAATCGAATTTAGTAAATTATGTGGCTAAAAAAGACAGTTATTTGTCTTAAGTATTTCATCATTTACTTACTACATTTTTTTTTGTTTCAGCAATGGATCCCAAAGGTCTAAATAAAGTTGAAATATCGCTGTACGAAAAAATCGCAAAAACGCAGGCCAAGCTACAAAAATGCGAAGAAACCAAAGCTGGGCTAAAGAATAAATTAAAATTAGCCAGTAAATTAACTAAATCAGCAGCCTATAAACTAGTGACGAAGCACCTGTCACCAGCGGCAAAAACATTCTTTGCTATGCAAATAAGGCAAGCAAGTAAAAAACCCAAAGGGCGACGATTCACTTTGGACGAAAAAATACTGGCTCTTTCACTATATAAACCTAGTCCTAAAGCCTATAGGTTACTAAGCCAAATATGTGTGCTACCAAAAAAAAGTACATTAAATAAATTAATGACCAACCTAACATTGTCCCCTGGGCCAAATGATATAATTTTTGATCATTTAAAAAAAAGGGTCCAAAAGATGCCAGCATGTCACAAGTATTGTATTATAATATTTGATGAGATGGCAATTTCTGCTAATTTGTACTTTGACAAGCACAGTGACAATATTAAAGGATTTTGTGATGATGGATCTCAACGGTCAAAATCCTTCGCTGACCACGTGCTGGTCTTCATGATCCGAGGAATTTTTAAGAAATACAAACAGCCTGTAAGCTACTCATTCTGTGCTGGGACAACAAATACATATAGCTTGAAACATCAAATAAAGGAAATAATAGAGAAAGTATTAGAAACTGGGCTCAGAGTGGTGGCAACAACCTGTGACCAAGGGTCCACCAATATGGCCGCTATAAACTCCCTTTTGAGTGACACAAGGGAAGATCACATAAGACAGGGAAAGGAGTATAGAGGAGGTTATTATGAAATTAATGGAAATACCATATACCCCATATATGACCCTCCTCATCTTTTAAAAGGGATTCGCAATAATTTAATCACTAAAAACTTACAATATAAATTGGACGGTAAAATTCGAGTAGCGAAATGGGACCATATTGAATTACTTTATAAAAAAAGGCCAGGTTATAAAGGGGTTAGATTAGTACCAAAATTAACTGCACGCCATGCCATACCCCATCTAATCCCAAAAATGAAAGTAAAATACTGCACACAACTATTCAGTAAAACGGTCAGTGTTGCAATGGGGATAACTGCACGTAAGTATTATTATGAATAATATTTTTCCAACATAACCTTATCCCATTATAGGCCACTGACAGTATACACTACATATAATATATTTTGTTTTAGGTTACCGTCGCATTCCTCGGGAGAGCACAGACACCGCTGACCTATTAATGTTTTTCGACAATTTATTCGATTCGGTCAATGGAAGCTATAGCAGATGCAAAAACGGGAAAATTTATAGGTCAGCGGTGAAACCAAAATCACCGCATTTACAACTATGGAATAAAAGTTTACCAGTCCTGAAAAGTATGAAGTTTTTGGGAGCTAATGGAAGAGGAGTAGTGCCATCTATATCAAGTTGGATTAAAACTATAGAAGCATTCCAGCAAATTTGTCAAAAACTCCATAGCCTCGGTCTTAAGTCTTTGCTGCTGCGAAATTTTAACCAAGATCCGCTGGAAAATTTTTTCGGCGCTATTCGAGCTCATGGGCACTCCAACACAATGCCCAGCTCAACAGCATTTGAAGCCTCATATAAAGCATTAATTGTTACTAACATGGTCTCGCCTAAGTCGGTAGGGGCCAATTGCGAAACAGATGAGTGTTACTGTTTAGAAAATTTAAAACTTTTGTTAAACAGTGATAGCATCCAGCCTCTACCCTCGGGACCATGTCAAATCAATATGGAGGACCTTAATATAATATTACCTGATATTAACATAATGTTGGCAAGCCAAAATCCAGCGGATTTGGAAAAATGTGCAGCAGCAGCATACTGTGGTGGCTGGATAATAAGTATGATTTATAAAAAAATCAGCAAAGACTGTGAGGCATGTAAAATGGATTTAGAAGGTGGTAGTGAAGAAGAATACTCATTATTCATTCATTTGAAAAAAAATACAGAAAAATGTATACTTCACTACCCAAACAAAAAATTGCTGGAATGCATTATTCATTTGGAGGAGATTACAATAGAGACTTTAAAAAAGCATTGTCAATCTCCTCTAATATCGGAATACATAAAATTAATAGCATCAACCTTGATATCATTCAGTTTTAATTGCACACAGCATAAAGAAAGTGTCGTTAAATTTATAACCCACAAAAGCGTCGTACTTTTTACTCAGGACTGGTGCAAAGAAATAAATAACATATTAAATGGTAAAAACATAATATATGATCAAAATGATGATATGAAAAAGTTAGCACATGAGCATTTTGTTAAAAATAAGGAAAAAAGGAGATATAGGGTACAGTGGTGAATATTTGAACTAATTTAAAATAAACTGTAGAAATATATGCAATTACTTTTATTTAATCTCCGCTAAAATTGTCCCACCATTGTTGCAAGTTGCAACTGTCAAAATGTTACTTGTGTGATAGATAAATATGACGTTTTATTAATTTATTAATGAGGAACAATCATTTGTTAACATCATTCCACTGTGGTAAATAAAACGTCACATTTAACTATCACAAGTAACATTTTGACGTTTGTAACACATTTGCGCCCCAACTCAGAGTCACTAATGGTTACTTTAATCGCTCCTTAGTAAAGAATCACCATACTAATTCTGTACTAAGCAGCGATTTAAGTAACCATTAGTGACTCTGAGTTGGGGCGTAAAGACTGTATCTCCAGTTATGAGCTATATATACCTATATATATATACACAAAATAGCTATAACTATTATAGGTATCTATAGGTTATCGAAAGGGCACGTAGTTATGTGGATTGTAACTAGATGGCAGCACTATCGGGCAGAAGCAGGAGAGATGGCTATCTATACGTTAGTATATACTTTAATCTATGGAATGAAGTGACTCAATCTTGTTGGTAATAGAAAGATCACAATTCACAAACAAAGAGAAAAGTATTGTTATTTAATTTATTATTATTGAGGCAGTTACTCACTCGTAGTCTTTAGCTTCGATGTGCTTCACAGGGGAGGTCGGTCCGTTCGAGTTATCAGATTCCTATAGCATAATACAAACAAAAATATTATAATGTAATCTATTTCAAATTCCAAACAAAAGTCTTACCAGAATATTTACCATTTCGACTTCTTCCTAAATACAAGACATTTTAGATGGCACTTATTTATTAGTAGTAAATTTGCTTATATTCTTGCTGATTGCCTGATATAAATCAGTAGGTTAGAACTGTATGTTTAATAATAAGTACACCAAAGTCCTGCCCAGATAAGTGTTCTGTGGTCCTGCCTGCCTCAATAACTAAAGAAAGATCACTCAATTCCGATCACGTTATTGCACTAAATCTGAATAATCTGATTGTAAACTTCTGTTCTCATTCTGACGTTCTGTTTTGTCAGGTTAGTCTGTGACCGCTCATTTACACGCGCGTGTAGCGGATCGTCTCGTGGCGCGTCCGTAAGCCACGCCCCCTACGCGCGTGTGAACACCACGCGAGCGCTCGCGCGAGCCCCTTTGGCCGCGCCTAATACCCCATTTACACGCGCGCGCGAGCCACGAGACAATCCGCGAGACGCGCGCGTACGCGCGCGTGTGAACAGGGCGCTCGCAGACCAGACCGCGGCAAGTCTCGTGGCTCGCGGGCTCGCGTCGGGAGCGGTTTTGTAGGCGCGCGCCAAAGGGGCTCGCGCGAGCGCTCGCGCGGTGTTCACACGCGCGTAGGGGGCGTGGCTTACGGACGCGCCACGAGACGGTCCGCGACACGCGCGTGTAAATGAGCGGTAACAAACCGCTCCCGCCGCGAGCCCGCGAGCCACGAGACGCGCCGCTGTCTGGTCCGCGAGCGCCCTGTTCACACGCGCGCGTCTCGCGGATTGTCTCGTGGCTCGCGCGCGCGTGTAAATGGGGTATCACAATTCAGTGTTGCAAAAGTGAAATGTTAAAAATCGGTAACATTGCCAGCTAAAAATCGGGAGAAATCGGGAGATTCATCTGAATAAAATAAGAGTTGTTTTTATGTTATTAATACAATAATTTTATTGAAGAAAGTAATTAATTAATAAATTTATTATTCATTTACACCTTCGTACCATCTCTTACTAGCCATTTTTGCGAACATGTCTTTAATTATATTAAAATTGTAACAAGTTTCATCATTACCTAGCGAGTACATCTTTTTGTGTGTAATAGACCTATCATTAACTCAGTTGAAAATTTATTCCGTTGTTTAGTTTTCATCAAATTGATAGATGAAAATATTCGTTCTGCATTTGCCGATGAGTATTCATTTATTTGTTTATTGCATCAACAAAGTTAACATTTAGACATGCACACGTAAATAAATTAAAGCTAAAACAAAAATGTAAGTGTCACTTCAATAACAGATGCAAATTAATAGCGTAAATACATGGTCAAATAACTCACAATATGGCAAACTCAAAACTTTGAATACGAAAGAACAAATATTTTAGAACATATTGTGTGCTATTACAACGCTTTATGCCAATATCTACGCTTGTCAAAAAGCCTTCTGTATTTTTACCTGAGCGACTCAATTTCTTTGGTATTGTATTTGGTTAGAACATTATTTTCTACCTTTATCTTTATATATTACAGTGGTAGAACATGCAAAAAATCGCGATAAAGGGTTGCTAAATCGAGATAACCAAAATCAGTAGATCTCCCGATAAATCGGGAACTTTTGCAACACTCACTCCCATTTACAAAGTGCAGGTCCTTGACTTCTTGACTTTGATTGACATTAAGGGGCAAGTGACAGACTTCATTAGACAGATAGGAATTTATTATTATATCTATGGATAGAAACTACATATTATAGTCTATGGGAAATATATCTCTCATAGATTTAGAACCAGTGTGCTTAGTACGAGCCATGCAGTATTGATGTAGGAGGGCCATCTCATATGAAAAATTGTCCTTTTTACAGAAAATAGAGTTTCCAATAATGGCCATTTCTGAATGGCGCTAGTGTGTGACAAATAGCGATATGAATCATAAATATAGCTGTTGTAGACGGAGTGAAGTTTGTTGAGTTCAAATATGTAAAAAATTTCATAGTACCCTCCATAATGCCAGTATACAAAACCTCAACTATTTATGTAGTCAAATGTAATGTTAGACTTACATATTACCAAAATACTGCTGTGAGAAAATGTGATTTCTAGTAGTGTGAATTTTTTAAATTAATTAAGCTGTTGTAGACGGAGTGACGGAGTTTGCTGAGTTATGCCTAGTGCATCCGCAGCGTCACTCGTAATGAATGGCACTAGTGTCTGAAAAATAGATATTCGATACCCGTAATTGGACAATGGATGCGTTTTTACGGACACTTTTATATACAGAGATGGCCTTCCTTCTCTCTGTCTTCCATGGTACAAGCACAGAAGAAATAATAATAATAAAAAAAGTATTACTTGACATAACGGGCTCGCAAAGTAAATGCGAGTTGGCTAAAATGTGTATGGGACCGAAACATTTCTTTTCACTGCCGCTAGATGGCTCTGCATCGGTCTCATACAAATTTTAGCCAACTTGCATTTACTTTGCGAGCCGGTTATGTCAAGTAAAACTCGCACTAAGCATACAGTAGATTCTCCCATACATTTGACAGAGCGAGATCGCCAGTTACAAAATCTACGTGAAAGACAAAGACGAAAATATTATTTTTTGTGCCCGTCGTCGTGGCCGATATACATACTACTTGTCACAAGTGCAAACAATGAAATGTAAAATGACAAACAAATGATGAGTGAGTTGCCTATTTGGAGATTTAAAGTTTCAGTTTCTTTTTTAAGCAGAAAATCGTAGTAAGTTTAAGTACGATGGTGGTTAGCAAAATTCTGGGCTGCTTGTTAAATTTTGTTACATTTCTTATTAAATAACCTTAGAGAAACGTAAATTTTCTATTACAGTGCGACCAACTTATCTGTGAACTGAGGGAGGGCGCTGTCGAACGCATTGGACCAATCACTGGGACGCAATTCGAGACGTAGTAAATGTCAATGTCATTCATTGACATTAACACAAAGAACTTAAGAATGGGGCAGCATTAGTTCCAATTTTCGCCATTTCACAGATAAGTTGGGCGCACTGTATATCATATTTTCTATTATACCAGAAATCATATATTATAAAATGATAAGATTTAAGACATGTATTTTATATGGACCAAGAATTCGCTTTTACTATTACTACAGCCAAAATAGTTCCAAAAGAGACATTATTTTTTGTTAAATCGGTCCGGTGGATTAGTTATTTGACTATAAGTTAAATAAAATGAAAGAAAATATTGTTTTTTACCTATTGTCTTACTTCAAATTATTTAACGTATTTCTACCATATCTTAAAGTCTACGATCCACATAATTTCAAAGAATCTACCGTATTTTACACGGAACACAGACACCAGTTGCAGTTGTGTCTGTGTTCCGTGGTATTTTATGAGAAAATATACCGTAATATAATTTTTGGACCTGGCAACACTAACTGTACAAGTCTCAAGTCCTCACAGAATAACTATATTAAAGGTAGGTACAAGTCTTGTAGCTAGAGCTTGTAATGCGTTTTGTGAAAATCTGTGAATTCTGTGACATCGCATTATACTGTTATATTATCTGTGAACGCAATCCAATCTCCATCTGTGAATCTTTCTCTTTTTAGCTAACGAACGCGCTCGCTCGTATCCTGCGTTTTGAGTATTTAGTTTAACTGTTACAGAAGTCTTACGTACAAATAAAGTATAATTTAAAGGATTTGGAGAGATTTATGTGTATCACATAGTATGAGTTCGGCTACAGTCAGTACAGTCTCGACAATGGCGTATAATTCATTAACCGTTAATGTGTTGATGCTCTCAGTGGATTCGCAAGCGCCGAGCCTTCGATGACCATAAGCGACAATAATGATCGCCAACCTGCCGCTGCTGTTCGCCAACGGCAGCCCGACGGGACTGTCGACGATCACGGCCGGCGAGTTGGAGAAGTTTATCACGTTCATGGTGACTTGTTCCTGGGGTCATGACACAGTGAAACACATCCGTAAGCCTCCGTGGTGGCCCAAGGACGTCGCATTCTCCCACCCCTTCGTCCGGCCGGATGAGGTGCCGCATGACTGGGAGATGCGGCTCAAGAAGCTCGTCAGGCGATGCTACGACTTCCACAAGAGTGCATTTCTGCTGGTGTTCTCGGCGCAGCTCGCGCGGTATCCGCGCAAGCGGCTGCGGTATGTGGACAACCGCGACCACACCACCTCTGTGTACTACAGGCCGAGCGGCCGGCTGCTCGTCACCTTCCGCAACGAAAACATGCACTACGACCGGCCCGCTGATGATAGACCCCTCGATGTATCCGATGCTTCGGTTAAGGCCACTGACATTTATCTTTGTGACAACTGTGACAGTCACTTTGACAACTTGGAAGTGTTAAAAACCCACGAGAGGCTATGTAACAATGAGACTGCTCCTGTGACTGCTTGTAGTGGTGGTCTTTCAGAATTTCTTTCAGCATTAAAATTGCAAAGAGTCGGAGAGGTTCTGGAAGAGAAACTCACAGATAATGAAAATGACGGTAGGCCCCGAAATGTAAGAAGTGCTGCAAATATTGACCGAGGTCCCCCATATCCTTTCTCTTCTCTGGCGTACATGAAAAATGCAAAGACGAGTACCCAAAGGGATCTCACTTACTCCAGGGAAAAGATTGAGAGATACTGTTGTTCTACAACACTGATTAGTAAAAATTTAGGTAGCAAATTTAAATCAAATCAATTTCCTGTTAGATACAGACGGCCGATAGATTACTGGTACAGGAAGCACACTTTTCCACACCAGAGGAATAAAGAAATACTTGATGTAAAGGGTCAAGTTTTATTTTTAAAATGTAGACCCATATCTGTAAATATAGAACGGATGTCATTGGAGAGCATGCAGGAGTATATAAGTAACCTGCAAAAGGAAGCGGAGCTTAAGAGAATTCAGAAAGAGAAGGATATATTATTTGTGGACGGGCTGGAGACTGAACAACCCATGGACATGGAATTTAAAAGTTGTGATCCCCTGAAGAGGATTGAAGAGGAGTGTGAAGTGATAGACTTGTGTTCGGATGACGAGAGTGGTAGTGTGAACGAGAACTGCGACCCGAAGGCAGGAGTGACGTGCGTGATGCGGGGGGGCGCGGTGCTGCGGCGGACGGCCGCCACGCCCCAGGCGCTCCCTGCGGAGCCCTGCGGTGCTCGCCAACGCCCCCTATCCTCCGTCCTGCTTCAACCTCGCCCAGTCATTCTCATTGCACATACACTCAATAACTTACAGACTATATCCTTAGAATAAATTTATTGTATTAATTTAGTAGATACTGCTGACTATTTATTACTATCTCCATGATTAAATATTTTAATGTTCTATTTATCTGTTTTATTTCAGAAAAATGCAATAGGAATAGTGAAATTATTGAAATTAATATTGTTTTGGTGTTACTTGCGTAAAATGCGGGAGTGATTTTTAAAATGGCCGCTATATCAAAATGGCGGACATCAAGAGAAAATGGCGGTATGTACTTTCCTTTGTTGTCTATGAGTGTGTAACTTCTTTAAGAAAAGTTATAATTTATGATTTTTAAGCCTATTCTCAGCTATTTTAGGGATAGTGTTATGGCACTGAACACATGGAAATAACATGTTACAATTTTTATTGGTCCTATATACCTAGGTACAGTACGGCCGACGTATCTTGGCGCGTCTGAACTTCGCGCAGAAGGCTGTGCAGTAACACAATTCGGCAAATCTCAGTACATGAAAGAAAAATAATTACGTACATAAAACATTAATCATTTATTTAAAAAAATCCGGCTAAGTGTGAGTCAGATTTACACGACAATGGTTCCATACGCTGGTTCCATAGCACTGCTTTATTTACGCTAAAATACATGTTTCTTGGATAGGGACCTCTTTTAATTTTAAAATGTATTGTACCTTATCACCAAAGAGAACGGGGCTGAAGCCCCCTCGCTATGAAAAAAGCCCTAAGCAGAAATGGAATCGATTAGGTTAGGTTAGGTATGAATGATTTTATTTACGCGTAGCGGGATTCCTTCGACACCTGTGATGTAGTCTAGTTATTGTAACCATGTTTGGTTTTGCGTAGATAATAGACATATTTGGAGCCTATTTAACAGCTTGAAATGCCTTTTTGGCCTGTGGAAAGTTTTTTCAATTTTCTCAAAAATGGTGTGTCGCCGAGTTCCGAGTGGTACTATTGTACAATATTTAGCATCCAACTCCCATCATCTCTCCACATCCCCCTTCTGCTTCCGTATCTAACTTTGCCGGGCTCAATTTTAAATAAAAAACTGAAAATTTATAAAAAAAAGTATGCATTTGCGAGATACCACATTCGTGATGGGAGGCTCCCCCACAAAAGGACACCAGAGATTTTTATGAGGTATTCCAGTTTTTTGTTCAGAGCCAAAAAAAAAAACTAATATATCAAATTCTCGTGTCACAGTGTTAGAAGTTGAACTCCTCCGAAACGGCTCGACCGATTTTAGTGAATCTTAGCGTGCATATCAGCTAGGGTGGAGAATCGGAAAACATCTATTTTTCATCCCCTTAAATGTTAAAGGTGGGTCCACCCCTAAATTTATTTTTTATTTTTTTGACAATTTTTTTTTGTTTTTATGAATAATATACAGCATACAAAAATAATAATATAAAAAAAACAACTTTTGACAAAACGAAGTCTGTCGGGGCAGCTAGTATCTATATATATTTAATTATCTATAAACCATGAACTTAATTTTATTATGAGATTAGAACCGACTCCATTAACGTGAAGAAGAGCAGAGATTTACACGAGGTGGCGTTTCCCTGCCGCCCCCCTACCTCACCTCGCTCGCTAATAAATATGCACAGTTTGCTCTGCTATAGCGAGCCTTCAGTTCTTTCTTCTTCGCATTGGCAGAAACACTTTCCGCTACATCGGTTGCCTCCGCAGTCCGAATATTGAACACCGCTTACGTCTATGAATATCATATCATCCATCCACCCATCCATCAGCCCTTAGTGGTCCACTGCTGGACATAGGCCTCCCCTAACTTGCGCTACTCTGACCGGTCCTGAGCCTTCTGAATCCAGCGTCTGATCTGCGTCCGATCTGAATATCATATCATTGCGATTAAATACACATGCGAAGATCTCCAATCCGCTCTGCACCTTTGGTGGAAATCGGCCCTAATAGGAACGTACCCGTTATAAAGACGACTAAGAACGTTGCAGACGCGATATCGCGTCCTAAACCAATCATACCTTAATCTCTTAGACAACAAAATTTAAATTATGGATTGTATGTTCTTTGATTTTTGATTTATATATATATATACAGTCAGTTTAATTCTACGTTTTAATACTATGTTTACGTGAGGTACAGTACGGCCGCTGTCTCTTGGCGCGTCTGAACATAGGCTTTGCGAACTTTAGCGCATGTAAGACAGAGATGGCAACACGAACATGCTAACGTATGACTGAGACACAATACACCGCGTATCGAGTATTGGCGAATTATGTCACTGCGCAGCCTTCTGCACGAAGTTCAGACGCGCCAAGATACAGCGGCCGTACTGTAACTTCGTTTCTTGCATAAATTTAAATTCGTTTGACGTACAGCGACACAAAAATAAAACTATATTTGATAAACCGATACCGATGCCCACATCAAGGTTAATCGATAAGATAAAAAATTTAAATATAGGTGTTTAGGACGCGAATTCGCGTCAAATGCTAAGACACTGATGATGTAAAGGCGTTGGAATGGTCAGTAAAATTAGGTCATTGATGAATCTGATGATCGACGCAATCGTTTAGGCTTTATTCGTCTTTATTCATCGATTCTTAAATAAGAGTTAAGTAACATAACACTGAGAAATCAAACTAGCTATTGCTGTATATTTTGGTTGGTGGCTAATGAACAGATCTTGATTTTTGTCCAAATAGCATCTTTTGATGATAAAAAATAATAATCAAATTTATTTTCAAAGTTAGCTTTATAGTCCGGTCAATTTAGACATTCGAAGGTGCATAAATTCCCAACAAGCTTAAAATCAGTAAGATTGTTCAAAACATAATTATAAATAAAATTTTTAAGTTCCCCATCATTCCCGTGTAAGGAACAAAAAATTCAAGGTCAAAGGTCAAAAAAATGAGTTTTTCGCGATTTTAAGTTTTATCATAAAGTACCCCAGACAAAAATTGTAGATCATAAAATTATCTATAAAAATGTATCAATACTTTTTTCCTACGAGCCACCGTTTCTGAGATGTAACGATTCAAAAACGCGCTAAGTACACTACCATGAGGTAGCGTGGTAAACGTGTGCATATTATGACGATAAAAACTTACAACTTTTTGAATCATTATATCTCGGAAACGGTAGCTCGTAGGAAAAAATTATTGATACATTTTTATAGATAATTTTATGACCTACAATTTTGGTCTGGGGTACTTTATAATAAAACTTACAGTTTTGCTGAAAATCGCGAAAAACTAATTTTTTTGACCTTTGACCTTGAATATTTTTTTTCCATACACGGGAATGATGGGGAACTTAAAATTTTTATTTATAATTATGTTTTGAACAATCTTACTGATTTTCAGCTTGTTGGGAATTTATGCACCTTCACTATCATTTTTTGGTCTAAATTGACCGGACTATTAGCTTCATCAACAGACGAAAATCTTTACGCCATCATACCGCTACCAGCTCCTAGACTATAAATGATGATTCAGAACCCCTTTGCATGTGTACGCCATCGACTCAACAAAATGGCGGCCGACCCGGCCCGTCGCGCCGCGCCGCGTCGAGAAACGTTTGAAACATGATAATATAATTCTGCGAACTGCGATATTGCAGTGCAGCCTACATCCCACATCCACGAGTGTTGAATTGCAATCCTACCTGTTAACTCCCAAGATATTTCATAACCATATGTACTTTTAACTAATTCAATTAATGTAGATATATTTATAGTATAGGTATATATATTTACCTATCAGTAAATTTTATTTAACATGCTCGGTGAACGTAAAAAATACTGACGATAGTTATTCCTTAAATGCACTTTTCGTAGGTAAAGTTGCGAAAGCGAAGCATCATGTAAGAAGTGAGTGGCGTATATTACGATACAAGTTAGAACAGTATTTTGTTGCGATAAAGATTTGCGACGTTTCGAAATCTATAATTTAATTTTAGAATCGATATTCAGTCGATCGTTTTCGTTATTAAAGTGAAACTTTTATTCTATCGCCCCAAAATTTTTCGTCCATCTATCGCATGTCGCATTACAGCCGGCCCAGGAGTAAGAATAATAATGGAGATCAATCAATGATTTAAATAAAAAAAAAAAATATTGCTCTTAGTTTTTAATATGCGTCCATTATCTAAATTATTGTTTTAATTTTATTATGTATTCCGTATTCGCATTACAGCCGGCCCAGGAGTAAGAATAATAATGGAGATCAATCAATGATTTAAATAAAAAAAAAAAAAAAAATATTGCTCTTAGTTTTTAATATGCGTCCATTATCTAAATTATTGTTTTAATTTTATTATGTATTCCGTACTCTAATACGCAAATTGAAATTCAATTTTATACTTGATAGTCCAGTGCCGATAGCTCTAAAAACGTTAAAACGTGAAAGAAAATTATAGTAGAATGAAACCTATTGCAAAAGGATGAGAATATAACGAAAATTATAGGAAAAATAAATTACGGGCGATCTGAGATCGGGAAGTGGGGAGGGAGGGGGGGTTTAAGGGTAAAAAACGGTTTATCTCGATTTCCGGAAAAACCACAAGTCCTATTGAAAAAAGTTAACTGGCAAAGTTGTAGGTAATAAAAAGATGTACAACTTTTGTATTTACACTTTTTTACATAACCACAAAATGTATGTGAAAAATTAAAAAAAAAACACGTTTTTGGTTTTTTATTTTTATCTTTCCCAAAAAAAAATCTTTTTTCACGAAATTTGGTGAAAACTTACCTTTGTATGTCCTTATCCTTAACATACTGTATTTTTTTTGATTCAAAAAAATATTTTTTTTCACCTTATTTTGACCTTATATCGAAAAAGCACCCTTATTTTCAGTCGAAAAATCTCACGTCGAAATATCTGATTCTTTCAATTTCTAGGAATTTGGTTTTAGTTGCTCCACCCCAGACGCATATACAATAGGCTATAACTGACTGTGCTAATGCTTCATATATTCTAAATAAAAGTTCTTTATCTGCTACTTGTCTGAGAGATTTAAAAGTCCAAATCGACTTCCTTACTGTATTATTCACATAATCAATATGTTGGTGCCAAGCGAGACGCTGATCTAATATCACACCCAGGTATTTTGTAGAGGTCACCCTTTCAATGGTAGGGCAAGTACAACGATCATCATTTATTTGATCACAAGTGTGTAGTTTAAGTTGGAGGTTAGTTTGTGGCTGTGTTTTACCACTGAAGGCAAAGCAGATGTAATTTGTTTTTTTTTAACATTTAAGGTTAACCGATTTTGCTTCAGCCATGTGGAAACCTTGGCCATACCGGCTTCAGCTTTAGGAAATACTTGTTCCCAGGTTGTTCCACAGAAAACAATTGCAGTGTCATCAGCGTAACAAAACACATTAGCACTATCTATGTCAAGATTAATTAACTGATTGATATAAATTAACAATAATGTAGGTCCGAGTACCGAGCCCTGAGGGACGCCATATGATATATCCAAACCTTTACTTACTATATTTTCAATCCTAACTCACTGCTTACGACCGAGAAGGTAGTCGTTAAAAAGTTGCAAGGGTGTCCCCCTTATTCCAATGGATTCTAGCTTTTTTATAAGAATGGAAGGGGAGACGATGTCAAAAGCTTTTTTTAAATCGATAATTACAACCAGACATTTATTGCCATTATCGAGAGTGTTTGCGACAAAATTGGTCAAGGATAGGACAGCATCTTCGGTAGATTTGTTACGTCTAAAGCCAAATTGGGATGGGGATAATCACTTGTAGCGTGGTTTCACAAAACCACACGATTTTTTTTACATTTTAGCAAAATATTAAATTTTTACCTTTAGATCTAACGCAATTATCACGTCTTTTTGCTGAGTAAAAAAGAATTGTGAATACGAAAAAATGAAAAACAGAACCCTTATAGTATGGGCGACCGCCGTTCACAGCCAATTTACTCCGAAACTACTGGACCAAATAAGTGGATATTTGATACTTATGTACTTTTTTGTGACCCAAAGACTAGGTATATTTTAGTGAAATCAAAATTAAACAAAAAAATGTTTCGCAAATCGTATCGTGTAGTATGTCAAATGAAAGGGCTTGTTGTAAGGATCTCAAATATATTTTTGTTATAGTTCTACAATGGGTGGTTTTAAAATTATTCAAGAAACAACAAAAATTAAAGCCAAAAATTGATCATCCCCCCCTTATCTCTGAAACTATTGACGCTTTAGTAAAAAATACATAGAATAGTTCTTTACTTAAATATTACAGGAAATCCTATAACAGATCTATGGTCTTAAAAAAACCGCCCCAGCTCCCATCTGGGTTCAAATGCGCCCCCCAGTTTCGCTGTGGAGTTCACCGACAAAAAAAATATGTGTAAGGGGTGTCGCATAGGTCCATATTGGCCACAACCTTTAACAATGGGATTCAACTCGACTCTAATTTTATCCGTTAAGGAGTTACACATTTTGTTTCCAGGATACACCATCAGACCCTAAGTTGGTACATGCACATTGTAATAGGTAACTAATAACTGTCACATACGGTCAATAATAGAGGTGCAGTAGGCAGGTACTCGTTCCCATTTGCGTAATGAACGCAGTGTTAAGTTTAGTACAAGTCTAAAAACGACCGGAAAAATGTTTGTAAAACTTGTACCATAATTGGAACAGTCCAAATTTTATTATCCGCGATATAATTAGATTAATTAACAAATCGTCTTTAAAACAAATAAATTCAAAACAAGAAAATTATCCTTGCTTCTGACTTTCATGGCATGACGCCGTGATGGCGGAATGGGCGGTAAAATTTTGCCAAAGAGTACCATTATTATAACGGTCTGCATTGAACGTTGATTCAGCGCGAGATTTCGCTTCTACGTGGTTGCAATATGGCCGCCCGCGCTTTGCCGACATCCTGCGATCAATGACTCACACGAAACTAGGCTTTGTTATTTTACTCCGCTGCTATGCAGCTAATGCAAAATTATGGTTTACTAGCTGCCCGGACAGATTTCGTTCTGTCAAATGTTTTTTTATTAAAACCTTCCGTCTATCCTATCTTTCAAGTTGGATCAAACTGCTCTCGGTGTGCAAATTTGATTAAAATCGGTTAAGCAGTTTAAGAGTCCATTGCGGACAAAAAAACGTGACACGTAATTTATATAATTATATAATATTAAGATTGAGCAATTATGAATCAGATTTAAATAACGAGTACCAAAACATTATGAACAGGTTACTGACTAAAATTTTTGTTTTGTTTGTTTAAATCCTTATATTCCGATTTCATATTTAAGCCCGCGGTATGAGATTTTATGGGGAGTAAAATCAAACTTTTTCCGTTATGTTTATACTTCGTAACATAGAATCTAGATGGCGTTGAATGGCTGTTCAGTAACAACGCCATCTAATGATAATAATAATCTTGGACGGAGCCGGATATGGAGGCGGAGCCGGAATCGGAGTGGGATACGGAACCGGAGCCGAAGACGGAGAGAGAGAGAGGGAGATACGCACACTCAAAGTTTAGCTAAAAACAAAAAACAAAAAAAAAATTAAAATTTAATTAAGTCATTTAGTCATTTGTACAGTCAGTAATTTATACAGTCAACCATTCATTCAGTCATTGCATCAAAACTATAACCACGCTCAGTGCTGGATTTAGGCCTAGGCCCGTGAGGCCCGGGCCTAGGGGCGCCATGATTTTGGGGGCGCCAAAATTTTCAGAACCCCAAAAACTTAGGAGTGGTAAAACGTCAGAATTGTTTTTATCTAAAATATTTTTATATATTTTCGCCTCAAATTAATAAAAAAATATAAAATATTTTAAATGTTTACCTTTTAATTTGTCGGTGCAATATGAATTCTTTTTGATGTACATTACTTTGAAAATAATAATTTTCTGATTTTTCGCAAATTGTTAATTTTTATAGCGGATGTATAAATATAGTTAAAGATTATATACTATTTCTCAATAGCCTTTACGAATAAATTATAATTAAATTAAAACTTTTCAACCTAACTTGTAAATTTAAATTATTTTCGGAAATGTTGAAGCAAGAATTCTTGTTATTTCAAAATTCTATTTATCATTCAACTGAGTGTGTTTTTCGAAATATTGTGTTCCGAATGTCAGAAGGGCGTATATTTTTTTTGTCAATCGCTTTGCAAAAAATTTTTAAGTGAAAAAATGAAAAAAAAAATCCAAAGCAAAAAATTATGTCTCAAAGTATCCACACATGTCATCACATAAAGTTTGAGATCACTAGCAAAAGCTGGATTATTTTTAATTTTACTTTTTTAAAAGAATGTTGCTTACGTAACATCTTTTTATGAAAAAGATACACTTGTTCAAATAAAAAAATTAAATTATTTTTTATTTTTTACTAACTAGAATTGAATTTATAAGTCCTAGTGCAATTTTGACTAATAAATAATTGAAAGAAAAAAGCGGCCAAGTGCGAGTTGGACTCGCCCATGAAGGGTTCCGTAGCAGCAAGTAACATAATATAACAGTTCTTGTAGTTCCTTGTAACTTTGATCAATGTTTTTTGCTGTTTACGATTTATGACGTATTGAAAAAAAACTACTTACTAGATCTCATTCAAACCAATTTTCGTTGGAAGTTTGCATGGTAATGTACATCATATATTTTTTTTTAGTTTTATCATTCTCTTATTTTAGAAGTTACAGGGGGGGGGGACACACATTTTACCACTTTGGAAGTGTCTCTCGCGCAAACTATTCAGTTTAGAAAAAAATGATATTAGAAACCTCAATATCATTTTTGAAGACCTATCCATAGATACCCCACACGTATGGGTTTGATGAAAAAAACATTTTTGAGTTTCAGTTCTAAGTATGGGGAACCCCCAAAATTTATTATTTTTTTTCTTAAGTTAGTATTAGTCTACTTTGCAACAATCCGCGGATAACTTGTATGATGGTATATACTTTAAGACATGCGTGGCACCTCCCTCCCTCCCACAACGGAAACATGCACTACAATAATTAAAAGTATATACCAACATACATACCAGCACCAACACGTGTTTCGCCCCGAAACGGAGCATCATCAGGGTAAGTTGACTCTACGATGGTTAGTCGCAAAATGAACATCGTTCACTGAGCGTGGCGTATTTATACCCTACTCGCCCACTGGTTATCTAATGAGGTTGTTGATAATTAGTGATTCACGCCGGCAGAAACCGGGTCTGACGTAATCTGGTGATTATTACTGTTGAAAATCCTCAGTAAAGGCGAGTTGGATACATTAATTTGTTCATTCAGCAGTGTAAAACTTGGGTTATTATTATGTTTTATTATTTCTAACTGCTCTAGTATATTTAATTTAAAACCCTTTTCCGATTTATGTAATATATTGTATGTATGGTTACTAGTTAAACTGTGACCTGATTCTATTAAATGTTTAGCAAAGTTAGACTTATCCACGTGACCATTCCTATATGCGGCCATATGTTCCCGGTAACGTGTGTCAAAATTTCTACCAGTTTGACCCACGTACACGCCATTACAATCAGGACAAACAATCTTGTAGACACCTGATTGTTCATGTCTACCTCTTTTATCTTTACAGTTTGTTATAGATTGCAAAGAATTGTTTGTTCTGAATGCAACGAAGATGTTGTTACGACGGAGCGTTTTTGCGATTCGCTCTGAAATTGGACCGAGATAGGTTAAACTAGAACGATATTTATTGGGAGTTATATCTTTGGGAGCCGCATATAAGAGATCACGCACCATTAAGCCTCTCCTCTTACGGATGAGACCATCCACCATCTCCCTACCATACCCATTGACAACAGCAATGTGATAGATGGTATTTAATTCTTTTTGGTAGTTCCGAGGTGATAATGGAACACACATTAATCTGTTAACATAGCAGTGGAATGCTGCCATTTTATGTTGCCATGGATGGCAGGAGGACGCCGGAATGACAGCATCCGTATATGTTGGTTTGCGGAAAATTCCAAAGTCATGTCTATTGTTTTTCCGAGTAATGGTAAGATCTAAAAAGTTCAAGGAATTATTAACTTCGACTTCTAGTTTGAATTTAATTTTGGGATGGATTTTATTTAATTTATTTACGAAAACGTCCAGTTGTCTGTCTGTCCCTGTCCAGCACATAATTATATCATCGACATATCTATAGTAATAAAAAATATGTTTATGGCCTATTATATTCTTAGTTTCGTAGTGGTCCATAAAAATTTCTGCAATTAATGGGCTTAATGGAGACCCCATTGCGAGGCCTTCTTTTTGAGAAAAATATTGATTATTAAATCGGAAATAGTTTTGATCTAAACATAATGAAGTGAGCCTTAGGAGATCATCCTGTTCGCCGGGAAGTAATTTTGATTTTTCAAAAAGGTGAGATAGTATATTTAAGGATTCTGTTCGGGGAACATTAGTAAATAAACTGTCAACGTCAAGTGAAACTAGTTTTGATTTATGGGGTAATATTATATCCTGTATATTTTTGATTAAATGAAGGCTATTTTTTAAGCCAAAAGTGGGAGAAAAGGATGTTTTTGATTTTATGATGGTATTAAGTCGACGAGCCAAATTATATGCTGGAGCCCCCACATAAGAGACAACTGGACGTATTGGTATGTTATCTTTGTGAGTGAGTGGGCGAGTAGGGTATAAATACGCCACGCTCAGTGAACGATGTTCATTTTGCGACTAACCATCGTAGAGTCAACTTACCCTGATGATGCTCCGTTTCGGGGCGAAACACGTGTTGGTGCTGGTATGTATGTTGGTATATACTTTTAATTATTGTAGTGCATGTTTCCGTTGTGGGAGGGAGGGAGGTGCCACGCATGTCTTAAAGTATATACCATCATACAAGTTATCCGCGGATTGTTGCAAAGTAGACTAATACTAACTTAATAACAATGGATTTCCGCAAAGTAACGCCTGATACTATTAACTATATTTTTTTTCTATTTTTGTGTGAAAATCTTAATGCGGTTCACAGAATACATCTACTTACCAAGTTTCAACAGTATAGCTCTTATAGTTTCGGAAAAAAGTGGCTGTGACATACGGACGGACAGACAGACAGACAGACAGACAGACAGACAGACATGACGAATCCATAAGGGTTCCGTTTTTTGCCATTCGGCTACGGAACCCTAAAAAGAGGATTTAACTAACAATAAATATTATAAACATTTATTATTAAATTGTTTTTCTTTAGTATAAGATAACTCCTTCCCTGGTTCGAACACATGCGGCAATCCTTCTTGGCATGCTGAAAATTAAGTTATCCAGCATTTCTTGCGGTAACTTGTCCCATTCTTGAATAAAGGCTTCCCTGATCTCTGGCACTGTCTGGGGAAGTGGCTGACGGTTCCAAATAGCTCGCTTAATAGCATCCCACACGTGTTCTATCGGGTTTAAGTCAGGCGAGCCGGCAGACCAGTCTAACCTGGCAATGTCGTATTCATGCAGAGCAGCGTTGATTCGTTGAGCTCGATGTGCGGGTGCATTATCGTCAACCAATACGAATCGAGGGCCATGGTTTATTCTAAATGACCTGACAATTCGATCAATAGCAATGGCTTGGTACCAAGCTGCAGTCATCCAGCCACGATACGGGATCAACGGCGTTCTAGCACCAATCATTATAACGCCCCAAAACCGATTTCCGGCCTTGTTGTACGGTTCCGGTGGCAGTTTTTTGTCTTTCAGCGTTCCCATGTCTTCTCCAGACACGGAGACGTCGGTTGTCCGGATGAGTGCTAATTCTGGACTCGTCAACGAAGAGACAATTCCGCCAAATGTTTTCCTCGTCATCTTCTTCATTTTGGCGGAGTCTAGCCCACTGCAATCTGCGTCGCTATCGTTGCTGTGAGCTCAGGGGTGCTCGCTAGGATCACCTCGCTCGTAATCCAACCTGGTGTAAGCAATTCCTGATGATCTGAGCGCTAATTTCTAGTCCAGTAGCAGCTCGCAACTCAACTCTTATTTTAGTGGCATTGATCGTGGGTCTCGTGCAGTCAGCAATCTGATGTAACGCTTCTGAGCAGCAGTAAGAACAGTTAGCCGACCACTGCGAGGTTGATCTGCAAAGTTATCCACGCCGCGATACCTCCGTAACGTGTTCACGACACAGGATTGGGCTACAGCCACTCTGCGTGCTATTTCTCTCGTAGAATGTCCTTCTTCCCCCAAAGTAACAATTCTTGCTCGTAAAACTTCTGATCGGCATCTTTTTGAATGAACTCCTTCTTTGAAAAGTCAGAAAAAACGCTAGAATCAAGTCCGTCAGATTTCTGATGAGCGTAAACAAGGATTTAATCTATTTTTATACCGATAAACAATTGATATCTTAAATTCTTTTGTTATTAAAAGATTAAATGAAGAATCTTAGAAGAATAAGAAAAAACGTTTTATTCTAACGTAACAAAAAAGATTTCGTATTTTCAAGTAAGTGATCTCAAACTTTATTTGATGTGTGTACGCCCTTTTGGTTGTAAAAATAAAAAAAAATGTGCTAAAGCTAAAAGGACTCGCCTGTCAAACATATTGACTGTTTTAGAAGCATTTATGAGAATAAATTCCAGCAACAAATCTTTCTGGAGAAAGATCTTTTCTACCCTAAAAAGGATGAAAAATTATTTACGTGCAAGTATGGGCCAAGGCCCAAGACAGGCTTAATGCCCTTGCGTTATTATCTATTGAAGCTCAATTAGTACAAAAACTAGATTATAATATAATATATAGTGTAGAACCAAAGCCTGAAAGAAGAAAATGTATTAAGTAAATGATAATTTAAAAAACTTTATTTATTTATCTCCGAGACGGTATACTCAGATTAATAATTAAAAAAAAACTATACACGATAACGTTTTATTAATAATATGTTATTAACTAATAAAACGTTGTGCTTAAATTAATAAAGTTTGATATGTAATATTTTTTTTTAATTGCGCATTTAATTTCGATATTCACCTCCTTATAGAGCAAAAAGGGCGGCATATCCTTTGGGGCCTAGGGCGACATCAAACATAAATCCGCCACTGACCACGCTCTTTCGTTAAAATACCTTTCTAAAGAAGAAAGACCATTATTATTATTATTAGATGAGGTTCCATTCGCACCACCCTTTTGAGTAGATTTATTATTTATTTTTACAGTCAAAGTAGGTAATGTGAAAAAACTAGTGGGAAAAAAATTCCCATTAGTTCGACGATCGGACTATCGAGTCGAACTAGTGGGAACAAAGTAGTGGGAACAAAGCGGTACTCTTATGCTATTTTTTGATTTCTTGCAACTGTATCGAAGCGATAATTTTATCACTGAACAGATGGTATAGCGCAGAATCCCCCTCACCATTTTGAAGCGCATCTTTTTACACTAAATTAAAAGCAAAACAAATCAGCTCACAGCTCAAATCAGCCAACAGCAGCTGTACCTATTATGTATATTATCTTTCTAATATACATAATATTCGGATATACAGATAATACAGACATTAGTTCCGTGAGTGCTGATGATGCGGGTGTTCTAGCAGTGTAAAGACTCCGTGTATCCACTATCCATAGGAATTCTCCTATCGGTAGAATGTATTTAAGTATCTACATATTATGTAATCTATATACATAATGTTCCATTCATTTATTTGTTTCGTTAATTTAATGCATTTTTTTACACTTGGTTTGCGATAGTGAATCAGCCTGTCAGTCAATTAGTCAAAATAAACTGATTATTTTTCAGTACAGACCTCTCTGTACCTCATAATCCCGAAAATAGTTTTTTGCTTCTTGTGTCACAAGTTATTAGTAAATAGTAATACTGCCCTAAATTGGTAAATCTTTTATGCTAGTTATAGTCCCCCCCCTCTCCCCTGCTCCGAGGTAGAAGCACGCCGCGGCCCATGTGTTGGTATATCTTTTCTTTGTATGTAGTTAAGATTCCTCAGAAGCGATGTCTAATTACCTTGTCATATTATCATAACCTTAATGGGTTCTCTAGTTGGACCCATTAACGAATGTTGTAGCCACAGACATGTATACCAAGAGGTACATGTCTGTGGTTGTAGCTGTCATATATTGTTTATAGTGAGTGGTAATGAGTTATATCTAATGCGGTATGCCGCATAATATGTCGATACGTCACAAGCAATTGTAATTTTCCCGAATTAAATTTTCACTGCCTCAGTATTACAATATATTGCTTCATAAGATTTTCAAAACAAAATTCATCAGATAAAAACTAAACAATAAATAGTATAATTCAAGGCAGTTCGTTTTGAAATACCTACTGTTGGTTTTTTTCTTTCAGAACAGACTGATCGTCTTTTAATAAGTCGTTCCTTCTTTTCTATTGTCTATAAGTTTTTGCGAAATTGTAAAAAAGCTTTTCACAACCCAGGAGCAGTATGGAAAAATATTATAAACTAGATTTCTAACGCCAATCCTTCATCAGGGTAGAGCGAGATTGTCTTTCAGCGCAATTTGGTCAACGCTTTCTTTTCTTGTGGTGGTGGTGGGCGTAGCAGGCTTGGCGAGATCCAACAATAAACGCCCCGTAAACATTCTTGTCAATTTTACACAGCGCGGCGGGCGCTCTAGGGCAGTCATGACGCCCATGCTCAACTAGCCAAGCCATCCTAATTTCTGAAAAATAAGCAATATCTCCCAACTGGAGCCTAGACTTAGACGAAAATACTTAAAATCCAATCATTGATCATTTCGGACTTTTGGGTGTACTTGAATCATAGACGACCCGTGTGGCGCAATGGTTACCACGCCGGATCGCCGCACCAAGGGTCCTGGGTTCGATTCCCAGCGAGGCAGAATTTGAATGATGAGTTTGAATTTCTGTTCTCGGTCTGGGTGTAAATGTCCTTGTCTAGTGTGTTGTCCATGGTGCCCGCGACACAGGGAATCCTAGTGTGGGGCTATGAGTGTGAAGCGTTATTATATATATTATTATATAGATCCACGGTTTATTTAGAAGTTTTAGTACAACCTATGGTTCTTTGCAAATCCATAAAAAAATTAAACAGCTTTCAAATGGCTAGCTGTAGATTTCTAAACTCATTTTCCTCGTCGCCAAGTATGAGGGTACTGTCAAAACGCTGTTTTCTCGGACGAACATCCAGTAAACAGAGTGTAAGTGAGAAAACAAACCAAAATGAAACAACAATATGTTTTCTATTTTATAACAAGTGAAACATCAGGTATCAGATATCCTCGCTGGCGGCGCGGCGTGACGTCAGCGGGCGCCGGCTGTCCTCGTCCGAGCCGTAGATCACCTCCTCGTCCGAATCGTTGATCATAGAGAACGCGGGGTTGTCTTTGGTTATTGTTGTCTCTGGAAATATACACGTGGCTTATTAACATTTTTAAAAGGCGTTTCTTAGCATATTTTTCACATGGCTAGTGGGTTAAAAAAAGCGTTAAAGTTATTATACAAAAGAAAAATTTACATCAACCAAAAATAAAAGTAACGTAAGTAATAATAAGAAATTAGATTAATATTATTTGCGAATTAAGAAATTTAGCCCCTGATAATTATGTTGGTTTAATTACTCCAATCTTATTTGCTATCTGGATTTCCAACAAAAAACTAATTAATGCAAAAATCGAATATGTTACGCTATCATGCCTGAAAAACCTTACTGAATAACTTAACCTATTTTAATAGATATTGCGAAGTACATAAAGAAATACATTAGAAGAGTACCTTTAATAAATAAAAAGTAGTTTATTAACTCACCATGCACGGAGCCCCCGCCAGGCGAGAACAGATACGCCAGTGTATACAGCTTGAAGTTGAACAAGCCGTACATGGCCATGAAGGGCGCGGACGTGTCGTAGTGCACGCTGGGCTGCGCGGCCCAGTGGTCCTGCAGCGCGGCCGGCCCCCACGACTGGAGGGCTAGGAGCGTTGTTATCAGCGTCACGGTGGCTACTATTATAGATAGGCAACGGAGGCGGACGTCTGGAATAAAAAAATTAAGTCTTAAAAAAATAAAAATAATTGAAAATCTTTGTCCTAAGCTTCAAATTAATCGGTTGAAGCCATACCGTGTCCCAAGGAAACATCTTTATTTTCCGAGATTTAAAGTAGCCTAAATATTTATTTATTTATTTATGAGTAAGAACGAAAATAAATTGAACAGAACTAGTGGATTTTTTTCCCCTAGTTCAGTTCTGTTCTGTTCATGAAACTAGTGGGATGTTTTTTCCCACTTGTTTCATAATGTCATAATAGGTCATAATAGGTGGGAATAACCAGGTATAAAAGACAAAATAATTTTGTATAATATGTATAATTTGGTTTTTACCAATAAAGAGGGTAGTTGTTAATCTCTTTCTCGCTCCAGTGTGTATATTGGTAAGTCAGTAAGTGGTAGGTCAGTGTCATGAGTAATGTCAATGACACTACAGTATTACTTACCAAAAAATGGCATATTTCTGAGATCGCTGTACGCTTTTACAATAAGTATTAAAAGATATAAGAAGTACAACGTGATCGCACTGAAGAATATTATTTTCACCACCTGCAATAGAAAAAAATGTTGTTATAGTACACTTTGAAATTTTGTCTCGAAGGACCAAAAATATTTTTTTATAATGGCTGGAAAATGAGTCGATATATCACCCATTTTAATCCCGACAATGCTAATGCGTAGTGGCAAGAATTACCCATAGCTAGATGGTAGCTACCAACCTAAAATCAACCGTATATTTTTTACGTATTTCCGTGCAGTGTCGGAGAGCTAGAAATAATATGTTTCGTTTGTTTTTGGCATACTAATGTACAGTCGGCGAAAGAGGTTTGCAGGTGATGATATAAAAACGTTCCATAATTTTAGGATTACAGAATATTTGTCTTACTATCAATGTTAAATGTTACTAACATAATTATATAATGTATGATTTGAAAGTATCATTCTGTAATTTGTATTATTTTACCTAACTGCCACGGAAGGGATTGTTTTTCACGAGTATCTTGTATGTATGTATGTATGTATGTTTGTATGTGTGTAATATTCTTTATTACCTCGTATCTGCCAAAGCGCTGAACCGATTTAAGTGTTCTCAGGTAAGTAATATTTAAAAAAAACTAATATGGTAGCTTTGACATCTCACAGCCTTTGATTGAAGTATCAAAAAATAAAAATAAATCGAATAATGCAATATGGGTATCAAATTAAAGAGCTCACCATAAGGATTTCAAAAAGGTATATCAAGATAGGTTTTTTTAACAGCAAGCGGTTTTTTTTATTCTATAATTTGTATCATGCCCTGCATACCTAACTCTCTGTACATCGCCGAGTGACCACGCACCATCAACCACCTATGTATAACCAGTACCCACCGGGTAGTCGGGATGCGCGCGGTAGTCGAAGGTGGGGTCGTAGTGCGCGGAGTACTTCTGCCAGACGGCCAGCACGGCGGCCGGCGCCCACACCGCGCCCACCACCGCCAGCTTCACCAGGTAGAACGACAGGAAGGTGCGCTCGTTCTGTGACACACACACACACACACACACAACATAACAAAATAAAATAAATAATAATAAATAAATAACGCTTCACACTTATAGCCCCACACTAGGATTCCCTGTGTCGTGGGTGTCATGGACAACACACTAGACAAGGACATTCACACCCAGACCAAGAACAGAAATTCAAACTCATCATTCAAATTTCCACTTCGCTGGGATTAAGTTAGTATTAGTCTACTTTGCAACAATCCGCGGATAACATGTATGATGGTATATACTTTAAGACATGCGTGGCACCTCCCTCCCTCCCACAACGGAAACATGCACTACAATAATTAGAAGTATATACCAACATACATACCAGCACCAACAAGTGTTTCGCCCCGAAACGGAGCATCATCAGGGTAAGTTGACTCTACGATGGTTAGTCGCAAAGTGAACATCGTTCACTGAGCGTGGCATATTTATACCCTACTCGCCCACTGGTTATCTAATGACGTTGTTGATAATTAGTTTTTGCGATTCGCTCTGAAATTGGACCGAGATACAACGCTCCGTCGTAACAACATCTTCATTGCATTCAGAACAAACAATTCTTTGCAATCTATAACAAACTGTAAAGATAAAAGAGGTAGACGTGAACAATCAGGTGTCTACAAGATTGTTTGTCCTGATTGTAATGGCGTGTACGTGGGTCAAACTGGTAGAAATTTTGACACACGTTACCGGGAACATATGGCCGCATATAGGAATGGTCACGCGGATAAGTCTAACTTTGCTAAACATTTAATAGAATCAGGTCACAGTTTAACTAGTAACCATACATACAATATATTACATAAATCGGAAAAGGGTTTTAAATTAAATATACTAGAGCAGTTAGAAATAATAAAACATAATAATAACCCAAGTTTTACACTGCTGAATGAACAAATTAATGTATCCAACTCGCCTTTACTGAGGATTTCCAACAGTAATAATCACCAGATTACGTCAGACCCGGTTTCTGCCGGCGTGAATCACTAATTATCAACAACGTCATTAGATAACCAGTGGGCGAGTAGGGTATAAATACGCCACGCTCAGTGAACGATGTTCACTTTGCGACTAACCATCGTAGAGTCAACTTACCCTGATGATGCTCCGTTTCGGGGCGAAACACGTGTTGGTGCTGGTATGTATGTTGGTATATACTTTTAATTATTGTAGTGCATGTTTCCGTTGTGGGAGGGAGGGAGGTGCCACGCATGTCTTAAAGTATATACCATCATACAAGTTATCCGCGGATTGTTGCAAAGTAGACTAATACTAACTTAATAACAATGGATTTCCGCAAAGTAACGCCTGACACTATTAACTTCGCTGGGAATTGAACCCAGTACCCTCGATGCGGCGATCCGGTATGGTAACCATTTCGCCACACGGGACGACAAATATACACAATATAATAATCTTAAATTAAAATTAAAAAAACTCTGACAGTTTTATTTACACTAAACATAGCTAAGAGCACTCTTGATTAACACGTTCACTGCGTTGTGAGGTCATATTGACTCACAGCGAACTTTCATGTGGTGCGGCGAGCAAAATAGCGTTCTTTCCCCTGGTGCGGAAGGCTTAACTTTGTGTATTTCTATCGTAGGAAAAAGATTTATATACCATTGCAATTGCCGCTTTAACGTGAACAATCCTATATTTTCAAACACTCGTGAGACAATATGACCTCACCCGCACTTAAAGAAAATTGTTTCACTCTAGTGCGGTGTGAGGTCAATATGACCTAGCGCTCCGCGCACCTCACACCCGCACTGAACGTTGCGCTAGGGCCATTTCGCGCGCTTAGTGTTGTGCCACGCGATCGATAAGGAAGACGTCGCTTTGAGCCATTTTTCGCGGGTACGAAATATATGTTTTGCAACTTTTAATTTGAATATTATGTTAGTTATATTAGTAAAGTCGTGTGGTGTTGTCGTCAAGTGTAAGATATGCCATATGATAGATATGATATGATAAACTATACTGTTGAAACTTGGTAAGTAGATGTATTCTGTAAACCACGTTAAGATTTTTACACAAAAATAGAAAAAAAAAACAATAAATTTTGGGATTCCCCATACATAGAACTGAATCTCAAAAAATTTTTTTTTCATCAAACCCATACGTGTATGGGTGGGTTTATGGATAGGTCTTCAAAAATGATATTGAGGTTTCTAATATCATTTTTTTCTAAAGTGAATAGTTTGCGCGAGAGACACTTCCAAAGTGGTAAAATGTGTGTCCCCCCCTGTAACTTCTAAAATAAGAGAATGATAAAACTAAAAAAAATATATGATGTACATTACCATGCAAACTTCCAAAGAAAATTAATTTGAACAAGATCTAGTAAGTAGTTTTTTTTAATACGTCATAAATCGTAAACCACAAAAAACATCGATCAAAGTTACAACGAACTACACAAACTTTTATATTATGTTACTTGCTGCTACGGAACCCTTCATGGGCGAGTCCGACTCGCACTTGGCCGCTTTTTTATGTTACTAACAATCTAATATATATTAAAAAATGCTAATGTTAGTACGTGAGGACACGGTTTTCTCTATCACCACCAATTCCAATCGACTCCCCGTTGGGGTGGTAGATACCCCTTGGTCTCCTGGTGAAAGTAAGAGAGTTTGGTGACGGGGGGTAGAAGGGGGTGGTTGTGGGGTGCGAAAATGTGAAAAATCATATATTTGTCCTTTTCTAACCCATGTGAAAAACATATATCTGTCCTTTTCTAACTCATGAGAACTTTGAGAAAGTTCGAAAAGTTTCTGAAATGATATAGAAAACTCCAGAATGTGTGCATCTGTTGTCACGATCTGGAATGTTCTAGAATCTTCAAAAAAATTTTAGAATATACTAGAACTCCAGAATTTGTGCAATTTGGTCTCCTGATGAAAGTAAGAGAGTTTGGTGGCTGTGGGTGGAAGGGGGTGGTTGGGGGTGGCGAAAATGTGAAAAAACATATCTCTGTCCTTTTCTAACTCATGAGAACTTTGACAAAGTTCGAAAAATTTCAGAAATGATCTAGAAAACTCCAGAATGTGTGCATCTGTTATCATCGATCTGGAATGTTCTAGAAAGTTCTAAAAAATTTTAGAATGTTCTAGAACTCCAGAATGTGTGCAACTGTTGTCATCGATCTGGAATGTTCTAGAAGTTCTGAAAAAATTCTAGAATGTTCTTGAAAACTTCAGAATGTGTGCAACTGTTGTAATCGATCTGGAATCTTCTATAGATCCTTACATATATTTATACCATCAAACATGTGATGTATTTTAACCCGAGCAACGCCGGGTTTCGCTGCTAGTAGTTTATAAGAATTTTGTACTTACTTACATCATATGGACTCTGTCCGAAATAAATTTTTATTAGTATTATTATTATTTTTCACGTATGTGACTTACAAGGTTAAAAATTAAACTGTCAATAAAATTCTGGGAACATTTGTCGAGTGCTATACAACAGAGGTGTTTCCCATCACTAGTGTTTTGATATCTTCAGTGCGTTGTGTGGTCAAATTGACCTCTCAAATTATTTCTCTTTTAGAGGCTAAACGAAATAAGCGAGCTAAAAACGCAGCTAGGTATATATTGCTTGGTTATTAGTCTTTAACCTCAAAATAAAATATATTAAATAATACATATCCCCATTGAGAAAAACCTATATCAAGACAGAACTGAATGAGAGCTTATTTGACCTCACGCCGCACTGTAAAAAGGTCCTCTGTGAGTCAATATAACCTCACGACGCACCAGTAAAAAGTACACTAAAAATCCTTACGCAGCGAACGTGTTAAGTCACCTTTCAGACAAAAAACTAGATCAAAATCGGTTCATCCGTTTGGGAGCTACGATGTCACAGGTATACATACAGATACACAGACACGTCAAACTTATAACACCCTTCTTTTGTCGTCCGGGGTTAATTAACTGCTGACGCAAAAGAGTGATGTTATAAGTTTGACATGTCTTTGGCAACGTAGCTCATGATAGTAGTCGCAATATCTCGCTGCATACGTTAACAAAAAGTGCAAGGAGGTCGAAGCATATTGCGCGCTCACCCGCACTTCGGTCTTAGGTGTAATTGCGAGTGAGCGCGCAATATGCTTCGACCTGCTCACACTGTATGTCAGTGAGTGTCAGTAGTTTCTGAGATTAGCGCGTTCAATCAACATTCTCTTCAGCTTTATAATATTAGTAGGTATAGATAAAAAAATCTGATGTCAGGGACACCAAAATCTTTAGACCTGTCTACGATCTATAAATGTGACGATAATCCATAGACATGACCACGATCTATAAATCCGACCACGTTACAGACCTGACCACAAGCAACACCGATACGTTTGGCCACGATCATCTCAAATACTCTTAATGTTAGTCACCTGTCTCATGCCATGGTAGGTGGCGAGCCAGGACAGCAGCACGGCGGCCAGGAAGGTGGTCTGCAGCAGCGCGTCCAGCAGCGGGGCGAAGCACCCGCCCGACACCAGCCGCAGCGGGAACACCGGGTCTGGGGACAGGCACCATTGCATTATAATGGTAGGGAAACTCTTGCGTGAAACACACTATACATATAGCGGGCGTTTAAGACTTTAGTAGGTGCTAAATCTACTAGGATGTTTTTCTTGTGGTCTAACTGTACGAAACACGCCTTAATTGATAATACCTATGTACTTGTAGCTATTTAATTATGTACTTATACGTATCAAGCATAATTGTGTACTGTGCACAAGGGCGGATCCAGCTTTGGCGCCAGGGGGGGGGGGGGGGTCAAATCACAAGAAGTTATAATTTAATTTTAATATTAATAGATACAAGTTAAAAATAGGTATTTTATTAATAAATGTAAGTACTGTACTTAAATAAATCTACCTAAGTATATTTAAATAACAAAATCAATTTTTCTTTTCCTTTCCCCTTAAATAGAGACAATAAGAAAAGTGTTAATGGACATATTCTTATATAAATTTAGTTTATTAGTTAAAGTTAAATTAATATTACTTATTAGTCTTGTAGGCTAGATCGTAATATAAGTGGGGACAAATACGTGTACTACAAAGGAGAAAAAAAAAAAAAAAAAATTTTTCTTTTACGTCTTCTCCCGAAACACGTTTTCGATGCGTTCGTTCCCGAATACTGCGTTTGCCGTCAAACAAAGTATTATATTAAATTAATTAAATATTGAAAGTACTTAAATAAAATTAGTATTGTGACAAAAAATATATAAAAACATTATGTTTAACAATTTTAATTAGTGGTCCACCTAGGTCCTGGACCCAACCCAGGGGGGGGTCATGACCCCCATGACCCCCCCCCTGGATCCGCCCTTGACTGTGCAGAGCTTGCACAATAGCTGGTTCACTTATATTAAATGATTAATTATTATTATTAATTAATCAGTGCTTTCACAAATTTTGGAAGATTAAGTTTTCATCCCCGTAACCTGTACAATAGTTTAATATACATAGGAACAATAGTATAATAACATAACATAATAAATATAGTATAATAGTATTTGGTCCTTCGTGCCGGATTTTTTAGGCTAATTGTTGATTTTCTAATTTAATATTTTATTTACTTATAAAAAAATACTAAGCTTTACTTAAAGAGTAACTGAATTAAGTTGAATGTTTCATGCAAATCGGATGCAATTTTTTATTGAATATAAAAATACACAGACAATACTAACCGTTATACAGTAACAGTAGAGGCAGTAGAATGGAGAGCCACTTCTGTTCGATGGCCCAGTCCTGGGTGGAATACTTCCTGAGGGTATGCGCGAACCAGCACTGGAACATGACATTAACCATCTTTATAATCAAAATAATTAGTTACTTAAATTATCCATCATTAAAAATAAAAAAAATGTGTGTAATTCACACGTCGTAGAAGTGAAACCTTCAAAAACTTTGATTTCAAGATAATAAGACGAATGTAAAATTTCGGGTAGATGATAATTGTAGATTTTAGTGATGCAAAGTTAGAAAATAAAAAACATAATATGAAGAGTAAAATGAGCAGCTAGCGCCATCTATCCAGCAATAAAACGAATCTTCTATCTTGTTCCTCGCGTCATCTATGGATACAACTTAGCACTTTTTAAAGTAACACAAAGAGAACCACGAACATAAGAAACACCATGTTTCCTATCTCATTTTCTCCCACGTTAAGTTATATAAATTTATGTGTCTGTCTCTTTTTACTGTCCATTTTTCGTTTCATCGACTTTCAAATCACAACGATGCTAAAGAAGTTTTCACTTCAAAAAAAAAACGGGATCAAATGGTTCTTACCGCAACGGTGAAGGTAGTGAGTAGAAAAATGAACCGGAACCACGTCTCCATTTGCGTGAACGCCGGGTTGTAAGTTTTAAACTGAAATTTTAACAATAAATTAATATTTAACAAAGAGGACATACATACATCCCATCATCCCATGTGTCCAATAAAGAACCTTCTTTTATTGAATCGTTCACAGGACACAGGCAACAAAGTTAACAGGTAAGACGTGAAAATTATTTACTATAGTAGTGACTGAAGTACGCAGTAATGTGAAGCGCCACCAATCCGCACTGGAGCAGCGTGGTGCAGTATGCGCTAGGCCTCCTCAAGAGGAGAGACCCGTGCCCAGGTAGGTAGTGGGTCATCAATGGGTTGAAGCTATAGCAGTAACTTACATAAAATATAATCTCCCGGATGTGGTACCGCTTGTGAAACTCGCGCAGGCCGTAGAAGCGCACGTGCAGCATGTAGTGCGTGTACTGCAGGGCACCGAGATGGAGCACCAGCACCTCGTCGCACACCGCCTGCTTGCAGCGGAGGTGCTTCGTTCTACACGCACAACACAATTATATCAAAGCTATTAGGCACCAGTCTCCCACAGTATACAAAAGTGTTCACAAGATAATATAAGTAGTTAGGTATATAGTGGCAAGAAAATAAATAAATTATCATTTACGAGTAACCGCCCTCGCTTTGCTTCGGTTTTCTTATTTTTTTACACCTTGGGTTACATTATTGGAGTTTTATTAAGGATCCCTAATTTTTTTGAAAATATAATATAGCCTATGTTATTCGGGGATAGTGTAGCTTCCCAACAGTGAAAGAATTTTTTAAATCGGTTCAGTAGTTTCGGAGCCTATTCAATGCAAACAAAAAATCAAATCTTTCCTCTTTATATATTAGTATAGACATAATTTATGACAATATAATCAAATAATGACAAAATAGCAAAAGTAATTACGGACTGCAATAAAACAGCCATCGGATAAGGACCAATAAAATTATCGCTAGACATTAAAAAATAAACTGCCATATATGCCGAGAAGGTTTGGTTATCACTATCGTGGTTTGAGGGAACTAAGCGAAGGGATGTTTGAGGAGGAGCTTCTAAGGAGTGCTAATTGAATATTTTCTTAGAGGATCCATTGATGCGTTTAACTAATCTAACAACTAAATGTGATTATGACTTACAAGCGGAGGATGAATAAAAAAGTTGTAAGGTAGAGGCAAGAAGAATTTAATGAAAGGATAAGAATATATCGCTACATTAAATCTTCACGACATTAATTGGATGAGGGATAAGGGTAAGTAAGCGAATAGAAGCGTATTGTATACTTACTACAATAACCATGTAACTTCATATTCATACCTATTGGTGGCCTCGGATTCCGGCACCAAATTGGTTGTCGTGTGGTCACTCAAAACTCCATCTATTGATATACTTATTTGGAAGCTCTTGTCGAAAATCTCCTCTGCAATAAGGAGAAAAGAAGCTTATATTAACTAACCTTACGTTATGGATTCTTAACTCGTCTAACTTGATGTAAGTAAAATTTATTAAGAATATACCAAACAACATTTTAATTGTAATTGAAGATTAGTATAATTTTACTACATCTAATAAGTATACCTAACATTTAGCGAAATATTTAACGACAAAGATTACTTTTATAAAACTGGATTTGTACTTTATGGATAGTTACTAAGAGTAGGAAAAAACTCCTTAGGAATTTCTTGCCGTTTCTGTTTCTGGTACGATGGCGTCGTTAGAATTTCAAAGTGTTTAAAAAACCAACTTCAAACTTAATACTTTATTTCATTCCATCCGTTTTAGAATCTAACTATATGCGTATTGGATTTTATACGTAGGCTCAAAAATGACTAAAGCCTTATTTTTTTTAGCCCAATTAAAAGGTGAAGGTGTAGGTATGTGTCCCCTCAATTCATTGATCTGAGTGTGTCCCATTGTGAATACGTCCAATGTACCTTGACTTTTAATGGTGCATTTTGTGTATAGGTATATGTACCTACACATAAGGTACGTTTAGTCTTGATTTCAGTTCTTTGAAAAACTGCTTTGATCAAAGATTGAATACGGAATGTTGTGGACTCTTCAGATTCGCTTCAGTTTTTCTTGGAAAGCTTCCAAAATATTTGTGAGCTATCTAGTACAGTATCGACAAATGTGATGAATAAGCTAAAAGTAACTTGAAATTACAAAGATGATTTGATATTCAGATAACGACAAAATTTTAAAGTAGGTATTCTACCGTTCGTCGCCGTATTAAGATTATGAAAAGGGAACACCGAATATATTTAAAACCTGGCATATGTTACCACTTACAGCGCTGTGAATTGTGAGTCTATTAAGTATTATTAAATGTAAAGTTCACAGGAGCTAGCAAAATGCTACGAATTAGGGCTAGACAGGAAAAATCCCAACCATTAAAACTATCACACTTTTTTTGGAATGGAATAGAGTACCTAATTAAAGCACTGAAGCTGCGTAGATTAATGTAATTTGGATTTTGGTTTCCTTTATGATGCAGGTAGGTACTACTAAGAGAGCATTTATTGTAATACATAGATATTGTATTGCAATTACCTCTAGCTAAGGGGTTAAAATAAGGTATGAAAGTTTGTTTGAAAATTCACTGACTTTCAGGTAACCTCTACAAAACCAAGCCCGTTATATTACCGTCATCATTATTGGTCAGTATCTCCGCCAGCAGCCACAGCTGCTGCACGCGCGTGCCGAGCGCCGGGCTGTGCAGGTGGAACGGGCCCTCGTAGATGTCGCTGGCGTTCTGGAGGATGCTCGACGCGGATACCGATGTCGTTGATGTTGGGGACGGGCCTAGGTATAATATGCTGTCAGTACTGTTGACCCTTAACAGAGAAGGAGCTTGCGCACTATAGTCCGTTTTTTAGATGAGTCTTATTTAGTTGACTTGGCACTACTTTTGCGGGTTCCGAAGTAAAATCGGAACCCTTATAGTTTCGTCATGTCCGTCCGTCTGTCCGAAGCAAAGCGCTGAGACCCAGTGCTAGAAAGCTCTAACTTGGCATGGATATTCATACTTATTAGAACTCCAGAATCGTAGAATAAAATAGTGAAAAACCTTTTTTTTCAGTGTACCACCCCCCCTACACATAACATGAGGATGAATTTTTTATTCGTCGCGTACCCTATAGTGTGGGATATCATTAAAAAGGTCTTACAAAAATATTATGGGTCTTCAAAGGCCATTTTTAGGGTTCCGTAGCCGAATGGCAAAAAACGGAACCGTTATGGATTCGTCATGTCTGTCTGTCTGTCCGTCCGTATGTCACAGCCACTTTTTTCCGAAACTATACCATTGAAACTTGGTAAGTAGATGTATTCTGTGAACCGCATTAAGATTTTCATAGAAAAATAGAAAAAAACAATAAATTTTGGGGGTTTCCCATACTTTGAACTGAAACTCAAAAATGTTTTTTTCATCAAACCCATACGTGTGGGGTATCTATGGATAGGTCATCAAAAATGATATTGAGGTTTCTAATATCATTTTTTTCTAAACTGAATAGTTTTCGCGAGAGATACTTCCAAAGTGGTAAAATGTGTCCCCCCCCCTGTAACTTTTAAAATAAGGGAATGATAAAACTAAAAAAAAATATATGATGTACATTATTAAGCAAACTTCCAACGAAAATTGGTTTGAATGAGATCTAGTAAGTAGTTTTTTTTAATACGCCATAAATCGTAAACCGCAAAAAACACTGATCAAAGTTACATCGAACTACAAGAACTTTTATATTATGTTACTTGCTGCTACGGAACCCTTCATGAGCGAGTCCGACTTGCACTTGGCCGCTTTTTTGGAATTAGGGGTCCGTTTGCGAAATAGTTGGCTTTAAAGTGCTAATTTTGGTTAGAGTCAAGTGTCCCCCCCCTGCTGGCTAAACAGTTGGAGTTGGACAAGTGAAAAAAATCTCAAAAATTGGTTATACGATGAATTTACAAGGAAAACTATCACGGCTATGTAAAAAATACTTATTAAAAAAAAATTCGTGTTGACATTAAATGATATCTTCTATCTTTTTTATTTTGTCAGCCTTATTTTTAAATTACGAATTACGTTAAAAAGATAGTGTTTAAAGTTTATTTAGCAAATAGGACTTGTCTAAAAATGGACTATATACCGGACCTAAGATGCTAGGAACGTGTCAGACAAAAAATGCTTATCCCTTGAATTGAAAAATATGACGTATGGTACACTAGACCGTTTTACTACCGACTTACACCGTCGGTTCCAATATCCATTGATTCGTTTTAGTGGGCATACTATTGTAGTGCATCGTGTTGCTTTCCAATTTTCATGCCTGATACGCTCATAGCACGGACATGGTCTTATACAGTAGGTATAGTTGGCGGACTTCTTTACACTTATGTAGTCCCACCATCGTCTAGTACTCACCCGCCAATCCTATAAATACACCAAGCCCGAAGCAAGCAAAAAATGCTATAAAAACCATCACAAACTCTCCTTTGTGCATAGTGTATATTCTCATCTGAACTGATCTGAAAATCCACGAAAGTAGAATGAATGAACAATAAATCAATCTCACGGGATGAATTATTTCATTTTAAAGTGCATTTTAGACGAATTTATAATTATTAAAATCCCTCTTAACAAAAGAAATGAGATGTCAAGACTCAAGCCCGTCCGAGTGTTAAACCCATTAAAATTGTATTTTTTATGCGAAAAATAAAGCCTAATTCGAGCATATTCGCATGAGGTTCAAGGTCTCAGATCTTAATGTATTTGGGATTTAAAAATAAGCACTGTAAAATTTATTACGCATTGTTACTTTCGTATTTCGCACATTGAATGAACTTTTAAAACTAAACACAATAAAAAGCTATTTAGTTATTTACCTTTCACACCGATCATGATGATACGCTGGGGCGATGTATTTATTGAATTCGCTAAACAGATCGCTGAATTGTGAGAGAGTGTTGCGAATTTTGTAATTCCATCCGCCGGAGGGCAAGTGGTACGAATATCCAACGTTGGTCGTATCCATGTTACACTATTATAATTACACTATCTACTTAAAAAATAAAATACTGGGAGAAAATGAATACGCAACTAAAAGGTACTGTACAAAATCATGAGGCGGGCAGCTGGCCTGTCCCCTACATGCACGGCTTGTTTACAAGCAGTGTATCGATTTTGGGCGGGCTTGCCATGTTCGCTTGTTCGCGCTACGCAGTTCGACATTCGTGCTACGCAGCGACAACGTGGCAATGTCTTTTTTATCTAGATAATACATGGTTATTTTTTATTATACATTTTGAACTGAATAAAATAGACTCTACTTATTTTTTAAGGGTATAAAATAATATGTTTTTCACGCCAAATATATGGAGGGAAGATTTAAAGAAGTAACATATCTGTGGTTTTGTTGAATGCTTATCCAATTTAAAATGACATTCCTGAGCGAATATACGAAATTAATTTTATCAATTGTTTTAAAATATTTCTTCTTATAAAAACGCAGGATATTTTTTATAAAAGAAGTAATAAGCTCTTTATACTATATAGGAGCATAGCACACAGGATACCTACACGTTATAGGAAAAACAAGTTTTCTTTACGTCCGTTTCCTGCGGTAGTCTATGATCACACTGTGGTAGGAGGATATTGATTTTACGCCTCTATATAGTTTCGCTGTACCTACTGCACTTAATCCATCCGAAATATTTTGGAAATATTGTAAAAGAAGCAATTCTTTCAGAGCAGAGTTGTATAAAATGGGTAATGGATAATTGAAAAATTAATTAATGAAAAACAACATTTATATTCAAAATCATTTAATCAAAAACAACATTTCAAACACGACTATGGTAAACAAATAACTCAATGTAAAAAAACTCGAGATTTAAACGTAAATAGGAACTGGTACGAGTCCGATTTGTTTATCTGCTATAAGTGACATTTAATGGCAATGTTTTACAGCGGCATGACATAAACAATTTGCGAGGAAGTTGAAGGTACAATCAGTAGCGTAGCGTTGGGGGGGTGGGGGGGTCGGGGGGGCCCTGGCCCCGGGCGGCACATGAAGAGGGCGGCAAACCACTCGATTTTTAAATAAAAAAAAAAGTACATTAAAATTAATTGTCTTTTATTTAAATTTTAATGTAAATTGTGTAATGAAAATCAAGAAAAGTGCATTTTTAATTAATAAAAAATATATTTTAAATAATAATGGGGGCGGCAAAGATCATTGGGGGGGATGGGGGGCGGCATATTCTTGGTCGGCCCCGGGAGGCGGGAACCCACGCTACGCGACTGGGTACAATTTATTTTTCTAAAATCCTAGGAAAATCCTTTTTATTTGCTTTCATTTGAGTTTTTTGCGTCTAAAATTAAAAGTAACAAAGCTAATAGCAATGTTTCTTTGTCGGAATATAATTATGTAACCAACAGGGTCCAAAACTCATCGGTATCGCGCTTGTCTCGCTTTGAACTCGCTCGCAAAGCGCTTTTAGTGTGCAACCGTTCTTACACGTTGCTCGGTAAAACATGCTCACTTTATTACTTGTTAGGTATTATCAGGGGCGTAGCTAACACCGTATCAGCCGTATCAATTATACGGGGCCCCAGCGTATAGGGGCCCCCACTAAAATTGGCACTCCTTTTTTATTTGACAGCTGACGTTAAGGGGGCCAATTGATAAGGGGCCTCCATAGGGCTAGCTACGCCACTGGGTATTATTAAAATGACATGAACGAATAAGTATCTAGACTTTATCGGTAGGTGCCCCGTTAATAATTTTAATTTTATGCACGTATTTTTTTCGATTCTATCCTTCGATTTACACCTCGTCGGTACGTTTTCAGTATAGTTCCATACGTAGTACAAAATTGTCACGTAAAACATCTTGTACATAGGTATCACTTATTTTAGAAAAAAGTAGGGGTAATTTTAAATTAATTGTTAATTTTTAAACTATCACCAATATAACCATTACGAAATCGAAAGAGAGCAAACCAGAGAGCTAGCCTGGTATTTATTAGTGGAGTTTTTTAAACACATGATATTGACTGAGCTCTCATAAAAACGTTAATAACTTCTATCTGTGCTACGTGTACAAATCTTCTGTCTCACGTCTATCCCTCCAATCACTCACGTTTTCTCGCTCGACCATTTTTCTATGAAAACAGGCTCGTCCGTACCGGACAAATTGCTCTAATGGCAGTGTTGAAGCTACTACGTAGGACTAAGTATACACATAGTTGCCAAGAGAAAAGCAACCTTCGACCGTACATATCATAATCGTTTAACAATCGAGTTTTCGACTTAAAGAAACGCTATATTTGCTAATATTTGTACTTGCTATAGACTGGTAAGTGGACAGTAAAAACTATTATAATTTATTCATATAAATCTGCAAATAACAATCGACTTGTAAGTACTTACTGCTATTTACTACACAAACACGTAAATAGACAATATTGTCACATATTAACTATCGGACTGTGGCCTCTAGACAATCGAGTTCCAATACTTATTCCTTTCTTAAATTAAAATGAATCTTCATTTTTACAAATTTTGATTTACTAATGCTAATTTGTTTATACATATTATAGATAGCCATGTGGAACTTTCTAGGCTTCATCGCTCCAGAATAATCTCTACTCAAACTCTTCCTCGATGCGTAACGAAGCGTTAGGTTAGGTAGTGCATTTATAACAACACTTTTTAAATTCTAGGAAAAAGGGAGTTATATGTTGAATACAAAAATATAAATGAGAAAACTAATATTCGTTCTAGTCGAAACATTTTCAATACTTACTTTATTTCTTCAAGTTGTCTCCCAGAGCCCAGGTGACCGTCATTATGCCAAATATCGACAACACTGTTTTTCTTACAATTCAATGTAATGAAACAGTTTGGGAATTTGACAGAATTGACATTCAAATCAATGTTTCACGCACAGGGAAATGAAATTCTTAACGTATAATATGTAGCAAGTAACGTGTATAAAAATGGCACATATTTAAAAAATAGTGGCTCAAATTAATCAAAAACTCTTATAAATATTTTCCGATTTAATCCATTCATATTTTCGGAGCCCCACGTTGGGCGCCAAAAATAAAGTCCTAACAACATTTTGACATAACATCGACATCGTGTTACATATTAAAATACATAAAAAGTGATGTCTTTAACGTAATGCGTTTATTGTGATTTTTTTTTAATGAAATTTACCACAGCCTTATCGGGTAACTTTGAATACCAGTTTCCTTAGAACTGCACTGGGTTCTTATTTCGTTTTCATACCCAAGTTTTGTTATTTACATAAGTATGTACAAGTTATTTTTCCTGAGGCCAAGCCTCTGAGAGAACATAATAAAAGTTGCACCGAAATTCGAAGTTACCCGATTTTAATTAGTTCAATGTCTCAAGCATATTTCGACTTATATGGAGCAAGGATCAAGACTTGCCGTTTTTCATATAAACGATGTTGCTCAAAACTTTACAACTTAAGTTATACTTATATTCAGAGCCCACGAGTTTACAATGCTATTAAGGCCAATAAGTGTCGATGATACATTCACTAAACCCAATCCTTGACAGATGTTACCAGCCAGCAGGACCTAAACCAATACAAAACTATACTAATAAATAATATCATGTAGTTCTCTCAGTAATATTGCATTCACACATGAACTCTGGTCTCATTTAATAATACTCTATACTTACAATAAATAACATTTTCTATCGACTAGTACTGGTGAGCGGAGACTGTGTCGTGGTCTCATTGAGGGAGTTGGTCGTGGTCGCGTCCGGTGAGTTGGTCGTGGTCGCATCCGGTGAGTTGGTCGTGGTCGCGTCTGGTGATCGCGTGGTGCTGTCAGTAATGTTGATCGTGATGGTTTCCGACAGCGGTGGCTCTATAGCGCTGAACGAGTTGGCTGGCGCGTTCTCTGTAATGACGATATTATTATTATTATTATAATAAATCGACGAATGGAAAATATAATTAATCTTACTAATATTATAAATGTGAAAGTTTGTATCGATGTTTGTTAAGGTCAACGCATACGTTACGTGGACGGACGGGACAGGACGTGAAGTTTTGGAAACATCGTTTCATAGAAAATGTAAACGATAGCGCATACGCCCCGGAGGCACGGACGGGACGGGAACGGGGCACGCACGTATATTTATGCCCCGTCCACGTTACGTATGCATCGACCTTAAGTCTTTCACGTAATAACTACTGGTCAGATTTTTATGAAATTTAGCACACAGGTGGAAAAGAAAGTGATCTAGAATAAAACATAAGTACCTTATATTAAACCGGAAAACGCGGGGAAAGCCGCTAGCAGAGCGCTAATTTCAAATAATTTAAGCACACTTGACGTACTTGCATATCATTAATTACTTTCACTACTTGTGTCCAGCTCAGTCAACAGGCTAAACAATAACGGACGACAATGGTCGCCGGACTGTTAGTAGCAATAATTCTTGAAAAAAAAATAACCGACTTCAAAATTACGGATAACTCAAAAACTACTCGTCACATCTCGCTCAAATTTAAATGGGAGCACATGATAAGCACCAGTATTCGATTAAAAGAAAAATTATCAAAATCGGTTTACCCAGTCGAAAGTTCTGAGGTAACAAACATAAAAAACAGTCGAATTGAATACCTCCTCCTTTTTTGAAGTCGGTTAAAAAAGGCAATCCTCCTGCTAGGATATAAGTGTGCGCGCGTCTATACTCTGTACACTCACTAGTGACGTATTCTCTGAGCCAGCGCGTGACGTCACCGGCGTGGCGCCGCCGCCACTCGATGCGGGTGTTGGCGCTGTCCACCAGCTTCTGCAGCGTCTGGGACATCGGCAGCAGCTTGTCCTTGTTGTGGAGCGCGAAGCTTTTTAACTGCAATCATTCATTGTATCATGCGTGTTAACATGACGGCTGTTATTTGCGATCACAGGATTTTTTGAATATTGATGTAACCAGGGGACTAGAAGATAGCAAACATGTTGGTACAACTTATCCTGCTCGAAGGACCATCCTTTTATATTTTCACAAAAATTATGTGCGTATCAAAAGTAAGTTATTACTTGCTTTACTGAAGCAAAACATCGTGAGAAAATATCTATTAAGAGTTCTCCATAATGTTATCAAAGTTGGTAAAATATTTTGCCAGCAAGGTGGACTAGCCTACCCTTCACATTATGAGACTACAAAAGTGGGACAGTCGAGAGTTGTAATGATGACGATTAAGTTAACTCACCCGCTTAAGCTCATCAGGGGTCGCAACGACCCCAAACGCGCCGCCCAGTGCACTTGGCAGACTGAACGCGTCGATGTTCGTAAACCGCGCGTGCACAGTGTCGAAGTTGTCGATGAGGTAGTCCTGCGCCACGCGCGTGCCCACGGGCGGCTCCACGCCCCACGCCATCGACACGTACTGCTTCGGGAGGTCCGTCACGCTCTTCTCTAGGAGGCTGCGGGAACGACGTCGAATTAGTAAAACATCAAGTGTGATGTTAGTGGGAAATTTGTGAAAGTGCAAGGTTTCTTTCACCCTTGCGACACTTTGCGGGCCAAATGTTGCTGTGAGAGAAGCAAGTAAGTGCGACGATGTTGTCGTGTCGGTGTTGCAGGTGTAAACAGACTCTGACTTTTACGTCCAATCTGCATACAGACGAATACACGCCAATACGCTCACTCTCTAAAATGTCGCTTTTCAGACGAGTCCTATTAATTTGATACACAATATTAGTGTCGTTTTAATCTAAATGTATAATTTAAATTAAGGCGAAGTAATGAATAATTTTTGTTTTATGTTTACTATAATTTTTTTTTTAATTATTACTTTGCGGCGCCACAGGAACTGCCACTCGCACCGCGCACCGAGGTAGGGAGGGATGGATGCTGTATACAGTCCACTCACAATGTAACCAGCGCCTCCTCCCTGGTGGCGGGCAACGTGGACAGCGCGAGCGCGCGCGCCGCGGGGTCGGCGGCCGTCTGGAAGCGCTCCCATAGGAACTGCCACTCGCGCCGCGCGCCCAGCTTGATCGCTGTCGAGTACACTATCGAGCGGAGGTAGGGAGGGATGCTGCACAGACATAAAGTTAACGATTAATTAGGAAAACATCCATCCAACTAGTAGAAATTTAAAAATAAAAAACCCACCTGCTATCAAAAAAGCTATCATGAAATGCCTTTTTGAAAACCTTATGGCAAGTTCTTTAATTTGATACCCATATTGCATTACCCACATGCGTACGCACGCACGCATATCTATACGCATGTGTGCGTGCTAATGTTCACAATCTTACGGATTATCGCTGTGGTTGGACTGGGACATCCACTTGTCGAACTCGCCACGCGCCCACTTGAGACAGCGCGGCGCCTCCACCAGACACTCCCACATGACGAGGTTCTCCGCGAGGAACGCCTCGTTGTCGTCCGCCGGCTGCACCAGACCGTAGTTCAGCTTCTGGAGTTGCTTCGCGAGGAGGTGACGCATGTAGTCCTGTGGGGTAATTGTAACAACTCAGATTATGTATTAGATTAGGTAAATTTCTTGCACCCTAGGACTGGGACCATGGATTGGACAACCTAGGTTAAAACTAAACTAAATATAAAAGATATTCTGAAGTGTTTCATTCGCCGGTAGGTTCAGCGTCGATAAACTTGCTCATTACAATAAGTAAATGACTTACCTGAAAGTACACATATCCCGGCGAGGCCTTGAGGTTAAGATTCAGGAAGGCCATGTTGTTAAGCACCATGTCCCACACCATCTTCGAGTCTTCTCCATCCACCACACATGTCGTCAGGCCCAGGGCATGGCTGTAGTCTAACTGACCAGCCTTGGCCAGGTTGAAGGCGTCGTCTATGAGCTGGGCTTTCACCAGCGGCGAGGTCACGTGACCAGATTTGAGGGCTTCGCTGAGTAGCTGCCAGTTCTGTTTGTCGTAGTTCACGCGGTAGTAGCCTGCGGTCACACGATACAATACTGGTAAACTATATACGACGATGTTAACTAACGGCCGGTCTCAATAATGTACTAACAGATGCAAGACTGTGGATAGGGCTGCCATTAGTATGTTATATGTCGTATTTGTCAATTTTTGCGTCTGAAAAATTAGTATGTTATTTGTCATACTTGTCAATTTAATGGCTACTAATGGTAGGCCCTATCCACAGTCTTCCATCTGTTAGTACATTATTGAGACCGGCCGTAAGACTATGAGTAAAGCTGTTTATAAAACCTATAACATAATGTGATGTGCATGAGTGTGATATCACACTGAGGTTTGGTTCCTGACAGGGAATCCCTAACGTATAACAGCAAAGTGGATTTTTTTAAATTCCTAACGAAAAAAGAAAAAGTTATAAGTTTGACGTGTTTGCATCTTTATGTCTGTTTGTGGCATCGTAGCTCCCAAACGGAGGAACCAATTTTGATCTAGTTTTTTCTTTGTTTGAAAGGTGTTTTAATCGAGACTGTTCTTGGTTATGTTTAGTTTAAATAAAGCTCTCGGGGTTTTTTAAAATTTGAATTTAAGATGATTGCTTTCGTACAATTAAAAGCATTTTATAGTTTTAATAATACATTATAGTTTGTCGGATAAATGTGAAGACATGTCAAATGTCAACTCACCAACAGCATCAACATTGACATACAACGCTTGCGTCTCATTGAGCGTCAGGGTGGCCGTGGCGGCGCGGCCGGTGAGCCACAGCCGCGGGCGGGCCGACCAGCCCGCCCGGTCGCCGGCCAGCCCCGCGTAGCTCACGGGGACGTGCCACAGCTGCTCCGACATGCTCGCGTACGGAGTGACTGCGGTCGTGAACAGCTTCTGTTGGGAGGAACGGTCGTCAAACTGTAGTGTGTAGCTAAGAAACTTATAGGGCAAAACACAGTGAGGACGGGTCGGGTGGCAACGACGCACACACTTCACACGGCGACGTCGATCTGAATCACGCTATAGAAGTTTCTACAACCACTAGCATATATACAAATGCTCCGACAATATCAGTCGGGGCTCGGCCGCCTCCCAGGCAACACACCTCGCCTGGCGGGAGATCTCCCTTTTTATGTCGAAAATGCAAATGTGCATTGGTCGAATGCGCTTATATAGCGATTGTGAGTAATGCCGCCAAATTAGCTTCATATAACATACAAGTTTATGTTACCATGTAAAGAAAAAAGTAACGTAAAACTAACATAGAAGTCAAATTACCAACTTTTGTAATTTAGGTCTTTCAATCATCAAAATAAGCATGCTTGGCCTCATCCATATTTTTGTTTTGTGTATATCTTTTCAGGTATTTATTTACCTGTCGAAACGTGACGATCCCAGTGTTATAATCCCGGCGCACCTCCACGACAGGGTATCCTGCCTGCCGCGTCCAGGAGTTCATGAACCGCACCACGGACGGTGTCCCTAGTGCCCCCTGCCCCGCCGTTCCCCCCGCCCCCCGCACCGCTTCCGACATCGCTTCCCACAGGTCATTCTCCTCGGCGTTCGCGTACTTCCTGAAACCATACCGTTTATTTAACGATTTCAGAAAGAGGTTAAGTGAAGGATATTTTACTTAAATGTTCTTTGTACAAGCAGAAAGTAGCGGACCCTCTCATTCTCCAACGATCTACGTGAGATGTAAGATGAGATGGGGGCTTTGAGAGCGCGTTTGCCTTATCAGCTAATATTGAGAACATCAGTTTGTCGCGTTGAATTTGAATAAATAAATTCATCATACGATCCAACTCAGAGTCACTAACGGCTACTTAAATAGCTCCTTAGTAAAGAATCAACATACAAATTGTGTACTAAGGAGCGATTTGAGTATCCATTAGTGACTCTTGAGTTGGGGGAATAGTGTATATTATATCAATATGCCTTAAGTAACTATCTATTCAATCATCTATATCTCATGACTGAGATATTGATGGATTTACTTTTTCGGGTTTTTTAGTTTTGGTGTATACTTTAATTTTAATATGTTAAATATAGTATTTTCAACAGCATGAAACTTCTCAGCTAGTAGAAGCTGATGCTCGTTAAAGTATAAAATGTATTGTACCTCTTTACGTTTCATATATGTAACTCACCATTTATTCAAGTAGATAGCAAGTCCCTTATGGAACAGCTCCTCAGATATCGTATGGTTGAGCATCCTGATGAGGTTGGCGCCCTTGGTATAGGAGATCTCGTCGAACTTCTGCGAGATCTCCGCGGCGGCGACCACGCGGCGCGACACGGGCGACGTGTTCTTGAGCGCGTCCGTGCGCAGGAGCTCCATCTTGTCTCGGGTGAATGATTCGAACATCTTCCATTCTGGCTCAATCTGGGTACAACCGGGTTTTTTTTATGCCTTAAGCAGGCAAACGAGCAGACGGGTCACCTGATTGTAAGTGATCACCGCCGCCCATGGACATTAGCAACATTAGGGGCGTCACCAATGTTGCCGGCCTCGAAGAAAAGAAAAGACTCTTGGTTTTACAAGCTTTTATTAACCTCTGACGCAAAAAGAGGGGTGTTATAAGTTTGGCGTGTCTGTTTGTCTGTGGCATCGTAGCTTCTTAACGAATGGACCGATTATGATGCGATTTTTCAAAGTTATACTTCTTTTGGCGCGTTTGGAAATAAATATGAGAGTAAAATTTTTACGATGCGCGCGCACACCGACAGCCAAAAAGCGACATGATGAAGTTAGCTGATAACTGATTCCTTTTACAAACAAAGAGTTGTGGCATACGGGATGAAATCTTTAGTTATTTTTGTTCTATTACGCCAAAGCAGTATAACTTCTTACGTGCGTACATAAACAAATACACACACGTGTTTTTAGCTTGAAAACTGCCGTGATGGAAATAGTTCTTAGCTATTTTTAGAGTAAATAACTGTCGGGGTTTTTTTAATTTTAAAATGTATAGTTATTTTACTAACAATAAATGGTATAAGGCTGAATAGTCTCACGACTAGCTCATAGTCTGGCGGCTCATGTCGATCCTAAGTGACCGACCGAGTTAAGCAAGGGCGGGAGCGGTCGGGATGGGTGACATCGCTTGGTGACGCCTTGCTTCTCATCGAAGAGAAGCGTCAAGTAGTAAAACTTGAAAATTGAAAATAATTTATTCATATAGGTGTAACTGACACACTTAAGCACGTCATTGTTTTAATCTACAAGCTTTTCGGAAAGGTGCTTTGTCATGGAGGAGAAAAGTCGTGAAGAAACTCCTCAGCACATCTTAGCATGAGATACATATATTGTTACCTTATCAACCCCGACGTACTCGATGTATGTAGCGAACCCCTCGTTAAGCCACAAGTCTGTCCACCAGCCCATGGTGACGAGGTTGCCGAACCACTGGTGCGCCAGCTCGTGCGCCACGTCGATCGCTACGTTCTGCTTCTCTCGGGGGACGCCTTGCTTCTCGTCGAAGAGAAGAGTTGTCTCTCTGTGGAGGAGAGATATTGATTTTTGAAGTTATTTCTTATGGGATGTTTGGAAAAATTATGAACCTAAAATTTTTACGATGCGGCAGCCAAAAAGCGACATGAACAAGGTGTGTGTTACGGGCGTGTACTAGGCGCACAGCATTTGCTTTGGATTGCTAGCGCGGGTCGAGGGTGCGAGCGAGAGGTACGCAGTTAGTTGGATTGCTAGCGCGTGCCGGGTCGTGGGTGTGAGCGAGAGGTACTTATAAGTAAGAGGTAACTATAACTTCTTACGTGCGTACACGTTTTTTTATTGTTGGTGTTGGTGTAGTGTGTCGCGTTATATTATAAATTAATAATAATAATATATTATGTCTGTAGTAGCTTTGAACTGAAGAACCAATTTTGATGTAGTTTTTTTTGGAAAAAGAAGGCTGTATTTAGTATTAATGTAGTAAGGTTAATGAAAAAAATGTTCATTAGTGATACATAATTTTAACTCGTGTATGTTATAATAACTAGTCTAGACAGTATACTGACTCTGTTGTTAAAATATTTCGCTGATTGAATTGCAAATGAGTAGACAGATGAAAACAAATTGATTACCCAAGTGGCGCCGAGCTTGCCTTGTGAAAATATTATTATTATGAACATGACTCATTCAATATTCCATGGTGTCAAAGGATCAATTGAATATTACGTTACATTTTAAATCGATTCGAAACTGATAATCGTATTCGTCGAAGAAGTGAACAATAATTCGCTAATCGGAATATTCGAATAACGGCAGAATATACATGGACAAAATATTTGTAGCTTTTAGGTCTCTGCTTAAATCATTGAACAATCAGATTTTAATGCGAGGAATTAAGTGATTTATTTAATTATTTCTTCTCACTTATACATATTATACATTATCTTTCTGCACTTCTCCCTGTATATTTTAACGATACTGAATCTCAGACTACTTTGAGGAGTATTATACATATTTATACATTTTCCTTAGTAACCCGTAATTTGTCATCAAGTAACAGGTAATTTAAATATTTTTAGTATGAGGCCTAACCAGCTCGAGAATTATATTTTTAGACCGGAAACATTCGTAGGTAATATTAAAGTATCCTTATAAAATTTGTTATAGATACAATACCAACCGCACATTCTCAAAATACCACAGATAATATTTAAACAAGTTAATTCACAATATGACTCAACTCAAGAGAAGCGTGGCTTGTGGAATTTGTGATAATAGCCGGTAAATTTGAAAACCCAAACTTAGATGCGTTGCCAGCCATGCCGGCAAAGACTTCCGTCACGGATGAGATAATTTAACCCTAATTTATATGAACCATTAGTTATAATTTATGTGTTGCACTGTGCGAGCGAGGGATTGGTCTTTTCTCACAATAACCAGTACTGTCAATGAGCGGATTATCAAATTCTGAACACTTCGGGGCCATCCATAAATTACGTTACACGAGGGGGGTCGATTTAGTGTGACATTGTGTGACAAGGGGTGGGAGTGGGTCCTATATTTCGTGACGTTACATTTCAAAATCGAATAATTGGTATGTATAGGTAAATATTAAAAAAACAATTAATGGAAACAAAACTTATTTCGGAACCGCTGTTTTATAATTTTTAATGTTGTTTAATTTCTAGGTATAAAATTTCATAATATGTGACGTCACATTAGGGGGAGGGAGGTCTCATAAATGTGACCAGGTGTGACAAGGTCGGTGGAGGGGTCAAAAAGTCATGAAATTAGTGTGACGTAATTTATGGATGGCCATTTTGGGAACATTATATTTGCAGATGGCAGTTTGAGGTGTATAAATTCCACTATTTTGTTACAGATGCATAATTAAACTCATATTTGGAACAAGTGAGTATGACACTGAAGTCACCTAACATTAACGTAAGACAACTACGACTGAGACACACGAGCCTGACGATATGTCTGTGTGGTCACCGTTATTCTTGAACCTCAATAACAGCAAAGATATCACCCATGTGTGTCCGACTAAGAAAGAGAGAATAAAAACTCACCTAAATGTAATCAGTCCCCAATTCTCCATAGCGCCGCTGGAGAAGTCCGGTATGGCGATCAGATCCAGCTTATCCAGTGCATACGGCAGTCCAAACACATCTTCGTAGTAGGCTAGAAGCTTCGGTGTGATGTTCAGGGCGTAGTTAGCCTTGTCTATGAGCTCGGGGCGGGTCCATATCTTGATGGTTTTGGTCACGTTGTCTTTGCTAGTGTACGTGGTCGCCACGCTTTCAAAGTCAGACAGGACGTAGGCGACGAGATACGTCGACATGCGGACCGAACGATCGAAGTGAGTCCATTGCCAGGTGGGCTCTTCGGGCCTGGAAGTGATTTGTTTGTCCCTATATTTTTCAAATTAAATCGAATCAATTATATCTGTTAATAATTATTAATGATATTTTAATTTAAATGAAAACCGAGATTAGATCAAATCCCGCAGTGCTTTAGTGAAGGGATGAAATCTTGTTTTTGTGCTGGAAAATCTTCACAGGGTCTGTTCTTACACTAGTAACTCCATAATAAAGTGACTATGTAACAGATGTCACAAACAGATGTTAACAAAATCAGCAACCTCAACCTGATCTGTCTTTTTACGTTTAGGTGTTGGGTATACCTTTTTATGGGGGGGGGGCTTAGCCCCCTCGTTATCACTATCGAAAGATCAGAGATCAAGGTCCCTATGGAATTTAATAAATCTCTGTTTTTATCCTTTTCCTATGTCATACATACATTAGCAACGTTTAAGAGCTTTTTGTGTTGCTATTATTGTGTACTATGAAAATGTTAATTTCTAGTAGGAAAACTAAATTTTTTTACTAACTTTAATATAATTACTTACATATCTTCTTCTGCAGTTACTTTCATATTAGACAGGACGGATAAGTTATTGGGATGTGCAATGCTGATCTCAAACTTGGCTTTAAACGCTGGCTCGTCGAAGCAGGGGAAGGCCGCTCTGGCTGAAGTCGGTTCAAACTGGGTCACACCGAGCTGTCTGGAGACAAATAGATTCAGGGTATTTATATAAGCCCTTTCAAATATTGTGACATTTTGTGATATACTACACTACATGAAGCGCTCATAGCCCGGCGGCTTGCGTCGATTCTATCCAATCGACATAGTTAAGCAACAGCGGGCGCGGTCGGTAGTTGGATGGGTGACCGCTAGTGGCAAAAAATTCTTGAGCGCTTCCGTTCTTCGGAGGGCACGTAAAGCCGTCGGTCCCGGTTGTTATCGTAAGATAACAGTCGTTAAGCCATGTCGGAGGCCCTCGGGCGGCATGAAAACTTCCGACACTTGGGTTGCCACTAAACCCCTCCACCAATCCGCACTGGAGCAGCGTGGTGGAGTATGCTCTAGGCCTCCTCACGAAGAGAGACCCGTGCCCAGTAGTAGGCCATTAATGGGTTGAAGCCACACTACATGTTTCCTTATAGCTTTAATATGCTTATTATAGTGAAAACATATCCGCTTATTATATGTATATGAGATATTTAAATCTGGTTTTATTTATATCTATACTGCTATTAACTAATATATTAGATGAGTTATGTTAGAATATATTTTTGCGTTTACAATCCCTGACCTGGGCAATCAAGATGACCTAGTAAACCGCTAACAAATAACATAATGTTAAGATAACATTATTTTGCCTTGTTATACAATTATATGTAGCTATTACTACTAATGGTTACAACTACAAAAAAAAATATTTTGGTGTTAATAATTTTATTAATGATAGCTATTTTGTATGGCAACTCCATTATCTAGGGCCATCCATAAATTACCTCAAACTAATTTCATGACTTTTTGACCCCTCCTCCCCTCCTTGTCACAGCTGGACACATCTGTAAGACCTGCCCCCCTAGTGTGACGTCACATATTATGAAATTTTACACCTAGAAATTATTAAATAACAAAAAAATATAATAAAAAAAGAGCAGTTCTGTAATAACTTTCATTTCCATTAATTGTTTTTTAATATTTACTTACACATACCAATTATTCAATTTTGAAATGTGACGTCACGAAATTTAGAACCCCCACCCCTTGTCACACAATGTCACACTACATCGACCCTCTCCTCTCCCCCCTAAGGTGTGACGTAATTTATGGATGGCCCCTTATGTAGAAATAAAAAAGTATTACATACCTGATTTCACTATTGTTGTTAACATAACTGCTCTTATAGAACCCAGTCAACGAATTTAATATCTGTCCTTCGAATGTCAATTCCAGGATGTAATCTATGTCTGGAATGAGAGGAGAGGCCAAACTCAATATCAATCGGTCCCCTGCACCCTCAGTGAGTGAAGTGATCTTGATGTTTCTAACGTTACTGTGCGTGACTTGAGTATCTACTATCACTTCAGGAGTTTCTGTTGCGTTCATCATGAAGTCTGTGACATTATTAACATTTGTACTTGGCTCCGATGTCACATTCTCAGTAATATCTGTGGTATTATCAAGCGTGACATTTCCTTCCACCTCCCGCTTTGCTCTTTCATGAATAGTTTCGAGGTTCTCATAAATTTGTTCCGTTAACTTAGGATTGCTGTTGATGGTGAGATTCTTGGCATGCAATATGATTTCTTTGACCCCCTTGCTTGCTTTTAGGGTGATGTAAACTTCACCGCTGAATGTAGACTTTGCCACATCAGCTTTTAGCTTTAGCCTGTAGAAGCTGGGGACTACATGAGGTGGGAGACGCAGGTCGGGTGAGGGCGGGCCTGGTTGCCCAAATGGTTCCATCTCATTCCAGAAGTCTGTGGGTTTCTGTGACACCTGGAATAAGTTAAATACGTATTATGAGTTTTTAGCATAATAATATATGTACTTCAAAATGTCACAACCAGATGCAAAAGTTGTAAATACTCATGCATTGGCTTTATAAACAAAACATTGTTTTTTAGGCCATGAGCGACATTTGAACATTGCTTCCCAGCCTTTTTATATACAAGTAAAATGATATCATATTTAAAAATTTACTCCATAGGTTTGTTACAGGATTCCACTGCTTACTTATTTTATGATTTTATTATACATACTGAATACATTTTATATATAGATAAGTACTAAATTGTAAATTTTTGATGGCTTTTTAATTGGTAGTTTTCTGACATTAATAATTTAAAGTTTTTATTAAGTATGAAGATTATTTATTTTAAAGATCAAAATATTTCATGAAGTCATTTTAATTTATTGAAAATAATGTTACATAAACCTAAAGTAAACAATGATTATGGAGGTACTTACAGCATTATATCCACAAAAAAGAAAACAAACAATAAAAATATATTTTTTGTAAAACATTTTATCAAGTTAAATATCACAGATGAAAATAGAGGTATTTTTATCTCCACTTCATAGTTATTTATGTATTTTAGAAAGTACTACATTATTAACGGACATTTTAACTTATAATAATAAATAATAACAACCATTAGACAAACGACAAACTATTTTACAATGAGGAAAACAAAATTCCAATTCAAAAATTCTTATCAGCGGCACGCACGCAGCGCGCTGACTTCGACTTCTGACATTTGACAGTGGTCGACTCAGTCGTAATGGAACAGATTAAAAAGAGTTATAAAGCCACCAAATAAAAAGTTTTTTGATGTCACGATAAAAATCCCAAGGCCAAGATTGTGTTCATAGCGATTATGTCGTTGTCCGTCCGTCTATCTGTCTGTATGTCTGATAAGAACCTTTTTATTAAAAACCCATAGAGTTATCAAATTTAAATGAATATCCAATAGTTCCAATGAATACTCAGGTGATCAGGTCTAGAAGCGTTTGGAGATAGGTATGGAAAAATAAGCTATATACATACTCGTAACTCATAAAATAAAAAAAAATGAGAAAACCCACGCCGTATCAGGCTACTGCAGCGCCCCCTGGTGGTCTACCGCCATAAAACATATCTATGAACCTGCTCTATAATGATACGTTTTCAATGTGAAAACCGCAATGAAATCGGCCCAGTAATATTCATAAAAAACGGTAACAGACATACAAACAAACAAACAAACAACCTCTAACCCCAAACGCATATTCCGCCTCCGTTAAGTTCCGTCCTTCGCGCGTTGTGGGTAAAAATCAATGCAATCAAAAGATACGGCTATTTCGTATTTTATGCCGTCACTCTCAAGAGTCCCAAGGGAAACAAAAATTACTATTTATTATTTCAGTTTGGGAGTCTGCACTTAAACTTCAACGTTTATTGTATGGTACGTGTATGGCGCATTGTACTATATTTGTAATAATAGTCATGACTTAGTAGTTTTGTACCTAATTACTTCACATTTATTAATGAGATTGTGATAATTTTATATTATTAGACAAACTGAACCCCCCTGATTCATGATTCGGTTTCACGGTTGCCCCCTACGAGGACTGGAGGATCCCGCTGCAATCGAATGCTAGCTGTGCCAATGAGCTGTGCTAGTATTTTTCAATTCACTTTGCAAAATAACACAAGTATGTTAATCAAAATTAACAGGCGATAAACATTGTAATAATACATAATGTGTGTGAATTAGTACCTAATTTTCATACAGACAATTGTTTGCGTTGACGTAATTCGTCTGTAATCGGTCGATAGTGATAATAATAATTACAGAAGTTGGACTGGTTTTTTGGTTGGAACAATTGATATTTTTTTTGTTATTTAGATATGCAGTGAAAAATCCAGGTCAATTAGCTTGCACACAATATTATTGATCGTAGACAAAATATATTTAGCCAATGTTTCCGGTTACTGTTCTACCATCTGTTGCTGGCGTCTTCTGTCGGTTCTTACGACTGGTTTGCCGGCGTGGTAATGGGATTGTTTACTGGGCTGGCCATTGAGCCAAAGCTTGGACATATTTTACTTTACTAAGCTGCGACTGCTGCGAGAGCCGGACTCTGCAGCCTCGCTGCCTTTTACCAACACCTTGGTTTGCTTTGGAATTAGAGTACGGTAGACGTTTTCGATGTACGAACCTTGAAGTAAGTAATAAAGTAGACGATGATGCCAACGAGGAGGGCCGCTAGCACGGCGAACAGGACGAAGCCAACGCAGATGCACGTGGAGATGAACACGCCACCCTTCCTGCTGTACTGCACCTCGGGCTCCCCGTTGGGCTCGTACGCCAGGAACTGCTGTCTGCTTGTCGATAGCGACATGTCGGCGTTTATTCTGAAATGGAGAAATCTACAGTGAATATAACTGTGAACTGAAGTCACACAGCTGTGAGCAGACACCTTCTTTAGAGGTCGTTAGACCTGCAGAAAAACGGCAATGACGATTGCAATGACGTGACTCTTTCTGTTGAAGGTCGTTAAGATTGATATTATTCATCTGTATATTGTATAGGTACTCATTTTTAGGGTTCCGAAGTAAAATCAGAACCCTTATAGTTTCGTCATGTCCATCCGTCCGCCCGTCTGTCCGTCCGTCTGTCCGAAGCAAAGCGCCGAGACCCTTAGTGTTAGAAAGCTGTAATTTGTCATGGATATACATATTTATTAAAACTCCAGAATCGAACAATAAAATATTGATAAACATTTTTTTTTCATCCTACAGGTAACGTAAGGTTGAACTGTTTATTCGTCGTGTACCCTATAGTGTGGGGTATCGTTGAAAAGTTTTTCCAAAAATATTATGGGTCCTTTAAGACCATTTTTGGAATTAGGGGTCCGTCAACTTATGTAGTTAATGAGTAATAGTTGATAAACTTACTACTTCGGAACCACGGACGTAAAAAAAGAACGGACATAACCTTGTCTAATCGAGAGTGAAGCTGACAGCCGACAGCTCGCTTACCATGTGTGCGTAATTTTGTAATTTTTGATGCGCGGTGGTGTGTGTACTTGTACGAATACAGAGTTTGTATTACTATGGGTGCTTCACTGAATTTGTTCTTGGGATTACATCCGTCTTTTTTTTACGTCCGTGTTCGGAACCCTAACATCGCGCGTGGCCTGACACACACTTGTCCGGTTTTTTAGACGAGACATAATTGGTTAACAAACTTAGGACTACTTTTTATAGAAAAACTAATTTTGATTAATAAAAAAAAAATGGTACCTTAACTAGTTTTGGCATTAAAATATTTATTCAACTTTAAAATATCATTTTGTGTCAGCCTGTTTTTTAAATTACAAATAATGATAAAAAGACTAAGTTCGTTTACTACATAATTATGACTCGTCGTTAAAACGGAATCTAAAGATGTGTATACATCACCGATTAGGGGTAATCTGTGGTATAGGTAAACAGTGAAGGTAAATTACCCTTCAGCCTGATACATTCGTTGTGATCGTAAGAGAATACGTGACGCATATCGCAGCCACAATAGTAATAGAAGATTATTGAAAACCATTAATCATGATCTACCTTCATCAGATGCTAAATGAATATAATACATTATCAAGATACTAAGACAATAGATGTGGGGCCAGCGAATCAATGGTATGGATGATATCATGCCTTAATATGTAATGCAGGTTTAAAAAACTTTTTAACATGTTACGATACGATAATCGGTATATTAATAACATTATGATTAATATAATCATCATGATAATCAATTATTGTTAGTACCCTCGTTTTGCTACAAAAGTTATTCAATCCCTTTAGATTGATGATAACTCTTTGCAGACTGTCAAAATCGGATCAAGGAAGAGTTTAATTGCTATGCAATGGGGACAGATTTTTAGCTGGAAACCCTTAATACTAATTTATCGTCAGCGTAACCACAACTGTTGTTTATGTAAACAATTTTGTATAGTATACTAATATGTAGATACATACACTTATTTATAACAGTATCTCATACAGAATAAATGACAATAACTATTACGATAGCTTAGCATGTAACTATTGTCTCACATTCCGGTCCATTTCTACTTCCTAGGATAAAACTATTTACAATGTACTAATACAATACTACTTAAAATAAATAATAAAACTAAACCATAATGAATAGCTTTACAAAACATACATATTACATAATAAATACGTAATGCAATGTCGCTGAGCACAATTTTTTAAAGATCCCTTTCTCGTAGTATACACGATATCGTGTCGTTGATACAAAACGCTGCGTGCGTTCTATTTCGATACTCGGTTCTCATTCAGATTGCCTCTGGATTCAATTATATTCATCGGAATGCCTGTTATATACATAATTTCTGGCCTATTACTTTGTTATTATGTAATGTACGTGAACAGAATTTCGTAGTAGGTACCTAACCTATACATATGCAACTATTTGACTTTGCGATGTTCTGTTCTACCTCACATAAGACGATTGTATTGACTTTATAACCGACTTCAAAAAAAGGAGGAGGTTCTCAATTCGACTGTATTTTTTTTATGTTTGTTAACTCAGAACTTTGGACTGGGTCAACCGATTTTGATGATTCTTTTTTTAATCGAAAGCAGGTGCTTGTCATGTGGTCCCACATAAAGAGCGAGATCTGAAAAGTAGTTTTTGAGTAATTTTGAAGTCGGTTATTTTTTGTTAGTAAAATTTAGATTATTAAGCTTACAACATTTCTTGAGTGCACAAATAGCGTACTAAGAAACTTTTAAATACGATAGCTTATTATAATAAGCAGAACATATTAAATATTAGGTAAATAATATAAATTGAAATTGTCTTAATTTCCATTCATCCTTGAGTTCAAGTTTACGGACTTTACCTCCCAACAAAACCGATTGAGCCTTTAAACCCGTAAACTTGGTATCAATGATTAATGTTTTCATTTTCATTTATAATTAAGTTTATTTCTAATTTCATTTAACTGAAGCGAGCCTAATTTGTATATTTGTGAATCAAAACGAGGTTTTATCAAGAAAATCTCACCTGATCATAGTAAAGTAACACTTTCTGTTGTTCACATTTTCAAACCACCTCACACGCACTACCCTACCCGTAACGATCTACCCTCATTTTTCACTTGTCATTGTGGTCGTTTAAATGTCAACTTATAAACACATTTCCTACGGCGCGTCGTATTTACGTACAGTACGTACACCTAGATAAGTACATCACTAATACATAAATAAACAATTCTATTGTATTGACTGTATTGTATTGTTTCTAGTGATGTTCCAATAAATGCATGTTTTCGATAATTGCATCTGTATATGTAAGTGCAAACTGTGATGTGCTTCGACTGGGGGCGTTTCTATAATGAGGGTTTCCGAAAACATACGCATTACGGTACCATATCTCGCACATATGGTTTTCCTTCTCATTGTATTTTATGGTTATTAATTAACCTATTATGTCGGTACACCTAAACTGACGCAAACTGTGATTCATCTTATGTATTAAAAGAAATACTGCGTTTTTGCGATACGTGTGTGCATTGCATAGCACCACCCTGAAGGCCAGCGAGGGGTCCCGGGTTCGATTTCCCGATGGGGTAAACATTTATATGACAAAAATTGTTCTTGGATCGTGGGTGTATGTGAAGCTTCGGACTACTGCGGGAGTTTGTGTGAGTTTATTTATAGTGCTTCGGATAAATGTGAATACACGTAAAAATTTAATAAACATTAAACTAAACAATCAGATATGGTAACACTCGTATCTGAAGTAGGGTAAGTCGGGGCAAAATATGACAAATATCTAAGACAAATACAATAATACTAATACTGTATATGTATATCCAGTTAAGAATTATAATTCTTGACCAAAAATAACCGACTTCAAAATAACTCAAAAACTACTCGTCAGATCCCACACAATCTAAGTGGGTCCACATGAAAGCACCAGCTTTCGATTAAATAAAGAATCATCAAAATCGGTTCACCCAGTCAAAAGTTCTGAGGTAACAAACATAAAAATAATACAGTCGAATTGATTTTTAAGGTTCCGTATCCGAATGGCAAATCCCAGGACCTTATAGATTCGTCATGTCTGTCCGTTCGTATGTCACAGCCACTTTAGAGTTCATTAAAGTTAAGACATGTTTTCACATTGATCCGACAAACTATAAAGGGTTTTTAATGGGTCTGGTACAGTTAAAAACTCAGATTAATACTAAAAAAATTCACATGTAAGAGCGTGCTAATGCGCAGGTATGCTCGCGACGTGGCCCGCATTCGCCACGCGCCGCCAGCAAGGTTCCTCATCAATGTGGAAATCGATAATCTGTGTCATTTCCCTTCTTATCGCCATACGGCAAGTATGGCGTATTACTCACAGTAAAACCGAATCAGTTATAATTGCACTCACAGCTGCGTGTTAAATTTCTGTTTACAATGATTTTTTTCCTGTTCTAATCAATTGTAATCAATCAATGTGGGTATGTTTTTACGGTCATCGCAAGGAGCACACACAAACATATTTCCTCCTGTCAGAACCCCTCAGTCCGAATCCCAAGTCAGTTACTCTTTTATACTTAGATCAAAGATTATTCTTTTCATAATTATGGTAATGATGTCGATGATGGCTTTGTGTCAATCATGTTTATTGGCCATTTACCACAGATTACCCCTAATAGAGACCGCATACAAGGCAACTGACGCGCGCCAACACGTATGTGCATTTGCATGTTCACGACATTAGTGTCCACCAATATCCAATAGTCAATACTGACCCGTCAAGTCCAAGTATGAATTAGACGTAGCCAATCACAGCGCATTGTTTGTCCCACGCAAGCCGCGCCTTCCGCCAAGTTTTGTAATTTCAAACTCTATGAAAATTTCACATACGGTATCTATTGGGGGTAATCTGTGCCATTTACCGCCTGGTAACATAACTGGTCATTTGTCGGTTTTTAATAAAAAACGTACGTGTCAGATTTTAACGTATGACAAAATAATACCTTATTTTATCTGTGACATAAATATCTGCCGCAGTTGGGAACCGAAGACGGGACCCTTAGTTTCGCAGGTAGGGTTACCAACTAGAAAGCAAAAAATCATAATAGGCAAGTCATAACTATTTGCAAATGTGAAAGGTGGACTGGACTCATGCTTTCTCAGAATCCAAGTCATCAAGGAAATATTATCGCAGAAAAATGATTATCTTAGGTTTTGGGGAAGTACAAGTCGTGTTTTGGTATTTCCTTCCAACCGGAATAAAGTTCCTTTAAAGTGACGCAGGAACAAAAAATGCGTTCTCGTAATCTACGTCAATGGCCTCCGCAAATAAAATTTTTAGTGTCAATAATTGGATAAGGTCAGTTTTCCTTGTTGACTATGACCACACCAAGTTTATATTCGTGTGTTCAATCAAAAAAAACCGCATGTTAAAAATAAAAAGGCTTATTAGTTGCATATATTTTTAACCGACGAAAAAAAAGGAGGAGGTTCTCAATTCGACGCGTATATTTTTTTTTTTATGTATGATCACTCGGCAATCGGCACAGGGTGGTCCGATTTTGATCATTCTTTTTTTAATGGATAGGGTATATCTTGAAGTTGGTCCCATATTTTTTTGAAAATTTTATTCCCACCCTAAAGGTACGAAAATAGGGGATGATTGATTATTCACCCACGGAATTTTTACACGTTACCCCAATAACTTTGTACTGGATGATCCGATTTCGATGATTCTTTTTTTATTGAATATTGTATACCTTGAAGTTACTCTTGTTTAAATTTGGAAAGAAAATTTTACCCCTAAAGGTACGAAAATAGGGGATGATTTATATTTCACCTACTACATTTTTACCTGGTAACTGAATATATCACCAATATCTTAATAATTTTCATAGCAACTAAAAATTAAAAAATAATTATTTTTTGACAAAAAATAAAACCAACGAAAAAAAAACTGAAAAGCGAAAAATAAAATAAACCATTTAGTATTATAAATTAAGATCCTAAATTAAATGAAAATAAATAATTTTGAGGCGGTGCCAAACCAATGAAAAAACAAACGCTGAAAAGATGTGCGCCGCGTTGCTGCTGCCGTGTGCATCGCATACCACTGCCCTTATAAAATGAACTTTATGTAATTAATTTTGTTTGTTTGGCACGGTCTCAAAATTATTTATTTTCAGTTAATTTAGGATCTTAATTTATAATACTAAATGGTTTATTTTATTTTTCGCTTTTCAGTTTTTTTTTCGTTGGTTTTATTTTTTGTCAAAAAATAATTATTAAAAAGAAATTTTTAAAGTATCGCTGTTGATATACGTTGTTGTATTACGCAAAGTGTAGGACTTTCACCACCTATATCCTCTGTGAACTGTTAATTTGTCCTTTTGACCTATGTAGGTATCATGTATGAGCAGGATGACATATATGAGCACAGCATATGAGCACAGAAATAAGAGTGCGTTTTGTATTCATAATATTATGGTAAGAGAATTATTTTTAGTCTATGGGTAAGACAAGTAAACGATGTCTTGCTAATTTTGAAATGAATGTAATGCTAAACTTTTAACAAGAGTAATGTTCTACTTGGAAATAATTATTTCTCAACTACTTCCCAGACAGTCTCAACTAAGAATTATTAACTGACTTCAAAAAAGGACGAGGCATTAAATTCTGCTGTATTTTTTTATGTTTCTTACCTCAGAACTTTCGACTGGGTGAACCGATTTTGATGATTCTTTTTTTATCGAAGGTTGGTGCTGGTCATGTGGTTACACTTAAAGGAGAATGCCCATTTTGTATGGAGAAATGTACTGACATTAATATTTTTGTGCCCTGATGAAAATACCTTTATTTGATTATGCTATCTTAATAAATTACACAAACCAACTTTAGTCAATTTTTATCTTAGGAGTTACGAGATTTTTAACAAAATTATTTTGTATTTAGGTTATAGTAGACACAGTAATATAGACTCTATGCAGGCGCATTAAAATCGTATACGTTTAAGTTTCAGATTCATTTGACAGTCCCCAAACGCCATCTATCTTTTAATGTAATAATTATAAATTCATTTGACAGTCCCCTAACACCATCTAGTTTGTTGTGTAGTAGTCATAATCGAATCAACGCAAACTATTGGCCCGAAGGATCTTAAAAGATCCCTGATTGGCTCTAATTCCAATATAAATGGCCGAATACTTCTGTGTCGTAAAAAGGAAGTTAATACTTATTAATTTAAGAAAATTAAGCCCAAGAAGGATTTTTTAGGAAATACGGTAATATACATAAAATATTTTAGTTTAATTTTTTGTACAAAAATCATTGTGACACAATTATTTTTTTTGAGAGTACTGGCTATGGGCATTCTCCTTTGAGCGAGATCTGATGAGTAGTTTTGAGTTATCCCAAATTTTGAAGTCGGTTATTTTATGTCAAGAATTATTTTAATTAAACATAATCGCAACTCTATCATTGTATTGTAAGTATTCTAGGATAAAATAATGTATTTAAATAGCCCACAGATGAGAAGACAAGCCACCTAATTGCAAGTGATCCACGAAGAATTTAAAAATTAGCACCAATAAAATATCGATCTCAGACTACAAAAGGCATCACCGTACCAATGCCGACCATAGGCATTTTACGAGGCTCGGACGCGGACGTCGCACGGTGTAGCATAAACACTCGATGTCCGCGTCATGTAAAATGTTAGTGCCGTGCTTCGTCCGTGCCTCGTCCGTGCCTCGTCCATGCCTCGTCCGTGCCTCGTCCATGCCTCGTCCGTGCCTCGTCCGTGGCTCGTTCGGGGCACGGCTCGTGCCTGGCTCGGTATAACATAAATAATCCCTTATGCTTCACCGTGCCGGGTACGAGCCGGGCCGGGCACGAGCAACTTCAACGCCCCGAACGACACCAAAGACACCAAGTGGTGCCAACGCATTTTAGTCGGCCGCGAGCAAGCGAGACAAGTAGATGTCATTTTTGAAAAACCTCGACCGTTCAAGGACATAGAATAACGTATATTGTTTATTGTGCACAGTTAAAACATTTTCATTATTTACGTTTGAACTTTATTTGAGTTTATTTAAAATTATAATTATTTAATTTAATAACTAAATATATTTTTACTTATAATATTAAAAAAAATATTGAGTGCAAAATACTTGATACCGCCGCGCCGCCATTCTTGAACCGAACTTGACGGAACGAAGCGCTGTCACAGAGTACGAAAAATGTGACTCGGATTTTGCTCGTCTAAAGACTACATCAATTTTTATAGTCATGTCATAGAACAAAATAAGTCAGTAGTTAAGTGAAGTAATGACCGGGCAAATAATAATTCTCACATTTGTTTACCCAACTCATGACTCATAAATGCAGCTATGACTTAAGATTGTAACGAATTGTAGAATACTTTTAACCTTTGAATATATTTTTAATATAGCCAGATGGTCTGGCAGATGTTGTTTTCCAATACAATATTGATATATATATCTTTGATACAATATCTAGATAGTAAACATTTTACGTTTAAATAAACGTATTATCATACATTCATATAAGATAATGAAACTGTCACTGATTGAAGTCTGTATCTAAAGTTAGGGCATTTATTAACGCAATAGATTCCCTAACATTGATTTAATTTTGTCTGCGATGATTAGGTATATTATGTTAAAAAATGATCCATGAGTCGGATACGTTTATCCAGCTCAATAATACCCCGGCTCTAAATTAAACATACTGCGAAAGGAAGTGCTGATGAGCAAATCCAAGTAAGTGATTATTACTGGCAACCGGCCTTGGGCAGAAATAGACAAGGACGCAGCGTAGTCGCGTACTGTGGGTAGACCGGAGATTTATTAGAGTTATAGATTGTCTGAGGAGTGGTCAGGACAGAATCCAGATCAAAGAATGCTGAGTATAAACTGGATGTACCTACCTAGGTATAGCTGCTTAAAATTTGTTCCTGGTGCATATTTATTGTCTGTTTCTTTTTCTAACATCGGAAAATTATATACTCGTATTCTGCTTATCAACATTTAACATATTTATTTATTCATATTTTATAGAATAATGACTTTAAATGAGCTTAAAGCAATTTCTGGCAAATAACTAGGTAGGTCCCTATTAGGCCAAACGGTATTTGCCATGTTTCTATTAAATCCGTGCACTAAGCGCTGTTTAATTAGACCACATTTAGACCATCGGTCTCCAAACATTTTCGGTGATAGCACCCTTTTGGAAGATTAAATATTTAGCGGAGCTCTAAACAATCAAAAGTTTTGTTATTATATTTTATTACATAAGTTATGAATAATAAGATTCAATCTTATTTATATCTTACACAGTCAACTGCCCCTCCTGCTGGCTAAACAGTTGGAGACTGGAGTTGGACAGGTGAAAAAATTCTCAAAAATAGGATTATGATGAATTTACACGGATAACTATCACGGCTATGTTTGCATAAGTAGTTAATGAGTAATAACTGTCGTACTGAGCCATCACCCACCTACATAGCTACATGGAGTAATCAAGATTGCAATAAAGATGATTATGCCACTCCTTACATCAAGAATTATGCCTATTGTGGTCTGAGTTAGTTTTGTAGTGGGAGCTCTTTAATAGTATACTGCTGTTTCCAGAGCCGGCGTTAGGGGGGGGGGGTGAGGGGGGGGTGAGGGGGGGAAGGGGCTGAGGGGGGGCGCGGTGGGGCGATGGCCTATGCTATGGCGCCAAAGGAGGGGTGCTACATTTGGGAGAGCTCGGTTTTTATTTCCCTATGTGGGCGTCACAATATTCTTGCCTGGGTCGCTGGGGTGTCAGTGACTCTAACGCCGGTGCTGCCTGTTTCATTGCAAAGTGGCCATTGGGAAGTTTGTATTCAAATACATGGACATATGTATTGAGACGTATCAGTTAGTTATAAGTACATCACGAAAGTATTTTTTTGCTTTTAGTTTGCTAGTATTTCATGAAGGTGTTTTAACATGGAAGACAAAAGCGGCGGATAAAACTCATCAGTTCATTTGAAGTAACCAGATTTATTTTTATTAAATAAATATTTCCCAACTCAACCAGAGCGGTTGCAGAGCTTGTAATTGTTTATTTACACGAATTGCGCTTTTGCACATCTCTTACGTAATTCTTTGCGCAAGTCACGCATTAATATCATATTTGGACTATAGGTACTAATTTAAGTATAGAATTTTACATTCAACCAGTTCGGCCTTATGACTACATACAAGAACTAATGAACCTCTGTGCAGTAGCGTACCGTGGAGGGGGGCCAGGGGCGGCCTGGCCCCGGGCGGTAAATGAAGAGAGGGCGGCAAGCCACTCGATTTTTAAAGAAAATAAAAATATTTAGTAAAATTAATTATTTTATATTTTTTAATGTAAATTGTGTTATAAAAAAATCAAGAAAAGTGCATTTTTAATTAATAAAAAAATATTTTAAATAATATGGGGGCGGCAAAGTTCATTGGGGGGGCGGCAAATTTTCGGTAGGCCCCGGGCGGCGGGAGCCCACGCTACGCCACTACCTCTGTGTATTCTGTTTTGGCATACATTTATAAATCTGCTTGAAAGCCAGTTCTTTTCTTCTTTCTTCATGATTCCTTCTTGGCAACGCGTAAATCCAATAGTGTTACTGATGACCATGGGTGACGGAGACCACATACCATCAGATGGATCGTCAGCTCGTTTGTTATTTAGTTACTCAAAAATTGTGTTGCTGGTAGAAGTGGGTGTTAGCTCTTCTTATTAACTAAACACATTGCGCTTCTTGCAGATAATTATTATGTTCCAGAACAAAATTGATTTACGTTTTATATCGGCACCACGTTGTTTATGACCTTCGGGTGGAATCTACTGTATTTTTAGATCAAACGTATAAAACTTTTGCTAGGACTTTTGCTAGGTAGGTGTATCACTAATGAGTATAGCTATGAACTATTTTTTCTAAGTTACTTGGCAAGCAAGATATTTGATGGTTTGTGATTATCCATTGATCGAATGGGTATTTGTATGTAATTCTTGATAAATTATCTTTATTTCTAAAAATGAAACCAGTCTAATATTTATCTTTACAATCAATAGGTTTGAGGGTTCCCAAAGATCCATCAAAGAATCTTATCGCCATTAGAAAATGCAACAGAATTGTAAGAACTTTATTTCTTTATCTTCTCTCTTCTTTGCCGGCAACGCATGAGTAATGTAGATAATTATGTCATCCTTCTTTGTAAACTTTTATGTTATTATTGACGAGATAACGTCTATTAAAACGATAAACGCCGGGCGCACGCACAAAAAAATGTAGCGTTCTGCGAGCGAGAGAGCGGCAAAAGCGAGAGAGAGGCACGATCGGCTACGATCGGCGTATCGTAGCCGATGCCGTAGGCGATCGTAGTTGAGTGGAGCGGAGCGGGTCGGAGCGGAGTGGAGCTTTGTCATGACGTTGTCACGTTAAACTACCGTCCGTAAACCGACTTTACAGACAACCATTTTTTATAAGGATATGTTTTTATTTAGCTTGCTTTTTTCGTTAGTTTACATGTATTAAGTATGTGCCAAATCTTGCAGGCTGAATTAATAGAACTAATTTCCTCTCATCTTATGGAGATGAATCTTCACAATTTTTTTTTGCTTGCTTTTAAAAGGATTTTTAAATATTATGTAATATTACCTATGTTGTAGTAAAACTACAGAATATACCTATGTAGAAAGCGTTAAGACCTTCAATGAGTTCAATGAAGGGGATTTGACGTCATTGCATTGTTCGTTCTTCAGAGAATATCACAGGTCAAACAGGTGGAACAGGTTAAAGGTATTGGTTGACTTACGAACTATTTTTACTATTAACTGGAAGACTACCTGTAGTCTAGGTCTAAGGTCTTAACCTTCGCTCTGTTCTATGAAGACAGGATGTAGGTACCCCTATTTTAACGCTAAAAACATTTTGACATACAGCGTTAAAATGCCTTCGTGTATTATACCAATGTGATTGGTGTAGTGAAACAAAAGATAAACTTCTGTGTGTTGTAGCTCTTTTCGGAACAGATTTTTTGGGTGGTTTGGTAGGGCATAACGTATGTATTAACATCACTATTATACCCTCATGTACATATTATACACTCGTATTTTCTGCCAGCACTGTGACTTATCTAATCGTGTTCAGTCATGGAACATTTAAAACCTATTAAAACCACCAAGGCCAATATCGCGCTAATGTGAAAGAAACCACTAATTCATTGCGGTTGAACAAAACAATGTGTATTTATTTAAGTAGGTACAACTCGATTATTCCATCTCTAACTATGAATACCACTTATGGAAGCTGCAGTACTTTAGTATGATTACTGCATATAAAAAAGATATGACAATAAAGATGCTAATTTTATGGATTTAAGTACGTAACAGCAGCAATTACATCTTAATAGTGGGTCCCGCACATGTTGTTTGGGTTTAAATCCTCAATGAACGTATGAAATCTAATTTTAAAATATCTAGCACTTGCTTCGGTGAAGAAAAATATTGTTAGGAAACCTGCGTATCTAAAACTTTTTATGTTCTAAAAGGAGTGCAAAGTTCTAAACTGATTGACAGAATCCGCATTTGATTGATCATAGAGGTGGACTATGGCAGGAATCCTTTATATTGGGACTTGGTAGGAGAAGTCCTAGCTCAGCGATGGGACTCTAATGGAGCGCGATAAGTGATAATCGGCTGACATCTGACGGCGACCACAAAATAATTATGTGGTTGATTAAATTAAGTTACTTCGCCTTGACCAGAGGATGGATGAGTGCAAATGCAACCGATTTTAATAAGGTTGTCCATTCTGGGTCGTAAAATGCCATATTAAGCCGCGTAAAGTACTTCGGCTTCATAAGATTAGTATAAAAACTTTCGACCTTTGGGCCGTTGTAACCAACGGGGAGAAGGTTGATAAATATGAAGAAATATTTTCATAAAAGTGCATATGCATCTACGTAATATCGGACAACCCAGACCTTAAGTTTATTCGAACAGTAATTTTTCCTTCCCGACAAGCGTAAAAGTGTTCGTAGCCAATGCTCATACTCTCATAGTCGGAGTACGCACTGACTATCGATTATTTCTTTCCTACTTCCGTTAAAAATTAATGCAGGTAGGAGTCATTCATTATCAGTTACTCGGTTGGGATGTTTCACATTCCAATCGGATACGGAAGCCGATAATAAGCAGGTTCCTGATAAGCGTGCGTAGTCAGGAAAATACCAGACTATGCTCAATTGAAGAAACTGTCGGGTAATGGCGCTGGTGCGGTAAATAGACGGCGACAAATGTGAAATATTACCCGGCTGCGATTTTTATTATAATGCGGTCTTTAACTATGATCTAACCTGTGATCTAGCACTGTAGCTTTGACTAAGGACTGAACCTTGGCCGTGCATTCAAGTCAACGTTGAGTATATTTGTCATTTTATCGTTGATTATTATGCATTAAAGTGATAGCAAGCAGACAGGATAGATATTACATGATTGTGTCCATGATAAATTTTGACTTAGTTCATTATTTAAAACGCCTGATGATGCAACCTGAAGATCGTCAGCACATAGGTGGTAGGGAGAAGAAAAATGAAGGTAGATAGAATTAATGAAACTTAAAAGAGAAGAGGTGACAACACGCCACCTTGTGGTACACCGACATTCACTTCAGTACAAGAAGGGAAACTCACGAACTTGAAAATTCTGTGAGCTGTCGATATACAACGTATTTCACAAAAAAAACATTGACGTCAATCGATTTACGATTTTGGAAATATGGTGAACACATGTGCAGGTTTATCTTAAATACGCCTACGAATGTTTTGATATAATTATCTTTACATATGACTGTGTTATGTCGATGGCAGGCCATTTGGCAAAAAGCTGCTACAGTATTGTAGATCAGTTAGTATGGACGCAACCGCAATGCAATCATATTATTTAAATAAGAAAAAAAAGATTGTGCCTGCGGTATGATATCCGATAAAAAAGCCTACATTATTAAAAAAATATATATATGTTTTTCAGTAAAGTTACGGATCTATTCTACAGCAGTGATAGCTAGCGGTTAGAACGTTGGTCTCTGGAACGAAGTTCAAATCCTGGCACGAACCTCCAATATTCAAATATTAGTTGCGTATTAGAAGTTAATTATCACTTGCTTCGGTGAAGGGAAACATCGTGAGGAAACCTGAACACTGGAGAGTTCTCCATAAAGTTCTCAAAGGTGTATGAAGTCTACCAATTCGCACTTGGCCAGCGTGGTAGACTATGGCCTATATCCCTCACATTGTGAGAGGAGACCTCGAGCCCAGCAGTGGGACAATTATGGGTTGTTGCTTGCTTGCTTACTTACTATTAAATGGAAGGTAAACAATGTTTAGAAGGAAGGTGATATGTCATAGTAGTGTCAGACGGTTAAACCTCCGTCGTCATCGACTGCCATAATTAATACAAATGATTTAATGGTAAAGGTACAATTAATCAATTAAACGATTAACTCGTATGCGGGATGAGTGCAAGGTTGCTGTGCTTGTGTGCAAGATGAAAAACTTTTGCTGCCATTGTTCAACCTTGTTTCTGTAACATATAACATAGGATCAAAAGATTAGTTGGACGTAATGTAGGTGGCGCTAATGAGATATGATTTATTGTTTCTTAAGTGAAACCGTCACTATTATAGTGTTTTGTGCACGTAAATTGCATACAAATATATGTAACTTTAATTTTAATTTCTTGTATTAATAAAGTTCATAGAATTATTAAAGTTTATGAAGCTGAGGTTAGGGCAATGCTATTTAAAAAAATATAGATAAGTTATATCCTTACAACACACACACGTTTATATTTTGTTTCACTACACCAATCACATTGGTATAATACACGAAGGCATTTTAACGCTGTATGTCAAATGTCAAGCACTTCTGACAACAACAACTACAATAACAACAGTAATTGACACATTAAGTTCGAGAGATGCTATCCCGGCAGTGATAATAGTTATTAGTAACAGATTGTTAGTTTGTGATAAATAAAATATACATATAGATACCTATTATAAAACCTTCCCTAAAATTATATCTACAATCATTCCTCGTCAGTTAATTTTTAGACAGAGAAATCCTGAATAATTTGAATAGGTATGTCAGGTCACAAAGACGAATTGCTTTAATTCATTACAATTATTTAGTTTACACACGTGTTCGATAAGCATTACTGACGGGTAGGTATGTATCTATTACATTGTGTATGTTGCAATGGGTGAACATATCATTTTTAAATTCATAAAATTATTCCTACGAGAAGAAAACCTTTAAAACAAACGTTTTTTAAACTCAACTGAGGTATTTTTGTTTTGAGGTTATGTTTGTAGCTAATATATAAAAAATATCTCAACAGCTTTCGATTAATACTGGTCCATTGTTTTAGGAGCTACAATGCGATAGACAGACGCACTCACATGCTATAGGACACATAACTAATGATGTAAATACTTTGAGATAACTTTTCTATTTTTAGTGAAACCTCATTAAAATCACTTTTAACTTCATTAACATTTAAAATTATCTTCGTCATTAGAACACCTGTTGTTTGGAAAGTATCTGCTTATATAATAAAACCATAGTTAGGTAGGTATCTTTGCATATTTCTTTTTTCCTCTTCTATTAATTAGGTTACGGCGAACATTATTTTATCTGTATTTTATATTTGTATTTTATATCTCTAGCTATTTTCCTTACCACTGTGTGCTGCCGTTGACTTCGGGTCTACCGTAAATCCCACCCGTCGCAAGGATAGAAAGAGATCTTTTTCAGCGATTAGATCATCTTTTATATATTGAGTCTCTCTCTACTATGGCCTCACCATAATTTTATAATCAGCCTTTGGACGTCCACCGTTGGACCTATTTTAAATTGTTCTACACTGACCGGTCCTTTGAACCATGAATGTGATCATTTCTATAATCTTTTGATTTTTGTATACAGCAGAGAGTTCCTATTGTTGTATTGAATCGTATTTTTAACTTTTTCATGCCAAATATTCCGCATAATATGGCATAAACTTTGACATAGTACCGTAGTCTTTCTTTCTTTTTCTTCTCTCTTTCTTGGCCGGCAACGCATCAGTGATGCCTTTGGTGTTTCTGATGTCCATGGGCGACGATAGCCACTTAACATCAGGTGGATCGTCAGCTCGTTTGCTGGGTATTTCCATAAAAAAATAGTCAGTATGGAAGAAATCTCATATGACGTTACCCGAATTTGGACAATGATTCCTCAATGCTTCTTAATTACTTCATATACTTAGTATTTAGCTATGACTGTGAACAAAACTTACTTTAAAAAACTAGGTAGATTGAATCATAACATTTGTCACAGGCTATACACGGTAAGCCACTCTACGCTTTAAATCAATGTTGATAAATCGTTCTAAAATGAAAACTGCATACCCTTAACGCGAAGTTGGAAGCAATAGCAATAAATTGGCTTCATACATGGACAATACGTCGTACTCTATTGTTACGGACAATAAATGTATTTACCATAATAATAATAATAATCTTGTTAAACGTTGTAAACCAAGTTCAAATACATCAGCTTTAGTACTTACGGTCGTAACGTGAATGATGACATGATCACTCGATCAGTTAGCAGTGTTAGCACATCGGTATACTATATTGGTGATAACACGATGCGACGTCAATAACAGTAACGCACTAGTCATGAAATACTGAAATGTAAATGAGAAACGAAAATACTTAAAGGAGTCTTGTAATACCAACTTCGATTCATTGAACTTATAACAACGTTTTTAAACTTTCGTTATATTCCTACGGACGGTATTCGCAGAATGTTTTATTTGTAGTTAGGTACTAACCGTATTAATTTTTGAAACTCGCGATACACTTCACATTATCGATAAAACACATATGGCTAAATTAACGTGCGTGTAACTAATAAGTGTAACATTTTAAAATGCAGGTAGTAATTTAAAACTTTATAAGTTAACACAACTAACCTGTAGTAATCTGTGGCTTAAAATAGATTATAGAGATCCAAAAAAAAACAAATCACAGCACTAATAAATTCAAAAACGTTCGATTCTCACTATTTAAAAATAAAAACATTCGAGAAAATAAACCGTAAACGCCATGCGCGCGCAGCACGCTCCGGCGATATGGAGATCACTACAACGTACGGTGGGCGTTATTTTACGTGTATGACCAATTTAAACTGACCTCACCCACCTGTATTCTTCACGATTTCCGTAACATCTTTACATTTAAACATTACGCGAGTAATTTACAATTTAAATTATTTATTGTTTATTTTTTCTGTTATTTTACGTCATTGTTTAAACTTGTCATCACATATTTTCTTTCACAAATTTCTTTGACGCAAGGCATCTGTAATAATTATAATCCGGGAGCTCTAAAATAATTGGACGCAATACCATGACGTTTTCGTTCAACCTTGTCGATAATGTATAGTTTAAAGACAGCCTGTGCTTATTATTTTTTATCCCCTTTGTAATTTTTTGAGATCATATTAACATATTATGTCTTAATTTTGTTTTTTTTTCTACCGTGTATTTTTTTGAAAAAAAAATTGAAAAGTGATTGACCGAGACAAAACAATTTCGGATGCGGTCATGGCAAGATGAGGCGTCGTCGGTCCCGGCTGCAGACACATGGAGTATCCATGAGCAGACATTAAGCCTGGTTGAAGGCTTTCAGGTGGTCAGAGCTTCAAACACTTCTTCCACCGAACTGCATTTAAGCGCAGTGGTCTTCCTAATTTCGTCATTTATGAATCGATTAATTTAATAATATGGAATATTCCAGATTGGTCCCATAATTCTCAAATATATTGGCGATTTTGATATAGGTTTTTCGTAAACTGTTTCTTCGCAGCTGATTTTTTTGGTACAATTAGATTAAAAATAGATGTTCGGTTTACATTAAGTAGTTAACTAAATTTTAACTAAAAAGTTACTAAATTGTCTGTTTACACCATCAAACTATAATTACTAGCGTACAGAACAGACATCGAGAACATCGGGTTCGGGGGTATGCATTGCTGCCAGCCGGCTTCATTTCATTCTGTCACTCGGCTGTGCAGCAGCCGCGCAGCTGCGGGCTTGGCAAGCCGCAAGCGTGTTAATGTACTTAATAGGCTTGCTTAAGCTTGCCGACGCGACGCTTGTGACCAGTTTAAGGTGTTGGATTTTTGACACGAATCAATGGTAAACGTTTGAAAATCGTTCTAACGCTTTTGCACGTTAAATAAAGTTGGAGTAAGAGCTTGTAAAGATTTGGAGTCAGTGACTGCTTGTCTTGATTCGGCAAGTGTCATATACAAAGTTACTCTATGGCAAGTGTCTAAACGCGCCTTCTAGTTTGAAAAGATAACGGAGGGCAAGCCGGCGGCGGGACATACCTAGTCTTGCCATAAATATTGAAACAAAGAAAAAAAAAATTTTCTATTGCAAATAATAACATTTATTACTTTTACAGTGTGTTAGTTTAATACATAAATATAAAACAATTAAAAATATAAAAAAGCTTATTCGAAGTAGTCTCCATTGGCTGCAGTACAGTCCTTTAAACGTTGAGGCCAGTTATCAATAGAAGCACGCACTCTTTCCATGGGAAAATTCTTCACTGCCAGTCGTACGGATTGTTTTAGGGACTCCAAATTATTATGGCGTTAATTAGAGCAAGCCGTACTCTCTAAAACTGACCATAAACCATAATCCAGCGGATTAAGATCGGGACTAAACGACGGCCAGTCTTCAGTTCTGATGAAGTCCGAAACATTCGTTTCCAACCAAGACTGCGTAGACCGAGCTTTATGACCCGGCGCCGAGTCTTGCTGGAAGGACCATTCTTGGTTATTGAACATGGTGTTGTTAAGGGGCTTCACTACCTTCTCAAGAATGGTATCTTGATACACTTGTGCCGATGTTTTGATACCTTTTTCACAAAAGTATGGCACAGTCACTCCTTCATAGCTAATACCCCACCAAACCATCACTGAAGTCGGATAGTGCTCACGTTGCACTCTTTCGACTAATTGGGAAGCTTCCTTAGAGCTTTGAGCTTAAATACGGTCATTTTGTTTGTTAAAATGTTGCTCAATTGTAAAAATTTTCTCATCCGTAAACAAAAATTTTCTGTGACCTTCCTTTGCGTACCGCTTCAGTAGTTGTTTCGATTTTACCACCCTATTCTTTTTTAAATTATCAGTTAAGAAATGACCAGTACGTCTCTTATAGGCTGCAAGTCCTAAGTCATCTTTTAAAATACGCGACATGGTTCTAGGTGCTATCTTCATCTCCCGAGATAAAATCTTTTGCTTTCGGACAACATTTCTTCGAATCCTTTCCCTTACTGCTTTGACCACCTTTTTCGTACGAACACTACGTGGACGGCCAGATCTTTTTCTGTCACATACAGAGGAGGTCTCATTGTACCTATTAATAGCCCGGGACACAAACATTTTACAAATACCAAGCGTATGGAGAGTTTTAAAAATTGCATTTGGCTCCATACCGACTGTGTGTAATGCAATCACAGCGATTCGGTTCTCTTTAACACCCCACTCCATTTTAATATCGCAAAATATTGTACAATGTATTGGCGCCAAAATGAGAAAACTCAATGAACAATCATAGAAAAATCATAGATTCCAAATTCAAATGTAATATTTTGTTTATTTTTAATTGTAACAGTATTTATGGCCAGACTAAGTACATTTTGTTCGAGATGTCTGTTCTATGTCATTATACTTCAATGGTTTACACATATTAATGTACCTACTTAAAATTTAGTTAAAATTTAGTTATCTACTTAACAACTTAATACGTGTAAACCGGACTTTATGAATAGATAAAAATCGCCCAATAGACTTCAATCAGCATTATGTTTGTTTGTCTTACAATGTCTGTTTTTAGGGTTCCGTAGTCAAAATGGAACTCTTATAGTTTCGTCATGTCCGTCCGCAGAATTTTTAGGGTTACAAACGAAAAAACGAAAAACGGAACTATAGGATCACTCGTGTGTCTGGGCGACCACTCTTCACAGCCAATTTTCTCCGAAACTACTGGACCAAATGAGTTGAAATTTGGTAAGTACTCATGTGCTTTTTGTGACCCAAAGATTATGGTATAAAAACTATAAAATAAACAACAAAATTTTGTAACAAAACATCTATGACGAAGTCAAAATTTAAAAAAATCTGTTTTGTAAACCGTATCGTGTGACATCTCAAATAAAAGGGCTTGTTGTACCAGAATTTCGGAAAGGTGCGTTGTCATGAGGGAGGAGAAATGGCAAAAGAAACTCATCAGCACATCTTATAAATTAATTTATAGAAGAATTCATAAGTATTTTGCTGCATATAATAATATATTACCCTAACAAAAATAAATAACATTGTTTGGGTATCATATGTAATCGTAAGTATTTTCTTGAACCGAAGCGAGGACGGGTCACGACTGAATAATAGAAATAATTGTTATTCTTGTAGCGATTATTGTATTTATTAAAATTTTTAACATATTCAAAACGATTATGATATTATTATAATCATTGGGAACTAGGTTGATGATAATCAATGCAATGACACACCACTATAAATGGCTACGTTAACACAATAATATTGTCGATCGAGCTCCGTTGATGTAGGTAATGGATGCTATTAATTTGCTTCGATAAACGAGGGATTAGTTCCCTAATCCGCTAGTGATGGTAGCTGAGATATTTGTTTCATAATTATTGGATTACAGAACTGTGTAACTCACATCAATTTCTGTCAAAACATTCGGGTTCAACGTAATTTCAAAATGTAACTAGCGCCAATATAAATTGAACTGTCTAATTTTATTTAAGGATTTTACCTTAATCTTGTTTGTTTTTCTAAAATGCTAGGATTGTAGAGTTGTCGTTATTTTTTCGAGATTCGTTTCCATTTTCTATTTTATTTTTAGATTGGAGGTGGGGCTTCACCACCATATTATGTTAACCACCTGATTTTACGAAATTGTCTATCTATGCCTTCACAACAACCTGCAATTATCATTTTACTGGGCTTAAGTTTCTTAGACAAGGACCAGTTCAACACGCGCAGAGAATTCTCAAGTATGTAGACTTTCTCACGATTTGTTTCGTCACCAAACAAAGTGATAATTTTATAACGCGGGAATAAAATATCGACGCGTTTAATATTCGAACTCGGCTTTTCGTGCGGAAGAAATCCACTAGATTACCACTACGGTTGTGTGTCATAATTTCCTCATACGGAAGGGTATTCGATTGTATTGCAGTTTAATTTATGGGCTCGAACCATCGTTACATACTAATGTACATCGGTGCAGGTAACTATGAATGCATCAGCATGATATTGCCAATTTGCATACAGAATTCATGGGATAGCTGTATAAAGTGATTCATCCGTAAACTATTTAAGTTATCGGATTTTTATCGACTTCAAAAAAGGAGGAGGTATTCAATTCGACTGTATTTTTTATTTATTTTTATGTTTGTTACCTCAGAACTTTCGACTGGGTGAACCGATTTTGATGATTCTTTTTTTAATCGAAAGCTGGTGCTTGTCATGTAGTCCCACATAAATTTGAACGAGATCTGATAAGTAGTTTTTGAGTTATTTTGAAGTCACTTATTTTTTAACCGACTTCAATAAAAGGAGGAGGTTTTCAATTCAATAGTTTTTATTTTTATTTTTTTTATGTTTGTTACCTCAGCTCTTTCGACTTGGTGAACCGATTTTAATGATTCTTTTTCTAATCGGAAGCTGGTGCTTGTCATTTATGTGGTCCCACTAAAATTTGAACTAAATCTGACGAGTACTTTTTGAGTTATTTTAAAGTCGGTTATTTTTTCTTGGTAAAATTCAGATTGTTGTTAGTAAAATTTAGATTATTAAATTAGGGGCTTGCTAGGAAATTATCGACCCTGGATCGAAATCTTAAAATTTTTTGCTTATTCAAGTCGGGCCCCCTGTCACTGGTGGCATACTTCTGTAATGGCTAAACCCCTGTGTTCTTCTCCCTACTTCTAGAATGAAATTTCGTTTGAGAGCCTAAGAGCTAGTTAAAATCGGGTTCTCATTTCCTTCCAGGCTTTCAACTCTTGAGTGATGCTTTAGGAGAAGTCTGGGACCAATCTGTTCTGGAACAATAGTTGCTCTCCAGTTCTAGTCAACCTGGAAGAAAGATCCGAGCCAAATGTTACAATGGGCTGGATCATGGCCTAACCAGTTGATTCATTTGGAATGTAATGACTTCAAATTGAATCAAAACTCAAAGCGTCTGCTGGTAAGCGCATGTTGGTATGATTCTAGTAATGACGATAGATATAAACTTTGCTATTTTATATTCTCTGGTGACTTTACGCACGCCGATGCCTTATATGTTTTTCTTATGTATCCTTCTTTTAGGTTGCCTGGAAGAAATGGTTATGTAGCGATAAGGCCGCCTGTTGTTTTGTACTTCCATCTTTACTGTTATTCTTGTACTATTGTATAATATATGGTGTGCAAACAATAAAGAGTTATCGTTCTATCTATTTTATGAAAATGAAGGACTTTATCTCACCAATACCACCCGAAACCCCCTTGACAGTCGTGAAGATGCGCTGCGCACCGAGACCTATTAAGAAATTGCGTAAACAAAGTAATGGCGTAAGTTTATACGATCCAAATACAAAACAAACTTGTGGGCCCTCCCTTGTGGCAAACAAAGATTATAACGTACTACTACGAGTATGTCTTCTGTAGTTAAGGTAGGTACTTATGAAAGCATCACTATGTGCGTTTGGCTACTATACAACTTAATACATTTTCTAATTTCCGTTTATAAATTAATTTTCAATTGATTAGTGTAAAAGATACAGCAATACGTACTTACCTACTTTTATTACAACATTTATGACAGACAGGGTGACTAATACTATGAAGTTAAGTTCCAGGTACCAGGTTCAAATGTATATTATTATAACATAAATATGGTTCATCGTCTGAGTAGGATCCCGTGTCTAAACGGTAATCAATGGTGCGGTTGACATGGTGATTAACTGTTATTATACGTATTACAAGCTTTTGTTTGACTTGTGTTGTTCGTTAGTTTTTTAGCTTGTAGGTAATATGTATGGGACAAATCTTGCAAGCTGAAGTGGAACTACTTCCTCTCATCCTACGGAGATAATGGTGACCTGGTACTAAAAGTTATTCTCATGAAGAAAGCATATTACAAAGTTGATGAGTATTTAAATGACAAGACTGCTTGGACATGAGTTTTATTTTATATTAAATATTGCAATAAGTAGTATTAAGTGCTGTATGTAAATGTTAGTAGAAAAAAATAATAATCCAAGGAGTTTCTTGCCGCTTCTTCTCCCGGAACCACTCACGGTAGGGATTTGTTGAAGCGATGGCGTTGAGTGACGTTCGAAAAGTGTTTGTAACAAACCTACTTCGAATAAAACTTATTTCATTTCATTTTATTTCATTTCATTTCACTTCGCTTAGGGTTGGCTCCAAACGAAGGAACTCCTTGACTTAAAAAACTAAGGACATGATATTTTACAAACGCAGTTCATTCTTATTTCCATCATAATCCTACTGCCACGGCAATCCAGTGTTGGGTCATTTTCATGTTTGTTTGAAAGGTCTCATCTTGGTTATAAACAATTTTATAAACCCTTGTTCCATGTTTCTGTCTTGTTATCAACGAGTTGGCAATGAATTTAGTAACGGATGTCTACGCGGTGGTGATGGTAGGAGACTAAAATAGTGTACATTATAAAATATGATAAAAAAACATCTCAGCATCCACATCGCACTTTCTTTTTGTGGGCACTTTCCATGTAGACTACTGGCCCACTCACAAAAATCCAGGGTCATATGAACCACCTGGTGACCTATATAGGACGATAGAAGAGCATAAAATAATAAGATTCAGCACTATGCCGTCACTTGTAAGCTGTCCAACTGAGTGCTGGTGAGAATTCAAAAGTGCAAGTAGGGTGAGTAAATTTTGGTCATTTGATTCTGTACGGCATTTTTAACCATCGATAGGGCCATGAAAAATAATAAGAAAGCGCGCAGTGCCGTACAAAAAAGGTGGTCCACAAAGTCGGTAAATGATTTTGAATTCGTGACAATTTCGAGGGTAAATTTGGTCATTTGATACAGTACGGCATCAGTTTCATACTGTTGCAATACAGCTTCTGATCCATTATTCCGCAACGCCGTACAAAAAATCGTGCGACAAGGGGAAGAAATCGAGGGTTGCAACCCCCTCTTTTGCAGTGGTCCGGGGGGTCATTTGATACAACATAAAATTAATTTATTTTGAAAGTATTTTATGCATAGATAATATTTTTTTACATGCCGTATATTTTCGTTGGTCCAAAGGTTTGTAGTAAAATTAATTTAGTAATAAATAAAGTCATCGTAGTAAAAATTTGGCAAGAATTGCGGAATTTGAGATACCCAGCTGAATTTTTGTATAAACTTGCATTTTGGCATTCTAAAAGTTGTCTCAAAACCTGCATATGATAGGGTGACCGCGTCTATTAAAAATTTGAGGACAAAGGTCACAAAAGTCGATTTTCTGCAAATATCTCATTTCCTATGAGTTTTTCGCTATTTGTATCTTCATCAATATTTTAGAAAATTAAATTCTCTTCATTTAATAAACTTTATATAGCGTGTTTTGATCGGGACTATACCGGTTGACCTTACATGATGCTCTAACCGCGCTCTCTCCGCCCTGTATCTCGAAAACGATTCAACGTATAAAAAAATTTTTGAAACAAAAGTTGAAGGGAATTTAATTCTCTACAATATTGATGAAGATACAAATAGCGAAAATTTCATAGGAAATGAGATATTTGCAAAAAACGATTTTTGTGACCTTTGTCCTCAAATTTTTAATAGACGCGGTCATCCTATCATATGCAGGTTTTGAGACAACTTTTAGATCGCCAAAATACAAGTTTATACAAAAATTCAGCTGGGTATCTCAATTTCCGCAATTCTTACCAAATTTTTACTAAGATGACTGGACCATAAAATGGTAGCGTCATTTTCATCAGCCTAAAAGATATGGTCTGCATTAAAATGTACGGCATATTTTTTTCCTAATTTATTTATCTTAATACTATTTAAAACAAGGGAAAAGGTAGAAAATTGCTATATTTCATTAATTTATGAATATTTAAACTTTTGCAATAATTTCAAAAATTTCAGTTTTTGTATCTCTCTATATTTTTTTTAGGACAGTTTTTTTTGTACGGCAATACTATATAACAATTGTATTTTACAATGTCATGTTAAAAAAAAAGTTGCCGTACAGGGTCAAATGACCTTACAGCTTTATAAATCAAGTATACCATGAAATTAAGATAATTATTAATTATACATTCAAATGGACTATCATTTTTTGACGGCATTATTTTTAATAGTACTTTTGAGTCCTAGAAAATGTATTGGAACCGAAGCCGTACTTTTTCAAATGACCCCCCGGACCACTGCAAAAGAGGGGGTTGCAACCCTCGATTTCTTCCCCTTGTCGCACGATTTTTTGTACGGCGTTGCGGAATAATGGATTAGAAGCTGTATTGCAACAGTATGATACTGATGCCGTACTGTATCAAATGACCAAATTTACCCTCGAAATTGTCACGAATTCAAAATCATTTACCGACTTTGTGGACCACCTTTTTTGTACGGCACTGCGCGCTTTCTTATTATTTTTCATGGCCCTATCGATGGTTAAAAATGCCGTACAGAATCAAATGACCAAAATTTACTCACCCTACTTGCACTTTTGAATTCTCACCAGCACTCAGTTGGACAGCTTACAAGTGACGGCATAGTGCTGAATCTTATTATTTTATGCTCTTCTATCGTCCTATATAGGTCACCAGGTGGTTCATATGACCCTGGATTTTTGTGGGTGGGCCAGTAGTCTATATGTACTACCATGTATCTATAGAAGTCAAAAAGTTTTATTAGATGTTGATATAAGGTATTTTTATTTGTTGTTAGATATTTATGATAATAATCGCATTTTTTAGTTATTTTTTCCGTATTGGGACAGCTTAGAAGACTAACTCCAATCCCACGCCGGATGAGTGTCGTAAGAGGCGACTAAATCCGGCCCGCTGGTGATAGGGCCCTCGAAGGGATTATATTGGTAATATTGATTTTAATTGCTAATTAATACCATTATTACTATTATTATTTCTCCATGGGGTTCGCCTGGTAAGCTACCACCCTTGAGCATGAGCCAGCCGCCAAACGACTCATTGTGTTGCAGTTGGGGGCTTGAGAGCCAGTTCTTTCTTTCTTTTCTTCTCTCTTTCTTGGCCGGCAACGCATCAATGATGTCTTTGGTGTTGATGATGTCTATGGGCGATGATAGCCACTTACCATCAGGTGGATCGTCAGCTCGTTTGCTGGCTATTTCCAAGTAAAAAATCACAAATGTAATTTTTTTGCATAATGTGACGCAACTAGTCTATTATAATATCAACATCAACCAATAAAAATAAATCTAGATTGACCGGCGCGCCCGCCCTTTATGCCGCTGCCAGTAGCATTACTCGAATTACGTCATAAGTTTGTTGCGGGTGACATCAATGATCCCGAAAGGTGAATCAAAGCAAACTATGACAAAATAACATTTTTCCTTTAATTTCATCTTTGCTGGTCGGCAATGATCGGTCGGCAATGATTCCTTTGGTGTTGCTGATGTCCGCAGGCGATGGTGACCACTTTCCATGGTTATCGTTCTCCACAAAAATATTATTATCAAATGCCAAAGGCATTATTAAATGCCACCGAAATTAGGACCACTGGAATTAGAATCTGATCCACCGAAACAATTTCATCACAAGCGAAGAAACTCGTCAGATTCCGTTAATCTAGACAGATTAACGGACTCCTTTTAGCGGTGATTAGACACGCTAGTGTTTCTGTGGCCTATACTTGCCTATACGCTTTGATTAGCCACCGGAGCCACCAAGATTACGCCACCAGACTTAGAATCAGAGTCAAAACATGAATTTTAAAGAACATTGTTACTCACAGGTTAACTTTTATTTAACTTTACTGAAAACCTTTAATGGAAGCCTCCATAAAATTTCTTGATAATCTGCTTTGTACTTTTACCAATATACATGACATCGGAATTGGATGATTTTGTATTCCTGCGCCACCGCAGTTAGTACTTACGTGTTTGGCAGGAAAATTACGCAGCCAGTCGGTCATCCTAACACGTACAACTGAACGATGCGGGGAGAGCCAGTACCTAAGGTGTCTTCCAAATCGTGTCGTAACAAGTAATGAAGTATATAAAATGCGCCAGCGGTATTGCTTTTTTTTGTAGGACATTTTTAAAAGACGTTTTAAGAGCTGTTGCGCTACCTTAAATTACTCCGTAAATATATATTAGTTGTGTTATTTAATGTATTTCTAAAAAAACATTCCTTTTGAATGAAATTTATTTACAAAAAAATAATAATAAAATATGTGAATAAATGGAGTTTGGACAGTATACCGGAATTACATTTTAGGTCTTAGATATTTTTTTATTAAGAATTTATGTATTAAATACCTCTGAATACTTTACCATCGTGTAGATCACTATTGAAACTACCTATATAAAATTACGCATAATTGTAGTTTACCTCCCACACATTAATTTTCAACCTCGCCGTCTTAAAAATGCATTTGGGAAATTCGCCAAAAAACGGTTTTAATATTATACTTTAGCAAACTTTTGCAGGTAAAAGTTTGCATCGTGTACCTAATTTTGGAGTTTGTAATTTAATCTGCAACTCTGCTCCAATGCGGTTTGGTGAAATATTGTTTGTGGCCAACCTATTTTAGATGTTTTTGTACCATCTGGGGGGGGGGGCAAAAAGTAACAATCTCAAGACCTTCTAAGGAAGAAAGAGCTACAGAATTTTTTACCATTAACATAAATGTCGCTATGAACGCTCCGACAACTTAATTACCTATCGTTTTCTAGACAGAAAAAATGTGAAACAAGAAAAAAAAAAACATTTTTAATATACTATAAGTAACTTATAACGTAAATGAAGGGATCGGCGGCGGTACATTCGGTACATTCGGGGGAGTTATTTTGCTCCCAATCACAATCAGCGTCAACACCATGTGACAATCTCGCCGTGTCGTCAGCGCAAATGGGGCATATCCTGGAGGCAATTGTGTGGAATTGAGAGTGAGGAGTTCATACGGTCGCGGCCCGTCACGCTGGTCTGTTGTAAGTACCTTATTTGCATAATCTGCCTTACTTTTGGACATCCAATTAGGTCATAATTCTGCCGTGTCTGAGAACAGATGTTTTTTGTAGAAATTGTGTTAGATGTTTCTTGACCTTTTGATCGGTTTAAAACTCTTGATTCGAAAATCCATGACACTATCTTTGCACGGCAGAACTATTGCGTTATTATCAGTTTAAGTAATGAAAATCACTGCTACGGTTGAATATGTATAATCAGGTTCAAATAAAGCTTTAACCTATTTTCTCACATTTGTATCACCCCTTGCTTTGTGACTGAGATATTCAGGTTTATGGGTGTTCAAAATAGTTGAACATTTTTTTTTGACATTCATGTAGTCTTTTATATTCCTACCAAGGCACGAGGAAGGGGTTTCATTTCATCAAACTTTGTACATAATTATTATAGGTAGGTACATGGCAATGCTTATGTTATCAACTTCATTTGTATATCATAACAGTCTTTAGAAATAATTGGTAAATATTTCAGTGTGGTTTACAGCACCGTTTAGCTCTGTTTTTTACATATTTTTTTTGTATTATTACTCGACTGCCAGGAAGGGTTATGTTTTTCGCGCGTACATACAAGAGTATGTATGTTTGTATGTATGGATGTAATATTTTTATTACCTCGTATCTTCTAAACTGGTTATATAAACCATACAACGTTGTTTCTTTCATAAAACACCTTTCCACTGTAAGGAACATGTATCAGTTTATGAGCACACAATTATCGCTCCTTTTTACAGGATCAATTTCAAGAAGAATACAACTCTAAGATGTTCGTCCAATTGACGCTCGCGTGTCTGTTCGCATGCGTCCATTCTCTGCCACCGGATAAGGTCTGTTATCGCATCCTGCTCGATTCTCACCTTGTTAGTCTTTGGACTTGGCACGTTGAAAATTAGAGGCGCTATTTGGGTTACTGCGCATATAATTGTGTAAATATTATGAAATTAATATTTTTTTTATGTCCATGGTAAATGAGCAGAAGGTAAATGAAGGTGCGGATATCATTACCCATGGAAATCTAAAGGAACCAGCGAACTTCGACTAGAGGAACTTAGCACTACTATTTCCTCTGTCGTTGTTAAGTATGCTACTCACGCTATTACATTGCTACTATGAGATTGTCTTGTATGATGGCCCATACACTCTTTACATTAATCACATCCTGCCTTTTTTATAATATTAACAAGTGTTACATCTAAATTGGGAAAACTTCTTAGGTCGTACCTTTACATATCATCAAAACTCGGAGCATCGACCTCAACAACGCCCATGGCTTGGTTATGGAGACCCGACTGGACAAGGTGGTGGAGCCAACGGGCTACCGTTTGGAACTGGAGCCCTACCTGGAAGACGGGGTGTTCAAGGGCCACGTGAGGATCAACGTGACCTGGCTCCAGGATTCTGATGAGATCACCGTGCACTGCGCCCACGACATCGAAATCACTAATTCTGAAGTCAAAGCGCACATTGCTGCTGAATCGTAAGTTTATCTTATTCATTAGCTTACAACATCTAAAGCTATGTGCATGATTGGAAGAGTCTTATAAAATCCATGATTATAGGTATGCTCCTTAGGGTAAATTAACCAGTCGGTTCTAAACTATCGATAAGTCTTGTTAGAAGCCTTCGTACTTCTTCACCCTTCACCAAGAATTACCTATACCATTGACCGTAATATGAAGTATTTTCAGAAATATATTTTTCTTATATGATATGAAGCGCTCATAGCCCGGCGGCTTGCGTCGATCCTATGTGATCGTCAAAGTTAAGAAACAGCGGGCGCGGTCGGTAGTTGGATGGGTGACCGCTAGTGGCAAAAATTTCTTGAGCGTTTCCGTGCTTCGGAGGGCATGTAAAGCCGTCGGTCCCGGTTGTTATCATAAGATAACAGTCGTTAAGCCATGTCGGAGGCCCTCGGGCGGTTTGAAAACTTTCGACACTCGGGTTGGCCACTAACCCCTCTACCAATCCGCACTGGAGCAGCGTGGTGGAGTATGCTCTAGGCCTCCTCAAGAGGAGAGACCCGTGCTCAGTAGTGGGCCTTAATGGGTTGAAGCCATATGATATGAAGTGTGGTTCCATTAAACTTTCCGAAGATTTTACTGAAGAGGAGTGTAATGAAACACAGTAACATAACACAGTAATATGTTAACAAATTTACATCCTTAGCAATACTCAATACTCAATACTCAATACTTTTATTGCAATCATAGTGGTTATGGTAGCAACAATGAGGGATTCTAATTTCTGTTCAATAGAAAAGACCTACAGAAGATCGCAGTGAAGTCAATGAGCATGGACCCCAAGAAGCCAATGGTGATGCTGCGGCTGGAGAAATCTGTGCCCAAAGGGTCAACGGGACGATTGGAGTTCAGCTTCAACGGTAACCTCGAAACTGGACCTACTGAAGCATTCTTCAAAAGCACTTATGTCACCGAACAAGAACTTGAAAGGTATGCTCTAAAATTTTAATTCTTGAAGTTATGAAAGTCTTGTAGTTTGAAATTCAGTCATCCTGTATGCAATTTGGTCGGTGATGTTGATTACAAACCAAAATACACCGTTTATTTGTCACGTACGATCCTGTAGCCCAATTTTATTGGTAGTGATCTTGATTGCTCGGTTTCGGTTATTATTAGGTTTGTTTCTTAAAAGTTCGCGGTATTTGCAGTGTTTTATTTTGTTAGTTGACAAGAAGTGAAGGTTTTTATTAAAATATTTAAATTATCTTCAATACAACTACGAAACATAATATACTCAAGATTCAATTGTCTCTTTAAATTTTTTACTACATCCTTTTTCGGTCATATTTAAAAGGTCTTTGCAAAAATTTGGTAATGCGGTCTACTTATTACCCTCTTACCGGCGTGCCTGTGGCTCAACAAATATTTTAGACAAAGAAACGGAACCGAGGACCACTTCCCTTGTTGCGTTTTCCGGAACAAAATTTGCAACCGGCTAAATAATAAGTATTTTAATTTTGCGGCGAAAATGGAAGAACAGAGCTTGGTTGATAAAATGTAACAAAATGGTAAATGATAAAACGTTAACTTTCTCTCATTCTTGTAAAAAGTACAGTGCTGCAGTGCTTTAAAATTTGTAAAGAGGGTATTAAGAGATATAGAGTCCTTAATAATTCTGACCAAATACCACACTTATGCTAATGATGAACCCTGCTGATCAACAGATAAAGTCATGCTTCAGCAGTACTTCTAGTCTTTGGAGTCCTACTAGGGCTTTTCGCGACTCAGTATAATCACTATGGTATTATTATGTCAATTGTTAAGTCGAAATTCTGGAAATGTAATTAACAAGTGAGCTCCGTGTGAAAACCGTCGATAGCACATGAGGTCACGGATGAGGCGTAGTTTTTTTTATGGAAATTGCCGGCAAACGAGTTGACGATCCACCTGATGGTAAGTGGCTATCGTCACCCATGGATATCAGCAATACCAAAGGCATCACTGATGCGTTGCGGGCCAAGAAAGAGAGAAGAAAAAGAAAGAAAGGACTGGTTCTCAAGCCAAGTAGTGATGAATACTCACAATTTCGTGGCCTGTTTACAGTTATAACCTTAAAAACTTTATTAACTACAATCCTACTGTTCAGAACCAATTTGTTGTTCTAAGTACAAAGACATTTGCAACGGTATCGCCTGAACCGATCGTGTTACCGAAATACTCATTTATCCCAAATTACTAAGCCTGTCTTATACCTAAATAAAATTAGTGAATAAACGCGAACTTTGATTTTCGAAGTCTATTGTTAATTTGTTTTATTTTTAAACAAATTATATGTAATATTATGTTTTCCGTGATTATAGGTAGGTACAGTAATTAAATAGTAGCCGCCTTCTGATTAAATATTCAATATCATCGAAATATAGTTCTATTTATACAGCGACCTTCCTAAGTTAGATTCCGCTAACAGCCCCATTGTTTATCTTGAACTTTTAAATTAGATGCTTTCGGGTCCGGTAATCGGTTTTTGTTTCAGCGGCCAGCACCAGCCAATAGCAATGTTAATCGAATTCATCATCAATCAAACTTAAATCGATTCCTTTTATATTAAGAAGTTTACTATAATGGAATGTATTATGGCCTGGTTATTAAATTATTTGTTTTCCGAATTCTGTTCATCCTATTACAATTTACTTGGAGAGAGAAAATTATTATTTACTTGTACAGAGGACTTAGTAATTCCCAAATTGTAGCTAAAGTAGAATTTACAAGTACAAGGTTATTATAAAGTCGCATACCTACTTCGGTACCTTTATCAAAATGTAGGTTTAACAGGTATTATATTAACGTAAACTTCAAGAAGATTCTAACTAGCTCAATTGCCTCAATCTGGATTAACGACTGGTAGCTACAGGGTTCTGACGTCATCTGTTGTTGGTTGTTCAGGGCACAACAAGCAGGAGAAATCGATATTGACTCAAGGATGGATAATGTCTCCTACTGCCCAAAATGTGTACCTATCCCATTTTATACTTTTCGTGGTTTTTCAGGATTTCTCTGAATTAGAACCATTAAATTATTTGCAATTGCCACAAAAGCAGTCAAATAGAATTCGAAAGGAGCTGTCATTTCGATATTCGGCATTAGGTACTGAAAATGAGCTTCAATTCTGCACAGTCGGACCAAAAATTCAACCAAACAATCGGAACACTTCAAATTAATGATTTGGGATTTAATCAATTACAGTAATACTCAAATATTTCTTAATTATCTTCAATGAATTGTAACAGCCGCATTAAATATTTATTAAATATTCACTATATAAAGTAGTATAAATTATTACATAAACAGACAGAATTATTACAGACCATGAACTTCTTATTCACAAGTTGTCAGCTTACGGTATTGCTGAGCCTTTGCTGAGTTGGTGTTGTTCGTATTTGTCGCATCGGGAGTCTTTAGTTGTTGCAAACGGTTTCTCTTCTGACCCCTTTCTGGTGACATCGGGCGTACCCCAGGGTTCTCATTTAGGTCCGCTGTTCTTCAATGCTTTTATAAACGACATAGGTGACTGTTTCCGTAACTGCGACTATTACCTATTTGCCGACGACTTAAAGTTTTTTCGTGCTTGCAATACAGTTTCAGACAGTGTTCTTTTACAAAATGATTTAGACCGTCTCATTGACTGGTGTAATAAAAATAAAATGGATTTAAACGTTTCCAAGTGCTCCACAATCCGGTTCACAAAAACAAAAGATAGCGATAACTATAACTATAAGTACAAAGTAAATAACGAAACCCTATCACAGGTTGAAAAAATTAAAGATCTTGGAATCATAATTGACAAAAAAATGCGTTTCCATATACATATTGACAATGTTTGTTCTAAGGGACTCAGAAACCTCGGTTTCGTTCTCCGAAACGCCAGGGAGTTTAAGGATCCACATACTAAGATTGTTTTATTTAACTCGCTGGTTCGCAGTGGATTGGAATATTGCAGTACCGCCTGGAACCCATTCTATGATGTTCACGCTAAAAGATTGGAAAGAGTACAAAAAAGGTTTTTGTGGCATCTTACGTACTCTTGCAATATGGCTAATATCCTAAACTCTTACAAAGATAGACTCGAGTTCTTCAAAATGACTTCTCTGGTAAATAGAAGACAGATGCTCGACATAGTTTTTTTGCATAAACTTGCTAATGGTGTACTTGATGCTCCTAACTTACTGCAACTCTTAAACATTACTGCACCTCTGAAGCTACCAAGAGCGTCAAGATTCAACTTATTTTCTAACTCTTTATCCAAATCCAATCTCGGGTATAATGCTCCTATTAATCGATTTGCTAAACAGTATAATATCCTCTCAAAAACCACTGATATTGACCTTTTCTCTCATGGAATCAGTCTGCTCAGGACTAAGCTACTAAAACTTTACCTTGAAAATTGATCACATATGACATGCAATTTATTATTATTTTTAATAGTACTTAGCTTTTAAAATTGTGACCTAATCATTTTACTCGTAGTGCAATTTTTATTTTAATGTTAACTTTTTTTTCATGTTTTAGTTAATTTTACTGATTGCGATTTATATTTTAATGCTGAATTAATATTATTATTATTTATATTTTCTTAATTTTAATAATGGCTCGATTTTATAGTTTTTAATTTTAGATTATATAAGTATGACCTAATGAATTTATGGTTATTTATATGTTAATGTTGACTTTTTTAATTTTATCATGTTTTACTTTTATTAAGACCATAATTATTTTTTCTACATTGTATCTACTAATTGTGATTTACATTTTATTGCTGAATTTTTTATTTTTGTACTGACTAATTTAATAATTTTAATAATGCCTTGATTTTATAATTTTAAATTTTTACTGTGATTTTATATTTTTGCTGCTTATATTCAGATGTTAACTTAAAATGTATAAACTACTTCTATTGCTCAATGAATTCTATTTACGTTCTTTGTTGATGTTGACTTCTATTTGTGCAAGCTGTCTTCGCCTATAATTGTGGTGGCACTCAACAAGCTAGCTATATTAATGATATTATTAACTATGTATTGGTGTTCACTATGTTGGCGTTCATTTAAATAAATAAATAAATAAATAAATAAATAAATAAATAAATACATTTCTGATAAAATAGGGTTACAAGTGAAAATACACGATGATTTTTAGTAAAGCGAAAATAAACTTACGGATTTATTATACTACAGTCTAGGATTAGTTTAATGTCTAATTAAAAAGTACCACATTTTATATTTAAAATAAGTACCTATATGTATGGATATATATTTATATGTATGTGCTATATATGTACGAGGTCTGTTCAAAAAATAACGGGAATTTTAATTTTTTTTTTAAATATTTATTCATTCGTCGTACATTAGTGTTGTTGTCTTTAATATAGTCCCCACTAGATATTATGCACTAGTGCCAGCGCTTCTTCCAATGCACAAAACCCTTTTCAAACTCGGTTTTTGGGATAACACGTATTAAGTAGTTAAGTACTTAACTAAATTTTAAGTAAATTAATACGTGTAAACGGACAATTTAGTAGTTTAGTAATTTAGTAGTTTAGTAATCAAGTAGACAAATAATTTAGAAATTTTTCTATTTTCTGTTAAGTAGGTGGGCAAGGCTTATCATTTAACACGTTTGGACAGGCACTTTTTAGTTAAAATTTAGTTAAAATTGAGTAAAATGCTTAAGTAATTAAGCAGAATTGTATGAACTAAAGAGCTTTACTAAATTATTACGTGTGGACGCATACTAAAAATTATTCACTTAAAATTTACTTAAAATTAGTTAATTACTTAACTACTTAATACGTCTAAACCGGACTTTAGCTCTTTCAGCTTGCCCTTTTAATGTCATCTTTGCTTGAAAACGATGGCCCTGGTTTTCTTTATTTTTGGAAATATAAAAAAGTCATACGAGGCCATGTCTGGCGAGCTATGGACGCTGGGGCATCGTTAGAGTTTCATTTTTGGTTCACAAACAAGCAACCTAAAAAATACCTAAAAAATAAACAATGAATACAGCTGAAAATTTTATCATAATCGAGGGGCATGTGCGTAAACATAATAAAAAATAATTTTTGACAATCGGACTCTCCAAACCTGCAAAATTAACAAAATCCCGTTAATTTTTGAACACACTACGTAAGTATATACGTTTGTATTTATGTACATATATGTCTATGTTATTATTTGTAGTATATTTGTTAAAACAATGTGCACGCTAATCAGGTTCTACATAACATACCTACATACATCCAGGACGGTGGCCGCGACGCAGCTGCGGCCGAACAACGCGCGCCGCATGTTCCCCTGCTTCGACGAGCCGGGGTACAAGACGCCCTTCGAGCTCAGCGTCGTGCGGCCCCGGACCATGCTGGCGCTCAGCAACACGCCCGTCGCCAGGACTGACGACATGTATGTCTGACTTGGCTTCAACTCATTAATGGCCCAGTACTGAGCGAGGGTGTCTCCTCTTGAGGAGACCTAGAATATACTCCACCACGCTGCACTATTGCGGATTGGTGGAGGGATTAGTGGCCAACCCAAGTATTGAAAGTTTCCATGCCGTCCGAGGGTCCGAGACATGGGTTAACGAATTTTATTTTACTATATCAACCGGGAACGGCGGCTCTACGTGTCTCCGAAGCACGGAAACTCTCAATTTTTGCCACTAGCGGTCACCCTTCAAACTACCGACCGTGTCCTCTGTTGCTTTACTTTGTCAATCACTACGCCGGCTGCCGCGGCGCCGGGCTATAAGCGCTTCTTATCGTTTCTGGTATGAGTTATTTTAGATACTACTAGTTGACACGGCGAACTTTGTATCGCCTAACAAACTTTTTTTTTCTAAAACAAAAGTAGCTTAAGTTACTCCTTGTTACATCAGCTATCTGCCAGTGAAAGTCCCGTCAAAATCGGTCCAGCCATTTCAGAGATTAGCCAGAACAAACAGACAGACAGACAGACAGACAGATAGACAGACAGACAGACAGACAAAAACTGTAAAAAATGTTGTTTTGGTATGTGTACCGTGTACACATCCAAATGCACTTAGTAAAAAGCGGTTAATAATTTAATAATTTAATATTACAAACAGACACTCCAATTTTATTTATTTGTATAGAAGATGTTCCCCTCCCACAGAACCGGCGAGCCGAACGCGGTGTGGGACCACTTCGAGCGCACGCCGCCGATGTCCACCTTCACGCTCGGCCTTGTCATCGCTGACTTGAAGCAGCTCGCCAATTCCACCGTTTACAAGGATGATGCTGGAAACCAAATTGGTATGGCTATTCTATTCTATTCTATTCTAAAACTTAAATACATTTGTACACTTCAATATTTTATGTGCAGTTGCTGTCAAGATGATAAAATTCCTGAAAGTGAAGGGATTTAATTTTCATTGTAACAAATAAGATATTTTAAATGAATACGGTCTTTCATATCAATGTTTGTCAAGGCTGCAGATCGAACTCTAAATCTGCGCAAGAAGAAGCATCAACTGAACCATGAGCTACCAACGACTGTGACTTAGAAGAGTCTATATTTGTTATTTTCTTTTTTAAAACTCAACCTCTTTTAATCCAACGATTGGTCACAAGAGAGATTAACTGCGTCAAACGTTTACCCTCCACTAAGACTCATTGCTCTTTTTAACTAAAAGTGCAACCAGGGTTTTATTTTCACTGTTAACATCAGCGGTCCCATTGTTTCCACTTGAAGCGTTTTTAATTAAAAACTCCAGTCCTGGCCCAATTCGAGCGCATTTTTTCTTAACAAAGAACGTCTTAGTGCGTCTTAAATGTTGTTTTATTTCTTGTTTTGCGCCCACTTGTTACTTGTTACAGATCTTTGTGCAGTCAAAACGCATGAATGAGCTGAACTGAACTGACTGAATACGATGCTCTTAATTTTTACTCAGTACGTGCACTGCGTAAAACAGCCGGCAGGGTTAAAACATTTGCATTGTCGTCAAACCCTGTAACATCATAGTATCAAAATAATTGTTTTGTTGTTATGTACAGTCAGTAAATGAGTTATGTTTGCAGGGCATGATACAAAAAGCTCTCGGAGTCATATTAGGCCACAGTAAAGTTCTGTGAAACACTTTAAACTTATAACTTCCTGTGGAAGTTAACCCATAACTGTTTGCCTATGACGCACATTACACAGATATTATTTCTAACGAGTGAAGTGCCGGAACATTAAACTTATCATTTATTGTCGACTGCTACTTCTACGCGATCATCATAACTTTTTAGACTAGGCGCTAGCGGAATAAATAGTCAAAAGTTTACTCGTTAAAAACTTTCGTGTACCGTTTCTTTTCTGTTACAAAGATTATTTCACCGATAATTGACATTCGGGAACAAAAGGTTGCTTGAGAATATTATGTGTGTAGTATTTGTTATAAAAAATACATGACTTATATAAAGGGGCAGATAAGATTATATACCCGGACAGAAGATAAATTCGTTTGTAATCGTTAATTATATCTTTCGGTTAGCGCGTCTTATTAAAATCTCTTTTGTGTATTTTATGAATATTTGGTTATTTATTGTCTAGTATTTTATTTCAATGATGTAGGTAATATGTATACTTAGTAAACTACCTCGCCTGTCACGGATTGGAGATAGAGAGATAAATCACTTACCAGGGATAGGTGATTATTATAAAGTCTTTTCATTGTATTTTTTCTGATTCAATCCATATGTATTATGTAATAGATCTTTTCAGCACACAAAAGTATAAGTAAAATTACAAGAAATATTGTGCATTAATTTTAGAGATTATCGTATTTAGAAGACAAATAGAGACTATTTATGATGTTCCCAATTTTATAATTATCATACTAAAACATAATTTAATCATGACTAAAGCTCATAGTGCGCCTAGCACTTGATTCAGCAAAATAATGTTAAATGAAATAAACCTTGAAATATTTTGTGCCATGCCATTAATTATGTTCCTAATTTAGAATTATTTAAACCATGAAATCGTTGCTTCTGTGTTGCCAATTACATATTTTGTTAAATGTAATATCTGTAATAGAGTCTCGTTTTGCTTCGGAAAACCTATGAATGCAAAATAAATGATTTTTACACGGAATTCTTTAATTTGACATACTTTTATACACATACTTACTATTTTTAATGCCGATAACCAATGAGGAAAATGGACGCCGGTCCGTTTAAATTATTCTCCAAATTACGAAACTCAGATTGCGATTGTTTTGTGGATAAGTGCTGGCAATTTGTGGAAAGGCAATACAGAAGGCTAGTCTTAACCGTATTCAACGTATTGGCGCAAAACTCATTGACCAACCGGCTGGAAGTATAGCTTTTTGGTCACTCCTCCACTGGTAAAACCGGATGGCTCCCTGGCACACACGGCTAAAGAGAAAAAGACTTGTTTGCATCTCTGTTTGGGCAAAAAATCGCGTCTAGATGCCGGCAACAATGTACCACCTCTAATAACTCTCTGCGGTACTTTTATGTTAGAAGTTTACATTTTCAAGTTTGTATTACTTACAAAGAGGTTCTCAAAACTCTGCGGTGTCTAGACGTTACTAAATCCAGCGGACCTGATGGAATTCCAGCGGCTGTGCTAAAGGCTTGTGCACCCGAGATGTCTCATGTGCTAACGCGGCTGTTTCCACTCTCAACTGAGACTGGATCAGTGTCTAAATCCTGGAAGCTTGCCAACGTGCAGCCCATTCCCAAGAAAAACAGCCGTGCGGAGCCCGCCAACTATAGCCTATCTCAATTACTTCCATACTCTGCAAGATTATGGAAAGTACATTGAATAGGCGCCTCATGGCATACCTAGAGCAAAATGATCTCCTTAGTGACCGGAACCGGACAACATATGTGTGTGGCATACCCTAGAAAACTAGCGTATGCCACATACTAGAAGACTAGCGTATGCCACACACATATGGGGCGAGGCCCTTGAGAAAATGGCGAGACGCTTGCTGTCTTAACGTCTCGAAGGTCTTCGATAAGGTCTGGCACGCTAGCCTCTTAAGCAAGTTTCCAGCTTACGGCATATCCCCTGGCCTTATCAACTGGGTAGAGAACTTCCTGAGTGACCAGTTTTTCCGGGTTGTCGTCGATGGTAGTTCATCAGAAACGATGGCTATAAATATCGGAGTTCCTTAGGGGTCCGTTCTCTGCTCCACTCTATTCTCGCTATATGAATTACTCTTGCACGGTACCTATGGGTACGCAGATGATAGCATAGTGGTAGAGAAATACCTACCGAGTTCCAGGGCCGGAAAGAGTCGGTCAGGAAGAGCAGGTTGGAAAGAGAGGCCATGGAGGAACGTGTGAATCTCACGCTGCGGGCTGTGTCCGAGTGGGGCGAAGCCAATATTGTGAGATTTAACGCCACTAAAACACAGATGTGTCTCTTCACTGCTAAAACGAGCCCTCTCACCTTGGCTCCTACTTTTCAGAATGTGTCCTTGGATTATACCGACTGCCTTTAGTTGTTAGGAGTTGAGATATCCTCCAAGCTCAACTTTGAGCAGTTCATCGAATCCAAAGTTAAAGCTGGTGCAAGGAAACTTGGCGTCCTTGCGAAGGTGCGGCGGTACTTTACACCTAGGCAACTTCTAACCTTGTACAAAGCTCAGGTTCGGCCGTGTGTGGAGTACTGTTCTTAAATTTGGGCAGGTGCAGCCAATGTCACCTTTCTGCCTTGGATTCGATGGAAAGCCGAGCGAAGAGGCTTATTAGTGACCCAGATGTAGTTGAGACCAATTTGCAAAGTCTTGAGCACAGGCGCAGAGTAACCAGCCTCTCGGTTTTCTATAGGGCACATTTTGCAGAATGTGCGCAGGTATTATTTTAATTAATTCCCCCTGCAACGTTCCTTCATCGAACGACACGACGCACGGCGGGTATCCACCCTTTCGTCTGCGTCTGCGTTCCCGCCCACCTATGACGTGGATGACTTAAAATAAGAGTCAATAGGCTTTTATGAAGTTAGTGTGCTCACCATCCTGGACCACATCTCCACTTACCATCATAGATCGTGGGATTATGGTCAAACATTAAGCTATTTTAAGTAAAAAAAGTGAATTTTTTCATCTTTGGATTTCAAGGCAACCTCCACTGCTCATGGTGCATCCCGTTGAACAGCGGAGTTTGTGACAGCATTAGGTTAGGTCTACTACCCTTTAAAAATAAGGTCTGCTACCCTACTTCTAGAGATCGTTCAATATACCACCTTAACGATATCCTTATCTGCTTCTATCTAACATTCTTCTTCTAAAACACAAAGGTAAAATGTTGGTAACGTGTGTAGCGCTGGAAAGCTATCTGGAAAGGTAAATTAACTAATTTACAGATTCTTACAAGGCCGACGATGTTTCTGTGATACCCTGTTTCCGATGTGGTTTAAAGATATTCTAGATAAATAATAAAGATAAAATAGGTATTCCATCTCTATCTATCTAATTTTACGTGGCTGTCTCTCAGTCTAAATCTCTCGACAACATTTTACTGTTAAAGTTCCACCAGCTTAGAGAGTAATTATTATTTAAGCTTGTGACTTAAGTTTGTGACGTGATAAGCTGTCTTTATAATTTAAATTTACGATCAAATTTAATTATTATATTTTATTAAACTTTTTTAATTTTTAAATTTTGAGTTGCTACGGATAATAAATTGCATTTCATATCATAATAATGTGTCCGTCTATTTCCGTGATTGTTCCCTCGTCCTGTTTGATAGAGTAATTGTATTATGGCGGTCACACGTAACCCAATCTTATGATGTCTATTGCATTTTCTTAATATTTCCTTCCTGCAACTGGCTTACCCGTAACTAAATATCTTGATAGCCAGAGATATTAACAGGGTATTAGATTAGATCAGATTATGTTCAGATTAGATTATGCCATATTAACCGGAGGGCTGAAATCCTACCTGTTCCGTATTTTAGCCACAAGCTCCATTAAATCAGAAGGTAGGTGTACGATGCAAGCGATCATTACGATAGCCGGGCGCATAATAATACTTTAAGATTCTATGCGCTGTGGTTTTCATGTATGTAATGTACTGAATGTAAAAATAAGAATACATCACAACATAATCTTAAATTAAAATTTAAATAACTCCCGACAGTTTGATTTACACTAAAAACAGCTAAGAACACTTTCGATTAAGTCACCTTTCATACAAAAAAAACTAGATCAAAATCGGTACATCCGTTTGGGAGCTACGACGCCACAGACATACAAATACACAGACATGTCAAACTTATAACACCCCTCTTTTTACATCGGGGGATAAAAACTGAGTCACGAAGCGAATATTTTTATATCACATAGTACACGTTTGCTCTGGCCGGCGGCCGTAGAACCCGATAAACTACTGGATGGACACACGCACTACCTCCTGAAATATTTTTCAAATCAATCAATTTATTGTGGATTTATTGGTGATAGAATTTAGTTGTTAAATACATTATGTTTATTACTTGTTAAATACATTACTTACATTACTTGTTAAATAGGTACATCAACATTATTTTATACTTATTACGAGTGTTTACATTTCGTCAACAGAACTGCGAGTATGGGGTCGGCCAGAATTCCTGGAAGCGTTGGAAGGCGTCGACGAGAAGCTCTCGAGAGTGTTCGGAGAGATCGCCACCTTCTGGCAGGTCCCACTGCCGTTACGCAAACTGGACATAGTGGCCCTTCCAAACTACCAGGGCGTGAAGCCAGCTGACAACTGGGGACTTATTGTCTTTAAGTAATTCACTTTTTTCTATCCTTCAACTTTGGGCTTGTTAAAAAATTATCGAAAAGCTTGGCTTGGTTAAGATATAATTAAATTAGAAGACTTGTACTCTTGCCTAATTTTATTTGAAGAAAGTTTCCTAAGTAATAAAGCTATTTCTCCAGGGAGAGTGATTTAAGCAGCCGCGGCTACCTTCAGTTGGCTCAGGAGTTGTCGTACCAGTGGCTAGGAGCGTTGACCACTCCGGCCTGGTGGTCGGATGCCCATCTCAACAAGGCACTTGTTGGGTACTTGGCTGCGGAAATTGCTTTCAAAGTAAGTGGTAATGTCTCGTTATAGACTCAGGTTGGCATTTGCAAGATTTTAATTAATGTCTCTTTCAGACGAATGTGAGTGTTAGGGATATTTGGAAATACAATGATGAGATTAAGTACCTAATTGGCAGGCAAATATTTACCACTACTTTGCCATCATTTTCCTTGAGATTGAATGCTTTTTTGGACTTCGCCGTAGATTATTGTCTTAATGTATCTACGTATGTAATTACGAGAGAAGATCCCAGATCAGCAGTGAGACAGGATTAGGATGAAAGGCTATGAGACTAAGAAATGGAACTTGTAACACTAGGTCCGAGAGGAAATCCTTTACTTTTCCTCTCATATTCTTGTTCCCTATCACAATTGCTCCTTCGCCTACACAACTACTCTTAACGTAGTTTATGTTTACCAGATCAACAACGGCTCCGAGATGGAGGGCAAGTGGCCGATGACAGTACTGTACTCCCTGTACTACGAGTTCAGCAAGCGGTACCCGCACTCGCGTATCACGGGCATGAAGCAGGAGACGGCCTGCACCAAGATCGAGCTGCTGTTCCGCATGTTCAACTACACGCTGGGAGGAGACACCTTCAAGAAAGGCTTGAGGATGTTCATAGAGGCCAAGTGAGTCATTTTTTTGATTATGGTTTGGTACACATTATTCGCATGTGAATTGAGGAGGTAAATATATCCACAGGTGTATCTTAAATAGAATAGAATAGATCACGTTTGTTTCGATGGCCATAAACACACGAATTCTAATTAAAAAAAGAACATAAATACAATAGAAGAAAAATAAACAACCGTATTGATTGTAAAACTACTAAATTACTACTAAATTAACCTTGTTATCGCTGATTTTTATACTTTATCCCTCATAAATTCCTATTACTGTACCTGCACTTGCATTTTTAAAATTTATAATAACTGTTACCAATCCAAATTAAACTGCAAGATTTATTAACAAATGAAAATAAGATACTCAGATTCGATTTTTTTGGGCTTTAAAAGTTTAATATTAGAAGCACAAATTTAATTTAGGATGTGTAGGACTGTAATATTGTAAGTAGCGTAAACATACCCTAAATTATCATCAGCTTCCATAATATTGAACAAAATCGGCAAGAAACGAGCAGTAAGCTCTCGCACGGGAAGTTACCTCATCGACCGCGGAAAACTTTGTTGTGGTCGGACTCGCTAGAATAAATTTGCTTATAAATGGTGCTTATTAACCGGGAAGCTTATCATAAACAGGTAGGCTTCTAAAACTGATTAATATAAGGCCTTTTACATACAAATTCCAAAATCAATACGTGACTTGTCAATAGAATCTTTCAAAAAACGTGTAAAAATACAATAATTGTTAGGCAAGGGATATCAATATCATAGAGTAGAAGAGTATTTAAATGACAAAGACTCACGGAAATCCAGCTCTCAATATTTTGGTTTTTTGTCATATTAAAAAAAATATGTGCTGAGGAGTTCCTTTACGGCATTTCTTTTCCTTCATAACAGAACCCTTCCGAAAAGCTGGTAGATTTAAAAAATGATGACGTGCATAGGTGTATCAGTGATACTTATATGAATTAAATATTTTGACTTAGACTGACTTTGAAAACGTGTTAATGGTGCAACCATGCGGTATGCGGTATGCGGTATGCGGTATAAAATGTACGGCTCGTCGTAATGATGAAAGTCCTGTAGTAGACCATTGATTTGTTGAAACTATAATTATGATCAGTAAGTAATTAACATTTTGACCAACGAAAATATCATAAAAAACATTCTCCAGGAAACTCGGCGTCGCATATGGTATTACATAATAACTATAAATTAAAAAAATCCCAAACAGTTTTTGCCCGACTGCTAAGAAGGGTTATGTTTTTCGTGCGTATGTTGTATGTATGTGTGTGTGTGTGTGTGTGTGTGTGTGTGTGTGTGTGTGTGTGTGTGTGTGTGTGTGTGTGTGTGTGTGTGTGTGTGTGTGTGTGTGTGTGTGTGTGTGTGTGTGTGTGTGTGTGTGTGTGTGTGTGTGTGTGTGTGTGTGTGTGTGTGTGTGTGTGTGTGTGTGTGTGTGTGTGTGTGTGTGTGTGTGTGTGTGTGTGTGTGTGTGTGTGTGTGTGTGTGTGTGTGTGTGTGTGTGTGTGTGTGTGTGTGTGTGTGTGTGTGTGTGTGTGTGTGTGTGTGTGTGTGTGTGTGTGTGTGTGTGTGTGTGTGTGTGTGTGTGTGTGTGTGTGTGTGTGTGTGTGTGTGTGTGTGTGTGTGTGTGTGTGTGTGTGTGTGTGTGTGTGTGTGTGTGTGTGTGTGTGTGTGTGTGTGTGTGTGTGTGTGTGTGTGTGTGTGTGTGTGTGTGTGTGTGTGTGTGTGTGTGTGTGTGTGTGTGTGTGTGTGTGTGTGTGTGTGTGTGTGTGTGTGTGTGTGTGTGTGTGTGTGTGTGTGTGTGTGTGTGTGTGTGTGTGTGTGTGTGTGTGTGTGTGTGTGTGTGTGTGTGTGTGTGTGTGTGTGTGTGTGTGTGTGTGTGTGTGTGTGTGTGTGTGTGTGTGTGTGTGTGTGTGTGTGTGTGTGTGTGTGTGTGTGTGTGTGTGTGTGTGTGTGTGTGTGTGTGTGTGTGTGTGTGTGTGTGTGTGTGTGTGTGTGTGTGTGTGTGTGTGTGTGTGTGTGTGTGTGTGTGTGTGTGTGTGTGTGTGTGTGTGTGTGTGTGTGTGTGTGTGTGTGTGTAATATTCTTTATTACCTCGTATCTTCCAAACCGCTGAACGGATTTATATAAGTACTAGCTGTGCCCCGCGGCTTTAACCGCGTTAATTTGTGGAAAAAACTAACTAACTACTAAAATTTATAATGTTATATAGCCTATTATAGCCTTTCTCGATAAATGGACTATCACACAAAAATATTTTTTTAATTCCAACCAGTATTTCCTGAGATTAGCGCGTTCAAACAAACAAACTCTTCAGCTTTATAATATTAGTATATGTAGATTAAAATATTGCTAGATTCGTCGTGATAACCCAAGTGTGCTTAGATAAGTGAAATTAAAAAAAAAAAACAAATATCGTGGCTGTGAGATGCTATTATTAGAAGAATCAAAAAATAAAAATAAATCAAATAATTCAATATAGGTATCAAATTAAAGAGCTCATCATAAGGATTTCAAAAAGGTATATCATTTTAAATTTTTAAATTTATACTAGTACTTATACTAAACCTAATTTATATTCATAGGACAAGTTAATTCAGAAGTATAATACAATATTGTGTGTTCTATTACTTGCGTAAAATTTACGCATTTTGGATGGTCAGCTAGATCGTCGTATTGTTGGAAATATAATTAAAACTCAACCAACCGGGGATCGTAATACCGTAATGTCCGCAATATCGCACGCTGTTAAATGCATCGCTTGTAGGAAGCCTTATGCTGATACTGAATATTGTAGGGTCTACGTAGTAATAGTACTAGGAATAACTCGGAAAACCGTTTATGTCCACTTCTATCTATTGATAGATAAAACGTTCCTGAAAATATACTTACCAAGGATATTTTTTGGTTGTATTTGAGTGTCAGGAAACAATATTTTCCGATATTCATTTTGTTAATGGCAAACAAGCTTGCATTACTGAGGTGCCTTTTTAGGGTTCCGTAGTCGAATGGCAAAAAACGGAACCCTTATAGATTCGTCATGTCTGTCTGTCTGTCTGTCTGTCTGTCCGTCCGTATGTCACAGCCACTTTTCTCCGAAACTATAAGAGCTATACTGTTGAAACTTGGTGAGTAGATGTATTCTGTGAACCGCATTAAGATTTTCATACAAAAATAGAAAAAAAAACAATAAATTTTGGGGGTTCCCCATACTTAGAACTGAAACTCAAAAATGTTTTTTTCATCAAACCCATACGTGTGGGGTATCTATGGATAGGTCTTCAAAAATGATATTGAGGTTTCTAGTATCATTTTTTTCTAAACTGAATAGTTTGCGCGAGAGACACTTCCAAAGTGGTAAAATGTGTGTCCCCCCCCCCCTGTAACTTCTAAAATAAGAGAATAATAAAACTAAAAAAAATATATGATGTACCTTACCATGAAAACTTCCAACGAAAATTGGTTTGAATAAGATTTGATAAGTAGTTTTTTTTTAATACGTCATAAATCGTAAACCGCAAAAAACATTGATCAAAGTTACAACGAACTACAAGAACTTTTATATTATGTTACTTGCTGCTACGGAACCCTTCATGGGCGAGTCCGACTCGCACTTGGCCGCTTTTTACTGAAATTTACCATTGTTTCAAGCAAACTGTCATCACAAAAATATCAGTTGATCCAGTCCTAATATATATAGTGTCCGCATACCTACGTATGTTTCATCTACTATTATTATTTATTATACAAATACTATTTCCCAAATATAAAAAAACATCATCCTTTGAAAGTCAAATCCGTACATTAAAATGCATTTGGTTCCAAAAGCACATTATTATGGTATATATGGTGAACTTGTCTGCGAATCGAGGGTTTCCGGATTCGTATTCGGCGTAGACGGGCGGCAGCGTGTCCAACCAAGTTCAAAAAAAGGACACACACACAGCGCCGTTCGTAATACTCGTAGTACACGAACTTGAGTTACACGATATTGAGCTATTTTTGACCCCTTTATAACTCGAAACCTATTTGTCTTACACACATGAAATTCTCACATTTCAAACAAAAATTTCCACATTTATTTCTCATTTCTTTTGTTGGAGAAGTCGACAAAGACCCATTATGTTTTTGATGGATTTAATGTTTGTTATTATGCCATCCGCGACACATGGAATCCTAGTGCGGGGGATGAGAATGTAAGCATTATCCTCTTCTTTATCTGGTAGGAAGTTCAAGACGTTCACCGGAGACGACATCTGGTCCTCCCTTAATGCAGCGGCGGCGTCAGACGGGAAGATCCCGAAGGAGGTGGACGTGAAGACTGTAGCCATGAGCTGGATCGACAAGGACCGCCTGCCGCTCGTCAGCGTCAGGAGGAGACACGACTCCAATACTGCGGTGTTGACTCAGGTCTGATTCTGTTTGTAGCGTTTGGAGTATGTTTTTATAAAGTGTATAATTTCACGTAGTCTTCCCATAAGCAAACGGCTAAGGTTGTTTGGATATATGGGATATATGGGAATAAGGATAGATGGGATTCGTCAAACTTAGTTCATCAATATTAGTTTTGTCATAAGTATCTTACCTTGGTGACTACCTGTTACGACTCTTACAGTAAAGGTCAGAGAACAAGAGGGCAAAAAGGGCAAAACAGTAAACGGTTAAGTAATCTAGTTACTTGTCATCTGTCAAACAACTGTGTCTGAATTGCTTAACTCCGTCTATCTTTTCCGCTTGACCAAAATGCCAGTGCGTGCGCGCTTTCCGTTAGTCTTTTTATTAGTATTTGCTGTGTGGTGAAATATGACTTAGCTTTTCACATAGTAAAAAGCAGACTTTGACCATGACGATACATATAAATGATTGATCTAAATAGAAAGTATATCTCCGCGAGCGTCCCCACGACGTCCCCGACGCGGCGCGCATGACCTGGTGGGCGCCCGTGGTGGTGGTCCGCGGCGACCGGCTGGACTTCACCCGCACGGTGCCGCTCGCCTGGATGCGGGACAAGGAGCTCAAGCTGGCTGGCATGCCCGGGAGAGACACCTTCATCATCGTCAATCCTGAGGAAATTGGTGAGTTACTAAATAAATAAAGACTACGCACTCAGCCCAATATTAGGATTCCTTGTGGGTGCCATGGACAAGAACACACACTCAGACCGAGAACAGAAATTCAAATTCATCATTTAATTTTCTGCCTTGCTGGGAATCGAACCCAGGACCTTTTGAACTGCGGTCCGCTATGGTAGCTATTGCGCCACGCTCGTGGGATTCAACTGTTAGCTATCTGATGGTATTGGTAACCGTGGTCATTGCACCAGAAATATCAAGATTACCAAGACATCACCAATGTGTTGCCGGTTAAAAAACCGAGGACATATGCGATTATAGTGGAAATTTTGCGAAATGGAAATCCAGCTCCTAAAGCTTTCCGTTCCTTTCTATCTTCTGTTTAACTTACAGCAGTATACAATATTCATAAAACTCTATTATACACGGTGTAGTTTTATCACAAATATGTTAGTCGTGCAATCATAACTGAGAGGATTTTTCCAAAAGATACAACAACTAATGAACTCGATACATTCCAGCCCCATTCCCAGTGAACTATGAACAGGACAACTGGAACTTGCTATCTACGTACCTCCAGAGCGACAAGCGGGTCCTCATCCCGGAGCTGACGCGCGCCAAGCTGCTCCACGACGCATGGAACCTGGCGTACGCGGGGGAACTGTCGTTCGCCACCGCTCTCAACATGACGCTATTCCTGCGTCACGAGCGACACCACCTGGTGTGGGACCCCGTCTTCACCATGATCGATCACATCGGCAGACACATCTGTCAGTGTATACAGGAAAAGTTTATGGTAGGTTAGGCCGAACGTCTTTCTAGTTGGTAGGAAGCAGAAGATTCGTCTGGTGGTAAGTGGTCACGAAATGAAAGTTCACCTTTTTGAAATTTTAGACCTTAGAACTTTTTGTGGAATTGTGGCCCAGTGTCGGTGAGTGAGTAAAATAAGGTAAATGGTGTAAATGTCTATAATTCTGAATATGTCAATGATAAAAACGCTTGGAAATGTTCACTCTTCAGCAAATCCCGATGAGTTTTTTTCGACTTTTCCACGATGAAAAATATCAACCCTTAAACTTATATTAAAATTCATAAACTAAAGTGTATTTGAATAAAGCTTGAATTTTTTTGTTTTCGTACGACATAGCAACATAAACGAATATGATACGAGATTGTATTTGATAGTTAGTTTCGATTTCAGCGGTTTATACAGAAACAATTAAACTTTAGTCTCTGGAGCTTGCGGTGTGGTGGGGAGGGGCATGGGGAAGAGAAGGGGAGGGGAGGGGGGAGACAGGGGTAGAGTTAGTCGTGTTTAATAATTGTTGACGAGCTTGTACGAGCACTTTGGTATCGCCAGAGATTGCTTTCTATTAAAGATGCTTTGGTTAAGCTATGTACAATTTAAAATTGATAACAATTATTTTAAGGCAAAATTTAAAGGTGACCTAACTGTATTTAGGAACTTAAATGTAGGTCAGATAATTATGTATATTTATGAATACTAATACATTTGTTAATTAATTTTGTGGTGTAATCTCTATATTTTTAATATTTGATCTATGCCAGTCGCAAGATTGACTGTTTAATTAAACATACTGTGTCATTGATAGTTACCACTGTCCATAGACAAGAAACGTTGCACTTTTATTTATCAAACAGCATTCCAGCAAAACCACAGTTTCTAATAGTGTGACTTCTCAGGCCTACGTCAGAATCCTCCTCACTCCCCTGTACAAGGAGTTGACTAAGGACGTCCAAGAAGGCGAGGAGAGCTGGCGGAAGAACCTCCGCAGCATGACCAAGTACTTCCTCTGCCGCGCCGGCTACAAGCCTTGCATCATCGAGGCTCAGGAGCAGTACCGGATTTGGATGAATGCTCCTAACCCCGATGAGGGGAATCCGTGAGTAGATTTTGTTAAAGTTTGTAAGACGGAAATAGCTGGATATTATGTCCATTATTGTTGTTCGTAAGTTAGTTATCTTCAAAGGTCTTTTCAATCAGGCATGCATCGATAATTCCGCAGAAACTCAAATTATGTGTTCTTAAATTAATTTTTACCCCCTTCTTTAATACTGTGAGGAAACTTATAATTATGAAAGAAAAACCCTTTGCTCCATTATGCACTTACATTTACTCGTATCTTCTCGTGTGTTTACAATGCTGCATCTTAATTATTTCCGGTATCCCTTTCAGACTTACCATACTTAACCATTCATCTATCTTATATGATATTCATTAGTTTCATTACTATCCTTCCTGCATAATATTCTCGCGTTACCATATAATTGGAGTATAGAGTAAACACCTCAAGTTGCCAGAAGAGGCACGAGCAGGGGCGTAGCTACCGCCGTATCAGCCGTATCAATTATACGGGGCCCCGGGGCTGAGGGGGCCCCCAATGCGCCTTAGAAAAAATTCGTGAAATGATCCGGAAATTAATTATTATGAATCGAAAAATGTTTCGGAAAGCATCGATACTTCATTGAAAAATCAACAATAAAATTACTTTCTGGACAATCTTTCATCGTATAAATGCATAAATTACTTTAGCATCATGCAATTTATCTTTATGAGGCCATGATTCTAAATCTGAAAACTCGACGAATTGAAGACAAACAGGCAGTACAGATAATAATAAGAAAAACTTCTAATCAGTTATTTAAATGCCCTAATCAAAATTTAAACAAAATATTTAATGTACAAAAAATTACGTTCTACACGACTCATGATGCTCTCCGGAACTGAGTGCTGCGCGGACATGCCGGCGGCAACCCCATGACACAGCGCTCCGGGAATACCTCAGGAGGAAGCTCATTCTACACGTAGCACAGCTCATTCTACAGTTAGCACGACGTGGTAAAAATGATCGGGAGAATCGGACCGTAGAAGTTCTCCACGAGTCTCATCGGTGTGGATAAAACTTCAATTCGGCCATGAGCTTTGTAAAGCATGAACAGGTGCCTCGCTCGCAGTGAAGTACTCCTTTAGCCCGGTTTAGAACATCAAGCTTTTTGGAAGCCAACTTAGCCTTGGCTTCCAAATGACGCGGATACTACACACGCGAGATGTCAACTCCCAGAATCATACTCTTACAACACTTTCAGTGATGAGCGCGGTACCCTGGAATTGAGGCACTATGAAAAATGGGGTTTTCTTAGTGGTAAACGTGCCAACGTGTGTCTTCGTGGGGTTGAACTCGACTAAATTAAGTCAACCCTATTCCGAGACTTGCTCCAGAGAGTTCTCGACAATTTTAAGCCTGCTATCCGCCACTTGCAAGTTTTGCAACTGAGAGGAATTAAGGGGGGCTGTGTAGTAGGCATCCCCTGTGCTGTCATCTGCAGAATGAACAGCGTAGGAGATACCACGGACCCTTGGGGAACACCAGCATTTTATAGGTTTCATATCTGAGCAACAACCATCTACTACATGCCTGATATATCGCTCAGATAGAAAGCTGCCTACCCAAATAACCTCTCACAGCGACCGTAAGATGTTAACTTCGTGAGACCTCGCTGTGCCAGTCCTGGTCACAGGCTTTAGCGAAATCTAGGCTGACTGCCAGGCTTCCCCGTTGCGATCAATAGCCTGACGATGCCTACAGGTGCGTAAGATAAATTTGATGATCACCAGCTGACCAACCGTCGCAAAAACCGTATTGCCGATCACAGATAAGCTAATGATCTTCCAGATTTTTTTTTTACATTAGATAAGTTAGTGCTTGACAACAATCCCACCTGATGGTAAGTGGCGATGGAGTCCAAGATGGTGAACGCACTAACTTAATAAATGCCTATTCACTCTTCTCTTGAAGACACCTACATTGTAGGTGGACGGGAACACCCACGCAGGCAAGCTATTCCAGTCCTTCGCGGCACGCACTATGAAAGATGAGGCGAATCGCCTGGTTCGCAGCGGTGGGATATTCACGACGTATGGAGGGATGCTTGCCGTACGACGGGTTGTTCGATGGAGGAACGGGGATGGGGGAATTTGTTCGTACAATTCCTGAGCACACTCTCCAAAATGCATCCTGTAGAATGCCGAGAGGCTGGCTATTCTGCGCCTGTGTGCGAGGCTTTGTAGGTTAGATACCACCAAATCTGGGTCGTCAATGAGCCTCATTGCACGCCTCTCCATCGAATCCAAGGGTGAAAGGTGACATTTTGCGGCACCGGCCCAAATGTGACAGCAGTACTCCATACAAGGGCGAACCTGGGCTTTATACAGTGTTAAAATCTGCCTCGGTGTGAAGTACTGCCGCACTCTTGCAAGGACCCCGAGTTTTCTTGCAGCCGCTTTAGCCTTGGATTCGATGAACCTTTCATAGTTGAGTTTCGAGGAAACTTCGACTCCCAATAACTGTAGGCGGTCGGTGCATTCCAGGGATACATTTCGGAAAGTGGGAGCCATGGTGAACGGGCTCCGTTTTGCGGTGAATAGACACGTCTGCGTTTTAGTGGCGTTGAATCTCACTAGATTGGCATCGCCCCAATCGGACACTGCCCGGAGTGCGAGATTCACACGATCCAACATAGCCTCTCTTTCAGACTGTATTTCTTCCCAACTGGCTCGAGCACCGGGCAGGTATCTCTCCACTACTGTGCTGTCATCTGCGTACCCATAAATACCGGGCATAAGCAGATCATTAATGTGCAGCAGGAATACAGTGGCGGAGAGAACGGACCCCTGAGGAACTCCAGCTTTCGTAGCCATCGATTGCGATGAACTACCATCGACAACAACCCGTAGAAATCTTTCACTCAGAAAGTCCTTAACCTACCCGATAAGGCGAGGGGATATGCCATAACCTGAAAGCTTGCTTAAAAGGCTTACGTGCCAGACCCTATCGAAGGCCTTCGACACATCGAGAGAAACAGCAATTGCCTCCCCGTTTTTCTCGAGGGCCTCGCCCCATATGTGTGTGGCATACGCTAGAAGATCTCCAGTCGATCGATTTTGGCGAAACCCGTACTGTCGATCACTAAGGAGATCGTTCTGTTCTAGGTATGCCATGAGGCGCGTACTCAATATACGCTCCATAATCTTACAGAGTATGGAGGTAATTGACATAGGCCGATAGTTGGTGGGGTCAGCACGACTGCCTTTTTTGGGCACGGGCTGCACGTTGGCAAGCTTCCAGGATTTGGGCACTATCCCAGTCTTGAAAGAGAGGCGAAACAGACGTGTCAGTACAGGAGACAACTCGGGCCCACATGCTCTTAGCACAATTGCTGATATACCATCAGGACCACTGGCTTTTTTCACGTCTAGACACCGCAAGGTTTTGAGAACCTCCTTGTTAGTAATGCAGATCTCAGGCATAGTAGTTCCGCAAGGAGGTAATTGTGGTGGTAGGTTATTGCCAGCAATCCAGGCAGCATCCAGCAGCAGATATCCCAGGAGCTGCATATTAGTCTCGCGCTCCATTACCGTTGCAAGCAGGGATATTTATTTATCGCTATAGGCCTGTAGTTAGCCAGATCACTGAGATCGCCCATTATGTGGATGGAATGAAAAAGGGTAACCTTCCACGAAGACGTCTCATGTGGCATAAGATAGAATAAGAATAAGCACGTTAAGACGGGGAATCAACCAGCCCCGGATCTACAGTTTTTTCGAACCGGGGCACAAACTTGATAGTGATAGAGATAAGATAAAAAAAACTCACAAATAAATAATTGTTGGCATTTTTCGTGAATGGGACAGTAAGAACTCTTTTTTAATAAATTTATTTATTCTCCCAACCAGGCTTCCGTATGCTAGGCGCTTTGTGTAGCAAGTTTTTTTTTATTTTTAATCATACTATATTATGATTTTTGCGCCCCCTTAATTGCCGCCCGGGGCGGGTGCCCCGGTTTGCCCCTCCCCCCCCTAGATCCGGGGCTGCGTTAAACTTTCTATTAAGCCCAGAGGTGGATAGATCTATAAGCGTGCACGCGAATGACCATGTCATCTGAGTCTGCGCTCGCGTTCGAATCTCCCGAAACGAAACAGAGCTGCCTCCAGATTAAAATTTTAGAGTATTGATTGTATGTGGTTTATTAATCGATGTTAGTATACGAGTAATATTATATTTGTTTTAATTCACACTAGCTTTTTTATTTCTTTTGAGAAAGATCTTTACCCTCGAGTCGAGAGGGGGCCCCCGGCAAAATTTTGATATGGGGCCCCAGAAGGGCTAGCTACGCCACTGGGCACGAGGGTAGTACTAGACTTAAGTTGATGATAATGATCATGGTATTTGTGGTGATATGTACGTTAATAGGTGAGATAATAAAAAAAAACATCCTTGGTTGTATACTGGTATGGAGTAGTATAGCGAGAAATATCTCGCTAACGAATCGAAATCGAAGACCCCGTAAGAAAAAAGAATGGTCCGGGAAATTTACAATTAAAACTTGACATAATTATAGACTTCACAATTTTTGTCATTTCGCAAATTTACTACAAGAAAAAGTCTTAACAAAGTCACAAAGACCACTTTGCGAAAGATATTTCTCAAAGTAGAGAGATTCGAGTTCTTGCCAACAGGTTTTTTTATCTTGTTCTGTCGAATTAATTCAATTAACGTCGGACAGAACTCGACAGTCGAAAAGTTGACTACGAATGGCTGAACGGCCCTGGCGGCGATAATAACCGAGACGGATGATATCTTCAGTTCTTTTTGGATACGTCGTCAAATACTGATTTGTTATCTACCCATACATTTGGACCCTAATGACATAAATCTATAGAAATGGCAATGTTAAATGATATTATTATGCTTTCTTACTCTTTTTCGCTCTTTCTTGGACAGCAACGTATCAGCGACGCCTATGGTGTTGCTGATGTTCATGGGCAACCATAGCCACTCACCGTTAGGTGGATTGTAAGCTGATTTGCCGGCTATTTACATAAAAAAATATGCCTTCCCATTGTCTGGCTGTTTCGGTTCACTTACCTGGTTTCACTTACCTGGCTTTAGTTTAATGTTTCGTCAATATTGCGAGCTTGATTTATTATAAACGCGTCCATACAATATTTAACAGCATTCATAAAAAATGGCTCAATCACAAAAACAATTTAGGATTTATTTCTGGACCAGTCGTTCATAGAATCTCATTCATCTAGTGGAGTGTTGCGCAGAATTAATTAAATCAACGTAGAGAAGGCTCATAACTAGAACTGGAGATGATCTCTTTAGTGCTTAGCGAGTTTGTAGCGTGAAATTTGATTAATTCTCCACTGGGATCTCTTTTATAAAGAATGTTTTTCACTTTTAGAGTTGGGATTAAGTGAAAATCCCACAGTATAAAATAGTCAGTAAAAATGTATAAATAGATGACCTCGAAGCTCGTCGAGTAGTGAGTTAGGGACCCAGCCTGCCGAAATAAAGCATTGGACCATTAAAGAGAAAATGTATACTAATTTTTGAGGGTAATTTGCATATTGTAGGCATTTCTTAACTGAAGAAAGTGAATGAATATACTTTGTGATAAGTGAGCTCAATAAATCAATATGATTAAACTTCAAATGTGAATTTGTTGTAGTCAAATTTTGGCCACAAAACAACGATGGACATGGAATTGTCAAATATTTATTTTTGAGTATTGGCTATATTCAAAAACATATATGTTCAAGTATAATATGTTTTATTGTATTATGTATGTCTGCTACAAGGAATCTTAGTACGGCTATGTCAGTGTGTCCGAAAACGTTAAATGTTTCATTATTTCTAACCTGAAAGCCAAGCACAAATTTCATAGAGCTTGTTTAAAAATAAATTTTCTGCAGCATAGCGAGAGCTGGTTGCAAATAGTATAACGGCCAAGTGGTAGTCGTACTCGCGAACCGAGGGTTCCGTACAAACATTGCTCTTACATAAACTAAATTGAGTAACAAACTTCATTTACCATGGAAAACTGTCTTATTTGGAAAACTATCGTTCCCATACATCGAAATAGGTTGCAATCAATTTACAAACTGCAACTAATTAAACGTTATTTTTTGTGATGTAACAGATATTCGGTTTTGCATTTTTCCTTTAATTGTGCTATTTAAGACTTTATTCTGAATTTCATGATTCATTTCATGATCAATGAGAAATTCTTTTTTTGAGGTTATGATTCCCTTGCGAGTACCAAAATCACTAAAACTTACGGCGTAATCGGCCATAAATAAAATAAAATAAAAGAGATCCTAAATGGATTCCGTTTTTTCCTTTTGAGGTGCGGAGCCCTAAAAATACTTATAAGTCTTCTCTAATATACAGATAGATCGTTGTCAGTTATATGATTAATTTCGTTTTAGAACCTACGCCTCAAATACGGTAGAATGAATTTAATAAATGACGTTCTTAAGTTAGTCTTTCATGGCGGTCGGTGAATGATAATATCTGGATAATGCTCTCTCGCCAGAGCTTTTATTATGAACACCACAAGATTAATTTTCCACTGGGATATTTTTTCACAAAGCCACGATTGTGGCTAGATGTGGTTAAATTCAATCCTTTAGAGACTTAATCAGTTCTGTTGTTAGGGTTTCGAAGTAAAATCGGAACCCTTATAGTTTCGTTATGTCTGTCCGTCCGTCCGTCTATCCGAAGCAAAGCGCCGAGACCCTTAGTGCTAGAAATCTGTAATTTGTCATGGATATGTTACCGGATATCTGTATAATGCAGGTATTCAACACAATTCCTAGGAAATGTGTATAATACCAGGGTCGTTTTGGCAATGTATTAAATTATATGAATATTATTCACCATTACATAGTTTGCCTAGGTAATGTATACGTTTCCCAACTACTGTACAGAATACCTGCAGGTCCACCGGCAATGAATAAAGTTAGATTTGGGTATGTGTAGTCAACTTGGATGGAGATTGGAATTAAGAATTTACTTAAAAACACACTCAAAACAAATTGTAACCTGCATGAATAGAATTTTTTTATACATTTTAAATTAATGCTTGACTGAAATCACACTTGATGGTAAGGAGAGATGCAGTCTAATGGCTCCTACACTACACTGCTCGCCTACGCAGCTTCGGATTTTTCAAAATTGGTGACAGAAACGACTTAGTCAACCCCGACCCCACGTGGTACTAGTCTGCCCTACCCCTAGAATGAATGTAAACCCCGGAGGCGCGAAGGGAGAGCGGCCCCCGCCCGCTGTAACCAACTGCAGGCACATGAAGTGCCTGCAGTTTGTTACGCAAGGGCGGAGGGGCTGCACTTCCCGCAGCGCCGGAGACGTTTGGAAGCCTTTTTGTGTATCAAAAACTCCTAAATTCTCCCTAAAAGTGCATATGTCACCAGAAGATAACAAGAACCGCAAATTTAAAAACCTAGGTTTATAAACAATTTACAACTAAATGAATATTACTCTAACTGAAACATTCGCTACTTGAAAGTTGGCCTTTTGAAAAGTATCATTATAAAAGGCAGACTAAACGTACAGTTGGCATCTGTTAGGTTGGGAAATAATAAAAAAAATGTGATAAGTTGGCAAATGATTATTCGGCGAAATAAAATTCTGCGAAACGTTAGTTGGCAAGTGATCGGCCAAACAATTTTCGGCGAAAAGGCAGAGAACCGTCTTTTACACACATTACCAACTACGCATGGAGTATTGTATAGAATGCCTGGGCTAAGTATGAAATAAATAATATTCAAAACGTTACCTGAACGTTTTAGATATTCTATGCATTGCCTAGGTATTGTATAGAATGCTGAATTATACACATATCCGGTAACAGATATACATATTTATTAAAACTCTAGAATCGTAGAATAAAATATTCAAAAACATTTTTTTTGGGTATCTCCCCTAGAGGTAACGTGAGGATGATTTTTTTATTCGTTGCGTACTTTATCTTGTTGAGTAGCATTGAAAAGGTCTTCCAAAATACTATGGGTCTTTTTAAACCATTTTTGGAATTAGGGGTCCATTTGCGAAATATTTGGCTTTAAATTGCTAATTTTGGTTAGAGTTGGACAAGTGAAAAATTCTCAAAAACAGGTTATATGTTAGCACAAGTAGTTAATGAGTAATAGTCGATAAACTTACTAGTTCGGAACCCTACATTGCGCGTGATCTGACACGCACTTGCCCGGTTTATTGTGATAATAATTTCGCCAGTAAAATTGCGTAAATGTAGGATTTATTAACATAATTTTTTATTGTAGTTTTATTTTATTTATCTTTGGAATCTACAAATTAACTTTGAGGACTGATAGAGTCTACTCCGGAATTAGCAATGAGTATAAAAGGTATTGGTGCGTTTAAACCAGAAATCGACGACGTTATTATTTGCCATACGTTGTATGTAATATTATATTAATATCTTCCTACAGAATAGCCAACATCTACATCTGCCCAGTCTTCAAATGGGGCACCCGAAAGGAATGGGAGTTTGGCCTTCAGAGAGTGATCAACTTCCCATCATCGAGGAAGCAGAGCGAGCGATCCTACCTGCTCAAGACCTTGGCCGGGTGTCCCGTGGACGAGTACAAGATCACCCGTCTGCTCAACATCACCGTTTTGGAAGGGAACGGGAACTTCACGGAGAATGACATCATCTTAATCTTCAGCATGCTCACTGGAAGCCCGCAGGGGTACACCACCCTGTTTAACTTCTTGAGCAATAATTGGGATGTTTTGAAAGGGAAGTAAGTATTTTGGTCTACCTGCTGGTTGTTAGGTTCATGTAGATACGCAAATGCATGTAAGCGTGAGATTTCAATTATGGTCATACTAAGCAGAATTCCTTTCTTCGTCGTAATTTTTAAATTATGGTTACGATCAATGTGTTCCTACCTACCTGTTGATTACGTTATCTCGGTTATTATAAAACATGAGAGCATTCAGAGTTAAATTAATCTGAAGATTACACGAGTTCAAGTAATTTTAGTATTTTACCAATGATTTCGAAGACTATCCTAAAGCGCACATAATAAAACTTCCTTACATTTGTCATGTTCAGGTTCTCAACTAAGATAAATCTCTGGGACAACCTCATAACGTCAGCCACCTCCGAGTTCACGACTCAGGATGGTCTCGACCTGGTCTCCAACCTGTACGTGGCTCACCAGGGAGAGTTCGGGTCCGCTGAGCACATCATCGAGAAGTCCATGAGGAACATCAGGGAGGAAGCCAAGTGGTCCGCCGAAAACATTCCCGTCATCGAAAAATGGCTGGACGGTTACCTCGCCGCTTCCGAAGTTAAAGACGAACACATTATTTAAAAGCTTTAGAAGTATACAAATAGTTGCTAAGTAATAAAAATACTGTATTTATCGTGTGGTTGTTAAAGCATGAATGTTATGTGAATAATAAAGTATTATTAAAACGAATAAAGATATTATTATTGATCGTTATAGAATGTTCAGTAAATAACGGCCCAGTAACATTGAAGTATACTGTCATAGAACAGATATCTCGGACAAAATGTGTGTCTCACCGGGGTTCTATTTTCGAAATTGAGCCCCCGTTCTTTCAAAATCGAACGAATCCATTGAAAATTGAAGCCGATCGGCGCCAATTCATTGGGACATACATTGTATTCGGTTCTGTTTAGTAATAATACTTCAATGCCCAGTAATGGGATTGTATTATCCTGTTCCTTGTTCTCCATCACTTCATTGCACTGTCTCAATAACAGTTACTTTCTGTTATCGGCTTATCAATGGAATTGCAGTTGGTTCAAGAGAATAGCATGTTCTGTAACGTTATCCGAGGCGTCTGTGTACACTATGTCATTGTTTGCACGTCAGTACCAAACGAGCTCCCGTAACATTAGTCAGAAATCGATTACCATATCTGTGTACACAAACTGCTACTAACAAACCCAGCTTCGCAGCTTGAGAGATGCTCAAAGATGGAGTTACTGTAAAAATCTACGGTCAAAAGTATCGGGTAACTGTGTGACCTCAATAAAAGATCATCGATTGACATATTAATAAGACAAGTAAGGGCTTGTTTCACAATCGTCAAGTAAGTCCGAAGTAAGCTATTCGTTAAATAAGCCCTGACAAATTAATGACAATGAGATATATTACTTCTATATCTTGTATATATGTTTAAATTGTAGAAGTAGGTACACCGGTATGACAAGGATTCTTTGAAATAAAAAATCATTAACAATAACAAGAAAAATTAATTCTATTTCCCAACACCAGTGTACTTATACTGGTACATAAAACGTTTATAACCGGATGTATAATTAATTTAAGACGCATATACATTATACATATTCATAAATCTTTTATATTTAATGTTCAGAACACTTACAACTTTCGTACGAGTACTTCGCGTGTTATAATTTTACACAACTTCGACTGTAAAGCTCCGAACAAAGCCACGCTGTGGATCATTGCAAGGGCGTGTGAATGACAACCGAGTGTAACTTTACAAATGTCTTTATTCTGTTGTTAACAGTAAGTTATTTAGAGTTTATAAAGGTTCTATGTTCAAGAAAATCGCTATAAATTGCACATTTATTCGACGACGACGGGACGAGGCTCTTTTTATTCATCGACTCTGTTATGATTTAAATCAAACAATATTTCAGCCTATTAAAGTCATAGGTTCATAGGCTAAGGTTTGGCTGTTTTGGTAATTCAGAATATAAACTAGAGATTTAGCCGTATTAGGCCGGCTTAATATTAACCCAAATCGATACATACTAACATAATTATGTAAGCATTTTGAATAATGTAAATTTTACGTGTCCCTAATATACTCTTTATAATATTAGTATAGATATGTGTATCGGTTTGTTCTGGACTCAAAAGTTGAAGCCAACATACAAAACCGCAAAAGGTACGTAACCTAGTCCCCATATTTCCTAAGAACATTTCGGAGAGTATGCGCAGGAATAAGAATGTAGGTATGTATATTGTATTGTATTGTATTGTATTGTATTGTATTGTATTGTATTGTATTGTATTGTATTGTATTGTATTGTATTGTATTGTATGTAGATCGTTAGACATGGAAGGGTAGCATTTGCAATATTCCTGTACCTATTCCGATTTGAAGTTGACGTGTGTGCGATTAGAATGTGGTTAGTATCTGGTTTTAAATTAGGTAAACATAAATGGTGATCAGTATCGTGGTTTTATTATAATTAAAATCGCTATATTATGTTTCGCTTGTTTTAAGGTTTAGCTTTAAGTTTTTCAACAAAATCAGCGTTTGACATCACTGACTAGTTAACTGTGTATTATAACAACCAAATTTCATGTTAATTGTTAGGTAAATTATTATGAAGAATATTTTGGAGTTTTCATTGATAATTGCAAATACCATCGCGGTTATAGATCAGCCACAGATTAAATGACTTCATAGCTCAGCTGCTAGTGTCAATGGCGTAGATGGTATGGTTAGATCTAGATAATTACGAATGGCAACACCTCATCAATATCTTGCTACAGAGCACGGGTCTCTCCTCAGAACTAAGGAGACTTACGCCCCAACTCAGAGTTACAAACGGTTAATTAAATCCCACCTTAGTACAGAATTTGTATGGTGATTCTTTACTAAGGAGCGATTAAAGTAACCATTAGTGACTCTGAGTTGGGGCGTTAGAGCTAACTCCAACTACACTCCTGTGCGGATTAGTGGAGGGGTTAGTTTTAGTCAACTCAAGTGAAGGAAGTTTTATGCCACACGAAAGCTTCCGTTTAGATAACAACCGAGACTGACTGCTTTACGTTTGAAGAACTGAAGCTCTCAAGTACCACCAAGTATCTTACCACTAGCGGTCACCATCCACTTACCGAACATCCGCTGTTGCTTAACTCGGTCGATCACTTAGGATCTTCTCTAGCAGCCGGGCTATACGCTCTATACAAATAGGTACGTAATAATTTATTACTAGATATGATAATGTCTAGTAATTTGTTAGATACTCGGAATCATCTTATTAACTTATCGCGTAGTGGACGTGACCTCGTTCTCAGAGTTCTCCTTATCATTGCGTTCATTGTGATATACCGGGAATTTTATCAAGTGTGAAGGTTCAGATACCACCTTTAGGTATTTAATACGTAATAGGTAGATCAAAGAGGATGTATCCGTATGGATCTTGATTGTGAATTTTTGTGGATAGAACATTTCTTTCTTGTTCTAGGTGTTTCTGACGATTATGCTTTTAAATAACCGAAAATGGGCAGACAAGACATTGATGAGAAGTAGGTAGACCGAAGGCATCACCAGTTAAAACTTAAAAGTTGCGACCAGAGTTGATGAGTGATTCTCTGCCAGTTAAACTGTTGGAGTTTGACATGTGAAAAATTAATTGAAATAGTTTATATCTAATGATGAATTAAAATGGAAAACTATCAGAGTTACTTAGTTAACCAGTAATCATCGATCAACAACAGAACAATACATTGCGTTGGCTAGTTTATTAAAGGTCTAACTAAGTCATCGCTTCACATCCGTGATAGCCTAGCGGTTAGAACGTTGGTCTCTCGTACGGAGGGACCCGAGTTCAAATCCTGGCACACACCTTTGATTTTTCAAATATTATGTGCGTATTAAAAGTTAATTATCACATCACTTGCTTCGGTAAAGGAAAACATCGTGAGGAAACTTGCACACCGGAGAGTTCTCCATAAAGTTCTCAAAGGTGTGTGAAGTCTACCAATCCGCACTTGGCCAGCGTGGTACACTATTGCCTATACCCCTCACATTGTGAGAGGAGAACCCGAGCCCAGCAGTGGGATGATTATGGGTTATTGCTTTGCTTTGCTTTGCTTTTTTTCACATCCGTACCGTGAGTGGTCCTGGAAGAAGAAGCGGGATGGCCAAAATCTATTTCCTATACACATATACACACAGCACTTACGCCTACTTGGGCTATATTATCAAACTCATGTCCATGTAGTCTTGTCACTCACTTTCATAATATTTACTTTAACCCTGACTCCTATCACGATATTGGATATATTTTGTTGTTATCGCATGATTCTTATTATTTCGGTAGGTAGGTAGGTATAACAACCGAGTTTATTAGGGTTCCGAAGAAAATCGGAACCCTTATAGTTTCGTCATGTCCGTCCGTACGTCTCTTCGAAGCAAAGCGCCCACACCATTAGCGCTAGAAAACTGTAATTTGGCATGGATATAATACGAGTATGTACATATTATCAAAACTTCAGAAACGTGGAATAAAATACTGAAAAATATTTTTTTCAGGGTACCTCCTCTACAGGTAACGTGAGGATGAATTTTTAAAGTTATACTTCTTTAGGCACGTTATGAAATAAAGATTAGGTATGGGTCTTTTAAGACCATTTTTGGAATTAGGGGTCCATTTGACTTTAAAGTGCTAATTTTGGTTAGAGTCAAGTGTCCACCCCCCCTGCCGGCTAAACTGTTGGAGTTGGACAGGTGAAACAATTCCCAAAATTAGGTTATATGATGAATTTACAAGGAGAACTATCACGGCTATGTTAGCATAAGTAGCGATAAACTTAATACTGCGGAAACCTATATTGCGCGTGGCCTGACACATACTTGCCCGGTTTTTTGCAGGTCTGACGCACATCAAAATAAGTAACATTATTTTTCGCTTTATGTTAGTTGTTTAGCGGTGGCGTATAAAACCACACAGTCGCCCTGCTGTCGTGCATTCGCTTAATAGCTCTCCAATATTGATTTATTTTACTTACAAAAATGTTTTTCCGTTTTCTTTTGATTCTTCTTGGTAAGTTTTTTTTAATTGTTTCATTCGAGAGTCTGGGACACCCCGTAGTCTAAGGTATTTAATCGAATACAAATAAATATAAGGGTGTACTTATGTACGCGCGTGAAAAGTTATACTTCTTTGGCATCATTAAATAAATATGTAACTCTAGCTTTCTTGGCGAACTTCGTATCGCCTAATCAGTGAATGTACTTTGTTGTTACTTTTAACTTTTATAGTTTTGGTAGGTTTAACAAATCAGAGACCATTAAATTACCTCTCCCTCTCCCTCCCGCTCCCTCGCCCCCTGCTCCTCCCCCTCCCGCTTCCTCTACCACTGCCCCTCCCGTCCTCCTCCCTCTCCCCTCACCTTACCACTCTCCTCACCTCCCCCCTCCCCCTCCCTCTCCCCGTTCTCTCCCCCTCCTCTGTTTAACTTTAAGCTTATATAGAATTTTTCATCCTATTTACTTCAAAACTGACGAAGTTGCGTACTAAGTTCCATCCCCTAAATTAACCCTTGAAGTGATGATTTTCCAAAAAAATGTGTTAAAATTAATTTTTGTTCATAACTATAAACTTGTATAAAAAGTAATATATAAAAAAAACAATATTAAAAAAATCAATATTCTAACAATATTAAAAAATATATAATAATAATCTTTTTTTAAACGAGCGTTTTTAAAAACGCGCGTGACGTTTTTCGTGACCGTCATTTTTGTGTCACCGTCCGTCTCACAAAGCTTAAAATTTCACTCTCATCATTTTTTCCATTTATTTCATAACGCGCCTAAAGAAGTATAACTTCAAAAAGGGGGAAGTTTTTTTTACGGTTCTATTTTTTATTGTTTCATATCAGATTCAGACTGATTCTCCATTAATGATACTTACCAACTTTATCTGATATTAAATTTGGATTTTTTAATTCATTTATAAGAATTTTATGTGTTTAGAAAAACTGGTTACAAAGTTGTGTCCGTAATGGCCTATTAATTTGATTTTTCGATTTAGTGTAGCTTTTGATCCGTAAATATTTTAAATTAATCTTGTGGCACTTTGGACTCTGAATATGCTCTCGGTTTTTGCGATTAAACAAACTGACGTAACTATCTTGTATGTAGTTACCTACGTCTTCAATTGCTTCTTCAGGTTTGCTGAAAAATAACTGATGACCATTTAAATTCGATGAATTTACGCACAAACCTAAGAAGCGCTTGGCCACGCGTCCTATCACGTTTTATTTGAGGGAATCAGCGCTCTGAGTTGTCTTGAATACTCCTCGAACTTCCATAAATAACTTACCTTCATCATAATTATACTACACGACGCTCAGCAATAGTGAGCTAGCAATATACTTAAATATGATAATAGTATCTCTAACATTTATTTTTTTCAGTTTCCATGTTTGCTTTGTCGCACTGCCAGAGCCCAGGTGGGTAACTTATATAATTTATTTGCTACATTTTTGAAACGACAGCCCATCTGAATCGGGCAGCCCATATTACTAGCAGCACTAAAATCGAATCTATCTATAGTTGATTTATTTTATTATAGTTGATTCCAGCCATCCATCCATCCATCCATCAGCCTTTGTAGGTCCACTGCTGGACATAGGCCTCCCCTAACTTGCGCCACTCTGATCGGTCCTGAGCCTTTTGAATCCAGCGGATGCCCGCTGTCTTCTTCAGGTCATCAGTCCACCTGGTTGATATTTGATATAGTTGATTATTGTGGTGTAATTTGCATCATCCTGTACATGTAATGTAATGTAACGGCAACAGCCAACAACACAATTATTCTATAATAGGCCATTACAGTACCGAGTGCTGCCGAGTGAAGTTCTAACGAGCTCGACCTTCGAAAATGTGATGTATGCAAATGCGAGTGACCAAGTTGTTTCGGTTTTCAATCCTTGTGTAATCTGATATCGCGCTCGTTAGACCATACTCTGCTAAGCTGTTTATCTCCTAGTAAGTATACGAGTAGGTCGGAGTGCATGTAAAAATCTTTACATAGTAGCCGTTTAAGTTCCCTGATAAATAAATATTTACTCTCATCTGGAAGTCTATAAAATGCGCATATTAAAACCGTAAAATAAAAGTGTTATGCCCTTACAAATCAACCAAAAAATCTATTCCGAAAAGAGCTACAATACACACACTTTTATCTTTTGTTTCACTACACCAATCACATCCTAGACTTACCTCAAGAATTATATCATTCTTCAGTACCTACTCTTCACACGATGCCATAACTATAAATGGAGACTGGCTATATATGTATACGCTCAATCGATAGATACGTTATACCTTTACAAATCAACCAAAAAATCTGTTCCGAAAAGAGTTACAACACACACACGTTTATCTTTTGTTTCACTACACCAATCACATTGGTTTAATACATGAAAGCACTTCTGACAACAACAAAAGCGTGCGTATCGTCTTATATTGACAGAGCGACTACGAGCAGAACGGTCAATTGCCTGTTCTTCTTCATTGTCGATGCGCTAGTGACATATCTACCTCTTTTTACATTATAATATCATTGGTTGTGACGTATAAGGCTGGATTTACCAAGAACCCTTATTATAATAAGGGCTTGTTTCACAATCTTCAAGTAAGTCCGAAGTAAGCTATTCGTTGGTTAAGTTGACATTTCGTGTATGTAAAATGACACTTTAACGTCACTTTAACCAGCGAATAGCTAGGCAGATAGGAATAGATAGGCAGTGGAATCTTATAAATAGGTTCATTTTGGGTAAAAATATTTCTCGAACAACAGAAGGAAATAATAATAAGTGCGTCTTACCACCAAAGATTACATTACCACTTGCCATCAGTTGGGATTTCAATCAAGCATTAACTCGTAATTTATATAAAAAACTAGCTTTTGGAACCCGAAACACTAGGGGTGGTCACTTCCACAAAAATAAAACCCGTAGTAGCACTTTTTTACTTTACTTTATTGACACCACTCACTACTACTCCATCCACTAATGTTCTTCCCTAGTGTTCTCTTCACTGTTCTCTCCTAGTGTTCTCAAAAATACTCTGCTGAACCACGGCTCTTATACAATCTACATGTAACATTCGTTACCGTGATTCAGCTTTTACCTCTTGATTTAATAGTGCCCTCTATACGCTAAAAAGTAAGTTATTTTGTCAATATGCTAACAAAATATACATGTCAAATCAATTAAATCAACTTTAAATACTATATGTTAAAGAGTTATCCACTATCGCTAATAGATGGCACTCAACAGACTCTGCTACCCATGGTTGTAGGTCGAACACTAGCTGACCAGGCAAACGTTGTTCTGCCATATAAATTATATCTAGATATAGGGACACCCTCATCACCTAGCGGTATGAAATATACTTTACAATGTATTCTCAGATCTACCAAATATTCACAAAAAAATTAAAAAAATCGGTCACGTCGTTTCAGAGGAGTTCGACCACAAACACCGTGACATGTGATTTTTATATAGTAGAAGCACGGACCTAAAAAAAAGACGGACGTAATCCTAAGAACAAATTCAGTGAAGTACCCATAGGAATACCAACTCTGTATTCGTACAAGTACACACACCCACACATTGACACCATACGGCTACGACATTGACACCATCGCGAACAAAAATTACAAAATTACGCACACATGGTAAGCGAGCTGTCAGCTTCACTCTCGATTAGACAAGGTTACGTCCGTTCTTTTTTTATGTCCGTGAGTAGAAGATATATTTCTATGACTTACGAAACTTCGTTTTGCAGGATGTTGCCCTTCAAGAAAATCTGGAAGCTGTGCTATGGAGTGTGATATTGATTACGATTGTCCAGGAATTAAAAAATGTTGTGAGACCCGCTGCGGAACCCAATGCCTTACACCAATGAACTGTTAGCATTGTACCAATATTGTTATTACCAAGGATATTAAATTGACAAAAATATCTTTGGTTATTACAATAATAGTAGACATGCTACTTGTTATATTGATTGTTATATTTATGTTTTAATAATACACCAAATATATAATTTGTTAAATTTCACAATATTTTGTTTTATTTTTATGTTATCACTTTGACATATTCCTTTAACTAGCAAAAAAGCGGTGCATTGGAAGGGCTCGCGAAGTTTTCTACCTAGTAATTTTGAAGGCAGTTTTTTAAGCGCAGCGCCACCCTTAATGGACGCGTTCTTACCGACACTTTTCATACAAAGACATGACTTTCCTTAGCTCTCTACTCCATGGAATCGTCAAATTATCAAAACAAAACCATAAACAAAATTGAAATGTAGTACATAATTCCATTAAGATAACATTGTATCATGGAAAATAGAGGAGAAGGAATGGCATCTTTGTATATGAAAAGTGGCGCTGTGGTGCCGTATCTACATATTTGGCGGACACTAGCGGCACTAGCGCCATTCATTACGGGTGACGCTGCGGATGCACTAGGCATAACTCAGCAAACTTCACTCCGCCTACAACAGCTATGTTCATATCGTAGTCATTCGACGTCAGCGCTATTGTTGTAGGACGGTGGTAGGTATTGGAACCTCTATGGAGAAATAAACAACCGACCAATTTCCGCTTGGTTTTGGTGCAATTTAAAATATATATATATATATATATATATATATATATATATTTTATAACGTTTTATAACTTTACTAGCACTATTGTAAAATCACTAATAATTAATTTAAAAAATTCACACTAACAATCACTAACAAAAAATCACGTTTTCGCACATAACATTTGCCTAACATTACATTTGACTACGTAAATAGTTGAGGTTTTGTATACTGGCATTATGGAGGGTACTATGAAAATTTTTAAATATTTGGACTCAGCAAACTTCACTCCGTCTACAACAGCTATGTTCATGGTTCATATCGGTATTTGTATCACACTAGCGCCATTCAGAAATGGCCATTATTGGAACCTCTATTCTCTGTAAACAGCTGGACACTTTTTTAACTTTCCCTTCATATGAGATGGCGCTCCTTCTATATTCAATGCTCCATGCTCGCGGCGCAGTCTGTTGCGATGAAATCCGCCATTTCAGTCAAGTTCGCGACTTTGCTAGTTTTTAATAGTTAGCAACCAACAAACCAAGGACCCCGCACTAATTGTATGGAAATTGGGTTTTAGCGGATTGGTCTGAATTTTTGGTACGTTGTAGCCGTAATCGTACTGATCAAAAGTCCCAATGGGCACGACACCCCCCCCCCCCAAATGCGTATTTTTCCTCCAGGGGGCACTTTCCCCCAAAGTCTATTTATTCGATTTCAGCGGAATGATTCTGAATTTTTGGTATGTTGTAGTTTTAACCATGCTAATCAAGACTCCCTATAGGAACGAACCCCCAAGTGGCGTATTTCCGCCACCAGGAAAAAGGAAAACCCCCCAAAGCTAATTCATTTAAAAATTACAACTTTCTGAGCATTGTTTTTCGTAAGGGGCAACCTCCCCCTACCAAGTTCCATCCATCCATCCATCCATCAGCCCTTTGAGGTCCACTGCTGGACATAGGCCTCCCCTAATCTACGCCACTCAGACCGGTCCGAATACCCGCATCCATATACCACCCATATACCGTCCATATACCCCCGAATAAATCCAGCGGATACCCGCTGTCTTCTTCAGGTCGTCGGTCCACCTGGTCGGGGGGCGTCCTGTGCTCCTTTTACCGAGGCGTGGTCTCCATTCGACGACCTTTCTTCCCCAACGGTTATCGGTCCTTCGAACTATGTGGCCAGTCCATTGCCACTTCAGCCGGCTAATTCTCTGAGATATGTCGGTAACCCTCGTTCGTCTACGGATTTCATCATTTCTGATTCGATCGCGTAGAGAAATACCGAGCATAGCTCGTTCCATAGCCCGCTGGGCGACTCTAAGCTTATGCATTAGACCAATAGTGAAGCACCACGTCTCGGATCCGTATGTCATCACTGGCAACACACACTGCTCGAACACCTTCGACTTCAGGCACTGAGGTAACTATTTTGGACGACAAGATATGACGCAGTTTCCCGAACGCAGCCCATCCGAGTTGGATTCTACCAAGCTCATTCATGTGATATCAGTGGAATCGTTCTGAATTTTTGAGTATGTTGTAGCTCTCACTAATGCAATGTAAATCCCTAATGGGCACGATCTCTTAACTGCATATATTTATTCATAAATCCTGCAAGTCCTTAGTACCTTATTTTTCATGTGAACATCAGCATTTTTCTTTAAACTCAAAATCCAGATCTTGTTATTTAAGATTTTTAGTGTTATTAAAGGTTTTGCAATTCAATCAAGACTGCACGTTACCTACCAAGATTGTTTTTGTACGAATAATAACAGAACAGAATATTTTAGCCGTATTGGGGCGGCTTAGAATACTAACCCCAATCCCACGCCGGATGGGTGTCGTAAAAGGCGACTAAATCCGGCCCGCTGGTGGTAGGGCCTCTCGAGGGATTATATTAGTAATATTGATTTTAATTATTAATTAATACCATTATTACTATTATTATTTCTCCATGGGGTTCGCCTAGATAGCTACCACCCTTGAGCATAAGTCAGCCGCCAAACGACTCGTCGTGTTCCGGCTGGGGGCTTGAGAGCCAGTGCTTTCTTTCTTTTTCTTCCCTCTTTCTTGGCCGGCAACGCATCGGTGATGCCTTTGGTGTTGCTGATGTCCATGGGCCACGATAGTCACTTACCATCAGGTAGATCGTCAGCTCGTTTGCCGGCTATTTCCATAAAGAAGGAAAAAAGAAATGTAAATAGAAAAAAAATATATTATTAGAAAATAAAACTTGAAAGAAAAGCTCTGTCATATTTCTACGCTACATCTATCGATCGAATTAAGAATGAATTAGCTTTGGGGGGTTTTTCTTTCTCCTGGTGGCGGAAATACGCCACTTGGGGGTTCGTTCCTATAGGGAGTCTTGATTGGCATGGTTAGAACTACAACATACCAAAAATTCAGAATCATTCCGCTGAAAGTGCCCCCCTGGAGGAAAAAATACGCATTTGGGGGGGTCGTGCCCATTGGGACTTTTGATCAGTACGATTAGGGCTACAACATACCAAAAATTCAGACCAATCCGCTGAAACCCAATTTCCATACAATTAGTGCGGGGTCCTTTTAGAAAAATAACATAGGTATTACATCAAACTTACAGACTTAACAATTATAATATTATATCCTAGGTAGGTACGTGAAAACTAATCAAGTCAAATGTATAGCTTGAATTACATGTTCTTGTAACTAAAATTTTAGGCTTTTCTACACAGAACTTGGCACCCATTTAGATCTCAATTCTTTTTTTTTCAAATTGGCTTTCATTTCACATTTATGTTTTGAATGAGTAATATTTTAAGAATTTGGAAAAGCGGAATTAATATGATGGGCGGAACAACAGAAATAGCGCTTTGTCTCGAAAATGGTGTTTGTAGCCTTTTTGGGCATTGCAGATTTTGTATCCGATGTACGATTTTGATCCAGTTAAGATTAACACCGAGAAATTGTCATTCGTCGAAACAACTCCTATCGAAAACACAAATTTGTTGTTTACGTTAGTGACAGAAACGAATCGCTGCAAAACCGACTCCACGTCGTCTTGTTTGCCATATCCCTAGAGTGTAATGTAAACCCACGTAGGCGCAGAGGGGCGAGGCGGTTCACGAGCTAAGGTTTTAATGCTCGCCGTAGCAGCTGAGGCTGGCCGGCGGCTATGGCCAGCAAGCCGAAGCTGCGGTGGTGAGCATTAAAAGCATCTGCGACGATAAGCTCGCGCGAGACCGCCGGAATCCCGCAACGCCAGTGCCGTGACAGAAACTGCTTGCTGCATGCTGTATGCTGCTTACGTCTTATTGCTGCCTTTCAAGGAGGTATAATGTTTGAAATAATAAAAAAATATTTATTAATGATCATATGAAATTGTCATTCGATGAACTGTCTTTCGATGAATTGTTTTCGATGAAATGTTGATTCGACTAATTGTAATTTGACGAATTGTTATTTGATTAATTGTGTTTTCGATGAAATGCTAATTCGATGAATTGTAATTCGATGAAATGTTTTCGATGAATTTTCCGCTAATTCTTATCAGCAGGTGGTAGGTACTGAATTGATAAAATATATTACAATTACAATTTTACTAGCGTGTTTTTAGTTTTTTGAACTATTATTTTATTTCTCTCAATTTTAACTTTAGTTCGACAGAGTTTAGTTTTATTTTTTTATATTTATTTCTACAACAGCTTTGACTTGACCTCACTCTTATAATATTTACTTGACTCGTATCACGATGTTCGATATTTGTTATTATCGAATGATTCTCCGACTTATTTAGGAGAATATATTGTATTTAATAAACTCGGTTGATACCTACGATAACAACCGAGTTTATTTTGTAGGTTTGAGGTACATCAAAATAAGTAACATTGTTTTTCGCTTTATGTTATTTGTTTAGTGGTGCCATGGCGTATAAAACCACACAGTCGCCTGCTGTCGTGCATTCGCTTTATAGCTATCCATTATAACGCAGCATTGATATATTTTACTTACAAAATGTTTTTCCGTTTTCTTTTGATTCTTCTTGGTAAGTTTTTTTTAATTGTTTCATTCGAGAGTCTGGGACACCCCGTGGCCTAGGGTATTTAATCGATTACAAAAAAGGAGGAAGTTTTTTACGAATGTATTTTTTATTGTCATATCAGACTCATTACCCATCAGTCTCCATTAATGATATCAACTTTATCTGATATTAAATTTTGATTTTTTAATTCATGTATATAATGGTCTATTACTTTGATAAAATTTGGTTTTCGAATCTGTGTCGCTTATGATTTGTAAATATTTTAAATTATTCTTGTGGCACTTTGGACTCTGAATATGCTCTCCGTTTTTGCGACTAAACAAACTTACGTAACTATCTTGTATGTAGTTACGTCTTCAATTGCTTCTTCAGGTTTGCTGAAAAATGATCTATAACCATTTAAATTTGATGAATTTACGCACAAACCTAAGAAGCGCTTGGCCACGCGTCCTATCACGATTTATTTGAGGGAATCTGCGCTCTGAGTTGTCTTGAATACTCCTCGAACTTCCATAAATACCTTACCTTCATCATAATTATACTACACGACGCTCAACAATAGTGAGCTAGCAAATTGCTTAAATATGATAATAGTATCTTTAAAAAGGTTTTTTTTTTCAGTTTCGATGTTTGCTTTGTCGCACTGCCAGAGCGGAGGTGGGTACTTATATAATTTATAATATTTGCTACATTTTTGAAACGACAGCCCGATTATTTGGTGATTTATTTAGTGATTTATTTATTTATTTATTTATTTACTTACTATAATTACAAATACCAATCACAACAAACGTGCATTTCATTGGTCTGTGTCTGGCATCTGCCTTCTACCAGACCCTATCTTTCAATAACAACATTTATGGTTCGGATTTTGAAGCTATACTTCTTTAGGCGCGTTATGAAATAAATGGAAAAAATGATGAAAGTGAAATTTTAAGATTTGTGACACAAAAGGTGACGAAAAACGTCATGGGTGAGATTGCGTTTGCTAAAAAGGTGCGTTATGAAAAAAATATTATTATTATATTGTTTGAATATTGTTTTTTAATATTGTTTAAAACACATAACATTAAAAAAAAAACAATATGATAAATATAATAATAATCATTTTTTTAACGCGCGTTAAAAATCAACTATGGTTTTTCGTCACCTTTTGTGTCACAAATCTTAAAACTTCACTCTCATCATTTTTTCCATTTATTTCAAAGAAGTATAATTTCAAAAATCGGTTAAGCTGTTTCAGAGGAGTTCGACCACAAACACCGTGACATGAGATTTTTATATAGTAGAAGATATATTTCTATGACTTACCAAAACTCCGTTTTGCAGAAAAACCTGGAAGTTGCCGTCCCAGCAGATTTGGAAGCTGTATTGTTTCGTGCGCTGACGATTATGATTGTCCAGGAGCTGAAAAATGTTGTCCCAACGGCTGCGGCGCGTCATGCGCTACACCAATATTTAACTAACATTGTAACAATATTGTTATTACCAAAGATATTAAATTGACAAAAATATCTTTGGTTATTACAACAAAAGTAGTCATGCTACTTGTTATATTCATTGATATATTTGTTTTAATCTCAGATGAAAGAATTTCATCTGAGGTTTTAATAAGAAACCAAATATATAATTTGTTATGTAGTATATTTCACAATTTGTTTTATTTTCATGTTATCGCTTTGACATATTTCTTTATTTTGCTATTTTATATATTTTGAAGTGAAAACTTCTTAGCATCTTTGTCATTTGAAAGTCGATGAAATGAAAAAGGGACAGTAAAAAGAGACAAATACATAAATTCATAAGATTTTACGTGGGAGAAAATGAGATAGGAAAAATTGTACAGGGGGAGGGGGAGCGGGAGGGGAGGTGGAGGGGAGAAGTAGCGGGAGGGGAGGTGGAGGGGAGAGGGAGCGGGAGAGGTGGTGGAGGGGAGAAGGAGCGGGAGGGGGAGGAGCAGAGGGAGCGGGAGGGAGAGGGAGAGGGAATTTAATGGTCTCTGGTTTGTTAAACCTATCAAAACGTTTTTTAGAATGTTTCTATACATACTCATTCTCGTATAGCAATGATATTGTATGTATAAAAAGAGGTCGTATGGTTGTAACTTTTTTTTGGAATGACACTTTAGTTGATTATAAAGAGTAAAAAATTCGCCCAAACTACTTCTTCCTTGATTTATGATGAACACCATCTCTTAGTAATAAAAATTCAGCTCTCATCAAGAAACTAGGCTCCAATAATTTTCTTCGACTTAAACTCGTGTTTCTCACAACCGAATAGATGTCGCATGTACTTCCATCTGTATGAAAACCAAGCGTGTCACTATTTTTGATCCATTAATTAATAATCTATATATATTATAAAACAGTAACTCGATAATGTCTGTACATTGAAGATATTTAAGAAAATTTGATATCAGGGGACTCAATATGAGCAATAGATTGCAAATCTGTCATTTTTAAAAATCTTGTCTGTCTGTATGTTTGACACTGCATCACGCCAAAACTACTAGATGAAACTGAATGCGGTTTTCACAGTTGTATTGCTGGTGGTCTAACTTAAAATCTGGTGTACGTTTTATTGTGATACGTCGCTTATAAGCCGAGATATCAACAAATAGGACTTTTTGATACGCCACATAACAGCAAGAAATTGTGACAGTACCCAATAGAGGGATAAAAGAGATTGTTTAGTATCGGAAATATTCGTTATTTCTTTAAAAAAATCAATGTGTACCATTTTTTTAATTTATGATTTTGTAGTGAATTAGTTCTGCTAATCAACAACAGATGTCAGTTCAGGTAACTAGAAGCCATTGTTGAAAAATGTAAGTAGGTCTGAGAACGAGACTCAACAGTCAATAAATATTTTATTGAAATTAATGTGTACCTAACATATTTAAAATATTGGGGTTTTAAGTAAATTAGTCACCCTACTCAATCAATAACACAACTATGTTAGATTGTGCTACCGGCTTCCTATATTCAATTCGCTGTATGATGGTGTGGGTCATAGATAGCGATAATAATATCTTATAATTTAGGAAAATTATCAAATAATGTATTTTTGTAGTTATATAAAAATCTTAAATTTTGACAAATTATTACAATTTAGATTTCCTTATTGTATTGAAGGAATAGGCCCATAGAAAGTAGAAAATAAGAAAAATACAAATCCTTTACATATTTAATAATCACAATGAGTAAGAAATTAAAATATATACATGCGAATAATTACCTACTGCTGTCAACTACAGTGCCCCGCATAGGCTAATTATGACCGGACGTAAATAAATACAATACAAATAACTAAAATACTTTTGAATTTGCGAATGGCCACGTAAAAGCAGACGAACCACCTGATGCTAAATTGTCATCGTCCTCCATGGATGACTAAAGCCGTCGTCCGTGATCAGACTTAAAGCATCACCCACGCGTTGTCATCCAAGAAAGAAAACAAGAATGAAAAAATTATAAATTATGAAGATGGTTAAATTTCCATTCTATCAAGTTTAAAGAGAGTTATTTATGATCTAGCAGAGCTTAGAATTAAGTTGTATAGAGTTATATAAATAGCAGTAAAAATAAGCTAATCTTATGGTAATGCAGGCATGTTATCTAATCCACAAACCGCGAAGCAGTTAAAACAATGAGTTTCTTCTGAAACCTTTTTAGGTATAATGTGTATATAGGTCTGGCATTTGGGCCAGGTACTTGGATGAAAAGCTCGGACTTGTCATTCAGGTTGTAGCATGCGTGTTTAAATAAATAGGACTCCGAACAAAATTAAAGAATTTAATAAAGTTATAATACAAAGACGTGAAAAATATGAAGGAATGACAATGGTGTTATATAAATGCCATGGTTACAAAATAGGGTTGCGTATTTACAATAATATACAAATGTAAGGCTACAAGGTCGTTCAGGAATAAACTCAGAAGAACTAGAGTCTCCCGGTTGAGAGGCAGGTCCTACTTTCGGGTAGGGAATCCTTTCATTACCGTAAATCTAGCTGGTGTCACGGTTGCAAAACTCAGATGGTCGGGAGATTCTTTGGACTCTTCCCGCAGAATCGTTTAGCTCTCAGACAGTCAAGTGTGGAGGGGTGACACGTCCCTTAGTGACTCATGTAGCCTGTGGTCGGCGCGATCAAACATTGACCGAAAAACCTGACATGGTATGGTACACCTCAAGCAAATAGCAAATAGCTAAACCACCCGAACCGATCAAGGAGAATGAGTGCTGGCATCAGTTTGCGTGATCTGGTGAGCAGCATAGGGACCGTCTTACAGACATTATTACTTGGTCAGATAAAAACACACAGTAAGTCGAAAAGAACGTAGAAAAGTCGAAAAGAAGTAGAAAAGAAGTAGTGCAAAAAAATGGAAGAAGAATTCGATTAGGTTAGGTTTGGCTGTTTATACTTACGTGGAAAAATTTGTCGACGTCTATGAATAAATAGGAGCAGTCCAGTATTCCAGTAGTCTGAATTAAACTGTTATGATGTAGTCAAAGTAAAACTGTTTTTTTTTCAGTTTTCTTTATTTATCTCAGTATTGTTACTTTTACTAGATAAAATAAATAACGCTGTCTCTAAAGTTGATGGAATGAAAAATTTAATCTTTTTCATAATTTTGTATTATTTTTGGTTATTGATTTTAGGTGCTCTACCGTTTGTACCGATGTAATTAGAACTAGCTGGCACAAACTTTTTGAGTAAAAATACTATTCAATGAACAAGAAAACTGAAATGTTTCATAATGTTGGAGTTTTAATCCCAGAATGTGTGAAAATGCGGAAGACATTTTGGATTAGAAATTTGTTTTAAGTTTTCTGAATCTGAATTGACTTTTGTTGAAATACTGTTCGTATGATAATTTGCTGTTGATAAAGTCGACATTGTGAGTCCATCATTGACCAATTCAGGGTTGAATCTTATCAATCAGGTTGTATCTTAGAATAGAAAACAAGTATGTATGACCATAGGTTGTCTTGGTGACTAAACATGTAACTCCTGAAAGGATGGGAATTAATGTTTTAAAATTATTTGTCGTTGGCAACGTTGACGTAGCAAAACCAGTACAACATTGACTAATTCAGGATCTAATGGTGTATGTATATAAAATCCCACTAATATTTCTTAAGCGTATATTAAGATATTTTTTTTACCCTTGCTAAAGCGGCTAAATGGATTTGGATGAAATTTGGCTCACAGATATTTTTCATATCCCTCATCAAAGAATGCATGTTCGTCGGGATCGGGTCGTTCGAGGGTTGGATATGGATCTACTTCTTCAGGTCAAGGGTATAATTTAGTTTGGAAGTTGGGTTTACAGGTTATAATTATTTATTGTTTGGACTGCTTTTATGTATGTGCTACTACATAGAATTTTTGTATAATTCTTTTAGGGTTTTTTCCTCAAACGAAAAAACATAACCCTTAGAGGATCACGTCATTGTCCGTCTGTTTGTCAACCCTATTTTCTTAGGAATGCGTGGAGGCATCATTCCAAAAAAACTTAAACTTATTTGTATTTGGTTAATTGATCGCTATATCCATGTATGGGAACGACAGTTTTACAGCGACAAAGTTAAGTTTGTTATTGAATCATTTAATATTGCTCTTATGTTCGGTTTTGTAAGTATGTACAAAACCCTCGGTGCCAAAAAACTCGCCAAATGGCCGGGCTCTTTTTTAATTACTAATTCTCAAGTCCACGCAGACGAAGTCGCGGGTAAAAGCTAGTAAATGTATAATCCTAAAGTTTTTATTCGCAGTAGGTCTGTTACGAACGCTTTTCGAAAGACATTCTATGCCATTACTTCATCAATAAAAGTTAGTAAGTGATATTAGGTACTAATATGCTGTATATAGTATTAAGACATACTACTCGTATTAAGAATTAAGCTGTCGATATGACCCATAAAATTTTTTGATCCAATTTATTGCATTTTAGCCGTATTGGGGCGGCTTAAAATACTAACCCCAATTCCACGCTGGATGGGTGTCGTACGAGGCGACTAAATCCGGCCCGCTGTTGGTAGTGCCCCTCGAGGCATATTGGTAATATCGATTTTAATTGTTAATTAATACCATTATTGCTATTATTATTTCTTCATGGGGCTCGCCTGGATAGCTACCACCCTTGAGCATGAGTCAGCCGCCAAACGACTCGTCGTGTTCCGGCTTGAGAGCCAGTTCTTTCTTTCTTTTTCTTCTCTCTTTCTTGGGCGCAACGCATTGGTGATACCTTTGGTGTTGCTGATGTCCATGGGTGATGATGGCAACTTACCATCAGGTGGATCGTCAGCTCGTTTGCTCGTCGGCTATTTCCATAAAAAAATTGACTGTTAAAAAAGATTGGCGTATATTTTATAGCACGTTATTTTCAATCCAATACAATATAAAATACATATACGTATACTACTTACTTTTTAGTAGTACACGGGTGTTGATTCTCCGTTTCGCTATCTTAATTCAACAACATAAAAATATAGTGATGTGTTTATAAAAAGTTCGCGATTGCATAGAAATCTTGAATATTTATTGAACGTCGTTCTGATAAAAAATGCGATAAGGCTTCGGTAAGCATTTTTCCAATATTTTCTATTGCGGAAACTCATCAGCTGGGGCGAAGGCTGCCGCGCTCCGGAAATTCACTTTACCTTCGTGTAAATGTTCAGTTCAGACCTGGAAAGTGTTACCTTTTGTTGCTCTTTTCAAAAAAGTTATTTGTTTGGCTCCAAAGAGGAAATAATGTCGCTGGAGTTTAGTCTACATACTTCTATACCACTTGGATTTATTGTTTGAAGTATCTCAAGAAATCTTATTCCTGCTTAAATTGATTCCAATCGTAATGAAGTGTCCAAGTGATGGTTTTTTTTAAATATGGTAATTTCTGTTTTGTAAAGATCTCAATATTTTTTTGGATAAACGTCTGCTGCAGAACCCGTAAAGAAAACTTCATAGACGATCCTTTAAGCAGGGACTAAGTACACTCCGCAAGCTACCCATGTAGATAAAAACCTTACCACTATAATATTATAAGTGTACCGTAGTGTAAACAACAGGACAGTTTGACTGATGCTCATGGACACACGGACACGCCAATATTATAGATCTTCAAAATATCTGCACGTGCACATACCTCAGAAGATACACCATAGAATTGGAGCACCTACTAAAGGCGAATTTAAAATCACTGTAATCCTTCCACTTTTTAAATTTATTAATAGTTACGTTGTAGTCTCATTACGTTGCAGTCTCGTCTATTGACACTCATTACGGTATCTAACTATCATAAGAATTAGCTTGTTTACGGAGCGAGCGCAGAGCTGCAAGCTTCAAGCTGCAAGCTGCGATGTTACCAGCGAGCAGAATTAAACGTATTTTCCGTATTCTGTGCAGCTCGCGCCTCGCAGCTTGCCTGTCTCCGGGTGCCAGGAGTTATCTGTGTTGACTTTAGCCACTCGCACATACGGGCGGGCAGTGTGGCCAATATATTGTACAGCATATGACAGCATCACATGTAGATGGAACTGGAACGGTATTGACAAGTATTATTTTTACATAAAAAAGGTAATGTCTGATATTAGCCTAATGATAAGTGGTGGAGTCCAAGCTGGTGAGAGCATTAACTTAGTTAAGGCCTATTCACTCTCCTGTTCAAGACCTCCATATTATTACAGGGTGGGAAAACTGGCTAAACGGTTGGAGTTGGACGAGTGAAAAATTCTCAAAAATAGGTTATATTACTCGTAGATGAATTTACGAGGAAAACTATCACGGCTATGTTAGCATAAGTAGTTAATGAGTAATAGTCGATAAACTTACTACTTCGGAACCCTACACTGCGCGTGGCCTGACACTCACTTGTTATGTGTACATGTCTGTTAATCCTAACCGCTCGTATGTAGTTCGTTATTTGTGTCAAGACGCCGCTCGCAATTATCGGGAGAGGGATATTGAGTGGCGCGGAGCCGATTGTGTGTTTGGTGTATCGGAAATGTTACGCTTTTGTGTACTAATTTGCGGTAAGTTTTGAAGCTTCTATTACTATTAAAAACAGTAAACATAACTATACATTTTTCAATTTAAAAATCCCCCGACAGTTTTATTTTCACCAACATAGCTTAAAACCCACGTCACGTCAGCTTTCAAACAAAAAAAAAACGCATGATCGGTCCATTCGTTTCGGAGCTACGATGCCAAGAGAGACACATAGATGATATCACCAAGAGAGATACATTTACGTCAAACTTATAACATCCCTCTTTTTGCAAATTAGTGGTGTAACATTACTTCGGAAACTGAATTTTCTGTAAATTATGCCCGGTTTACATTATTCCAGTCCAGCGATCGAATCCAGTGCTGGTTGCAGTAGCATAGAAATTTCAGTAGAATTCCAGTAGCAATGGAAAAATGGAAAAACTGGATCGGCGGTCTACTTTTGAATCCAGTGCGACCAATGCAGTGCAACTGGAATAATGTAGACGGCCAATCCAGTGCCGTTTGACACATTTTCTTCTTGAAATCATTGTCTCTCACACTTTAACAGCTTCTAAATGACTGGAATAATGTAGACGATACAATCCAGTCCAGCAGTGGACTGGATTGATTCGCTGGATTACTGGACTGGAATAATGTAAACCGGGCATTATGTTAGTTGCTTAAGGTGCATTTATACTCTCTCCAAGTTATTATAGTCGAGCATAGACGAGTATGAAAAGTCACTCGAATAACTTTTCCTTATTCGCCTCAATGTTGACTGCATCGGTTTTATGCTCGAGCTAAAGACTCGCGTGAGGTTTACGCTTCAGAAGTTGAGCGAATAATGTGACGAACATCGTTCAACGAGTAAATTCGATGAGGAATATCGACGTACGAGTAGTACAGGACGCATTATAAAGTAAATAACTGTACTCTAGTTGCAAACTAACCCAAGCTCGATTGAGGATAACGTAAGAAATCTGCATTCTTCATAGTTCTTTTCAATGGTTTTAAAAGTGTTTGGAGACTTTTTTTTATGCTTTTAGCAGGCAAACGAGCAGACGGGTCACCTGATGGTAAGTGATCACCGCCGCCCATGGACATTAGCAACACTGGGGGCGTCACCAACGCGTTGCAGGCCAAGAAAATGACGATAGACCCGCTTCTTGAAGGACCCCATGTCATAGCTTAGGGGGAACACCGATGCAGGAAGTTTGTTCCACAATTTACACGTACGAGGTAGAAAATTGCGTGAGAACCGAACTGTGGACGAATGCCAGGTATCCAGGTGATGTTGGTGGAACCTGGAACTCCGTGATGTGCGGTGTCGAAAACCAACTGCAGGTATTAAGCCAAATAGTTCTTCAGAACATTCCCCATTGTACAGACGGTAGAATACGCAGAGAGAACCTACATCTCTCCTCAACTCGAGTGATTCTAGTCCGTCTGTAAGCATGGGATCGTCGACAAGACGAATAGCTCGCCGTTGAATTCGATTGAACGGATCCACTTGGCTAATCACATTGGGAAAATTAAATAGGAATGTTTTCAGTGCCCGCTGCAAGTGCAGCAGTTCTTTCTTTTGTAAAGTATATATAACAGAGACAACTGGATGATTCGCAGTTCATTTTGCTTTCAAAGGTGTTTGAATTCAGTCAACTTATATGTGTGGTAGCGCGATGGACGCTAGCGTTTATCTCTTTTTTACACGCTTTATATTAGCTTCACCTGTATGTATGTTTATAACTTGTAAGCGACTCCGTTTAACTTGATTTTGACCCACTTCAAACGGTCACTTATCGAGGACCGATGACAATTCAATATTTAAAGAAAAAAGAAAGAAAGAAAGAAAAAACCTAATTACACGCTTTATATTAGCGCTAAACGGTCATATTTCTTTCAAACTTCGTAGATTTATCGAGGACCGATGACAATTCAATATTTAAAGAAAAAAATAAAGAAAGAAAGAAAGAAAAAACCTAGATTTCATTTCAAACAATCAAACTAAAAATGCAAAATAAATAATAGTTAAAAAAAAAACTAAAAAACACGCTTTTATACATAGAAAATCCAACTGAAAAAATAGAAAATAAATTTGAATTGAGAATCGTGTAATTGTAATAAAAACGTGGGGTGCGTTGTGTCATTGATAAGAAGGGATGATATTGGTGTCAATGATAAGAAGGGATGATATCTTAAAAAGCACCCCACACTTTTTTTACAATTACACGATTCTTAATTCAAATTTATTTTCTATTTTTTAGTTGGGTGTTGTATAAAAGCGTGTTTTTTAGTTTTTTTCTTAACTATTATTTATTTTAAACTGTCTACTATATTTACGAGGTGGAGCTGCTAGCAAAACAACGCTCCTAATTTCCGTTTAGTTCACTGCAAATTTTCATAATTTCCTCTCGCTGTTTTAATTCTCATAAAATTAGTTTTGTAATATACATAAAATAAAAATCTGTATTTTTATTACAAACTCTAGTAAGCTCTTGTTTTGTGGTAGTTACTTGTAGGTGTTTTATTTATAGCTAATTTCAACTAATACCTATATTCATTTTAATAAGTAGGGCAATGGTGGCATAGTTTCGTCGTGAGGGTAGCTGTAATTATAAGGGTTCTATGACTCCGCACTGGCGCAGCGTGGTGGAGTATGCTCTAGGGTTCCTCAAGCGGGCTCAGTAGTGGACAATTAAAGAGTTAAAGCCATAAGGGTTTTTGAATATAAACAAAATCTTTAACAAAATCTTAATCGTGAATTGAATCTTTATTAAGATATAATTTTCCTTCTTCTCTCTTTCTTGCCCAGCAACGCATCAGTGATCCTTTTGGTGGTGCTAATATCTATGGCTCAGCTCCTTTGCCGGCTAGCTATTTCTATTAAAAAAATATAAACAAACTAAAACCTTTTATCAAAATATAAATTCTAACACGGTAGGACTTAGCCCGCATAATAATTAGCTAAAATAAAATCAAGTATAGGTAAGTGACCTACAGAGTACAGTGTACAGCTCCATAGACAGACCATTCTCATTAGTTCGGAACAAGAAAAGGAAAAAAATATTTCCTTTCTTCTTTCTAACAAATACTGTAATCACAGTATTTCTTAGAAAGCGGATTGGAGGCAACTCGAGATTTTAGCGAAAATAAAAATTAGGATCGAATTGTTTGTTTTAATTATTTTTTGTTGTAGTGATGAGACCTGAGGGCAATCTAAATTTAAGCCTGTAAACAAAGAAAACACGATTTTAAGATAATGGTTCGTTGGCTAGCATTAGCTGGAGCTGGAGGTATATACTTTAGTTATTTAAATAACAGAAACCTTTTAAAAGGTTTATTTTTAGTAATTATTGTATATTTTGAAAAACAAACATTATCTAAATGGCCACATGAGGCGTGAATATAATGAAAGTACAGACAACATTTTTAAAAACAATTGATTGTACTCTTAAATATATACATATGTAGATATTACCATGTACAGTCACCCGTAGAAAAGTAACCCATCTGTTTACAACGCATCAGGCAACGGAAACGTTGCTGTTCGTAAGTATATTATGAAACAGACGGGTTACTTTTCTCTGCAGGTGACTATACTATTACGTCATATATCTTCTGTGATATTACAAACAATATTTTTAGTTTATTTAATTGAAAATGTTCAGAATGTTTAGAACTGTGGTGACATAGTTGATCCGTATATTATATGCATATCGGAGGACGCTCCTTTTTTTCTTTTAAGGAATTTTTTTTATGGCTCCTGCTTACTATTAACTGTTTCATACTTAACAGATTTCTTTTGTTCTCAAGGCGCCATGATGGATAAGCCATGGGCGTAACCACGGTGGGGCAGAGTGGGGCGCTTGCCCTACCCTGGCTCTGACCTGTAAGGTACTAATAAAAAAAAATGCGATCAAAACAAAAAGCGCGGTATAGTTTGCTAGTTACATATTATTTTAGACTGCTGCCCCACCCTGAGCCCATGGGTACAGCGACATTTATTAAAAACAATTGAATAAATCGCGCACGTAGTTGAAACACAACGTGAAAAACATTGTCATTATAAGTACCTAAATAACACGATGTGATGTGGTAATTCGTGATATTTATTTTAGCTACTCACGAAATTCGTACTGGCTTCTTCACGCAATAAAACAAAAATAAAACAAAAATTTAAGAATATTATTATTGCTGCTCTTACCATCTACTTATTAAGAAGGCCTCGAGCGTACACTGGGGTCCACTAGGGATCAATGGAGAATCACGCATATCTTTGGACATTATCATGTCCCCGTAGACTTTAACATGGCATAATTATTCCTTCAGTAGCTCGAGCACGAATATTCGCGAGAAAGTATTCGTATGGTTAACGTAAGCAATTTGTCAAATTTGTATGGCATTTTAGTACCATTTACGTACGATAGGGGCGCTTTTGAAAAAATGCCATACAAATTGCTTACGTTAACCATACGAATACTTTCTCGCAAATATTCGTGCTCGAGCTACTGAACAATTAAGTAGGTATAGGTTCGCTATCTAGTTTGCAATCGTGAAATCAGTAATTACACCATGTAGTTTGCGATCGTTAAATAAGTTACAAGATTATTATTATCATTAGATGGTGTTGTTCCTAATATCTATACATCTATACATACAAATAAATAAAATTGGAGTGTCTGAAAAATAACGCTTTTTACTAAGTGCATTTGGATGTATACACGGTACATATACCAAAACAACATTTTTCACAATTTTTGTCTGTCTGTCTGTTTGTTTCGGCTAATCTCTGAAATGGCTGGACCGATTTTGACGGGATTTTCACTGGAAGATAGCTGATGTAACAAGGAGTAACTTAGGCTATTTTTATTTTAGAAAAAATAGTTTGTTAGGCGATACGAATTCGCCGATTCAGCTAGTACTATTGTATTATTATCTACGTTACAACGTACGACGACAACGATGATGATGATGATGATGTTTCACATCATCAGAACAGGATGTAACAAGATTATTAATATTAATAGATGACATTGTTATTGATCAGTAACAACGTCATCTACACTATATTCACATTCGTATCAGAATTTACGTAATCACTGTGTTGCCTAGCAACCACAAACAAACAGGTGCATGAAACTTTTGGTCGTATAAAGTGCGTTTGAACTAAATCTGGAGTTCGCAAGTCGCGTTCCATTCCACTCTTTATAATTTAATTTCTTTTTAAACATAATATTTATTTTGCAAAAGTTTAAAATAACACGGAATAGTTACGCATAAAATCGATATAGACTGTTTTAAAATACATAAACATAAATATAAAATGTTATTCGGCTTTGTTTAATGAAATTTAACTTATAAATAACTTTACGCTCATGCATATTGAGTGGAATGAAATATCTGTATAATCTGTACAGTGCCATCTCTGAAGAACTTATTTGTGCCGTGGCGAAAATTGGAACTAATGCCATCCCATTCATAATTTAATAATAGCCGCACTATGATTGGTTCAATGCGTCCGGCAGCGCCCTCCTTAAGGTCACAGATAAGTTGATTTCACTGTATTTCGAAATATAATACGACCAAGTTGCAAAGCATGTAAGCGCCATTATAGCTGTGAGGTTTTCGTAGTCATTTCTATTTATAGTCATAGGCATGCGGACCGTAAATAATATTTTTGTGCAAAGGTTACAAGTCGCTTCACGAAATTAAGGATGTGCGAGCGTGAGTTATTCAATGATGAAAATTGTTTTAAGATGTTGGTTTTTACGTCGTTTTCTCTTAGTGTGTTGTTGTTATAGGTCAATAGTAAAATAATGAAGATGTCACAAACGTTATAATGATTATTTAGTTCTTTAATAGTTATTTGGTGTGCGATATACAAATCAGTTTGTGAAAACCCTATAAAGGAATTTTTATGATTTGTTGACAAGTATTATGATACGAGTTTGACTCAAGTGTAGATTCTGTGTTGCGAATTACAAGCAAAATTTCATACCGCTAATAAGGTAGCTTTGTAGAAAATTTCATGTTTCTTGGTCCACAGGTCTGTGGGTTGTCAGTCAGTCGGAAACAGTCGGCGTATTATTTATTAAAACTTACTAAATGGTTCCTGTAACAACTATTCCTTATTGGTGATTACGATAAGGAGGGCTATTCTCTAAAATACAAACTCGAAATCGAAACTCACTCAAGTGAGACTCGAAAGCGAACTTGCATCATCTTGATATGTCATTCTCTAATCATCTAGTACGCATTTGCGAAATGAAGTGAGTCTCGAACTCGAACTTCAAACGACTAAAGATGGCCTCGGTATGGTATTCTTACCGAATACATAATAATATAATTATGTCATTCTCTAATCATCTAGTACGCACTTGCGAAGTGAAGTGAGTCTCGCACTCGAACTTCAATTTTGAAACTCATCGCGGATTCCGATGTCGAGTTACAAAAGAGAATAGCCTTGCAGTTTCTTATTTATAATACCTAACTCACTATTGTTTTGGTAAACAGTGTATTATTTTGTTAGTTTCTCATATCGGCAGTAAGGGCTAGATAGTGTATTAAAACCGTGCATAATGTACTCCTTGCTTATACTAAACCCTGATTACTATTCAGCGGTGAACCTGGCGCTATCGCAGCGCGACGTGGGGTCGTGTCCACCGACGCTTTCCGTCGACATCTGCGACGCGTCGTGCGGGCCCGCCGCGCCATGTACCGCTCAGCAGATATGTTGTCCGACCGTCTGCGGGGGATCCATGTGCGTCGATCCCATGACTAGGAGGCACTTAGTCAACTTAAGTAAGTAGTTATTGACGATAACCCATTAGTGTTGCACTCCGGCTACATCTGAGTTGACGTTAGTGTTAACCGCAGATATGGCAGAATTGAAATCCTTTGATGCGTCGAAGAAACAGCCAAGTTATCGCTAAAAGTTTAAGGCATCAAAAAGCGCGCAAACTGTTGACTACACCTGCGTGTTGACAATATTAACGCGTTAGGACGCAGGTAAAGCAGGGAAATCGTATATCGGAGATCGAGAGCATGTAGCGGAAGATTCAATTACATGTTTTTATTTAACTTGATTTTCTGGATAGTTTTTGGCATGTAATATGGATGGGTCAAATCATGCATGGTGAATTAGAGCTACATATATCCTATCATACTACGGAGTTGAAATGTGACACGTGAATTTGGTCCTGATGACAATGCATTTTTAGGATAATGGTGGCCTGATACTATGCTATGCTGATACTATGCTCAGGGTTGGCCTCAGATGAGACAACTCCTTAGCGACCAATAACAAAATTTTAAAAGCATTATTTTAAAAAGTATTTTTTAACCGACTTCAAAAAAAGGAGGAGTTCTCAATTCGACTGTTTTTTTTTATGTTTGTTACCTCAGAACTTTGGACTGGGCGAACCGATTTTGATGATTGTTTTTTTAATCGAAAGCTGGTGGCTGTCATGTGGTCCCACATAAATTTTATTGAGATCTGACAATGGCATCCATGAGAAAATCACATAAGTCGTAAATTTGTGTTAAGATGTGCGCGACAAATTGACGAATAACTCAATATCACGCCAACCAATTTCGATGATTCTTTTTTTAATCGAAAGCAGGTGCTTGTCATGTGGTCACACATAAATTTGAACGAGATCTGAAAAGTAGTTTTTGAGACTTTGAAGTCGGTTATTTTTTGTTAGTAAAATTTAGATTATAAAATATAAATTTTATTTTAGATACTATAGTAATCTTAATATAGTATAAGTATAAATTACGTGTCACGTTGTTTGTCCGCGATGGATTTCTAAACTACTTAACCGATTTTAATCAAATTTGCACACCGTGTGTAGTTTGATCCAACTTGAAAGATAGGATATCTTACATCTCAAAATAAAAAAAAACTTTTGACAGAACGAAGTTTGTCCGGGCAGCTAGTAATATATAGATAAATTAATAATAATACATTCCCTTTCAATACTCAATACTTTTGCATAAATATGTAGTATCATGGTACCTACATAGCACAGTCACATATCACATCCTTTTTTTTCTTTCTTTTATACACGACTTTTACACACTTTTAAAGATACATACAATTAGTTTCGTAAATAAAGTTAAATAAGTAAATAAAAAATATATTTCTTTGACGTAGTCACTCAGGTATAACACAGGAACACGTGTTCAAATAAATTATTGACAATAATATTATAATACATTTGTTGTTTGTTTTGTTACCACTTGAATACATTTTCGTTACACAATAAAACTGTAACAAATGTGTTAGATAATTTCGAAAATATTTTTTGTTTTTACCAACTGGTCGACGCAAAAGAGGTACCTATTTATTTAAAAGTGTTTATCAGTATATGTTTGTTCCTATGTGGCGTTGTAGAGACCAAACGTGGTGACCGATTTTGATGGTTCTTTTACGTCATTCCATTCGTATTAACCCTGCGAGTGTCACTAAAGACGTCACAATAATCAAAATTCAACACAGCAAAAACCAGACGCCATATTGTCAAAATCAATAATTACTTTTTAACAAAAAACAAAACGAACGAAAAAAACTGAAAAGCGAAAAATAAAATAAACCCAAAATAATTATGAGACCGTGCCAAACAAACAAACAACATTAATTACATAAAGTTCATTTTATGAGGGCAGCGGCATGCAATGCACACGGCAGCAGCAGCGCGGCGCACATCTTTTCACCGTTTGTTTCTTTATTGGTTTGGCACCGCCTCAAAATTATTTATTTACAGTTAATTTACGATCTTAATTTATAATGGTTTATTTTATTTTTCGCTTTTCAGTTTTTTTTCGTGGGTTTTATTTTTTTGTTAAAAAGTAATAATTTTTTAATTTTTAGTTGCTATGAAAAATAACAGGTAAAAATGTAGTAGGTGAAATATCAATCATCGCCTATTTTCGTACCTTTAGGGGTAGAATTTTGTTTCTTTTAAACAAGAGTAACTTCAAGGTATACAATATTCAATGAAAAAAGAATCATCGAAATCGGATCATCCAGTACAAAGTTATTGAGGTTACGGGTAAAAATTCCGTGGGTGAATAATCAATCATCCCCTATTTTCGTACCTTTAAGGTGGGAATAAAATTTTCAAAAAAATATGGGACCAACTTCAAGACATACCCTATCCATTAAAGAAAGAATAATCAAAATCGGACCACCCTGTGCCGATTGCTGCGTGATCATACATAAAAAAATATATACGTGTCGAATTGAACCTCCTCCTTTTTTTTCCGTCGGTTAAAAAAGAAATCTACGAACTACGTCAAGTGGGGTATCGTTGAATAGGTATTCAAAAATGATTTTTAGGTTCTTTTCATCATTTTTAGGATTCCGAAGTAAAATTGGAACCCTCATAGTTTCGTCATGTCCGTCCGTTCGTCTGTCCGTCTGTCCGAAGCAAAGCGCCGAGACCTTTAGTGCTAGAAAGCAATAATTTGGCACGGATATACATACTGATTAAAACTCCAGAATCGTAGAATAAAATATTGAAAAACATTTTTTTCAGGGTACCTCCCCTACAGGTAACGTGAGGATGACTTTTTTGTTCGTCACGTACCCTATAGTGCCGGGTACCGTTGAAAAGGTCTTTTAAAAATTGTATGGGTCTTCTAAGACCATTTTTGGAATTAGGGGTCCGTTTACGAAATATTCGGCTTCAAGTGATAATTTTGGTTTGAGTCAAGTGTCCTCACCTGCCGGCTAAACGGTTGGAGTTGAACAAGTGAAAAATTCTTAAAAATAGGTTATGTTATGATGAATTTACAAGGAAAACTATCACGGCTATGTTAGCATAAGTAGTTAATGAGTAATAGTCGATAAACTTACTACTTCGGAACCCTAACCTTTTGTTTTCATTTTAAGTAACGGTTTAGGATAATTATACATACAACGATCTAAATAAAAAGTGTAAAAAAAAAATAGAATAAAACAAAAAACTGGACAGCGTAAAAAAAAACCAAAAAATTGATGAAATAAAAATATATAAAAAGCGAGCCCAGTAGTTTCGAATATTGTTAAAAGTAATTCATTAAATAGCTGTGGTCATATAATTAAGAACGATTTGAAGCTCCAGGTTTTTATCTAAATCATGTCATGTGTTGTTATTTGTTCCTTCTTAGAAGTAACTAGTTATGTTATGAAATAGCCACATTAATAGAGCAAACGGATTAGCAATATAGAATTAAATCACTATTTTTTTTACAATTTGTATTTATTCTCTATAGTAACCGATTCAAATCTTACCATCAGGTGGTTTTGTGGTCAAGCACTAACTTATTCGGTATAAAAAAAAATTGTGCTGAAGCTGTACAAATTATTAAGAACGATTTATTAAACTGCTCGAGAGTTGTTTTATATGAAACTTAGATTAAAATTTATCACAGTAATGTAAAGTACGTAATGAAAAGAAGCAATTAAATTCATTTTAAACCAGAATTAATAGTTAGTACCATATCACGACTTTTAATTACTACTTTACACCGGCGAGGTATTGATTCTATAAACTGACATTTTGCAAGAGAGATATAATTCCATTCTTCTAAGAAAACGCCGTACAGCTCTCTTTGATTACCACAATGCCGATTTGAAACCTTTTTTTGATTCCCACCAAATTTTTATTTAGATATTATTAGATTATTATTAGATTAGATAGATTTTTGTTTAGATCTGGGCCGCTAGCTGGCCAATCTAAGACAGAAACTAATTGCGATGTGAGGAATATGCTTTGGATCATTATCGTGCTGGAATGTCCATGTGTGACTGTCGAAATGTCCAAATAACCAGAAGCACGTCTTCAGCATAAGGTAACATTATTTTTTCCATTATATTTTTGGATTGGACTTGATCCATGTTTCCTTCTATTAGCCTAACAAGTCCAACATCATGTCCAGAAAAGCACGAGAATAGCAAGATATTTCGATCATCTCGATAAAATGACTTGTTCTGTTTAGCTGCACGCGGACCATTTGAAGTAGTTTGGTACGTGGCAAAATGCTTTACAGAGTGGAAAACCATAGTTTTTAAGTATTGCAGATGGTCAGCTATCTTTCTATGCGACTTATTCTTCTCGCGAAGTTTTTTTATTGTCCCCCTTGTTACATTTATCACAAATTTTATTTTTCCCTGTTGTTTTCATATGAAGCAATCACCTTTAAGACTTTACAGCACTAAATGGCGCCCATACTATACTTATAATGAACTACAATCACAGAGCCCTAGAGTGAATTTGAATAAAACAATAAACTATTCAGCATTCTTAATTATGTGACCACCTAGTGAGTCGTAATACTAGTTTCAGATCTAATGTATCAAGTTTATCTATTTATTTTTCAGCCAATCATGTGTGTCAACAAATGTACCTTTAGTATGGAAAAGATTTGCGATACCGAGAGAAATACAAAAAAATACATGCAATTAGTTATACTTGTTACTTTGAAAAAATCTTCAGCGTTCTTAATTATATGACCAGGACTGTAATATACAGGATGAATTTTCCAAGTGTGCGTGGATGGCCAAATCCGAAACTATGAGGTTTAGCGAAATATGCTGAAAGAAGTCTAATGGCCGATTTTAATGAAAACTAAAACTGCATCATTACATTTTTGAAAAATCAATATTTCTGGCCAGTAATCGAACACATTGATTTTGAAAAAAAAACATCCTGTATTATTACATCATTCGATAGTGTCGCTGAAAAGGATGGAATTCTGGGAAGTAATGATATACGAGAAATCTGTATTTCTGACCAGGAATGGAACCCGTTGATTTTGAAAAAAAAACATACCCCTTAATTAATTAATTATTACACAATACACTATTCGATAGTGTTGCTAACAAGGATTAAATTCTGCGAAGTAATGACATAGGCATACTTAATTTCTTAAAAAGAGCTTATTTTGAGCAAAATGCATTTCTACCTATTAAACGAAGCGTCTAAAATGAAACAGTTTCTTAAAATTCTAAATTTTTCTTGAAGCCATATGTCATTACTTCCCAGAATTCGATCCTTGTTAGCAGCACTATGGAATGGTGTAATAATACGGGGTATGTTTTTTTCAAAATCAACGGGTTCGATTCCTGGCCAGAATTTATTGATTTATTCATTTTTCAAAAATGTAATGATGCAGTTTTAGTTTTCATCAAAATCGGTTTCGAGACTCTTTTCAGCAATGTTCGGTAGTCCTAATAGTTTCGGATTTGGCCATCCACGCACATTTGGAAATTCACCCTGTATACATAGTGAATACATAGCTGGTACAATTTAACATAAATAATAAGAATTATAATAATAATATAATTTAATGCATGTTGTGTTCACCTATAATTGTGGGAACATGGTTAGCTAGATATCGAGAAATTGTTTTATAATAATATACCATCAGGTGGATCGTCAGGTCGTTTGCCGGCTATTTCCACAAAATAAATATGGGTTTTGACACCATCGGGCTTATCTTAAGATTGATTTGGGACCATTATTTTTGTTCACATAATAGCCAAAGAATATGTAAATCACTGATTTTGTGAACTGATGCTTTGCTCAGCACGCATTTCAGAGATTGCACTACAAATACCAATCGTGTTTAAGTCAAAGAAACAGTGTGAGCAAAGCCATGGCTTCATAGCTGGGACCAAGTGTCTAACCGATTATTTATCAATTATTTTATGTATGTTTATTTGCAGTAAAAACCGGCACATGTCCAGAGTACCCCCGAGGGCCATGGATCTGCAGCCACAGCTGCACGGGAGACTCCGACTGCCCCAGGAAGCTCAAGTGCTGCCCCAACCGCTGCGGCGCGCTCACCTGCCAGAAACCAGACCTGGATGATGCCCCAACTGCTTAACTCACCAATCATTATTTATTAAACATCTGGTGGTTACCCGGTTTCTGTCATTTTGAAGCCATTATTAAAATTGTAAATTGTAATTTTCTGGCATTTTATTCTTTGATAATTTTTATTGCCATGCCTTTAAAAGCATAAATAGTTTATTTTTATGTAAGATAATCTTTTTTTACGTAAGTGAACTATGGAGAGTATTTTTTTGATGTTTAGACATGAGGATAAAAACCGGGCATGTGCGTGTCAAGCCACAAGTGTCAGCAGGGGGGGGGGGGACGGACACTGGACTCTAACCAAAATTAGCACTTTACTCGTAAAGGAAAATATTTCGCAAAGGCCTTGGTAACGCTTTTTCGTGATATATTGTAAAATATTTAAAAATATTTTATTTTACGATTCTGGGGTTTTAATAAATATGTACATAATATATCCATGCCAAATTACAGCTTCTTATCACTAAGGCGCTTTGCTATCACTAAGGCGGACAGACGGACAGACAGACTTGATAAAATGGAAATTTAATCATCTTCATAATTTATTACTTTTTCATTCTTGTTTTCTTTCTTGGATGACAGCGCATGTGTGATGCCTTTAGTCTGATCACGGAAGACGCTGTATGTCATCCATGGAGGACGATGGCAATTTAGCATCAGGTGGCTCGTCTGCTTTTACGTGGCTATTCGCAAATTCAAAAGTATTTTAGTTATTTGTATTGCACTTATGTCCGGTCATAATTAGTTTATGCGGGGCCGGCTTGGTACGCATTGATCAGTATTATAACAATAATCGGTGCTGACAGCAGTAAATGATTATTCGCAAATATTTTAATTTCTTACTTATTGTGATTATTAAATTTGTAAAAGATGAAAGAAAATAATTTGCCTATTCCTACATTATAAGGAAATCTAAATTGTAATACTTTGTCATTTAAGATTTTTTTATATTGTTTGTAATTTAAGATTTTTATTTATCTACAAAAAAAACATTATTTGATAATTTTCCTAAATTGTGTCATATTATTATCGCTAACTTTGACCTACCTATGATGATTCATACAATGAATTAAATAAATAAATAACGCTTCACACTCATAGCCCCACACTAGGATTCCCTATGTCGTGGGTGCCATGGACAACACACTAGACAAGGACATTGAATATAGGAATACGATAGCATAATCTAACATAGTTATGTGTTATTGATTAAGTAGGGTAACTAATTTACTTAAAACCCCAATGTTTTAAGTATAATATTATAAATATGTATAGGTACATAATAATATCAATAAAAGATTTTTGAGACACTCTCAGACCTACTTATATTTTTTAATTATGGCTTCTAGTTACCTCAACTGACATCTGTTGTTGATTAGCAGAACTAATTCACTGCAAAATAATAAATTAAAAAAATGGCACACATTGATTTTTTTGAAGAAATCGTATATTTCCGATACAAAATAGTCTCTTATATCCCTCTATTGGGCACTTTTACAATTTCTTGCTGTTATGTGGCGTATCAAAAAGTCCTATTTATTTATACCTTGGCTTGTAAGCGACGTATCACGATAAAACATACACCATTTAAGTTAGACCACCAGTAATACAACTGTGAAAACCGCAATTTCATCCAGTGGTTTTGGCGTGATGCGGTGTCAAACATATAGACAAGATTTAAAAAAATGACAGATTTGCAATCTATTACTCCTATATAGTCCCCTGATATCAAATTTTCATAAATATCTTCAATGCACAGACATATCGAGTTACAGTTTTATTATATACCTAATAGAATATTGATTTCTCTCCTGCTGTCAATTTTAACTTTTGTTCGGCGGGGCTTAGTTTTTTTTTATATTTACTTAGTTAAATCTCAGAATACAGATGTATTCTGTAAGTTAAACAACAGTTTTGACTTGACCTCATTACTATAGTAAGTATCAAAATAACTTGAGCCTGACTTTCTTCACGATATTCGACAATTGTTGTTATGGAATGATTCTCTGAATTATTTAGGTAGGTAGGCAAAACAACCGAGTTTATTTTGTAGGTCTGACGCACATCAAAATAAGTACCTAACAATATTAGAATTATCATTAGTTTCGCTTTATGTTATTTGTTTAGCGGTGGCTTATAAAGCCTCACAGTCGCCTGCTGTCGTGCATTCGCTTTATAGCTCTCCATTATAACGCAGCATTGATATATTTTACTAACAAAAATGTTTTTCCGTTTTCTTTTGATTCTTCTTGGTAAGTTTTTTTTACTGTTTCATGCGAGAGTCTGGGACACCCCATGACCTATAGATTACAAAAAAGGAGGAAGTTATTTTTCGGTTGTATTTTTTATTGTTTCATACCAATCATCTCCATTAATGATAATAATAATATATACTTTATCTGATATCAAATTTGGATTTTTTTATTTCATGTTTATGAATGTTTTACGTGTTTAGAAAACTTGTTACTAAGTTGTGTCCATAATGGCTTATTAGTTTGATAAAATTTGGTTTTTGATTCAGTGTCACTTTTGATACGTAAATACTTTAAATTATTGTTGTGGCACTTTAGACTCTGAATATTTTCTCGGTTTTTGCGATTAAACAAACTGACGTAACTATCTTGTAGTTACGTTTTCAATTGCTTCTTCAGGTTTGCTGAAAAATAACTGATGACCATTTTTTGATGAATTTACGCATAAACCTAAGAAATGCTTGATCACGCGTCCTATCACGTTTTATTTAAGGGAATCAGGGCTCTGAGTAGTCTTGAATACTCCTCGAACTTCCATAAATAACTTACCTTCATCGTGACTATACTACACGACGCTCAACAATAGTGAGCTAGCAATATACTTAAATATGATAATAGTATCTTTAAAAAGGTTTATTTTTTTCAGTTTCGATGTTTGCTATGTCGCACTGCCAGAGCGGAGGTGGGTAACTTATATAATTTATAATATTTGCTACATTTTTGAAACGACAGCCCGGTAATGATAAAAAACGTGTATTTCATTGGTCTATTGATAAGAACAAAATAATAGAAGACTCTTGAAATAGTGGGGTCAGTTCTTTTTCTCAATTTTGGGAAATTTTTGAGCTTTATGACATATTATAGGATAATCACGGACGTAAAAAAAAGACGGACGTAATCCCAAGAACAAATTCAGTGAAGCACCCATAGGAATACCAACTCTGTATTCGTACAAGTACACACACCCACACATTGACACCATACGGCTACGAATTTGACACCATCGCGAATCAGAAATTACAAAATTACGAACACATGGTAAGCGAGCTGTCACCTGTCAGCTTCACTCTCGATTAGACAAGGTTACGTCCGTTCTTTTTTATGTCCGTGAGGATAATGAAGAAAAACAGATAGGGTTGTAGGATTTTTGAAAGAATTATAGAAGTAAAGTCGCGAAACACATATGTATTAGAATCCGCGTGGCGGCGGTACCTTTGAGTTCGAACGTGCATCCACGTTCCCGGTAACCGACGGGTATAAACTATTATATAAATTAATTAAAAGTTTAACTAAACAATTTTAATTAATATTAATTTCTTTTGTTTACACAGATATTATGTATTATACGTATGGTGTTATGTTTAACCAATATATTGTCTTAAGAATCTTATGGAATGTGTATTAAGCTATTACTAAAATATAAAGAGGTGCTTTTGTAACTAACTCTGTAAATAATCTGATACTTAACATAGCCTATAATACTACCTAACGAAATAATGCATTTGTTGTCAAGGAAAGTATGTATATTTGTGTTGTGTTTGATCTTATATGATAGTAACTCCTTCCCTGCATTGGGTTATTCTGAGATAGGGAATATTCCGAGGTGTTTTGCTGTATTTTATTTCAGAGATTATGAATTCTGTATACGAGAAGTGAAGTTGAATTTATCGTGGGAAATCCCCACCATCGATATATCTCCGCTATCGGAATTTCCCACTCTATTCAATACTATAATCATAGTGTACACATGACCATAGACCGTAATCTTTTTTATCGATCAACAGCTGTTTTGTTGGGTTGATTTGAAGAGTAATTCGACCAATTGATTATGTGTCCATAAACGTATAATTTTATTGTTTTTGTTTAATAACGGGGAACCATGAAGAAGGCTGAGAATATTGTATATGTTCCGTTAAATATAGTTTGAAGATTACATTATGCATAGTAATATATTCGCGTGCGACAGATCGCTACATCTGATAGTAGATTGTCAACATTGAAAAAATATATACCTATGTGACTATAAAAAATAGTATATGACTCGAAGAGGAATAATTATGCACTTCATGACATAATCTATGATGTAAAAAAATGTTATTTAGATTTGTTAGATTATATAGTTGATTAGATTCCCTCAACAAGAATCATTCACGTCATGTAGATTTTTTACAAAATATACCATAACTTTCTCAATTTTAAATGGAAATAAATTGATTTTACTTAATTTCATGAGGTGATATTTATGGGTAATTATTGTTGAAATTTTTTTGTTATCAAACATATATTCAGTAGTTTAATGACGAGATTTTATGACAAATGTATACTTATTACCTACCTAGTAATTTCGTTGAACAAATTTCACGAAACAAAAAACGCGGGATAAAATTCTCGTGACAAAGTTTTAAACGATCAAATAATAGTATTACAGATAATATACGCTTGAAAACATTTTATAAATATTCAGTTTAGTTTATACTTTAATTCTTACGTATAGAGAGTAAAAAAAGCAATTTTTACTGCGGTATTTTGAGTTCCTTGTGACATTAATGAAACGTACTTTGAAATAACAGGTGAGGTTAATGACTTTTCGAGCATTATTTTAAGTTTTTAACATTCTAACATCAGAATTTTATTATTTAACTTAGTACGATTTAGAAGTAAATACATAAAAAAGTTTTAGTAAAGATTTAGAGTGATTACATTTCTATATTTACATTCGAGTATATTCATGCATAATTAGCAATTTTGAAAATTCACCCGGGACTATTTGTTACGATTAAAATACACCTGAAAACAAGGTTTTGTTGCTTTTCACTGCCTGTTCAGAACCGTAATATAACATCACCGTAAAATAAAATCTTCGTAAAAATACAAATTGTACATAATGTTAAAATAAATAATAGTTATTGGCCATTGGCATTTATGGAAATAGAAGAACTAAGCCTTTTGAATTATTATTTGGAGATGTGACATCTAAGGCTGGATTAACCAAGAAACCTTACTTAAAGTTAAGTTTATCTTTATTTACATTTTACATGAGTTTTAAAACAGTATGGCATTTCTGTTAATTCTATCGGGATTTTATTATAGATTTTCACACATCTACCCATGAACGAGCCACCAGTTTTGCTGAGTCTAAAACTAGGCACAATCAGTCTAGCCTTATTTCTTATCTTAATATTGTACTTTACAACCAATTCTCATATCTACCAAATATTCAAAATAAATTCAAAAAATCTATCGTGCAGTTTCAGAGCAGTTCGACCGAAAACACCATGTCACGAGATTTGTATACTATAGTAGAAAATCATAGAAATATTTCTATGACTTACCAAAACTTCGTTTTGCAGCAAGACCTGGAACTTGCCCTACCAGCGAATATGGAATCTGTGCTTTTACGTGCCGTAGCGATTCTCAATGTCCACTTAATTTTACTAAATTTAAATTATTAATACTAGGTATATTTCGTTGTTGTAATAGCTATCATAGCATTGGTGAAGAAGTTTCCAGAGGAACTTCTTCATTAACTATTATCTATACCTACAGGGATGAACAGTCAGTATCCTGTTAAAAATGGTAAAAATATTCCAAGTTTTTGTCAAGTGACTCCCCCGTAGGATGTAGGTATCACAGAGAAAAACCTTCTGATAATATGTTTTGGCTGACAAAGTCTAGTTACAATACTTTTTCAATAAATTGGAAAATTAAAAAAAAATTGCCCAAGTTTTGTTGGTGTAACAACCCTAGTTATAAGTTTTAATTATGTAATTACATAGGTTTAAGATTACTTTATGTAAAAAACAATCCCACCTCATGCATTTATAAAATTAAATATTCAGTTCTGTCTAACACTCCGGTCTGACCGGTCGTATTTTATGAATTCCTTAGAGAGAAAATAGAGTTATGAATTCCTATTATTAAACGTAGTTTAATATTTCATTCACAGAAAATTCTGGTGCCTGTCCTGTTATCAGGCCTGGTCAAGTTGGAATCTGTGCAAACTTGTGCACGGACAATAGTGCCTGTAACAACGGTCAGATATGCTGTCCTACCGCCTGCGGGGGCACTCAGTGCGCAACACCAATAGGCGGTGCGCAGCCTGCCAGTAAGTTATGCTCATGTATATTTTAGTTGTGCTCAGATTAAATATTGCTTTAATAATTTAACCAGGTGCGATTATAGTTACTATACGCAATGTTTATTAGTAGTATCACTGTGCTGCTTAAACTCGCACTTATATCACGCTTTACCGTGACGTTACCGTAGTAAAAATGTCCTTTATCATTTAAATCAGAGTTCCCCAAACTTTTTTGTGTCGTAGACCCCTTGCCATGTTTTTCCGTGTTGGGTAGACCCCCTACTTACCTGATATTGATTTCCTGTAAATTTCTAACTGTAGTGAAGTTTAGTGTTAAAAACTTAAAGTAAAAACACATGTTAATTTATACATTTATTAATTGAATTTAAATTAAAACTACTCAAAATAAAATTTTGTATCTGGTAAAATATACGTAGCATTAAATAAACATTTTTACAAGTTCAAAATATATTGCGACCACAAAGCGAATACCAACATCCTACAACTTACACAATTTTATAAACATATACATAGTCTTGCCAGATATACTGTTACAGCCTTGTTTAATTTAAATATCAAATACTAGCGAGAAATGTTTCGATTGATTACGAATGAGGAACTTTTGCACTATATTAAAATAAAGAAATAATTGATATTATGTCATTTAATAAAAATGAGTGGACGGTAAAATAAGACACAGACGGGTTATTAAGTTGCACCGCTACAGCTATGCAGCTTGAGATTTTTTAATTGTTATAAATTTGAAAAATAACTCATGGGACTTTTTTTATCGTACTATCAAATAATTCCCTGGAGTTGCGAGCTTCGAAGACCATAAAAGAAGCGCCCAAACTCGTACAGTTAGAACGCCAGCGATCACCCAAACAGTACAGGCTCGAATCCAACGAATTCCCGGCCGGAAGCAAAACATCTTAGCTCTTCAGGTAGGGATAAGAAAAACTACCATCAAATGAATGTTAAATGAAGACCTTGGACCCAGAGCTTATCGACGACAAACAGGGCATTTCCGTAATGAACCTCTAAAAAAATTAAGGCTTGAGAGATGACCAGCTTTGTAAAGAAGGTACGCGAGAAAAAAAACCGCCAAATCCTTATTTCAAACGAAAAAAATGTTGGCGTTGAAGTAACTTACAAAAAACAAAGTGGATAAAATATTATGCCCACGTGAATAACGAAGCAACCAGGCGTATGCCAATAATCCAGCGTGGGCATTATCCTGCATCAATCATGGTTTGAGTTGGAGTCTCATATTTGGGCTCATCTGTGATGTTTCTCTGTGAAAAAGAAGTGAAACCAGTATTTTTGAGTATCAAAATACAGTCTTTGCAAAGAGTGTGGAACATCTACTTCAAAAAATTATCGAAAATCCACAATAAGTATTCCAATAAGATTCAGCGCCAGATCATCAGAAAGCAGGATAGAAAACTGGCAGATTTATCATAAAATTTAGTTTATCAGGCACAACGAGGGGCCCTCTTAAAGCACAGACTTACATCCGTTGGAAACAAAATATGGCAACAATGGAAACAGAAAGCATGCGCTAAATCTTACCAAAATTTGAAGTTTCTCAAAGCATCCATGATTAAAGCAGTGGCTGATATAGATACAAACTTTGTGCATGCTACGATTAACGACTGGCCTAGGAGGTTGAGGGCCTGCATTGAAAATCAGGGAGGATATTTTGAATAATCTAAACAAAACTTTAATTAACATTTAACTACCTTTGTTTTTATATAATTAATTTACAGATACATTAATTCCAAAATAAAATATTTAGTGAAGTGTTTGTAACAGTATTTATGGCTAGACTAGGTATAGTATTTTTTTTACTTCATAGGTACTTTTATAAATAATGTATATGTTTTGATATTATAAGATAGTATGATGTAAGTAAATAGGTACTATCAGTGTATGTGTTGAGATCCACTATCGTGGACCCCCATTTTCATTTCATGGACCCCCAAATTTTTTTTTCGCTGACGTAGACCCCTTGCAGGTTGTCATAGACCCCTAGGGGTCGATATAGACCACTTTGGGAATCACTGATTTAAATCATAGTAGATAAAATATGTCATAAGGGCGGCAAGTTAGTGTTTCGTTTAATAATAATTTTTTGACAAAAAATAAAACCAACGAAAAAAAAACTGAAAAGCGAAAAATAAAATAAACCATTTAGTATTATAAATTAAGATCCTAAATTAACTGAAAATAAATAATTTTGAGACCGTGCCAAACAAACAAAATTAATTACATAAAGTTCATTTTATAAGGGCAGTGGCATGCAATGCACACGGCAGCAGCAACGCGGCGCACATCTTTTCACCGTTTGTTTTTTCATTGGTTTGGCACCGCCTCAAAATTATTTATTTTCAGTTATTTTAGGATCTTAATTTATAATACTAAATGGTTTATTTTATTTTTCGCTTTTCAGTTTTTTTTCGTTGGCTTTATTTTTTGTCAAAAAATAATTATTTTTTAATTTTTAGTTGCTATGAAAATGATTAAGTTATTGGTGATATATTCAGTTACCAGGTAAAAATGTAGTAGGTGAAATATAAATCATCCCCTATTTTCGTACCTTTAGGGGTAAAATTTTCTTTCCAAATTTAAACAAGAGTAACTTCAAGGTATACAATATTCAATAAAAAAAGAATCATCGAAATCGGATCATCCAGTACAAAGTTATTGGGGTAACGTGTAAAAATTCCGTGGGTGAATAATCAATCATCCCCTATTTTCGTACCTTTAAGGTGGGAATAAAATTTTCAAAAAAATATGGGACCAACTTCAAGATATACCCTATCCATTAAAAAAAGAATGATCAAAATCGGACCACCCTGTGCCGATTGCCGAGTGATCATACATAAAAAAAAATATACGCGTTGAATTGAGAACCTCCTCCTTTTTTTTCGTCGGTTAAAAACTGTAATATTTTTAAACTTATACTTATAGTTATTTTATTCCGTAGCAAAACCTGGCACGTGTCCTGCAATCAAGCCCGGCACGGTGGGGACTTGTATCGCCGAATGTAGTTATGATTACGACTGTAATGGAGACCTAAAGTGCTGCAGCAACGGCTGCGGCAGAGTGTGTGTCAACCCTGGAGACGCTTCGCCACCTGCCAGTAAGTATTATAAATATGTGTATGCATGTATAGAACATGGATTGGCTTTCGTAGTTTAGGTTTGTTTATTTATTTATGATGTTATTAATTGTATATTTAATTTTTTGGAAAGATGAAGACATACATAGTTTGTATAGTTTAGATTGACATTTATATTTTTTGTATATTTTTTCATAGAAGTTATAGAGAATAGTTAAAACTACATATGTAATTTAAACAATTTAAACATAACACGAACACGACACAAAATGCTAACGTGTGACTCAGTGGTTCGCTCTTACATTGTTACGTGGTTACATTTTAAGTGGGAGAATAGTACTTTGGTTCACTTTTTATATCGATAATTAACAAACATGGGAAGGGTGAATTTTCATTTTAGCATTTTTATGACAGATTTTTTGGTAACTCTTTATTTAATTTATGAAAGTAAGGAATAAATACTGAATTAGGTTAGTTTTTTATAAAGAAAGCTCGTGATATATTACAACTATGATTTAAACGGCAAATTTATGAGAAAATCCAGAAAAAAGGAAAAACCCTGTTGAAGGAAATGATATGCAGAGGAAAATGATACAGCCCATTTACGTAAATAATGAGGTATTGAAGGTAATGGTGAAAATTAAAATCTCGACATGTAATCAACTTTTTTTATCGAGAATAATAACGATATTTATTTGATCTCATTAAATCAACATAACTTATTAAAATATTGTAAGGATTGATTACGAAATTTAATAGAAATATCACTAAAATTCTTTGGAGGAATTTCCATGGAGGATCGCCTCCATGGTATAAACTAAACTAATTCTGAGGTAATACCACAGAAGAAATAATATTGTGGTAATACATAAAATTGCTGTTGTATGTGCATTGGCTGCATTACTTATAGTGGAGAATTAGCTAAAGCAAGTAAATTTTCTTCGATACTTGTTTCAAGAATATTCGTTAAAGTAAGTATTATGTATAAAGTGTATCTTTGGTTCATTACGTAGAATTACGTACACTAGTATACGAGTATAGCATTTCTTAATCATACTAGTTTCTGCATCATCAGAACTGAATCATACAAAAATTGCTTGACCCTGGAACGTTGGGAGTAAAGCATTATGTACATGCAACGCGCGCTCTGCGTCTTGAGACGTGCATGGGCACTTGAACCATGCATGGGCAGTGGAATCTTTGAATAGGTTCATTTTGGGTAAAAATATTTCTCGAACAACAGAAGGAAATAATAATAAGTGCGTCTTACCACCAAAGATTACATTATCACTTGCCATCAGTTGGGATTTCAGTCAAGCATTAACTCGTAATTTATATAAAAAACTAGCTGACAAGGCAAACGTTGTTCTTTCAAATAAATTATATCTAGATATAGGTACAACCTATTCTCATATCTACCAAATATTCATAAAAAATTCAAAACCAAAACTTCGTTTTGCAGCAAAACCTGGAAGTTGCCCTCCCAGCCAGTTTGGAAGCTGTGTTGCTGCGTGCTCTTCCGATTATGATTGTCCAGGAGCTGAAAAATGTTGTCGCAACGGCTGCGGCGTCTCATGCGCTGCACCAATATACTACGTATACTAACATTGTACCAATATTGTTATTGCCAAGGATATTAAATTGGCAAAAATATCTTTGGTTATTACAATAAATGTTTTAATAATAAACCAAATATACAATTTGTTAAATTTCACAATTTGTTTTAATTTCATGTTACCGCTTTGACATTTTCCTTAAATTATTTTGCTATTTCATATATATTTTTAATTTAACATAGTAATGTATTACATTACATGTATTCCATCAATTAAAGGAGTAACGTTTGTTGAAAATTAAAAGCAAATCGTTGATATTTTTAAAATATTCCATACAAAGTTTCAACTTGTTTCCGGGGAAAACATTTAATTTTTTTGTGACGAAAAATTTTCTAATACATGACCAATAACTAAAAGTATAAGAAACAACTTAACTAATTTCCATCGAATCAGTTCATGTATATTGCCGACCCGTGTGGCGCAATGGTTACCATGCCGGATTGCAGCACCAAGGGTCCTGGGTTCGATTCCCAGCGAGGCGGAAATTTGAATGATGAGTTTGAATTTCTGTTCTCGGTCTGGGTGTAAATGTCCTTGTCTCTGTGTGTTGTCCATAGCACTCACGACACAGGGAATCCTAGTGTGGGGCTATGAGTGTGAAGCGTTATTTATTTATTTATAATTTAGTTGAGCTCAGATTAAGTTACTATACGCAATGTTTATTAGTAGTATCACTGTTCTGCTTAAACTCGCACTTATATCACGCTTTACCGTGACGTTACCGTAGTAAAAATGTCCTTTAAACGGCCGGTCTCAATAATGTACTAACAGATGGAAGACTGTGGATAGGGCTACCATTAGTATGATAATTGTCATACTTGTCAATTTTTCAGACGCAAAAATTGACAAATATGACAGATAACATACTAATGGTAGCCCTATCCACAGTCTTCCATCTGTTAGTACATTATTGAGACCGGCCGTTAAAGTCATAGTAGATAAATGTCATAAGGGAGGCAAGTTAGTGTTTCGTTTAAAAAGTGTAATATTTTTAAACTTATAAGTTATACTTATACTTATTTATTCCGTAGCAAAACCTGGCACGTGTCCTGCAATCAAGCCCGGTACGGTGGGGATTTGTATCGCCGAATGTAGTAATGATTACGACTGTAATGGAAACCTAAAGTGCTGCAGCAACGGCTGCGGCACAGTGTGTGTCAACCCTGTACAGGCTTCGCCACCTGCCAGTAAGTATTATAATATGTATGCATGTATAGAACATGGATTGGCTTTCGTAGTTTAGGTTTGTTTATTTATTTATGATGTTATTAATTGTATATTTAGTTTTTTGGAAAGAAGAAGACATACATAGTTTGTATAGTTTAGATTGACATTTATATTTTTCGTATATTTTTTCATAGAAGTTATGGAGAATAGTTAAAACTACATATGTAATTTAAACAATTTAAATATAACACGAACACGACACAAAATGCTAACGTGTGACTGAGACATAATACGGCGTACCGAGCATTGCCGAATGTTAAGTTACTGCGCAGCCTTCTGCGGGAAGTTCAGACTCGCCAAGATACGTCGGCCGTACTGCACTGTTGATGAAATAAAATAAATTGAGGAGATATAGATATATGTAAGTTAATTGTAAATATCAAAATTAGATTATCATATGTGAAAAAAATTATAGACATCTACTGTACTCTGTACTGAAGGGACGTAGGTATTAAGAAGTAGTTTGATTGAGTGGAGTGGTCAGTTAATAGAAGAACAGTCCCTCAGTGGTTCGCTCTTACATTGTTACGTGGTTACATTTTAAGTGGGAGAATAGTACTTCGGTTCACTTTTTATATCGATAATTAACAAACATGGGAAGGGTGAATTTTCATTTTAGCATTTTTATGACAGGTTTTTTGGTAACTCTTTATTTTATTTATGAAAGTAAGGAATAAATACTGAATTAGGTTAGTTTTTTATAAAAAAAAGCTCGTGATATATTGCAACTATGATTTTAACGGCAAATTTATGAGAAAATCCAGAAAAAAGAAAAAACCATCATTATTTTATCGGAGTCACTACTATAATTGGCTATTAGACAATTTTTGGAAAAATATTTTAAAATTTTCGTAGTTTTATTTTATAAATAATAATAATATAATAATAAATCTTTATTTCAGACCCGAGATCCATAGATTGTTAGTGTGTTAGTAACAAATGTACTTAATAATATGTTAGCGTTGTTAGTGCAATTCTGTATTATTTATTCATTTAATTTAATTTAATTTAATTTAATTTAATTCAATAGGTATATATTCATTCAATTATATTTTTCATTCAATTATGTCACATTATGTCACATTATATCACATTAATTAGGTACATTTAACATTAACCTACTTTTTTAAATACTTAATTTATACCTCTTTTAAGAGGTAAAAATTAAATTTATTTGCCTAACGCATTGGGTATAGCCTGTAATGTTAGGGTGAAAAAATGAAAATAAATAAATAAATAAATAAAAAAAAAATATAAAGAGGAAAGATTTGATTTTTTGTTTGCATTGAATAGGCTCCGAAACTACTGAACCGATTTCAAAAATTCTTTCACTGTTGGGAAGCTACACTATCCCCGAGTAACATAGGCTATATTATATTTTCAAAAAAATTAGGGATCCTCAATAAAACTCCAATAAGGTGTAAAAAAATTAAGAAAACCGAAGCAAAGCGTTACTCGTACCTAATATTTATCGATTTCGGAAAGATTAAAGAGCTTTAAGAGGAAAAAAATTCTAGGCCATCGCTCCACCAATCTAAGAGTCACACGGTGCACCTTGCTGAATAATGGATGGACTTTTTACCTGCCTCATGCCTGACTACCTGACTCTCCTTCCAAAATCCCTGCCCTTTTATGTGTGTATTGTACAGTTTGTGTTTTTTATTTTTATTTTTACTGGCCTTGTAACCAGTTAATATTTTTTATGACAATACAATAAGAAAAAAGCAATCTCTCAAACTGTTCAAGGTTAACTGATTCAAACTTAGTCATCTCTTTGTTTAGGCAGTCTTAAAATAGATTTTTTCAAACTAATAAACTTATTGAATACAATAAGTTACTACTTTAATTTATACCTCTTACAATATTTATTTTTCTCATAAAAGTGCTCACTTGCTGGCTGTGACATCATATTTCAATTAACAAAAGTTTACGCTCTAACTCTGAAGACATTTTAAGTGAAAAACTTACACCTTTTTCACTGGAATTGTGAAAATGACAAGCTACAAGACGTGTGCAGTGCCTATGTGTAGAAGTACTACAATTAAACCTGACAAATTGTTTATACCTACACGTTCCTAAATGCCCTCAACGTCGAAAGCAGTGGTTACAATTAGCACGTCGAGACCCAGAGTTAACATCTGTTATATCAGCAATATTCTTTTGTGAGGACCACTTTGATGTAAGTATTTAGAAGAAATCAACTTAGCCTCTGATTTACTAAAAAAAAAAACAAATTAAACCTGACCTAATATTGCTCATAAACATAACCTATAAGTAATTTAAAATCATTAGTAATATGGTGTCGTTAAGGGGGCGTTGAGGAAAAACTTAGAAAAAAATCCCCCTGTGACCACTTAGCAAGACTGACCAATTTTACTTTATTAATTTCAGTACTTACAAGGAGGTTTTTACATTCCGAAACTCGGAAAAAGTCAGGGTTACACGCAAAGAAATTTGCGACCATAAATGAATCAACTTGAGGCAAATTCGTATAGCCTGACTCCATTTTACAAAACCTCTCAAAAGCACATATCAAAATATATCTTATTAATTTTCTCAGTAAATTGCACAGTGCACACGATATAGTTAGTAGTACACGACGCTTTATTTATTGAAGTGTGACGTCATAACATGCTGAATCATGGCCGCCCGCGTTTCGGTTCTCGTATCCACAGGTAAAAAAACTCAAATCTATTTTTCAAAAGTAAAAATATTTACAATTTATTTTCATGCAAGAAACGTATTGTATAATTATTGTTAACCATTAAGCAACCATATTTAACACATTTCATATTTTACCGTGACAACTGTCAAGTAGCCAATTTTTTGTACGCACTAAGTTTGCATCTTTTGTTCACCTCTCCACTAACGGGCCTTCTGGAAGACATTTCAATTAGGAATAAGAAGTGCCCTTGTACAGATGTTTTCATATCATCTTTCCTATGTATTTATGTGGTTACAAAATAAATAAATAAAATAAATAAATAAATAAACCCTGTTGAAGGAAATGATGTTGTGCAGAGGAAAATGATACAGCCCATTTACGTAAATAATGAGGTATAGAAGGTAATGGTGAAAATCAAAATCTCGACATGTAATCAACTTTTTTTATCGAGAATAATAACGATATTTATTTAATCTCATTAAATCAACATAACTTATTGAAATATTGTAATGATTGATTACGTAATTTAATAGAAATATAACTAAAATTCTTTGAAGGAATTTCCATGGAGGATCGCCTCCATGGTATAAATTAAACTAATTCTGAGGTAATACCACAGAAGAAATAATATTGTGGGAATACATAAAATTGCTGTTGTATGTGCATTGGCTGCATTACTTATAGTGGAGAATTAGCTAAAGCAAGTAAATTTTCTTCGATACTTGTTTCAAGAATATTCATTAAAGTAAGTATTATTTATAAAGTGTATCTTTGGTTCATTACGTAGAATTACGTACACTAGTATAGCATTTCTTAATCATACTAGTTTTCGCATCATCAGAACTGAATCATACAAAAATAGCTTGACCCTGGAACGTTGGGAGTAAAGCATTATGTACATACAACGCGCGCTCTGCGTCTTGAGACGTGCAAAATATGAGAACCATGCATGGGCAAATAGGTTCATTTTGGGTAAAAATATTTCTCAAACAACAGAAGGAAATAATAAGTGCGTCTTACCACTAAAGACTACATCACCACTTGCCATCAGTTGGGATTTTAGTCAACCATTAACTCGTAATTTATATAAAAAACTAGCTGACCAGGCTAACGTTGTTCTGTCATATAAATTAAATCTAGATATAGGTACAACCTATTCTCATATCTACCAAATATTCATAAAAAATTCAAAACCTAAACTTCGTTTTGCAGCAAAACCTGGAAGTTGCCCTCCCAGCCAGTTTGGAAGCTGTGTTGCTGCGTGCTCTTCCGATTATGATTGTCCAGGAGCTGAAAAATGTTGTCGCAACGGCTGCGGCGTCTCATGCGCTGCACCAATATACTACGTATACTAACATTGTACCAATATTGTTATTGCCAAGGATATTAAATTGGCAAAAATATCTTTGGTTATTACAATAAATGTTTTAATAATAAACCAAATATACAATTTGTTAAATTTCACAATTTGTTTTAATTTCATGTTACCGCTTTGACATTTTCCTTAAATTATTTTGCTATCTATATATATAAAATTGAAAAGCGACACACCGCTGATTAAACAAAAAATCTCAGAAACTGCCGAACCGATTAAGATGAAATTTGGCAGGAAGATAGTTTATGCTAAGGAGACGTCCACTAAGAACGGATTTTTGGAAATTCATCCCCTAAAGGGTACAAATAAGGGTTAGAAGTCACTTTCATACAAACCAACTTTCTCAGTTTTAGATTTATAAATTTGAATTTTTTTTATGTAGGTTTATAGTAATAAACAAAAGTTAACTTTAACACATTTTTTTGGAAAATCATCCCTTAAAGGGTTAATTTCTTCAATTTAACTTAGTACGCAACTTCGTCATTTTTGAAGTTAAAAACATGAAAATGTATATATTAGTTCAAGATTAGAAACAAAATTTAAAAGTTATGTGTTTTTTTGGAAAATCAACCCCTAAAGGGTTGAATAAGGTTGTTCAAGTTTGTATGGGAAATTCGTCAGTTTTGAAGTAAGAAGGGTGAAAATTTGTATATAAGCTTATAGTTAGACACAAAAAATAACTGTATCACTGTTTTCTCGAAATTCATCCCCTAAAAATAGGGGTTGGAAGTCTTTTACATATAAATCAGCTTCGTCAGTTTTAGAGTTATAATTATGAATTTTTTTATGTATGTTTATAGAAATAAACAAAAGTTAACTTCAACACATTTTTTTGGAAAATCATCCCTTAAAGGGTTAATTTCTTTGATTGGACTTAGTACGCAACTTCGTCATTTTTGAAGTTAAAAACATGAAAATTTATATATTAGTTCAAAATTAGAAACAAAATTTAATGGTTATGTGTTTTTTGGAAAATCAACCCCTAAAGGGTTGAATAAGGTTGTTCAAGTTTGTATGGGAAATTCGTCAGTTTTGAAGTAAGAAGGGTGAAAATTTGTATATAAGCTTATAGTTAGACACAAAAAATAACTGTATCACTGTTTTCTCGAAATTCATCCCCTAAAAATAGGGGTTGGAAGTCTTTTACGTATAAATCAGCTTCGTCAGTTTTTGAGTTATAAGTATGAATTTTTTTATGTATGTTTATAGTAATAAACAAAAGTTAACTTCAACACATTTTTTTGGAAAATCATCCCTTAAAGGGTTAATTTCTTTGATTGAACTTAGTACGCAACTTTGTCATTTTTGAAGTTAAAAACATGAAAATTTATATATTAGTTCAAGATTAGAAACAAAATTTAAAAGTTATGTGTTTTTTGGAAAATCAACCCCTAAAGGGTTGAATAAGGTTGTTCAAGTTTGTATGGGAAATTCGTCAGTTTTGAAGTAAGAAGGGTGAAAATTTGTACATAAGCTTATAGTTAGACACAAAAACTAACTGTATCACTGTTTTCTCGAAATTCATCCCCTAAAAATAGGGGTTGGAAGTCTTTTACATATAAATCAGCTTCGTCAGTTTTAGAGTTATAATTATGAATTTTTTATGTATGTTTATAGAAATAAACAAAAGTTAACATCAACACATTTTTTTGGAAAATCATCCCTTAAAGGGTTAATTTCTTTGATTGGACTTAGTACGCAACTTCGTCATTTTTGAAGTTAAAAACATGAAAATTTATGTATTAGTTCAAAATTAGAAACAAAATTTAATGGTTATGTGTTTTTTTGGAAAATCAACCCCTAAAGGGTTGAATAAAGTTGTTCAAGTTTGTATGGGAACTTCGTCAGTTTTGAAGTACGAAGGGTGAAAATTTGTATATAAGCTTATAGTTAGACACAAAAACTAACTGTATCACGGTTTTCTCAAAATTCATCCCCATAAAGGGTAATACTAAGGGTTTGTAAATATTTATTTTTAAGAAACTACGTCATTTTAAACTCAGTAATGTGAAAATGTATATGTCATTTTATAATTAGAAACAAACATCACTAAGGGGTAAAACCAGGGGATGTAAGTTTGTACGAAACTTCGTCAGTATCGAACTCAGAAATGTGAAAATAAATCAAAAATTAACTGTAACAGGTTTTTTGGAATTTCATCCCCTAAGAGGTAAATAAAGAGGTTGCAAGTTTTTCCAGAACTTTGTCATTTTCGAACTCAGAAATATGAAAATTAATATGTAAGCTTATAGTGAGAAACAAAAAAATTGTGTAGAGGACTTTACGGACGGTAGGGGGAGAAGAGAGGGACAGGAAGCGAGAGAGGGACCGGGAACGGGAGAGGAACAGGGAGCGGGAGAGGGCCGGGGAGCGGGAGAGTGAGAGGGAGAGGGACAGGAAACGGGAGAGGACCCGGGAGCGGGAGAAGGAGAGGGGAGGGATAGGGAGCGGGACAGGAATGAGAGGGACAGGGGCAGGAAGCGGGAGAGGGAGCGGGACAGAAAGCGGGAGAGGGACCGAGTGCGAGAGAGGAACTGGAAGCGGGAGAGGAACAGGAAGCGGGAGAGGGACCGTGAACGGGCGAAAGGGACAGGGAGCGGGAGAGGGAGAGGGAGAGAGAGAGAGAGATGGAGCGGGAGAGAGAGTGGGAGCGAGAGGTGTAAGTGTCCAGATGGAAACAACAGAACCGTTTTTAAAGATATTTGTACTGTTCATGTTGACATCGTAAAACCAGTTCATCATTGATCCATTTAGGATCTGGTGGTGTTACTTCGAGACAAGATATGTAACTCCTGGATGGATGGAAATAACGGGACGTTTTTGTTTTTTTTCTAATGAAACTCAAGAGCCAGTTTTTCTGTACATTAAATATTTTTCAAAATTTCGGTTAGGGGCACTTCAATAACGTGTTAGAACACCAAAAAAATTTTTTTTTAATTATTGTCTGTTTGTCTATCTGTTTGTATGTTCGGGCATTACATGAAAACCCTTGAACTGATTTCGACGGAAATTAGTTATGTTGTTCCTCAAACTTTGGATCACGTTTGAAAAAACTTTTCCTCTCGATAAAATTAAAAGTTTTCACCGGAAACAAAATGAAACTTAGTGTGGAATATTTTGTAATATTAACGGTTTGCTTTAAATTTGCAACAAACATTCCTCATTTAATTGATGAAATACATGTTTTCGTGTTTTTCAAATTTTTTCATGAAAAAGAAAAAACTAATGTTAACTAATACTGTTTATTTTTTTAAATTCGTTCCCGGAGGAATGATTTGTGATTATATCGTATGTTTCATTACATAAATTCCTAAATATAAGTACTTCAATATAAATTAACCTGTTTTTCAATTTTTTTCTGCAAGGGGTACAAATATGATAAGCATAATTTCCGCATGCGAAGCTGCGGGCAACAGCTAGTTTCATATATATTTTTAATTTAACATAGTAATGTATTACATTACATGTATTCCATCAATTAAAGGAGTAACGTTTGTTGAAAATTAAAAGCAAATCGTTGATATTTTTAAAATATTCCATACAAAGTTTCAACTTGTTTCCGGGGAAAACATTTAATTTTTTTGTGACGAAAAATTTTCTAATACATGACCAATAACTAAAAGTATAAGAAACAACTTAACTAATTTTCATCGAATAAGTTCAAGGATTTTCATGTGATGCCTTTACAGACAAGCAGATAGGCAGACAGAAAATTATTTTAAAAACAATTTTTTTGGTGTTCTAATACATTATTGAAGAGAATATTCTTTAAAGTATTACATAATTATATATAAAGTGTATCTTGGGTTCATTACGAAAAATTACGTACACTAGTACATGAGAGTATAGCATTTCTTAATCATACTAGTTTCTAGTTTACTAGTTTCCGCATCATCAGAACTGAATCACACAAAAATTGCTTGACCCTGGAACGTTGGGAGTAAAGCACTACCCGACACGCGCTCCGCGTCTTGAGACGTGCAGAATATAAGAACCATGCATGGGCAGTGGAATCTTATGAATAGGTTCATTTTGGGTAAAATATTTTTCGAGGAACTGAAGGAAATAATAAGTGCGTCTTACCACCAAAGACTACATCACCACTTGCCATCAGTTGGGATTTTAGTCAACCATTAACTCGTAATTTATATAAAAAACTAGCTGACCAGGCAAACGTTGTTTTGCCATATAAATTATATCTAGATATAGGGACACCCTCATCATCTAGTGGTATGAAATATACTTTATAATGTACCAAATATTAACAAAAAAATTCAAAAAATCGATCAAGCTGTTTCAGAGGAGTTCGACCACAAACACCGTACCACGAGATTTTTTTTTTATGGAAATAGCCGGCAAACGAGCTGACGATCCATCTGATGGTAAGTGGCCATCGTCGCCCATGGACATCAGCAACACCAAAGGCATGACCGATGCGTTGCCAGCCAAGAAAGAGAAGAAAAAGAAAGAAAGAACTGGCTCTCAAGCCCCCAGCCGGAACACGACGAATCGTTTGGCGGCTGACTCATGCTCAAAGGTGGTAGCTATCCAGGCGAACCCCATGGAGTAATAATAGTAATAATGGTATTAATTAACAATTAAAGTCATAATATAATAATTGTATATAGTAGAAGATATACATATTTCTATGACTTACCAAAACTTCGTTTTGCAGCAAAACCTGGAAGTTGCCGTCCCAGCAGATTTGGAAGCTGTGCTATTTCGTGCGCTAACGATTACGATTGTCGAGGAGCTCAAAAATGTTGTTCCACCGGCTGCGGCGCCGCATGCGCTACACCAATATACTACTAACATTGTACCAATATTGTTATTGCCAAGGATATTAAATTGACAAAAATATCTTTGGTTATTACAATAATAGTAGACATGCTACTTATTATATTCATTGATATATTTATGTTTTAATAATACACCAAATATATAATCTGTTAAATTTCACAATTTGTTTTAATTTCATGTTACCGCTTTGACATTTTTCTTTAATTATATTGCTATTTTATAATTTTTTTAATTTAACATTACTAATAACAGTAACCCATAAAAAAAGTGTTGAATGACAGTGCAGATAAGTAACCGTAGAGATTTATCTCTAAAGCAATGCAGTCCGAGGCTCGTCGTATATTACAGATCTATCTAGTTTAAAGTGACGTTGATGTTGTGGAAGCTGTTTGCACTAGACCTCCATCTAGAAGTTGCAGTTGCCACATCACTAAGCCGAATGTATGTGCAAGTGTGTGTGACCGTGCACGCAGGAGTGGCTTCAACCCATTAATGTCCCACTACTGGGCACGGGTCTCTCCTCTTGAGAAGGCCTAGAGCATACTCCACCACGCTGCTCCAGTGCGAATTGGTGGAGGGGTTAGTGGCCAACCCGAGTGTCGGAAGTTTTCAAACCGTCCGAGGGCCTCCGACATGGCTTAACGACTGTTATCTAATGATAACAACCGGGACCGACGGCTTTACGTGCCCTCCGAAGCACGGAAACGCTCAAGAAATTTTTGCCACTAGCGGTCACCCATCCAACTACCGACCGCGCCCGCTGTTGCTTAACTTTGTCGATCACATAGGATCGACGCAAGCCGCCGGGCTATGAGTACCACCTTACAAAGGATTCTCACAGAGTGTCAACGATTGAAAACTCCCCTGGGAAGAAAAGATGATCTGAATTCATTTTCCTATGACTTTGGTAATTAATAACTATATCTTAGAAGTCGTTATATTACCTACTAATTCTTACATGACAGGTTACGTAAATTCCAAGAGAATAATAGCATAACTGTCTAAATTGATACTTTTACCAAGAGTTGTAGATAATGAAGAGAATACTCAAGTTCTCATAATAATTAATGAGACAATAAATTGGTTAGCTGTGATCGTATTTTCACAAGCAATTATTTTTTCTGTTCTAAATATTACTGTGTTAAATAGCTTAGCATTAAATGAATGGCTGGCCAATGGTTTGAATTCCTTAGTGACACGAAATACCAAATAACAGCTTTTTAGCACTAAGGGTTTCGGCGCTTTGCTTCGGACAGACGAACGAACGGACGGACAGACGGACAGACGGACAGACGGACAGACGGACAGATGGACAGATGGACAGACGGACAAACGAACAGAAAGACAGACGGACAGACAGACGGACGGGACGGACATGACAAAACTATAAGGGTTTTCTATTTTACTTCGGAACCCTAAAAATACCGGTTTGAAATAAAATAGGGTTGTAATCATTTTAATAATAATAAAGTAGGTAAGCCATAACTATAATTCTCCCTTTTTGGAATAAGTAGTAGTGCACTTGTTAAAACTGTTTGTGGTATTTTTTTCGTGTAAATTTTATTGTGTGTACAAAACAAATAAATAAATAATGTCTCTTATTCCACGCCTAGAAAAAGTATTTTATAAATACTTGCAGTTTATCAATATACATACTGAGTATTGTGGTGAATGCACTTCATGTCACGTTATGTTTATAAACGGAAATTGTTATTACTTAGATACTACACAATTTAGTACGTATGAGTGCTTGGAAGATAACATACTCTTAACTACATTTTAATATGTCACGTGTGATATCAACTTTACGACAAAAACAATAGGGTTCCGTAGACCTAATTGAATAAAAAGTTATGACTGACTTTATCACACTTAAACACATGATTATAATTATTACTAGCAACCCGCCGCGACTTCGCACGGCCAGAGCAAACCTATACTTATTATCTTTCTGTTGTAGTATTGTGTATCTGCAGCTTTCTTAAATAACTACGAAACACTTCCACTCACACTCACACTTTATCCCATAGCAAAAAGTGACACAAAAATTGACATAGGAAAAAAGAAAAAAATAGGAAGAAAAAAAAGCTTAATTCCAACAGTTACTACAGATAACCGGTATGGGTATCATAATAAAAAAAATTTAAGACTCACAGTTATTACACCTTACAATTTTTTCTAGTAAGCACTAAGGAGATGGATCGTACTAAACAGCAAAAACAAAAACGATAATAGTAATCTTCTTATTACAATTATATCACTCCGTTGCATCAGACATGCCGGTTTGAATAATATGTAACAGTTATTTATTATTTGGAGTAGATTGGTGCTAGTTTGGAGTACTTTTTAACACTTCTTCAACCAATTCAGAAACAAATGAGTCACATATTATTCTTGTAACGTTTGTGTACTATTATGTTTCTGTGGTAGCGTTTCCTTCTGTTTATTTGTTTTCTGGTCATGGGTGTATGTCATTGTGATGTCTCATTTAATTTTGTGTTTGTCCATGCCGCAACACACGAATAACACCAAAGTTCCCAAGAATATAAAATTTGATTACAGTACAAACATAAAAATAACATAATCGTTCAAAAACTGAAGACACCCTCTTATCAGCAGGTAGTAGGTACTGCACTGATAAAATTGTAATTACATACAATCTATTAGCGAGTTTTTAGTTCTTTGAATTATAATAATTTATTTCTTTCAATTTTAGTTATAGTTCGACAGAATTTAGTTTTAATTTAACAGTTTTGACTTGACCTCACTGTTATAGTATTTACTTGACCCTGACTCTTGTCACGATATTCGATAACTGGTCTTATCAAATGATTCTGCGAATTATTTTGGTAGGTACAACAAAACGCGTTTATTTTGTAGGTCTGACGCATATCAAAATAAGTAACATTTTTTTCGCTTTATGTTATTTGTTTAGCGGTGGCTTATAAAGCCACACAGTCGCCTGCTGTCGTGCATTCGCTTTATAGCTATCCATTATAACGCAGAATTGATAATTTTACGTGCAAAAATGTTTTTACGTTTTCTTTTAATTCTTCTTGGTAAGTTGTTTTATTGTTACATGGGACAGTTGGGAAAAAGGAGGAAGTTTTCTTTGGTTGTATTTTGATTATTTGTTATCAGACGTCTCCATTAATGATATCAACTGATTTGGATTTTTATTCATGAATAATGTTTTAAGTGCTCTGAAAATTTGTTACTTGGTAAGTTGTGTCCACAATGGCCTATTAGTTTGGTAAATTTTGACTTTTGATTCAGTGTCGCTTTTGATACTTTAAATTATTCTTGTGGCACTTTAGACTCTGAATATGCTCTCAGTTTTTGAGATTAAACAAACTGACTAGCTATTTTGTAGTTGCGTCTTCAATTGCTTCTTCAGGTTTGCTGAAAAATAAATTATGACCATTTAAATTTGATGAATTTACGCATAAACCTAAGAAGCGCTTGGCCACGCGTCCTATCACGTTTTATTTGAGGGAATCTGCGCTCGGAGTTGTCTTGAATACTCCTTGAACTTCCATAAATAACTTACCTACATCATAATTATATTATACGACGCTCAACAATAGTGAGCTAGCAATATACTTGATTAAGATATTAGTATCTCTACAAAGATTTATTTTTTTTCAGTTTCGATGTTTGCTATGTCGCACTGCCAGGACGGAGGTGGGTAACTTAAATAATTTATTTGCTACATTTGTGAAACGACAGTCCGACCATTTGGTAATGATATAAAACGTGTATTTTATTGGTCTATTGATAAGAACAAAATAATAGAATCATTGGAAATAGTGAGGTCATTTTTTTCTCACTTTTGGGCAATTTTAGAGGTTTATGACATATTATAGGATAATGAAGAAAAATAGATAGGGTTGTAGAAGTTTTGAAAGAATTATAAAACTAAAGTCGCGAAACACATTTAATCTAAACTATTTAATTATAATATAATTACAATTTTAGTTGATATAATAGAGATGACGTACAAAAAAAATGTTATTTTGTTAATAATAACGCAACACAAGTTCATTTTATTTGCGTAAAATATTCTTTTGTTTACACAGATGTGTATGATATGCGTGGTGACGGTGATGATATGGATTATGTTTAACCAATATAATAATATTGTCTTAAGAAACTTATGGAATGTGTATTATGTAGCTACTACTAAAATATAAAGAGGTGCTTTTGTAACTAACTCTGTAGATAATCTGATACTTAACATAGCCTAAAACAATAACGATATAATTTGTTGTCAACGAAAGCAAACACAACACAAGCGTTTGGTCTTACATGATAGTAACTCCTTCCCTTATATGCTGCACTGGGTTATTCTGAGGGATGGAATATTCCGAGGTGTTTTGCTGTATTTTGTTTGAGAGATTATGAATTCTGGCACAATATGTCGACTTTATGTCTAGGAGAAGTGAAGTTGAATATATCATGGGAAATCCCCACCATCGATATATCTCCACCATCGGAATTTCCCACTCTATTCAATACTACAATCATAGTGTACACATGGCCACAGACTACAATCATTTTTATCGATCAATAGCTGCTTTGACGGTTGATTTGAAGAGCAATTTGACCAATTGATTATGTGTGACCATAAATGTATTATTGTTTTTGTTTAATAACGGGGAACCATGAAGAAGACTGAGAATATTGTGTAGGTTCCAACGCTAAAGATATTTTGAAGAAAAGAAGTAGATGGTCAACATTGAATAAATATATACCTAGATGACTATAAAAAATAGTATATGACTCGAGTAACTAATCTCATTCGCAGGTATCAAAATGGGCACATGTCCTTTAGCGGAATTTCCAAGTGTAGAATCCTGTGTTGACTCCTGCACTGATGATTTTAGCTGTGAAGGAGACCAGAAATGCTGCAGCCACCCTTGTGGCGCCCGCATCTGCCTTCTACCAGACCCTATCTTCTACTAACAACATTTTATGGTTCGGTTTTTTGTGTGTTAACCTCATTCTGTTACGGCAACTATAGTGCGTCGGATAAATCTGAATACATGTTAAATTTTAATAAACGTTAGATAATCAAATAGGGCACTTGTCTGTTATTTGAAGCAGCATAAGTCGGGGCAAAATATGACAGTAAAGACACATGCTCATACCTAATGCATAATGTCGTGCTGGGCCCCACATTACTATTATTATTTCTCCACGGGGTTCGCCTGGATAGCTACCACCCTTGAGCATAAGTCACCCGCCAAACGACACGTCGTGTTCCGGCTGGGGGCTTGAGAGCCAGTTCTTTCTTTCTTTCTTGGCCGACTACGCATCAGTGATGCCTTTGGTGTTGCTGATGTCCATGGGCGACGATAGCCACTTAGCATCAGGTGGATCGTCAGCTTGTTGCCAGTTATTTCCATAAAAAAACCTTACTATCTTACAGATTGTTGCTTTATCTGATTTTTGAGAGTTTATTATTTGACATGTCTTCACGTTTATCCTACAAACTGTAATACATAATCCTTAGTACATAATATACAGGGTGAATTTTTGAGACGGGTCAGTAAGGGCAGGTTCCTTAACCGTTATAGTTACAGGAAAACGTTCCTAGGAGACCATAACTTTTTAAGATATTCTGAACTGCATTCACAGATTCTTGAGAAAATGTACGATCAGCGAAAAAAGTGGTAAAATCCAAAAAAAAAATATATTTATACCTATCGATTCTACTTCGTATGGGGATCAAAATACTCTATAGGAACATTTAAGGTATGAGTACTAGAAATGTCAGAAAACGCTAAAAACATTTTCCATACATTTTGTACAGAAAAACGATAAATCAACTCATAATATTCTTTATTCCCAAACAATCTTATTTCTTACTGCGATTAAAAGATTCCTTAAGGCCTATTGAAATTTAAATACAAAAACTACGGCAAGACATAACATATCACACAAACTTAAAAATAGGACATCTACGAAATAAATTGTTCAAAATGACCGCCGTTTTCACGAATACATAAGTTCACTAGTTTTTGTACTGAGCAAGTAGCATCATTATTGGTCTAGAGAAAATCCTGTCACAGTTCGGGAAAGCCACAATCAGGTTCGATTTTCTTTTAACTGTTGGTGTGCTCTAATGTTTAACCGTGTTGTAATGATGGAATACTATGAAGGTACTCTTAATTCGGCTGTGTATAACGAGGTCATTTTAGAGAATCTTCAAAACCAGTTGGATGAATGGCCCCTGAAGGAATCGCGAAAAGTTTATTTTCAACAAGATGGCGCACTGCCACATAACAGCCGTCTTACGTGTTCTAATTTGAACTAGTACACGAGTATAGCATTTCTTAATCATACTAGTTTTCGCATCATCAGAACTGAATCATACAAAAATAGCTTGACCCCGGCACGTTGGGAGTAAAGCATTATGTACATGCAACGCGCGCTCTGCGTCTTGAGATGTGCAAAATGTGTGCAGTGCAGTGCAGTGGACTCTTTGAATAGGTTCATTTTGGGTAAAAATAAATATTTCTCGAGGAACTGAAGGAAATAATAAGTGCGTCTTACCGTCAAAGACTACATTACCAATTGCCATCAGTTGGGATTTCAGTCAAGCATTAACTCGTAATTAATATATTAGGGTTCCGTAGCCGAATGGCAAAAAACGGAACCCTTATAGATTCGTCATGTCTGTCTGTCTGTCTGTCTGTCTGTCTGTCTGTCTGTCTGTCCGTCCGTATGTCACAGCCACTTTTTTCCGAAACTATAAGAGCTATACTGTTGAAACTTGGTAAGTAGATGTATTCTGTGAACCGCATTAAGATTTTCACACAAAAATAGAAAATAACAATAAATTTTGGGGGTTCCCCATACTTAGAACTGAAACTGAAAATGTTTTTTTCATCAAACCCATACGTGTGGGGTATCTATGGATAGGTCTTCAAAAATGATATTGAGGTTTCTAATATCATTTTTTTCTAAACTGAATAGTTTGCGCGAGAGACACTTCTAAAGTGGTAAAATTTGTGTCCCCCCCCCTGTAACTTCTAAAATAAGAGAATGATAAAACTAAATAAATTATATGATATACATTATTATGCAAACTTCCAACGAAAATTGATTTGAACGAAATCTAGTAAGTAGTTTTTTTTTAATACGTCATAAATCGTAAAACGCAAAAAACATCGATCAAAGTTACAACGAACTACAAGAACTTTTATATTATGTTACTTGCTGCTACGGAACCCTTCATGGGCGAGTCTGACTCGCACTTGGCCGCTTTTTAATATAAAATACTAGCTGACCAGGCTAACGTTGTTCTGTCAAATAAATTAAATCTAGATATAGGTACAACCTATTCTCATATCTACCAAATATTCATAAAAAATCAAAAAATCGATCATGCCATTTCAGAGGAGTTCGAACACAAATACCGTACCACGAGATTTGTATATGTATAGTAGAAGGTATATTTCTATGACTTACCAAAACTTCGTTTTGCAGCAAAACCTGGAAGTTGCCCTCCCAGCCAATTTGGAAGCTGTGTTGCTGCGTGCTCTTCCGATTATGATTGTCCAGGAGCTGAAAAATGTTGTCGCAACGGCTGCGGCGTCTCATGCGCTGCACCAATATACTACGTATACTAACATTGTACCAATATTGTTATTGCCAAGGATATTAAATTGACAAAAATATATTTGGTTATTACAATAAATGTTTTAATAATAAACCAAATATATAATTTGTTAAATTTCACAATTTGTTTTAATTTCATGTTACCGCTTTAACATATCTCTTTAATTATATTGCTATTTTATAGTTTTTTTTAATTTAACATTACTAATAACAGTAACCCATAAAAAAGTGTTGAATGACAGTGCAGATAAGTAACCGTAGAGATTTATCTCTAAAGCAATGCAGTCCGAGCCTCGTCGTATATTACAGATCTATCTAGTTTAAAGTGACGTTGATGTTGTGGAAGCTGTTTGCACTAGACCTCCATCTAGAAGTTGCAGTTGCCACATCACTAGGCCGAATGTATGTGCAAGTGTGTGTGACCGTTCACGCAGGAGTGGCTTCAACCCATTAATGTCCCACTACTGGGCACGGGTCTCTCCTCTTGAGAAGGCCTAGAGCATACTCCACCACGCTGCTCCAGTGCGAATTGGTGGAGGGGTTAGTGGCCAACCCGAGTGTCGGAAGTTTTCAAACCGTCCGAGGGCCTCCGACATGGCTTAACGACTGTTATCTAATGATAACAACCGGGACCGACGGCTTTACGTGCCCTCCGAAGCAAGGAAACGCTCAAGAAATTTTTGCCACTAGCGGTCACCCATCCAACTACCGACCGCGCCCGCTGTTGCTTAACTTTGTCGATCGCATAGGATCGACGCAAGCCGCCGGGCTATGAGTACCACCTTACAAAGCATTCTCACAGAGTGTCAACGATTGAAAACTCCCATGGGAAGAAAAGATGATCTGAATTCATTTTCCTATGACTTTGGTGATTAATAACTATATCTTAGAAGTCGTTATATTACCTACTAATTCTTACATGACAGGTTACGTAAATTCCAAGAGAATCATAGCATAACTGTCTAAATTGATAGTGTTGCCAAGAGTTAATGAAGAGAATACTCAAGTTCTCATAATAATTAACGAGACAATAAATTGGTTAGCTGTGATCGTATTTTCACAAGCAATTATTTTTTCTGTTCTAAATATTACTGTGTTAAATAGCTTAGCATTAAATGAATGGCTGGCCAATGGTTTGAATTCCTTAGTGACACGAAATACCAAATAACAGCTTTTTAGCACTAAGGGTTTCGGCGCTTTGCTTCGGACAGACGAACGAACGGACGGACAGACGGACAGACGGACAGACGGACAGACGAACAGACGGACAGATGGACAGACGGACAAACGAACAGAACGACAGACGGACGGGACGGACATGACAAAACTATAAGGGTTTTCTATTTTACTTCGGAACCCTAAAAATACCGGTTTGAAATAAAATAGGGTTGTAATCATTTTAATAATAATAAAGTAGGTAAGCCATAACTATAATTCTCCCTTTTTGGAATAAGTAGTAGTGCACTTGTTAAAACTGTTTGTGGTATTTTTTTCGTGTAAATTTTATTGTGTGTACAAAACAAATAAATAAATAATGTCTCTTATTCCACGCCTAGAAAAAGTATTTTATAAATACTTACAGTTTATCAATATACATACTGAGTATTGTGGTGAATGCACTTCATGTCACGTTATGTTTATAAACGGAAAATGTTATTACTTAGATACTACACAATTTAGTACGTATGAGTGCTTGGAAGATAACATACTCTTAACTACATTTTAATATGTCACGTGTGATATCAACTTTACGACAAAAACAATACGACAAAGGGTTCCGTAGACCTAATTGAATAAAAAGTTATGACTGACTTTATCACACTTAAACACATGATTATAATTATTACTAGCAACCCGCCGCGACTTCGCACGGCCAGAGCAAACCTATACTTATTATCTTTCTGTTGTAGTATTGTGTATCTGCAGCTTTCTTAAATAACTACGAAACACTTCCACTCACACTCACACTTTATCCCATAGCAAAAAGTGACACAAAAATTGACATAGGAAAAAAGAAAAAAATAGGAAGAAAAAAAAGCTTAATTCCAACAGTTACTACAGATAACCGGTATGGGTATCATAATAAAAAAAAAATTTAAGACTCACAGTTATTACACCTTACAATTTTTTCTAGTAAGCACTAAGGAGATGGATCGTACTAAACAGCAAAAACAAAAACGATAATAGTAATCTTCTTATTACAATTATATCACTCCGTTGCATCAGACATGCCGGTTTGAATAATATGTAACAGTTATTTATTATATGGAGTAGATTGGTGCTAGTTTGGAGTACTTTTTAACACTTCTTCAACCAATTCAGAAACAAATGAGTCACATAATATATTCTTGTAACGTTTGTGTACTATTATGTTTCTGTGGTAACGTTTCCTTCTGTTTATTTGTTTTCTGGTCATGGGTGTATGTCATTGTGATGTCTCATTTAATTTTGTGTTTGTCCATGCCGCAACACACGAATAACACCAAAGATCCCAAGAATATAAAATTTGATTACAGTACAAACATAAAAATAACATAATCGTTCAAAAACTGAAGACACCCTCTTATCAGCAGGTAGTAGGTACTGCACTGATAAAATTGTAATTACATACAATCTATTAGCGAGTTTTTAGTTCTTTGAATTATAATAATTTATTTCTTTCAATTTTAGTTATAGTTCGACAGAATTTAGTTTTAATTTAACAGTTTTGACTTGACCTCACTGTTATAGTATTTACTTGACCCTGACTCTTGTCACGATATTCGATAACTGGTCTTATCAAATGATTCTGCGAATTATTTCGGTGGATATAACAAACGAGTTTATTTTGTAGGTCTGACGCATATCAAAATAAGTAACATTTTTTTCGCTTTATGTTATTTGTTTAGCGGTGGCTTATAAAGCCTCACAGTCGCCTGCTGTCGTGCATTCGCTTTATAGTTATCCATTATAACGCAGCATTGATATATTTTACTTGCAAAAATGTTTTTCCGTTTTCTTTTGATTCTTCTTGGTAAGTTGTTTTATTGTTACATGGGACAGTTGGGAAAAAGGAGGAAGTTTTCTTTGGTTTTTATTTTTTATTATTTGTTATCAAACGTCTCCATTAATGATATCAACTGATTTGGATTTTTATTAATGAATAATGTTTTAAGTGCTCTGAAAATTTGTTACTTGGTAAGTTGTGACCATAATGGCCTATTAGTTTGGTAAAATTTGACTTTTGATTCAGTGTCGCTTTTGATACTTTAAATTATTCTTGTGGCACTTTAGACTCTGAATATGCTCTCAGTTTTTGAGATTAAACAAACTGACTAGCTATTTTGTAGTTGCGTCTTCAATTGCTTCTTCAGGTTTGCTGAAAAATAAATTATGACCATTTAAATTTGATGAATTTACGCATAAACCTAAGAAGCGCTTGGCCACGCGTCCTATCACGTTTTATTTGAGGGAATCTGCGCTCTGAGTTGTCTTGAATACTCCTCGAACTTCCATAAATAACTTACCTTCATTATAATTATATTATACGACGCTCAGCAATAGTGAGCTAGCTATATACTTAATTAAGATATTAGTATCTCTACAAAGATTTATTTTTTTCAGTTTCGATGTTTGCTATGTCGCACTGCCAGGACGGAGGTGGGTAACTTAAATAATTTATTTGCTACATTTGTGAAACGACAGTCCGACCATTTGGTAATGATAAAAAACGTGTATTTCATTGGTCTATTGATAAGAACAAAATAATAGAAGACTCTTGAAATAGTGAGGTTAGTTTTTTTCTCAATTTTGGGCAATTTTAGAGGTTTATGACATAATAAAGGATAATGAAGAAAAATAGAAAGGGTTGTAGGAGTTTTGAAAGACTAAAAAACTAAAGTCGCAAAACACATATAATTACAATTTTAGTTGATAAAATAGAGATGACGTACAAAAAAAATGTTATTTTGTTAATAATAACGCAACACAAGTTCATTTTATTTGCGTAAAATATTCTTTTGTTTACACAGATGTGTATGATATGCGTGGTGACGGTGATGATATGGATTATGTTTAACCAATATAATAATATTGTCTTAAGGAACTTATGGAATGTGTATTATGTAGCTACTACTAAAATATAAAGAGGTGCTTTTGTAACTAACTCTGTAGATAATCTGATACTTAACATAGCCTAAAATAATGATATAATTTGTTGTCAACGAAAGCAAACACAACACAAGTGTTTGGTCTTACATGATAGTAACTCCTTCCCTTATATGCTGCACTGGGTTATTCAGAGGGAGGGAATATTCCGAGGTGTTTTGCTGTATTTTATTTGAGTGATTATGAATTCTGGCACGATATGTCGACTTTATGTCTAGGAGAAATGAAGTTGAATATATCGTGGGAAATCCCCACCATCGATATATCTCCACCATCGGAATTTCCCATTCTATTCAATACTATAATCATAGTGTACACATGGCCACAGACTACAATCATTTTTATCGATCAATAGCTGCTTTGACGGTTGATTTGAAGAGCAATTTGACCAATTGATTCTGTGTGACCATAAATGTATTATTGTTTTTGTTTAATAACGGGGAACCATGAAGAAGACTGAGAATATTGTGTAGGTTCCAACGTTAAAGATATTTTGAAGAAAAGAAGTAGATGGTCAACATTGAATAAATATATACCTAGATGACTATAAAAAATAGTATATGACTCGAGTAACTAATCTCATTCGCAGGTATCAAAATGGGCACATGTCCTTTAGCGGAATTTCCAAGTGTAGAATCCTGTGTTGACTCCTGCACTGATGATTTTAGCTGTGAAGGAGACCAGAAATGCTGTAACCACCCTTGTGGCGCCCGCATCTGCCTTCTACCAGACCCTATCTTCTACTAACAACATTTTATGGTTCGGTTTTTTTGTGTGTTAACCTCATTCTGTTACGGCAACTATAGTGCGTCGGATAAATCTGAATACATGTTAAATTTTAATAACCGTTAGATAATCAAATAGGGCACTTGTCTGTTATTTGAAGCAGCGTCAGTCGGGGCAAAATATGATAGTAAAGACACATGCTCATACCTAATGCATAATGTCGTGCTGGGCCCCACCTTACTATTATTATTTCTCCACGGGGTTCGCCTGGATAGCTACCACCCTTGAGCATAAGTCACCCGCCAAACGACACGTCGTGTTCCGGCTGGGGGCTTGAGAGCCAGTTCTTTCTTTCTTTCTTTCTTGGCCGACTACGCATCAGTGATGCCTTTGGTGTTTCTGATGTCCATGGGCGACGATAACCACTTAGCATCAGGTGGATCGTCAGCTTATTGCCAGTTATTTCCATAAAAAAACCTTACTCTCTTACACATCGTTGCTTTATCTGATTTTTGAGAGTTTATTATTTGACATGTCTTCACGTTTATCCGACAAACTGTAATACATAATCCTTAGTACATAATATATATATGATATTTTTAATACCTAACATTTGATGTTTGCTTTTTTGTATGTAAATTACAAACTGTATTTATTTGTGTAAATGTTTCCTATCGAACATCCATATTTTATGTAATCACACAATTGACCATGACATGTTTCAAGGTTTCAATATTTTTGACAGTTTCTTTAAGTCATAAAAGAGCTATTCAAGAATTGGTCAACAAATATTGAATGAATTTCGACTTTAAAAATACTCGTTAATTCCTATGCCACAAAAAGTTATGTTGTCAAAATAAAACACTCCTATCTTTTGCTGTACTTTATTTACCTAGAAAATACAAGAAGTTTCTGTATCTCGAATTGATGTTCTTGATCAGATACTTCTATATGATCTGAGATCAGATATTGATCGAAATAAATTTACTCATTACATACCTCTACTGTTGATTAAATAAAATAAATTAAGGAGATATAGATATGAAAGTTGATTGTAAATATCAACATTAGATTATGATAAGTGAAAAAATTTTTAAACATCAGGTACCCATCTTCTACTGAAGTAATTTATTGAGTGGAGTGGTCAATTAATAGAAGAACAGTCCCTCAGTGGTTCGCTCTTTCGTTGAAGTTACATTTTAAGTGGGAGAATAGTGCTCTGGTTCACATTTTATTTCGATAGTTGACAAACATAGGAAGGGTGAATTTTCATTTAAGCATTTTTGTGACTTTTTTTGTAACTTTTTATTTTATTTATGAAAGAAAGTGCTAAAAACTGAATTAGGTTAGTTTTTTTATAAAGTAAGATTTATTTTAAAGTGCAACTATGATTTAAACGGCAAATTCATGAGAAAATCCAACAAAAATGATGTTATGCAGAGGAAATTTATATAGTCTTGACGTGAATGATGAGGTGTTGAAGGTAATGGTGAAAATTAAAATCTCGACATGTAATCAACTTTTTTTATGAAGAAAAATAACAATATTTATTTGATCTGATACTAAACTTTATTTTATTAAATAATCGTATTACAACGTCTGGAGTGTTAATTGAAATATCCTCTTGCTATTGGTGTACTTTTTTATAATATAAGTGCAATAAAAAGCTGGAGGAAGTGATTTGAAATGAGTGGATCGTGATTTTTATCGTTCCGTACGAAAAAACGAAAAATGGAACCCTTATAGGATCACTCGTGCATCAGTGGTATTTTTTTCCTCTCGAAAAACCGACCGGATTAACATGAAACAACTTGTTTAAGGAAAAATGAGACAGCAGCTGGTTATAAATAACTTTTTCAAAGATTTTACTAAGGCCTGGTAACATTGAGATGGGTTTGAAATTTGGGGGGTCGCTTTTATCTCCAGATTTAAATAGAGGGATTATTTTACCATGTTTCATTAGATTGAGGAAGCTACCATTGTCAATATATTTATTGATTTTGTGACTTAGATGTAGCGCTATGGAATTAATTATTGGTTTTATTATCATAGTAGAGAGACCCCAGAGATCACCTGACTTCTTGATCTTTATAGACGTAAAAGTCTTTATAATTGTATCGGAATTAATGTATTTGAAGCTAAATGAATTCAGGCACTTTTGTCAGGCATTCCATTAAAGTCATAGCAAGCCGATGGCTCGCATTTAAGTTTTTTGTTATTTCATTCGGTATTTTCGAGAAGAAATCCTCAAATGCGCCACCAACTGCGCTATCGGTAGTAACATTTTTATCATTGACCTTTAAAGTATACTCATGATCCTTAAATTTTTCTTTACCTGTTTCTTTATTATTAATGTTCCAGGTAGTTTTGATTTTGTTATCAGAATTCTTAATCTTATTAGCAATATAAATTGATTTAGCTTTCGCACATACTAGTAAAATAAATTTCAACACGATTTAAAAATTCAGGGTCTGTGGGAGTCGATTTTTCCGCATAAAGTTCAAAAAGTTTAATTCTGCTTTTGTATATACCAGGAGTTGCCCAATCACTAAATTTAGTTTTAAGGTTCTCACATTTAATCTGTTTTTGTTTAAAAATATTATTAAATTCACTATTAATTAATCCAGACACATTACTGTATGCTTGATCCGTTGTATCATCATCAGACATTTGTAGGAATGGAATTTTTCTAGCAATATTGTTTGTAAAATCACTAACACATCTTTGTGTGATTGGTCTACAAGATATAGTATATTGTGGTAGGTCATGATGGTACTCAATGGTGGAATATTGTCCGCTATGGTCTGAACAAATACAATTAAATATTGACTTATTATAACATTACAATCACAAAAGATGTTATCTAAGCAAGTAGCTGATGATTAAGTAAACCTTTTCGGTTCAAAAAAATACATAACCCAAATTAAATGACTTAAAAAAATTAATGAACCTTATTAAAGTAGAATTTGAAACTAAAATATCAATATTGAAGTCTCCACAAACAACTACTTTTTTATTTTTTTTACATAAAATTTTCAGAGCATCTTCCATAGCGGATTCGAACAATGGGTAGTTGCCTGCATGAGGTCTATATACACATACAATTATAACCTTTGCAAGCTCTATACATGAAAGTTCTATATTATGCTCAATAGAGAAGGATACTATGTCTTTACGTTCCTTATAATTCAAACTATTATGTATAATTATGAATGACCCTCCCTTAATCAATTTTTGCCTAGAGAATGAACTGCCTATGCTGTAATTATCTATAGATGCAATTAATTCATGTTTTTTAGCCAGTGCTCTGTAACACATATTGTAACGAGGTGTACTAATACCTCGTTCAATACTCCTTGGCTGGCAGATTCATTTTTATTCTAAATTTTTAAATATTGACAATTAGGTTGATTTTTGAGAAAAGGATCTGTCAGCTGGGTTCCCTTCGGGAATGATGTAAAAACGTTATTTTATTTTATTTTTAATACTTTTATAAGTTTTATAGCCTATTTATGTAAATAATTTAATAGTGAGTGTAAAGGATAGTTTATACCTTACAATATAATAATATTTTGAAGAATTGGAGTTGTTCCTCAATAATTTCCTACCCCGCCCTGAGAGTCTACTATTACTTTCTACTGTCGAGGATCTGCACCCTCGCAATATAATGTCAACATTCATCTCATTTAATAATAAATTTAATTCTAAGTCTTTGCAAGAAAAGCCTTGTATATTTTGGTCTTAGATGAAGAAATGAAAGGCAGATAACGTCGTTCGAATATGACGTAAGCCTACCAAGAATAATACAAAATAAAAAACTAATACAATCTCGTGTCACTACTAAAGAAAGCGTCAAATTGCATGAACATCGCAATTGTCAAAATTTATTAAATAATTTTATCAGTTATAATGCCGTCTTGCATTTTTAAACAATTTAAAAGTAGTTCGCAAAATCAAAGAAAAGAAGATGGAATATCTTTTCACAGATATCTGTTCATTATTTTATTATTTATTTATAATAATATTTTTGCGGTTTGCTCGGAACACAAAACCTCGACAATTATTCATTTGTATATTGTTTGTATACCAGCTTTATGTGAAAATCGGTTACCCTAAATTTGGGGAAATATGCATGAGCTATTTGAGCACTGGTCGATTTATAAATGTATGTCGAAATAAATATATTTAAAAGTAAATATTTGAAATATTTGTATTTATTTAAACCTTAAAAATCAAGAAATACAGCCAATGCATAAACACCTATCGCTGGGATATTATAACCGGGTTAATTGAAAATGTCACGTTTGCCCACGATAAAATGCATGATTGAAAGAAAATATTATATTATATTTTAGTTTCTGTTTTTAGTTTAGCCTACTCACTAAAATGATTTCAATTATAATTTTGCAGATTGCCGACAGCTGCTATTACAAGAGAAAAAAAAAATGCACTTTGCCTCGTCTTTTATTATGCGTACCACAAAGGACTGGAATTAATTGTCCGCGTGGGTGTTCCCGTCAGATTATAATGTGGGTGTCTTCAAGTCAAGAGTGAATAGGCTTCTACTAAGTTAGTGTGATTTACCATCCACGACTTCATTACCGAGATGGTACTCAGGTGGTTCTGTGGTCAAACACTAACTTATTCTGCATAAAAAAGTCCATAGGTTAATTAAGACAATTAAATATATTTAAGTATTATTTTATATTAAAAGAACATTTACATATATTTTGATAAGTGTACTTTTTGATAACTAGTGATGAAATTAAAATCAATTATGATTATCACATTAATTTATTACAACGTAAATTTTTGTCTGGTTTTCTATGCATTTGTTCCTCCTATCTTAGGAACGGCTTAATAAAATATTCGGTTTTCACTGACGTATTGTAATGAGTTTGGGTTAACATTTAGTGTTTGTTTTATTTGAATCGGTTTACAAATAAAAAAATCACGACAATTTAAAGAATACCATCCCTACTTTTATCGACTGTGAGCTTACCGAAGCGAAGCAAGGGCGTTCACTAGACTAGTAATAAATAATTTGCCAATTTAATTGTGCATAATGTGTTAAGTTGGAAATATGTCAAACAACATTTACAAAATTGCGGGAGTTTGTGACTTTTCATTTGGCATCCTCACACACACAAAGAATTACGTGTCCATACGGTGCCACTGCTAGCTGACATTAAGGTTGTCACGCACACATAGGGAAAAAGTGACTTCACGTCATTCGTTACATTTCTTTGCGAATGTTCCATCTGCCTTTTATTTCCTTCATCTGAGATTTTGGTGTACAATATTTAAATTATAGTGCTTTCCTTTTGTCACTATATTGCTAGAGTAGTTCTCTGTTGTCTTACAGACTAATTTCAATTACTTGGAACGTGTTCCAACGATGCATGCTGAATGTCATTAAGTGACTGCTCAATAAAAGCAGAAGTACCAGCGAAATTTTTGGCTAAATTGTCAAAAAAATATGATAGGGAATATGCTATTTGTCTTTTATTAAACTTAGACAGATAGTAATTATCTTTAGTCATTACAGGAAAACCTGGAAGAAGACAGAAGTATTTTTTTTAAAGACGGAAAAAATAAATAAAATTTAAAAATAATAATAAATTAAAAAATACATAATCCATAATACTCCAAGTGAGTTGGACTGGCACTTGACAAGTTTATTTGATTTGGAGACAATATTACCTATTCGATTATGGACAAAATTGTCATGAGCGACTCCCGCTTTCTAACCGATTCTTATCCGACTTCTATATACCGACTTCTATATCTAATAGATATCACGGTCACAAATTGTTCTTAAGAACAAAAAAATGTCTCTTGTTTACTCCTATAATTCATTTGAATTAAACTTAATTGAATAAATGAGAAATGAGAAATAAAGATTATCTTAAACCTGAATTCACAGTTCGCAAAGAATCACAAAAACCTGGCGTTTGTCCTCGTGGTTCAAAACGTGGCTCAGTCGGAATCTGCGCCTTTACGTGCAAGGGAGACCAGAGCTGTAAGGGAGACATGAAGTGTTGCAGCACACCTTGCGGCGGCACACAATGTGTGAAGCCAGTGAACGGGACGCAACCTTCCAGTAAGTTGGGGTAATATTTAATATTGACGAATCGAATGTGCCAAATTAAACATTATTGCAACACTCCTTACATCATCAGGCAATCTGTGTGCTTTATAAATTTTTAACTATTGAATAAATAATATAAAAATATTTTTATCATGATGGAATTCTATAACATACCAATAATGGTGAGAAAAATAACGTATAATGACTTCAATTCTCAGAGTAACCTGACAAGTGTCTAGTAATCGACCCTGTATATTTCAATTGAGCAGCTCTATGTATGCTTGACAGTTCAATGACTTTTAATTACTTCGATTCTTAGAAAAACCTGGCACGTGTCCTGCAAACAAGCCCGGCGTGTCGGGGATTTGCATCGTTGAATGTAGTAATGATTACGACTGCAAGGGAGACCTAAAGTGCTGTCCCAACCCCTGTGGCGGCGGAGTTTGTGTTAAGTCTGTAGAGGCCTCGAAACCTGTTGTCAGTAAGTGTTATTTGTACTTGTACATGGCTTTGGTAGCTTAAGCTATACAATGCAGATTGCACTGTCGGCGGATGTTTTGATGTAATTTCTTTTTATTTGGACCTCAGATGCCTTTATTATGAAAATTATTTGTTACAACTACCGTCTCCTAAGAGTTATGAATTCCTATTATAAAATGTAGTTTAATTCACAGAAAATCCTGGTGCCTGTCCTGTTATCAGGCCTGGTGAAGTTGGAATCTGTGCAAACTTGTGCACGGACAATAGTGCCTGTAACGACGGTCAGATATGCTGTCCCACCGCCTGCGGCGGCAGTCAGTGCGCAACACCAGTAAACAATACGCAGCCTGCCTGTAAGTTGTGGACATATATATTTTAGTTGTGCTCAAATAAAATATAGCTTTAATAATTTTACCAGGTGCGATAAGAGTTACTATACGCAATGTTTATTAGTAGTATCACTGCGTTACTTAAACTCGCACTTATGTCACGCTTTACCGTGACGTTCATCATCTCTTTCGATACGCTCTTGTCAGAGCGGTCGTGGTCATCATTTCTCAGTCACACGTTTAACGATCCGTCTCCATTCTCCCCGGACAACTGCTTTTCGGGAGCACACATGTAATGGGACGTCCACTGCAGCCTTTACTTGGTCCGTCCATCTCATAGGCGATTTGCCGCGAGGTCTAGTTCCTTCTACTTTCCCTTGAACGACTAGACGTTCGATGGACACATTGTCACGTCTAGTCACGTGACCAAGAAATAAGAGAATTCGAGCCTGTACGATGGAAGATAGACGCTGCTTGATGCCGAGTTCTTCCAGAATGAACTTGTTGGTCCGGAATTCATTCCAGGAGACTCTCAACATTCTTCTCCGGCACCACATCTCGAGAACGTCTATTTTCTTCTTCTCACTGTCTCGCAAGGTCCACGTCTCCGACGTACCGTGACGTTACCGTAATAAAAATGTCCTTTAACACTTAAGCACTTAAAAACTTAAACACTTAAAAACTGTAATATTTTTAAACTTATAGATATTTTATTCCACAGCAAAACCTGGCACGTGTCCTCAAAATAAGCCTGGCGAGGTTGGAATCTGTATCGTCGAATGTAGTAATGATTACGACTGTAAGGGAGACCTAAAATGCTGTCGTAACCCCTGCGGCGGTGGAGTGTGTGTTAAGTCTGTAGAGGCCTCGCAACCTGCCAGTAAGTATTGAACTATATATCGAGTTCAAACTCGCATTTAGGTCATGCTTTATTGTGACATAAATAGTCTATTTTTACACCGTACAAATATTTGCAACAAAAGTAAATTGTCTTTCAACACTTAAAAGTTGCAAGTTAGTGTTTCGTAAAAAACTGTAAGATTTTTAAACTTATACTTTAAGGTCTTTTATTTCGTAGCAAAACCTGGCACGTGTCCGCAAAATAAGCCTGGCGAGGTTGGAATTTGTTTCGACCAATGTAGTAATGATTACGACTGTAAGGGAGACCTAAAGTGCTGCCCCAACCCCTGCGGCGGCGGGGCGTGTGTCAAGTCTGTAGAGGCCTCGCAACCTGCCAGTAAGTGTTATAACATGTGTATGCATGTATAGAACATGGTTTTCGTAGTTAATTTTTTTTTATTTATTTATTATGTTATTAATTGTATATTTAATTTTTTGAAAAGAAGAAGACAGTTTGTATAAATTAAACTGTAACTTTTTTCTATATTTCTTCATAAAAGTTATGGAGAATTGTGGTTATAATTAGGTACATATTAGGTGTAACCATGCTGTAAGTCAAAGCCATGTAATTTAAACAATTTGATGACTTATAAATTTTTCAATTCATAGATAAAAATGGCACATGTCCTGTAAACAAGCCTGATGAGTCGGGGATTTGCATCGTCGAATGTAGTAATGATTACGACTGCAAGGGAGACCTAAAGTGCTGCCCCAACCCCTGCGGCGGCGGAGTTTGTGTTAAGTCTATAGAGGCCTCGCAACCTTCCAGTAAGTTGGGGTAATATTTAATATTAACGAATCGAATGCGCCAAATTCAACATGATTGCAACACTCCTTACATTGTCAGGCAATCTCTGTGCTTTATAAATTTTTAACTATGGAATAAATAATATGAAAATATTTTTATCATGATGGAATTCTATAACATACCATTAATGGTGAGAAAAATGACGTATAATGACTTCAATTCTCAGAGTAACCTGACAAGTGTCTAGTAATCGACCCTCTATGTTTCAATTGAGCAGCTCTATGTATGCTTGACAATTCAATGACTTTATCACTTTGATTCTTAGATAAACCTGGCACGTGTCCTGCAAACAAGCCCGGCGTGTCCGGGATTTGCATCGTCGAATGTAGTAATGATTACGACTGCAAGGGAGACCTAAAGTGCTGCCCCAACCCCTGCGGCGGCGGAGTTTGTGTTAAATCTGTAGAGGCCTCGCAACCTGCCAGTAAGTATTGTTATATATGGAGTTTAAACTCGCACTTAGGTCATGCTTTACCGTGACATAAATAGTCTATTTTTACACCGTACAAATATTTGCAACAAAAGTAAAATGTCATTCAACATTTAAAAGTTGCAAGTTAGTGTTTCGTAAAAAACTGTAAGATTTTTAAACTTATACTTTAAGGTCTTTTATTTCGTAGCAAAACCTGGCACGTGTCCGGAAAATAAGCCTGGCGAGGTTGGAATTTGTTTCGACCAATGTAGTAATGATTACGACTGCAAGGGAGACCTAAAGTGCTGCCCCAACCCCTGCGGCGGGGGAGCGTGTGTTAAGTCTGTAGAGGCCTCGCAACCTGCCAGTAAGTGTTAAGTCTCTATAAAATCTGTACTTTGCTTTAATATTTTAGATAACGCATACTTGAAATAAGCAAGTTATTTTAATACACATGCATAAATATGTAATACATGCATATATACGCAAGCGCCTTCCACCCTGCGGATGTACATACGCATCATACGCACATATTTATTAGCATGTGTATCTCAGCCATTAGAGCGCGATAAGGGCTGATGGGTGAATATTCAAACTATACCAAATGTACTATTTCTTGTGAATAACAAATTTAAACTTAGTTTTAGACTCCTTTCAATAATTTTATAAAATATATACCTATGTACTTTAATAGGCGCATCGTTTATTTTATACAATTTATATGTAAATTATGTATATTTTTAAAGAAAATAACATCAAAACTCATTACAGGGACCTTTTCCATTGCTAGACTTCGCATATTTAACAGAATTTCAGTAAATCTAGCGCAAATAACGTACATTTGCCAACTGTGCCTAATAACTCGTTTATAATTTATTACGTAATTATAAACAAAAACGTAATTTAAGGTATAAAATATTAACAAAAGCGTTTCCAAACTTTTGTCACGCTGCAAAACTCATCACCAGAACCATCACTACAATTCGATTTTACGAAGCAAAAACACTTGATCATACCGCCACGTAGTATGTCACCGCCTCCCCGCACTTCAGTCGATCGGCTAATGTAGCAGTAGTAAGAATTACGAAAAAGGGCATCAAACCTAATTGGCACACCTACAAGTCCGCCATTTTGAAAAAACCTCGATTCAGCGGCCAGTGATGAAACATGTGTCAATCGATAGACTAAATGATTATGATCAAAAAGTATTCAGTGATGAAATGTCGTAAGTGATATACTTTCTGAGATAAGTGAGTTCAAAACTAGAAAAATAAAGCAAAAAAACTTCGTTTCGGCGGACATTGATAAATCATATGTCATTCGATAGGCTAAATAATTACAATTAAAAAGTATTCAGTGATGAAATGTTTTAAGTGATATAATTTCTGAGATATTTGAGTTCAAAACCGTAGAAATATAAAGCAAAAAAACTTCGTTACGGCGGACATTGATGAAACATATGTCAATCGATAGGCTAAATGATTACGATTAAAAAGTATTCAGTGATGAAATGTTGTAAGTGATATACTCCCTGAGATATTTGAGTTCAAAACATCATTTACTTATTTTGAATTTATTGGGCCAATAATGAAAAATAAGTATATTATGCCATATGTGTATGTGCTGCATAGGTACTTGATTTATTAATAACGGGTAGGTTTGAATTAAAAAAAAAGCAAAGCAAAAGCAAACTACTAGGTTGTTTTATAAATAATTTATTTGCCAACAGCGGCTACAGCTTTGGCAATTACTCTAAACCAAAAGTTAAAATTCATTATTGGCTTAGTTTTCTATATCATGTCTGACAATCACTGAATCAAAAAATTCCGCTGGTGATAAAGGCAATTTTTCCTGATGTCGAGCCCATGCCAAGAACCATATAACAAACATTATATGGGAACAACAGGACAAGGTTCTTTTTCCCACTATGCATGAGCAGTATCATCCCGCGATTTTATTTCTACCCTCTAGTTGTTTGTTTGACGAACTTGTTTAATTTTTATAATACATAACGTAACTGAGATAAGGAAAAAAGTGACCGGTACACTTCAATTGCTGTATCGCCATAAACACTTAACCATAAATACGCAATAAACACTCTTGTCATCCCTCACATTGATTATGCTGATGTGTGTTGTACAGATTTGTCAGAGGAACTTCTGAATAAATTGGAGCGCCTTCTTAATAACTGTATTAGATATTATCTTCGGCTTACGTAAGTATGACCACATTTCCTAGTTCAATTCCTAACTTAAATGGCTACCCATTCGATACAGGCGAAACTTCAGAATTCTCTCAACATTTTATGCTATTTTGAATAATGTGTCTTCTCCTGTTTATTTAAAGGAAACCCATAGCACTGCTTATTTCGGGAATTCCTTCACAATACAGTTCATACTGTTCTGGAACTCCTTGCTTGTAGACATCAAAAAATCATAGACTACCAAAAGCTCCTTCAAGAAGTCCGGCAGCACTACCTGAAGCAATTAGAATGTTGTCGCCCGTGGTCTTCAACCAGATGTTATATGTGTATTTATAAATATTTATTTACTTAATATATAAGATGTTTTTAAGTAAATATGAATAAAACTGTATTTATTTAATTTTGTTTATGTATATTGTGATTTTATATGTGCATACTAATTATTCTAAATATTCATAATATTTCTTATCTGGCATTACACTGACACAGTTACAGATCCACTAGAAATAAAAAGACAATTAATTACAAATGTTTTATTTTTGTACGGTTTTGAACTCAAATATCTCAGAAAGCATATTACTTACGACATTTTATCACTGAATACTTTTTGATCCTAATCATTTAGACTATCGACTGACACATATTTTATCAATATCGGCCGAAATGATGTTTTTGCTTTATTTTCCTACGGTTTTGAACTCAAATATCTCAGAAAGTATACCACTTACGACATTTCATCACTGAATACTTTTTGATCACAGTCATTTATTCTATCGATTGACACATGTTTCATTACTGGCCGCCGAATCGAGTTTTTTTCAAAATGGCGGACATGTAGGTATGCCAGGCTCCATACAAAAATGTTGGAAGCCCTTTCGCGCCAAAAAACTCGATTATTTGGGTGTTAACCGTGTTTGGTCCAGTTTGTGTTTCATTACAAGTCCACGTAATATATGGTATGTATTTGAAATTTTTATCTCGTTCTTACATCAATCCATTCGATTTTGGTTCAATTTAAATTTTAAAAGTGTTTGAAGTATATACTGCTTACAGAAAAATGTATACTAACCCAAATGTATGAATTTGTCATTGCCGTGTAGTTCATTACCGTCGTTTACCGTAACCTTTTAGAAGACAAAAGAGGAAATTTTAGCTAGAAGAAGAATAGAAAAATGTAAAAGCTATGCTGATTTAAAAGAAAATGAAGAATTGTGCAATATTGAAAAAGAAAAAGCAAGATACTTGAGAAAATCTCAAAAAAAATGTTAGCATCATATATTTAACCCCCCCCCCCCCTTTTACTCAAAGGAATAGACGCAGAAGATGTAGAACAAACAGCACGAAATATATAGTAAATAAATAAAACTGGAGAAAGAAATTGAAAAGGTATTGAAAAGGTATTGAAAAAATCCAAGATGAGCATAGAGAAGATAGTATAAGTGATGCTCTTGGATCAGTTCCGTTAAATTTTGCTGTAAAAGGAACTGGTACAGTCAGTAACGAAAACGAAACTGATAACATTTTCAAAATAAGGTTAGATTAGGGTAAAATTTGACATTTACGATAACGAAGAGACAAAGATGTACAAAGACTGAAAAACGGACCTAGCAGTTTAAAAAAGAATGCAAGAAGTTGAAGATACTTATAAACACATATAAAACAAGATAACAGATAATAAATTAACACTGGGAAAGAACTTCTGAGAAGAGGAAAAAATATGACCAAGAAACAAGGTAACACAAAAAAAGGAAAAGAAATAGTAGAAATAAATTCAGGCAAATGAGCAGACAGGTCACCTGATGGTAAGTGATCACCGCCACCCATGGACATTAGTAACACCGAGGGCATCACCAATGCGTTGCCGGCCTAGAAGGAAATGATAGACCCGCTTCTTGAAGGACTCCATATCATAGTTTGAAGAGAACACCGATGCAGGAAATTCATTCGATAGTATACGTGCGGGGTAGAAAACTACGCGAAAACCGAAATGTGGACGAACGCCAGGTATATAGGTGGTGTTGATGGAACCTGGTACACCGTCATGTGCGGTGACGAAAATTAACCGCAGGCATTAAAACAAACAGTTCATCAGAACAGTCCCCATTATACTAACGGTAGAATACGCAGAGAGCCTCCTCATTTCCAGCAACTCTAGTCCGTCTGTAAGCTTGGGATCATCGACAAGACGAAGAATGTTCTGGAACTGTGGTGCTATGATACATTTTGAGCGGTTTCTCGGGGTTGAAATGGACTAAATTTAGTCTACTCCATTCCGAGACCCGCTCCAGAGATGTCTCGACTTTAGATACAAGCTTTATCATCTTCTCCTCAATCTGCATCCGAGAAAGATTTGCTCGGCCTGTATAATGAGCATGACCCGTACCGTCATCAGCATAGCAATGAATATCCCCGATGTCAAGCATATCATTGATGTACATAAACTGATATCATTGATATTGATTTTAATTGTAACTTGGAAGGCTGATGTGTCAGAAAAATTATTTAATTAACGTAGGATAATTTCTTATTATGTTTTTAATTTAACAATATAAATTATTATTATTTAAAATATGTTTTTTTCAATGAATACATTATTTTTTATCATTACCTTGTCTTAATATTTCATCACCATACACTCAAAGATTCATTACCAAGTATAGGGTTCATTACCGTAGCTCGTCACATATTTTAAATGGCAATAACTCTTTCAATGTTTTGAGTATATACGTGCCTTTTGGTTATCTATTAAATGAAGTTACGCCAAAAACCATAACGGGATCAAATCCAAATAAAAATGAAATTTAGCGTTTATCGAAAAAAATGCGCAAATATTGTCTAAACTGGAGAAACACCCTGCGTTTATTTTGTTCGTTCATATTGGGCCGGTCAGTATACTGACCCAAATCCCAAGCCGACTGAACAGATTGTCAGGACTTTGCATAAGAGTTATTATATAATATTGTATATTATTGATGATATTTTTACCACGAAACCCGCCTGGCTAGCAGCTATTACCCTTGTACTTGAGTCAGCCGCCATAAGACTTTATTTCTTCCTTCTCCCTTCTCAACAAACAATGCGTTGGGGATGTCTTTGGTGTTTAATAATGGGTTAAACGGTAACAACTTGGCAACTATTGTATGAACAGAACTGTAGACCATAAAGCTGCAAACAAACTGTCGGACGCGTCCGGCCGGACGCGGCTGAAGGATGTGACGTAACGGTATCTAGATAATGAATATACACTGAGCTGTGCAAACTATCGGAGGTAAGTCGCGGACGTGACCTTGAGGCACCTTGAGGCGTTCGGACATCCGAGAGCTATCTGGCGCGCTGGATATTTTCGTCAGCCGAAAACGTCCGCGGACGGTATTTCATAGTATGCACGGGGTGCGGGACGCGTCCATGCGTCAGAAGGCATTAGTACTCTGTGTCTGAAGGAATAACGTAAGCTGGATTTATATTTGCCTGACGTGTCGTATTGTGATGCGTCAGAATGGTATGGGTTTCATATATTTAAAGGTGAGATAAAAATTAGCGTGACGCGATATGTTGTGATGGCTTGTGTTGTGTCGCATCAGAAGCAATCCCGATCGCGACAGAGTGCCGGGGTGGGAGAGGCGAGGTAGGTGGGAAAGTGGCGGCGTCAGAGCAGTGTGCACGAGCCTCACTGTTGTGACGTGTTGTTGTTATTGAAATTTAAATTTGAAAGTATGGACGACCTGATCAAAATAGTACGACAATTTAAAGTGATCTAAGATACAAAATGTAAAATGTAAATGTAAAGAATTCTTTCTTTTTTTAGCAGATTTGCCAGCACTAAAAACTGAATACCTTCTTCAAAATCTGAATCAGAAACTGAGGATTTATCGAAAAACATTGCAAAATGTGTAATCTCCCCGAGAGCTATGAAAGTACTGTGTCAGTAGGCATCAGTTCCGCGACATATAGATGTGAACGCTACCCATTTCATCAGAGCCCATCACAACACGACACGTCAGACAAATTTAAATCCGGCTGTACGTATCTGTGGAATACTCTTACTCGTACTCTGTGGAATAGGCGTTGAACGCGTCCGCAAGCCATGTCCGAAAAGACTGTGCACATTATCAGTCGCGGCTGTCAGCCGCGTCCGGTCGGACGCGGCTTATAGTATGTTTGCAGCTTAACACTGCATCATTACTCATTTCCACTTCACGCCAACATAACATTATATCGTTATTTCTAACATAAACAGGTAACTGAACAACTTCGATTCACAGGAAAATCTGGCACTTGTCCCGCTATCGGACGTGAATCTCTTGGAGCCTGCGGAGTGAAATGCAATGACGATAGCAGCTGTGAAGGAGATCTCATCTGCTGCACGGACAGCTGTGGCGGCTCTTCCTGCATGACACCGGTGGAATCCTCGCAGTGCAATGCATATTAAAATCTTACTATCACCAGCGAACCCTTACGACATCAAATATTATAATAAGTTAATCGTGCAAAGAATAGCTTAATCACTCCTTAGTGGAACAGAGATACGATCCATGATCTATTAGTGCTCAATCTGTTAGGTCATTCACACTGGTAGGAATTGATATTCTTCAGGATCGTTTTTTCAAAACACACACATATTAAATGCAAGTTTGGCTCAAAAATGCAACATCTAATTTTTATCAAATTGCTACGATTATCGTATCAAATTTTATGTCACGAGTTTGCCTCGGTGTCGGCTATGCTGTGTAGCGGCGGTGTACTTATAGTAAACTTAAAATCCACATGCTTACAGACTGGAATTATTTAAGTTTCCCGATAGGTTTAGATTCTTCACCCGTTCTTTACCATTTTATATTCAACTGTATGGTGTTATCATCCATCATTCACCAAATCGCGCCATCACTAAAATGTTATTAGCACGCTTGTTGTACTTTCTGTTTGTTAACCTTATTAAACTCAATTTATAATTTCATCAGATAATTACAAGTCCATTTTTTGTTAGTAACAGTATTACTTAAATTCTTGTGTTAATTCATTTATTGGAATCTATAAAGTTTCAATTATTTTCTGTTCATGAAAAATTTTATTTATTTCCTTTTTATTTAAATATACATTATAATTAAAATAGTCGTTTGATATTTTATTTGATAACCCACTTCTGTAGAAAAGGAAGTAGTTTTATTTAAGAATACAAGACATAGTACTGAATAAGTGATTAGCGATGTATTGAATGCGGTTAGCCGATGCGAGACTTCTTGCAGGCTACAAGGCTTAACCTAACCTAACCTAACCTAAAAGTTGTATCAAAGAATTATAACTAGCCAAGAGACACCACAAATCTTCATGCAGTCCATCTCTTACATCTGCACTTCAGGCTGTATGAAATAAGAGATGTTGTAAATAATCGCTCAGTGATCTAGCAATATCAAAGGCCATGTATTTGCAACGCCAGATAGCCTCCATTCTTCATCAGGGGGTAATTGGTAGCCTGTTGTGAACGCGGAGTCTGACACAGTATAGTTTATCCCGCTACGCAAATATTCATATTCATTTATTAAATTAATTTATTGCGTTCCATGGTTAATACAATAGATGGTATGTCAAGTTTACAAATCCACAGATAATCCAGGTTAACAAGTACAGATTAAAATATAGTAACTACAGAGAAGACAAGTAGACTTGTTATTGCTAAAATACATGAGTAGAGTAAAACAAAACATTAAAAACGTGCACAGATATCCGAACATCTCTAGAAACGCAGATGGGTCACATTTGGGACACACACTTCCTAGAAACATTTTAATTACCTACGCCTCAATGAGATCCGTTTTTGCAGTGACCAATTAGTCGCAACCAAATTATACCAGACAAACATAAAAAAATTAATACCCCGAAGAACTAGATTTTTTTTTCAATTAACAACATTAGTTAGTCTTCGGTGTATTAATTTTTTTATGTTCGTCTGGTTTACAAAATATAATAATTATGATAAAATTTGAGAACCCGCGTGGTAGTCCGGTAAATAGTCCGGTAAAATCTCGATCATAAACGAGTCCGTAGTAACAACCAGTGTTCACAACCTTTTTTGGATGCTGGATCCGCGCCTGGTTCTTGGTCTGCGCATGTCCATGGCACCCATGACACAGGGAATCCCGGGTGAATCGTTTATTTATTTATCCTTTTCCAGCTGGGAGCTTGAGGGCCAGTTCTTTCTTTCATTTTCTTCTTAACTTACTGCTTTAAACAAACTTATCTAGCACGAGACACGCTTGTCATTGTGATGCCGTTCTGATATATTTAGTGTTGTGCTGTGGCTTGAGTAGTGATGTACCGTCAAAAAAGGAGAAGGTTCTATGTTTCACTGTATACTTTTTAATTTACATTTTATTAACTTTCTTTCCACTTAAATCCATCCTACGGCTTGTAGTTACGCTGTGGCGTGTGAGAACGTTAATTAATTTCAGATGTACGAGTACCTGCGAGGCGGACGGGGCGCGCAATCTTGAGGCAAGATTACTTGAATAAAAATATCGGCGCATGATTGCATCGAGCGAACGCCGTCTCTTACGGGTTAATGGGCTTAGGGTTAACAAGCTATTACGAGCTGCCGGTCTAAACGTTCCTGTACAAATAAACCCAGCTATATTACCTGGATTATAAAAAGAGAAGCTAAATTCATCTGTATTTAGAATTTCTAGGTTGATTACTAATCTGTTATCTGGAGGCGACGCAGAGTCCATTCTTCTTTTCATTCCTTTCTTAACTTAACAATGACTTTTTGTTTAGCGATTTTGTAATATTTTTTCTTACAATCAGTTCATATTTTGTAATATATTTTCTTACAATCAGTTCATATTTTGTAATATTTTTTCTTACAATCAGTTCATATTTTGTAATATATTTTCTTACAATCAGTTCATATTTTGTAATATTTTTTCTTACAATCAGTTCATATTTTCTTGAAACTGAAAACTGTTGTAGCGGAGCTGTCTTTTCTTTTTTGATAGTACTTATAGCTCATTCTAGGGAGTTGTGCCTCCGCCTCTAGCCAAATGGTTGTTAGACAATTATGAGAAAAGAATCAGAATAATAATATAATAGTAATCGTTTTTAAAGAATTTCAAAGAAACAACAGCTATGTAGGCTATCAATTTGAATAGGTACCTTATTAGGTACGACTATTGTCGATCACCGAACTTTACACTGAATCGCACTTGGCCGATTTTTACATTACATAAAAACAGACAACCTCTTCCTTTCATAGTAATAAAACGTTTATGGAGATTAAGTTGTTGTTATAAAGATGGACTTACATAAACTTCGGTAACAATAAAATGAAATTTACGAGGGAACAGGCACTTGTCGTTGAAATGATTCCGCCCCTTGAACTTTTTTAATCAAAAGCAAGATGCTTAGAGCGGCGACCGTTGTCAACGTTATATCACAAAACAGATACACACCGAAATATGAATTTCATACTTCGCTCGGGCAACGCAAAGAAGGGATGCAATCAGGCCCGTCTTTCCCACTGGGCACTCTGGGCCCAGTTGGCCAGTGGCCACTCTGGGTCCACTGATCGATAGGGGCCCTAGTTCCTGCCACATCACTAAACGATAACCGATATTTATTACTAAAAAACTTTTTTAATTCGAATGAATCGAACCTAAATTACTGACTACAATACTAATTTGCTTATTACCTTTTGCATAAATCTAGAGGCATGCTTATCTAATTTCTTTGTTTATTCTAACAACATAGTGTTCTGACAAAGTCATAGGGGCCCCATTATCCTAATATACCCAGGGCCTCCAGTAGGTTAAAGATGGCCTTGGATACAATTCAACGATTGGGGACTCTTGGTTGTTTTTTATGTGAAGAAGGAATAATCTGTTTTCTGTCCAAATTATTCTGAGCGGTTTATAAATCTATTCTTTGCGTTTCGACATCGAAGACAAAATCACAGAAACAAAAGGTCTTAGACATTGATGAAAACGGCATTCTGTGATTGATTATAACGTATAACAAAATAGCGCAATGTTGGCAAAGTATTTTGATGAAACGCGAGATTATTTGCTCGTCGTAAGTTCGTAACGATATCTGAGAATTTTGCGGACCTTGTGCTTGTGTACATAGCCTTATTTGACTTTCGTTTTATTGAATACCATTTCTATTGCGAGAGGTTTTTCTAGAAAGGAATAATGTAATCTGTTTATTCAAATTATTTATGCTAAGGTAACACGATAAATATTAAGTACCTATAGGTACAATGAATCATAAAAGTTAGTACAAAAATATAAAACACAAAAATAACAGACAATGATTTATTACAATGATGACTATGTAAGGAAAGAAAGAATGTAAGAATAAGTGATCGTTCAGCGAGCGTCAACTGTTTTTATGTTATTATCCATAGTTCTCGCCTCATCCAGTCTAGCCAGGTCCTCCTAGTCCTCCAGGACTCCTATCCAGGTGCGGTATCTCTCTTCTCGCAAGAAATGGTATCTATCTTCCAAGGATACATTAGCCATTTTAGGGTTCCGTCGTCAAAATGGAACCCTTATGTAGTTTCGTCATGACCGTGTGTTGGCGACTTAGCTCAGCTCCTGAAACTCCTTTGAGTACTTTTCGTTACTCCTCATAGCTTCGGATTTGCGGTTCAGGCGCAGAATGTCCAATGCGCAAAATGTCCAATGGCCCAATTTTCAAAAATCCAATTCGCAATATTTCCAATTCTGAAAAATCCGCAAAATGTCCCAATTTTCAGAATGTTCAACTTAACCTTTGATGTATTCTAATTAGTAGAGTTATTCGCCGTGTACAGCCACGTAAGTATTCAGTGATAAACATAATCAAACAATATGTAAAATATTTAACTACTTACAACAGCTTTCACTGTTCTGTCTTTTTATTTCTTTGTATAGAAATTTGCGAATTTCACAAAATCCGGCAGTTGCCTAGTAACAGCCGCCAGGATACCTGTAATGTGTTTGTTTGCCGAGTTCGCTCTCAATTTACATTTCTATAACAGTTTACTTTTATTGGACAATAATAACGTAGATTTTGTGTTATGAAAGCAAAACTGCTTATTCCTTGCAAATAATCCAGCTTTTCGGAAAGCTGCTTTGTCATGAAGAAGAAGAAAAGCCGTACAGAAATCCTCAGCACATCTATTCAAAAAATATTACAAAAAAGAAAATATTACAAAAACATTTACTAATCTGAGCGGAATAGTAGGATAATTATGGTCAATACAATATGTATGTCTAGAGGCTTCAAAAAAGGACTTTGTTTGACGTAGCTTTTTGGAAGACGGGAGCAGTATTTGTATAGGTAATATAGAAAGAAATCATCATCATCATCATCCTGCCCATTTCCCAATTTTATTTGGGGTCGGCGCAATATGTTTTCCTTTTCCACACTTCCCTATCAGCCGTCATCTTTACACTAACTCTCTTATCTTTCATATCATCTGTAACACAATCCATCCATCTTTTCTTTGGTCGTCCTCGTCCCCTTCGTCTATCCATCACATTCATATCCATCACTCTTCTCACCACATGCGTTTCCTCTCGCCTCATCACATGCCCATACCACGACATTCGGTTCCCTTTCAACTTTTCTGTCATTTTTGCCACTTTCATACTTCCTCTAATATACTCATTCCTTACTAATATAGAAAGAAATATGTGAAGAAAAACTTCTAGTCCTTTATTTTAATTTTCAAACACAAACAGCGTTCAAAAACAGTTTAGAAATCTGAATTTCACAAAAAAATCATCATGGCCGTTAGATTACGTACCAGTATTTCATGTTCCTCTCAATAGTGTAAACCATAAACAATTGTAAAAAACGCTTTTAATAAAATGGACACGAACATTAATTTTCTCAACGAGCTTTAGAGTACAGAGGCAGTAATTTGTTTGACCGTCACTACTGAATCACACCGAGCCACAGCCAAACCGCCAATAGCGTGGACAGTGGACCAGTCGTGGTGGCGGTTAGCGATTTGCATTACAAAGCAAGCATTATCATCGCTAATACGGAGCCGGACGCGTCGACTGTGATGGGGGAATTGTTAGTTTTGTCTCTAAAATTAACTGCTAAGTGTGTATAATACCTATAGCCCAGTTTGTAACCGTGAATGGACGTGCTACTGCAATAATAACGAATAAGTATAATCGCCACCCAGGGATCCATCCAAGTAAGATTGAACCCGAAAAAGGAACAATAAATTCCTTTTAACTTGTTTCCGTAAACATGTTTCCCGAAGCGAGACGTGGCTGGGATACTAGTGGACAATTTTATTGTATTCATATAATATTTTGTATCGAGGGAACGACCTACTTTTCATTGGCTCTGTCAAGTGGATATTGTTGTTCGGATGAATTTCAACTCAATTAAAAACCACAGTATGGTGTTTACAAAATTATGAGGCCTTTAAAAGTATTTCATGGTTGATTTCTGAAGGTAAATTTGTATTCTGCGACCTAGTTAGTATGGTGAACTGATGATGGGAGCTTGGGGCTTGAAATCAATCATGATAGTGATCAATTGGTCGCTCTTGCTGTCTGGTCAACTCTTTAACATTGAACAAATAGAAGGTAATATTTGATATCGAAAAGCGCTACAGCTCAATGAGTAGTGATGATTCCTGATCGATGATGATGATGAGTAACAGAGTGTGGGGTCGGTAGTTGAATGTGTGACCACTATTGGCCAAGTCTCTTGAGGGCTTTTGTGCTTCGGAGGGCACGTAAAGCCGTTAGTACTGGTTGTTACCCTTAGACCGTAGAAACTGTTAGGCTATTTTGGAAACTTTATTTATTTATTTAATCTTTATTGAACCCCAAAGAGTGGTAACATTGGCGGACTTAATGGCATTATCTAACAGTCAACCTTCAGGATGTACAGATAATAGTTAAAGGCGGTACAATATTGTTAGAAATTTATGTTTAAATTTTGGAAAGTTCCAATATATGTAACTTTCAGGCGGCCTTAGAAATTCTGACACTTGAGTTGGTCACTAACTCCTCCAGAAATACGCATGGGATCATAGTAGAGTGTGTTCCTATTTCTTAGCCTCCTACATTTTCAATTAATGTTTATGCTTGACTTTAATCCCACCTGATGGTAAACGACGATGTAGCCTTGGTTGGTAAACAGTAAAAGCCTATTCACTCTTGCATTGACATCCACATTATAATGGGACCGAAACATCGAAGCGCTTCCTCAGTTAAGGTAGCCCTGTACTGGGCCATTAGTCATTACAGATAAATTGAAGCCATTTCATATCACTAATGCCCAAACATTTCCAAGGTTTCCTAAACAGAGCTGATGAAGCGAGCTGACATTGGTGACGCTATCAATTTGCATATCAAAGCTCTAGGAAATCTGGTGACGCTATCAGGGACGTTACGAGCGCCATGTTTTTATGTAATTACTGACATTTAAGCTTCATGCTTGATTGGCTTTGCGAACGGCGTGTGGTGTTCAATGATTATTCCTACATACTGAATCTTGATAATCTAAATTTTACTAACAAAAAATAACCGACTTCAAAATTATTAAAAAAAACTACTTGTCAGATCTCGCTCAAATCATATGGGACCACATGACAAGCACCTGCTTTCGATTAAAAAAAGAATCATCAAAATCGGTTCATCCAGTCCAAAGTTCTGAGGTAACAAACATAAAAAAATACAGTCGAATTGAGAACCTCCTCCTTTTTTTGAAGTCGGTTAAAAATACTGTTTGTTTGAAAGGATTTGTAATTCCGCTAAAGGTTAAAGGTAATACACATAAAAGAAAAGTAAAAACACAAAATTACAAAGTAAACTACAAAGTTTAGCGTTTCGAAGATCAAGATATTGAGTTACTAATTAATGGTCATTTCTAGATTTAAATGGTCTACGCCGAGGTCAAACTCCACGGGGGTGCCCTTAGAACTTACAACCACTATTTCTAAAAAATGGTGAGTTAAGTCTTCCTCGCATGACTTGTTAGGACGCACGTACAGAATTACAAACCTCTAAAGATTACTTAAATCTTCCACCTCAAACCATATAAATTTTGTCAAGTAATCATCCTTAATAAGTTAGTTATTTCCCAAGCAACCGCCATTGATTGATCACTCGTAGACTCAATCAGCCTGAGATAGAACAGCTCCTAGACGTCGGCTTCTTGATTAATCTTGTCGAATGCCGTTGCGCCTCTCAAATCTAATTACAGTGGCTGTGGCGCGTATCCTGATGTATTCTACAGATATTTCTGAAGGCTATGGTCTATAACTGTTCACCTTTATTTATCAAAGACATAATTTTTTTTTGGATTAGCTTGTTTTGTTTCGGGTTGTTGTTACTTCATCTGGATTCATACTTTTAGTAGAATTGATTCACCTCGGTTAATTCACCTATTAGAATTAGTACCTAGGTAATTTACTTATATTGACGACCCTGTAGCCTAGTTGGTAGCGACCCTGCCTGCGAAGCGAGGGGTCCCGGGTTCGATTCCCGGCCGGGCAGATATTTATGTGACAGATAAATATTTGTACTCGGGTCATGGGTGTTATTGTGATGTGCTATATGTGTCGTCCATGCCACCTGCGACACAGGTAAAACCTACCGCGGGGGTATGAGAATGCTATATTATCTATACATCTATATAAATAAATACAATTGGAGTGTCTGTTTGTAATTTGTAATATTAAAATAACTGCTTTTTACTAAGTACATTTGGATGTAAACACGGTACATGTACCAAAACAGCATTTTTCACAATTTTTGTCTGTCTGTCTGTCCGTCTGTCTGTTTTTTCCGGCTAATCTCTGAAATGGCTAGACCGATTTTGACGGTTACTTTTATTTTTGAAAAAAAAATTTTAAGCGACACGAAGTTCGCCGGGTCAGCTAGTTATGTAATATTATTTCACTTAATTAAACTAAACAAACGATGATAAATTACAAGTTATTTTTAATATTAAAAACTTACAATAAAGGTAGGAGGGTACGTTTACTTTAGTACTGTAATTTCCAGTATAACGCCGCGTATATACAACACGATAATGTGGCAATACGAGCTCGTTTGCATAATTCGTACCCTGTACCGTCGTCGTATTGTTCACCTTCACCTGCTAATAGCCAGTTGCGTTTGATTTCAAATACCGCTGGATTTTACTGAGGTCTAATAATCGGGGTGTAAACACTAAACATGTTTGGGCTAATTATTGCTGATCGTAGTAACTTTACACGCAGGTTTGGCTGATTACTGGTCACGACATCTAATGGTGATTTGTTTTGTATTCTTTTTTTATTTTATTTTATGGAAATAGCCGGCAAATGAGCTGACGATCCACCTGATGGTAAGTGGCTATCGTCGCCCATGGACATCAGCAACACCAAAGGCATCACTGATGCGTTGCCGGCCAAGAAAGACAGAAGAAAAAGAAAGAAAGAACTGGCTCTCAAGACGCTAGCCGGAACACGACGAGTCGTTTGGCGGCTGACTCATGCTCAAGGGTTCAAGGGTTTGTATTCGAATCATTACTGTCAAGTCGAATACGGTAGCATTAACTTTTTGCCTTCTCTACCATTTATATGACTTACATGACTTCATGTTACTGATTAAACAGCTTGAATTCTTCAATTAGTTTAAGAAAAATGACTGTTTCTTCGAGTTCACCTCAAATTGATCAAAATATAATATGACTCGATTCGCGAGAATAGCATAGCGATATGCTTACGACTAAGCAAATTAATAATTATAGTGACGATTGTACTACGTACTGTGGCTACAATCTGCATTTTTCATAACATCATCAATTTAACTACGTCTCTGCTTAATGAGATGATAATTTCAATACCAGCTTCTGCTTTTGCAAAATCGGGAAGAACAAAGACACAAAGAAACGAGCGTAGCTTCAAAAGCATTCAGCGAGGCACGCCAGCCTTACTGGAATAGAAGTAAACTCCATTTATGCCGCAAAAGCTTTCAATCTAAATGGTTAGGTTGGGATCAGTCATTCAGTAGAGAGGTATTAAAATCAGGTCAAAAAAATACATTCAATTACCTTTTTCATTTCACTTCCACGTGCCTTAAGTTTATATCATTTGACGAGCTGCATAGGTTTTTTTAGAACTCCAGTGTGATATCATTTACTCGCAGATAACAACATTATATTATAATATATACTTAGTTTTATAACTGCCCCTATATGAAAAATAGTAGGACACTTGTTATGTGATATATGAACCACAAGAATATTGTTGACTTCTTTGTCATTACAAGTCCTTTTTACATTTAACTGCATCAACCTTGCTTGATTATCTCAATCTATAAAAATCATTTTCTTTTAAATAAAATCAAATCAAATCAAATGTTTTATTCAAAATTGGTTACAAACACTTTTTGAAAGTCATGCAAGCTACGCCAATGCTTCAACAAGGCCCTACTGTCAGAGGGCCCGGGAGAAGAAGCAGCAAGAAACTACCGGGTTTGTAAAAAAAAACCGACCAAACTGTTCAGTTACAGATAGCACTTATCATCTACTAAAATCTATATTCGTAAAACTCATGTCCAAAAATCTTGTCTTTAAAATAATCATCTAATTTGTAATATCCTTTCGTCATAAGAATGCTTTTAGTAGGTTTATACCACTTGGTTCCCTATTCAACTAGTCGCATCTCTAGCATGATGGCTCAACTTGTATTTGAGGAGGCCTATAACATACTTCAATACGCTGCTCCGTTGCGGATTTATAGTTTACCAGCTAAACTTTGTACATGTCGGAAGTAACACATCCGACATCGCAGTCAGACATTGTCTGGCGACATAAAACAATGTGTATAAAACAATTGTGTGAGTGTTAATCATAACGTGAATAAACTTGGGAAATTTGTCAAAACCTCCAATAAAATGTTGAGTAGCCCATCTCTGTGAAAAAGCTTATAGTGGATTAAATGGCGCGTATAGCTGTTGAGATAATCCATTGTTTCTCGTTTTAACGCCTCGACGGGCTTTGAGGCACGAACCTACGCAGCGGGAATTATGTTATTTATTGCCAAGTTATTAACACTGTTTCCTGGTAGAATGTATACAGTTCAACTTACTCACTGTAAGACTGCACACCTTAGTTTATACACGTTTATAAGGAATCCATATCCGAAACATTTTTCATGTAAAATTTTTGGTCCATTATTAATATCGGAAACGACCCGGCGCGCGCTAGCAATCCAACTACGTACCTCTCGCTCACACCTACGACTCGCCACGCGCTAGCAATCCAAATCAACTCCAGCGAATGCTGTGCATCTAGTACAGCCTAGTGTAGTGTTTAGAGGGTCAATAATACACACATTTTACTCTGTAATGGGTGAGGTAGGTATACGCAAGGCTGACGTCTGCACACGGCACCTAGCACGCAGCATCGCTGCCGACTGACTGGCAGTCACTCAGTGACTGACAGCTGTGCTTATACACTACATCCCTTCTTTATTTTATAATAAATAATAATTGATTACAACTGTTCGTTAGCAAATAATATATTGCAACATTGACATAGATCTGACAATAATAAATTATTCAATATCCAACTTTTATTTTCTTTGTGTTATTTATTATCATTATTGTTGTACAACATGTATTTCCCATTTCTGTACATCGTTTTCACCATCAGAAACTCACACCACTATGTGAGTGCAGGGTTAAAGTTTGGTGTCAATCTGTTAGCCTCAGTTACTTATTCATTCATCGATATATTTTTCTGTAGCTAATTTAGAATCTTGTAGCTCCCTTAGTACTGTCCTCATAATATGGTTTCCCTCTTTTCTTTAATTGAATTATAGACCTGTCAATTTCTGTCTCTCACATTACTGTCATTGTTAGAGTGAAAGGTATTTTACTGGAAGTGATTGGAAGCTTCATAAAAAAAATTGATGTTATTCTCGCATTTCACTAAATACAACTCTGTGGATCATAATTATATTTTTAACAAATGTCAAATGTAGCATTGAAAGTAGATTAGCCCAAGCCATTTACCACAGTCGTCTACTTCAATTATCAAAAGTAACAACATAACTTCTGAAAAATCTTGAGTAAGTCCCTCTATTGCCAAGGCTCACCCAGCCGATATGCATATATTATCCATTTAGTGTCATATGTGTGCATCATATGTGTGCAATATGCATCACCCATACACACCCCAAACTTCACTTCTTCAACTTCATAACTTTCTTTCTCGAGATGGAGACTGATCTCGTATTGTTCAGTATCATGATTTATCATGATTACCTATTTATAAGTACTCGACTGGTACATGACTTACAGGTATTTCCCTAACGCTATCTTGTTTTCTTCAAGACTAAGTGAGAACAAAACTCTTAAATTATTTATAGAATTAACTTTTGCTATTTTGACCTATCGTGATATTACTTTCCAATTTTTTCTTGAGGGTACTTCATTTATATTGAGCGTAGGTCACAAAACTTGAAGGTAATTTGAAATTTTCAAACGTTTTTCTTAAGAATTTTGAGTCATTCAACTAGACATAATTCATGATGTCAATATAATATCTAAAGTTCATACAACTCACTCAGCGCATTATAAGAACTCAACTTTAAACAATTTTCCTATGTGACATTGTTATTTCCATCTCGTGTCACTAAGAAATAAAAACTATTTGCCAGCCATTCATTTAATGCCAAGCTATTTAATTCTACCACCAGCATTTACACTGTGAAAGTCACAGACAATTTTTTGAGGGTACTTCATTTCATGGTAAGATAAGGGGTAAATCTTGAGAATTTGAGTCAATGAACAAGACTTAATTCATGATATCAGTATGATTGTCTACAGTTCAAACAACTCACTCCACGCATTATAAGGGTCAACTTTAAACAATTTTCCTATGTGACATTATTATTTTCATTTATTGTCAGTAAGGAATTCAAACCATTGGCAACCCATTCATTTAATGCTAAGCTATTTTGCTCTACCAGTATTTACACTGTTAAAAGTCACAAGGGTATTTAGAATAGTACCAGTAGAATCTCTAATAATCTTAAAAATAGTTGCTTGTGAAACTACGATCACAGCTGACCAATTTATTGTCTCTTTAATTATCATGTGAACTTGAGTATTCTCTTCATTATCTTAACTCTTGATTCACTATCAATTTAGTCAGTTAAGTTATGATTCTCTGGGAATTTGCGTTTGCTTCCCAGGGGAGTTTCAGTCGTTGACAAGCACTCTGTGTGAGGATGCTTTGTGAGATGGTGGTCCTGCGTGCACGGTTACACCCACTTACACATATGTACATTCGGCTTAGTAATGTGGCCACTCCAGCTTCTAGATGGAGATCTAGTGCTTTCAGCTTCCACAACATCAACGTCACTTTAAACTTGATAGATCTGTAATACAGAAATATAAGACCGATGACGAGCCTCGGACTGTACTGCTTTAGAGATAAATCTCTAAAGTTGCTACTTAGCACTGTCATTCAACTAGAAATAAGTTTTTTTTCTTGGCTAAGTCTGACATAATTAAATCGAACCACTTTGTTAACGCATATTCAATAATTACAGTATGAACCTTGCCCTTGATAGGTATTGTTTTTGTATAATGTCGTGAAAAGTATGGAAACTGATAAAATAACCTTTTGGTCATTAGCCATCACTTGATGACGCTAGTTAACTATTTATGTCAATTTTACATGAAAAGAGCGCAGAGAAACACCTAAGGTGTTGTCATTTTGCAGATGGTTCAAGTTGGATGAATATTAGTAGTATGTTGTATCTACGTAAAATAGTTGATTACAACGTCGTGTTTTATTGGACTACCTCAATATACTGAAATTTTATTTCTCAGTGTCTCATTGTCTCTTTACTATGGAGACAAAATCATAACCTTGACATATAATATTTACCTTTATTCTTCGACAGCTCAAAAAGATTAATATTTACATTGCAAGTAAAGATATTACATGGAAATACTACGATCTTCTGAGTCTGTAATTGCTTGTTGCCACATGGATGAATCTTTATTTTTTCAATAATAATAATATATCCAATAAATTATTGTGGACTATATTATATAAGAATTGCAAAAATTTAATATAATTATCATAAAAGCCGAGTCCGTTACCATGGACTCATAACTGCTGTCGTTTGTCATATTTTGTCATAATCTGCTCACATATGTGATATGTTCACATATTACATATTATACTCGTCTGTAACGAATTATTATAAAATAATGAATCGTCAAAGACGGAACTATGTCATTGTACATTTCATACATGGTCAGATTCAAAATTACTTCAAAAGAAGTTATGGAATGTTAACACATGAATGGAATAAAATATACCATACCAATAATCACTGTCTTACTTTTATTCCTTACATAATACTTGAATTCTGATGCCACATCATCTCTTTACTTGGTATTTGTAACTAATTCATATTGATTGAGGTAACTTTCTGAAAACCTGCAATTTGTTATTTCATCCCACGATTTCATATCAGTGAAATGGGACCGATTATGATCGGAATCATCTCCATCAGGCATCTCGAATGGGTGTCTTATGAATCATATCCAACAGACATCTTTGGCTTTCAATGACATTCATAACGACATATCCATAAAATATTAATTTGTAAATATTTGCAGCCACTGTGTATGCATGGCTTTTTACAAATGTAACGTTATTACAAGTGTAACATGATTGCGTAGCCTTAAACATTGGTTTATAATATTTGCGGGCACCTTGTATGCATGGCTTTTTACAAATGTAACAGTAACATGACTGCGTAGCCATAAAACATTGATTTATAATATTTGCAGGCACCGTGTATGCATGGCTTTTTACTAATGTAACAGTAACATGATTGCGTAGTCTTAAAACATTGATTTATAATATTTGCAGGCACCGTGTATGCATGGCTTTTTACTAATGTAACAGTAACATGACTGCGTAGCCTTAAAACATTGATTTATAATATTTGCGGGAACCGTGTATGCATGGCTTTTTACTAATGTAACAGTAACATGACTGCGTAGCTTTAAAACATTGATTTATAATTGACAGTATATATTACGGTATATTATATACCACTTGTATACAGAATAAATTACAGTATAATGTATAATGCTCAATCACCTCGAATGACTTGCCATAGCAGTAATTCAATACATCGATTAGTTTGGCTTCTTCCTCAGAATTCCAAGTCAAGTACCTACTCCATACCTTAATTTATTTTATGATAATTATGGTAAATACCCAATAAATTGAAAACTTTTTTTTTTCCATTTTTTTTAGCTATAAAAGCGTTACAAAATCTCTGACATTTTAGACTGAACTTTAGTATTCCACATACTCATCCATCCTTAAATTTTAATATACCTTTTAGGAAATACTCATTATATTGAATAACTTCCGCAAACACTATATTTTAATGTCTTATAATTTGGCTGAACATAAAAATGTTCCACGTCACTTTACCCAGAACTTTTATTTTTCTTCTCGAAACAGCCATCCTTGAGCCATTACGAAAATTTTTGAATGAAACAGTGAAATCGGTTAAGCTATCAAGAAATACTAAAGTTCATTTTTATTTATACAAACAAGAAGATAAGTATATTACAATAATAACGTGCTTCTTTCGAGCATTTTTTTTTGTACACAAGGTATACAATATATATCCTATATCCTTACCAGTCTTGTTTAAATTTGCGTGCCCCTTTCAGGCCTTTTTGTACTCAAGGTACATTAACAAGTTCCTTACGAGTCTTGTTTAAATTTGCGTGCCCCTTACAGACCTTTTTGTACTCAAGGTACATTAAAAAGCTCCTTACGAGTCTTGTTTAAATTTGCGTGCCCCTTGCAGGCCTTATTGTACTCAAGGTACATTAACAAGCTCCTTACGAGTCTTGTTTAAATTTGCGTGCCCCTTACAGACCTTTTTGTACTCAAGGTACATTAAAAAGCTCCTTACGAGTCTTGTTTAAATTTGCGTGCCCCTTGCAGGCCTTATTGTACTCAAGGTACATTAAAAAGCTCCTTACGAGTCTTGTTTAAATTTGCGTGCCCCTTGCAGGCCTTATTGTACTCAAGGTACATTAACAAGCTCCTTACGAGTCTTGTTTCAATTTGCGTGCCTCTTGTAGGCCTTTTTGTACTCAAGGTACATTTACAAGCTCCTTGCGAGTCTTGTTTCAAATTGCGTGCCCCTTGCAGGCCTTTTTGTACTCAAAGTACATTAACAAGCTCCTTACGAGTCTTGTTTCAATTTGCGTGCCCCTTGCAGGCCTTTTTGTACTCAATGTACAGTAACAAGCTCCTTACGAGTCTTGTTTCAATTTGCGTGCCTCTTGTAGGCCTTTTTGTACTCAAGGTACATTAACAAGCTTCTTACGAGTCTTGTTTCAATTTGCGTGCCCAATCCGGACTTAATACTTGTAACGGGACAAGTGGGATAGACCCGTACAACCTGCGTGAACCTTGACGTAGCTACAATTATCAATAATTATATTTAATTTAATATTGGCTTTAGCGATAAAAATATTAACATATATAATGCTTCAATATTGCTACGTAATACGGATTTTAAGGTATAATAAACTTTTTACATATTACGTGCATATGCATAACACATTGTTTGTAGCTACTTTACAGGTTCTTTCTTAATATGGTTGTATAGGCAATGATCTTTAAGTGAACTGTATTGGCGTGACCACGGAACACAGACACAAGGGCGTGACTATAATAATAATATTGAACTGCTAATTAATTAGCAAAATTACGTCTAAAACTTGTTTAGATAATCATAATCTTTTGAATTCATGGTAGAACGGTATTTGAATTGTGAAAACATTAACCACAGCATTATATTAATAAGTGGGGTAGATTCTCAATCGTTTCTTTCCAAGTTATTGTAAGGGTAACGTCGAGTTTCACGTTTTTATTAAATACCCACCAAATACAAACAAAACTTAGGATATTGTTATTGTGATGCGGTAGCTTTATTTGAAATAAGGAACGAAATAAATTACTCTTTCACATACTACAATTTCCTACAGCAATATCATAGGAAATTTATGGTCTATTTGAAATAGTTACTTGAGGCATGGCCCTTTGTGAACAAAATGATTTGCATGGCCTTCGAAGTATTTAATTAGTTTTGATGCTTAGACAACCATTTTCTGTACAAATATGGCAGTGGTACTTTAAGTTGCCGAGTTATTAAAACGTCAACACTTGAATAGTTGTTACTTTAGTGCACGCAATTAGGTATACCCACATATAAATTATGTGGTTGTAATGTAATAATACACTTTACTTACTTAAATGCGAATATAACAGAACATATTCGTTACGAATTTGCCTGTCCGAACGAATGCAAGGGTGGCATTACTCCTTCTTTTTCTTCCTACATTTTTTGGTAATTCCTTATTATTTTTACCGTCGTCGCCACTTGTAGTGTTTAGAGGGTCAATAATACACACATTTTACTCTGTAATGGGTGAGGTAGGTATACACAAGGCTGACGTCTGCACACGGCACCTAGCACGCAGCATCGCTGCCGACTGACTGGCAGTCACTCAGTGACTGACAGCTGTGCTTATACACTACACCTAGTATCACGCACCTTCATTATATCACTTTTTGGCTGTCGCATCGTAATCATTTTAAGCTCATGTTTTTTTCCAAAGGCCCCATAAGGACTATAACTTCAATACAATGTTTCCTTATCGTGTCCTCCAATGAACAAGCGGCCAATTCTCATACATGATGCACACAACGTTCGAGAAGCATGGAGAGCGACAGGTGCTCTGTCCATGCAAATTGCGTTTGGTCCAGATAATAGCATTACGCTGCCCAACTCCATCCTAAAATTCGTTTATAAACCATCAAAAGCAATAAAATATGTTCGAAAACCTTTTCAATCTTCGTTTCTGTAGTTTGCGACTCGTGAGTTGATGATAAATTAATATCGAGACTAGATAAAAGGAGCCTTAGTGGCTGGTTTTCAGTGCTATAGATATCTTAGCATATCTTTCTTATTGTATCGTTCGTATCGTATTTAGCGTACCGTTTTTTAAAACCTCGAATGATAAACCTTTAAGTGTTACACAATTTATAATTCTTGATAAAAACTAATCAAAAACTACTAGTCATATCTCGCTCAAATTTAAGTCATGTTGTCCCACCACATGATACAGTCGAATTGAATACCTCGTCCTTTTTGAAGTCGGTTAAAAAGGATGGTAGTTGCTAACCTAAGCTTAAGCTAGACAAGAAATAATTTTAAGGGCATTAATAAGTCTAACGCCCTAACCCAGAGTCGCTAACGGTCACTTAAATCGCTCCTTAGTATCACCATACAAATTCTTGTATGGTGACTGAGATGGGACGTAAGCTAGTTACTACAAAGTTATATATATTATGACCTTCTTCAAAAGAAAGCAGACGTCCTGCCTAGTTTTATTGAGCAGAATTCATGAATAACAAGCGTGAGATGTGGGCTTGAAGTTCATCCGTACATTAAATCAAGTTATCTACTACTGAAACCTCTTTATACTATCTGAAATATTCGAGAGGCCGATACTGCCGAGGTAAATTTCGAGAACAAATTACTTAGGTTGTGTGTTTAATTATGCGTTTACCTGCCAGTGTTTGCAAGCCCAGCCTGTTACAAAGCAGATCCCGTTGTTTAATTACAGATTAAACCGTATATGCGTCAACCTGTAGAAACTTAATCCACAGACATAATAGGGGATTTACCTTCGAGTGCCTCGTGTGACTTTTGGTCAGGCTTCGACGCTATAAAATAGCCGTATACCTCCTTTGAGTTTAGCTTGAGTTCTTACGCGTTTTTTCACAAAATGTAATTTTTTTTTATTGTAAAATATAATAAAAAATTTTCAAGGTAGACTACTAAAGCGTATTATATCAAACAAGAAAGATCCAGACGAAGTGAGAACCTTCTCCAAGTATTAAAAACCTATCATGATATACCTTTTTGAAATCTTTATGGTGAGCTCTTTAATTTGACACCCATATTGCAGTATTCGATTTGTTTTGATTTTTTGATACTTCAAACCATGCCATTTCACAGCCACCATATTTGTTTTTTTCAATTTCACTTATCTAAGAACACATGGGATATCAAGACGAATCTAACGATATCTTAATTATATATCCGTTCAGTGGTTTGGAAGATACGAGGAGAGAAAATACAAGATACGCGCGAAAAACATAACCCTTCCTGACAGTTGGGTAAAAACAACCGAATTGAGAATCCTTCAGAATTTTACAGTTGTTCTAATCTAAATCTATTATGTCTTCTGTGACCAAAGTAATATTTTTAGTGCAACACAAGGATTTTAGCCTTTACATAAAAAGCTACATAGCGGCGCTGCGACTAGCGAATATATCGTGTCGTGGTATCGATCGCGATAGTGTTTTGTTCTTTTATTGTATACGTGATTTATATTGCAGTGAAGTGTAGGTTTTACGATCAATGGCCCGGGCTATTACTTAAATTTATTCTTTTGAAAATACCGTTACTTTCAATCAGATATATTGCGTTCCTTCGCGGTAGCTAAATGGCCACGTAAATCGAATAGTTTTCGACTAGCAGTTTTCAGGAATCGTAGTTCCTACTGTCCTACTAATATTATAACTGGATGCCGTCAAATTTATTCAGCTTTGTGAATATTTGTAAGCATGTTTGATAGTCTTTCACGCAAAAATTACTGAACAGATTTTCATGAAATTTAAACCACATGTAAACCATGATCTGCAACAGAACATAGAGTACTTATTATCCTAGAAAAAGCGAGTAAAGCTGCTGGGTGAGCGCAGGGCTCTATTAAGCAAGCGCGGGGCCCGTAGCAAATTCTTTCAAAGAGCTCTTGATATACTACGGGTTCTTAAGTATAAAGTGGTAAAAAAACAATTCAATACGTTTATTTCCCATCGTTAAGTTACAATTTTGTGGGTAATTATCTTAACTAGTTTCACATTATGTCTTAATAAGTTTCACTCAAAAAATTACGCTCAGGCCGAGATGAGTAGGTTTAAATATTCGGGGCCCCTTTTCGCGCGGGGCCCGTAGCAGTTGCTACTCTTGCTACGTGGTTAATCCGTGAGTGAGTGCTAGTCCTTAATAACTATTTTGAAATGTATTGTATTCTTATTATGCCATAATAGCTGTAAAATAAAATAAAAATAAAAATGAAAATAAAAAACCTTTTTATTCCTGTAAGTTAAAGTTTATGATAATTTTGCATGGTATAGAATATGTTATTCTTGAATCGACAATTAATTAATTTGAAGTCAAAATGGCAAAACAGACAATTAATTTATTACAATACCACTTACTTATTCTCTATCTCCATAAAATTCCTCTAAACAACACTGAGCGTAATTAACCAGAGATACGAACTTGATCAATATCCTCTATACAATGGGATTTGGTTACAATGGCGCAAGTTAGATTAAAGGGTGCGCTACCTTCGGGCTTGATAAAATCCATTAGTGGAAACGATAGACCTCTCTCCAATGACACCTAGTACTTATTCTAAATGTATCTTCAATTATAAACTTTGAATTTAGCACAGATAACAGAGAGGTTAGATCACGCTTGGGTAGTGGCTGTGTTCTGAATCTACATATACACATCTATACAAATAAATAAAATTGTAGTGTCTGTTGGTAATATTAAAATAACCGCTTTTTACTAATTGCATTTGGATGTATACACGGTACATATACAAAAACAACATTTTTTACAATTTTTGTCTGTCTGTCTGTTTGTTTCGGCTAATCTCCGAAATGGCTGGACCGATTTTGACGGGACTTTCACCGGCAGATAGCTGATGTGACAAGGAGTAACTTAGGCTACTTTTATTTTAGAAAAAAAAAACAGTTTTTTAGGCGATATGAACTTCGCCGAGTCAGCTAGTACATTATATGATTACTGAGTACAATCATGGGAACGAAAAAGCTGATGGGCCACCTGATGGTAATTGGTCACCACTGCCTATGGCCATTAGCAATACCAAGAAATCACGACTGCAACGCTGGTCCTGAAGGAGGATAGTTTTTACACTATTTTTTGTAGAACCCCATGTCATAGTAATCCAGGAATACCTCTGAGAAGCTGGTATTTCCGCTTGCATTTCCGCTGATTATATGTACATTCGTGGATAACGTTCACAATATCATACATATCCGTAATCAGCTTAGTAACGCTAATTGTATTTGTTTTGTCTCAGAAACACAGCGGGCTTCCTCACCGAATACGTTAGGCGCTGAACAAACGAGAAACATTTATGACAATACCACGTGAATTCGTGTATTAGAGCGTGTGAAATCGCGTTACGTTTCAAGTCATAGATATAATGTGTACTGGAACAGGTTCCACAAAAGTAACGTTGTGTTACAAATTGATGTCAACTTGGTTCAGTCAGAGCAAGCATTTGGCTGCAATAAATCTAAAACGTTTTATTCATTTCAAACATTAGGTAGTACAAAGCATACCAGAAGAGCCCATAATGGCAAAATATCTAATTTGGTCACAGAGTCCTTCTTTTACGATCTTAACAATTAATAAAGGGCATTACTCAACTTTAAATCTTAAATATTTGAGTCACTATCGTCAATCGAGATATTATAAAATTAATTTTCAAATATTTTAATGATTTTTATAGTTTAATATACTTAGGTACTACTTAAACTAACTTTTCAATTAGATCGTGGTTTACGCCCCAACTCATAGTCACTAACGGTTATTTCAATCGCTCCTTAGTACAGAATTTGTATGGTGATTCTTTACTAAGGAGCGATTAAAGTAACCGTTAGTGACTGAGTTGGGGCATATCCAATATGTTAAATATCAACGTTACCAGCATGTTTGTACCAAATTTGGGTCGTGCATTACATTTTCACGGTAAAATAACTTTGTAATACACCTATTCTGGCATTTTGTTTTGCAGTTACACCCAATTTATACCTAATCAAGTTACATAGGCTTGTGTACATCAGCTGATTAACTCATTATTGCTTATATATAGGACAGGATGAAGTTTGCGTAGGTATACTACTTTCTAGAACTCAGACCGCGGGTTTTCCCGCAGTTACCGAGATAATAAGTACTCTACAATGATATTATAATGTAAAAAAGAGGTAGATATGTCATTAGCGCGTCGACGATGAAGAGCGTAAGAACAGGCAATTGACCGTTCTGCTCGTAGTCGCTCTGTCAATACAAGACGATACGCATGCTTTTGTTGTTGTCAGAAGTACTTGACATTTGACTTCGTGTCGTACTAATACAGTCGAATTGAATACATCCTTTATTTTGAAGTCGGTTAAAAAAAAAGATGCGTGTACTTTTGTGCGCGCGTGAGAAGTTATACTTCTTTGACATAATTAAATAAATATTTAATTTAATAACGTGTATCAGTTTTAATTATCTTTTCAAAAACTATTTTTGTACTAAATAAAAATAAAAAAGTACAAACTAGATGGCGTTGTTCAGGAACCTGAATCACACTGTTGAGACTCTGTGAGATTTGTATAAGTATTATCATTAAATTTTAAAAGAGGTAAAGATAATAAGAAGCTAGGGCCATCTATCCAGTGCTTTCATACCCCCTCCATGGTAGCGCAAAAGTTTAACGCAACCTTTTTGCAAGTCGCCTAAGAAGTATAATTTCAAAAAGAAAAAATCTATAGCCGATCTCACTCTGGTGTTTCAAGAACAAATCCGCTTAAAGTTAATTCAAATCGTTTAGTCATAAGCTACGGAACCCCGACAGTTTCTAAGCAATAACACTAAGTTGGGGAAGGAACGTAATACCACGGTTTACAACCGTCACGCGGTTTGTCAAAGAATCTAATTTCAACGTTCTTGTGACGTCGCGGCTCACGGGTGTGACAAGTGTTTCATTACTCTGGTATTTTACAGTAGAAAACTTTGCCGTATGTCTTCATTAGATAATATGTAGTATTACGTCACAAAATATAAAATCTAATTTTAAAACGTTTTGCTGCGGAGGAATTTTATAGCTAAAGTAAAAACAAGAAAGAGTAGCCTGCAGTAAGTTATAAGATGAGATGCAGTGATATGAGGAAAATGATATGACTCCTTGACAAAACATGAACAATCAAATATACATCATTATCTTCAACGCATGTTTTGCATTTTCGGAATAGAATAAATTCAGAATTACATCTTATCGAATACGTAAGGGGTGGAGATAACTTTGCGGGTGTGTTAGTTTTTATAATTAAAACTAGCTGACCCGGCGAACTTCGTATCGCTTTTTTTTAATAAAAGTAGCCTAAGTTACTTCTTGTTACATCAGCTATCTGCCAGTGAAAGTCCCGTCAAAATCGGTCCAGCCGTTTCAGAGATTAGCAGGAACAAACAGACAGACGGACAAACAGACTGACAAAAATTGTAAAAAATGTAGTTTTGTTATATGTACCGTGTATACATCCAAATGCACTTAGTAAAAAGCGGTTATTTTAATGTTACAAACAGACACTCCAATTTTTAGGGTAGCCCAATGGCAAAAAACGGAACCCTTATAGATTCGTCATGTCTGTCTGTCTGTCTGTCTGTCTGTCTGTCTGTCCGTCCGTCCGTCCGTATGTCACAGCCACTTTTTTCCGAAACTATAAGGACTATTCTGTTGAAACTTGGTAAGTAGATGTATTCTGTGAACCGCATTAAGATTTTCACATAAAAATAAAAAATAAACCATAAATTTTGGGGGTTCCCCATACTTAGAACTGAAACTCAAAAATTTTTTTTTCATCAAACCCATACGTGTTAAAAATGATATTGAGGTTTCTAATATCATTTATTTCTAAACTGAATAGTTTGCGCGAGAGACACTTCCAAAGTGGTAAAAATGTGTCCCCCCCCTGAAACTTCTAAAATAAGAGACTGATAAAACTAAAAAAAATATATGATATACATTACCATGCAAATTTCCACCGAAAATTGGTTTGAACGAGACCTAGTAAGTAGTTTTTTTTTAATACGTCATAAATCGTAAACTGCAATTTACCTTCCATTCAATCAACGCAAATACTAACCTACCTTCCTAACCTGACTCCATACATTGAACTACAAGAACTTTTATATTATGTTACTAGCTGTTGCCCGCAGCTTCGCATGCGGAAATTATGCTTATCATAAATTTTGTACCCCTTGCAGAAGAAAATTTAAAAACAGGTTAATTTATATTAAAGTACTTATGTATATTTAGGAATTTATATATTGAAACGTACGATATAATCACAAATCATTCCTCCGGGAACAAATTTTGAAAAATAAACATTAAAAGATAATATTAGTTTTTTCTTTTTCATGAAAAATTTAGAAAAACTCGAAAACATGTATTTCATCAATTAAATGAGGAATGTTTGTTGCAAATTTAAAGAAAATCGTTAATATTTCAAAATATTCCACACTAAGTTTCATCTTGTTTCTGGTGAAAACTTTTAATTTTATCGGGACGAAAAGTTTTTTAAAACGTGATCCAAAGTATGAGGAACAACATAACTAATTTGCGTCGAAATCAGTTCAAGGGTTTTCATGTAATGCCCGAACAGACAAACAGACACTAATTTTAAAAACAAATTTTTTGGTGTTCTAACACGCTATTGACGTGCCCCTAACCGAAATTTTGAAAAATATTTAATGTACAGAAAAACTGGCTCTTGAGTGTCATTAGAAAAAAAACAAAAAGGTTCCGTTATTTCCATCCATCCAGGAGTTACATATCTTGTCTCCAAGTAACACCACCAGATCCTAAATGGATCAATAATGAACTGGTTATACGATGCAGCACAAATATCTTTAAAAACGGTTCTGTTGTTTCCATCCGGACACTTACACTCCCTCTCCTTCTCCCGCTCCCACTCCCTCTCCCATTCAAACTATCTCTCTCTCTCTCTCCCTCTCCCTCTCCCACTCCCTGTCCCTTTCCTTCGCCCGTTCACGGTCCCTCTTCCGCTTCCTATCCCTCTCCCGCTTCCAGTTCCTCTCCCGCTTTCTGTCCCGCTCCCTCTCCCGCTCCCTGTCCCTCTCCTTCTCCCGCTCCCGGGCCCTCTCCCGTTTCCTGTCCCTCTCCATCTCCCGCTCCTCGGCCCTCTCCCACTTCCTGTCCCTCTCCCACTTCCTGTCCCTCTCTCTCCCTCTCCCTCTCCCTGTTCCTCTCCCGTTCCCAGTCCCTTTCTCGCTTCCTGTCCCTCTCCCCTCCCCCTACCGTCCGTAAAGTCCTCTACAAATTTTTTTTGTTTCTCACTATAAGCTTACATATTAATTTTCATATTTTTGAGTTTGAAAATGACAAAGTTCTAGAAAAACTTGCAACCTCTTTATTTACCTCTTAGGGGATGAAATTCCAAAAAACCTGTTACAGTTAATTTTTGATTTATTTTCACATTTCTGAGTTCGATATTGACAAAGTTTCGTACAAACTTACATCCCTGGTTTTACCCCTTAGTGGATGAATTTCCAAAAAAACCTGTTACAATTTATTTTTGTTTCTAATTATAAGTTAACATATACATTTTCACATTACTGAGTTTACTTACTTTAGTATTACCCTTTATGGGGATGATTCGAGAAAACCGTGATACAGTTAGTTTTTGTGTCTAATACAATGCTTATATACAAATTTTCATCCTTTTCAAAACTGACGAAGTTGCCATACTAACTTGCACTCCCTTAATTAATTAACCCTTCAAGGGAGAATTTTCCAGAAAAACATACTACTGATTGATTGTTTCTAATCTTGAGCTAATATACAAATTTTTATGTTTTTAACTTCAAAAATGACGAAGTTGCGTAGTAAGTTCCATCCCCTAAAGTAACTCTTTAAGGGATGGTTTTCAGCTAAATTTTAACTTTTGTTCATAACAACATACATTAAAATTTTCATATTTATAGCTCTAAAAATGACGAAGTTGATTTGTACGTAAATGACTTCTAACCCCTATTTTTAGGGGATGAATTTCGAGAAAACAGTAATACAGTTATTTTTTGTGTCTAACTATAAGCTTATATACAAATTTTCACCCTTCTTACTTCAAAACTGACGAAGTTCCCATACTAACTTGTACAACCTTATTCAACCCTTTAGGGGTTGATTTTCCAAAAAAATACATACCTTTTAAATTTTGTTTCTATTCTTGAACCAATATATAAATTTTCATGTTTTTAACTTCAAAAATGACGAAGTTACGTACTAACTTAAATTGAAGAAATTAACCCTTTAAGGGATGATTTTCCAAAAAAATGTGTTAAAGTTAACTTTTGTTCATTACTATAAACCTACATAAAAAAATTCAAATTTGTAAATCTAAAACTAACAAAGTTGGTTTGTATGAAAGTGACTTCTAACCCTTATTTGCACCCCTTAGGGGATGAATTTCCAAAAATCCGTTCTTAGTGGACGTCTCCTTAGCACAAACTATCTCCTTGCCAAATTTCATCTTAATCGATTCGGCAGTTTCTGAGATTTCTTGTTTAATCAGCGGTGTGTCGCTTTTCAATTTTATATATATAGACTAGGTTTTTGCGTGGGGCGCGCGCTGCTAAAGCAGCGCGCGTGCCTTTTTCTTCCGCAAAAGGAAAAATAAATAAATAAGTTTTTTCAAAAACATCATTGACATGCGAAATTTATTTTTCGATTCAGGGGTCTGCGACATGTTTGGCTTCACACTATTTTTTTGACGGGAGGGGGAGGGGAGAGGGCCAGGAAGTGAGAGAGGGACCGGGAGCGGGAGAAGGAGAGGGAGAGGGGCAGGGAGCGGGAAGGGAGAAAGAGCGGCACAGAAAGTGATAGAAGGACCGGGTGCGGGAGAGGGACTGGGAGCGGGAGAGAGACGTGAAGCGGGAGAGGGATCGGGAGTGGGAGAGGGAGAGGGAAGAGAGGGAGAGCGAGAGGGACAGCGAGAGGGACAGCGAGAGGGACAGCGACAGGGACAGCGAGATGGAGAACGAGAGGAAGACCGAGAGGGAGAGGGAGAGGGAGAGCAATAGGGAGAGCGAGAGGAAGAGCGAGAGGGAGAGCGAGAGTTAGAGAGTTAGAGAGGTAGTGGGAGAGAAAGAGCGAGAGATGAAGCGAGAGGGAGAGGGAGAGGGAGAGCGAGAGGGAGAGCGAGAGGGAGAGGGAGCGGGAGAGGGAGCGGGAGAGGGAGAGGAAGAGCGAGACGGAGAGGGAGAAGGAGAGGGAGAGGCACAGGAAGAGCGAGATGGAGAGTGAGAGAGAGAAAGAGAGAGGGAGATAGAGAGGGAGAGGGAAAAGGAGAGGGAAAAGGAGAGGGAGAGGGGAAGGGAGCGGGGAGGGAGAAAGAGCGGGACAGAAAGTGCGAGAAGGACCGGGTGCGGGAGATGGACTGGGAGCGAGAGAGAGACGTGAAGCGGGAGAGGGAGAGGTAAGAGAGGGAGAGGGAGAACGGGAGAGAGAGCGAGAGATAAAGCAAGATAGGAAGAGCGAGAGATAAAGCAAGAGGGAGAGCGAGAGGGAAAGGGAGCAGGAGAAGGAGAGGGCAGGGAGCGGGGAGGGAGAAAGAGCGGGACAGAATCAAGCATTAAGAATTAAGCAGGCAAATGAGCATAAGTAAGCATAAGTAAGTGATAACCGCCGCCCATGGACATTAGCAACATAAGGGGCGTCACCAATGCGTTGCCGGCCTCGAAGAAATTAAAATTAATTTTGCCTATACATAATAACTATTCAAAGCAGTAAAGGGCACATGACAAAAACGGGTTCAAACTAAACTATCGGACTGGAGAGCCAAGAAATGGACAATCACTTCCAGACCAGACAGGTAATAACAACACTATAGTGGTACAAATGTCTTGAATGTCTAAAATGTATGAAGTACTAAAAAAATGTTATTGAATTGACTTTCAACATTTTAAATGTTTACACGATAATATTGTTTTCTAGATTAAACAATAAAATATTTTTTTTATGCCACCAGGGATTTTTTTTCACTCATATAATGTGCAGTATATTTGTACCTATAAACGCCTCATACATTTTATAGACATTAAATGCAAACAACAGTCCCAAATGTTCGATATAGATTTTTGTGAAAAATACTTGTTTTTGTATGGCAACACTGAAAGTTTCTCATTTTTTATGGCAACAATGAAACACATTTACACGGATGTGACCGATCTATCGGCAGCAACAAACGTCGTATACATTTTAATGACATAAAAAGGAGACAAAAGCCTGAAACACTACCTACAAAAATTCATTTGCATGAAAATTATTATTTTTTGTATGGCATCACTAAACATTGGTTACACCGACGTGTCCGGTCCTTTAGTACCTACAAACGCCTCATACATTATAAAGCCATCAAATGGAGACAACAGCCTCAAACATTCGAAAAAAGAATACGTTTGTATGAAAATAATTATTTTTCATATGGCAACACTGAATTTTTTTTCACCAAAATTTACAAAATATCAGTGCCTACAAACGCTCCATACATTATAATAACGAAATATTCGATTCAAAAATAAATTTGTATGAAAATTATTATTTTTTGTATGGCAACATTGAATTTTTATAGTTTTTTCAAAACGAAAATTCTAATTTAAAAATATCTCCCATACATTTCTTATACCCCTGATCTATAGTTTCGGCTCAACTACTCTAAAAGTGAAAAAAATTCTGGACTCCAGTGTTGCCAGTTGATTGAGATGAAAATGGTCAAATGTCATTATGACGACCACAAAAAATCCCGTGGCGCAATTTTTTGATTAAAAATGTTTCTCCTTCTACTTTTTACATTTTTGAATAGAAAGTTCCCAAAAATGTATGAATGAAAAAAAAATCAACGTAACCTGGCAACACTTTCAGTCAAGCTACACAACCGCCCCATACAAAGTCTGCCCCTCAAATGTTGCCAACCTACAAATTTTTTCTTTCAAAAAATGCAATTTTTCGTACATTTTACAAAATGGCCGCCACGGGATCCGCCATCTTGTCGAAAAAAAAATATATCCAACATGTCAAAATTGAGGATAGACCAGAGCTAACAGAGGAAAAATATCGCAAAAATGTTAAAACACCACCGCGATGCGACCCCGCAAAGACACCTCGAAAATTGAAAAATTTCAAACTGAAATATCTCGGCGGCCATCTTGTTTTTTCAATTTTTTCCAACTTCGTCATATTAGTCGTCCCAAGATTAGCCGAAAACAACACCAATGTCGGGTAGGAGCTCAAAGTAATCAAAAAGTCGACAATCGCCGAGCGGCCGCCATCTTGAATTTTCGAATGGTCGTATTTTTCCTATAATAACTATAGGTAGTCAAGCAACTTCTCCATACATTATTATTACCCCCCACCAATACTTTCGGCTGGGCTATTCGAAATGTGAAAAAACGTGAAAAAAAAATCCAGCAGCCAGTGTTGCCAGTTAATTTTGATGAAAATGGTCAAATGTCATTACGACGGCCACAAGAAATTGTTTTGTGCAATTTTTTAATTAAAAATGTTTCTCCTTCTACTTTTTATATTTTTGAATAGAAAGTTCACAAAAATGTATGAATGAAAAAAAAAGTAATGTAACCTGGCAATACTTCAGACCAAGCCTCACAATCGCCCAATACAAAGTGACCCCCTCAAATATTGCCAACCTCAAAATATTTTACCTCAAAAAATGCAATTTTTTGTACTTTTTGCAAAATGGCCGCCATAGGGTCCGCCATCTTTAAGAAAAAAAAAATATACCCCAATCGTCAAAATTGGGGATAGACCCGAGGCAACAGCGAAAAAAAATCGAAAAAAAGTTGAAAACCCATTGCAATCCGACCCCACAAAGTCACCTCCAAAATTGAAAAATTTTAAAGTAAAATATCTCGGCGGCCATCTTGTTTTTTTATTTTTTTCCAATTTTATCGTAACACGTTTCCCAACATTAGCCGAAAACGACACCAATCTCGGGTAGGTGCATAGTGAAAAAAAAAGTTGGTCATTTCGACTCGGCCGCCATCTTGGATTTTTGAAAGGTCGGATTTTTCCCATAGACACGGAGGCAAACCAAAAATTCCCCCATACATTGTACCCACCCCCACCACTCCTTCTGGGAGATCAATTCGACTTTTCGTAAAACGAAAAAAAAAATCCAGCACCCAGTGTTGCCAGTCGACATCGACGAAAATGGTCAAATGTCATTACGACGACCACGACACGCTTGCCCGTGTGACATTTTGATTAAAAATATTGCTCCTTCTACTTTTCACATTTTTGAATAAAAAGTCCAAAAAAATGTACCAACAAAAGAAAAAAAAACTCAACCTGGCAATACTTTGAGTCAAGTTACATAACCGCCTGGAACAAAGACATCCGCTCAAATGTTGCCAACCCGAAGAAAAATTCACCCAAAAAACGTCGTTTTTCGTACATTTTTCATAATGGCCGCCACCGCGTCCGCCATTATGTCGAAAAAATAAATATCCCCAAAATATCAAAATTGAGGATACATTCGAGACAACACTAAAAAAATATTTAAAAAAAGTTGAAAAACCACCCCGATGCGACCCCGCAAAGTGACCTCTAAAATTGAAAAAATTCAAACTCGAATATCTCGGCGGCCATCTTGTTTTTTCAATTTTTTCTAAAGTTTTCGTATATCGCCCCCAAAACTTGTCGAAACGCCCCAAAAAAATCCCGCAAAAAGCCATAAACAAAAAAGTTGAAAATCACAGAGCGGCCGCCATCTTGAAAATGTGAAATGTCAGATTTTTCCCGAGGTGTCGGGGGGAGATGGAGAAAACCCGCCATAGACAACAAAGTCCCATCTCGCCTCCTTCTGGGAGAACAATTATATAGTTCACTACGTGGTAAGTCTAGGATTATATAATATAACTAGGTTTTTGCGTGGGGCGCGCGCTGCTAAAGCAGCGCGCGTGCCTTTTTCTTCCGCAAAAGAACAAATAAAAAAATAGTTTTTTTTTCAAAAATATCATTGGTCTTAGAAATTAGGATTTTTCGATTCACGGGTCTTTTTGTGACATGTTCGGCTTCACACTATTTTTTTTGACGGGAGTGGGAGGGGAGAGGGACAGGAAGCGAGACAGGGACCAGGAGCGGGAGGAGAGGGAAAGGGAGAGGGGCAGAAAGCGGGGAGAGAGAAAGAGCTAGACAGAAATCGGGAGAGGGACTGGGCGCGGGAGAGGGACTGAGAGCGGGAGACGAACGTGAAGTGGGAGAGAGAGGGAGCAGGAAAGGGAGATGGGAGAGAGGGAGTGGGGCAGAGTAAGAAGGAGAGAGATGGAGAGGGGCAGAGTAAGAAGGAGAGAGAAGGAGAGGGAGGAGAGCGAGAGGGAGAGAGAGACAGGGAGTGGGAGAAGGAGACGGGAGAGGGGCAGAGTAAGAAGGAGAGAGATGGAGAGGGGCAGAGTAAGAAGGAGAGAGATGGAGAGGGGCAGAGTAAAGAGATAGAGGGTGAGGGATAGGGGAGAGGGGATAGGGAGAGGGGAGAGGGAAAGGGGAGAGGGGATAGGGAGAGGGAGAGGGGAAAGGGGAGATGGAGAGGGGAGAGGGGAGATGGAGCGGGGAGAGGGAGAGGAAATTTAATGATCTCTGATTTGTTAAACCTACATCCATTACGCGATAATTTATTTAGCATTAGGCGATACGAAGTTCGCCGGGTCAGCTAGTAAATAATAATAGTTTCTACATGTCCGCCTCTCCGTCCGTCCGCAGTATAGCGCCGATATCCTTAGCGCTAGAAAGCTGTAATTTGGCATGGATACACATACCTACTTATTTATCAAAATTACAAAGTGTTAAAATAAAATCTTTATAAGTTTTTTCGGGTAGTGCCAGTGAAATGGTCGACGTTGGACATGTGACCACGGCAGTAGAATATTTAAAATGATGAATTTCAAAGGAAAACTCTCATGGAAATGTTAGCTTAAATAGTTAATGAGTGATAGTCGATAAACTTAGTACCCTAAATTCTCTACCCGAGTCCTCCTTTATATAGGAAGGATGTGATGATGGGTTCCAGAGATAAAGAGTGGAACACCTCAGTGGTGAGGCATCAATAATAATCCGTTTTTGGGAATGTTACTATTGAACAACCATTCCATAGTTTAACAACTCCATCCATGTGTGATATATTTTGGAGTTGGATCCTTTCTAAGGACCTTTATTAAGACTTAAAAAAGATCAACACGTGAAATGTAAACAGTCTCACAATAAGTGTATCCTATTCTGTTTTTAAAAGTACTTGTGACTTGTAATTCAACTTATTTAAAGAACGGCACTTTGATATAAAGGTACATAGTAAATTTTATACATTTTAAAAAGTAGTTTTATTATCGTAAAATAATTATCACGTACTTGGAGATCATGTAAATCCTACCAATATACTATAGCGAAAATTTGAATGTCTTTATTCAATAACGCTAATACGGCTAAACAGATTAGGATGAAATTTGTCTCACAGATAGTTTATGACCTGCATCTAAAGGTAGGACACTTTTTATAACGGGGATGGATCTGTTCTATCAGGATATGGGGTATATTTTAGTATGGATGTTTAATGTATATGCCAGTAACTTAGTATCCAATTCTTAGGTCTGCTGTGCAAACCCCTTTAGAGCACTGAAAAAATCAAGCTTTTAAAAGTCAACGCAATCATAAAACTCTCTGTTATGACCTATTATTTTTAGTTATTTAGACATTCGCAAGGTAATCAAAGCCCATCCCATGAAGACTTAAGTTTATGTTCCCGTTGATCAAGAGAAATGAATTGTGGTGAGAAGGAATTTCTTAAGAGAAAAACTTGAAGACCGTTTTGTAGTAACATTACATTACAATTTACAATCAATCGCGCCGAAGCCACTGGGCGCTGGTTCTTTAGGGAGTGTAGGGGAGTACTAAGAGATAATTTATGTAAAATCCCCCCCTCCCAGGGGGTAAAAAAGGGGGGCATGATTGTTACTCTTTCATGGAAATAACACTGGACGGATTTCGATAAAATTTGGTAAACGGGTAGAATATAATCTGAAATAGCTCATAGCATACTTTTTATCACGAAATTCTATGGACTGAACCAATTTTGATAGTACTTTCACTGAAAGGTTCGATAAAACCAAAAAAAAATTGAAAAATGTCATTCAGGCGCGAGCGAAGTTTCGGGCAACAGCTAGTACAATATATTTTAACCCCCGACGCAAAAAGAGGGGTGTTATAATTTTGATGTGTATCTCCTAAATGAATGAACCGATTATGATGCAGTTTCTTTTAATGCTAAGGTGATTGAGAGGGTTATTAACTACAATCTATGAAGATCTGTTTAGGCGTAAAATAATAAAACTGACTTAAATTGATATTTATTTATTTCGCAACACTTGAGGTTTTCTTCATCAGACAAGGATGCGAGATGATTTACAAACAAATCTTACACTGTCGTAGTGTTGAATACTGCTGCTATAGAATAAGTCAATGGCTTAAAATGAGAAATAAAAATTAAGTGTAGAGGACTTTACGGTCGGGAGGGGGAAAGGAGAGGGACAGGAAGCGAGAGGAACCGGGAGCAGGAGAGGGAGAGGGAGAGCGAGAGGGAGAGGGAGAGCGAGAGCGAGAGCAAGAGGGAGAGTGAGAGGGAGAAGGAGAGGGAGTGGGACAGGGAGAGGGAAGGGGAGAGGGAGAGGGAAAGGGAGAAGGAGAGGGAGAGACATATTATGTGCAATCTATTTGCACCTATAAACGCCTGATACATTTTATAGACATCAAATGCAAATAATAGTCCGAAATGTTCAATATAGATTTTTATGAAAAATACTTGTTTTTGTATGGCAACACTGAAATTTTATCATTTTTTAAAGCAACGCTGAAACACTTATGAGCGATCTTTCAGTAGCAACAAACGTCGTATACATTTTAATGACATCAAAAGGAGACAAAAGCCTGAAATATTACATTCAAAAATTAATTTGTATGAAAATTATTATTTTTTGTATGGCATCACTATTTATTAGTTACACCAACGTGTCCGGTCCCTTAGTACCTACAAATACCTCATACATTGTAAAGACATCAAATGCGGACAACAGCCTCAAACATTCGAATAAAGAATACATTTGTATGAAAATTATAATTTTTTGTATGGCAACACTGAAAGTTTCTCATTTTTATGGCAACACTGAAACACGTTAATATGGATGTGACCGATCTAATAGTAGCAACAAACGTCGTAAACATTTTAATGACATCAAAAGGTGACAAAAGCCTGAAATATTACATACAAAAATTCATTTGCATGAAAATTATTATTTTTTGTATGGCATCACTAAACATTGGTTACACCAACGTATCCGGCCCTTTAGTACCTACAAACGCCTCATACATTATAAAGACATACAATGGAGACAACAGCCTCAAACATTCGAAAAAAGGATACATTTGTATGAAAATTATAATTTTTAGTATGGCAACACTGATTTTTTTTTCACCAAAATTTTCTAAATGTAAGTACCTACAAACGCCCCATACATTATATTAACGAAATATTCGATTCAAAAATAAATTTGTATGAAAATTATTATTTTTCGTATGGCAACACTGACATTTTAAAGATTTTCCAAAACGAATATTTTAATTTAAAAATATCTCCCATACATTTCTTATACCCTTGATCTACAGTTTCGGCTCAACTACTCGAAAAGTGAAAAAAATTCTGGACTCCAGTGTTGCCAGTTGATTGAGATGAAAATGGTCAAATGTCATTACGACGCCCACAAAAAATCTTGTGGTGTAATTTTTTGATTAAAAATATTTCTCCTTCTACTTTTTACATTTTTGAATAGAAAGTTCACAAAAATGTATGAATGAAAAAAAAATCAACATAACCTGGCAACACTTTCAGTCAAGTTACACAATCGCCCCTTACAAAGTGACCCCCTCAAATGTTGCCAACCTACAAATTTTTTCCTTCAAAAAATACAATTTTTCATACATTTTACAAAATGGCCGCCACAGGATCCGCCATCTTGTCGAAAAAAAAATTATCTCCAATATGTCAAAATTGAGGATAGACCTGAGCCAATGAAGGAAAAATATTGCAAAAATGTTAAAAAACCACCGCGATGCGACCCCGCAAAGACACCTCGAAAATTGAAAAATTTCAAACTAAAATATCTCGGCGGCCATCTTGTTTTTTCAATTTTTTTTAACTTCATCATATTAGTCGTCCCAAGATTAGCCGAAAACGACACCAATGTCGGGTAGGTGCTCAGTGTAAACAAAAAGTTGACAATCGCCGAGCGGCCGCCATCTTGAATTTTCGAATGATCGTATTTTTCCTATAATAACCATAGGTAGTCAAGCAACTTCTCCATACATTATTATTACCCCCCACCAATACTTTCGGCTGGGCTATTCGAAATGTGAAAAAACGTGAAAAAAAAATCCAGCAGCCAGTGTTGCCAGTTAATTTTGATGAAAATGGTCAAATGTCATTACGACGGCCACGAGAAATTTTTTGATGCAATTTTTTGATTAAAAATGTTTTTCTTTCTACTTTTTATATTTTTGAATAGAAAGTTCACAAAAATGTATGAACGAAAAAAAAATTAACATAACCTGGCAATACTTCAGACCAAGCCTCACAACCGCCCTATACAAAGTGACCCCCTCAAATGTTGCCAACTTCAAGAATTTTTACCTCAAAAAATGCAATTTTTCATACATTTTGCAAAATGGCCGCCATGGGATCCGCCATCTTTAAGAAAAAAAAATATACCTCAAAAGTCAAAATTGGGGTTAGACCCAAGGCAATTAAGTAAAAAAAAGCGAAAAAAAGTTGAAAACCCATTGCAATCCGACCCCGCAAAGTCACCTCCAAAATTGAAAAATTTTAAAGTAAAATATCTCGGCGGCCATCTTGTTTTTTTATTTTTTTCCATTTTCATCGTAACACATTTCCCAACATTAGCCGAAAACGACACCAATCTCGGGTAAGTGCATAGTGAAAAAAAAAGTTGGTCATTTCGACTCGGCCGCCATCTTGGATTTTTGAAAGGTCGGATTTTTCCCATAGACACGAAGGCAAACCAAAAATTCCCCCATACATGGTACTCACCCCCCACCACTCCTTCTGGGAGATCAATTCAACTTTTCGTAAAACGAAAAAACAAATCCAGCACCCAGTGTTGCCAGTCGATATCGACGAAAATGGTCAAATGTCATTACGAAGACTACGACACGCTTGTCCGTGTAACATTTTGATTAAAAATATTGATCCTTCTACTTTTCATATTTTTGAATAAAAAGTCCAAAAAAATGTACCAACAAAAGAAAAAAAAACTCAACCTGGCAACACTTTGGGTCAAGTTACATAACCGCCTGGAACAAAGACACCCGCTCAAATGTTGCCAACCCGAAGAAAACTTCACCCAAAAAACGTCGTTTTTCGTACATTTTTCAAAATGGCCGCCACCGCGTCCGCCATCTTGTCGAAAAAATAAATATCCCCAAAATATCAAAATCGAGGATACAGTCAAACGAATACACAAAAAACATTGAAAAAAAGTTGAAAAACCACCCCGATGCGACCCCGCAAAGTCACCTCTGAAATCGAAAAAATTCAAACTCGAATATCTCGGCGGCCATCTTGTTTTTTAAATTTTTTCCCAAGTTTTCGTAAATCTCCCCTAAAACTTTACAAAACGCCCCAAAAAAATTCCGCAAAAAGCCATAAACAAAAAAGTTGAAAATCACAGAGCGGCCGCCATCTTGAAAATGTGAAATGTCAGATTTTTCCCATACTCACTGGAGGGGATGGAGAAAACCCGCCATAGACAACATCATTCTATTTCGACTCTTTCTGGGAGAACAATTGTATAGGTGAGTCAGTGGTAAGTCTAGGATTATATAATATAACTAGGTTTTTGCGTGGGGCGCGCGCTGCTAAAGCAGCGCGCGTGCCTTTTTCTTCCACAAAAGGAAAAATAAATAAATATTTTTTTCAAAAAGATCATTAACATGCGAAATTCATTTTTCCATTCAGAGGTCTGTTTGCGACATGTTTGGCTTCACGCTAATTTTTGAAAATGGGAGAGGGACAGGGTGCGGGAGAGGGACTGGGAGCGGGAGAGGGACGTGAAGCGGGAGAAGGAGCGGGAGAGTGAGAGGGACGTAAAGCGGGAGCGGGAGAGGGAGAGGGGCAGGGAGCGGGAAAAGGAGAGGGAGAGGGAGAGTGACAGGGAGAGAGACAGGGAGAGCGAGAGGGAGAGGGAGCGGAAGAGGCAGAGAAAGAGGGGCAGGGAGCGGGACGGGAAGTGGGAGAGGGACATGAAGCGGAAGAGGGAGAGGGAAAGGGAAGCGGGAGAGGGACCGGGAGAGGAAGAGGGAGAGAGGTAGAGGGGCAGGGAGCGGCAGAGGGAGAAGGAGAGGGAGAGGGAGTGGGAAAGGAGAGGTAGTGGGACAGGGAGAGGGAGCGAGAGAGGGTGTGGGACAGGGAGAGAGAGAGAGAGTGGGATAGGGAGAGGGCGAGGGAGAGCGAGAGGGAGAGGGAGAAGGAGAGGGAGAGGGAGTTGGACAGAGAGAGGGAGAGGAAGAAGGAAAGGGGGAGGGAGAGGGTGAGGGAGAAGGAGAGGAAAAGGGGGAGAGAGAGAGGAGCAGGGAGCAGGAGAGTGAGAAAGAGCGGGACAGAAAGAATTTTTTATGAAAAATACTTGTTTTTTATGGCAACACTGAAAGTTTCTCATTTTTTAAAGCAACACTGAAACAAGTTTACACGGATGTGACCGATCTATCAGTAGCAACAAACGTCGTATACATTTTAATAACATCAAAAGGAGACAAAAGCCTGAAATATTACATACAAAAAATTCATTTGTATTAAAATTATTATTTTTTGTATGGCATGACCAAACATTGGTTACACCAATGTATCCGGCCCTATAGTACCTACAAACGCCTCATACATTATAAAGCCATCAAATGGAGACAACAGCCTCAAACATTCGAAAAAAGAATACATTTGTATGAAAATAATTATTTTTTATATGGCAAGACTGAAATTTTTTTTCACCAAAATGTACAAAATGTTAGTACCTACAAACGCCCCAAACATTATAATAACGAAATATTCGATCCAAAAATAAATTTGTATGAAAATTATTATTTTTTGTATGGCAACACTAAAATTTTATAGTTTTTGTAAAACGAATATATTAATTTAAAAATATCTCCCATACATTTTCTATACCCTTGATCTATAGTTTCGGCTCAACTACTCGAAAAGTGAAAAAAATTCTGGACTCCAGTGTTGCCAGTTCATTGAGATGAAAATGGTCAAATGTCATTACGACGACCACAAAAAATCTCGTGGTGCAATTTTTTGATTAAAAATGTTTCTCCTTCTACTTTTTACATTTTTGAATAGAAAGTTGACAAAAATGTATGAATGACAAAAAAATCAACGTAACCTGGCAATACTTTCAGTCAAGCTACATAACCGCCTCATACAAAGTGACCCCCTCAAATGTTGCCAACCCACAAATTTTTTCCTTTAAAAAATGCAATTTTTCGTACATTTTACAAAATGGCCGCCACGGGATCCGCCATCTTGTCGAAAAAAAAAATATTCCCAAAATGTCAAAATTGAGGACAGACCCAAGCCAATAAGGTAAAAATATCGCAAAAATATTAAAATACCACCGCGATGCGACCCCGCAAAAACACCTCTAAAATTGAAAAATTTAAAACTAAAATATCTCGGCGGCCATCTTGTTTTTTCAATTTTTTCCAACTGTATCATATTAGTCGCCCCAAGATTAGCCGAAAACGACACCAATGTCGGGTAGGTGCAAATAGTAAACAAAAAGTTGACAATCGCCGAGCGGCCGCCATCTTGAATTTTCAAATGGTCGTATTTTTCCTGAAATAACCATAGATAATCAAGCAACTTCCCCATACATCATCATTACCCTCCACCAATACTTTCGGCTGGGCTATTCGAAATGTGAAAAAACGTGAAAAAAAAATCCAGCAGCCAGTGTTGCCAGTTAATTTTGATGAAAATGGTCAAATGTCATTACGACGGCCACGAGAAATTTTTTGGTGCAATTTTTTGATTAAAAATGTTTCTCCTTCTACTTTTTATATTTTTGAATAGAAAGTTCACAAAAATGTATGAATGAAAAAAAAATTAACGTAACCTGGCAACACTTCAGACTAAGCCCCACAACCGCCCGATACAAAGTGACCCCCTCATATGTTGCCAACCTCAAGATTTTTCACCTCAAAAAATACAATTTTTTGTACATTTTGCAAAATGGCCGCCATAGGATCCGCCATCTTTAAGAAAAAAAAAATATACCCCAATCGTCAAAATTTGGGATAGACCCGAAGCAACAGCGAAACAAAATCGAAAAAAAGTTGAAAACCCATTGCAATCCGACCCCGCAAAGTCACCTCCAAAATTGAAAAATTTTAAAGTAAAATATCTCGGCGGCCATCTTGTTTTTTTATTTTTTTCCAATTTCATCGTAACACGTTTCCCAACATTAGCCGAAAACGACACCAATCTCGGGAAGGTGCATAGTGAAAAAAAAAGTTGGTCATTTCGACTCGGCCGCCATCTTGGATTTTTGAAAGGTCGGATTTTTCCCATAGACACGGAGGCAAACCAAAAATTCCCCCATACATTGTACCCACCCCCCACCACTCCTTCTGGGAGATCAATTCGACTTTTCGTAAAACGAAAAAAAAATTCCAGCAGCCAGTGTTGCCATTCGACATCGACGAAAATGGTCAAATGTCATTACGACGACCACGACACGCTTGCCCGTGTGAAATTTTGATTAAAAATATTGCTCCTTCTACTTTTCACATTTTTGAATAAAAAGTCCAAAAAAATGTACCAACAAAAGAAAAAAAAACTCAACCTGGCAACACTTTGAGTCAAGTTACATAACCGCCTGGAACAAAGACACCCGCTCAAATGTTGCCAACCCGAAGAAAAATTCACTCAAAAAACGTCGTTTTTCGTACATTTTTCAAAATGGCCGCCACCGCGTCCGCCATCATGTCGAAAAAATGAATATCCCCAAAATATCAAAATTGAGGATACATTCGAGACAACACTAAAAAAATATTTAAAAAAAGTTGAAAAACCACCCCGATGCGACCCCGCAAAGTGACCTCTAAAATCGAAAAAATTCAAACTCGAATATCTCGGCGGCCATCTTGTTTTTTCAATTTTTTCTAAAGTTTTCGTATATCGCCCCCAAAACTTGTCGAAACGCCCCAAAAAAATCCCGCAAAAAGCCATAAACAAAAAAGTTGAAAATCACAGAGCGGCCGCCATCTTGAAAATGTGAAATGTCAGATTTTTCCCGAGGTGTCGGGGGGAGAAGGAGAAAACCCGCCATAGACAACAAAGTCCCATCTCACCTCCTTCTGGGAGAACAATTATATAGATCACTAGGTGGTAAGTCTAGGATTATATAATATAATAACTAGGTTTTTGCGTGGGGCGCGCGCTGCTAAAGCAGCGCGCGTGCCTTTTTTTCCGCAAAATAACAAATAAAAAAATAGCTTTTTTTTTTCAAAAATGTCATTGTTCTGAGAAATTTCGATTTTTCGATTCACGGGTCTTTTTGCGACATGTTCGGCTTCACACTATTTTTTTTGACGGGAGGGGGAGGGGAGAGGGACAGGAAGCGAGACAGGGACCAGGAGCGGGAGGAGAGGGAAAGGGAGAGGGGCAGAAAGCGGGGAGGGAGAAAGAGCGAGACAGAAAGCGGGAGAGGGACTGGGCACGGGAGAGGGACTGGGAGCGGAAGACGAACGTGAAGTGGGAGAGAGAGGGAGCAGGAAAGGGAGATGGGACAGAGGGAGAGGGCAGAGTAAGAAGGAGAGAGATGGAAAGGTGCAGAGTAAGAAGGAGAGAGAGGGAGAGGGAGGAGAGCGAGAGAGAGAGGAGAGCGAGAGAGAGAGAGAGACAGGGAGTGGGAGAAGGAGACGGGAGAGAAAGAGAGGGGCAGAGTAAGAAGGAGAGAGATGTAGAAGGGCAGAGTAAGAAGGAGAGAGATGGAGTGGGAGAGGGGAAAGGGGAGAGGGGGAGGGGAGAGGGGGAGGGGAGAGGGGGAGGGGAATGGGGAGGTGGAGCGGGGAGAGGGAGAGGAAATTTAATGATCTCTGATTTGTTAAACCTACATTCATTACGCGTTAATTTATTTAGCATTAGGCGATACGAAGTTCGCCGGGTCAGCTAGTAAATAATAATAGTTTCTACATGTCCGCCTCTCCGTCCGTCCGCAGTATAGCGCCGAGATCTTTAGCGCTAGAAAGCTGTAATTTGGCATGGATACACATACTTATTTATCAAAACTACAAAGTGGTAAAATAAAATCTTTATGTGTTTTTTCGGGTAGTGCAAGCGAAATGGTCGATGTTGGACATATGAGCACGGCAGTAGAATATTTAAAATGATGAATTTCAAAGGAAAACTCTCATGGAAATGTTAGCTTAAATAGTTAATAGTGATGGTCGACAAACTTACAACTACAGTACCCTAAATTCTCTACCCAAGTCCTCCTTTAATATAGGAAGGATCTGATGATGGGTTCCAGAGATAAAGAGTGGAACACCTCAGTGGTGAGGCATTTATAATAATCCTTAATTTTGGGAATGTTACTATTTAACAACCAGTCCATAATTTAACAACTCCATCCATGTGTGATGTATTTCGGAGTTGAATCCTTTCTAAGGGCCTATATTAAGACTTAAAAAAGTACTCAATTAAATCATAATGTGACTTGTAATTCAGCTTACTTAAAGAATGGCACTTTGATATATAGGTACAATAAGTACATTGTTTCATATATTGTAAAAAGTAGTTTTATTATACTGTAATACTTATCACCTACTTGGAGATTATGTAAATCCTACGAACATATTATAGTGAAAATTTGGATGTCTTTATTCAGTCACGCTAATACGGCTAAACGGATTCGGATGAAATTTATCTCACAGATAGTTTATGACCTGCATCTAAAAGTTGGACGATTTTTATAACGGAATGGACCTGTTATCAGGATAAGGGGCATATTTTAGTATGGATGTTCAATGTATCTGCCAGTAGCTTATATTTTTTTATATTTTAAACTAGCTTCTACCCGCGACTTCGTCTGCGTGGACTTGAGAAGAATTAGTAATCAAAAAAGATCCCGGCCAAATGCGAGTTAGAGTTGCGCACCGAGGGTTCTGTCCAAACTTACAGAACCGAATCACCTGGCTGCATAGGTGAATAAAGTCTACTGAAAGTAAACTTAAGACACCTGGGTGAATTAACTCAGGTGAAGGCAAAGTCGACGGCACCGAACATAAGAGCAATGTTAAATCATTCACTAACAAACTTAACTTTGCCGCTGGAAAACTGTCGTTCCCATACATGGACATAGCGATCAATTAACCAAATACTATTATTCAATCAAATATCCAAAAACTTAAACTTATTTAAGTTTGTTTGAAATTATGCCTCCACGCATTACTAAGATAATAAGGTTGACAGACAGACAGAGAGACAACGAAATGATCCTATAAGGGATGTGTTTTTTCTTTTGAAGAACAATACCCTAAAAAATAGATCAAAATTCTATGTAGTAGGTAGCACATATATAAAAGCAGTCAAAATAATAATTATAACCTGTAAACACAACTTCCATACTAAATTATTATACCCCTTTTCCTAAAGGAGTAGATCCATCCCCAAACTCGAACGACCCGATCCCGACGAACATGCAACCTATTATTTAATGCGGGATACGAAATAAGTGGGATCCAAATTTCTACCTAAAAAATTATCTTAATTTAAGAAATATTAGTGAGAATTTATATACACGTACACCATTAGATCCTGAATTGGTCAACGTTGTACTGGTTTTGCAATGTCAACGTTACCAATTACAAATATCCTTAAAAACGTTAAGTTATTTCCACCCATTGTAGAGTAACATTCTGGGAGTAATATTCTATCTCTAAGATACACGACTACACCATGAATCTGTCCACGATGTACTGGTTTTATAATGACAGTATCGTCACTGGAAAGGCAATAATACTAAAGCTCCATTTTGGCAAAAATGAGTTATATACATCGTTGGATTGGAAAAAATAATCCAATTATTGGAATACTGGACTGCTCCTATTTATTCATAGATGTCGACAATGTTTTCCACGTAAGTATAAACAGCCAAAGCTAACCTAATCGAATTCTTCTTCCATTTGAATTACTTAAGTGTTTTCTTGGCACTACTTCTTCCTTCTTTTTGACTTAATGTGTGTTAAGATTATGTTTTTTTTTGTTTTTATCTGACCAAGTAATAATGTCTGTAAGACGGTCCCCATTCTGTTCACCAGATCACGTATATCGGGTGGTTTAGCAGGTACCTGAGATGTACCATATTATTAGGTTTTTCGGTCAATGTTTGATCGCACCGACCAGGGGCACGGGAGTCACTCAGGGACGTCTCGCCCCTCTACACTTGAATGCTTGAGAGTTAAACGCTTCTGTGGGAATTCAGAAGTCAGAAGAGGCCCCCGATCATCTGGGGGGTTTCGCAACCGTGACACCAGCTAGATTTATGGTAATGAAAGGATCCCCTACGCAATAGCAGGGCCCGCCTCTCAACCGGAAGACTCTATTCTCCTGAATTTATTCCTGAACAACTCTTAACTCTGGGGTTTTTAAGTGTAACTTCCAACTACGTAAGGCCGAGCTTTTCGCCCAAGAACCTAGTCCAGAAGCCAGAATATATATATTCCTGGAAAACGTTTCAAAACAAAATTATTGTTTTTAACTACTTCAAAGTTTGTGGATAAGAGAGCGTGTTATTAGTTTATTTTTACTACTATTTATATAGCTCGATATATCTTAATTAAAAGCTTTGCTACATCATAAACAACTGTCTCCAAACTTTATAGAAAGGAAATTCAATCATCTTGATAATTTATTATTTTTTCCTTCTTTATTTTCTTTCTTGGATGACAACGCATGGATGATGCCTTTAAGTCTGATCACGGACGACGCACTCATTCTTCTATGGAAAACGGTGACCATTTACAATCTGGTGACTCGTCTGCTCTTACGTGGCTATTCGCAAATTCAAAAGTATTTTAGTTATTTGTATTACACTTACGTACGGTCATAAAATTTTCCTATGCCAGCCGTCTTGGTAGTCATTGACCAGTAGGGGACAGCAGTAGATGGTTAGATATTCGCAAATATTTTAATTTCTTACTCATTTTGATTATTAAACATGTAAAGGATTTGTATTTTTATTATTATCTCCTATGTGCCTATTTCTACATAACAGTAAGGAAATCTAAATTATACAGATAATATTTTGTTGGAATTTAAGATTTTTATTTATTTACAAAAAAAACATTGTATGGTAAATTTACTTAATCGTGTCATCATCACCATCCATGGACCATCCGCGCGGCGGACAGGAAGAAGATCGACGCCTTCGAAATGTGGTGCTGGAGGAGAATGTTGCGCATACCGTGGACAGCAAAAAGAACCAACATATCTATTCTCAACCAGCTTAAAATTAAAACCAGAATATCCACAATTTGCTACCAAAGAATACTATCTTACTTTGGCCACATTGCACGAAGACAACCAGACAACTTGTATAAACTGGTTGTTGTGGGCAAAGTAGACGGAAAAAGACCTAGAGGCCGATCACCTACCCGATGGTCCGACACCGTAAAAGAGATAATAGGCATACCAGTGACCGACGCTCTCAGGAAGGCAGAAGATAGGGTGGCATGGAAGCAGCTTGTCAGCTCCGCCACCAAGTCTTATCAAAACGGGCACGACTTTCAGCAATGAAGAAACCGACGAAGAAGAAGTGTCATAATAGATATTATCGTTAACTCTGATCCACACCATCATACAGTGAATCTATATTAATCCGATAACAAAATCTAACTTAGTTATCAGTGGCGTAGCTAGCCCTTAGGAGGCCCCATATCAATATTTGTTGTGGGGCCCCCTCGACGTCAGCTGTCAAATATATAAAAGGGCGTAGAGTCGTAGGCCGCTGGCGAGCTTTTTTTTGGGAGTATTAGTGGGGGCCCCTATACGCTGGGGGCCCCGTATAATTGATACGGCTGATACGGCGGTAGCTTCGCCCCTGTTAGTTATGTCTAATAAGTAAATTTAATTAAAACCCCAATGTTTGACGACCCTGTAGCCTAGTTGGTAGCGACCCTGCCTGCGAAGCAAGGGGTCCCGGGTTCGATTCCCGGCTGGGGCAGATATTTATGTGATAGATAAATATTTGTACTCGGGTCATGGGTGTTACTGTGATGTGTTACGTGTCGTCCATGCCACCTGCATTAAAACCTACTGCGGAGGGTATGAGTGTGTAAGCGTTTATTTATTTTATTTATTTATTTATTTACATATTTATTTATTTTAAATAGGTAGAGATTAATTTCAATAAAAGATTTATTCACGGTATAATAGCTTTATGTCTCGTTCTCAGACCTACTTAGTTACCTAAACTGACATCTGTTGTTGATTAGCAGAACTAATTCACTGCAGAATCATAAATGAAAAAAAAATATGTACACACTGATTTTTTTAAGATATAACGAATATTTCCGATACTAAACAGTCTTTTCTATCCCTCTATCGGGTACTTTCACAATTTCTTGCTGTTATGTGGCGTATCAAAAAGTCCTATTTATTGATATCTCGGCTTTTAAGCGACGTATCATAATAAAACGTACACCAGATTTTAAGTTAGACCACCAGCAACATAACTGTGAAAACCGCATTCAATTTCATCCAGTAGTTTTGGCGTGATGCGGTGTCAAACATACAGACAGACAAGATTTTTAAAAATGACAGATTCGCAATCTATTGCTCCTATTGAGTCCCCTGATATCAAATTTTCTTAAATATCTTCAATGTACAGACATTATCGAGTTACTGTTTTATAATATATATAGATTATTATTTTTAGGGTCCTTTTCCGTTCTATTTTTGCTTTGAGGTAAAAGGTCCGTCTGTCTGTATGTGTGTCTGTCAAAAACTTTTCACTAAGGAATACGTGGAGGTATAAATTTAAAAAATAATATCCAATTCTTAGGTCTGCTGTGCAATCCCATAGAGTTGTGAAAAAATTAAGCTTTTAAAAGTCAACGCAATGATAAAACTCTTTGTTATGCTTTTTTTTTTTAGTTCTTTCGACACTCGCAAGTTAATCAAAACCTATCCCCTAACTAAAGACTTAAGTTTACGTTCCGGTTGATCAAGAAAAATGAAATGTGGTGAGAAGCAATGTCGTAAGGGAAAAATTTGAAGACCGTTTTGTAGTAACATTACATTACAATTTACAATCGCACAGCCGAAGCTGGGCGCAAGAAGCTTTTGGCATGTATAATTATGTTCCTTGGGGAGTGTAGGGGAGCACTAAGAGATAATTTTTGTTGACCCCCTAAGAGTTACTCTTTCACGCAAATAACACTGGACGAATTTCGATCAAATTTGGAAAGAATATAACCTGAAATAGCTCATAGGGTACTTTTTATCGCAAAATTCCATGGGCTGAACCAATTTTGATAGTACTCTCACTGAAAGGTTCGTGAAAACTAAAAAATGTTGAAAAATGTCATTTAGGCGGGTGAATCTGCGGGCAAAAGCTAGTACAATATTTTAACCCTAGACGCGAAAAGAGGGTTGTTATAATTATGATTTGTATGGTTGTCTGTTTGTAGCATCGTATCTCCTAAATGAATAGGCCAATTATGATGCAGTTTATTATTATTTCTCCATGGGGTTCGCCTGGATAGCTACCACCCTTGAGCATGAGTCAGCCGCCAAACGACTTGAGAGCCAGTTCTTTCTTTCTTTTTCTTCTCTCTTTCTTAGCCGGCAACGCATCGGTGATGCCTTTGGTGTTGCTGATGTCCATGGGCGACGATAGCCACTTACCATCAGGTGGATCGTCAGCTCGTTTGCCGGCTATTTCCACAAAAAAAGTTTCTTTTAATGCTGAGGGTTCTTAACTATGATATTATTAAAAACTGTTTAGGAGTAAAATAATAAAATTCACTTAAACCGATATTCTGCGTCATGTGCATATTTTTTCTTTATCTGGCAACACTTGAGATGAGAGACGATTTACAAACAACAACAACACTATAATGGTACAAAAAAAATATCTTGAATGATGTCTAAAATTATCTTTCGAGATTTTAAATGTTTACACGTTAATATTGTTGTCTAGATTGAACAATAAAATATTTTTTGTATGCCAACACCTTTTTTTTTACTCATATATTATGCAGTCTATTTGCACCTATAAACGCTTCATATATTTTATAGACATCAAATGCAAACAACAGTCCGAAATGTTCAATATAGATTTTTATGAAAAATACTTGTTTTTGTATGGCAATACTGAAAATTTCTCATTTTTATGGAAACACTGAAACACGTTTACACGGATGTGACCGATCTATCAGTAGCAACAAACGTCATATACATTTAAATGACATCAAAAGGAGATAAAAGCCTGAAATATTACATACAAAAAATTCATTTGTATGAAAATTATTATTTTTTGTATGGCATCACTAAACATTCATTACACCAACGTGTCCGGCCCTTTAGTACCTACAAACGCCTCATACATTATAAAGACATACAATAGAAACAACAGCCTCAAACATTCGAAAAAAGGATACATTTGTATGAAAATTATTATTTTTTGTATGGCAACATTGAATTTTTTTTCATCAAAATTTACAAAATATCAGTGCCTACAAACGCCCCATACATTATAATAACGAAATATTCGATTCAAAAATAAATTTGTATGAAAATTATTATTTTTTGTATGGCAACATTGAATTTTTATAGTTTTTTCAAAGCGAAAATTCTAATTTAAAAATATCTCCCATACATTTCTTATACCCCTGATCTATAGTTTCGGCTCAACTACTCGAAAAGTGAAAAAAATTCTGGACTCCAGTGTTGCCAGTTGATTGAGATGAAAATGGTCAAATGTCATTATGACGACCACAAAAAATCCCGTGGCGCAATTTTTTGATTAAAAATGTTTCTCCTTCTACTTTTTACATTTTTGAATAGAAAGTTCCCAAAAATGTATGAATGAAAAAAAAATCAACGTAACCTGGCAACACTTTCAGTCAAGCTACACAACCGCCCCATACAAAGTCTGCCCCTCAAATGTTGCCAACCTACAAATTTTTTCTTTAAAAAAATGCAATTTTTCGTACATTTTACAAAATGGCCGCCACGGGATCCGCACTCTTGTCGAAAAAAAAAATATATCCAACATGTCAAAATTGAGGATAAACCAGAGCCAACAGAGGAAAAATATCGCAAAAATGTTAAAACACCACCGCGATGCGACCCCGCAAAGACACCTCAAAAACTGAAAAATTTCAAACTGAAATATCTCGGCGGCCATCTTGTTTTTTCAATTTTTTCCAACTTCGTCGTATTAGTCGTCCCAAGATTAGCCGAAAACGACACCAATGTCGGGTAGGAGCTCAAAGTAAACAAAAAGTTGACAATCGCCGAGCGGCCGCCATCTTGAATTTTCGAATGGTCGTATTTTTCCTATAATAACCATAGGTAGTCAAGCAACTTCTCCATACATTATTATTACCCTCCACCAATACTTTCGGCTGGGCTATTCGAAATGTGAAAAAACGTGAAAAAAAAATCCAGCAGCCAGTGTTGCCAGTTAATTTTGATGAAAATGGTCAAATGTCATTACGACGGCCACAAGAAATTGTTTGGTGCAATTTTTTGATTAAAAATGTTTCTCCTTCTACTTTTTATATTTTTAAATAAAAAGTTCATAAAAATGTATGAATGAAAAAAAAATCAATGTAACCTGGCAACACTTCAAGCTAAGCCCCACAACCGCCTCATACAAAGTGACCCCCTCAAATGTTGCCAAACTGAAAATTTTTTCCTTCAAAAAATGCAATTTTTCGAACATTTTATAAAATGGCCGCCACGGGGTCCGCCATCTTTAAGAAAAAAAAAATATACACCAAACGTCAAAATTGGGAATAGACCCAAGGTAATTAAGAAAAAAAATCGGAAAAAAGTTGAAAACCCATTACAATCCGACCCCGCAAAGTCACCTCCAAAATTGAAAAATTTTAAAGTAAAATATCTCGGCGGCCATCTTGTTTTTTTATTTTTTTCCAGTTTCATCGTAACACATTTTTTAACATTAGCCGAAAACGACACCAACCTCGGGTAGGTGCATAGTGAAAAAAAAAGTTGGTCATTTCGACTCGGCCGCCATCTTGGATTTTTGAAAGGTCGGATTTTTCCCATAGACACGGAGGCAAACCAAAAATTCCCCCATACATCGTACTCACCCCCCACCACTCCTTCTGGGAGATCAATTCGACTTTTCGTAAAACGAAAAAAAAATTCCAGCTGCCAGTGTTGCCAGTCGAAATCGACGAAAATGGTCAAATGTCATTACGACGACCACGACACGCTTGCCCGTGTGAGATTTTGATTAAAAATATTGCTCCTTCTACTTTTCACATTTTTGAATAAAAAGTCCAAAAAAATGTACCAACAAAAGAAAAAAAAACTCAACCTGGCAATACTTTGAGTCAAGTTACATAACCGCCTCGAACAAAGACACCCGCTCAAATGTTGCCAACCTGAAGAAAAATTCACCCAAAAAACGTCGTTTTTCGTACATTTTTCAAAATGGCCGCCACCGCGTCCGCCATCTTGTCGAAAAAATAAATATCCCCAAAATATCAAAATCGAGGATACAATCAAACGAATACACAAAAAACATTGAAAAAAAGTTGAAAAACCACCCCGATGCGACCCCGCAAAGTCACCTCTGAAATCGAAAAAATTCAAACTCGAATATCTCGGCGGCCATCTTGTTTTTTAAATTTTTTCCCAAGTTTTCGTAAATTTCCCACAAAACTTGTCAAAACGCCCCAAAAAAATCCCGCAAAAAGCTATAAACAAAAAAGTTGAAAATCACAGAGCGGCCGCCATCTTGAAAATGTGAAATGTCAGATTTTTCCCGAGGTGTCGGGGGGGAACGGAGAAAACCCGCCATAGACAACATCATTCTATTTCGCCTCTTTCTGGGAGAACAATTATATAGTTAAGTCAGTGGTAAGTCTAGGATTATATAATATAACTAGGTTTTGCGTGGGGCGCGCGCTGCTAAAGCAGCGCGCGTGCCTTTTTCTTCCGCAAAAGAACAAATAAATAAATATTTTTTTTAAAGATATCATTGGTCTACGAAATTCAGTTTTCGCTTCACGGGTCTGTTTGCGACATGTTCGGCTTCACACTATTTTTTGTATGGCAACACTAAAATATTTTTACACCGTCATGCGTCAAACTATTGGTACCTACTACCTACATAAATATCGAATAGTATTATAAGAAAAACATTTACATATTTTAAGAGGTAATTAGTTAATCAGAAATATGAAATGAAACATAGTGAAACAAAAATGTGTAGAGGACTTCACGGGAGGGGGAGGGGAGAGGGACAGGAAGCGAGAGGACCGGGAGCTGGAGGAAGAATTCAAGAATAATAAAGTAGGTTATTTATCATTTGAAATTCATTTGCATAGTATATTTATATTTTTCATTTTCTAATGTCTATTAGATTTTAAATAATAAAATAATTTACTGTATGATATTTTAAATAAACACAAAAACATTTAAACATATTTATTTCAAATTACAAACAATTTAAAATTATACTATTAATATTATACAATTTATCTTTTCTCATAGTGGCAAACTTTATGGTAGAAATTGGTTGCTACTAAAAATTGAAAAAAAAAGTGAAAAATTAATTTTTAGGTTACAGAACCCATACACGTTGCTATGGTCGTACGGAGAATCGCATGCGACAGGTTTTTGTGAATGGATTATACCGCCCATACACGATCAAGTTTACTTGTCAAGTTTGCAGCGGACTTGATGCGGCATCCAGTTTGCATGAACGGTCTTCCATACATAGATGGCCATATACCATCAAATTTATTGGATGCCGCATCAAATCCGCTGCAAACTTGACAAGTAAACTTGATCGTGTATAGCCAGTCGTATTAGTCGTAAATTAGAAGACATTTTAGCGCAACGTTCAATGTCAAGTGCAATGTAGTTTATTGGTCCAAGAGTGCAGTGTATGCCAACACAACAATGGTAGTCTTTTCGCAAGGCGTAGAAGTTGCGGCCTCTTTCGCAGCTGGTCGACCGCCAGCAGATGGATTCTGTAACAGAAACAAATTTATGATGAATTTCTGAGGTTACAACAATATTGTTACATCGCTAAGCGATAGCAATGACGTATAGGTACTTTAGATGGATAGCGTTTAACGTGCTTTTACTGAATACAGCTGCTCTAACCTCGTTTCGATTCCCATTAGGGAAAAAACCAATGTGTAAAAAAGAGTTAGGCACATTATTGTTTAAAATTTTTTCTGTGCGCAACACTTATTAAATATGATAATGTGATTGAAAGTATAGCAACTTACATTTTTGTCAGCTGGCTTGGTACCAATACGAAATATGTCTGAAGTGGATTCCAGTTCCAATATACAAGATTTTCTGTTTTTTGATATACAACCAACAATCTGCAATAGAATGAAGTGAATTAGTTTCTGACGCAACACTTCAGGAAAATAAAATTTTAAATAATAAATTGAACGGACTTTCATGAAGTTGACTCCATGAGAGTTATTGATATAATCTAAATTTTACTAACAAAAAATAACAGACTTCAAAGTTACTCTAAAACTACTTGTCAGATCTCGTTCAAATTTATGTGGGATTACATGACAAGCACCTGCTTTCGATTAAAAAAGAGTCATCGAAATCGGTTGGCGTGATATTGAGTTATTCGTCCATTTGTCGCGCTTACTTAATACAAATTTAAGACTTATATGGTTTTATCATGGATGCCATTGTCAGATCTCAATAAAATTTGTATGGGACCACATGACAGCCACCAGCTTTCGATTAAAAAAAGAATCATCAAAATCGGTTCGACCAGCCCAAAGTTCTGAGGTAACGAACATAAAAAAAAATAGTCGAATTGAGAACCTCCTCCTTTTTTTGAAGTTGGTTAAAAAAGGAGGAGGTTCTCAATTCGACTGTATTTTTTTATGTGTGTTACCTCAGAACTTTGGACTGGGTGAACCGATTTCGATGATTCTTTTTTTAATCGAAAGCAGATGCTTGTTATGTGGTCCCACATAAATTTTAACGAGATCTGATAAGTACTTTTTGAGTAATATTGAAGTCTGTTATTTTTTGTTAGTAAAATTTAGAGTATTTACTATCAAGTTATTTCTACATTGTACAGCACGTATAGAATTAATATTCTTTAAATAAAGAAGGATTAAATAGAATAAAAAAATACATACCATTCTTCGTGTATCCTTAATTATCGTGCGTAGGCAGAATCATAGAATTCGGAATTGTCCACAAATGTCGTTATTATCTGAAATTGTGTAAAATCAATGATTAAAGATAATACCAAAATGTGTTTGAGCAACTTAGGACCGGTTTTTTAATCTACAGCATTCCACAGTAAGTCTTATTTTGGATTTTTTAAATTTAATATCCACAATCAGAATGAAGATTAAAAAATTGGCTCATGGAATAAATAATAGAGTGGATAATTTCAACGCAAACCATCTATTTATTATTCCGCTAGTATTAATCACAGTAGGTACCAGAGCCTCGTTAGTGAAAGCAGGGAGCACCACGATGACCAGCTACTGGACATCGTCGCCAAACAGAACACAAAACCACATGATGTGAAATAAATTATAATGATAACGCTTAATCAAACAAAAGTGGCTGAATATGTGAATGGCGCGAGCAGGTGAGGTTGGCAAATTGGTTTTTAAATACCATTTTGCTCCCCATCTAACTACAAAACTAACTACATTAATGCAACAAAATAAAGCAAAATATAAGATCACGGCACGAACGATATCAAGAGCTCAAAACAATCACAATAAAAAAGAAAGATAAAAGATTGACAAAATAAACGAACCCAAACTAATAATAACATTCGTGCTGCAAACGTGCGTGCAACTAAATAATGCAGTGTTCCTAATCAAACTACAAAAAAAGTGGCAAAAATGTATTGGCGTGCAAATGTACAATGCATTTCGTGTAAGAAGTAAGGGTGGCCAGAAGTTAATTATCACTGCTTCGATTAAAAGGAAAACATTGTGAGGAAACCTGCACAGCTGACAGTGCTTCATAATATTTTCAAAGGTGTGTGAAGTCTACCAATTTGCACTTGGCCAGCGTGGTCTGTGGCCAATATCCCTCACATTGTGAGAGGAGAAGACCTCGAATCCAGCAGTGGGACAATTATGGGTTGTTGCTTTTTTTATTAAGTGTAACCCTACTGTTCAGTGTCTAAAGCACAAATAAATAAAAACGGTTATAATTTATTTTAACACAAATTTAATTAGCCTATCTAATTAAATTACCGCGTAAGCAGAATGTACAACGATATGCCGAATTACGTTTAAACGATACTACTACATGTAGAAAGCTTTTTTCATTGACACATTTATTTTCCGAGAGTAGTCTCTGTCAATAAATGAGCTGGCGAAAAATGATTTCTACGTGTAGGTGGATCGTTCAGCCGTAATTCAGCATATTGTTATACACTTCGAACAAGACACGTAAAAATTATTAAAATAAATTATAACATGTACAACATAAAAATAGTGCAATCATGCAAGTGTAGTAGTGTGAAAATAAGTGATGTGTGTAAAGGTCCGACTAAATGCTCAACCCTATTTGCACAAGCAAACATGTATGTTAAGACGGCAAAATGCGCATAAAGAGTGGAGAGAAGTAAGTATTTTGTACAAATTGTTTAGGCATGTAACCGGACTATGATTAAGCAAAAAAAAAGTGAACAGTGGTATGCCATAGCAAAGAGAATGAGTATAAAATAAAACGCGGTAAGAATCCGAACAAATGCGACATTCTAAAACAAAACAGTTGATTGGTTAAAAGAATTGCATTACGATTTTTAGAGATGAACAATTTATTCACAGGAAGCCACGGTGCATGCGCGCGCCTACAAGAGCGGAGGATACACTACATTATTCGCGAGCGGCTCACCGTTGATTACGCGTTCCTTAGGCACTAAGACTTTTAAACAGCTACGATTTTGTACTCTGCTAAGGGCCACATAAAGTTGGCCATGGCTAAATACGTCCGAACGCAGATCGACACCTACCCTACTGATCGTTTGCCCTTGACTTTTATGAATAGTCATCGCGAAACAGACTGTTAAAGGAAACTGACGGCGGCACATTTCGATCGGACTACCCGGTTCAATAGGTGCTTTAAACAAAATACGCGGTATCAAAAACAACTCTGATTCACCTGACCGACGGACGGTGATTAAACGCGGCGAAGTGTCAACTACGATGACTTTAGTACCATTTACCAATTTATCGGAAAAGCTAAGATTTCTAATTACCATGCACACGCACCCTATTTTCAAAATTAAATCGTATTCAGGGATGCCTTTCGGACTCAAACGATTCAACATATCCGCCCCTAATATTAACTGATCATCGTTATCGCGTGCAGACTCATCAACAGAATAAAAATGCAAGGCATCCCCGGACAGACGGTCTAAGACGTTCGCGTTAATTTCTCGCACGCTCGCGTTATGAATGGTCAAAATGGCTCGATGGATCATAACATCCGGTTCATCAATAACTACAGACGGAAAAACAAAATCTATGAGGTCCTCCAACTCTGTGACAAAAGAGACGAGGGGCAACTTAACCAAATTGGGAGGACCTTGGGAAGACGGAGAAATTTGGTTGGAACCTAATCGTAATAAAAAGTCGGAAAACTCAGGATCATCCTTGCACCGTTCAGAGGTTACAAGTGTGAAGGTTGTCAATTCTTGCCAGAGGGGCGAAGACTTGACAGACGCGTTAAACACGTCAGAGTGGGACATCGCGCCTACAACCACGGGTGGAATTTGCCGGTAATCACCAGCAAAAATAACGATTTTACCGCCGAAAAGTTTTTCCGACTTCATCAAATCGCGCAAGGATCGATCCAACATATGGATAAGATATTTATGAGCCATAGGGGCTTCATCAAAAATAATGACATCGGCGTTGTAAATCAAATGCGCGCGTTGTGAACCGTTTGTTATGTTCCAATAGCCAGTGTCGTCGGTTAAATTTAAAGGAAACCTAAACATGCTATGGGCGGTAGTACCATTTTGATGATTTTGCGCGGCGATACCCGAGGATGCGGTGCAAAGAACAATACCGTTTAAATTTGAGCGAACGTGCGCCGCTATTACGTTGAGTAATAGCGTTTTACCGGTGCCTCCCGGACCGTCAATGAAAAGGGCTGTATTATTGTTTTCGCGAAACTGCTCTTGATTGGTTACCAATTGATCAACGTATTGGAATATTATGCTTTGCTCGCGTGACAACCGGGGCAACCAATCGTTTACATAATCTAACAATTCGGACCTATCGTAATCCTGCCTCTCGCGACCTAGCTCAGTGGTGTCATCGGTGACATCAGGTAGGCCCTGCTCGGTGAGTCGCGTTCCGTGTCTTCGCATAAGGCGATCTATCGCGACGAGACACATATTATACGCTTCATCAGTGTTTCCATCCGTACGGCGGTGGATGAAATCTTCACTGATTTGGTCGCGAAACTTTGACCAGAGTGACGCGACCGCGATTCCGTTTACGGCCAAGAGAACGAAAAAACGACGCAGTCGTGGTCCAGTGAGCATACTACAAGCTTCTGCCATCGCTTTTTCGTACTCGGCTTCATCATTCGCGAGCCCTATTGCCTTGGCAGCTTCCTGGAAGGTTTTACACAATGGACCACCCAAATTCAAAAGATCTCTGTAACTACGGCAAGGGTGTGAATTTAAAAGAAGACGTAAGAAAAACTGTTCACCTCTATTGGGCGCGACAAAATAAAGACGCGCTATCAATTCACCCCGTTGCCTCTTTGTAATGAATTTGTCATTGGTGGTTTCGAAAATAGGGACATTTTTGGTTTTCGGGCGTCTGGGGTGAATGAAATAGCGTTCGTAAAAATCTGCGTATGTTAAGTCATCGAATTCCGGCCCAGCAGGTCTATTAAAATAAGTGACTAAATCTGATTTACCGCGACTAATGGCTTCCGCTTCTGATCCTTTTTTAAAATAAATGATTTGTTGGCCTTCAAGGTGTACCCCTAACTGTTTAACGGTCGGTTTCCTATTCACTAAATCAAATTCCAACACTCTCCACGTCGCCTCACATGAACCTAAATAACGTTTAGTAACATAATTTTCAATTTCATTGTTGCGAAGAGCGGCGTTTTCATCATCAGAAACAATATTGACCCGCGCATGGTCTGACCCTTTAGTAATGTATTTAAATAAGTACTTGACGACCGCGGTGGCCGTCGCGACTTCTACATTAATGTGGCAATCGTACTTCAGAAGGAGGGTGGCATTGTATGGAACTATCCACAAATCATTAACTTTAACATTTTTACCACGATATTGAGCAATACCTTGGTTTTTACTACTACGTTTAAAATGAATAAAACCTCGATCGTCGGCAAAAGTGACGTCGGTTTCGCGTTTTGGAAAAAACTTTGAACATTTGCGCTTTTCGCTGTCCCAGCAAGGGAGATCCGTGCGGTGACTAATCCCGCACGGGCCGTGCAACATATGATCCAGAACTGCTTTACGGAGTCTGCCTCCCGCCTCATCTGCGCTAGGTATATCTGCCCTAACAAACCTATCAATGTCTACACTATGCACTGGTCCCCCCCCTTCTACACGGAAACAGATGTGAGCGTGAGGTAAACCTCGTTTTTGAAATTCAATGACAAACATTGAGTATACCGATTTTCCGAACCAATTCTTTGACCGAATGTCATTTATTAATTCTGTTAATTTCAATTGAAATACACGGGCACAAACCAACGGATTAGCTTTCTGTCCAGAAGGAACAGAATTCACAATTTCTAGCCATTTAGGATTACAAGTCATAGTTACGAAAAAAGATGGTTGGCCCAATCTAGTTACCATTGCTATGGCGTCTAGATATTTTAATTTCATAAACCGAGGCCCCCCTGTAAAATTACAGGGGAGATAAACTTTTCCAGGCACAACGTCACCTTCTGCCTGTATAGTCTCGTCACCAGTGATTAACTCGCTCAAGGGAGCCGATCTGAGAGAGGTACCGGTACCGGGATTTTGAAGATTGGAATAAAAACGAAAACGCTCTTCGCTGATTCTACAAAACATATCAATGATCCACTCCTCAGACAAACGATTAAATTTGGAAAAGCGCATTTCTGAAAGCAATAAACATCTAACATATTTTTGTTGGGTCACTTTTTCCCCTTTTATATTTTTTATGTTTGGGTACCAACCACTATTGCCATATGGATACAACAAAGGATACTGAAAACTTTCATAAAACTGATTCATGATATCTACTGTGTGCGGTCTACTATTGCCTATCTTCCATATGGCTATGCAATGAGGAGTGTAAGGTTCATTCTCTGTCCTGAGAATACCTGCTAATTCTTTATTACCCGGTGTTTCAAGTGTGCGCCGTGAAGTTTGTTCGAATATTAAATGAGCAGTATCCGATGGGTGCCTAGCTAACTCTTTGAATTGAGTAATGTGCGGATTTACTGTGTGCATGAAATTCCTAATACTCCTAATAACTGTCATGTCGAGACTTAAATTTTGTGCTAAACGATCGCGTTCCTCGTTATCGTAAATATACAACCCGATCGGATTAGTGCTCTCTGTATATGAAAGATCGAAAACTCGATGGTATACTCGGCCTTGAATTTTTAGAAAAGATAAACCAGTCTGCGGCTGGTGATAACCGTGCGAAACGCCTATAGCAGAAAAGGCAAACAAATTGTTATACGCGCGCGGCTTACCCAAAAACGACGGATGATCATAAAATTGCTCTGTTAAGGGCTGTAGCTGCAAAACTTTGTTTGCACCTTTGCCACAGCACCACTTGTCACGTTTACTTTCCTCATGAAAGAGGCGCGCCTGACAATGGGGACACAAGTAAGTGGTTTCACTTAACAGAGATTGATTACGTAAAGAGTATAATTTAATCGCGTCTAGACTACTACCTTGCCTTTCTGCGTTTGTGATTAATCCGGGGAGCTCGGGCTCAGTGTTTCGTTTAGTCTGATTGTATTTCCGAACGGAAGCCTTATTTACTTGCGGATTTCTACTACTGTATTTTATAACAGATACCCTGTGAACTTCAGGGTTTTTTTTATTGTATTTTTTTGCTGAGGTTCTGTGAACTGCTGGGTGTTTTCTACTATACTTATCAACGGCCATTTTATGCGCGTTCTCTACTACTTGTTTACGTCCCCTTGTTCTTGTTTGAGGCCGGCCTCTTTCTACTGCACACATAACGGCATCTGAAACTGAAACACGCGACGCGTTACGACCGTCAATGTCAATTCTTTCTAAGACAACAACTGGTTGCATAAATGTTAAATTGGGTTCGGAATTTTGATAAAATTCAACAGCCGGGACACGTATGTTGAGGTCAGGCACCTTATTAGGTTTTTCAGTAGAAACTTTTTTATGTCCTCTTGGTTTACTTTGAGGCCGGCCTCTTTTATTTTCAGAGATGGCATTGCGCGGCGAATATATTTTATTCCTTTCAAGGACTACGACTGGCTTTAAAGTTGTTAGTTTGGGGTCGAAATTTTGAAGAGCTTCAACCTCGGGGACTTTACTTTGTTTATATAAAGCCTGATCGTTTGAACGTTTTTGCGGCTTATTTTTCGCGCTTTCCCTATGAACCGACGGCGGTTTTTTTAAAGAGCTATCAACGAATTTTTTTACACGAGAAACGCGTTGTCCCTTTTGTTTTTTGTAAGGCCGTCCTCTTTTAGATAAAACAACTGAACTGCGCGACGAATCAGTATCAGTCACTTCTTTTGACATCGTTTCACAATTTTGAATAAAAGCTTTAGGACCATAATTTTGGTAGTTAATTTCAAGCTGTGTCACGGCAACTTTTTTGGGGAGATATTTAGAAAAATCTACCCTATCCAGAACTACAACTGGTTGTACATTCTGGACCGTTGAAGAGTGACTTTCAACGGTGACCTTATCAATGACATAAAACCCGCTGTCACAAACATGATTTATTAATAACAATTCTGCTAGAGATCGCTCACTATCACATTCAAAGAAACGGGCAAATGCGTTTGCCACGTTCGAGCCGGCTCGGTTACTCTCATCTACCGCGTGACTATTGTACAAGAAATATCTCCCGTCTTTTTTCCAAAAGGAGACTGTATTTAGATGGCCCGTGAACAAATAACTATCAAGATCATCGTTATGATCTTGGTTAAAAACATTATTAACCAAATAATCGCGAAGTTTAATTATGGAATATTTAATGTTGGTTTCAAATTTACCATTTACTACAACCGAGTTGAAGTCCATCGGCTTAATTTTTACTAAAAAGTTTGGAACGTTTATTTCGCAAGGCAATTCTTCTGGACAAAGGTAAATATCTCGGAAGCGACCGGTCGCCTTTAAATTTTCAATAGTACGATGATACAAATTGTCGCCAGAATACAAAATAGAATCTATCTCAGAAGGGGTAAAACGTTTCCTCTTCATTACTACAGAATAAACTGCCGCGGATGTTGCTATGGCAACGCACTGTGCGTTTAACCCTGGATGCAGCTTCGCCTGGTGTCGAGTGCCTTTAAGCATAAAAAAGCACAGTCAAAAAATCACGATGCATTAAAAAACATTCATTGCCTCCAGACATGCTTATTTAATAGGTATAATTGAAAAGATAAAAATGATTTTACAAGAATATCAAGTTTAAAGTCATATTTTCGAATTATGTAACTGAAATGACTTCTTAATTCAACATTTTAAAAGTAAATTCAAAAACTCAAAAGTTTTACGGTTATTGTACAGTCACCTGCAGAGAACACTAACCCATCTGTTTATAAATATACGAACAGCAACGTTTCCGTTGCCAGCTGCGTTGTAAACAGATGGGTTACTTTTCTCTGCAGGCGACTGTACGTATGAAATTCGTTTCCTAGGAAATTTATAAATTTGCGATTGTTATGTTCCGATGACATATATATACATACGTAGTATATTTTTAGTCGTATTGAGGCGACTTAGAATACTAACCTCAATCCCACGTCGGATGGGTGTCGTAAGAGGCGACTAAATCCGGCCCGCTGGTGGTAGGGCCCCTCGAGGGATTATATTGGTAATATTGATTTTAATTGTTAATTAATACCATTATTACTATTATTATTTCTCCATGGGGTTCGCCTGGATAGCTACCACCCTTGAGCATGAGTCAGCCAACAAACGACTCGTCATGTTCCGGCTGGGGGGGGGGGGCCTTAAGAGCCAGTTCTTTCTTTATTTTTCTTCCCTCTTTCTTGGCCGGCAACGCATCGGTGATGCCTCTAATGTTACTGATTTTCATGGGCGACGATAGCCACTTACCATCAGGTGGATCGTCAGCTCGTTTGCCGGCTATTTCCATAAAAAAATCACATTTTTTTGAAAGTTAATAATTTAGAAAATGTAAATAATAACCCCTATACCTATTTACTATCAATAAAAAAATTTCATCAACGATAAAAAAGTGGTTAAGAATACATTTTAGGTACACAAGCAGGCACAGCTATAGCAGTACAATTATATTATTTTGAGAGAAATGTGAGTGGACATCATTTGTACTAAAATGTATTACATTATAAAGAGTTATGTTTGTGTGTTTATTTTTAGGAAGTAATCTATAAAAAAATAACCAGTAAAAAGTTACATCATTTGTAAATGACATAGGCTGCTTATTTTATTATACAAATTATTATATTTGTACTAATATCATCCTTGATGTGTATAGATTCTAATTCTTACCCAAAATCGAATAAGTAGTAATTACGGAAATACAAAGAAAATGCTATAATTTGTCTCATCTTCTGTACTTCAAGGATCATTTTAATATCTACAAAACATAATTATAGTTGTTGTTTCATATCTCATATTTTATATTAATAATATTAATTAAGTGTGAAAGAGTAATAATTATGTTTATTAAGTATGTATTAAAATGACCCTTGAGGTAGAGAAATTTTAATACCTATTGATTTTTCAATATTCTGTTATCACCAAATTCGCTCTAATAAATAAACATACATACAAAGGTTTTTGGAAGTAGATACCTATTAAATAAAAGAAATAGTAAATCCATTGAATACCTGTCAAATCGTTTGTATTTTATAAACAAACAAAAATAAGTAACTCAAAAAACTACATGGTAATGTAGGTGTATATTGCTTTAACCCACTTGTTACGGATATAACTTTTTTCGATGGAACTTGCCGGTTTTTGGTATGCCGTATAGTAATAAAGTAAATAATAAGAAAAAAATTCAAAAAAATTCTAACTCTTGTGGAAATGGTGGAAAATGGTGTTTGATATACGGAACGCTAGTAATATGTACTACCGTGAAATGTTTGTATGAAATACTTGTTTACAGTGAGTTTTAGTCAGATTATATAATAAATAACATATGAATATAGTTTATTCTAATATATTATTTATTACCAATGCCACTTGATAAGTATATTATGTAAAAACCTTGTTGCTGAGTGAATTACGGAGGATTTTCATCAGATTTATCTGATCTCTTATTACTCGCTAGACAACTGAACTACTGAGATTACATCTTTCGCATCATCATCATCATCATTCTGATGCTGCTGGTGATGATGACGACGCCTGCCCTAGTTACTACCTGGCAGGTTTTGTTGTGTCACATTTTCGCCTTCTTATCCTTCAAGGGCTTTATCCATCCTTCACTCCAAATGGATCTCCATGTTCGTGGCGGTTACATGTCGCCAGTTCGCTCGTGTTGAAGGTCACTGGGATCCATCCTAGTACTATCCAGGTTAACCAGGAAGGTTCGCAAATGTGTTGGTGGTTTTTTAACACGTTTGTCAAGTTCTCAAGTTCGTCAGTACCCTAGAAGGTGAATCATCCTAGAAACTGGAGAGGTTATATACGGATCCCAAGTATCTTTATTGGCAAGTTACGCATTAGTGATGGCTTTGGTGTTACTAATATTCATGAGCATTGATGACTGCTACCATCAGCTATTCATCTGTAGGGTATTTACATCAAAAAGTAATAATTGCATTATGATCTTCAATGACAAAACATGGTAGTCTATATTACTATCGTTTGTTATACGGAACACTAACTTTATCGTCAATTTAGTGACATATTCTAAAACAAAATTTATTGATATATATTACGAAAATAATAAGAGCCATCTAATTCAACAAGTTTTCACAAGATATTTTTAAAAAACAGGAAATTCATATTATTTATGCCCTTTGAAAAATTAATGTCAAAAAAGGAGGAACTATCGACGCTCGTAAAATTTTGTATAACCGTCTAATTTGAAAACCAAATATGTCTTGTTATGAAGGAAACATATACCTAATATAAGCAATTAACAATACAATTTGAAACTGCCCACAGTTTGCTCAATATTTTTTAATGTACATTGATCCGTATATCAAACGATAGTAACAAATGGGTTAAATTTATTGGTTAGTAGGTAATAAACTTATGCTTATTCAAATCTGTTGTTTTAAAAGAGTAGATAGCAATATTTTTCCTATGAAGGTATATAGACTGGCTTCACAGAAAGATAATAATACCAGTAATAATATTAATAAATTAAAACAATTTTAAATAAATTGGTTACTGTGTATTAGAATTTAGAAAATTAAAACATAAGAAATGTGAATAAACTTGGGTGTAATATTTAAAGTCAAACACTCTTTGGTTCAAAAATTGTTTTTTAAGCTTAAAATGCTATTGATAGCATTCTTGATCAAGAATTATTGTACTTTACCACTGTTGGAATAAAAGAAAGAGATGTCGAATTTAATTTATGAATATCAACATCCATCCAACCGTTTGGGCTGCATCGCATAAGATTTGAATATATCTACCTATGTATAAAAAAATAATACTCTTTTGCAAAAATATAACTGATTATATTATGGCTTATTTATGTTTTTAAAAAAAAATGTGAATAAATAAGGAACTTTGTAATAGAATGAAAAAACAAAGTTCATCAACGGAGTAACCTAATTTTAAAATGTAATTTGTATGAATATCTTACATAATCTATTTCACATGTTTCACTACATATTTGTAAAGTTCAAGTTATCTTCAGAATGAAAAGAACAGCAATGATTGAACCTTTTCATATTTTTAAAAGATGACAAAATCCACTGCTACTTATCCTAACACTGTCCAATCTTGTATCTAATAGGATTCTTATAGGTATTGATAAGATCTGCATTGTCTTGGTGCCAAGTTAGCTTTATAAAATAAAACTTTGTACTGACCTTTTGAGACGCAATAGGCATTCGACACGAGGGGAACTGATCCAAGAATGTTGGCAGTCTCATCGTAGCTCTGGAGTGGCTGCATGGTGTATTCTTTAATCTGAAAGTAATAAATAATATCAGAAAACACAGATTTAAACCACTTTGTAATATAATGTTACATAAAGTTCTAACATTTTTTTCACTTAATTATGGAAATAAACATTATGTACGTTAAACAATTAATTAACCAACTGAAAATATCAATATGATAAGGTGTTAAGTGATTTAATTAACATTTCAAATAAATCTAAACAATTGATAATTAGTTTCAGCTAAAAAAACAAAATACGTGTTACTCACCCTGGAATCAGAAAAAGAATACAAAGAACTAACGAACGTTAATTTCAAATTTGAAAATTTTGGCGTGGCGTGGCGTCCTTTATAGGGTTGTCCATAGTTATCCGTTATCGACACAAAATGATAAAAAGTATTTGGTTTTTAATTAGGATTGATTGAACCATACGATAATAATTGTAAACAGTTTATCGTTTTAGTAATTAAAGTATATTGAAACTTAATGAGTCTATAAACAGACGGAGTACAATTATTAGCGTTGTCTATCCCAAGCTACTAAAAGCGATAAAATATATGAAACATGGCACGAATGAAACATGGCTGGGTCGGCTAGTTAATTTGTAAATGTAGAAAATTTATTTTTATTTTAGAAACAGTACAAAGTTTGTTATCCAAATATCGATATGAACACGAAGACTGACATCCCTTATTTCCGAAAATTATTGTGATATCTATAGTCTATGGTTTATGCCAATAGATTTAAAACTAATGGAATGGAAAAAACTCTATGGTAAATAAAACATTCTTCTTCGATTCGTCCATGGATATCATATTATTACATGGATTACATGGATTATTACGTAGAGATACCTAAAGACAGATAACGTCACAACGGAATGACCGTTTTTCTATTGTGTCCATATTATTATTAGGTAGTATTAAATAACATTGTTTTATTTCATTATCACCTAATACAAAAATAATCATATAAAAACATCAGTTTTCATGACATACCTAAGGATAATTTTGAAGAAATTATAATAAAATTTGTTAGTTAAATATAATAACTTTTTACCACCAGAAAATTGTTAGAAAACATTTTGAAGAACCATATGAAAAAAATAGGGCATAATTTGTCTAAGTTTGGCATAAGTTTGGACACCGTATAATGTTATTATGAAGGATAACCTCAATCCGGCCTGTTATTGGTCGAATAGTCATTCCGTTTTGAAGTCATCCGTCTTCAGGTACTTCTACGAAGTTATGTATCCAATTACAATAATATATGTATCCATGGGTCTCTACAAAACCTCGTAGGAAGAAACATAAATAGATTGATAAATACATTAAGTACCCTTCTTTGCGTCGTCGCTTTGTCGGGTAAAAAACATGGGTGTATTACTCTAACTGGATCACGGACTTCGTAGAGGTACCTGAAGATCTATGACGTCATAACGGAATGACCGACGATCCACCTGATGATAAGTGGCTATCCTCGCCCATGGACATCAACAACACCAAAGGCATCACTGATGCATTGCCGGCCAAGAAAAAAAAAAGAAAAAGAAAGAAAGAACGGGCTCTCAAACCCCCAGCCGGAACGCGACGAGTCGTTTGCTGGCTCTCCAGGCGAACCGCATGGAAAATAATTAACAATTAAAATCAATATTACCAATAAAATCCCTCAAGGAGCCCTACCACCAGCGGGCCAGATTTAGTCGCCATTTATACTCACGGGGAGGGGGAAAGGGAGGGGAGAGGAGGGGGAGGAGAGGGGGAAGGGGAGAGGAGGAGAGGGGGAGGGGAGCGGGGGGAGGGGAGCGGGAGGGGAGGGAGAGGGGAGGGGAAGTGCTCGGGAGAGGGAGTGTGAGGGGTTGGGGAAGAGGAAGAGGGAATTTAATGGTCTCTGATTTGTAAAGCTACCAAAACTATAAAAGTTAAAACAAAGTAGTAACAACAAAGTACATGAATCACTGATTATTGATTATTTCACTATATTTTTTTCTCTTTTTACATTTTAATTGTATGTTTCCTTAGAATATAAGTGATGATACAAATAAGAAACAACTTTGTAATGATATTTTTATTTTAAATTTGTTATCCAAAAAAAAATTTATTCAAATATTATTTTTTTCAAAACAACCCCGATGATGTAGTGAAGTAGACTAAGTTCAATCAATACAGTTAAAAAGATACTTGCTATGGAACGCACGTCATTTCATTGATATGTCACCGCTCCCCGCCTCATCAGAAGGCGATACGAAGTTCGCAGCAGCTAGTGTTAAATATTTGTTTAAATGATGCCAAACAACTTATAACTTCTCACGCGCGTACATAAGTACACATTTTTATGTTTAGTACAAAATAGTTTTTGAAAGATAATTTTATTAAAACTGATACATGTTATTATTAAATTAATACCTATAATTTTGAAGGTTTTACTTCTATCACGTGTGAATTGCATACATTTTATTTTGTATGACAACACGGTTATATTTTCACTCATATGTTATGCAGTCTATTTACTCCTCATACATTTTATAGGCATGAAATGCAAACAACTGTCAGTCTGATAATGTTCAATATACATTTTTATGAAAAATATTTGTTTTTTTATTGCAACACTGAAACACGTTTACACGGATGTGACCGGTCTATCAGTAGCAAAAAACGTCGTATACATTTTAATGACATCAAAAGGAGACAAAAACCTGAAATATTACGTACAAAAAGTAATTTGTATGAAAATTAATATTTTTTGTATGGCATCACTAAAAATTGGTTACACCACCGTGTTCGGCCCTTTAGTACCTACAAACTCCTCATACATTATAAAGCCATCAAATGGAGACAACAGCCTCAAACATTCGAAAAAAGAATACATTTGTATGAAAATAATTATTTTTATATGGCAACACTGCAATTTTTTTTCACCAAAATGTACAAAATGTTAGTACCTAGAAACGCCCCAAACATTATAATAACGAAATATTCGATCCAAAAATAAATTTGTATGAAAATTATTATTTTTTGTATGGCAACACTGAAATATTAAAGTTTTTCCAAAACGAATATTTTAATTTAAAAATATCTCCCATACATTTTTCTTACCCTTGATCTATAGTTTCGGCTCAATTACTCGAAAAGTAAAAAAAATTCTGGACTCCAGTGTTGTCAGTTGATTGAAATGAAAATGGTCAAATGTCATTACGACGACCACAAAAAATCTTGTGGTGTAATTTTTTGATTAAAAATGTTTCTCCTTCTACTTTTTACATTTTTGAATGGAAAGTTCATAAAAATGTATGAATGAAAAAAAAATCAACGTAACCTGGCAATACTCCAGATCAAGCCCAACAACCGCCCCATACAAACAGATCCCCTCAAATGTTGCCAACCTACAAATTTTTTCCTCCAAAAAATGCAATTTTTCGTACATTTTACAAAATGGCCGCCACGGGATCCGCCATCTTTTCGAAAAAAAATATATACGCAAAATGTCAAAATCGAGGATAGACCTGAGCCAATAGAGAAAAAATATCGCAAAAAAGTTGAAACACCACCGCGATGCGACCCCGCAAACTCACCTCGAAAATTAAAAAATTTCAATCAAAAATATCTCGGCGGCCATCTTGTTTTTTCAAATTTTTCCAACTTTTTCGTATTAGTCGTCCCAAGATTAGCCGAAAACGACACCAGTGTCGGGTAGGTGCTCAAAATAAACAAAAAGTTGACAATCGCCGAGCGGACGCCATCTTGAATTTTCGAATGGTCATATTTTTCCTATAATAACCATAGATAGTCAAGCAACTTTCCCATACATTATTATTACCCTCCACCAATACTTTCGGCTGGGCTACTCGAAATGTGAAAAAACGTGAAAAAAAAATCCAGAAGCCAGTGTTGCCAGTTATTTTTGATGAAAATGGTCAAATGTCATTACGACGGCCACGAGAAATTTTTTGGTGCAATTTTTTGATTAAAAATGTTTCTCCTTCTACTTTTTATATTTTTGAATAGAAAGTTCACAAAAATGTATGAATGAAAAAAAAAATAACGTAACCTGGCAATACTTCAGACCAAGCCCCACAACCTCCCCATACAAAGTGACCCCATCAAATGTTGCCAACCTCAAAATTTTTTACCTCAAAAAATGCAATTTTTTGTACATTTTGCAAAATGGCCGCCATAGGATCCGCCATCTTTAAGGAAAAAAAAAATATACCCCAAACGTCAAAATTGGGGATAGACCCGAGGCAATTAAGAAAAAGAATCGGAAAAAAGTTGAAAACCCATTGCAATCCGACCCCGCAAAGTCACCTCCAAAATTGAAAAATTTTAAAGTAAAATATCTCGGCGGCCATCTTGTTTTTTTATTTTTTTCCAGTTTCATCGTAACACATTTTTTAACATTAGCCGAAAACGACACCAATCTCGGGTAGGTGCATAGTGAAAAAAAAAGTTGGTCATTTCGACTCGGCCGCCATCTTGGATTTTTGAAAGGTCGGATTTTTCCCATAGACACGGAGGCAAACAAAAAATTCCCCCATACATCGTACCCACCCCCCACCACTCCTTCCGGGAGATCAATTCGACTTTTCGTAAAACGAAAAAAAAAATCCAGCACCCAGTGTTGCCAGTCGACATCGACGAAAATGGTCAAATGTCATTACGACGACCACGACACGCTTGCCCGTGTGACTTTTTGATTAAAAATATTGCTCCTTCTACTTTTCATATTTTTGAATAAAAAGTCCAAAAAAATGTATCAACAAAAGAAAAAAAAACTCAACCTGGCAACACTTTGGGTTAAGTTACATAACCGCCCGGAACAAAGACACCCGCTCAAATGTTGCCAACCCGAAGAAAAATTCACCCAAAAAACGTCGTTTTTCGTACATTTTTCAAAATGGCCGCCACCGCGCCCGCCATCTTGTCGAAAAAATAAATATCCCCAAAATATCAAAGTCGAGGATATACTCGAGACAACACTAAAAAAATATTTAAAAAAAGTTGAAAAACCACCCCGATGCGACCCCGCAAAGTGACCTCTAAAATCGAAAAATTTCAAACTCGAATATCTCGGCGGCCATCTTGTTTTTTCAATTTTTTCCAAAGTTTTCGTAAATCTCTCCTAAAACTTTACGAAACGCCCTAAAGAAATTCCGCAAAAAGCCATAAACAAAAAAGTTGAAAATCACAGAGCGGCCGCCATCTTGAAAATGTGAAATGTCAGATTTTTCCCATACTCACTGGAGGGGATGGAGAAAACCCGCCATAGACAACATCATTCTATTTCGACTCTTTCTGGGAGAACAATTATATGGATCACTCCCCGTAAGTCTAGGATTATATATTATAACTAGGTTTTTGCGTGGGGCGCGCGCTGCTAAAGCAGCGCGCGTGCCTTTTTCTTCCGCAAAGGGAAAAATAAATAAAGAGTTTTTTCAAAAAGATCATTGACATGCGAAATTTATTTTTCGATTCAGGGGTCTGTTTGCGACATGTTTGGCTTCACACTATTTGAAGGGAGAGGGAAAGGGACAGGAGGCGAGAGAGGGACCGGGAACGGGAGAAGGAGAGGGAGAGGGAGAGTGAGAGGGAGAGAGACAGGGAGAGCGAGAGCGAGAGGGAGAGGGAGATAAAACGAAAGGGTTGTAAATATTTAAGAAACTAAGTCATTTTTGAACTCAGTAATGTGAAAATTTATATAAGCTTATTATTAGAAACAAAAATTTATTGTCACAGGTTTTTTTGGAAATTCATCCCCAAATGGTTAAAACCAGGGGATGTAAGTTTGTACGGAACTTCGTCAATACTCAGAGATATGAAAATTTATAAATATATAAGCGTTTCTAAGTAAGAAACAAAAAGTAACTCTAGAGTTGTTTTTTGAAAATTAATCCCCTATACTAAAGGGTTATAAATTAGTACGTAACTTGGACATTTTCGAACTCAGAAAGGTGTCAATCAAATCAAAAATATACTGTTACAGGTTTTTTTTTTGTAATTTCATCCCTTAAGAGGTAAATAAAAGGGTTGCAAGTTTTTTAGAACTTCTCATTTTCAAACTCAGAAATATGAAAATTAATATGTAAGCATATAGTGAGTTTAGTGCAGAGGGCTTTACGGATGGGAGGGGGAGAGGAGAAGAAGGAGAGGGAGTGAGACAGGGAGCGGGAGAAGGAGAGGGAGTGGGAGAAGGAGAGGGAGTGGGAGAAGGAGAGGGAGTGGGAGAAGGAGAGGGAGTGGGAGAAGGAGAGGAAGTGGGAGAAGGAGAGGGAGTGGGAGAAGGAGAGGGAGTGGGACAGGGAAAGGGAGAGGGAGTGGGGGAGGGAGTGGAGAGGGAGAGGGGCAGGGAGAGGGAGAGGGACCGGGAGCGGGAGAAGGAGAGGGAGTGGGACAGGGAGAGGAAGAGGGAGAGAGGTAGAGGGGAAGGGACAGGTAGCGGGAGAGGGAGAAGGAGAGGGAGAGGGAGTGGGAAAGGAGAGGTAGTGGGACAGGGAGAGGGAGAGAGAGGGTGTGGGACAGGGAGAGAGAGGGAGTGGGATAGGGAGAGGGAGAGAGGGAGTTGGACAGGGAGAGGGAGAGAGAGGGAGTGGGACAGGGAGACGGAGAGAAAGAGAGGGAGAGGGACAGGGAGAGGGACAGGGAGAAGGAGGGGGAATTTAATGAACCAACAAAAACTATAAAATTTAGTTGAAAGTAACACTATTCGCCGGGTCAGCTAGTAAATAATAATAGTTTCTTCATGTCCGTCTCTCCGTCCGTCCGCAGCATAGCGCAAAGATTCTTACCGCTAGAAAGCTGTAATATGGCAATTGACATGAATACACACTCATACTTATTTATCAAAAGTGGTAAACTAAAATCTTTATAATTTTTTTCGGGTAGTGCCAGCGAAATAGTAGATGTTGGACATGTGAATAATATATCCACGGCAGTAGAATATTTAATATGATGAATTTGAAAGGAAACCTCTCATGGCAATGTTAGCTTAATAGTTAATGAGTGATAGTCGATAAACTTAGTACCCTAAATTCTCTACCCGAGTCCTCCTTTATATAGGAAGGATCTGATGATGGGTTCCAGAGATAAAGAGTGGAACACCTCAGTGGTGAGGCATGAATAATAATCCGTTTTTGGGAATGTTACTATTGAACAACCATTCCATAGTTTAACAACTCCATCCATGTGTGATATATTTTGGAGTTGGATCCTTTCTAAGGGCCTTTATTAAGACTTAAAAAAGATCAACACGTAAAATGTAAACAGTCTCACAATAAGTGTATCCTATTCTGTTTTTAAAAGTACTTGTGACTTGTAATGCAACTTATTTAGAGAACGGCACTTTGATATAAAGGTACATAGTTAAATTTTATACGTTTCAAAAAGTAGTTTTACTATCGTAAAATAATTATCACGTACTACTTGGAGATTATTTAAATCCTACCAATATATTATAGCGAAAATTTGAATGTCTTTATTCAATCACGCTAATACGGCTAAACAGATTAGGATGAAATTTGTCTCACAGATTGTATATGACCTGCATCTAAAGGTATCTCTGTTCTATCAGGATAAGGGGTATATTTTGGTATGGATGTTTAATGTATCTGCCAGTAACTTAGTATCCAATTCTTAGGTCTGTTGTGCAACCCCTTAGAGTACTGAAAAAATCAAGCTTTTAAAAGTCAACGCAATCATAAAACTCTCTGTTATGACCTATTATTTTTAGTTATTTAGACATTCGCAAGGTAATCAAAGCCCATCCCATGAAGACCTAAGTTTATGTTCCCGTTGATCAGATGATGATGAGATTTGATGAGAGAAATGAAATGTGGTGGGAAGGAATTTCTTAAGAGAAAATCTTGAAGACCGTTTTGTAGTAACATTACATTACAATTTACAATCAATCGCGCCGAAGCCACTGGGCGCAAGAAGTTAAAATTTAGCATGTATCTTCTTTGGGGAGTGTAGGCGAGCACTAAGAGATGATATATGTAAAATCCCCCCCCCCCCCCCTTATACTCTTTCATGTTACTCTTTCATGGAAATAACACTGGACGGATTTCGATAAAATTTGGTAAATGGGTAGAATATAATCTGAAATAGCTCATAGCGTACTTTTTATCACGAAATTCTATGGACTGAACCAATTTTGATAGTACTTTCACTGAAAGGTTCGATAAAACCAAAAAAAAAATTGAAAAATGTCATTCAGGCGCGAGCGAAGTTTCGGGCAAAAGCTAGTACAATATATTTTAACCCCCGACGCAAAGAGAGGGGCGTTATAATTTTGATGTGTATCTCCTAAATGAATGATCCAGTTTCTTTTAATGCTAAGGTGATTGAGAGGGTTATTAACTACAATCTATGAAGATCTGTTTTGGCGTAAAATAATAAAACGGACTTAAATTGATATTCTGCGTCATGACGTGTTATTTTTTATTATATTTTTAGCTGCAATTTTAGTATGTATGCAAATGCAAAAATATGCACATTTTTTATTTATTTCGCAACACTTGAGATTTTCTTCATCAGACAAGGATGCGAGATGATTTACAAACAAATCTTACACTGTCGTAGTGTTGAATACTGCTGCTATAGAATAAGTCAATGGCTTAAAATGAGAAATAAAAATGAAGTGTAGAGGACTTTGCGGTCGGGAGGGAGAAAGGAGAGGGCAGGAAGCAGAGGATCCGGGAGCGGGAGAGGGAGAGGGAGAGCGAGAGAGAGAGGGAGAGCGAGAGCAAGAGGGAGAGGGCGAAGGAGAGGAAGTGGGACAGGGAGAGGGAGAGGGAAAGGGAGAAGGAGAGGGAGAGACATATTATGTGCAATCTATTTGCACCTATAAACGCCTCATACATTTTATAGACATCAAATGCAAACAACAGTCGGAAATGTTCAACATAGATTTTTATGAAAAATACTTGTTTTTGTATGGCATCACTGAAAGTTTCTCATTTTTTATGGCAACACTGAAACAGGTTTACAGGGATTTGACCGATCTATCAGTAACAACAAACGTTGTATACATTTTAATGACATCAAAAGGAGAATAAAGCCTGAAATATTACGTACAAAAATTCATTTGTATGAAAATTATTATTTTTTGTATGGCATCACTAAAAATTGGTTACACCAAGATGTCTTGTTCTTTAGTATCTACAAACGCTTCATACATTATAAAGACATCAAATGGAGACAACAGCCTCAAACATTCGAAAAAAGGATACATTTGTATGAAAATTATTATTTTTTGTATGGTAACATTGAATTTTTTTTCACCTAAATTTACAAAATATCAGTGCCTACAAACGCCCCGTACATTATAATAACGAAATATTCGATTCAAAAATAAATTTGTATGAAAATTATTATTTTTTGTATGGCAACACTGAAATTTTAAAGTTTTTCCAAAACGAATATTTTAATTTAAAAATATCTCCCGTACATTTTTATACCTTCGATCTATAGTTTCGGCTCAATTACTCGAAAGGTGAAAAAAATTCTGGACTCCAGTGTTGCCAGTTGATTAAGATGAAAATGGTCAAATGTCATTACGACGACCACAAAAAATCTCGTAGTTTAATTTTTTGATTAAAAATGTTTCTCCTTCTACTTTTTACATTTTTGAATGGAAAGTTCACAAAAATGTATGAATGAAAAAAAAATCAACGTAACTTGGCAACACTTTCAGTCAAGTTACACAACCGACCCTTACAAAGTGACCCCCTCAAATGTTGCCAACCTACAAATTTTTTCCTTCAAAAAATGCAATTTTTCGTACATTTTACAAAATGGCCGCCACGGGATCCGCCATCTTGTCGAAAAAAAAAATATATCCAACATGTCAAAATTGAAGATAGACCAGAGCCAACAGAGGAAAAATATCGCAAAAATGTTCAAACACCACCGCGATGCGACCCCGCAAAGACACCTCGAAAATTGAAAAATTTCAAACTAAAATATCTCGGCGGCCATCTTGTTTTTTAAATTTTTTCCAACTTAATCATATTAGTCGTCCCAAGATTAGCCGAAAACGATACCAATGTCGGGTAGGTGCTCAAAGTAAACAAAAAGTTGACAATCGCCGAGCGGCCGCCATCTTGAAATTTCGAATGGTCGTATTTTTCCTATAATAACCATAGATAGTTAAGCAACTTCTCCATACATTATTATTACCCTCCACCAATACTTTCGGCTGCGCTATTCGAAATGTGAAAAAACGTGAAAAAAAAATCCAGCAGCCAGTGTTGCCAGTTAATTTTGATGAAAATGGTCAAATGTCATTACGACGGCCACGAGAAATTTTTGGTGCAATTTTTTGATTAAAAATGTTTCTCCTTCTACTTTTTATATTTTTGAATAGAAAGTTCAGAAAAATGTATGAATGAAAAAAAAATTAACGTAACCTGGCAATACTTCAGACTAAGCCCTACAACTGACCTATACAAAGTGACCCCCTCATATGTTGCCAACCTCAAGATTTTTCACCTCAAAAAATGCAATTTTTTGTACATTTTGCAAAATGGCCGCCATGGGATCCGCCATCTTTAAGAAAAAAAAAATATACCCCAAACGTCAAAATTGGGGATAGACCCGAGGCAATTAAGAAAAAAAATCGAAAAAAAGTTGAAAACCCATTGCAATCCAACCCCGCAAATTCACCTCCAAAATTGAAAAATTTTAAAGTAAAATATCTCGGCGGCCATCTTGTTTTTTTATTTTTTTCCAATTTCATCGTAACAAGTTTCCCAACATTAGCCGAAAACGACACCAATCTCGGGTAGGTACATAGTGAAAAAAAAAGTTGGTCATTTCGACTCGGCCGCCATCTTGGATTTTTGAAAGGTCGGATTTTTCCCATAGACACGGAGGCAAACCAAAAATTCCCCCATACATCGTACTCACCCCCCACCACTCCTTCTGGGAGATCAATTCGACTTTTCGTAAAACGAAAAAAAAAATCCAGCACCCAGTGTTGCCAGTCGATATCGACGAAAATGGTCAAATGTCATTACGACGACCACGACACGTTTGTCCGTGTGACTTTTTGATTAAAAATATTGCTCCTTCTACTTTTCATATTTTTGAATAAAAAGTCCAAAAAAATGTACCAACAAAAGAAAAAAAAACTCAACCTGGCAACACTTTGGGTCAAGTTACACAACCACCCGGAACAAAGACACCCTCTCAAATGTTGCCAACTCGAAGAAAAATTCACCCAAAAAATGACATTTTTCGTACATTTTTCAAAATGGCCGCCACCGCGCCCGCCATCTTGTCAAAAAAATAAATATCCCCAAAATATCAAAGTCGAGGATACACTCGATACAACACTAAAAAAATATTTAAAAAAAGTTGAAAAACCACCCCGATGCGACCCCGCAAAGTGACCTCTAAAATCGAAAAATTTCAAACTGGAATATCTCGGCGGCCATCTTGTTTTTTCAATTTTTTCTAAAGTTTTCGTATATCGCCCCCAAAACTTGTCGAAACGCCCCAAAAAAATCCCGCAAAAAGCCATAAACAAAAAAGTTGAAAATCACAGAGCGGCCGCCATCTTGAAAATGTGAAATGTCAGATTTTTCCCATACTCACTGGAGGGGATGGAGAAAACCCGCCATAGACAACATTATTCTATTTCGACTCCTTCTGGGAGAACAATTATGTCAGTCAGTCAGTGGTAAGTCTAGGATTATATAATATAATAATAATAACTAGGTTTTTGCGTGGGGCGCGCGCTGCTAAAGCAGCGCGCGTGCCTTTTCTTCCGCAAAAGAACAAATAAATAAATAGTTTTTTTCAAAAATATCACTGGTCTACGAAAATGCGGTTTTCCGATTCATGGGTCTTTTTGCGACATGTTCGGCTTCACACTATTTTTTTGACGGGAGGGGGAGGGGAGAGGGACAGGAAGCAAGAGCGGGACCGGGAGCGGGAGAAGGAGAGGGAGAGGGGCAGGGAGCGAGGAGGGAAAAAGAGCGGGACAGAAAGTAGGAGAAGGACCGGCTGCAGAAGAGGGACTGGGAGCGGGAGAGGGAGATGGAGAAGGAGAGCGAGAGGGAGAGAGAAAGAGTGGCAAGGAGCGGGGAGGGATAAAGAGCGGGACAGAAAGTGGGAGAAGGACCGGGTGCGGGAGACTGACTGGGAGCGGGAGAGAGACGTGAAGCGGGAGAGGGATCGGGAGTGGGAGAGGTAGAGAGACAGGGAGCGGGAGAGGGAGAGGGAAGAGAGAGAAAGGGAGAACGAGAGGGAGAGCGAGAGATAAAGCAAGAGGGAGAGCGAGAGGGAGAGGGAGAGGACAGGGAGCGGGGAGGGAGAAAGAGCGGGACAGAATCAAGCATTAAGAAATAGGCAGGCAAACGAGCAGATAGGTCACCTGATGGTAAGTGATAACCGCCACCCATGGACATTAGCAACATAAGGGGCGTCACCAATGCGTTGCCGGCCTCGAAGAAATTAAAATTAATTTTGCCTTTACACAATAACTATTCAAAGCAGTAAAGGGCACATGACAAAAACGGGTTCACACTTAACTATCGGATAGGAGAGTTAAGAAACGGACAATCACTTCCAGACCAAACCAGTAGGTAATAACAATAACACTATAGTGGTACAAATGTCTTGAATGTGTAAAATGTATGAAGTACTAAAAAAATGTTATTGAATTAGGTATTTTTCAATATTTTAAATATTTACACGTTAATTTCGTTTTCTAGATTGAACAATAAAATATTTTTTTATATGCCAACACGTTTTTTAATACTCTCATATAATGTGCAGTCTATTTGCACCTATAAACGCTTCATACATTTTATAGACATCAAATGCGACAACAACAGTCGGAAATGTTCAATATAGATTTTTATGAAAAATACTTGTTTTTGTATGGCAACACTGAAAGTTTCTCATTTTTTTATGGCAACACTGTAACAGGTTTACAGGGATTTGACCGATCTATCAGTAACAACAAACTTTGTATACATTTTAATGACATCAAAAGGAGACAAAAGCCTGAAATATTACGTACAAAAATTCATTTGTATGAAAATTATTATTTTTTGTATGGCATCACTAAACATTCGTTACACCAACGTGTCCAGCCTATTAATGCCTACAAACTCCTTATACATTATAAAGACATCAAATGGACACAACAGCCTCAAACATTCGAAAAAAGGATACATTTGTATGAAAATTATTATTTTTTGTATGGCAGCATTCAATTTTTTTTTCACCAAAATTTACAAAATGTCAGTGCCTACAAACGCTCCATACATTATAATAACGAAATATTCGATTCAAAAATAAATTTGTATGAAAATTATTATTTTTTGTATGGCAACACTGAAATTTTATAGTTTTTTCAAAACGAATATTCTAATTGAAAAATATCTCCCATACAATTCTTATACCCCCGATTTATAGTTTTGGCTCAACTACTCGAAAAGTGAAAAAAATTCTGGACTCCAGTGTTGCCAGTTCATTGAGATGAAAATGGTCAAATGTCATTACGACGCCCACAAAAAATCTTGTGATGTAATTTTTTGATTAAAAATGGTTCTCCTTCTACTTTTTACATTTTTGAATAGAAAGTTCACAAAAATGTATGAATGAAAAAAAAATCAACATAACCTGGCAACACTTTCAGTCAAGCTACACAACCGCCCCTTACAAAGTGACCCCCTCAAATGTTGCCAATCTACAATTTTTTTTCTTCAAAAAATACAATTTTTCATACATTTTACAAAATGGCAGCTACAGGATCCGCCATCTTGTCGAAAAAAAATTATCTCCAATTTGTCAAAATTGAGGACAGACCTAAGCCAATGAAGGAAAAATATCGCAAAAATGTTAAAACACCACCACGATGCGACCCCGCAAAGACACCTCGAAAATTGAAAATTTTCAAACTAAAATATCTCGGCGGCCATCTTGTTTTTTCAATTTTTTTCAACTTCATCATATTAGTCGTCCCAAGATTAGCCGAAAACGATACCAATGTCGGGTGGGTGGCAAGAATAAAAAGAAAGTTGACAATCGCCGAGCGGCCGCCATCTTGAATTTTCGAATGGTCGTATTTTTCCTATAATAACCATAGATAGTCAAGCAACTTCTCCATACATTATTATTACCCCCCACCCATACTTTCGGCTGGGCTATTCGAAATGTGAAAAAACGTGAAAAAAAAATCCAGCAGCCAGTGTTGCCAGTTATTTTTGATTAAAATGGTCAAATGTCATTACGACGGCCACGAGAAATTTTTTGGTGCAATTTTTTGATTAAAAATGTTTCTCCTTCTACTTTTTATATTTTTGAATAGAAAGTTCACAAAAATGTATGAATGAAAAAAAAATTAACGTAACCTGGCAACACTTCGGACCAAGCCTCATAACCGCCCAATACAAAGTGACCCCCTCAAATGTTGCCAACCTAAAAATTTTTTCCTTTAAAAAATGCAATTTTTTGTACATTTTGCAAAATGGCCGCCATGGGATCCGCCATCTTTAAGAAAAAAAAAATATACCCCAAACGTCAAAATTGGGGATAGACCCGAGGCAACTAAGAAAAAAAAGCGAAAAAAAGTTGAAAACCCATTGCAATCTGACCCCGCAAAGTCACCTCCAAAATTGAAAAATTTTAAAGTAAAATATCTCGGCGGCCATCTTGTTTTTTTATTTTTTTCCAGTTTCATCGTAACACATTTTCTAACATTAGCCGAAAACGACACCAATCTCGGGTAGGCGCATAGTGAAAACAAAAGTTGGTCATTTCTGCTAAAGCAGCGCGCGTGCCTTTTTCTTTCGCAAAAGGAAAAATAAATAAATAGTTTTTTCAACAAAAAGATCATTGCCATACGAAATTTATTTTTCGATTCAGGGGTCTGTTTGCGACATGTTTGGCTTCACGCTATTTTTTTGAAGGGAGAGGGAGAGGGACAGGAAGCGAGAGAGGGAAAGGGAACGGGAGAAGGAGAGGGAGAGGGTAGGGAGCGGGGAGGGAGAAAGAGCGGGACAGAAAATGGGAGAGGGACAGGGTGCGGGAGAGGGACTGGGAGCGGGAGAGGGACGTGAAGCGGGAGAACGAGTAGGAGAGTGAGAGGGAAGTAAAGCGGGAGAGGGAGAGGGAAAAGGAGCGGGAAAAGGAGAGGGAGAGTGAGAGGGAGAGAGAGAGGGAGAGCGAGAGGGAGAGGGAGACAAAACGAAAGGGTTGTAAATATTGAAGAAACTAAGTCATTTTTGAACTCAGTAATGTGAAAATTTATATAAGCTTATTATTAGAAACAAAAATTTATTGTCACAGGTTTGTATAGAACTTCGTCAATACTCAGAGATATGAAAATTTATGATAATATAAGCATTTCTAAGTAAGAAACAAAAAGTAGGTAACTCAAGAGTTGTTTTTTGAAAATTAATCCCCTATACTAAAGGGTTATAAATTAGTACGTAACTTGGACATTTTCGAACTCAGAAAGATGTCAATCAAATCAAAAATATACTGTTACAGGTTTTTTTGTAATTTCATCCCTTAAGAGGTAAATAAAGGGGTTGCAAGTTTTTTAGAACTTCTCATTTTCAAACTCAGAAATATGAAAATTAATATGTAAGCATATAGTGAGTTTAGTGCAGAGGGCTATACGGATGGGAGGGGGAGAGGAGAAGAAGGAGAGGGAGTGAGACAGGGAAAGGGACAGGGAGCGGGAGAAGGAGAGGGAGTGGGAGAAGGAGAGGGAGTGGGACAGGGAGAGGAAGAGGGAGAGAGGTAGAGGGGAAGGGACAGGGAGCGGGAGAGGGAGGAGAGGGAGAGGGAGTGGGAAAGGAGAGGTAGTGGGACAGGGATAGGGAGAGAGAGAGGGTGTGGGACAGGGAGAGGGAGATGGAGGGGGAATTTAATGAACCAACATAAACTATAAAAGTTTAGTTGAAAGTAACACTATTCGCCGGGTCAGCTAGTAAATAATAATAGTTTCTTCATGTCCGTCTCTCCGTCCGTCCGCAGCATAGCGCAAAGATCCTTACCGCTAGAAAGCTGTAATTTGGCAATTGGCATGAATACACACTCATACTTATTTATCAAAAGTGGTAAACTAAAATCTTTATAATTTTTTTCGGGTAGTGCCAGCGAAATGGTAGATGTTGGACATGTGAATAATATATCCACGGCAGTAGAATATTTAATATGATGAATTTGAAAGGAAAACTCTCATGGCAATGTTAGCTTAATGTTAATGAGTGATAGTCGATAAACTTAGTACCTTATATTCTCTACCCGAGTCCTCCTTTATATAGGAAGGATCTGATGATGGGTTCCAGAGATAAAGAGTGGAACACCTCAGTGGTGAGGCATGAATAATAATCCGTTTTTGGGAATGTTACTATTGAACAACCATTCCATAGTTTAACAACTCCATCCATGTGTGATATATTTTGGAGTTGGATCCTTTCTAAGGACCTTTATTAAGACTTAAAAAAGATGAACACGTAAAATGTAAACAGTCTCACAATAAGTGTATCCTATTCTGTTTTTAAAAGTACTTGTGACTTGTAATGCAACTTATTTAGAGAACGGCACTTTGATATAACATACCTAGTTAAATTTTATACGTTTCAAAAAGTAGTTTTATTATCATAAAATAATTATCACGTACTACTTGGAGATTATGTAAATCCTACTAATATATTATAGCGAAAATTTGAATGTCTTTATTCAATCACGTTAATACGGCTAAACAGATTAGGATGAAATTTGTCTCACAGATAGTTTATGACCTGCATCTAAAGGTAGGACAGATCTGTTCTATCAGGATAAGAGGTATATTTTGGTATGGATGTTTAATGTATCTGCCAGTAACTTAGTATCCAATTCTTAGGTCTGCTGTGCAACCCCTTAGAGTACTGAAAAAATCAAGCTTTTAAAAGTCAACGCAATCATAAAACTCTCTGTTATGACCTATTATTTTTAGTTATGTAGACATTCGCAAGGTAACCAAAGCCCATCCCATGAAGACTTAAGTTTATGTTCCCGTTGATCAAGAGAAATGGAATGTGGTGAGAAGGAATTTCTTAAGAGAAAAACTTGAAGACCGTTTTGTAGTAACATTACATTACAATTTACAATCAATCGCGCCGAAGCCACTGGGCGCAAGAAGATGAAATTTAGCATGTATGTTCTTTGGGGAGTGTAGGGGAGCACTAAGAGATAGTTTATGTAAAATCCCCCCCCCCCCCAGGGGGTAAAAAAGGGGGGCATGATTGTTACTCTTTCATGGAAATAACACTGGACGGATTTCGATAAAATTTGGTAAACGGGTAGAATATAATCTGAAATAGCTCATAGCGTACTTTTTATCACGAAATTCTATGGACTGAACCAATTTTGATAGTACTTTCACTGAAAGGTTCGATAAAACCAAAAAAATTTGAAAAATGTCATTCAGGCGCAAGCGAAGTTTCGGGCAACAGCTAGTACAATATATTTTAACCCCCGACGCAAAAAGAGGGGTGTTATAATTTTGATGTGTATCTCCTAAATAAATGAACCGATTATGATGCAGTTTCTTTTAATGCTAAGGTGACTGAGAGGGTTATTAAGTACAATCTATGAAGATCTGTTTAGGCGTAAAATAATAAAACGGACTTAAATTGATATTCTGCGTCATGACGTGTTATCTTTTATTATTTTTTTAGCTGCAATTTTAGTATGAATGCAAATGCAAAAATATGCACATTTTTTATTTATTTCGCAACACTTGAGATTTTCTTCATCAGACAAGGATGCGAGATGATTTACAAACAAATCTTACACTGTCGTAGTGTTGAATACTGCTGCTAATAGAATAAGTCAATGGCTTAAAATGAGAAATAAAAATTAAGCGTAGAGGACTTTACGGTCGGGAGGGGGAAAGGAGAGGGCAGGAAGCGAGAGGATCCGGGAGAGGGAGAGGGAGAGCGAGAGCGAGAGGGAGAGCGAGAGGGAGAAGGAGAGGAAGTGGGACAGGGAGAGGGAGAGGGAAAGGGAGAAGGAGAGGGAGAGACATATTATGTGCAATCTATTTGCACCTTTATACGCCTCATACATTTTATAGACATCAAATGCAAACAACAGTCGGAAATGTTCAACATTGATTTTTATGAAAAATACTTGTTTTTGTATGGCATCACTGAAAGTTTCTCATTTTTTATGGCAACACTGAAACATGTTTATACGGTTGTGTCCAATCAATCAGTAGCAACAAGTGTCACATACATTTTAATGACATCAAAAGGAGACAAAAGCCTGAAATATTACATACAAAAATTCATTTGCATGAAAATTATTATTTTTTGTATGGCATCACTAAACATTGGTTACACCAACGTATCCGGCCGTTTAGTACCTACAAACGCCTCATACATTATAAAGACATACAATGGAGACAACAGCCTCAAACATTCGAAAAAAGGATACATTTGTATGAAAATTATAATTTTTAGTACGGCAACACTGATTTTTTTTTCACCAAAATTTTCTATATGTAAGTACCTACAAACGCCCCATACATTATATTAACGAAATATTCGATTCAAAAATAAATTTGTATGAAAATTATTATTTTTCGTATGGCAACACTGACATTTTAAAGATTTTCCAAAACGAATATTTTAATTTAAAAATATCTCCCATACATTTCTTATACCCTTGATCTACAGTTTCGGCTCAACTACTCGAAAAGTGAAAAAAATTCTGGACTCCAGTGTTGCCAGTTGATTGAGATAAAAAATGGTCAAATGTCATTACGACAACCACGAAAAATTTTTTGGTGCAATTTTTTGATTAAAAATGTTTCTCCTTCTACTTTTTATATTTTTGAATAGAAAGTTCACAAAAATGTATGAATGAAAAAAAAATCAACGTAACCTGGCAACACTTTCAGTCAAGCTACACAACCGCCCCTTACAAAGTGACCCCCTCAAATGTTGCCAACCTACAATTTTTTTCTTTCAAAAAATGCAATTTTTCGTACATTTTACAAAATGGCCGCCACGGGATCCGCCATCTTGTCGAAAAAAAAAATATACCCAATATGTCAAAATTGAGGATAGACGCGAGTCAATAGAGAAAAAATATTGCAAAAATGTTAAAACACCACCGCGATGCGACCCCACAAACACACCTCGAAAATTGAAAAATTTCAAACTAAAATATCTCGGCGGCCATCTTGTTTTTTCAATTTTTTCTAACTTCATCATATTAGTCGTCCCAAGATTAGCTGAAAACGACACCAATGTCGGGTAGGTGCTAAAAGTAAACAAAAAGTTGACAATCGCTGAGCGGCGGCCATCTTGAATTTTCAAAGAGTCGTATTTTTCCTGTAATGACCATAGGTAGTCAAGCAACTTTCCCATACATCATTATTACCCTCCACCAATACTTTCGGCTGGGCTACTCGAAATGTGAAAAAACGTGAAAAAAAAATCCAGAAGCCAGTGTTGCCAGTTATTTTTGATGAAAATGGTCAAATGTCGTTACGACGGCCACGAGAAATTTTTTGGTGCAATTTTTTGATTAAAAATGTTTCTCCTTCTACTGTTTATATTTTTGAATAGAAAGTTCACAAAAATGTATGAATGAAAAAAAAATCAATGTAACCTGGCAATACTTCAAGCTAAGCCCCACAACCGCCTCATACAAAGTGACCCCCTCAAATGTTGCCAACCTCAAGATTTTTCACCTCAAAAAATGCAATTTTTTGTACATTTTGCAAAATGGCCGCCATGGGATCCGCCATCTTTAAGAAAAAAAAAATATACCCTAAACGTCAAAATTGGGGATAGACTCGAGGCAACAGTGAAAAAAAATCGGAAAAAAGTTGAAAACCCATTACAATCCGACCCCGCAAAATCACCTCCAAAATTGAAAAAATTTAAAGTAAAATATCTCGGCGGCCATCTTGTTTTTTTATTTTTTTCCATTTTCATCGTAACACATTTCCTAACATTAGCCGAAAACGATACCAATCTCAGGTAAGTGCATAGTGAAAAAAAAAGTTGGTCATTTCGACTCGGCCGCCATCTTGGATTTTTGAAAGGTCGGATTTTTCCCATAGACACGGAGGCAAACCAAAAATTCCCCCATACATTGTACCCACCCCCCACCACTCCTTCTGGGAGATCAATTCGACTTTTCGTAAAACGAAAAAAAAAATCCAGCAGCCAGTGTTGCCAGTCGACATCGACGAAAATGGTCAAATGTCATTACGACGACTACGACACGCTTGCCCGTGTGACATTTTGATTAAAAATATTGCTCCTTCTACTTTTCACATTTTTGAATAAAAAGTCCAAAAAAATGTACCAACAAAAGAAAAAAAAACTCAACCTGGCAACACTTTGAGTCAAGTTACATAACCGCCTGGAACAAAGACACCCGCTCAAATGTTGCCAACCCGAAGAAAAATTCACCCAAAAAACGTCGTTTTTCGTACATTTTTCAAAATGGCCGCCACCGCGTCCGCCATCATGTCGAAAAAATAAATATCCCCAAAATATCAAAATTGAGGATACATTCGAGACAACACTAAAAAAATATTTAAAAAAAGTTGAAAAACCACCCCGATGCGACCCCGCAAAGTGACCTCTAAAATCGAAAAATTTCAAACTCGAATATCTCGGCGGCCATCTTGTTTTTTCAATTTTTTCCAAAGTTTTAATAAATCTTTTCCAAAATGTTACGAAACTACCCAAAAACATTCCGCAAAAATCCATAAACAAAAAAGTTAACAATCTCAACTCGGCCGCCATCTTGAAAATGTGAAATGTCAGATTTTTCCCATACTCACTGGAGGGGATGGAGAAAACCCGCCATAGACAACATCATTCTATTTCGACTCTTTCTGGGAGAACAATTGTATAGGTGAGTCAGTGGTAAGTCTAGGATTATATAATATAACTAGGTTTTTGCGTGGGGCGCGCGCTGCTAAAGCAGCGCGCGTGCCTTTTTCTTCCGCAAAAGGAAAAATAAATAAATAGTTTTTTCAAAAACATCATTGATATGCGAAATTTATTTTTCGATTCAGGGATCTGTTTGAGACATGTTTGGCTTCACACTATTTTTTTGACGGGTGGGGGAGGGGAGAGGGACAGGAAGTGAGAGAGGGACCGGGAGCGGGAGAAGGAGAGGGAGAGGGGCAGGGAGCGGGAAGGGAGAAAGAGCAGGACAGAAAGTGATAGAAGGACCGGATGCGGGAGAGGGACTGGGAGCGGGAGAGGGAGAGGTAAGAGAGGGAGAGGGAGAACGGGAGGGAGAGCGAGAGATAAAGCAAGATAGAAAGAGCGAGAGATAAAGCAAGAGGGAGAGCGAGAGGGAGAGGGAGCAGGAGAGGGAGCGGGGAGGGAGAAAGAGCGGGAGAATAAAGCATTGAGAATTAAGTAGGCAAACGAGCATAAGTAAGCATAAGTGATAACCGCCGCCCATGGACATTAGCAACATAAGGGGCGTCACCAATGCGTTGCCGGCCTCGAAGAAATAAGAATTAATTTTGCCTATACATAATAAGTATTCAAAGCAGTAAAGGGAACATGACAAAAACGGGTTCAAAACTATCGGACTGGAGAGCCAAGAAATGGACAATCACTTCCAGACCAGACCAGTAGGTAATAACAACACTATAGTGGTACAAATGTCTTGAATGTCTAAAATGTATGAAGTACTAAAAAAATGTTATAATTGTCTTTCAACATTTTAAACGTTTACACGATAATATTGTTTTCTAGATTGAACAATGTGTTTTTTTTTTGCCAATTTATTTGCCAACACGGTTATTTTTTCACTCATATATGTGTCGCAGATAGGTGGTCCAGAAAATAATAAACTGTGGACGTTTTCATCATTTTACTTAGAAACCCATTGAAACACATGTTCTACACTTGCTACTAATTTAGTAGGCAATTACTACTGATACACATGGCTCTGAACAGATTACTATGTCGCTCGAATAACATAACCAATCGCTAATGGAACGCGGTGAAGTCGGATTTACATCGCGGTGCGGCATTCCGGGTAACCAACCATAATTCACACGTCGCATTGCACACTCACAGCCATCCCGGCTCCACAACTTGCCCGCGCCTCTCGCGCTTATTAAAACCCGTGTGATAAATCCGCCAATCGCTGGCACTATGACCTATCTCATCAGAAGCGAACCATCACAGCCGCATGGGTGCTACTCTTCGCAAAGGGTATGACTGTGCATAGAAAACAGTCCACGTGCACTTCTCGCTGGCTCCGGCATAACGCGCTACTGACTGGTCAACACACGCAATACCTGCTCGATCGCAGTCCATCAGTACACACTGTACCCAGTTGTGTTCTCCATAAAGTAAACGTTGTGCAATGCTAATGCAAATTAAACTCGGCCATAATAACGACGTTCTACTTTATCGTCCGCTCAGCTCGGAGGCTGTCTAAAGAGTGCCCGCTGCCGGTTGGCAAGTCAATAGCTGTCCTCTGTGACCCCCGCCGCCGCGTGTACTCAAATGACAGTAGACAATTTGCACGGTGCTGCCATCTTCAACTTCCGAATACACCCAAGCTAGTTCCAGCTTGACGTTCCATTTTATGATTTGAAATTACTGTTTTCCGACATATGTATAATATGCAGTCTATTTGCACCTATAAACGCCTCATACATTTTATAGACATCAACTGCAAACAGTCCGAAATGTTCAATATAAGATTTTTATAAAAAATACTTGTTTTTGTAAGGCAACACTGAAAGTTTCTCATTTTTTATGGCAACAATGAAACACATTTACACGGATGTGACCGATCTATCGGCAGCAACAAACGTCGTATACATTTTAATGACATAAAAAGGAGACAAAAGCCTGAAACACTACCTACAAAAAATTATTTGTATGAAAATTATTATTTTTTGTATGGCATCACTAAACATTGGTTACACCAACGTGTCCGTCTCTTTAGTACCTACAAACGCCTCATACATTATAAAGACATCAAATGGGGACAACAGCCTCAAACATTCGAAAAAAGGATACATTTGTATGAAAATTATTATTTTTTGTATTGCAACACTGAAATTTTTTTCACCAAAATTTACGAAATGTCAGTACCTACAAACGCCCCATACATTATAATAATCAAATATTCAATTCAAAATTAAATTTGTATGAAAATTATTATTTTTCGTATGGCAACACTGAAATTTTATAGTTTTTCCAAAACGACGATTATAATTTAAAAATATCTCCCATGCATTTTCTATACCCTTGATCTATAGTTTCGGCTCAACTACTCGAAAAGTGAAAAAAATTCTGGACTCCAGTGTTGCCAGTTGATTGAGATGAAAATGGTCAAATGTCATTACAACGCCCACAAAAAATCTTGTGGTGTAATTTTTTGATTAAAAATGTTTCTCCTTCTACTTTTTACATTTTTGAATAGAAAGTTCACAAAAATGTACGAATGACAAAAAAATCAACGTAACCTGGCAACACTTTCAGTCAAGCAACACAACAGCCCCATACAAAGTGACCCCCTCAAATGTTGCCAACCCACAAATTTTTTCCTTCAAAAAATGCAATTTTTCGTACATTTTACAAAATGGTCACCACGAAATCCGCCATCTTTTCGAAAAAAAAAATATACACAATATGTCAAAATTGAGGATAGACCCGAGCCAATAGAGAAAAAATATCGCAAAAATGTTAAAACACCACCGCGATGCGACCCCGCAAACACACCTCGAAAATTGAAAAATTTCAAACTGAAATATCTCGGCGGCCATCTTGTTTTTTAAATTTTTTCCAACTTCATCATATTAGTCGTCCCAAGATTAGCCGAAAACGACACCAATGTTGGGTACGTGCTCAAAGTAAACAAAAAGTTGACAATCGCCGAGCGGCCGCCATCTTGAATTTTCGAATGGTCGTATTTTTCCTATAATAACCATAGATAGTCAAGCAACTTCTCTATACATTATTATTACCCCCCACCCATACTTTCGGCTGTGCTATTCGAAATGTGAAAAAACGTGAAAAAAAAATCCAGCAGCCAGTGTTGCCAGTTAATTTTGATAAAAATGGTCAAATGTCATTACGACAACCACGAAAAATTTTTTGGTGAAATTTTTTTATTAAAAATGTTTCTCCTTCTACTTTTTATATTTTTTAATAGAAAGTTCACAAAAATGTATGAATGAAAAAAAAATTTACGTAACCTGGCAACACTTCAGACTAAGCCCCACAACCGCCCGATACAAAGTGACCCCCTCATATGTTGCCAACCTCAAGATTTTTCACCTCAAAAAATGCAATTTTTTGTACATTTTGCAAAATGGCCGCCATGGGATCCGCCATCTTTAAGAAAAAAAAAATATACCCCAAACGTCAAAATTGGGGATAGACCCGAGGCAACAGTGAAAAAAAATTAAAAAAAAGTTGAAAACCCATTGCAATCCGACCCCGCAAAGTCACCTCCAAAATTGAAAAATTTTAAAGCAAAATATCTCGGCGGCCATCTTGTTTTTTTATTTTTTTCCAATTTCATCGTAACACGTTTCCCAACATTAGCTGAAAACGACACCAATCTCGGGTAGGTGCATAGTGAAAAAAAAAGTTGGTCATTTCGACTCGGCCGCCATCTTGGATTTTTGAAAGGTCGGATTTTTCCCATAGACACGGAGGCAAACAAAAAATTCCCTCATACATCGTACCTACCCCCCACCACTCCTTCCGGGAGATCAATTCGACTTTTCGTAAAACGAAAAAAAAAATCCAGCACCCAGTGTTGCCAGTCGACATCGACGAAAATGGTCAAATGTCATTACGACGACCACGACACGCTTGCCCGTGTGACATTTTGATTAAAAATATTGCTCCTTCTACTTTTCACATTTTTGAATAAAAAGTCCAAAAAAATGTACCAACAAAAGAAAAAAAAACTCAACCTGGCAACACTTTGAGTCAAGTTCCATAACCGCCTGGAACAAAGACACCCGCTCAAATGTTGCCAACCCGAAGAAAAATTCACCCAAAAAACGTCGTTTTTCGTACATTTTTCAAAATGGCTGCCACCGCGTCCGCCATCATGTCGAAAAAATAAATATTCCCAAAATATCAAAATTGAGGATACATTCGAGACAACACTAAAAAAATATTTAAAAAAAGTTGAAAAACCACCCCGATGCGACCCCGCAAAGTCACCTCTGAAATCGAAAAAATTCAAACTCGAATATCTCGGCGGCCATCTTGTTTTTTAAATTTTTTCCAAAGTTTTCGTAATTATCCCCCAAAACGTTACGAAACTACCGAAAAAAATCCCGCAAAAAGCCATAAACAAAAAAGTTGAAAATCACAGAGCGGCCGCCATCTTGAAAATGTGAAATGTCAGATTTTTCCCGAGGTGTCGGGGGGAGAAGGAGAAAACCCGCCATAGACAACAAAGTCCTATCTCACCTCCTTCTGGGAGAACAATTATATAGATCACTAGGTGGTAAGTCTAGGATTATATAATATAATAATAATAACTAGGTTTTTGCGTGGGGCGCGCGCTGCTAAAGCAGCGCGCGTGCCTTTTTCTTCCGTAAAAGAACAAATAAAAAAGTTTTCAAAAATAATATCATTGGTCTGCGAAATTCATTTTCGATTCACGGATCTGTTTGCGTCATGTTCGGCTTCACATTATTTTTTGACGGGAGGGGGAGGGGAGAGGGAAAGGAAGCGAGAGAGGGACCGGGAGCGGGAGAAGGAGAGGGAGAAGGGCAGGGAGCGGGGAGAGAGAAAGAGCGGGACAGAGAGTTCGGAGAAGGACCGGGTGCGGAAGAGAGACGTGAAGCGGTAGAGGGATCGGGAGTGGGAGAGGTAGAGAGACAGGGAGCGGGAGCGGGAGAGGGAGAGGGAGAGGGAGAGGGAGAGCGAGAGGGAGAGAGAAAGTGAGAAGGAGAGCGAGAGGGAGAGCGAGATGGAGAGCGATAGGGAGAGCGAGAAGAAGAGCGAGAGATAGAGCAAGAGGGAGAGCGAGAGCGAGAGGACGCGCGAGAGATATTGCGAGAAGGAGAGCGTGAGGGAGAGGGAGAGCGAGAGGGAGCGGGAGTGGGACAGGGAGAGCGAGGGAGAGGGAGAGCGAGAGGGAGAGGGAGAGCGAGAGGTAGAGGAAGAGCGAGAGGGAGAGCGAGAGGAAGAGCGAGAGATAGAGCAAGAGGGAAATCGAGAGTTAGAGTGAGAGGTAGAGGGAGAGGGAGAGGGAGTGGGAGAGGGAGAGGGAGAAAGAGAGGTAGAGGGAGCGGGAGAGGGAGAGAGAGAGGGAGTGGGACAGGGAGAAGGAGAGAAAGAGAGGGAGAGGGACAGGGAGAGGGAGAGGAAGTGGGAAAGGAGAGGTTGTGGGACAGGGAGAGGTAGAGAAAGAGGGTGTGGGACAAGGAGAGGGAGAGGGAGAGGGGGAGAGGGAGAGAGGGAGAGGGAGAGAGGGAGTGGGATAGGGAGTGGATATGGAGTATGGATGTTTAATGTATCTGCCAGTAACTTAGTATACAATTCTTAGGTCTGCTGTGTGACCCCTTAGAGTACTGAAAAAAATCAAGCTTTTAAAAGTCAACGCAATCATAAAACTCTCTGTTATGACCTATTATTTTTAGTTACTTAGACATTCGCAAGTTAATCAAAGCCTTTTAGTTATTTAGACATTCGCAAGGTAATCAAAGCCTATCCCCTAAAGACTTAAGTGTATGTTCCCGTTGATCAAGAGAAATGAAATGTGGTGAGAAGCAATTATAAAGCGAAAGCGAGCGATTTTTCGATTAAGCGAAAAATTTGAAAACCGTTTTGTAGTAAGTACCTACCATTACATTACAATTTACAACCAATCGCGCCGAAGCCACTGGGCGCAAGAAGTTGAAATTTGGCATGTATGTTTTTTGGGGAGTGTAGAGGAGCACCAAGAGATAATTTATGTAAATACCCCCCCAAGGGGGTAAAAAAGGGGGGCATGATTGTTACTCTTTCACGGAAATAACACTGGACGGATTTCGATAAAATTTGGTAAACGGGTAGAATATAATCTGAAATAGCTCATAGCGTTCTTTTTATCGCGCAATTCTATGGACTGAACCAATTTTGATAGTACTTTCACTGAAAGGTTAATAAAACCAAATAAAACCAAATAAAAAAATAAAACCAAATAAATGTTGAAAAATGTCATTCAGGCGCGAGCGAAGTTTCGGGCAAAAGCTAGTACAATATATTTTAACCCCCGACGCAAAAAGAGGTATTGTATGCCAATACAGTTTTTTTTTTCACTCAAATATTATGCAGTCTATTTGCATCTATAGACGCCAGATACATTTTATAGACATCAAATGCAATCAACAGTCCGAAATGTTCATTATAGATTTTTATGAAAAATACTTGTTTTTTTATGGCAACACTGAAACACGTTTACATGGATGTGACCGATCAATCAGTAGCAACAAACGACGTATATATTTTAATGATATCAAAAAGCGACAAAAGCCTGAAATATTACATACAAAAATTCAATTGTATGAAAATTATTATTTTTTGTATGGCATCACTAAACATTGATTATACCAACGTGTCCGGTCCTTTAGTACCCACAAACATCTCGTACATTATAAAGACATCAAATAGAGACAACAGCCTCAAACTGTCGAAAAAAGAATACATTTGTATGAAAATCATTATTTTTTGTATGGCAACACTGAAATTTATTATCACCAAAATTTACAAAATGTCAGTACCTACAAACGCCCCATACATTATAATAACGAAATATTCGATTCAAAAATAAATTTGTATGAAAATTATTATTTTTTGTATTGCAACACTGAAAGTTTCTCATTTTTTATGGCAACAATGAAACACGTTTACACGGATGTGACCGATCTATCAGTAGCAACAAACGTCGTATACATTTTAATGACATCAAAAGGAGACAAAAGCCTGAAATAGTACATACAAAAATTCATTTGTGTGAAAATTATTATTTTTTGTACGGCATCACTAAACATTAGTTACACCAACGTGTCCGTCTCTTTAGTACCTACAAACGCCTCATACATTATAAAGACATACAATGGAGACAACAGCCTCAAACATTCGAAAAAAGGATACATTTGTATGAAAATTATTATTTTTTGTATGGCAACACTGAATTTTTTTTCACCAAAACTTACAAAATGTTAGTACTTACAAACTCCATATACATTATAATAACGAAATATTTGATCCAAAAATAAATTTGTATGAAAATTATTATTTTTTGTATGGCAACACTGAAATTTTATAATTTTTTCAAAACCAATATTCTAATTTATAAATATCTTCCATACATTTCTTATACCCCTGATTTATAGTTTCGGCTCAACTACTTGAAAAGTGAAAAAAATTCTGGACTCCAGTGTTGCCAGTTGATTGAGATTAAAATGATCAAATGTCATTACGATGACCACAAAAAATCTCGTGGTTTAATTTTTTGATTAAAAATATTTCTCCTTCTACTTTTTATATTTTTGAATAGAAAGTTCACAAAAATGTATGAATGAAAAAAAAATCAACGTAACCTGGCAATACAACAGACCAATCCCAACAACCGCCCTTTACAAAGTGACCCCCTCAAATGTTGCCAACCTACAAATTTTTTCTTTCAAAAAATGCAATTTTTCGTACATTTTACAAAATGGCCGCCACAGGATCCGCCATCTTGTCGAAAAAAAAAATATCCCTAAAATGTCAAAATCAAGGATAGACCAGAGCCAATAGAGGAAAAATATCGCAAAAATATTAAAACACCACCGCGATGCGACCCCGCAAAGTTACCTCGAAAATTGAAAAATTTTAAAGTAAAATATCTCGGCGGCCATCTTGTTTTTTCAATTTTTTCCAACTTCATCATATTAGTCGTCCCAAGATTAGCCGAAAACGATACCAATCTCGGGTAGGTGCTCAAGGTAAACAAAAAGTTGACAATCGCCGAGCGGCCGCCATCTTGAATTTTCGAATAGTCGTATTTTTCCTATAATAACCATAGATAGTCAAGCAACTTTTCCATACATTATTATTACCCCCCACCGATACTTTCGGCTGGGCTATTCGAAATGTGAAAAAACGTGAAAAAAAAATCCAGCAGCCAGTATTGCCAGTTTATTTCGATGAAAATGGTCAAATGTCATTACGATGACCACGGAAAATTTTTTGGTGAAATTTTTTGATTAAAAATGTTTTTCCTTCTACTTTTTATATTTTTGAATAGGAAGTTCACAAAAATGTATGAATGAAAAAAAAATTAACGTAACCTGGCAACACTTCAGACTAAGCCCCACAACCGCCCAATACAAAGTGACCCCCTCATATGTTGCCAACCTCAAGATTTTTCACCTCAAAAAATGCAATTTTTTGTACATTTTGCAAAATGGCCGCCATGGGATCCGCCATCTTTAAGAAAAAAAAAAATATACCTCAAAAGTTAAAATTGGGGATAGACCCGAGGCAATTAAGAAAAAAAAGCGAAAAAAAGTTGAAAACCCATTGCAATCCGACCCCGCAAAGTCACCTCCAAAATTGAAAAATTTTAAAGTAAAATATCTCGGCGGCCATCTTGTTTTTTTATTTTTTTCCAATTTCATCGTAACACGTTTCCCAACATTAGCCGAAAACGACACCAATCTCGGGTAGGTGCATAGTGAAAAAAAAAGTTGGTCATTTCGGCTCGGTCGCCATCTTGGATTTTTGAAAGGTCGGATTTTTCCCATAGACACAGAGGCAAACCAAAAATTCTCACATACATTGTACCCACCCCCCACTACTCCTTCCGGGAGATCAATTCGACTTTTCGCAAAACGAAAAAAAAATTCCAGCACCCAGTGTTGCCAGTCGACATCGACGAAAATGGTCAAATGTCATTACGACGACCACGACACGTTTGCCCGTGTGACATTTTGATTAAAAATATTGCTCCTTCTACTTTTCATATTTTTGAATAAAAAGTCCAAAAAAATGTATGAACAAATAAAAAAAAAACTCAACCTGGCAACACTTTGGGTCAAGTTACATAACCGCCTGGAACAAAGACACCCGCTCAAATGTTGCCAACCCGAAGAAAAATTCACCCAAAAAACGTCGTTTTTCGTACATTTTTCAAAATGGCAGCCACCGCGTCCGCCATCTTGTGAAAAAAATAAATATCCCCGAAATATCAAAATTGAGGATACAATCAAACGAATACTCAAAAAACATTTTAAAAAAGTTGAAAAACCACCCCGATGCGACCCCGCAAAGTCACCTCTGAAATCGAAAAAATTCAAACTCGAATATCTCGGCGGCCATCTTGTTTTTTCAATTTTTTCGAAAATTTTCGTAACTTACCCCCAAAACTTTACGAAATGCCCCAAAAAAATCCCGCAAAAAGCCATAAACAAAAAAGTTGAAAATCACAGAGCGGCCGCCATCTTGAAAATGTGAAATGTCAGATTTTTCCCATACTCACTGGAGGGGATGGAGAAAACCCGCCATAGACAACATCATTCTATTTCGACTCTTTCTGGGAGAACAATTGTATAGGTGAGTCAGTGGTAAGTCTAGGATTATATAATATAACTAGGTTTTTGCGTGGGGCGCGCGCTGCTAAAGCAGCGCGCGTGCCTTTTTCTTCTGCAAAAGAACAAATAAAAAAAATTGTTTTTTCAAAAATATAATTGGACTGCGAAAATTTTTCGATTCACGGGTCTGTTTGCGACATGTTCGGCTTCACATTATTTTTTTTACGGGAGGGGGAGGGGAGAGGGAAAGGAAGCGAGCGAGGTACCGGGAGCGAGAGAAGGAGAGGGAGACGGGCAGGGAGCAGGGAGGGAGAAAGAGGGGGACAGAAAGCGAGAGAGGGACCGGGTGCGGGAGAGGGACGTGAAGCGGGAGAGGAGATCACAAATAAAGAATGATTATGATTAGGGATCGGGAGTGGGAGAAGGAGAGGAAGAGGGAGAGGGAGAGCGAGGGAGAGGGAGAGCGAGAGGAAGAGGGGAGAGCGAGAGCGAGAGGGAGAGGAAGCTCGAGAGGGAGATCGAGAGGGAGAGGAGAGCAAGAGGGAGAGCGAGTGGGAGAGGGAGAGGGAGAGCAAGAGGGAGAGCGAGTGGGAGAGGGAGAGGGAGAGAGAGAGCGAGAAGGAGAACGAGAGGGAGAGCAAGAGGGAGAGCGAGTGGGAGAGGGAGAGGCAGCGAGAGGTAGAGTGAGAGGGAGAGGGAACGCGTGACAAAGTGGGAGGGGGAGAGGGGGAGGGGGAGGGAGAGCGAGACGGAGCGCGAGACAGAGAGGGGGAGCGAGATGGAGAGCGGGAGCGAGAGGGAGAGTGAGAGGGAGCAGTAGAGGGAGAGGGAGCAGTAGAGGGAGAGGGAGAGTGAGAGCGAGAGGGAGAGCGAGAGAGAGAGTGAGAGGGAGAGCGAGAGGGAGAGCCAGAGCGTAGCGAGAGGGAGAGGGAGCAGGATATGGAGAGGGAGAGCGAGAGGGAGAGGGAGAGCTAGAGAGAGAGCGAGTGGGAGAGTAAGAGAGAGAGCGAGAGGGAGAGCGAGAGGGAGAGCGAGAGGGAGAGGAGCATAATTAATATGATAAATTTAAATGGAAAACTCTCATGGCAATGTTAGCTTAAATACATAGTTATTGATTGAAGTTGATAAACTTACAACTACAGAACCCTAAGTTCTCTACCCAAGTCCTCTTTTTTTAATATAGGAAGGATCTGATGATGGGAGATAAAGAGATGATAGGTTCCAGAGAATAAGAGTGGAAAACCTCAGTGGTAAGGCGTAAATATTCCGTTTTTAATGACATTTGTTGATGGTTACATTGACATTGCAAAACCTGTCCATCAATAAGTGTATCTTGGGGACAAAAGATATAACTCCATAACGGATGGGAATACAAACAGACTATTTTGGCAACGTAATTCATGGTTTTCATTGAACCCAAAGACAAAACAGATCGAACGTCGATACTGAAAGACACACCTTGTACTTCAATGGATTTGAGGATTTTGGTAACAATATAAAATAATGAATGGGAATGTTACTATTGAAAAATCAGTCCAGAGTTTAATAACTTAATGTATGATGCATGATGTATTTTGGAGTAGAATCCTTTCTAAGGACCTATATCAAAACTTAAAAAAGTACTGAATTATAAAATTATAATGTGACTTGTAATTTCAACTTACATAAAGAACGGCATTTTGATATATAGGTACAAAGTTATATTTCATACATTGTAAAAAGTAGTTTTAATATACATACTGTAATACTTACCACGTACTTGGAAAGTATGTAAATCCTACCAATATATTTATAGTGAAAATTTGGATGTTTTTATTCAATCACGCTAATACGGCTAAACGGATTCGGATAAAATTGTTTCAGAGATAGTTTATGACCAGAAATTAATTTGTTCTATCAGGATACGGGGTATAATTTAGTATGGATGTTTAATGTGACTGTAGCTTAGATTTTTTATATTATTATTTTTAGGGTTCCGTTCCGTTTTTCCTTTTGAGGTAAAAGGTCCGCCTGTCTTTATGTGTGTCTATCAAAAACCTTTCAGTAAGGAATACGTGGAGGTATTAATTTGAAATTAATTTCGAATTATTAGGTCTGCTGTGCAATCCCTTAGAGTTGTGAAAAAATCAAGCTTTTAAAAGTCAACGCTATCATAAAACTCTTTGTTTATGCCCTATTTTTTTAGTTATTTCGACTCTCGCAAGGTAATCAAAACCTATCCCCTAAATGCTTAAGTTTACGTTCCCGTGGATCAAGAAAAATGAAATGCGGTGAGAAGCAATGTCGTTAGGAAAAAATTTTAAGACCGTTTTGTAGTAACATTACATTACAATTTACAATCAATCGCATAGCCGAGTTCCTTGGGGAGTGTAAGGGAGCACTAACAGAAGATTTTTACATATAAATTCTCCCTAAGGGGTTAAAAAAAGGGGGGGACGATTGTTACTCTTTCATGCAAATATCACTGAACGGATTTAGATGAAATTTAGTAAACGGGTAGAATATAACCTGAAATAATTCATAGGGTAGGTACTTTTTATAACGAAATTCCATGGGCTGATCGAATTTTGATAGGAATTTCACTGAAAGGTTCGTAAAAACTAAAAAATGTTGAAATCTGTCGTTCAAGCAAGTGAAGCTGCGGGCAAAAGCTAGTACAATATATTTTAACCCCGAAGCATAAAGAGGGGTGTTATAATTTTGATATATATGTGTGTCTGTTTGCGGCATCGTATCTCCTATATGAATGGAATGATTGTGATGCAGTTTCTTTTAATGCTGAGGTTGAGAGGGTTCTCAACTATAATTTATGAAGATCTGTTTAGGCGTAAAACAATAAAACTTAAACTGATATTCTGCATCATGCATGACATGTTATTTTTTTAGCTGCAATTTTAGTACGTATGCAAATGCAAAAATGTGCATATTTTTATTTATCTGGCAACACTTGAGATTTTCGTCATCAGACAAAGATGCGAGTCGATTTACAAACAAACCGTACACTGTCGTTGTGTTGAATACTGCTGCTATAGAATAGAATAGGCTTATCCATGGCTCAACCATGTAAAGAATTTCTCACAGTTTAGTTATGATTTAAAAGTAATTACACTTAAAATTAATTTTGTCTATACACAATAACTATTGAAAGGAGTAAAGGGCAGACGACATGACAAAAACGGGTTCAAACTAAACTATCGGATAGGAGAGTCAAGAAACGGTCAATCACTTCCAGACCAGAGCAGTAGGTATTAATAACAACACTATAGTTGTACAACAAATGTCTTGAATGTCTAAAATGTATGAAGTACTAAAAAAATGTTATTGAATTTTTTTTCAACATTTTGAATGTTTTCACGTTTTGTTTTCCAGATTGAACAATAAAATATTTTTTTGTATGCCACTACTTTTTTTTCAGTCATATAATGTGCAGTCTATTTGCACCTATAAACGCCTCATACAACAAATGCAAACAACAGTTTGAAATGTTCAATATAGATTTTTATGAAAAATACTTGTTTTTGTATGGCAACACTGAAAGTTTCTCATTTTTTATGGCAACAATGAAACACGTTTACACGGATGTGACCGATCTATCAGTGGCAACAAACGTCGTCTACATTTTAATGACATCAAAAGGAGACAAAAGCCTGAAATATTACATACAAAAAATTCATTTGTATTAAAATTATTATTTTTTGTATGGCATCACCAAACATTGGTTACACCAACTCGTCCGGCCTTTTAGTACCTACAAACGCCTCATACCTTATAAAGACATCAAATGGAGACCACAACCTCAAACATTCGAAAAAGGAATACATTTGTATGAAAATAATTATTTTTTATATGGCAACATTGAATTTTTTTTCACCCAAATTTACAAAATGTCAGTACCTACATATGCCCCATACATTATAATAACGAAATATTCGATCCAAAAATAAATTTATATGAAAATTAATATTTTTTGTATGGCAACACTGAAATTTTATAGTTTTTCTAAAACGAATATATTAATTTAAAAATATCACCCCTACATTTTCTATACCCTTGATCTATAGTTTCGGCTCAACTATTCGAAAAGTGAAAAAAATTCTGGACTCCAGTGTTGCCAGTTGATTGAGATAAAAATGGTCAAATGTCATTACGACGCCCACAAAAAATCTTGTGGTGTAATTTTTTGATTAAAAATATTTCTCCTTCTACTTTTTACATTTTTGAATAGAAAGTTCACAAAAATGTATGAATGACAAAAAAATCAACGTAACTTGGCAATACTTTCAGTCAAGTTACACAACCGCCTCATACAAAGTGACCCCCTCAAATGTTGCCAACCCACAAATTTATTCCTTTAAAAAATGCAATTTTTCGTACATTTTACAAAATGGCCACCACGGGATCCGCCATCTTGTCGAAAAAAAAAATATTCCCAAAATGTCAAAATTGAGGACAGACCCAAGATAATAAGGTAAAAATATCGCAAAAATGTTAAAACACCACCGCGATGCGACCCCGCAAACACACCTCTAAAATTGAAAAATTTCAAACTAAAATATCTCGGCGGCCATCTTGTTTTTTCAATTTTTTCCAGCTTTATCATATTAGTCGCCCCAAGGTTAGCCGAAAACGACACCAATGTCGGGTAGGTGCTCAGTGTAAACAAAAAGTTGACAATCGCCGAGCGGCCGCCATCTTGAATTTTCGAATGGTCGTATTTTTCCTATAATAACCATAGATAGTCAAGCAACTTCTTTAAACATTTTTATTACCCCCCACCGATACTTTCGGCTGGGCTACTCGAAATGTGAAAAAACGTGAAAAAAAAATCCAGCAGCCAGTGTTGCCAGTTAATTTTGATGAAAATGGTCAAATGTCATTACGACGGCCACAAGAAATTATTTGTTGCAATTTTTTGATTAAAAATGTTTCTCCTTCTACTTTTTATATTTTTGAATAGAAAGTTCACAAAAATGTATGAATGAAAAAAAAATTAACGTAACCTGGCAATACTTCAGACCAAGCCCCACAACCGCCCCATACAAAGTGACCCCATCAAATGTTGCCAACCTCAAAATTTTTTACCTCAAAAAATGCAATTTTTTGTACATTTTGCAAAATGGCCGCCATAGGATCCGCCATCTTTAAGAAAAAAAAAATATACCCCAATCGTCAAAATTGGGGATAGATCCGAGGCAACAGCGAAAAAAAATCGGAAAAAAGTTGAAAACCCATTACAATCCGACCCCGCAAAGTCACCTCCAAAATTGAAAAATTTTAAAGTAAAATATCTCGGCGGCCATCTTGTTTTTTTATTTTTTTCCATTTTCATCGTAACACATTTCCCAACATTAGCCGAAAACGACACCAATCTCGGGTAAGTGCATAGTGAAAAAAAAAGTTGGTAATTTCGACTCGGCCGCCATCTTGGATTTTTGAAAGGTCGGATTTTTCCCATAGACACGGAGGCAAACCAAAAATTCTCACATACATCGTACCTACCCCCCACCACTCCTTCCAGGAGATCAATTCGACTTTTCGCAAAACGAAAAAAAAAATCCAGCAGCCAGTGTTGCCAGTCGACATCGACGAAAATGGTCAAATGTCATTACGACGACCACGACACGCTTGCCCGTGTGACATTTTGATTAAAAATATTGCTCCTTCTACTTTTCATATTTTTGAATAAAAAGTCCAAAAAAATGTATCAACAAAAGAAAAAAAAACTCAACCTGGCAACACTTTGGGTCAAGTTACATAACCGCCTGGAACAAAGACACCCGCTCAAATGTTGCCAACCCGAAGAAAAATTCACCCAAAAAACGTCGTTTTTCGTACATTTTTCAAAATGGCCGCCACCGCGTCCGCCATCTTGTCGAAAAAATAAATATCCCCAAAATATCAAAATTGAGGATACATTCGAGACAACACTAAAAAAAATATTGAAAAAAAGTTGAAAAACCACCCCGATGCGACCCCGCAAAGTGACCTCTAAAATCGAAAAATTTCAAACTCGAATATCTCGGCGGCCATCTTGTTTTTTCAATTTTTTCCAAAGTTTTCGTAAATCTCCTTCAAAACTTTACGAAACTACCCAAAAAAATCCCGCAAAAAGCCATAAACAAAAAAGTTGAAAATCACAGAGCGGCCGCCATCTTGAAAATGTGAAATGTCAGATTTTTCCCGAGGTGTCGGGGGGAGAAGGAGAAAACCCGCCATAGACAACAAAGTCCCATCTCACCTCCTTCTGGGAGAACAATTATATAGTTAAGTCAGTGGTAAGTCTAGGATTATATAATATAATAATTTGCTGCTACGGAACCCTTCATGGGCGAGTCAGACTCGCACTTGGCCGCTTTTATTTATTTATAGATTAAAATAGAAACAGTACATCCTTTCCTGGCTTGAACCTACGGGATTGTAGACACAAGCGCAGGTGAGCAAACTTTCAGAAGAGTACCTACCATCAGATGTTCTGTGATCCTTAGCCGTAACGTTTCAGATAAAAGTCTCCATTTTCTCGTGCAATGCGTTCTTTTCGGTTGAATGAAGGATCTCGAGTATTCATACGTCGGCGCGTCGTGGTATTAGGGCGACAACTGCTAAGTTATGAGCAAACAGCGAATGAATGACGACTTAGTTATAAGATTTATCTACCTAGTCCTACTAATCTATACATCTTCTATACAGATAAATAAAATTGTAGTGTCTGTTTGTACTATTAAAATAACCGCTTTTTACTAAGTGCATTTGGATGTATACACGGTACATATACCAACACAATATTTTTTTACAATTTTTGTCTATCTGTCTATTTGTTTCGTCTAACTCTGAAATGGCTGGACCGATTTTGACGGGACTTTCTGGCAGATAACTGAAGTCACAAGGAGTAACTTAGGCTACTTTTATTTTAGAAAAAAAAAATTGTATCAATGAAAAATTTAATAATATTCGATTCAAATAGGAAAGTTATATACACTGACTATATTACTGAACAATATTTTTTTGTTAAATACTACGCGGACGAAGTCACGGTATTATAAATGCGAAAGTTTGTGAAGATGTATGGATGTTTATTATTCTTTCAAACAAAATTACTGAGCGGATGTTCATGAAAGGACCATGCCCATATTAGTATGGAGCTGAAAGTCAGAAATGCCATGCAATGCCCAAATTGCAGCTCTATGTCATATGATAACTTTTTAACAGTATTTATATTATATATAGATTTAATCTATACTAATATTATAAAGAGGAAAGATTTGATTTTTTGTTTGCATTGAATAGGCTCCGAAACTACTGAACCGATTTCAAAAATTCTTTCACTGTTGGGAAGCTACACTATCCCCGAGTAACATAGGCTATATTTTCAATAAAATTAGGGATCCTTAATAAAACTCCAATAATGTAACCCAAGGTGTAAAAAAATTAGAAAACCGAAGCAAAGCGAGGGCGGTTACTCGTGTCATATAAAGCACCGGTTCAAAAGATATTGGACATTAAACATGATAACGTCTTTTATACATTTTATCGCTTACAGACAGCATTGCTATTAGTTTTTCATTAGGAACTTAATTTTCTATTTCATTTAATTTTTAATTTTTTATCCAGTGCTTCATATGATTTAAAATTAACAACATAATTCTAGTTTTTATTTATTAGAGCAATCTTGTAATATACTTTATCTGGGCATTTCTGGGGCACAGATGGGCATTGTCCTTTACCACCACACCACACCACGACGTTTTGTAGCCGGTACATTAATTGATTTTGTCAGTTTGGTAGTTCAAATATTGGAATGAAATTCTAGAATGTATTTCAAAAACAATAAATACCTATACTAAATAGGTAATACAGATGTAACAGAAGGGGTATTCTACGATACGTATTGGTTATTCAATAATATTCCTTTTACTTTGCACCATGATATATTTCCAATTCTCCTAACGTTCACATCAATATTCCAAAGTACTTCAACACTACGTAATCTATACTTCTATACTACTATATAAAGAGGAAAGATTTGATTTTTTGTTTGCATTGAATAGGCTCCGAAACTACTGAACCGATTTGAAAAATTCTTTCACTGTTGGGAAGCTACACTAACCCCGAGTAACATAGGCTATATTTTCAAAAAAAATAGGGATCCTTAATACAACTCGAATAATATAACACAAGGTGTAAAAAATAAGAAAACCGAAGCAAAGCGAGGGCGGTTACTCGTCAGTAATAATCTGTTCTCCCTTATTGACAATTCCTTAATCTAAATATGATATGACATTTTTTATATTATTATGCCAACCTTTGCATCAGACAAGCGTTATTGAATAAAGAGGTCCGTCCCTGGACCTTCACTGGAGATTCGTGGCCTTACCGACACAGATAGGTATATATTGTTTTGTTAAATATAATATAATATATTTTGTTAAAATTACAAAGTTCACGCTAGCCTCTTGTCGCTTGGACCTTATAGTACATGCTGCTTCTAGACCAGGAGATGAACGCAAGATGAACAGAATGCAATCTCGTGCGCTCTTCACGTCGCTGTGTGGACGCTGCCTTACATCGTCTTTGCAACCACTCTTGAACCGTCGTGTTTAACGGATGAAAGGACGGGCTATAATGTCTGCAGCTTTTTGGTATTTTTGCTTGTTTTTGTACAGTTAATTGTTCCATTTTATATGCTAGATTTTAACGGTAGTTTAAAGGGTTTGTTGTGGTTTTAAATGGTAATGTTGCCGACATTCTCTCTAGCATTGTCAGCCTAGATAGATGAATGTGAGAAAGAAATCCATTTCCTACTGTTAAGAAGCTGACACGTCGCCTACATTGTCACAAATTACACTTATTGTTACAAATATAAAGTTTATCTTATTTATATTGAAGAAGTATAAATATAAAGACATACTTTACTTACTACTTTTTACTTTGATAATATTTAAACGTTTATAGGTACATAAAATTAGTTGTGCGCCCATAATACCGATGAACCTAACAGAAGAATTAAATGGAACCACATCAAGATTCTCACTTACCAGTTAGTGGATCGTAGGAGCCTTTATTTTAGCATTTATTGCAAGTGAATTTGAAAGTTCCGACAACGTAAACTTGCCGATCCGTAGTCAAGCCTCTGTCGCTAGCTAACAGGTTTATTGGATAAAATTACATCGCTCCAGAGCCTGTGTTCTGCGATGTTCACAACATGAGAATGCTTTCACAATTCTATGTAATATTCATGTTGTACAGACAAGCATATCTGCTCACATATTACGCATCAGGTTCGAATTAGGCAACTTATGTTGTAATTTACAGAACTTTGAAAATTTCGTAAAGCATTCTCATCTCAGTCTTACTATGTTTGGCACACTACTGGCTAAAGTTACAAATAAATTATTGTTGATCAGTATTTCAGTCATTGACTGATCAGTATGCAATGAAGGTTTTAGCACTATCAGCGCCCTGGGCGAGATTTCTACGGCGCCCCCCTTTTGTCATTAAAACCCATAAAAAAATAAATACAAATTATGTAAATACATGCCAAGTTACAGCTTTCCAGTACTATGAATCTCGACGCCAAGCTGCGGTCGGACGGACGGACAAACGGACAAACGGACGGACGGATAAGACGAAACTATAAGGGTTCCGTTATGACTACCTGCATCGCCCCATCAAATTTGGCGCCCTGGGCGGTTGCCCAACTGCGCCCTACCCTAACACTGTCAGTATGCATTAATTACTAAATTGTTTCGATTAATTGTTTCTACTTCAATGTTTCTATTTCGATATTTGTATCTCATTGAAAATGTTTTTTTTTTGTATGACAATAAATTTCTTTAAACCTAATTCATCCATTATGAAGGACCTACCAAAATTCTTTCAAGGCGGATACTTGCAGTTAAGACCAAGTAAAAAGTATGGTCTAATTCGTTAATGATATAACTCCCTCCACCAATCCGCACTGGAGCAGCGTGGTGGAGCATGCTCTAAGCCTCCTCAAGAGGAGAAACCCGTGCTCAGTAGTCAAATCAAATCAAATCAAATGTTTTTATTCAAAATTGGTTTGGTTCACAGACACTTTTTGAAAGTGATTCAAGGTACGCCAATGCTTCAACAAGGCCCTACTGTGAGAGGGCCCGGGAGAAGAAGCAGCAAGAAACTACCGGGGTTATTTTTTTCCTGCTCACAGTTACAGATAGCACTTATCACCTACTACAATCTATATTTATAAAACTCTTGTCCAAGTAGTCTTGTAATGAAATGAAATGAAATGAAATGAAATGAAATGAAATGAAATGAAATGAAATGAAATGAATTTTTATTCGAAGTAGGTTTGTTACAAACACTTTTCGAAAGTCACTTAACGCCATCGCTTCAACAAATCCCTACCGGGAGAAGAAGCGGCAAGAAACTCCCGCAATAATTTTTTTCCTACTCACAGTTACAGACAGCACTTAATTCTACTTATTGCAATATTTAATATAAAAAAAAACTCATGTCCAAGCAGTCTTGTCATTTAAATACTCATCAACTTTGTAATATGCTTTCTTCATGAGAATACCTTTTACATGAGTTTTTAATTTACAGTATGGCATTTCTGTTAATTCTAACGGGATTTTTTTATAGATTTTTACACATCTACCCATGAACGAGCCACCAGTTTTGCTGAGTCTAAATCTTGTCTTTAAAATAATCATCTAATTTGTAATATCCTTTCTTCATATAAATGCTTTTAATATGAGTTTTTTTAAGGTTAGTAAGTGTACAATTAATGGGTTGAAGCCAGCCAGCCAATGACATGTAGCGAATATTAACTACAGCAAAAAATGTACAATCTGATCACGGACGTAACAAAAGAACGGACGTAACCTTGTCTAATCGAGAGTGAAGCTGACAGCTGACAGCTCGCTTACCATGTGTGCGTATTTTTATAATTTTTGATTCGCCATGGTGTCAATGTCGTAGCCGTATGGTGTCAATGTGTGGGTGTGTGTACTTGTACGAATACAGAATTGGTATTACTATGGGTGCTTCACTGAATTTATTCTTGAGATTACGTCCGTTCTTTTTTTACGTCCGTGAATCTGATATAGATAATTTATAAGTCATTATCCTACTAATATCATGAATGTCAAAGCTCGTGAGGTCACCCAAAAACGACTGAGCCTATATAAAACATAAGATGTAATATCCCGGTAAACGCTGGCAGTATAATACTGTTATATAATAAAGCCCACCACAGATAATACAGTAGCAAATGGCGTTAACAGAGGGGAAATACGCCGCCAGTGTTATTAGCGCCTGCGCCCCCCGCTCGCGTCTGGCGCCCTCCGCAAAGTGCCAATGTCCTGTTTGAGTGGCACTGAAGCGCCAATCAACCTGTTGATTGCTCTTAACTGGCACTATACACCGCTGTCTTCAACAACATAATAGTATTGCTCTTTACACGCAATTATATTATAATGTAAAAAGAGGTAGATATGTCACTAGCACGCTGACGAAGAGCGTAAGAACAGGCAATTGACCGTTCTGCTCGTAGTCGCTCTGTGACTTTTGTTGTTGTCAGAAGTGCTTGAAATTTCACATACAGCGTTAAAATGCCTTCGTGTATTATACCAATGTGATTGAAAGAAAGAAAGAAAGAAAAAGCATTTATTCGAAGTAGCAAAGCACAAACAATAAAATCTAAGAGTGTCACATGAAAAACGACAAAACGTACATATATCAACAGTAAAATAGCTAAAATAGGTTAAGCTTCTATAATTAATAAGGCTTTTATAATATATGCGTTAATCTTAATATAAAAAGATAAAAAACAGTAACAAATGAAGTCTGTGCTGCAGCAAGGCCTTCGAAATGGTCCAGACTCGGCTTATGTCGTTCGAGACGACCGATTTTCAGTCTGGCCTGTGTGACAATAGCTCGGTCATCTGTCAACTCCGTATTAATCAGAGGAATCAGGTAGAAATGGACAAACACATAATAAATTGCAGTAGTTACGGTAGGTAAGATATTTTTTTTTCTTAACAAATTGAATACATAATATAAAACTGATTGGTGTAGTGAAACTAAAGATACACGTGTGTGAGTTGTATCTTTTTTTGGAACATATTTTTTGGTTGATTTGTAAGGACATAACGTATCCATATTTTTGCCGGTCTACGCAATTCCTGTATTTACATGCAATCACGCAAACCAAACCAAGTTTAAACCAAGTAGGTACCTGCAGGTTAAAGGTAACTGGCAGGAACCGGCTTGGTTTACCGTATGTGTGTGCGTGATTGCGTGTAAATACATGGATCGGATCTTATTATTAAGAGCTTAGTATTAATAAAAACAACGCATTATTTTGTCAGGTACAACATACAACAAAACAGTTCAATGAAATGCTGTTCATGAAGTCCAGAAACAATTCACTACAACTGAACAATTCACTACAACTGAACAATTCACTACAACTGAACAATTCACTACATAATTAGTGCGGTGTAGGCACGTCTGAAATAAAAGTTCCGATGCACACATCCAGCCAAATCAATACTTGCACTACATAGTGAAAACGAGTGCCAATCAATGTTGTTTGCTGTTGTTGTTTTGTTAAAAATTGCACGGAGCATTGTGAATCGTTCCGCGGTACGACAGACTCACGACAATCGCACTCACAGTCTCGATTTCATGTCGGAAAAACGAAGAGTCGTCGGAGCCGGCAAATGGTCAGAGATCGATTGATGATAAGCAATGATATTTTAATGTAAATAAGAGGTAGATATGTCACTAGCGCGCCGACGATGAAGAGCGTAAGAACAGGCAATTGACCGTTCTGCTCGTAGACGCTCTGTCAATACAAGACGATACGCACGCTGTTGTTGTTGTCAGAAGAGCTTGACATTTGACATACAGCAACTGCAAATTGAGACTTTCATTGATTCATTCGTTTCTTGCGACTTTTTTATGCAAATCGAGAAGTCGCAAATCAACTTCAACAATATCCCTCAATCGTACATTATTTGTAGGACGAGTGTTTTGTAGTACGCGTGTGGCTCGGCCATAAAATGCATACAGGAACAAATCGATGGTAGCTCGTTGCTGAGAGCGTTCTCATGTTCATCTATTGATATTTATGAAAATATGAGGGAAACCGTGCTTTCCATGCGAAACCTCGGTTCTATGCAAAAGAGAAGTAATGTGCCAGCTGCATCAGGAAATATGGTAATAAGTTCCCAGCGAAGAAATTACTTTTCATTTTTAGGTTATTTACCATACAGCAACCAATCTTACTTATCGTACTAATTCTATTAATTTTATAAATGTGAAAGCTTGTATGGATGTTTCTTACCCTTTCGCGCAAAAACTGCTGAATGTCCATGAAATTTTAGCACACAGATAGAGTATATTGTATAATACAATTTATGGCAGAGTAACCTCCAAAGGCCTCAATTGCCGTGATTTTTAGAACCCATAACAAATATCTAAAGTTTAAAATTTCTACATTTGAGACAAAACTCAAGAATGTACTTTGAATAAGCTATATCTTATGCAAAACTGATTCCGATTTAACAGATTATTTTTATTGTTTTAATTTGCATAGCAAAGTGGTTCAAGTTTAAGACTTCGTAACGTAATAAATTTATGACTCATTTATTCCGTCGCTTATTATAATTCAGTCCTCATTTCCAAATTTAATAACGCTACCGTGAAGGCAGATTTTGCCAGCAATTCAAACATGAAACTTCATGTTCCGAAACTCAACATCTGGATATATAAATGGTCAGGTTTGTCCGAACAGATGTGATAGCGTTTCGCGGTTTACGCTCGGTTTGACCACCATTTTAAAACGACCTACTTTCAGCTATACCTTGCCCTCAATGTACGGAAATAGAGGCACTCGTGAAGAGGGTGAAGTGTCAAATTAAACTGGCGAGGTCCTATACAGCCCGAGAGATTTGCTGCTGATTTCCAGGCAATTTCGATTGTTAAAGCGAATTCAACTGTGGTAGCACTCGAATATAGTCCGGTTTTGATTGGCATGTCCACGATTAGTAGCATAATAGTGTTCAGGTAGTTATTATACTAATCTTGCTCGTTACCCCCATGGATTTAACTCCTATACTACCTACCTGAATCTGTTTATATAATACATAATGACAGACAGACAGACAGACGGTCAATGGACTGAGTAATCTTATGGGAACCATATTGGAACGAAGTTCCTAATATCGCGCGTTGCGAAAGGGGGCTAGACGGAAAATTTGGTAACGAAAAGTTGTAACGACACTTTTTGCCGTCGTTAGTCGTTACATGTCGTGCGGCGTGCGCATGTTTCTCTGTCTGTCTCTGTCTCTCTCTTATAGAAAGCAAGCCAGATATTTTCGTTTCTTGCAGTAAGTACTAGGATAGCAAAAACATGCAGGCGAGTGTGCCAAAACAAATCTGGGGTATTAAATTTCTTATCGGCATAAGCCGTACTTACTGCAAGGAAATTCGTTCCATCCGGGTGTCCCTTGACACCTCTCAAGTTTTTTTTTGAAGTAAGGAACCCTAAAAATATCGTAACGTTATGACGTGTATTGACCTTTCGTTATAATGCGGTTCTAATGATCAATTATGCTGCTTTAAGAGTATGTTCTGTAAGTTAACTAAAGTGTCTACTATTTTTTCCGAAGCGAAGCGAGGGCAAATGCTAGATAAAAATTTACCCGCTTAAAGATAATTTTAAGGTAAGTGGGAACTTTGGTATATATGGATAGTAAAAATATCAGGGGTGAAAGACGAATTGCCGGAGAAGTAATACGGTAACTCTACTTGTAATTTTGCAGCAAAACATGTTAGAAATATTTCAATTCTCTCGAAAGTGGGATCGAAATATGTAATAAACTATTATTATTAATGTTGTTATGTATTAATGTTTTTTATAGAAATAATAATTATTATTTAATGTGAAAATTTATTGACGACCCGTGTGGCGCAATGGTTACCATGCCGGATCGCCGCACCAAGGGTCCTGGGTTCGATTCCCAGCGAGGCGGAAAATTTGAATAATGAGTTTGAATTTCTGTTCTCGGTCTGGGTGTAAATGTCCTTGTTTGTGTGTTGTCTATGGCACCCACGACACAGGGAATCCTAGTGTGGGGCTATGAGTGTGAAGCGTTATTATTATTATTATGTAATTTTTGTAAATTTATGTAATGTGAAATTTTGATAAGCAAGGCTATTCTGTTTTGTGACTCGACAGCGGAATCCGCGATGAGTGTCAAAATCCTACCTTTAGTCGTTGGAAGTTTGACACTCATCGCGGATTCCGCTGTCGAGTTACAAAACAGAATAGCATTACAGCTAGGCGTTTCAAATCCCTATACCGTGCAAATGTGTGTTGGTACCATGTAAGTTTTATAAATATAAAAACAAAACCGAGCCTATCTTTGAGACTTGGTTGTTGTATCAAACAACCCAATTCAATTAATTAGACTGCGTATAAAGCGAATTTTGAGCACTAATCTCTAATTCGAGGGCAAATCTCAAGCCATTCAACTGTCTTGCTTTGAATCTAACTAATCTCAAATACAATTTTCATATACCTACACTATTCATACCATACGCTACGTCTTCAATAATTGCCTTCATGAAATTAAATACCTCGTACATGGCGTATCAAAGCGATAATGGATATTGACATTCTACGAAATCCACTAGGTATTGTGTAGACAGTAGACTAGTAGAGCATCGAATGCACTAAACGTATGTATCGTTTGTTGTTAATGAAGTTTGTTTGTGCCGAGTTTGTGGTCGGATTATTGTGTTACTAATTACCGTGTGTACCGTGCCTAAATTATAAACGTGGATTTGACGTGATGACTCGTGCACAATGGTTGCCATGCCGGATCTACATGCCAAGGGTTCGATTCCCAACGAAAAATCGAAAAACGGAACCCTTATAGGATCACTCGTGCGTCTGGGCGACCGCCTTTCACAGCCAATTTTCTACGAAACTACTGGACTAAATGAGTTGTTTGGTACTCATGTGCTATTTTGTAACCCAAAGACAAAAGTATAAAGGAAACAAATTAATTTATTTATATTACATATTATTATTATTAATTACTAAAGGGGGCTACCGCTTGGGGCTACGGGCTTGACCGCTAGTGGCAAAAAATTCTTGAGCGCTTCCGTGCTTCGGAGGGCACGTAACGCCGTCGGTCCCGTTTGTTATTGTAAGATAACAGTCGTTAAGCCATGTCGGAGGCCCTCGGGCGGCATGAAAACTTCCGACACTCGGGTTGGCCATTAACCCCTCCACCAAGCCGCACTGCAGCAGCGTGGTGGAGTATGCTCTAGGCCTCCTCACGAGGAGAGACCCGTGCCTAGTAGTGGGTCATAAATAATGGGTTGAAGCCACATCCAAACTATTTCTCAATTGTTATATTCTCCAATAGTGTTAAGACGATTAATTTTATTCGTGGTTTGGAACAGATAGGTATTGGTTCTTTTGATGAATGTTAGGATATCATTTCTATGCGGTTTCATTGAAGCTCCAAACTTCCAATGACCGTAGCGGTTAACAGTTACCTTTGTTGTTTAACACAGGCTTATGCTTTGTTTGTGGTAAACAAGTTTTTTAATGTAAAACCTGCAAGTGTGCCTAGCAACCAGCTGATCAAATGAAAGTGAAGAACTGAAGGAATCCCCGTCAGCCGTGAACAAAACTTCAAAAAGAAAGAATAGATCTCATCAAAAACATAAATGTGAAAAGAGAGCCAAGTTGTACAACAATATGTAAGCTTAGCTTGGACTTTGCTAGTTTTCTTGTACCTACAGGCTACAGGTTTAGATTATTATTAATCATTATTTGTAAGTAAATAATAATGGTACAATTAATGTTTCTCTAACATTAATAACAATGCCATGAATACACTATGCAGGTATTGTATTGTAATTAATGTACATAACACATTCATATCGCGTGATTAAATTTATCGCTTCACCTGCCACTTGATATGCGATTATAGTTCAATATCCCTGTGGTCCAGCCAACCTGCAGTCAATCAAGATACTATCTGAGTGTAGGTACATATACTATATTGTATGAGCAGGTAAAGTCATTGTTGATATTCATTTTGTATATGAAAAAGAGACCTTTGTACTTTGAAAAGTACGTAAGTTAAGGTATATTTTATTTATTTAAAACTACCTGACCCGGCGAACTTCGTATCGTCTAACAAACAATTTTTTTATAAAATAAAAGTAGCCTAAGTTAATCCTTGTTACATCAGCTATCTGCCAGTGAAAATTTCGTCAAAATCGGTCCAGACATATCAGAGATTAGTCGGAACAAACAGACAGACAGACAGACAAAAATTGTAAAAAATGTTGTTTTGGTATATGTACCGTGTATATGTTACCGGCAAAACCCGATTTCAGGTTAAACTAGTTTGGCCTAGGCCAAACTAGTTTATCCTACTCGTGTCAGGTCAAACTAGTTTGGCCTAGTCCAAACTAGTTGGGCCTAGGCCAGACTAGTTTGTCCCGACACGATTAGGAAAAACTAGTTTCTCGTCAGTCTAAAACTGATTAGAACCGAATTGTTACGGATTTATATTTATTCGACAAATCTTTGTGCTTAAAACGGGATCTTGCCTTCTCGCCGAAAATTGTTTGGCCGATTATCACTTGCCAACCAACGGTTCGCCTATTTTTCACTTTGACAACTAACGATTGTCAAATTTTTGTATGACAACGTTTCATTTGGTAGAATTATTGTTAAGCTGATTATTATAATGTCACAACACGTTCAGAGTACTTATCATAAATTGTCAAATCCTTCACTAGGCCAGACAACTTTTAGACGAATAACGTTTCGTCTGTGTAACAGTTCCCTATTCGTACATTTTTATTATGATAAAAAATAAACTAATTTTTATTTAAGAATTACAAAAAAAAACCTTAACACATTAAATTCGCAGCAATGCACATTAATAATTTTTCCTCTGAATATGAAGATTTGTGTTCAAAAGAGTTCTGTTGATTCTTTCTTCTTTGTCCAAGTACTTTTTTTTCTTGGGTTCTGGTGGGGCACCTGTTAATATATTTTGTATTTCCCCTCGTTGGTAATGGTTTCCTTTATTAATTTTTTTATCAATTTTTCAAAATTGATGACAGAACCGACTTAGTCAACCCCGACCCCACGTGGTACTAGTCTGCCCTACCCCTAGAGTGAATGTAAACCCCGGAGGCGCGGAGGGAGAACAGCCTCCGCTCGCTGTAACGAAGGCGAGCATGGAGTGCCTGCAGTTTGTTACGCAAGGGTGGAGGGGCTGCATTTCACGCAGCGCCGGAGACGTTTAGAAGCCTGTTTGTGTATCAAAAACCCCTAAATTCTCCCTAAAAGTGCATACAATGCAACTTTGTAATTATAATGATTTGTCATTTTCTTTATAAAATTGGTCCGAAACCTCGCTTAATACATCATTTGGTAAACAATATACAACTAAATGAATATTACTCTAACTGACGACTAGACTGACGAGAAACTAGTTTTGCCTAAACGTGTCGGGACAAACTAGTCTGGCCTAGGCCCAACTAGTTTAGACTAGGCCAAACTGGTTTGACCTGACACGAGTAGGATAAACTAGTTTGGCCTAGGCCAAACTAGTTTGACCGGAAATCGGGTTTTACCGGTAACATATACATCCAAATGCGTTTAGTAAAAAGCGGTTATTTTAATATGACAAACAGATACTCCAATTCTATTTATTTGTATAGACTACTTACCGTTTCCGGTTTCCGACATACCTCTGATATTTAGAAAAAGTCGCTCGACAGTTCGTCGAAACAGTCGTTTGTCGGCTAACTCTAGCAAGAAGCTGGTAGCTATTCAGGTGGTCCCCAAGGAGTAATAATAATAGTAATAACGGTATTAATGAATTATTAAAATCAATATTACATGTAAATATACATGTACAACATGACATGTAAACTGTGGAACGAACTTCCTGCATCGGTGTTCCCGCTAAGCTATGACATGGGGTCCTTCAAGAAGCGGATCTTTTTTTTTCTTCGAGGTCGGCAACGCATTAGCGACGCCCCTAATGTTGCTGATGTCCATGGGCGGCGGTGATCACTTACCATCAGGTGACCCGTCTGCTCGTTTGCCTGCTAAAGGCATAAAAAAAAATATTACCAATATATTCACTGCGAGAGGTCCTACCAGCGGGCCGGATTAAGTCGCCTCTTACGACACAAAAGACAGAAAAACACGGTAGACCAATACCGACATGTCTATGACCAATCTTAAATGTATTGTACTTTTATATGAAATGAAATCGATTAATATAATTATTGTACAAATATCGCAGTTTTCGTTAATAACACGTAATACAATTTAAATTCTACATCATTAAAACCGGCCAAGTGCGGGTTAGGCCACGCGCAATGTAGGGTTCGGAAGGTGTAAGTTTATCGACTATTACTCATTAACTAGTTAAGGCTTAAGCTAACCTAGCCTTCATAGTTTTTCTTGTAAATTCATCATATACCCTATTTTTGTGAAGTTTTTCTCTAGTCCATCTCCAACCGTTTAGCTGAGGGGGAGGGGACACTTTACTCTAAGCGAAATTCGCACTTTAATAAAGCCAAATATGTCGCAGGCCTCTGAATTGAAAAACGGTTTATCAAACCCATAATATTTTTGAAATACCTTTTCAATGATATCCCACACTATGGGGTACGCGAAAAAAAAAACAATCCCCACGTTACTTGTATTTTTCAATATTTTATTCTATGATTTTGGACTTTTAATATTTATGTATATTCATGTCAAATTACAGCTTTCTAGCACTAAGGGTCTCGGCGCTATGCTTCGGACAGACGGACGGACGGACATGAAGAAACTCTAAGCGTTCCGATTTTACTTTGGAACCCTAAAAACGCCGAAGAGAATGCCCGCTGATTTAAGTAACGTTTCAGTTCCGTTCCCAAAAATAAACCCAAAAAAAGCAACCAAGCTTAACTAGGGCACGGCGGGTCACATAACCCCATTAATTACCCGCCTACCCCACAAAATATAAATATAAAGGCAGAAGGCGAGGTTCAAATTCTGTTATATAATTTTCGACGTCGAATAAAAAAGTAATTCGGGAGGTTCCAATTTAAATTTTTATGACTTGCTTTGAGTTTGGTTGAGAGCTCTAGCGGATGTTGTGATGATACACTTGAGTTTAATTGTTCTGCTACGTTTAAATCATTAGGTTTAAATCCTGGAAGTCGAACTTAGTGTAAGTATAAGTTATTTATTCTGATAGGAATAAAAATACAATTTTATTTACACTGTATGTTTTTAATTACAATTATAATTATAGCCTATTCTTACTTTAATGCGCACTTAGGTTAGAATTTTACGTGCGTGAATTAATCATTTTTTAAACTGTGTAAAAATTCTTGACTTTAAGAATCTCTATTAGCACCATTAAATCATAAATCTTTGCTAGGTGTAAAAACAACTTTACGCACCGTATCGTAATAATTAACGAAGGAATATTTTATTGTGCACTAATTTATTTTAATTGTTTTATGAAGAAAAGATGATAAATAGAACCGAGCACGACAATGGGTTTTAATTTTATTTATATTTGTTTCGCGAGCCCGCATTGTCCGTCATCTGAAAATGTTGGTCACACAAAAATATACGGACAAAAGTTCGCTTGCGGTCTTCAAAGAGTACTTCAAATTTAAAAAATAATATAAACCCGCTTGCTATCAAAAAAGCTATCACGATATACCTTTTTGAAATCCTTATGGTAAGCTCTTTAATTTGATACCCATGTTGCGTAATTCGATTTATTTTTATTTTTTGATACTTCAAACAATGACATCTCACAGTCACCATATTTTTTTAATTTCACTTATTTATGAACACTTGGGTTATCAAGACAAATATAACAATATCTTAATTATATAAATCCGTTTAGCGGTTTGGAAGATAAAGAGATAATAAAGAATATTATTTGCATACAAACCGTACATACAAGATAGGCGCGAAAAACATAACCCTTCCTGACAGTCGGGTAAAAAAATAAAGAACCTCCTCCTTTTTTGAAGTCGGCTAGAAAGTACTCGACTACTCGTATAAAAACAAAAAAAAAAACAAAATTGTAATTATTTATAAATTATTTAATTTGGTCTGATTAAATGTGGGAACAGTAGATGAACACAGCAATTAACAGGGACACTTGGAAATCTCTAGAGGAGGCCTTCACCTTCGATCAATGAGGGGTTCTTACTTACTACACTAATCGCAGTTAAAGATGCTAGATAAAGATTGTTAAAAAATAAATGTAAATAAATTTCAAAAATAGGTTTCAATTAATCGATACATAATTGTTTCGTTTACTGTGCATGGAAACTGTCTATACTTGTAAGTTTAATGTGTTATTGTGTTTTTAGTAAGAAATATAAGGTTTTTTTATTTTTATTTATTTTAATAGCAGCATTGTATGCCACACGCGTTTGTTTGTAACGAGAAACCATAATCAGCCGCGACAAAGTGGATAGTAAATGCCGTCGTAAGTGATGAAAAACAATATATTGGACGACAAGATGTTACAAAGTTTCGAAGTAACAGCATGGGACGTCACTTGTCTTATTATTAAAAAGTTATAACGAAACGTTTGCCACTTGTTACTGAGTTCGGAGTTTGGAGGTTTGTTTCCATATGGTTACATGTTCCATATGGTATATTCTGGTTAATAACGACTTCATTTTTATAACAATTTAACTACTAAGTCTTAATAAGAAATACAGTTCGACTGTCCTTCCGTACGGTACCAAAATTGTTTTTTTTAATTGCTTACAAACTTTTAAAATTTTCATTTAATCGAAGTTGATATTTATACTAACGAAATTAGCTGGGAGTTGCAGTTTTCTACATCGCATCGTTTAGAAATAGGTATAGGTATACTAAAAGTATCCTAAGTTAGGGCAGGCCTAGGTCTAGATGGAATGATTGGAATAGGGTTTAATTCTCATTTTATGGATCTCAATTATTCTAAGACCGCAAGGATTATTTGATTTAAAGGATCTCCATGTGCACCAATGGAACCACACCCTTATAATTTAATAGTGAACAAAAAATACATCGCCGCTTACTGAGTACACGAAGTCAAGTTAAGTTTGGAGGAGGTATCTTACAGAATGGAATAGTGCTCATTACCGTACAGTGTCATGTACCATGATAGTAAAGTACTGTGATGATAAGGCACCTTGATGTTTTTTGTGATACAACTACCAATTTACAGTTTCCGTATTTTTCTTCTCTCTTTCTTGCCCTGCAACGCACCTGATGTCTTTGGTGTTGCTAATGTCCATGGCCGTATTTTTAGCTGAACTATTGATTGATTAATTATTTATTTCAATGGCGGAGATTTCCGGAAAAAAATTATAAAACCCTGTAATATAATTTCTTGGTGGAGATTTCAGGAATGAATCATGTTAAGGTACCATAATAATTGTGTTATACTCTCTGTGATAGCTGACAAACTTTGTACCAACCAGATTTTGACAAGTTACATATTTATTTCATTAATTTCACTTAATTCTAGATCATTAGGGACAAGACAAGAACAGTTTTTAGAATTCGAATTCGAATTTAAATTTAATTAAATTAAAGATAATTTTTAGAACCCACAAATATATTACGTTCGATTTGAGTTCTAGAAGGACGATTAGAACAGGATTAGATTTATGTACGACAATCAAACTATTTTGAGAGTTTTAGTTTGAAATTTATTTAGAAGTATAAGTAGATCTTGAAGGTAGTTTTTAAAAGGAAATTCTCAGGAAGAAGCTAATAAAAGCTTCCAATCTTTCGTAGAGTTCACAAATGATATCCAATTTAAATGTCTGTATTTGGTCCACAGTCAAAAGATGGACGCAGGTGCTACGAAATTCATGAATGAGCGAAAGATAGATAGCGTTCTCGTCATTTGCTCATTACTTTAGTGTTGGGGGCGCTCTGTAATCCTTTTTACGAAAATAACCGGTATTTCATACCTCCTAGATCGCATGTAATGTGGACGGTCTGCAAAAAAGTTGATTTGAAGAGAACGTGAGCCGAGTTTTTAATCGTCGTGTTTTTATTCATCGGCTGTTTTTGCCGATATTACTTATTGGAACGCCGCTATGAAATGATTGAATTACACCGTCGTATCTAGGGCATAAAAATAGTAAGAAACGTTCTAATGGTTTTTATGAAAACTATTAGAGGGAGCTCTTGTTATCGTAAAATGGATCTATTGGAACAAATTTTATGTTTAAAACCAGTTAAAATAAGGAACTGCTTAAAACTATTTACAAAAATTAATAGGTATATTTTATAATGACGACCCTGTAACCTAGTTGATAGCGATCCTGCCTGCGAAGTGAGGGGTCCTGGGTTTGATTCCCGGCTGGGGCAGATATTTATGTGACAAATAAATATTTGTAGTCGGGTCATGGGTGTTATTGTGATGTGTTATATTATGTGTCGTCCATGCCACCCGCGACACAGATAAAAACCTACTGCGGGGGTATGAGTGTGTAAGCGTTTATTTATTTTAGTAAGTACCTACCCAATTACTGTTTTTTATTACAATCGGTTCACGAATAAAAAAGAAATAATTTACACAATCCCATCTAAACGTCGCGTTATATGTATGTAGCTACATATGTACCTATAATTTGAGATTCAGATTTTATTACAAATTAAAAACTCAAACCATGAATAATTACTACATTATTCAGACTTAACGTATTCAGCGTAATAAATCTCATATCGAATCCATTACAATGTCAATATTAAATCAATTACTTTAAGTCGCTAAGACGAAAAATCCCTTACTTCGTATAAACGCGTATCGCGTACACCCTATGTTGCAAATTCTTGAATACATTGCATAAGTGATCGAGTCTCGCCTTCTTGTTTTATATACCAACTTAACGAGTTTTGTGTTGAGTTTGCTCGAGTTTTATTATGTATCTTACATGATTTGAATAATGTAACGCGACTCACAGTTACTTGCCAACAAATCTTCTAGTGTTGCATATTTAAATATGTATAAGCTTTTTAAATCTTAATATATATAAATTACGTGTCACGTTGTTTGTCCGCGATGGACTCCTAAACTACTTAACCGATTTTAATCAAATTTGCACACCGTGGGCAGTTTGATCCAACTTGAAAGATAGGACAGACGGAAGGTTTTAATAAAAAAAAATTTCACAGAACGTAGTCTGTCCGGGCAGTAGGTATATTAAAACGACGCTTGAAAGGCAAAAATTACCAAGCGACATATTGGCAACTTCACAATAGAGCATTTTACTTTTTAATTTTAGAAAAAAAATCGTAAAAAATCGCCTATTAGTCATTGGTACTTAATTCCAATGAATTTTAAATGCAGTTTAAATGCTTAATAAAGCGATTTTTTACGATTTTTTTAAATTAAAAACTAAAATGCTCTAGTTTAAAGTTGCCAACATGTCGCTTTGTAATTTTTGCCTTTCAAGCGTCGTTAAGTTTTCACGTTCCGCGTGGCGTTATAGTTACCTCAAACCACCGTCACACCACGGTCAAGGGGTGGCTGTGTCTGGGTTCGATTCCCAGCGAGGTAGAATTTTTATTAATGAGCTTGAATTTCTGTTCTGGGTCTGTGTGTGAGTGAGTATCTGTGTGCTGTCCATGGCACCCACGGGACAGGGAATCCTAGTGTGGGGTTATGAGTGTGTAACGTTATTATAAGCATCCCGAAATCCAGAAAGGATTGTTTATGTAATAGTCACTAAGCGAGGAAACGCTGGTGGTAAGTGGTCACTATCGCCCATGGAATTACCACCATTTGCTGCACTTAGGCGATAAAACAAATATCTCTTCAAATAAAAAAAACTTTTATAATAAAGTTGCTTGAAAGCGACTACGTATAAAACGAAATCCTTCATGACCTTGAAACATCCGTGATTCGTAAGCCATTAGTGGTATACCAATTCACTACACACTAGTAAAGATTAGGTAATAGTCATAGAGCAGGAACTAATAGAAGTGTCACGGGGAATTACCGTACACCAAAAGTAGGGAACTTGGTGCTTTTCTTACGACTCGTTCTCTCCTTCTATACTTCTGAGCCAGTCAATGTTATCCGCGGTAATATCACTAAAAACCGGACAAGTGCTTGTCAGGCCATGCGCAATGTAGGGTTAAGACCTTTTCAACGATACCCAACACTATGGGGTAGACTTGAAAAAAATATATCCCCACTTTACCTGTAGATGGTGTAGGTACAATGGAAACATTTTTTAAAAACTTCAGTTTAAAAAAATATGTACGAGTATATCCGTGGCAATTGCTTTCTAATACTAAGGGTCTCTGCACAATGTTGCGGACATACGGATAGACGAAAAGGTGTACTAAGGTGGACCACGGACACCGCCTGAACTATATGACGAACCTATAAATTTAAGTTTTGACTACTGAAAATGGTAAACGCAACTAAGTTTGTTGTCTATTGCACGTTCAGTCTATGGTTAAACTGACTGCCCTTGAATACGGCATGCAATGTTCGGTGCGGCCCAATACCCCGGGATCGATCATCGGCCCACCGGCCACACGCAAGGCCGTGCGAGGAGCATACCCATTGCTTTAACTACCCACTTTGTGGCCTTTATTGGCCATCTTCACGTTTCGCTTCATTAACTGACTGTAATTTGAAATGTTAGGGAATTTAATCTGTTCCTGGAATTTGGAGGATTACTGCTTTGAAATTGACTATAAGTAATGAAGTTGTTTCGTGGCTTAGACGCAATAACATATAGAAAGTTCTATGCCATCAAAAACAAAACTTGTAAAAAGAACCAAGTCTCGCAACTCAGTTCTTCTACCGTAAAAAGTTGAGAGATCCATGTAATACCAAGTCGGTTAATTTATTCAGTTCCTACTTAAGGGTCCTTCTGTCTTAAGTTATCACGTAATTAGCTAACCTAACAAGTAACAACATCTTATATTGACCATATTATCAATATTAAAAATCTTTTATGTTTTAAATAAATAGATCGACTTGGCCATCGCATGAAAACACAATATATCTCACAAGTAATACCTACATATTGTATTAAATTTGATTGTTTAGTGCGATTGATTTTGAAGTTTGTTATTTTGTTCTTGGTGAAATTCAGATTATAGACAAACGTCTTGGCTTGGTGCGCTCACAGTCACACTAGGGGACTAGTGGCTAATTGCGTTCTCCGTATCTACTTCTGAACATGAGGTACAAGACATTAAACTTGCAGGGCTGTGTCTTCGTGATTTAAATTCTTAGATTTGCCCGAACTTTATTCTAACGTAACAGTATTGAGTCAGTGACCAAGAGCCCAGAGCGATCAGACATGACTTATTTTCACATGGATGAAACCTTAACTACTCAGTAGCGTCTAGTGTACTTTGAATACCTTGCGTGTTTGTGAAGCTTGCCCTGTGACACCTGGGCAGGTACCAGGTGAGAAAGGTAACTAAAAATAAGAGTAACTTTACTTAAATTTACATGGCTGATTTTTATATATATTTTGTAGAATATTATTCTAAACTAGTATCATAAAATGTAAGACACTTTTCATTGACCAGAGGGATTGTCAGACGCTTTAAACGCAAAAACTGACGAATTGGTTTTGAGTAGGTTTCATCCATGTGAAAATAAGTCATTTCTGATCGCTCTGGGCTCTTTGTCTATAACCAAAATATTTATGCATATTTTTTTCATCGTACTCCGAAAAAATGGCAAAAAGTCCTAAATGTTAAAGCGATAAAAGATAGATTACATGAATTGAGGACGAATATCAATCAAGTATTAATATAACTTAATGTCAGCCCCAGAGCCGAAGTCTTGAGAGCTATTTGCGTGCTTAACTTCCAAAGATTTATGAACCTTATTATCATTTGACAAGACGCTGAAACTGCGGGTTTTGTCAAATATAAATGATCTATTCGGGAACGTTAGACGCGGTTGGGAGTTGAACAGGGGACAGTTGGATTCTTGTACCATTCCATACTATACTCCCTAAATTACGCATTAGCCTAGAAAGTTGTTATGCGCATAAGTAGATCTAAAGATAGTAAACGACCAAGAGGACGCAGCCTAATTGGAGAGAATTTTATGGTGTACAATAAAGGGTTATAAATAAATAAATACAAACAAATAAATGCGTTGTTGTATGTAATAATGTTGTATATAATAAATGTGTGTAATGCCCGCTGGTGGTAGGGCCCCTCGAGGGATTATATTGGTAATATTAATTTTAATTGCTAATTAATACCATTATTACTATTATTATTTCTCAATGGGGTTCGCCTGGATAGCTACCACCCTTAAGCACGAGTCAGCCGCCAAACGACTCGTTGTGTTCCGGCTGGGGGCTTGAGAGCCGGTTCTTTATTTCTTTTTCTTCTTCTTTCTTGGTCGATAACTCATCAGTGATGCCTTTGGTGTTGCTGATGTCTATGGGTGACGATAGCCACTTACCATCAGGTAGATTATCAGCTCGGATGCCGGCTATTTCCTTTAAAAAAATTGTATTTCTGTAGCAAACAGCCCTACCCGATCCAACTTGGCAACTTACAAACACTTGAAGTAGTACTGGGAACTATTGACACTGCATTCGATGCTAACGATCTTCAAACATTGTACTTTCTTAGTAACTTGCCAAAATCAACATTTTCAATTACAAGAAAAATCTTTTTGTATTGCTGGAGAAATATAGCTTGTAAATAGTATCATAATAATATGGTAATGAAGTTAAGAGAATAGTCTTTATACAGATAGAAAAAATGAAATGTGTGTGGGACATATAGTAGTAGTGAAACTTCAACGGGCAAGTGGAATTCAATAACATTTTGTTTAAAAAAATATGTCAATAAAAAATTAAAAAAACATAAAAAATAATAATAATCAAATATTTAAAACGAATGGCAACGCATTTATATTTAATATTTATTTTAAATATTTTCACGCGATATATCGTCTACCCCCTCCACGCAGCCGTACGCTTTTTCGTGACAGAAAAATCCTAATATCCCGTCTTTAAAGAAGTTTCACTTCAAAAATAGGTACACGATACGAATTATCGTAGTGTACCTACTTAGTGGTGTGAACGTTAATCTCCCGCAAGGTAAACCAAGTTTAATCTCAAGCATTTTAATATCTCAAGATTATTGTTTTTTTTTCTTTCATTATATAAATACATCGCAAGGTAACCGACTCACTATAGTCACCGCGAACTAAGAAGCCCAATTTGTCGTTTGCCATCACAGTGACATTAGAGATGTACAAAAAAATCGGTTCACGAAAGAAACCAATTTTTACAACAAATCGATTCAAAATTATAAGACCTTCTAATCGATTCGATAATTAAATTTTAAACTAAAAACCGTAATATTTAGGTATCTAGTTACCTACCTCGATTGAGCTATCTCGTACCGCGTATTCTCAATATGTACGGTCTATTTACGACTTCAATATAATATTCTTTTATCCATTCGCCAATGAACATCAACAACACCAAAAGCATCACTGGTGCGTTGCCGGCCAAGAAAGAAAGAGGTAAAAGAAAGAAAGATAGATCATGATAGAATGAAAGTCCCGCTCAGTTTCATAATAATATTTTGATATAATATTATATTAAGAGCGTGAAGAAAAAACTACAGTGAATAAATTCTTGCTTATTTCGTAAGACATTCATGTACACATAATTATTATTTTGTTGAAAAAAAAAATTACCGCAACCTTAAACACATAATTACAGATAACATATTATCTGCAGTTACTGTCCATGGATGGCGAAGTGCCCATACATAATGGAAAATGTCCTTTGTTAGTATCCAATTCGTCGTGGTATTATTGCGCACCTAATTTTAAATTCAAATGCAAGTAAATCATTTTTAACAATGTAATTAAATTAATCAATTTTCATTTTTAAATTTCGATTATAGTAATGTATCGATTATGATTGGTTTTATAAACGGTTTCAAGCCGTCACATCACCCTACGTCAGATTAGATTTAGGCTTCTTCATATAAGATTGTTTTGACGTCATAATTTTTTATTAAATTTTGCATAAATTATGATGTGATGGGATTTTTACTAGATTTTAACGTATAATATGATTTATAATCAAGCCAATGAAAATGAGTAGGGATTTTTAACAAATTTTGGCAAAATCCTTTGTCCGTAAGTATTCAACTATTCATGTCAAGTAAATGAATATTCCATTTTGCTCAAAGACACCCATACAAGGTTAGTTCATATTAATAAATAGCAGCTATCATTATGGGCATCTTAGATAATTTTGACTTATAGAATACTTTTGAGAGCCTTAAAGCTGTTCGCACATTTGGACTTGGTCGGCGTGATAGATTATAGGTTATCCTATCCTACACAACAGCCACTAAAAATATACAGACCCAACAGTATCCAACCAGAAAGAAGTATATAACACAGTAACTGGAAACTCAACGTGGCGAGTTTATTGATACGTAAAATTTAGCGGTCATGAACACTTAATTGCTTATAATTATAACGCTTATAAAATGCAGAAATTAAGTTCCATTTTCAGGTGCATGTGATGAGAAATACGCGACACTAATTTAATTTAACTAGGAACCCGTTCCGCGGTCCAAATTCGACCGAGTGTCAAATTCATCTTGAATTGACATTGACGATGACAATTCAGATTGACATTTGAATGTAACCTATACGTGTATGAAATGCATATTAGTGTGTGTAATGTTTATTTTATTAATTTTACGTGTTATCAATTACTGTGTTAAAGGATATCGCCAAAATCCCATACATTTGTGGGCTAAGAACATCATTAATGTAACGTATGTTAATGTAACAATTATAACGAGATATTTGATTTTTTTACTTCATGTGTATCAGTTCACACAAAGACAATTTATAGTTGCAACATAATTTAACCCTACTCGTACTTGTATCATTTATCACGTAATATTAGCACACATTTGAAATAAAAAAGGCACAATTCACAGGTTTTTGATGAATTAGGTACTTTAATATATTATATAATAATATATATAATATTTACTATAAAAACTAAATGTGCGGTGACAGTAAATATTTTTGTCTACAAAAGAAGGTACTCATTTTACACCTAGGTCACATAGTTTATGAACTAGATTTTTTTAACTTGTTTTCATCTTCCTGTGAAGTGTCAATTTTTTCACTTTTATCTCTTATCACAGGAGGCACAGAAATATAATTTGAATAATTTTCATATGACTTGTAACACAGAAGGTACCTCGAGTATCAAGTACTTCAGCCGGCCTTAGCAACGCCTCATTACCAATTTAAGTCGCGTGCGATTTTGCTACTTATTTTAATATAATTAATGAGTGATTTCGCTTCAAAATATTACGTTTTACCATAGATTAATGCGAGTAACGTTTTATGCGGTACAGTTTTCATTACTCTACTTTTTATGGCCATCGACTGCAAACAATGAAACGGGATATTGGGCTTATTTCAATATCGAATTTTTTGAAGTGTTTAAATAAGTCCAGGATGTTAACTTGGGGTTGCAGTAATCCTTGCTTCTTTTATTGTATTAAGAAAAGATTTTATATTCTTCAAAAAAGTTCTAGAATGTATTATCTATGTCTCAGTACTCACACATAAAAATAATATTGAGTTGATCTGAACCGTTTAAAATAAAACAAAAAATAACTGTTTCCCCAATTTTGTATAAACGATCTGTGATAATCTAAATTGTACTAATAAAAAATAACCGACTTCAAATTTACTCAAAAACTTCTTGTCAGATCTCGTTCAAATTTATGTGGGACTACATGCACCTGCTTTCGATTAAAAAAAGAATCATCGAAATCGGTTGGCGCAATATTGAGTAATTCGCCCATTTGTCGCGCACATACTTAATACAAAGGGCATGGAACCTAATTGGCACACCTACAAGTCCGCCATTTTGAAAAAACCTCGATTCGGCGGCCAGTGATGAAACATGTGTCAATCGATAGACTAAATTATTATTATCAAAAAGTATTCAGTGATGAAATGTCGTAAGTGATATACTTTCTGAGATAAGTGAGTTCAAAACTGTAGAAAAATAAAGCAAAAAACTTCGTTTCGGCGGACATTGATAAATCATATGTCATTCGATAGGCTAAATAATAACGATTAAAAGGTATTCAGTGATGAAATGTTGTAAGTGATATAATTTCTGAGATAAGTGAGTTCAAAACTAGAAATATAAAGCAAAAAAACTTCGTTACGGCGGACATTGATGAAACATATGTCAATCGATAGGCTAAATGATTACGATTAAAAAGTATTCAGTGATGAAATGTTGTAAGTGATATACTTCCTGAGATATTTGAGTTCAAAACCGTACAAAAATAATGCATTAAAAATTATCATTTACTTATTTTGAATTTATTGGGTCAATAATGAAAAATATGTCATATGTGTATGTGCTGCATAGGTACCTACTTGATTTATTAATAACGGGTAGGTTTGAATTAAAAAAAAGCAAAGCAAAAGCAAACTACTAGGTTGTTTTATAAACAATTTATTTGCCACCAGCGCTACAGCTTTGGCAATTACTCTAAACCAAAAGTTAAAATTCACTATTGGCTTAGTTTTCTATATCATGTCTGACAATCACTGAATCTAAAAATTCCGCTGGTGATAAAGGCAATGTTTCCTGATGTCAAGCCCATGCCAAGAACCATATAACACACATTTTAAGGGAACAACATGACAAGGTTCTTTTTCCCACTATGCATGAGCAGTACCATCCCGCGATTTTATCTTTACCCTTAAGTTGTTTGTTTGACGAATTTGTTTAATTTTTATAATACATAACGTAACTGAGGTAAGGAAAAAAGTGACCGGTACACTTCAATTGCTGTATCGCCATAAAAACCATATATACGCCATATTAACCATAAATACGCCATAAACACTCTGGTCATCCCTCACCTTGATTATGCTGATGTGTGTTGTACAGATTTGTCAGAGGAACTTCTGAATAAATTGGAGCGCCTTCTTAATAACTGTATTAGATATTATATCTCCGGCTTACGTAAGTATGACCACATTTCCCAGTTCCATTCCTAACTTAAATGGATATCCATTCAATACAGGCGAAACTTCAGAATTCTCTCAACATTTTATGCCATTTTGAATAATGTGTCTTCTCCTGTTTATTTAAAGAAAACTCATAGCACTGCTTATTTCGGGAATTCCTTCACAACATAGTTCATACTGTTCTGGAACTCCTTTCTGTAGACATCAAAAAATCATAGACTACCAAAAGCTCCTTCAAGAAGTCCGGCAGCACTACCTGAAGCAATTAGAATGTTGTCGCCCGTGGTCTTAAACCAATACATATATGAATTTATAAATATTTATTTACTTAATATATAAGATGTTTAGATATATGTAAATCTGAATAAAACTGTATTTATTTAATTTTGTTTATGTATATTGTGATTTTATGTATATATAGTAATTATTCTAAATATTCATAATATTTCTTATCTGGCATAACACTGATACAGTTACAGATACACTAGAAATAAAAAGATAATTAATTACAAATGTTTTATTTTTGTACGGTTTTGAACTCAAATATCCCAGAAACCATATCACTTACGACATTTTATCACTGAATACTTTTTGATCGTAATCACTTAGACTATCGACTGACATATGTTTTATCAATATCGGCCGAAACGATGTTTTTTGCTTTATTTTCCTACGGTTTTGAACTCAAATATCTCAGAAAGTATACCACTTACGACATTTCATCACTGAATACTTTTTGATCACAATCATTTAGTCTATCGATTGACACATGTTTCATCACTGGCCACCGAATCGAGGTTTTTTCAAAATGGCGGACTTGTAGGTATGCCAGGCTCCATACAAAAATGTTGGAAGCCCTTTAAGACTTACATGGTTTTCTCATGGATGCCATTATCAGATCTCAATAAAATTTAAGTGGGACCACATGACAAGCACCAGCTTTCCATTAAAAAAAAATCATCAAAATCGTTTCACCCAGTCGAAAGTTCTGAGGTAACAAACATAAAAAAAATACAGTCGAATTGAGAACCTCCTCCTTTTTTGAAGTCGGTTAAAAATCCGGACGAAAACGCAGAGACTACAGTGCCACCAACTTATCTGTGAAGTGGCGAAAATTGGAACTAATGAAAAGTCATTCACAAGTACAGTGGCACCAACTTATCTGTGAATTGACGGAGGGCGCTGTCGGACGCATTGGACCAATCATTGGCCGCAATTCGAGACGTAGTAAATGTCAATGAATGAACACAAAGAACTTCTGAATGTGGTGGCATTAGTTCCAATTTTCGCCATTTCACAGATAACTTGGTGGCACTATACTTTGTGGTCAATCTGTCAGTTATTACCTTTCGAATTGCGTCTAATGATTGGTCCAATGCGTCCGACAGCGCCCTCCTTCAATTCACAGATAAGTTGGTGGCACTGCAATAAAATCCGAAAAAAAAATCTGAGTCATTGTTATAGGATTTATTGCGTTACTCAATACTATCTAATAATTTATTGAACTAATTTTGACCAATGACTAATTGATTTGATACATTAATTAATTAAGTGTCGAGGCTACATACCTCTAGTAACCTAATATGGTACGTATCTTGATCGATGGCTCAAAGTTTCTCGTCTCATCATAAGTTTGAAACATTCCCATAGAATTATGAGGTATACTCACAATCAGATACCACAAGTAAATTCTATATTCAGTTTAATTTAAATGTTCCTTTGAAAGTGAAACAGGTTTTTACATTGGAAAATGTTATTCCTTACAAGTCTTGATTATTTTGCGATACTGGTATCGATATCGGTATCGATAGTGGTATCAAATGGCTGGCTTCAAGCCAATAATAGTCTGTACTACAGGCACGGTTTCCTTATAACTGAATAGGACCTAAAGCATACAACTCCAAGCTGGTGCGATTTGGTGGGGTTAGTGGCCAACCCGTCCATAGCTGCTGGGAACTACTGTCCACAGTGCTTCATTTGACGATTGCATTCAATATGCATAATAAAAGACAGTCAAAAGGCAGACGATGAAGATGCTGCTCCGTGGACATATTTCGTACTGATGATGAGAAGATGCAATTTGTTCGAAATTTCCCTCAATACTGGAACGTGAAGGAGAAAATCAAGGTTCAGCGGCAACCAAGACTGCGAAACCAATTTCAAACGAGCAGGCGCAGCAGCAAACCAAACCTACATCGAGGAGGGCCGGCAGGCGTTAATAAGGTTTATTTTCGTTTGCTTGCCTTCTTGTCTCAATATAGTAGCTATTACTGATAATTACTTAATCTTATCACAACTCGCTAATTGTAGTTTTACCCAATATTTTCTTAACTTTAGTTCTACCTCATAATTTTAATATAATAAATGCTTCAAACACGATTTCATGATAAACAACAGATGACAGAAGTCAGTAAAACGTAGTGATTAAGTACTCTGTGGAAGTCAGTTCACTTCAATTTGTAAATGTCAGATTTCACAAATGTCAAAATGTATGTGACTGACTTCAACACTGTGCATCAACTGACAGTTAGTGCTCGTTCTCAATTTGACTGGTTAAAAATATAATCGTTGTCTATGCCAAGTGTAAAAGTGTTACCATTCAGTAAATTATTGTTGTGCTGAGATTTATGAGTTTGTTTATTTAAGTTTTATCGGCCTTTTGTAGTTTGCTGTTTTAGAATGTCGTTTATTTCGTTGTTGTTATTTTAATTTCTTTAATTCATTTTCCTTTTGCTCTGTTCTTAAACATTTTATACATTTAGATTTAAATATATATTTTTTTTGTGATTGTGATATTTTTTCTCAGTGAGTGGTGAGTTTAGCGTGTATGAAAAATTGTATACATTTTATTTTTAATTTTTTACTATTTATTTATATTTAGATAATATACATTTATATCTTATTTATGGTAAATTTAGTCGATTTTGATGACAGTTTTTTCTCTTGCTCTTCCTCGTCCGATAGTTTCATTAGTGCCGATGGCGGTTTCAAGCTTTCGCTGCATGACCAGATATCCTCGTTATGTAATCCCGGCTACTTTAATGTTGCGCACATAAATGTCCAGAGTATTCCGAAGCACTATTCCGACCTTCTGGCATCCATCAGCAGTGATCACCTAGATGCGCTTTTGATTTCAGAATCGTTCCTAAAGCCCACGTTGCCTTCCACTCAATACACTTTACCTGGATTTGTTCTGATCCGCAATGACCGTACTGGTAAAGGTTGTGATGGTGTTGCAATTTACTTGCGCGCCAATATTCCTCACAAGGTTGTCAGCATGTCTCCCTCCGAGTATTCCGAGTCCGCCGAGTTTATATTTATTGAAATAAACATGAATTGTACCAAATTACTTCTCTCTGTGTTTTATAGTCCTAATCTGACTGTCAATTACTTTGATACACTGGAGAAAGTATTTAGTGATCTACGCCCGATTTACGAGCACATAGTCATGATGGGTGACTTCAATACTTGTTTATTAAAATGTGATTCTCGTGCATCTAAACTAAAATCTCTTTTATCCTCCTTTAACCTTGATCTTTTACCCCTGTCTGCGACACATCATTTTCCTAACTGCACACCTTCCCTGCTGGACCTAATGATTGTCTCTTCCCTCAAAAGTGTAGTGTCCCATGGACAACTCACTGCATCTTTCTCTTATCATGATATGGTCTTACTCTCCTATCGTACCCGTCCTGCTAAACGCATTCCTCAATTCCTTCATCTCCGTAGTTACAAGGGCGTAGACTTGCAGGCACTGCAGCGCGACGCCGAGGCCATCGATTGGACCCCAGTGCTTAATAGCTCAGACATCGATGTGAAGGTTGAGTTTTTCACTAGGTCGGTACTGGATTTATATGATAAGCATGCTCCAGTACGTCGTGTAAGAATTAAAAGAAATCCAGCACCTTGGCTCACGTCTGACATTAAGGACCTCATGGTGAGACGTGACAAGGCCAAAAGATGGTATAAACGTTTTCCTACTGAACGCAATCTTAACCATTTTAAGGCACTGCGGAACCGCTGCAATCGTCTGTGTAGGGACGCAAAGAGGCGCTATTTCCAAGATTCTCTCACTAATCATAGCCCTGCAGATACATGGAGGTTTTTAAAGTCAGTGGGGATTGGTAAATCTTGTATGTCATCAGCTATTGGTACTGATGTAAATGATCTCAATAAATATTTTTCACTCGCTTCATCTACCATGGATCCTTACATCAAATCTCGTACACTCCATGACCTATCTGTTCTGCAAAGACCTCCGTGCCCTTCTTTCAAAATTTCCTGCGTGACTGAAAAGTGTGTTAGAAAGTCTATTTTTGCCATTTCCTCGTCAGCGGTTGGTCATGACAATTTGTGCTCAAAAATGATTGTATTAATCCTTCCCTCAATCCTTTCTATCATTACTTATATATTAAACCATTCATTATCATCCTGCTCCTTTCCAACCGCCTGGAAACAGGCGCACGTTATTCCCCTTCCTAAAGTTACATCACCCACGTCTTTTTCTCACTACCGACCCATTTCAATCTTACCCTTTCTATCCAAAGTTTTTGAGCACATTGTTCACGGCCAACTAGCTTATTATCTTCATGCAAATAATCTTCTTAGCCCTTTTCAGTCCGGATTTCGTCCCAACCACAGCACAGTTACTGCTCTTTTAAAAGTGACCGACGATATCCGCTGGGCCATGGAAAACAAACAACTTACCCTCCTAGTGCTGCTGGATTTTAGCAATGCTTTTTCCTCGGTAGATTTTGACGTCCTGGAAAGTATACTTTGTTCTATTAACGTTTCTCCTTCCACCATTTTATGGTTCAATTCTTATCTTCGGGGTCGCTCGCAACGGGTACGCATTGATAACTCTTTCTCTGACGCTTGTGACCTTAATGCGGGTGTACCTCAGGGTGGCGTACTCTCTCCTTTACTCTTCTTTATTTTTATTAATACTGTTACTCCTATTATTTCTTCAAATTTCCATCTCTATGCGGACGATTTGCAGATATACCTTCATTTTGATATAGCGGACACAAAATCGGCTATCTCCTGTATTAACGACGATTTGAGTCGTATTGACAGTTGGGCCAAATCTTTTGGTCTCAACATTAATGCTAGTAAATCGCAAGCTATAATCATTGGCAGCAGACATTATCGCAATTTAATTAATTTGTCGCAATTGCCGTCAGTAAGTCTGGGTGGCATCGATATACCGTTCATTGATACTGTCAAAGATCTAGGTATTATCATCGACTCAAATCTCTCTTGGAATGGACAGGTCAGTGAAGTTAGTCGCAAGGTTCACTATTCGTTCCATTCCCTGAAGTGCCTGCAGAGTTTGCTGCCCCTGAAAACTAAAATTTCCCTTGCCCAAACTTTAATTCAGCCCATTATAGACTATGCTGATGCCTGCTATTTGGATGCCACCGAGGAGCAATTGAACAGACTTGAGCGTTTGCAAAACCTTTGCATTCGTTTTATTTTCGGTATTCGTAAATTCGACCATGTCTCTCAATTCCGCAAAGATCTCAAGTGGCTCCCAATCCGTTTTCGCAGAAACTCTAGGATTTTGTCCCTCCTCTTTAACATTCTCCACTGTCCTTCTACTCCATCCTATTTGCGAGAGCGCTTTAGCTTCGCTCGTCCGTCTATCGCTCCCTGTAGAACCTACCTTAAATCCCTACTCAAGTTCCCTTCACATAAGAGTTCTTTTTACTCCACCTCCTTTTCTGTGCATGCAGTGAGGCTGTGGAACTCGCTTCCGCCTAATATTAGACAGTCTAAAACTATCTCAATATTCAAAAAACGAGTGAAAGAGCATTATCTCTCCTTAGCTGCGTAAAGTGTTTTGTTGTCTATTACATAATATTATCCTACTGTCGGTTTACACAGTACACTATTACGATTCTACTATTTTGTTTCATCGTCAGTATTCGTAGTTATATTATACTAGCTTCTACCCGCGACTTCGTCTGCGTGGACTTCAGAATTGGATCCTTAGAGAAATGAAGAGTGTGATCAATAAAAGAAATGATACAAAAATTCTATGCTAGCCATTTTTAATTACACCACTTATCTTGAGGGAATGGTCTATCCCCGATACAAAATTTTAAACTTAACTCACTCAGTTTTAAACTTAACCACCATGGACCACGATCCACGCAACTGGGTCGAAATATCGGAATACAAAATAAATACCATAAGTACTCGTATTATAGTAAAATCTATCCCCGATATAAAAAGTACCCTATCCTTTAATGTGGGATATTAAATATCTGGGAGCCAAACTGAAACTAAATTCCTTTAGCAATTTAAGCGTCTGTGAATAAGAAACATTCACTTAATTTCATTTTAAAAATGGTTTAAAAAATAACAACAAATATCTTTGATATCAATTTCGTTATTTCCGTTCGTTCAGGTGTTACATAATTATTTGGTCTTCAAGATACACCACCAGGCCTTAAGTTTGGTCAATACTATGCTAGTTTTGCAATGTCAAATTACAACCAACTATGTAATATTTTAAAAAAGTGTTTCGGTTATTACCACCCGATCAGGAATTACATATTATTTTATCTCTAAGATCACTATCTGGCCTTAAGTCAATGTTGTACTGGTTTTGCAATGGGAATGTTACCAACAACAACAATCGCCCATATAATAACTGCTGTTAATATGTATATTTAGCACGCGCCTCATGGTATATCTAGAATACAATGATGTTCTTAGCGACAGGCAGTACGGGTTCCGCCGAAACCGGTCGACGTGAGATCTTCTAGCGTATGCCACTCACATCTGGGACGAGGCCCTCAAGAAAAATAGGGAAGAGCTAGCCGTTTTTCTTGACATCTCGAAGGCCTTCGATTGGGTCTGGCATACCAACTTTGTGAGATTCAACGTCACAAAAACTCAAGCGTGCCAATTCACCAGCAAAAGAAGCCCTTTCATCTTGGCTCTTACTCTTATAATTCAAGTGAAGAGAGAATAGGCTTTTAGTAAGTTAGTGCGCTTTACCACCCATACTTCATTCCCGCTTACCATCAGGTGGCTTTTTATTTATTTATTTATTTACATGTTTATGTCACCTCTTAAAAAGAAGAAACAAAGGACAAACATAATGCCTAATGGCATTGTCCACCAGTCAACCAACTTAATAGTCAACTTTTTAGTCAATCATTAGCTTATTTCACATAAAAGTTCCATTTTTTTACATAAAATAAGTGCTTGACAACAATCCCACCTGACGGTAAGTGGCGATGGAGTCCAAGATGGTGAATGCACTAACTTAATAAATGCCTATTCACTCTTTTCTTGAAGACACCTACATTGTAGTTGGACGGAAACACCCACGCAGGCTCGCCTTTCCAGTCCTTTGCGGCACGCAGTATGAAAGAAGACGTGTCGATACACCGTTCGCAGCGGTGGGATATTCACGACATATGGATGGATGCTTGCCGTACGACGGGTTGTTTGATGGAGGAACGGGGATGGGGGAATTAGTTCGTGCAATTCCTGAGCACAATCTCCAAAATGCATCCTGAAGAATGCCGAGAGGCTGGCTACTCTGCGCCTGTGTGCGAGGCTTTGCAGGTTGGTTACCACCAAGTTTGGGTCGTTAATGAAGGACGACGACTTCCAATAACTGTAGGCGGACAGTGCATTCCAGGGATACATTCCAGAAAGTGGGAGCCAAGGTGAACAGACACGTCTGCGTTTTAGTGGCATGGCATAATTATTTTGTGTACCCAAGATACACCATCAGGCTCAAGTTGCTCAATGATGTATATAGGCTTTGCAGTTTTAACGTTACTAACAAAAATATTTTTAAATCTTGTTCAGATATTCCCATCCGTTCGAGATTTACATATTTAACCTCCAAGATAAGTACACCAACAGGCCTTAAGTTGGTCATTAATGTACTGGTTTTGCAATGTCAACGTTACTAAAAACTCTTTATTAAACATTTTTTATTCCTGTTAAGTAATTTGCACCCGTTCAGGAGTTACCTATTTGTTCTCCAAGACACGTCATGAGACCCTTAGTTGGTCAATGAAGAGCTGATTTTACAATGTCAACGATAACGAAAACAAAATATCTTTAAACACCGTTATACCTATTTTTTTCTACCGTTGAGGAGTTCCTTTATCTCCAGATATTTAGTACTCTTTATCTCCAGATACCATCATCAGCTCCTCACTGAATTTCAATAGGATTTACTTGACAAAATACCCAATGTTAAACAAAAAAGCATAATCCAAATTGCTTCTTAAACAAAGAATTTACTCGTATTAACTAAAATCATGGATATATTACTCTGTCTGGATCATAGACTTTGTAGAGGTACCTGAAGATCAATGACGTCATATCGGAATGACCATTCGACCAATCACAGGCCGGATTGAGGTTGTCCTTCATAATTGTAGGGTGTACACACTTAGAAAAATTATGTCCTATTTTGATACGGTTCTTCAAAATGTTTTCTATATGAAATTCTTCTGGTGGCAAAAATCATAATATTGAAATAATATACATTTTATAAGAATTTCTTCAAAATTACCTAATTTAAATAATTGCATTAAGAGTAAATTGAAAATTAAGGTACACAATTATTAAGGTACATCTATATTATAATTTCATCTTAGATGTTTTTAAACCATTATAAAAAATCACAATCGAAAGATAATTATATCCTGGGACTATAGATAACATGGACACAATACAAAAATGGTCATTATTTTATGCCACCATCGATCTTCAGGTACAACTACGAAGTTATGTTTCCAGTTAGAGTAATATATCCATGGCTAAAATCAGTGATTCAAAAAATTACTGGCCTAAACGCATGCACAGCTATAGAAAAATAAAGCAATTTTGACATTAGGCTAAAACCGCACTAGGATTTTAAAGACGTACGCACTCATCCGACATTTTAATAATGACTTGCTCAATCGGTTCAGGAAAATTAATATTTTTTTATTAAGTAAATATAAAAAATAGAAAGACATTTACGAATGTTAAAAACCAAATTTGATGATCTTTTGCAATAAATTAAACCTGATACGATATCTTATAATACTTCGATAGTACTTCTTATTGAAAGGTAGGAAAAAACTTGATAAGCTACATTGAAGTATTATTACTGGCGTATAGAACCGATACAGCGAATACTATGTTTGGCCCAACAAATTGGCTGCCGTGAGCTTCAATTTTCAATGGATTCGTTCGATTAAAAAACAGAACCTACCGACGCTACACAAATTTTGTTCACGCTGTCTGTTCTGGTACTTTACTACATTATACTTCAATGATAAGCTACCTGTAATTTTCTTTATCGTAAAATTATTATTTTTTGTAACTCATTGATTGCTCATTGGGTGCATGAAGCGTTTTATAAACGCTAGTATGTAAGCAGCCTTAGTTTTCCACAAAAAATGTTTTGTTGATTTATTTGATTTTATACAAGATCGATGGCTATTAAACCTTCCATTGTATGATAAAAATTATCACAATGTGCATCACCGCACAATTGGTATAATGTTAGTTATTAAAAACAATTAACCATATTACCATGGACCTAAATAATACGCTGTTCAGTACTTACATTTTGTTCACCTGTGTTGACCCCAACTGGGGCCAACTCAAGTTTAGTCGGCTGCGAGCAAGCTACACAAGTAAATGTCACGTTAGAAAAACTCCGACTGTTCAAAAACACTTAATAACGTATTATTGTTTATTGAGCACAGTTAAAACGTTCTCATTATTTACGTTTGAACTTTATTTCACTTTATTTAATCATAATTGGTAAGTAACTATATTTTTATTTACAGTCTTAAAAATTATTTAGTGTCAAATATTTAATATCGACATCTTGAACCAAACTTGACAGAATGAACACAGAGTACTTAATCACTACGGAACAGGGTTGCCAGACGTCGCGGAGTGAGAGATCGTACGGTGGGTAAATAAAAGTCGTATTTCTTAAGATGGCTCCAGAAAAAAAATAGTACGATTCATCATTAATGTAGGTACTAAAACTTTAATTAGTTTTAGATGGCGGTCTACAAAACGAAATTGAAAGAAAAGTAATAAGTAAAACTATAAATTAAAATAAAATCTTCTTATCTTTATATATATAAATTACGTGTCACGTTGTTTGTCCGCGATAGACTCCTTAACTACTTAACCGATTTTAATCAAAGGGCTTCCAACAGTTTTGTATGGAACCTGGCATACCTACAAGTCCGCCATTTTGAAAAAACCTCGATTCGGCGGCCAGTGATGAAACATGTGTTAATCGATAGAGTAAATGATTACGATCAAAAAGTATACAGTGATGAAATGTCGTAAGTGGTATACTTTCTGAGATATTTGAGTTCAAACCCGTAGAAAAATAAAGTAAAAAACTTTGTTTCGGCGGATATTGATAAAATATGTGTCAATCGATAGACTAAGTGATTACGATCAAAAAGTATTAAGTGATACAATGTCGTAAGTTATATACTTTCTGAGATATTTGATTTCAAAACCGTAGGAAAATAAAGTAAAAAAACTTCGATATACCTATCTTCAGCTTACGTAAGTATGACCAAATTTCCCAGTTTGATTCCTAACTTAAATGGCTACCAATTCGACACAGGTGAAACTTCAGAATTCTCTCAACATTTTATGCTATTTTGAATAATGTGTCTTCTCCTGTTTATTTAAAGGAAACCCATAGCACTGCTTATTTCGGGAATTCCTTTGCAATACTGTTCTGGAACTACTTGCTTGTAGACATCAAAAGACTACCAAAAGTTCCTTCAAGAATCACGTCCGGCAGCACTACCTGAAGCAATTAGAATGTCCTCGCCCGTGGTCTTCAACCCATAGATTACCCCCAAAAGATACCGCATACAAGGCAACTGACGCGCGGCAACATAGAAGTGCTTTTGCTATGCACATAAAGCTATACTAGCATTCACGACATTAGTATCGACCAAGACCTTCGACCCATACACACGCGGATCTTTCAGAATTTAATTAATTTAAAAAAAGAATTTGCTGATGAAACCAAGGCTTATTGTAGTGTTAAATGGTATGGAAAATCAGTTCGAAAAAACAGTTACCCAAAAGATGCCATATCATTTAATAAGTTAGTAATTCATATTTATTTTACAAATTTTCTTATAATGAAGCAGAGTTCAACTTAAGCTGGTTTTGAGAGTGACATTTTGTAAAAAATTCATTCCTAATTCAAAATAGTTATCTTGTTTCTGACTAAAGACAATACTAGGGAAGTGAACTTTTCATTTTAAAGACGTATCGATATTCATTTTGAGGATATTGCTATGAAATCGATAATTTTGAACAGGTTACAAGTGGGACAAAGGTTGCTGTAGTCAAGGATAACATTATTTATTATATGAAAAAACATTGTGGTAATGGTTTTATAGATTTCCTAGATGCCCCGAGAGGAAGGAAAAATGGAAAGAATCAATACACCGTGGACAGGGATGGTTTCCTATCAAATACAGTGTCGTTTGTTCAACACACTTTTCAGATGACAGTTGATGGATTCAGTTGTATCATAGTTATACTTGCCAGTTTTGTTATGGGTCTTATACTTCTTATCGAGAATAGAATAGAAAAGAATAGAATACATTTACTTTGTCTAAGTATAAAAAGTAACAATGTTATTGTATGGAAACTTTCAAATTCGTGTGCTTTCCTATAGTTATGGAGAAATTATGTGGAAAATCAGCTAAATATTGATTATATTATTATTTATTATTATTTGCGCGAATATCAGGTAGGTAGATAGGTACATATTATATATACTTAACTCGATATGTTATACATATTTTCGTATTATAATTATAATTATTTTTCTTTTCTTTCCTTTTTTATACCATTTTGCCTACTAAGCAAAAGTTATTCAGTGTAATGAGAATTTAAAGTAAAATAAAAATGTAATAAAACTAGAGGTCTGAAGTTCTTGATGTGGTACATTAATAAGGGTCCAGCTAACAGTTAGAGATATTGGAATGCTGTTATAACAAAAGTAATAAATTGTGATTAGGAATTACTATAATAAATTATGGTTTGTTATACTTCATTTGGAAGTTAAGGGATTAGCCAAACAATAAAATAATAATAATATGAAATGACAAACATCGAAATTTTGAAACCGTAGCAGAAAAAACATCAGTGTGATGAAAATAATATACACACGAAAGGAAAAGTAACAAACCTAATGAAATTTAGATATGACAGCATCTGTCGGGTCAACTAGTTTGTAATAAAAATAATTCCTAAAAATGGTGTCTTAAAAACCCAAAAATATAGTTTTTAAGTTCATGAAGCTAAGAAGCAGTCCTACTACGAACAGTTATGTTATTATTTTAATGTAATTAGCCGCGAATAGCATTGTATATTTGATTTATCTAATCGGACATTGTATAATATAAACACTGTTAATATTATATTATTAAAAGTATCGATATTTATATTGTATTGTTATTCATTATAAATGTGATGAAAGTAAATAATGATAATCACAAACATTGATCGTACGATTTATCGATCATACATACTCAGTCACTATGGACAGTGTTGAGCTCGATAAATTCCAAGTTTGAATTTTAAATATCCAATCACAGCGCATCTGTTTCGTACCCCGCAAACCGCACCTTCCGCCAAATTGTGACTTTGAAGTCTTAGAAATATTCACTAATGCGGAATCTATTGGGGGTAATCTATGTCTTCAACCACATGTTATATACGTAGTTATAAATATTTATGTACTTAATATATAATATTATATGTATATATGTAAATATGAATAAATATGTATTTATTTAGTCTTGTTAATGATATTGTGATATTTTATATGTATATAGTTATAGTGTTGATCCACTAATAAATAAAAAAGACAATTACCAATGTTTTATTTTTCTACGGGTTTGAACTCAAATATCTCAGAAAGTATATCACTTACGACATTTTATCACTGAATACTTTTTGATCGTAATCACTTAGTCTATCGATTGACACATGTTTTATCAATATCCGCCGAAACAAAGTTTTTTACTTCATTTTTCTACGGGTTTGAACTCAAATATCTCAGAAAGTATACCACTTACGACATTTCATCACTGAATACTTTTTGATCATAATCATTTATTCTATCGATTGACATATTTTACATCACTGGCCGCCGAATCGAGGTTTTTTCAAAATTGCGGACTTGTAGGTATGCCAACTAGGTTCATTGCCCTTTGCACACCGTGTGCAGTTTGATCCAACTTGAAAGATAGGATAGCTTATATCTCAATGTATAGTCGCAATATTATTTTATTGCAATTTTTTTTTGATAGAACGAAGTCTGTCCGGGCAGCTAGTTATAATATAAATTTACATAATAACATACAAAATTATAAATGTAGAAATATCGGGACATAGGTAATTATAATGTGCGCCATCTATTGATAAATCTATGAACCTATAATAATTATATCATGAACCTATTATACTCGTACATAATTTTCTAACAATGCATACAAATACATATTTAAATTATTAATGTTTACTTACGATGTTAAAAAAATATATAGTAGTCACTCCGAGATGAACTGGAAAAAGGCATAAATCGTATGATTGTCGCCATGGATATAATTATAACTTTTAACTGGATACATAACTTCGAGGTACTTGAAGACAGATGACGTCACAACGGAATGACTATTTGACCAATCGCAGACCGGATTGAGATTATCCTTCATAATTGTGGGGTGTTATGTCCTATTTTCCAAATGTTTTCTAATAATTTTTCTGGTGGTAAAAAAATATATTATTGTATTAACACATTTTATTATAATTTCTTCAAAATTGTCCTTACGTCATGAAAACGGATGTTGAATGTGATAATGAAATGAAACAATGTAATTTATTACGGTACATTTCTTTTATTTTAAGTGCACAACACTTATAAAAAAAATTTAACACAGCTGAATGATATATCCTGGTATTACAGATAACACAATGAATGGATGAACACAATAGTCATTCCGTTATGACGTAATTAATCCTCATGTACCTCTACAAAGTAATCCAGACAGAGTAATATATCCATGGTATATGTCCAGTTATAGTAATGTATCCATGATCTCTTTCGGAGTAGGGTGTTGGCAACACTGGGCGCATAATGACTCTGTGATTGAGTACTCTGTGGCACGAAAGCGTGACACGAAATTTGTTAAGAACAGCGTGTCTATATATTTAAGTCAATGCATATTACAACTTAATCACTTAATCAGCTGATTGAAGTTCGGCCATTTTTATTTTGTTCATCTGTCATGTCAGTGTGACGAAAAACGGCAAACTGTTTTTCTATGACTAAATTGTACCTCTTATCCCTCAGGAACAGGTATATTTTCCGGGATAAAAAGTAGCCTATCTGGTAAGTTAGGTTGAAAGCTAACCGTGTGCCAAATTTTATCCATATCCGTTCAGCCGTTTTTGCGTGATTGAGTCACAAACATCCAAACATCCAAACATCCAAACATCCAAACATCCAAACTTTCACATTTATAATATTAGTAGGATGTATTTATTTATGTATGTATATTTGTATTTTTATGGATGATTGTTTTGTGTTTTTATGGTTGACTTGATTTATATATGTATATGTATATTATATATATATATATATATATATGTCTGTAGTTCCTTTTTAATGCATTTTGTGTGCACAGTCTTTCTGCCATCTAAACATACCGCTCTCCAGTCTCAGGGCTGCTGGAAGAGATTTCATAAGAAATAAGCAGTACCTTTGTACCATCCTTACATTATGTTTTATCTGTACCTGTATCTTTGTGTGCATAAATTATTAAATAAATAAAATAAAATGCAAGCAAAGATGCATTAAGTTAGTATTAGTCTACTTTGCAACAATCCGCGGACCGCAAAGCGACTTTGCGACTAATCACTAACCATCATAGAGTCAACTTACCCTGATGATGCTCCGTTTCGGGGTGAAACACGTGTTGGTGCTGGTATGTATGTTGGTATATACTTTTAATCATTGTAGTGCATGTTTCCGTTGCGGGAGGGAGGGAGGTGCCATGCATGTCTTAAAGTATATACCATCATTCATGTTAACCGCGGATTGTTGCAAAGTATACTAATACTAACTTAATAACAATGGATTTCCTCAAAGTAACGCCTGATACTATTAACCATAGCAACCTCAACCTCTCTTCTACCTCGTACGTGTAAATTGTGGAACAAACTTCCTGAATCGGTGTTCCCTCTAAGCTATGACATGGGGTTCTTCAAGAAGCGGCTCTATCGGCATCTTCTTGGTCGGCAACACGTTGGTAACGCCCCTGGTGTTGCTAATGTCCATGGGCGGCGGTGATGACTTATCATCAGGTGACCCGTCCGCTCGTTTGCCTGCTAAAAGCATAAAAAAAACTATAGCAAAGATGCAAGCAAAGCGGCAAGCAAGCGACAAGAAGACGATAGCGTGTGTATGACGTGCAGAGGATACGTTGATACGTGGACAGAAGACATTAGTTTGGCCCCCGTATAATATACTCGTATATGGTAGCTATGCTCCTGCTATTATTATTTTTAGTTATCTCTCCAAATCCACGAAATAAGTTGGTTGCTTGCGTTCCAATCCACGTATGTTGGTTCATAAAGTTCTGTTTTACGAGTTTACCCCATAAACCACCGTCAATACAGGCTATTTGTTTAGGAGCCCAATAACTCGAGGGGAGGCTGAATAATGCGGTTTCAAGGTAAACGAGTTGGAATGTTTGTTTTATATACAAAGAATCAATAATTAATATACAAACAGAAAACAAAGTTTTATTTATGGTTTGAAAATAGAAAATAGAATGGGAGTAGATATGTGTATAATGTGTATGTATGTTTATAATTACTAGCAGTATGTACCTGCCTGCCTCTGTCTGCATACAACATAAACGATATTGGCTCATAATAATTTTTTTTGTAACAATACATCGTAATAATCATAATATTAGGAAATTTTGTTATTAAGGAATTATTCCCTAACCTGAATGAAACTGATTGCAGAGCTAGCAGTTTCCATGCATCTTTGTCATTAAAACAACGTCACTAACAGTTACTTAAATCGCTCCTTAGTACAGAATTTGTATGGTGATTCTTTACTAAGCAGCAATCTAAGTAACCGTTAGTGACTCTGAGTTGGAGCGTAAGTGTCACTGTACTACGCTGCGGACGGACGACATGACCTAACTAAAAGGGTTCTGTTTTAACTACGGAACCCTAAAAATGTAGACATTATTAAATGTTCTGCCGTGCGAAGCCGGGGCGCTATGCTAGTTAAATATTACCTAAAATAAATAACATGCAATCAGCAAACTAAAAAAATAACCGACTTCAAAATAACTCAAAAACTACGTGTCAGATCTCGCTCAGATTTATGTGAGACCACATGACAAGCACCTGCTTTCGATTAAAAAAAGAATCATCAAAATCGGTTCACCCAGTTGACAGTTCTGAGGTAACAAACATAAAAAAATACAGTCGAATTGAGAACCTCCTCCTTTTTTTTGAAGTCGGTTAATAAAATAATAATAAAGAACATCAGTTAACCAATAAATTACGTAAACTAACTACTCTGTAACTTGGTTAACCGACAAATGTGCCAATAAGAACTCAATGTAAGCGAATAAGGTTGCCAATTAAAACATTAAACTCTTAACAAAATATTTTAGTGCTATTGAGCTTCGCTAGCTATATGGTCATACATGATCAAGTTACTTGTCAAGTTTCCAGTGGACTTGATGCGGTATCCCGTTTGCATGAGGTAGTTTAGCCAGATAGAAATACACCGTCAAGTTTACTGGATGCCGCATTTTTACGAGCAGAGAATGTGTGAATATGGGCATAAGAGTTTATGTGAGACTGAAAAAATAAAACTTTCTTTCTTTCTTTCTTTTTCTTCTCTCTTTCTCGGCTGGCAACACATTAGTGATGCCCTTGGTGTTGCTGATGTTCATGGGCGACGATAGCCTCTTACCATCAGGTGGATCATCAGCTCGTTTGCCGGCTATTTCCATAAAAAAAACTAATCTTTTCAAAATAAAATAATTAATAATCCTAGCGGGAATGAGTCCTTAGATACCTAAATTCAGTATTTATCTTTAGATATTAACACAACAAGTATTATCACTTAACTAACAATAAGTAAATTACTCAGCAAATTCCACACTTCGATCAAAATACTAAACTTTGAAGTAGTCGTAATTAAACGGACTCCGATAAAGCCACGATCTCACGGTATCTCGTCTAATCTAGTAAAGTTGTAAGTAGTTCAGTCAGTTTGCCTGCGTACAGAACTAATTTGAGACAGTTATTAGCGTCTTGGGAAACTTGAAACAGCTGGCTGTCGAGTTGCAGGGTTAATGACACCATTTAACAACAACAACAACATTCAGACATTACGGACAGGTAATAATTGAAATAATGGTACCATGTAGTAATACTTTAGATAGGTAAAAAAGTTCGTGTATGCACACGCGTAATTAGTAAAATGTGTAAAGTTATTTTATTTTATTTAATTTATTTCTTCAACAACGTATCCTTTTTTATTTTGTTTTTGTGGTGTACTTACTCATGTAATCTTGAGGATGAATTGTTATAAAAATGTTGCTTTTTTTCGTTACCCCGTCCCCAATACGTCCATAAAGAATTTTCATGTCAACAATTAAATCACTAATTAGTTACATGAATGATAAAACTATAGCAGTACAGGATAATATCGATTAAGCGGTCAAAATATGGCTTTATAATATGGTTTTTTTTATGGAAATAGCCGGCAAACGAGCTGACGATCCACCTGATGGTAAGTGGCTATCGTCGCCCATGGACATCAGCAACACAAAGAAAAAAAAGAAAGAACTGGCTCTCAAGCCCCCAGTCGGCGTTTCGTCGTTTGGCGGTTGACTTATGCTCAAGGGTGGTAGCTATTCAGGCGAACCCTTACATATATTTATATTTTCGATGTGAACCATCTTTACGCGAGGGGTAAACCTGATTTTTGGCATGGTGATACAGGCCGTGGCGACGCATCGCCGGCAATATGAAAAAAGTATAATAACACAATGTGGGTAATCATCACGGACCTAAAAAAAAGACGGACATAATCCCAAGAACAAATTCAGTGAAGCACCCATAGGAATACCAACTCTGTATTCGTACAAGTACACACACCCACACATTGACACCATATGGCTACGACATTGACACCATCGCCAATCAAAAATTACAAAATTACGCACACATGGTAAGCGAGCTGTCAGCTGTCAGCTTCACTCCCGGTTAGACAAGGTTACGTCTGTTCTTTTTTTATGTCTGTGGTAATCATAAATAAACTTGGTTTGATAGGCTGTAGTATACGGTAGTACAAATTCGAAACTTCAAAACGTGAAATGGTGTTCTATTGGGATATTGTCGGAACTATAATCCACTATACCTACCTGAGTTCAAATCCTTGGCGAAGTGTTAATTTAATTCTTCTAATTTAGTTTTTTTTTTAACAGTAAAATATGTCTGATATCGATAATTTCTGATGATAATAATTGAGTTGTTGCAATTTTAAATAAATTTTTGAATTAAAAATTTTTGTATATAAAGAAAATAAATGTTTATTAAATAAACTGTCATCATTTTCTGGAGAAAATTCGTAATATTGTATTTTTTCATCATGCCATATTTAGTTCCTGTCATAATTTGTACTTTTATGCCTATTAGTTGTACAAAATAATTTCGATGTTTCACATCTGCCAGCCGTCCCATGACGGCTGTTCTTTTTTTTACATTTGACTTGGAATTTTCGTCTGTCTGTGTATATCACACGGAAACCAGTGAACTATTCAACACACTCATAGTGCTACGTTAAGATTCTCTTAGTCGTGAGTGTCATGGACAAAACATAAAAAATACAAGACAAGTGTGTTACAGTACCCAGACTTCGAACACTTTGTATACATACCACATCTACACTTACCATCAGGTGGGATTGTGGTCAAGCATTAACTTATTCGTGTAAAAAAAATAATTCAAATTTCTACCTCACTGGGAAACGAACCCAGGACCCTTCGAACATTGCGGTAGTAATTACGCCGCGTCGTCATTATGAAACTTGGTATATTCAGACGAAACTTGAAATGAATGAAAACTTTCCTAGTTTTGATTCCGGGAAACGAATCTGTTCCCACAAGAAACCAGATTCAAACTAGGATGGAAATTTGATTCTGTCAAAAGGTTATTAATTAATGTTTTGTAACTATTGCAATAATAAAGTAAGTATAAATTTATAGGACGATAAAAAGCCCATAAGGCTAGTTGGCCCATAAGTCGCTAAAATGAGTTACACTTGAGCCAATGCCTGAAACTGAAATAAATGGATGATAAACTGGTTGATTAAAAAAAGGGTGCGTGTACTTTTGTAAACGCCTGAGAAGTTATACTTACCCTCCCCTCCCCCTCCCCTTCCCCTCCCTTCCCCTCCCTTCCCCTCCCTTCCCCTCCCTTCCCCTGTTTAACAATATTTTTGTTGTGTTTAACAATATTGTTTAATAATAATTTATACAAACAAATATATAAAAAAAACAATACTTAAAAAAAACAATATTCAAACAATATATCAAATCAAATCAAATCAAATCAAATGTTTTTATTCAAAATTGGTTTGGTTTACAAACACTTTTTGAAAGTCATGCAAGTTATGCCAATGCTTCAGACAAAGCCCTACTGTGAGAGGGCCCGGGAGAAGAAGCAGCAAGAAACTTCCGGGTTTGTTTTTTTCCTGCTCACAGTTACAGATAGTACTTATCATCTACTACAATCTATATCCATAAAACTCATGTCCAAGCAGTCTTGTCTTTAAAATAATCATCTAATTTGTAATATCCTTTCGTCATAAGAATGCTTTTAATATGAGTTTTAAATTTAAGGTAAGGCATTTCTGTAAGTTTCGATGGAATTTTATTATAAATCTTTACACATGTACCCATGAACGAGCCACTAGTTTTACATAGTCTAAAATTTGGTACAATCAGTTTAGCCTTGTTCCTCGTATTAATATTGTGGATGTCACTCTTCTTAAGAAAACTATCGTAATATTTCTTAACATACAAAACATTATCCAATATATATTGTGACACCACAGTTAAAATATTAATTTCCTTAAAGAGATCCTTAAGCGAGTCCCTAGGCCTGAGGTTGTAAATGGCACGGACTGCTCTTTTCTGTAAAATAAATATAGACTTAATATCTGCAGCTGAGCCCCACAACAACAGACCATAGGACATAACACTATGAAAGTAGCTAAAATAAACTAACCGTGCTGTTTCTACGTCAGTTAAGAGCCTTACTTTCTTAACCGCGTAAGCAGCTGAACTCAGTCTCCCAGACAAGGCTTTAATATGAGGACTCCATTGTAATCGTGAATCTATGGTAAGGCCAAGGAATTTTGTTGAATTTACAAGGTCAAGTACTTCCTTATTTATAACTATTTGAGTGGGTACCTGTTTTACATTTGGTAAAGTAAATTTCATACATTTCGTTTTACTAGCATTTAACATTAGGTTGTTACATGTAAACCATTGCAATACTTGGGAAACAGTATTATTTACATCGTCAAAACATTTTTTTCTCCTATCAACTTTAAAAAGTAATGAGGTATCATCTGCAAACAATACAGTTTCACACAAGTCCCTTGTGAAATAAGGAAGATCATTGATGTATATTAAAAATAACAGGGGTCCTAATATTGATCCTAGGGGCACTCCCATAGTAATGTGTGCTCCTGGGAACTCCTTGCCATTAATAACTACTTTTTGGATACGGTCGGATAGGTAAGATTTTATAAGGCCAACTGATTGTGTTGAGACACCATAATGCCTAAGTTTATTTATCAGTATATTGTGATCAACGCAATCGAACGCCTTCGAGAGATCACAAAAAATACCAATGGCATCCTGCTTACACTCCCACGCATCAAAAATTTGCTTAAGGAGTGCTATACCTGCATCAGTGGTATTTTTTCCTCTCGAAAAACCGAACTGATTAACATGAAACAACTTGTTTAAGTAGAAATGAGACAGCAGCTGGTTATAAATAACTTTTTCAAAGAATTTACTAAGGACTGGTAACATTGAGATGGGTCTGAAATTAGTGGGGTCGCTTTTATCTCCAGATTTAAATAGAGGGATTAATTTACCATGTTTCATTAGATTGGGGAAGCTACCTTCGTCAATACATTTATTGAAAATGTGACTTAGATGTGGCGCTATGGAATTAATTATTGGTTTTATTATCATAGTAGAGAGACCCCAGAGATCACCTGACTTCTTGATAGACTTAAAAGTCTTTATAATTGTATTGGAATTAATGTATTTGAAGCTAAATGAAGTCAGGCATTTTTCAACACATGCTTCCATTAAAGTCATAGCAAGCTGAGGGCTCGCATTTAAGTTTTTTGTTATTTCATGCGGTATTTTCGAGAAGAAATCGTCAAATGCGCAAGCAACTGCGCTATCGGTAGTAACATTATGACAGTTAACATATAAAAAAACAATATAATAAATAAATATAATAATAATAATTTTTTCAAAACAAGCGTTTTTAAAAACGCGCGTGTGGTTTTTGGTGACCGGCGTTTTTGTGTCACATGGACTTGTTACAAATCTTAACCCTTTCATTCTCATCATTTTTTCCATTTATTTCATAACGCGCCTAAAGAAGTATAACTTCAAAAATGACGTGCATAAGTGTATCAGTGATACCTATGTATATGTATAAATGATTTTGAAATTTGAAATAAGTATCTAGCAATTGTTTCAGATGAAAGTATCGGTCACTAAATAATTGGTCAGTAGGTAAGTTGGTCGGTAAGTTGTAAGAAAATGCATAGTTACATTCACACTTGTAAAATGCAGCGTAAATGTGTGACGGGCCTATGACATTTTATGTTAAACCACCAAATGTTTGAATAAATATTTGGAGTAGAAATGCCAGAAATACATAAAATTAATGGAAATAATTAACATTATTAGTTGAGTGTATCCGTGATCCGTCAGTGAAGGATCCGTCGTGTTATCTTACAATAAAGTCACGCTACGAAGGGCTCCCTGGCTGGTGGTGGCTTATCGGAAAGGTCAAGAACACGCGCTATGAGCCCGACTTTAGTAAGAGTTTGTGAGACAATACTTTTATAATTCATGTAATTTTAATAATAATAATAAATCATTTATTACAGGCAATTTTAGCCCATATAGTTTGTTAGTAACAATTTTATTACTTAAAAACTATGTTAGTTTAATACAATTACCATTTCAATTTAATTTAATTTAATACAATTTAATATACAATACAATCTTTCATTTCACATTCATTCTTCCCGGTATCATCATACATACATGCCTGAACTAATTAATTAATTAATTTAATTAAAATTAAAATTAAAATTTAATTATGTTAAATTTTGAGATATTTCTTCGACATTTCAACAATTATTAAAAAAAATATATAAAATAGGAAAACAAACTCCGTAGACTATCTATATATTTAATGCGCTCTGTTCTCGGCTTTGACTGCTTTTTCCGGGAAAATAAGTACATCTTACTACATCATGGTCTACCTGTGTGCTTAATTTCATGAAAATCCATTCAGTTTAAAACTTTCACATTAATAATATTAATAGGATTGATCGCAACAACCTTCGCTGTATTTGATCTCGCTGAATTTTTCTGTTGAATAAAATAGTGAGGTTCCAGGAGAAAATGACTGTGGAATCCCAAAAAATAAAACGTAAGCTGTACATATTTAATATATTTTTCCCTTGATATAACCCTGGCGTTGAAAATTCAGCGAAACGGATAATACCTAAAAGTGATCAGAATATTTTGTTGTTCGCTGTCTTAACTTCCAACAAGGTCATAGTGAGGGTCATATTATTATTTTTGTCATGTTATTATTGTTGTCAATTAGTGGGTACAGGCGGAAATGAACGGATTGTTTCATTATATAATAATAATTTGTGAAATCCTTTTTTGTAATAAATCATGTCATTTCATCATTTCATTTCATTTCAATTATAGTAAGTCATCACATGACATGACGACTGGGATGACAATGACATGTTTACAACCAGTTAGTAAGTATTAATCCCGTTGATAATTATTTAATAATAATAACAGAAAGAACAAGGGAACCTTTTATCTTATTTTAATTTAAGTTTAAGCATATGGTTGTAACTTCAGAAACTAGAGTGTCACTAATTGCTGCATAATAAATTAAAAATTTTGCTTTTATTTTGGAGGTTTCTCTTTTCTCTAATTTATACTCGTATAATATGTAGACGCCTAGATAGGTTCAAATCCTCTTGAATATAATGATGGGGGTAATTTAACCCCTACCCCCTGTAAAACCCCTCAGTAATATTTTAAATGCACAAAATCTCATGTCTTTAATCTGCATTTCCGTGAAATTTAGAATGTAGATTGTTTCGGAGGCGATAAATCGATCTAGCTAGGATTAATTTTTACAAAATGTCGTTTTATCCGTGTTTTCAGGTAATGAAAAACTGCTACAATAGACTTTTCCTGACATCTATTGGCGAGTAGCAACACTAAAGCGACTTCAGTAGCTGGTTAAGCAACACTAAGCCGATGATTTCCAAAAAAACACGATTTACCAAAAAAAAACAAAGCTCGGTCATCCGGGTACTTTAACTTAAACATAAAAAGTAGGAGTAAAACTCAGTGATGTAGCAACCCTACTGTAACATTTATAAAATGCCAGGAGAACCACTCGCCAGCATAATATATTTTACGTTCGTTTTTAACCGAAGGAATTACGGTGACGCTTTTTAACGACAGCCGGGACCTTAGTCATCGGTCTTTTGCAGCTTTGAGCTTTGTCGAACGAACTCTTTATATCTTCTTGCTCACCTGTAATAGAGGTCGGAAGTTAATTTACTTTTTATTTAAGTATCTCATTATTATGAAACTAAACTTAGTTGGTTTTATAAGTCAAAAATGAACTATGTATATTTATTATTAGTATTGGGGCAGTTTAGAATACTAACCCCAATCCCACGCCGGATGTGTGTCGTAGGAGGTGACTAAATCCGGCACGCTGGTGCTAGGGCCCCTCGATGGATTATATTGGTATAATATTGATTTTAATTGTTAATTAAAACCATTATTACTGTTATTATTTCTCCATGGGGTGCGCCTGGATAGCTACCACCCTTGAGCATGAGACAGCCGCCAAACGACTCGTGTTCCGGCTGCGGGCTTGAGAGCCAGTTATTTCTTTCTTTTTCTTCTCTCTTTCTTGGCCGGCAACGCATCAGTGATGCCTTTGGTTTTGCTGACGTCTTTGGGCGACGATAGCCGCTTACCATCAGGTGGATCGTCAGCTCGTTTGCCGGCTATTTCCATAAAAAAAAGATTTACGCAAGGTGATAAGTTTTGGCTAGGAAATTATCTGAACTTTTTACTGTTCAATGCGAAAGATACGTTAAATACGCACTTAAATACATTGTGTGGCCTTAAGGGGGCAGCTAAATATTACATAATCTGTCCTTTGTAGCTCGGCGACACGCTCGTAATCATACGAGTAGAGGATAATTTTAAGTATAAAATTTGGGTCACTGGGTTTCCGAAGTCTTGGCTTCTTTAAACATTGAGCTTAGGCGAAACAATAGGCTGCCTGATCAGAGTAAACTGACCACATCAATACAACATTTAATCATTCATAGTCTCATGTTTTAGTACACCACTAAGTGATAAGCAGACACGCCTCCATTGTACATCCTTACATCCCCGTAAAACAAAATATAATTTGATTTGATGTATTTTTAACACTCTTTTATTAGCTTCAGTTGTAACTAAGATGTCAATCTTAGATCCTTTTCGTAATTTATTTGGTAAACAAAATCATGTACTATAAATAAATCGGGCACCCCACCCTTCAACAGGGTATAATGGGTACACAAAGAGAACTGGTTAGTTTATTATTTTTTGCTTTTTAGCGCAATACTGCCTACTGATAAACCGTGTTTTTAGATTGTTTGGACCAGTAGGTATTTTGTATGTGTATTTTACTCGCCTGGTTAGTTATGGTCCTGCTCATAAAATTGATCGCGAAGCGTTTTACACGTATTTTAAACTAGCTGACCCGGCGAACTTCGTATCGCCTAACAAACTATTTTTTTTACCAAAATAAAAGTAGCCTAAGTTACTCCTTGTTACATCAGCTATCTGCCAGTGAAAGTCCCGTCAAAATCGGTCCAACCATTTCAGAGATTAGCCGGAACAAACAGATAGACAGACAGATAGACAGACAAAAATTGTAAAAAATGTTGTTTTGATATATGTACCGTGTATACATCCAAATGCACTTAGTAAAAAGCGGTTATTTTAATATTACAAACAGACACTCCAATTTTATTTATTTGTGTAGATGAACGCTCGGCTCACGGTTTTGTCCGCGTTTGCTTGGTGCTGGCCAAGAAAAATGAAAGAAGAAACATATAACTAGGTCTTGGAACCCCAGCTGGAACACGAGTCATCTGGCGACTAACGACAAGATAGTAATAGCTGGTGAGGCTTATTGATTGAGCAGTGATAGCCTAGCGGTTAGAAAGTTGGTCTCCCGAACGAAGGGGCCCGAGTTCAAATCCTGGCACGCACCTCTAATTTTCAAATATTATGTGCGTATTAGAAGTTAATTATCACATGCTTCGGTGAAGGAAAACATAGTGAGGAAACCTGCACACCGGAGAGTTCTCCATAAAGTTCTCAAAGGTGTGGGAAGTCTACCAATCCGCACTTGGCCAGCGTGGTAGACTATGGCCTAACCCCCCCTCATACCCCTCCTATTGTGAGCGGAGACCCGAGCCCAGCAGTGGGACAATTATGGGTTGTTGCTTTGAGGCTTATTGAAGCCATTAGCATTATTTAACTCTGAAGTACTTTTCAATACCTGAATTATTTATTTGAATGTATTATTTATTAATTTGAATAATGAGGCCCGCATATTGTATAAACATGATACGGGAGACGTTCTAACAAGCGTCGATCTGATTCGGCGGCAATCCGAATGCTGAGATATTTCTCCCACGTTCCAATTTGCGCGATTGAAATTTCCTGCCGAATATCAATTTGATTTTGTGCCAAGCCCACTTATGTATAGCCTTAGATTTGTTACGTGACAATAGGTTTACCTAATGTGATATAATGATTATTTTTGTTGAGATATTGTCGTTTTACGTCACTGAAGAATAAACCGAACACCAATATAAAGTTGTTTCAAAACGGGTCAAATTGATGTACAAAATCTATAAGTACTAATATTGTAAGGCTGAAGAGTTTTTTGTTTGTTTGGTTGAACGCGCTAATCTCAAGAAGTATTGGTTCTAATTAGAAAATTATTTTTGTGTTTGATAGTCCATTTATCAAGGATCATATAGGCTATATAACATCTAGGGATTGCAATCCGGTGTCATTTTCAATCCGGCCGGATTTTACCGGATTTTCACGAATCCGGCCGGATCCGGCCGGATCCGACCGGATTGATCAAGTGATCAGAATTTTTTCCTTTTTGTTCCAGTATAGACTGTTTTTGAGGTAATATTTTTTTTCGATTATAAAGGAACGCAAACGCGAGCCGTAATAAAGCCGTAGCACCTAATGATAATCATCTTAATATTATTAAGAGGAAAATTTTGATATTTTATTTATTTTTTATAATGGATATATTAAAAAACTATAGGAGTAATTTCAAAAAATTTTACACCAATAAAAAGATACATTATTCCTTAGTGAGATAGGCTATATTTTACTGTGATTAATAATATGTTTTTTCTTACTTCATCAGAAGTAAAAATGTTTGACGCCCAGCGAAGTGGCTACGGTTCAGCTAGATTATCATAGAGTGGCGCAAAAATTGCCACCCGATGTTCTTTGACTGTATTTTTTTAATAAATGAAAAACTTTAGTTATGCTATTGGATTGTGTTTATTTCATGTCTAAATATTCGTTTTCATTAAGTAGAAAAATGATATCAGCCAAGTGGCAGCCGCTAGAATCGGGCCTGTATGGTTCCGATTTATGGCATTTTCCATCACTCCTGCCAGAACTTTTGGCGAAAGGTTTCCGCATTTATGACGGATATTCTCTTTGAGGGCTGCAAGAATCTGAGGCTTGTTGACATAAGCTCGTGACTTCAAAAACGTCACCATTTTATGTTTCCAAAATAAGTCTAAAGCGGTTAAAACGAGCGATCTTGCCGGCTAATGCAAATGATGAAAAACGAGAGATTATTATGATTACTCCGCGTTTTTGAGGAGTATAGCGATTCATGTCTTATTGACGTGTATTTTGTATCTGTTTTCTACACAAATGTCAGAGCAAAACAGATATTTACCGCCATTTGAAAAAAAAATAGCATCTTCCGATAGGATAATGATGACTCTTGCGCCACCCTATATTATACCTGCATCTGGATATAAACAGTACGAAAACTGTAATTTTAGTTAGAAGTAAAACAGATTGTCAATACAAATTATCTTCTAAAAATACTTATATATCAATCGCTGTATTTGTTTCTCTTTGTTTTCTTTAAGAAGGGAGCCAATAACAAGTGTACATGTATACTACTACACTTCGTCATAATAATTAGTATTAAAGCCATATATTTAAGGGCGTTTTTCTGTTGTAGTGTTATCGCGCATCAATTGAAATACATCTACAGTTTGCAGCTACATCCATTTAGGGCAAATGTTACAAATTATAAACAAGAAGTAATATTAACGAGAACATAATTTCACACTTTTATAACTTACAATAAAATTTATCCATTCAGTAATTTGTGTTGTACATAACATCCATAATGAACGTTAGGAATACCGGAATGCCATGCTAAATTAATTACAACATCTATACCAGGCATTTACATCATCTACACTAGCAACAGGATGGTTATTTTGTCAAAAATTTGCGTGACCGGATCCGGTCTCCGGATCCGGTAAAATCGACCGGATCCGGTATGCGTAAAAAACGCCGGATCCGGCCAGATTACCGGATCCGGTTTTCCGGATTGCAATCCCTAATAACATCATATATTTTAGTAGTTAGTTTTTTCCACAAATTGACGCGGGTGAAACCGCGGGGTATAGCTAGTTGTCATATAAAATAAAAAAAGAGGGAAAATTTTAAATTGCCGCATAAGTTAAATAAATAAACAATCAATAACTTTTATCTCGTATTACTCCTATATATTACTCGTGTACAAAAGCACCCTTTTAAATTATTTCTGAGTTCCAAATACTAGTAATGAATATTAGTATGAGATGCATAGAAAGTGATAAGACCAAATACTAGTGGGAATTAATATGTCTATATCCAATGATAGTTACGGTCGTAATATTGGCAATTCGTATGTAAGCTGAGAGCTCAAAGATACCGGTATATTCATGCGTGAAACTTGTGCGAGATAGGATTTCGATATCTGTCTAGTCAAATGTTATTTGTGTGTTCGACTGTATTCTAATAATAGATTATAGGATCAATCACTTTATCCTTTAGGTCTGTTTATTATTTTTTACTGTTACTGCTCCAGAGGCAAGAAAAATATTTTTTCTGTTGTTGTATCTCATTGTAAGTAAAAGTATGTTTTACCTAAACCTAAACTTAATATGCATTTGCAGTTTAATGAAATGTAAAAGATGCACATTTTAGTTATTTAAAACAAAATAAAAGTACATATTAAAACTAATTGAACCAAAACTAATAAAAATTATATCTTATAACTTAAAATAATAAAAAGAAAGATCTTAACTAAAGTAAGTAATATATTGAAAAAGTATATTAAATTTTCTTTTAGGTTATTCATATTCCGATGTAAATATGAAAGCCTTGGCGTGCGTATGCATTTGTATATTTAATTAATCGATTCGATAAAAGCGTTTAAAAACGAAGCACGACAAAACGTTTCAACACCGGATTATTGTTACTGTTATTTATTTATTTATCAAACAAGATTCACAGAATTGTAACGGAAAATCTTATGACTAATTTAACGTGTTCCGTGAAATTAATTAACATTACTCACAATGAAGCCAAATTACTGTCGAAGGTTAAAAATAGTAGGTACTTCTTGAATTCTAGTTGGTCACAAATTTATTTGCATTCTTAAAGCATAGTGGTTTTCGATCCAATTTAATTCCTAGGAGAGATCCATAGGAATACAAGTTCGTTATAGCTTGAAGCCACAATGGTAGTTAATATAAAATTCAGAACAAATATCATTCTTAGTATTCTTACCCGCTTAGAATCAGAAAGCAATCATCCTTTGCTTGTACAACGATACAAAAATATCGGATTGCTTCAGTGTATAAAGTCGACGCCTATTTATCCCCCAGAGCAGTCGCGGGCCGATATCGCAATGTGATTGAACAAGTTTTCAATTCCTGTATGTTTTTTCAAAGTAAAATTCAAATGAATTTCAAACTCAAACTAAATTAAAACGAATCTGAATGTATATTTAAAATCATCCAGTAAAACTGTCAATAAATAAAAGTCACGGGGTGAAAAAATATTAGTTAAGTGAATCCGTTACAAGCAAGTAACAAGCAATATCCCTACATTCCATTGGCCGACACGCAATGATTTCAAAAGAAATTTCTTTTCAAGTCATTGGGCATATGCTCGTTGGAAGGTTTCATACAATTACACAGGCATAAAGAAGCGCTCTACGAACTACGTGAGATCAGCGTCGGTGCGTTGAATAATATGTACTGAGCATTGGTCTAATCAGACCAATTTAAGTAAAAAAATTGTTACTAATCATTCTATGGGAGACGCCTTTTGAGGGCGCGTTGCTTGTGTTCATAAACAGTGATATAATACTTTTGTACGCGTGTGAGACTATAACTTCCTTGACATAATTAAATAAATATTTAATTTAAGAACGTGTATCAGTTTTCATTCTTTCAAAAACTATTTTTGTACTAAATAAAAATAAACAAGTACAAACTAGACGGCGTTCATGAACCTGAATCACGCTGTTGAGACTTTGTGAGATTTGCATAAGTAATAACATTAAATTTTAAAAGAGGTAAAGATAAGAAGCTAGAGCCATCTATCCAGTGCTTTCATACCCGCTCCATGGTAGCGCAACCGTTTAACGCAACCGTTTAACGCAACCTTTTTGCAAGTCGCATAAGAAGTATAACTTCAATAAAAGCCAACACAGCCAACACTTTCGTTATGTCTCTGTTACTGTTTTCCATGGGGCTCGGTGATCATTTACCATCAGGAACCATTTTCCAGTAATAATTTTGCGTAAAATCCAAGAACAATTTTCTCGACGCAAAACTTCAGCCGGTGCACGATACTCGAGTAATTATCGAGGCACCTGCACGCTAGCTCATCGATTATTCATTAGGCTCCCTTGGTCGTGAGATTAAATGTATTAGGCCAAAATAGGTCGTTACTGGTAACTGGATATGGGGACGCGATGGGATAGGACAGGTGACAGGGATCACGGGATAATTGGGGTGGATAGATATAAATTATATATAATAATAAAACACGAAATCGCTTCTGTAATCTGTGATTTTGGCACAGTTCTGTTTAACGACTTGAATTGGTCGTGTTTTATCTCTGGAGAAAGCCTGTGTAATTGTGTAACACTCATGATCCGAGTGCAAATATTTATTTGTCACATAATACATGCCCCAGACAAACATCAAACGCGGGACCCTTCGATTCGTTGACAGGGTCACTACCAACTAGGCTTCAACGAGGGTCGTCAGAAATAATAAAGAAGACAAAATAGGGAGCTGGCAGCAGGTTGTAAGAGGGTGCATTTGCACCACCTCGTTGGGAAAACATAGATTTTTTATTTATTTAGTGATATGGGGTATGAGTTTAGATTTAAAACCTCTGGGTATTTAAGATGTCTAACTACATAACAAATTTGTTACACAACGTACAGAATCCTCGCCTGGAATGTGAGTTAATTAGCGTGTTTTTAAGACAATTTCTAAAGCGAGACAAAATTTCATTTCACTAACTCAATACATATTAAACAAGTGTTTCCATAGTTGCCGTAAACCATTATGATCGTACAAGGATAACTGGCAAATATTAATATTGAAAATGATAAATTAAAAATATTAGTACTACGTTATGTTCTCTGATAGAATATTTGGATCAAATAGGTGCCACGGAATGTTCTACGATAGAATAAATTGAGAGTCATAGGCCCTACATAATGTATTGCGATAGACTCATTGAAATACAGAAGTGCAACGGGTTCTTATGATAGAATATTTGAAAAACATACGTGCTACGTAAAGTTTTACGAGAGACTCGTAGAAAAACAAAAGAGCTACGTTATGTTCTACGATAAAACAATTGAAAAAAATATAAGTGCTACGTTGTAGGGCGTTGGCTATGTTTATAACGTATGGTTTAATATAGCGTCTTTGGTTCTATTCACTTGTTGATATTTCTGAGAAATAGCGTGTCTGATTTTATAAGCCGGAAAATGGAAGTACTGGTTAGGTTTGGCAGCTGTCCAAGAATCTTCAACTTGAAGAAGCATGTGCGCAGTTGAATAGATTTTCGTTTAGGTGGTTGTGGAATGTGTACTGAGAGAATCATTATATAGAGAAACTGAATGTACAGTAGCAAAGATAACACGCTATGGAAGTGCACGTACTTTGTAGAAAAGTTATTTGCAGTTGGACTGTGATAGGATAAGTTATTCATAATTCGCATACATTAAAAAAAAATAAGCTGAAATGCTGTATGCTTTAAAACCTTGTGAGTTATCCCAAAATTTAAATACTAAGGTACCACTCAATTTATATAACCTTGGCATGGCTTGGCTCCAACCACGGATCTCTTCTCGTGAGGAGTACTACAGCTCCACCGCGATGGATTTATATTTACATATATTATACATATTCTAGCTGCCCCGACAGACTTCGTTCTGTCAAAAGTTTTTTTTATACTATTATTTTTGTATGCTGTATCACAAAAAATAAAAACAAAAAATTTTATCAAAAAAAAAATTAGAAGTGGAGGACCACCCTTAACATTTAGGGGGATGAAAAATAGATGTTGTCCGATTTTCCACTCTAGCCGATATGCACGCAAAGATTCACGAAAATCAGTCGAGCTGTTTCGGAGGAGTTCAACTTCAAACACCGTGACACGAGAATTTTATATATTAGATTATGTTAACGTAATAAAAACATCCAGGCTTTAAAAGTTTTTCAAATCGAAACAAAAATTTCAGTAAGACATTTTATTCAATACAGTAAAGGCGATAAAATACGAATGACTACAATAGAGTGTACGCCTTAGAATTGAACGTACATTAAGTACTTCTCTTTGTAAACACTCTTGTTCATGTGGAAATAAAATAAATATTGTACCGCTAAGAATTTAGCAACACAATGTGTTAGAACTAAATAATAAACATTTACAAACTGAATGAAAACAGAAATTTTGGTTGCTTTACTAAGCTGTGAGGCGGATTTTGATTTACTTTATAAATTACTCACAGGTTTTGGTAAAAGATGAACCGCGACGATACCCGAGACGTCAAAAAACACTAGTAATTCCACCACAAAGTTAAAGTTATACAGCTCCGGGCCATATGCTATGTGTATAAAATTTTTTAACAACTTGCCAGATGAAATAAGAGTACTAAAAAACGACCTAAAATTTTCAACCCAATTAAAAAAAATACCTTTTAAATAAGTGTTATTATAACCTCAAAAATTATTTTCAAAAATGACAACAATAGAAATATAAAACAGATCTGTCTGCTCCCACTATATTGCAATACCCTAATAGGGTTCACTAGTGCCTCTAAAACATTATGTAATTACTAACACCTATGTATGTATCCACTATGTGTTGGCAATTTTAAGTACCGGCAGTTTGTACTGCCTGTACTGCCATCTGTGATTACCGAAGAGAACTACTTTAACATAGTGATTGTGGCGCCCTTTGACAGTTGAAGAAAAAGAGGGGCGTTCCGGCCAAGGCTTCCCCGCCAAGATGCAAGGCGAAGAGGCATTCATTAACTGCTCTTGCTCTTGCTTTGCAAAATGAACTGTAGTCAATCGGCAACAGGTTTCAATGGATTCAGCTTATTTTGAAAAGAAAACGAGCGCTCGATTTAAAAAAATAGAACCTCCCGGCGTGACACTTTTGTTCGCGACGTCTGTTCTGGTGCTTTAGTACATTATACTTCAATGCGTCAGGTCTTTTCTTTTGGAGGTCATTGACCTCTGTAGTATACGACATTTTCTCAAAATCACCGATGCCAAAGGTTTATCGCATATTTTCTGGTATCGATGACATAACTATGGAATAAACATGAAACCACGAACCTGAAAAAAAGACGGACGTAACCTCGTCTAATCGAGAGTGAAGCATAGCAATGGCCGCCCGCTTACCATGTGTGCGTAATTTTTGATTCGCAATTGACATATTATGGTGTCAATGTGTGGGTGTGTGCACTTGTACGAATAGAGAGTTGGTATTACTATGGGTGCTTCACTGAATTTGTTATTGGGATTACGTCCGTCTTTTTTTTAGGTCTGTGTTCTTTAGGTGTGTTGAAAAAAATATTTTTATATTACAGAAGTATAGTGCATAGCTGTTCTCTTCAATTCACCTTCCTATTGTATGTCTCTTTTTATACCGACTTCGTAGTAATATATTTCCACTGCCCAAAGGTTGACTGGGAGAGAATAGTTTTAGCATCAAGTCCGCCTTTTATTCCTATACGAGTACATAATGTAAGATACAAAAAGATTAAATAAATAAATAAATGCTTATGAATAACTATGTCATGTCGGCAAATTTCATTGGCGACCATTGAAGTATTATTACTAGCATATAGAACCGACACCGCGAACACAATGTATGTCCCAATGAATTGGCGCCGATCGGCTTCAATTTTCAATGGATTTGTTCGATTTTGAAAGTAGAACGGGGGCTCTATTTTGAAAATAGAACCTCCCGGCGGGACACACATTTTGTTCGAGATGTCTGTTCTATGACATTATACTTCAATGCTGGCGACATAGAAATCACGATCGATATAGAAATTGGTAAAGTTGATTTTTAATAAGTATTGCTAGAACCTAAAACCAGGTATCTAGGCTAGCACTGCATGAATGATTTTAAATTTATTTCATCGCGGAGCCGGAACATTTTCAATGCAAACACTATTCGTGTCTTTCCATGACCACGATACATGTAACTGGGTCAAAATATCGGTATTATAAAATACGATTCGTGAGTATCCGTTTTCATCTTTACACAAGCAAAATACTATATTTTATTTTGTTTTGCCCACGGACCTGAAAAAAAGATGAACGTAACCTCGTTTAATCGAGAGTGAAGCATAGCAATGGCCGCCCGCATACCATGTGTGCGTAATTTTTGATTCGCGATTGACGCAGTATGGTGTCAATGTGTGGGTGTGTGTACTTGTACGAATAGAGAGTTGGTTGTTCACTGAATTTGTTCTTGGGATTACGTCCATCTTTTCTTAGTCCCGTGGTTTTGGTAATATTAAAAATACCCCACATTTTCCATGTAACGCGACTCCAGATAATCTAACCATCTTCTAACTTGTTAAACCTCTAAACTTCGATAAAGCAAATTCCTCTGCGGAGTTTGTGGAGTCAAGAACATTGTCTGAAGCGAGTGAAAACTTCTAGGACGTGTTTAACTTTGGATGTTTAAAAATTTGGTTACATTTTATTGACTTTACCTGTGCAAATTTAAGCCAAGAATTATAAATCGGGTTTATATAGCAATGGCGGAATAGGGTATTTTATCATAAATACTGATTTAGTTTTTACAACTCGTCTCGGTGCTATTTTTTACGTACTCGTAAAAGTAGATAAAGAAGAGGAAACCAGAACATAGTAAGGGTTTTGTTACTATACAGACCCTGACAGATGGACAGCGTAGAAGGTCCTAGCACCATAGCCATATTATTCAGCAGGATAAACCACGATGGTTTCATTTGGTTTGAAGAGTTGTAAGGGTGATTGCCCGGACCTGAAAAGAAGACGGACGTAACCTCGTCTAAACAAGAGTGAAGCATAGCAATGGCCGCCCGCTTACCATGTGTGCGTAATTTTTGATTCGAGATTGACGCAGTGTGGTGTCAATGTGTGGGTGTGTGTACGTGAACGAATAGAGAGTTGGTATTACTATGGGTGCTTCACTGAATTTGTTGTTGGGATTACGTCCGTCTTTTTTTTAGGTCCGTGGGTGATTGCTGGCAAAAAAATTTCAGTCTTCGTTCTTGCCATGTCGTTAGGCCGTGTTGAACGCCTTTACTTTTCAATTTTCAACAAGATCCTAATACTAACACCAATAAAATTGTCATAGTAGATTTACAACAACCTTTAATTTACTCGAGCGAAGCCGCAAGCAGTTACTACGATTGGAAAAATGCAAAAAAAAATCGTTTGAAACGGCTAATTTATGTCAAGGTAAAATGATATTGACATCGATACGATGTATTAATGTATCGGTTAGTTATAACTGGATGGACGCTGCTATCCATTATCGTGACTAATAGAATAATGGACGGACTAACCGAGGCATGCGAAACAAACAAATTTTGTTTGCAGGCTTCTAATAATTGAGTTTCATAGCCGCTAGCGGTGACGGATATGGAAGACCTTTCTATTCTACATATTGCAAAAAGGAGGAGGTTCTCAATTTAGTTGTATTTTCTAATATTTGTTACCTCAGAACTCCGTCATTTATCAGCCGATTTGGAAATATAACTGTAGTTTTAAATTTGAAGTAAATTTTGGTGAAAAATGTATATATCACCGTAATATTGTAAATACCGTTAGACTGTTTATTCTTTATTCTAAGGTTACACTATAATCTATCTAACGTGATTGTAAACTGTCGGAAGATTGTGAACCGTAACATACTCCTTACAATTTAACGCATTATTTTTCGGTAGATTATAATCTGTCGAAGTGAAGTGAAAATTATTTATTACGTTCTAGTATAAATAAATTTTACTAACAAAAATAACCTACTTCAAAATTACTCATAAACTACTTGTCAGATCTCGTTCAAAATGAGAGACCACATGACAAGCACCTGCTTTCGATTAAAAAAAGAATCATCGAAATCGGTTGGCGTGATAATGAGTTATTCGTCCATTTGTCGCGCACATACTTAATACAAATTTAAGACTTATATGGTTTTCTCATGGATGCCATTGTCAGATCTCAATAAAATTTAAGCGGGACCACATGACAAGCACCGGCTTTTGTTTAAAAAAACAATCCTCAAAATCGGTTCACCCAGTCGAAAGTTCTGAGGTAACAAACATAAAAAAAACAAAACCTCCTCCTTTTTTTGAAGTCGGTTAAAAATTTTTCAACATTGGTGACAGTTCCGGCTTATTCAACCCCTACCCCACGTGGTATTAATCTGCCCTATCCCTAGAGTGAATGTAAACTTCGGAGGCGCGGAGGGAGGCAGCCCCCGCCCGCCGAAGGGTTCAAAACCGCGGCGGTTTCGCCGTGCAGGCGTCATTGCATTAAGGAACTTCGTTCCACACCAATTTTAATTTATTCAAACTAACTGATAAAATATTAATGAATTGAAATTGTATTATTGTGAAGTTCTTCGCTTGCAACCTTTAATATAGCTTTATACTATTGAAATGAATGTAATGGAGAACAAAGCATCTGATTCAAAAGAAACCGTACAGTTAATTAACGATATTTACTACAAAAGGGGCTAAAAGGAAACAAAGAGAAAAACAGTATTGAATAAAGTCGACGATTACATAATGTGGTCGTATGTTTTATTGGATATAATATATATATGTATTAAAATTTTACGAGTTTGCTTTGCTAATAATGCAGCAGACCAACTGCGGATTGACCGACTTTACAATTTTTACTAACGAGTAACCGCCCTCGCTTTGCTTCGGTTTTCAAATTTTTTACACCTTGGGTTACATTATTGGAGTTTTACTAAGGATCCCTAATTTTTTTTGAAAATATAATATAGCCTATATCATCCAGGGATAGTGTAACTTCCCAAGAGTGAAAGATTTTTCAAATCGGTTCAGTAGTTTCGGAGCCTATTCAATGCAAACTATCAAATATTTCCTCTTCGTTATTAGTATAGATTTTTTTTCAAAAAAGAAATGTTTCATATTTTAGAGTTATTATTTAGTTGATTTTTATTTTATGTTTCGGCAGAACCAAAGCCGTTCAAAACAATTTCTAATACGCAAATAATATTACATTATTCGAAGGGTCGAACTTACATCCTTTGTTTGAGAGATTATATTCTAAACTACTGGGAAAACGAACGTGACATTATAGTGACATTTTCTGTGTCAGTTAAAGCGAGCATTCCTTTGTGACGGGGTAGGAAGCCGTTGTACGATAAACCGACGTATGTTGTCTAACATACCAACATATATGTTATGTGAGCATAGGTATTTACTTGTTGACTAGTATAACATGCATTATATGTGAGGAATTGTTGATGATAATGATGACGAGAATGAGTCTTCTATTTGCAATACAAAAAATCCATGAATAGAGTTATTCTGGACCTGGTTATCCTTTCAGCAAAGAAGGAGTTGACACCATACTTTACCAGGCTAGCTCAAGATTTCAGACATTCTCGGGAAAAAATATTAATTTATCTAACATGATTTTAAACTTAACTTATCGTGAACTGAACATATTTTTAGTATAAAACCATATATATTTTTATATATATTGTGAGTATTATACTAAAAAATTATTTGTCTTTTATTTAATTAATTCAATGTTAAATTGTTTAGAGGTGCCTGAAGGATTTGTTCTAAGAACTCTTTAAGCGTGAATTCTACTTCCAACTAACTTTGAAAACGTAAGCCAAAACATGTTAAACGAATAATCATTGAATTGAAGTGTTCGTGGAAACCAGAACATTTCAACCTTCCCATTCCAGTCACGTGCTAGTTGAGGATCCTGCCCAACAGACGTATCCTAAATCGAAACTTAAAACGAATTTAGGGTAAAGTAACTGAAATCGAACTTGACTTAAAGGTAATTTGAAAAAAGGAAACATTGTTTTCCAAGAATAAAGTGAATTTAGAAAATGGTGACTAGCGTCAATTTTTTTTTTTTACGGTTCTGTGGCCAAAACGGAACCCTTATAGTTTCGTCATGTCTGTCCGTCTGTCCGCAGCATAGCGTAGAGATTCTTAATGCCAACACATTTATTAAAACCACAAAAAATTTGCAAAAATTGTTTACATTTTTTACGGCCACAGACGAATGGAAGTTGTTTTTTTAGAATTTACCTATTTGAGTTTAACGAGAATGGTTATTGGCTAGGTGGGAAAATTATTGATACGGCAGGTATGTGTTTTCAATTAACAGAAAAAGAGAAGAGAACCCTACGACAATCGAGTGAGGTAAACATGAAATTTAAAAATGCCCAATAAAGATGAGCTGAAATACTTTCGGGTGGGGTTTCTGTAAAAGTAACAAAAACGATGACCCATAGCGAAACCGACAGGTGCGATTGCTTGTTAATTTGAAAATATAGTAGTAACAGCCCTGCGGTTTAAACGTATGTCTCCCGAACGCATAACAAGTTAATGATTTATCATTGGTTAATTATTATGGGTGAAGGAAAACGTCGTGTGGAAACCTGTACTTTAAAGAGTTCTCCATTTGTTCTGTAAAGTGTGGTAAGGTTGCACGCCAGTTTGCACGCCATTTTGCACGCCAGTTTGCACGCCAGTTTGCACGCCAGTTTGCACGCCAGTTTGCACGTCAGTTTGGACGCCAGTTTGTACGCCAGTTTCCACGCCAGTTTGCACGCCATTTCGCACGCCAGTTTGCACGCCAGTTTGCACGCCAATTTGCACGCCAGTTTGCACGCCAGTTTGCACGTCAGTTTGGACGCCAGTTTGCACGCCAGTTTGCACGTCAGTTTGGACGCCAGTTCGCGCGCCAGTTTGCACGCCAGTTTGCACGCCAATTTGCACGCCAGTTTGCACGCCAGTTTGCACGTCAGTTTGGACGCCAGTTTGCACGCCAGTTTGCATGCCAGTTTGCGCGCCAGTTTGCGCGCCAGTTTGCACGCCAGTTTGCACGCCAGTTTGCGCGCCAGTTTGCAGTGCCAATACGCACTTGGACAGCGTGGTTAAGAGGACGTACGAGCCCAGCCGTGGGGCAGTTAAGGTATGATGGATATGAAACCAAAAACACATGTAAAACTAAACGTTATGAAAGTAGGTACATACGAGTATTATGTAGTTTTCAACAAGTCGGGGTAAACAGAACCTTCATCAGCGCTATAAGTACTACGCTCCCGTATTTGCTATTAGTCTGTCTCTGAAATCAAATGAACCAGCGGGGTGCTTACAAATAAATCAATCATCATGTTGTGTGTAATAAAACTGTAACTGATCTATGTCTGTACATGAAGAAATTTAGTGAAAATACTCTTGTTTAAAACATATTTAATATTTAAATATAAATTCTTCTGTAACACCTACCGCAACTTTTAGCTAATCGCCCTGGGTGGAGATTGCCATCAGGCATTAAGTCCGGCCATTGTGATCTAGTTAGGTTAGGTTAGGTATAGGTTTACAAGAGCAAATAAATAAATAAATATTTGAGGATAAGTATTAATAAGGGTAATAATTATTAACGCACTATATTGCGTTACTATATACCTACATAGTGATTTAGTGCGTGTTGCTAAGGAGTGATTCACGTTACTAATCTACTAGAAGTAGAAGACCATTTTTTAAACGACTTCAGAAAAGAGGTTGTTGGTCCCTATCTATGTATGTATCCACGAATGAATGTATGTATCTTTCAAAGAGTAAAAGGAATGGGGATCTAATATTTCTCAATTAAACAAGAACTACGGCTAGCTTACACCGGCTAGAGTCTATATTCCCTCCACTGATTCAAGCAAAAAGCAAAACTTCCTCCAGCAATTAACTTGAGCACGGGAAAATCGTAAGCAACAGTTAGAACTTAGTAAATTAAAATGTTGGGATCATAGCAAGGTTCACGCGACCTATAACTCGGCGGGTACCGCACGCGATGCCAATCAATAACCAACATTTCACGATAATATCCAACCCACGTTACCCATGGCATACTGACGCACATTAAATACGTCGTTATAGTGAAGAGAAAGGTCACAGAAATATCTATCTACTTTTATATGCATGAAGAAACAGAAAAAATTCTATCTACAACCCAAATTTCTAGGAATTAGCAGAACATTCTCTTATAGCAAAATTATTTCAACTATTGTGAATTTTTCACAGTAATAGGGTGAAACTGTAGTACATTGTTGATTCGATATTCATTAAACCGTTCACCTATAATTTTTGACAAAAAATAACCGACTTCGAAATTGGGGATAACTCAAAAACGACTTGTATGATCTCGTTCAAATTTAAGTGGGACCACATGACAAGCACCAGATTTTGAATAAAAAAAGAATCATAAAAATCGGTTTACCAAGTCGAAAGTTCTGAGGTAACAAACATAAAAATACAGTCGAATTGAATATCTCTTCCCTTTTTGAAGTCGATTAAAAATGTATTTACAAGGCAGAATTAACGCTCAAAGTAGTTTCTTCCAGTTGGATGCAATTGCTGGATAACTTATACACTTTGTATATTTGTTGTGCATTACTGTAGGCATTGAGTATCTTGCTTGCAAGTTGCAACAGTGCCTTTATTCTTATAAATTAAATAAATAATTGTGGCTCCTTTATGTCCCACTAATCCGTTAAGAACAATCCCAGTTTTGGTTAATATTTTATTTTGTTACTTCGTTAAATTATTTACTGAAAGTTATCTACGTAAAATACTAATTCATTAGTATACATAATTAAATCATAAGTATTTTGAGCTGCAATTACAAATAAAGCGGCCATGATTAGGCCAGTAATCCACTACAGGAGCACCTAATTAGAACAACAGCATGAAAGCATACCTCGTTGCTACAGTAACTAGCCCATTGTTTTTCAAAAGCCTTATTATGCGACATAATACAAACGAATGTTACTTTTATGTAGAGCGGTAAAGCCAAGTAAAGGCTTTGTGGCATTAAAATAATTAAAACAATGCTTCTCGCTTTTCCAGCGCTTTTTTCGTTGCGTGCAGTGTTTTAAATAGCTTCAATAGTGGTATCTTCTATTATATTTGTAACTGTTATTTCTACTAGAGCACCTGCATTTAAATTAGGCTTTTGGAACACTCTTTATCGTAATGAAAAAACTCGTTGGTTCTTTATTATGATGGAATCCATCATCCATCCATCAGCACTTAGAGGTCTACTGCTGGAGATAGACCTCCCCTAATATACGCCGCTCAGACCGGTCCAAACCCTTCTGAATCCAGCGGATACCCGCTGTTTTCTTCAGGTCGTCAGTCCACCTAGTTGGGGGCATCCTGTGCTCCTTTTACCGAGGCGTGGTCTCTATTCGAGGACCTTTCTTCCCCCACGTTTATCGGTCCTTTCAAACTATGTGGCCAGCTCATTGCTACTTCATGATGAAAGCAAACATTTATCTGTGCAGAAATAATAATGATAATTTGTTTCTTGTCACAATATATTTGACGGATACATTTTCGTGCCCTGAGAAAGACTGGTGCTTAAATAAAATGTCTGCTTCGAAATTCGCCTGGACTCGAACTGTGAACTGTGAACTAACATAACAGGTAGGTTCACAATCAAGTTATCCGGGGGAGTGAGTAAGATATATATTTGAATAACTAGCTGACCCGGCAGACGTTGTTCTGCAACATGCCATATTGTTGTTCTAAAATTAAAGGAGCCTAAGTTGCTCCTTGTTACATCAGGTGTCTGCCAGTGAAAGTCCCGTCAAAATCGGTTCAGCCATTTCAGAGATTAGCCGGAACAAACAAACAGACAGTCAGACAGACAGTCAGACAGACAGACTGATGAATATTGTAAAAAATATTGTTTTGGTATATGTACCGTGTATACATCCAAATGCACTTAGTAAAAAGCGGTTATTTTAGTATTACAAACAGACACTCCAATTTTATTTATTTGTATAGATGTATGTATAGATAATGTAAGCGTCTATTGATTTAGGTTTAGATATTTACAAATTGGTAACGATATTTTATCAGGCATTTTGATTTTCTTCCCTTTTCTATTCTAGCTCAATAACTCAACGATGCGTAAATATATGTCGCAGCTGACTACGTAAATCAAAATGTCTCAGTCCTCACAAAGTCATGTTAGAGTTTTCCAATAAAACTTTATCTGGGTGCTACAAAACTAAAAGTTTTCCGATACTTCGTTTTCATATTCAGATTAATGTAACTATATGGATTTGACATCGGGTGGCGTTTTGGATTTTATTAAACTTTGCTTGTTTGATAAGTGGTTGGTTGTATGAATAAATTTTATTCAAAACATGAATCTATTAGCAAAAGCTTTGATAATCTAGCCGTTTGGGCGTTGGTCTCGCGAACTTGGGGATGGAGTTCAATTCGAGCAAAAGCAAAAAAGCAAAGCAACAACCCATAATTGTAACTGCTCGGGTTTTCCTCTTACAATTTGAGTGGTACAGGCCGTAGTCTACCACTCTGGTCAAGTGCGGATTGGTAGACTTGACTTGGTAGATAATTCCAGCTGATGCCTCTAATTTTTCAAACCGTAATGTGTGTATTAGTAGTTAACTAGCGCTCAAGCGGCTTTGTGAGCGTTTTCTGGGATAATAAATTCACTATAATTTTTTCATGATCATATCATTTTATTGCATCATGCTTACATACAATGAAATCTGAAAGTACATACAATATATATTATCTGAGCATGAACCCTGTTAGGGCGTAACAATATTTAACAATTTATTCGGTATATAATTCTAATTATTCAGTTATTAATTATTTAAATTATTCTAATTATTTGATGTCAACAAATAATATTACTAATTAATTTCCAGATCATGGTATGTCTACCTGTGTGATAAATTTCATGAAAATCCGTTTTGTAGTATTTGCGTGAAAGGGTGATAAACATCTAAACATCCTCACAGACTCACATTTATAAGATTAGCAGGAAGGAAGTAGGAAGTAGGATCATCATTTCTTTCGGTTGAAGAAAAACGTTATAAGGAAACCTGCACAACTAAGAGTTCTTCATAATGTTCTGAAATATGTGTGGAGTTGGACAATTTATAGGTGGCCAGCGCGATGGGCTCTCCAACCGTAAACTCTGATTTCTATGTCCTCTGCCCAAAGGTTGTCTGGAAGAGATCGCTCTATAGCGATAAGACCGCCTTTTGTACTACATGTTATTTATATTATATTCTAATGTATTAACCTGTTTGGTGTGTACAATAAGGAGTATTCTATTCTATTCTCTGCAGAACACGGATAAAATCAACTATTTAATCTATAAGGTGAGTAGTTTGAGAAAGAGAAACGACCGTTGCTTGTCAATTCATGTTTAATACTGATGCCACAAAAGTAGTTCATAACAATCAATGTTACGTACATCACAGTCAGGATCCATCCATCAGCCCTTTGAGGTCCACTGCTGGACATAGGCCTCCCCTAATCTACGCCACTCAGACCGGTCCTGAGCCTTCTGAATCCAGCGGATACCCGCTGTCTTCTTCAGGTCGTCGGTCCACCTGGTCGGGGGGCGTCCTGTGCTCCTTTTACCGAGGCGTGGTCTCCATTCGAGGACCTTTCTTCCCCAACGGTTATCGGTTCTTCGAACTATGTGGCCAGCCCATTGCCACTTCAGCCTACTAATTCTCTGAGCTATGTCGGTCACCCTCGTTCGTCTACGGATTTCATCATTTCTGATTCGATCGCGTAGAGAAATACCGAGCATAGCTCGTTCCATAGCCCGCTGGGCGACTCTAAGCTTATGCATTAGGCCAATAGTGAAGCACCACGTCTCGGATCCGTATGTCATCACTGGCAACACACACTGCTCGAACACCTTCGACTTCAGGCACTGAGGTAACTTTTTGGACGACAAGATATGACGTAGTTTCCCGAACGCAGCCCATCCGAGTTGGATTCTACGAGTGACTTCTTTCTCGAAGTTGGACTTACCCATTTGGATCACTTGTCCCAGGTAAATGTACTCGTCTACAACTTTGAGAGCAGCGCCATCAACAACAACCGGTATGGGTGTGACATGGACATTTGACATAATTTTCGTCTTGTCCATGTTCATCTTAAGACCCACCCGTTGTGAGGCGCTGTTCAAGTCCCCGAGCATTGTACCAAGTTCCTCCATGGATCCCGCCAGGATGACTATATCATCGGCATATCGCAGGTGTGTGATGTATTCGCCATTGATGTTAATGCCACGTCGTTTCCACTCCATCAGCTTGAACACGTCTTCCAACGCAGCGGTAAACAGTTTCGGGGATAAGACGTCCCCTTGCCTTACACCTCTCTGCAGTTGGATGGGGTTCGTTGCTGTGTTGTGTACTCTGACGGTCATGGTGGCCGATGTGTATAAACATTTCAACACCTCGATATACCGGTAGTCGATCCGGCACCGCTGAAGAGAATTTAGTACTGCCCAGGTCTCGATAGAATCAAAGGCTTTCTCATAGTCCACATAGGCAACACATAGCGGCAGATTATACTCCTCGGTCTTCTGTATAATCTGCCGCAGTGTGTGTATGTGGTCCATGGTACTGTAGCCTTTCCTTAATCCTGCTTGTTCGGGAGGCTGGAAGTCGTCAAGCCTGCGTGCAATGCGATTTGTGAGCACTCTCGAAAACAGCTTATAAACGTGGCTCAGAAGTGCAATGGGCCTGTAGTTCTTCAAAAGGGTCTTATCCCCTTTCTTAAAGAACAAAGTCACCACACTTCTGCTCCACGCTTCCGGGGTAGTCCCAGTATTAATGACGGAATCGAACAGCTTCCGGAGCGCTACTAGGAGGGGTTTCCCTCCAGCTCTTAACAGCTCAGTTGTGATTCCGTCATCACCCGGTGCCTTGTTGTTTTTAAGCTGTTTGAGAGCCTCTCTAATCTCATACAGGCTGACGTCCGGGATATCTTCTGTGTAGTGTCGGGTTAGTTTGGCTCGCTTATCGCTCTCCTCGAGGGGAGCTGGAGCTTGAGAGGAGGCATACAACCGTCCGTAGTATCTCTCCGTCTCTCTCAGAACTTCGGGTTTCGATGACACTATTGTGCCGAGCTCGGTCTTCAACCTCATAAGCTGACTTTGCCCAATAGACAGATCTCTGGCGAACACTTTGGAGCCTCGGTTTTGCTCAATTGTGTTTTTTACACGATTTGCGTTGTTTTTTCGCAAATCGCGTCGCCTGCACTTGGAGATCTGTTCATTGAGCCGTCTGTACTCCGCCATAGAGGTTGGAGACTGCACACATAGTTCTCGTCGGTCCCTCATTAGACCGAGGGTTTGTTCTGAGAGATCCTGAGATCTACCACTGGGGTGGGTCTTGAAGTACTTCGACCCTACCTCATGGACAGTTGTAACCATCCTGGTGTTAAACTCGTCCACTGACGCGCATGATTCTAGGCACGCAAAACGGTTTTGTAATTCGAGTTGAAAGCTCTCGGAACCCTGGATTTGGACAGGTGTTGGGCGAAGCGTAGACTTCATCAGGCGTGACCGTTCCAGCTTGACGTCGATATTTAATGTGCCTCTTACAAGGCGGTGATCGCTTCCGGTTTTAAGCCTGCTGATCACAGAGACATCATTAAATATATGCCGTTTGTCTGCCAGAATGAAGTCTATCTCGCTTTTTGTGGAACCATCAGGGCTTATCCAGGTCCACTTACGATGCGGCTTCTTCTTGAAGAAGGAGTTCATCATGAATAACTCCTCCTTCTCCATGAAGTTTGCCAGCAAGTGTCCCCGGTGGTTCCGTCGTCCATATCCGAAGGGTCCCACCTTCATCTCGTTGTCGTTTCGCGTGCCTAGTCTTGCGTTAAAGTCCCCCATCACAACTGTGAAATGAGTTTTTGAGGTATGTATGGCTCTACTAATGTCCTCATACATAACCTCAACCTCATCGTCGGGATGTGTCGAAGTCGGCGCATATACCTGTACGACCTTCAACGAATACCGTTTAGATATTCTGAGTGTAAGGTACGCTACCCTGGCCGACACACTCCCAACTTGCACAATGTTGTTGATGAGGGACTTGTGGACGAGAAACCCGACACCACCTTGGGACAGGTGTTCGCCCTCCCGGTGATAGAACAAGTTTCCGGATTTGAGTATTATCGTGTCCTCCCCCTGTCTTCGGACTTCAGATAAACCCACAATACTCCAGTTTAACTTGTCTATCTCTTCTTCCAGCTCTTTTACCTTGTCGTCGGTCCTCAGTGTCCTGGCGTTGTATGTTGCCAGGTGCAGAAGTCGTCGTTGGGATTGGTAGCCCGATCTCTGCCGGCGATTCTTAGCACCCCCTGCCCCGCCGTTACCATAGCCGCTACCGTAACTAGGGATAGCGGGGCTGCCGGGGACTGGGGGCCGAGGCTCATTCGTGACAATCATGCGGGGGTTTTAGCCGGTAGTCACCACGCTTGGCTAGTGCGTGTTGGTGACCGCAGGTGACCTGACTGGTGTTCGTCACACACAGGAAGATGCTGCTGCCCATCTTCTGGATTAGTCCTATTAGTCGCCTTTTACGACATCCCAGGAAGAACGGGAGTGGTGCTATTCTACTTAAGTGGACCCGGCACCACACGGGGGGGACAGTCAGGATAAAAATAAATAATAGTTTGGGGTAATAGCGTGGGGTGCATGGTGTCAAAGCCTGGAAGGGATAACCTCTTTAAAAGCACCCCACGCTTTTTTTACAATTACACGATTCTTAATTCAAATTTATTTTCTATTTTTTTTTCAGTTGAATTTTCTGGAAAAGCGTGTTTTTTAGTTTTTTTTTTACCATTATTTATTTATTCATTTTTAGTTTCATTTTTTTAAATGAAATTTAGGTTTTTTTCCTTCTTTCTTTCTTTTTTTCTTTAAATATTGAATTGTCATCGGTCCATTTGCGGTTGTGCATGTAATAGGAAAAAGCAACCTACAATTTCATATTATCTAAGCTGAGCTGATATTTATTGCCCTGCACTTTTATCTTGCCAGGCTTGATGCTACAGCGGGGGTGCCTCTAGTTGGTTAAAGCTTAAGGATATTTATCTCGAAGGAGAGCGAGGGTTATTCGTCGTAATCTCATAAATCTATAAGAGTGTTTTACTCTAGTGTATTTTACTCCAGTAAATTTATAGAAAAATCGTTCAGGTTTTATTTTCTTGCCAAAGGAGTTTATCATTAAAAATAATACACAGCTTACCAAAGTACTTCATTTATCTTCTTCGTTTTATGTTCTTCTGGTACGAAGGGACTCGTTAACTAGCAGGAAATCCATTCATCGTCGAGAGGCACAAAGCGGATGCTTAACTAGACATCTTCTTTTTTTCTTATTTCATTCATTACGTCTAGTGCTTTGAATAGAACAAATTCCTGTAATTTTATTACCTTTGCTGTATTAGCTGGTGATTAACCCTATTAGAATGAGGAATAAAAATAAATATTTTTGCCTAACGTATTTTGTTTTTTATGTAATGTGTTTGAAAATTTTCAGTTCATTAGCTGCCGAAATAAAAATGTTAATGGTAAATTGTAAATATTCTTAAGAACTTTGGACTAATTGTAAAACAAAACAATCTCGCGTGAATGTGGGTATTTAGTAAACAAAATAAATAAATATACAAAACGAAACACTTATTTCTTTGTTTCAGGTGAGAATACTATTCGCGAACGTAAATGATAGGATTTCCAAAGCAAACTGGCTTACTAGTTATGAACAAAATAATTAAGTCCCTATCACAACTTGAGCGCGAAAAGTTTAGTTTTGTAAAGAGGTACAGCTACAATACCACCGCAATACAATGGTGGACAGTATGAATGAAACAATAGATTTGAAAATGAAACTACTTGTATAGAATAGAAACAGTGATTCTAGTTTAAAACAGGCTACTAATTAATGGAGCTAATAAAATTGAATGGATAAGTACTCACTTGTACAGAAAAACTAACAAACTAACACACTCATACCTCCGCAGTAGGTTTTGACCTGTGTCGCGGGTGGCATGGACGACACACATAATACATTACAGTAACACCCATGACTCAAGTATAAATATTTACCTATCTGTCACAAATATCTGCGCCGGCCAGGAATCGAACCCGGGACCACTCGCTTCGCAGGCAGGTTCGCTATCAACTAGGCTACAGGGTCTTCTTAAAAAGCTCACATATCAATTTCCACAGTGAAGATATTTTACCATCGATTTTTATTATACTGCACTTGGCAAAGTTTTTCTTCTAAATCAATTAACATTATCATACTTAGATCCAAATTATAAATGGTATTTGTGTAATAAATATAACTTTGAACATCAATCAAATAATATAACAATGTAATGTGATCTAAATGTCAATTTACAATTCGTTATGGAGGCGGAAACGTTCGACCTTGTCATCAAATATTTACCTAAGAGATTATGCTCTTCACCATCGCTAACAATATTTTGTCAAAATCCAAGAGTCAAGATCATTTTGAAAGTACTCATTTTGTCATCATTATTATTTCGTTCACGTTAATACTAATAGATTTACGTATTTTTAGTTTACAAAATATGCGGCCCAAAATTTTTCTTTTATATCAACAATTTGTTATAATTCAGGTAAATAGTGCAATCTACTTGAAGATAAGTATAAACCATCGCCCATTATATACAATATACATTGTATACTAACAATTAACAACAAATATAGATGTGTTATGGCCAAAAAGGTAACGGTGACCAGCATTATTTATATTCATCTGTGATTAAAGAAACTTGAACTTGAACATAAGGTTTATTTATTTCAACAATTGCTACGTACGCTCGTATAATATACAGTACAAAAGTGAGTAAAAAAATTTTATTCAGTCTATCATCTAATGAATTCCGGATTTTAATAATTACAGGTTACAGTAATTTAATGACAAACATAATGGTTTTGCAAAGAATTCCTTGCCTTATTTTAACAAGAAAATAAGTCTTTCAAAGCGTAACTCTTATTATTTTCCCTTTATCCCGCGCCACTGATTATATCGCCGGTTCTGCAGTTCGTTCAGAATTCTTTCAGCTTTTAGCTCCCAAGCACCTGATTCAGGCAAATTAATGAGAGCAGGGTTTCCACGGAGCTTCTTTTTTATAATTTAACTCGACCACCCCTTGTTTGTTTGACCAATAAACAAATGAGAATATTTTGTATTGTTTATAGAAAGAGTTAAAGGTTTACCAGGTAAGAAATGAAATAATGATGAATGAATAAATGCTGAACCGCCTTTTTTTGAGATATTCGTTCAAAGGATGAATTCTAGTTTTAGAAGAGTTTTAGAATATTTAAAATTTGATATCATTCAAATTTAAATGTATAGTACTTACATGTGTTACTTCCAATAGGAACATCTGTTATAGTAGATACTGAGATTATTTTAATGAGGACGAAGGCTGATTGAATGAGGCTTCTTACACAATGATGTCAAACATATCAGCTCTAGGTTAACCTTTTCTTCTTAGTGTGGCAGCGTTCTAAAATTGACAAAGTTCAGTATGGCTCCTATGCTATTAGGGTAACAATAAATATTCGGATAAATAATTACAAAGATTTTTCTGATGAAAAATATTATTACATAGCACCCTACGTCACTTACATTGTTATTTCAATTTTATGTAATCGACTACAGCACGGTGCGTGGTCTATTATGGAAGGTACAGTAAGATTTCTTAGGCACTTCCTTGCTTCGAACAGGATGTCAAACGGTTAGCCTTAGTTATCTTTAGACAGCAAAGGTTAAGCTTGTTTGGTTCAGTAGAAAATCTTCGACAAATTTGAATTGGCCTAGGGGCCAATTCAACGATTTAATGATACCGATAGTAATAACCTTATTGATATACTTTCTAGCATTTTATCCGAAATATAATTGGTATATTTGCTTGCTTGTTAAAAAGAGAATGGTTGCTAGTAACTGTACCGAAATGTTTTTGCTGTTACTCCGTTACCGAGCAAAAAGGTCTTATTGCTTCCAACCACTATACATGCCTTCAAAAAATAATATCCTGAAGAAATCCACCCGTGTGGTTACAGTAGCTGTCTCGTTGGACTTGAAGTTGAAGTTATAAATTGGTAACGTGGTGGGTATTTGCAATTTAATGGCGTTATTACCATAATCGAAGTCCGGCTTCAGCGAACTTCACAAGGGCTCGTGTGGATCGGCGAATGAATGTTATTATTTGCACGTTTTTAATATTATGCAGTATTAGTATCATGGCTTTGAACCTAACAATGTTTAGCGTATCCTGAACGCATTTCTAATTTTGGGTTTTGGGTCTGTAGTCAAAATTGTTTCCGTTTATTTTTCTCATAGTCCCCACAACGTTGTTTGTCGTAGGACTGGTCTTTCAAATATATGGGTTTATGAAGAGAATTATTTGATTTAGGAATCCGTTTGTGAAACGAACCCGAAACGAAGAATCTTAGTGTGGGGCTCCGAGAATGTTATTCATATTAACTTTTATTTGTCACAAAAATATCCCCCGAATTAAATCCAGGATATTCGCTTTTCAGGTGGTGGTCATGACCCTCAGCAATGAGGGTTATAGAGAGAGAGATTCTCTTTTCAGCCTGAGTCACTAGGGTCTTGAGTAAAATATAGTTGCGTAGTAAAATATAAGTGTGGCAACGCCCTTAATCGTCTCCCATTTCCCATATTAATGTTCAGTGGTTAGCAATAAAAAGGCGGCAGAGAATATTTATGAGAGCAGTGTTTATTTTGAGCCATATTTATGACAGCGATTCGTGGTGCGTACGCCTTGAAGCACACATTGAGTGTAAAAAGTGATTCTTACTTTGCCTCTCAATCTGTATAATACCTTTAAATGAGCAATTCTTGTATATAATAGATATTCTCGGAATCTCGGACGGCGCCTACGATTTTCATGAAATTTAGTATGCAAGGGGTTTCGGGGGCGATAAATCGATCGTCTCGGAAAAAGGAGCATAAGACGCCCCCCGACCAGGTGGACTGACGACCTGAAGAAGACAGTGGGCATCCGCTGGATTCAGAAGGCTCAGGACCGGTCAGAGTGGTGCAAGTTAGGGGAGGCCTATATCCAGCAGTGGACCTCCAAAGGCTGATGGATGGATGGAAATCGATCTAGCTAGGCTTTATTTTTAGAAAATGTCGTTATATTTCAGGAAATGAGAAACTGCTACATTATCGCTGACTCTTTCTGACATCTATTAACGTGTAATATACTATTATTTATAATACCATTATAATTAAGAGCAACTAACTGCTCTTATGACATAGAGCTACTTTAGTAGATGGCATTGTTAGGCAATATTAAAATACCGAGCAAAGCTCGGCCATACAGATGTTTCATCTTTAAGTTCAAAAATCAACTCGAAACCCTGATTTTTTATTTCGTCATAAGAGCTCACTTAACGAAAGTCAAAAGTTACAAAATTTTAAATACATAATTATTAAACAACACATTAAACACAGTATATTTATTAGAATTAATTTATTACATTATATTATACTACCTTAAAATTTGTTACTGATCTAGAAATCAGTACCTAATCCCAAGGTAGTGCCTAATGTTTTCAAGCCAATCTGTCCTAGTCTTGGTGCACCCTGGTGAAAAATGGACGAATCCTCAGTATAGCCACAGTGCCGGGTCTTTTTATACTCACCGGATAGCTTATCTCAACGGTACTAATTTTTCATAGGGTTTTGTACACCCTGGCTAGACTACCACCCGCTTGACTTCGATGTTGGGTGACGATTACCAATTACCTGATGGTTCGTCCCTCGACTATCTTTCAGGGTATACTGAGATGAGCAAAGCATGTAATACACGAACGAATCACGGACGCCAGATACAAAGGAGCGCAGTAGACCAGGCACTTGCATTATATGTCGGCTTATACAAGGTATTAGGTATTTTGTTAAGACAATAAAGGAAAACTTCGTTTGAGAGTTTGGGGAAAAATTACTTATTATTCCGTACGCAACATTTGTCATTTCAAAGAGTTTGGATAGCGTACCTATTCAGGAGAAGCCCGAAACAATCTTCCAGATACCCTGTTAGCTTTAGAACGAGCTCTGATAGAAGCGATGTGAGAAACTTAAGACTTAAACGATATTTATGTAAACGAGGTAGGCGAAGTGCTTATATCCTGCGTGTAACCGGTGTATTAAATCTCTTCAACTAACTATGAAACGAGCAAACTTTTCTAACTTTATGGTCTTTGAAACAGGAAAACTCTTATGATTTAAAGTCCTTCGCTTCGGTGAAGGTAAATATGACGAAACCTATTTACCTGCTTCTCCATAATGTTTTGTGTGTGTCTTTCAACCAGCACTTGATTAGCGTAGAAGACTATATACATCTCACATAGAGCCAGCAGTGGACCAGTTATGAGGCTCAGTAATGCTTTGGTATATAAATGTAAACGGTAACTCACGATTTTAGTATTTCACACTGATATTTTCTGTTGCATCCGTTTGCATTTATTTTTAAAATATAAAAATCGTGATTACTCGTTGGCATTTAGCATTTATGTTATCCGTGAATAAAAGCTTAAAATCAGATGCATTGTTAGTTGAAAACGAATCATTTTCAGCACATTATGCAGTTGTAAACGGAGAGAAAACATTTTATCTTGAAAGCTAAGTACAGAAGTCACTTAGGACCGTCCGACGCACTCACCGACTTTCTGTGAGGCTCTAATGTACCATTATCTTTTACACTCGTGCTGGCTTCCTGCACGCTTCACTCGCTCTAATTGTTTCGCATTTAAACATTTTTGTACTCAGCATTTTGCTTTATATTATACGGTTTCTGTGCGATGTAAGCTGTACCACTTTTACTGCATTTTAACATGAATCGTTTTGGTTTTTACATACGATGAAAAATACAACCTTTTATGGTTATTCACGTGCGAAAGTGACACGACAAAATGATACAAGCGGTTACTATGAATATTGTCGCCACGACACGCCCGTGAGAATGATACTATGCAGTTGTGTATCAATTTATGTTCACATCACGTGTCGCTATATCATGTGTTTGTCTCACAGCTGATTGGAACAAAATCGACTGGTCGGAGAAAGCTACATACGCATTGACAATTCTGTAGCCTAGTTGGTAGCGACCCTGCCTACGAAGCGAGGGGTCCTGGGTTTGATCCCCGGCTGAGGCAGATATTTATGTGACAGATAAATATTTGTACTCGGGTCATGGGTGTTGTTGTGATGTGTTATATGTGTCGTCCATGCCATCCGCGACACAAGTGAAAACCTACTGCAGGGGTATGAGTGTGTAAGCGTTTATTATTGACAAACGTTAAGGTGACAAAAAGACACAATTTCGAAGGGAAAGGGAAAGGGAAAAAAACCGGTAAAATTTAAGAAAGGCTCAGTATGAGCGACAATCAAAATTATTTCCTTGTACCATTGTATAAAGCCAAAAAAAAACAAAGATTCCCCAAAAGCATACGTTAAAGACAACGTATAAAAAGCCATTTTAATAACAAAGTTTGGAACCTCTATTTTTTCATTAACCCGTCAAAATCTGTTCATACCGCAAAGCGTTTTCATCGTTCAGTAGTTGTGGATTTTAATCAACCGCAGAGGTTACCGCGAGCGGCTCGTGACCCCTTTCGAATATTAAAACGTTGAATACAATACTAGCTGTTGCTTCGCTTCGGGTAGAATTAAATTATGAGCTAGAATACGGCCCATTAGTGACTACCTGCGAAGCGAAACGCCAATAAACTTTTTAATAAAAAGTCTTCTCTAGTTTAGAATCGTCTCTGGTGTCATAGACTCGGAAGTCCTCTATCAACTAGCTACAGCAAGGCTATTCTGTTTTGTAACTCGACAGCGGAATCCGCGATGAGTGTCAAACTTCAAACGACTAATGATAGGAATTTGACACTCATCGCGGATTCCGCTGTCGAGTTACAAACCAGAATAGCCTTGCAGGTCAATAAGCAAACAGAAAATTTTATGTTAATACTAGCTGACCGGGCAAACGTTGTTCTGCCAAAAATTTTTTAGGGGTAGGGGGATGAAAAATAGATGTTGTCCGATTCTCCACCCTAGCCAAAAATTGGTCATAATAATTTTCGGTTACACTTCCTCATAATAAACAATTGTAATTGTCACAGAAATTACTTATTTTACCTCAAATTTAAACTTTAGTAAGCATTAGATTAAGGTAGGGTTTGGTATAAGTCTGGAGGGCTATTCTCTAAAATACAAACTCGAAATCGAAGCTCACTCAAATGAGACTCGAAAGCGAACTTGCATCATCTTGATATGTCATTCTTTAATCATCTAGTACGCACTTGCGAAGTAAAGTCTCGAACTCGACCTTCAAACGACTAAAGATGGTATGATATTCTTATCGAATACATATATGTCATTCTCTAATCATCTAGTACGCATTTGCGATGTGAAGTGATTCTCGAACTCGAACGTCAATGTTGAAACTCATCGCGGATTCCAATGTCGATTTACAAAACAGAATAGCCTTGGTTACAGATTATATACCCGTGGAATTTGTTGACAACTTACCGATTACACTGGATAGCGTGACTTGATACGACGATCTGTCACTGTCGGCCTAACTCGTGAATATCTGACAGGGAATTTAATACTGTTTTGGAGCTCGGTGTCTGCTTCGTATCATATTCATAACGACATTTCTTTGTGTAGTAATTTGACAGTATAAGGTATTTATAAAAATACGCACATTAAACTCTCGTTTCGCTTCGAGAAATACAATTTATGTAGGGTTATAACTAGATCAAATATATGAGAATATCTACTTATCTATTTAAATAGTTTTGTTACTATGTTATGTTCTATCGCGTGGGATCCACAGCTTCTCAAAAGCAAATAATATTAGGGTAGATAATGAATCTTTCGATAACTTTCCGAAATGATAGTCGAATTAAAAAAGAAAACATTTCTATTTTATGGAAATAGCCGGCAAACGAGCTGACGATCCCCTGATGATAAGTGGCTATCGTCGCCCATGGACATCAGCAACACCAAAGGCATCACTGATGCGTTGCCGGCCAAGAAAGAGAGAAGAAAAAGAAAGAAAGAACTGACTCTCAAGCCCCCAGCCGGATCACGACGAGTCGTTTGGAGGCTGACCCATGCTCAAGGGTGGTAGCTATCCGTGCGAACCCCATGGAGAAATAATAATAGTAGTAATGGTACTAATTAACAATTAAAATCAATATTACTAATACAATCCCTTGAGGGGCCCTACTACCAGCGGGCTGGATTTAGTCGCCTTTTACGACACCCATCTGGCATGGGATTGGGGTTTTTTTTTTTTTTTTTTCATTTATTTAGGTCAACAAACAGTCACACAACAAATCTTGCGTAATACAAATAGTTTTTGACTTATTATTAGGTTGTGTACCAACACCGTCAACCACAGATTACTCTTAATATTATAAATTGAAAGTGAAACAGCAACATTCAACCAAAAGAAAATTTAAGTTTAAATTTATACATACTTAATACAATGTTATTAAAACTTTGACTTTAACTTTTAACTTTAACTGATCGATGTTAACAAATTTAAAAAAAAGAAAAAAAAAATACTAAACCAATCCCATTTGAGGTTGATTACAGATATGTTGTTACTCCTTACAAATAGTGTGTAATACTAAATTCCTGTAAGCGCCAGGACGGCTATTGATAATGTCTATAGTATTGAAATTTACATTATATGCATTCATTAGTTGATACATAGGTGAGCGCTTACCAGCTTTTGTACGACACTTCCTAGTGGCAAACAGAGGTAATTCTCTACGCTTTCGTAACCCGTAAGGAACTGTGTAGTTTAATTTATTATTGAGAGGTATACAGTCATATTTTCCATGAAATATGTCATATAGAAGTAGTGCTGCAAGCTGAAGCCGTCTGGATTTAAGCGACTGCAAGTTATATTTATTAAGGAGACGTTGATATGACAGATGACACTGAGAAAACTTAAAATGTAAACGTCTTAAGTATTTCCTTTGCACTGATTCGATTGCGTCGATATATTTTTGATAATATGGATTCCATACTGGTGCAGCGTATTCCAATTGAGATCTGATAAGGCACTTATAGATGTAAATAAAAGTTGTCGGTCGAGAGAACTTTGAACACGTACGCATTACAAAACCATACATTTTGAAAGCCCTATTAACAATGTTATCTATATGAATATTTAAGTGCAGCTTGGAATCTAGCGTTATCCCCAAGTCTTTTATGTTTTCAGTGTAATTTAGGTCAACACCACATAACTTATATTGGTACTTACTAATTGATAATTTTTGGTGAACGTTATTACCTTGCACTTATCTAAGCTGAGACTCAATTTATTTTGTACACAATATACCGAGAAGCGGTCAAGATCTTCTTGAATTCTAATGTGGTCGTCAGCATTATTGATAGTGAGATAGATCTTTAGATCATCAGCATACAAAAGTATATTACAGTATTTGAAACACTTATTTATGTAATTTATAAATAGAACAAACAATAGTGGACCCAAAATCGATCCTTGTGGAACACCAGAAGTTACAGGAACGAATGCCGACTCAAATCCGTTTATGACAACCTTCTGTGTGCGATTTGAGATATATGATTTGAACCAGCGCCAAAGATTGCCACGTATTCCATTATACGCTAATTTGTTAAGCAAAATTTTATGGTCGACTCGGTCAAAAGCTTTTCGAAAGTCAGTGTATATGCTATCAGTTTGTGTGTTATTATCGAGTGATTCGAATAGATATGTTGTGTAAATTAATAAGTTTGTAGTAGTAGATCGCTTTTGTACAAATCCATGTTGCTGTTCAATGATTTTACTATGCAAGGATGGGTATATGCTTTTATGAACCAGACGTTCGAAAAGTTTTGACAGAGCCGGTAAAATTGAAATAGGCCGGTAATTTTCAATATCGGTCTTCGAACCATTCTTGTGCACTGGCACAATGCGGGCTGATTTCCAAATGGCAGGAAATACTCCATCATGTAAACTGCGATTAAAGAGATAATGTAGTGGTTCAAAAAGTGATTCAGCTGTATTTGTCAGAAATACCGAAGGTATATTGTCGACGCCCGAGCCCTTTGTAGTGTCTAGCGTGCGAAGACCTTTCAAAACATCTTCTTTACTCAAAAAGACACTGCTTATCAGAAGATCAGACGCTTGATTTATATCTGGGAGGTTACAATCATCAAAGTCTACATTCAGGTTAGATTTCTCAAAGATTGAACAAAAAAATTTAGAAAAGAGATTACATATTCCTTCTGGGTCATTAGAAGTTTCACTTTTGTAATGCATAGACTCTGGAATATCTGGTTTACTTTTTTGATTATTAATGTACGTCCAGAAATACTTTATATTGTTATTTATACTACGCTCAACGGAATTAATATATCTACGATAACATTTATGTGATGCTGTTTTAAATCTATCTCGATACATAGAAAATTCACTTTCATCTGTTAAATTACCGTATTTTTTCCATTTTACCCATGCCTTGTTTTTATTTTTGAAAATATGTACGAGCGCACTTGAGAACCATACTGGGTATCGAGAGAGATTCACTATTTTAGTAGGAACATGCATTCTTATGATACGATAGATTATTTCGTAGAAAGTTGTCACCGCACTTTCAACGTCATTACAATTATATACTTCGCACCAGTTAATATTTTGTAAGTCTCTGTTTATTTTTGAAAAATCAGCTAATTTATAGTTATACACTGTGCGAGGCTTAGTTTGTAAGGGCGTATCAATTTCGTTAAGGGGTGCAAGAATATAGAAAGCTGGATGACATTTATCCAAGGGCACAAGTGATACTGGCGCCAGTAATGATTTACAGCCTGGCAGATTCGTGATAAATAAATCAAGTAATCTATCTTTGTTATTTTTAAAAATATTCATTTGATAGCCACCACAAAGTGATAAAAAATTTATTAGATATTTATTAGCCAGGCAATAATTGGGTTGAATAACCGGTTGAAAGAATGAATTATGTTCTGTCCACTCTATAGTAGGTAAATTAAAATCTCCCGCCACGACAAAATCATTAACATCTGGTGAATTTATAATGTGCGATATGTAGTCAAAATAAATAGAATATACTTCCGAGTTGAGGTTGGGAGGCAAATACGCAGCGCTAATAATGCAACAGTAATTACGAGCACGCAGTTCAAGCACAATAAATTCCATGAGCGGCGGGGGAGGGGTCACGGCGGCCGCGGACGGCAGCGCACGCGCCGACACTATACGTTACTATATAAAACAAAATATAATACAAAATATAAAACAATATATATAAAGGCTTAATAGATATAGATCAATATTGACACGCTTGTATGCCACAAATGAGCATTTGTGTATTAGAACAACATATATGTATACTACGCAAATACCGTAACAGGGTGGCGTCCAGTAATAAGGGAGTGAAAACTAATGATATTATAATGTAATAATCTAAATTTTACTAACAAAAAATAACCGATTTCAAAGTCTCAAAAACTACTTTTCAGATCTCGTTCAGATTTTTGTGGGACCACATGACAAGCACCTGCTTTCGATTAAAAAAAGAATCATCGAAATCGGTTGGCGTGATATTGAGTTATTCGTCAATTTGTCGCGTACATCTTAACACAAATTTACGACTTATGTGGTTTTCTCATGGATGCCATTGTCAGATCTCAATAAAATTTATGTGGGACCACATGACAGCCACCAGCTTTCGATTAAAAAAATAATCATCAAAATCGGTTCGCCCAGTCCAAAGTTCTGAGGTAACAAAAATAAAAATAAAAATACAGTCGAATTGAGAACCTCCTCCTTTTTTTGAAGTCGGTTAAAAAGAAGTAGATATGTCACTAGCGCGCCGACGATGAAGAGCGTAAGAACAGGCAATTGACCGTTCTGCTCGTAGTCGCTCTGTCAATACAAGACAATATGCACGCTTTTGTTGTTGTCAAAAGTGCTTGACATTTGACAAATTATAGCACTAGAATGCCTTTGTGTATTCTAAGAATGTGATTGGTGTAGTGAAACAAAAGATAAACGTGTGTGTCGTAGCTCTTTTTGGAACAGATTTTTCGGTTGATTTGTAACTGTATAACCACGGACCTAAAAAAAGACGGACGTAATCCCAAGAACAAATTCAGTGAAGCACCATAGTAATACCAAATCTCTATTCGTACAAGTACATACACCCACACATTGACACTTCACTGCTTCAATCGCGAATCAAAAATTACGCACACATGGTAAGCGGGCGGCCATTTCTATGCTTCACTTTCGATTAGACAAGGTTACGTCCGTTTTTTTTTCAGGTCCGTGGGTATAACGTATCTATATTTTTAAATATCATAGGTGAGAACGCTTTGCGTTAATTGCAAGACTGTATCCAACACACTTCCATTTTCATATTATTACGTTTTATGTCGTAAAGAATAAGGTTGCCTATTGGAGGTTGATTGCAATAAAACTGATGACTTGCTTAATGCAAAGTTATAATAAAATGCAAACAATTTTGTAGCTGTTTTCACTCTTATTTTAAATTTTAATAGACATAGAAGCTACTTTTGTGTATCGATCTGAACCGAGCTGTAGTTTTGTATCGAGTGAACTCGATTGCCGTAAAGGTGTGCGCCATTCATTTAAAGTTAAAATAAATTATTTATTGGTTCGTGAAATAAATCGGTTTATTTTGAAGCTTATAAAAATGACAAGTCTTATAGTAGTCTTATAGTAGTTCAATTATGTTTTAATATGTTATTTTATTTATTAAGTTATTATTAAGGTGCTCCCTCACCGGGAGCATTCGCGTGTAATGTAACGTTACAGATTTGAGCATTACATCAGTGAAGGAGGAGAACCGAGCATTACAATGCGCACCTTGTAATGATACAATGTGTAATATCTTGATACAACTTGTAACATCAATGCGCTCCAATTCCCGTATAATGTTACATTACACGCGAATGCTCGTCAGTCAGGGAGGTAGTACTGTAATGTAATGCTCAAAGTCGAATCTATAATGTTACATTACACGCGAATGCTTGTCACTCAGGGAGGTAGTATTGTAATGTAATGCTCAAAGACGAATCTATAATGTTACATTACACGTGAATGCTCCCGGTGAGGGACCGTTACCGGTGAGGGCGGCACCATTAGTCTACTTTACAAAAATTCGCAGTTAACATGTATCATGGTATGACGTCTTCGTATTTTTGTGTTCAACAGTACTTTACTAAATTACGAGCTGATCTGAACAACGGGAAAAAAAATTCCCGTTGGCCAGACTACGAGTAGTCTGACCATCAATCTGACCACTGGGAAACACCCACATTTACGTCCGTGCATGGTACCTATATAACTACTTTAACGGAAACATGCACTACAATAGATGTATATATAAAAGTACCTAAATAGGTATGTTAGAATCAGGCCGCGAAATAAAAAAGTGAACTATTTAAAGTTTACATTTGTATTTATCAGTATAAATCTAGTTAGATAATTAATATCAAAAGTTCACAAACATTTTTTACTGTTATCCATCAACATTGAACGACAGACATTATGTCAAAGTAAAAATATCTGCGGCGTCAAACCAAAATAATTAACTACCAGCATCTCATCTATCTAAAACAGTTTATATAATATAACACAATACAATAAAATGGTGATCAATCATACAAAAGCTAACAGTTATTATATACCAGTATACATACCAGTACCAACAAGACGTGTTTCACCCCGAAACGGAGCATCATCAGGGTAAACTCTCAGGTATGACTCTACGACACGCGTATCGTATGCTCACAATTTATAAATAGGTAATTTTTGTTTTTTATTTATGTACACAATAAGTACTAACAGGAAACGACCTTCCAATTCAAATACTTAACAGAATTGTATGGAATTATAGCATTCAGCAATACTGCAATCGAAACAACTATTTGCAAATTACTACAGCATAATTGGAGCAATTTTATTTAATTCGACATACGATCCTTTTTAGGGTTCCGTAGCCGAATGGCAAAAAACGGAACCCTTATGGATTCGTCATGTCTGTCTGTCTGTCTGTCTGTCCGTCCGTATGTCACAGCCACTTTTTTCCGAAACTATAAGAGCTATACCATTGAAACTTGGTAGGTAGATGTATTCTGTGAACCGCATTAAAATTTTCACACAAAAATAGAAAAAAACAATAAATTTTGGGGGTTCCCCATACTTAGAACTGAAACTCAAAAATGTTTTTTTCATCAAACCCATACGTGTGGGGTATCTATGGATAGGTCTTCAAAAATGATATTAAGGTTTCTAATATCATTTTTTTCTAAACTGAATAGTTTGCGCGAGAGACACTTCCAAAGTGGTAAAATGTGTGTCCCCCCCCCCCCTGTAACTTCTAAAATAAGGAAATGATAAAACTAAAAAAAATATATGATGTACATTACCAAGCAAACTTCCAACGAAAATTGGTTTGAATGAGATCTAGTAAGTAGTTTTTTTTAATACGTCATAAATCGTAAACCGCAAAAAACATTGATCAAAGTTACAACGAACTACAAGAACTTTTATATTATGTTACTTGCTGCTACGGAACCCTTCATGGGCGAGTCCGACTCGCACTTGGCCGCTTTTTTTTGAGCCTTCAAAATGTTTTCAACATTACACGCTTTATATTATTAGCTTCACTTTGTAACCGGTTCCTCTGGACTTGATTTTGACCCACTTCAAACGGTCAGATTAATTCATTTAAACTTCGTAGGAATTAAGAATCGTGTAATTGTAATAATTTTTGATTATCAAAAATTATTACAATTATTACGATTATAGAAAGTGTATTATAACTGATCTGGGGGCACGGCAGTGCCCCCGCCAAGTCGAGCAAAAAAGCGGCACGGCCGTACCATCCTTTTCTCGAAGCAATTCAGGCCATTTTCGACCCCCTATAACTTCGTTATGGATAAAGCTAGAAGCCTGAATTTTTAATAACCAAGCAGGCATTGTATAAACACACTATATTTCAAATTTCATTAATAATAATAATAATAATAATAATAATAATAATCGTTTATTGCCACACACAAAATAGACCAAACAAATAACAATAAACAGAAAAAAAAACAATTATACACAATTACAGAAGATAAAATACAATGTGATACTAAACAATTAAATTAATCTAATAAAATACTAAAAGAAAAAAAAAAATTATTACTTATTGTGTGGGCAAAGGAAGTGGCTCAGCTTTTGCTAACCCAAGACCTAGGTCTTGCGTAGCGCTGTTTTTCAGCCACTACCTAATCCCTCAGGTGTTATGCGGGAAATATAAGTGCTCCCCGTTCAGAGCCGCAGAAAAAAAAAAAAAATCGTTCCTACAGTCAATCTATCATGCCTGCACCAACAACGTAAATTATAAATTATATTATGTACTATTATAATAAAAAATTATTAAATTAGATTTATTACATATTATTTAAAGTTAAAATAGTATGAATTATTATTTTAATTATAATTAAATTAAATTTATTATTCTTTTAAGTTATACACAAATAATAATAATAATAATTGTACTATGAACTACTTATTGATTATATAAATATATTGGCTCTTGTATATGTGTGTGTGTGTGTATGTGTGTGTGTGTGTGTGTGTGTGTGTGTGTGTGTGTGTGTGTGTGTGTGTGTGTGTGTGTGTGTGTGTGTGTGTGTGTGTGTGTGTGTGTGTGTGTGTGTGTCTGTGGGTGTGTATAAGTGTAGTAATTTACATCATTTACAAAAAAACTCTTGGATATGAAGGGATTTGCAGTGAGTGGGTTTCAAATTCTCTGCAGCGAGTTGCCGCTTCAATAAAGCCAACTTGTATTTAGTTTTAAAACCCTCTGTACTTATTTTGTTTCTTAGTGGAGGGGGTAAGTCGTTCCATATTCTCGCTGCAGCGAATTTGAAACATCCTCGATATCGCTTGGAGTGATGTCTAGGTATAACAAGACAACTGTCTCTATTTGAGCGCTGGCTACGATTTGAGATATCTCTCACCCAAGTCAGTTTCTCAAACAGGTATTCGGGTTTCTTGTTCCATATAATTCTTTGCACAGTACACGCGTAGTGAAGTTCTCTCCTAGCACTCATGTTAAGAATACCCTTGCGGTTTAGGTATGGAGTAATATATTCCCTCTTGGGTACATTGAAACAGAAACGCACACAGGCGTTTTGTACCCTCTGTATTGCTCTCTCTGTACAAGAATTGAGCCTAGGACCAAAAACAGTACTACAGTAGTTAAACTGCGACAGTACTAAAGAATCGCATAACAGTACTCTTAGCTCTTCCCTAATGTAGGGTCTGATTTTATAAAGACATTTTAGTTTATAAAAGGCGCTCTTTATTTTGCTATTAATATGCTCTACAAACTTTTGTTCCCCGTCTAAAATAAGGCCGAGATTTCGAGCACTATTTACCTGTTTAAGAGCTACGTTGTTTATCATTATTTTTTCCTGATGATCCACTACATTTATAATTTGCTTTTTAGTTCCTAAAACTAAATATTGGGACTTCAGCGGATTCAGTGCTAGAGAATTTTGCTGAGACCAGAGATATATACTACTAAGATCATCATTAATTTTTTGTATAGCGTCATGTATATCTATACTTTTAAACGAGTAATACAGTTGCGTATCATCCGCATATAAGTGGTATTTACAGAATTTGATGTGTCTAGGTAGGTCAGCTGTGAAAATTGCGAAAAGTATAGGACTTAACAGAGAACCCTGGGGAGTACCCCTTTGAAGAGACGCGAGTGAGGAGAATTTCTTGTTGCCATGCTTGTCCTCTGTAACTACCATTTGTTTTCTATCTGTTAAGAATGCGTGAAACCACTTACATGTGTTCTTCGAGAAACCATACTGCTCTAATTTGTGTATTAGCAGCTCTGGGTCCAGACAGTCAAATGCTCGGGAATAATCGAGAAGAACCATTATACTACTCATACCCATATCTGAGGCCTCAGTTAGGTCGTCGGTGACATGTAAAAGCGCTGTTTCAGTCCCATGGCCTCTGCGGAAGCCCGACTGATATTTAGGAATAATACTTTTACTGTCTAGGAACTGTTGAACTTGATCAAGTACTACTTTTTCTAATATTTTTGACAAAACAGGCAAGATGGATATCGGCCGTAAATCTTTTAATTCGGTAGCACAGCTTTTCTTAGGAATAGGCTTAACTAGCGCTTTTTTCCAGGTAGAGGGGAAGATGCTTGTTTCAATGGACTTATTGATTATCTTTGTTATTATTGGGAGGGTCATGTCTAAGGTTAATTTTATCATATCAATATTAAGATTGTCATGTCCTGCTGCCTTTGTTTTAATTTTTTTTCATTCATTTCATTTTGGTTCATTCATTTTGAACTAGTAGTTTAAGAATTATAACTAGTCAAAGTTTCTTAATTTCGTCACTCACTGACTGACTGACCGATCATCAAAACTCTAAGGCACTTCTAGCAGACATAGAAGCTTCAAATTTGGAACACAATTAGTGTTTAGTGTATAGATCAAGGAAAAACTAAAATATTTTGCGATTTCAGTCCAGTTTTATAGATACATCAACTGCATAAATAACTTTGTAATCCCATATAAATATATAGGATTACAAAGTTACATTTGCAGTTAATAAATCACTGTACCTGTATAACAAAGTTACATTTGCAGTGAATGAATCAGTGTACCTGTATATAATATAATGGAATAATAGGTGTAGATAGGTACCTACATATAATTATGTTCAAAGGTAACTTGTAAAAGGAAAAAAAGTAGAACTATCTACAAAAAGAAATGAGATGCCATCAAAAACAAAACTTGTAAAAAAAACCAAGTCTCGCAACTCAGTTCTTCTAGCGTAAAAAGTTGTGAGATCCGTGTAATACCAAGTCGGTTAATTTATTCAGTTCCTACTTAAGGGTCCTTCTGTCTTAAGTTATTACGTAATTAGCTAACCTAACAAGTGACAACATCTTATAGTGACCATATTATCAATATTAAAAATCTTTTATGTTTTAAATAAATAGATTGACTTGGCAATCGCACTAAACAATGAAATTTAATATAATAATATGTAGGTATTACTTGTGAGATAAATTGTGTTTTCATGCAATGGTCAAGTCGATCTATGTATTTAAAACATAAAAGATTTTTAATATTGATAATATGGTCACTATAAGATGTTGTTACTTGTTAGGTTAGCTACTTACGTAATTACTTAAGACAGAAGGACCCTTAAGTAGGAACTGAATAAATTAACCGACTTGGTATTACATGGATCTCACAACTTTTTACCGTAGGAGAACTGAGTTGCGAGACTTGGTTTTTTTTTACAAGTTATTTTTTTCATGGCATTTTGATTTACACGATTCTTAATTCAAATTGATTTTCTCTTTTTTTATTGGATTTTCTATAAAAGTGTTTTTTAGTTTTTTAAACTATTATTTATTTTTTCATTTTATATTTTAATTTTTGAAATTAAATTTAGGTTCTTTTTTCTTTCTTGTTGTTGTAAGTACGTTTATGGCAATGTTTTGATGACAAACTAAGTCAAAAGAGCTGAATTTTTTGATCTGAGCCCAGTTCTTTCTTTATCTTCTCTCTTGACTGGTAACGTACAAGTGATGCCTTTGGTGTTGCCAATGTCCATGGGCGACGATAGCCACTTACCATCAGGTGGATCGTTAGCTCGTTTGTTGGCTATTTCCATAAAAAAACTCAGTCTCACTCAACTCAGGTGCTAGAATATGTGCTGAGACAGAACCTACTATGTCACATAGGTATGACGTCTCAAGTATATTCTCATAAAGAAAAGTTTCTTTGTTTCATCTTAACATGATTTAGTAGTATTCAAAATAACAAGAACATGTGGAATAATAAGACCCAAACTGAGCCGTCTCCTTTATGATCCGCCAACATTCTGTGAGGTCCGGACGTTACCCACATTCATAACACCGACTTGAGATACTAGGCTGTCATAACGACACAATGGGGTAGATATATGCTTGTAATACCACCCAACTGACAAGCGATCAGTGAGTTTAGGCCACGGACCTGAAAAAAAGACGGCGTAATCCCAAGAACAAATTCAGTGAAGCACCCATAGTAATACTAACTCTCTATTCGTATAAGTACACACACCCACACATTGACACTTCATTGCTTCAATCGCGAATCAAAAATTACGCACACATGGTAAGCGGGCGGCCATTGCTATGCTTCACTCTCGATTATACGAGGTTACGTCCGTCCTTTTTCAGGTCCGTGGTTTAGGTATTAAGTTTTGTCTTATCCTACAAACATAAATCTGAAAGTTTGTATGGATTTTCCTTGCTTTTTCATGCAAAAACTACTTAAGGAATTGTCATTTGGCACACAGGTAGATCATGGAACAAGATTTAGGGTACTTATAATTCCGGAAAACGTGGAGAAACTCGCATACAGAGCGCAAATTATAGCATAATTGAATGATAAGTGGAACAAAGATTTTTCGCAAAATAAAACTGGACTTAAAACACTACCTACACGGACGTAAAAAAACAACGGACGTAACCTTGTCTAATCGGGAGTGAAGCATAGCAATGACAGCTCGCTTACCATGTGTGCGTAATTTTGTAATTTTTTATTCGCGATGGTGTCAATGTCGTAGCCGTATGGTGTCGATGTGTGGGTGTGTGTACTTGTACGAATAGAGAGTTGGTATTACTATGGGTGCTTCACTGAATTTGTTGTTGGGATTACGTCCGTCTTTTTTTACGTCCGTGACTACCTACTACTAATTTCATTTGATTCTTCTTTATTTTTGTAGGATTTCTTAGTCAGATTCTTAGTTCTGTGTTAAAATCTGTTAGACAACAATTTAAATGTTTATCGAATACACGAAAGTAGTTCTTGATATAAAATGTTCGAATAAGTGATAGTGTCATTTCTTTCTTAACAATAATGAAGTCACGCAATAACTTGCGGTAATATTGCAACTTAATTACGTTTAAATCGAAACATCTTATGGTTAAAGAGGACAGGTAAAAACCTTACAAGTGAAACCTTTATAATATGGTTGAAGAGGGCAGGTGAAAACCTCTTTTAAACCTTTTAAATAAAAGTAAAAGGATTTTTACCTGCTCTTTGGAATTCTTTGATGTACGTACATGGCGTGCAGCCGGTGGCCACTTACAATCAGATGGATCGTCTGTTTGTCAACTGGATACATAAAAAAGTATCAAAAGATTTTATAAAAGAAGCTAAAATTACACATTGAAGTATAATGTCATAGAATCATTGAAGTATTATTACTAGCGTATAGAACAGACACCGCGAACACAATGTATGTTCCAATGAATTGGCGCCGCGCGGCTTCAATGTCCAATGGATTCGTTCGATTTTGAAAGGAGAACGGTGGCTCAATTTTGAAAATAGAACGTCCCGGCGGGGACACACATTTTGTTTGAGATGTCTTCTCTATGTATTTACCTCAATGCATAGAATAGATATTTCGAACAAAACGTGTGTCCCGCCGGAAGGTTCTATTTTCAAAATTGAGCCCCCGTTCTCCTTTCAAAATCGAACGAATCCATTGAAAATTGAAGCCGATCGGCGCCATTTCATTGGGACATACATTGTGTTCGCGGTGTCGGTTCTATATGCTAGTAATAATACTTTAATGAAATTACACTCTTTTCTCATTTTCCTGTAACTTACACCACAAGCATAGTCCGTTGTCATGCAACATGGAGTTGAGGGGCGCGTCGCATTGTGCGCTCGTTTAATTTGTTTAACGTTCCGTAGATAGCGTGTCACATCTCGTGAAGAGCTCTGCTACAGACTAATGAAATGGTTTATACAGTTGGCCGATGGAAAAGTGTATGTATACTGGGTGCGCGGGGAGACGCTTTCTCAAATCTCTAACAGCATTTTGGGAAGGGTGATAGTGCGTTGTAAAATTAACCAAACTGTTTTATTTTATTTATGTATCTTTAAAAATTATTGCCTAAAATATAGCTTTTTCTACTACTGCTATTTATGTGATTTGTAACTATATTAAATCTGAGACTCCTACTTGTGAGCATTATTTTTAGATGGGGGTAAAGTTTTCCTTTCACGTATTAATTTTGTTGTATTATAGATTAATTGAATTTCTTAATTTTGTTGTAATTATTATATAAATACATGAAGCAATAATCTAAATTTTACTAACAAAAAATAACCGACTTCAAAGTCTCAAAAACTACTTTTCAGATCTCGTTCAAATTTATGTGGGACCACATGACAGCCACCAGCTTTCGATTAAAAAAACAATCATCAAAATCGGTTCGCCCAGTCCAAAGTTCTGAGGTAACAAACATAAAAAAAACAGTCGAATTGAGAACCTCCTCCTTTTTTTGAAGTCGGTTAAAAACTTTGTACCCCTTACGCATAAAATACTGACAAATGTCAATGTGAACTAAACATTTTGATTACGGTCGACTTTTCTGTAGTCAGTTATTTTGAATAACATGTCAACCCTACAGAAATGACGTATTCATAGACGTAGTGTCTGATATCGGCTTTTCTCCCGGCAACAAATGCGATGAACCATTGTTGGTATCACCCTGCCGTTTTACCGTATAAATCTGAGAAAGTACAACTTTTATGTTGATAAATCGATGTGTGATTAATTTTACTAAAGACTATTAAGTGAAATTAACAAATCAACTTTATAAACTATAATTTGGTCTCAAGGTCATACCATTATTACTATTATTATTTCTCCATGGGGTCGCCTGGATAGCTACCACCCTCGAGCATGAGTCAGCCGCCAAACGACTCGTCGTGTTCCGGCTGGGGGCTTGAGAGCCAGGTCTTTCTTCTCTCTTTCTTGGACGGCAACGCATCAGTGATGCCTTTGGTGTTGCTGATGTCCATGGGCGACGATAGCCACTTAACATCAGGTGGATCGTCAGCTCGTTTGCCGGCTATTTCCATAAAAAAAGGTCCATTTCATTGGCTTCAATGTGAGGTATTTATTACCTGGATTTTTTATGTGTATTCAGCTTGCGTAGAGGAGTTTTTTTATTCTTCAACATTATAATGTTGAATATAAAAAACTAAAAACATATAAATGTGATAAAAAAAACTAGTGGATTCTACAAAGTATGTATGTAAAACTTACAGCAAACTATAATTTTAACCCTTCAGATTTGAGAGGAAATCCGTTTCCTAGTCTTAAATAACACTTGAGATGCTGATCACAAAAAAACATAAAAATGTATAATTTTAAACAGGTCTAATGTAAATGACCGAGTCCGAGATTATACAAAAAACCTTTCTAACCAAAGCATTACAATCGAGTTTTATGTAAAATTTGATCATCAATAAAGGCTTACAGCCACGAGTTAAAGGGTAGTAATTAAAATTCCGCTAAGTTGGGTGCAGCCTTGATAAATATCGCATGTGATGGATTACAGGCCGCCAGGTCCCGTTCCAATGTGACCTACAAAGCTATGTCTTGCATGTTATATCTACACACTGTTTGATCTTAGCCTTTGTGATGAACCCTTTAACAAACAATCATTGAAATGAGCTGAGTAGTAGACCGGTCACAATAGAAGGGCTATTTTCCTATAGGGACTAGTAACAATAGGTTGTATTTTCACGTCTGAAGTTGAAAAAAATATAATATGCTCTTTAATATTGCATCTCCATCAATCCGTACTGGAGAAGCATGCTAGAGTAGGCTCTAGGCTTCCACAAGAGGAAAGGGAGCGTGTTAATAAATTTTTTTTTCTGAAATAATTTATGCACGCAATGGATAAATTGTGTCGATATAGTACAGGGTTTTAGCTTATTATTAGACCTGAAATTGGAGAAACATAAATATGTCAAAATGGTTGAAAGTGTTATGAATAAAATGAGGACACAGTGTTGACTGTAATCATTTATTTGCATCAATCATTCATTTACAGTACATTTAGTACTTCTATAATATTCATGTTTGTCATATATGTATAATAAATATTTTAACAAAGTTATACAGTTCTTGGAATCGAAATGTATTGCTAATCTGAAGACTATTATAAGCTGAGATACGGATAAAATATTTTCTCGAAATAGTACATTCGAAATTTTAGTGATCTTTGATTGAAAGTAATCTAAGATCAATTTCAACAAACTTTTAAAAAACTTAAATATAAAATATGCCCAGTATGTTTTCATTTCGTACTTAAGCAGTATATTGTATGAAAATTGGTAGATAACTTTATTTTCATATTTGAAAAATTATCTTTGTATTTTTGAGTTTAAGGCTCAGATTAATTAACATATCAAGTGACTGATATACAACACACATCAACTAGGCATTCCTTTACTCATTTATTTAAGCTTCAAGTGTTTTTAAAGCCTATATACATTTATTATCATCGACACATTACTAAGGCGACACAATTATCATAAGCGTTACTCGTAATATATCCATCCATGTTTTACGAAACATTTTTGCTTATTATTGCTATTCTAATATTATAATTATTACTTATAATTTTATTATTACTATGTCTATAATCACACATAATTTTGACACATGCATAATTATACATCATGGTACTTCACTCATAATAATTTACATTTGATGTGGTTAGTATAATACAGATAGATTTTAGGAAAAATTATGCTACATAAAAATATATTTTATGGGTTTATAAAATAAAATAGTTTCCAGTTCTTAGATAAAGTACAAAAAAGTATTTATGGTGTATTTTAAAGCCATTTTTAATTAATTGATTAGGAATATTTGTTGATACTCAGAAACAACGTACATAGAGTTAAGAATTATGTTGGGGGATGAAATTTATAAAGATTATGAACTACATTAACGAATTATATGTCAACTAAAATTATTATCAAGAACGAAATATGTTTTTAACTTCCAGACAAACTTCCTACTTACATTAATACTAACATTAATTGCAAAGATAAGTCACAATTAACAATTGAAATTATTTATTTTATTTGTACTTCACATTAATTTATAATTAATACATTCTATTAACTGTATTTTAAATTATATATTATCTAACATTATTTCACTTTTGTCTTTCATTATTAAAGTTGTTTATTGCTAAACTATTAATTATACTGATGTATAGATAATTATAATGTTTGTTAAATGTACATGGATTAGGTAATTTAATATTGATGTAATTTTATTTTTTAAACTATGAAACTATATTTAAACCATGTAAGTTGGATTTTTTTGATATAAAAAACTGCCAAATTATTACTGAATGAAATAAAATTTAAATGAATATTTTAACATTCAATTCAGAATTGAGTGACAAATTTTTGTGCCTTCATATACCACATCCGCTGAATAGTGCCTATTTTTATAGTGTAGGTACACGCAGTAAAAAAGTAAATCTAAATTTATCAAATTTTAAGTTTTAAATGATTGTAATGCGGATAATATAGAGCTAAACTGAATAATTAACGTTTGAGAAGAGAAAAGATTCCATAAACATAGCGCTTACATAGAAAGATAACTCAAAAACATATTATTATGAAAGATGCATCAAAATACTGAAAAATATTGACAAGACAGTCTTTAACAGTTAATTTATCAAGATCATATAAAGTCATAATGTTATTAAAGTTATATACAATTATACACTTACACACATTAATTGACTATACTTACGCTAAAAAACTTTAGCGGGGCTCAATGCTGAAAGCTTTTAAGCGTAATTTTAGGTTTTTACAAAATTGTTTTGATTTTAAGACATAAAAAATATCAAACTATTCTTAGATTGATTTTATAACAATAAGTTGTTGATTTAATTATAATAAAGTAGTAGTAATATTATTTTAAGGTTAAGTAATAATTCTAAATGAGATATAAATTAATCTAACATTTATGGTACATTGAGTTACAGATTAATTAAATTATTAATTTTCTATTAATTTTATGACTCTATGGGTTAAAATAATTATATTTTATTTTAAAGTATTTTATTATAAATATCTGTTGTTTTTTTATCAATATTTAAATTTTGGTGTCCTTATATATTTTCTAATAATACTGTAATAATTTATTTATAAGTAAACAAATATGCACGTGTATGTCTTTGACATCACAATTAATTATTACATACTTTAACATCTAACATTGCACTTAACTCATATACATAATTGTTATTGATATTTTACTTGACTAAAAATACAAAGAGACTTCATAATTATTAACTTCATTTTACATTTGCTAATATTTTATTGTCAGTTCTGAACATTATAGATGAAATTAAAAACTTTAAAAATATAGGTACAATACACAGTACCCAATTTAATGCAATATTTACATTTTTTCTTATAATATTTAAAAATCGATTTCTATACACATACGAAACATTTCTTCATACTATAAATTCTATACATTGAAAGCATAGTTTACTAGATAATAAGTATTGTCTTAATTTTAAACATTATTGTTATCAAGATCTATGACAGATCATTGTGCGCGTAATATTTCAATGGGTTCACTGCATGCCAGTGCCAAATATTTACGCTTTGTAAACAACAAACGTGGACTAGGTAATATGAAAATCTCCCCGCAAGAGTCTGGTGAAAGTCTTCTTGAATTGCTGGTTAGCCAGCGCATAGCAAAATGGATTAATGGGACTATTGGCGTAACATAAAAAGTAAGAAAACATGTACAGATGTTGGTTGATACATGGAGGATCTGTACAAAAACCTTCAACTAATGCTAAAATATGATAAGGGGTCCAGCAAATTACGAAAGCACCTAAAATGAACGAAATGGTTCTAAAAGCTTTTCTGGCTCTATTTTCTGATTTAGATTTCTGACGTCCTATACTGGGAAATAATCCGTCTCGTTTGGATCGTCTGACCTTTAACTTTTTCCCAATGTTTTTAACGAATTCTTTTCGTGAATCGCCTCGGCTAACGGCCGGGCTAGATATTTCACTATTATCCACCGCGCTTAGTGCAGAAGTAATATTTACTGGAGAAACTTTGTTGTCGATTTGCTTAGGAGCTTGAGGTTCATTGTTATTGGAAGACGATACGAGAGTGATGACGGGTTTTGGTCTCTCACCAGCAGTTAAACTTACCTCTGTGTGCACCTTAATAGGTGGTGGAGGAGAGAGGTTTGTTTTTGGTTGCGTTACTTGAGCTTCAGCTGTTGCTCGTATAAGAGCAGCCTGTAATAATGAAGTATTTGTTACATTAGCCGAATTTAAAGTTGGAGGAGATGATGGTTCAGTGGCAGTCGGGAAAGTGATTGAAGAGGGTGGACTTTCATTGATAGGCGTAGGAATGATAACAGAACTCTCATCCATGTACCTTAAATCGGCACCATCCATTCCCACTAGCACGTCGAAACAGCTACCATCCCCTTTGATTAATCGAATTACTCTAGTTCTAGATGATTCTGATTGTGAAGGAGGACTTTCAGACGCTGTTGGACTGCATCTGAATTCTGATGGGGGAGGAATGATTCTTTGAGCAATCGTGGTTGATACATCTCTTTCTGATGGTGTAGCGATGCCCGATGATGATGGTGACATTACACTAACGGAAGACAAGGGGACACTCACAGGTGGGGTTGCAGTGTTGCGTGATGTTTCTGGATTCTCTGTATCAAGAATACTCTTTTCTGATATTTGAGAAAGCGAAGTTTTGGGTTTCTCCAATTCATGCTTCAATATTGGTGACTGCTTAACGTCTGTTTTTAAAATCATATTTCCATTCATACGCATATTGTTCAGTAATTGTAGAGCTCCAGTTTGCATTACTAAGTTAGCTACTGAAGATCGTTTCTTTATATTCGTTTGTGTTGTACTTTCATCGTCAGAATCAAAAGCCGGGCTGCTGGATCGTTCTGCTTCTACTTGTTCTTCTTTCTTTTCAGCATCGGAATCAGCTGTCGTTGATGTACCAGTGGCAGTAGCACTGCTTTTATGTGCGGAAGATTTTTGGCTGGAATTGGAATCAGAGGAACCTCCCAAATTTTGAAGTGGTGGTCCTAAAGCACCTTTAGATGTCGATTCTTTACGGCTTGTTTCAGATATTTTTATCTGGTCTTCGCTAGATATTGTTGCTCTAGATAAAGTAGTCATTCCAGCGGCCCGGCCCGCCATTCCCGTCATGACACCGGCACTTAAAGCCACCATTGATTGCATTTTTCTCTGCTTAGCTTCACTTTTCTTTTGCATGTCATACGCGGTTTTAAAAATACCTGCGTAAAGTACAATAAGGACGAAAAGCGTTGTCCAATAATACCCTATGATTAAAGCTGTATTGAATACGGGATCTTTAAGGAACTGTACGGCGCACTCACCTTCTTGTAAGTCTCTATAGCCTACAAAATGCTCCCATCCGAATATTGTAGTAAAGAACAATAAAGCTGGTATAATCCAAGTCACAGTGACCATCCATATCACTCTATTCTTAGTCCTCCAGGCTCTATACCGTGCTGCTATTTTGACACTGCAAAATCTGTCCACAGTTATTAATAAAACCGTGTATTGAGATACTAAACATACTGTGTAGTCAACAGAGAGCCAAAGGTCGCATAGCAGGGGTCCCAAATGCCAGTAACCTTTCAGTACATAGTCGGTATAAAAAGGAAGTGACAAAGTACCTGAAAGAAAATAGAAATAGTTTGAATGTTAATACATTTTGTCTTTCACACCTCATACTCTTAAAGCAATTACTAAACTTTGTTGAACCCTTTTTACCCATTTAAATAAATGTTTCCATTGTACTTTGTCTGCCGTACCTTTTTCTTTTTTTTTTGTTCTTTCAGTATGAAATTGATCTTTCTCACCTATCAACAGATCAGTGGCAGCGAGTGAGGCAATGAAGTAGTTGCTGGGTTGGCGGATGGTGCGGTCTACCAGGAAGGCCAGCAGTACCAGCACGTTGCCGCTCACCGTTAGGAGGATCACCAGCACTAAGCACGTGGCGAAGATGATGGCCAGCCACAGGGGGAAGGGGGGCAGGACTGGTTGCTGCGGGCAAAATATACTGTTAGTCATACATTATAGGTTTATGTTTGAAAGCACTGTTATAGTTGCAGTATCTTGGTTATCGTGGCATTTGTGAATGACTTTCGGTCGTTTGCAATGTTCTTTCTTATCATAAGCCTCATTTACAAACACTTGGTGTGTGTCTACAAGTCATTCAAGAAATGTATTTTTCTTCTCAAATATTATTGAGGTACTCAAATATTTCTGCCTCTAAGTTTGTAATATTTCTCTGCAATAAATTATGATTCAACTGTATCTTACTAGAGTAGTAAGAGGAAAGATTTCTCAAGCGTTGGGAAATTCAGAAAATAATTCAGAGCAAGTAAAACTTTGAAGAAATTATGAAGTTGCACTTAAAACTTGGTGTAAAATACGAGAATTTTTCGTATGCTATTTGAATCTGAGCTCGTGTTTTTGATTCAAGTCAAGTCTGAATTTTGAAGCTGTTAATATTAAAATGGCTTCAGGTTTTTCTTGATATACCAATTAGCTGATAATGCTATAATTTCCATGCTTTATATAATTAGCTAATCTCTTTAGACATCAGTAACAATTACCCAAGTTATTACCAATGCGTTATCGGCCAAGGAAGAAAAGAGAAGAAACAATCAAAGTAGTAGCTTTCAAACCCCAACCGGAACATGATGAGTTGTTTGTCTGCTGACTCAAGCAAGATGGCGAGGAGCTAAGCAGACTACAATAAAGCAACAGAGCAAAGCAAATAACAACACTAGCAATAATATTAAAATAATCATAATAATATTGATATTATAATCCTTACATAAGTCTTACCACAACCACCACTTACTACTGATTATAATATTTAAAAAATATAGTACGTTATACCCTTACTAATCAACCACAAAAAATCTGTTCCGAAAAGAGCTACAACACACACACACACACACGTTTATCTTTGTTTCACTACACCTATCACATTGATATAATCATGATATAATACACGAAGGCATTTTAACGCTGTATGTCAAATGTCATGTCCCGTGTGGTGCCGGGTCCACTTAAGTAGAATAGCACCACTCCCGTTCTTCCTGGGATGTCGTAAAAGGCGACTAATAGGACTAATCCAGAAGATGGGCAGCAGCATTTTCCTGTGTGTGACGAACACCAGTCAGGTCACCTGCGGTCACCAACACGCACTAGCCAAGCGTGGTGACTACCGGCTAAAACCCCCGCATGATAGTCACGAATGAGCCTCGACCCCCAGTCCCCGGCAGCCCCGCTATCCCTAGTTACGGTAGCGGCTATGGTAACGGCGGGGCAGGGGGTGCTAAGAATCGCCGGCAGAGATCGGGCTACCAATCCCAACGACGACTTCTGCACCTGGCAACATATAACGCCAGGGCACTGAGGACCGACGACAAGGTAAAAGAGCTGGAAGAAGAGATAGACAAGTTAAACTGGAGTATTGTGGGTTTATCTGAAGTCCGAAGACAGGGGGAGGACACGATAATACTCAAATCCGGAAACTTGTTCTATCACCGGGAGGGCGAACACCTGTCCCAAGGTGGTGTCGGGTTTCTCGTCCACAAGTCCCTCGTCAACAACATTGTGCAAGTTGGGAGTGTGTCGGCCAGGGTAGCGTACCTTACACTCAGAATATCCAAACGGTATTCGTTGAAGGTCGTACAGGTATATGCGCCGACTTCGACACATCCCGACGATGAGGTTGAGGTTATGTATGAGGACATTAGTAGAGCCATACATACCTCAAAAACTCATTTCACAGTTGTGATGGGGGACTTTAACGCAAGACTAGGCACACGAAACGACAACGAGATGAAGGTGGGACCCTTCGGATATGGACGACGGAACCACCGGGGACACTTGCTGGCAAACTTCATGGAGAAGGAGGACTTATTCGTGATGAACTCCTTCTTCAAGAAGAAGCCGCATCGTAAGTGGACCTGGATAAGCCCTGATGGTTCCACAAAAAGCGAGATAGACTTCATTCTGGCAGACAAACGGCATATATTTAATGATGTCTCTGTGATCAGCAGGCTTAAAACCGGAAGCGATCACCGCCTTGTAAGAGGCACATTAAATATCGACGTCAAGCTGGAACGGTCACGCCTGATGAAGTCTACGCTTCGCCCAACACCTGTCCAAATCCAGGGTTCCGAGAGCTTTCAACTCGAATTACAAAACCGTTTTGCGTGCCTGGAATCATGCGCGTCAGTGGACGAGTTTAACACCAGGATGGTTACAACTGTCCATGAGGTAGGGTCGAAGTACTTCAAGACCCACCCCAGTGGTAGATCTCAGGTTCTCTCAGAACAAACCCTCGGTCTAATGAGGGACCGACGAGAACTATGTGTGCAGTCTCCAACCTCTATGGCGGAGTACAGACGGCTCAATGAACAGATCTCCAAGTGCAGGCGACGCGATTTGCGAAAAAACAACGCAAATCGTGTAAAAAACACAATTGAGCAAAACCGAGGCTCCAAAGTGTTCGCCAGAGATCTGTCTATTGGGCAAAGTCAGCTTACGAGGTTGAAGACCGAGCTCGGCACCATAGTGTCATCGAAACCCGAAGTTCTGAGAGAGACGGAGAGATACTACGGACGGTTGTATGCCTCCTCTCAAGCTCCAGCTCCCCTCGAGGAGAGCGATAAGCGAGCCAAACTAACCCGACACTACACAGAAGATATCCCGGACGTCAGCCTGTATGAGATTAGAGAGGCTCTCAAACAGCTTAAAAACAACAAGGCACCGGGTGATGACGGAATCACAACTGAGCTGTTAAGAGCTGGAGGGAAACCCCTCCTAGTAGCGCTCCGGAAGCTGTTCGATTCCGTCATTAATACTGGGACTACCCCGGAAGCGTGGAGCAGAAGTGTGGTGACTTTGTTCTTTAAGAAAGGGGATAAGACCCTTTTGAAGAACTACAGGCCCATTGCACTTCTGAGCCACGTTTATAAGCTGTTTTCGAGAGTGCTCACAAATCGCATTGCACGCAGGCTTGACGACTTCCAGCCTCCCGAACAAGCAGGATTCCGGAAAGGCTACAGTACCATGGACCACATACACACACTGCGGCAGATTATACAGAAGACCGAGGAGTATAATCTGCCGCTATGTGTTGCCTATGTGGACTATGAGAAAGCCTTTGATTCTATCGAGACCTGGGCAGTACTAAATTCTCTTCAGCGGTGCCGGATCGACTACCGGTATATCGAGGTGTTGAAGTGTTTATACACATCGGCCACCATGACCGTCAGAGTACACAACACAGCAACGAACCCCATCCAACTGCAGAGAGGTGTAAGGCAAGGGGATGTCTTATCCCCGAAACTGTTTACTGTTTACCGCTGCGTTGGAAGACGTGTTCAAGCTGATGGAGTGGAAACGACGTGGCATTAACATCAATGGCGAATACATCACACACCTGCGATATGCCGATGATATAGTCATCCTGGCGGGATCCATGGAGGAACTTGGTACAATGCTTGGGGACTTGAACAGCGCCTCACAACGGGTGGGTCTTAAGATGAACATGGACAAGACGAAAATTATGTCAAATGTCCATGTCACACCCGTACCGGTTGTTGTTGATGGCGCTGCTCTCGAAGTTGTAGACGAGTACATTTACCTGGGACAAGTGATCCAAATGGGTAAGTCCAACTTCGAGAAAGAAGTCACTCGTAGAATCCAACTCGGATGGGCTGCGTTCGGGAAACTACGTCATATCTTGTCGTCCAAAAAGTTACCTCAGTGCCTGAAGTCGAAGGTGTTCGAGCAGTGTGTGTTGCCAGTGATGACATACGGATCCGAGACGTGGTGCTTCACTATTGGCCTAATGCATAAGCTTAGAGTCGCCCAGCGGGCTATGGAACGAGCTATGCTCGGTATTTCTCTACGCGATCGAATCAGAAATGATGAAACCCGTAGACGAACGAGGGTGACCGACATAGCTCAGAGAATTAGTAGGCTGAAGTGGCAATGGGCTGGCCACATAGTTCGAAGGACCGATAACCGTTGGGGAAGAAAGGTCCTCGAATGGAGACCACGCCTCGGTAAAAGGAGCACAGGACGCCCCCCGACCAGGTGGACCGACGACCTGAAGAAGACAGCGGGTATCCGCTGGATTCAGAAGGTTCAGGACCGGTCTGAGTGGCGTAGATTAGGGGAGGCCTATGTCCAGCAGTGGACCTCAAAGGGCTGATGGATGGATGGATGGATGGATGGATGTCAAATGTCAAGCACTTCTGACGACAACAAAAGCATGCGTATCGTCTTGTATTGACAGAGCGACTACGAGCAGAACGGCCAATTGCCTGTTCTTCCACTCTTCATCCTCGGCGCACTAGTGATATATTAACCTCTTTTTTACATTATAATATCATTGACTGATTACTAATTCGCAAAAATAAATCAACTTAAGTATAATACATACAAAATGAAGACAGGCTAGGTCTACATAGGAACAATAGTATACGAGTACACGACACCTTCATTATACAAGAAGCGCTTTGAATAGCAAACATCGATCGTGACACGGCGAGCCAGCGAGCCAGCGTGATGAACATGACACAGCCGATTGCATCGAGTCTTTTACAAACGACAATAATCTTAATAGTTCTGCCGTCTGTACGTTCGAAATCTATCTCAATAATGATTTGCACTTCACTTCAGGAAATATATTTAACTAAACATTTTAACATTATAATACTCACGGCGATACATTAAAATCACGATTCATGTAATTGGGTCGAATTATCCGTATTATAAGACACGAATTGTGAGTACACGTTGCATTTAAAATATTCAGTGGCCGCAATGATTATATTAGCCATATCGGGGCGGCTTAGAATACTAACCCCAATCCCACGCCGGATGGGTGTCGTAAAAGGTGACTAAATCCGGCCCGATGGTGGTAGGGCCCCTTGAGGGATTATATTGGTAATATTGATTTTAATTCTTAATTAATACCATTATTACTATTATTATTTCTCTATGGGGTTCGCCTGGATAGCTATCACCCTCGAGCATGAGTCAGCCGCCAAACGACTCGTCGTGTTCCGGCTGGGAGCTTAAGAGCCAGTTCTTTCTTTTTCTTTCTTCACTCTTTCTTGGCCGGCAACGCATCAGTGATGCTTTTCTTGTTGCTGATGTCTATGGGCGACGATAGCCACTTACCATCAGGTGGATCGTCAGCTCGTTTGCCGGCTATTTCCATAAAAATAAAATCAGTATTTCCTGAGTCTGATTTGAAGATACGAATACATTGTATCGTAAATTAAAAACTATCAATACAATGTGTGTATAAAAAATAAAGACTTTTCATTTCATTGACATATCAATTTATTTTAATGGTAAAATGAAAAAAAACCGGGCAAGTGCGTGTCAGGCCACGCGCAATGTAGGGTTTTGAAGTAGTTAGTTTATCGACTATTACTCATTAAATACTTATGTTAACATAGCCGTGATTGTTTTCCTTGTAAATTCATCATGTAACCTATTTTTGAGAATTTTTCACTTGTCCAAGTCCAACCGTTTAACCAGCAGGGGGAACCCCTAATTCCAAAAATAGTTTTATAAGACTTAAAATATTTTTGGACGACCTTTTCTACGATACGTCACAATATACCCTATATGCGACGAATAAAAAATTCATCCTCACGTTACCTGTAAGGGAAGGTACCTTGAAAAAAAAAAATGTTTTTCAATATTTTATTCTTTGATTCTGGAGTTTTAATAAATACGTTTATCCATGCCAAATTACAGCTTTCTAGCAATAGGTGTCTCGGCGCTTTGCTTCGAACAGACGGAAAGACGGACAGACGGACGGACACGACAAAACCATAAGGATTCCGATTTTACTTCGGAACCTTAAAAAGTAGGATTTAAAAAGTGTATTATAACTGATTAACTTTCCGTGGTTAATAAGTTGTGCCCTAAAATTTACGAGGGCCCTGCATGGCAATAACCTAATATCATAAATCCCTGAACGAGTTTGTTTTACTACCTCTCCAGGATAAATTACCGAACCGACTATAAAATTCGGCAGTAACAAAGCATAAAACTTGTAATGCAGGTATGTGATGTCAAACCTTTGTTCATCCAATACAAGCAATAAATGTAAACTGTAAAACTGAATTTTTATTTATACTTCCAGCAAAACTACAGGGTGTTGGATGTGTTTACATACGAGTAGTATCAAATATAGAAAATATAATAGAAGGATTTGATCATAGTACTGACGTAAATTATTAGTTTTTAACAGACTTCACAAAAGGTAAAATACCTCCTGGTATTCAATTCGACTGTATTTATTATTTATGTTTGTTACCAGAACTTTTGACTGAGTGAACCGATTTTGATGATTCTTTTTTTAATCGAAAGCTGGTGCTTGTCATGTGGTTCCACTTAAATTTGAGCTAAATCTGACGAGTAGTTTTTTAGGTTTTTTTGAAGGTGGTTTTTTTCGTGGTAAAATTCAGATTACTTATTTATTATTTTATTAAGTCGTTCAAAAATAACTTTTTTGACTTTTTTAAGTAATTGGGTTACGAATATTACACAATACAAGTATTCATTAACAAATGAAAGCTTATAATTATTATATTTAAGTAAAATTAGTGTGTAAGCGTTTATTTATTTATTTATTTATAACCTGCTACCAAATATTATTTATTACCAAGCCCTCAGCCGGAACACGACGAGTTGTTTGACGGCTGACTCACGCTCAAGGGTGGTAGCTATCCAGGTAAAGCTCATGGAGAAATAATAATAGTAAATGGTATTAATTAACGATTAAAATCAATATTACCAATAGGTATAATCCCTCGAGGGGCCCTACCACCAGCGGGCCGGTTATAGTCGTCTTTTACGACACCCATCCGGCGTAGGATTGGGGTTAGTATTCTAAACCGCCTCAATACGGCTAGTTTAAAGGTCTATAAAGGACATTCGTAGAAACATTTTTTGTGTTTTATACCTGTATACCGGGTGTTTTTGACGTTGTGCACAAACTTTACCAAATGATTCTATAGCATTTACTAAACATATCTTATACAGGTACTAGTGCATTATAAAGCTTAGTTTTTAAGTTATTGGTAATTCCATTTAATCTGGGTGTACATTGTAAAAGGGTCTTTATTTGTGCTATGTTGCCGCTCAGTACGGTCATAATCATTCAAACTATATTTGTTTCATTTTAAATGTCATGTCATTATTGGCTTCACTTGTCAATAAAGGCCAATTTAGACGGAGAGCTTCTCGTCTCGAAGAAACCACGATCGAATTAATAAAAAAATATTTCTTACATTTACACCTCTCGCTATTTGACGACAATTTCCTCGCAATGGAATATTGATTGTAAACTTAACTCCAATGACAAATTTCGCACTCAAAACGTTTTCAAACGTCTTGTATGATACACGTATGAATTTGAAAAATGTGAGTCGAATACAAGTCGAGATTGTCGTAAGTAATCTTACGTACAATTTGTACCTAAATAGACGTAGGAAATTATCGCCTTGATCGATAAGTTACGAATGTCATATGAGATAATCGTTGATGAGAATTTAGTTCTTTCCTGTATGTAAACATTTGATACGATAATGTTATGTTGATTATTACCAGTGATAGTAGTGTACGATAGATACTAGAAACTCTCCGTCTAAATGGACCTTAAAGTAAACAAACATAGTAAAATTTTTCGAACTAGTATTATTACCTATTTGGTTTTGTTAATGTCACTGGTCGCACAGACAGCAAAATCGATGAGAAACAATTGTTAACGTCAATAAAAGTTTACTAATGTCAAAGTTTCATATCAATCATAATGCGACGTTGCCAGATTGCGTAAAGAGATTACACTTTAGGCAATTTACGTTCAAGTATTTAGTTTGTATGAAAATGAGAAACAAAAAAAAAAAAAAAATTTCTATAATGAATCCATAACGAAAGATGACCAATTTAGTGGTCTGAATAACAGGCCGATGTTCGTGCACAAAGTCAGGAACACGGTGTATAGATTAGTACAGATATAGCTATAAACAGGCAACCAACAGAACACAGAAAATATTTAGTTTATTTTATCGCAAGTCATCTCAGCTCGTCCATGACATTATAAAGATCATTTTAATCTGCAGCATCATTATGTGCGCGTCGCGCGCGCGGACTGACATTGTTACAGTAGAATAGACGGTGTAGCAATTCTCTCTATAATTATGTGCCTTACTTTTGTCCATTTCATAGCAAACCTTCGTATATTCCATATCATTAGCACTTTCTATTATTAAATTTGTATAGTTCAGTTGTTTATTTAGTTACACAGCCCAGTTGGTAGGTTTCAAGTCTTCAACCTATTTGCGGATCATAGTTACTAAATTTTTGTTTAAAAATTGATCAAAAAACGGCTTTCACAAAACGTCAAAAACGTCAACACATAATAAGGGGTGTTAACGTTAACGTGCCCTCTAAAGCACCGAACGGTCCAAGAAATTTGCTCCGCAACATCCTCCGTATCACTTCCTACTGAAGGCTTAATCAATCGATCGTATTTATTTATAATTATATTCACGTCTCATTTTGGTTTTGGTATTTTATTTTTATTTTATTTTATGTTATTCTATGATCAAACATTGTACGCGGTGAAAGTTTATTTCTATTACTATCCATCCCATCCACATCCAATATCCATAGGAGTTAGCAGTTTATGAATTTGTGCTGTAAATAATATTTTTCTGTATCAGGATTCGAAAATACACCAATGTACCTATTAATAATGTCACTATTAACTTCAATAAAATTATTTTGGGTCCAAGAAATACAGGCAGGTAGCGCCGGTTACTTCTATATTTGAATATCAAATCAATACACGACGAGCGTCGTCCACTATTTAGACTCGTTTGGCGGAACACAGATTTTTGAGATGGATTTTATGGGAAAAAGAATTGGAGAGTAGTTCTCTTTGATACACATAAGCATGTAGGTCTAATTTATAAGGTACTAGCTGACCCGGCGAACTTCGTATCACCTAACAAACTATTTTTTTCTAAAATAAAAGTAGCCTAAGTTACACCTTGTTACATCACCTATCTGCTAGTGAAAGTCCCGTCAAAATCGGTCCAGCCATTTCAGAGATTAGCCGAAACAAACAGACAGACAGACAGACAGACAGACAGACAGACAGACAGACAGACAGACAGACCGACAGACAGACAAAAATTTAAAAACAATTTGTTTTGGTATATGTACCGTGTATACATCCAAATGCACTTAGTAAAAAGCGGTTATTTTAATATTACAAACAGACACTCCAATTTTATTTATTTGTATTGTATAGAGTATAGATGTATAGATAGATGTATAGATATAGATGTATCAGAGTGTGCCAGGCCTGGTATAAGTTCAATAAACAAAATATGCTAAAGTTCTTAGCAATCGCCCTTACATATTAATAGTTAGTACTTGTAACCTAAGTGGTGTACATTTCTGGATCGCCGGACCCTTTACCCGGACCGGTTGATCCCCGTCTCACATTAATCCTCTTATTTCCGTTTTAAATGGCTCTCAATGTACAGCCCTGCTAATGTCCAATTTCCGTTTAAGACCTGATTAAAACCTTCCATTGTTTAAAGTTGGCTGAGGGAATAAATACCACATACCACACATGTATCCTAGTTTCTAGTTTACTAAATATCTCTTTCTGTTTCTACTTGACAGTAAAAAGTAATTAATGTGTATGAGGTGTAAAAAACAGTAAGTAATAAATTAGGCCTTTTTCAAACCTTGGCCATTTTTAGGGTTAAGAAGTAAAATCGGAACACTTATAGTTTCGTCATGTCCGTTCGTCCATCCGCCCGTCCGTCCGTCCGTCCGTCCGTCTGTCCGTCCATTTTTTCCGGTTCGGTTTTTTCAATATGGTCATGAAATGATCCACTAAGAAAGCAAAACAGCATCTGATATTTTATGAGCAATAAAAGCTGACATAACGGAGACCCAGCTGATCCTAGCTTCATGTTGCGTCAAATGTCACATGAAATATTACATTTTTATGTATAGAGGCAATATTTTCAAGTTTGGGGACAATAATCTGATTTTGTTATTCATATTTTTACTCGACTGCCAAGGAAGGGTTATGTTTTTCGCACGTATCTTGTATATATGCATGTAATACCTTGTATCTTACAAACCGCTCGACCAATCAATATAATTAAAATATAGTTAGATTCGTCTTGATAACACAAGTGTTTTTAGATAGGTGAAATTAAAATAAAACAAATATGGTGGCTGTGAGATGGCATTGTTTGAAGTATCAAAAAATAAAAATAAATCGAATAATACAATATGGGTATTAAATTAAAGAACTCACCATGAGGATTTCAAAAAGGTATTATATAGCTTTTTAGCTGCCATGTAGGCGGGTTTCTGGTTTTATTTTTATTTTTAATGTTGCTAACATGGTTCTGGGTCTGGGAAAGGTCTTGTTAAATCCAGTTTAATTACAACTAGGTTCTACTGGGTACCACCCATATTTCGCAAAATGTACGAGTAAGTGGCGGAAAGACATAAATCACATTGTTATAGAAAACCGGCCAAGTGCGAGTCGGACTCGCCCATGAAGGGTTCCGTAGCAGCAAGTAACGTAATATAAAAGTTCTTGTAGTTCATTGTAACTTTGATCAATGTTTTTTGCGGTTTACGATTTATGACGTATTAAAAAAAACTGCTTACTAGATCTCATTCAAACCAATTTTCGTTGGAAGTTTGCTTCATCATATATTTTTTTTAGTTTTATCATTCCCTTATTTTAGAAGTTACAGGGGGGGGGACACATTTTACCACTTTGGAAGTGTCTCTCGCGCAAACTATTCAGTTTAGAAAAAAATGATATTAGAAACCTCAATATTATTTTTGAAGACCTATTCATAGATACCCCCCCCCCCCCCCCACACGTATGGGTTTGATGAAAAAAACATTTTTGAGTTTCAGTTCTAAGTATGGGGAACCCCCAAAATTTATTGTTTTTTTCTATTTTTGTGTGAAAATTTTAATGCGGTTCACAGAATACATCTACTTACCAAGTTTCAATGGTATAGCCCTTATAGTTTCGGAAAAAAGTGGCTGTGACATACGGACGGACGGACGGACGGACGGACGGACGGACGGACGGACGGACGGACGGACAGACAGACAGACAGACAGACAGACAGACATGACGAATCCATAAGGGTTCCGTTTTTTGCCATTCGGCTACGGAACCCTAAAAAGGTACTAACCAATTCTCCGTTACCAAGGCCATCTTCTAGGGTGCTGTTGAAGAAGTATACGTCAGTGTAATTGGTGACGTTGATGTAGCTCTGGCAATCGGTGCTGGAAGACGGCAGGCACGTGCGTTGCTTGAACTTCTGAAGTTTCCTGCGACAACATTTAACATCAAAAGAACAAATTTATTTATTTCTCTTCCCTCCTTCTTGGCTGGCAACGCATCAGTGATGCCTTTGATATCGCTAATGTCCATGGGCGACGATGCATTACCATCAGATGGATCGTCAGCTTGTTTGTCGGTTATGGAAAAAAATAATTTAAAAGCTGTGCTGAGGAGTTTCTTTACGGCTTTTCTTCTCCTCCATGACAAAGCACCCTTCTGGAAAGCTGGTAGATTAAAACAATGACGTGCATAAGTTATACCTATATGAATAAAGATTTTGATTTGATTTGATTTGGACATTGACGACCCATCGTAATGGTTACCATGCGGACCGCTGAGCTAAGGGTCCTGAGTTCGACTCCCATGGAGGCGGAAATTTAAATGATGGGTTTGAATTTCTGTTCCTGGTTTGGGTTTGTATCCTTTCTCTGTATTTTGTCCATGGCATCCACGACACAGGGAAGGCTAGTGTGGGGCTGCGAGTGGTTAGCTTTATTTATTTTATTTTATATTATTTATTGCGCAATACCTTAGGTGCTCTTTTTACTGAACAAAATTTCAGTTAATTTTTTAGTAAAAGCAAATGCATAACCCGCAAAAGTGCCATGTCAATCATTTGTATTAATTGTATTGCTGCGTCGAACGCTTCTGTGAAATCTGTGTTCACACTGTCCACCATCATACACAGGGTTGCAAAATTTAGTAAATAACTTATTTTATTACGAAAAATAATAAAAACAAAATTAGTGAGTAAAGGAGTTTTTTTAGTAAATTATAGGAAAATGCTTAAAATTACAATTTCAGCTGATGGCAAAATGGTAATATTTTGGAGATGTTTTCTGAGAATATCATATAATATACGTATGTTACTTTTAAAATAATTTTATTTCTATCAAAAATCCCTATAAGTGTTCAAGACCTGCGTAAAAAGTAAAAAAAAAACGCGTAGCGTGATATAGTTACTTATAAGTAAACAATTTTTATTTCATTAACGGATACATAATAATAAATAAATTCATTGATTAGTTGCATTTGTCCATACATAAGTTTTATTATTACCTACATAAAGTCTGGCAATATTACGTTTCCTGTGTAACAATAATTTTCATTGCTCATCAATATTTATTTTATGTGTTCCTTGATTGCCAACCCTGCGGTCACCCATTGTACTGTAAGTGAATGATTCCTTTTTTGATTAGTCTATTTCCCGTTTTACGGAACTGGTGAGCATAAGCAAGCTATAGAGCGCGCCTTATACCCCGTCCCCGTCCCGTACGGGGAAAAAACCCGTTACGTATGCATTGGGCTTTAGTTCAGCAGGGGAAAGTAAATAATGGAACTGGAATGAACATTATGTTATAATTAAATTAGAATAATAATGTAAAACACATATTTTTTGCCACGAGCGGTTACCCATCTAACTACCGAGCACGCCCGCTGTTGCTTCAGTCGATCATTTACCGACACAAGCCGCCGGGCTTGAGCACTTTAACTATTAAAACACTTACCATTGAGTAATAAAGCTGGTACCAATAGTGTATATGGGAGTAGATCGGTTGACATCGGCGCTGCTTTCTGTAGAATTCATCCCGAAAATTAAGACTTCGTTATTGTCACCGGTAGGTAGGTAGCCAACCACTCTGGGTCTTAGAGCTTCATCTGTGGAACAAACATCGTTTCAGTCTGCCATCAAAGGTCTTAAAAGTTGGTTATAATAATATTATCATCAAGGCCGTCTTTAAGCTATTGGAGGCCCTGGGCATATTAAGATAATGAGGCCCCTATGACTTTGACAGTATACTATTTTGTTAGAATAAACAAAGAAAGTAGATAAGCAAGCCTCTAGATTTATGCAAAAGCTAATAAGCAAATTGGTAGTCAGTAATTTAGGTTCGATTTATTCGAATAAAAAAGTTTTTCGGTAATAAATATCGGTTATCGTTTAGTGATATGGCAGGAACTAGGGGGCCCCTATCGATCACGGGGCCCTGGGCACTTGCCCAGACTACCCAGTGGGAAAGAGGGGTCTGATTATCATACCGAAACTTCGAATGAAAATAATTTTTGGGCTTAGGGGCCATCCATAAATTACGTCACACATATTTCATGACTTTTTGACCCCTCCCCTTCCTTGTCACAGCTGGTCACATTTGTGAGACCTCCTCCCAAGTGTGACGTCACCTATTATGAAATTTTACACCTAGAAATTATTAAATTAAAACCGAAAGTTCCGAAATAAGTTTTATTTCCATTAATTGTTTTTTAATATTTACCTATACATAGTACCAATTATTTGATTTTGAAATGTGACGTCACGAAATTTAGGATCCCCTCCCACCCCTTGTCGCACAATGTTACGCTTCATCGACCCCATTCCCCCCTTACCCCCTAACGTATGACGTAATTTACGGATGGCTCCTTACGTAAAAAGCAATTAATGCTGTTAGAACAGATTTTTTTATGTTTACGAACTTATATAACATCTGTCTTTCTTTACACCCAAAATGTCTCCAATTTATTGATTAGAACAATTGAATTCACCCAGTTTTGTGATCTAATAAAATATAAATGAATGCAGTGAGTAAATTGATTCTGAACTTTGCTTTAAAATAAACTTAAGGATTTAATAAGACAATCAAATAATACTATTCATCAAATGGCCGAACCTGCGACTCATTTAGTGCCAACCCTGTAACTTGGAGACCAGGTGTAATTTCCGGCCAGGGCGCACTGAACGTGACAGATAAATATTTATTCCCGGGTCTTAGTCGTTATATCTGTGTGAATTCGTACTATCTGTGATACGTACTATTCTACCTACAATTCTACAAGTTCTGATCCGCGGGCCACGAAAGGCAATGTTCAAAGCGAAACTCTGCTCTGCAAGAGACAATTTTATTGTATTATATTCGGCGGTATGAGGCTACAAAATTGCGTTATTATTTGTATAGACGTAATGGTACAGCTTAGGATAGTTAGCTTGGATCAGGCCAGCTACCAAGCTACCGGACCTTCTTTCTCCTGGCTCTGAACTGGCATACAAGAGTGTCGTAAGAGGCAAAAGAAGTCGGCTCACTTAGCGGTAAGGCATCACATAAAGATAATATTAGCAATATCATTATTACGAGTACTACATCATTAATATTACTGCCGGTATTACATGTTTCCGTGCAGTTGCCTTGTTAACCGTGTAGTTCCGGATAGGGGCTTGGCCAGTTCTTTCATTCTTTTTTTCTTCTCTCTTCTTTATTGGTTAACAAGACATCCGTAATGCCTTTTGTATTGTTTATACCCAAAGGTGACGATGGCTACTTGAGAACTGGTGAATCGGCAGCTCGTTTGTTGGGTAGCATAAAAAATGCGAATTGATATTTGACTCGTCGCTATAAGTTTCTAGCGGGGCGCGTATTTTATGGCCCAACAGAAGTGTGAGAGCGGGCGGGTGAAATGCAACATTTCATATTTCAAATGAAACAGCTCGTCATGGTGAAAGTGCAAATGTATTTTTTCGTATTTCTAAAATGCAAGCTCGTAGTTTGAAATGTATTTGGAATTTTCATGAAAATGGAACGAATGAAAAACGGAAGGGTAATTTGCTCCTGTTTTAAAACTTTACAGCCTAAAATTTAATAGGATATGATTTTAATTACTCTTCCTAGACCGACCATTTTACTTTGTTAACGGTAGGTCACTCACGATATTTGTGCTTGATATATTATACGAATCTTTTATGCCTACCTCACACTCGTCATAAGCCTTTTTAAATCACTATGCAAAATGCTAGCAACAATAACTTAAAAAAAAAAACTAAATTACCAAACTTGGGTATTTATAACTCACCAGGATATATAAGGCTGTAGTTTGGAGGTTGTAGCAACACGTAGCGGGCGACCGGCCCCTGCGACCAGGGTTCTCGGAGTCGTCCATGCGCACGTAGCCTTATTTCACCTGTGAACAATACATAAAGTTACAATAAATAAAACTATTTATTATTTAAAATACACTGATCATTGTCAAAGCAGTAACGTCAAAATAAAGTTTAGCTTCATGTGAATAATATACCTATATGTTGCTTTAGAAGAAGTATTTGGAACCACGATCCTGAGTTTGGTAAGAGCCTACGTAGGAGTGAACTGCTAGAAATCGTCTTTATTGTGTCATGGATATCTATACACGGTGTACTTGAAAGCGTTTTGGAAACGAAACATTTTGATTTGGAATTATCTATAGTACCAATAAAAACGGATAAATCAATTGTAATGTTGACTAAAAAAAAGTTTCAGTTTTAATATTCATTTATAATCGATCGACTTGGAAAGTAGTAACGCACTGATTATTCATTCCGCGCGCCGCTGACGCTAACAACAGCTGTGCCGTCACGATGTTATGGTGTCACTGACCTACTGAAAGCCAAGGTCCAAGGACGCCTGACGACGACAGGCGAGTCCCGCGCATGCGTCTACGGGCATACGACTCATTGCAATGCCGTCATTGGTTGGACGACTCCGGCGCAACTCAGTAGCTTTGTTTTTATTGGCGAATACGATTTTATGTGACTTGATAGTAAAACGCATAGTATTTCTATTTGTAGTATGTATCTACGTGTGATTGAATAGTGCTACTACTGGTTCTCACTTTTTCTCTGTAAACGATATGAATATCGACTTTGATGAAAAAAAAAATATACATATTATTAAATTAACGTTATATATAGCTTCTGTTATTGATAAATGATTCAAAATCTTCGGTTCCAAAACGCTTTAAAATTCTCCGTGTATATATAAAAATAAATTGATGTTCGTCTCGCTAAAACTCAAGAATGGCTGGACTGATTTGGTTAATTTTGATCTTGAAATATATGTGGAACTTCAGGGAAGGTTTAATAAGTAACAGAAAATACTAAAAATGACAATTTAATTTTCCAATACAAAACGTCCTAGCTGTGAAACGTTTGATGTCTTTTGTCTTTTTAAAAATATTCAGTCGTTTGACAGTTCTCGTGATTGACAGAATATGAGAGGAAGAGGGGAGAGAGAGGGAGAGGGAGGAGGAAGGGGAGAGGGAGAGGGAAAATTGATAGGCAGTACAAAGTTTGCCGGGTCAGCTAGTCGTCAATAAAATATAAGTGAATGTTTTGAAGAAAAGTGTGAATGGGCTTTTACTAAGTTAGTGTGCTCACTATCATGGTCCACATCCCCACTTACCGTCAGGTGGGATTGTGGTCAAGCAGTAACTTATTTTTGATTAAAAAAGGCGGAAAAGCATTCTTTCCCTCATTGTAATTATGATTTAAAAATTAAGTTAAAAAGAGCTAACTCGTATAGGTACGATACACAATGCTAGTTTTTTGATTCTCCCGTTTTAGAAACCTTATGAATGTCCACGTATAAATTAATAAACCTGTTATAAAAAAATAATTAATTAGTTAATTACCATTTTATACCAATTTAATTACGCGTTTATTAAGTTAATTTAATCTTTTCTGTGATAAATTGCGGCACACTCAGGGCATTCATCGTGTTTCCTCAGGGCAGGCGTAAAAAATTTACTCAATTTGCATTTCACAGCCCGACATGTACGTGTCTAGAATAAGCGGAGAGGCCAAACTTTGTGAGATTACCGAGGCTTTATAAGCTCGGTGTTCGTGGTCATAGATGGCCTTACAAGTTTTTTTACTCATTGAGCATCTTTGGAATTGGTCGAAAATAACTCATTTCTTATGAGTCATAAATGCGCCATTAGAATCGGTTTGCATGTAATGATAAAAAATAAATTTGATGATAGTTTAAAGATTATAGTTTATTAACTTTGTAATGCCTTAATTACTTACCAATATCAAATTATGTCATGATTATCATTCTCATAATGATAATAAGAATAAATAAATACATACCAATAAAGGCTTCTTGTGTTTTAATATAATATTTTTCTGCTTCACGCGTAGGTACGTATATAAGTTAGGTTAATTATTGTAATTGAAACGGCGGACTAATGGTGAATAAACATTTAAAGACATCATTTCAACAACACGTCTTAAGGTCGCTGCATACGTAACGTGGACGGGACTTGGACGGGGCATAAATATACGTGCGTGCCCCGTTCCCGTCCGTCCGTGCCTCCGTGGCGTATGCACTATCGTTTACATTTTCTATGAAACGATTTTTTCAGAACTTCACGTCCCGTCCCGTCCCCGTCTCGTCCCCGTCCCGTCCATGTTACGTATGCATCGACCTTCACAGGTACTATTTTACTGAAATTAAGGCGGTCTACTCCTATAGCGTCTAGACTGGTGTCATGAATACCAAATTCCATAAAATAAACACGTCAAAGCTGTCACAAGGTATAACTATATAGTAGGTACTTGTAACGAACATGCGACTCATTTATTTCCTTGGAATCCTTCCAGCCTACTAAGCACGCCACTGAACCAATACAAATTCGCTTAACAATAGGTATTCACACCTCAAGGATGCCAATACTTCTATATTCATCAATAAATCCGAAGAATTCAAACCTAATTCCAATTTCAATAGAGATCACTTCAAATACACGACGCTGCTTGTTCAAGACGCTGATATTGAAGTAAGATTTGTTTGAAAACCATTTCAATTGTTTATTTTGAGAGAGTAGAAAAATAATCGTGGAGGTAAATGTCACGTTGTTATTTTAAACTGTGATATTGTGAAAGCTTCGCGAAGAGCAGAAGTATCATGAACGGTTTGTAGAACGTTTTAAATCGAAATGGAAAACTTGATAAAGCTTGTCTTTGAATTGGTAAAAATTCAATGACAATTTCTATTACTTTGCCACCTCTTATTTTATCTCAATAAGGGATGATAGCATTTATTTGAATAGAAGATGGGCCGACTGATCGAAACAGGTCGAATCTCTTCTCACAATGTGAACTAGAAGGCTATCCAAATATAAAACGGTAGACTTCACACTCCTTTGACAATAAAATAGAAAACTCACACGTTTTATTATGATTTTTCTCGCCGAAGTACTTTAGTGACAAGTGATTACAATGCACCAAATTTTTAAGGTATGCCCTAATTACATGGACGTGCAAAATTCAAACTCGAGTCATTAGTGAAGAAGACCAACGGATCTTATTAAAAATAATGTACTGTACTTGTAATTTCCAAAAATAAAGTAAGCGCTCACACACTTAAACTCCTGCACTAGGATTCCCTGTGTCACAAACCCAACAGACAGACCCAAAGACAAACATCTGCCATTTAAAACTTTGCCTTGCCGGGAATAAAACCCGGGTTCCTCTGCTTCACTGTCAGTCATTATCAACTGGACTACGAGGTCGTCGAAGAAGTAGAAATAGTAAGTGGTGGTATTTTCATGGGATTCGTGAAGATGAGACCGCACATTAGTGCATTAGAACACACACACTGCATAACACATTTCCACACATTATTTTATAAGCCCAAGAAACAGTTGCAGTGGCTTAATCGGTGTTGGGATGTATCTGATTCATGAAGTGCGTGTTCAGAAGCATTAGCAAGATCGATTGATGTTGGTAGCGTCGGTAGCATCGTGAAGTCCGTGTCCTTGTACAGTTCAGTACAGTAGTGTCCTTGTACCTTCAGCCCTTTTATTTCGAGACGCCTCCGGTCGAGTGGGTACTCACTGATCAGTGCGTTGGTTGGGGACTGTTACGCTACTCGCGTGGAGTAATCGGTGAGGCGATGCGTCAATGAAGCAACTTAACGTTGGCTACGGAATCGAAAGCGTTTCCTAAACTATTTTGAGTATAAATTGACGTTTAAGAAAACAGCGATTCAACTATGAACTTTACCTTTCTGTGGGTGAAAGGACCTGAAAAAAAGACGGACGTAACCTCGTCTAATCGAGAGTGAAGCATAGCAATGACGATGTGTGCGTAATTTTTGATTCGCGTTTGAAGCAGTGAAGTGTCAATATGTAGGTGTGTGTATTGTACGAATAGAGAGTTAGTATTACTATGGGTGCTTCACTGAATTTGTTGTTGGGATTACGTCCGTCTTTTTTTGTCCTGCTTTCACCCTACAAATATACTGTAAAATATGTGCCTGAGAAACTATAAAGTCAGGTTACATCGTAACCGCATCAGCGTCGAGCTCTGCAGTAATCTCCCGAGAGGGCTCAGCAATATTATAATCAAAGAGATAAAGAGAATTTATTTAATTGTTCGAAAAATTCCCTGCAGCGGAGCTCTCAAACGCGCAAACTCATTAGAGTGGTGCTGCTCGCGTACCGCTGTCTGTTGAGTGGAGTGCAGTACGGTTATGATCCATTTGCGGTTCTCTAGCTACGGATATGCAATATGGTGCATGTTATGCTTGAATGTATTGATGTTGTAATGGACATGTTTTTAATTTCCGTTTGGTATTTATTTACCTGATAGTCTCGTTTCGCTGCGATCAACCTTTGCGTGAGTAGCAATGATTCCTACTCGTTTTTATTAGGAATTATTCGAGTATATTTCATTCTTTTAGTTGAAATGTACACTTTTATAATCCTACAAATGGCTACAAATAATAAAATATATTATAAAGTACTAGCTGACCCGGCAAACTTTGTACCGCCTAACAAAAACAACAACCTTTCCCTCCCTCTCCCTCTCCCTCACCCTCTCCCTCTCTATCTCCATCTCCATCTCCATCTCCCTCTCCTTCGACTGTCAGTTATAAAATAAAAAAAAGTTTGATAATTATGTTGCTAAGGTTACATTTGAAAGATAATATGGTCGTTAAATATTCAAAGAGATCGGACCTCATACTACAGCTATGAAACAGACTTTCTGAACGTCCCTATAAAAAATATTTGACAACCAAATGATAATTTGACAAAAGACGTCAAATGTTTCACAACTAGGAACATTAAGTATTGGAAAAAACTGTCATTTTTAATATTTTCTGTTACTTATAAATTTAATTGTCGTCTTTAGTATTTTCCATTACTTATTATTTCTGTTTCTCACCGTTTGAACGTTCCTTGAAGTTTCACAAATATTTCAAGATCAAAATTAGCCAAATCTGTTCAGCCATTCTCGAGTTTTAGCGAGACAAACGAACAGCGTTTTATATATATAGATTTGTGCGCTGAATAAAAATACAATGAAACGTAAATATCACAGTATTCCCGCAAAGGGTCTTCAAAAGGCTTTCAGAGGTCTGGGCTACGGAGGTAACAGTAAAGTTTTATTTTTCTGTATTTCTTTTCTAATAACTCTGATTATTGCTCGGCAGAGAAATTGTGTAGCTTGAGCGGTGCGAAGGGCATCGGAATCTACAATTACGCACACGCAAGGTTCCGGATAATTATTATTGTTAATGGACTTTGGATTTCAGGATTCCGTAGAAAATTTTACGGACGAGTTTATTACCGAGGAAGAGGTTATTACATTATTATAAGGTTCTCTGTTTTGGAGGTCGCTGTACTAATACTCGTGGTTTTTGGTTAATCTAATATATAAAATTCTCGTGTCACGCTTTTTTGAAGTTGAACTCCTCCGAAACGACTCGACCGATTTTCGTGAATCTTTGCGTGCATATTGGCTAGGGTGAAGAATCGGACAACATCTATTTTTCATCCCTCTACCTCTAAAAACTTTTTGGCAGAACAACGTTTGCCCGGTCAGCTAGTCTTACAGTATAGATTTAGTCATCGTCAGCTGGATTTTTCACTTTACGTTATTTTTGGCTCTAACGCTTATCTGAATCACGCCATTGTTCAACAAAGAAAGTGAGTTGTTATAATGTCTCCATTATCACTAACCCTGAACCATCAGCTGTCAAACTGCTTTTTTCTTTTTGTCAATCACACTTTACCACCCTAATGGCAGCAATTTCAAATCTTCCGTAAGTTTTGGGACACCCTATACATACGTCTAACATAAATATCCAAACGTGAACTTTTGTATGGAAATAACGGGCAGACAAGCTGACGATCCACCTGATGGTAAGTAATCGTCGCCCATGGACATCAGCAACGCCAGAGGTATCACTGATGCGTTGCCGGCCAAGAAAGAGAAGAAGAAAAAGATAGAAAATATTGGCTCTCAAGCCCCCAGCCAGAACACGACGAGTCGTTTGGCGGCTGACTTTTGCTGAAGGGTGGTAGCTATCCAGGTGAACCCCATGGAGAAATAATAATAGTAATTACCAGTATAATCCCTCCGAGGCTGGTTAAAAACTAGTTTTCTTTAGCCCTTACTTCTTCTTTAAGTGTTGTAGCAGGATCTTTATACACATTTATTTTCCTGGTTTGCAACATTTTGAATTAAAAAAAATAAGATTGGCTCTTAACTTTACTTCATTTTTAAAATAAAGGTTCAAAAACTTCATTTTCTTAAAACATAAACGTATTTACTTTAGAAAGGTATATATAAATTTACCACCGCTTTTCCTGTGCTCCATTTCGTAATATTCAAGTGAAATTCAGAGGAAATGTGAGTTTCAATTTAGGCTATTCAATGCGAACAACCTTCATGTGAAGGCTGTTTCAAAAGGACGTAACTGGAATGTTGGTTATACGAAGTTAGTAGTTTTGTTACTGATATCAAAAGAATCTTTTTAAAGGTTAAAGCCAGTTTTCGCTTGTCTATAACCCATTAACAGTTCACAGTCGGTTTTCAAATACTGTTTGACGTCAGTGGAAATTTTTCGTTTCGTTTCTGAATGTAAAATAAACGCTTAAAACGCTTACATGCTCACACTTTTTTCCTGCGTCGTGGGTGGCATGGACACCACACATAAAACATCACAATAACACCCATAACCCAAGTACCAATATTTATCTCACACAAATATTTGCCCCGGCCGGGAATCGAACCCGGGAGGCCTCGCTTCGCAGGCAGGGTCGCTACTAATTAGACTACAGGGTCGACAATAGAAATAGATGTACAATTCCTCAAATCTGAATCAGTCTTGCAAAGTATTGTATTCCGCATTGTAGTAATGATTTTCCCCTACAAATGGTGTTTGTTGTCAAAGGAAAAATCGCGTATTCGTGGGCGGTCTGCATTCCCCCGCTGTGTTCAGAACACACCATAATTTATTCAAATTTCAACATTTATATTTAACACACGAATACGTGCGTGTACTTTTGTACGTGCGTGAGAAGTTATACTTCTTTGACATAATTAAATAAATATTTAATTTAATAACGTGTATTAGATTTAATTATCTTTCAAAAACTATTTTGAGATGGATGCAAATAACAAAAGTTTTTATCGTTGGAAATTCGTTAATTTTTAATTAAATAATTAATTACTCCTGTACACAGATGTGTGTCCGATACAACACCCACCAGTAAGAATTCGGAGAAATATCGATTAAAATAGACAAAACGAGTATTCCGAGATTCGGAGAACACTGGATTTTCATCGAATACTAACGATTACGAGTTGTACTAAACTACACTAGTAGTCCTAATTCCACGGATCTTTTACTAATGAATAAGTAAATGATATTTTTATTAACACCTAATACTAACCGGACAACTTGACCTGAGTACAGTCCGACTATTCGGTTCAAGGTTTGTCACAGGTGTCCATGGGATGGTGTAACCTCATGTGCTATCCTTATCACTTAACTATTATAAATTTAAAAATAAAAACCGAACAAGTGCGTGTCAGGCCACGTGCAATGTAGGATTCCGAAGTAGTAAGTTTATCGACTATTACTCATTAACTACTTACGCTAACAGCCATGATAGTTTTTCTTGTAAATTCATTTGTCTTACTCCAACCGTTTAGCCGGCAGGGGGGGGGGACACTTGACTCTAACCAAACTTTAGAACCAAATATTTCACAAACGGATCCCTAATTCCAAAAATGGTCTTATAAGACCCATAATATTTTTGGAATACCTTTATAAATCCGTTCAGCGGTTTGGCAGATACGAGATAATAAAGAATATTACGCACATATATACAAGATACGTGCGAAAAACATAACCCTTCCTTAACAGTCGGGTAAAAAGAATTCACCCTAACCTAAAATACGCAGTCAATACTCATATAACCGTTAGAAAACAAAATCCAAAATGATCTATAACATTTAACTATCCATACTGAAGTGCATTGTGTAGATAAATATTCAGCTATTAAAGCGCTAGTTTGTGAACCTCTTAAGACGGAGAAATGCCCCTTTTGTTCGCGTTTAAATGCTGACGACATTAATTAATGATTGATCAAGTCTCTCATTGTCGAGCTCATTGCTCGTTAGCTTTGTTGAATTAGGACCACTCAAGTCGCAAGAACGAAACAAAAGGTTATGACCCTCCATGACTATGCTTACTAAGAAATCTTTATGGAGAAGCTCTTGTTGCCTGGTGTAGATGATATTGTGTTCAGTCATGTTCAGGTATACCATAGATAGACTATGAACTATATACCCTAGGCCCACGGACCTGAAATAAGACGGACGTAACCTCTTCCAATCGAGAGTGAAGCATAGCAATGGCCGCCCGCTTACCATGTGTGCGTAATTTTTGATTCGCGATTGACGCCGTTATGGTGTCAATGTGTGGGTGTGTGTACTTGTACAAATAGAGAGTTGGTATTACTATAGGTGCTTCACTGAATTTGTTGTTGGGATTACGTCCGTCTTTTTTTTAGGTCCGTGCCTAGGCCATATAGTACAGGAGAAAGGATCATCGCTCCTGCCTTTGGTGTTGATGTCCATGCGAGATGGATAGTGGCAATAAAATAATAATTTAATAACATAATTCTTGACAAAAAATTGGGAAACACGTGAGACCACATGACAAGCACCAGCTTTCGATTAAAGAAAGAATCATCAAAATCGGTTCACCCAGTCGAAAGTTCTGAGGTAAGAAACATAAAAAATACAGTCGTTAAGAACAGAAAGTTAAGTCAAAAACATGAAATAATAAATTCGATTTTTTTTCGTTTGTCTCTTACCTTAACGCTTTCCTTTAGTTAAATTGAGAACCCTAGATGGAACGTCGCAATAAATTAACGGTAATCACATTTTACGTACTGTAATAAACAGTTTCGGATTACACAGTCAATTTCATCAACTAAAATTGATTGAATCATTTTAATGGAATTGGAGGGATTTTAATAAATTTAACAGTATCAGATTGAACTCCCGAGTTCGGGAACGTTACGGCACACGCTATTGAAATATGATATCATTACAAATTCAAATAAGTTTTAATATTCGACTAAAAACTAATTTGATCATTGGAATGTGTGGTGGTTTGTAATATAATTTCAATACCGTGTTCTATTAATGAAACTGTTTGCGAATTTCAGTAATGATTTTCATAATAATACGTCACTAAAACGGGCTCGCAAAACGCAAATAAGATATTCATTAATAAAAAAAAATGAAACAACGAAATGGAATCTTTCTCGACACATTCACATTCGGTTACTTACTGTATGTACATGAGTAACACGTGAACTTTATGCATAAGATATCTGGTACTTGACGGAGACGAAGAAATCAAGTATCTTATTATACAGCTCACGACTCACGCGAAGTTGCTACTTTCCCAGCTAATAAGGTAACTTTTTGTTTATTTTACCCATGAAAATTTATATTTAAGGAAGGCCTCATTTCCGTGATGAAAGAAGCATACTAGAATTTTAGCTATCTCTCCAGTTGTAGACCTAACGAGTATGAATTTTACAGTTTAGTAAGAAGGAGTTACACATCTTTCTTTCGTTTCTAGGTGTTAAAGTCTTTTTAGGTTTTCTTAAGTTCTTTACCTTCTGACCTTCACCTTTTCTTAAAGAAGCAAACCTTATTTCATAATTAATCAGATGCAGAGTCAAAAAATAAGCAAGCTCTTTGCTTTCTTTATCTTCCCACGCATTGATGATACGATGGTCTTGGACGCTACGAAGGATAGATCATAGAGTTCTTGATATTCCTAAATTACATCGAAGTCCGTATTTCATTTCTGTCATTGGTAGATTACAATAAAATATTTTAAATTTAAAACTGATTGCTTTTTTTCCATCTGAAAACTGTAGATACTAATTTAAAACATTTCTCTGAGACTCTTTCAGTCTCAGTTCACACCAGTGCCCTTTATTCGTTCACAAAAGGGCTACGAAATACAAAATAATGGAAATATAAAATCTTTACCGAATTTAAAATATTTTTGACCATTAGCGAGTCTGCGATTGTTAGATGGTGATTGTTTGAGTAAATAGAACGAAACTTAATGTTGAACATTTTAGATAGATACATTTTGTAGACAAGAGTAATTTACTTATTATTCTTTTAATGGTGGTCATAATAATATAATAATAACCAGTTTATAAAGTGTACATTTTAGTAGCTAGTACTATTTAAGTATATTCCTAGAACACATATACATAATATTGAGAGGCTGATAAATTCAAAACAGGTTACGTACTAATAAGCGGGACTTTCGTCATTTTCTTGGCCGGCAACGCGTTGGTGACGCCCCCAATGTTGCTATTGTCCATGGGCGGCGGTGATCACTTTCCATCAGGTGACCCGTCTGCTTGTTTACCTGCTAATAAGTCTCTCGCCTATTGACAGCTGAAGAATCAATAATCAAATACCCTGGACAACATTTTACATTTTTAACTGGAACTTATCGCAAGAATTTATTCCGATGTAAGTTTTATTACTGAAACCACTATAATTTTACACGATGACTTCATGAAGCTTAGTAACCTGTAGTTCATTCGGATTCAGATCATGTTCACACTATGTATAATATGTCATTCGGATTCAGATCATGTTCACACTATGTATAATATGTATATATACCCAATGATTTTATGCTTTTTAGAGTGTATCAAAAGAGTTTTGAGTATTGCCTGTTTGCACGTTCCCAAAAATTTATGAACCTAGATAACTATGGCGGCACATTATAATTAATTTTATTTATAGTTGCTTATATAACTATATCGTGTTATGCACGGATTCTTAAGAAGAGTCTCCTGGGTCTTATTAGACTATTCATATTCATATTCAACTTTATTGCTTCATGCGTTACATAAGGTTTACATACAGAAATTGACTAGAACAGCATGTACCCTGCAAGGGCGTTGCAATCTTTAATAAATTATATAATATAATATAATTATACTATTTGACGGATTCTCGAGAAAAGTCCTTAAAAGACAAATCACACTGGATGCATCAATTGTAATAATTTAGTTATTAATTAATAGTGATAAGTCAATGGTGTATCTATTAATGATAAATAAATAAATTATATCGAGAATTCGAGAATAAATAAATCATATCATTAAATCGAAAATTTCCGATATAAATCAGCGATCATTTATGTTTTGTTGAAAAAACTAACTAAGTACTAATGTTAGTAGCCTATAGCCTTCCTCGATAAATGGACTATCAAACACTAAAATATTTTTTCAATTCAAACCAGTAGTTCCTGAGGTTAGCGCGTTCAACCAAACTTTTCGGCTTTTATTAGTATAGATTTGTCAGTAAAATTCGATAAAATTCAGTCATTAATAATAGAGTTTCTTAAGAAACCTAACAAAAGCGAAGGAATGTGCAAATGACTGGCGGGTGGTAAGTGGAGCATTTTTCATATCTATTGTTCTTATTTATCGCGATCGTCCTTGTCCGGTTTTTGTTCACATAACTACAAATTAATTAAAACGAAATGGGAGCACTTCGTTCTGAATTAAATATTAAATTATGTCTTTTATTGCTGGATGCGCTCTATGCAGTATACTTTTTTAATTGACAATTGGTAAGAAATGTTTCCAAATTTTTATCTCCTTGGTCCACTGAATATAAAGAATATAAAGAATCAAGTTTATTGAAATCAAGAAGACGTGGCAGAGAATAGCAACAAGTTCCTAATTAAAGTTGTTTTGAGCAGAGATTTGAGCAGGTGAGACTAACCACTCTGTTTTCACCATCACTGAACAAAATTCTCCAAGCATCGGCTTCCCCACACAGTATTCTCCAAGAACTGCAATATTCTTCAAGCCACAACATTGTATCAAGAAACTCGTGCCTCGAAGTATCCGCATTAAGGTAGTATAAATCAACTGGCAAAACTTTACTAATAAGAATTTAACTGATTGAAATTTCACCAATCGTTTGGAAAAAGACTAACTACATAAAAGCGTACACAAAATGTGCTGATATTTTGACACATTTGCATAAATCGTGGTCACGTTAAATGGTTTAACGTTTAGCGGTAATCCGTTGGCTTGAAAGTACATAATTATATCATGATTACCCGTATTAGTAAATTTTTATGTGCTTGTTGGATATTTTTTTTATGGAAATAGCCGGTAAACGGGCTGACGATCCACCTGATGGTAAGTGGCTATCGTCGCCCATGGACATCAGCAACACCAAAGGCATCACTGATGCGTTGCCGGCCAAGAAAGAAAGAAGTGTTGTTTAAATGTATTGTATCCGTATTGTAAAATAGTCACAATTCACAATGAGTTAAATTTGCTACCAAGTAACTCAGTGGATAGGAAAAATATGTGTCATAAGTTATTGTCAAGCCTCTAATTAAAAGTATGGCGGTAATTAAAATAAATAAAAAAGCAAAGCAAAAAGCAACAACCCATAATTGTCCCACTGCTGGGCTCGGGGTCTCCTCTCACAATGTGAGGGGTATTAGGCCGTAGTCTACCACGCTGGCCAAGTGCGGATTGGTAGACTTCACACACCTTTGAGAACTTTATGGAGAACTCTCCGGTGTGCAGGTTTCCTCACGATGTTTTCCTTCACCGAAATAAATAAAAACATTGGTTTAAATAATAAATACACACACACACACAAACACACACGTGAACAAGAATTCCTACTGTAGATGTCATGTAGATGGCATGGACATACACAAAAGTGAAAGACAAATATCCCACGACAAGAGAACGTACGTTTATCCAATCATATTATAATGTAAAAAAGAGGTAGATATGTCACTAGCGCGCCGACGGTGAAGAGCGTAAGAACAGGCAATTGGCCGTTCTGCTCATCATAGTCGCTCTGTCAATACAAGACGGTACGCTGTTGTCAGAAGTGCTTGACATTTGACATACAGCGTTACAATGCCTTCGTGTATCATACCAATGCGATTGGTGTAGTGAAACAAAATATAAACGAGTGTCTGTTGTAGCTCTTTTCGGAACAGATTTTTTGGTTGATTCGTAAGGGCATCTATATTTTTTAAATATCATTGCGTTTATCTGCCTCATTTTCGCTTGAATATCGAAAATTATATCCCATAGGGGGTCACTACCAGTCCGGTTCCACTCTTGAAAAGAACCCATTCAAAATCTATTTAATCTTCCTAGTTTGATTAAACAATATATGTAATTTAAAAAAAGTTCAACGCAAATTTATTGAATACAGCCAGTGCAGTTTTTCCTCGCATGTCGTATGAATAAATTAGACTCATTATACCACTAGACATGATCACCGACGCTTACCCACTTGACCTAAATCTACATATGCAAATGTATGCTAAGTGGCCATGAACAAGTAATTTGCACTAATTTTTTTTTATATTCTACAACTTGTATGATACAAGTTGAGACTATAATCTATGAGGGGATTACCAAAGTCTCTGATTAACAAAAGTTTCCTGCTAGGCTACAAAGCGTTGGGTGATTCCTAATACGAGTATACAAATATGCAAAGATTTAAAAAATTTATAGCGTGATTTAGGTACACTGCTGCCATCTTTTGTCATGCTTTCAGCTCATTCTTTCACTTAAATAATTGAAAGAAATCAATCTTGCTCAAATGAGCAAGAAATTTTAATAATATCGTGTTAATTTTTAAAATTTCATTCATGCATCAAAAATGCAAAAAAGGGTCAATTCGGGTGTCAGTTATTTAAGCCATACGTAGGGCTACGAATATAATACGTACGGTCGCCGTTTGGCTGCTTTACCTCTGAGAGTTTCTATATTATCTGAATGAGCAGACAACCCACCTCATTGTAAAGGTAGTAGAACTAGACTAACCAGTAGAACTAGTGGGAACAAAACGTAGATACGGTTTTGTTCCCACTAGTTCTACGGTAGAACTACTGAGAAAAAAAATCCCACTAGTTCTACGATAGAACTAAGCAGTAGAACTAGTGGGAATGAACGAATTATCGCACGTAGACATCAGTAACACATTAGTTTTCAGTTAAGAACAAAAAGAAAAGAAGGAAAAAAGTACTGGATGGGAGCCAAAACCTTTGAGTAGGTATAAAAGTTTCCAAATTGTCTTAGTTTCAAACCTCAGAGATTGTTCTAATTCAAAACTTTGCCCCGTTGTCCAAATCGCAAATTGTACTTTGTTTAACTGTAGAAGGTCGTATTATTATAATTTATTCAAAGCTCTCTAGACTTTGCTGCTTTAAGGGGTTGGTAAGTCTGAGTAAAGAGGAAGACTACCCCGTTATAAGTTTCCAAAGAAAAATAATAAAAATCTTCTGGTGTTACGTCAGGCATAAGTCAGTTGTAGAAAAAAATACGTCCAACCCGCCTAAACAAGTTTTCACTTCAAAAAATCTATGTAAGTTATGACTTATTGGAATTGTAAAAAGCTTAGCAATATCAGAAAACACCTTTTGCCTCTATTATTCTCTATGTTTCTACATACGGAACCATGAGTGTACACTGTACTTTATCCCACAATGCCTTGTAATTTAAAGTTTCACAGAATAATATATCAACTTAACCCAAAGAACCGATATATTATTAAAATAAGAGAAATATTTGCCTTACAAACTTACATAATGTAATCAGTTTAAACACATTTAATGCAATTCATCTTAAATCATATATTCTGAGTATATAAGGCACAAAACCAATGTAATAGCGTCTGAGCTGACCGAACGTGTTGACAATATCCCCATTTACATAAAAACTGGGTCCACATTGCTGAAATATTCATATCGTGGCTATCAGACTCATAAATAACTTAATTTTTGCGACAGTGATGAATACATTTTTTTTTAAATATTTTATCTGTCTGCCTTTCTGTTTATTCGGACTAATCTCTGAAACGGCTGATGAATGGGATTCACACTAGAACATTGAGTAGCTTATAGAGCAACAGGCAATTTATTATCCCGGAATTCTTATGGGATCGGGATTTTCGTGGGAAAACCTCCCAATGTGAACGAAGTCCCAGACACAGCTAGTAAATCAATAGATATAATTATTGTAAGACGAGTAACCGCCCTCGCTTTGCATCAGTTTTCTTTTTTTTACACCTTGGGTTACATTATTGGAGTTTTATTAAGGATCCCTATTTTTTTAAATATAATAATATAGCTATATTATATAGAAAATATAATATTATAGCCTATGTCACACGGAGATAGTGTAGCTTCCCAACAGTGAAAGAATTGTTCAAATCGGTTCAGTAGTTTCGAGGCCTATTCAATGCAAACAAACAATCAAATCATTCCTCTGTATAATATTAGTATAGATATTGTAATGGTATTTTTTTTATTGTTATCGCAACGCTCATAGGTCGGCAGCTTGGATCGATATCAAGTAATCGATCAAGTTAAGTTATAGCGGATCAATTAGTTGAATGACAGCAGTCAATATTTCTCGAAAACTGAATCAGGTTTTTATAGTTGCAATAACGGTTGTTGAGACATGTTGCACCATAAAAAAATCCGACATTGGTGTTGACCACTAATTCTTCCACCATTCCCCACTGGAGCAGCATTGTGGAGTATGCCCTAGGCCAGAGGTTCTTAACCTTTCAGGAATGAGGCACTATTGTAATTATGAAAGTTTTCATACGGCTCGAAGACCTCCGATATGGCTTAACGATTGTTATCTCACGATAATAACCGAGACCAACGGCTTAACGTGCCCTCAAATAAACGCTCAAGAAATGTTGGCCACTAGCGGTCACCCATCCAACTACTGACCGCGGCTATTGCTTAATAGTTTACAGAAAATAAAATCTAGTATTTCCGTTCCGTTTCCAGCCCAACTCCTAATATCTCCAAATATTCCAAGCTTAAAAATCATACGAATTTTATCCGTAACTTTCTTGATGCGTCAGCCGATTTGTTTTTTTGGCACAATTTACTAAGTAACTTGATTCTTACTAATCACTTTTGATTTACTGTGGACTTCAAAATTATTTCAAGAAATACCTGTTGTGCGCGACTATATAAAGTGAAAATCGCAGCGGAGAAAAGAAATGCAATTATTACAACCAATTATGATATTATTAATAGAATATACAACAAGCCTTTAATATTAAGTAAATATAATTTAATTATTGAATAAATATTTTTTTATGAAAATAAATATTAAAACTCGATGAAGGCTTTACTTTAGATTATCATAAAGTGAGAAAGTACTTAAAACATAAATTACACGAAAAATTTACTGATTTTTAACATTGTAATAATTTTTATTATATAATATTTAATTTTTATTACTTCAATAGTAGTAAGTACACAAAACAACATTTAAATAACTAAAACTTACCTGTTACCAAAGTTTTTCGACGAAACATTCATAACTGAACTAAACTTAATCACTGAGAATTCTACAAACTCATCCTGAGACAACAAACTTATCCTGAGAAGAGCGTCGACCGGACCGACTCGTTAAAGCTTGACGGAGCGGCTGCTACGAGCGGAAACGTCGAGCGGTTGCAGATAACTGAGTACGGCGTAGCGTAGCGCTACGAGCAACAGGCTACGCCGCTACGCGCGCTTACCGCGGTTTGAGTCCAGAGACTCGAAATGCATGGACTGAGATTGCGTTGAAACTGTTCAGGGCAAAGATCATGTTGATACTAGAAATGACTTAGCTTTGTAAGTTATAACTGACTTGAGTTTTAAAGAGTAGAAATTTTGTAATGAAAATAAAGTATGACTTAATTAAATGGGTAAGGCATATCAAAAATAGTTACTGAAATATATGCTGCTTAATCGTTATATAACATTTAAATTTGATGTACTTAGATGTCGGTAAGAAGTTGGTGTTATGTGTACACGCTTTTCTTCTCCTCTATGACAAAGCACAAAAAAAGCATAAAAAATGATAACGTGCATAAGTGTATCAGTGATACATATGTATATGAATAAAATAATTTGACCTTGACTTTGACTTTGAAGATTTTCATTTTCACGAAATTTCTGTTACAGTTAAATAATGTTAAAGAAAACCTTTAACAAGTTGTAATAATAGGAGTTTAATTCAAATAGAATTGCGTTTCCGTACAGTAACTAGAATGAATAATTTAATTGAATGTTGTAATTCATATTTTATCGAAACGGAAACGCAATTCTTTTCGAATTAAACTCCTATTATTACAACTTGTTAAAGGTTATTGCATTGATTTTGGAATTTTATTATAGAAATGTACACCAAGCCCTATGAAAGATCGCTGCAGTTTATTTAGGCGGAACGAAAACGTAACTAATTGAAGCATTCTTCATGTTTGGCGTCTGGTCATGGCGATTATGAATATTACAATTTTGTTTAAACGCGCTTATATTCTTCCGTACAAAAACTACATTATTAAGATATACTGGGAAGCTACTGAAGTATGCCTAAATAGCCATAATAATTCTTTTTTGGAGTATGAAAATCCTTATATCCTTATTCAGTATATTCATCGTACGACCAGGAACTTTGTTTGAAAAACTACAGTGATTAACGCATAAAACGTTACATAACGTAAATAACATATTTTTTTGTAAAATAGCAAGGATTGATGAAAAATCTATATAGGTCACACGACGGTGAGCGGGGAGCGATATTTTAATGAAATAATGAATGGCGTCAGCGCAAGCGATCCACACATAATTACCATTTCTAGTAATTAGTTACTCTGTGTTTGAGATCTAGGACGTTGCGTCATATTTAGATACAGAGGTCGGTAGTTCGTTTCATAGCTTTCCACAAAAGTTTGCGCGATTTTAAAAATTTTATGCGCCGCGAAAAGCTTTGTTTGAGGCTCATTTAAATGGAACAAAATGTTAATTGAAATATTTTTAATGTTAAAAAGTTGATTTTTTTAAATATCAAAACACTTTCATAAATTAAAAAATTTATCATTTGATGGTCTAAGTCGCATTAATATTTTGAATATTTTCCTTCGCCTAATACAAGTGATTAAATTTATTTCAAATACGAACTATGAAAAATTTCACCGACTTTCAAATCATTTAACTCGTTCATAATAATATTCGTATTTATTAACATATAGTACTATATGTATGTATATCATCAGTCACAATGCCAGATTATTTCCTGAATTTTAAACTGCAAACACCAAAAGCGGCTTTAAAACATTCAGTGATTAAATCTGTTGCAATTCGTTCATCAGAAACTGTATCTGAACTTATAGAAGCTGTTTGTAATGCTCACAGGTGCGTGAATTCGCACAATCCGCTTATCAATCAAAGGAAACATCTCTTATGATTTATTTACTTTATTTATTTTATTGTGTTGTTAAGACTTCTCTTCATTTTCGTTTCTTCTATTTATAGACAACTAGCTGACCGGGCAAACGTTGTTCTGCCAAAAAATTTTTAGGGGTAGAGGGATGAAAATGAGCATATTATTATAATGGGTGACTTTAACACTTGTTTGATTAAAAATGATGCTCGTACATCGAAACTTACTTCTTTGCTAAATTTCTTCAACTTGCACCTGTTACCCCTATCCGCTACACACCATTTTCCCAACTGTGTTCCTTCTCTTCTAGATTTGATGATCGTCTCTTGCCCTAGTAACGTCGTCTCTCATGGACAACTTACATCTTCCTTCTCTTACCACGACTTGGTGTATCTCTCTTATCGCATTCGAACACCCAAGCGTCTTTCTCAATACCTTCTCCTTCGTAGTTATAAGGGTATAAACTTGGAGGCATTAAGGCTGGATGCAGAATCTCTGGATTGGACACATGTGCTCTCCAGCACAACTATCGATGACATGGTGCGGGGATTCACTACAACTATACTTAACCTTTACGATAAACATGCTCCGCTGCGACGTGTTAAGATCAAGCATAAACCCACACCATGGCTTACGGATCGAATTAGGCATGCGATGGCTCTTCGTGATAAAGCTAAGAGGAGATTTAAGCGTGTACCGTCAGAGTGTAATTTGATGCGCTTTAAGGAGTTACGCAATCGCTGCAATCGTCTGTGTAGGGAAGCAAAAAGACGCTACTTTCACGACTCCCTTATTAATCGTAGTTCCACAGACACTTGGAACTTTCTAAGATCTGTTGGCATAGGTAGATCTCGGGTGACTGCGTGTAAGGATATTGGTTTAAGCGAGTGTAACAACCATTTCTCTTCGTGTCCCGTGAACCTCGATCCTTTTACCAAATCCAATACACTGCAAACACTATCGTGTCAGCCGAGACCAACCAACTCCCCATTTAACTTCGAACCCATTAATGAGGAAGGTGTCAAAAAATCTATCTTAGCTATTTCTTCTACATCCACTGGTTCCGACAACCTATGCTCAAGAATGATAGTATTAATCCTTCCCCTAGTCCTTCCTGTTCTTACTTACATATTTAACGTCTCCTTGACAACCGGTTCATTCCCGTTAGCTTGGAAACAAGCACACGTAGTCCCTATCCCTAAAATCTCGTCTCCTTCGTTACCATCACACTATCGCCCTATCTCCATCCTACCATTCCTATCTAAAGTTCTTGAGCATATTGTCCACTCTCAACTATCCTCTTACCTGTCGGCCAATTCCCTGCTTAGCCCCTATCAATCAGGGTTTCGCCATAGCCACAGTACTGTTACTGCTATTATTAAAGTTACGGACGACATGCGGTGGGCTATGGAGAATAAACAGCTAACACTGTTAGTTCTATTAGATTTCAGTAATGCCTTCCCCTCTGTTGACTTTGACATTCTTATTGCTGTCCTTAAATCTATCAATCTCTCCTCTTCTGCCATTACATGGTTCGACTCTTATCTTCGGGGCCGCTCGCAACGCGTCAAAATTGACGATAAATTATCTAGCGCATGTTATTTAAATGCGGGCGTGCCTCAGTGTAGCGTTCTTTCTCCCTTACTTTTTTCTATTTTTATTAATTCTGTTACTTCCGTTATAAGCTCTAACTATCACCTCTACGCAGATGATTTGCAGATTTACCATCACTTTACTCCTGAGCAAGCGGTTACTGGCATCAACACTGTTAACAGTGATTTGAGCCGGATTAATGACTGGGCTAAGTCATTTGGACTTGCGCTTAACCCGGGTAAAACGCAGGCGATCGTTGTTGGCAATAGATACGCCTTAAGTAAAATTAATTTATCTTTGTTGCCTGCCGTTGCTCTGAACGGTTCTCCTATTCACTTTACCGATACTGTGAAAGACCTAGGAGTGATCATCGATTCTAATCTCTCGTGGCGTGCTCATATCAGTGAGGTCGGTCGTAAGGTGCATTATGCTTTTCACTCGCTAAAATGCCTCCAAGGATTTTTGCCTTTTAAAACTAAAGTTTCCCTCGCTCAAACCCTAATTCAACCCATCATAGACTATGCTGACGCCTGCTACTTAGATGCTACAGAGGAGCTTCTTAATAAACTTGAGCGCTTGCAAAACTTGTGTATTAGATTCATTTTCGGAATTGGTAAGTATGACCATGTTTCCCAATTTCGCAAGGATCTCAAGTGGCTCCCTATCCGCTTTCGCCGAAACACTCGGATATTATGTTTACTTTACAATATCCTACATTCTCCATCATCCCCTTCTTACCTGCGCGAAAGATTCTCTTTCGTCCGTACATCCATTACCCCTTGCCGTACTCATTTAAGAACCCTCCTTAAATATCCCCAGCATAAAAGTTCTTGTTACACCCACTCCTTCTCTGTCCATGTAGTCAGACTATGGAACTCGCTCCCACCAAACATTCGTGACTCAAAAACTGTATTCACTTTTAAGAAAAAAGTCCGAGACTATTATCTATCTTTAGCTTAGTTTAAATAAATTTATTAAATTTTTCCTCTTCTTTCTCATAATACTTCGTACGTAGTTTTATATATTTTCATATATGTGTATATTTATTTATATGTATATATGTATATGTATATATTTTTGTATTATATATACTGCATATATTTATTTATGAAGATATATATTTATTTATATTTAATTATATTATTTTAGTTATAGTTATTAAACATTAATTATTATTGAGTGCACGCCCTCTACCTTTCTGTCACTTTTCCAGTCGCAGGTCTGCTGGAAGAAATTTCGTAAGAGATAAGCAGAACCTTTGTACAATGTATCTGTTATTTGTTTTCCTTTTAATTTTTATGTGTACATAAACAATAAATAAATAAATAAATAAAAATAAATGTTGTCCGATTCTCAACCCTAGCCGATATGCACGAATTCACGAAAATCGGTTGAGCCGTTTCAGAGGAGTTCAACTTCTAACACCGTGACACGAGAATTTTATATGTAAGACTAGCTGACCCGGCGAACTTCGTATCGCCTAAGAATGTAACAAATCAGAAATCATTAAAATCGGTACAGCCGTTCTTAGTTATAGTTTCTGTGTCCTCTCCCTCTCCCTCTCCCTCTCCCTCTCCCTCTCCCTCTCCCTCTCCCTCTCCCTCTCCCTCTCCCTCTCCCTCTCCCTCTCCCTCTCCCTCTCCCTCTCCCTCTCCCTCTCCCTCTCCCTCTCCCTCTCCCTCTCCCTCTCCCTCTCCCTCTCCCTCTCCCTCTCCCTCTCCCTCTCCCTCTCCCTCTCCCTCTCCCTCTCCCTCTCCCTCTCCCTCTCCCTCTCCCTCTCCCTCTCCCTCTCCCTCTCCCTCTCCCTCTCCCTCTCCCTCTCCCTCTCCCTCTCCCTCTCCCTCTCCCTCTCCCTCTCCCTCTCCCTCTCCCTCTCCCTCTCACGCTCCCACTCCCGCTCCCGCTCCCGGGATAAAAGTATCCTATTTCCATCCCCGAGCTTTATTTTATATCTGTATAAATAACTAATCTATCAACTACATATAACAAAATTTTACCTTATCCCACAGGAACAGGTCTATTTTCCGGGATAAAAAGTATCCTATGTCTCCTGATTCTAAGCTACCTCCTCACCAATTTTCAGCCAAATCGGTTCAGCCGTTCTTGAGTTATAAATAGTGTAACTAACACAACTTTCTTTTATATATATATAGATTTATAAAATATTTATTCCCTTCATTTAAGTTACTTTTAGCTTTAAATAAAATTGACGCTGCAAAATGTTTATGTGGAAGTCCGTTTGACTGACAAGCCGAAACAATTTAATTAAAGGCGCTTGAACGCCTGTGGTGCCAGATAATAGTGGCAATATAATGCCACTTTGAGAACCTGGAGCGGATCTTCCTACAATTCTATATATTTTGGATGTATTCTTATTGATTTAGAAATAAAAACCATTGTCGACGAAGCAACTTGGTGACGAAGATAAATTTAAGTAGAATTACAGTTACGGTTTGTACTCACATAAAATATACATTATTGATGATTCGGTTTGACAAATCAAAACGGATGATGCTCACACATTTGAGCCAAGATTCATCACGAACAATTTATTATCAATTATGTTTCGGCAACACTCAATTAACTCGAAATAGAAAATTAAATTTACATAAACATAGACTCAAAATCAGCCACTATGCAATCAGTTATTACGGGGTAAGGTTTTTGAAACTCACGATTTTTAACCCCCGACGAAAAATGAGGGGTGTTATAAGTTTGACGTGTCTGTGTATCTGTGTGTCTATGTGTCTGTGTATCTGTGGATCTGTATATCTGTCTGTACCATCATAGCTCCCAAACGGATAAACCGATTTTGATATAGTTTTTTATTTCAAAAGTAACTGAAACGAGATTGTTCTTAGGTATGTTTAGTGTAAATAAAACTCTGGAGAGTTTTTTAAATTTAAATATAAGATTATTAAATTTTTTGGAGGTCTAAAACACTTTACCCCTGATGAACTTGTGGTGGTATGCAACGCATTACATTCAAAACACAAACTTTCTCTAAAATAAAATGAATTCGTAAACATTAAAACTTTTCGACATTCCTTTCTCACGCTTAGAAACAATAGAGATATCCTTAAAGTACGTCGCCTAAGCTAATAACACTTTAGCGTTGGAACCATAAAACATTTTGGCTATTGAAACATTTGAAGCGGATGCAATAAATTGTACTCGTTTTACAGATAAACTGCGTGTTCTATAGACGGGTGTCATGTGACGTGAAATTTTCGTCAACTTTCAAATTAATGGCTGTTTGAGACAAAGAGAACAGATACACTTGAACGCTCAGGGCATAATTTAGTTGGACCCCTGCTACGGTTAATGGGCATGTAGTAAAAAAAATTATAGAGCGTACGAGGGAACGAAATGGGTTCCGGGAATGAATCGCTAAGAGCGTGCAATTCTGGCACAATCCAAACCGTTAGCCAATGGCTATCGAGGATCGAGATACTGTGCTTTTTTCTTGGTTACAGTGGGGAGATGGCGTCGTGACGCGGGATATAACCCGGGAACATGCGGGAAGCGAGGCATTCAAAAATCAGCGCGATCAGAGGCAGTGGACTATTACTACCTCCAGTATTAATATCAGTGTATATCTAAGATTAATTGTAATTTTAGTGTTTTCCTGAAATTGTATTAAGTTAGTAGTGAATAAGTGTTAGACTAATTTAAAGTCAGTGCAAGTAAGGGGCTTCTTCGCTTCGGACTTTGGTAAAGTACCTAGAAATTTATATTATTACATAAACTAAGATAAGCCCCACAATTGTACCTTAACAATTAATTGACCCCGCGTAACGAGAGATAGATTCGAGGATGTATCCAGAAGATTGGTTAACATCCGTGAGAGTGCGACAGCCGTGGTCCATTTTGGACAGAGTGATACTGGGACTATTCCTATCAATGATCTTGTACCTGGTTTTAATTATGCTATACGAGTTTTATCTGAAGCACCGTAACCGAAGGCGTAACCGTTTAACAGACGGAGACCTACGACTTAGTTAATATGCACGACACTTGTGGGATTTATCAATGTACATTGTTTGGCTATTCCTCTAACTTTCATTATGGAATGTATTTGTTAACCTAGTGTGTTGTCTCTCTATTTGTGAGTAGGGGTTTATAGAAGTAGATAAAACGTAAATAGTACTGTAAATAGTTATACTTATCATGTAATTAGATTATAACTGCCACAAGGGTTTTTGGTACGGGCTTGCACATTTTCCCTTGGAATTAGTATGGCTAGCAATGGGAGCCCGGTTTCTAATAGAATTTGCCTGTAACTATTAGAAATCTAAATTTATCTTTTGCTTGAATATAAAAATTTTGGTCAAGATAATAAAATGAATTTGACCTGAAAATATACCATCTTTCATTATCCGTCCTAATCTCACTTTCAGAAGTTACAAACTTAGGAGGCTACATTATGACCTTAGACACATTTATCAGAAGTTCAGATTGTAATTGAAATATTTACTTGTAATTCACATAACGCATGGAAATGCTACACTCAATATTAGATTCATATACATATAACGAATTGTACATTCCCTAACTGATTTGTTTACACTAGAAAGTAATCAACATTGACACATTCTTACAATTACACTAGATTACATTTGTTAGGATTCGAGATCAAACTGAATAATCATATATAAATTACCTAAAGGATCAAACCCTTATCTAGAACTACACGTGTATTGAACGCCTGAACACAAAGAGGCCGACTACAATGACACTTTATGACCAGTGGACCCTAAACGAGGTTCTTGTATAGAGGCAATGGGGCTCAAGTCTCGCCTTAGTAAAGCAGGTAGTTACATTTTATACAGGGTTATGTTTCCTACTTAACTACGACGAAGAGGGATGCAGTCGACTTCGGGCAGCGGCTCGCCATTACAGGGAGGAAACATCATGATTATTTGGGAAGTAATTAACAAGTGTCCTGTTAAATTTATATATTCTTAGGAACATAGGGAGTTGAGAGACATTCCGATCCAGAGGCATTTAACCAGTTAATATTACTTTGTTGTCACGAAGGTGACCCATCTAAAGCACAGCCCTGCAGGGACTACTGGCGGCAGAAACGGGCACTCCCATCACACAACCCCCCCCCATTGCAAGACCCTCCGCCCTCGATTTGGCCAAATCGAACCATAACAAATTATATAATATATGAATAAATCCATGGTACCCGGAGCAGGCTTATATAGCCACAAAAGACCCAGCTTTCGAGCTAACGGGCAACTTAATTACGCTTCTCAGCGTCCAAGGAGGGTCTATGCTGCTCCATTACCCGTCTAAAGGGGCCCGTTATCGGGTGTAGGAATCTCTTGAGTTGTCGACTGATTCTGGTCAGTTTAGGCGGTTGATTTAGTCCCGCACAAGCTTAACCTCACCACCGTTCTGTTCCGATCAATAGAGTTATGGAAATTACATCTATACTAGATACTCGAAATATGTAACTTAATATTTTACCATGATATAAAGCCCTTATAAGACGAATAAAAATTAGTGAATCGGAGAACGGTGAAGGTTTCGTTTCGTTCTCGTGGAGGCTGTGCTCGATCGACAGAACGATCGATCGCTAAATGAACAAATAAAGGCTTGTGCCGAAGCATCTGGATGTCTCTTCCCCCATTGGGTGACACAATTAGAGTTAACTAAGATCAAACAAAGACCAAATTCTCTTGTCCACGTCTGAATCAAACTTATAAATGATTAAGTTCACGCAATTAAGCTCAACTAGACGATCACTACACACACGAACCACCACAGAATGGTGCCGCGAGACCAGGATTCAGATACGTATTCGAAATAACGATACGACTGGATATACATTAGAAAAAAAAATACACAACGTAGAAACAAAAGAAAATACACAACGTAGAAATGCGATTTAGACGAAAGTGAGTTTGGAAACAGAATAAACCAACACATAGAGAGACAAATACACTGTGCATGGTATAGCTATATGTTATATGTATAAAAGTGTAATTTACAGGAATTCCATTAAGGGAGTTAGTGTGCATGTCGCTATAAAAAAATAATTACATTTACAAGATATCATAGGGAAAGGGGGAGCATTACGAGCAGTATGTCTTATAAATGTACAATTTACAGGATTCACAAGGAGTCGGCGGTGCCTGAGATATTATTCCCTTGCTTGTTACTTACTTAGTACTTTAGAATAATTTTAAGTGAACCTAAAAATCAGTATATTCAAGTTGTATCTGCACTCAGTCAAAGCCAAATAGCAGCATTACATTAATTTATCTAATTTCTTAACGAAACAGGCACCAATAAATAGAGAAATCCGAATCTATTTTAAGCGTAGGCCTTTCAAAAAAAAAAAAAAACGAACACAATGCCGGCGAACAGGGTGAAGCGTCATATAAGCAAAAAAGGTGCGGGGTTTACGACTCCCGACGAGACGGAGAGATCGGAGCAGGTAGTTACGAACCAGATGACGGAACGTAGCGGGATAGATGCGAACTTGCGCAATGAGACCGTAACTAATTCAACATTAGAACTAATTTTGGAAAAAATTAACGAGTTCGATAAAAAATTACAACAACTTTCGAATGTAGATAGTTCAAGTACTCGCTCAAACGAAACGAATAACGTGTTGAACGGTAATATCTCTGATAGACAAGGGCCGATTAGCATTGCTTCAACCGATCCCAGTACTTCGACTTCAGAGGTCAGGAACATATATGTAGTACAGCCATCCGTAAACAAGCCGAACTTTGATGGTAAACCGTTATCGAATCCAATAGTATTTCTAAAGAAATTAAAAGGGTACATTAAGGCGGTAAATGGGTCAAACCGTGAGGTTGACATTGCGTTAGGATGTATTACAGGTAATGCGCGGAAGATTATGGATTTATATTCAAAAAACTGGGTTACCTTCGCTGATTTTGAAAGAGATTTTAGGCGCGTATACTGGACAGAACAAATCCAGGAGTCGATTAGATATAAACTGATCAACGCGGTGTATACAAGCGAATCGGGAATGTCTATGTCTGAACACTTCGCGAATCATGCCGAATCAATGCAATCCTTAACCATTGCGTTTAGTGAACGGGATTTGGTGAATTCCATAATGAGACATTTTGCTATAGATATTCAGCGGTTGTGGTTTACGCGTCAGGGCGAAGTAAGCATAATAGAAGGAATAACGTTTCTACGAAGTTTAGAACAGAATATAAGTGAGAAACCGAAGGGTAACACACGTGTTACTGCAGGTAAGGGGTTTAAAGATAGACAATACAATAGGTCGCCGTCGGCGCGTCCCTTTGTCGCAACAATCTTGGCAAATAGGCGCGGGGGTAATTTTAACGAGGGGCGGGGACGAGGAAGCTACCGAGGACATGCCGGTTACAGAACAAACTACAACAGACCGACGTTATCGGACAAAGAAAGAGTCAACGCCCGACCGACTGTCACTTTTGTTAAGGAAGGTGAAGGTTCTAACGGGTCTAACCATGTGGGGGAGCTGACAAAAAACTAATCCTCCCTACACAAGCCCGGTCCGATATCTTAGCTTTGTGTGACAATGGGAATGACAGGACCGCGGGACGCGATACGATTAGCGTAGCTTATAAAATCCTGACTAATAATGGCTGGAAACCAGGGGATAGTTTGGGAGCAAAAATAGGCGGTATTAAACGGCGAATAAGAATCAGAACGGACAATGACAGGTCTGACTGCAAATTGGAAAATAGGAGTATAGCGATCTTATTAGAAGATCAATTTCATAACTTATTAGAATGCGACGAGAAGGACACCACGTGCGAGTGTTGTACTAGGAGAGGATTAGAATTAAATACGATGTTTCACGAGTTAGACGAACCGATCGGTGTGAGTATTGATTATTCTTTACCCAAGTTACCTGAGGTATGCTTGAAATTATACGGTAAGAGTATGAGAGCACTCATCGATACCGGTAGTCAGATTAGCGGGATAACTAGAGAATTGTACGATTCCATTACAAGGGAGAATGGGATCTTATCGGAAATCGCTATTCCGGCAATCCAAATACAGGGGGCGTTCGGGTCACGAAGTGAAAGTACTAATCGTTTAGTTCTGATAGAATTCCAATTAGGAAATACTGTAGTGGAAGCACCTGTATTAGTAATGCGGCGTTTACCTAGATCGATAATATTAGGATACGACTGGTTAGAGCGAGTGAAAGGAATAGTTAACTGTAGTAGTGAACGGACACTGACTATTGAACATTTAGGAGTTAGGTCATGTGTTAGGCTGAACTCTGAGTGCGGAGACGAGAGACTAGGGGGAGAGGAAAACGCTGTCACGATTAACTCAATTTTAAACCAGGGCGCTATGTTTTTAAAACCTAGTATACCGAGCGAGGGACCAGTCGGTGAAGAAATAAAGGGATTACGTTTTGACGATCCTAATTTAGATAGTGAACACAAGGAGCTGTTACTACCTGTACTAAACAAACATTGTAGAGTATTTATGAAACAATTAGGGCTGACAGACAGATACGAACACGTTATTAAGTTGACGGATGAGACTCCTTTTGTGAGACACAGCTATCCTGTACCTTTAGCCTACAGAGAACAAGTTAAGGCAGAGCTAAACGAGTTAGAAAGTTTAGGGGTAATTAAACAAGAAGCTACGCCATATTGTAGTCCGCTCACTTTCACTAAGAAGAGAGATGGGTCAATCAGGCTTCTGCTAGATGCGCGCGAATTAAATAAGAAAATGGTAGGAGATGCGGAAACCCCACCACTCACTTCGGAAATATTGCAGTCTTTCCATGGAGTAAATTTTATTAGTTTAATTGATTTAAATAATGCTTATTTTCAAATACCTTTGCATGAGGACTCGAGAAAGTATACTGGATTCTCATTCATGGGACGTACTTACACCTATCAAGTTTTGCCTCAAGGATTAAAAACATCTGTAGCGGGATTTTCTAGGGCCATGGACCTTATATTAGAGGGTGTGCGCGAGTTTTGTGTGAATTACCTCGACGACATAGTAATATTTACCACAGGTGACATAAAGTTACATTTGGAGCATTTAGATCGAGTGTTAGCTAAAATAGAGACAGCGGGATTGACTGGTAGATTAGAGAAGTGTAGGTTCTTATGTGTCGAAGTGAAACTGCTAGGGCACATAGTAAATACTAATGGAGTACGTATGGACCCTGAGCGGGTGGAAGCTATAATGAACTTCCCCATACCACGAACGATAAAACAACTACGAGGATTTTTGGGAGTAATTAATTATTATAGGAGATTTATCTCAAGATATAGTGAAGTGGTTAGGCCTCTCTGCGATCTACTAAAACAAGGTACAAAGTGGTCATGGACAAAGGAGATAAATGATTGCTTTGAAAAGACCAAAAGGTTATTTCTAGACACTATACTCCTCGCACACCCAAATCCGAAAGAGACTTACTATTTACAGACCGATAGTAGCACCCTAGGTATTTCTGGGTATGTTTTCCAATTGGACGATAAAGGGGAGGAAAGAGTGTTAGGTTTCTGTAGCAAGGCGTTATCGTTAGCAGAACGGAAATGGACTGTGACGGAGTTAGAGTTATGGGCTATCATATTTAGTTTGTCAAAATTCGAGACATATTTGAGAGGGGCACGATTAGTGATCAGAACCGATCATAAGAGTTTAATATTCCTACAAACGTGCAAATTACTGAGCGCGCGAATGATACGATGGGTACATTACATAGGTCGTTTCGACTACACTGTAGAGCATGTGAAAGGGAAGTTAAATACAGTAGCGGATGTATTGTCGCGACACATAGCGGGTGTCACAGATGTTTTAACCAACAAGGTCAGCGGACCTGAGATGAATTTATTTAAGACATCGTTAGAACGGGTGATACGAGACCGATGGAAAGAAATAGGTAGTTACCAAGAGCGGGATAAGGTCGTCAATGATATTATTAGGCGTATGAAGATAGCGGGCACGTCCGAATCGAAATTTTATACACTTAAAGGGGGGATTCTATATAGGACTGATATAAAGAAAAACACTTTGAGACTGTATGTCCCCGAGGATTTACAAAGAGATTTAATCATCTCCGTACATGAAGAAATAGGTCACTTCGGACGTTACAAAGTCTACGCTTTGATGAAAGGTCGGTACTATTTTTCGAGAATGTCTCGCGTGATAGGGAAGGTCGTAAGGACTTGCGAGATATGTCAAAAGGCTAAACACACATTAGAAACACACACGGGGCCGATTAAAACCGTAATGGCAAATGAGATAGGAGAACGAGTTTTCTGCGATATTTATGGTCCACTACCGTCAGGACGATTCGGGTTTAAATACATATTTGTGATACAAGACGCATATAGTAAATTAATCAGATTATATCCGCTACGTCAAGCGAGTGGTAAGGCCTCGTTAACATGTATAAAGAAATTTCATAAAGAAATCCAGGTTAAGGTATTATGCTCGGACAGAGGGTCAAATTTTACTTCAAAGGCTTTCGAGTCAGGCATTCGTCATTTAGGCATCGAATTGACTCATACATCAGTCAGAAACCCACGGCCAAACTCAACGGAGAGGGTAAATAAAGAACTAGGAAGATTGTTTAGGACATATTGCCATAAAACACACCGATCTTGGGTAGATCTACTACCGGACATAGTAGATTGTTACAATCAATTAGTACATACCACGACAGGGTACTCACCTAATGAGATAGTATGGGGGAAAAGGACCTTGCTGTCAACTGATTACGACAGGGACGTGGCCGATGTAACCTATGTATCGCGAGAGACACTAGAACAGATTCGCCACAGGGCACGACTGAATATAGCTAAAGCATCGAAGAGTAGGGAACGTTATTATAACAAAAATCACAAGTTAACAGAATTCGAGGTAGGCGATTTAGTAAAACTCAAAACTTTCACGATTTCGGACGCGGACAAGAAACTAACGAAGAAGTTTATGAGGTTGTATGAGGGACCTTACATAATAAGAGCAATTCCATATAACAATGTATATACTTTGGTTGACGTCCGTACAAATGAAGTAAAGGGTAATTATAACGCGATTCACCTGTTCCGTTACTATAAAGACGTATGAATCAGTGGTATTATTGTGAATAGAGTTTGTCAGGGATTTGCCCAAACATAGGAGTACTTTCAGATAAAAGACCAGTTATTGCGTCGGGAATCGAGAAACTGAGGCGTGGGTAGGCTAAGACTAGCGTGAGTCTGTATGTATATAAAATAGATATTTTAAAATTACTTGTAGTAACCATGGAAAAGGGGGAGATTAAGAATTTTAAAATTCTATTTGGGGGAGTGTGTGGTGGTATGCAACGCATTACATTCAAAACACAAACTTTCTCTAAAATAAAATGAATTCGTAAACATTAAAACTTTTCGACATTCCTTTCTCACGCTTAGAAACAATAGAGATATCCTTAAAGTACGTCGCCTAAGCTAATAACACTTTAGCGTTGGAACCATAAAACATTTTGGCTATTGAAACATTTGAAGCGGATGCAATAAATTGTACTCGTTTTACAGATAAACTGCGTGTTCTATAGACGGGTGTCATGTGACGTGAAATTTTCGTCAACTTTCAAATTAATGGCTGTTTGAGACAAAGAGAACAGATACACTTGAACGCTCAGGGCATAATTTAGTTGGACCCCTGCTACGGTTAATGGGCATGTAGTAAAAAAAAATTATAGAGCGTACGAGGGAACGAAATGGGTTCCGGGAATGAATCGCTAAGAGCGTGCAATTCTGGCACAATCCAAACCGTTAGCCAATGGCTATCGAGGATCGAGATACTGTGCTTTTTTCTTGGTTACAGTGGGGAGATGGCGTCGTGACGCGGGATATAACCCGGGAACATGCGGGAAGCGAGGCATTCAAAAATCAGCGCGATCAGAGGCAGTGGACTACTACTACCTCCAGTATTAATATCAGTGTATATCTAAGATTAATTGTAATTTTAGTGTTTTCCTGAAATTGTATTAAGTTAGTAGTGAATAAGTGTTAGACTAATTTAAAGTCAGTGCAAGTAAGGGGCTTCTTCGCTTCGGACTTTGGTAAAGTACCTAGAAATTTATATTATTACATAAACTAAGATAAGCCCCACAATTGTACCTTAACAATTAATTGACCCCGCGTAACGAGAGATAGATTCGAGGATGTATCCAGAAGATTGGTTAACATCCGTGAGAGTGCGACAGCCGTGGTCCATTTTGGACAGAGTGATACTGGGACTATTCCTATCAATGATCTTGTACCTGGTTTTAATTATGCTATACGAGTTTTATCTGAAGCACCGTAACCGAAGGCGTAACCGTTTAACAGACGGAGACCTACGACTTAGTTAATATGCACGACACTTGTGGGATTTATCAATGTACATTGTTTGGCTATTCCTCTAACTTTCATTATGGAATGTATTTGTTAACCTAGTGTGTTGTCTCTCTATTTGTGAGTAGGGGTTTATAGAAGTAGATAAAACGTAAATAGTACTGTAAATAGTTATACTTATCATGTAATTAGATTATAACTGCCACAAGGGTTTTTGGTACGGGCTTGCACATTTTCCCTTGGAATTAGTATGGCTAGCAATGGGAGCCCGGTTTCTAATAGAATTTGCCTGTAACTATTAGAAATCTAAATTTATCTTTTGCTTGAATATAAAAATTTTGGTCAAGATAATAAAATGAATTTGACCTGAAAATATACCATCTTTCATTATCCGTCCTAATCTCACTTTCAGAAGTTACAAACTTAGGAGGCTACATTATGACCTTAGACACATTTATCAGAAGTTCAGATTGTAATTGAAATATTTACTTGTAATTCACATAACGCATGGAAATGCTACACTCAATATTAGATTCATATACATATAACGAATTGTACATTCCCTAACTGATTTGTTTACACTAGAAAGTAATCAACATTGACACATTCTTACAATTACACTAGATTACATTTGTTAGGATTCGAGATCAAACTGAATAATCATATATAAATTACCTAAAGGATCAAACCCTTATCTAGAACTACACGTGTATTGAACGCCTGAACACAAAGAGGCCGACTACAATGACACTTTATGACCAGTGGACCCTAAACGAGGTTCTTGTATAGAGGCAATGGGGCTCAAGTCTCGCCTTAGTAAAGCAGGTAGTTACATTTTATACAGGGTTATGTTTCCTACTTAACTACGACGAAGAGGGATGCAGTCGACTTCGGGCAGCGGCTCGCCATTACAGGGAGGAAACATCATGATTATTTGGGAAGTAATTAACAAGTGTCCTGTTAAATTTATATATTCTTAGGAACATAGGGAGTTGAGAGACATTCCGATCCAGAGGCATTTAACCAGTTAATATTACTTTGTTGTCACGAAGGTGACCCATCTAAAGCACAGCCCTGCAGGGACTACTGGCGGCAGAAACGGGCACTCCCATCACACAACCCCCCCCCATTGCAAGACCCTCCGCCCTCGATTTGGCCAAATCGAACCATAACAAATTATATAATATATGAATAAATCCATGGTACCCGGAGCAGGCTTATATAGCCACAAAAGACCCAGCTTTCGAGCTAACGGGCAACTTAATTACGCTTCTCAGCGTCCAAGGAGGGTCTATGCTGCTCCATTACCCGTCTAAAGGGGCCCGTTATCGGGTGTAGGAATCTCTTGAGTTGTCGACTGATTCTGGTCAGTTTAGGCGGTTGATTTAGTCCCGCACAAGCTTAACCTCACCACCGTTCTGTTCCGATCAATAGAGTTATGGAAATTACATCTATACTAGATACTCGAAATATGTAACTTAATATTTTACCATGATATAAAGCCCTTATAAGACGAATAAAAATTAGTGAATCGGAGAACGGTGAAGGTTTCGTTTCGTTCTCGTGGAGGCTGTGCTCGATCGACAGAACGATCGATCGCTAAATGAACAAATAAAGGCTTGTGCCGAAGCATCTGGATGTCTCTTCCCCCATTGGGTGACACAATTAGAGTTAACTAAGATCAAACAAAGACCAAATTCTCTTGTCCACGTCTGAATCAAACTTATAAATGATTAAGTTCACGCAATTAAGCTCAACTAGACGATCACTACACACACGAACCACCACAAACTCCACTTTATCCCTGATGGTACCCGAACATGCTGGTAATGTTTTAGACTTGCGTAATAAATGCTGTTGTCATAAAATCAAACTGTTTTTAATTTTATTCATATATTTCATTTTCCTAAAATGCTTTTTAACAATGAATAAACTTCCCCGTTAATATTTTTCGTTCTTCAAACATAAAATCTCAGCTTAAAGAAATGCAAGCGAATTTTTTACAGGAAATATTCAGCTGCGGATGTACAGTTGTGTGATGCAGTGGAAAGCATTTCTTGTGAAGAAAAACTTTTAATAGTTTGCGAATTTTGTAACTTTTCTTTCCTTAAGTGTGTACATTGAAGCATTTTAAGTTTATGCCGGCTTTACAGCAAAACTAGTCAGTATGAGTGTCGCTTACCTGTTAATTGTTTTAACGTTAAATTGATAGGTCAATTTATCAGGTGATTTCATCATGATATGTTTGAGACTGCCATCGTATACATCGTTTTTTAATAATATAATTTTGAGTTATTCGGAGCTCGAACTATTTCTGAATGGCATTGTTTCAGGTAAGGATACTGATGCACAGTTCTCCTAAAGCCAAGCGCTGTGAGGGTCCGTTGGTGTTTATAGTTTAAAACTTTCTTCGTTTCGTCTTTCACAGGCAATCATCAGAAATATCTCAAGATGATGATTAAGTCCACAGTTAGAGAAAACCAGGCATAACAAGAGCCGTTCGGTCTGATCGGATGCAAGCTATATAAATTAATGACTCTCTACTGATGTAAGTTAACATAGTTTCCAAGGACTTGCTTCATAGCTTGCACAATGTAAACATGCAATAAAAAGCTATTCTATTGCATATTTGTATTGGATTGCAAAATGTATTCTTTATTCTTTGACCCCGTTGGCTTTTTACTTCTGATAATTGTCTTTAGTTTCAAAATCTGTTTTCTGTTTGTATGGTCAGTTTTATATTTATATAACTAGCTGCCCCGGCGAACTTCGTATCGCCTAACATACTATTATTTTTGTAAAATAAAAGTAGCCTTAGTTACTCCTTGTAGCTTATGTAAGCTATCTGCCAGTGAAAGTCCCGTCAAAATCGGTGCAGCCATTTCAGAGATTAGCCGAAACAAACAGACAGACAAAAATTGTAAAAAATGATGTTTTGGTATATTTACCGTATATACATATGTAGCGCTCAAAAATATTTTGACAATATAAAATTCGATATCATTTCCTTTTAAATAAAACTATATCACTAACAACCTTGAATATAGTGGGGAGCGGGCTAACTGCAATCATTTAAACAAATCAGGTCTCAACTTGTTTGTTTACGTTACGCACTATTGACAGAAACAGATTAATTGTGAGCTCAAAAGTATTTTGACACGCAGTTTGCTCCGGAAATTCACGGACGTTAGATGATCCTGACTTCTTATTTTCGCTTATATTTACTTGTTATAGTTAGTTCAACATGCCAAAATCTAAGGAATATTCTAGTGACTTTAAAAAAGCCGTTATAAATGCCTTAAAACAAGGATTGAAACAATCAGAAGTTGCTCGAATTTTTAAAGTGTCTCGACAACTCGTTAGTGTATGGAATAAAATATATAATAAACGAAAGACTGTAGAAAGCAAACCCGGAAGTGGCCGTCCAAAAAAAACGTCTTCCAGAGTCGATTATATTATTAAAAAGTTATCAACTAGTGATTGTCGAAAGTCAGCTGTGATGATAAGAAATGAATTAAAAGAAAACTACAACATAGTGTTAGCGTGCTTTCTATTATTACAGTGTAAAGTACCCTTGGGGCTATTATTTTGTACTATTGTGAATATAAGTATGGGTATTGACTAAAATATACTACTATCATCAGTCGCCACTTGGTGGCGCTAGTGAGCATATTGACGACATTGATGTCGACGTTAGAGCATAGAACTGAGGAATCGGGACATTCGCCATTCGACAGTCGACCTAGACGGTCGCATGCAAACCCGAGGAAAATGCTATTCCTCTGTTGAAGTCTGTGATTTTAGTGATAACTTATTTTGTGATAAATGTAATGGAAGGAGTAATTAAAATAATTGTGAAATATCATCGTTTTATTGGGCTGAGCCTACAGTTCAGAAGCAGGGATGGACAGATAGAAAAATCTCTCGCCACGCCCCTAAGAGATAAAAACGTGAGTAATTTATTTTCTTCCTGATGACACGTGCTGAATTTAGGAAAATGAAGTATTAAGTGATTATTTTTGAATATCTAGCCACGCCACAAAGAAGTGAGGTGAAATAAAAACGTAAGAATTTTTTTTCCTTTTTTCTGATGACACGTGTTAGAAAAACTAAGAACTAAAGTGTTTTTTTTTTTTTTAATTTCCGCTTGCTCTTCAATCTTTTTGTCTGTCCGATATCGGATGATATTGAAAGACTAAAGATTTTATTGTGTGCATTTGATCATATTATTATATCGACGGTTAAAAGGCGACTTGATTCAAGCGCCATTTTGCGAACTTTACAGGAGAGCGTTTTAAAGTTTATTTTTTGAGAAAAAAATCATTGTTCCTAAAGTATACAATAAAAATTGACGAGTCTCCCCAATGATAAAGCGGCATATTTTGTGCTAATTTTTGATATATATATAACAAACAAAAGGTGGTTTTTAACGGAGTTAGATATAACTTGAGCCATTTTGCACAATTCTTTGATCAGGGCAGAAGGAATCAAAGTACACGATTACTATTTATCTGTTCAAAGCAAAATAATTCAAGTGTACAATGACTTCTTTAACAGATCAAGGATAAATGATTTAAATCACTCACCTATTTCTAAACTGTTCATGGATAAATGAGTTAAACCGCTCACCTAGTTATAAACTGTTCATGGATAAATGATTTAAACCACTCACCTAGTTGTAAACTATTCATAGATAAATGATTTAAACCGCTCACCTAGTTATAAACTGTTCATGGATAAATGATTTAAACCGCTCACCTAGTTGTAAACTGTTCATGGATAAATGATTTAATCCGCTCACCTAGTTGCAAACTGTTCAAGGAGTAATGACTCAAATTAATTTCGAGTAATGGAGGTTTTGGTGTATGACGGGGAAGGGAACAAAACATTTTTTCGAGATTTGGGGGTTTTCAACTTATCGAGGTTCGACTTAACGAGGTTCTACTGTACCTACCTGCGTTGTTTCGTGTTCTTTTACTTGTGATTTAAACGCCATTTTTAATGCAAGGTGAAAGGAGTAAACTGACTGAAGTACGATATTAGTTTAATTAATAAACTAACATATAGGAATCAAGCGTGCAGACATTTATTTCTTGCATAAAGAAAATGGTTCTAAATGATATAAAGACTTAAAACTGGTCAAGGAAAATTAGCACAAGTCATATTCTTCAATATACTAGTTCAGGTAAGATTGATTCAAGCGACAGAGATAATGTTTGAATGTTCAAGGCAAAATGATTAAAGTTACATACACTAATAAATCTGGTTCAAGCAAAAAGGAATTAAAATCCTTTGTTTAATTATTTAAGATCAAGTAAAAATAATTCAAATGCCGATACCATTTCATTCCATCCGAGGATAAATGGCTTAAACTACAAATAGTAAGAAAAACTCTTTTTTTTCGTGGGTCTATATACATGCTTTGAAAAAAACAACCAAATTCGCTACATTTGATACCGCGTAAGCAAAAATGATACCCAAATTTGTCATGGAGCCAAGCGCCAAAAAAGTGCTCAGATTAACCTCAAACCCGGCTCAATCGACGCGGAAAAATTCGCCGATTCCAATGATGTATATAACTCAATATCGCCCAGGATGGCGCTTGAATCAATTCGCCTTTTAACCGTCGATATATGAATAGAAAAAGGATAAACTAAAGGAAAAGTGTACTAAAGAGCTTTATGTATGTGGCGGCCATTGCATAGCTGTTATTATTGAGCAGCTAAGATATAAAGGACGTTGCGCACGGACCCCGCGTGTTCAGGTGGAACATTGGTTAAAAAGTAATCGTTCCGTATCGAAGTGATCCGTTAATATTATACCTAGTAATTGTTGATTTTGTAATCAATAAAAGAGTGTCTTTTGAATCTACATCGTATTTATTTATTTATCGTTATAACGAAGGCCTGATCTCCTCGCCCGCCTATCAACGTAAATTATGGATACTTCGCGAGAATGCGATGAACCTTTTATGAAAATGAAGGAAAGAAAAATAATAAAACTTCCAGGTTATTTAGTAATCTTTATTAGCTAGAACTGATATTAATTGCTTACCTCTTAGACCTACTGAATCAATACATCAAATTGAATGATAAACCACCTGTGAAACTTGCATCTGAATCCGAAATATTGCCCCCACTATGACGTGGCGTCCTTTATAGAGTATGTATTAAGTTTCCTTCACTCCACGGCCAATTGAGCTCCCTCCATGTTCCGCGAAGACACCAATTATCAACCTAATAGTTGAATGGGTACTGTAATGCAATGTAAGAATTTTGGAAGCCAAAGTTCAAATAAAGCACCAGGATATATTTCTTACAGGATTTTTTTTTATTACTTGAGTATTAGCTAAAGAGGTCACCCAATACAATAGTATGTGTATGGTAGTTTCAACTTGATGATACTCTGAAGAGATGGACGTGATGGTATATTACGAGATGGACAATAGAATTATTCTGCCTTTATTGAGTCTCTTCGACTTTGAGATCGTTTTGCTTTATTTTGTTGAGCTAAATTTAACTAAGTGGTGGGTTAACTTTATCTTTATACTGGCTGCCCGGACGGACTCCGTTCTGCCAAAGGTTTTTTTTAATTATTTTGAGATGTAAGCTGTCCTATCTTTCAGGTTGGATCGAACTGCACATGATGTGCACATGCTATTTGATTGGGATCGGTTAAATAGTTGAGTCCGTCGCGGACGGACGACGTGACACGTGATTTATATAATATATTAAGATTTTAAAAACCGTAAAAAAAAATGCTTGTACGGATGTCTTCTATATACTTCGAAACCATTCAACTGATCATTCTAACCTCAAAACTGGTTTCATTTGAAACGCAATAATGCGATGATGGTTTGAGACCATTAAAATGATTATTAAGCATTATATAGGCACATTTTCGATTTCCAACTTTTCCTATATATAATCTTTAGCCTAGTGGAACACGCCGGGTATCCGCTAGTTTCTCATAAAACGATTGTCACACATGAAATCGCAACATACCAACCAATATAGCAAATCCGAAGATGAACTTGCGGGTAGTTACACGAAAATATTTTGCTGTCATCATAGAACCTTTCCGAATTGTTGGTGGATAAGAAAGAAAATGACATGCATTAAGTGTATCAGTGATACCTACATGGATAAATGATTTTGAATTTAATTTTTGAATTCCCATGCTACTCCGTAATGGACCTTTTAGAGTCATGATATTATGCACAATATACGAGCTCGATTTTATTTAATATATGATATACAAAAATCTAATAGAAATCTAATAGAAATCTCGTGTCACGGAGTTTGTGGTGTGTTCGCAGTATACGGTCACGATACCCAAGCGCTTGTGCCGCATTTCAGAATTCAGATCAATTGGACACTGGGACGTAAGTCAAGGTAACCTTAACTTACAGGATTTGATTAGACACCGGATAGTTGAAAGTGTTGAAACGAAATAAAAGCTTGTTATAAAATAACGAGTTGTTGAGGTAAGACATGTAGTACTATTATCTATTCTGCGGTAATACATTTCTTTTTGTATTTATGTTAGCAAGCAGGTGAGTCGTTTAGATCATGTTCTACTCGTATCTAACAAATTACAGCAAGCAAGAGGATTATTTGAGATGGTTTCTTGTGATATCTACATATGTGATTTAAGTAACTATTGCTATTGTCGGTTCTCGGACTCTACGGCGGCGGTACAATACGTATAATTGACAACCCAACGGATTCAAACAACTGGAAAGCGATAATGACTGAGATTAACTAAACCATGTATTATGATTACAGATTTCTTTGTGACAAGAGATTGCCAGACTACGGTCGGGATTCTACGGTAATTGATTTAATTATGCAGTCTAATCACACATGAGATGTACCCTTAGCGCGTGCACTGCTCTTCCAAGGAGTTCCAAGGTAATGTAAAGACATTAGTGATATATTAAAATGCTAATACACTCATAGCCCCATAGTAGTATGTGTAATGTGTGTAATGAGTACCTTGGACGGACTGAGACCAGCAATGCAAACTTATTTATATGTACGCTTCACTGAAATTAAACCTAGGACGTCTGGCACGACAGGCGGTGGACCGTAGAAAAAAATACGGCTTGTAAACAGAAAATATAGACATGACATGAATTTCATCTTCCTACTCTATCGAACCGACTTGAATGAAATTTTGTGAATGTATATGCTTAGTTCTAGTTTGAAGAGTTGCATTGACCCAACGGATGGCATTTAACAATAAGAGCGATTCGCAGAGCATCGGGCAAACTGTTAGAGACATAGAAATTGAGTTTAAACATTGCGATTATTGTCCAATGCGATGGGATATGGATCTATATGTGTGATGTGACAAGTTTTTCCTGCTATGAAACTTTGAGGTATCAAACAGGCTTCAAAGCCAATGTGAATAGAATGGAAATACGCAACGCAACATCCGTTAATAATATTAACATATCCGTTAATAATATTAATGTATGTATATCAACGAATTATTTACATAGATTTATTTGATGATCATAATTATTTAATGACTTGCAATCGAAGAGGGAATTCATCATAGAAATATCCATGTCTAGGTACTTCATATTATGGTATTATATGTCATAATATCATATTAATATCCTTTTCCCTTGGAATGCGATTATAAAACCTGGTAAACTAAAATGATTAGACTTACTTAACGGGCTATTACTGTCCCGGTGGACGGTACAGACAGGCAGTACAGATTTTCTTACAGGAGTTGAGGGTTATTTTTCCCCATAATGAAGCGATTATTCAAAGGAGTGATGAATACATATTGACAATAAAATGGTTCATTTTATTTTATTGATTTGATGTATTGGAGTTAGTTTTTCGAGCATTGAAAGTAATGGAATTTTAAGAATTTTATTTATTGATTGATATTATTATACAAACAAGAGTACGTACCACCGTACTAGAAACATGAAGAATAGATTTCTTTTGTTACATAATCGGCCACTTATTCTTAATCTCCAGATATAAGTAATAAATATAGGAATATACTATTGATTTTTAATTGCTTTATTTCTGACGTTGCTGGAGACTGGCCTGACAGAATTAGGGCTGCCACCTATTTTTTTTTTTGAAGGTAGAATAGTATTTTTTTTTTCAAAACATTGAAAATTAATGTAGTACTATTGGGGAATTGAAGAAAAAAAAATAGTACACATTTATTTTTAGTACTTATTTGTTTTTCCATGTGTATTTGACTAATAAAGTCTTAGCTTGGGTTAACAAAATCTTATTAATTTTAAAATAATACATAGTAAATAATGCACAAGAACGGTTAATTTGAAGTTGAAGTTTACTCGCCGTGACGTGTGAGCAACGAACGACGTGAATGCGTTCCGTTCTGGAATTCCCAATGCTGCGTTGCGTTGCGGGTGCGTTCCAGTCACAGTAAAATAAAAGGTCGACAACTGAATTACCGATGAAAATATAGTATTATTCGTACTATATTATTTTTCTATACCATACGAGAATAGTACAATTGACTGAAATATAGCACGATACTATATAATATAGTAAGGGTGGCAACCCTAGACAGAATATAGTTTAACACTTACACCTTTTTAATGATAAACATATACCCTGATTCCTAAATAATGACGTGACGATATTATATCATGGAGTCATTATGACTTATGTCTATTTGCGTTGGTGTATGAATTTGCACTTATACAGTATTTATAAGTTTCAGATTGATTGATGTATCATAACATCAGCGTCGGGGGGTACAGAGACAACACTGATGAAAACCACGATTCTGATGAAATTCGATGAAAAACGATGAAGTACCTGAAGACCCACCGACACCTGAAATCTCTGGTGAAGAACATGCAGGAAGTGAATTGAATCGAGTCGAACTGAATCAACTTGAATCAATGAACCACTTGAAGACCCACCGGCACCAGAAAGCTCTGAAAAAAAAATGCAAGAACTGAATTGAATCGAGTTGAATTGAATCAACTTGGATCAAATCGAGATTGATCGAATAGAATTCAATCGAGTCGAGCTGAATCGAATCGAATTGAATCGAATCGAATAGAATACAATCGAGTTGAATCGAATTGAATTGAATCGAATTGAATCGAATTGAATTGAATCGAATCGGACTGGTTCGAATCGAGATGAATCGAATCGAACTAGATCGAATCGAGTTGAATCGAAGCTAATCGAAATGAAGTAAATTGAAATGCATTGATTGAATTGCATTAATTGAAATAGATAGAAATGAATAATATAATTTGAAATAAAATGATGAGGCAATTAATGAGACAAGACGATAAGAGACAAGACGATAAGAGACAAGGACGATAAGATACAAGACGATAAGAGACAAGACGACAAGAGACAAGACTATATGAGACACGACGATATGAGACGAGACGATATGAGACAAGACGATATGAGACAAGACGATATGAGACAAGACGGTATGAGACAAGACGGTATGAGACAAGACGATATGAGACAAGACGGTATGAGACAAGACGATATGAGACAAGACGATATGAGACAATACGATATGAAACAAGACGACATGAGACTAGACGATATGACTAATACTATTCAGGACCATACGAAACAGACAATATTTGATGAAACGATACATTTATTGCCACCGCCGGAGAGCTAGAGCAACGGCGAGAAAACTGAGATACGTTTCGGCGGTGAGCTTGAGCGACGACCGACGCGTATGCGATATCACCACAATGATGATATGGTTCACTGAATTTCTCAGATGGTGAGCAAGAGCGACGTCTGAGGAGCTGCCAAAATGACAGTCCGAGCGATGAGCCTGAGCAACGGTCGGGTTTAGTGAACCAAGTGGAAAAGCTTGGTCGTGACGGATGGTGTGGTGAGCTTGAGCGACACTCCCCATCGCGGCCAAGTATGAATTGAGAGATGGATCTGATCAGAGAAGAGAGCCAAGTAAGGAGTATGACCGACGCATGAAGACGTCCCACGCGGCAAGGTAGCTGGCGATTTGAACACGTACCGCAATCGTAAAGGTTTGATAGTAGGTAGCTCTAACAATAATAATTATTATAGATTTATTAAGCCATTTTATAGATGTTATGAAAGGTTTTTCTGGGTCGAATAGCCACTGTGTGGAGAGTTTAACTATATAGCTTCGGTATGCAATATGATCATCGATTTATGTAACAAGGTCGAAATATCCGTAGTTATAATAATACACAACTTTCATTATTAGTACTCAATTTTTTGCTTGATTGAAAGAAAATTTGAAATATTGTTATTTCCCGTTATTCAGTTAATATGACCCTAATATTAGATCTTAGCAGAATAGTGTGCAAAGTTTACTACATAGAATACTCATTAAAATTTTTACAATTTTTACATATTGAACATACTCGTAGATGATTACGATGAACGTCATTAAGTTGAAAGTATAAAGTACCTATTGAACCTGAAAACGAAAATGAATATCGAAATAACAATTGTAATATATGACCGCTCTTAGGAAATAAAGATTTTTATAGGTGTATATTATGATATCGATCAAAATTTTTCTTATAGATTTATATCAAGTGTATGATATCGATTTGATCATATTATATTTAATTTTTTTTTCGAAGGCTCAAAAATGTATTTGAGAAGTGTAGGCGACGCAATTTAATATTGTATAATAAAATAATAATAAAGTTTGCACTGAACTGCAATTTGTATATTATAAACTATTTAATTGTGAAATTAAATAAAACAGAGCGCGTCCGAGGGACCTCTTTGTCTTGTCACAGCTACTACTGGCAGTTTTCTTAATTTAAATTCAATAGCTAGACAGTGGAACTCTACACAGAGTACTTAAGTAAAAATCTAGATACGAACACGTCAAGGCCCTCGGTCGCGCTGTAATGAAAATTTTTCTCCTAGTTTTACTTCCATCGCCTATAAATCTGATCCTTCGAGCTAAATCTTACCAGTACTATGTTTAATACACCACCATCTAATAGGCTGATGCCTCGTAAAGCCCGAGAAGAACTTAGGGAACGACTAGAAAGTGCGACCGGCCAAGTACTCGCCGGGGACCGTTGCGAACAAATTGTAGTGAGTAGTCATTGACTTATATTATATAGACAGGCTGTTCAGTACTTACATTTTGTTCACCTGTGTTGACCCCAACTGGGGCCAACTCAGTTTAGGTCACTTTAGTCGGCTGCGAGCAAGCTACACAAGTAAATGTCTCGTTAGAAAAACTCCGACTGTTCAAAAACACTTAATAACGTATTATTGTTTATTGAGCACAGTTAAAACGTTCTCATTATTTACGTTTGAACTTTATTTCACTTTATTTAATCATAATTGGTAAGTAACTATATTTTTATTTACAGTCTTAAAAATTATTTAGTGTCAAATATTTAATACCGACATCTTGAACCAAACTTGACAGAACGAACACAGAGTACTTAATCACTACGGAACAGGGTTGCCAGACGTCGCGGAGTGAGAGATCGTACGGTGGGTAAATAAAAGTCGTATTTCCTAAGATGGCTCCAGAAAAAAAATAGTACGATTCATTTAATGTAGGTACTAAAACTTTAATTAGTTTTAGATGGCGGTCTACAAAACGAAATTGAAAGAAAAGTAATAAGTAAGACTATAAATTAAAATAAAATCTTCTTATCTTTATATATATAAATTACGTGTCACGTTGTTTGTCCGCGATAGACTCCTAAACTACTTAACCGATTTTAATCAAAGGGCTTCCAACATTTTTGTATGGAACCTGGCATACCTACAAGTCCGCCATTTTGAAAAAACCTCGATTCGGCGGCCAGTGATGAAACATGTGTCAATCGATAGAGTAAATGATTACGATCAAAAAGTATTAAGTGATACAATGTCGTAAGTTATATACTTTCTGAGATATTTGATTTCAAAACTGTAGGAAAATAAAGTAAAAAAACTTCGATATACCTATCTTCAGCTTACGTAAGTATGACCACATTTCCCAGTTTGATTCCTAACTTAAATGGCTACCAATTCGATACAGGTGAAACTTCAGAATTCTCTCAACATTTTATGCTATTTTGAATAATGTGTCTTCTCCTGTTTATTTAAAGGAAACCCATAGCACTGCTTATTTCGGGAATTCCTTTGCAATACTATTCTGGAACTCCTTGCTTTTAGACATCAAAAGACTACCAAAAGTTCCTTCAAGAATCACGTCCGGCAGCACTACCTGAAGCAATTAGAATGTCCTCGCCCGTGGTCTTCAACCACATGTTATATACGTAGTTATAAATATTTATGTACTTAATATATAATATAATATGTATATATGTAAATATGAATAAATATGTATTTATTTAGTTTTGTTAATGATATTGTGATATTTTATATGTATATAGTTATAGTGTTGATCCACTAATAAATAAAAAAGACAATTACCAATGTTTTATTTTTCTACGGGTTTGAACTCAAATATCTCAGAAAGTATATCACTTACGACATTTTATCACTGAATACTTTTTGATCGTAATTACTTAGTCTATCGAATGACACATGTTTTATCAATATCCGCCGAAACAAAGTTTTTTACTTCATTTTTCTACGGGTTTGAACTCAAATATCTCAGAAAGTATACCACTTACGACATTTCATCACTGAATACTTTTTGATCATAATCATTTATTCTATCGATTGATATATTTTACATCACTGGCCGCCGAATCGAGGTTTTTTCAAAATTGCGGACTTGTAGGTATGCCAACTAGGTTCATTGCCCTTTGCACACCGTGTGCAGTTTGATCCAACTTGAAAGATAGGATAGCTTACATCTCAATGTATAGTCGCAATATTATTTTATTGCAATTTTTTTTTGATAGAACGAAGTCTGTCCGGGCAGCTAGTTATAATATAAATTTACATAATAACATACAAAATTATAAATGTAGAAATATTGGGACATAGGTAATTATAATGTGCGCCATCTATTGATAAATCTATGAACCTATAATAATTATATCATGAACCTATTATACTCGTACATAATTTTCTAACAATGCATACAAATACATATTTAAATTATTAATGTTTACTTACGATGTTAAAAAAAAATATAGTAGTCACTCCGAGATGAACTGGAAAAAGGCATAAATCGTATGATTGTCGCCATGGATATAATTATAACTTTTAACTGGATACATAACTTCGAGGTACTTGAAGACAGATGACGTCACAACGGAATGACTATTTGACCAATCGCAGACCGGATTGAGATTATCCTTCATAATTGTGGGGTGTTATGTCCTATTTTCCAAATGTTTTCTAATAATTTTTCTGGTGGTAAAAAAATATATTATTGTATTAACACATTTTATTATAATTTCTTCAAAATTGTCCTTACGTCATGAAAACGGATGTTGAATGTGATAATGAAATGAAACAATGTAATTTATTACGGTACATTTCTTTTATTTTAAGTGCACAACGCTTATAAAAATTTTTTAACACAGCTGAATGATATCCTGGGATTACAGATAACACAATGAATGGATGAACACAATGGTCATTCCGTTATGACGTAATTAATCCTCAGGTACCTCTACAAAGTAATCCAGACAGAGTAATATATCCATGGTATATGTCCAGTTATAGTAATGTATCCATGATCTCTTTCGGAGTAGGGTGTTGGCAACACTGGGCGCATAGTGACTCTGTGATTGAGTTCTCTGTGGCACGAAAGCGTGACACGAAATTCCTTAGAAACAGCGCGTCCATATAATATAAGTCAATGTGAGTAGTTCACAAATATTGCAACAAGATTTACTAGTCCCGGACGTACATAAACTCGCCTCGGCGTCTGTAGTGGCGTCTTCAGTGTCGACATCATCGTCACACGTCAGGCGTAAGAAGCTCGAGCTGGCGGCTGCCGAAGCTAAGGCGAAAATCCAGTTCGAGCTAATCGAGAAAAAGCTCGAATATGATCTAGCTGTGGATGACCACGAGAGCAAACATGCATCAAAGTGTTCTTCACATAGGAGTGAATCTATTGTGAATGAGTGGTTGGAGCGGAACGAGATGCAGCGGCCACCGCTACCAGAAATGGCAGCGGCAGCGGCGACGGCGACGGAGGCAGCGCGGATACATAATGACAACCCGATCGGCGCACAAGCCCAGGGCCCTCCTGTCGACAGCATTCTTCAACTCGCGAACACCCTGAAGGACATAATGGTGACTTCATCCACCCAGCAAGAGGAACGCTTGCTGACTAGATTAGCTACACCGCGGGAGTTACCAGTTTTCAGTGGAGACTGCATCGAGTGGCTACATTTCAAGAGCGCTTATGAAGAATCCACTCGTGTGTGCAACTTCAGTGACTCTGAAAATCTATGGAGGCTTCGACGAGCCCTCAGAGGGGAGGCCAAGGAGGCAGTGACGGACTTGCTCATAGGCAACACTGCACCAGCGGTCGTCATGGAGGCACTGGAACTGAGGTTTGGCAATTCCAATTTAATTATACAACATTTAACGTCACAGATTAGAAAGCTGGCTCCACTGCCCAATAATTATCAAAGCGACTTAACTGTATTCGCTATGAAAATAAATAATTGTGTCGCAACATTAAATGCGCTTAATCAATTGTTGTGGGGCTCAGCTGCAGATATTGAGTCTATATTTATTTTACAGAAAAGAGCAGTCCGTGCCATTTACAACCTCAGGACTAGGGACTCGCTTAAGGATCTCTTTAAGGAAATTAATATTTTAACTGTGGTGTCACAATATATATTGGATAATGTTTTGTATGTTAAGAAATATTACGATAGTTTTCTTAAGAAGAGTGACATCCACAATATTAATACGAGGAACAAGGCTAAACTGATTGTACCAAATTTTAGACTATGTAAAACTAGTGGCTCGTTCATGGGTACATGTGTAAAGATTTATAATAAAATTCCATCGAAACTTACAGAAATGCCTTACCTTAAATTTAAATCTCATATTAAAAGCATTCTTATGACGAAAGGATATTACAAATTAGATGATTATTTTAAAGACAAGACTGCTTGGACATGAGTTTTATGGATATAGATTTTAGTAGATGATAAGTGCTATCTGTAACTGTGAGCAGGAAAAAAACAAACCCGGAAGTTTCTTGCTGCTTCTTCTCCCGGGCCCTCTCACAGTAGGGCTTTGTCTGAAGCATTGGCATAACTTGCATGACTTTCAAAAAGTGTTTGTAAACCAAACCAATTTTGAATAAAAACATTTGATTTTGATTTTGATTTTTTTGATTTCAACAAGATTACTTGCGGAGTCCCGAGCTATCAGTCGCTGTAACATCTAAGCTCCCTTGTATCTTGTTGAGCAAATGGACCGAATACGCGTACACGAGACTAACATCTGATATACCGAAGCTCAATCTGCTAGCTGCATTTTTAAAGAGAGAGGCTGAAATGGTGTCCGTTGTTGGTGTTGCGCATGTACATAGAAAACCTGAAATTGTACAGCCGAGTCGGAAATTCGATGATAAACCTCGTTTTAGTAATAATCGACCCGTATTAGCTACGATTACGGAACCGTCTCCTAGACGATGTAAATATTGTAAAAAAGCTGATCATTTGTTACCGGAATGTCGACCTTTTAAACGAGCTATGAGAAAGGACAAATGGAGATTTGTTAAGTCTAACAACTTATGTTATTGCTGTTTACAAGAGAGACATGAGCGAGATAATTGTCCGGGTCCTGTGTGTGATATAGATAGCTGTGGCCTCGCTCATCACCGCTTGTTGCACTACAATAAGCCACACGGAACGCATGCAACTACAACAGAGGAGTGTGTAGCTGAGCAGACGCCGTCATCGGAAAGTCAACGTGGTGAATCATCATCATCTGCAGGCCGCGAGACTGTGGCTCACTCCCTCGCAACGAGCGAGGCGCTGCGGCGCGGGAGCGCCCCGGAGACTTCCCGCGCCCGCGCCCCCTCCACTCACAGTGCTGTATTACTTAAAGTGGTTAAAGTGAATCTGAGTGGACCTAAAGGTATGGTAACTTGTTATGCGTTATTAGACGATGGTGCTTCTATTTCCATGATTGATAAAGATTTAGTGCACGAGTTAGGTCTTAAGTCATCGCAAAGCAATCCTATTAAATTTATTGACGCCTTTGGTATTGAAATATTTCAGGCTGATGCACCTAAAATGTGTACTAAAATAAGCAGTTATCATGTAAATAAATTTTATGATATATCATTGCGACAGGTAGATAAATTACAATTGCCTAAACAAGATTTATCATCTATAAATTATATAAATTGTAAACATTTATTACCTGTTAAGTATGTTGTATGTAAAGAACGTGTTGTGCCTCGCCTACTTATTGGAGAAGATAATTATTATCTTATTGCGCCTTTGCAAATTCTGCACGGTAACAAGCAGGAACCTTATGCTACGCAATGTCGATTGGGGTGGTCAATTCATGGTTGCTATGGTCTCACTCACTCTTCCGTGGAAGCTCATACATTCCATCTCACTCACACCGAGGCGCAGGAACAATTATCTGTTATCAATGAACTTAATAACTTAGTTAAAAATTCCTTTGAATTAGATGCAATCGGAGTTTCGACCTTACGACGTGACAATACGGCGCACTTGAGAGCAGTACGTATCCTAGACGAAACTGCCCGTCAAATAGGCCAACGATGGGAGGTTGGTCTACCCTTCGTCAAAGACGAGTTCTGCATGCCTGACTCCTACGAGTATGCACGTTCCAGGTTGTCAGGTATTGTAAAAAAGTTTCAATCTGATAGTGGTTTCGCGGAGAGATACCGAAAGGAAATACAGAAATTATTCGACAACGGCTACGCTCGAGAACTAAACGATTCTGAACTTTCAGCTAGTCAGGTATGGTATCTTTCCCACTTTGGGGTTCAGAACCCTAACAAACCCGGCAAATTAAGATTAGTCTTTGATTGTGCGGGAAAGGTGAAAGGTGTTTGTTTAAATGATTTCCTATTGACTGGTCCCGACTTATATAATTCATTATTAGGAATTATGTTTCGTTTTCGTCAACGTAAAATTGTCGTGACAGGTGATATTAAAGATTTTTTTCTTCAGATAAAAATTCGTGATGAAGACCAGCACGTGTTTCGCTTTCTGTGGCAAGAGAGCCCAGCAGCACCCGTTACGAGATGTGTTATGCAAAGTCTATTGTTTGGCGCTACCTGTTCACCTTTCGTCGCACAATACATAAAAAATAAAAACGCTCTAAAATACCAAGACTTGTATCCCGAAGCCGTCGATGTAATTATAAATAATCACTACATGGACGATTGTTTGCACTCGTGTGACAATGAAGCTCAAGCTATTCAATTCGTACGAGATATAACAAATATTCATAAGTCCGGCGGGTTCGAGATAACACGTTGGTCTAGTAACAGTAGGGTTGTATTGCAGTCCATCCCCTCCGATGCACTCGCGCCTACAGCCGTAGAGTTCAAACATGGAGCTACGAACACAACTGAGCGCACTCTCGGATTGATGTGGCATCCTAACGACGATACATTTGGATTTAAAGTTGTCATGGATCGTATTTCACCTAAAGTTATGAATGGATCAGAGCCTCCAACGAAGGCACAAATGTTGAGCATTATAATGTCAGTTTACGATTTACATGGCTTTCTATCTCCATTCATAATAAAAGGTAAAATTATTTTTCAGCTTGTACATCGTAGTGGTGTAGAATGTAATTGCCAGATCCATCCCGAGGAACATGCCTTGTTCGTAACGTGGCTCAATGATTTACAACATTTGAGCTCGCTTCGTATTCCGCGATTTTATTTAGATGTACAAGAATGGGTCGAGTGTTACTCGACGTTGCCGAAGTCAATGTCGCAAAGCACCGACCACATTATTGATACACAAATGCATGTTTTTTGTGACGCTTCGGCTAAGGCATACGCGACCGTTATTTACTGGCGCTTTACACGATCAGATGGACGTGTACTTATTTGTTTTATAACCAGTAAAAGCCGCGTGAGTCCTTTACGTCCGATATTCATTCCTAGGCTGGAGCTGCAGGGTGCGCTGCTGGGTGCGCGGCTCGCGGCCACCGTGCAGCGCGAGCACCGAGACACACATCCTACTAAAAGGTACTACTGGACGGACTCCAGTACTGTGTTACAATGGATTAAGAGTGACCCTCGCAATTACAAACCTTATGTAGCTCACCGCTTAGGTGAAATTGATGAGCTGACACAGGCATGCGAATGGCGTCACGTCCCTACCGGCCTTAACGTAGCAGACGTAGCCACGCGCGAAGATGCTCCTCCGCTTGTTTATAGTAGTGACTGGTTTCAAGGTCCTTCCTTTTTGCGCCGCACCGAAGATCAATGGCCAAAGGACCTCAAGCGCAACAAATCGCTACTGGAAGCAATGTGTGAGGAACGATCTGTTCATGCTGTGATCGGACATGACTCAGGGTTATGTTTGCCTAACGAACATAACATCTCAAGTTGGATCACACTAGTGCGCGCTACGGCAAGGGTTCTGTTATTCATTAGAAAATGTCAGCGCAAACAGTGCAACTTAGACATTATTCTAATGAAGGAGGCAGAGGACCTACTGATAAAAAAATGTCAAAATGATAGTTTTAGCACCGAATTGTCATATTTGAAACAAAATATAATGTTACCGACTAGCAGCCGCTTGTTACAGTTGTCACCGTATGTTGATGACTCGCGCATGTTACGGGTTGGTGGTCGCATAGACAACGTCATAGGTGTGGAGCACCAAGCACGGCGCCCCGCTATTTTGGATGGTAACCATAAGATAACACGGTTGTTAGTTGAATATCATCATAAGCAAGCGATGCATGGCGCTAATGAACTTGTAGTTAATAATTTGCGACAGCAATATTGGATTTTACGACTCAGGCCAACCGTCCGTTCTATCGCGTCACGTTGCTTGTTCTGTCGTTATCGACGGGCCACACCTCAACCACAGCGTATGGGTGACCTGCCCGCCGCTAGACTGCAACACAATAGGCGTCCCTTTAGCTTTTCGGGAGTGGATTTTTTTCGGTCCATTCGAGGTCACAGTCGGTCGTAAAAGGCACAAACGGTATGGAATGTTGTTCACGTGCCTCACCGTTCGAGCCATCCATATCGAGCTTACAGAAGACCTCACAACGGACTCCACAATAATGGCCCTGCGACGAATGGCTGCTCGTCGTGGCATGCCTCAGGTAATCATTTCAGATAACGGTACGAACCTTCGAGGCGCCGATGCGGAGCTGAGACGGAGCATAGCCGAGGTGAACCTGGATACGATTCGAGATGCCGCCGCTGTTCGTGGCGTGGAGTGGAGATTCAACCCACCAGGTGCCCCAGAGATGGGAGGTTGCTGGGAGCGGATGGTCCGCACAGTTAAGTCTTCCCTTAAGGTCATTCTAAAAGAACGCGCTCCTCACCCTGATACTCTGAGCACATTGTTAGCTGAAGTCGAGGCATTGGTAAACAGCCGTCCTATTACTCACGTGTCTGATGATCCGAATTATCCGGAGGCGCTTACCCCCAACCATTTTCTAATTGGTACGTCCTCAACAGGCCCACAATTTGGTAAGTATGTTGACTCCGATCTATCTTTACGAAAAAGATGGCGAGTCGCACAGAGGCTGGCAGACATGTTCTGGGCTCGCTGGCTCAAAGAATATTTACCGACTTTACTGCCGCGCCAGAAATGGTCTCAAGAAGCGAAGTCTCTCGAGGTAGGTGATTACGTCATCCTTGTCGACCCTAGTCAAGACAGGGGTTGCTGGCGTCACGGAGTAGTGAGTGCAACCTATGCAGGCAGGGATGGTCGCGTCCGCATAATTGATGTACGCACACGCACGGGCGTGCTGCGCAGACCGGTCACGCGCGTCGCTCTACTGTCACCACGGGACTGTAGTGCTAACTAGTTAGCACTAAGGAGGCAGAAATTGTAGGCGACGCAATTTAATATTGTATAATAAAATAATAATAAAGTTTGCACTGAACTGCAATTTGTATATTATAAACTATTTAATTGTGAAATTAAATAAAACAGAGCGCGTCCGAGGGACCTCTTTGTCTTGTCACAGCTACTACTGGCAGTTTTCTTAATTTAAATTCAATAGCTAGACAGTGGAACTCTACACAGAGTACTTAAGTAAAAATCTAGATACGAACACGTCAAGGCCCTCGGTCGCGCTGTAATGTAAATTTTTCTCCTAGTTTTACTTCCATCGCCTATAAGAAGGATAGTAATTGTTCTTGTAACACTATTATTAAGATCTATTAGTTTTGATTAATAACACAGTTGTGATCAATATATTTATGAAAACTCATTTTCATATAGATACAGGCATAGCAACATTAGCATTTATCATAATTCCTTGAATTGTTTAAAACTTTGATGGAGAGCACGTTTAGATAATAATTGTACAGTATTGAATGCAAAATATAACGTGTATCACGTACGAGGACGTACGAAAAGTCAGATGGCCGAGCTGTTAGCGTGCTTTCTATTATTACAGTGTAAAGTACCCTTGGGGCTATTATTTTGTACTATTGTGAATATAAGTATGGGTATTGACTAAAATATACTACTATCATCAGTCGCCACTTGGTGGCGCTAGTGAGCATATTGACGACATTGATGTCGACGTTAGAGCATAGAACTGAGGAATCGGGACATTCGCCATTCGACAGTCGACCTAGACGGTCGCATGCAAACCCGAGGAAAATGCTATTCCTCTGTTGAAGTCTGTGATTTTAGTGATAACTTATTTTGTGATAAATGTAATGGAAGGAGTAATTAAAATAATTGTGAAATATCATCGTTTTATTGGGCTGAGCCTACAATAGATATTCATGTTTCTACTGTCAAACGACGGTTGAAATTCTTCGGATTGCATAGTCGAAGGCCAACGAAAAAACCTTTAATATCTGAGAAAAATAAAAAGTCTCGACTTGCATTTGCAAAACAGTATAGATCGTGGTCAAGTTTGGACTGGTCTAAAGTTTTGTGGAGTGACGAAAGCAAATTTAATTTAATGTCAGCTGATAGTGTTAAGTATGTTCGACGTCCTAAAAATAAGAAATATGATTTTCGTTATCAAGTACCCACTGTTAAATATGGAGGTGGTAGTGTGATGGTTTGGGGGTGTTTCTCACGTTCTGGAGTTGGACCATTAGTGCGAATTGAAGAAAATATGAACCGGTTCGTGTACGAAAATATATTGAGAACTCAAATGCTGCCATACGCTAAGCAGCATATGCCAGCTGGGTGGTGTTTTCAACATGATAATGATCCCAAACACAGATCCAAGTACATTAGTGATTTTATGAAACGCAAAAAAATCAAAGTTCTAGACTGGCCAAGTCAAAGTCCCGATTTGAATCCTATAGAACATCTGTGGGAGGAGTTGGATCGTAGGATAAGAACGCGAAATTATTCGGATAAGGACGCTTTATATGAAGCTCTAAAAAATGAGTGGGAGAAAATTCCGTTGAACCGATTAGAGAAGTTGGTTGACTCGATGCCGGCGCGATGTGATGCTGTGATAAAGGCCAAGGGATATGCTACTAGATATTAACTTTCTCATTATTAAAGGAGTTAATTCTATGGTGAAAATTTTTTTTTTCAACGATGTCAAAATACTTAAGATCCACCATGTTTTTCTTTTTTTTTAATTTAAACTTTATTTTGTTGCAAACTAAGATTATTTCATCACTATTTTATAAAACGTTATGTATCTTTCATTAATGTAACTTATTGATGTTTGTATTGTTTGTTTGCTCTTAATAAATGTAATAAATATGTTTGTCAAAATATTTTTGAGCGCTACAGTACATTGTATCCTAATGCACTTAATAAAAAGCGGTTATTTTAATATTACAAACAGACACTCTAATTTTATTTATTTGTATAGACTATTTTTGTACTATAATTATTTTAATACTTAGAAGTTTGTGTAATTTTCTACACGGGTTCCCTGATGTTAAGTGGTAATCCTCGCGTAAAGTAATATAATTATAAGCAACGAGTAACCCTCGCTTTGCTTCGGTTTTCTTATTTTTTTACACCTTGGGTTACTTTATTGGAGTTATTAAGGATCCCTATTTTTTTTTAATATAATATATATCGGAGCAGCTGGTTTTATCAGTACCAATTTCTGACAATTATAGTCAGGAACGAGAGCTGAACCCCCCTGATGGCCTCCAACCTCCCCTTAATCAGCCACCCCAAGCCTCGCATAACCCCTGGTCCGATTCTGTTATTAAAACTTCTTCTGTTTGTTTTTTTTTTTATAATAATAATATGAATCCTGAAAATAGTTCAATTATTATAAACTGATTGTTTAAATAAACCGATATTCTTGAGGCGTGAACCATGTCACGTTTAGACGTCCGTACGGTTCGGCCGCTCAAATCGAAGTGAGTTCTCGGCAGTTTAGCAACTGGTTTTATATCGCCTGATTCATCGAATGATCTGACTAGGGTGATATCGAGTATCGAGTATCGAGTATCTTATCGAGTAAACAAATGGAAGTAAATTCGTAATCGAATTATAATGAAATATCGACTTACGCGCCGATACGGCCATTCTGCAACAAGGTCGCCTCGACCTTAAAAATAATAAAACACTTTACATAAGAAAGGAAAAGTAGGGAGGCCCCTGTCCTCAACCTAGTCACCACATAGTAGAGAGGCCCCTGTCCTCCATCTACTAGTGAATCCTATCTAGGGAGGCCCCTGTCCTCAACCTAGTCAACACACAGTAGAGAGGCCCCTGTCCTCCATCTACTACAGCAATTAAAAATAACTTACTATTATTTTGTAATTATTCAATCTTTCACCTCATTCGTCACAATCGACGACTCAATAACCTCAACTTCTCACCCTTCTTACTGTCTGTTCCATGACCTTCAACTCTGCGCCGATACGGCAGCATCCTTGACACATTCACCTGATTTGGATGTTGCAGCGCTTGCTGCAGTTGATCGCGAACAAAGCTTCATACTCGTAACTCTGCTTCCAACTTGAGTGAACTGGCAAAAACCATCCATATTATCCGTGGAAATCACGACGGAAATCATTATGAGAAAGCGTTGCCAATATAGGATCTGTAGGACAAGATTCAAATAGAGAGAACCAACTTTACAACAATTCGTCAGGGTCGCAGTTCATCAATATTAGAGATTTCGTCCTCAAGGGTCCTTATGTAGCAGCAGTAAACATATAAATGATGACGTACATTGTAATAATTCTTTATATTTTACTATCAAACAAATTTCTATGGATTCCGCCTATCGAACGTTACTCATTTAATGCAAGACTCGTGGCCAGTTTCCAACCATCTCTTGTTTTTGATTCAACAAAGCCACGCATCATTTAAATGTTGTTTATCTCCTCTTTATGGCGTCTTACTCCCCACTACTTAGGGTCACGATTCCCTAATCGTTGCACATCTTCTGCCCGACGATGTGTTGCACATCCGTGCATACTCAGTCCGTCTACGAATATTCAGAGTTCATTCTGGGCGCTGTCGCTGGTAGTACATACAGCGTCGCTCAACTTGATTTTCAGATATGCGCCAATTTGACCAATTCACCAAGCTGGACTAGGACATTCCATTTTGCCCACCGTCAACCTTGCCAGCAACGACTTTTCCAGCAATCTGACTGAAAAACTTGAGTACTTAGCATAGATAGAAAGCGGAAATTTGGGTCCCAAAGCAAAAGTAGTTGCGCTAGATTTATATATTTGTGCTTTCCAGCTATCTGAAGCATTTTCTTCCCACACGACATCCCAAAAACATTGGCATGGCCGCAATTAGCCCTCCTGTGTTCAGGTCTCTACCCCGTAACCGTAAATAGAGAACACCTAAGAGCCGTCTTTGTTTCGACTCAGAGCGAAATGCTTTGATCAGTCCATATACTCGCAGTAGTTATTTTTGCCACTTTCATTTCCAATCTTCTTTAAATCCGTAATTGTTTATATTGTCTTTGTAATAGATAAAGTCTTCAACAGTTTAAATCCAAATACATTCGCGAGCCGTAGTCTGCTACCACGGTCAACCACCGCTAGTTTAATTTTTCTTTGTCTGAATCTAAGAAACATCTCTTATCCAATTCACTCTGTATGGCAGAAGTAGACTATTTCAACTTCACTGGTGACTAGTAGATTAGAATCATTTGAGTATAGGAGGTCTTCACCTTAAAATCTCTTTAGATTTTAATGCCAGCTATAGTTTTTCCACCATTCCAGCTTTCGTAAGTCCCTCTGATAGAAAGGTCCCTCCATGAGCGTTATGAATGGATAAAAAGGATACATCCAACAGCTTTTCAAAACTAAAGAGTTCCGATATTGTTTTCGTTATGGCTGCTTGTAGTTCTCACTTACACTGTCATCATCTATTCCACAAGTCATAAAAACGTCTTCCATGGTAAACATGTCGAACCTTCCATACAAAATTGAATATTGAATAAATTGAAATCGCTGTCCAACTGCGCCGCAATAAAAGCAGTAAACGTGAGCACTCGAGATGGATACTAAACCGTGCGAGAACTGTTACGTAGGCATCACTTAAATTTTCTCTATTTGGCCATCTATTCCACGTGTAATTTTTCTTTCCTTTCTTATATCGGCTAATCGCATTCTCATAATCTGTTTATTATTACTGTGTAAATTTTGTAAATTAATACTACTCCTGCAATCCCCTGAAGTATCTTATTACTTCCTCAAAACGATGACTTCGTAGTGATTTGAACAAGCAACATTCTTCTTTTGCATGAAATAAAGATTCAATAAGTCTTCAAATTCTCCAGCACTGTCTTCGCTCAAAATTTTTACAGAATCTTAACCGAACGAATCAGCAAAAAGCGTTGAACTCATGTGATATGGCTGTTACATCTGTTAGTTCAAAAAGCGACGAATCCCGCTATTCATAAAATATCCAACTGACCTGGGATATAAAAGCCATGGTTTCATAATTGTTGCATCTTGCTGGTGCTCCATTTATAAAGTGGAAGAATCACAGACCCTGTCCAATCGTCAGGCCACTCTCCAGTAAACCAGATGTGGTTACATATGAACATTTCAGATATCCATACCTTGTCCCCAAAGTATCCGCCGCAAACAGGTCAACTACGGTCAAAGCAGCGATGGCCACAAATTGAATAATTAGAGATCCTTGGTCAAACAACTCCACGCCGTCGCAATGCGTGACAATCATTTTGTTCGCTAGAGTTCAGGAATAGAGCTGGATACAATAGTTTCACCACTGGTCAGTCACTGCGCCTAATTTCGAAGTAGCATACTGGTCCCATCCTTAATCATTTAACTTTAAGCCTCAACCATTTAGAGAGAAGTCTGATTTTCTTATACAGTTCTACGGCTCTTATGCCATGCTACTCACATCTTCAGAGCGCCAGAATGCAGATACTTCCTCGTGTCTTATTACTGGGCTCATTTCTGAGCATTCTTCACAATCCTCATGTTTTGATAGAACGCTGGTATTGAAGGCCCTTTGTAGATGATGATTCCATTGCCTTCCACCCGCAAAAAAAAACACAACCTTCGATCGTATGTACCTTCGATACGATACATAATCCATAGGTTGGCATTCCACGCATAATTATCACAAAGTTTTATAAACTTGAATTAAACTCAGACGTTATACGCCCTCACATTCATGGCCCCACAGTAGGACCTGCGTCGTGGGCACTCGAAGCCAGGACCTCTGGTGCGGCGGCAGCCGTCCAGCATGGCAACCATTACTCCACAGGTCGTCACGTTGTAATCAATTGCATTACACTTTTCACTATTTCATGATATGCGGGTTCTCTCAAGTGGATACCGGAGTACCTCTATGTAACTCTAAAAAAACTATTGTTATCACTCACCATAATCTTAATAAAACGATGATTTTGTGATTATCTCCAACAATATTCCAGCGCTATAGTAGTCAATCATGGTTCTTGGAGTGGTAATACGCTCAAAAGACCAGCCGTTGACGTGTCAAATCAGATACTTGCGGATAACATCACTTAGGCGTACGGCCACACACACAAACACGCTCCCCTTTTTTTAACGGTCCTCGCATCTTCAACCATAGGGCTGGACGGGAACACTACATAATACGCTAGGTGACCCCAAATCGTATTCTCTTTACTATATCACACGGTAGATTTCTTGAACTGTCCGCGTTTTGCTTTCTGTACAAATAAATCTCTCGTTGTACAACTGACATCCCTTCAGTATCTGGAACACAGATTTATTAAAAAAAAACAAAAGCTAAATTCAAGACCTTTTTAAAACATGAATCGCTTCTGGCGCCACAGCGCCATGAAACGTTCCACTTGTTTTTCCTCCTCACACCACCACGTTCATAGAGTTGGAAGTCGTTGAAGCCAGAGAATCCCACGCGCCAAACGTTCCTGGCCCGGAATCAAGCTTGTTGCTCCGCAGGCAGGATCACTACCAACTAGGCTACAGGGCCGTCAATTACTTATGGCATATCTTGTCTTGATTTGTACCCGCAGTTTGCCATTACCTGTGCGACGATGCCGTCACATCACCATATTTCACACGTTCAAGTTCCATGGTGACCGTGCCAGGAGCTGACACTCGTTTCCCCATATTTATCACTACCAATAGGCATATAATAGAAAAAAAAATAATAACGTCTTACCAATATAATCGCTATGGCACTTACATTCCTTGCTGAAAATCCTGGTTTACGTATCCCGCTTCTGATATCGGAGCAGCTGGTTTTATCAGTACCAATTTCTGACAATTATAGTCAGGAACGAGAGCTGAACCCCCCTGATGGCCTCCAACCTCCCCTTAATCAGCCACCCCAAGCCTCGCATAACCCCTGGTCCGATTCTGTTATTAAAACTTCTTCTGTTTGTTTTTTTTTTTATAATAATAATATGAATCCTGAAAATAGTTCAATTATTATAAACTGATTGTTTAAATAAACCGATATTCTTGAGGCGTGAACCATGTCACGTTTAGACGTCCGTACGGTTCGGCCGCTCAAATCGAAGTGAGTTCTCGGCAGTTTAGCAACTGGTTTTATATCGCCTGATTCATCGAATGATCTGACTAGGGTGATATCGAGTATCGAGTATCGAGTATCTTATCGAGTAAACAAATGGAAGTAAATTCGTAATCGAATTATAATGAAATATCGACTTACGCGCCGATATATAGCCTATGTTACTCGGGGATAGTGTAGTTTCCCAACAGTGAAAGAATTTTTGAAATCGGTTCCGTAGTTTCGGAGCCTATTCAATGCAAACAAAAAATCAAATCTTTCCTCTTTATATAGTAGTATAGATAGTATAGATATAGATGAAGGTAGCTGTTAAATCAAAACAATTTTTAACCGACTTCAAAAAAGAAGGAGGTATTCAATTCGGCTGTATTTTTTTATTTTGTTATCTCAGAACTTTCGACTGGGTGAACCGATTTTGATGATTCTTTTTTTAATCAAATGCTGGTGTTGTCGTGTAGTCCCCCTTAAATTTGAGCGAATTAAGACGAGTAGTGTTTGAGTTATCCCTAATTTTGTAGTCAGTTACTTTTTATTAAAAATTATGAATTGTACCTTCCAATTTGTTTTATAATTTTATTAAGTAAAAATATAGTCTTGTTCACTTACTCATACGGGAAACTTGCTGCAGTATTGATGAATAGGTGGCCTAGTGCCTCAGAATAGCAAATTTCAAATTTAAGTTTCGGAATATTTCGAGTGAGCTTTTAAAAATGCACAAGCTTTTTCGGGCAATAAGTATTTTTTTATGCCTTAAGCGCAGGAAAACGAGCAGACGGGTCACCTGATGGTAAGAGATCACCGCCGCCCATGGACATTAGCAACATTAGGGGCGTCACCAATTCGTTGCCGGCCTAGAAGAAAACAATAGACCCTCTTCTTGAAGGACCCCATGTCATAGCTTAGTGGGAACATACGTCCGTGGCAGGAAATTACGTGAAAAACGAACTGTGGACGAACGCCACGTATTCAGGTGGTGTTGACTGAACCTGATACGTGATGCGCGGTGACGGAAATCAATCGCAGGTATTAAATCGAACAGTTCATCCGAACATTCCCGGTTGTATAGACGGTCGAATACGCATGGCGAGCCTACGTCTCTCCTCAACTCAAGCGATTCTAATCCGTCTGTAAACTTAGGATCGTCGACAAGACAAATGGCTCGTCGTTGGATTCGGTCAAACGTGTCCACTTGGCCAGCTGGGGCTCCAGCCCGAAGATGGGAGCAGTACTCTATATGTGGTCAAATTTGTGCCTCATAGAGCATCAACCTGTGCTTAGGCGTGAAGTACTGCTTAGCTGTATTGAGTACTTCCAATTTCCTTGCAGCTAGTTTGGCCTTACTAACCAAGTGTTCCCGAAACTGCATTTCATTCGAAATGTCGACACCAAGGATCCCAAAGCTTTTGGAGATGTTAAGAGGAGTGTTCTGGAACTGAGGTGACATGACGAATGGGGTTTTCTTAGCGGTTAACGCGCAAACTTGTTTCTTTTCAGGGTCAAGGGAGATGCAAGCTATCTTCTCTTTGTCTTTCAAGTTGGATCAAACTGCACACGGTGTGCAAATTTTATTAAAAATCGGTTAAGTAGTTTAGGAGTCCATCGCGGACAAAAAACGTGACACGTAATTTATATAAGTATATTATGATTATTCACTAGCACCCCTACTCCTACGGCTTTTCCCGGGAGTAGGATAGTACTTCGACAAAATAGTTTCTGAATGAATAGTAGTAGTAGCACTTATTTATAACTAAACATATATCACATCGCAAAAACCCCACTATATTTTCATATGAAAACACACCCAACACTAAAACACGACCCAGCATTGCAAGCTAAGGTCGAAATAGTGCAAGTTGTTAGCCACTTGGTATTCATGGGCAGCTGCGATCCACCCATCAATATTGCAACCGTGAGGATCGAACTGGAGGGTTTAGTTACGTGAATAACATTCTAACATCCACAGTCTTGTGTCATGTACCACGAAGCATCAATAGTCGATTAGTTGCTCTCGTATTACCGAAATGCTAGCTAATGTATGACGAATCGCGTATGTGACGATCGACTATCGTATGTGACGAAATGCGTTTGTGACGTTGAGCGTGTGAAACATTTTGGCTCGTCCATTGGTTCATAATTTGCAATATTGGAATGGATGTAAAGTTTTATGAACCATAACGAGATCTAGATGTAATTTATAAAACTTCACAAGATCCAACGGATGCATCAGTAATTGTATTTAGGAGTGTGAAGATACACCGTGCCACATGTACGATATATCTCTGAGTATGGCAGAAATCGCACAAAACTTCATACAAAGATACAAAATGTATAATTTGTCCCATTAATATTGAACTATATACCAACGCAATATCGCAAGTAGTACGTGATATAGACAGATATTACAAAATCTGATAAACTAAATTTGTAGGCGATTATATCAAAGAGATAAGATTTCTATTGTATTTTTTTTCAAATGGGTCCACTATAATAATTAATGAAAAATCTGTTTGTAAATCTATTTTAAGGACTTTTTTTACCTACTTTGGCCGTTATCTTGTCCGTTGTTCAGAAGGGTGCACTATGAACAAAAAACAAAGAAGACGAATCACCCGATGGTAGTCAACGCTACCACCATTGGCTGCCGCCCGGATCTTCAGGTCGCCAAAGATATCATGCACAATTTCTTGATCAAGAAGAAAGCGAACTGCCCCTCAAAGTGGCTTTCTTACTCCAACAAAAGAAGAATGAAATGGACTGGATGACTAGTAAATGCCCTCGCTTTGCTTCGGTAAGCCTTTCAGTAAACCTACACTCTATTCTCTGTTACACATGTCTCTACATAACAGACAGATCAGTAACAGTTTTATTATTTGTATTGCTTCTAGAAGGAGGGTAGAAATTGACCGGATTGGTAACTTTTCTAGCATGGTGAGGAGGATAGTCAAGAACAGAAGTCACCTAACGCCATGGTTTTGTCCATTGGCCAAAAGGACCGTGGCTGGATTGGCTTTGACTCAAAGATGGACAGAGTTCCTCTACGAAATTCTCATTAGTCTTCTCTTCAAAAATCTTCGGTAATTATTTAGAAAATATTTTGAAGTAAGAAATACCTCTCTTTACACTGCGGTTTTAAAAACGTTCTACCAAACATATAACGTCCCAAGACTAGTTTTCAAGTACAATATCCGTGCGTTTGTTTTTGATGCGGAACCCTTTTTATCGCTGATTAAGTTTATCTTCACCTATTATAACTGTTTATTATTCCTAATCTTTAATCACCGTCAGTTCACGTGTGAATACAGAAGGTAAGTTCCACTTTATTTGACTTATTTTCTAATTTTAAAGCGTTAATAATTACATAGTCTTGGTGCAATTTGCTGCTTGGTAGACAAAAGTTAATGCATTCGACGTCGCCCTGGAGCAACAGCTCATCTCTGATTGCCTAACAAAGTGGGTAAAATACTCTGTTAGTATCATGGTGTAAATTGTTTGTATCATCGAAGGTGCCTATACAATACACGTACGTACAAGTGAGTAGTAAAAATCCCCCTTCTGCCTCAGTTCGTGGAATGATTCCCTGATAATGAGGAATGCATTTTTATGCATTAAACAATTTACCATAAAGTTTTAAGAGCAACTAGTTTCCTGAGTGTAAAAAACAAGACTATTTCTCTGTTAAAACTAATAAATTCGTGAGACAAAAGTTCAATAGAAAATATTTAGAGAAGCAGGCGAAATGTATAGGAAAACGCGATCGCAAAGAAATATTTCACCTATAATAAAAAATGAATCATATATGAATAATGGATAAATGAATAATGAATAATAAGAAATAAAAAACTTATTTAGAATAACATCCGGAACGTATAACCAATTTATTTGTTTAAAAAATGTAAGTTAAATCAGAACATGAATAGTGTCCATAATAAATATGGCCAGGAACGGTATATGTGCTGTAAAAACATATTTTTAGGGTTCCGTAGCCGAATGGCAAAAAACGGAACCCTTATAGATTCGTCATGTCTGTCTGTCTGTCTGTCTGTCTGTCTGTCTGTCTGTCTGTCTGTCTGTCTGTCTGTCTGTCCGTCCGTCCGTATGTCACAGCCATTTTTTTCCGAAACTATAAGAGCTATACTGTTGAAACTTGGTAAGTAGATGTATTCTGTGAACCGCATTAAGATTTTCACACAAAAATAGAAAAAAACAATAAATTTTGGGGGTTCCCCATACTTAGAACTGAAACTCAAAAATGTTTTTTTCATCAAACCCATACGTGTGGGGTATCTATGGATAGGTCTTCAAAAATGATATTGAGGTTTCTAATATCATTTTTTTCTAAACTGAATAGTTTGCGCGAGAGACACTTCCAAAGTGGTAAAATGTGTGTCCCCCCCCCCTGTAACTTCTAAAATAAGGGAATGATAAAACTAAAAAAAATATATGATGTACATTACCAAGCAAACTTCCAACGAAAATTGGTTTGAATGAGATCTAGTAAGTAGTTTTTTTTTAATACGTCATAAATCGTAAACCGCAAAAAACATTGATCAAAGTTACAACGAACTACAAGAACTTTTATATTATGTTACTTGCTGCTACGGAACCCTTCATGGGCGAGTCCGACTCGCACTTGGCCGCTTTTATTTCAATGTGAATATTGCTGTACTTCATAACAGAATAGCATTATTAAGATTACACAAGCTGAGTTCAATTTCGCGGCACTTTGTACTTTTCATAATGAGTATAAATTTTCTTATCGTGATTAGTCGAATTTTATCAAATAATTTTCTCAATGCAGATTACCTTCATTGTACCAGTCTATTGATTTTTCAAATAAAAGCAAAAAGCAAAAAAAAAGCAAAGTTATAATGACCCAAAAACTGTACGATCAAAACTACTTAAGAGAAATAAATGGTGAAATATTAACCACAACTAAAACAGTGATAATAATAGTAAAATTATATTTTACTAACTATTTTTAATATTTTAAAAACAATATAATTTAAATAAAAATTTTGATGAACCGCGTTGACTGCGAGTTAAGTTTAGCAAATTTATTGAAGCTCCAGATTTTAATTTCAGAGTTAATAAACTACTGTTGAGCAAACTAAATTTAGGAACTAACGTTAACAAATATTTATGAAACGTACTCCTGTGTAAAAGCTAAAACATAACTCTAGCACTTCTAGCAGTATATTTTCAAAATAATCAGAGACTCGTATTAGATTAGATAACTGAAAACGCCTTGATGGATTTAAATAATTTCAAAAGTTTAATTTTAATAGTAATTAATACTCAGATTAAAATATTACTATTGTGAAAACGATCCATGAAGAACACAGAACGAAAAGAGAGAGAAAGAAATAAATGAACAGAACTAATTTTCTGCTGGAAATGTTTATTTTAATACAAAAAGTTATTTTTTTACACTAAATCAAAATCGTCATTATGCATTATTAGGACAAGTCTGATTTTAGAAATCAAGTGATGACTAGGTTGACTAGTGATGAGAGGCAAGTAAACCGTCCGTACTAAATTAAATATTATAATCCTAACCATCTCCAAAAGGGGCTGAAGCTACGGTTATTACTTCGTGATATTTGGATCCCAGGATGGAACCACTCCTTGCACTCCAAAATTAATGACACAAATAGTAGAATAAAAAAAAAAATGTAAAGTGTCCTGTACTAATATGTTTTACTATATTATAATATAGATAAAAGGAATTTAGGTGCAAGTCTAGTGGATTTACACGCAGTTTACCTTAATCTTATCTCATTATTTTCCTGATAAAATTCTACAAGATATGTTATCACAAAAATTGTTACGGTTTTGTGGTACAAACATCATCTGTAAAAGTATTTAACATTATTCGATAGGTACATACTCTTCATATTTTTATTAGAATCAATGTTGGTAATAATTGTGGTCGTTTTACTATTTAGTATAGGATATCTGTCAAACATACTTTTTTAACAAACATGAACTATTTGTAAATCAGGGATGAGCGAACCTACACTTTGCATCGGAGCTCTTCATGAGCTATCAAAAAAAAATTAAACTGAGAATTTCAAGGTGACGATAATGTTACTTTTGTCTTAAAGTAAAACTCCCAAGAAATTGTTTTTGTAAAATGACGAAAACGTTATCTATCTATCTAACAGGCTTTTAAAGACCGCTACTGGACATAGGCCTCTCCTAATTGGGTGTGGTTTTCACTGTTATATTGTAATACGAATACGCTTTTGGTAATTGTTTTTGTTTTATTTTATTCAGATCGCTACTAAAAATTCTTTTGTCAAATCAAATTAATTTCACCAAAACATTTCCATTAAATAAATTTCAATTTATCAACAAAGACATATCAAGGTGGCCAAAATGGGTAAATTTTTAGAATTTTATCCATAAATCATGACTGAAAGTTTCGTCATATTACATTAAAATTAATTTGATTAAGAGGTTTAAAATTATTGATACTCCACTATAAATTCCTTTCTTATTACCCAGATGTATTCACTACTACTCTTGGCCCTGCTGGGGTCTGTGTGCGGCCTTCCGGCAAGAGAAGTTGAGAGAAACGTGAACTATGAACACTTTGTACTGCCTGGAGAATCATATCCTACCTTCTATGACGTGCGACTTTTCCTAGACCCGGACAACACTGCATACTTCTTTGGCAATGTCTCCATCAGAATAATTCCCAATAAGTACACTGATGTTATTGTACTGCAAGCTATGGAGATGACCATCAACAATATCCAAGTTTTCAGTGACAGAAACAACACTCAGGATTTGTACTCTAATCATACTCAAGCCACAGATGATACTCATTTTTTAAGAATTACAATGAATACGGAATTGGTACCACTCAGTCCGTATGTGGTGCATATTGACTACACTTCAAAGTTTGCTGAAAATATGTTTGGTGTGTATATTTCCACATATGAAGAGCCTGGCGTTGGAACAGTGTAAGTAAACTTTTGTAAGAGATATTTTTCATGCTTCATAACATTCTCACCTGATGTTAAGTGGAGATGAAGTCTAAGATGCTGAGCTCAATAACTTAGTAAGAGCCTTGAAGGCACGTCGGCACAGGCAAGGTATTCGAAGCATTAACCTTTCTATAGGGATTCATTGTACAGTGGGGGGAGCTAAAAAAGGATTTTTGTTATATGGGGGATAACTTACGAGTATAAAGATTACGTCGTTGAAATTTGGAATTAACTGAATAAATGAAGTGTTCGAACTCTCTGAGAAAATGATCTACACTGAGAACAGCATCTATGGGACGTAGGTGTTCCAGTACTTATGCTGTTTGTGAGCTTCTTTTGTTTTTATTCTAGCGAATTTTAGCGACTATATTAATGCTTGGTTTCTTTATTTTTCTAAAATAAAAGCTGTTCTTAATTTTTTTTAATTAACACCATAAACCCCCCTTGGGTCTAAGGAGTTAAAATAGTGTTGATAGACCCTCTGGTAAGTCTAATAATTCTGCAGATAAAGTGGCGAGCGCCAGCTAATGTTCTTATATTTCTTTTATAGAAACTTGATCACCTCTCAGCTTCAGCCAACGTTTGCTCGTCGCGCCTTCCCCTGTTACGACGAGCCCTACTACAAGGCAGTATTCAGGACCACTATCTACGCTCCTCCGAAATATCCCGTCGTCAGGACCAACATGCCCGAAAGAAACGATACCTTGAAGTAAGTTTAGAAAAATTTCGCAGTTTTTCAACAACGTCATATTACTTATCTTTATTTGTGACTTAATAGTGACTATATCTAATTAATATTTCAGGCCAGATGTACCAGGCTGGAACAAATATGAGTTCCGTGACACGCTCGTTATGTCGTCATACCTGATCGCATACCTGGTCTCTCAGTTCCAATACATCTCAAACGAAGGTACCCAGGAACCAATCTACGAGATTCCTTTCAGAGTTTACTCTAGACCAGGTACACAGATCACAGCTGAATTCGCTTTGGACTATGGCCAGAAGAACATGGTTGCTTTGGAGAAATATTATGATTTCATGTATGAGTTCCCGAAGGTAGATAAGGCAGCGGTACCTGATTTTGCTGCTGGTGCTATGGAAAACTGGGGACTTGTTATTTACAGGTGAGATATGTTTGAAACGGGAATATAAAGGCTATTAAAAGTTTATAATTACCTCAATGATGAAAACATTCTTAATGTGAATTGAAAAATTGAATTTTGATTTATGTAAGAAAGATAACTAGCGACATCTATTATTTGATTGGTATTATGTAACTACTTACATATCTGTTGTACTAATTAATTCGAATGACTGAACTAAAGATGTATTATCTCTGAGCATAAAATATTAAACATAATATTTTGTATTAAATACAAGAAATGCGTTATTATCATTACCTAAGTGTAATTAAATTGTAACAGGTAGATGCTTGTAAAAGCAGATATTAAAAAAATATGAGGGATCTTTGTAGGAATAACAAAGCAAAAACAATCATCTTTGAAATTGCGAGGGGATGCGGATAGGGCAGGGAGACTTGTTTTCTTTAATTTATAATTAAAAATAAATAACGCAAAATTGGACTAAAAAGGCCTTATGTAGGTAGCGTTAGTCCATCTTTTCATTCATACAACTGTGATGTTCCGTCACTGTAATATAAGAACATTTAAACACGTTTCCTTCTCACATCGTGAAACAAAGAAGTCGTCATTTGACAAGGTTCATAGGGACGGCAACGACCCGAGCTCATCAGTCGAGCAATTGAAACTAACGATGTCTTTAAATTAGCCGCCGGGGACCCTAATGAAACTTCTGGCCTTTGTCACATTGCTAAAGATTTTCCACATCGCTCTTGTATATTGCAGACGGTTCATTTTCATAGCAAGCTTAGAATAAAGTTTAGCTTTCATTCAGCTTGCGAATTCATTGAAGAATGGACTGCAGCCGATTTAAAAGATTATTTATGCAAAAGTTCCACTGAATAATTCCTTGTGGTGTCCGTACAACGTAAATGCAGAGTTACTTTAATTAATAATAAGTTGTTACCAAGCAAGGGTTTAAAAAATCGGCAGACAATAACACATAAAAATGTTTTGTATGTGGTCTCACTTGGTTGCACTATATTTTTAAACGGATGGAGTGTAAATGCTAAGGAAGTATTTAATTACTGATGATTAACTAAGCTAGAGAGGCTGCGACTTAACACGCAATCAAATTTCACTTTGGTTTAATAGAAAATTCCTGTTCTCTCCTTCACTTCAATATTTCTGACTATTTCCTAAAGTATCTATTTACAATCCATTTGTTTTATAATTCTTCTATTCTACCCAATTAAAACACGTATTTATTATAACAGGGAAGTTGCCCTCCTAGTTAGAGAGGGTATCACTACAACAGCAACCAGGCAGAACATCGGCCGGATCATCTGCCACGAGAATGTCCACATGTGGTTTGGCAACGAGGTCAGCCCCGTCTCCTGGACGTACACCTGGCTCAATGAGGGCTTCGCTAACTTCTTCGAGAACTATGGAACGGACCTGGTAAGTTCTAGTTAGTTATGAAGGCCGCTCAACATCAGAGTGGTAGATAGGTTCTATTCAATAAACACACACGTACCTAGAAATTATAATTTATTTCTACTTTTTATTAATATGCTTTACATTAAGTACAACCTCAAATATTTTGTAAGACAAACCTGCAAATAGACATACGGTCTAACAAGGTAATCCCAGGAGCAAGTTTAGCAGTAGGTAAGTGTTTAAAACCCTTTGAGGAATTAGCTATTGATCTATAGCTATACCTACTAATATAATAAAACTAAAGGGTTTTTTATGGTTTGAAAGTGCTAATCTCTGAAACTGCCGGTCCGATTTGAAAAAATAATTTTGTATATGATAGTTATGTGCTTAACCCGTCGGTTACCAAGAACGTTCCAGAACGTCGTAACTCAAAGGTGCCGCGATCACGCGGATCCTAACGGGTTAAGAAAGCTATACCTAATTATTATATTAATATTCCGTAGGGGTGCGGATAATAAGACCTATTTTGATTTATTTTCTATTTTTTTTGTCAAAGCAAGCATCAATATTACACAAATACCTGAATAATAATATAATTATTGCAACAAAGTAGGTAGGTACTTAACTTCACAATTTGAACTTCAAACTGGTATAATTTATTATAGAACGACCGATGTGCTTTCAGATAAGATGAAACTACAATTTGGTCTAATATGCTCTTTATGTTATCTTCTTGTCAACCAGTTCTCTCTAGGGACAGACCTTCATCAAACCGAGCCCTAGGCATTGTTCTTGGAAAACAGCGAAAATGTATTTCTAAGAAATTCTTCTATATTTCACGTATTCATATAAAATACACCACAACACACTGAGATCACAGATATATTCTTGAAAATACGTCGATTTAAGTACTGTTATGCAATTTTACGGAAAATATATCATATAACTACCATTGACAGCAGCAATTTAACTAACATTCCTTGTTCAGCGCCAATAACAATGATTATTATCATATTGTTGCTGAATTAAAACTCGCATTACAGAATAAAACTTCAGTTTGACCTCGATAATAGATTAATACCTGTGTAATAATATATAACTTAGAAGCACACAAAACAACCTTAAATCCCTTTTAATGTTACGCAGTAATGGCATATGGACTTCTGAGACGTTCACTTGAAATCTATCAGAGTTGCGTTGCGAATCTTAAGGTCTGTTTAATGCCCCACTATTATGTGGATCACGAAAGATCCGACGTACTTCATACAAAAAGTTAAGGTTGAAGCAACTTATTTCACGAAAATATTATTATTATTATCATTTATAGACGAGCAGCTAAGCTGATGTGTCTATATCAATTGTGCTGAAGAATAATTTTTGTTGTAGTGATAGCTTCTCTGACTTAAACCAGCTATCATGACGGTTTTTAAAAGCATTAATTGAAGTGGCCGAGACAATTTCTTCAGGTAACTTGTTCCAATTCCAAACCACTCTAATGCCATTCTAATATTGATTTTATGGGTGTTAATATTTGACCTAAAATAAAAATTGTACTTTAAAAGACGTCTAAATTTAATTTCATTTTTCTTATTCTAGGTAAACCCACAATGGCGCATGATGGACCAGTTTGTTCTACTGCTCCAGAGCGTGATGCAAAACGATGCCGTCCTCAGCGTGAATCCTATGACTCACCCTGTCTTCACCCCCTCACAAATCATCGGTACCTTCAACGCTGTCGCCTACCAAAAATGTAAGAGCGTTTTACATATCTCTTACATCAACGTCATCCAAACCAACTCATGTATGTGATTCATCACTTTTTTTTGTATCAAATGGTATTATTTCAAAGTTATTGGAAATACCAAGATGTGTCAATTCTTCCTATGTTATTACAATGCAAAAAATTCATATCACTCATCTACGCAACGCATACAGAGTAACGCACGCAGTTAGTTGACAACCAACAATGCTTCTAAAGGAGCTTGGTAGAAAGACGAAATCTAGATCAATATGAGCTTATCAGATTATAATTTCGAGCGTGGAATTCGAATTGTAGATATCAAACGACTAAATGTTATCAGAATAAAAATAAGATAAACGATAAACTAACATATGTTTTTATGAGTTTCATCAACATGAGTAGGCATAACCTACGGAATATACAAGATTTCATCAAATTATGCGTCATTAATTATTTCACCACGTTATTTGTCATCTAAAACATAATAAACCAAACAACATCGTGAATGTCTTCTTTTCAATGATACAGTTTTCTGCACGGGTGACTTAAAAACTAACGCCCCAACTTAGAGACACTAACGGTTACTTAAATTGCTCCTTAGTACAGATTTTGTATGGTGATTCTTTACTAAGGAGCGATTAAAGTAACCGTTAGTGACTCTGAGTTGGGGCGTAAATGTTTGTGTTATAAACTAATTTCCACTGAAAAAACACACCACGGGGAAATCTGCACATTCAAGTTTTCAGTATAACTACAGAAGACATAATAGTACGTATAATAGTAGTATAACGTACTACAAAGGTGTATAAACTCTAGCAATTCACATCTGTTCAGCGTAATAAAATGCGTCCTTAGTTGATAGCTTCTCTCATTGTGAGACGTATGGCGCAAAGGTTACCATACCGGATCGCTGCGCCAAGGGTCCTGAGATCGATTCCCATAGAGGCGGGATTTGAATGATGAGTTTGAATTTCTGTTCTTGGTCTTTATTTTATTTATTTATTATTATTATCAATGGGTCAGTTAGAGCTTGTGATGACAAAATATATTATTCGTCATCGGTGATTCAGTTTGATTAACAAGATGAGAATCTGTTTGTTAGAGATCCTTTGCAGGATATTCGGCTTTCTTACAACTCTGGAACGTACTAAACCATTGATATAGTAGTTAGTGATCTTTTTTTTATATGTGTGGCCATTACAACCAAGTTTGATAAATATATTGAAGCCAAATCCTTTGATGTTATATTGGTCACCAAGACATTTAAGTTACTCTACTACCAAGACCTTTCGTTGAAAGCTTCCTTCACTTACCGACTAAAGGTCATCAGTGCGATTTACGCTCTTTCAAGCAGACACTGCACAAAGTAAAAGTGGACTGTAATTGAGTTAGTTTGTTATAAATCCCTTGTTTTTGGTTTATGTCACAGCCGGTTCGGTACTTCGGATGGTGCAACACTTCATGACGCCGGAAATATTCCAGCAGGGTCTACGACTTTATCTGCGTGCTAAGTCAGTATATTATTAAAGTTGTATAGCAGGTAAAATTTCGATATGTCTAAAGTTAATCTTGCAATAAATCAATTTTTCTTATATTAGTTCTCGCCGCGCAGTAACGCCACCTGCTCTATACGAATCTCTTCAAGCTGCCTTGGACGCTTCCAACCGCAGCGTACCATGGCCGATTGCTACCATCATGAGTAGGTGGACCAACCAGGGTGGATTCCCTGTACTAACTGTTAGGAGATCTGCTGCTACCGCTGAATCATTCTTTGTTTCTCAGGTTTGTTATTTTATTTAATTAAACTCTTAGTATGCTTTAATTGAGATAATACCACCGCTGTTATTCATTGCTCTACGTGAGGCCTTTTTGGTTTCGTGAATTTCAAAATGATATCTTGTTTCGGTGGTGGAAATCATTATGCGGAAACCTGTTCTATAATTTCCGATGAGTTATGTAAAGTTTATCCTGTCCACACGTGGCCAGCAAGGTTGATACGGCCTAGATTCTTAAGACTATCAAAATAAAAAAGGCACAAAAATTAAGACTGAGAAACGATTCTTAAATTAACACGAGAATCTGTTGAGCTGCGTGCAAAATTGCACGATCAATACACAAAAATTTATTATATTCTCATCTGCAAAATTTACAGTATTAATAACAATTCAATTTTGTTGCAAAAAATAAAGCTAAAAACTTATTTAAAATCAACGACGGGTGCTACTATTGTCTTAAACAATTCTTTTCATTTTCATGCGACCTGAATTCGGACTGATATCTGACACGGTAAATATTTCTGCGGTATCGAAAAAATGTATGAAAATCCGTTTGTTGTTAAATATTTTTCGATACCTCATATTTTAAGTTCGTGCTTTATCTTAAATTTCGCTGGATGCAATTTGTTTTGGCTTCCACCGCTCATGAATATCAGATTTTGTTTGAACTAGCACGGCTTTGGTAGCTAAAAGATTTCGTTTTCTGTTTGGATGTTCGATTTGTGACGTGAGATATCTTCATCTATACTCGTATTATAACATGCATGAAATTTAATTTGTGGGTGAATATCAAATCGGCAAATTTTACGTGTCCACGTTGAGAATCGAGGTGTAAAATGATAGAATGTTTCTAATTTTTTTATATAGTAAACTACGTAACTTCTTTTAATTGGGGCCACATTGTTTTTTTAAATATATGTGTATATAAAAAATCAGGGTAAAAAAATGCCCTAAAATTCAAGTTTGGTGGTATGTCCCAGCTCCATTTTTTGATATAATTTCATTCACCATAGTGACAATTGAAGTTAAAATAAAAAATATATAATTTCGTTAGTATACGCATAACACACATTATCTAAAAATAACTAAACCATATTATTACATCTTATTTAACATCCCAGGATACTCGATCAAAATTTGTCCAAGAAAAAACCAAAATCTTCGGTACTCTTGTTCAACTTACTGAAACATGAACTTTCTTGCGTATGCAATCATTCACGTTTTATTAACCACGTTTGTAAGCCGTTTGCGAGGGTGCTCACAAATCGCATGGCAGGTTTGACGACTTCCAGCCTCCCGAACAAGCAGGATTCCTAAAGGCTACAGAACCACTGACCATAACATACACACACTGAGGCAGATTATACAAAAGACCAAGGAGTATAATCTGCTGTTATGTGTTGCTTATGTAGACTATGAGAAAGCCTTTGATTCTATCGGTATCGGTATTTAATTCTCATATCGAGGTGTTGAAGTGTTTGTAATCATCAGGTACCATTTCCGTCAGAGTACATGATACAGCTACGAACCCTATTCAACAGCAGAGACGTGTCAGGCACGTGACGTCATTTCTCCAAAACTGTTCACTGCTGCGTTGGAAGACGTGTTAAAGCTGATGGAATGGAAACAATGTGGTGTTAACATCCAATAGTGACATCACACACTTGCGATATGCCGATGATATAGTCATTCTGGCAAGATTCCTGGAGGAACTTGGTAAAATGATAGGGGACTTGAACAGCGCCACAATCGGTGGGTCTTAAGATGAACATGTACAAGACGAAAATCATGTCCAATGTCCATGTCATGTACGTATGACCTACTTTGAGAAATAAGTCACTCGTAGAATTCAGCTCGGATGGACTGCATTCGGGAAACTGTCACATCTTGTCGTCCAAAACACTACCTTAGTGCCTGAAGTCGAAGGTGTTCGAGCAGTGTGTGTTGTCAGTGATGACATCCAGCTCTGAGACGTCGTGCTTTATTACTATTGGCCTTATTCATAAGCTCAAAGGCACACAGCGGACGGAGAGAGAGAGCTGATGGAAAGGGCTATGCTCGGTATTTCTGTACGTGATCGAACAAGAATAACCGACAAAGCTCATCGAGTACGCCGGCTGAAGTGCAATGTAGCAATGGGCTGGCCACATAATTCGAAGGACCGATGACCATTGGGGAAGAGGTCCACGAGCGGCACCCACGTCTTGGAAAAAGGAGCATAGGAAGCCCTCCAACCAGGTGGACTGACGACCTGAAGAAGACAGCAGGCATCCGCTGGATTCAGAAGGCACAGGACTGGTCAGAGTGGCGCAAGTTAGGGGAGGCCTGTGTTCAGCAGTGGATTTCCAAGGGCTGATGGATTGATAGATGTTAAATATCTATATTTTTTTAACAATAGAGAGTTTTATAAAACGATGAAAGTTATTGATCATTCCCGAGAATTCGTGAGATTAGCCACTTTGAACTCTATTTTATTGACTTTAGAGCTTTTGTGACAAGAAAATCCAATTTTGGTGTCACTGATTTTCAGTTTTGGTGGGTACTTTCGATTTTGGTGGACGATTTTCAATTCAGGTGGCCACACTAGACTTTGAACTTAAATATCTCAAAAAGTTATCGAGATATTCTCAGACCTCTTGAAGGTTCTTATAGCTTAGACTTTCTATTATTATACCAGGTCCTCATTTTTCACGAAAACTGAAGAGAAAATTTCGCCACCAAAATTGAAAAAAAATGAACGTTTCTGATATTCACCCTTGTAGTAGTTGTTTTTGATGGAGATCGGGTTAGTACCATCTTAGTACGAGTATTATAACATGCATAATAAGTTACATATTATGTTATGGCTACTTCATCATATCTAAGATCACTATATTATGCACTTGCAAATATTCTAATTTACCTCCCTATTCAACATAATCTAAAAGCATCATTTCTTGAAATAGGAACGCTTCCTAACCGACCGGTCATTAGTATCCTCTGACCGCTGGCATGTGCCCATAAACTGGGTGTTGTCAACCAACGTCGACTTCTCAGACACCAGTCCTCAAGCGTGGGTGCCACCCAGCTTCCCTGCGATCGCCGTCGACATCCCTGGCTTCTCGCAGGCTACTTGGTACATTGTCAACAAACAGCAGACTGGTAAGATTTTAAAGAAAACGTGTTTTTTATTATACGTGACCTAATATAGTTACGAATGTTTTTCTTCATATTCAGTTCATGTAAAAATTGACAATTGAAAGCCTATTCATTGTCACTCTTCAAAAACTCTTCATACTAAATAACCACTTAACTGAAAAGTATTTTATAAGTGTAGTTCGAGTGGGAACCTACTTTTCAAATGGGAATGTAAATATTTACAAGTTAGTTTTCAATCATTTTTAGCAACAAACTGTGACTGTCCCCTACCGTGTCTTGTTTAGGTTTAAGCTCTTTACCAATATCAATCAAAACAAACAAAGTATTAAAAAATATTTGTCGGTTACTTTGGAATGTAGAAACTGCGATTAACAATATCTCCAGTAATTAAGAGTTCCAATCTTTCCACTGAACAGGTTACTACAGAGTGAACTACGACCTACAGAACTGGCATGCTCTAACCGATGTGATGACCAAGAATCACTCCATCATCCATGTTCTAAACCGCGCTCAGATCGTCGATGATTCCTTTAACCTGGCTCGTAATGGCCGACTGGTAAGTACTTAGTTGAATTTTTATAGTAACCTCAGATTCAGCAAATCCCTAAAATGAATCTTTACAAGAATATTCTTAATGACAGTAATTTTTCTTTGCCATAATCCATTTCGTAGTGACCTTTGATATATGAAATGAAAAAGCTTTTTTTGTATCAATGGTCCATTGGTAAATTTCAAGCTAAAGGTTACGTATTCCCTGGGGTTGAGAAAAAACTCATTTTTCGAGGCATGCACGGCAACCTCTTCTAAACAGTAATTTGATTAATATTGTAAAGAATTTTTAATAACCTACTAGCTTCTACCCGCGACTTCGTCCGCGAGAATTTAGAATTTGATCTTGATCCTACTAAAATTTTGATTTTTAGATGTTAGGTATACATGTTTGGATGTTTGTGAATGAAACTTACGGTATCCTGCTTTTCATCCCTAAGAATGGATATCATTGATGTTGAAAACATGCTTAATGTTTCGCGTTCTAGCAAGTTGCTAAGGATTTAAAAAAATCATAGGGCATGCCGTGAGGAATAACTAAGTTCAGCGGTGGACTAACTTAAGAGCTGCCTAAACAGGCATATCATCGACACCAGCAACATGCTCATTATTTGGCGTCCCAGCAAGCTGCTGAGGGGTCATAAAAATGAAAGGAAACGTAGTGAGGAATAATTTCAGCCAGCTTGAGAGCTGTTACGCCGGAACAGGCAGGTAAACGACGTTAGCAACATGCTCATGAAACAGAATGACAGAGACGGGCTGTTGCTAGAGTATGATGCGAGTCACAACTCGCGAGTTTCAATAGCCACAAGCTTCTAAAAAGGGACAAAATTAAAACAGCGTGTAAATTTTGCGATGCACAGAAAATAAAAGAACAACTATTATTCTGGAGGAAAACTATAAAGTTATTCCGCAATTAGAACAACCAGCAGGACCATTAATAGAATTATGTTTACAAAAACGTAACACAAACGAACCATAGCATTCTTTAAATAACATGGGTATATTTAAAAAGTAGTTATTAATGGAATAGAGTCACATGACCATGGGTGTGCCCCAAGGATCAATATTAGGACAACTGCTATTTTTAATATATATCAATGATCTTCCTTATTTCACTAAGGACATGTGTGAAACGGTATTGTTTGCTGACGATACATCTTAAATTTTTAAGTATGCCAAATTAAGTCTTTGCCTGGCAATCATCGCAGGAGACGATGGCTACAAATGCCGGAGTTCCTTAGGGGTCCGTTCTCTCCGCCACTCTATTTCTGCTACATATAAATGACCTGCTTATGCCCGGTATCTATGGGTACGCAGACGATAGCACAGTGGTAGAGAGAAACGTACCAAGTTCCAGGGCCAGTCGGGACGAAATTCAGTCTGAAAGAGAGGCCATGGTGGCTCGTGTGAATCTCACACTTCGGGCTGTGTCCGAATGGGGCGAAGCCAATCTTGTGAGATTCAACGCCACTAAAACGCAGACGTGTCTATTCACCGCCAAGAAGAGCCCGTTCACCTTGGCTCCTACTTTTCGAGATGTGTCCTTGGATTATACCGACTGCCTTCAGTTGTTAGGAGTAGAGATATCCTCGAAACTCAACTTTGGGCGGTTAATCGAGACCAAGGCTAAGGCTGCTGCAAGGAAACTTGGTGTCCTTGCAAAGGTACAACGGTACTTCACACCTAGGCAACTCTTAACCTTGTACAAAGCTCAGGTTTGGCCGTGTGTGGAGTACTGTTCGCACATTTGGGCAGGCGCAGCCAAATGGCACCTTTCTGCTTTGGACTCGATGGAGAGACGTGCGAAGAGGCTCATTGGTGACCCAGTTTTGGTTGAGACCAATCTTCAAAGCCTCGAGCACTGGCGCAGAGTAGCCAGTCTCTCGGTTTTCTACAGGGCACATTTCGGAGAGTGTGCACAGGAATTTTTTGAGATAATTCCCCCATCTCCGTTTCTCCATCGAACGACACGACGCACGGCGGGTATCCATCCTTTTGTCGTGAACATCCCGCCGGTACGGACGACGCGGTTTGCCTCGTCATTCGTTATACGCACCGCGAAGGACTGGAATAACTTGCCTGCGTCGGCGTTCCCGCCAACCTATGACGTGGATGTCTTCAAGAAAAGAGTGAATAGGCTTTTACTAAGTTAATGTGTTCACCATCTTGGACCACATCTCCACTTACCATCAGGTGGGATTGTGGTCAAGCATTAACTTATTAGTGTAAAAAAAAAAAGGTCATCACGAAACATCACCATTATCATACTTAAAGTATGATCCCATAATAAACCAAGACTACATCGCTACTTACATCAGGTAGGATTGTAGTCAAGCATTAACTTATAATTTAAAAAAAAGTCCATTTTTCTCTGTGTCTGGTTTTGCAGTGTAATATTACGAACTTGCCGGCGGCTTGCGTCGATCCTATGTAATCGAAAAAGTTAAGCAACAGCGGGCGCGGTCGGTACTTGGATGGGTGACCGCTAGTGGCAAAATTTTCTTGAGCGTTACCGTGTTTCGGAGGGCACGTAAACCCGTCGGTCCCGGTTGTTATCATAAGATAACAATCATAAGCCATGTCGGAGGCCCTCGGGCGATTTGAAAACTTCTGACACTCGGGTTGGCCACTAACCCCTCTACCAATCCGCACTGGAGCAGCGTGGTGGAGTATGCGCTAGGACTCCTGAAGAGGAGGGACCCGTGCCCAGTAGTGGGTCTTTAATGAGTTTAAGCCAATATTACGAACAACAAATATTTTTAAAAATTGTTTAGTTATTTCAGTTGTTCCGTTGAGGAGTCCCATATTTCGTCTCTAAGACACACCACCATACCTGGCAATGTCAACGATTGATAAAATGATAACGTTATGGACGATGTCAATGATGACAACAGCTAATATTTAAACATGAAAATCGCTTCATAAACAACGAATCTATTCCTATCTAAAAACATTGTACTAACGGTCTTGTTCATTAAAAACTTATTGAAGGTTTGTAGTTTTCGGTAAATAGCACTGGTAATACATGCATGCACAGCAATAGAAAAATAAAGAAATCTTGACATAAGGCCGATCTTGACAAAAGGCCGACACCACACTAGGATTTTATAAGCGTTATAATTCATCCGATACACACTATACACTTGAATAATGATTTGCTAAATAGGTAAAAAAAATATATTTCTTTCTATAAAGTAAATGAAAAAAAATATAGGTAGATATTTACGAATATTAAAAACCAAATTTGATGATTTTATGCAATTAATTAAACCTGATACGGTATAAATTATAATATTTCAATCGCACCTCATACTGAGAGCTAGGAAAAACCTTGATAAGCTACAGTATTTCTTCTACGTAAAATTATTATTTTGTATAGCTCATTGATTAAGAGTTGGGCGCGAGGAACTCTTGACAAACGCTGATGTGAAAGCAGCCTTAATTACGCGTAAAAATGCTGTGTTGGCTTTATTTGATTTTATACGAGATCGATGGCTACTACAGCTTCCAGTGTATGACAAAAATTATCACAATGTGCCTCATCACAATTTTTTTATGTGTTTGTTAATAAACATATTAAAACAATGAACCATTAATATAATTTAATCACTCAATCAGCTGTTTTGAGTTTTCTAATGTCACTGTGAAGACAAACGTCAAAACTGTTTTCCTATTACCATTTAATTTACTTCTTCTCCCTCGGGAATAGATCAATATCTCGGGATAAAAAGTATCCTATACTTTATTCTAGGTATTAAACTACATACATGCCAATTTTCATCTATATCCGATCAGCCGTTTTTGCGTGATTGCAACACAAACATCCAAACATCCAAACATCCAAACTCACAAACTTTCACATTTATAATATTAGTAGGATACATGCATTCAATAATAATTAATAGGCAAAATTTCGGAGATAAGGAATTGTCAGCTGATCTAAAAGAGGAAGGGGAAGGGGATGGAGAGGGAGAGGGAGAGGGAGAGGGAGAAGTTGTTAGGCGGTCCAAAGTTTGCCGGGTCAGCTAGTGCTATATAAATGTTACTTATACTATAGTCCGGTCAATTTAGACATTCGAAGGTGCATAAATTCCCAACAAGCCGAAAATCAGTAAGATTGTTCAAGACATAATTATAAATAAAAATTTTAAGTTCCAAAAATATTCAAGGTCAAAGGTAAAAAAAAATGAGTTTTTCGCGATTTTCAGCAAAACGGTAACTTTTATCATAAAGTACCCCAGACAAAAATTGTAGATCATAAAATTATCTATAAAAATGTATCAATACTTTTTTCCTACGAGCCACCGTTTCTGAGATATAAGGATTCAAAAACGCGCTAAGTACACTACCATGAGGTAGCAGGGTAAACGTGTGCATATTATGACGATAAAAACTTATAAATTTTTGAATCCTTATATCTCAGAAACGGTGGCTCGTAGAAAAAAAAGTATAAATACATTTTTATAGATAATTTTATGATCTATAATTTTTGTCTGGAGTACTTTATGATAAAACTTACGGTTTTGCTGAAAATCACGAAAAACTCATTTGTTTGACCTTTGACCTTGAATATTTTTTTTCCATACACGGGAATGATGGGGAACTTAAAAATTTTATTTATAATTATGTTTTTAACAATCTTACTGATTTTCAGCTTGTTGGGAATTTATGCACCTTCACTATAATTTTTTGGTCTAAATTGACCGGACTACTAGTATTATGTAGGTACACATTTATTTAGTAAAGTACGTGATAAGTGAGTGAATCCTTAATATTGTATCGGGAGCCGTTATTATTTTCAACTTTTATCCTTAGTATTTGATGCTATAACGGCATATATTTATTCTTAGTATGGTTTAAGAGATGTGTGACAAACCGAGGAACAAGAGCCTTATTGGTCTTGTTGGCACCCTTTGACTACGGAACTCTAAAAGGTCTGAATAACGTCATAATGTTGAATAGTAAAACAGCACTAAAAGTTCCGATATCGCAAAGGGTAATTAATAATCGAAACGATAATATTAATATTATATCCGACCACAATAATTTATTTCATAAATGCAAATGGCCGCAATTCAGGAAATTTCACACTAATGGAAACGTTCGGACCGGAACGATAGAATGCGCTGCAAATATTAAATAATAAAGGGAATCAAAAACCAATCTCCCGGTCGCTCCATAATATTAATAAAGCGATGACGGTGAATATCCTTAGATATTTCAATTGAGAATACACTGAATACATACACAGAGAGAAGACTGCCACACTTTCTATCATTAGGGATGTTGACTAATTTTAGGATTCAATTTTATTGTATAGATAGAAAATTAACATTCACGAAAAAAATATTTTAAAAATAATAATCTTCAATAAAAAAAATGATAAATAAAAATCGTTATCAAATTTCCCACCAAAAACATGACGTCATTAACTGATATTCAATACTAGCATGTCTGTGAGCGGGCTATTGAGGTTTGTAGAACTTGTATATAAAATACGAAAGATGACGTCATAAGCTCAAAACGGCATTTGAGGTCACGTGACAGTACTATTTTTAACATTTTAAATTAATGATATTTTATTTGGACGTAGTTTCTCAAAAACGTTCCAAGCCACACATATAATATGTGTACGTGTACGTCCAATTATTGTGATTGATTTCAACAAAAAAATAATATTTTAGGTGATTAAATGTTACGATGAATACTTTAAACATTTTATATTAATTTACAGTTAGTGTCAACATCCCTATTATTTATAATAAGCAAGGAAACTAAGTAAAGGCTAATAAAGCATAGATACTTAAATCTTGGCTTTTGGATTCTGGATATTATACACCAATTAATAGTTTTGAACGACATTATTTAATCATTATTATCTTTTGTAAGAGCACACAAACGGTCAACAAGAAAAACTGAGAGAAGTGAAATATTTTGCCAATATTGATACTAATTCAGACGGAATTCACAATTTAATCAATTCTATTTCCAATTCATTCCAAAAATCACTTCACACTACTTCGCTAGCATTTAGTTCACCCGTTGCTAGATTTCTTCTCTTCAATTTAGCGTTTTTAAACCTTTATTTTATAAAACTGAATTCTTAATTCGAAATTAAAATAGTTGAATACTAGCTTCTACCCGCGACTTCGTCCGCGAGAATTTAGAATTTGATCTTGATCCTACTAAAATTTTGATTTTTAGATGTTAGGTATACATGTTTGGATGTTTGTGAATGAAACTTACGGTATCCTGCTTTTCATCCCTAAGAATGGATATCATTGATGTTGAAAACATGCTTAATGTTTCGCGTTCTAGCAAGTTGCTAAGGATTTAAAAAAATCATAGGGCATGCCGTGAGGAATAACTAAGTTCAGCGGTGGACTAACTTAAGAGCTGCCTAAACAGGCATATCATCGACACCAGCAACATGCTCATTATTTGGCGTCCCAGCAAGCTGCTGAGGGGTCATAAAAATGAAAGGAAACGTAGTGAGGAATAATTTCAGCCAGCTTGAGAGCTGTTACGCCGGAACAGGCAGGTAAACGACGTTAGCAACATGCTCATGAAACAGAATGACAGAGACGGGCTGTTGCTAGAGTATGATGCGAGTCACAACTCGCGAGTTTCAATAGCCACAAGCTTCTAAAAAGGGACAAAATTAAAACAGCGTGTAAATTTTGCGATGCACAGAAAATAAAAGAACAACTATTATTCTGGAGGAAAACTATAAAGTTATTCCGCAATTAGAACAACCAGCAGGACCATTAATAGAATTATGTTTACAAAAACGTAACACAAACGAACCATAGCATTCTTTAAATAACATGGGTATATTTAAAAAGTAGTTATTAATGGAATAGAGTCACATGACCATGGGTGTGCCCCAAGGATCAATATTAGGACAACTGCTATTTTTAATATATATCAATGATCTTCCTTATTTCACTAAGGACATGTGTGAAACGGTATTGTTTGCTGACGATACATCTTAAATTTTTAAGTATGCCAAATTAAGTCTTTGCCTGGCAATCATCGCAGGAGACGATGGCTACAAATGCCGGAGTTCCTTAGGGGTCCGTTCTCTCCGCCACTCTATTTCTGCTACATATAAATGACCTGCTTATGCCCGGTATCTATGGGTACGCAGACGATAGCACAGTGGTAGAGAGAAACGTACCAAGTTCCAGGGCCAGTCGGGACGAAATTCAGTCTGAAAGAGAGGCCATGGTGGCTCGTGTGAATCTCACACTTCGGGCTGTGTCCGAATGGGGCGAAGCCAATCTTGTGAGATTCAACGCCACTAAAACGCAGACGTGTCTATTCACCGCCAAGAAGAGCCCGTTCACCTTGGCTCCTACTTTTCGAGATGTGTCCTTGGATTATACCGACTGCCTTCAGTTGTTAGGAGTAGAGATATCCTCGAAACTCAACTTTGGGCGGTTAATCGAGACCAAGGCTAAGGCTGCTGCAAGGAAACTTGGTGTCCTTGCAAAGGTACAACGGTACTTCACACCTAGGCAACTCTTAACCTTGTACAAAGCTCAGGTTTGGCCGTGTGTGGAGTACTGTTCGCACATTTGGGCAGGCGCAGCCAAATGGCACCTTTCTGCTTTGGACTCGATGGAGAGACGTGCGAAGAGGCTCATTGGTGACCCAGTTTTGGTTGAGACCAATCTTCAAAGCCTCGAGCACTGGCGCAGAGTAGCCAGTCTCTCGGTTTTCTACAGGGCACATTTCGGAGAGTGTGCACAGGAATTTTTTGAGATAATTCCCCCATCTCCGTTTCTCCATCGAACGACACGACGCACGGCGGGTATCCATCCTTTTGTCGTGAACATCCCGCCGGTACGGACGACGCGGTTTGCCTCGTCATTCGTTATACGCACCGCGAAGGACTGGAATAACTTGCCTGCGTCGGCGTTCCCGCCAACCTATGACGTGGATGTCTTCAAGAAAAGAGTGAATAGGCTTTTACTAAGTTAATGTGTTCACCATCTTGGACCACATCTCCACTTACCATCAGGTGGGATTGTGGTCAAGCATTAACTTATTAGTGTAAAAAAAAAAAGGTCATCACGAAACATCACCATTATCATACTTAAAGTATGATCCCATAATAAACCAAGACTACATCGCTACTTACATCAGGTAGGATTGTAGTCAAGCATTAACTTATAATTTAAAAAAAAGTCCATTTTTCTCTGTGTCTGGTTTTGCAGTGTAATATTACGAACTTGCCGGCGGCTTGCGTCGATCCTATGTAATCGAAAAAGTTAAGCAACAGCGGGCGCGGTCGGTACTTGGATGGGTGACCGCTAGTGGCAAAATTTTCTTGAGCGTTACCGTGTTTCGGAGGGCACGTAAACCCGTCGGTCCCGGTTGTTATCATAAGATAACAATCATAAGCCATGTCGGAGGCCCTCGGGCGATTTGAAAACTTCTGACACTCGGGTTGGCCACTAACCCCTCCACCAATCCGCACTGGAGCAGCGTGGTGGAGTATGCGCTAGGACTCCTGAAGAGGAGGGACCCGTGCCCAGTAGTGGGTCTTTAATGAGTTTAAGCCAATATTACGAACAACAAATATTTTTAAAAATTGTTTAGTTATTTCAGTTGTTCCGTTGAGGAGTCCCATATTTCGTCTCTAAGACACACCACCATACCTGGCAATGTCAACGATTGATAAAATGATAACGTTATGGACGATGTCAATGATGACAACAGCTAATATTTAAACATGAAAATCGCTTCATAAACAACGAATCTATTCCTATCTAAAAACATTGTACTAACGGTCTTGTTCATTAAAAACTTATTGAAGGTTTGTAGTTTTCGGTAAATAGCACTGGTAATACATGCATGCACAGCAATAGAAAAATAAAGAAATCTTGACATAAGGCCGATCTTGACAAAAGGCCGACACCACACTAGGATTTTATAAGCGTTATAATTCATCCGATACACACTATACACTTGAATAATGATTTGCTAAATAGGTAAAAAAAAATATATTTCTTTCTATAAAGTAAATGAAAAAAAATATAGGTAGATATTTACGAATATTAAAAACCAAATTTGATGATTTTATGCAATTAATTAAACCTGATACGGTATAAATTATAATATTTCAATCGCACCTCATACTGAGAGCTAGGAAAAACCTTGATAAGCTACAGTATTTCTTCTACGTAAAATTATTATTTTGTATAGCTCATTGATTAAGAGTTGGGCGCGAGGAACTCTTGACAAACGCTGATGTGAAAGCAGCCTTAATTACGCGTAAAAATGCTGTGTTGGCTTTATTTGATTTTATACGAGATCGATGGCTACTACAGCTTCCAGTGTATGACAAAAATTATCACAATGTGCCTCATCACAATTTTTTTATGTGTTTGTTAATAAACATATTAAAACAATGAACCATTAATATAATTTAATCACTCAATCAGCTGTTTTGAGTTTTCTAATGTCACTGTGAAGACAAACGTCAAAACTGTTTTCCTATTACCATTTAATTTACTTCTTCTCCCTCGGGAATAGATCAATATCTCGGGATAAAAAGTATCCTATACTTTATTCTAGGTATTAAACTACATACATGCCAATTTTCATCTATATCCGATCAGCCGTTTTTGCGTGATTGCAACACAAACATCCAAACATCCAAACATCCAAACTCACAAACTTTCACATTTATAATATTAGTAGGATTCAAAAAAACACTTCTCAGTTCTTACTATACCTCTTTGAAATAATAGTCCACTATTTCAGTAGATCTAAGTTCTTAAGCTACGTTGATATGCAAGTGAATCAGTCGTGGACCTTCTTTTTCCTGGCTCGGTAGATTGGCACCAAATTCCAGGAAATTGGATGCTAATCGAACCTGAACGCAAATGCAAAATGCTTTCAGATTCACGACAGCAAAACTGAATGGGACAAAATTGCAGCTTGAAATATTAAACAGTAGCCATCTGGTCAATCCAGTTACTACCCAAGTTGAAAATTGAAAGACATAAAAAAACGGAGAAAGGAAATAATATAGAGGTATAAATTTTTAAGCGGTTCCTAGATGCTCATGTAGCATGACATACTCGTAACATTGACATTTAATTTAGACTTGCATGACTGTTCATATTAAATAATGATTCATGGTTTGGCAGCGACATAATGGCAAGTTATAAATGACATGACAAGTTTGTAAAAGATACTAACGACCCCAACTCAAGTCACCAACGGTCACTTAATCGCTCCTTAATTAAGAATCACCATACAAATTCTGTACTAAGGAGTGGTTTAAGTAACCGTTAGTGACTCTGAGTTGGGGCGTGAGACAACGTAAATAATATTTACACTAAGCGCAAAGATTTCAATAAACGAACATTGGGTGTCTTGCCCTTACGAATTTCAAACATGTTATTAATTTTTTTTATGGAAATAGCCGGCAAATGAGCTGACGGTCCACCTGATGCTAAGTGGCTATCGTCGCCCATGGACATCAGCAACACCAAAGGTATCATTGATGCGTCGCCGGCCACGAAAGAGAAAGAAGGAAACGAAGAAAGAAGAACACGATGAGTCGTTTGGCGGCCGACTCATGTTCAAGGGTGGTAGCTATCCAGGTGAACCTCATGGAGAAATAATAATAGTAATAATGGTATTAATTAACAATTAAAAACAATATTACCAATATAATCCCTCGAGGGGCCCTACCACCAACAAGTATGTGTACCTATTAATAATTTTTGTAGGTGCACATACTTTCTTAAGATACTTATGTCTGCAGAATCGATATTATAAACAATGTTGGCTGCACTAAGCAGAGTCAAGATTATTACTAAGAAAAACGAACTCGTCGAAAACGATCATAAAATGACGTCGACGGATATTGCGCGGTTAAATATTAAAAGGGTCAGGAGATTTCATCCAGGATCGAACGACCAATGATCTTATATTCAAAGAGGTAGATAGGTTATACGCGCACCAAAAGTGGCACGCTAAAACTGGGCTAATTAGCACAGTTGAGCTCAGTCGTCGCATGGTCGTCGCGCTAATGTCACGTCAGTGTCAACGGCGTTGAAAGTAATTTATTTTGTTTTTGCACCAAAAATGCCGTCGTGTGTGAAGAGATTCTGCATAAATTACACAAGCAAGGTTTCCGAAAGTCAAGGAATCACATTTCATTAAGCATTAGTATTTCCATAATTTATTTCGCATTTTTTTACAAATTCAGCAATTACGTATTTCAAAATATATTGTGAGAAAAAATCGAGAGGGATAAAAATATACAAATGAGTGAGTTTGAAAGAGAGGTGATATTGTTTCCTAGCTATCTTTTTCACTATTATGGTTCTGCTATTATGGTTTTAGTAATGCCATCCCTTTTACATAATTTACAAATGTAGTGATTGGTGTAGGGACACAAATGATAAACGTGTGTGTGTTTCGGGACAAATTTTTCGGTTAATTTGTAAGGGCATAACGTATCTACCTCTTTTAATATAAGATCTTTGCGAACGACGCTTCAGTTGCAAATAAATTGTCAATGACTCGAATGATTATCTGACCCTTAGGATTATCTAGTGAACAGATTTGAACGATTCTTGGCATGCTTGCAAGTAATGCAGGATGACTCATTACTCAAGATAAGAACATTATTAAACATGGTTTTTTATTATTGGAATATAAAGCACTTTGAATACGGTTAAATTGGCTCATGGCTCCACAACAGTGATTGTTTGACCAGTCTAAATAATGTTCATTGGTACATAATCAGGACAAGATTCTATAGATATTATAACCAAAGAACCTCCATACACACAACCCCGGTTTAATATAGGGTTAAGATTGACATTTAAGTGAGCGTACCCCATGCTCAAGTCCTATTAGGCTTTACTAATATCAGGAGCTCTAAACTGTGTTCCCCACGTTCCCTTATCGCAATACGTTATACACGTGTAGAGCAATATACAAGATGTATGTTTGCCTCGAACTAGCACGTAAAGTAAGACGTACACTTGTTTTACTAGATTTAACCTATATGATAAATTAGATTGATCAAAAACATCTCATAATAGAAGCTTCAATTACTTCCTCTTCATCAGAACTCATAAATTCTTAGCGCTTTATCTATACCAATATTATAAAGAGGAAAATTTTGATTGTTTGTTTGCATTGAATAGGCTCCGAAACCACTGAACCGATTTCAAAAATTATTTCACAGTTGGGAAGCTACACTATCCCCGGGTGACATAGGCTATAATTATATTTTCAAAAAATTAGGGATCCTTAATAAAACTCCAGTAATGTAACCCAAGGTGTAAAAAAATAAGAAAACCGAAGCAAAGCGAGGGCGGTTACTCGTTGAAGATATTTATGAATCCCTCGTACGGGTGAATCGACGTTGAACCTTGCATACACGTCAGAATTATCAATATGTGTGGTTATTAGTCGTAAATTACACTTGCATTTTATACCGAACTAACTATTGCCCGCAGCTTCGCACGTGGAAATAATGCTTATCACCCCCTTGGGCTTTTATTCTATCATCAATAGTTTTCGCAGCGCACGCGATGTAAAGAATATTTTAGGTAATTTTTTTACACCTCGGGTTACATTATTGGAGTTTTATTCTATAATAAAATCCCAAAATTAATACGTGATTTGCCAGTGGAATTGTTTATGAAACATGTAAAATCTAAACTTTTAGGCAAAGGTTACTATACTGTAGATGAGTACATAAATGACAAAGACGCATGGAAATGACCAGCTCTGCAACCAGTTCCGTACAAGCTAGTGATTGATACTTTTTTGTAACATATATACCTATGTATTTTTATTTTTAAAAGATGTGCTGAGGAGTTTCTTTACGGCTTTTCTTCTCCTCCATGACAAAGCACCTTTGCGAAAAGCTGGTTGATTAAAAAAATGACGTGCATAAGTGTATCAATGATACCTACATGAACAAATGATTTTGAATTTGAATTTGAATATTAAGGATCCCTAATTTTTTTGAAAATATAATATAGACTATGTCACCCGGGGATAGTGTAGCTTCCCGACAGTGAAATAATTTTTCAAATTGGTTCAGTAGTTTCGGAGCCAGTGCGAACAAATAATTAAATCTTTCCTCTTTATGATATTAGTATAGAAAAACCGATATACCTACTAAGGTATAAATGTGAAAGGTTAAGACGTTTGTTTGTATGTTAGTAATTTACTTTTATGAGACCACTTCTCCATTCACATGTTGTGTGAAATTTTGCAAATCTGCATTTGCCTGCTTAGTGCGCTTGTTTCCTAAAAATGAAGAGTAGTTAAGTAGGTACAGAGTGTACACTAAAAAATTTTCATATAATATAAGATAAATTATTTAGCTGACAGTGTGGAGTTCAACACTATTAAACAAATATAAAAATTCTCAATCTGTCAGTGTTTATCACGGTTTTTAAACAAATATGTTGTTTTTACTAATTAACCGACTTCAAAAAAAGGAGGAGCTTCTCAATTCGACTGTATTTTTTTTTATGTTTGTTACCTCTGAACTTTGGACTGGGCGAACCGATTTTGATGATTGTTTTTTTAATCGAAAGCTGGTGGCTGTCATGTGGTCACACATAAATTTTTTTAAGATCTGACAATAGCATCCATGAGAAAACCACATAAGTCGTAAATTTGTGTTAAGATGTGCGCGACAAATTGACGAATAACTCAATATCACGCCAACCGATTTCGATGATTCTTTTTTTAATCGAAAGCAGGTGCTTGCTATGTGGTCCCACATAAATTTGAACGAGATCTGAAAAGTAGTTTTTGAGACTTTGAAGTCGGTTATTTTTTGTTAGTAAAATTTAGATTATATCATGTGCTATTATAACTTCTGTGCTATTAGGTGATTCGAAGAAAGGAATACGTATTAAATGACCGCTCAGAGAAATTGGATGTGATGTGACATCCAAATTGAAATAGAAACATCCATAAAATTTTAAACTTATACAATCTCAAACATTTTAACTGCAATGAATACTTAATTTTTTAGGTACAGACACCTGTTGCAGTTAAAACATCCACATGCATTTAATTTTTCATCTGATGTCCTTAGTCACAAAAAAATCTCCTTAACGACAAAACAATGACATAAACGGTGACACAATAAAAATTGGTGGTACAATAAAAGGTGTATCTATTAAATACCCACACGAATAAGTTAATATTAACTTGAATTTAAGTACCTAAGAAAACTATCTATCCCTGGCTTACTCTACACCCGAGCCGGTAGCGAGTATCTCATCGTGTGGGGCGATACACCAATATCACACGGGGGATATTGAATATCGCTTTTTGCAGTTTTCGACACAATTTCATAAAACGGGTCGCGAGCATGATGCTGTATGATTTATGATATCCAGAGCCGGCGTAAGGGGGCGGTGCGACGTGGGGCGACGGCCTAGGGCGCCAAATTTGGAGGGGCGCCACATTTGGGGTGAGGAGCAAAAAATAGTTGTCTGTAAAGTCGGTTTACGGACGGTAGTTTAACGTGACAACGTCATGACAAAGCTCCGCTCCGCTCCACTCAACTACGATCGCCTACGGCTCGTCTACGGCATCGGCTACGATACGCCGATCGTAGCCGATCGTGTCTCTCTCGCTTTTGCCGCTCTCTCGCTCGCGGAACGCTACATTTTTTCGTGCATGCGCTCGGCGTTCATCGTTTTAATAGACGTTATCACGTCAAAAAAAAGGGAAAAATAAAATTCTTATTAAACGTTCCCATTGGTTCAGTAAAAAAATTTTCGAGCAAAAGAAACTCGATTTTTATATTCTTATGTAGGCGCCACAATATTGTTGCCTAGGGCGTCAGTGGCTCTACTCGTAACGCCGGCACAGATGATATCACCGTCACCAACAGAAGATACGATTTAGTTTCAATAATTAAATGTAACATTGAAATGTGACGTACATTTCTATACAAATAGTTATGCGTCATTGGATATAAGTATACTAAATTATTTATAATTTTATTTATAATTTTATTTATTTATTTGATTACTCTTTTCTTTCTAACTTCTTTGCCTTTTAGTGTAAATAATATCCTTGAGTGGTGGTGGCCACTTACCACCAGCTCATTGGTTGGCTAGACATAAACATAAAATATGTTAAATAATGTTACTATTACGGACGGAAAAAGACGGACGTAACCTCGTCTAATCGAGAGTGAAGCATAGCAGTGGCCACCCGCTTACCATGTGTGCGTAATTCTTGATTCGCGTTTGACGCAGTATGGTGTCAATGTGTGCCTATTCTCAAAACGTCCTATTCTTAGAAAGTCCAATTCACAAAACTGCGATACGAAAGTTGCTAACTTCGACTATTACTTACGATTGATCATAGTCGTCAAGCTGTTAGCTATTTTAAATGCTTTAGAATTTCTTCTGAGCACTATAATTATAGTGCACTACATCGTAAAATATCAGTAAATACTACAGTTAGAAGTATTTTTGCGCGAAGCATCGCAAGGAACGCTGTAGTGTACGTGAGTTGAACCATTAAACGAGAACTAACATCGTATAATGTAAATGCAAAGTCATGTACCGGCGAGTTTGTACTGCAGAGAAACTACGTCGCTTTTGTCCGTGGACCTATACAGTATGAAATCATTTTACATAATACAAATTGAATTAACGTTGCGAATATAAAATAGCGTCATATCGTTTAGAACTTAGTAACCTTCTGCTTGACCTGAGAATGTGAAGATTGCTACAGCTTATAAAACAATAACCTGCTATGCCCAAAAGCAGACACCTCTTTCCCACTGGGCACTCTGGGCACGGGTCCAGGGCCCCGTGATCGATAGGGGCCCCCTAGTTTCTGCCAGATCACTAAACGATAACCGATATTTATTACCGAAAAACTTTTTTAATTCGAATAAATCGAACCTAAATTACTGACTACAATACCAATTTGCTTATTAGCTTTTGCATAAATTTAGAGGCTTGCGATCTACTTTCTTTGTTTATTCTAATAAAATAGTGTTGTGACAAAGTCATAGGGGCCCCATTATCCTAATATGCCCAGGGCCTCCAGTAGGTTAAAGACGGCCTTGCCCAGAAGAAGGTTTATTTAGAGAATGAAGGTTTTCTTCAAGAATTAATGAAGGAAAACTCTTTACAATGGTTCGCCTGCTAGTATCTGGTTGTATGGTATCGCCGGTGAATAACATCAGAATGCACTGTCACGTACACTGTATTCTGATGTTATTCTATTATTGTTATTGAAGTTATACTTCCTTATGCGACTTGCAAAAAGGTTGCGTTAAACTTTTGCGCTACCACGGAGGGGGTATGAAAATTGAAAACACTGGATAGATGGCCCTAGCTTCTTATTATCTTTACTTCTTTTAAAATTTAATGTTATTACTTATACAAATCTCACAAAGTCTCAACTTATATAGAGTATAACTTCTCACGCGCGTACAAAGGTACACGCACCCTTTTTATTTTGAACTTTGTTTTAAAAATAAATTTTTGCAGTCAACATAGTACTTGCATCTACCTTTACCTAATTTGTTGGTTTTTCAGTATTATTATTATTACCTTGTTTTATTTTGGTTTATAATGAAGCACTGTACAATAACTTTTTGAAAATCAGCATCTTGCTTATTGTGGGCATATTGAAGGCATGGGGATGTTCAAAGATGAACGATAAGGCGTCCCTGGGTGAAGTGCTTCAGAAGTTAACAATTCTAATTAGGACGAATTTAAAATATGTCTGAATGTTATTTTATACTTTTAGTTACTTACTTATACCCTGCATCTTTTTGTTTGGCAAAGCAACAATGCCTTTGATGGCACTGACATCCACGGGAGAAAGCGACCACTTACCGACTAGTTGTTTGCCTGCTATTTACATAAACAGGCCATGTTACGCGCAAATGTTAGGGTTCCAAAGTAGTAAGTTTATCGACTATTACTCATTAACTACTTATGCTACGATAGCCGTGATAGTTGTCCTTGTAAATTCATCATATAACCTATTTTTGAGAATTTTTTCACTTGTCCAACTCCAACCGTTTAGCCAGTAGAGGGTGAGAGACACTTGACTCTAAACAAGATTAGCACTTTGAAGCCAAATATTTGGCAAACGGACCCCTAATTCCAAAAATGGCCTTAGAAGACCCATAATATTTTTAGAAGACCTTTTCAACGATACCCCGCACTATAGGGTACGCGACGACTAAAAAAATCATCATCACGTTAACTGTAGGGGAGAACCTTGAAAAAAATATTTTTCAATATTTTATTCTACGATTCTGGACTTTACATAAATATGTATATCCATGCCAAATTTCAGCCTTCTAGCACTAAGGGTCTCGGCGCTTTGCTTCGGACAGACGGACAGACGGACGGACAGACGGACGGACAGACGGACGGACAGATGGACGGATCGACATGACGAAACGAAACTATAAGGGTTCAGATTTTACTTCGGAACCATAAAAAAACTTGTTACATTTTTTTCAGAACTACAACGTCCCGCTGAATCTGTCGCGATACTTGCGGGAAGAACAAGATTACATTCCATGGGGTTCGGCTAGCAGCGCCTACAGTTATCTCGACGTTGTCCTCAGTGGGACATCTGCGTACGACCTGTTCCAGGTGAGACACTAGCCATAGACCTATATGTAAATACTATACTAGACAGGCTGTTCAGTACGAAAAAGACGGACACCTATTATATTGACCCCAAGTGGTGCCAACGCACTTTAGCCAAGTCAAGTACCTAGATGTCATTTTGAAAAAGCCCGACCGTTCAAGAACATTTAATAACGCATATTGTTTATTGTGCACAGATAAAACGTTTTCATTATTTACGTTTGAACTTTATTAGAGTTTATTTAAAGCCATCAAAAACAAAACTTGTAAAAAAAACCAAGTCTCGCAACTCAGTTCTTCTACCGTAAAAAGTTGTGAGATCCATGTAATACCAAGTCGGTTAATTTATTCAGTTCCTACTTAAGGGTCCTTCTGTCTTAAGTTATTACGTAATTAGCTAACCTTACAAGTAACAACATCTTATAGTGATCATATTATCAATATTAAAAATCTTTTATGTTTTAAATAAATAGATCGACTTGACCATCGCATGAAAACACAATGTATCTCACAAGTAATACCTACATATTATATTAAATTTGATTGTTTAGTGCGATTGCCAAGTCAATCTATTTATTTAAAACATAAAAGATTTTTAATATTGATAATATGATCACTATAAGATGTTGTTACTTGTTAGGTTAGCTAATTACGTAATAACTTAAGACAGAAGGACCCTTAAGTAGGAACTGAATAAATTAACCGACTTGGTATTACATGGATCTCACAACTTTTTACGGTAGAAGAACTGAGTTGCGAGACTTGGTTTTTTTTACAAGTTTTGTTTTTGATGGCATCTCATTTCTTTTTGTAGATAGTTCTATTAAGTAGGAATTGAATAAATTAACCGACTTGGTATTACATGGATCTCACAACTTTTTACGGTAGAAGAACTGAGTTGCGAGACTTGGTTTTTTTTACAAGTTTTGTTTTTGATGGCATCTCATTTCTTTTTGTAGATAGTTCTACTTTTTTTCCTTTTACAAGTTACCTTTGAACATAATTACCTATATCTAGGTACCTATCTACACTATTATTCCATTATATTATATACAGGTACAGTGATTCATTAACTGCAAATGTAACTTTGTAATCCGATACATTTATATGGGATTACAAAGTTATTTATGCAGTTGATGTATCTAGAAAATTGGATCGAAATTGCAAAATATTTTAGTTTTTCCTTGATCTATACACTAAACACTACTTGTGTTCCAAATTTGAAGCTTCTATGTCTGCTAGAAGTGCCTTAGAGTTTTGATGATCGGTCAGTCAGTCAGTGAATGACGAAATTAAGAAATTTTGACTAGTTATAATTCTTAAACTACTGGTTCAAATTGAATGAAATTTGAAATATACCGAGTTTATACAATGCCTGCTTGGTTACTAAAAATTCAGGCTTCTAACTTTATCCACAACGAAGTTATAGGGGGTCGAAAATGGCCTGAATTGCTTCGAGAAAAGGATGGTACGGCCGTGCCGCTTTTTTGCTCGACTTGGCGGGGGCACTGCCGTGCCCCCAGATTATAATTTGTAAATAATTGTATTTTTACTTACGTTTTTAAAAATTATTTAGTGCAAAATATTTGATACGGCCTGTGGATACAGCCATCTTGAACCGAACTTGACTGAACGAAGCGCTGTCACAGAGTATGAAAAATATGACACGAATTTTGTTCGGAACAGCCCGTCTATATTCTGTATTTAAGTCTATGACACTTGTATAGCAATAACACACTTGCATCCAGGTTCAATGTCTTCGTATGTAACAGATAATTATTATCATAGATATAGAACATGACACGTGCAATTCAACATTATTTACGCAAGATCTCTTTGAGCGTAAAAATACAAATTATATCACACTTTTCTCATATCCAAAATATGTAAAGTATGTTGAGAATAGTAGATTCTTAAATCAAAATACGACTGTCGAGCTAACATGGTGAGGTCTATGGATTATTTGGACCATTAAATTTGATATTTGGGTTGACTGATCATCATCACCTCATCCAACCCTCACCGCACAGCATGCTTAAGCACGATCTTCTCCGAGGTGGGCGTAAATAGCGGCGACACAGTTTAAAACTATTGTCGATGTTTACGATCATTTAAATTGTGAAACTGTTTTTGTGACAAATAAATCTTTAAATCTTTAAAATACGTAGGCTTCCTCAATTACGAGGCGAACGGTGCCATATAGTGGACCGCTAATAGGCTGAAGCCAAATGTATGGATCACGTAGATCCATACATTAAAGATACCCAGTCTAATTTAAAAATGAGCGTCCCTTCACTAAACATTATTGTTAGTGGAAATATTTCATATTAATAAGTAAAAAAATATAGACATTTACTCTCAATTTTCATTTTTAAAACAGATGATCATTTTTAAATCTAACAGCGTCACTAATAAATCAAAATATGTTTCAGACGTATATTCTTCACATCACAGCGCCTCTGTTTGACAGACTGGGCTTCGTGGCCCAGCCTGGCGAGGAGCACGTCACCGCTTACCACAGGAACATTGTTTTAGACCTCAACTGCCGCTACGGAAACATCAACTGCGTTAACCAAGCCCAAACTCTTTTGGAACAATTCCGGAATAATACTAGTAAGTGCTTCAATAGCAGAAATGTTGCAATAAATTGTAGGATACAGTATCTTACAAAATTTTAAGACATTTAAGTAGTTTAACGATGTCTTAACTAAATCCTTGTTAACTTCTCGTGTTAAAAAACCACTTTTCATCTTGTAACTGTCATAAAATAATTATGACATGAAGTGTATGAGTAAACATACTATCATTTTGTGTATCATAGACACGAGTAACCGCCCTCGCTTTGCTTCGGTTTTCTTATTTTTTTACAACTTATTGGAGTTTTATTAAGGATCCCTAATTTTTTTTTAAATATAATATAGCCTATGTTACTCGGGGATAGTGTAGCTTCCCAACAGTGAAAGAATTTTTGAAATCGGTTCAGTAGTTTCGGAGCCTATTCAATGCAAACAAAAAATCAAATGTTTCCTCTTTATATATTAGTATAGATAATATCAACTTTGCAAACGTAGAATCTATTAGCCACCTATATTATACGAGTATTAGGCGTAATGGGAAATTAATTTTTTTTCGGAAAGCATACAGTGACCTTAATATAATATTACAGTTACTTAATGAGCTTAGAACGAATAACACATTTTAGCTGCTTTCGTATAGTAACTCTACAAAACTTGTCTGTTTACAAAAAAAAAAATATGTATAAAGAAAATATACGTAACTAAAATTTTAAATTATTATATAGATAGGTTTTCTTAAATTTTACTGATGTCTGAGTCCGGTACTTATCACTTACTGTCTTTAACTCACCAGAACTAAAGAGAATTGGCTCATCTAAAAATACAAATTTTATATGTCACATTTTCTAATTAACTCCTTATAATCAAAATTTTACTAACAAAAAATAACCGACTTCAAAATACTCAAAAACTACTTGTCAGATCTCGCTCAAATTTATGTGGGACCACATGACAAGCACCTGCGTTCGATTAAAAAAAGAATCATCAAAAAGGTAACAAACATAAAAAAATACAGTCGAATTGAGAACTTCCTCCTTTTTTTTAGTCGGTTAAAAATAGCCAAGATAGAGGAGATTTATGTGAACACTTTTATTCCATTCCTTGTATGACAACTCCCATCGTATCTATAGTCGAGCGTCTGAACCCTGACATCCAAACCATCGTGTACTGCTCCGGGCTCCGCGGCGGCAGCGAGGACAACTTCAACTTCCTCTGGCAGCAGTACCTGGCCAGCACGGACTCCAGCGAGCAGTCCATCTTGCTGAATGCTCTCGGATGCACCTCTAATGCTCAGCTCCGCGACATGTTAGTTACTTAGTTTGGTAAAATTTTAAAATTTAAAAAACTGCCGAATTTTATATTTACATGTAAACATGTAAACTGTGGAATGAACTTCCTGCATCGGTGTTCCCGCTAAGCTATAACATGGGGACCTTCAAGAAGCGGGTCTTTTCTTTTCTTCGAGGCCGGCAACGCATTGGTGACGCCCCTTATGTTGCTAATGTCCATGGGCGGCGGTGATAACTTACCATCTGGTGACCCGTCTGCTCGTTTGCCTGCTTAAGGCATAAAAAAAACACTAAATATCGCTAAGAACCATTTCGATCATTTGATCAGGCTTACGTAAATTTTCAAACGAAATCGCATCATAATCGGTCCATTCGTTTAGGAGCTACAATGCCACATACATACAGATACATCAAACTTACAACACCCTTTTTTTGCGTCTGTGGTTAAAAAACAGATGATCACATTAATGCATTAAAGGTCAACAACGAGAAAATAACTTGTAAATAATAAAGAATAAAGAACTTCTAATGGCGCAGTCGCGATACTCAAAAAAAATCTCAATATTTTTTTTTTCATTCTTTCTCAAGTCTTGTCTAAAACAACTAGTAGAAATACGTATGTTACTACAGCGAGGTATGTGTGTGCAGGCGTTGATTACATATTTGTAATTTATATCTGTTTTTTTTTCACAGATACCTTAACCAAGTGATCAACGAGACTTCATCCGTGAGGGAACAGGACAGGCATACAATTCTCGTATCCGTCATCAACTCAAGTCCAGAAGGCATGGAAGCCGCTTTAGACTTTGTCCTTGAAAACTTCCATTTGATTCAACCGAGGTAAAACTTTAAATACGAAATAATTTTAACTAAGTCAATGACTTTCCGTTGGCTTTAAAACAAGTTCAATAAAAAAACTTAATATTGTATCATTGTTTTTATTAATTATGATTAATGTATTTGATTCACAGAGTTCAAGGGTTGACCGGCACGACGAATATCTTAAACGCTTTTTCCAGAAGACTTACTTCTACAGCTCATTCTGTTTGGGTAAGTAGCGAACTATTTTAAAAATGATTAGGTATCTACTTAAATGTTATCCCTATTACAGCATTCTCAACTATTCCAAAATTGAATAAATAGTGAAAACGCTGCTGATCACAATACAAGGGAATAAACATAATATATAGTTATAATAATATGTAAAAACCTTATTAAACATGACACAATAAGGAATACGGAAAAACCAGCGAAGCGAAAAATTTAATAGATAAGTAGAGATGTGAAACCCACTTCACTTTCACGTCACTGCTGATCACAATACAAAGGAATAGACATATTATATAGTTATAATATGCGAAAACCTTAATAAACATGACACAATAAGGGATACGGTAGTAATCAGTGAAGCGAAAAATTTAATAGATACTACTGAATAAGTAGAGATGTGATACCCACTTCACTTTCACGCCTAAAGGTTTTTCCCACTGGGGATTTCCTTTAGCATAAGTGGTTTATTTTTCAATCCGAAAGCAGTCTGTTCTATTTTGAACTCTGTTTAATTTTCTTTACAGTTCTCCATTCACCACTTGCAATGGATGATATGTGTAATTCCATTACTCATGAATCGATATCTGTACTTGAAGTTGTCAGATACGGTTTCAAATTACTCATGTTTTAATCTCTCAGCTTTTTTCAAGTTAAGGATTATAATTTAGTGTAACTAAAATCTAAAAAAGATTATATTTTAGTAATTTTACTAATTAACTAAGCAAAAATACAATTTTATATTTAATTTTTTGATTTTTTTTATACTTACGAAAAAATAATCATCAAAAACATAAATGTGAAATGAGAGCCAGGTTCAAAAATAAAGAATTGAGATCTAAATAAGTGCCAAGTTCTGTGTAGAAAATCCAAAAATTTTAGTCACAAAATTTTAGCTCGAAATGGTTCGTGTAATGGCGCTGCGTTACCAATTACTATACAATTACTAAAACATGTATTCCTCACTACTACAACTTATATTATTTATCTAACGTATAAGAAAGCCGTATCAAACCCGAAATCCATATTACGTTATCTGTTAAAAATATCATCATCAATCAATTCTATTTCTAGATTGAAACATTCTTCAACCGTCACCAATCGATCTTCTCAGCGGGCGAGCGAGCGTCTGTCGCAGCCATTAGAGAGAATATTGCTGCTTCCATCGCCTGGTCAAACAATAACTTCAATGTCGTCAACTCCTGGCTTCAAGAGAGCTACGGCAGCAACGCCAATCTCCTCACCTCCAGCTGTCTTATCATCCTCTCTGCTATTATTACTGTTTACAACTCTTACTCCTGTTAATTGTTAGTTTGTATTGTAAGTTACATTAATAATTTATAACCCTGTTTCAGTTTTTATTTTTATTAATAATCGTTGGAACGAAAAATTATTTAATTTATTAGCTTCGACCTTCCCTGACTATAAAGTGAAGCTGTTGTAAACTGATATAGTTATAATTTCTTGCCGTATATTACATATTATAGCACTGAACTAAAATATTAAATTTTTCATCCAATTATGGTCCAAAGTTGTCATAATAAGTTTTTGACGAAGAAAAAAAAGATGCACATTAGGTTTTAGAATGGCATAGATTTTTTTAAATTATTTTTTGATGAATATACAATTTTTTGATTTTTTTTTTTAATTATTTACTGATGCATATACAATTAATACATAATAATACAATGTTGTGCTTAAAACGTTATTATAATCTCTTATTTCTTCTGTGTTATAATTAATTAATAAGTTTATTTCTTTAAACTTTACTGCATAATTATTTTAGCTGCTGATATATTAAATGTTTACTATATAAAAGTTTCAGAACAAAAGCTGCAAATGGTTTTTTATTCAAAGTACATGAAGCCTTTGCAATAAAACTATTGGCAGTTAACGGTAACCATATTTAAACTGATAAAAGATCAGACGAAAACATTCAAAATAAAAACTCACTCCATATTAAAAAAGGTGTTCAAATATAACTTACTAGCAAATAAGTAAACTACAAATAAAATTGTCCACACGCTTGTTGTTGCAAATCTTAATGTCGATCTGTCAATCACTTATCACAGTAGTACCGGACAACCACAATACTTAGTAGGTACACTTGAGGTTCATGAAAAGTATCACGTTACGGTTATTATTGCAAAATCTAACAGCTATCTTATTTTGATGTGAAACATCTTTACGCGAGGTGTAAACCTGATTTTAGACTTGGTGATCGTGGCGACACATTTCGATGTTTCACATTTGCCAGCCGTGACAGCCATGACAGCTGTTCTTTTTTTAATTTTGATATTTACATGTTTAGTATGTATTTTTGATGTGAATCTTTACGCGAGGAGTAAACCTGATTTTAGACTTGGTGATCGTGGCGACGCATTTCGATGTTTCACATCTGCCAGCCGTGACAGCCATGACAGCGGTTCATTTTTTTTTTCATTTTCGTTATATTTAATGGTCAGTGTATCTTGAAGACAAAACCTTTTTACCGACATTAAAACTGAAAATTATTCATACTATATTTTATAGTGAATAACTTCTTGAATAATGTCAACAAAATACACAAAAAACGTAATGTAATTTGTGGTACATCCGATATTCTAGGAAAATCTGATATTATAATACCCTAAAGTTAGATCATACTTTACACTGGCATGAAGTGTAACATTTTTATCTCAATGAATCATTGGGATAACTCAATATAAACATTAGAAGCGTTCTCCTTAGGCTTTTAGTATTTGACCAATCACCATGTAGTTGAGATGAAACTTTATAAACATTAGTTAGTGTTACATACTATTTGAGGATCATTTCGAAAACTTAAAGTTAATATGAACCATGGGGTCATTAATCATATGTGTATTAACACTTACCGTGTATTCCATAACGGCATTGCCAATCAAAAGTACATTAAGTATATCTAATGAAGTGCAAAGTGATATAAGTGATGTTCCAAGTATGATAAATGATACAAAAAAAGTAATTGAGGGTAAAAATGAGGATATAACCAATATGAATCTGATGTCAGTGAATAATAATTTAAGACCAGGGATGATTGCAGCTAGTTACGAGGTAGAATTAACGCCTGACATTGACAATGGAATATTTACAGGAGAGCTTAGAGTAGAAGTGACCATCATTGATCAGGAAACTCTCGAAGAGGATATACTGTTTCACGTAACTGACTTGGATATTGAATCTGTTAGTTTTACGTTTGCCGGTGGTAGTAATTTCTTGGAAGCAGAATTTGACGTAGACGAAGACGAAGGTTTATTGATAATTCATACTGGTTTTCAAGCATCTTTGTATACTTTTGTTATTGAATACACCGGACATCTAGATTTACCTGGCCACGGATTGTATCTCGGACAAAACGGAGATCAGTAAGTGGTTTGTCATTTAATCTACACAATAATATCTCTATATAATATAAAGCACAAAAAATGCTGAACAAAAAAGACCCACAAACGACTTATGCGAAAACGGTTTGAGACCAGTAAAACAATACATAAAGCACATTATTTTTTATGATTAGTATCACACGCCAGTTAAAAAATAACAACAAAAATAAAGTAGTACTACTTATAACCACAGAAGAAATAAAAGAGATACTATTATAGTAAAAGATACTACTTATAGTAAGTACTATAACGTAAAATTTCGCTTCCTTATGATCAGAGAAATTGGGTTTTATTTAGTTTGCAAGATTCAAATGTTACACAAACAGGTACAACACGTAAAAAGCGTTTAAAAACAAAATTTTACGTTTGACTCTCTATCTTCTAAATAGCATAAATTTTGGTATAACTTTTAACATCCTTTATCAATGTTTCCAGAAAGTTTGTTTTATAATAATACTTGTATTTATTTATCGCTGATGATTGCCGATGACAAGGTCGTTAACGTTCCCTCGGAACAAAATCCCCTTCACAATACAATACAAACACAATAGTCAAATGTTTCATGCGCTAGTTTGTGACATGAAAATAATTTCAATATAGCAGCTAAAAATATGTTAACATGTAGCGACACGACATTTACTAGTATTTAAGGGTACCTATCGTAGAAAAGACACCACTAATGCTAAATGCTAGTGTATTTTTTTTTATTTGACGACTTAGCAGTCTTCTTTACTTTGCTTAACTAATCAAAATTTTACTAACAAAAAATAACCGACTTCAAAATTACTCAAAAACTACTTGTCAGATCTCGTTCAGATTTATGTGGGACCACATGACAAGCACCTGCTTTCGATAAAAAAAAGAATCATCGAAATAGGTTGGCGTGATATTGAGTTATTCGTCCATTTGTCACATACTTAATGCAAATTTAAGACTTATATGGTTTTCTCATGGATGTCATTGTCAGATCTCAATAAAATTTAAGTGGGACCACATGATATACACCAGCTTTTGTTTAAAAAAATCATCAAAATCGGTTCACCCAGTCGAAAGTTCTGAGGTAACAAACATAAAAAAATACAGTCGAATTGAGAACCTCCTCCTTTTTTTGAAGTCGGTTAAAAATAAGGTGATGGTGATCTGTGACCCAATTAAATAAGTTGGCACGTTTGTCAGCTTTTATTTTTTTACATGTTTCAAATAGAAGATGATAATAAAAATGTTTTTATGCTAGGGAATTTCAGCAAGAAATGCAATAAATGAATCTGTTTAACTTATGAAACCATAAAAATTGTCTTCCAAATGACCCCCAAAGTAAATATGAAATGTATGTTACTCCTGAAATAAATGAACAGCAATGTTTTCGATGCGTGTAGATGAGCTTTAGTTTACTGTAGCAACTTATGCGGGTTAAGCTGACCATACACGATCAAGTGTATTTGTCAAGTTTGTCAGTCCCGCCTGTTAATCCTCAATCGATCATTTATTCATTCATCTCAATCAATCATTTATCTTTGTTCAGTATTACTTTTAACAACATTTTGAACTACTGGGCTTGTTTTTTTATACAATTAAAATTATTAAGGAACTTGAAGTTAAATTTTTATTAATATTTTTTGACAAAGTCAGGCGCGGATGTCGTTAATAATTTCAATTTAAGTCTCTAATAAATTACAAGCTTTTATGTAACTTGCTTTGTTCGTTAGTTCGTTAGTACGTAATATATTATGTATAGGTCAAATCTTGTAAGCTGAATTAGAACTACTTCCTCTCATCCTACTGGTTGAAATTTCATAAATAGATTTGGATCTGAAGACAATGAATTTTTATATTACTGATAACCTGATACTACACTCAAGGTTGTCTCCAGACGAGAGAACTCGTTACCGGAAAATTGCTCAAATACAAAATTTTAAAAGCTTGAGTCAAAAAGTATTTTTAAAACATTATTTTTTTTTGTAATTTTCACCCTAAATACCTGTGTGTAGTGGAACACTATAATACAAATACACTATAATATTAATTCCTCCACCAATCCGCACTGGAGCAGTGTGGTGGAGTATACTCTAGGCTTCCTCAGGAGGAGACCGACACCCGTGCTCAGTAGTGGATCATTAATGGGTTGAAGCCAATGTTAATTAATTCAATATTAATAATTTTATGTTGGTCCTAATTTATACCTACCTACTGGCAATGCTTCATAGGTTTATAACTTATTGAAGTGAATTTAATTTTGGAATTATTTTTTAACATTTTTTATATATATTTTTTAGTTTTTTTTTATTATTTTTCTTGAAATATTTTTATTAGTATATTTTTTTAAACAAAATTGTATTCAATATTTTTTTAAATTCCATTTGTCCGTTGAAGTTTCACTTCTAATATGTATTCCAGGATACATTTCGATTTTTTATGAAATGTAATTAAATCTTGTATTAATCATTTAAATTTAATATGAGTCAATCTGTGGCACTAGCACTAGTCATGTCATCAGATGTTCGGGAAAATAATCTGTTTATAAAATATTATGATGATAAAAGATAGACTCAATAATAAGATAGTGTCAGTCAAACTAAAACTAATACTTATAAGTTTTGTAAGGCCGTGATCACGTTAAATTAATATTGAGGGTTTTTGAAACTATGGAAGCTGTAAGTTTCCATTTAGGGGTCCTTATTCACACTAGCTATAGTAACTAGTAAAGCAGTTAGCTACAGGTATCATGCAGATGCATGATTTGTAGATAAAAAGAATAACGATTTTTGTCATAACGTATTTCGATGGAATTGCTACAAACCCTTCCATCAAATACTAAGTTGATTATAATGCCAGTAATAATACTAAAGATATAATAATGACATCGATAATATAATCCTTTCATAAAGCCCTACCAACGAAGCAGGAAGGGAGGCTTCTGTCTTCGATTAAGAGATCCTGGTCTGCTCGTTTGTGATTGCATTCAGTATTCTCTGCTACCCCAATAGGACCAAAAACAATTTTTGTAATTAATATCATACGATTATCTGACATGTTTACATTTACAAGGGTTAACAATTGAAATCCTTAATTTTTTATTTAAATCTAATAAAAAATGTTACATAATTCACTTTATAAAATTTTAAAATCAGCATTATGTTTAACTGAAATGCTCCAAATGTTATCTTATTTATCCATTGACACTATCGACATTCCGAGTACTTCATCTGCTGTATCAGTCGACCTATTTGCTAGCCATTATAGAAGTTCGTATGGGAAGTGAAGGTGTTGTGAAAAAGCCGCCCATTTTGATCTAAAAATGGTGCGGTTAACATTTAAATGGAATTTTGTTCTCTTTTATTACTTGTGTTTAATTATCGTGTCCAATTCATTGCCCATTACAACCGTGTCACATACGTCGGATTTAGATCTTATTAAATCTTTAGCTGCAGATGTTAACGACAGTTTAAACGTGCCTATTACTAGAGAAAATGGCAATGAAGGACAAAATGTGCAGCAAACCGCAACAAATGTAAACTCCACTGATGTAAGAAAAAAAGTAACAACCATCCAAGAAGAACAAGAAGAATTAGGCAATGAAAGAGAAATATCACGTAACTCGGCTGTGCGTCCTGGATTACAAGTAAATAATTACGCAGTAACATTCACACTGGAGGACGAATATATTGTTGGACGTGCTGTTGTCACTACGACAGTAACAGCAGAAACGAGATTTGAACCAATAAGACTTCATAGCAATGGTTTAAACATTCGAAGTACCAGAGTTGGATTGTTCTCAGAAGATAATGCGCAAGATGCCAATAATTTTAATTTTGACGGGGTTCTAATAGTCAATCCACCTCAGCCAGGAACACAATACGTAGTTATAGTCGAATATACCTTACCGCTCCGCAATGATGGCACAGGGATCTATATCTCGCAGTTTATGAACGTGTAATTATAATTGAAATAACCATTTAACAGTAATAAGTGTAGATGATGATATTTTTGTCGTATTGGCTCTTAATTCTAGCAATTCCACAATTTTTCTTCTTTATCAGTGACATTGTACATCATTGACAATGCCTTTATTTTTTTTTATTTCACTCCAAAGTTTTTGTATTTATACTTCTATGTAATTCCTGGAGTTGGCTCCTATTTTCGGTTTTGCTTGTTGTTACTTAGTATTATAATAATTTTCTAATTTTCTTAGTTATTCTCCGATACAATCTAACAATAACTTCGTAGTCTTTCTGTGCGCATTGAGAATTTATTATTAACATTGATATAAATTTAAATATGATGCACCGTAAAATTTTTGCTAAGTTCTCATAATTTTAATAGTATAATTCTTATTTCAGAAATTACATAGCGATGAATCTGCATCCGATAAATGCTAGACGAGTATTTCCGTGCATCGACGAGCCAGATCATACGTCTTCAGTTGTATTCTCTTTCAATGACTTCGAATATGATCATATAGTTGCAAATTCGCAATTAGAAGATGACGACGAGTAAGTTTAAATTATTATTTGATTATATGTTTAGTAGTTCAGTGTACAAACAAACAAATATATTTTACGAAAAAAGACATTTTTTTTTGTACTTATCATTGATTTCGAAATAATTTTTGATAAGGTTGACAAACGATTGCCTTCGAGTACTTTGCCTTAAAACAAATCTTTAGAAATAGTTTTCATTATTTTTCATTTTAAATGTAACTCTTTATTACACAGGTCACATACATTTATGCCCTTGTTAGGCCCTGTACATACTTGGGGCATGGTAGCACATAACTTAATGAACGTCAACTTGCCCGTCGCTAACGTATTGCTGTACGTGCGTCCGGGAATCGTCAGCCAGGACCAGCAAGCATCTGCAGCTATCAACTTCTTCTTTACTAATTTGAACGAATGGACTGAAAAGCCGTACTTTGAAATCGTTCTAAATCAGGACGAACAATTACATGTCTTTGCTCTTCCAGACACTAACAGGGACTGGTATGCATTGTCCACCATCTGTATATGGTGAGTGATATTTTCATTATTACTTGTTAATTCAGATAGAGAGCTATAAAACAAATCAGTCAAATGTATTTAAAATTATATTTAATCCCATAAGGGAGCCATACATGCTAATGGAGATGGCACATTCTGTGAGGCAAAGAAAAACAGCTTTAATGACAATCGCAGACGCGCTCTCAAGACAGTGGTTTGGATATGCGATCTACCCACAAAACTTCAGATTTCAGTGGGTCCTTACAGGACTCGAGAAATATGCTGCGTATAAAGTCCTAAATTCGGTAAGTAATAAAATTTTTAGTATCACGATCTCAATTACGTAATTTGTTTTAACCACACCTAACAAACCAATACAAAAAAAACGGTAAAAAAGGTGCTTCCAGTAGAAAAGATTTAGACGGACAGTAAATTTCAAAATTTCTGATAGTAAAATATTTGGTTATTTTTGCATCGTATGGCATTGTCCCTTATAGACAGCAGTGATACCAAAGGCATTTTGAACTTAAGTTGAAGTTAAAGGTCTTATGCACTTTTTCAGTTCCAGACTGACCCACTTGGCCTTGACGTAAACCTTCTAGACATGAAAGCTATATTTACAACAGAGGTTATTCAAGAAAGTTTGCTTCGTGATTCGTACGCCAGTTCCAGTCCGATGCAGCCAGGTAGGAACATATTCAATGAACCTGAAATCAGAGATGTCTTAAATGGTTTGATAAAGTACAAGTCACCGGCTATCATGAATATGCTCCGAATTGTTCTTGGTGAAGATGATCAGGATTTCGTTCAAGCTGCTGCCCAAGTAATGTTAAACAGGTTAGTGGATATGAAATAATTTAATTAAACTGCCCAGAAGAATACAGTGCTTGAACAATTTAATTAATATCTATAAGATAGTTTGTTAATTCTTGAAGTATATTGCTTATCTGCAAGTGTATACGTTAGGTTTAGATGACCCGAGATCTGTTAAAATTGAGTTATTTAAGAAAAAATATAACCTACTATGAAAGTTGATCACGACGGTACTGACACTTTGAAGCTATGCTACTAAAGGAAAATAAATAAAATTCTGTGCAAACTTACAATTAAGATTATAATGATTAATATGATAATTATAATTAATCGTATCAGATGTTAATAATAAGTCAGTATTACTCTTTTCTTCAAAACTGTGCCAGCACAATGCATATATGTACCTACATAAATAACATACCTAACACTTGCAGAATCAACTTATTTAGTTTAGTCTAATTTATTTTCAGAATCGATAATTTTTAGTTTATTTCTTAAACCTTGGCTTTTTTCAGAAATTCTCTGACAGCGATTAACAACGTAAATTTTTACGATGCTATTAATAGCAAATGGTTATTTGAAGGCAATGAAATTGTAGATGACGTCAGCGAATTTGCAAAACCCTGGGTTGAGTTGCGAGGGTACCCATTGGTACATGTAGGACATCGACAAGGCGGCTTGCTTCTGACGCAGGTAAAAGTTATAACTTTTGCAGAAGAAATATTTCATTATATTATTGTGCCAGAATATAATATGTGGGTACATAATCAGAAAACTTGGGCCAAACATTACTCAGAAAACTACATGAGTAAGCTTCAAATCAACTCTCCATATAGAGGCATGCTACATTGTAACACTAGTTTTCAACCAAAGTTACATTTTCAAACACGAAATTGAATTGGTAGTATCTTTTGATATCTTGGCGTGAAATAAGAATAAGATAAAATGTAACTGATAAGTCCGAATTTCTTAGTGTATGTGCTTTGTTAAGAGATTTTATCAGACTAGTATCTTGTATGGACCAAATATGTCTACAAAATATGTAAAAATAAGTTGGTTTTCACTCACGTAGGTATTTGAGTATTATTGTATAAAAAATTATTTTATTAGGTTTAACCACAGCAGAAATAGTAGCAATTATAATGTTTAACTATAATTTTAACACCGCCACTGACTTTTTACATTTCGCATTTGATAGCGGTTCGTGTCAATAATTCTACCGCAATGTCTCATGTGGAAAGTTTGAAGATATACATTAGTATATTGTAGGTATTTAAATCTACGTTTAATCAGTACGTTTATAAACATAAATATAACTTGTTAAGAGATTCTTGATTGCTAAGAATTCATGCCAGTTGTGTTATTTATTTACTTATTTTTATTACTATGAAATAATTAAATCTATTCACACAAGTCAACATCTCTTAAGTCAGTATATCAGCTAATTAGTGAAATCTCGGTATAATATGATTGGGTATTTCCGAAACAGGAACACTTCTCCTTCACACCGACTGCCCGAGGGAGTTTCCTGATTCCGATAACATACACGACAGGAAACGCTGCGGATTTCGACAACATCCACCCTGTTCAAATGTTGGACGTTACGACCACCTTAACTTTAGCGCTAGAGGAAGATGACTATGTATTGTTTAATATTCAGGGACAAGGTATTTTTTTTGCATGTCTTATATCCAGAAATAATTTTTTTATCAAATTGCAATAACATGTCAATTTTTGTAACTAAGTGGTAGATTGATGCTGAAACTAAAAATAAAAAATGAGAGGTGTCAAGGGACACCCGGATGGAACGAAGTTCCTTGCAGTCAGTACTAGGATAGCAAAAACATGCAGCAAGTGTGCCAAAACAAATCTGGGGTATTAAATTTCTCATCGGCTTTGTTCATCTAGTAGCAATTAATTAAAGCGAGTAGGTACTAGGCGACCAGAAGTCTTCGATGTTGCAACATCAGTGACACCGTACATGCCACAGTATGTACTTTCTTATTCACTCTTCGGTATTTAGAATAAGCACAACAGGGACGTCCATATCACGATCATGCACATTAAGCTATTATTACCATTTCTCCCGTCATGCCAATCAATATGCGGAAGAGCAACAGTGATAGAACAAATCCTTCACTGCCACTCTGACAGTGACAAGGTGTCAGAGCGACAGGGATAGAATAAATCTATCACTGTCGCTAAATCTATCACTTCCGCATATTAATTGGCATGACAAGAGAAATAGCAATAATAACTTGATGTGCATGATCATAATATAGATATCCCTGTTGTGCCTATGCTAAATACCGAAGAGTAAATAAGACAGCCACATACTATGGTTGTACAGTATCACTGATGTCGCAAATCGAAGACGCAACTCGCTTTAATTAATTGTTACTAGGTGAACAAAGCCGATGAGAAATTTAATACCCCAGATTTGTTTTGGCACACTCGCTTGCATGTTTTTGCTATCCTAGTACTTAATGTTGTAACGACGGCAAAAATTGTCGTTACAACTTTTCCTCTTAATTTTTCCGTCTAGCCCCCTTTCGCAACGCGCGATAAGGAACTTCGTTCCAAAAAAATTCCAAAGAAATATTCGATGTTACACAATTTTTTTTAATAAGGTGAATTAAGTTTACTTATACACTTCGGCAGTAGGCTCGTGTATAGCTTGCCATAATCACCTAGGTGAATTTAGGTCTACTGATTAAGTATACTTATTTCACCTGCGGCCAGTAGATTTAAATCACGTAGGTAGGTGAATAAAGTACACTAAAAGTAGACTCAAGACACCTTGGTGAATTAACTCAGGCGAATAAAGTCGACGGCACCGAATTGCCGATAGCTCGATAAATTGAATGGACTCAACACAGATTCAGATAATAATAAACATAAATTTTCGAATATCACGAACTCTACTGATTGACTTAAAAAAAAAGACGGAAGACCAGTCAGAGTTCAGTCTTTTATGTTCTTTGAAAAATTTAGTATTACAATTTTTTCGCAGGATACTATCGAGTCAACTACGATGGAGTTTTGTGGGAAAGAATAATAGATGCTCTTCACGACGAGGAACGAAGGGAAAAAATACATCCTCTGAATCGTGCAACTGTAAGTAGTTTCCTAGATAAGGAAACGTTAACGAATTGATACTCACAATCTTTTCGACGTCTAGTCATGTTTGTGTAGTTTGTTTTACTTTTTTTTTAATAGAATCTTGTTCAATTTCAGCTAATTGACGATGCCCTGATTTTGGCCAGAGCTGGTAAGATAGAGTACAACACAGCGTTTGAAGTAGTGTTGGGAATGGAACTGGAGACAGACTATGCACCATGGAAAGCTTTCGTTAGAAACATGAACTTCCTTCGGAAACATCTTGTATCTTATGTCGAACAAGAAGATTTAGATCCAGATATTTATCTGGTATGTTTGGTTTAAAACGAAGATATTTATTAAACCCTTGTCCTAAAATTGAGTGTTATTTCTCAAAAAAGTTATTTGGTTATATGATTCTGTACTCTTTTCTCAATGCTCTTTCATATAGATGAAAAATTAAACTTTTAAAACTCTTTGGTTACAGAGAATGGTTCGCAGAACCATCGGAACCTTTGAGGAGGAGATAGGGTTTGAACCTGACCCAAACCTCAATGTGCCAGCTATGGTCTCACTGACGCGTGGGCTCGTCATGGACCACGCGTGCCGAGCTAACTACGACCCGTGCATTGCGGCGGCCGTCGACTGGTTCTGGGACCCCAATGATAATGACGAAGTGTGAGTGTACTTTGTTATGAAAACAAAGTAATGGAACAATACAATTCCGTTAGAGCAAGCAATTCTAATACCACGATAGCACGATTACAAAAATTTATAAAAAATATTGGTTAGTCATCATAGATCATTTGAATTGTCTACAAGTTAAATATTTTTGTCCTGATTAGGAACCCAAACATCCCTCATGAGCTGAGGCCAGCGGTTTATTGCACTATGGTAAGGGAAGGTGATGAGGAAGTGATTAAAGCACTGGAGGAGCGTCTGGAAGCTGAGCCCACGCAATATGAGCGTCTCGTTATACTGGAAGCCATGGCTTGCTCCCAAGACCATGACTCTATTCAAAAGTAAGTTTGTTTATGAACTCATATTCCAAGCCATGAGAGCCAAAACTGCCTAACTACATTTAACAGTATCGTGTTTTTAATTTTTTAAACAGTAAAAAAATCGTTGTATTATCTAGTGAATAATCACTTTTATGGCCTGGCCACGGGGTTGGGCAGAGCGAACGGCGGCGCAGCGGGCGGCGCGAAAATTGTTTAATTTTTTCGCCGCGAAAACAACTAAACTCGTTTAGTTTCTGCACTATTCGCCGCATCTGCCGCTCGACTCCGTGGCTAGCGCCATACTGGTTCATAATTTTATTTTCTTCGAAAGACGTTCCGCCGTTCGCACCACGTGAATTTTCGCTATGGCGAATGTTCCGTATCCAGGCGGTTAGCCCACTCTGGTTCTATCAAAATCATCAATTCTAACTACACAAATCCAACAATAATATCATTGACTTACTATGACAATTTATTGGTAAAAATAACTTGGTAAAAATAAATCGTTTCAGAATTCTTCTAGATACCATTAGTGACGAGAGCCCCTACGGCACGGAAGAGAGAGTTAAAATATTCAAAGCGATTGTGGAATCAAATTACGAGAATACCAATGCTGCTCTGAGTTTCCTTACCAGAAATGCCCCTGCAGTTAGGCAAAAGTAAGTTGAAATTTTCCATATAGTTTGTGTTTTCGTCTCAAGCTCATCATCTTCCTGTACATTTCCCAATTTTATTTGGTGTCAGCAACTTCTCTTCCATACCTCCTAATACATACTCTGACTACTTTATCTTTCTTCTCAAGGAATCTTGCTTAATTGTATTTTTTATTGACATCATCAGTTATACCGTTTAAGTCAATCCTCCTCCTTGCGACTTTCCTTATTACTGAGGATCATGGCTCCGATCAGATATAACCTTATTTGTGATGTTTCTTCATCTTTGATGGTTCTCTACTGTGTGGTAAGCACTGTAGATGGAGATGTAAACCGCTTCTTTAACCTGGTTCATCCAACGTCTCGGGCTACGTCTGCGTGGTCTCTTTCATTCGATCTTCCCTGTGAGTATAAGCTTTTAAATGCTACCCACGTCTTTTCTTGCTATGTGACCGAAGTATTGAGGCCGGCTCAACACCTACTACATGCGCTGTCTTCGTTCCATCCTTGGCATCACATGGAAAGACAGGGTGACAAACGAGAGGGTACTAGAAAGGGCACAATTACCCAGCCTCACCGCTCTACTCAAGCAGAGAAGGTTGAGATGGCGAGGGCACGTGCATCGTATGGCCCCCAATCGTTTACCACGGCGAGTTATGCTCGGAGTCATAGCCGGCGGTAGGAGAAAAGTTGGCAGACCACTACTGCGGTTCAAAGATTGTGTCAAGCGCGACTTGTCTGCATTCAAAATAAGTTGTAAGGACTGGGACCAACTCGCGATGAATAGAGACGTCTGGCGAAAGAATACCATAGAGGGCAGAGACAATCATGATAGGGACTGGTTCAGACTGCTATCCGACAGGAGAGTCAAGAAACAGAATATGGCTTCCAGACCAGCCCACTCTACACTCTCTGTAGAAACTGTCGCTCCCAGCTTGGTCTCTATAGTCACGAAAGGAGGTGCCATCCACAAGATGCTGTTTAAATCGTCTGTTATAGACGGAAAGGCCGCAGATAGACCGAAGTATTGGAGTGTTTTCCTTAGACAGGTGGTAGATAGCAGAGTTTTAATTGATTAATGTTTGGCTTACAATTACTTGCTTTATTATAATTTCAATATTTTGTTTCTCAGGTATGGTGGTTCTGATAAACTAGAAGACTTGCTGTTTGTACTAGCTGATAACTTAGTCGACCCTGCACAGTTTGAACAAGTAAGTTTTGTTATTGTGATTCATACTATATTTAAGCCTACAGGTAAAGTGCACCTCTATGATCCACCAGCCGCCACGGCATGTGGGTATTTTGGACCATAAAATTAGATATATTTTATGACCTTAAATTATAGCTAGTTAGTTGCAAAACATCCTGTATAAATACAAATGTAGTAGACGAGTATACAGATACCCGCGTCATTCAGTGTTCAGTGTTTTATTGACTGAATAAACGTTATTTTTGTTTCAGTTTGTAAACTGGATAAACTCGGTAAACAGCAATCTTGATGACTCCCTCGACGTAGCCAGAAGAGCGCGCGACCAACTTACGGCGATCATGGAATGGCGCGATGCTCATCTGGAAGATGTATATCAATGGATCGAAGAAAACCACGCCCCCACACTCGTACTATCGTCAATCTTGATTTTCTTGTCATTGTGCGTGGCTATATTTAATAATTAGATGTAGATAATTACTACGGTTATTATCAAATTAATTTTTATTTTTATGTTTTCCTCGTATGATTTGTTTAAGAGGCTTTTGTTAAGGTTATCATATTATCTAAATAATCAATTCAATTATTTGCTTAAATTAGAAAAGTATTTCTAGGATATAAGGTAATTTTAAAAAAGTCGAAAAGTAATTTATAAGTTTATAGTATTTAAGTGGTATTATTTTTTATTGAACTTATAATTTCGTTTTTAAGACGTATCAGTTATAGGTATACTTAAGACAAATTAGTAAGTTGTGTGTGGTTGAAACTCAGTACTATCTTCTATGATATTATTTGTAGTTTCAGGAAACCTCTCAAAATATTTTCTGCAAAGCATTTTTATATAAATGAAATTCAACACTTTCTTTAAAGTTTTTGTACAGAAAGATTTAACAAGTAAATAAAAAAAAATCCAACTCAAAGATACAAGGAATGGTCACGTCTTGTTACATTAGCTGATGTAACTGGAATGTTTGATGAATGAATAAATAAAATTTATTTTTACGTAACCAATAATCAGTTAATATTAAATATAAACAATGAATTGAATTTACTTAAATAATATGTTCGTTATTAGTTTTTAAGTGGCGTCAGCATTGCACAAAGTGAAACTAATGTAGAATTTGAAATAGAAATATAATCAATTAATTTAATTAACTTAAATAATTATGTTCATAGTTTTTAAGTGGCGTCAGCATTGCACAAAGTGAAACTAATGTAGAATTTGAAATAGAAATATAATCAATTAATTTATTTAAGCTAAATAATTATGTTCGTAGTTTTTAAGTGGCGTCAGCATTGCACAAAGTGAAACTAGTATAGGATTTAAAATAGAAATATAATCTATTAATTTAATTAACTTAAATAATTATGTTCGTAGTTTTAAAGTGACGTCAGCATTGCACAAAGTGAGAATAAAGTAGAATTTGTACTTAAACATTCATTTTAACCTTAATTATATCTTATAATTTATGTGTATCAAATATAATCAATTAACTTAGGAATACATTATATAATTTAATTTAGGTTATAAGTTAATTAGTAAAATTTTTATACCACATTTTCACTTACAGACTTGTAAAATTATAAATTTAAGAATGTAATCAATATTAATTTAAAAAAGACTAAATCTGAAGCAAATGCGTCCTCTTGTTTCATATTTAGTCATCTATAATTTAATATATGATGTTAATTTGTAATCAATTATTAATTATAATAATTTTATTCATCGTATTTTTAAATTGATAAGAAAAAAATATTGGGAAATAGATTATATACATAATTAAATTAAAATAATATGTACATTGTACACATTTCTGTAATGTAGTTTTTAATAAAAAATATATTACATAAACAAGTACAAATATTATTTAAAATGACTAAATTACATTGTCTGTATTACCTAAATCCTTATTATTTATAAAATAAATAAAAGTGATGAAATTTATGACTAGAAACTGTCAATACATTTAAAATTAATGTTATCAGGAATGTTATACATAAATGAACACCAGAATAACATAAATAAATAACAACGTATAATGCGAAAGATACAATAAAGCGTCGATAATTAAATTATGTAACTAGGGCAATATGAACTGCAATCCCAACCGCAAGAAGAACTGCTGATGACAACACCACATGACTGGCACCAGTGTCCGGCATGGCTGTGATGACTGGCGACATCTGTTATAATACATGAATAATAATTATAAACTCGTTTATTTCAGAAGTAAAAATGCATTCAATGGCGTAGTAACCTTAACACACACTTAACACTAATATCCTTTATTGATCTGGCACATAAATGCAAATGTCATCGCTGGGAATCGAACCCTAAATCCTTCGATCTGCAGACAGTTACTTCCAACGGAGCTACATAATTTCTCCTGTTAAGTATTTAGTCCATCGGCTATTGAGACTATTGAGACTAATGGAAAGACCAAAGGTTGTTTGGAAGAGAATGCTTTTAGGATTAAGTCCGCCTTTTGTACCATATTGTATATCTATACTTAAACTATACTAATATATAAAGAGGAAAGATTTGATTTTTTGTTTGCATTGAATAGGCTCCGAAACTATTGAACCGATTTGAAAAATTCTTTCACTGTTGGGAAGCTACACTATCCCCGAGTAACATAGGCTATATTATATTTTCAAAAAAAAATAGGGATCCCTAATAAAACTCCAATAATGTAACTCAAGGTGTAAAAAAATAAGAAAACCGAAGCAAAGCAAGGGCAATTACTCGTTTATTATAAAGAGGAAAGATTTGGTAGTTTGTTTGCATTGAATAGGCTCCGAAACTACTGAACCGATTCGAAAAATTCTTTCACTGTTGGAAAGCTACACTATCCCCGGGTGACATAGGCTATATTATATTTTCAAAAAAATTAGGGATCCTTAATAAAACTCCAGTAATGTAACCCAAGGTGTAAAAAAATAAGAAAACCGAAGTAAAGCGAGGGCGGTTACTCGTGGTATAATAAAGTTTTAATAAATAAATAAGTTGAAGAACCCACCTCAGTGGTGGTTGTGGTAGTGGTCCGTCTCAGCGGCTGCGGCCGCGGCGTGCCGGTGGGGATGTAGAACAAGAACCGGTTCTCAGCTTGCCTGGCGACGATACCATCATGAATGTTATAGAACGCTAAGTTAGAGGTATCTACTGACTTAGTACAAGGGCCTTAGCACTTTGTGATTTTGAAACATCGATTGCCTAGTCAATTAATAAGAATAAATAGTACAATATGAATAATTACAATAAACATAATGATACAGCATTACAAATAAGAGATAATGATAGCAATAACATTAATAATAAAATTGTAGAGTAAAATAAGTATCATTTAATAGATTTCACTGAATTGTAGACATATTTAATAACAATAATTAATCACAAACAATTACGACCCGAGAACAAATATTTACTTCATTACGTCAAAACTTCCCGAGTTTGGGTTTCATTGTTTATTTGACGAGTCGTATATATGTATTATACTTGGCGACTTAGGCCTCCTTTTATTACACTCCTATTGATATAAATGTGTTTTTAATTTGAAACCATTATATTTAAGTGTAGTAAGAACTTGTTTTCAATATCTCTGTAGTACTCACATTTTCTGTTCAGCGGAAAATTCATCTTCTCGTTCAAAGTAGTTGAAATTAGTACTGTCGATAGCTTCGTCGAACTCAGTGAGGCGCACGTAGTAGCAAGCTTCCCGGAAGTCAGGGTTCAATCTGGGATCGTTTAATATCAACAATTAACAATATAGTATGACTGGATGACCAAGTGAAAATATGATATGGGTAATTTTTCAATTTTTTATACAAAATTAAATCAATTCAAAATTCTTTATTCATGTATGTATCATTGATACACTTACGCACGTCATTTTTTTAATCTACCAGCTTTTCGAAAAGGTGCCTTGTCATGGAAAAGAAAAGGCGTAAAGAAACTCTGCTGAAGACGTAAAGAAAGCTCTGCACCTTACGGAAGCGATACGAGGAAACAACCAGGTTATGCCTATTTCTCGTTAGACGATCGTGTATATCACTATTTTGCTTGAATAATACTTAAGTTGTTTCTAATGAATATTATATTGCTATAAATACAATATATTGTAACGCTACTGTTAAAATACCTATTTCTCTAAATTTCTCACGTAAAGATTCGCGCGACTTCAAGTTATAAATGGCCCTAATAGGCCTTCTTGTACGAAATTGGCAGAATTTAATTTTTGGAGTGAAAGAATCTCCAGAGACGGTGCATCCTGATGTATATCGGACGAGGCCAAGGCATCTGATACTATCGTTTTGGTTGGTGAATCCCAACGGTACTCAAGCAATGATAAAATTTTTACCCGCCTCATTCTAAAGCACCATGAAATTTTTTCGTCGTCACGTGTTTCTGTCGCAGCATTAAAGAGAGAAAAATAACCGGACCCTTGATGATTTAGATTTGATATCCATAGTCATGACAACTTATCATCAGGTGGCTCTTCTGCACATTTGCCAACTATTTCAAATTTCAAGATCATTTCTTCTTGTGGCTATCTTTCCACTGTCTTCTACCTTAGTTTATTACCTTATCCGCTGTTCCCGGTAGTCATTGTACATCCGCCTGATGTCGTTCAGGCATGGCTTGTGTTTGAGCGCGCACGCGAACTCCACCACGCGGCTGCGGAACAACCTCGTCTGCGGGCGCTGTTCTACCTCCATCAGCCTCCTGTACACCGTTGATATCTTCTGGCGCATGAATGTCTGGAATTTTTACAGGTACTTGTAGGTTTCCGTACCCAAAGGGTGCCAATGGGACTAATAAGACTCCGCTGTCTCCGTCTGTCCTGTTTGTCACAGGGCTCTATCTCTCTAATCCTAATAGAGGACATAGGACTGCACTGTTCGTCCGTCAGTTCGTTCGTTTGTTCTGCTGGTCACAGAACTCTATGTCACTAACTAAATAGGTATTTGAATTTTTTACGAAATATGTATTACTGTGCTACTTAAACAGAAAATACTACGAGTATTGACTACAGTTACTTAATTTGTTTTAGATACAAGAATAAACTAAACAGTTCGTTAATTTTTATCTGAATTTTACTTGAGTGTAGCTAGATCTAAGTAAGCAAGCTATTTCACGATGACAGGAAATTTTGATGTACGAGTCCAACTTGGACTTGGGCCATTTTGCAAACTGGTAGAGTCATGTTCGTCTTTAGTTACAGTCTGTAGCTTAAAGAAGATTTCTAAGTTTTTAAAGAAGATTCTGAAACAGCATACCTGCCACTCCTCATACAACATCTTGGTCATAGGCACTCCTTCAGTCTTGAGCAGCTCGAAGCCAGCCATGACAGAGTCCCACACGGTGTAGCTGAACTCCTTGTTCAGATACTCCAGCACCTCCATCGCTAAGTCAATGTCTATGTCTCCCGCTGCACTGAATGCGAATATGTCGTTTACGATCTGGAAATATCAAAGTTTTTCATTTATTATTTTAACTTTTTGACTAAAGTATGTAAAATGTTACGATACCAAGAATTTTTATCAGCTAACCATTAGGTTAAATAGATAAGCAGGTAAGATAGTATTATTTACATATTTTCTTTTAATTATGGATCAAAAATTATTACAAAATTTTAGATTTGTTTCATTTTACCTGAGCTCTGTTCAACTCGTCAATTGCTAGGTGATTGTCCTTCAAAGTTTTGGCTATCAGCCTCCACGTTTCCTCATCATAATTCACTCGATAATAACCTGAAGTCAAATTATTTATCGATTAGCGATATTAAGTAAAGCTATAATTATAATTATTCTGCAACCTCCATTAGACCGCAGTAACGATGGTGTAATAGACAATAGTATGTATCATTCACACAATATCATCACATAGCAATGTTAATTTTATTGCTTTGCCAGGTTCTTTTAAAACACTGTGTTTTGAATCACCTGCATGAATAGTCAATGTTATCGAATTTGCCAGAAAATTTAGAGGAAGGTATGAGTCGTCTTTACAGCCATTTTTGAATGTAAGAAAATATCGTCTTGAATACTTTCATAATTATTATTCATGTTTATAATATCATGTTACTACAGAAAACAGATACAGAAGCAAGACTTGATACAAACAAACTAATAAATATAACAGCTCACAATTCGCGTGGCATTTTATAAGCGGTAATGAAAATGGAAGTCATAATAGCCGAATGTGCGCGTGGGCACTTGGCAGTTGGCACCGATATAGAGTTTACGTGTATGGGCTGTTTTTCATCAGGCGATACGACAACGACACTTCCAAGTAGTGCTGTTAAACTGGTTGTTGCTGCAAATAATTGAGACTTTTTTGGGAACATACATTTTAATTTTTGTAAAAAATACAGAGAGAGAGAATTTGATGAATTAGTTCGCAATGTATGAAACGCGAGGCATAAGAACACTACATATCGATACCTCTGGGCTCAAAGGGCGTATAGCACAAAACAGCTACTTTTCAGGAGAGCCAAAAAACCTAAAAAATAAAACAAAATTAGCTATAACTTTTTTGTCTCAATGATTATAAAAAAACATTCTATGAGAGAAATACTTACATTTTCCTATATTTCAAGTTAATATTATTAAAAGAAGTCTAAATATAATAGTTTCCAAAATAATTTTGCTTTACGACCTAAAAAAAACTACAAAATGTCCTTTACACCCACTTAAAAACAGCTAACGTTATTAACTTTGGCAGTAAAGATAACCTAGCGTAAAAATGTTGTATAATATTATGTAGTAAATGATAATAGCAATGTTAAATTGTGTTGTAAATCACAAAGTTTGCATTTAAAATTGTACAACTTTCATAATAAAAAGGGTTAAACGGGGTGGGGGGTACCCCATCCCATCCTGATGGATTATTCTCATAATCCCCATCCCAATGGATATCATGGGAATAACCAAAAAGCTTTTTAAAAATTAATTAATTTAAGTGTTATTGTTAATAGTTTTTATTATATGTAATAAAAGGGCAAACAAAAAAGTTTTAAGCAATTTTTGGGTTATTCATCTTTAGAATTATTTTCTTTTTCAGTATTATTTTCATCTTCCATAACTTCTTCTTTATCTTCTTCATCAGTTTCATATTTTAATGTATCACAAACATAAGAGCTCCATGGAAGCTTTCTATATTCTTCATGGTATAGTACCGTTGTCACAGAGACGTGTCAAATCCACGTATCTTTTTTTGTTTATGTTTAATTTAGTTGTATATAGTGGCTTAACTTATTCCGCTTCCTTTTTTTTGCTTCCGCTTGACTTGTCCTTTGCTTTACTTTTTCCTTTGCCTTTGCCTTTTCCTTTTCCTTTGACCGATGGCTTTTCCATTAACATTATATTTTGAGTTTCAGCTTCCTCTGCCATGGAATATTTGACATTTATTTAGTTTTCATATTTCTTTTTAAATGTAGCTATTCTAATCTGTTTTAGTTTTATATTTTTCAATGTGCTTGGTGTGAAAGTATTGGCAGTTAATTGATCAAAATTCAGATAATCTAAATTTTACTAACAAAAAATAACCGACTTCAAAGTTACTCAAAAAATACTTGTCAGATCTCGTTCAAATTTATGTGGGACTACACGACAAGCACCTGCTTTTGATTAAAAAAAGAATCATTAAAATCGGTTGGCGTGATATTGAGTTATTCATCCATTTGTCGCGCACATTCTAATACAAATTTAAGACTTATATGGTTTTCTCATGGACGCCATTGTCAAATCTCAATAAAATTTATGTGGGACCACATGACAGCCACCAGCTTTCGATTAAAAGAAGAATCATCAAAATCGGTTCGCCCAGTAGAAAGTTCTGAGGTAACACACATAAAAAAATACAGTCGAATTGAGAACCTCCTCCTTTTTTTGAAGTCGGTTAAAAATCGGTGTAGTCCATTTGAAACTTTGTGTAGTTATACTTACTAGTCGATAAAAAATGAAAAACTGAATAAAATTATTATAAACTCCATGAACCCCAAAATTAGCTTTACGCCTTTTGAGTCTGGAATAATAGAATAATGTGCTTTACACCCTAAACTTCAGGTAATATTTATAATTATTTTGAGGTTTAATGCGTTATACGCCCTAATACTCATAACTGGATTCCTATACAACCTAGGACATTTTTAACTTGCGCAGTAATGTAATTTACAGCCCGATTTCCTGTTTCATTCTGGTTTAGCAGCCCAAAATAGATGGGGCGTAAAGAACATTTTTGTGCGAATTTGGCAACTTCGTATATACCAATCGAGAGAGAATGAAAAACTGAATACGATGGTATTATTAACTCCATATGGCCCAAAATGTGCTTTACGCCCTTTGAGCCCAGAGGTATCGATATAGGCGCGGTAAAACACTGCAGATATAAAAAGTCTTTAACCAGTAAAACATTATAACATTATAACATTTTATATCATCTATGATATCTATAAATCTCTTCTATATTAATTATAATTATATCTTGTTTATAAACCATACCGTACACCTTACCTTTTTCTGTATAATATTTTAACGCCGATGCCCTAGGGACACCTTTTGTATTTCTTTATTTTGTTTACCTTTAAGCACGTCACTTGCTAACACATGGAGGTCTGTACCCACAAAACTTACACGACATCGTAGTCGTGGCGTCAAATAAAGACACACTCGTGACTAACCGCGGCCAAGGCTGCCCGTGTTGATACACTAAACGGCACGGCGTTGCGGAAGGTCAATGCTGAACCTAGCCAATGTCTAGACCCAAATTCAATGCTGTTAGTTTACTGTAGTTTTACTTTGACATTGTAAAATGTACACTTACAAATACACACGTTATCATAACTCAAAAGTCTGTAACCAGTTATCATCAGGTGATTTGATCACTTTGAAAGAAAATCATGTTTAGCTTATATTTGAAGTTATAACCTGCAATGTTTAATGAAAGTCTTAAGATGACCAGTTGCAAATGTCTCGATCTACATAACAGTATCTTGCAACTTTTTTATTTTTATAGTTGAAATTACACAAGTAACGAATAACTAACAAAAGTAGCAAATAACCCACCAGAGGCATTCCTATTGAGGATGATCCAACCACCATTGAGGTTTTCTCCGAAGGTGTAGGTCTGCATCCCGATGGTGAAACGTGGCTGGAAGCAGTTGAAGCAGTTCTGGTTGTCTTGCACGATGTACGATATCGGAATGAGGTAGTACGAGTCGTGCCGGTTTGAGGTCGTGAAGGAGAATTTACGCTTAAAATCAAAGAAAAAGTAAAGATATAATTTGGAAACATGAATTTATTGTAGCCACTACAGGGCACGAGCCTCTTCACGTAATTGAATTGGCCTAGAGCATACTGTACCACAATGCACTAGTGTGGATAGGAAAAGGTCCCTCAACCCAAGTTTAGAAAAATTGTATCCCACATCAAGGCCTCCAACATGGTTTAACGATTGCTATCTGATAACAATCGGGACCGACCACTTGGCGTGTCTTCTGATACTGGATTATTTCACTTAACAGTATATTAATAAGCACTTTTTTATATACTGTTATATTATCATATATTTAAAAAGCAATACAAACCTGATTCAACTGAATCGCGTTCGGTGTACGATCTCTAAAAACTTTGACGTTAACAACAGGGTAGCCGGACTGATGGAACCAGGAGTTCAGCACCTTTGACGCGGTGGACCCATTGAAGAACTGGTGGAGACACTCCACCGTGTCGTGGTCCAAGCTTGCCATGAAATCTTCTAGGGAGATATACTTGCCTCTTCTGAAATGCGAATGCATGAAGTTCTTTACTGTATAATGTTAATATCTGTTTGCTAATAAATTTCATATATTTTAAAGAAAAGTAGAGTAACATAAATTAACATTTAATCGAGTGTATTTTCACCATCGATGTTATACTTATTAATGCATTCTCTTTTTAACCTACCAGAAACTACTGTGCCAACGTATTGAATTTGTAAATATCGTTTAAACTGAGCAGCTGTGCGTTTCTCCAATTTGTTTTAATCTACCAAAATAAAGTCATAATTTGTGGTTTCCATAAATTTCCATTTTCTAAATTAATTACTTAATAATTGCACCACTGCCCTCGAAACAATTGAATGGGTGACGCGTACTCACCTTCATTTGGGATGTGATATAATTAGCATAATAATCGCTGTACGAATATTATGAACGTAACGGGTCACGCGAATTTATAATTAACTCTCTGTTGAGGCAATTACTCTACCATGTCTCATGGGACTGACCCCATTTCATACATGTTCTACTGTCTATGTGTCACTGTCGATGTAATCTTGACCTGTAACGCTTCTGAGAATAGTTTTATTCTTCGTGAAGTTATCAGTGTGTTTTTGTTTTGGTTGCCTTATAATTGGTTGGGAAACATATACAAGGTACAACATAATATATGCTTATTATCGTAATAACCCATGAAAAAAAATTGAAAATTCGGTAAAAAATTAAGTATCTTTGAGTATTTAAGAAATTGTTGCATTTTGATTTAACTGTATGCCTAAAATATCTAATACCTTGTAAAAATATTTTCATTAAATAAATTTAATCTATATGTAACTCCATTAGACTCATTCTTTAGAATTTGACATAATCATCATCCGTGAATTATTCTTCCACTAGATAAGATTTTACTCTGAGAATGTGTAATATTAAGGTCACTATTAATATTTGACTCACCTTGTATTGATGTAATTCACCAACGCTTGATGAAACTTGTCAGATCCCAACCAGGTCTCAACCATCCACAGTATAGAGGCAGTCTTCATGGTCACCAGCTCCTTGTACCGCGAGGGTATCTCTATAGCCAGGGTGCGGTTAAAGGAAACCAGTGCGGGAGTGGTGTGGTGCCAGTCCACTGCCATCGCTCTGTTCCTCATTTGTATCCCGTAGGTATCAATAGGGCGTCTAAGGCCTGAAGATAATGCGCCGTAATTATACTGAAATAACAGGAAATCATTTGAAAAATAAATGTCTGTTATTACAAGAATGAACAGTGTTAGGTTTAATGAAGATCGCAGGCAAAGCAATCCGTTACACCCAAAACTCTGTATGATATTGCGTTTTACTTATTTTTCTATTTGTTAGTTCAAACTATTTTAACGCGGTGTTTTCTGTCGTACACTTTAGTGTTTTTTAACCCTTTATTTTAACTTTATTCAATAAGCGGACTTAATGCCTAGTAGCATTTCCTACCAGACGACCCTTGGTTATGATGATAATGTGAGGTAGGCTTAAACATTGAAAATGATTCTCTCACTATTTCCACGATTAAAATATCTTACCTGTGCCAAAAAGTAATAAGCAAAATACGTAGCAACGCCTTCCTTGAACCACTCCTCCTTCCATCTCGTACGCTCCGACTCGCCGGGGTTGCCCAACCATATCCTGCTCAGTTGCTGTGACAACTCGAACAGCATTCGGTCTAGTTGCTTGATACTTGTGTATTGGTACTTGTTTGCCAAACGATTTTCGCTAAAATTTAAATGTTTTTAATTAATAACTGCACCAGCTATCGGGGAAATGATAAGACTTTCAACAGCTGTTAGTAATTTGTATGACAGAGAAATGCTTAAAGTTTCCCGTTGCATTTCAGTAGATGAATTTTGAAATCACGTCAAAGCAGATTTTAATTATCCTCATGTGGTGTAACAAGGAGCAACAATTATGTACTTAATGCATTTTCCAATGTAATAGCGTTCCTAGAACTTGAAACATTATTTACACCACGCTTCGATAATATGACCTATTTTCAAGCCACCAATAAGGAAAATTTCAAACCATATGATTCGAGTATTACAATGTGCAATGAAATCAAATTGTCTTTAATGATGCAGTCAAATGGTGACATAAGACGTGAATAAAGTTCAATAGATCAAATGTAATCTTTATGAGAACTAATAGATGTAGTAAATACATGAAAAATCTAAAACAAAATTACGTTGTACCTAATGACCTGACATGCTATTATACCTATATGTAATGTATTATTTATAGCTGTAATACTATACCATAATTATAATCAATGGTAACTATTATACAGATGCTTTACGAACAAACATAACCTAACCGACAACATTATGAGGAAACATTTTACAGAAAAAAAATCTCAAAATAATAATTTATGGGTCATAATAAACTAAATTTTACAGCAAGGACGTGTTGTTATTAGTACGAAATCTATTTCAGTTCTCAATACCACAGTCCGAGCGCAAATAGGCGATTACAAATACAACCGTATCAATACTAGCGATATAACAGCTGTTTCGCTTTTAGTCAACCTTGGAAATTTTTAGGAAGTGTTTGCACGTGGCCCACATTCTTAACATTTTCAATTTGAGAGCACCGTGAAAGATGAGTACCTACTCTACCTATGTGTAACGTTTGAAGATGATAATAAATTTCATGCTATTAATAAAGCTTCAAAGCAGCTTTTGATGATTAATTCATAAATAATATTGAGTAATGGTCTGTTTTTTCTATACATAATGGCATATCGGCATGAAACCAATTATTACTTAAAACTTTGCAAACATGTTTGCAAAGGTACCTGAAGTTCAATATGTAAGTACGTCATGGATTGAAAGGCATTCAAAGGATCATTGTTGTATAACATGTATCTTCATAAGTAGAAACACTCACCCATTAGTCAAAAGGTTCCAGCTACCAATCTCATAGCCATCCAAGATCTTGGGCACTGATACTATATTTATCGGCCCGTACACAAGAGGCCAATTAATTGCAGCATACTCATGAATCAAGTTTATTAGTGCTTCTCCAAAGTGAAGTATGTAGTCATAATACTGCAGATCTGGGACTGGCGCCCATATGACTAAGGTATCGTTGGTATTTTTAGCAGTGATCTGCCGACTGCCGAACTGAGAGTGGTGGAAGCCAACTTGGTGCAAGGCAACCTGTGGTGACGGAATGAATTCGATGATGACGTAATTGTCTTTGAAGCTGAAAGATAAAACAAAACAGCATTTAGAATGAAACCTCATGGTAAATTTTAACGTTGAGATCTAAACGTTTTCTATGGGCTTTATCATGATAGTTCACTATAATATGATGAAGTTATTTGTCCATTTAATAAAATAAGAAGACTGGGAATGGAACCAGTGACAGAAAATAATTAAGCAGCAGATATATTAATTAACTCAGGTTAACAATTTTTATTGGTTCATTAATTAGAGTTAACTTATATGGAAGTATAGATCAAAGCCAAATGGCGATTGTCACTGGAATTAGACCAGTCTCAAAGGTTTTCTGCCATTTTCTACACCGGTACTAGTTATTTTCTCTTCATACCCGCCCTAAAATGGTCATGTCTCTCGGAAATGGAAAATGTTGGCTTTCGTCGGCAAGTGTAATGAGGCAGTTAATTCACTAGTGGTTGTCATAAATTCCTTTTTTCTAAACATGTTTTTTGTTTAAATCTTCGGTTCACACGAAAGTTGCTCGTCTGGTTTTCTATATCTTCGCGTCTCCATTTTATTATGTTAAAATATGATTGTACTTTTTTCAAATATTTAAGTTTAAGTTAGCAATTTCTAAAGTACACTTCTAATTCAGAAGCTTCGCAATATAAACGCCACTGTTTATAAATGAAACTTTGATAAAAATTCGGCGTTACTATATTTAATTTTAACAATTCTTTAGTGGGAGAAATTTTTAAATTTTCTTTACAGGAAGTGTATAAGAGATTAATTAATAATAATATAATAATTATATTAATAATAATATAAGAAATTAATTAACAATTACTTCCTATCTAATGTTGAACTCATAACATACTTTCTATAACTATATAACTATATAACTTTCTAATAATACATCAAAGTACTTTGCAATAATTGGTACCTTGCTCAAGGCGCTACCATATCGGAAAATATAGGTGCAGAGAATGTAGTTAATAACTGTGATGACTGCCCTTATTTGGATAGTAGTAAGAATATTAAGTAATGCTTTTAAAACGTCACACCAATATCATTATGATCCAATTAAATCTCGACCAGAACCATTTTGGGCAGGATTTCTGTTAGTTATTTAAGAGCAAAATAGAGAACCGTGCAATTATCTATTGAACTTGTTTAGTTTCGTAGAAATTTTGAAACGGTTCCTAATTATTATTCGTCAGATGGTTCGTGTTATCAGATCAGATACGAGTAACCACCCTCGCTTTGCTTCGGTTTTCTTATTATTTTCTTACACCTTGGGTTACATTATTGGAGTTTTATTAAGGATCTCTAATTTTTTGAAAATATAATATAGCCTATGTCACCCGGGGATAGTGTAGCTTCCCAACAGTGAAATAATTTTTCAAATCGCTTCGGTAGTTTCGGAGCATATTCAATGCAAACAAACAATCAAATCTTTCCTCTTTATAATATTAGCATAGAAAATATTTTTCAGTAACTAAAACTATTTTTAACTTACCTAACCAGCATATTTTTCTACTTATATCCAAAAAACAAAGTATTCCAAATAGCAGTTGCAGCATTTCCTTACCTACTTCTGTGTAATTCCTTAGCAATCACCAGACTTGTGTTGGAGTACTGATAGCCATCATGAGGCGGAGGGGCGTACACTCTGAACTTGAATACTGCTTCAAACTGCGGATTATCGAAGCATGGAAAGAAGTACTTCGCTCTGTTCGGTGACAGACGAGTGGTCAAGATGTACCTGAAACAAAGTAATTGCAAAAAATAGAAGTCGTAATATTTCTAATAAATTAAAAGTCGAGGTTAAAACTGCTTTTAAGATGTAATGCGGAGTTTCTATTGCCGGCCCCGTTTCCACATAATCTATCCTGAAATAGTAGGTAGAGCTCATGCATTGGTAACACGTATTTTATAAATAATATATGTAAAATAATATAATGTATTTATTTGATTTTTTACCGACTTCACAGAATTCCTCCTGTATTCAATTAGACTGTATTTTTTATGTTTGTTACATCAGAACCTTAGACTGGATGAACCAATTTTGATTATTCTTTTTTTAATCGAAAGCTGGTGATTGTCATGTGGTCCCTCTTTCATCTGACAAGTGGTTTGTGAGTTATTTTGAAGTCGATTATTTATTGTTAGTATTTAGGGGTTGACTTTAGAAACCTGCGGCATCGGTATCTGGGTGATTTTGGCTTTAATCGATAGGCAGTGATGCCCCTAATCATAATCTAGTTGGTTTTTGTGAGGTAATGCGTCGTTTTTTTTAAATCTTAATTTTAATTTTTGAGGTTATTTCCAAAAAATACAACACGAATTATGATACTTATTTATAAAATTTATGTTATTAGGTATATTTTATTGTATTATATATTATAACTATAGTAATTAGGAGTTCATTGGAAAGATTGGTGGCCCGGGAAAGGTGGTCGAGCTACATGAAATTTGGAAATAGGAAATACAAGAAAGGTTACATAATGTAATATATACATTTTACTGTTTATGTCATACTCTATTAAATTTATTTATTACATTCTAGTTAAATTTTTGAAAATTGGTGACAGAACCGACTTAGTCAACCCCGACCCCACGTGGTACTAGTCTGCCCTACCCCTAGAGTGAATGTAAACCCCGGAGGCGCGGAGGGAGAGTAGCCCCCGCCCGCTGTAACAAACTGCAGGCACCATGTGAGCCGAAGCGGCTGAGGCTGGTCGCCGCAGGCGACCAAGAAGCCGAAGCTGCGTAGGCGAGCATGGAGTGCCTGCAGTTTGTTACGCAAGGGCGGAGGGGCTGCACTTCCCGCAGCGCCGGAGACGTTTGGAAGCCTGTTTGTGTATCAAAAACCCCTAAATTCTCCCTAAAATTGCTTAAACTGTAAGTTTGTAATTATAATGATTTGTCATTTTTTTATAAAATTGGTGCGTTTTGTGTGTCTCCCCATACGGAGGTCGTAACTTTATTTCTTCCTCCACCACCTGACATTAATTTAGACTAGTTTAAGACAAATATTGAGCAGTTTTCACAGATTTAACTTCAAAATAAAAATAAAAAAAACTCAAAAACTATGTGTTTCCTCACTTAGCCCCTTTAAGGGGGGGGGGTCCTTACCCCACCCCCTCCCCTCCCCCCCTAACTCCACCCCCCTCCCGGTGCCGCAGGTTTCTAAAGAAATACCGTATTTAGATTATGAATAAAATATTTAAAGTGCTTATATACCTACTTACTTCGGTTAAATATACATTAAGTTAAGGCTGGCTATACGAATCGTGAGTAAGCTTACCCCTTTTCATTTAAAAACTTCTCAACGAGATTTATCTTATGGTTGTATAAACAAACCGGGTTAAACATTAAAGGGGTGCTGTAAACTCGTCACATAGTAAACTCGTCACATAGTAAACTCGTCACATAGTAAACTCGTCACATAGTAAACTCGTCACATAGTAAACTCGTCACATAGTAAACTCGTCACATAGTAAACTCGTCACATAGTAAACTCGTCACATAGTAAACTCGTCACACAGTAAACTCGTCACATAGTAAACTCGTCACATAGTAAACTCGTCACATAGTAAACTCGCCACATTTTTCAAACACCATACCTTAATAGTAAACTCGACAAGTAGGTAATGGTTATTTATTGTAAATTCGCAACAAATCCTTATTTTATCTTATTTTTGCGTAGCAAGAGGAAGCAAAGTTACTGGTTTTTAGCGTTCGACATGATATCAAGTATCATGAGAAACTCGTTAATCAGTAACTTTGTTAAAATAGTTACGAGTGCTTAGAGTCGTATATTATTTACAATGTATGTTTTACGGCCCACTATCCATGATTACTAAATCCTTTATAATCCATTTTGTAACTTATAATAAAAAACTCTTTCCTATGCTAACTTAAATTGGATTAAAAAAAGGTATTATAAACGAAACGTGAGTACCCGTTGCATTGAAAATAACTAGTTTCAAAGTCTCGCGATAGATATTTGTATATTGTTATCAGTTCAATAAATAAGAAACTAACCCAGACGTCTATGGAGACCAAGACTTATATGGAGGTTCTGACAAAAAGCAGCGCGCCCACAATCTTAGCAAGGTCGGAAACGACTTTGCAAAAACGCATAAACGCTGTGGAATAAAATTTTTGTGTGTAAAACCATTGAAGTATAATGTTATAGAACAGACATCTCGAACAAAATGTGTGTCCCCGCCGGGTGGTTCTATTTTCAAAATTGAGCCCCCGTTCTCCTTTCCAAATCGAACGAATCCATTGGAAATTGCAGCCGCTCGGCGCCAATTCATTGGAACATACATTGTGTTCACGGTGTCTGTTCTATACGCTAGTAATAATACTTCAATGTGTAAAACACAGAATAATTACGCTACGACTATCATGGAAACACTTACTTGTTTGATAATAGATGGCGCCACATGTGTTTTTCTTGACGCTATTGAAATTTTCTAAATTTTTGAATAAAAAAATTAAACCAAAGCTTTTCCAAAAAATGGTACCAACTGTCAGTTTGTAGGAAAATTGCTGAAGCCAAAGATATAACAAACAATATCATTGGCTGAAATAAAGGTGAAAGGGAAAGTAGTGTTGTATAATTGCTACCAGCTAATTAGGAGCTATTAGATGTTACATACGTTATTCATACCTTTACTATAGATATGGTAAGCAGTCTAGAATTAGCACTCAACTAGTTAGCACTGGTTGGGTAGAAACATGTTCTATTAACAGCACAAAAACACAATTACGTAGCAAACAACGCTAATATCTTAGCGCATTATGAAAAGTAAGCAAATACTTGGATTGTAATAAACCGATAAAATGATAGTTTATTTGAATGATTGTGTATGAATATTAAAAACGATAATAGGTTTTCATATATTCATAAGCTTACTATGAAAAACAAGAAAATCTTAGAGAGTACGTACGTAAATAATAGTTCCGAGATATACGATTGACGATAGGGCCATAGCCTATCAGAGCACTGCCGTTCCATTAAGTAATTTGCAATAATTGTGCGTCCAGTAGTAGTACCTAAGGTTTTGAGGTAAACACAATATAATAATTATGTACCTAAGTCACGCTTTATGAACTAGCAGATCTTTTTAGTTTTTAGAATTGGAATCTACAATTTAACTAATTTAACTACGTTAAACTTTTTAAAACTTTTGACATGTTTTAACTATCCAATCATCATTCTGAATCATTTCAATCAAACCAACCATAGTTTTGTTCTAGCAATGTCTACTTTTGAGAGGTAAAAGAACCACATACCATACTGATCCAAATATATTTTTCTTATACGAGTATTTATTGACACCTTTACAGACATCGTTATCAGTCATCTGAAGTGTAATTTTGTTGATGTTTTCGTAAAATAATATGTTATAGCGATTGGACGCAGATTTATAGGTCACCTAAAGGATGTCCTTATTCTTGTGCCTAACGAACCGAAGCGCGAGGTCGTTTATTCGCCTTATTAAACGTGACAATAGCGGATGACATATGTTAATAACCGACAAGAGTAGATGGGTCATCTGACGGAAAGTTGCCACTGTCTGTACACATCCGCAGATATCATTAATTGAACCCTTAATACGTTGCTGGCCTGTAAGGATGTTTTGGGCCTTCCGTTAGTTTCAAGGATTTTCAAAATTATAGCGAATCTCTATGATAACATTTCATGGTTTAGTATTAAGCTATGTAATAAGTAAAAATGCTATGTAGCTAAAGCTATGTAAGTAAGGCTATGTAGTAAGTAGCAGCCAAATAAATAAGGGGAAGTTCCTTATCATCAAGCCAAGTTTCTTCGGGAATAAACTGGTTACAAAGCCCATCATCGCCGAACTTCTATCAGGAAGAAATTAACGTTATGGTCTCATAGTTCCGGCTGAGGGAGTCAACATATACGTATAAGGATATATTTAGCGCCTTATACTTAAAAAGGTCAATTCTAATCGATAAAAGAGGATCGTAAAAATTTACAATAACGATACAATGCTAACCTGGGCGGTGGTCATTAATGAATCGCTCGTGGGAGAGAAGGCCGACCACTCGGCGTGTATGGTATACGTTATCTGTACCTAATGTACCTACTAACGAACGATGTTTATGTTAAAAAACATTTTCTTTGTTTAAAAGCTTATTTTGCAAGCAACTGACATGTCATCAAATACACCCCCAAGATCATACATACAGTATCTGCCCTAAGAATAAAACTTACGACATTCCTATCGGCAAATAGGGTCACTATCTGTCAATTAAGTAATCGAATCATGAATAAAGATTCGAAGAGAAGAAGATAAAAATTCAATCATCAATTCATCAAAATTTTACCAAAAATATCACCGACTTCAAGGTGATAATCTTCGAAAAATGATAACTTAAATTATCACTGAACATAATAATATTCCTTCATTTGTTGAATTGACTGTTGAAAAATATACGAGTAGGACCAAGCCTTTCAGAAGATTTCAGACAAATGACGGAGTCATTTTTTTAACTATCTTTTAAAAAACCTGTGTACTATCTACTAAAAATTATTTAGTAGCTTATAATTATAAGCACTAATTTGACTGTTCTGGTGTTATTACAAATATTCATATTTTTTAACCGTAACAGGCCCAAAATTCTCAACAATATTTTGTTTTCAAAGACAATTTACCATTTGAATGATAAGGTTTACATGACACAGTTACTGTTATAAGAATGGTGGTACTATTCAATAACCTGCAATGGAATATTACGATAGAAGTTTCATTAAAATGTAAGAAGATCATTAAAAGGATAATATTAGAAAAATGTGAAAATATATATGTTGTACAGTTTAAAACATAAACATTAATATCCTGTATCGTTCAACGGCATCGGCTTTTTCGCGGCCATATTTCCGAGTGAACATTTTTCACCTATTTTATCTTGTAGCTTTAATTTTTATAAGTATTCTTTAAATATTTCAATCTTATTTTTTCGTGAAATAAACATTTCTTTCTTCGTTCATGAGTTAAGAAAATATTTCTGCTGCTATTATAGAAATATTTGGAAAATTAATAAGCTCGTTCACAAGCAGGATTTTTATTCTATGGCAGCTGAAAAAAATTCTTTACAGTACCTAAAACATAACGAGAAAAAAACAACATTGGTCAATTATTTTGTCTTGAATAAACTTTGTTTATTATAATGTTCGAATTGTAAAAAAAAAAACAGATAATTCAATAACATCTTAGTAAAATGAACCTGTAGCTCAGATTATAGTGATTCCAGAATGTGACGAAAGGAGATTCCCGATCGGACAGACATTTTATGATACAGTTGATATTATGTTTGTTCATGGTTGGTTAGTTGTGGGTGTATTAATGGTCCATAATATTAGTATTTTTGTGCCGCACGCAACAAAGGAAGCCCTTGTGATGGGATATGACTTCCGCACTGATTCGATGGGCCGTTACCCGTGCACCCACTGGCTTCACCCATTGGTGGGTGCACGGGTAATTCGTGTTTAATTGTAATTTTAATTGGTCAAAGGGTTGCTTCACACGAAAGAATGTTTTTGAGAATTAACCCGTTTAGAATAGATTTTCATATTTAAGCCCGCGGTATGAAATTTTATGTGGAGTAAAATCAAACTTTCTCCGTTACGTTATGCGTTATGTTTGTAATTCGTAACACAGGATCTAAACAACGCCATCTAATGATAATAATAATCTTGGTACATCCTATTCTGATGAAGTGAAACATCATCATCATCATACAGATTTGACGATTGCAAACTAGATGGTGTTAAACTCCGGTCGTGCGTTGGAGCCGACACATTTTTTTTGTATATTCGTAACTTTCATTACATTATCCCGCATCAAGATGATCGATGATGCCGCATCAAGTCAAACTGCAAACATGACAAGTACACTTGATCGTGTATCGTCAGCTTTACATTACACTCCTTACATCTGTTTCCTGCATTTCTTCTCCATGTAAATTTAGCCATGCCAAATTTTATACTCTCATTTTTAAATATAAATCCATTAATTTGTTCATAGATATGGGAAAAATGAAACAAAAATGACAGATTGCTAATTCTGTACACAATAATTATAAGTGTATAAGGTCATCCGAAATGCCCGCCTGGTTGTATCAATGATTGATGTAGACACTGTAGACAGGGCTACTGAGGGGCTAAAGGTCAGGGGAAATTTGAACGAGGGCCTATGAAAGTGAAATGTGAAGTCCTGTATAGCTGAAATAAGTATATTGATAAACTGAAACCCAAATCATTGTTTACAATAGATATTTATACACTTATGAATGTAAAATATTTTGAATCTACAATTGTTTGGAAAGGTGCGTTATTAAAGAGGAGTAGAAACAGCAAAAGAAAATTCTAAATATATAGGATATAAATAATGTTTAGCCGGATAGATAAAGCAGTGGCAGGTTTAGTTTACGACATGCGCTTAGAAATGTGGCTGCAATATAATTTTTTTCATAGAGAAAAGTTATGTTTCCTGCATCGTTGCCAGCAGTACCACCTGGGTATACTCCAGTATGCAGTATACTCCAGTCCTTAAAATAGTACAAGAGACAGCTTTTGTCATCCTTTAATTAGAACGTTAACAATATTCTTGATAATCTATCAATTCAAGTTATATCAGACGACTTTTTTTCAAAATTGAAGTATTTTCTTACCTTTTCCCATCTTCAGCATCGTAAGGAATAACGAATATTCCATCACTGTCTTGTTTCAGATGTTTTCTAAACGAAATCTTGACTAAGTACTGAGTCCTCGATACACTATACTGCTTCAAAGGTTCATTTAAATATATGTACAATTTTCCTTTTCTGTCATCGTATTCATAAGGTCTATATTTATTCACAATATCTCTATCCCCTTGCATGACTTTTATCGAACCACCTTTTATCTCCAAGCCTCGACTGTCTAATTCTATAACGTTTACATTTGGTGCATTAGCTATTATCGATATGACAATGTCACAGTCATAGTAGGAGTTACCATCGCGGTAGATTTGTGGGATTATTGTAATATCATACTGCACTGGATACACTGTGTAATTCAAACATTCTTCTTCACTCAAAACATAAGCGTCACTTCGAAAGATATAGCACAGTAGAATAATCCATGAAATACGATGAAACATTTTAATATATTTAAGGCTTCTTATGCAAAAATATTTATCTGCATCCAATTTCGAAAATTCGCTGCATAGGTCACTTGTTGAATTTTAATTTGAAATACGAATAAAAAATATTTATGGATATTTTGCACTTGATTTTTCGTTACTTTTTTAAGTGTCTGTCATTTTTTATTATCTATGATTTTACAGCTGCGTTCGATTTTTTCGCGCCAAAACTTAAGTCACGCGAACGCGTCTAACCGCGATGCGTCCAGGTATAGGATTCACGGTCGCGCACGGCACGGCCGAACATTGGCGCCTTTCTGTAACCACTCGGAAAGATCTTTACGTCCCCTCTCCTCACATACAATCTTGACCTATGGAGGGAAGAGACATTTAACGTCAGGGCTCATTTAATAATGGTTATTTCACCACGCAACACCGTTCTATTCTTATACTATTGTTGTTTATTTTCAATCATCTGTGCATAATTTCTTTGAAATCTAGTATTTCACGAAAATATTACAAGGAGGATAAAAATAGTAATGCAAGCAGAATTCTAAAAGTTTCAAAGATGATTTGTTTATTTTTATAACATTGGATGAAAATAGTCGGCATAAGTGCGTAAGCGGTTCTTGTAATCGGTGTAACTTTATTTTTTTATTATGATTTTAAATAATTATTGAAGTAGATACTTCTTTAAAAAACAGTTTAATAATTACATTATGTTGTTGTTTTGCCAGGACGTGTTGTAATGAAATGGTATAAGGCAATGGTTAAATTTTCTTATGACATCACAGTGTTTCTATACGAAAATATTTCTACAATGTTTTTTTAAACAATTGTATTATTAAATAAAACTGCTGCTAATAATGCCAATAAAATTTAATTTAATTAGTGCATATAAATAATTTTATACCTACTTATAGTCAAGTGACCCAATAAGTAATAGCAGTTAGACGTTGTAAAAAATTAAATCCCTTAAAAATATATAAAAAATGAGTATTGAGTATAATATTATCATAGGACACATTGACAATTTCTCGTTTAAAATATAGAATGGGAATTGCATTACAGTGATACCGTCAATCATAACAAAACATTAAATTTAATTTGAATGACATAGTGAGTGTGGGCGGAGTCTTACATTGTACTCTAATACGTGCTTTACACCTACGCTTTTTATTATTGTGTCACACAAGAGAATAAGGAAAAACATTAGACGAACACTGCAATAGAAAGTCGTAGTAAGTTCTTCAAAGCAATATATATTAATACGTGTTGTAGATTTAATCAAGGAAAGGACTTAGACATCACAATATAATCAAATGATGTTCCAATTATCCATCGGCTGCATGGTTATGTATAGGTAGATAAAAAAGGGAAAGGGAAGAAATACACAACTTTTATCCATTAAACTTTATTTAGGTACATTATTTAAATAGATAAAATAAAAATATTAGTTATTCGAAATAAGGCAACATTGTTTAACTTATTACTTTTAACTACTTCTACGATTAAGTGGAGTGCGATCTCTTTTCACAAAAATAAGACAATAACAAACAACAAACAAATAAGTAAGAAATATAAACACAAGTACTGAGGCAAGTTTCCTTAATTTCATTAATAATAAAATAAAAACTAGTATTAAAGAATCGTAAAAGGGAGAAGAAAGGAAAGAAAAGGGAAACTGAAATTGAAAGGAAACCGAATGTATGGGGTATGTATGGGGATGTGATGCGGCGAGAGAAAACGCATGTGACGAGAAGAGTGATGGATATGAATGTGATGGATAGACGAAGGGGATGAGGACGACCAAAGAAAAGATGGATGGATTGTGTTATAGATGATATGAAAGATATGAGAGTTAGTGTAAATATGACGGCAGATAGGGAAGTGGAATGAATATGGAAGAGGAAAACATATTGTGCCGACCCCAAATAAAATTGGGAAATGGGCAGGATGATGATGATGATTAAAGAATCGTAAAAAAACAATGATAGAGAAATAAGACTGATTTAAATTATTGAACAAAAACCATAGCAATCAATGCACTGAATGCGAGAAGTACTAAAGAAACAGATTTATGTGTAGCATCATTTCGCAGAGTTTTAAAGATGGCTTCCTTGTGGCTGTCAGCCCAAGTAGTCGCCGCCCTAGCCTTCGTCAGTGAATTTTTGGCTGCCGTTACTGCTTGCTCACCACATTGACTGCAGGATGATAACCAGGAATCAAACTGGAAAAATGAATACAAAAGTTATCCCGTGCCGTGATCCCAGTCTATACTAAGTGGTCGAGTTATTGCTCAAATAAGCCACGAATGATTAGATACTTCAGTCGTTAATATTTGTATTTAATTAAAAAGGGTTTCTTTTTTAAACTGTAGTGTTTCATAGTGATTTTGGGCGACCGCCAGGAGTGCAGGTGACATTCGTAGATTTATATTGATAAGGTTAAAATACCGTAACATTGGAAGACCGGATGAAATATTTAACGGATGATTATAAATAACTTTATAAATCATGTCGTTCCCTCGGGTTCTGCCCCAAAGAGCTTCATCAAGGTAAGTTGACTCTACAAAATGTAATCTATATTAATATATAAAGAGGAAAGATTTGATTTTTTGTTTGCATTGAATAGGCTTCTATACTACTGAACCGATTTGAAAAATTCTTTCACTGTTGGAAAGCTACACTATCCCCGAGTAACATAGGCTATACTATATTTTCAAAAAAATAGGGATCCTTAATAAAACTCCAATAATGTAACCCAAGGTGTAAAAAAATAAGAAAACCGAAGCAAAGCGAGGGCGGTTACTCGTGTGAGATACAAACGATAAAATGCCGTAAGGACATTGAATTATTCCGTATAAATTGTGTTTGACCCAGCATGTCAACAGATTAATTTGTGTTAATTCTGTTTATTGTCTCGACACCAACAGGTGGTGCGCGACCCAAATGACCGCCCTCAAACACCACTCGACCAGGCACACTCATTAGGGACTTGTTTGGAGACACTGTTTGACTTCACACTGTTTGCGGAGCGTTTCAATGGGGTGTATATAACCCTCATGGGACCGACGGGTAAATCTTTATCTGAACGTGTAATTTATGTCAGTGCGAAATATTAACTTAATATTATTTGTATGTAAGAATGGACATCCCTACATTTTTGAGTACGTGCAATAAATATAATTCGTGAACCTTGGAATTACGTCGTCTAGGATTCTGCTAATACGTCTGCCTTTTCAAAGTTACGTGTGATTAAAAATTTATTGTCAGTTGCATGAATTATTTCACATGACAGAAAGAAAACACCGCGAGGCAATTGCACATCAATGAGATCTTAATCGTTCTCAAAGATGTCTGAAGTTAGCCTACCCACATTTCATTAGCGCGAGAGACTTATGCATGATCATGCTCATCTGACAATATATGTCAGGATGTCAATATAATTATGTCAGAAACGAGTAAGGCTATTCTGTTTAGTAACTCGACAGCGGAATCCACGATGAGTGTCAAACTTCAAACTACTAAAGATAGGATTTTGACACTCATCGCGGATTCCGCTGTCGAGTTACAAAACAGAATAGCCTTGCTGATCCCAGCATTAAGACAGTGAGATTCCATGATGATACGAATTTAATACATCGGTATAACCAATTAGGGTTCCGAAGTAAAATTGGAACTCTTATAGTTTCGTCATGTCCGTCCGTCCGTCTGTCCGTCTGAATGAATTTTTTATTCATCGCGTGCCCTATAGTGTGGCGTATCGTTGAAAAGGTCTTCCAAAAATATTATGGGATATTTGGCTTTAAAGAGATAATTCTGGTTAGAGTGTAGAGTGTCAGCTATCCAAACGGTTGGACAGTTGGAGTTGGACAAGTGAAAAAATTCTCAAAAATATCTTATACGATGATTTACAAGGAAAACTTACAGTACTAAATTCTTTCTCAGTGTGTAAAGTTGACGCTATGGTTGATAGAACGGAGTCCAATGACGAATATCTGCAAAATAAAAATAAAATGTATGTAATCAAATAAGGTAATTAAAATTAATTAAAAAGAACTGTCAGGCAGTCCACTTTGAGACAAACTGATATTGTGTTTCTCGAAGACTGTTTCAGGCAGATTATTTTCGGGTTTTTAATGGTAAAATTTATATTATTTTTATATTATTACACTATCATTTATCATGTATGTATCATTTATCATATATCTATGTACATTTTTCGTTTTGTACATTTTGCGAATTGTACATTTTGCGACTTGTGTTCATTTTGCGTTTTGTACATTATGCTCCGAAAGGTCATTTTGCTTATAACACTGTGATGTATCTATCAAACAGGAAATTTGACGTCGTGACGTCCATCATCGTTGTGCGAAAAAAACTAGTTCTTCGAAAGACAATCTTCCATTTTTCTATTACGTCTATTTCTACGACATCGAAAACGTAATGATTATGTACTCTGTGATGACGTCTAGTACCTCATGTAATGTACGGTGTCCGGCAACTTACATGTCAATCCATGCGGAGACGTTTTTGTCCAACTCATCTATAACGATAGAAACGTGAGTATAATTTGAGAGAACGCTTGAGAGAGGTGCCGTCAAGTCTTGCGTTTTAATAGGACTGTCTTCAATTAGCATTGATACTAAATATCTGAAAATAAAAAATGATTGAAGAATAAAAATTAAAGTACTGTTGGACATTTGTTGTTAATTAATGACAATAATAACGATATAAACAATAAACCTGTTTATATTATTCCTGATAAAAATGAATAGCAATTGTTTTGTACGAATACTACAGCATAAACACGAAACAAAGCAAGATCGGTCACTTGTAATTAGGTCAATAAATATACCTCCTCAGACTGCTTTCATCAGCACTGCATCCCAGAATTTCACTAATAAGCCGAGCTTCGTTAGCGACATTTGTGGTAAACATGCGATTCCATAGAAAATCGTAGTCATCGGCGTTGCCATGTCGCAGACCCGTGCAGTATGCTGCTGATCTAAGACTTGGAGAAATTCTGAAAAATAACAAAGATTTTTATTTAATGGACCATTGTTCCGTTCGCTACCTTGATCATTTAAGCTTTCTGCCTCCCACAATAGCACAGCACAATAGTGACGAGTGACAGATATTATAAATCTATCGCGTCAGCATTACTGTCAAATCTGGTCATATCTTAAAACTTAACAAGCGAAAAATGGTGGTACTAAGCACGAACGGTGCAAACGCGCGTAAAATAAACTGTTTCTAAACATCAGAATCATGTGTAATCGGGTTCAAATACGCGTTCTTCACCATTATAGCAGTCCAGTATCAACATGGAATCATATAATTCCAGTACTATCATGGAGGTATAAATCATCGAAGCATCTGAGCATCGAAGCATCACATCGGATCAGGTAGATGCCATGAATTTCTAATCTTTAGTGACCTGTATAAAAACCTGTCACTTTAAGGATCATATTTCGTGTATCGGTTCTACGGTAGCGGTAATTTCAATACTGGCGTACAAATTACGCCAAGTGAAGTGTATCTAATACACTACATCCATATCGTACACTTTTATGGTTCATTGTACTTCTAAAAAAATCAAATATCTTACTCTTTTCCATTTTCTTTGAAATCTTTGTACAATTTAAGCATATTTTCGAGACAGCCTTGATGTCCGAGCTTGCAAGCAAACTGCAGAACCTGCATGCGGTTCACTAAAGCCACGTGATTGTCGGTTTCTTTCACTTCATAACCCATTTTTGTGATTGCATTTTCCATTAAGCTCAGTGCAAAATTCTGGGAAAATAAATAACAATTATCGTCTTTTATAAGTTTGAAGTTACTAATGTTACAAGTTTTTAAACTAAATACACACTTTTATAGTGTTAATGTACGAATGCAAAAATAAGTTGTGACTGTATCCCTTGTCTGGAGCGAAACCTGAGTGTGGTAGCTATCAGGTCATGCTTATCATAAAAATGCATCATCATCTTCTGATGATAGCAACTTCAATTCCTTAGGATAAGATTAAGTACGTCTAACTAAGCTTAGAGCAAACAGGGTAAAACGGTCGTAGAAGTCCAAAACATATAATAAATACTTACGTCAATGTCCTTCAAAGTATCAGTTCCAAGGTAGTAATTTCTCAGTTTATTGAGACCTCTAATGGCAGCTAACCACACCGAGTAATCAGTTTCATCGACCATGAACCCTAAAACTTCGTGGAGCATATCAAATGACGCTTCGTCAGAGTACAGAAAGGCGAAGAGATCATTGATGATCTGAAATATAATATTTTTAACAATAGTAAAGAATTTTTAACTTCGTTCACATTTTTTGGGTACCTCCTTACTATGAAAATTGTATCGATTATATAGAACCGCAGCCCTTGGGGATTGATTGAGGAATTACCTATTACATTAGACTACAGTACTTTAGTTAATCACAGTAATTTAGCTAAAGGTAAATTACAAAGTTAAATAGCAACAGATGTTAAACTGTAGTTACTGTATTATCGTGGGCGATTTCACTGTGGTAGAAAAAACAGTGAAATAAAGTTTTCTTAAAAAGATTTTCATATCGTATGATGCAAATATCATATAAAATATTACCTTAGCTCTGTTAAGATGATGAATCTCTTCGCGATTATTTCCTTTTAACGCCGCAGATATTAGTTTCCAATTTTCTGTGTCATAGTTGACTCTGTATAGACCTTAAAGTAAAAGAAATCTATATACACACATATATGTATTAAAAAAATATTTGTACGGATATCCTATAAAGACTCTGAAACCATCTAACCGATATTCTTCAAAGTGGTATCCTTTGAAGTGGTTTGAGACCACTAAAACAATGCATTAGGCACATTCGATCCATTGACGACCCTGTAGCCTAGTTGGTAGAAACTCTGCCTGCGAAGCGAGGGGTCCCGAGTTCGATTCCCGGCCGGGGCAGATATTTATATGACAGATAAATATTTATACTCGGGTCATGGGTGTTATTGTGACGTGTTATATGTGTCGTCCATACCACCCGCGACACAGGTGAAAACCTACTGCGGGGTATGAATGTGAAAGCGTTTAAAGCGTTTATTGATAAAGTCGATTTTCCACTTTTCCCATACAACAATTTGAAGATAATTTAAAGATGGCGCGTCAACACAAAAACACTGATCTGTCATTCTCACCAGAGTTTTTTAGCGTAGTGGAAAACGCCGGGTATCCACTAGTAAGCTAAAAATTTGAATTAAATTCTAACAAAATAATATGAAATGTTACCTATACATATAAGTAGCAAAACAATTTGGCTTGGTTTGCATTGATGAAGCTTTATCAGATTCCTATAGTTAGTGTAACTTTAAAAATAACTGTATAAATTGTCAAGAAATGAATTTGACCTTATTATGTGTAAGTGTCCACTATATAAAAGACGAAAAAATGCGAAACATTAACAAGATGACGAAGAATTAGGTTCTGAGCAAATAGGTCGTCAATTACTTACCTGTTTCCTGAATGTTAAGTATAACCCAACTAAGTGCATCACTGGTTTTAGTGATGTTAAAAACATGCATTTCATCGTGCATAATAAACGCAGGCTTAGTGTCGTTGAAATTGGGAGAATTCCCCACCGTGTAGGTAATGGGGATCTTGTATGTTTCATTTGAATTATTTGTCGGGTCGATGTAGAAACGTTTCTGTAAAACGTCAATAAACGATAGATTAAAGATACAATAAATATTTTATGTACCCTAGAGTCCTCCTTCAATCCAAGGAGAGCTATGCATTGCAATTTATAATATAAGTAATTAAAATATTTCTGTATTCACCTGATGTAGAGAAACTGTAAAATCTTCACGATTAACGCTGACGTGCACAACAGGATGACCAGATTGTATGATCCAAGAACTCATCACATCGATAATATTAGTTTCTGGGTACATAGACATCGAATTTCCAGACATGACCCCGTTGTGTAATCCTTCGTATAATTTATCTGGATAACCGGGTTGAAATTTGCTAAAAGAAGATTAATTTTTGGTAAAATATTTGCTTCATGGCAGTCGCTAAAAGTTAGGTACTGTTAAGTTTACTTGTAACTCACTTAGCTTCCAGATAAGAGTTTAGACCATATTTGAAAGCGCTATCACCCATAAGGTGATGCATCATTCGTATAACAGAGCCCGCTTTCTGGTAGGTGACTGTACCGAAATGGCCGCTGATTTCAGCTGGAGAATTGACATTGTCGTATGAAATTGGAGGTGAATCTGGAATGCTGTCTGCATCATATGCAGAATGTACCGATCCTGTCACTAGAATATCTGCTGATCCTACTTCAGGCTCTACCTGTGGTTGAGTATGTCAAAATAATGTTAATTTGAGCTTTGTTAATATAAACTACTAAACTAGTTAAATATAAAAACAATTGTATAACATTTTGCTTACCATCACACATTTAAAATTTACAAATTACTAACGTATTAGTACATTTATATTAAATAATAAATTTAATGTTTAATTTGTAATGTTTAAATATCTAATGTTTAATTTTTCAAAACAGTTTACAGATTACGATAATATTGAAGTATAATTAAAAATATCACGTCCAACACAAAATAAAGTTTATCCCGTACTAAGAAGTGATTCATTGTTTTGGGAACATAAATCAAATTTAGTAGACAGACAATTCTTGGTAGTTTACAATTCAATCTCTTCTGGTCTTAATTTTAATATTGGAACAGAAGACAATAAGGCAGAAAATATGTTTATCAAATGTAAAAGATAAGAGTGTTAAAGTAACACACCGAAGCAGTAATGAAATCCTGGAAGTAATTGGCGAATCCCTCGTTCAGCCAAGTATTGCTCCACCAGTGGCAGGTCACCAAGTTACCGAACCACATGTGAGTGGTCTCGTGTGCAACTATTTGCGCTATTCTGTACTTGTAATAGGGGTTGGAGTGTTCCGGTGCGAATAATAATAGAGCTTCTCTGAAAAATTAAAAAGATGTAATAAATAAATTGTTATGTTATAGCAAAATCACGTCTTATCTCCTATTCAGAAATTCTAGTTCTAATTAAACCAGTTCAAGCAAATTAGTTTCAAGTAGTGACTACGCGTTTTTTGCTAAAATACGTTTTTAGTAGCTATGATACGGATTATATATTAATAGAATGTACCTGTATTTAATTAAACCCCAGTTTTCCATAGCACCAGCATTAAAGTCTATCAATGCAACATGGTCCAACCTCAAGTTACCATCAACAGAATAGTAATCAATGCCAAAGTAGTCACCCAAAGCTTTCACTACTCTTTTCCCGAAATCAAAAGCATATTCGCTCTGATTCTTTGCCTCCGGTCTGGTGTAAACACCAAATTCGTTTGATCCTTCTACACTACTTGCCCCAGCTTCAAATTCTGATACCAAAAATGCCACGAGGTAAGTCGACATCTTTGGTGAAGGATAAAATACTTCTCTTACATATCCATTTGGTCTGAAAGAAGAATTTCATCAAAATTATATTTGTCAACTTTTGCAATATAATATTTTCAAACAGGTTATTTATTAATCACATTTAATTACGATATTTATATTGTAGTAAAAGACCCTTACAGTAGGTATGATGTCTGCATTTTGGTGTTGGTCAATGTTGGTTGATAATTGTTCGGTCGATCTATAGTAAGAGTGAAGATCGCTTTCAAGCTTGGCTCGTCAAAGCATGGTAAGACCTTCCGAGCATTAGTAGGCTCGAATTGAGTAGCGCCCAGCCATCTAAAATGTACATAAATAAAACGTTTTAAATAAGTGATAAGGTAGAAAATAAAACAAATAAACTTTATTGGCATAATCGTCAACTTTACAACATTTGCTGATATGAAAGATGATATCTAGAAATACATTTTCTACCATTACCACTACCATTTTAAACTACAAATGTCGTTGAATTCGGCCTAAATCCTACTAATATTATAAATGTGAAAGTTTGGATGTTTGGATGTTTGGATGTTTGGATGTTTGGATGTTTGGATGTTTGTGACTCAATCACGCAAAAACGGCTGAACGGATATGGATAAAATTTGGCACACGGATAGCTTTCAACCTAACTTACCAGATAGGCTACTTTTTATCCCGGAAAATATACCTGTTCCTGAGGGATAAGAGGTACAATTTAGTCATAGAAAAACAGTTTGTCGTTTTTCGTCACACTGACATGACAGATGAACGAAATAAAAATGGCCGAACTTTAATCAGCTGATTTAGTGATTAAGTTGTAATATGGTTTTTAATAACTAACATTATACCAATTGTGCGGAGATGCACATTGTGCTAATTTTTATCATACAACGCGAGGTTTAGTAGCCATCGATCTTGTATAAAATCAAATAAATCAACAAATCAATCTTTGTGGAAAACTAAGGCTGCTTACATACTAGCGTTTATAAAGCGCTTCGTGCACCCAATGAGCAATCAATGAGTTACAAAAAATAATAATTTTACGATAAAGAAAATTACTGGTAGCTTTTCATTGAAGTATAATGTAGTAAAGTACCAGATCAGACAGCGCGAACAAAATTTGTGTCGCGTGGGTAGATTCTGTTTTTAAATCGAACGAATCCGTTGAAAATTGAAGCCCACTGCAGCCTATTCATTGGGCCAAACATAGTATTCGCTGTATCGGTTCTATACGCCAGTAATAATACTTCAATGTAGCTTATCAAGTTTTTTCGTACCTTTCAATAAAAAGTGCTATCGAAGTATTATAAGATATCGTATCAGGTTTAATTGATTGCAAAAGATCATCAAATTTGGTTTTTAACATTCGGAAATGTCTTTCTATTTTTTTTATTTACTTTGTAGTAAAAAATATTAATTTTCCTGAACCGATTGAGCAAGTCATTTTTAAAATGTCGGATGAGTGCGTACGTCTTTAAAATCCTAGTGCGGTTTTGGCCTAATGTCAAAATTGCTTTATTTTTCTATAGCTGTGCATGCGTTTAGGCCAGTAATTTTTTGAATCATTTATTTTAGTCATGGGTATATTACTCTAACTGGATACATAACTTCGTAGTTGTACCTGAAGATCGATGATGGCATAAAATAATGACCATTTTTGTATTGTGTCCATGTTATCTATAGTCCCAGGATATAACTATTATCTTTCGATTGTGATTTTTATAATGGTTTAAAAACATCTAAGATGAAATTAATAAAAGATGTACCATAATAAAATTTTGTACCTTAATTTTCAATTTCCTCTTAATGCAATTATTTAAATTAGGTAATTTTGAACAAATTGTTATAAAATGTATATTATTTCAATATTATAATTTTTACCACCAAAAGAATTACATATAGAAAACATTTTGAAGAACCATATCAAAATAGGACATAATAAAATTTTTCTAAGTGTCTACACCCTACAATTATGAAGGACAACCTTAATCCGGCCTGTGATTGGTCGAATGGTCATTCCGATATGACGTCATTGATCTACAGGTACCTCTACAAAATTTATGATCTAGATAGAGTAATATATCCATGATTTTAGTTAATACGAGTAGATTCTTTGTATATGAAGCAATTTGGATTATGCTTATTTGTATAACATTGGGTATTTTGTCAAGTAAATTCTATTGAAATTCTGTGAGGAGCTGATGATGGTATCTGGAGATAAAGAGTGTAACTCCTCAATGGTAGAAAAAAGTAGAACGGTGTTTAAAGATATTTTGTTTTCGTTATCGTTGACATTGTAAAATCAGCTCTTCATTGACCAACTAAGGGTTTCATGACGTGTCTTGGAGAACAAATAGGTAACTCCTGAACAGGTGCAAATTACTTAACAGGATTAAAAAATATTTGTTTTTAGTAACGTTAACATTGCAAAACCAGTACATTAATGACCAACTTAAGGTCTGCTGGTGTACTTATCTTGGAGGCTAAATATGTAAATCTCGAACGGATGGGAATAATTAATAACTGAACAAGATTTAAAAATATTTTTGTTAGTAACATTGAAATTGCAAAGCCTATATACATCATTGAGGAACTTGAGCCTGATGGTGTATCTTGGGTACACAAAATAATTATGCCATGCCACTAAAACGCAGACGTGTCTGTTCGCCGCAAAACGGAGCCTGTTCAACTTGGCTCCCACTTTCCGGAATGTATCCCTCGAATGCACCGACCGCCTACAGTTATTGGAAGTCGAAGTTTTCTCGAACCTCAACTATGAAAGTTTCATAGAATTCAAAGCTAAAGTGGCTGCAAGAAAACTCGGGGTCCTTGCAAGGGTGCGCCAGTACTTCACACCGAGGCAGATTTTAACATTGTATAAAGCTCAGGTTCGCCCATGTGTGGAGTACTGCTGTCACATTTGGGCCGGTGCCGCAAAATGTCACCTTTCAGCATTAGATTCGACAGACTTGGTGGTAACCAACCTACAAAGCCTCGCACACAGGCGCAGAGTAGCCAGCCTCTCGGCATTACAGGATGCATTTTGGAGAGTGTGCTCAGGAATTGCATGAACTAATTCCCCCATCCCCGTTCCTCCGTCGAACAACCCGTCGTATGGCAAGCATCCATCCATATGTCGTGAATATCCCACCGCTGCGAACGGTGCGATTCACGTCTTCTTTTATACTGCGTGCCGCGAAGGACTGGAATAGCTTGCCTGCGTGGGTGTTCCCGTCTAACTACAATGTAGGTGTTTTCAAGAGAATAATAGGCATTTATTAAGTTAGTGCATTCACCATCTTGGACTCCATCGCCACTTACCATTAGGTGGAATTGTTGTCAAGCACTTATTTTATGTAAAAAAAATGGAACTTTTATGCGAAATAAGCTAATGCTTGACTAAAAAGCCACCTGATGGGAAGCGGGAATGAAGTATGGGTGGTAAAGCGCACTAACCTACTAAAAGCCTATTCTCTCCTTACTTGAAGACACCCGTATTATAAGAGTAAGAGCCAATATTAAAGGGCTTCTTTTGCCGGTGAATTGACACGCTTGAGTTTTTGTGACGTTGAATCTCACAAAGTTGGTATGCCAGACCCAATCAAAGGCCTTCGAGATGTCAAGGAAAACGGCTATTTTTCTCGAAGGCCTCGCCCCAGATGTGAGTGGCTTACGCTAGAAGATCTCCCGTCGACCAATTTCGGCGGAACCCGAACTGCCGGTCACTATGAACATCATTGTATTCTAGATATACCATGAGGCGCGTGCTAAATATACATAATAACAGCAGTTATTATATGGGTGATTGTTGTTGTTGGTAACATTCACATTGCAAAACCAGTACATCATTGACTTAGGGCCAGATAGTGATCTTGGAGATAAAATAATATGTAATTCCTGATCGGGTGGCAATAACGGAAACACTTTTTAAAAATATTAGTTGGTTGCATTGTTGTGGCATAGTACATTGCAAAACTAGCATATTATTGACCAAACTTAGGGCCTGATGGTGTATCTTAAAGACCAAATACTTAATTATGTAACACCTGAACGAACGGAAATAACGAAATTGATTTCAAAGATATTTGTTGTTGTTTTTTAAACCATTTTTAAAATGAAAATATGTGAATGTTTCTTATTCACTGACGCTTAAACTGCTAAACGAATTTAGTTTCGATTTGGCTCCTAGATATTTAATATCTCGCATTAAAGGATAGGGTACTTTTTATATCGGGGATAGATTTTACTATAATACGAGTACTTACGATATTTATTTTGTATTCCGATATTTCGACCCAGTTGCATGGATCGTGGTCCATGGTGGTTAAGTTTAAAACTGGGTGAGTTAAGTTTAAAATTTTATATCGGGGATAGACCGTTTCCTCAAGATAAGTGGTGTAATTAAAAATGGCTAGCATATAATTTTTTTATCATTCCTTTTATTTACCACGCTCTCCATTCCTCTAAGGATCCAATTCTGAAGTCCACGCAGACGAAGTCGCGGGTAGAAGCTAGTAGAATAAATAAATATGCGATGAGATAAAATATCTTCAACTTTACATAATACATTAGTATAAACATTCTACAGTAATAGTACTCGTAATACCTGACTGTGACTATTTTTAACCAAGGAGGAGGAGATTTTTAACGAGGAGGAGGTATTCAATTCTACTGTAATTTTTTTATTGTATGTTTGTTACCTCAGAACTTTCGCCTGGGTGAACCGATTTTGATGATTCTTTTTTAATCGAAAGTTGATGCTTGTCATGTGGTCCCACTTAAATTTGAGCTAGATCTGACGAGTAGTTTTTGAGTTATTTTGAAGTCGGTTTATTTTTTTCTTGGTAAAATTCAGATTCTTACTTTTTGTATGAAGATTACAGTTAAGTAAAGTAGGTAATATTAGGCTTCATTGTTCCGAAGGTGTTTATTTGTCACAGGAAGCCAAGCACACCAGTATAATAGTTATTAATTGTGATCCTAATGAATGTAATCTCATTAACTTTATTTCAAGCATTTAATAAAACGTGGGTAACGTAACATAAATTAAAAACGAAATAAGCTATAGTGTCTGAAGTACCTAAACATATTGTTGATTAAGATACGTACTGTTTTGACAATAATATCTGCTATTGACACTAATTACATGTATTAATTGCAAATACTTAAACAGCTTAGCAAGTTAAGTGGCAGTACGATACATCTATTGTGTTAGCAGAGATAATAAAATCCAAATATCCCTGGTAATCCTACAAACGATTTTATCTTCGACGAGTGCTCCTTCACAATGCGCTGGCAGACGTCAATGTTTAGATAACTATGATAGTAACATTGATGTTGGTAGGACTATTATGACAGAATTCAAGGAAAATTTCGTAACTGTGTAGTTTGTAGATGAAGTAGATATCTAGATTTATATCAGCTTAGTTGAAATTTCTATGAATTCTTTGCCTGATAAGTTACATCGATAATGATGACACTGGTTAAAAATAAATAATAGTTAAAAAAAAACTAAAAATCACGCTTTAATGGAAAATTCAACTAAAAAATAGAAAATAAAAATGAATTAAGAATCGTGTGATTGTTATAAAAACGTGGGGTGTATGGTGTCAATGAGTAAAAGGATTATCATTTTATATTAAGTTTAAAAGCACCCCACGCTTTTATTACAATTACATGATTCTTAATTCTAATTTATTTTCTATTTTTTAAGTTGGATTTTCTATTAAAGCGTGTTTTTTAGTTTTTTTTAACTATTGTTTATTTTTTCATTTTTTAGTTTAATTTTTTGAAATGAAATTTAGGTTTTTTTTCTTTCTTTCTTTTTTTCTTTAAATATTAAATTGTCATCGATCCTCGATAAGTCTACGAAGTTTGAAAGAAATCTGACCATTTAAAGTGGGTCAAACTCGAGTCCAAAAGAGACGGTTACAAGTTACAAACAAACAAACAAACAAACATACATACAGGTGAAGCTAATATAAAGAGTGTAAAAAATACCGATGCAATAACAATATATTTTTTACATTAATTAATTTTTTTTGATCCCTAACAGTATCTGCAAGCTTGTTTATTCGTATTTCTTTAAAAAAAAATCTGATTTAGAGTATATTGAATTATACCTCCATCTTATGCTAAGGAATTGTTTATAATTAAAGTTACTTACTTTTTAACACCTTTCTCGATGTAATAGTTTCTGTAGAAACCCTTAAGATCCTTCCTTATAGGCCCTTGGTATACAATCTTCAAATTATATTCTACTCCAGCTTGTATTTCGGTTTCTAAATTGATATGTGAAAATGTATACTTCTCATCAAACTCTAATGGATTTGTTGATGCCAGATTTATATTAGTTGATCCAGTAGTAACAGTTATATTGGATGCACTAAATTTAAGATCTTCAGAGTGCAGCTTTATTTGTTTGATGTTAGTTTCAGAGGTAAATAGTATGTTCACTTCGCCGTCGAAAGTGAAAGCAGTTTCATCGCCAGTGTCGAAGTATGGAGTAATTGTGATGGCATACGTTTTTGGTGTTATAGTTGTGTTAAGTCTATAGTTTGTATCACTGCGAACTGTTTGGATTGCTATGGCTATTACAGCCAATTTAAGCAAGTGTAGTAACATCTCTGGAAAATTAAATGTACACTTTTTTATAGATTAAAGTTTTCTTAACGGCTAAAATACCACCTTTATTCATACGACATAGTTGTCTTACTTTAAGCGTTTTCGACAAATACAGTATCTAACTATTCTTCGCGAAAGCAATCTTTTAATGTAGATATAATTAAAAGATTTTATTTAAGCACTAAGTAGGATTGCAAGCATTAACTTTTTAGAATAAAAAAATATGTCTACGACATTAAATAATTATCTGCGACATTTTTTTTTCAATAAAATAAGAAATAATGCGTTTTAATGTTCGTGTTATTAAACCCATTTTTAACCCAATAAAATAAATATGTAAAATATCCCAGGTCGTCTTTTATTACATGTTATCCTTATTGTTTTATTTTTTATAAATATTTTTCTCAGTGTAAATTTAAAATTATTTAGGTATAATAAAACAGATAACAATATTCTACTGTAACCCAATAAATATTTGATTATTTTTGTTAAAAAAATTCCATCTATTGATATCGAAATAAACTTACCTTAGGTTGTCAGTTGTGTGCCGTATGATGTTACTACAAGTAAAGACACCGCTACATTTCAGTAATAGAAATGATAAGGACATCTCGAGTATTACCTTATCTCAATCAAGAGATGATAAATATTTTGTTCCGTGTCAAGTGTTTGGCATCTCAAGTAAACTGTATTAAAATAAAGTAATAAATGTATGGCTTAAGAATAAATAATTTAGCATGCTCATTTAGAGTCAAGAAAACATAATGCTTATTTATTGACTCATCTTTACTGATTATATTATTATGATATGTTTTTTCTCCGTATTGGGGCGGCTTGGAATACTAACTCCAATCCCACGCCGGATGGGTGTAGTAAGAGGCAACTAAATTTGGCCCGCTGGTGGTAGGGCCCCTCGAGGGATTATATTGGTAATATTGTATTTCCATTTTTAATTAATACCATTATTACTATTATTATTTCTCCATGGGATTCGCCTGGATACCACCACCACCTGGCTACCACGCTTGAGCATAAGTCAGCCGCCAAACAACTCGTCGTGTTCCGGCTGGGGGCTTGAGAGCCAATTCTTTCTATCTGTTTCTTCTCCCTTTCTTGGCCGGCAACGCATCAGTGATGCCTTTGGTGTTGCTGATGTCCATGGGCGACGACAGCCACTTACTATCAGATACGTCAGCTCGATAGCTGGCTATTTCCATAAAAATAAATGTTAATAAATTGTAGATCTAAAAAGATTAAGTTAAACTGTTATTATTTTGAATGCGCTTATCTCAAATCCCACCAGTAGTTCTTTTCAAGGATTTTACCTACTCTTTAAAATATGTGACACATTTTATCTCAATATTTTTGAAGACTTTGAAATTGTGTCTTGTTGTTGTCGATTTAGGAAACGAGTTCACCATGAGACGAGAAAATATGGATGATAGCAATGTCGAACATCAAAAATTAAATTATATCAAGTCTTGCCATTAAAATTATCCCACCAAAATGCATTTTTCAAACCTAACTAGTACGTACGGGTTCGGGTTTGGGGTAGCTATACTTCCTTATAATTACAACCCGGGAAATTATTTTTTATAAGTTATTTTTATAAACTATTATTATTTTTATAATTGCTAACTTGATTATCATATAATGGATTTTTTCAAAATCTTAATTTGTCTAGGAATTTCGTAGGTAGGTACTTACTTTTATTTTCATCCACATAATAATCATAAAATTAAAAAAATTAAATAACTCCCGCCCAAACATAAGCTGATGATCAAAAAATAATAAACGCCTGAACAGGGTCTTCATAAATTACTGATTACGTGTCAAAGTTTTGGCATCTTCAAGTGAATCCATAGAATTATTGTTTACCTGCATAACAGTGAAAAAAAAGCTTAAGTACATAAGCGACTGTTACTTCGACCTTGCCTGACATTTTTCGAAAAACAAAATTTCTTAAATTTACGCAAGGCATCTTAAATTAAAATTTAAACAACCCCCGACAGCTTTATCACACTAAACATATCTAAGAACACTCTCGATTAAGTCACCTATCAAAAGCAAAAACTAGATCAAAATCGGTTCATCCGTTTGGGTGCTACGATGCTACAAACAGACATACAGATGCACAGACACGTCAAACTTATAACACCCCTCTGTTTTCGACGGGGGTTAAAAATAAAACTTCTCTTTATTCTCTATAGTCTCAACAATATGAAATCTTATTGAGAATTGATTATAACTATACGACGAACTATACTCCTCCGTGTATCAACCGATGTTCTTTTTTGTAGTATTTTTTTTTTGGTATTATCATTATTTACATTTTAAATTAATTTATGGCTTCAAACCATCGATGGTCCAATACAGGGTACATGTCTCTTGTCATTACTAATATCATAGAACACACTCTATACGCTTGGTGGACTGGTTAGTCAAACACATGCGTCGGATTTTTTTTATGGAAATAGCCGGCAAACGAGCTGACGATCCACCTGATGGTAAGTGCCCATAGACATCAGCTACACCAAAGGCATTACTGATGTGTTGCCGGCCAAGAAAGAGAGAAGAAAAAGAAAGAAAGAAATTAATACCGCCTGAAGGCGACAATGAAAACATCCGGGTACGACGGTGTGTTCTGAACCTTCTGTTGGACGAAAAGGAGTAGCAAATAATATAATTTATTAACATGGAAATTTTCAAATTCAATTCAGGATTTTTTCAAATTCTGCACTATTAGACTCTGGTTATGCAAAATTAAACAACAAAATAGTTATACCATAAATATTTACATTTTATTTACAACATGACACGTTTTCCACATATTTTAAAACATCCTTAAAATAAAAATGTGTTAAAGAAAATCGATTCTATAGGAGTTAAACTCCAAAAAGTGATTAGAAATATATAAAAATGAGAAATATGTTTTGTGTACATAACATGGAACTTCTTTTATTTTAAAATTGATAATAAATCTATATATATAAAAGAAAGTCGTGTTTGTTACACTATTCCTGTCGTGTTTGTTATAACTCAAGAACGGCTGAACCGATTTGGCTGAAAATTGGTGGGGAGATAGCTTAGAATCAGGAGACGAACATAGGATACTTTTTATCCCGGAAAATAGACCTGTTCTTGTGGGATAAGGTAAATTTTTGTTATATGTAGTTGATAGATTAGTTATTTATACAGATATAAAATAAAGCTCGGGGATGGATATAGGATACTTTTTATCCCGGAAAATAGACCTGTTCCTGTGGGATAAGATAAAATTTTGTTATGTGTAGTTGATAGATAGCTATTAGTTATTATTATTAGCGTCTTTTATGACTCCTTTTTTTACTTGGGAGCGGGAGCGGGAGCGGGAGCGGGAGCGGGAGCGGGAGCGGGAGCGGGAGCGGGAGCGTGAGAGGGAGAGGGAGAGGGAGGAGCACACAGAAACTCTAACGGCTAAGAACGGCTGTACCGATTTTAATGATTTCTGATTTGTTACATTCTTAGGCGATACGAAGTTCGTCGGGTCAGCTAGTTAAAAATAAACAACAACATTATATTATGATGTTTTCAACACTGTTGTCTATCTTAACAACAAAGCTGCAGTAGACAACAACAGTAACATAGTAGTAGGTAACATAGTGGACGCCGATCCTCTGGCGGCTCTTAAAATTCTCTGCGCATGGTCCGTTCCCCACTTCATACTAGTTCTAGCTGAGGTGATAGCGTTTAAACCTGTTTGGGATCCTGGAATGGCTTGATTGGTTCTGAGCCATTGCTCCATCTGGAATATAAGCATCACTATGAGATAACCTTTATAAAAGAGTATGCAAAGGCAAATTCGCAAAATTTCAAAATTAAAAGTGAAACACATGTGCTTAGTAAAGTTTGTTAATAGAAGTAACTTTCAAGTAACTGAAAATAGCTAATGCTGATAACGATAATTAATTAATCGTACGACACATAACGATTATTAAGTTGCCAGCGGTAGGTACATATATATAATTGAAAACTATTAATGATGCATTATTACCACTTTGATCTGCTTGCAAAATGAATAACTATAATAATGAATTATCTAATGTCTTGACATTAGTGCAAACTTACGTCTTCTAAACCTTCTTCGTCCAAGTAGGAAGCTAAATTGCTGAGAATATTGTTCCACCAGGCTGGAAGCACAACTCTGAAACAAATAATGGCCATTAATAAAATGTTTGTAAAATAGTAAAACGACATACGTGTATATTAGAAAAAGATACGTGCTATTTTAACATAGTAGGCATTACATTACAATTTGTCATTTAATTGATTAATACTGGAAAAAAGTTTTAAAAAGTGTTAAAGCCGAAGACAAGGAAGAAACAACTTGCTTAAATTACGAAATTTCCACCCTTTTAGAACGCAAAGTCTCTCCATCTCCCATATTCACATCATGTACTAATACCGTAATACGTTAACATTAATAGAACTTACTTGCGTCTAAACTCCTCAACTCTAGGCTTGATGAACTGAAGAGCAACCTTAGCATTGCTTCTATCTCCCATGAGAAGGAACGTTAACGCATTCACACTGTCCTGTGCCTTGACGTCGTCACTCAAGATCATTTCCAAGTGTCTGCCGATAAATAATTTTTCATCAAAATATATTAACTATGAGAAATAAAATGATTTATTATTATGTGCAACTTAAAATAATAGTAAACTAACCGCATTTTCAACTATTATAAATTATGTACATAAAAATATATGTCTACCTAATTTCTTAATTAGGGCAATAGAACTCAAAACACTGGCAGCACTAAACCCACCTCTACTCCAAGAATCTACTACTACTCTAAAAATCCAAGTACCTAAAGCCTCATTTAACGATAGCAGTGCTACTTTACGGGTAGCCAACGCTTAGTTGACTTATCTCAAATATGGATGCGTTTATGAAATTTTATCAACAGCGCCATCAATCAATATCAATCAATCAATTATTAGGCATAAAAAATACATGGACAATAATAAAAACAAATGTAAAGCAACATGGAATATTATAAAAAATAAGACGGGTAATAATGACATTATAAATAAAAAATATCCTGAAATCATCATACAAAATAAAATAACTTATTCAAATCCGATTGACATTGCAGAAATTTTTAATAACTTTTTTATAAACTTGACATGTACAAAAAATAAGAACTTCAAATTGAATAATCCACACGCAAAGATTAATCAGAAAACAATATTTTTGACACCAACAAATGACAATGAAATTTTAAATTTAATAAAATCACTTAGACAGACTAATTCGGTGGGCTTTGACGGAATAAATACAAAGACGATAAAAAGCTGCGCCCAATATTTATGTAAATCACTCTGTCATATTATAAACATATCCTTCGAACAAGGTGTATTTCCTAGTCTTCTGAAACAATCAATTGTTAAGCCCCTATACAAAAAGAATGATCCAAGTGATGTCTGCAACTACAGACCAGTTGCCCTCATACCAATTATATCAAAAATATTTGAAAAGGCTATGCTTAATCGGTTAATTACCTTCTCAATGAAACATGATATTCTAAAAAAAGAACAATTCGGATTTATCAAAAATTGTTCAACTACTCTAGCAGGGTTTAATTTAATAAAAGAAGTAACAATGGCGCTAAATGACAAAGCTCCGGTAGCTGCAATATTTCTCGATATGACGCGGGCATTCGATTTCATAAACGAGCAGATCTTCCAATAAACTCATCAAATGTGGAGTTCCTCAAGGTTCCATATTGGGACCTTTCCTTTTTCTTATCTATATTAATGATATTTCAAATGTGATTGAACATAAATCTATACTATTCGCTGACGACACCACGATAATTATTAAAGATAAAAACTTAAAGACATTAAAATTGGAAATTAAACAAACGATTATAAACGTATTAAATTGGCTTAATGAAAACAATCTTAACTTAAATATAAATAAAACTAAAATAATAAAATTTTGTTCGGATAGAGTGGAAAGAATAAATCTAGACATCACAATCGAACAAACACCGGTAGAGACGGTTAATGAAACAAAATATTTAGGTTTCATTATCGATGAAAATCTTAACTGGAAGGAGCACGTGTTAACAATATGTGACAAACTTAATAAATTTATATATGCGCTTAGACGCCTAAGGCTAACTGTGTCACAGGAAGCGGCTCTCAGCGCTTACCATGGATATGTGTCCTCTGTCTTGTCCTACGGTCTCCTCTTGTGGGGTAACTCTGTCGATGCCAAAAAAGCATTTAAAGTACAAAAAAGAGCCATACGTGCGGTCTGTGGTGCAGGCCCTTTTGATAGCTGCCGTCCATTATTCAGAAAATTAAATATACTACCACTGTGTTGTATGTATATAAAAGACGCTTGTATATTTGCAAAGGAGCACATGGAATACTTTGAACTCCGCTCAAAGTACCTACCACGTAGCACACAAAGAATAAAAAAGCACGATCTTTACTCACCTGCGTGTAGACTAAAGATGTGTAGGCGAAACGCATTTTACTCTGTTATTGACATTTTTAATAAGTTACCCAATGAATTCAAAGATCTACCAAGACGTCAATTTAAAATTAAATTATGGACGTATCTACATGAACACAGATTCTATGACATGTCGGAATATTATTCGTTAAAATGACTGCTGTAAACTAAAATTGTATAATTTCTTTTCTTGATCATTGACATTTATAAACTTATTACTTTATTATTAATGTGGGAAATTTTGACATTGTAATAGTGACATAATCAATTGACATTTATTTCTTTAATTTATAATTTTTATTGCAATTTGATAATATTAATTAATTTTATTAGAGTCATGTATAACGATTTGCATGCCCAAAGAGGCAGAACATAAGGTCAAATTGTATTTTTGTGAACCATCTTCATGCATGTACTATGTTCTAGCCACGGACCTAAAAAAAAGACGGACATAATCCCAAGAACAAATTCAGTGAAGCACCCATAGGAATACCATCTCTGTATTCGTACAAGTACACACACCCACACATTGACACCATACGGCTACGAATTTGACACCATCGCCAATCAAAAATTACAAAATTACGCACACATGGTAAGCGAGCTGTCAGCTGTCAGCTTCACTCTCGATTAGACAAGGTTACGTCTGTTCTTTTTTTATGTCTGTGGTTCTAGCAAATAAATAAATTATTATTATTATTATTATTATTATCAATGATTCAATAATTATAACCTTTTGGAAACCAAGGCTTGAAAAGATAACAATGTTAAATCAGTGTACTTACGCGTTAATAGCTGCTGCATTAGTAGTGCAGCCGAGTGATCGCAGCATCGCGACTTCATCGGCCTGATTGTTGGAGTCCAGTCTACGCCTATATAGGTAGTTCCATTCCTCTAAACCTCCATTAAGCAGTCCCTGGCAGAATACGTGACGTCTTAGATTAGGATCGACACTGAAAAATTATAAATCAGATTGAATTTCGAATTATTCAGATATATCAAAAATGATAACCTGATTGCAACACAACCTTTGAATTCGAAGTGAATTTCAGCTCAAGTTAGTTATGTATAAAATAAGTTTGTATTTAGTCTAAAGTTTAAAAAAAGATGTGCAGACGAGTTTCTTCCGCCGTTGCTTTTCCTCTTTATAAGGCACCTTTCCGAAACGGTATCGGATTTAAAAGATTTGGCGTTCATAATGTGTATTGATTTATACCTACGTCCTACAAGATAAATGATTTTAGTTTGAGTTTATTAATAAAAACATTTTGATAAGTTTAACACAAGTAATAATGACAAGAACATTATCGAATCTCGTTGCTACACATCCACCTATATTGAAAACGAAATAAATATATCAATGATGTTATTCTTGACTGTTATTAATTTTTATTTATTTTACTATCTGCTTTGAATTAGGACATCTTCATGTTTGTTTATCCTTTCACTATTAACTTATTCATATATTATCATTAACTCATGAAGGCAGGCTTGGTCAATTTCCTTTAACTATATAGTTGCCGTTACTCCCTCTGATTGGGGTTCAGCGTATCGTCTCATGCGAATAGGCTCTTGGCACGCAATACTTTACTATGCTGGACTTTACGACGCAAATTAAGAAATTTTTAATAACTTGATTTTTTTTCTACTCGGTGAATCAAGGGTAAAAATCCTATTATACGAATCGCATGATTCCAGATACCAAAGAACTGTATCCATAGTTTTTTTTACATCTAATACCATTCGATGTTAAAATCATAGACGAGAATGGACTAGATTGTATGAAAATTACTTACGCCACGCCATTAATTCTCAAATTGTTGAACTTCTGTACAGCATCATTGACACAGCCTTCGTGGCCGATGTTGCAAGCAAAACTTAATATAAAGAATCTGTTCAGAGTAGTTGTCAATGATTCATTAGGTCTAACGTTGTACCCAAGCTCCGTGATCACATTTGTCAAAAAATCTTTAAGAATTTCCTGAAAAGAAAAAAGCCAAGCAATTTTTGAAATGCTGCAAAAAAAATTCAAACTAATAATGTACGATTGGATGAGAGGATTCAAAATATTAATAATCATCGTTATAAGTGCTCACATCAAACTGTTGTAGTTCTTCAGGCAGATGTAAGAAACGATTTCGTAACCAACTAAATCCAGAAATAGCAGGGTACCAACTAAAGAAGCTTGTATCATCCTTTAAGAAATCTAACACTTGGAAGCCCAATTCAAACGTCATCTTCTCCGACCTCATCAGGGCAAACACGTCATCGACAATCTAAAACGTAAAAAATATGATATCATATTATTATTTATCTTTACCTTTAAATAATTGGAAGAATCAAGGCTGTAAATTACCTGAGCTCTGTTCATGTGATGGATGTTGGAGACATTACTTTTCAAAGCGCTGGCTATCATTCCCCAGTTATTTGTGTCATAGTTCACTCGATAAATACCTGAATTGAAGAGAATTGAAGATTGACCAATTTACTCGTCTGCATTTTGAAATACATCTTTACATATTATTTTCAAATTGTTGTATGGGGAAAGTGGAAAATACACTTTATCAATGGACCGAATGTGCCCAATGCATTGTTTTAGTGATCTTAAACCACATTCAGATTGTTACCTTTCAAATGAAACCATTTTGAGGCATATCGATTGGATGGCTTCGGAGCCTTTAAAGGACATCCGTACAACTTTTTTGTGTTTTTTACGAAAATTCTATACTAATATTATAAAGAGGAAACATTTGTTTGTTTGCATTGAATAGGCTTCGAAACTACTGAATCGATTTGAAAAATTCTTTCACTGTTAGGAAGCTACACTATCCCCTATACACTATTTTCAAAAAAAGGGATCCTTAATAAAACTCGAATAATGTAACCCAAGGCGTAAAAAATAAGAAAACCGAAGCAAAGCGAGGGCGGTTACTCGTATATAATATAAAATCGAATCAACAAATGTCAACATTTTAAAAACTCACGCCATAAATACAAAAAACATACAATAATAAACATCATAATTATTTTGTTACATTACATTATCATTATTACATTAAATTATCTCTCACCTTTCTGTTGTACATTGAAAATGACCCACTCATGACCGGGTTCTTTTCTTAACGCCATTGTTCTCCCACTGGTCAAATATGACGTCCGGGTGTCGTTCCAATCAGGGTTCCTGCCAGATGTGTAGGTCACGGGAATAGGCCAAATTTGGTTAGTCGGTGGTGTATTAGCGTTGAGGAAGAAACGCTCCTGAAATTTGTATTACAATGAAATTCCTATCAGGTACAATGTATTTACAAAAACACTTACTCAGAAATGTTTCAACTGTAAATCGCTTTGTTTTCTAATTATTTCTTTAAAGCTAATTCTCTATTATTTCTTTATTTCTAATTGATTTTATCTATACATGTATACTCAGATGAATTCCTTCATCTAAGCATGTATACAATCTACACTCTATACAAATAAACAAAATTAGAGTGTCTGTTTGTAATATTAAAATAACCGTTTTTTACTAAGTGCATTTGGATGTATACACGGTACATATACAAAACCACCTTTTTTTAAAAAAATCTGTCTGTCTGCCTGTCTATCTGTCTGTCTGTTCGTTCCGGCTAATCTCTGAAATGGCTAGACTGATATTGACGGGACTTTCACTGGCAGGTAGCTGATGTAACAAGGAGTAACTTAAGCTACTTTTATTTTAGAAAAAAACAGTTTGTTAAGCGAAACGAAATTCGCCGAGTCAGCTAGTATCAATTAAAATTAATTAAACTGTTATTTTATTAATAAATCGTATTTTTGAAATTGTTCATCTATTTGCTACGTTTTTTAAATTATGTCCATGAGCTGACCATCAACTGGCTCGTTTTCAATTATTTACATAAAAACCGGCCAAGTGCGAGTCGGATTCGCGCACGAAAGGTTCCGTACCATTATCTATACGACAGTAGACACTATATTATAACGTTTTTTTTTTTATTCAGTGAATATTTTAACCGTCTACCTGTTGCCGTTATCGAGCAAAAAACGGCAAAAAAATCACGTTTCTTATGTGGGATCCCCACTTAATTATTTATTTTATTTTGTTTTTAGTATTTGTTGTTATAGCGGCAACAGAAATACATCATAATTATGTGAAATTTTCAACTGTCCAGCTATCATAGCTCATGAAATACAGCCTGGTGACAGACAGACAGACAAACGGACAGTGGAGTCTTAGTAATAGGGTCCCGTTGTTACCCTTTGGGTACGGAACCCTAAAAAGGGTAAGTGATAAAGAAAATTATATCGATGACATTGAAGAATACCTGAGTTATCGCTATCCGTCCAGTGTTCATGTCAATATTGACGTTAATGAGGGGATAGCCGGGCTCTTCTACCCAGAAGCGCATGACCGCAGCGATGTTAACTGAATTTAAAGTCCCGTCTTCATTTACAGCTTTACGGAAACTGTTGAATAAATGCTCTGGCAAGGCGTGCTCGAATGACCTGCCAAATAATAAATAATTGGTGGCATGTGGGTTTTGTATCGTCTTTTTGAAAAAAATATACTAGCTGTTGCCCGTAGCTTCGCACGTGGAAATTATGCTTATCATAGTTATCCCCTATTTCACACCCTTGGGGGTTGAATTTTGAAAAATCCCTCCTTAGTGGATGCCTACGTCATAAGAGGAATACGTGTGCGTTTTAAGTTTCTAACCCTAAGGGTTTGGCCTGGCATTGATAAACCAGTCAATCACTTTTGCTTTTTATATTATTAATAGATTTTAAGTAAACAGATTTTTTTTTATAAAGCCGCATACCGATATTTCAAGTTATACTTACAAATTATAATGTAAATGTAAGTATAACTAATACTAATGAATCCCTATTCTCTTTATTTCCTGTAATAATGGAGACGGTATATCTGCAGGTTGCTTATGATATTCAAATACAGAAGGTAGAAGTTTTAGTTACAAGTTAGATTAATCTACAAATTGTACCTGTATCTGAAAAATTGGGAATTATATAACATCAAAACTTCTCTGATACCATATAAATAGACATAGTAATTATTACCTTTTAGTTAAGAAGTAATTCAAAGCCTTTCTGAATGTACTCTCGGTAACGTAATGTTTAAACATTTGCAGCAGTGCGGCGCCCTTAGTATAGCTGATGCCACTAAAATGGCCAGTGACTTGAGCTGGACTGTTGACTGTATGCTGCAGGGCTCTAGTGGAAGCTGATGCATCCGAAGACAATGCGCTTTGTAGATAAAACACGTTGAACTGATCCTCTAACTCCATTGATTTATCAACCTGGGGGAAAGCAACAAACTGTTTTAAGGATGTGGCGATATTGCATGATGCGTCATACAGTAATGTCACGCCTGATCTGAATCACACTATCGAAGTTATCAACAACGATTGCATACATATAGAAGTTCCGAAAACGATCAGCTGGATCTAAAACATGTCACCTCGCTTGACGGAAGATCTCCCTTTGCTAAAAGGGTTAGCCAACAAGGTTATTTCCTTTTGTAGTCCATCGATATCCACAGTGACTAACACGTGAATAAACAATCAGATAATAATTCTAAAACTAAGACTCAAGGAAGTGAACTAATACATTTCATACTAACTCACCCCATTCATAGCGAAGTACTCGAAGTAACTAGCAAAGCCTTCGTTGATCCACACGTTGTCCCACCATCTGCAAGTGACGAGATTGCCGAACCACTTGTGGGCCAGCTCGTGGGCAGTAATGGTCGCGATGTATTTCTTGTCCAATGCATTAGTCTCTCCATCTTGGTAGAGAAGACGGACCTCCCTGAAATTAATTTCTTAAGAGATATAACTTATTAAGAAAAGATTTGAAGTTGATAAGTCTATTAGTATGTGGAGTGTAAGAGACTCAATCTAACTTGAAGGTCCCTGGGCTTTATACCACCCAATTTATTTTCGATGATATTCGTGTTTTACCTGCCTTATCAACTTCCTTCATAAGTCGATCGTTAAATGTTTTTAATTGTTTCAGTCGCAATGACAGAAGGCCAGAAATATTGAGGGCCCCCATTGAGATACATACATAGAGGAGACATCTCAAACAAAATGTGTGTTCCACCGCCGGCTTGCCCTCCGTTCTCTTTTCAAACTAGAAGCCTCGTTTGTACACTTGCCATAGAGTAACTTTGTATATGACACTTGCCGAACCAAGACGGCAACCTAAGCAAGTTTATATATTCCATTAACACGCTAGTGGCTTGCCAAGTTCAAACGCTCCTTATGATTTTTTCATTCAAAATGGCGGGAACATTGCACAATAATTTAATTAAATTCGTTTTAGTTGATTTAACTTAATATTTTGTTTTCTTACCGATGATAATGTGATATCATTATCTTTTTTATTTTTTGTCGTGCAATTGTGATACGTTCTTATTATGCACGACGGCATTTTTTCAGTTTTTTCATAAACAATTTTGGCATGCGGCCGCCATGAGCGCAGCCGAGTGACAGCCGAGTGACAGAATGAAATGCAGCCGGCCGGCTGCAATGCACACCCTCGAACCCAATGTTCGCGGTGTCTGTTCTATACGCTAGTAATACTAGTTCAATGAGGGCCCCCCATTGTTTTGCCATGCAACACGTTATTGATGCCTTTGACTCAAAGAAAATAATCAGCTAATGACTCATCTGCCACAAAACAAAGTCCAGAAGTGACATCTACCGATAACATAATCGATATCGATATAATAATTGATAGGTTCGAAGGATAATCCTTCGAACTTTTCAATATCACACAGAACGTTATTAATTTTATCTACTCAATGTCGTTAAGATTGGGTTATAAATGAAACTGATTCGTTTCAAGGATAAAATAATACTCTAACAAAATGATAAGAAATCATAACACATAAATTATTTGAGCAAACATAAGTTAATCGTGGAAATTCAACAAAATTAGTAATAAATTTTAAACGTCACTAAATGAGCTACGTAGTAATAATAAAACTGAAAGTGATATTATTATTATATCCATACCTACATATAAAATAAAAAAATTACATTCAAAAGTTACGGCTATTGATTATTTTCTGTCCTTGTGAAATTATCAAGACCGTTAGGGCCAACAACAACAACCCCATTCAAAAAAATATCTCAGAGACACTAATGAAATATGTAAAATTAAATACTAACCTATAAGTAACTAAGCCCCAGTTTTCAGTAGCACCTGACGCCCAATCAGGAGAAGCAATTTGATCATTTTTCATGTCTTCTCCCATACTGTAATAATCAATACCCAAGTAATCTCCAAGCCATTTGGTGAGTGGTGGTCCAACTTTTAAAGCATATCCTCCTTGGTCTTGAGCATTGGGTCGTGCGAGGATACGATAAGAATTATTCCTATCGTTATTGTCTGCTATGACTTTAAACTCCTCACTGATATGAAAGGTTACCAAGTAGGCTGACATTCGAGGAGTTGTGTGAAAGACGTCTCTGATGCGGTCACCGATTCTGGAAGATATTAACATAAATTTTACAACCAGTAAATGTTTTTCCTCGTCTTGTTAATTTATTTGTTGTAATTATTTGTAGATTTTTTTTTCACTAAAAAAGTTATAGTTACAGTTATAATACTGGGTATATCATGGTTTAATTAAAAAGGGCTCCAGACCCTTTACTTAAATATTTTTTAAATGTTTACCTTTGTGATTCTTTAATTCTCATGTTGGAAAATGTTTCCGTAAAATGAGCCGGTCTGTTGACGATGATGTTGAAAGTGGACTTGAATCCTGGTTCATCGAAACTGGGAAATGCTTGTCTCGAGTTTGTGGGCTGCAAATGAGTTGCTGCGTACCAACTGTAAAAATATATTTATTTTCCAATTATCCAAAAATTATTGCTAAACGTACCTATATTTTAAATACAGTCCAGAATATTTTATCCTCATGATTGATTACTTACTGTAATTTACCATTGTTGTCTTTATAGCTCCCTCTGAAGACACCTCTGGACAGAGGCGTTTCATTAATATTTCCCAAATAAACTATAGTCAGTTTATAAACTTGCGACTGGTTCAAATAAACTCCATCTCTTAAGTTGATCTTTAAAAAATGGAATTCCTTGAGTCTTTCAAAGGGGGTTGTAACATTTAGATCAACTGGTACTCCTAATTCGTTCGTAACAGTCACTGCTAATATCTCCCGTACGTTTTCCTGGACTACTAAAGATGTCAATCCTTCTGTGAGTGCCTGAAATGAGTAGGTAGAGTTTGATTAAAATTTTACCTAAGTATCTTACTATATATTGACACGTTTTAGATCATTACATACCCTTAAAGTAATTGTTACTATTCCATCGAAAGTGAAAGCTTCCTTATCAGTTGTCGCTTCAAAATATGGCGTAATCTCAATATCGTAATGAATAGGATCTAAATCTTCAGGAAGACGGTAGAACTCTTCACCTACGTCACTAGTTCGGTCGAATGGTTCATCGAGATCAAATGGAAACTCTGGTTTGACAACAGTGAAAAGCACTGACAGTGCTGCTAATTTTAAGAGGACAGACATGCTCCTAAAACAAAAACTTTGTTAGTTATAAATGCAAATTGGAGATTATATAATATTTCATTCATAAGCTATTTTTGATCTAAAACTTCATATGTATCTTAATAGGCTAAGACAAGATTTTATTGATTAATTTATATTTATTAAAATTACCTGTCCTCATGTCACCTCGGTACAGTTGAAACTAGTTAGAGAAGACGACTTATCATTTATTATCTAATTGCACGTCACTAATTTATGAAATAACTATTACAGATATTGGATTATCAAGCTCACCAAAACGTAAATGATAAAGTATCTAATCAGATATGCTCATGATAAAAAACATTTCAAAAATTACTCATGCGCCGAATATTCCGTTTGGTTCGCTTTAGTGCAATTTATTACGTTCGTATTACTTTATCTTCTACTATTTTCTATCTTCTATTAACTTCTTCATCCAATATAATTTAGTGAATGTATCTTTTCTCCAGTACAGCGTGCTATGTAACGTATGCTATATTTTACCCAACTGATGTTTACATTAATCAAGTTATTCTATTGGACATTTGAGTGTAACTAGAGCCTTATGCCACAAACGCAAGTAAAAGTAACAAAGTGTCTTGTCTTCAAAGCAAGAGTGAATAGGCTTTTACTAGGTTAGTGCGTTTAAAAAAAAGGAAGTAATACGCACGCTATCGTCAATATTGTCAGTTGCTTTCAGCATGCTTGCATCTAGTAATAAAAGTATGAAATCTGTCCACGGAACGGCTTCGTCGCGTTTACCGATTGCATTGCTTCCAGTCGTCAAATGAAGTGCCGTGGACAGTGGACCTTAGTCACACAGAACTCAGTATTAAATAACTTGTAGAAACCACTTGATTTTGAAAAGAAGCTCAACATATCTAGGCTAGTAAAATCGTTCTTGGAAATATAGATTTAGATCTAATCAACCAATTATCTAATGAAGTGGTTGATATCAAATCGTGTCATGCTATAAAGACATAATATGGTAAACATATTTATTTATTTCATACACAAAATAAAATCTCAATATTTAAAATGACGTAGAAGACAATTAAATTATAGAAAACATGATAATCTATAATCATTCTGTGTATTGTGTTCTGATGTTTTCTTTGTAAATTACAATTGTTAGATGATATTTCGTAAATATTTATTAAATAAATATAACGAAACAAATATTAGATAATGGAATTTTAGAACGAGTTATAATTGGAATACGTAATATAAAGGTTCATTTCTCTAACTAAATTCTGTAAAGTTATCCGTCGAAGAGTTACCTCGTCTTGAGTCGACCTTGAGTCTATACTGAAGGTCACAATAATTATTGTTAATAGTAACAAGTCACGATTTTCATAAACATGCATTGTTAACTCCGTAGGATAAGCAGAAGTAGTTCAAATAACTCATCTTGCAAGATTTGACGGTAAGAGTTAGGAAACTAGTGAACAAAGCAAGTAATCAAATCTCTTTTTGGAACGAAGTTCCTTATCGCGCGTTGTGAAAGGGGGCTAGACGGAAAAAATTAAGACGAAAAGTTGTAACGACACTTGTTGCCTTCGTTACAAGTCGTGCGGCGTGCGCATGTTTCTCTGTCTGTCTCTCTCTCTCTCTCTTACAGAAAGCAAGCCAACTAAAATTGAGCCACTGATTAAGTTTATATTACATTATATTTGTTAACAATAAAAAAAACTATTATTATAACTTGAAAAGAAAAATTATTACAATAACCTTCACTAATTAATCGAAAGGAACTTCGTTCCATCCGGGTGTCCCTTGACACCTCTCTTTTTTTTCTTTTTTTTATGGAAATAGCCGGCAGCGGATCGACGAGCAGACGACCTGATGGTAAATGACTATCGTCGCCTATGGACATCAGCAACACCAAAGGCATCACTGATGCGTTGCCGGCCAAGAAAGAGAGAAGAAAAAGAAAGAAAGAATTATTAATTAACAATTAAAATCAATATTACCAATATAATCCCTCGAGGGTCCCTACCACCAGTGGGCCGGATTTAGTCGCCTTTTACGACACCCATCTGGCGTGGGATTGAGGTTAGTATTCGAAGCCGCCCCAATACGGCTCAAAAAACCATAAAGTTTAAAAATACAAGGTTAAAAATAATTAAATCAAACTCCAATTAAAACATATTTTAATTGTTTTTATTTTAAAATTTATTTACGTTAACATGGTAGAAATATAATTAATTCTTTGTGACTTTTTTAACTTGATTGTTTGTAAGAAATAACAGAATTCCTTTGATTTTGATATTTACATTTTAAAGAAAATCGTTTTCGAAATTTTATTTGTTTTGAACTGTTGTTTTGTCATTATGATTTATGAATTAGGTTTTCAGTTAAATACCCATAAACACGTCTTAGTCTTGAAAATTCTTAATTTATAATAGCAAATAGAGCAACAACAGCTAATAACGTTGCAGAGATTGCGGCGGTTGCAGCGCTGGCCCTCGTTGCATCAATGATAATATCAGCGTTAGCGGTGCCCCACGCCATGTTAGATCGCGCTGAGTTTACAGAAGATAAAGCCGAATTGTACTGAGCTGTTCCCGTCTGTGTACCTCTGAGCCAAGCCTCGTACTGAAAATTAAAAAAATAGTGTAGCAAGATATTAAACCGCAAAATGATTGCTTATACGAGTAGCAGGTAGATATAATTAGTGGTTAAGTTATGTTTATTTTGGTATTCCTTTTTAGGGTTCCGAATTAAAATCGGAACCCCTATAGTTTCGTCATGTCTGTCCGTCTGTCCGTCCGTCTCTTCTTCCGCCTGTCCGTCCCTCTGTCCGTCCGTCTGTCTGATGCAAAGCGTCGAGATCCTTAGTGCTAAAAAGCTGTGATTTGGCATGGATATGCATATTTATTAAAACTCCAGAATCGTCGAATAAAATATTAAAAAACATTTTTTTTTCAGGATACCTCACCTACAGGTAACGAAAGGATGAGTTTTTTATTCGTCGCGTACCCTATAATTTGGGATATCATTGAAAAGGTCTTTCAAAAATATTATGGGTCTTCTAAGACCATTTTTGGAATAGGTGTCCGTTTGCGAAATATTTGGTTCTAAAGTGCTAAGTTTGGTTAGAGTCAAGTGTCCCCCGCCCCCTGCCAGCTAAATGGTTGGAGTTGGTCAATAAAAAAAAAACTTGAAAATAGGTTATAATATGATGAATTTACAAGGGAAACTATCACGGCTATGTTAGCATAAGTAGTTAAGGAGTAATAGTCGATAAACATAATACTTCGAAACCCTAAAATTGCGCGTGGCCTGACACGCACTTGCCCGGTTTTACATTGTAAAGTCGTTGCAGTTACAAGATACTATAATAGAAAACTAGCAAGATTAAGTACAATTCGAAACTTTTAAATGTTTGAGCCACAAACCAAGTTTGCTAGAGATACATACAAAATTAATTATGTAACAAGTGTATGTTGTTATCGCCATATTTAAGTCGTTTTTTTTGTTGCATATTCTTTCCTTATTTTTTATTTCTTTACTTTGTAGAATAACATTGCTCATATTCTCTTCTCTTTCTGTTCCTTTGCTCTACAATTATAAGTTATTATATAAAGTTCTTTTAAAAACAGTAGTTACCTCAACCAAGCCAGCCTCATCCAAATAGCCCGCCAGATTAGACATGACCGTATGCACAGGTGTCGCGGGGGCATCTGCCACATACCTGCAGTTCAAAATACAGACGTCGACTTTTACAAAAAAGTAATATTTTAATGAAAAATGATCAGAAAATATTTTCACGATGCAAGGCCACTAAAAATACAAAATATAACACAGGATGAACGGCACAATGTCGCTTCGTATCGGTATAGTGTATGTTTTTCAACTTAAAGGCATGTTATTTTTTTTTCATGAATTTTACTATGATACGATTATGATATTACGATCCAGTTACATGGATTGGGGTCATGGATAAGCGGTTTCTCACGAACCCTGCTTAGGTATCTGGGCTGTCTGTCTGAATTCATCCAAGACCCATATTATCATGTAACCAAGTTACTATGTAATTTGTTTTAATTTAAATTATCATTCTCTGTAACGTCCCTGCTGTGTACAAAATAATATTAAGTGCAGATACTCACGCCACTCGAATATCATCAATGTTGTTTTTAACATACTGAAGCACCGTGTATGCGTTTTGATCGTTCCCAAGCAATGCGTAGTTGAAGGAGTTGGCTTTGTCGTGTGTTCTTACCATCTTATTGAGGGTGATGTCCAGATATCTAAGAAACGAAATAATTTATATCGTAATCTATACTTGAGTCAAACTCGTATCAGAATACTTGTCAACAAATCGTAAAAATTCCTTTATAGGGTTTTCACAAACTGATTTGTATTTCGCACACTAAATAACTATTAAAGAACGAAATAATCATTATAACGTTTGTGACAACTTCATTATTTTAATATTGACCTATAACAACAACACACTAAGAGAAAACGACGTAAAAACCAACATCTTAAAACAATTTTCGTCATGAATAACTCACGCTCGCACATCCTTAATTTCGTGAAGCGACTTCAAACCTTTGTAGAAACTTATTGTTTTGAGGCCGGCCTACCTATGACTATAAATAGAAATGACTACGAAAACCTCACAGCTATAATGGCGCTTACATGCTTTGCAACTTGGTCGTATTATATTTCGAAATACAGTGAAATCAACTTATCTGTGACTATAAGGAGGGCGCTGCCGGACGCATTGGACCAATCATAGTGCGCATAGTAGTAATTTATGAATGGGATGGCATTAGTTCCAATTTTCGCCACGTCACAAATAAGTTCTTGAGAGATGGCACTGTACAGATTATACAGATATTTCATTCCACTCAATATGCATGGGCATAAAATTATTTATAAGTTAAATTTCATTAAACAAAGCCGAATAACATTTTATATTTATGTTTATGTATTTTAAAACAGTCTATATCGATTTTATACGTAACTATTCCGTGTTATTTTAAACTTTTGCAAAATAAATATTATGTTTAAAAATAAAATAAAATTATAAAGAGTGGAACGGAACGCGACTTGCGAACTCCAGATTTAGTTCAAACGTACTTTAAACGACCAAAAGTTTCATGCACCTGTTTGTTTGTGGTTGCTAGGCAACACAGTGCTTATGTAAATTCTGATTCGAATGTGAATATAGTATAGTAGAGTCAAGTCTAATAATAGAGTAGAGTCAAGATTTATTTATTCCAAAATGATCATGTGTTTGCGTTTTATCTTACTTTTGTAGTTTTAAATAGTAAATAATTTTAAATTGACACAAAAATAAACTTCATCCATATAATTCCTGTTTCCTAATAAGCATTTATACAGAAAATATTGTAATGAATTTTTGCTTATAACTTTTAATCATGCATGTAGTTAATCTTTTGAATTTGCCATTTGAAACTTTAAATACTATTCATTTATTCAATACTGTTGCAGATGATAGGTATAGGTTATCTATACTACTATATAAAGAGGAAAGATTTGATTTTTTGTTTGCATTGAATAGGCTCCGAAACTACTGAACCGATTTGAAAAATTCTTTCACTGTTGGGAAGCTACACTATCCCCGAGTAACATAGGCTATTTTATATTTTCAAAAAAAATTAGGGATCCTTAATAAAACTCCAATAAGGTGTAAAAAAATAAGAAAACCGAAGCAAAGCGAGGGCGGTTACTCGTAAAAAATATTTTGAGTTTCGGTAACATTGTCTCATGTGAATTTTTTTGCCTAGCGCTGTTACAGATAAAGAGTGTTGCCTTAACTGATATTTAATAGATCATTAAAATTTGTAAGCATGTACACCTATTGACATTTAATCGACATACTACACAAACTTTAATTTAATAGTATCACCAGTAACTCTAAAGCTCTGTCTCAATATCCTCGTAATCTATACTAATATATAAAGAGGAAAGATTTAAGTTTTTGTTGAATTGAATAGGCTCTGAAACTACTGAACCGATTTCAAAAATTCTTTCACTGTTGGGAAGCTACACTATCCCCGAGTAACATAGGCTATATTAAAATATGTTAAAAAATATTAGGGATCCTTAATAAAACTCCAATAATGTAACCCAAGGTGTAACAAAATAAGAAAACCGAAGCAAAGCGAGGGAGGTTACTCGTAGTTACCTATTTATAAGCGCGGAGTCTTTGCTCGCACCCAAACCTCTCAACATTTCTAGCTGGTCATTAGCAAAGTTTGAGCCCTGGAACCGCCCAAATAAGAAATCAAAGTCTTCGTGGTTTCCTTCTCTCATTCCAACAACGTAAACACTGCGACGAATCCGAGCATCTATCCTAAAAAGAGTAAAAATTAATCACATTCACTTAGCATTGCTTATCGAAGGTCGTACAGAAACTTCGACTACTATACCGGTAGGTTCATAAGTCATAGAAAATCCTGTATTAGTATTAATATATTAGGTAGTTACATACTTTATAAACATTACCTTACAACTAAGTACCTAAATAACTTTAACAAAAAATGACCAACGTCAAAGAAACATTCTTCGAACAAGTAATAAAATGACATCATCAACGTAGTCGAAATCAATTAAATTATTAGGAATAACTACTCATCAAATATCGCTCTTTACATGACAAGCAACAGCTTTCGAATATAAAAAGAATAATTAAAATCGGTACAAACAGTACGTAAAAAGTAAGTAAAAAGTAAAGTAAAGTAGTAAGTAAAAAGGTAAACAGTTATGAGTTAGCACACATAAAAAATAAATAAAAAATAAAGTTGGATTAAGAATCTCCACCTTTTTTGAAGTCGGTTAAAATAGTATTAATAATAAATTACACTTAAATCGAAATTACCTATGTGTTGACAAAGTTTGACAGTATTCAATTAATTCTTATCGAAGCAATATCTAATACATTTATCTCTACCGGCATTTAATTTAGGTAGATAAACATTGTATTTTATAGGTTCTTATATTAGTTTAAAATTCAATGAATGATAATTTCTTTAGTTACCGTTCATGCCGAAGCTGGCAAGTTATTAAGCTTTTCGTAAGCCTGATAAATTTGTGATGGTGGTATAGTTTATTTATACTTATCTGAAGTATAAAAGCTACTGCCCCCTATCACACATCGTAAGAACTAATACTTGACTAAACTAAAACACACCCTGTATTGTACATAACATGCAGTGTCGTTTTGGATACGCTTACTAGATGGCGCTGTTTAGTTATAAAATTAAACGGTCAACTGTGTAAGTATAGTCACCACGAACTAAGAAGCCCAATTTGTCGTTTGCCATCACAGTGACATTAGAGATGTACAAAAAAATCGGTTCACGAAAGAAACCAATTTTTACAACAAATCGATTCAAAATTATAAGACCTTCTAATCGATTCGATAATTAAATTTTAAACTAAAAACCGTAATATTTAGGTACCTAGTTACCTACCTACTACCTCGATTAAGCTATCTCATACCGCGTATTCTCAATATGTACCTATTTATGACTTCAATAAAATATTCTTTTATCCATTCGCCCATGAACTTCAACAACACCAAAAGCATCATTGGTGCGTTGCCGGCCAAGAAGAGAGAAGAAAAAGAAAGAAAGATAAATCATGATAGAATGAAAGTCCCGCTCAGTTTCATAATAATATTTTGACATAATATTATATTATGAGCGTCAGGAAAAAACTACATTGAATAAATTCTTGCTTATTTCGTAAGACACATTCATGTATCCATAATTATTATTTTGTTGAAAAAAAAATGTTTACCGCAACCTTAAATATTTAATTACATTTAACATATTATCTGCAGTTACTGTCCATGGATGGCAAAGTGCCCATACATAATAGAAAATATCCTTTGTTAGCATCCAATTCGTCGTGGTATTATTGGGTACCTAATTTTAAATCCAAATGCAAGCAAATCATTTTTAACAATGTAATTAAATTAATCAATTTTCATTTTTAAATTTCGATTATAGTAATGTATCGATTATGATTGGTTTTATAAACGGTTTCAAGCCGTCACATCACCCTACGTCAGATTAGATTTAGGCTTCTTCATATAAGATTGTTTCGACGTCATATATTTTTATTAAATTTTGCATAAATTATGATGTGATGGGATTTTTACTAGATTTTAACGTATAATATGATTTATAATCAACGCCAATGAAAATGAGTAGGGATTTTTAACAAATTTTGGCAAAATCCTTTGTGCGTAAGTATTCAACCATTCATGTCAAGTAAATGAATATTCCATTTCGCTCAAAGACACCAATACAAGGTTAGTTCATATTAATAAATAGCAGCTATCATTATGGGCATCTTAGATAATTTTGACATGTTGAATAATGTATCTCTGACTAAGCTTAACGCGTTTGTGCTTTCATGGTCACTTTTTCGTTTTATCGAATTTCAAACAACAACGTTTCACTTTAGAAACTCCTTCAAGAATGATATTTAAAAAAAATCTTCTTATGATACATAATTCAACTGAGATACCTACGTCATTAAATCAAGCTGAACTGAAAATAATGAAAGGAAATCGTACCATTCGCCATTTTTCATTTGCAGAAATCGCGCTCGGTATGCCTGCACACAACCTTCGTGGCCCAAATTGCATGCAAAATGCATTACTTCCTGACGAGTCATGCTCAACGTGGGGGTCTCCTCGTCTGACGGGTCGTACCCCACGTGCTCCATGACACTCTTCATGTTACTTAAAATGTAGGACTGGAACAGAACAAATGGTATGCTTGATGAAAGTTGCATGGAGTCTTAAAGAGAACATAAAAAAACATATACCCACTGGCAATGTTATCATAATGTAAAAAGAGGTAGATATGTCACTAGCGCGCTGACGATGAAGAGCGTAAGAACAGACAATTGACATTTCTGCTAGTAGTCGCTCTGTCAAAACAAGATGCATACTAGACGATACGCATGCTTTTGCTGTTGTCAGAAGTGCTTGACATTTGACATACAGTGTTAAAATGCCTTCGTATATTATACCAACGTGATAGGTGTAGTGAAACAAAAGATAAACATGCGTGTGTTGTAGCTCTATTCGGAACAGATTTTTTGGTTGATTTGTAAGGGCATAAGGTATCTATATTTTTTAAATATCATTGCTTACAGGAGGACAAACCGCTCCTAAAATTTCAGTAGTATTTCGAACCAGTTGCGAATATCGTATCATAGCTAAACTTAAGTTTGGCGGTGTCTTAAGAAAATATACACTGTCCACTATGAATTAATCTAAAAATCATGATTTTATGTCATTGTCTATAATTTTTAAATATTACAGATGTACTTACATCAAACTGAGCTCGTTTTTCCGGAAGGTGCCTCAGTCTATTGCGCAGCCAAGAATAGCCACTAATTGCCGCGTTCCATACGTGGTAGTTGGTTTCTGCGTTAAGGAACCTCAAAACTTTGAAGCCGAAATCGTACGTCATTCTTTGTGATCGCATCAGAGCGAAGACGTCGTCGACAATCTGCAATTTAAGAATTAAAAAATCGGATTATTCGAGATAACATATTATTATGTAATTGTATTAATATTTGAAGCAACTGATGAATGATCTACTTAGGATACGAGTCTTTCTTCACAGCCGAGGAGGCCTACAGCATATTCTACCGCACTGATCCTTAGGGAATAGGGTGTTCTTGGCAAACCCATGTGTCGAAAGTTTTTATGCCGCCCTAAGGCCTCCGACATCGCTTAATGTCTACCATAGATTAATGACAACCGTTGGCTTTGCGTGCCTCTCGATGCATGAAAGCGCTCAAAAATACCCATCCAAAGACCGTTCGATAACTTAGGATCGACATACAGCTGCCGTGCATATGACCACTTTAACGGCCGTCAACTGAAAACTGAATAATATCCCATAATATTTATTTGGCCATGTTTGAACTCACTTGTGCTCTATTAAGATAGTCAATTGTAGATGGTTCATTTAGTAAAGCTTCAGCTATAAGATTCCAAGTCTTTACATCATAGTCTACTCTGTAATGTCCTGAAATGTGATTGAGTTAAATTAAGCTAAAATTTATATTTATTTGATAACTAAAAAACATTACGTATTTAATAAACAATTATTATTACCATGCTGGAGGTTATTAAAGATGACCCATTCTTCACCAGCCTCTTTCTTGATGACTGCTCTCTCGGTAGACATCATATACGTTGGTTTTAAATTTCTAAAGCTTGGATTAGACTTCGTGGAGAATGTTATAGGAATGGGATAAATTTGCCCTGTTGGACTAGCAGAAGAACTAAGGAAAAATCTCTCCTACAAAGTTGTTTAACACATTAATATTATAAACTCTTTCACAAAACTTACAACACAAGATTAAAATTTTGGTATTACGGTATTCTGTAGGTATTACGGATTGTTTGCCTGAATTGTTGACAGCATTTTAGATAGGTTCAATTTGAGAAATGGTTAAGAAAGTGTATTATATCAACGGACAATATATGTTATGTACTTCTCTCTTTGCAATACTCACTTGATGTAGAGATATGTCACCAGTAACATGGTCAACATTCACTTTCAGTATTGGGTACCCAGGTACATTCACCCATACACGATAGTATTCTGCAAAATCAAAGTTCCCGTATTCCCTAAGAGTTCCATCCTCATCTACAGCAAGTGCAAAAGCATCGTACAAATCATGCTGATCTGTCGGCTCGTACTCACTAGAAATATATTTTTCATTAACTATTTGGTTACTTTTACTTTTGCAAAAAAAAAGTGAAGTATGAAATCATGTAAATGAAATATGCATGGAGATATTTACTTACTTATTTCTCAAGAAATATTGGCAAGCCTTTCTGAACGTTGCCGGAGTAATCATATTTACAGTCATCCTGAGAAAAGCAGCACCTTTAGAGTAACTGATGGTTCCAAAGTGTCCAGTGACTTGAGCTGGCGTATTTACGTCATGATTCATTGCTACTGTTGAAACACCAGAGTCGAAGGAAAGAGAATTCTGGAGATATCTTGAATTAAAATGCTCAGGAAGCTCGTATTCGGGGAACATCTGCAGTAAAGTTAAAAACTGTACTTTAATCATATCTTCAAAACTTTATTATTCAGTCAAGACTGAACAATCTCCATAACTTGAATAGAAGCATCTCATTTAATAATATTTTTTACCTCATGGGCAGCTATGTATCCAAAATAACTAGCGAATCCTTCATTTATCCAGGTATTACTCCACCAGAAGCAGGTAATCAAGTTTCCGAACCATTTGTGAGCCAATTCGTGGGAAACTAGTGTTGCTGCATAATGCTCAACAGACATTAGTGTTTCACGAGGATCTAAGATGAGGTACATTTCCCTAGAAGTTAGAAAACAAAAATTCTAGATGTGGCTTTTTTAAAACAGCTGAGTTTAGTTCTAGTATATTCTTATACTGACCTGTAACTGACCATTCCCCAATTTTCTGTGCCGGCAGAAGCCCAGTCAGGAGAAGAGATATGATCATTCAAGAGATGAGGATCTAGACTGGAGTACGGTATTTGAAAGAATTCATCGAAGTATTCCGTCATCTTGACTGACAGTTCTAATGCCCGGCCAGCGAGTCCATTGGTATTAGATCTACCAATTATTCTTACTGACGGGCTAAAAGAGTTGTCCTCAGCAATAACTTGGAAAGATTCACTCACGAGGAAAGTCACCAAGTAGGAGGACATTCTTGGTGTTGCATAGAAATTGTCACGAACTCGATCACCGACGCTAAAAAAGAAATCAAATATGTCCATGCATTACTTATTAGAGCAAATATTGTTTTAAATTTCAGTAACATTATTATAATTATGGTTTTTAACAAAACTTACAAATCATAACTTTCAATTCCAGTATTGGAGAATGTTCCAGAATAATTAGCGGGCTTAGTAAGATGGACTTTGAACACCGCTTTGAAAAGAGGCTCGTCCCAGCAAGGAAAGGCTTGCCTGGCATTGTACGGTTGGAAATGTGTTGCGGCATATATTCTAAAATAATTAAATGTTATTGATTACTATATATCAATAAATGTTATAAATCACAAGTCACTAAATATAACTCGTAGAGTACTAATTGTAAGTATTTAATACCACCATCGCCGTTTTCTGCTTTGTTCAAAGGTTGGCTGGTAGAGAATTCTCTTAGCATTAAGTTCGCCTTTTTTAGCATCTGTTTTAGGTTTTATAAAGATTAAATAAATAAATAAATATAATTTACTTAATAAGTACCTTTCATCGCCATTTGCATCAGTATACCAACCTCTCCATAGACCTCTCTTCATTGGCCCTTCATTCATTGTATTTGAGTAATCGATGAAGAGTGTATAATTTCTATTAACTTGTAAGGGCTCATCCAAATTTATTTTCAAAAAGTGGTATTGTGGCTCAAGAGTAAATGGTTGTGATGTGTTTAATTTCACTGGAGTTATGCCGTCAGCTAGAAGACTTACTGCATTAATTGAATCCACATTAGCATGTAATGTTACTTGTGTGACGTTTTCTTCTACGGCCTGAAATTCGTTTACTATTAGATTGTAACAATATGAAAAAAGTGATGAAATCAAATCTGAAATAAATGTATTAACATTTCTTCCCATACTATTAAGTACGATTTTAAATTTACCTGAATTTTGATGTATTCTTGACCATCAAAACTAAATGGTCTTTCAGTTCGTTCAGTAAAATAGAGATCTATATAAATATCGTACTCTATAGGTATTATATTAACAGGCAACCTGTAGACTGTGTCAGTATTTCTAGTAACTTCTTCATTGAAAACTGGTAATTCTTCTATTTCTGATAACCAAATAGGTTGTTCTGCCTTAGCGTAAAATAAGAGCATTACGCTTAAGGCAAAAACTAAAGTTCTGGACATTTCTGTAACGTAAGAATTATAATTATAAAAAAGGATTTGAAGCGAATTTCACTGAATACTAGGCAGGTTACAGAGCTCTTATATCTCGAGAGAGCTCAAAAATTATCCCACTGTTAAAACATCAAAGGAAAAAAATTCAACATGTACATTTACACGTAGTTCATACGGTTCACGAGTAGGTAGTAGGTAAATAAGATTAAGTAGGAATGAGGCTTCTAGGATTTGTAAAGAGAATTAATGTTATTTCTTTGCCATAAATAATGATCTATTAAAGGTACGTAATGTTATTATTATTTTAACAAACCTGGAAGCAAAATGTCCTGTACTGATCGTTGATGGAGATAATTTGTTTCGGCTTAGAAGAAATAATCGATATTGCTGATTAGTTACATATTATCTGAAACACTGAAATATCTTTATATCGTCTATAATATGTTATCAATTTTATAACTTGATATAAATTATATGATTTTAGATAAAAAGCTAAACACTAATTATATTGCTTATTTAATTTGTTGAGTGATTAGATACAAATACTGTTCAAAACTTAAAAATGTTGAGGCTTAAGTAATTTTACTTACTTGTTAAAACAATTCAGTAACTTTGGATGATTACACCAAAGAAAATAAATAAATAAATAATCAAAATATTTTTTATTTGTACTGTTTTTACAATGTACCCTAGCAACTTTAGATATACTTCAGCAGTAATCTCTATCACTATGTCTCTGAAGACATCTAATATCTGAATCTCTGAGGACGTTTGCGTCTTAACCCTATTAAAGATAAGCGATAAGATTTGTCTGATAGAATTATAGTATTCAGTTAGCTATTGCATGATTCAATTAGACCAGTGATTCGTAGTAACTACGCTCAGGATTCAAGTTTTCGTATACATATCATCGTCATCACGATCCATAACCTGTCGTACGCTTAATAAATTATAAACGCCTCTTTTGGAGGAGTTAATTCAGCTATAAACGATTCAGCTAAACACCAGTTACTTCAGCTATAAACGACCAAAATAAAATTACTTATAAAAAGGACGATTAATCTCATTCTCATATACATTAACATAGAAATATAATAGACTATGTTAGACTGAATTTCTTCTAAGTTGTTTATTTTCTTTTCTAACAGGTTCTTATCCTAAGATTAGGCAGTCATTTGTTATAACCATAATACTGATAAATAATGTTCCTGTTCAGTAATTCTATTAATTCTCATAACCGGTGTTATCTAGTTATCGAATTATCCGATAAAGTCTTATTGACATTGGATTTGATAACAAAATGCCTTCTATTTTTTGTACATTTTTACAAAATGATTATCATCGTTATTATTGAAATTCATAATATTCCCATTGCTAGGATCGGGTCTCCTCTCACAGTGTGAGGGGAAACGGCCACAGTATACAGGCAAACTTCACACACCTTTAAAAACATTATGGAAAAATCCAAGGTCTTGATAAGTTCCCTCAATAATAAAATGTATCTATAATAATATAGATAGATATGGATATGATAATTTTACTATGGATGGAATACTTAAAAAATTGTTTTAGTATTTAAAAATACATACATTTAATTTTATAATGATTATATTTAAACATATCAACCACATAACGTGGGAATGCATATTATTATAACATGTATAGAAGTAATTCATCTTTCTTTCGTTAAATAACATAGCCTATGGCTGCTTACCACTTATGGGTGTATAAGCATTTAAGTATTCCATTCATAATATAATTATCGTATCAATCTGTAGACAAATATGAACAAGACAGGTATTTGGAGACGTTTTCACACATCAGAATAAATAGGAAGTAATAGGTACATACTCACTTTAATAAAAGTTTATTGAAACAGAATAAAAAAACATAATATTAGATTAATTTTCATTTTATTTCTTACATACTTTAAAAGCTATGTCTAGATGTTCGCTAAAGGAACCAGTCAAAAGTTAGAAACAAAATTATCAGGGGTTTAACTACGAAATTTCCGTTGAGTTAAATAATTTAAACAATTTTTTGTATAATTAAATAACATTTATTTACAGGTTCAATTTCAATTCAAACTGCGAACTTAAGCAGCACATTTATAAATATTAAACCCCTATTATTTACAACTCCCATTCAAAACTATTGGTTTGATTCAAACGCTCAGTGCAAGAAATGTGTAGCTATCGCAGACAAAACGAGCAAGAACGATACTGCGATGGAAGAAGCAGATCCCCTCGCCCTGAGGAACTCGAAAATATCGGGAGCAGCGCTGTTGCCCCACACCAAGTTGTTGATGCTCGTGTTGATGACGCTCACGCCAGTGCTGAAAGTTCCTTGCAACGCGACTTGGTTCTGATATAGCCAGGTTTGGAACTGAAGAACAACAAACGTGAAATGTTAGATGATGGGACAAAAATGTAAAAATCGTTCTTTATCTTCTAAAAAAACTTTGAACAAAATAACCTATGCGTAAAATATCCAAACAATACTGAAAATGTGTTTAGCGTGATTCGATATCACCATGCAATACTATATAATATCGTACGGTAAAAAGTTATCACACAAGATCTGCCTGAATAAATGGTGGTAAAGAACATTTATTTATGTTAAAACATTCAATTGTTATAAAAACTACATACCGCTCGAATATCATCGAAATTAGTCATGAAGGTAGCTAAGTTACTGACGGCTGTATTGAGACGTGCTTCACCACCATAGCTGTAATGAGAAGGTTAAATTTTAAACCGAAAATCGTTATATTATATCACATTTTTCTATTTAATAATATTGATACTTACAGTTCTCTTATGTTGGCGTATTGTTGGTAGAGGAATGTAAGGACGGCTCTAAAATTATCTCGATTTCCTTGAAGAGCGTAAGCGAAAGCATTTGTACGATCATGGATCCTGATCTTATCGTTGTACATTGATTGGAATAGATAACTGTAAGAACATAATTATTAGATTATTAATCATGAATGCTTGCTTTCATTTTATAAATATACTAGCAACAAATGATGAGGTTTTAAGTTTGAACTTAAAACTTAAAACCTCATCATTTAGTCAAGCAAAACTTGACACTCAAGTGTCAAAAGTGTCAAGTGACTTGAATAGAATTGACACCAATTCTAATGCTCAAAAGGCAATAAGCATCAAAGAAAGCGATAAATAAAATTTTGACGAGGACATATTATTCATTAAGAGTTAGATTATGTATTTACTGTTGGAACGAAGCTTGGTCTCTGGTGCAGGCGAGAGTTCGTAGCATGACCACCATGTCAGCTGTGTTTTCGGAGCTATTGTACTTCTGGAAGAGGAAGTTATAGTCGGAGGCATCGCCATTGCGAATTCCGGTGCAGTACACGTAGCGACGGGCGTTTACTGGAACCCTAAAATGACAGAATTGTACTATTGTATAAATTCCAATATGCCTACTAGAATTTCCGTAAGTAAAATTAATATGTTGCTTACAAGTAGGAGGAGTCTTGCTTGAAACGATTCCACTTTTGCTGGCTATCGTTAATACAACCTTCATGGCCCAAGTTGCAGGCAAAGTTCATTATCTGCATGCGGTTAAGAATTGTCGACGGTGAATCCGTAGGCCTTTCGTCGTATCCCAAATTCTGAATCACGTTCTCCATAGACTCCAAAAGGAATGTCTGTTTGAATAAAAAATAAAATAAATTTTAGTGAATTTTGTGTAGGTTAGTAGTCTTTAGAAAATATACTATTAGATACTTGTAAAAATTATTATATGTTTCTGTAGTTATCACAAGCTCTGCCAAGAATACTTAGGTAAGTTTATTTTATCGTCGATCACTGTGAAGCAATATTAAACATATTTACTGGTATAATCGGTATAATTTATCATTTCAGTAAATTCTAACTATACTTACATTGAACTCTTCTGAAGCGCTCGGCAAATGCTCCAGCCGTCTACGGAGCCAATCAAGTTGACCAAGCGCTCCGGCCCACACGTAGTAGTCAGTTTCATCCTTCAAGAAGGACAGCACATCCAAACCACGCGCGATACTAATCTTTTGGGCTCTGATGAAGTACAAGACATCATTGACGATCTGAAATAATTTTAATAGAGAATAAGTATATGAATCAATGACATTGTAATGTATACGATGAATTTCAAGTAAATCTTACAAACCTGAGCTCTATTAAGCTTGTGAATTACGTTCCTGTTCCTCCGTAGAGCGGCAGCAATCATTTCCCAGTTGTGATCGTCATAATTAACACGATAGTAACCTGGAAGTCACAAAATACTTTGACTTAGGCCCGGTACCCACCTAAGCAACGTAAAGTAAGCACATCAAGTCAAGCCACATGCCAACCACGCAAATGGGCTCTACTACATTGAGTGATAATACTAGTGGCAACCTGCGGACCAGTTCGCTTGCCAGATCACGTGTCATAATATTTATGGGCACCAGGCCTAATATGACAGACGCTACATGAAAGACTTCAGAAGTCCTTTTAGTAAAAACAATCGAGATATAAATCAATATTGTAACATAAATTGATCACGAAACGAATATTGCCTTCATTGATGTACTCGTAATTTTTTTACCATTACACATTATTCAAATTTCTACAAGTAATTTATTTATACAAAAAAGGTATCTAAAAATCGGAAACAAATAACTATTATCTTACCCGATTGACGAATGTTAAAAACGACCCAGTTGTGTCCGGCCTGACCCTGTATAATCCTAGATCTTTCAGTTAATACAAAACTTGGCTTGATATTGTCGAAATTAGGGCTACCTCCATAGGTCCAAGTGATAGGTATGTGCCACAATGTATTCGGAATCTGACCAGACAATTGAAAACGTTCCTGTGCAAAAATACACACGAAAATTACAATGACTGGTAAATATTTGTAGCAATTGCTTCGGTTGCAAGTATTGTATGTAAGGGTTTTTCCAAAGTGAAACGAAATAGATTATGACAAAACACTCACCTGTGTAATAGTTATTTGACCTGTGCCCATATTAACATTTACATTAAGAACAGGGGCCCCAGGGTTCTGGACCCAAGTGTCCAAAACTCTGCCAACATCAATTCCGGGATAGTCTCTTGCAAAAGAAGGATCTTCAGATACAGCTTTTCTGTATCCATTATAAATGTCTTCTGGTTGTCCAATGCCATAAGCACTAGAAAATATTTCACATTTTGATAAGCTACTATTTACCTTAAAATAGCTTAATAGTTTAAACACTAGTCAGTTACATAAGTACGTAAGTATTCACATTTAGCAATGTAACTTTAGGATTTATCTTTAACTGAAACATCCATATCCATACTAATCCATACTATCCATACTAATATTATAAATGCGAAAGTGTGTTTGTTTGTTTGTCCGTCTTTCACGTCGCAACGAAGCTATGATATGGTATGATTTTTGTGTATGGAGATAGTTAAGAGGATGGAGAGTATCGTAGGCTACTTATTATCGCGGTAAAACATCTCATTCTCATGGGAAGATCGATGTTTTGTTAGTTGCTAAATATTTAGTTCCGGATGTTGTAATAGATGGCGTTAGTAAAATTCATTTGTAAGTTCTGAATCATAGGCATTTAATAAATTGAATTGAATGTTGAATTCGCGTTGGATAATTGTTGTTTTGGTTTAATTAATTTATAATATTTATAGTTGGAAGCCTTGGAAGGCGTCATAGGTTTTACAGTTGGTTCCTCTTACGCCCTAACTCGAGAGTCACTAACGGTTACTTTAATCTTATTATTCTTGCACCAAGTTACTTCCTTTTAAATACGCGGGTGAAGCCGCGGGTAATAGCTAGTTACACATAAAATTTGTCTTACTTCTCTTTGAGGTAGTATCGTAAGCCGTTCCTAAAGTTAGTGAATCCAATGAAGTTCTCCATCATTCTTAAGACTGATCCACCTTTAGCGTAACTAGTAACACTGAAGTGGGATGAGATTGAGGGATTATTAGCCACTGCAGTCCAATTCATTGGTGTGGCTGAGGCTGACGCGTCTGAATTTAATCCACTATGTACTACGTCAACTACATATTGTTCGTCCATTTCAAGCGATGGATCAGCCTGAAATCAAACATATATTATTAACATTCTTCAGGTGTATACAAAGACATTGTGTAACTACACATTCGTAAAATGTTCTTTAAAAATTGAAACTCTTGTTGGTCTACCAATGATATGCACATTACATAAAATTAAAAGTAAAGAAATAAATACAACTTACATAATGCACAGCAAAATATTCAAAGAAAGTGGCATAAGACTCATTAATCCACAGGTTACTCCACCAGAAGCATGTAACTAAGTTTCCAAACCATTTATGGGCAAGCTCGTGGGCCAATATTGAAGCGATAAAATTTCTACTGCTAAGACTAGTATGCTGAGGATCGTATAAGAGGTATGCTTCTCTGAAATAAACCAAGGTAAACAGTTGAAAATTATACGGTAATGAAAGATATTATGAAAGAAGCTTTGTATCTAATTTAGCAGGAATACCTGTAATTAACCATGCCCCAATTTTCCATAGCACCGGAGGGAAAATCTGGAAGTGCAATGTGGTCATTCTTCATCGGATTGCCTTGTCCCATTCCATAATAATCAACATCTAAGTACCCATTTAAGGCCTCTGTTATTCTAAATCCCATATCAGCGGCATATCCATGCTGATTGGTAACACCTTGGCGGGAGATAATACCAAACGGCCTAGCTGGTGTTCCAGTAGATTTCGTTTCTACAAAGTCACTGACGTGGAAAGCGATGAGATACGATGAAATTACGGGAGTAGCCAGGAATATTTCGCGAACACGATTTCCAGGTAAGCTGCCAAAAATAATAATAAACGTAGATAATATTTTTAAGAAAATTGCAACAATAATAATATGAACTCACATATGAACTAATTTATACGTACATACCTATGAGTTTGTGCAATAGGCATATTCGAATAAGACGGACTGAGGTGACTGTCACGAGTAATAGCAAGCACGAATGGGCATTTGAATTGAGGTTCATCGAAACAAGGGAATGCTTTCCTGGCATGATAAGGCTGGAACTGAGTTGTAGCGTACTCTCTGTAAATAAACGTAAAAAACATTACAATAGTCGTAGGAGAATTTAAATTCAAGTAGAAATGAAGGTATGTAAATTTAAAAATAGGAGCTATACCTTCGCTCATTTCCTAAGAAGTAATACCCCTTGTAGAAGCCACGATCAACCGGGTTCTCATTGATCTTACCGAGGTATCTGATAGCAATGGTGTAGTGGCCAACAGGGATGGTGTTAGCAAAGTTGATCTTCAGGATCTCGTAGTAGCTGTCGATCTCGAAGGGAACAGGCACGCGTAAAGCCACTGGTCGGTCTTGCGCGTCCAACACATTCACCGCAGTAATGCTTACCACGTTTTGATGAACTACGATCTGAGTTAGATTTTCTCTTACCTAGAATAAACTCTGGTGTAATTGACACTTACATATCCGCAACATGTCGCTAGTCACACGCTATCACACTCAAGTCTCGGATAATTTAATTTAAAATACTTGCCTCGACATCCATTTGCACGAAACCATTAAACCTTGATTCTGACAAGTAGACGTCCAAGTCCACATACATGTACGTGGGTCGCACATTGTCTAGTATCCTGTACTGAGGGTTGTCTAGGTTTGTAGAGTAATCGTTCAGTTCAAAATTAGATCTAATTTCATCGGGAATTGCTTGTGTTAACCCAATGATAAGGAACAGAAACCCAGCGACTGTTGTAGGACCTAATAGAAAAAAGGGAGAGTGGTGACCAAGTTTACTAATATACTATACATGTTAATTTAATTGCTAATGATATGTAAGGAAGCAGTAAGCAGTACTAACTTATTTATTCTAAATATATGAAGTTATCATATCATATAGACATGCGGTAGCTTGTCAAGCCAATTTCATACTAACAGAACTGGCGAGCAGCACCGTGTGTAATATTACACGAACCATTTGGAGCCACTTTTGATGTCCTCATAACTCAAAAACTATTACACATAAACTTGTCAAAGACTCATTAAAAACATAAATGTGAAATGAGACCCAATTTCAAAAAAAAAAGAGAATTGAGATCTAAATGGGTGCCAAGTTCTGTGTAGAAAAACCTAAAAGTTTAGTCACAGGAACATGTAATTCAAACTTTACATTTGACTTGGCTAGTTTTAATTAGTTAGCAACCAACAAACCAAATTTTAGAAAGTAACATAGGTATTACATCAAATTTACATACTTAACAATTATAATATAGCCTAGGTAGGTACGTAAAAACTAATCAAGTCAAATGTGGAGCTTGAATTACATGTTCTTGTGACAAAAATTTTGGGCTTTTCTGTAAAAAACTTAGCACCCATTTAGATCTCAAATCTTTTTTTTTATTGGCTCTTATGTCACGTTTATGTTTTTGATGAGATATACATTACACTGTAAAGGGAAAACATTTGGGTATCTACATTCTAAAAATGGATAAATATATATTTTTTAAATTACTTACCCATAGTGGTGATCTACCCACTGGTACAGTCGCCACTAATATTATTTATCATTTAAAGGTCTCACGTTATAAATTTTATCACTAATCATTTTATTATGCTTCATTGTAATCGAATCCTATAAAACTATTCATGTATCGTAATCTACTGACATAAATTTGAATTTCGTTCTATAGGTATAATTCATGGTAGGATATTTATTATTCGTTTGTAAGTATGAGTAAGAGTCGACGCTGAATTTTACAATACCAGAAAATCATAATTATTAACGGCCAAGTGTGATTCGGGTACTTTTTGCCCCTTCTCGTTGACCAGACTTTATTCGTGTATTACCAATTTATTATTTTATTAAAGAGCTTTTAAACAACCTTAATTCGATTTCAAATGAAATTATATTATTACGAGTAACCGCCCTCGCTTTGCTTCGGTTTTCTTATTTTCTTATACCTTGGGTTAAGGATCCCTAATTTTTTTGAAAATATAGTATAGCCTATGTCACCCGGGGATAGTGTAGCTTTCCGACAGTGAAAGAATTTTTCAAATCGGTTCAGTAGTTTCGGAGCCTATTCAATGCAAGCAATCAAATCTTTCCTCTTTATTATATACTATATAGACTATTTACTTGACTCGTATCAAAATTATTACTTAAATGAAAGAAAGAAAGAAAGAAAGAAAGAAAGAAAGAAAATACATTTATTTGCAAAAGATACACTTATGGTTATCTAAACACAACTTATATACACAAGGTAATAACTAAACTTAAGTATAAGTGGACCCTTTACAAATCGGAGCCTGCTCAGCATTGTGCTGGAGTCCGGAGACAGCCAGCGCTGATCTTCCGCAGTATCCGTTAAATTATGTCACGGAGGTCTCCCAGCAAACGTTTACTTATATTAAATTAATAATAAAAGTTGTATACTAATTATAATACAATACATACATAAAAGATACGAGACTGTAGATTATAAATACATACTATAAAAAGAAAACATATACATTATACTAGCACTTTTGTGTAAATAAATAACTATACATGCAATATTATCGATAAATAAATAAACAAAATAATTATATAGCACTAGTGTCATGTTTTAATGGTTCTTCTGTTACTTGGTGACTAAGAAGAAAATGTTTTAATTTTACTTTAAAATTAACAAAGTTTTGCAGGTTCCTTATTGGCGGCGGGATGTTATTCCAGCATTTGGATGCGGCGTAGCTAAAACTGCCTCTAAAGGCACGAGTTCTATGCCGCTGTGTCCGAAGCTGGATTGCACATTCTCTAGAACCACTAAACCTATGACTCGATACCCACGAGAGCTTCTCATACAGATAAATAGGGACTTGGTGTTTTAGTACTCCAAATAAAAGACAGGCCAAATGAAGCTTTCTGCGATGTTGCATTTTAAGAGCAGAATACTTGTTAAGAAATGGAGTCACATGACCTCTGAACGGAATATCAAAGCAATAACGAGCACATGCGTTTTGTACTCTTTGTATAAGTTTTTGGGTTCTTCTTAATAGACGTGGGCCAAAAACAGCATCCATATAATTCAATTTTGACAAAACCAATGACTCGATCAATTGAATACGCAATTCAACAGTTAAATATTGCCTTATTTTGTACAGGATTTTTAGTTTATAAAAGCAATTTTTTATTGAATTTGAAACATGTTTCTCATAATGAAGATTACAGTCCATGATCAATCCTAGATTTCGCGCCTCGAATACCCGCTCTATGGGTTTATCCATAAGCAGAACATTCAGTGTTGTATTGATAAGGCGTAGCTGCTGTTTACTACCGAACACCAAATATTTAGTTTTGTCAGGGTTAAGCAAAAGTGAATTATTACTCGACCACAGGGCTATCCTCGACAGATCTTCGTTGAGTTTAGTTATTGCACTATCTATTTCAGAAGGCTTACATGAAATATATAATTGAGTATCATCCGCGTATAAATGAAACTTACAATGTTTTATCTGTGATATAATGTCAGCAGTATACAGGATGAATAGGATAGGTCCAAGAAGAGATCCTTGAGGAATTCCCCTTGTACATAACCGCTTTTCAGACATCAAAGCAGAACCATCATTGCAATTTAATTTCACATACTGATAGCGATTGGTGAGGTAACTGTTAAACCACATTAAAGCTGAGCTATCGAAACCATAATAACTGAGTTTTGACATTAGTAAAGAAATATTTATGGAGTCGAATGCCCTGGAAAAATCTAACAGCACTAGCAAGGTACACATTCCCTTGTCTTGAGCGCACAATATATCGTCTGTCACATCCAACAGTGCTGTCACAGTACTCCGACCCTTCCGAAAACCAGATTGAAGTTCGGGCAAAATTTTGTTACTTTCTAAAAATTCAGTCACTTGTGTGCATACAACCTTTTCTAATATTTTCGATAGACAGGGCAAAATATTTATTGGCCTTAATTCTTTTAATTCGACCGGGTTTGGGACTTTAGGCAGCGGGCGCACAACAGCAAGTTTCCATAAATCAGGGAAGGTTGAAGTGTTGATTGACTTATTTATTATGTCTCTTATAACCTCAATTGTATGCGGAAATGTCATTAAAATCATCTCCAAATTTATGCCATCGCTACCTTCAGAGTTTGATTTTAAGCCTTTTATTAAGTTTAACAATTTTTCTGAAGTAATTTGTTTAATATGAAATACTGCATTACCAAACCTACTAAATTCATAAAAAGTCAATTGGGATATACTAACATTGCAGGAGCCAGGGATGTTTAAAAAATGATTATTTATAATGTTAGGGTCATTGAATAACGACGGCAGTTCAGTTTTATTATTCGGTAATAAAGTTTTTTTTAAGTTCAACCATAGACTTTTGGGATTGCTTATTTTATTATTTATGTTTTGATCGAAATAGGCACATTTTTCGAAATATACAGCTTGAATTACCGTAGATTTTAGCGATTTATAGTATTCTTTTTTACCCGGCAATTTGGTTTTATTGTAATCCCTTGCAGCTTCGTCACGCAACTTCATCATAACTTTAACTGTATCTGTAATCCACGGGTAGGAATTATATCTGATCACCACCGTCTTTAGTGGTGCATGTAAATCAAATAGACCCAATATACAACTGTTAAGTACCCTGACCATTTCATTTACATTCCCGAGTGTGGAAATTAAGTCCCATCTGATCGACTGCAGGTCACTATTAAAATTTGACAAGCAGATGTCTTTCTTCGGCCTGTAAGTTACAGTACGAGGTGCAATTTTCTCCCTATTTATTTTAAATTCACATACCACCAAACAGTGACCTATGTGTGATCCTACGTGCTCTAAGTAAATTTTCTTAGCACATAAAGTAGAACATACAACATCTAATAGGGTGCTACTTGTCTCCGTGAAATGAGTTGGCTCGGTAACTAACTGTGATAAATTAAAACACGATAAAAAGGTTGTAATTTTTTTTGTCCTACCGTTTTGGTTACAAAACATATTAATATTAAAATCTCCTAATAAAATTAAATGGTCATAATTTGGAATAGAACTAATGGTATCTGAAATTGAATCAAAAAATAAATCGATATCCATCCATGGCGGACGGTAAGCAGTGCCTATAACTAGTGTACATCCGTTCAGATTCATTGTAACCCACATTTGCTCAACAGCCTTGTGCAAAGGGTCTATCACATGAGACAAGACTCTCAATTTAACACCTCGCCTTACATAGAAGCCGACGCCACCGCCTCGCGAGCGCACGTCCGGCGGGCGTGGAGCGTGTAGCAGGCGGTACTCGGGCAGCGCGGGCGCGCGCCCCTCCTCCCCCGCCCGGATCCAGGTCTCATTGATAGCCAACACGTCTAGATCATTCCGAGTTACCGAAACTATAAAATTGTCATGATTTGTACCGAGGGAACCTGCATTGAACAAACCTATTTTAATGTTTTTGTTAACCATATTTATCACAGACATAATAATGTCTGTGACTTAATAATGTATATGATGGTAGAAAAATCAAGAAGAAGATAGATGAACACAAAGAACCAAAAAAAGAGTTTGTATTGGAGTATATATTTATATTTGATGAACAATATATTTTAAATATGTAAAGTGCTAGTTTATGTAATAGAGGGCCAAGTATATTACAACATTTATTTATATATTTATATATTTTACATTTTATATGGGTTATATAATATATGTGTAATGTATTCAAAGTACAAGATAATTTCCATTCTATGAATATTTGTCTAATAAATTGATAACTATGTATATTGAAAGGTTTAATTTCTTTAGAAACTATGATATAATGTACGGATAATAAATTTAATTTCGGATAATAATACAATGTTAATCTTATGATATTATGTTCTAGTATAATAAACTGGGATCCAGCCAATGATGTTGTATGTATAGGGAGGTAGATATGCCGAGAGGGCGTTGAAATTAAGTCAGTCGAATCTGGTCAAGTGTAGTGATTTCATTGTAGACAGTTGATAGCTGCCTTTGAGTGAGGCTGTCTATAGTTGTCATAAAAATGCCGAGTTGTGTTTTGAGATTTTGCAAAAATCATTTCTCCAAATTGAATAATAATGATAGAGTTACATACCATAGGTAAATACATAAAACGTTATGTTAAATTTTGTTACTAATATAGAATATTTCTTTTAAAATTGATTAAAATAAAAATTTTAATATGGCACATGCTATTCGTCATAGACTAATATGGCAGAAGTGAAATTAGGTAGTGAAGATATTTCGTAAATTGAACCAAATGAAATCTTTATATAATGATTGTTTTAGATTGAATTTAGAATGAATGCTTTAGATTGTTTGTAAAATAAAAACGTTAAATATCCTTTTATCTTTCATTATTTTAAATTTTCCTAGATTTCCAAGTGATGAGCTACTTATAAGTTATTGGGTAAGCATAGTTAAAAAAATTCACATTGAAGCCAACTGGATGCCTACGCTATAAGAGTTATTTTATCAGCAATAAGTGTACACAATATTCTTTTCCTGCAATTTAATTTTCTTTTTAAGTCTTCTAAAGCATGTTGGTTAAATAAATAGAACTATTTTCATGCCACTTCCTTATTACACGAGGGTTGGAGAAAGGATTCAAAATAAAAATAAATCTAACACATGTATTTTTTCAATTAAATTTTTTTAATTATTTTAAAATAAACCTTACACTGTTTGTTATAAACACACTGTGACCTAAACGCGCACTAAGGTCACGCTTTTCAGCGCGTACAGTATCCATTTGTTTGACGTTCGGAAGCCTGTTGGTGAATCAAAAACCGTTAAATTCTCCCCCCTAAAAGTGCAACTAATGTAACTTTGTAATTTTTTCGAAAGTTTATCCCGAATAACTCGTAAAATGTACTTAATGTTCTAAACAAAGCCCAAATCGCGATTTTTTTATTCTTATAAAAGTGTCTTTTACGGGCCAAATTTGTGTAATCCACACAAAATAAAGGCACCAGAGATATCGTAATCGCGCCATTTTTAATTATTATATAATAACATACTTTAAGTTATTTGTTTTTGCAATATAATTTCAAAATGTTAAATCACAAAAATAATATTATGCCTAATCGGTACTATTTCTTTTATTCCCTTCTGCCTGACTATTCTATGTTATGCTTTGACAATTATGACATGTCATCGCGGATCGAAAACTAAACCTCGAAATGTATGGACATAACATATCTATGGTAAAATATCTTTGGATCCAGCCAAATAACAAAGTATAAAGTTATAACAAAAAACTATGGGTATAAAACATACTACGGCTAACACACCACAAAAATAACATAATTTAAACCTAAAAAATACTCGTTTGAATAACTTACAGCTAAGTACATTACAAAATTTAATTTTTTTATGTGTGATGTTAACTTCACTGTAATGTGAAATGAGTGGAAAGTAGCAGTAATAAATTAAGATGTTATCCTGGATTATTTTAGACACAGTATCCTCAAACCGATCCCGTTCCAAAAACCCGCTCGAGATCCGCGTCCGAGCGAATGGGGTGAACCTGGTGACCTTCCCCCTGCCGCACGTAGGTCCGGCCGTGCTTTGACCACACGTACCGCCACTGCCGCTTATTACATTCCGACCGAGCCTTGTAGAACAACATGCGATTGAGTTTAGTGAGACGCTCGTTGACGTAAACTCGGCGAGGCGGGCCGGCGAGCCCGATGTCCGCGGAGTTGAGGTTGCGGCGCACGCGCGCCGCGCGCAGCAGCTCGTCCCGCAGGTCGCGCCGCGCCAGCCGCACCACGACGCGGCGCGCGCGCTCGCGCGGCACCTCGCCACCCTCGCCACCGGGAACGGCTGCATTAATAATAGTCATTCCCGTCCGCTCGGCGTAAACGATGTCCCGATCTTGCAGAGTAATTCCCAGTTTAGCAGCCAAAACGGTAACGATGTGTAACACGTTTTCCCCCTTCTCCTCTGGGATCTGTCCTATCTCCAAGTCTGTCTGAAGGGCCTCCCTATCGCGTTCATTGAGCTCATGTTTCAACTGCGTGATGGTTTTTTGCAACTCCTCAACATGGTTGTCCGCGGGCAATGCCTCCCTCCGCTCAAGTACCTCGAGTCGTCGCTCCAGCTCATTCATCCTCGTACCTATGCTGGCCATTGATGCCCGGAGCTCCTCGCGGAACTCCCGTTGTTCGGTCATGTATTCCGCGAGCTCCCGACGTAATACGCACACGTCCGAGTCAACGGACGGGGCCGGGTCGGTGATTGTCGTCTCGCATACCGGCGCCGAGGGATGCACCACATCGCTGCCCGAGCCCTTGTTGATAGCATCGCCTTTGTGTCGCTTTAATGCACATTCCGGGCAGTTCCAATCTTTAGGCGGAGTAATGTGGTCGGGTAACGCAACACAACCTTTATGATATTTGCTAGGGCAAGATGTACACACTGCAGTACCCTTTTGCGAGAGGTAACGACCACATGAAGTGCATTTAGCCATTTTATAAAATAATAGTTGACACAACGCAATAAGCTTGAAAAAGAGACCCTGTGTTATTGTTGATAAACACCGATGTTGTAATTATTCGTTTACCTTCTATGAAATATAATTTTAGCGCAAGAGTACCCACTTTACTGTTTAGATTTTTGAAAGTAAAATTCCGCAGTATAAATGATTTTAGAAGATTGTTTTAGCACATAACACAATATTTCGGGCACTGTTACACTTGCTCACACTTGCACGGGTAACGAAGGTACTTTAGCACAAACTTATAAAACAGTCACAGATAATTTCAACCGTTTAGTATTTTTACGAACAAGAATTGACGCGAACACGTATTGCTGTTAGACCGTCCGTGACGCATCCAAATCATTTACATTGTCAGAATATTTGTTGTTTTTTTAATCAACTCTTAAAAAAGAATTAAATAATAATTTGTTAAATCTCCGCAAATTCTTAGATACCTTTTACACCTGTGGTTACTTTAAAGCATGATGAAGACGTGACCACGATGATCTAAAATAATTTGTTCAACGCTTTGTATCTTTACATGCAAATAAGATGTGGTCAAGCTGAGTGTTTTCAGCTACAGTGACTAAAACACTAAACATAATCAAATGCTTTCGTTAAGGCACAAAATATCTGAATAGATTCTGTCTGCTCCTAGGGTCTAAGATGAGCTTCAAAATCAAATGATGAACATTTGCTTATAATAACCTATTATTAATATTTTTAAAATCCTTAAATATCACATAATATAGAATTATATGTGTAGTGTTTGTACTGCTATTATAGTTATAGCAGTAATCACGTTATCTCGGGAGCACGGGTAGTGGGGCAACACTGGGTCAGTCACGAGACAGCCGTAGACGAGAGCAGACGTGTTTCCCTACCTACTGGTGTCGTAATGAGCTAATGCAAGTCAACCATATCACTATATCCAAATATTACGTGAGCACGTAAGTACAACAACTACTACATAATGGCGACGAGGTCAAAAGGTCAGTGCAGTAAATATTTTTATTTTGTGTTGATAAAGGAAGAGTTGGAAGGAAAATAACACGTCGATACAAGAAATAATCAACAGACGAATGTTAATATTAGTGCCGTATAGTTATCTCGAGAATTTATTTATGTGTGCTGTAACTTTAAATAACGTATTGAGCAACATCATCATAATTATCGAAGTTCTCTCTCTAATTAGGTATAAAAATTGCCGCCATTACCGCTACCTACACAATTCCCTTTGTTTTCGGTAAATGGCATTGATTGACATTGTAAAAACAACTGTGCGTGAGAAAAAAAGTGGCATTTTGTGTTATAAGCGTAATTCACGCTACTGAAGTAATAATAACATAAATGACATTTTGGATATAGTGTCACTTATTTAGCTGAAAGTGATAGCGAGACAGGTATTGTTTTGAAATAAGAAGTGATATTTAGTGTTTAGCTGTGTCGTTTTAAATATAATACACAGTATCGATCTGTTGGAGGGATTGCTACATAAATGGCGTATTGCGTGTGGTGCCGCGTGTTTGGTTAAAGTTGCGTATGTGTGCCAATGAGAAAAAGTGGCATTATGCGGAACTTTTTCCGAATATATTTTTGAATAACTACTAATTTACTAGCATGTTTTTAGTGCCTAACTAAAAGTAGGTTGGGCGAACCGACGAGAGAGGCTAATTGCAACGATATATTTCAGTTTTCTTTATAGACATTGATTGCAATGTTGAGTTGAAAACTTTGAATGGCTATACTGAAAAACTACTATTTTTGTAAAGCACCATTTTTGTTTTAAATGTGTGAATTGTGTCCGGCATCCATTCTTGCGTGTTTGTGTTGCACAACAACACTTAGTACTAAAAAGGAGATAACATTATACAAATTATGAACTTAAATAAAGGAGTAGGGACCTTAAAATAATCAAGAATAAAAGGAGAAAGGTTCCCTAAATTAGTGAAATTTATTTAGGACTAGCTGTGCCACGCCGTTTCGCCCGCGTTGGTTTGTGGAAGGGACTGGCTGCTGGAGGTACGATGCTGTATGGCCTGTGGCCTTCCTTGGTGAATGGATTGTCGGACGGAGTTTTTCGGTTCGAACCGGTGGTTCCTGGGATTGGCGAGTTCGGCCGGGCGGACTCTTCGACTTTATAAAGTATAGATTTTACTACCTTTATAGATCGCAGCACATGCAAGTTAAGTTTAATTGTTGAGAGTGAGTTTGCTTCTTCGCTGCCATAAAACTATAACAGTAAGGGTGATTGTCAATAAAATTAGCTGTTGTTATGACTATTAGTTATATTCTACGCAGGTCCTGGGTTTCATTCGAACGTAGTTTTGCTGTAGTTACAAAGTACATGTGTAGGTATGATAAACTGAAATAATTGCAGTCGTTTTGATATGAATTCTGATAAAAAACGGAACTGAAGTTGTTTGATGAAAAATTATGTTCTGTTATGAAAGTATTGCATTGGCAGTATCAAACATACATACATGCCTAGCCTTGGTATACATGCAGCCATGCACTTGTATTTCTTTTGAAAATAATATACATAAACTATCACAAGCTGTTGTAATACGGTTAACGTAATTTAAAGTTGCGGCGCCGGGACCCTATTTCAGCTTGTAAGTTCTGTGTGATTCTTTAGCAGTCTTTCCTTTTGGTATTTGACCATCACGGCTGTACTACACGGCTGAAAATATAATAACATAATGTGAGTAATCATAAATAAAGTTGGTTTGATGGGCGGTAGCGTAAGAAAGAAAGAAATATTTATTCCGTCATAAGAATAGCAACAACGTTAGGGCTCTATGGTGGATGTGTCACTGGCGCGCCGACGACGAGGAGCGCAGGAGCGGGTAATTGACCATTATGGTCGTGGTCGCTCTGTTAACACATGACGCTTTTGTTGTAGTCAGAAGTGCTTGACATTTGGCATACAGCGTTAGAATGCCCTCGTGTATTGTACCAATGTGATTGGTGTAGTGGAGCAAAGGATGGGCGTGTGTGTGTTGTGGCTCTTTTCAGAACGGAGTTCTTGGTTGGTTTGTAAGGGCATTACGTATCTATATTTTTGAATATCATTGCGTATTGGGAGATGATAGGAAGTTCCTATCATCGTTCCTATTAGGAACCATTATACAAGCCGCGATACCGGAGTTCAAATCTTCACGATGAGACAATTTTATTTTTCTAATTTAGTTTCTGTGTTGAATTTTATAGAATCTATTGAGGCAGTGAGGGTCAAAAGCGCTTGCGAGCTAGACGCGTTCTTGTGTTGTTACTGTGATTAAACTAAGTTGTGTCACGGAAATCATATTATATATTGGTTATTGAGTTATTCGTGCGCAAAAGGAGTAAGTTTTTACTCTTAAATTGAGAACAATAATTGTATTTTGTTCGAATGGGTGCAGCAATGTTTAAAATTTTGCTATTTATTATTGTAGGAATGGAATATTGTAGGACTGAGGAAAGCGCCCTTTTGAAGACGCACGATTTGATATACTATAGTAAATTCATAGCCCCCCTGGAGAAGCCGAGGCTTGGTTTTGACAGAATTCCACAAAAATCGTGAAGGAGAAACTCTCCTGACGTCCAAAAAAATATTTATTAAGCTGGATGTATTTAGTTATAAATCGAGAAGTCGAGGATCCTCTTTAAATAGTTTTGCAGGCAAACCGATTGTAGTTTTGTATCGATTTACAGCTAAATGTTGTAAACCACTTGGAATTTCATTTCAATAAGATGACCCGTCACAATACCTAAAAAAGTTCATAAAAAAAGTGAGGTCAAGGTAATGCTGAGTTCAAGTGAAAAGGGTAAAGATAAAGATAAAGTTTAGTGAATGTTTAAGCTATAGTCCGAGTTGAAGTTTTATCAGGCCTGGCGCACTCCGCATTTTACCATAACGTTACAAGTAGGTACATGCCACGTTTGACATGTCCTACTAATTCAGAAAATTCATAATAGCAGTCACACGTTCGTAATCTATCACACATAGTAAAAATTTTGGTGTTTGTCTATATGTTGATGCGTGTTCTTCAGTAAGATGTTAAATAATCAAGTCCGAACTGATATATATTTAATTATCGTTTACACATATATAATAATACATGTGTAACACATAAAAATAAACTTTCAGAAAAAAAATACAAAATGAATTAACTTTTATAAATGTTAGTTTCCTTCAGGTCATCACACATGTCACTAAACTTTCAGATTAATTTTATTCTTTCAAAAAAAGGCAACCCTGACATTGCCAGAGAGGATAAGCGACAGTGTTAGAAAGGAAGGCAACTCATTACGCGTTTTGATTAGCGCTGTGCGACCTGAATTACACTTTATTGCGTTGGGGCCAGAGTCACTATTTATTTAAATGATTTTTCGGAATTTTTCTCAGTGCACCTTCTGTACTTATTTAAAAATACTATTGTTTCTTCTGGGGTTTTAGTTAAATTCAGAGTTAAAGGAAAAAATAGTATTCAAGCTAATGTTACAATGAAAGTAAAATTTAAAAGGCACTCTAACTCGAAGAGTCAGATAAATCAGAATAAGATCAACCAAAGGTAATTATAATGAAGTTTAGTTTTACTTAACATAAACATATGTTACTGAGTTGAAGTGAGTTGTCAGCAGTATGAACCCTCATGAAATTGAAAATCATACGTTACTGAGTTGAAGTGAGTTGTCGGCAGTATGAGCCCTCATGAAATTGAAAATCATACGTTACTGAGTTGAAGTGAGTTGTCGGCAGTATGAACCCTCATGAAATTGAAAATCATACGTTACTGAGTTGAAGTGAGTTGTCGGCAGTATGAGCCCTCATGAAATTGAAAATCATACGTTACTGAGTTGAAGTGAGTTGTCGGCAGTATGAGCCCTCATGAAATTGAAAATCACACATTACTGAGCTGTCGGCAATATGAGCCCTCATGAAATGGAAAATCATACATTACTGAGCTGTCGGCAATATGAGCCCTCATGAAATTGAAAATCATACGTTACTGAGTTGTCGGCAGTATGAGCCCTCATGAAATGGAAAATCATACATTACTGAGCTGTCGGCAATATGAGCCCTCATGAAATGGAAAATCATACATTACTGAGCTGTCGGCAATATGAGCCCTCATGAAATTGAAAATCATACGTTACTGAGTTGTCGGCAATATGAGCCCTCATGAAATGGAAAATCATACATTACTGAGCTGTCGGCAATATGAGCCCTCATGAAATGGAAAATCATACATTACTGAGCTGTCGGCAATATGAGCCCTCATGAAATTGAAAATCATACGTTACTGAGTTGTCGGCAGTATGAGCCCCCATGAAATTGAGATTGATACATTGACTTGATGGAAGTAGTGACCTCATGAAATTTAGAATCATACATACATTACTTGACTAGACGGCAGTATGGGTCCCATGATTTGAAATCATAGTAACTAAAGTGTGTATGGACCTCTTGAAATTGAAATCATTACTGACTAGACGGCAGTATGGGCCCTCATAACTTTGAAAACCATACAAAATGTAGTGATTTTGTGAATATATTAGTTATTTGGCGTGATGGAGTCGAGATGTAGAATAAAGATAATGAATAGACGAGGTATTTCAATAAATGACTGGTGTGTGAATGATTGGTATCTGCAGTGTCTGACTCATATGTGACACCGTTGGGTCCGTTGGGCCCATTCAGAAAGGACGCCTAAATAAAGGAAATTCCTGTTGCGAGTCTAGCCATGTTTGGCGTGTTACGTATATAAGAGGATTGTCTCGCAAGTAAAACTTTAGTCTTTAAAAACGAAAGCAGGTTGTAAGCTGTACATAATTTGTTGTTGACAGTAAACCACTTTTAGTAATAATATAAATTTTCATCGAGTTTCTCATATTTCCTGTGTTTGTTTTACCAGTAAGTTGTCTATTTAAGGACAGAAATGACGAGGTTCGTTTGTATGTTGGTATGAAACCTAATAACTTGGCGATCTTGATCAAAGAGAGAAGAAAGAGGGAAGTATGAAAAGCTAAGAGGTGATGCAAATAATTATTATTTAATAAAGATAGAAGGAGAATGGGTGAGAATGGGAAAGGTGTAAGACGAAAAAATGCTGGAAGAGGTCTCAGGTGTTGTTTCAATGTTTAAAATAATTTGCAGTGAAGGTATAATCTACATAAGTAATTCTATACGAAGCATGCATATGACAGTTTGAGTTTGTTGAGGCTAGTGAAGGCACCCAGAAGGCTACAGTTTACAAACCGTAGCCTGCTTCATATATATAGTGCGTGTTACAAATGACTTTGTCTAAGTAACTGGAATATTGAATGGTGTAGACGTGGAGTGGCCTTTGAAGGCTTGAGTTGCGATCAACTGCAGAGTCGACTGTGGATCGGGCTCCAGATTAAATAAAGATTTTAATAAGGAAGGGATGTAGTGTTTGTACTGCTATTATAGTTATAGCAGTAATCACGTTATCTCGGGAGCACGGGTAGTGGGGCAACACTGGGTCAGTCACGAGACAGCCGTAGACGAGAGCAGACGTGTTTCCCTACCTACTGGTGTCGTAACGAGCTAATGCAAGTCAACCATATCACTATATCCAAATATTACGTGAGCACGTAAGTACAACAACTACTACAATATGTATTACTACAAGTCGAGTCGAGTCTGGATGTTTTAATGCTTGTGTTTTTAAAGAAAAACTCAGAAAAGTATAAAAAATTATTCAGTTCATTTTATTAAATAACTTACTTAGATAATTATGCGACGTTTATATTATATATTGGTACATGATTATAAATTAAAATCGTGGTTTTACCATAGTACATGCATAGCAGTTTAAATAAAAAGAGCAGGTACTAATCTTATTATTATTGATTTCCTAACATAAGTAACTATAAAGGATTAAATAAGCATAATTATGATAATTTATTATTATCTAAACTATTCTAATCTGTGGTAAACAGTCGCGTATACGTCACAAACTACTGACACCTCAAAATTATCCACTTAGAAATATTCTCAATGATTCCATTTAACCACTTAATGCAGCACATGGGCAGCAACTGCAGTTAAGACGAGTAGCAACGAAGCTGTGATAGACGCTGCGGAGCCTCTCGCCCTGAGGAAGTTGAAGATGTCAGGAGCGGCCCTGTTGCCCCACGTCAAGTTGTCGATGCTGTTGTTGATGACATTCACCCCAGTGCTAAAGGTGCCACGGAGTTCGACCTGGTTTTGATATAACCAGTTTTGGAACTGAAAAAAAAAATACAAATACTTTCAATGCAAATTTTGGTCATGATAATTTTTTAATTGAATATTAACCACTAATATTAAAATATAAAAACAGGATTATAATTACTATCAAATCGTAAATAATCTTACAAAATATGGATAGCGATGAAGAATTCAACGACAACCTAAATTATTGTCACCATTTTCTAGAAGTAACAAAACTACATATAATTTGAATAACCGATTAACACACAATAATTTTGGTATCACATACCGCTGCAATATCTTCGAAGTTAGTCATGAATGTAGTTAAATCATTGACAGCGACATTAAGACGAGCTTCGCCTCCGTAGCTGAAAAAAATATAAAAGTTGTTTTAACACCCCGTTAAAAAGTATTCATTATCATTCATTATCATCATTATCATTAAGTATCATTCGAGTATGATCATATCAATGATTTAATAAAATTTTTTCAACAGTTCTTATACAGGTTTGATCAATTTGAAGTTTGATGAACATGAACGATCCGTTTACGGTGATTTAGTATTACAATCATGTAAAGTAAATTATAGATTATAACAATATTAAATGAGATTAATTATTTTAATTTGTTGAAATTAAGCAACCCTTTATACAGATTTTTAGAATTACAGTAAAATATAAATTTCGAAAGATATCATTGTGCAGTTCGCGTACAATACAAATGCAACTAAGCAGTTTTCGCCATTGTCAACACAGTTCACGTCATTCACGCGTCCGCGCATAGCGTGTGCTCACCAATAATTAGCATATCAATTAATATCAGTTAAATAAATCAGTAACATAGTGCAGTTAACATCTTTCGCCGTATTGGGGCGGCTTAGAATAGTAACCCCAATCCCACGCCGGATGGGTGTCGTAAAAGGCGACTAAATCCGGCCCGTGGTTGGACCCCTCGAGGAATTATATTAGTAATATTGATTTTAATTATTATTTAATACCATTATTACTATTATCATTTCTCCATGGGGTTCGCCTGGATAGCTACCACCCTTGAGCATGAGTCAGCCGCCAAACGACTCGTCGTGTTCTGGCTGGGGGCTTGAGAGCCAGTTCTTTCTTTCTTTTTATTCTCTCTTTCTTGGCCGGCAACGCATCGGTGATGCCTTTGGTGTTGCTGATGTCCATGGGCGACGATAGCCACTTACCATCAGGTGGATCGTCAGCTCGTTTGCCGGCTATTTCCATAAAAAAAATCTTTCATTACAACTCTTGGTGTACCGTACCGTACAATCGTTGTTTGTAATATCAGCGTTTATTGTTACAAGAATAACTTCAGCTTACCTTTCTCTGATGTTATTAAATTGTGAGTACAGAAAATTAAGAACTGCTCTGAAATTCTCTCGATTCCCTTGAAGAGCATAAAGGAAAGCATTTGTGCGGTCGTGAATTCTAATCCTGTCGTTGTACATTGATTGGAAGAGATAACTGAAAAATACATTTGATTAGATATAATATTCTAGTTCTCTTTTTTATAAATATTATTTAGGCTATAAACTGTAAACGCCATGAGGTTATAAAATGTTGAGAATAAAAAACTTCCTTAGATAAACGAAAATATACATAATTACTGTTGGAAAGAAGTTTCATCCCTGGTGCAGGCTAGAGTTCTCAGCATGACTACCATGTCAGCTGTATTCTCGGAACTATTGTACTTCTGGAAGAGGAAGTTATAGTCGGAGGCGTTGCCGTTGCGGAGTCCGGTGCAGTATACGTAACGACGGGCGTTCACAGGGACTCTAAAATGAGAGAATTTTGCTATTGTACTAAGTAACATCAATATACCTAGTAGAATAACCTTAATTAAATAGATATGTTACATACAAGTAGGAGTCGTCTTCCTTAAAACGATTCCACTTTTGCTGGCTATTATTGATACAACCTTCATGGCCCAAGTTGCAGGCAAAGTTCATTATCTGCATGCGGTTAAGAATTGTCGACGTGGAATCCGCAGGCCTTTCCTCGTATCCCAAATTCTGGATCACGGTTTCCATAGACTCCAAAAGGAAAGCCTGATGAAAGAAAAATTAAATGCTGTCGCTTAAACGTGATTACTTTTGGGATATCATATCTTTAGCAATACGTTACAACTATACAACTATGTAAGTACATAACTTTGAAAAGTATTACGTAAATTACTGTTCAGACTTACGTTAAATTCATGAAATGCGTTCGGCAAATGCTCCAATCGTCTACGGAGCCAATCAAGCTGACCAAGTGCTCCGGCCCACACGTAGTAGTCAGTCTCATCCTTCAAGAAGGACAGCACATCTAAACCACGCTCGATACTAATCTTTTGGGCTCTGATAAAGTACAAGACATCATTGACGATCTGAAAATATAATAATTATGAACAGGAGGTATTAATACAGTGAGAGAGTTAGAGCGGTACCTCACCGGGACGCCATGGTGACGTCGCCGGTTACGTGTCCAAACAGTTAGTATTGAAATGTATGGCAGCTACCTCACTTGGCGACGGTTTGGCAACGTCGCCAATTTGAAAGCGTAGCCATGACTGCCAGCGCGCTGTGTGGAGTCTGGAGACTTGGCGACCTGGCAACGTCGCCAGTAAAATGTACACGTGCAAGTTACGTCTCACTTACTCAGTGTCCGAACCGGCCGCCAAAACGGACGCACGTGTGTTTTATACAAAAACAAACTATTTTAATTATTATTCTTATTTATGTTTTTCACATAACACGGTTCCATTTTTCAACAATGAGTTTCGATACAGAAAGGTTTATTGTAGAAATACAAAATCATCCATGTTTATGGGATACCGCAAGAACTGATTATTTCGACCGCAATTTAAAAATACGATGTTGGGACGAAATAGTCAATTAATTAAAGAATTTAAAAAAGATATGAGATCTGAGAAAACTGACTGACAGAGGGTAGCCACTGGCTACTCTTTTGGCTACCTTCAGTCGCCAACGATAGCCGTGGCAACTACGCCGGTGACGTCGCCATGGCGTCCCGGTGAGGTAGGGCACTTACACAAACACTTAAGTGAATGCTTACAAACCTGAGCCCTATTCATTTTGTGGATGACGTTCCTGTCTCTCCGTAGAGCCGCAGCAATCATCACCCAGTTGTGATCATCGTAGTTGACACGATAGTAACCTAATGAGAATAAAAAGTTAATTACAATGTTCTAAGTACTTTTATTTTTTATATTAATTCAATACATATATATGTGAAACATCATCAAAATTTATTCTTTGTTCAAATAAAATCGAAAACATACACCTAATAGAACCTTGGAAGTGGCTTATCTTGAACTGTCTAATTAAAATAGTTTCATGTTTATCTTACCAGATTGAGCGATGTTAAAGATGACCCAGTTGTGACCGGCCTGACCCTGAATAACCCTAGTTTTTTCAGTTAATATGAAGCTTGGTTTGGTGTTATTGAAGTTCGGGTTGCCTCCATGGGTCCAAGTGATGGGGATGTGCCACAACGAATCCGGAATGTTGCCGCTCAGTTGGAAACGTTCCTGTGATTAATATTTCTTTAAATTGCAACCTCAATAAAAATAATTACAAAATTATTGAAAGAGTAATTTACATTTTGCCTTATTACTCCAAAGCAACTAAATTTGACAGGAAACATCCTGAATTGTAGTTGTAGTTGAATAGAGAAACGGTGTAAGTATGTTAATCATGGTTACGGTATTCTAGTTTAAAACTATAACTGACCTGTTTAATAGTTATCTGTCCAGTTCCCATGTCAACATTGACATTGAGAACAGGAGCGCCAGGAGTCTGGACCCATGTGTCCAAAACTGTGCCAATATCGATATTCGGGTAGTCTGTTGCAAATTTAGGGTCTTCAGCCACAGCTTTCCTAAGACCATTGTAAACATCTTCTGGATATCCAATATCGTAAGCACTGGAAGAATATAAAGAGTCAAATGTTAAGCGGTTTTTCATCAATGGAAAAAACATCTGAATATTCAATAGTATTCGCAGTATAGTAGTTATCATATTATAGTATGGAGTACTAAGCGTAATGACTCACTGTTCTTTCAGATAGTATCGTAGACCGTTCCTGAAGTTAGTGAAACCAATAAAATTCTCCATCATCCTTAAGACTGATGCACCCTTGGCATAACTAGTAGGACTGAAATGAGACGAGATAGAAGGGTTGTTGGCCACTGCAGTCCAATTCATTGGAGTTGCCGATGGTGATGCGTCTGAATTTAAAGCACTGTGTAATTGGTCTACTATAAATTGTTCATCCATCTCCAAAGACGGATCAACCTGAAAATCAAATAAAAAAGTTTAATCAGATTTAAAATTTAGTTAAATATAATGCATAGATAGAATGAGTACATAACTGTAATAATAATAAAAAACAATACACCCTCATAGCTCTACACTATGATTCCTTATGTGGTAAAGGCCATGGACAATACATAAAGACAATAATTTAAGTAATGGATTTATTTATACTGATAGGGAATTCCACAGTAATATTGCCTAAGTAAAAAAAGTTGAATACAAATAGATAATATTGAATGTGTTTAAATAAATGTTATATTTTTAACAAACGAACATTTATAATAAATTTCAAAATGTAACTTACGTAATGTACAGCGAAATATTGATAAAAAGCGGCGTAGGACTCATTAATCCAAAGGTTGCTCCACCAGAAGCAAGTGACTAAGTTGCCGAACCATTTATGGGCGAGTTCATGGGCCAGTATTGCTGCTATGAAGAGTTTGTTATTGAGATTAGTATGCTGGGGGTCATATAACAGATACGCTTCTCTGAAAAAAATAATAGAAACTTACAAATATACTTTGAATACTTAACAATATAATGTAAATTTTACTAACAAAAAATAACCGACTTCAAAGTTACTCAAAAACTACTTGTCAAATCTCGTTCAAATTTATGTGAGATTACGTGACAAGCACTTGCTTTCGATTAAAAAAAGAATCATCGAAATCGGTTGGCGTGATATTGAGTTATTCATCCATTTGTCGCACTTACTTAATACAAATTTAAGACTTATATGGTTTTATCATGGATGCCATTGTCAGATCTCAATAAAATTTATATGGGACCACATGACAGTTAACAGCTTTCGATTAAAAAACAATCATCAAAATCGGTTCGCCCAGTCCAAAGTTCTGAGGTAACAAACATAAAAAAAATACAGTCGAATTGAGAACCTCCTCCTTTTTTTGAAGTCGGTTAAAAAAGGGCTTTATATACATTCAGCAGGCATACCTGTAGTTAACCATGCCCCAGTTTTCCATAGCACCGGAGGGGAAATCTGGAAGTGCAATGTGGTCGTTCTTCATCGGATTGCCTTGTCCCATTCCATAATAATCAATGTCGAAGTATTCATTCATTGCCTCTGTTATTTTCAGTCCCATATCAGCAGCAAATCCATGCTGATCGGTAACCCCTCGGCGGGAGACAATACCGAACGGTCTAGCTGGAGTACCAGTCAGGTTTGTTTCTACAAAGTCACTGACGTGGAAAGCGATGAGGTACGATGAAATTACAGGGGTGGCCAGAAATATTTCGCGTACACGATTTCCAGATAGCCTGAAAGAAAGATAATTGAAAATTTATTGATTATCATAAATAAATTGTGCATTTAAAGCAATTGCTTGTACACTGGAATTTTTTTTTTAAGTGAAATTCTAAAACTGACCAAATATCTTCAGTTAGCTTAAACGCATTACAAATTTTAATAAATTAATTAAAAAAGAAATATTCAAACTTACACTTCTGTTTTTTCGATAGGCATATTCGAGTACGACGGACTGAGGTGGCTATCACGAGTAATGGCAATTACAACTGGGCATTTGAATTGAGGTTCATCAAAACAGGGGAATGCTTTTCTGGCATGATAAGGCTGGAACTGAGTCGTCGCATATTCCCTGAAAATGTTTAATTTTATTAATTTTACTTTAAGATGCAACAAATTTTAATTTTACTCTAAATCTCATATAACTCAATACCTCAGTTCATTCCCCAAATGGTAGTAACCCTTGTAGAAGCCACGATCAACTGGATTCTCATTGATTTGGCCGAGGTATCTGATAGCGATGGTGTAGTGACCGACAGGGATGGTGTTGGCAAAGTTGATCTTCAGGATCTCGTAGTAGCTGTCGATCTCGAAGGGCACAGGCACCTGCAGAGCCACCGGTCGATCTTGCACGTCCAACACATTCACCGCAGTAATACTTACCACGTTTTGATGAACCACGATCTGAGTCAGATTTTCTTTAACCTAGAATAAATAATCAGTACCTTAATACGAGGAGAGGTTTGATTACTCGGACAAAGAGCCTGATATCCTGCTCCATGAAGTTGAAACAGCTATTGCACGCTTGAAACCGAAAGCTAGTGGTGGGGATGGAATAACTTCCCATATGATAAAGAGACTGGGGCCATTGGGTGCTAGAATCTTCCATTCAATATGCCAAAAAGTTTGGAGGACGGGACAGTCGCCGACTGATTGGATGGAATCGATTGTTATACCCTTGCACAAGAAAGGTTCAACCCGTGAATGTGAGAATTACCGCACCATCTCCCTAACATCACACGCAAGCAAAATACTTCTCACTATAATAAACAGAAGACTTGAATATTATATATCCGGATTAATTGCGAAGGAACAAGCAGGATTCGTCAAAGGTAGAGGCACACGAGAACAGATATTAAACATGAGACAGCTTATCGAAAAAAGCAGAGAGTTCAATGTTCCTATGGCTCTTTGCTTCATTGACTATGCCAAAGACTTTGACTGCATTAATTGGAAAAAGATGTTTCAAGTCATGAAGGAGATGGGCATACCTGATCATCTAACCTTTCTCGTCCAGAATCTTTACCTAGAAGGTCACTCAAAGGTTCTTATTGATAACACCGAATCGCAGCCTTTTAGGACAGAACGTGGAGTAAGGCAAGGCTGTATACTTTCACCGCAACTGTTTAACCTAATTGGAGAACACATAATGCGTAGAGTTCTGGAGAACTGGAAGGGAGGTATCCGTGTGGGCGGACATCTCATAAACAACCTACGATTTGCAGATGATACCACCATTATAGGCGCCAACGAAAGAGAACTTGCTGAGCTTCTGCAAAGAGTAGAAGTCGTAAGCGCTGAATACGGACTTCGGATAAACCGTAGCAAGACCAAGCTGATGTTTGTCGACCGAGATAACATACTCCCAAGGACCTACGAACTACAAGATCTCGATTCGGTGGATCAGTTTGTGTATCTCGGCTCAATGATCACCAGTGATGGAGATTGTGAACGAGAGGTCATTCGTAGAGCACAGATGTCAAAAGCTGCAGTAAAATGGTTAGAGAAGATATGGAAGAACAGAGTAATCAGCAAGACTGTAAAAATAAAGCTTATGCGCACCCTTGTCTTCTCTATCTTCCTCTATGCTTCCGAGACCTGGACACTGAAGTCTCGTGTATGAAATAGGATAGATGCGTTCGAGATGTGGTGTTGGCGCAAAATGTGGGGAATTCCATGGACAGCGCATCGCACTAACGTGTCTATCCTAAAAGAACTCAAGATTCGAACTCGTCTTTCTACTATATGTATGCAGAGGGTTCTCAAGTACTTCGGACACGTGGTACGGCGCGATCCAGATAATTTGGAGAAGCTGATAGTAGTCGGCCACGTGGAAGGAAAGAGAAGTAGAGGGAGATCACCGACCCGATGGACCGATACCATTAAACAGGCGTGTAAAACCACCGTCCACGCGTCCATGCAACTTTCCCAAGATAGAGAAGCTTGGAAGATCTTAGTTGGAACTTATGATGACCACGACCCTCAGTCATGAGGAAACGACGAAGAAGAAGAAGACCTTAATTTCATTGTGTTCATGCTAGGGGTATGACGGGATGTCACTATACCATCTTTCGATCTCCACTATGCACACATAGAAACATTGTACAGATAAAACATCAAGTAAGGATGGTACAAAGGAACTGTTTATTTGTTATGAAATTTCTTCCAGCAGACCTGAGACTGGGGAGTGGTATGTCTAGATGGGAGAAAGACTGTGTACACAAAATACTCTTTAATATCTTTCAGTTGAAGTTCTGTTCAATTTCAGCTGACAATAAATCATTCATCTTAAAAAATATTTTGAAGGTAAACATTAAAGTCCATTCATTGTTGATTTACGATCGGTATTACCAAATGCTACATTCTGATAAATGTGTCATTCTGTGGTGATTATCTATAAGATAATAAATTTAAGTACCTACTTTAAATAAAACTTTAGGTGCAATGTCTGACATATTAGTTTGTTTAGCGATAAATTGACAGTTATCATTACTGTGTACCAACAAGGTAAAATTTTTTAGTTTTAAATAAGATTGACTGTCAGAGAATACTGTCAGCATTAATCTGTCTCTTCTGCATTTGTCTCTTGTATCCTGTATTTTTTTATGGAAATAGTCGGCAAATGAGCTGACGATCCACCTGATGGTAAGTGGCTATCGTCGCCCATGAACATCAGCAACTGTATGTATAAAGGTACAATATGGTCAATAAGTTACTAACTACTCTATACTATTCGGAGTTATTACCACTTACGAAAACCTGCTAATTGGGATGGAATGCTCGTTAGAAACTTTTAGTGATTCACTGATACGTCTCGGATAATGGATAACAAAAGGTTTTTTGGAACTCATTGGCTTAGTGTTGCTTAACAACGCCATCTACTGAAGCAGCTTTAGTGTTGCTACTCGCCGATAGATGTCAGTAAGAGTCTATTGTAGCAGTTTTTCGTTGCCTAAAAACACAAATAAAACGACATTTTCTAAAAATGAATCCTAGCTAGATCGATTTATCGCCCCCGAAACCCCCTGCATACCTACTAAATTTCATGAAAATCGTTGGAGCCGTGTCCGAGACTCAGATTATATACAAGATTTGCTCGTTTAAAGGTATTAGATACTTGCCTCGACATCCATTTGCACGAAGCCATTAAACCTTGATTCGGATAAGTAGACGTCCAAGTCCACATACATGTATATCGGTTGCACATTGTCTAATAACCTGTACTGAGGGTTGTCCAGGTTTGTAGAGTAGCCGATCAGCTCAAAGTTTGATCTTATTTCATCGGGGTTAGCTTGTGTTAACCCAATGAAGATAAACAAAAACCCACCGATTACTGTCGGCCCTATAAGAAAATTGTATTCAATATTGGTAATTGAATTAAAACTTTAACTTTAACCTATTAAAACTACGCGTCTATATCATAAAGCTATTCTTGAAATGAATAAAAGTAGGTTATAAAAATAATCTCAAGGCAATGTCTGTGAAAGGCTCGGCAGTAATAAAACACTAACATTTGCCTAAAACCAGCACTGACCATGGAAAAAATGATGGCTATGGTCAACGAGTACTTTTTTCTTGTTTTGATTATGTAACTATCAGGAAAAAAATGGTTGCTTCTTTGAAAGTAAATACAGATATCACAAAGAAATCTTGTGAGTTGTGTAAAGCGGGCTCTATGTGTGAAGTCTCCCAATCTGCATTTGGCCAGCGTCATGGGTATCTATATAAGTTTATATTATATCGGACTTATAATACCTGGCCTTTGAGCGACTGTAGTTCAATAATTAGTGTACAGTTTTCTTAAGTATAGGTATACAGGTATTAAGTAAGTAGACGATAGTAAACTATGTGTCATATTTTTCTTCTTGTGCTAATAAAATTGAATATAGTCTTGAATGAATAAAAGGAACTTGATATGATCTGATGGTTTGAATAAAGTTATTTTTAACTAGGTAATAACATTATCTAACATTTTTAATAATTTTTTTAATAATTTTTCTAAATTACTTACCCATGATGGCGACAAGTACCGACCACTATTTCCGTATAATTAACACACTTAGCACCTTATTAAGCCCTTCAAATGTTATCTCTAATAATTTTATCATACGCTTTAACAATTAAGTTTATTAATCTCTTGATAAAACTTATCAGATTTTTTCCAATCTTATTTGATCTATTGTCAAAATTGTAATACAAACCTCTATTTTTTATGATTAAATTAATCTAATTAGTAATTCAGAGCATATTGCCGATACCGGCAGTATGCCACTCGTATTACGACGATAAAACGGTAGAGACCCAATAATGTGCATCTGATAATTAGGCTGTTTTCAAAATGGTTATTATTGTATATTTATTTGTCTCAATACCTACCTTAAATTTTTCCATGTTTTATCTAGAGCATGACAACGAGCATTCAGTTTATAGTAATATTTCCTTCATAACAATGTCTTTAACACGACCTTTGTAATACTGTAATGCTGTATTATTCTGCAATTAATACAGTAACTTATGGATAACTCTCTACTTATATTATTTACTTATTAATTAAAATTACTTATTAAGTCTTTAGTGTTTAGTCTTTGCGACTAACCATCGTAGAGTCAACTTACCCTGACGATGCTCCGTTTCGGGGCTAAACACGTGTTGGTGCTGGTATATATGTTGGTATATACGATTAATTATTGTAGTGCATGTTTCCGTTGTGGGAGGGAGGGAGGTGCCACGCATGTCTTAAAGTATATACCATCCATACATACATGTTATCCGCGGATTGTTGCAAAGTAGACTAATACTAACTTAATAACAATGGATTTCCGCAAAGTAACGCCTGATACTATTAACTATTTATTCTTAAGATTACGTCCGTCTTTTTTTACGTCTGTGGCTCCAATATATTTATATTGGAGTTAAACATTTTTTTCAAATATGTCATATTAGTATTTAAATCAAACAGTACAGGAATAAAACAGTTGCTTTAAAAACGAATTTATGTATTTTATTACAAAATATTGTTAATAAATACACATATTACATTAATTTAGAATTATGCAGCCGCAGCAATCGCAACTGCAATAAATGACGCGACGCTGAGAGCTGCAACGTTGGCGGAGTTGTCCGGTTCTGGCGTCGTCGGCTGTGTTATTGGCGGCTGAGTGACGGTGGTCGGTGCTGCTGTGGTAGGCTCACTGATGTCCTCAATAACATCTTCTACGTATCCCGTGTCGAAGAAGGTTTCGAACTCCGGCGTGCGGCGGGAAGACCATTCGAGGTTGGTCCTGGTGTTGTTGATACCATTCAGCCCTGTGTTGTACACGGTGCCTAAACTCTCACGGTTCTGGTCTAAGAAGTTTTGGAACTGAAACAAATAAATCATTATGTTTAAAAACTTGTCTAAATACTCCGAAAACGTAGTAGTTTTTTGTAAGAAACCTGCAGTATATCTGCTTTGAAATGAACAGTATTGTATTATAATGTAAAAAAGAGGTAGATATGTCACTAGCGCGCCGACGATGAAGAGCGGAAGAACCGGCGATTGACCGTTCTGCTCGTAGTCGTTCTGTCAATACAAGATGATTCGCACGCTTTTGTTGTTGTCAGAAGTGCTTGACATTTGACATACAGCGTTAAAATGCATTCGTGTATTATATCGATATGATTGGTGTAGTGAAATAAAAGATAAACGTGTGTATGTTGTAGCTCCTTTCAGAACAGATTTTTTGGTCGATTTGTAAGGGTATAACGTATTTATATTTTTTAAATATCATTGCAACTAAAGACCCAATCGAAACGCCACTTATAGGTGCAGCGCAGACGACGCTCTCTTTGTGCGATCGAGTGTGCGGACGCACAATTAATGTTTACATGGCGCGCAGCAGCACTTTTTTGCGCGTCGTATGCGTTACTGCATATAATTGCAAAGGTTCTATTTTCACAGACTTAAAAGTGCGTCACGGACAGTGTGCCGTCTGCGCTGCACCATAGCCTAACTATGATTATTGTACATATTAAATTTACGTGTCACGGATTTGGTCCTTTCTACAAACCCCATAATGTTAGAGCGAATGCCTTATGCCTTATGTTACAAACTTACCATTGTTATTTGTTGCTCGTTCAAAAGTCGAGCTGCAATGTTGCTGACCAGTGTCGCTGCACTGCCGATGCTGTAAGAATATTAAAAGTTTCAAGCTCTTACCACCAATGTAAACCTAAATAATACCTGATCAACTGAATATTCGATCAGAATTTGAGGAAACATTTATATTCCTCTCAATACAAGTAATATATTGATTAGTTTGAATTAATAAAATCATGTAACCTATTTTTTTAATCTCAGCAATCATGTATCAAATTGAGTATTCCAAACAAGTTTAATAAGTGACCCGCGCAGGGCCGCGCATTAAAAAATAATTATAAGTGTAACATGTCATGAAGGGTTATGTTTTTCGCGCGTATCTTGTATGTATTTATGTATGTTTGCATGTATGTTTGTATGTGTGTTTGTATATATGCATGTAATATTCTTTATTACCTCATATCTTCCAAACCGCTGAACGGATTTATATAATTAAGATATCGTTAGATTCGTCTTGATAACCCAAGTGTTCTTAGATAAGTGAAATTAAAATATACCTATGTATATGGTGGCTATGAGATGTCATTGTTTGAAGTATCAAAAAAATCGAATAAAGCAATATGGGAATCAAATTAAATGGTATGGGTATCAAATTATGGTGAGCCCATAAGGATTTCAAAAAGGTATGTCATGATGGTTTTTTTGATAGCAGTCGATTTGTTTTTTAACTTTTGAATTTTCAAAAGTTTTTTTTTCACTTGCTTTACTTACTTTGTATTGACTCGATTAAGATTAACACCCAACCAACTCAAAACTCTAAGCGTATTTTCTTCATTACTATTTGTAGCCGACGCGAACGCTGTTGAAAAATCTTGTGGCCTGACGGTTTCTTGGCCATCTGTAATAGCTGTAAGATACATTCCTAAACTGCTTATGTCCAGTGTGCAACCGGCAGCTTCAAGCATAACAATCTTCTCGTTGGACAAGTCCTCAGTTAAGTATCGGCTCCAAAAGACGTTGAAGTTTCCAGCAGTGCCGGTCCGCAGACCACTACAGTACACCCATGGACGCATGTTTGCAGGTATCCTGGGTTAAACAAATGTTTAAAAATCAGAGAAGTTTAAAAATTTACTTAAGAGAACAATATAAATGAAACGTCAGTTTCAGGTGAAATAGATTGCTTAGACTCACAAACTCATATAATACTAATTTGAATTTTGCCTACCCATGATATACAAAAGTATTTACTTTTCTTAATTTTGCGTACAATTTAAAATACTTAATTACTTACAATTCTCCGTTGATCCATTTCTGGAAGTTGTCCCGAGCTGCAGCCACACACTGTGGTTGTTGGACATTGCAGAGGAAGGTCATGACATGCATCCGCAGAAGACCGTCCATGAAGGGCTCATTAGGAATCTCGGCGAACCCGAGACGTCTGGTAATTGCTGAACTTAATCGGATGATATTATCCTGTACAGAAATAGCAAAGCTTAAAAAATCAAGTTATTAAAGTACCTAAATATATATAATTTTTTTTTTCTTTTTTTATGTAAATAGCTGATAGACCAGCAGACAAAGGCTCCTGGGTGATAAGTGGTCATCAAACGTGCAGTTCTCTAACAATGTTTCTTAAATAAAATCAACTTTGAGACAGAAAAACAATTACAATAGATAGATAGATAGATAGATAACTCTTTATTGTTTGCACACCACATATTATACAATCATACAAGAATAACAGTAAAGATGGAAGTACAAAACAACAGGCGGCCTTATCGCTACATAGCGATTTCTTCCAGGCAACCTATAAGAAGGATACTTAGAAAAACATAGAATTATAGAACATTTAAATTTCCAAATACTTAATGCGTAACCATTTTTTATATTGACAGTCTGTCCTAGTGAATCTTTTCTTTTGCGAATAATCCAAATGAACATAGATGCTATAGGTACAAAAACGTTAAAATTAACTTACTCTCAATTTTTGTACATTAGTCCCGTCATGAGCCAACCTCCTAAGTGCGAAAGTAAATCCGTTAATTGCTGCGATCCATGGGCCATAAGCGTCTTCAAACTCCAAGAACGATAGGATATTGAATGCTCTGGAATATGACATGACTCCTGCTCGAGCGAAGGCAAATACATCATCGACTATCTGAAGATAAACACAATTTTTACATAAACTAATTATAAGTAATAAATAGCTTACATGTTCGACGAAAACTAACATCTTGTATTCTTTAGCTAAACAGAAAAAATAACTAACATTCAAAATCACTAAAAAAGGCGACAGTTTCATTTAACGTTTTTTTTCAGTCAGCAGTTGGATATTGATAGCACTAAGATAAAGCATTGTTCCTAATCGAAGCTAGGATAGGCCACTAGTATTACTAATGTGTAATAGTTCAAATTAGTTTTTAGTACTTGATAATTCTACATAACATTTTTATACCTGTGCACGATTAATTTCATGAATAACAGTTCTGTTGACGCCTCGAAGTGCATTCGTAAGAAGAGCCCAATTGGTTGCATCATAGTTGACTCTGTAAAAACCTGTACACAAAAACAAATTGTTATTAACATCTTCGTGAAAATCATACAACATTCCGCACATGGATAAAATACAATAATTACCAGATTGTTGTTTGTTGAAGATAACCCATTCTAAACCAGTGCTGCCTCTGTCCATAACCGTAGCTTGGGCGCTAACGATAACTGATGGTTTCAGATTTGAAAAATCTGGAGCACCCCCCCTCGTCCACGTGATGGGAATATCCCACAAGCTAGGTTTTTGTGACACTCCACTATTGCGTTCCCAGCGAGCCTAAAAATACAACAATATTAACAGACATCTACTTTAAAATCCTAAAAAAAATAAGTAACGTAATGTTTAAACTAGCTAAGCAAAATACCTGAGAAACCAACATACGGCCAGTTCTCTGATCGACGGACACAGTAACCAGAGGATGGCCAGCTTTTTCAGACCAGGACCTAAAATATCGGTTGATCGTAATGCCTCCGTATGACGACAAGGCGCCGTCTTGCGTCGCTGCTAAATCCCACGCGCTGAACAGATGGTGCGGCTCAGCAACATCAAATTGCCTGGAACATTGAAACTCAATTTGAAATAAAATATGAATACTAACATTTGAGAATGAAGTAAAAACACTATTAGGGAAATCATACAAATGACGCATAACTTACCTATCATTAAGGTAGTAGCGAAGACCTTTTCGGTAGGTTTCGAAGCCAAGCAAATGGTGAGTCATTCTGATGATAGCACCGCCACGAGCGTACGTGATTGATGAGAAATGAGCGCTCACGCTTGAAGGGTCATTAACGGAAAGATCAGTAAGAGGATGCGCAGTGTCAATGGAATCCGATATCATGACCGTCTGAAGCTGTTCAACGATGAAACGTACGTCGTATCCCATTGAAGGGTCTACCTACATGTAAATATTGATTAACTTATGAGATTAAACTTTAATTTGGACATTGATTCATTGTGAATCGATATTACCTAAAATTATAAAGTGGAATGCCTTTTTCGCGTGATTGATTTATCAATGCCTAGGCAAAAAACAAGAAAAAAAATGTTTTTATTGTTCTTTTGTACAACAATAATGCAAGCGAAGCCGCAAGTAAAAGTTATTAATACATAAATATTTCTAAAATTTTCAATATCCTAAATACTCGTAATATTGAGTATTACATGGTGTATGTGAAATCTTACCGCATTTGTAAGGAAGTATTGGAACAACCTAGCAAAGCCCTCGTTTAGCCAAAGATTGTCCCACCACGCGCAGGTGACGAGGTTACCGAACCACATGTGAGTAATTTCGTGAGAAATAATGTTGGCAATACGCTGCTTGTAGTGGTGGTTGGTGTTCTGAGGGTCGTAGAGGATGAGCGCTTCCCTGGAATAAAATTATTCTCGATTAATTTTATTGACCGGCACATTCTGTACATTTGAATTTGCTTGAAATTTGAAAAGCATATGATCACCAATTTTTCTTCTAATTATCTAATCATCTATATTTGAGTTAATAAAAATAACTTACCTATATGTCAACAGGCCCCAGTTTTCCATAGCTCCAGCGGAAAAATCTGGGATAGCAGCTTGCTTCATGTCCAAATTTGGAGCCATACCATAGTAAGAGAATTGAGTGAAGTCTTCCATTTCTTTTAAAAGTTTCTCACCAATCTCAAGAGCATAATTGCCAGTTATACCGGCGTTGTCCCGTGCGAAAATATGGAATGGTCTTACGCTGTCATTGTTGGTAGCAGCTACTTCGTAGTGGGAGACAATGAAGGCCAACAGATAAGTAGAAGTTTTTGGAGTTGTATAAAAAGTATCAGCAATTCTGCCATTAGCCAACCTGTAAAAATATGTACCTTCTAATTATGTATAAACAAAATTGAATATTTTTTTTCAGGATATAATGTAATATGATATGATATATCTTACAAACATTTATCATTTCCTTGGCGATATCTATATCATGCTATCTAATAAGTTTTCCAGATTATAAAAATAAATGTCGACGCCTTGAGATTCTCATACATAAAAAAAATCACAAAACTTACTTCTCTTTGAGTAGAAGTGAAAGCTTACCTCATAGTAACGAAGTAGGCTAACAGATAAAGGAAAGAGAAAATTAATATTATTAGAAATATTACTACCAACACTCTTATAACTATTATGTTAAGTTTATTAAGTTTATTTTTAAATTAACTTACGTAACATTAGTTTTGATCGGCATATTACCGATGGTAGGGCTGAAGTTTGCTTCTCTGTTGATGGTGATATCGAAGTAGGCCTTAAAGGAAGGTTCGTCGTAGCATGGGAAAGCTTGACGGGCGTGTCCAGGTTGAAACTGAGTTGTTCCCATCCACCTGTACAAATATAATATTTATAGTGACTATAAACAACTCTTCCTTAAAAATAATAATGAAAGCAATTATAATTAACAAGTTATAAGACGAGGTTCGATTTATTTGGCTTTGACGTAATATTAGGTATACGTATATAATCAGCTCGTGTGACAAGTAGATTTTGGAATAAATATTGATGAATGTTATTTATATTTTATTGTTTTCCAATGCACTTTGAAATAATTTAGTTTTTCTTTATTTAAAATTCTTCCTTCTGCGTTATGAGCGGTTTTGTTCCTAGGTGTTTGAAAAATTACTTTTAAGTATCTCCTAACGAAAAATTTCAAACAATTTATCGTATACCTAATACGATAAAATTTTGTTTTTTCATCAAAAAACAATGTAATAAAAGGTTTTACTGTCATAAATACCTCCTTCCAGTGCTATCCTCGTACCAACTTCTGTAAAAACCTCGCATGTTTGTTTGGAAATTGCCTCTAAAGGTCATCTTCACCTGGTAGTTCTGGCCTACCTCTAATATTTTGGTGGTGTATAGTTTTAGAAAGCTGCGTGGCATTTCGCATGACGCATTCTGATTGGGCATCGCAATCTCTTCATTGTTGTGGAGAATGCTCAATGTTAGGATCGTCAGATCATTACAGTGCATCATAATCTCATTTAAAGGTTCCACCGTTGGAGTTATGGTGATAGTAACTTCTCCATCGAAAGTAAAAGGTTGAACATTTGTTGGTGGATTATCGAAGTACGGTGTTAAAGAAACGGTGTAATGAGTCGGTCTCGTCGTATTCGGGAGCCGATATGATGGGTCTCTCATCATTCTCGCATATTCTTCCCATTCCTCATCTGGCACTGGTATTGGGCTAAATGCCAGCAACCCCTGGATAAGGGCTGCTGTTACCATTAACTGGAACCAGCGGTTGGCCTAAAATGTTATAGTTGAATTAAGAAGCATCCACAAAAATTGCAGCTGACATATTATGTGTGGTGCTACTGGCAACACATTTCAAATTTCCTCCTCGAGACTCGTTACTGAATAAAATTGTATTAAATAAAATTTATGCATAATACTACTGACATACGTAATATTTTGAATGACTAGCATAATTTTATACATTTATAACAATAGATAAATATACTTACCATTTTCACGCTGGTTCTCGAGTAGAACTAAACAATTCATCGTTAAACGATTTAGAAGGATTTTTATCTTATCCAAACTACAATGTATACCTATTCTGGTAATTAGATATAATTCAGTATTATTTAGATAAGAGCCAAATATCTTATCTATATAACAATATGTACTAAATCGAATTAGTTTTGCGGTAAAATAAAAGGGTTCCATTTATTTTGTATCATATAACCACTGCTAAAACATTTACTAGGTATACACACTCACTTATTACTGTGAAAGCAAAATATATGGGAGTTCTCTCTCATTTCTCGTTCACGTTCGTTTATCTCTTCTATTGAAACTCAAACTGGACCAAAAAAGTACAATTAATAATAATAGCCCAATATTGCCTTCTATCGACTTAAATAAAAATTCTGACAAGCAATATTCCAAGATAAGTAATCTTCCATACCTACTACTGACTATTCTAAGTCCACTATTTTCAGGTCTGTAAAAACGCCTGAAGCGTACACCTCACGCGTGAAAGTTTAAATTGGTAATTGGTTATCCAGATCCAAAGTCACCTTAGAGATACAGATCTCTAAGCTTAGATATACAGATCTCTAAGCTTAGATATACAGATCTCTAAGCTGACTTTACCGTTATTACTTGATCATCATTATAATCACCAACTTTAAACGAGCTCTTTTAGCATCATATTTGCTTTTTCCTAATTTGAGAGTTCAAATCAAATCAAATCAAATGAAAATTTTTATTCATATAGGTATCACTGGTACACTTATGCACGTCTTTTTTTAATCTACCAGCTTTTCGGAAAGGTGCTTTGTCATGGAGGAGAAGAAAAGCCATGAATTTTTCCAAATTGCAAAATAATCCAAAACCGTTAAAATTTCCTATTCTCATGGGAGTTTGTGTAAGAGTTTCTCGGTTTTTTTTTTCATTGCAAATACTTAATCTCATCAATCGCTGACGTCATTGTTTTTGTCTATTTATACAGTACAGTAGTAAGGTGTCCTCACTTCGCTGCAGTAAACCAATGCCTTTAAGAGATACACAACCATCTAACCAATACATCAAAACATTCCTAAGTAATTATTCATTCCTCATTCAAATGTTTGTTTTTTCCGCCTAATTTTTAGGGTTCCGAAGTAAAATCAGAACTCTTATAGTTTCGTCGTGTCCATTCGTCCATCTGTCCGTCTGTCCGTCTCTCCGTCCGTCCGTCCGAATGTCCAAAGGAAAGCTCCGAGATCCTTAGTGCTAGAAAGCTGTAATTTGGCATGGATATACATATTATCATTGAAAAAGTCTTTCAAAAATATTATGAGTCTTTTAAGACCATTTTTGGAATTAGGGGTCCGTTTGCAAAATATTTGGCTTTTAAATGCTAATTTTGGTTAGAGTCAAGTGCCGCTAAACTATTGGAGTTGGAGAAGTGAAAAAATTTGTGAGTAAAAGTTGATAAACTTAGTACTTCTGAACCCTATATTGCGCGTGGTCTGACACGCACTTGCCCGGTTTTTTGCTTTAGGGGACAACTTTTGTAGTTTTATAAATTATAAAAAAATATTTATTCAATGTAATATTGTCAAAGCTTTAATTACTAACCTTTTCGCAAAACTTCCATACAATTTTTTTGTGCTTTTTATACCTTTTAAAAAAATGCCACAACAGGTGGCCTTAATGCTAAAAGCCTTCTCTGCCAGCCGACCTTTGGAAAAACATCGAAGGACAATATCATAATATAATACACAAAAAATGTTTGTACGCATGTCCCTTTAAAGACTTTGATACTATCCAACCGATATGTCCCAAAAGTTTCATTTGAAAGGGAATACTGCGAAGATGATTTGGACCACTAAAAAAAACATTAGGCACATTTTCGATTTTCAACTATTTCCATACAAAAAAATTTTGCTCGCCAGGTATCCACTAGTGCTATAGTTATATGGTATAAAAAGTATTCTTGCGATGCCGATAGACCCCGGCTAGATATAAACTTGAAATTAAAATGATACTTGGCATAAGTATCATCTTAATTTCTTCAGTTATTTCCGTTGTTCGGAGGGCACGTAAATTTGTCGGTTCTTCTGTTATCGTAAGTTTATTCATCCATGTCGGAGGCATTCGAGCCGCATGAAAACTTCTAATAGGGTTGACCACTCACCTCTCCTCATAAAAAGAGATCCGTGATAAGTAGGTCATTAATAGTGTGGGGTGTCAAGTTAATTGTGCTTGCAGCACATATTTTATTTCATTGTCTTTTCTTGTACATGTATTTGAACCAGTGACGCTAGTGACGCTTGCGCAGTGACACGACTCGGTCACTTGCGCTAATAAAGAGAATTTACGCGATAACATCTTTTAATTATATCGTCACTCACCCAGCCTACACTCCGGTACTACCCTAGCCATCAGTCACTCTACTCAACCTTACTCTGGCAACCTTACACTTACACTGGTGACCCCTACTGAGAAGAACACTACTAGTTACGTTCCTGTTCGCCGCGAAGATTTTTGGTGATGAATCCTCAACCTGTGATACCACAAAGGCCACCGGCTCACACGAAACCTGGACCTACTGACATCAAAACGGAAGATAGTGACATCGCCGTGATTTCCGTGACGTCTCGCATCCCAGACTTCTGGACAGACCAGCCGCGAGTGTGGTTTGTCAGGGCTGAATCCGTTCTCGCTCCCCAAAAGCTCAATGACGAATCGAAGTTCAACGTCATCATCTCCAAGCTCGGGAAGGATGTAATCCAGCAGGTCACCGACGTACTGTTGAAACCGCCCGACACCAATAAGTATGGAACCCTCAAGAGCAAATTACTGGCAATTTACGAAGAGTCCGAGAATCGCCAAATTCAAAAATTAATCGGCGAGATGGAGCTGGGCGATCAGAAGCCGTCTCAGCTTCTGCGTCGCATGCGCGACCTCGCACGTGAGAAGATCCCGGACGACACTCTCCGTATTTTATGGCAGAGCCATTTGCCTCAAGCAGTTCGAGCGGTACTGGCAGTCACAGAGGTGAAGGACATGGACAACCTGGCTACGATTGCAGATAAGATAACAGAGAACACCCAGCAGCCACAACTAGCGGAAGTTCGGAGCAGTGGTGATGCAGTCCAGTCTACCAACGACCCAATATTGGCTGAAATAGCGAAGCTAAGTGCCAAAATCGAAAAGTTGGAGCGGTTCCGGAGCAGGTCACCATGGCGAGGCAATCCCCGTTATCGTCATCGCTCGAGTTCCAGGAGTAAGACCAGGTCCCACGCATCTTCAAAACCGGATTGGGTATGTTTTTATCACTATCGCTTCAAAGAACGTGCCCAGAAGTGCGTCCAGCCCTGCGCCTGGAGTTCCCGTAAGAAGGAAAACTAGGCGCGGTGCAGGTAGCAGCGGCGGACACCTGCACGATAACACCCTCACACCGCCTTTGTGTTAGTGATTTGAATAGTGGTTATCGTTTTTTGATTGACACTGGTGCTAATGTTTCGGTCATCCCAGTAACCAAAAAGTGTTTTAAATTCCGTAAGTGTTCCGATTATAAGTTGTATGCCGCCAATGGCACCGAAATTAAAACCTACGGTACTAAGTCATTAATTCTAAATTTACATTTACGTCGTTCCTATCATTGGAATTTTATTATAGCCGACGTAAAGCAACCCATTATAGGTGCTGATTTTCTCACTTATTACGGACTTTTAGTTGATTTAAAAGCCCGAAAACTGATAGATCAGCTCACTAACCTTAATACCGTAGCAACTATTATTAATTATGGTAACTATTCTATATGTACTGTAAACAAAAATAACCCCTATTGTGATGTTCTTAGTAAATACCCAGATATAACTAAACCAGCTACTTTTAAAGAGACTCCTTGTCATTCAGTTTATCATTTTATTGAAACAACAGGTCCCCCAGTGCACGCTAAACCGAGACCTTTGCCACCTGATAGATATAGTAAAGTCAAGGAAGAATTCCGAATCATGCAGGAGATGGGAATTTGTAGGCCATCTAAGAGCGCTTGGGCCAGTCCCCTGCATGTAGTCCCCAAGAAAAACGGTGAGTTACGACCGTGCGGTGACTATCGTAGATTAAATTCCATCACTAAACCGGACCGCTACCCCATCCCGCGTTTACATGACTTTACTTATCTATTAGCCGGTAAAACAATATTTTCTAGATGTGATTTAAACCGTGCATATCATTGTATTCCAACAAACCCGCAGGACATCGAGAAGACAGCGATAACGACGCCATTCGGTTTATTCGAGTTCCCACGCATGACGTTCGGGTTGCGTAACGCAGCTCAAACGTTTCAACGTTTCATGGATCACTCAGTTCTTAAAGGTTTGGATAATGTTTTTTGTTACATCGATGACGTCATTATCGCTAGCGACTCGGTGGACTCACATAGATTACATTTGGAACAATTGTTTAAACGTTTTAATGATTTTGGAATAACCATTAATGTGTCAAAATGTTGTTTTGGACAAGACAAAATTGATTTTTTAGGTTTTGAAGTTTCAAGCTCAGGCATACGCCCACTGAACGATAGAGTTGAAGCAATTTTAAACTTTCCTAAGCCTAATACTGTCGAGCAGTTGAGAAGATTCTTGGGAATGCTGAATTTTTATCGACCTCATATTCCCAAAGCAGTAACTTGTCAGTCAATTTTAAATAATTATTTACGTGGTTCTAAAAAAAGAGATAAGTCTATCATTCAGTGGACACCTGAGGCTGACGAAGCATTCCAATTATGTAAAAATAGCCTGAGAAACGCTGTCATGTTGTCGCACCCGTTACCCGATGCGCCACTCGCGCTCATGGCTGACGCATCAAATACCGCGGTAGGTGCAGTTTTGCAACAACGCGTAAACAACTCGTGGTTGCCACTTGGTTATTATTCTAAAGCTATGTCCAAGGCTGAGCAAAAATATTCCGCGTATGATCGCGAACTTTTGGCAGTTTATTCGGCAGTTAAATATTTTCAAAATTTGATCGAAGGACGACAACTTACGATATTTACTGATCACAAACCGTTAACTTACGCGTTTACTAAAAGTAGCAACGGTAAAGAGTCGCCTAGACGTATTCGACAACTTGGTCTGATCAGTGAATTTACTACCGACATAAAACACATAAGCGGTAGCGATAATATTGTAGCCGACGCCTTATCGCGCGTTGAGACTGTCTGTTGTCCCGACCCTATAGATTTCCATGAATTAGCTTTAGCTCAGGAAAATGATACTTATATATCGCAGATACCTACTGACAGTAATATTAAATTTAAAAAAATAGTTGTACCACAATCTAATGGGAAACCTATTTTTTGTGACATATCGACAAGTAGAGTTAGACCGTATTTACCGGAGCAGTTTAGACGTACTATTTTTGATTCAATTCACAATTTGAGCCATCCCGGTATCCGTGCTACAAAAAAGCTTGTGCAAGATAGATATTTTTGGCCAAACATGAATCGAGACATCGGGAGTTGGGCGAAAACTTGTATTAGTTGCCAGCGTTCCAAAGTAATTCGTCATACTAGTTCTGCACTAGAATCTTTTCCAACATGTGATAGGTTCGACCACGTTCATATTGATATTGTAGGTCCTCTACCTATTACATCTGAGGGATACAGGTACTGCCTCACCATGATCGACAGGCGTACGCGTTGGCCCGAGGCGTTTCCCGTTAAAGACATCACGGCGGAAACGGTAGCCAAGCTAGTGTACGATGGGTGGATAACACGTTTCGGTTGCCCCCTCAAACTAACCAGCGATCAAGGCAGACAGTTCGAGAGCGATCTGTTCTCAAAGTTAATGAAGTTGCTAGGCATAAATAAGATCCGAACAACTCCATATCACCCTTAGAGCAATGGCGCCGTAGAAAGATGGCACAGATCACTAAAGGTAGCGTTAACGGCACGGCTATCCACGACGTCATCATCATGGATAGACGAACTCTCTACAGTGTTGTATGGTCTCAGAGCAGCCGCGCGCAGCGATAGCGGAGTGAGCGCAGCTGAAATGACATACGCTAGAACATTAAGGCTACCAGTAGATTTTTATCAGGCACCATCTAATGTTTGTACTGACGATTTTAGTTACGTTCAAAAATTACGTAATGTGTTGAACAGCTTTCATCCGACGCCTATGTCTCATTCAAACAAATCTATATTTGTACATCCAGACTTAAAAGTTTGTGATTTTGTCTTTGTGCGTAACGCGGTACATAGACCTTTGCAGCCTACTTACGACGGACCTTTCCGCGTATTAAAAAGAGGAACAAAAGTCTATGAAATTCAACTTCCGAATCGTAAATTAAAAATATCATTAGACAGGCTTAAGCCAGCCTACATGCTAAGAGAGGAAAACCTCGATCAAAATTCAAATAATAATTGTAATACTAATAACTGTACTCGTAATAGCGATTTAAAATCGCTTCCGCTTAACACTAAGACCACACGGTCAGGACGCATTGTTAAACGTCCAGTACGTTTCAATGTAGCTGATTAGGCAGCCTATTGTTTCAACAATATGAGGTATAAGCATAAAAATTATGAAATTGTTATTGTAAAATAACTGCTATATTAACTATTTTTATTTAAACTTATTTTTGTAAAAACATGCTTGTTATGACACTCAGATATTGTGTAATTATAATTTCAGCTTACAGTTATTGCTTAGAGAGATGTATTTAAACTGAAATATTTGGTATTAATCAAACAGTATCTATATTTCTTTCACTTGTGCGTCAAGTCCTAGACATAACTAAATTATCACGCTATTTTTTTGAACAGTCAGTATGGGTTCAGGACAAACTAAAGTACAAGAGAACGAGAACATCGCCGTGGCCTCGGTGCTCTCTCCGGGCCACGCGAGTGACGTTGAAAACAAGATCATCGCGCATGGCTATATGATAATGGCCCTAATCATATTGATTTTCATCGGGTTGGTGATAGCAGCTAAGTACTTTTGTCATCAACGATTTCGGATGTGGCTACGCAGACAGGTGCAGAAGGCGATCCCTCCGCCTGCATGTCCTGCAGCGCACGGGACCCAAACAAGTTACGCGTGATTGTGATTTTATTGTGTCGTGAATCGTATTATATTTTTTTTTTCTCTCAGTGCAATATTTTCTATTGTTGTCAAATTATGTAAATTTAACGAATAATACTTGCAATCTTTATGGTGTCTGAGTGTCAAACATGCATTAATTAAGATATTTTACAAAATTATACATTGTTATTCTGTTTACTTTTAAATTTTGTCAATATTTACATTTTTAATTTACATTTTTTTATGGAATTGTATTGTACCCTTTATATTTTTATATTGATTTTTTTTGCTTTTTAAAAAAGGGGGGGAATATTGTGGGGTGTCAAGTTAATTGTGCTTGCAGCACATATTTTATTTCATTGTCTTTTCTTGTACATGTATTTGAACCAGTGACGCTAGTGACGCTTGCGCAGTGACACGACTCGGTCACTTGCGCTAATAAAGAGAATTTACGCGATAACATCTTTTAATTATATCGTCACTCACCCAGCCTACACTCCGGTACTACCCTAGCCATCAGTCACTCTACTCAACCTTACTCTGGCAACCTTACACTTACAATAGGTTGAAACCAGCCAACTATTAGGTATACTGTCGCCAATCATGGTTGGAACCTTGACTTCGACCATTCGCAGCTATGGTATGGGCTGTGTCGAAATTTTGAGAAAATTTCTTGAAACTTTCATAACAACTGCAGTAAAAATTTCCGTGGACCATAATGCACACATCAGCATTACAATGCAACGAAAGACCCGAAAGTAACTAGGATATGAAATGAAATGACAACATATATTTATTTAAACGTATATTAAATAATTAAATTCAAATATGTACACCTGAGAACTTAAATAAGTTAATCTTAGAATACAATGTACGCTACAAACGTCATCATGAGAATGGTAAGTGAAAGTGCGGTAGTTACAGCCGAATCCGGGAGGCTTGGAGTACTTGGTTCGAGGAGAGGAGGCTGGGAGACGGTGGAGGGTGGCGTGACGGGGACATCAGGTGGAGTGCTGGCAGTGATCTCGTCGTCTCCTTGGTCGAAATAGTTGGTGATGTCGCCCTGGACTTGCGTGGTCCACTCGATGCCGCTGAGCATGGATTGTGCATTATTGTTGACGGCTACGTAGTCGTCCCCGAGTTGCTCACGGTTCTCATTGGCCCACATTTGGAACTGTAAACAAATGCTTAGCTTATTAAAGGGTAAAACTTACGACTATTACTTGACGTTATCATCCTAACCTAACATCAAAGTTATCAATGATATATTTCCGGCCAAATAAGAGAGAAGATAAAGATAGAAAATGAATTGCTTAGTAGACACATAATAACTTAATTCTTGTTACATCTTCACAATAAGCTTCTTACGTTATTGTTTTGTCAATAATGAAGTAAAGCTATGCTTTAGGTGGCTTTGACAAATCGTCTGTGTGTTTACTGCAAATTTTAATTGTTAATGATGCAAAAGTTAATAATGTAAATCATACCTGTTGTATTTCAGCAACAGTTCTCAGCCTTGAAGACACGTAAGACAAGGGTGTTCGTGCATTCCCGAACCTGAGAGATCAGATTAGTCGGAATAATAATTTTTATTTAGTACATTAGGTTAATGGTGTTTTCAGAAAATCTGCAAACAAGTCACCTTATGGTATCCGAAAAGCCATCGAGGTGTTTACAGACAAAGTTATTCAACGTATTATGCAGCTCTCTAAACAACCGATTAACCTACGTATAAAAGATATACATTTTGTCAAATTTCTGCAATTATGTACTTCACAATGATATCACAAACAGTCTGTTACGCTTAATTAATATCTCCTGAAAGTATCTTACACATCAATATTGAATATATCTTGAAAGATATTACTTCTTTTTACATATTATGATAAGTTAGTGCTTCACAACACCGCCTGATGGGAAGTGTAAATAAAGTCCATCATTATAAACGTAATAACATTGTAAGAGCCTATTCACTCTTTTCTTGAAGAATCCCAGATTATAGGCGAGTGATAACATCGATGCAAGCAAGCTATTCCACTTCTTTGCGGTACGCATCATTAATAGCGAGGCAAATCACGTCTTCCAACTTTGTTATTGGACCTTCTTATTCTTACAACTATTCCTTACTTACGCTCTTGTAACATTTGCAAGATTAGCCTTCATGTATTCGAAGACGATTTGAGTGTTGGCTTCATTGCCGGAGGTGGCAGAGTTTAGTGAGGTTGTGTAGTCCTGAGGACGGATGAGGAAGTTTTCATCAACAATCGCATCCATGAACCTGGTAAAGAAATAAGCAAAATAATTAAAATTCTATGACAAGATAACATGACAATAATAAAAAATAACAACGACTTTTATATATGACGTGCTCGAGAATTACATACACATGTTATATTATTCAGAAAAGAAAAATATAATCAACGAACAGAAACTTACTTTCGGCTTATAAAGCTTTTGGAAATGACATTCAAATTTTGTTGAATACAATCACAAAATCATTATAAATATACTTTAAAAAATATGGAACGCCATTATTGCTGTTTTTAAATTAACACTGTATTTTTCTTTATTAAATTATGCATAGCCATTATTTGCGTGTTAAGAGGATTTTAGAGCTTTTGATATGATAGTAATATAATATATTCCACTTATTATTTTCATGTTAACTATTCGAAAGCAATTGCTGTCAAGTACATTTTCAAGCCTGAAAATGTTAAAATTACTGACTTGTTAAGAGATTGAGCGTGAGGCGTGCATCCAATGACCATGAGGATTAGAATTTTCTCAGTATACACCTGGTGAGCCTGGAACCGGTCGAACAAGAAGTCGAAGTCGTTGGCAGTGCCCTCGCGGAGAGCATTGCAGTAGACCCAGTTGCGGCTGTTCACTGGTACTCTGGAAGAGCAACAACCATTACCCTACATAGAAGACAGACGAAAGTTTGGAGATCATTTAGTATTTAATTATTTATTTACTTTTTGAACATTAATAAATACCACCCTGTAAGTATTTTGTAAACCGTAAAGAAACACCTGAATGTTTTTGAGGAATATAAAAAAAACAATATTACTTGTTTTGTTAACATGTTTAAAGGTAGGTTGTAGGTAAGTATATAAATTAAGAAATGGTTTTCAAAACCAAATAATAAGTATCATCAGGTACTTTCTAGTGATCAGAGTTTAAATATCATAAGGAATGTGAGGAAGTTATACAAACTCAATATTGTTGGTGCGAAGATTGTTGAACTGCGATACAGCAGCATTACGACAAGCGGGGACATTCAGCTGACACATGATGGGAGCCAGCTGGTAGCGCAGGTACGACCTCATGAACGACTCGTTGGTGATGGGATAGTAGCTCAGTTGACCCATGACAGTTGTGGCCCAACGAACGATCAACAACTGCAGAATTTATTATTGTTTTTACTATAAGTAGCTAAAGAAATAAATGAACTGTTTGATTTTGGTGATCACTACCACACTATTATTGCAGGACGTGTAGGCAGTTTAGAAATAGATTTTAATTGCAATCAAAATTGTTAAGTTGAAATTTGCAAACATGATGACGACAAACCTTAACTTTCAAATGTAAACAGGCAAAAAGCAAGCAGACGAACTATTTAATAGTAAACTGTCTTCGTCACCAACGGACATAAGCAACACCAAGAGGTGTTCGTATTATTTATGCAATTATACGTACCTCTAATCTGACCAAGTGTTCAGTACCAGCCAGTCTGCTTCTCAACCAGGTGAAGCCGGTCATAGCGGCCACCCATGGAGCATAATCTGTTTCATTCTCCAAGAACGAGAGGATATTGAAAGCTCTGGTGTAGTTCATAAGACCCGAACGTGCAAATTGGAATACGTCATTTACAATCTATAAGAAGGTGACTTTGATTATAGCATTTATTATTATACAAGTAGGTATATGAAGTAAGTATTAACATTTGAAATTTATTGAAGAATAAATAAACTCAGCACTCACTTGAGCTCGGTTGTACTCATGTATCAGATTTCGGTTTGGTCCTCTCAGAGCAATGACAATCAAGTTCCACGTGTAGTCATCATAGTTCACCCGGTAAAATCCTAAAAGTTATGGTTTATATGAGTAACATTCTGCTTTTGATTTTTTTAACTTTATTAAGTAACAGTTAGCCTAACATAAGTGGAAACGGTACGAAACAGAATATAATATTATTGAAGAGATAGTCTGTGGTGATAGTTTACTACAAAGTATTTGTAAAATCAATAAAAGTCAGAAAAAATTACCCGTTTGTTGTTTATTAAATATCACCCATTGGTCACCAACAGATCCACGATCAATAACAGTGACGGATTTAGAGATAACATGAGATGGCTTGGTATCAGCGAAGTTTGGATTACTGGCGGTGGCGAAGGTGATGGGAATAATCCAGTTCGTGTCGATTGAAGAATAACCACTATTGATGTTAAATCGGCGCTGAAACATATGAAATTGAAGAAATTCAATGAATAATGAAATGGTATGTGTGTATAAGCATTTATTTATTTGTAAAAGCTATTTAGTTATTTCTTAATGTTGATGTACTCCAAATAAAACAAGATCTCGTACCTGTGTGATGGTCATTTGTCCAGTTTGATGGTTAACGTCGACATAAATAACTGGATGTCCTGGTTGTTCAGTCCAGGAGGTATAGTAGTCAATTACAGAGAAACTAGATCCGTACTGAGCTATAGCTCCAGTTGCTATAGCAGCCTCTTGGAGTGATTGGAACAAGTGAATGGGTTTAGCAACGTCCAGTGCCCTGAAATTTTGTCTCGATTGTAATTTATTTATTAAGTGAGTAAGACTGATTCGTTAATTTGGCAAAACAAATAATCACCGGTGTGAACTAATCACACACAAACTGTGAAACATGAAATTCGATCAAAAAGAGGTAGGAAATTTATTTGTTTTTTTCAAACACATCGGTTGACAGAAGAAAAAATAGTTGTGAGCTGTTTTGTTTTCGCCTATTTAAATAAAGAAGAATCAAAATATAGTACACACCTATTCACCAAATAGTTATTCAAGCCCTGTCGATGAACATCAAAACCAAGAAGATGTTCAGTCATCCTAATGACAGCAGCACCTTTATTGTAGGATATTGTCGAAAACATACTGCTGACAGACGACGGGCTGCCTACGCCAGGGTTGGTGAGTGGTTGAGGGTTGTTAGCTGAATCGGTAAGCAAGGCTGCATGAACCTGCTCGACAATGAATCGGGTGTCCAAACCCATATAATCTTCCACCTAAAAAATGAACATGCTATGAAACTTATGGACCTTAAAGTAAAAATCAATACTCTAAAACAACCTTATATTTTCAATATACGTATATTTATGGATTTCAGATCTTAAATAGATTTTACTCTAAACAGTGCGTATTGTAAACTTTATAGTACGCTTTGGCTGAAAAAAATCCTTTGTACATGTACAAAAAATGCCAGCTGTTGCAAAGATGGTCAAAACTATGCTTACTTCTAAAGTCGTAATTATTATGATAAAGATTACTTACCCAGTGAGTAAGAAAATATTGATAGTATCTAGCGAAGCCCTCGTTAAGCCAAAGCACGTCCCACCACTCGTTGGTGACCCAGTTACCGTACCACATGTGGGCGATCTCATGGGATAGTATGTAAGCTATCAACTGCTTGAAGTAATCATTGGTGTGATCAGGATCGTACATGAGGTAAGCCTCCCTGATACAAAGTTATTTATATTTAGAGATAATCATAAAAGACCTGGATGCAATATGCTATCCGTTACTTATGATAAGAGATCATTCAATAATTGTAAATACATTAATGTTGCTCATGATATTGAGATATATCTTCGAGGGTCCAATGTTTATAAAAGATATCAAGTTACTAATATGACTTTGTCCCATTCGGTGTCGAGACCCTTGGTCCGTGGGGTCCTAGCGCTTTAAAGCTTTTTAAGGAAATAACAAAAAGATTTGTCGACATCACAGGAGACCGCAGAGCTGGCAGCTACCTCGGACAAAGAATTAGTCTTGCTATACAAAGGGGGAACGCTCCCAGTATCTTCGGAACCTTGCCTAAAGGGACTCCTTTTAATAATAATATATTTTAATTTTATTATTGTATTATATTTTTTAAGGTTTTTAGTTTTAGGTCCCTTGTACATTAAGTATAGTATTAGTTATTTTGTGTGTAATATGTATAATGTTTGTTAATACAGTTACTAACTTTTTAAATTGTGCTTTGTTACAAGAACGTACATTGTAAGATATAAGAACGAAATTTCTAGTTAACTGGCCTTTTATTTAAACGTACCTGTATGTTAATAGACCCCAATTTTCCATGGCACCGGCTCCAAAATCAGGAATAGAAGCTTGCGTCATTTTTATGTAAGGGTGTTGATCAAAGAAATCTAAATCAGTGTGGCTGCTCATCTTAGCTAATAATTCTTGTCCAACTCTATAAGCATAATCCGCTTGGTTCCTTTCAATAGCTGCTGGTCTTGCTATCACCTCATATCTCAAGGTACCGTTTTGGACAACATCAACAGAATCGTATTCAGCGACAATAATGGCCAAAAGATAAGTAGACATAATTGGTGTTGTATAATACACATCGTCTTGGTATTCTCTAAAACATTACAACAAAATAGATATTTATCGTTTAAATGTAATTGTTATTTATTTTTAGTTTGATATTAAAAATCTATCTTTACTCAGTTTTAATCTGCAGAAGATCCGTTGAAAAACGATACTGCATGTAAAATTTGTTTTTGGTTTATTTTAATTTTTAAACAAAATAAAAAAGATCTGTACAAATTTTAAGATAGAGAAAGGTAACTTAACTTGTAATATCACCACATTAGGTGAAAACATCGTATTTTCGATGAAGAAATTAATACATGTTAATTTACAAGAAACTCACGGGTTACCAGTGATGTTGTAGGTGTCCCTTTGTACCATACCGGACCAACTTCTGAAGTTGACAGGGCGTCTGAGGGTGATATCGAACGTTGCTTTGAAGCTCGGCTCGTCGTAACAAGGGAAGGCATAACGCGCGGCGGTAGCCTGGAACTGGGTAGTCGCCATCCAGCTAAGAAGATATAAAACCCAGTTAAACGTAGGCTAGATCACAATACTGTTAACAGTTATTGTTTTAATGCAATACTATTTTTTGAACTACCGCAAAATAGTGACTCTTTATGTCCATTAATTATTAAGTTTATAAAAAAATTGATGGTGTGTAAAATCGTAATCCACTGTTAACTTACCTAACATTATCAGTGGGGTCGTTCCTAAACCAACTCTTGTAGATACCATACATATCGTCTCTGAGTTCAGATCCAAAGGAAATGATCAACGTGTACTCCTCGGGAGTCACGCTATTGTAAGCCAATGTCCCAGAAGCGAGCGTGATTCGCATGAATTGCAGCTCCTTCTGTAGTACGTATGTATGTGGTATTACTTGGTCGCCCCGTCGTAGTAAAACCGACCCAATGTTTAAATCATCAGCGTGGATAACGATCTGATTAACCCCAGCTTGCGTTGCCACTAGAGTTATTTCAACGGTCCCAGAAAATGCCAGTTTACTTATATCAATTTCCCACAGAACGTTATAGTGTATGGGACGAGTAGTTGTCGGAAGGCGGTAATCGGATGGAGAATGGGTATTTCGAGACAAGGTATTTGGAACATATTTCTCCTCGAATGGACCGCCTTCTAATTTCTCATCCGAGAATATGGTGGTTTTTGGTGGGATCTCGGGGAAGGCGTGGACGCAGACGCATGCCAACGCGACGGTGAATAATTTGAGAGCCACCATCTGTAATTTTTTTTAATAATTAACCAAGTAATAATGATAAAATGAGCCTAAAATGTCCTCCTAGTTGGGTTAAATTGTAGTTCGTGTATAACAAATTTATAATAACCGACAAATTTCAATGCTTAATCTATCAGACGGAAGGTAGTAGCACGTAGTACCTTTAGTACGTACTTACCGATAGCCAAATCTTATCATGATGTTTATAACGATCAATAATTAAGTTTTATGATCAATAAATGTGTCCTTGAATAAAATTGAAGCACAGAAAATATACGACACTTGTTTGTACCTTGCCTGATACATTATTTCATTATTTTAAGCTGATTGAATTGTATTAGCAAATTTAAATTTCATCCATCGATCTTGAGACATAATTCTCTGCCATAAAACAATGCTATGTTATGTGCCATAGGAGAAATAGGAAGGAACTCTTAAGTGTTTAGGTTGACTATAGGTGGTAGAGCCTCTATAGAATCTAAGCAGTTTGCCCAGGGCTAACTCTTATTTCTGATAATTTATAATAATATGATAACTAGATTATGCGTTCAAGCTTGATTCCAATTTTGAATTTAGGTAGAAATAAATAAAATTGGTAATAAAATAAAAAATGACATGATAAAAGATTGAATTAAATTAAATTAAATTAAATGATTAAGTATCATCCGTTTAGAATTAAGATAGGAACGGTCGCGTAAATACATATTTAAAAAAGTCTACTAGAAATTGTTAATTAATTAATTATACTTAATGTGATCACTATAGAAAATAAAATATGATTTAAAATATACGTAAATAATTTATAACATCGTTTACCTCCAATTATAGTCCTTTTTCTCTATAAAGAACCATTTTTTACATTAGTGACGAAGCTAGATGAGAACTTATCATCTTCTTCTTAATTATTCTACAAATTTCATCTTTGGGGATATTTTTATGTATTGTAATTTTATTGTTTATTATTTACTTATTCGTTAGTATAAAGTAATATGGCCGCATGTTAGATTAGACGTTTTCCACACGTGTGTCTTAATATGAGAACTACATACCTTGAGTGTTCCGTGGCCACAACTACACAGTGGGCCGCCTTGCCCAATATTGTTGCACTATCACTCAGAATTACTTTTAGCCGCGTCATTATCACTTTATATCGTATTATGATTTTATCGTTTTAATGCTAGACAACCAGATAACATGCTTACCGCCTTCCTTGCCGGCAACGTGTTGATGGCGTTATGGATGTAGTTGGCGTTATACTCCTACATGTAGTTGGCATTATGGATGTAGTGTTATATGTATATGAGTGACTGTGACTATCTTCTAAGGACTATCCTTATACATATAGAATGCTTTAAAAACCCTACGTCTTGCATGACTGCTGTCCGGATTAACTTGGTAGTACAATCTCTTGCGAGAGCATTACTGAGGATTTGTTTTAAATATTATCTATTAGACATTACATTATAATTGTTAATTTAATTATCATAATAATCAAAATCAAAAATAGTTTATTGTGGACACAGATGTGGTACAGTGTTGATAGTTTTATAAAAATGCACCTTTCTTTTTATAAAAATGCCAAGAGGAAGCGAATCATAATCAGTAGCATTTATTTTGCAAAAACATAGTGTCATACAGGTGGTTTACATATTACAAGTTCCTTATGCTCTGCCTCCATAGGCGTGTGTAATCATATTATTATGTAATCTATGAAATGTTCATGATTTACAAAAAAATTATAAATCATCGTTTTTTTTAAATCGAAACTCAATATTTTGATTACAATACACCTATTCTCAATATTCAAATTACTCAGTTTAACCCTACCTAATTACCTACAAAATTGTAATTGATTGTACCGGATAAAACTGGATTTTTTAAAATATGTAGATAGGTACTAACGATATAACACATACCGGATAAAACACCGTTTAATATCATATTTCTAATCTATATCAGGCTTATGATAAGAAATTGGCGATTTAATATATGAGACCTAGCCATTTATATTTGATATCTAGGGTCTTTCTACAGTTGTAGTTAAATCAATAATCAACTCAATTGCCCCCCATTTAAGTTTTATTTTTAATAAATGTGTTGAAGATGGTATTTTTCCCAATCTTATGAAACATGGAAAAATAATACCGGTTTTTAAATCTGGAGATAAAAACGACCCTACAAATTTTAGACCAATATCCATCTTACCAGCCCTCAGTAAAATTTCCGAAAAAAATATCTACAACCAACTACTATCGCATTTTTCTACAAACAAATTATTTCATGTTAATCAGTTTGGTTTTTCAAAAGGGAAAAACACCACTGATGCAGGCATCGCACTTCTTAAACACATTTTTAATGCTAGGAAGGATAAGCATGATGCCATCGGTATATTCTGCTCTCAAAGGCATTCGATTGTGTTACTCAAAATATATTAATAAATAAACTTAGGCATTATGGTGTCTCAACACAATCAGTTAGTGTTATAAAATCTTATTTATCTGAATGTAGACAAAAAGTAGTTATTAATGGAATAGAGTCACCTGGAATGCACATGACCATGGGTGTGCCCCAAGGATCAATATTAGGACAACTGCTATTTTTAATATATATCAATGATCTTCCTTATTTCACTAAGGACATGTGTGAAACGGTATTGTTTGCTGACGATAGTAAATTCTACATTTCTCGGCATTACCATAGACTCTCGACTACAATGGGGTCCTCATATTGAAGCCTGATCAGGGAGGCTCAGTTCCGCTGCTTATGCTGTTAAGAAAGTAAGGCTCTTAACTGATGTAGAAACAGCAAGATTAGTTTATTACAGCTACTTTCATAGTATAATGTCCTACGGTCTGTTGTTGTGGGGCTCAGCTGCAGATATTGAGTCAATCTTTGTATTACAGAAAAGAGCAGTTCGCGCTATTTACAACCTCAGGCCTAGGGACTCTCTTAGAGAATTGTTTAAAGAAATAAATATACTAACTGTTATTTCACAATACATTTTGGACGATATTATGTATGTTAAAAAATACTTCGATACTTTTCTTAAAAAGAGTGATGTTCACAATATTAACACAAGAAATAAGGCTAGACTGATTGTGCCTAGTTTTAGACTCAGCAAAACTGGTGGCTCGTTCATGGGTAGATGTGTAAAAATCTATAATAAAATCCCGTTAGAATTAACAGAAATGCCATACTGTAAATTTAAAACTCATGTAAAAGGTATTCTCATGAAGTAACATATTACAAAGTTGATGAGTATTTAAATGACAAGACTGCTTGGACATGAGTTTTTTTATATTAAATATTGCAATAAGTAGAATTAAGTGCTGTCTGTAACTGTGAGTAGGAAAAAAATTATCGCGGGGGTTTCTTGCTGCTTCTTCTCCCGGGACCACTCACGGTAGGGATTTGTTGAAGCGATGGCGTTGAGTGACTTTCGAAAAGTGTTTGTAACAAACCTACTTCGAACAAAACTAATTTCATTCATTTATTTAAATTCACACGTAACACATGTAGATGGTAGGCGTCTACATATGTTATGAAAATTACAGGTGGTTTAGGGCGTTATAAACGCTTACACACTCATATCCCTGCAGTAGGTTTTTACCTGTGTCGCAGGTGGCATGGACGACACATATAACACATCACAATAACACCCTGCACCCGAGTACAAATATTTATCTGTCACATAAATATCTGCCCCGGCCGGGAATCGAACCCGGGACCACTCGCTTCGCAGACAGGGTCGCTACCAACTAGGCTACAGGGTCGTCATTATTCCATCCACTTTACAACCAAATTAAACAAAGAAAAAACTACCCTTCCAATATTTCTTTATATATAATCATTTATAGGTACATATCACGGACGTAAAAAAAAGACGGACGTAATCCCAAGAACAAATTCAGTGAAGCACCCATAGGAATACCAACTCTGTATTCGTACACACACCCACACATTGACACCATACGGCTACGACATTGGCACCATCGCGAATCAAAAATTACAAAATTACGCACACATGGTAAGCGAGCTGTCAGCTGTCAGCTTCACTCTCGATTAGACAAGGTTACGTCCGTTCTTTTTTTATGTCCGTGGTACATAATTATATTATATTTCAAATTGTGTCGGACCGAAGTAAACATCCCTGATGACACTTTCAAAACTAATGTGGGTATGCCAATAAAACAACAATTTGAAAACTTTGATCGTTTATTATGAAAAACTGTTGCTTACACATAATTATAATACAAGAAGTCGATATATAAAGTAACTTGGAAATGTGTGCAGACTCGAATAAACTACAAACAAGTTTATATTAATCTTTTACTACGACAGGTGATACAGAATTAGTACGAAGGTCTTTAATTACTGGGTAAACAAAACCAATGCAGTAATGAAGCAAATTACCTGAGGCGTCTTTTTTAAATAAGGGTCAATTTTCCATTGTCTTAACCTTCAGAACCTCGAGATTTTATTGCGAGAACATTTTTATTCGAATTCGTAAAAACATGTTATTTGATTTCCCAAGATCTCTTATGGGCTAAAGGAGATAGATTGGTTATGAATATCGGCGTATAATGGAAATAGCGAAAGCTACAAAAGATGATGAGTTTGTTAATACATGTAAATTAATGGCCGTTTACTATTCAAGGTTAATACAATAAAATAAAATCATCCACAATTGATAATATATTACTGAAATAAATCATTAAGTGATTCATTAAAATCAAACGTGAAAGATTTCCATAATTCGTATGATTATGATATTTATGGTGACTAAATTGCTGTGGTAGAAGGTATCGCGGCATACTTATATCGGTTTAAATTATTTACTTGTACACATTGACATAAGGCGCAAACTAAAACTAAAACTTCTCAGATTAAATCTAATATTCAAGCTATAGTGACGAAGGCAAAGTCAAGCTCACGTCATGACATTATTTTGGACTTGACATAAATTTTATTAATAATAGTGGCGTAAATTTTCGCACTAATTTTGAATACTAATAAAATAAAAAGACGTTACATACAATTGTGTGATAATGTATGACTGATATTTATGAATAATAATATTCGTATTATGTAATATTCATTTAATAAAGTTACATTATTTAAAATACAAACGTCCACAATATTACCTAGTGTAAAAAAATATTTGAATTATCTGTGCTTTGACTAAATTTTAAGCTTTTTAATAGCGATATTTTAAAGATAATGTAACAATTTTTTTACCACGTTCCCAAAATGTATGCTCGTTATCCCTTTGTCTTCGAAAACAATATCAGATTGCAATAACATTCAGTAATTTGTTGTGATTGTAGCTGTGAAGTTTCTGGAATGAGTCATATCCTGACCCTGAAGTTCAGGTCGTCTCCTCACGAGGGCACTCCTCAACGCTCGATAGCACCGAAGTCAAACTTTTTGTTCACAGAATAATACCAGTAGCTGAATATTATTTCTGCTATGACCTGGCCACCGTCCTGGTCAATCTGTCTGTCTGTCGGTCTCTTAGGTACCAACCCAAGATTAAAGGAACACTTCAACGGCAACTTCAATAGCACGATTGTAAAACGTAATTTCCGAACACATACTACTTGTATAACGTTCAAATATTTTAAAATGAGTATTTTGGGGTTAATGAAGCAAAAACTGATTTTCTTGCAATTAAATTGTAATTTATTATTATTTATTGTTATAAAATTTTAAAATATCGCTAATAATCACTGTAAGCCTTACATAATAAGTTAAGACTATTAAATATATTTTTATTTAATAAATTAGCCTAATAATAAAGTTCCTAGCGGACCACTAAGGTTACCATAGGATTTTTGTTATGAATAATTTTATTTAATTTAACTATTTGAACACGTAACACTGTACGACTTGTATTGGTACCCTTGTGTTTGTACACCTGCACTTGAGCAGCATGGGCCACGATGCTTCAGCTAACCCAAGCTTAGGATAGGGCAGTAGCAGGATGCGTACCTATTGCAATTAAATTCATCCCAGGAGAGAAAGCCGCCATTTTGCAACTAGATCGAAATGGATAAGAAACCGAATACGGTTCATGGTTTGACATTCCAAGGTAACAAGCAATAATTAGTTTTCTATCAAAAATAATTAGTATCAAATAATTTCTAAAGAATTACGAATTTTATAATGGCACATGAAAAAAATATATTTCGTTTAAGAGAGAATCGTTATAATTTTAAGATAGAGAAATTGGCACACAAAGCCTTTTGAACCACACAGTCGCCGTTATGAAAGCAAATTATTGCAGAGAAATTATTTTACAAAAATATTTATTTGAATAAGAAACTTGTGGCGCCATCTGTTATCGCCAGGGGAAGTTCACAACTTTACAAATATCGGTTTTCAGATAGTCACACCCGTGTAACTTAATCCATATAATTAGTAGTGTCACATCTTTTAGAACTAATCGTCTCTCAACATTGTCTCTATCAATCAATTTTAAAGTGAATGGGCTTCGTCATTATACTCAACAGCTTTATAATTCAAGTGTGCTGCCACATGGCTGCCCTAGTTATGAATTGTTTTACAATTATAACTGTTAGATATTCTACAGTTTATGTACTTATGTCGTCCAATGAAGAAGCCCTCGATAACTCAATAGTAATCAATCAATTCCTTATTTGAATGTCTTCAAATTATTTTTCTTCAGGATGTGTTTTTGGTCAATATCGTGATAGTTGAATCAATTCCTTTCTTGAATGTCTTCTTTTTTAATTCAAGACGTGGTAGTGTTCTGATTGGCTTGCAGCCAGTCGACGATGGTCTGGTAGTTCCTGTCCATCCACTGCACGTTGGCCTGCGTGCTCTCCAGCACTTGCTGCACTGGTCTCCCCAGCTCGCTGTCCGACAGGCACTCGGTGATGAACCTCTTTAGCTGCAACAAAAACATTATTACTAACTACTGCTCTGTCTGCGGTTTCGTCTGCGTTTGCAGGGATAATAAGTACCCTATGTCCTATTCCAGATCATGGGCCTTTTTCAAAGGAATTTAAAAAAATAACAAATATGAACTTTTAATCTTGTAAATAACCCAATTTAATCTTAAATTATTTTATCCCAAAAACTATGGCTGGTGATTCAAATCAAATGAGATTTGATTTGAGATACGCATGTTATAATGACGCATGTTGATTACAATCACTAGTAATGAATAATCATCAATATAATCACCTACATTTCTTGTTTACATGCACCTACCTACGCACACAAGGATATCACTATGAAGTTAGTCAAAGCTTTAGAAATGTACTATTTTTTGGAGAACTGCGTGTGCGAAATAAAGAATAAATAATAATAGTGATGATAAGTTATTCTATTTCTTTATGTAATTAATGCGTTTTCACTTTCCAATTTCAGCTGCATCACACTTCCACCATACACAGTAGACGATTTCTCCCAGGACATAAAGCTTTGTTCCCACTAGTTCTACTCGCAGTCCTATCGTAGGAAAAAATGTGGAAAAAGATCCATCGATGAATCTTTGTAATGGATCTTAATGGACATCGTCGATAAAAAGCCTTACTATGTATAAATATGTTATAAAATATTATTACCTCCTCGTACTCATGCGCTTGATTCAGTCTTCTGGTCACCACTTTCACTATCGAGTTCAGGGTTGACATGGAGCCGACGCTGGAACACGCCAAAATAAAAATATCAGTAATTAAAGTCTATAAGTACATTGTTGGCAGTATTTTGACATCTGGTAGATTGACCCTCAAGCTATTGGCCCTCTAAGGTTGATCCACAGTCCACACCTACTTACGGGACACCCTGTATGTAATAAAACTGACCGATGTCTATATAAGTATAATTCTTAACAAAAAATAACCTACAAAATAACTCAAAAACTATTCGTCAGATCTCGCTCAAATTTATGTGGGACCACATGACAAGCACCAGCTTTCGATTAAAAAAGAATCATCAACATCGGTTTACCCAGTCGAAAGTTCTGAGGTAACAAACATTTAAAAAAAAGTCGAATTGAATACCTCCTCCTTTTTGAAGTCGCTTAAAAATGAAAGATTTTATACGGAGGAAAACAGAACTATTTTCGTGGATGTTTAACGCAATAGATTTTCAGAATTAATAATTTTCAGAATTTTCATCTGTTCCTCCGTCCGTTTGTCCCCAAATCACAGAAATAGGAAACCGACTTGGATACAAAATTCACTGATGTATTGCAGTAAGATTAGGGGAACATTTCTTGTTATATTTTAATCGGTTCTCAATTGAAGAAAGTTATGTCAATAGATTTTTTATACAGTAGACCACTTTGTAGCTCTTATAGGATTCCCGAAGCGAAGCGACCGCGTCGGTGGTTAAGTATACGTACTAGTTTCCATGATAATAGTAAATTTATATGCTATGGTGCCAGATCGTTCTTAATAGTTATAGTTTTATAAGTTATCATTAGTATTCAAATAAAATTCCAATCAATTATCTGACTTTATAGGTCTTTAGATAAGGAAGGATAATATGTAAGGAAATGGTGCGTCATGTAGGAGTATTTATTGTAATTATCATGTATAATCCGACAACGATAACAAATGTATTGACAAAGTAATACAAATTAATTTGTTATAATGTGGCAGATTGCAATTAATGGACTTTATGAAATCTTTTAATAATGTTCTTATAACATTAATTATCGGTAAGACAATGTAAGAACCAAGAATTCATTAAATTAATTTGCCCTAAGATGCCCAAAAGAACGAAACAATATGAAATATTATAGCTAACCACATGTACTTAAATTACTTTCAATCTTCAGTACTCTAATTAAGGTAGGGAACTATTCCTATGCCTTCACCCTACCCAACTCGACAATACCATGGCAACGTTCATCTGGATGGCAGCTATCCTTCAAATCAAATCAAATCAAATCAAATCAAATCAAATCAAATCAAAATCTTTTATTCATATAGGTATCACTGATACACTTATGCGCGTCATTTTTTAATCTACCAGCTTTTCGGAAGGGTGCTTTGTCATGGAGGAGAAGAAAAGCCGAAAGAAACTCCTCGCACATCTTTTAAAATCATGAAAAGTTACATAATATCTTCTAACCTACGCGGAACTGGATGCGGCACTAATTTCCAGGCGTCTTTGTCATTAATATTTCATTTATGCTATAGTATCCTTTTCCTACTAGCTGAGATTTCACATATCTCTTAAACATTTGGATAGGTAAATCACGTATTGACTTGGGTAATTTATTGAAAAAACGTACACCGAGCCCCATATAAGAGCGTTGTACCCTACTTAAGCGAAAAGATGACGTCACCAAATTATGTCTGTTTCTAGTTAGATGATTATGCGTATCACTATTCTGCTTGAACATACCTAAGTTGTTTTTTACGAATATAATATTGCTGTAAATAAATTGAGAGGCTACTGTTAATATGCCTATTTCTTTAAATTTCTCACGCAGACAACACAACAAACCTTCGACAACAAACCGTATAACTTGTTTCGGTTGCTAAGTCAAATCGAAATCCACTTGACATGCATTCTTTCCAGCCATCCTTTCTAGTTCGACACATAGTCAAGCGTACTTGAAGGTAGCATACTGAGTACTAAAAGTAGTCGTTTGGGGACAGCAAAGTACTCTGTGGGGACAGTCTCTTGATAGACATGGGTATGGACAGACATGCGCTCTAGTCTAGCAGTGGTGTGTAAGTGAATATTATTCCAGTGCCTTGGATAGGACAAGGCAAACCTCGTACAATGCAACTAGCGCAGTATAAAAATGTATTACTCACTAATCCTTCAGTCTCTGCCAGTTGGCCCGGACGAAGTTGAAGGCGATGGGCTCCCCGATGGCGGAGCTGGCCACGGCCGAGAACACCCGCACTGTGTCCTGCTTGCGGATGCCGCTGTCATTGCGGAGTGACAGGTCCAGATATCTATAATGTTGGACAAAGTTTTGGATATAATGACAACGGTAGACCAATAAACTATGCGTTATACGTTACGATCAATTCAGCAGAGACGTATTACACACGTGTGTGATATTTTTATTACACACAAAAAAGAAAATGGCCTACGGTTGAGTATCATTAACCCTTCAGTTTCCTAAAGACGAAGCTTAGAAATTGCCATGAAGCAAAGTTAGTACAGTAATTTCATGATTAATTCCTAATTTAACTAGATAATTCAGCAGGAGAGGATTTGAGAAATAGCAATCAAGTTACAATATCTAACATCAGATGGAACTCATAAATCGGATGCAAAGCTTAACTGGCACCGTGCTCATTTCTACGCTATCATTAACATAAACCCAAAACCTTTACAGACCTGTACAACAGATAGGGCGCCCTCGTACACCCCAACACCGAGAGCAGCAGTTCCCGCTCGGAGGGCGCGCTGGCCACCAGGAAGCGCTCCCACGCGAACTGCCACTCGCGTGCGTCGCCCGCCTGCACGCCCACACAGTACACCGTGCTGCGGATGTCTGCGTGGATGCTGGGGAAATGGAGAAACTTAGTTTACTTTGTTTGGAGGCCATCGGGCATAGAGAGTGATTAGCTGGTAACAAATTGAAGTTTGTGATGCTGATGACACTATTTATGGATACTGATGTCAAGGGACGGTGATTATTTACTATCAGGTGGTTTACCCTCAGATTCATCAGTTACTTGCATTTAAAACGACAATTAGGAATATCCTATAGGTTTTTTATAACACTTCTAGGCTAACGAAAAAGCGGACGGTTCATCTGATGGTAAGTGAAGTTTCTCACACGTCATGTTTAGGTAAGGTTATGTCAGGTTAGGTTATGATAGGTTAGGCTCACTTCCCCCCCGGGGGTTGCCCGCCTTGTCGTGGCGGGGGGGCTTAGTAACCGTGGACTGGTCACCCACGGTGAAGCTAAGAGGCAACCAGGGCCGGCCTGTTTGGGTCGCCGGCTGGCCCGAGGAGGACGCGCTCCCAGCGGGCTGAACCAGTCCGCTGCGGACGCGCGTGGAGGTGGGACCGCAGAAGAAGAGGAGTGCCGGTATTACGGTGCGCCTATCTTCTGCGGCCGTGGAGGGATCGCAGGGGGAGAGGCGTGTTGGTATTACGGTGCGCCACTCTCCCTACCCCCTGCGAGCTGGCGGGGCCGTTCCGCCGAAACGGCACTGGTGGGGCCGCAGAGGAAGAGGCATGTCGGTATTGCGGTGCGCCGCTTGCCCTATCCTCTGCGGCCGAGTTGTGGTCGGTGGAAGAACCACAGACCTTATCTTCCACCGGGTACCAGTTATCTGGTACCCATGGCCTCCTAGTAGCAGACTCGGGGGGAGTCTGCTACAGTACTGGTGGAGGCCGAGGAGGGAGGCGCACCTTAACATCTGGTGCGCCCATCGTGGAGGGCCTTCGGGCTTTCGCGGTGGAGCCGCTAGTGGGCGGCTGCCGCCGGCGGGGTCGCGGATGTGTGCGAAAGCGTTCCCGTGAGCCCGTCACAATGCGGCGAGGCGGAAGATGGGGGGGTTTTTAGTGGGTATACCGTGGGTCTCATTAGCCTAGACGGGAGTCCCACATAACCACTCGGGTGCCCCCTGTGCCCGGGTGGTATGCGTAATGCATTTTCCCACCCGAAAAAAAAAAAAAAAAAAGGCTCACTTACTCGTTGTAAGCGTCAGGGTTCGGCGACAGCATCCAGTTGGTGTAGAGCCGCACGGCGTGGTGCAGGCAGTCCGCGTGCTGCAGGTGGCACGCGGCCGCCAGCAGGTCGGCGCGGTGCTGCGCGCGCACCACGCTCTCGTCGCCCGCCACGGCCCAGCCCAGTTCCTCCACCGCCGCGGAGAGGAGGCGGAGGACGTATTGCTGCGGATAATGGATTTTTTAGAGAATTTTACAAAAGAGGGTACTTTGATAAAGTTCTTTAAGAGAAGAGTGAATAGGCTTTTACTAAGATAGTGCGCTCTCCATCTTAGACTTCTTTGCCACTTGACACTGTACAGTCCCGTGAGAGTCGTAGACGAGAGCGGATATGTTAGCCTGGCTACTGGTGTCGTACCGAGTTATACAAGTAACCTATATTTCCAAATACTATATCCTAGTGTACGTGAATAATACTACACGAGGATTTTATAAATCGGTAAATAAACGCTCATTCATTCATGCCTCTGGAACGTTCCCTGTGGCATGTCCACGCCGTATGGACAACATAAAAATATCAATAATACCCAAAAACAAGCATATTTTATCTGTTTCATAAATGTCTGACCCGGCTGAGAATCAAACCCGCAACCATTCGCATGGTCATTACCAACTAGGCGAACGACTGTCAAATATTTTTAAGCCTATGTCCAACGTGTTTCCATGTGTACTAGTAAAAGTAACAACAAGGGATGATATAGCAGGATTTAATCTCTATCAAGATTAAAATAAAATAAGGCCTATACCGACTATTGGATCAATTTGATATATTACATAAATCTTATCTAAATCAACCTTAATAAAATATAATCTAATTTTGTTATCTACACATATTGAAGGTTTTATTGTAATAAATCAAAAACAATTTTTAAAATTTAATATATCGAACTTTGCAACAAGTAACCAAAGACTAACAATTTTATTGTTTCATAAAAAAATCGAAACATAAAACGCCATCTAATATATCGATCCTTAAACTAGCAACAGTACTTTAGTAGCAAAACAAACCTTATACTCTAGATAATAGGCGCCTTTAGACAGCATAGTATCGATGTAACCAAGCGCCATGAGCCCCGCCTTCCAGGGCACATAGGCCTTCTCATGGGTCAAGTAGCTGGTGATGTCAAGCGCGGTGCCGTAGTCCAGGCGGCCGGCGAGCGCCAGGTTCATGGAGTCGTCGATGATCTGCGCGCGGTTGATGGGGTGGATCTCCTCGAAGCGGGATGGGTCGTTCAGGACTTTGACCAGCATCTTCCAGTTGTGTGCATCGTAGTTTATGCGGTAGAACCCTGGAAAGATGTTTGGACGTAACGGATAGCGAGAGCGACCTATAATAAAATACCTCCAATGCTATTTGTTTAATTGATTCACTCGCTTTTTAGAGTATCTGTTACAAGACTTCTATTGTTTGTCACACTAATTATACCATTTTTAAACAAGCTAATGGTACCACTCAGAGACTAGGTGAGATGCGGTGATGATGCCGCAAGCCGTGTCTACCCAATTAATTTTTCTTTTTTTAAACAGTTGCAAGTCCCAGAAAAAAAACAAAGAACAGAAAAATAAAATTAATTAACTTGACAGACCTTTATTCATTTACTAAGCTACGAGTCCTAAGAATCAGTATTAGACTATCACCTGTCTGCTGTATGTTAGCGATGAACCACTCGTCTTTGCCGATGGAGATGTTATTGACGACAATGGACCTCTCCCCACGGAGCCACAGCTTCGGCCGAGTGGACTCGAAGTCCTTCTCACTCTCCGTGGTGTAGGAGACGGGGATCCACCACAGCGGAGATTTCTGCTCGTTTATTGTATTGTTGATTAATACAAATCGTTCCTGGAACAATTTATTAACAATTATCGTGAGTATGAGTACGGTATAGTTATTATTATTAGTAACAGGCGTAAAGTTGTGGAAAGCAAAAATTACTTCTATGTTATTGCTAACCTTAAAACTAAGTAGTGCTTATTTTGCAAGGGAGAATTACTAACTTAACAGTGATATACTTCAAACTTACGATATTAGATAAGGCTAAGTTATAATTAAATTTACTTATTTATATTTATAGATATCAGTGATAGAAGGTTTGGATTCTCCCACCTTCTCGGAAAATAGCTTTATCATGGAGGAACAAAAGTGCGAAAGAAAAAATAGATAATAGTAATAAAGAAGCACCATCCAAATAAAAAGCACTAACCTGTTTGAACGTAATGACTCCAGTATCGTAATTTCTGTTGATCATGAGAACAGGGAAGCCAGTCTGCAGCGTCCAGGAGTCCATGACCACGCCGACGTCAGCGTCGAAGGCACCCTTAGCTCTCGCTGAGTTGGTCAACGCGCTCCACAGGTCTCCCTGCTCTGCATCACCGAACTTCTTAGCATTCAAGTAGTCGGTGATGCCAGAGTTGAAAACATCGTCGGTTAGGAAATGGTTCATCATTCGGAGTATGGCAGAACCTGTTAAACAATTAAATTCCAAATTACGTAAAATTTTAGTGGCATTAATTCTATGTAATTTTTGAAGTGAAAACTACTTTAGGCGCATTGAGACATTTTTGAGATGGGATGAAACCATACAGTTTGCGACATGTGAGATTTTAATCGACATCTACCTGTGGCGCCATCTCTAAGAACAGTACAGAACTATAGTTACTTAATTTACAGCTCGTATTAATATTAAGATTGTATTTTACATATACTTTACGAGGCGTTGGCAGCAATTCAGTAAAAATGTAATGAATAAAAAAACCCTTCATTTAAAAGTATTTCCTGCACAATAGAATATTTCCTGAAGATTCAAAAAATACACATAATTGTTAAAGTTTTCACTTCTGTCGGCACTACCGGAGTGCCTTTTATTTTTTTATGAGGCAATTTTTTATTAGCGATCGGTTCTTAGATTGTCTATCCTTCACTGACTTTTTATGTGGTATTGGTATTGTTGTTAATTTTGATAAATAATTGTTCTCGGAATAATAGAACAACTTCATGGTCAGAATTCTGTTTCTTTATTCATTCAAGCGAAATTACAGCGAATAATGTAATATGAGAACATTGTAAACATCTTTCATTATTAATTTACCTTTTCCATAAGAGATCTTGTCAAAAATAGCGCCAATTTCTTCCGGGTTTCCAACTTCTACGGAGATCTGATGCGATGATGTCAAAGCATCTAATTTAAAAACGCTCTGGACTTCATTTAGTACAAACACTTCCATTAGTTTCCAGCTTTTCTCCACCTAGATAAGAAATAGGTTAAATCAAAAATTTTATATCATTTTAAACACACTGCAGTTCAAACAGTAGTAGTAGACGGAACCTCAGTGTTATATAGTGCCAAAAACACTTCACTAAATTAATTAAAACATAATAGGGATGTAAAGATATAAGATTTTGGATTGGGATAAAAATCAAATCAAAATATTTCAAATATACGATAGCTACAGATTTCAAAGAATTATATTTAAAAGGACATATAAACTGAACTAAACTTTTGAACCTATTCTATTTAAAACATTTATGAAGAACATGATTATTACGGTTCCGAATATTTGTTCCGGACAAAAACTTCAGAACAGCAAATCTAAAACCAAATGCAAACCTCACCGCGTCAACGGCAACGTACTCGACGTAGCTGGCGAACCCCTCGTTGAGCCAGATGTCGGACCACCAGGCCGGGGTCACCAGGTTGCCGAACCACTGGTGCGCGATCTCGTGCGCCACCACCGACGCCACGCGGGCCTTGGCCGTTGTGGGGGACACTCCCTGGTCGTACAGCATCGCTATCTCCCTAAAACCAAATAAACAAACATTTTTATAACTAGATTAATCCACGCCCTAAACCTGATTTAAATCTCTGGCTGATGTGACGTTTTCCATTAAATGTATTTTAAAATTCAGCTAGATTTCCTGCCAGGTTAGGTGGTTCTAGCTTCTCGTTACAATTCCAGTTTGCTTCTTGCCTTTCGCAAAAGGCGGCTTATGCCCGCACTTAGCTCAGAAGAGTCCTTAAATTTTTTATGATCTTGATAATGAGAATGAGATAAATTAAACGTTAATATTGCTAATACGTATTATTATTTTGAAGCGAAGTCGAAACATTCACATTTATATATCTAGCTGACCCGGCGAACTTCGTATCGCCTAACAAACAATTTTTTTTTCTAAACTAAAAGTAGCCTAAGTTGCTATCTGCCAGTGAAAGTCCCGTCAAAATCGGTCCAGCCATTTCAGAGATTAGCCGGAACAAACAGACAGACAGACAAAAATTGTAAAAAATGTTGTTTTGATGCACTTAGTAAAAAGCGGTTATTTTAATATTACAAACAGACACTTCAATTTTATTTATTTGTATAGATTTATATGACGTTCGTAACTGATCTACTCCTACTTTAATGACAATGCCACGAGAGCTTCACCATATTATCTCTATTAACCTTAGGCCTGTTTTTTGTTAACAAAGTATTCCGGGCGAAATAATCTCAATGAAATCACGCGAACCCATTCAGGGTCGTTCGGTAGACCGCATTACGACATTCCCTCGATCTTCTATTCCCACGAGGGTACGAAGACAAATTACGTACGCCCGTCCCCATCACACAAGAATGATAGATGACTCTTAACTTGTAATGATGCATTACATTGAGGGTGAAATTACAAATTCTCGTGTAAGGATAACGGAGATATATATTTATTATTCATTGGATTTGTTGGTGTATGTAATATTAAAGAATGAGCGATACCTAACTATAGTGCAGTGAAACTTTATAAAAACATTTCACTGACGTTTAGATTACCTGAGTTATAAGTTAATGTAACAGAGAAATATTATGTTCCTAATTTAGTAGGACGTTCATGGCGTTTAAATTTCAATATTAGATAATTATAAAAACTTACCTAAAAGTAAGCAATCCCCAATTCTCCATAGCACCAGCTTTGAAATCCGGCAGAGCGATCATATCAATCTTTGGAAGCGGGAACTGTATTTTGTAGTAGTCTTCTAAGAACTTGAGGATCTTGGGGCCTATGTCCAGGGCATAAGCTGCGGACGGCAAGGCCTCCTTGCGAGCCCACACTGCGAAGTTGTTATCGCTCATGTTCCCGAAGTCCGTAACAGCAAATGCGACTAAGTAAGTCGACATTGGCAGCGACTCCGCGTAATGGTCCCATTCGTAGTCTTTAAGTGTAGCACTGAAAAATTAAAAAAAAATTAAAGCTATGTATTTACTTGTAACAAACAAACAACTATGTAACAAATGACTACTACAAAATGAGTTTTGAAAAGCTTTTGGAAACAAAGATAACACTGATTGGAAAACAGGATTGGATAGGTAAGTGCTCCAGCTAAAATTACTTATTTACGTGTTCTTAGTTTTAGCAGACTGAAGACTAACAGCTACAATGATATATTTAGTGTCGTTTATGAAGAAATTAATGATTTTTCCGTTCCCCAAAAAAAACGATCTTCTTTCTAAAGAGACCCAAGATACTATATTAATATTTTGTATTAACGCTGTATCAAATTCAACGTCAGTACATGTTACTAAGGCACACTGATATACCTAAATAATAAAGATACTGATGTGGTGAAAAAAAGCCACTCCTTCGGAGACTGTTTATCATGAAATGGAGATGAAAAAATTTGTTTCTGTAAGTGTTATTCGAAATCTCAAATTAATGGCCACGTTGTTTTTGCACGGCCCTGTACATCCACTATTTTGATCAGTCGTTATGAGAATCTGTCCTAATGCGATTCTGTCCTTTTGCGAATATCTGTGTCAGTAACACAGGTCTACACCTAGTAGAGGGGCCCTTGCAACTGGCTGGCTTCAACCCATTAATGGCCCACTACTGGGCACGGGTCTCTCCTCGTGAGGAGGCCTAGAGCATACTCCACCACGCTGCTCCAGTGCAGATTGGTGGAGGCAACCTTGCAACTACCATACTATAATGTAATCTATGAATCAATAAAAACATTTTTTTTATCTGTTCTTATGCAAGTCTCTCCTGTTACGAATAATTCAATATTAATAATTAGAACTTCAAAAAACAGATATAATAATGACTCACTGCTTCTCCCTCCCAACCCTGTTCATGTTGGACACGGAGCTCATGTTGGAAGGGCGCGCGATACTGATCGTGAACTTGGCCTTGAGCGCCGGCTCGTCCCAGCAGGGAAAGGCGCGGCGCGCGTCCGTCGCTTGGAACTGTGTCACTGCTATCCATCTAGAAAAGTAATGGAGAATAGTATAGACAAATTCTGAGAAGACTTGTAACAAGTAAATCTGCGATTGTGTGTAACGATTTGGATATTGTAGTTTTAACAAGTTACTTCCGCTATTTCTAAAATTATTTTTACGTTCAATACGTTAATGTTATCAGTAACTTATAAATGTGCGCTGCATCAGATCTCAGGAGTAAACAATGAAATCTGTCTTAAAATGTATCCATAATAATATATGATGTTCAGTAGATTATGGAGCTCCCTTACAATAGATAGATTACATATCCAATTATAACAAATAGCGTAACAGATGTTATGTATATAAAACATGACAGTAGTCACGACATAACAATCAAACTGAACGATCAGCAGATAGTTATACGTTTAAAAAAGATAGGAACAATGGTTAATCTCGTGGAAATCGAGCGGAAAATATTTTATCGTTCCATAGTCCGGAGCAATAGTTGTGGCAGCGAGTGAAATGAAAAAGGAAATAACAGGCCAGTGTTATCTCCGGCACTGGATGTAATATTGCTGGAAAATATACGACGAGAATAGAAATCTACGATGTCTTAAACAGTACAAACACTTGTTATAAAATAAAATGTTCAAAACAATGTAGTGCATGTGGAACTTCAATACTATGATGGTAGTGGATTATTAAAAAGGGTAAGAGTATTAATTTAATATCCCTGAGAATACACATCGATGTAACATAATTATTGAATAAACTAGAAACATTCAGATACCTAATCCATTGAACAGAAAACAGGACTATATTTTACCCTGACAGTTTAAACTATTGCTGTATTTATTTCTATTATTGTTATCAAAACAATATTCAGTTCTCTTTAATTCAAATTTTAGTACAATTATTTTCATTTAAAATAATATTATCTCGTAAACATTACACAGTGCGTTGCGTGATTTAGTTAGTGAGATAATGGCATCTCTTCAAACAATGGAAGACTTGTTAGACGAGTAATTAAATTTCAATTGCTATCAACTTCAGCCACATCGCTCTGGTCTTGTTATATTGGATACAATATTTTTAGACCCCACAGATCTTCTAGCTTGATAAAATTATATTATACTGAATATTTTCAGTCTCTTAATTTGGCATTGCTACTTTCATTTCTATAGTAACTATGGCCAAAGCGAAAGTTTAGTTAGTTCTCTTAAAACATGTACTGTTCTATTTCGATTACAAGATTCAGCACAACTCAGTTTACTCCCACTAATACACACACATAGTTAATTGCAGTTAAGCGGATCTCCTTTCGTATTGTAAAGGGCAAAGACCAAATTCAATTCTACTAGTTACGGAGAACCCTTATACCATTTTACTTTATATAATTATTGACAAAAAATAATCCACTTCAACATATCTGGCTCAAATTTAAGTGGGACCACATGACAAGCACCAGCTTTCGATTAAAAAAGAATCATCAAACCCGGTTCACCCAGTCGAAAGTTTTGAGGTAACAAACATAAAAAAAGACAGTCGAATTGAATATCTTACCCTTTTTTGAAGTCAGTTAAAAACAATAAGGCGAGTGATACAAACCCTGTTTGGGCTATATATATATCTATGTATGTTGCAAATGTCCTTAGACTAAAAACTATTATTTTTCAGTTCTAGATCTTTAAAATGATAACATCATCGTCATTGCATTCTTAAATATCTTGAAGCTAATTACAGAAGTATTATATCATAATAACCCAAAAACCATTGTTTAAAAAAGCAATTACGACTCAAAATCCCATTTAAAAATGTTATATCTTTGCTTCTTTTGATACCATACAATAATCTTCATTTACTTGTACAGTGTAATGTGTCAAACGCTCAACCGTAGTCTTTCATTTTAATGTCGTGAAGCTCTTAATCAACACGTTTGTATGCAACTCATGCTTTTTAAATGTATCTTAAATATAGACCGCCACACACGTACAGGGTAGCAAGCAGATTGAGCCTGACCTCGCACAATTAAATGGACTTATTACCTATTGTCAACGTGAGTTCCTCATTTCAATAGTATGTGTTTAGATTTAAGCTAATTTCACTATCATTTGTAAATATTAAGCTTTTAAAATATGTTATACTTAACTTTATTGGAAGTATTACCAACTATAATACAAAATACGGCTGATTAATAAAAAAAATTAAAGCCAAGGTTTAATTTAACCAAAATTATAGGTACTTTATGCTTCAAACCATAATGTGAAGACCCACACATGATGTGAAGACAGTTACTACTACCTGTTAAGTTAATGTTACAGCAAAAATATATAAGGGTAATAAGCCGGAAAAAAAAACAAAAACCGGAAGAAAGTAGTGGAAGATAGAAAGAGAAAAACGGAACATTATATACAGAAAAGGTTACGCCACTTTTCATACTGTGGTGTCGAGTGCTTGTACGAAGATGAAACGCTTAATGCAGGTGATAAAACCCTGCTTTTCCTGCCCACTTAGACAGTGGTAATAGGGGTAACCCTCATATGAAGGCATTGTCTTATGCATTCAAATTCAAAAAGGGTTATAAGTACCTAATAGTAGTAACATCATGGGGTATCCACTCTTTTTTACCTAAATAAAATTGAAACAGTTCATATCAATACAAATACATAATTTTATTAATGAATGTAAAAAATTCAAACCCTTGAATGTGGAAATAAATAACTACATATTAACGGTCATAATCCGACTACCGACCGCGCCCGCTGTTGCTAACTCGGTCTATCCCTTTTAATTATTATAAAACAATTCAAAATGAAGTAAGTATAATTTCTAGATACCTTAAATTTATTAGGGATTTTGGTATTAATTTCAAGTTGTCTGTCAACAAAACTAAAGTTTAGATTATAAAATTATGATTATCTCACCTTGTCACTTTCTTCTCTTCATAAGAACTTCTATAAAATCCATGTAAGTTGTCATTCAGTATTCCTGTGTATGTTATGTTCAAGATGTACTGCTGCCCAGCGATCAATGATTCAGATAAAGATATAATATGAAACTGCCGTGGGACATCTTCAACTCTTCTCGTTATCGTCACCTGCGTTCCATCTTTCTTATACAACTTAATCTTATGAAAGATTAGTTCTACACCATGGAACGTAACTTTATTCGTTTCGTTTTTCACTGTTATCACTATGCTAACTTCACCGTCGAACGTAAAATTACCTTCATAAATATACGGCGTTAGTTTTAAAAAATACGTATCCGGTTTTATATTAGTAGGTAATCTCACGTCGGTGACTGCGTTTTTATTATTTTCTGTATTTAAATCATTAGTATTAGTAGTGGTTTCTAAAGGCAAGACACTTTTACTACTTTCAGTACTTAGAGGGATCACTAAAAGTTGTTTGGATTGGTCACAGTGAGTGAGTTCGTATTTTGTTACATTTGCTAATTGGTCAGTCCTTGGGCAGGCTGCGAAGTTATACACTATAAAGGCGGTGGCAACTAGTGCCAAGGCGACGATGACGAGGATGACAAAAGCGAGGCTCCTGGAGACATAAACTCCTCGCTTCGTCTTCGTGGAGAAGTCGCAGGTTTGGGGGTTCCCATCCATGATGGTGAGGGGCTCTCGAGCATGAGTCATTACAGCACCATCTCGTTATCTGGAATAGAGGAAAATATTTAGAAAATAAAGAATATACAAGATACGCGGCAAAAAACATAAACTTCCTTGTAGTTGTGTAAAAATAGAAATATCTTTTTAGATCCTGCGTTTAGCCGTGTTTCTCTAGGGAAGTAAGATAGAATTCTTTTCAAAAATCCTGACGATCTCATTAATGGATTGATCTAAATAACCACAAGAAATAATTCAAGTTATTTAATTGATATAGGAAAAAGAATATCGTATCAGTTCCCAAAAGATTTTTTAATTATCACAAAATCGTTAAATTCTATAACCTAACAGTTTAAAATTATATACTTAAAAAGAAATTCGGTATGACTCTATTGCTTAACAATTTCGTGTTGCAATTTTTGTATGATCTACAAACTAACACGCAGACGGACATGGTGATAGTTCAATGTACTGCATAATGAATATGAATGCACCTTATATTACATTTAATTCTTTGGTCGTAAATACATATTATATCTCCGAGCCTCACGGGCAATCACGTTTTGAACTATTCATCGAGAAGGGCTTTGAACTCGTTCATCTCTTCATTGTAAATCCTTCAAATCATACTGGATCGCTATACCATGTGGTTATAAAGCTCTGATTGTAAATTAATAGATAATAAGCAGCCTGGGCCGCGGATGCATGGACAGGACTCCATGTCCTGTCGAAAAATGTCAGGCTCTCTTCTAAAGTGATATGCCTAACGAGGTACATATCTGACTTATAATACACCTAAATGTAATGAATAAAATGATGATGATGATGATGATGATGACAAATAAGATATCATTAATACCCACGATACGTGAACAAACAAAGCTAACACACAAATGTCTGTCCCGGAAATCGAACCTAAAATCCCACAGCATACATGATCGCTACCAACTCCACATTGTGTTCGAGAGTAAGCTAAAAGAATCGATTTTAAGTGAAGTGCAAAACAAGCACCAGGGCGAAAATTATTCCACTATAGATGCTTGTACGTTAGCACCTTCGCGACTGAACGACCCATGCATAAGTTCCTCTGCATCTTTTACACGCGAGTTCCTTAACAAAACACAGGCTCAAGAGCATAGCTTCTCAAGCCTTTTGTTCCTTCACAGAGCAACGCCTCAGTAAGCAACAAAACAGCGATATTTCCGACAAACACGAACAATAAGTACTCAAGTCACGTGCAAAAATTGACAAGAGGAAGTCGTACGGAAGTTATTAGACTCTCACAATGTTCCCCTAGTGGCACTCGAGGGGTGGAGTTCGAACCTTCTGCTAAGACGGGTAAATACTTGAAAGACCATTCCATAGCCTAATGGATCTCCCCGAGGTGTGCAAGTAAAGTCTTAACTTTTATTTAGAAGCACGTCTATTTAACTTACGGTTTTAAATGGCTCAGTTTTTGTTACTTAAAGGAAACAATAAATATTAATCATTATTTATTTCGTGATTGCATCAGAAATGAGGATATCCTTAGACATATATTTGATGTAACTGATTTAATATATAATTGATTGAAATTGAATTTAATATACAATTAAATTAAATTTGACAAATACATAATAGATTGAATATAATATAATTGAATTGAATTAATATATAATTAAATTAAATTTGACAAATTGACAAATACATAATTGCACTAACAATACTAACATATTATTAAGTACAATTGTAACTAACACACTAACAACTTATGGATCTCTGACATCCGAAATAAAGATTTATTATTATTATTATTATTATTATTATTATTATATAGTGCATAGTGCGAAGGACCGATAACCATTGGGGAAGAAAGGTCCTCGAATGGTACCCACGTCTTGTAAAAAAGAGCATAGGACGCCCTCCGACCAGGTGGACTGACGACCTGAAGAAGACAGCGGGCATCCGCTGGATTCAGATGGCTCAGGACCGATTAGAGTGGCGCAAGTTAGGGGAGGCCTATGTCCATGTACCAGTCATACACATGTCCATGTACATGTCATATGTACCAATGGACCTCCAAGCGCTGATGGGATGGATGGATGTTGGATCGATTCTTGGTTGGTAGTTGCGCTACTAACGTAAAGGTTTGGTTTTACTCCCCATAAATATTCATATACTTGACTTATAATGTATGTGGAAATCGATTTTTAAGGAGGTCAACTCCAAAAATCTTCCAAGTCTTGAATTGGCCACTAATTTCTTCACTGAATGTTGAATCCCCATTGAAATAGGGAAATCGGTATATAATAAGTTGAAGCTTGTTACAAGCCATTAAGATTTTATTACAAAGCTTATGTTGTATCACTTAAACTCAAGTAGTAAAGTTGTAGTGTTGTACTCCAACTGTGACGTCTGTGACCCAATTAATTTGATCGTCTGTTGTATTTTCATTTTGTATGGTGACGCAACACATAGGAGAAAGCGGGTTTGTATTTAAGCAATTCGGGTTCGCGTTTAAATAATTTGGATTTGTGTTTAAACTATTCGGATTTTATTTAGTCAATTTAAGTCCTTGCAAGTAGTTTACCCCTTTCTTTCACCAACGCCCCTGGCGTTAAAGAAATGTATGCGTAAGGGTGGCCAATTACCATAACATAATCCGTATACTCGTTTTTCCACTGTTACCAAATTTTTGTGTTATACACATTACGCACAATTTCAGTTTGAAAATAACATCGTGATTCGGATAGCCGTGTTATTTGTGTAGAAATCACGGACGTAAAAAAAGAACGGACGTAACCTTGTCTAATCGAGAGTGAAGCATAGCAATGACAGCTCACTTACCATGTGTGCGTAATTTTGTAATTTTTGATTCGCGATGGTGTCAATGTCATAGCAGTATGGTGTCAATGTGTGGGTGTGTGTACTTGTACGAATACAGAATTGGTATTACTATTGGTGCTTTACTGAATTTGTTCTTGGGATTACGTCCGTCTTTTTTTTACGTCCGTGGTAGAAATAAACAATAAAAAGCACTTTATTCTTTTGACATCTTGGTGCCATTAACGTAAAGCTACAGATAACATAAAATTAGTCATAGGAAGATGTAGGCAAGTAGCAAATTTCATCTGTGTGATCTAGGCATTGTTAAGTGATTTCTTATGCTGTCCCAATATTACCTATCGCTTGCCGCTTGTGATTTGAATCGCACTCAGTAGCATAATTATTATGTTGATTACTTTTACAGATTTCAATTTGTTTTGGAAACCCATTAGTTGATTGAATACACTGTGAACGAGTGTGTAATACAATCAATGTTATATGCACTAGAGCCAGTGAAATTGCAATTATTCATGCAATCTACAACGACGCAAAAATTACACCTTTTTCGGTTCATTGAGTCCAAGGCTAAAGCTGCTTCAAGGAAATTAGTGTCCTTGCAAAGGGCGGTACTTCATACCGAGGCAACTCTTAACCTTATACAAAGCTCAGGTTCGGCCGTGTGTGGAGTACTGTTCTCACATCTGGGCAGGCACAGCCAAATGTCACCTCTCTACCTTGGTATCAATGGAGAGGCGTGCGAAGAGGCTCACTGGTGACCCAGATCTGGTTGAGACCAATCTGCAAAGCCTCGAGCTCGGTCGCAGAGTAGCCAGCTTCTCGGTTTTCTATAGGACACATTTCGGTGAGTGTGCACAGGAATTGTTTGAGCTGCCCGCTGGTACGGACGACGCGGTTTATCTCGTCATTCGTTTTGCGCACCGCGAACGATTGGAACAGCTTGCCTGCGTCGCGTTCCCACCCGCTTATGACGTGAATGTCTTCAAGAAAAGAGTGAATAGGCTTTTACTAAGTTAATGCGCTCACCATCCTGGACCACATCTACACACATCAGGTAGCATTGTAGTCAAGCATTAACTTATTGTTAGTAAAAAAAATCCTTGCAACAAACACCATAAGACCGCCATCATACCTATTATTCAAACTACGAACAACTACTTCCACAAACTGAAACGCCTACAAAACCGATATTTACAACAACTTCACTAAAAGAAAAATGGTAGATTAATCAACCAAAAATCGGAAATAAACCTAATATTCATCAACTAGATACTTTTTGAATTTTGTGCCCAAAAATATGCGGTACCTAGTCAAATTAATCCTTCTTGCACACGTTACACCAAAATGGCGTTGTATAATGAATAAAGGTGAATAAATTATGTCGCGTGAAGTCATCGCGTCAGCTTGGACAGGTAATGTGCCCGGGACAAGGCCAGTGGCCGACTCCCGGTCTCCGGGGATGTTCATTACTTTACCCATAAATAATTAAACTTTTGCCCATTTATAATAAATTATATTACTGGTACTTATTTTTAAGTTTCAGGTCATGTACAAACTAAATATTTTGGTTTGTTTAAAATTTTCCACATAAGTTTTTACATGTTAGTTTCGGTTATCGACTTATCGTGTCTTAAACTTCAACTGGTTCTTCTGATTCTGGAACTTGCCAGAAAACCAAAAAAACTAATAGTTGTCGACAATTTACACGATAACACCAGCGTGCACGATTCTATGACACCTTCTAAGAACAGATAATATTAAATTAAAATTTAAAAACCTCCGACAATTTTATTTACACTAAACATTGCTAAGAACACTCGATTAAGTCACCTTTCAAACAAAAACCTAGATCAAATTCCGTTCATCAGTTTGAGAGCTACGAGGCCACAGACAGTCATACAGATCCACAGACACAAAGACACGTCAAACTTATAACACCCCTCTTTTTTCGTCGGCAGTTAAAAAGCCTAAGCTGATATTGATATGAAGACCATTCTCAATCGACTGTATATTCTTTACTCGTACCAAGTACTATTATTTCAAGTGCTCTTACCTAAATGGTAAGCTCATTCCAAGATCTGCTGGAATAGGTTTCTTTTAGAAATAAGCAGGAACTGCTTACAAAAAGTGTGAAATCTTTTATATTGTATTCCCTTCGCATAAACTTTTCAAATTAAAACAAACCTGACAGTGTCACTGAATTCATAATGAAAGTGACGTGAGTCCCGTGAAAGCGCAATGTTCAGCTCAAGGTTGGGCCACTCAGGGCCACTCGGGGCCCGCGGGACGTAAATATTCCATTACGACGGCAACACGTCCGTCCTTGAGCGCCACTCTTTGTTCTGGGAACTTTTAGGACTTTGTTCTTTGTGTTCGTGTCAGCGTACGACGTACGTCGTACGTGGCTAATGGATGCGATCCATTAGGCATCCCTGCAGAGTATGACTACTTAATAAGACGAACGAGTTTATTATTATCATAGCGAAAATATTTAAAACAAATTGCTAAATCGCGATTATTTTACAAGCTTTTGTAGTTGCAAGTTGTAAAGGGCCTGATTATAGAAGTTTTCAGTTTTATAGATAGCGAAAAGTATTCTAAAGTAAATTACAAAAAAAGTGTGTGTGTAATTATATTTATGTACGCACGTAGAAAAAAAATCATCCCGTATGCCACAATTCTTTGTTTGAAAAAGGAATCAGTTATCAGCTAACTTCATCATGTCGCTTTTTGGCTGTCAGTGTGCGCGCGCATCGTAAAAATTTTACTCTCATATTTTTTTCCAAAAGAGCCAAAGGAAATATAACTTTCAAAACCGAAAAAATGGGATTTAACAATTTATCAGACAATGAGCCCCCATGCACCTTATGAACTCCTCCCGAAATAGTATGTGGGGGACTAAGGGTTGCCGTGAAACAAAATCTATAACTCCCCACCTAATAAAACAAAAGCAATGGATGTCTCTAGCCATGCTTGGTGGCGAATGACTAATAACATTGAGGAAAGCCATTCAGCAAGCTAATCGTAACTAACTCTATCAATTTTAATCCTTCCTAAAACCAATAACATTATATTATCAAGAAGGATAATATTATATCAAGATTCTTTACTTGCTTATTTTTAAGATCATAATAATTTATGAAAGTAATTATGTATTTCATATATATGTAACGCTTCACACTCATAGCCCAACTAGGATTCCCCGTGTCGTGGGTACTATGGACAACACATACAGACAAGGATATTCACACCCAGACCGAGAACAGAAATTCAAACTCTTCATTCAAATTTCGTCCTCGCTGGAAATCGAACCCAGGACCCTTGGCGCGGCGATTCGAAATGGTTACCATTGCGCCACATGGGTCGCCAAGGAAATTGTTTTAATGTTATTAGGTGCCATAAACTAGTTAGAAATATTGCTGCCGATGTCCATATACGTAATGTCGATCGACACGTGGTCTTTATCATCTGTATAATGTGGGCGCCATTACCCCACACAACACGGATACGGTGCGGATACTACACGGCGCGAATTTCAAGAGAATTCATACGTTTTCTTTCTATCCTTCTTCCTTTCTTGTTTTTTCTTTCTTGGTCAAAAAGCATTGGTGATGCTTATGATACTACCAAAGTCTATGGACAAAGAGGACCGTGTGAAGGAAGAAGTGATTCGTCAGTTCGTTTATTGGCTATGTACATAAAAATGTATCCAAATCCATACAGTGAAGACAACCAGCCATATCGCAAAACTATACAAATCAACAAAACCTACGACTGTAACAAAACCTATTGAGGATTATGGTGTTAATGAAATATTATGTTTATAAAATATGACAATATCATTCTGACAAGGACTGCTCCAAAAAGCTATAAAAGAAGTCATTTTAATATCGTACCGTCTCCGTTTTGTCGAGCTCTAAAACTTCCAGACCGGCTCGCCTTAACCGAGAAACGATAAAGTAAGCTTCACACGATAGATAATGCAGGTGCCCTATATTCGAGGTGAGGGCGTAATACAGTAAGTACATCTCCAGGACTGGGTCACGGCTGAATGGAAACTAAGATTGATAGGTTTTACTTTTAAGTTAAGCTTGTGCTAGAAGCTACCAGTATCTACAGTACAACATCATAGTTATTTTTAGTCTCAATGTGTTATTTGATTTTGCGCTTGTTTGACTTTTTGCATGACTTAGTGACTGATTGAAGTAATTTTGATAATTTTTGTTTTAAATAATTATTTCATTAAATAATAATAATAATAACGTTTCACACTCATAGCCCCACACTAGGATTCCCTGTGTCGTGGGTGCCATAGACAACACACTAGACAAGGACTAGACAAGGAAATAAAGAAACATTATGGATTATTTAACGAGCGCACTGAAATATCGGGAGTTATCTATTCGTATATATTTACCAGCCTTTTTAAGTCTACTGCTGAACACAGGCCTCCCCTAAATGACGCTACTTCAACCGGTCTTGGGAGTCAATGATGACTGATCATACAATTAAAGTAAACTTTGTCTTTCTTTGTCACAACCGTTAATGGCACGATAAATGTTAAATCCGTATCTCTTATATACGTACACACAATACATACGTAATATTACCAAAAAGTTGCATTTATTCGACGGAGACGGGGGTTAAAGTTGCGATGTGTTTGCCACAAAGTTGACAGGAAATAAAATCAAGGAAGATAAAGTCTTGAAATGGCTACAGTGACTTGGTAAAGAAAAGGACTAAAGATTTGAAGAACAGGTCATATTGGCGCAATTTAGAGGATAAATGTTAAAGAGCTGATTAGATGAATGGAAAAAGATTAGAAGTGCTTAAAGTTACGAATTTAGCAAAGCGATGTGTTTCCTTATAACAAACATATACAACTCAATTTAAAACATAACAGAAAATACTACTTAACTTATTTGAATACATTTTAGCAAGCGCAATAAAGCATTGAATAAGGTCATAGATTAAAGTCATGAAAATAAAATTGAAGAGGAACTGTCAAAATAATTTCTGATCGCGTTTTATTTGGACGCACCTGTGATCCAACTTTATAATAACATCGTAAACCGTATGGACATAAAAAGGCAAGTCGTAGAACCTTCTGGAAATAACAATTTTATGGTCGATGCTCACTGAATATGGAATGACTTGTCATGTGAAACACGTACCAGTATATCTGAGCTCATGTTTTTACAGGAAATGTGTCCATTTGCCAAATAACTACGTTTATGGTGAGTGCTGCTTCCGTGCCCTTCCTTTACAATTCATTTGACCTTTGCTACATTTACCTATATCTTGTACAATAAATAAGACGACAATTTTTTTTTCGACGATGGCAAAGTGATTGTAGTATCTGGAGTCTATGTAGTTTGCACTACCAATTAAAGAACAGTGATGGGAGGTAATATATTTAAAACGATGAGGAAATTCGAACGTAATTTTCGAAATTTGAGATCGTTAACGAATTGTTACATTTTTATGCGCTTTGATCTATTCTGATCTCACCTGATTAATAACATCGATAAGATGCGTTTACAGTAAAAAAGTCAAAATGGCCAAATTGTTGGTTTGGCCCTTATACATAGGACCCATCTTCTCAACAATTAGGGTGTCTTACTATTAAAAAACAATGAATCCATACACAATTAATACAAAATAACAAACGTCTAAATATTTCGTCCGGCCAGGAATCGAATACGAAACTTGGTAGACACAACTAACAGGACTACAGGTGCCTTACCATGAACTCTAATAAAATGTGTCATGTTCAGGACAGGTCAGCTTGTAGCTAAAACCTGACAGGAGTGTATTTTGTACCATGAACGTTTACCGATGACCTGCAATGCCTCTACTTCTGTCCTGCATCTTAGTCTATGACATGCAAGGTACTTGATTTGTACTAATTATGTTCTGAAATAGAGCGTTTTATCGGTTTACCGGTTTTCAAATGAATGCGTGATATTGATGTTTTAAAAGTTTAAAATAACAATGTCAATTGAAGATTTTGAGATTTGTTATAAATACTTAAGTGTTGTGATATTATCCTTTCGTTCTCTAAAATTACCAAAAAAATTATAGCTAAGTGATGCTTACATTTTTGAACGTGATTTTACACCACTTGACACTTGACACAGTGACATGTCTAAATGTCTATTAAAATGTGTGATTTAGGAGCGATAATTTAAAAAAGCATAAGTGCAATGATTTTTCTAAAATTTTCCAAACAAATGAAATGTATTTATTTTGTGATGATGGTGTATTTGAAATTCGCCATGGCTGCATCCCGTTGTGTTTCATCATCATCAACGAAATAGCCGAAACAGGACAATAAATGTTACTTTCGGTGGGCTGTAATATTTTGACGTTAACTTAAGCCACTTTCTGATATCAATACGTCAACAATCGCGTCATGGTACACGAATTGCAGGGCAGAAGATCATTTTTGATGTCACGTGACCGCTGTCCTGTTACGGTGACGTGGTCGCTGGCTGCCCTGTGTTTTAGCCAGATCATGGTAGGATATAGCAGGACAGGCCAATTATCGGCTAATATTGACCTGTTTTAAGAGTTCATGGTAAGCCCCCAGATAATCTCATCAGATTTTTCTATCATTTGAACCGAAAGTGATAGGTAACTAATACAAATAGGCTAATCTTCAGGTAAACAAAGCCTATTACTCATATGGTCTGTACCTAACCTAGACTATTGGGCTCCACACTGTAGGTCACTGTAGCACACGACTAGAAAATTTGCGATTCAATGAGCTCGGCGAGGACCGATTGTATGCGTAATTGGGTATTGCTACTGTTCCCTATATTCCGAGGTCGTCTCTTTGTACGGTTTTCGTATTGCTTGAATCCAGGTACTACGCTATAGTAAAGATCATAACATTTGATAACTGATATTTAGGCGATACTTTTATCGTCTATTGGACGACCATGTAACCTAGTTGGTATTGGCTTGCAAAGAGAGGAGACTGGCTTTAGTTTTGACTTTGTTCATTTTTATACTCGTACAACTAGCGGGCAAATGAACTGACAATCCATCTGATGGTAAGTGGCTGTCGCTCATGAACATCTTTAATACCAAAGGCAAGAGAAAGAACGAAAGAACTGGCTTCCAAGCTCCCAGCTGGAACATAATGAGTCGGTTGGCGGCTGACTCAAACAAAAGATAGCTAGCCAGTCAGGCATCACGGGAAGATAACACCCGTAATAACATTAATATACTTATATTTAATAATAACAATGTTATAATTCTTGTGTGAAGTCTTTGTACCAAGCAAATGGCTCATCAGTAGGACATAATATACCTCGGTAAACTTTTATGTCCACAAAATGTTAAATAAAATTTAAGTTAGTCTTTTACTATCAACCTCATTCAAAGTGATTGAAATAATTCTCAAAAGTACAAAATTCGTAAATACTCCGCGATGGACATATTTACCATTACTGGTTAACGATCCTACCTATTGAAGAATTGAAGAAACCTAGTGAATGAAAACTTGAAAGGAAAGAGTACTTAACACTTAACTAGAGAAATATGAAGACCATCACCTTTAGTGGTGTATCGGTAATAGATAAAATACCGTTTTGTATAAGTTTCGTGTGAATAAGCTTACCTGAGATGAGATGGGCAAGGATCCCAACAGACAACAAATGAGTTGTAGCAAAAATGGGTCATGTTAGCTTCTCGTTTACAAATTAGCACCGGCGACGGACTTGGGACAATAATTATTAGGTAACTCACAAGGAGATTGGACGGTAAGACTCCGTTATTAACCATTTAGCTGGTAATGTGCCATGGAGATCTATTTACAGCAAGAGACGCGAACATATATTAGATTACCAATACATTATGCATTAAAATTTAAGTCGTTTGGTACTTCAATGATTTTGACTCCCATGTTGACACTATTGAGCCAAGCAGTTTCACCACACGAAACCGTGAAGTTGTAGGACTAAATCACTCAAATTACTCACTATTACTCAAATTAGAGTCAAATCTCTATTTTGTATCCTGGAAATAGCACTTTATCACTCCAACTATAATAGATAAAAACGTATTAATAGTGAATTCTAATTGAAACTGACTTCAAAATTAGTGACAACTCAAAAACTACTCGTCAAATCTCGCTCAAATTTAAATGGGACTACGTGACGAGCACCATCTTTCGAATATAAAAAGAATCTTCTAAATCGGTACACCTAGTAAAAAGAGTAAAGTACATTCGAATTAGAACCTCCTCCTTTTTTTGAAGTTGGTTAAAAAGCACCGTCAGCATTTTTATGCAAATAGCGGAAAAACGAGCAGTCAAACATCCTGATGGTAGGGAGATAAGATAAAAGTGAGGATGTTCGTACTGAGGCTACTTACCAACGGCGAATAACTGACACTCGAAGCCAACAACCTACAAACATTTGAATTGAAAGAAACGTTGTAAAAATACAGTCAAGCAATTAAACTCGTATTAAAACATAGAACAAGGAACCGCTAGACTTGATTTCCGTTGTAAATGTACAAATATTACCGGAATAGCGCGCAGAAGTTTATGATACAGATAAACAACTCCCGCTTTTAAAAATGTTTAAATAAAACCTAGGCATTTCATAACGTTCTGCCAGTTTTATTACTTGTGGAGGAGTAGTCGAGCTGGCTACGTTTCTATCTGGTAAATATCATCGCTACTTCTACTATTTATTGATCGAAAAGTACGAAAGTTTAGTCAATTTAAATGAACAAGATTCCGATTGAAGTTGATTACATATAATATTGCCGTAATAAAATATTTACTTTTAAAACTACTTATTTATGTTACTGAGAATTAACCCTTACGAAAAATAGTATTTTAAACCGAGCAAATTATAAGCTATCGTTATCAAAGGTAGCCTCAATTGGTGGATAGGTCGACTAGATCGAACCATGTAATGACCAATCGTCTACATGGCAGTAATTATTACCTTGTTCCATTATTCTTAACACACGCACCGCTAAAGCCGATTGCAGAACAGATACCTATCGCAATAAGCAACATAGAAGACAGAGAGTAGACGAGAAATTACCTAGTGTTTGAATATTAAACGGTAAATTAAAGTTCGGTTATAAAAACAAATAAGATTTCATCAAATAACTTAAGTTCACTTCCATGTTTTCGTTTACTTGCCACAATATTAACAAGATCAGCAAGGTTAACCCCAAGATGTAAAGTTCGATAATCAAGAAGTTACACAGTTACAACTAAATTCAGTAGCAAACTAGAGCATTGATAAACTTGCTAAACTAGTTATCCTCATCCAATCCATTAAACTTCGCAGCTTTGTTGCAAATGCAATTAGTTTGCAATCTGATGTAGTCTACTCTAACAATATTAAAATATGAATAACAAAGTTCCATGCAGTTTTAATTCCAATAAGTTTTACAAAACAATGGGTATTTCTAACGAAATACTTATGGGTTCATCTAATGATTAAACTATATTACATAATTGGGAACAATGTATTTACCAAAGTATTATTGTATGTATGAGTGACAGGGCAAAATGAGTAAACATAGATGAGAAAAAGTATAATTATTCAGATATGCAGATAACCTTTACCATTGTGGATGAAAACAATCGACTAATGAACAGATTGCTTTTTTTTGTGTATAGCTGACCAACGAGTAACTCTACATTATAAAGAGGAAAGATTTGATTGTTTTTTTGCATTGAAAAGGCTCCAAAACTACTGAACCGATTTGAAAAATTCTTTCACTGTTGGGAAGCTACACTATCCCCGGGTGACAGAGGCTATATTATATTTTCAAAAACAAATAGGGATCCTTAATAAAACTCCAATTATTTAATCCATAGTGTAAAAAATAAGAAAACCGAAGCAAGCGAGAGCGATTACTCGTATAAAATAAAATATATTTATGATTTTCATGACAAATTTTGTTTTCTATTATTCTGTTCATAATTTAAACCTTTTAATGAAATTTGTTCTTTTAGTCCCCATCTGCTTGTGTCTTTGAACCGTAATTATTTGTGAAACCATATTGATAGATAGATAGATTAACTATTTATTGTTAGTACACTACTGAATATACAGAAAGGACAGACGAACAGAAGTTACCAAACAACATCAGGTGGCCTTATTGCCACGTAGTGACTTCTTCAAAGCAACCCATCAAAGTTATACTAAACTAACAAAATGTGATATTGAAAGGTAGCGGCCGCGGTGTACATAGCATAAAGTAACAGCAAAAAATATAAGTTCAATCTAAGCATACCTTTACTACAGCAGTGATAGATTAAGTAAAATATAGCGATTGTAGGGAGGAAAGAGTTTAACAGGGAAAAAAGAAAATGAGGATTGATAGAAAAAGGAACAAAAATGTTATAGCAAATATTTTTCGCGCAAGGAATTCCACAAACGTATTGCTGAAAGTGACGAAGGGTTAGAAAGACAGGATTATGTGAAAAACGTAGTAAATAGTTGGGTGTGACAACGATATTCGATATTGTTTTTTCCTCAGTTAACTGGGAGATGATGTATTAAATAGAGTAAGGTACAGAGCAGAAAGTACATGATTACTAAGGTGAAGAGTTGAGTTTTACACGAAATTCGGAAATATGGTCATATTTTTGAACCCCTAATATAAAACTGATGCTAACGTTTTGTTATCATAATAGTTACTAATTATAAATCAGAAAATAGTCAAACAATGAAGCAAAGATCTGTAAGTCATTCCGTAAGGATGTATGAGATATTCTACATCAAGAAGTCTGCCGTAGCAGAACATCTTATTGAGGCCGGTGCAAACCATTGGATTGAGCTAAATAACCCATAGGTGATCTCAACTGAACGTTAACGAATGGTAAGGTAAGGTAGACTGGCTCATCTGTCATTAGTCATTAACGTCTATTGTCACCTGTCAAGAGTTTCTCCCTGCCACCGCAGTCGCACCGTGACCACGATCCAGGTAGATGGGTCAAAATATGAATGTGAGTACCCGTTGCATTTAAATGTTCAGTTTACACGATGATATAAGTTTAAAATCATATTCTAAATCAACTCTTTCATAAGTTACTAAACCCCAAAAATAGAGTCAATTAAAATACGCATGACACATACATTGAAACGCTATAAATATAAATCGTAAACACATAAATATATTAATTTATGATATATAAAATAGACAATAGATCTTAAGAAAGGAAGTGATCGACAAATGCGGGCGTGTCATATTTCATATTAAGGATCAAGTTACAATAAAGAATTCAGAGTCACTTCCACTATACAACAGTAATGATGAGACAAACGGTGAACAAAGTATTAGAAATAGTTTTGAATATCTGTATCACGAGCTCATAGATATTTGTTATTGTATTCATTCCCTAGGCACAAAATTCCACTAGATCTATGAGACGCAGTTATAAATCAATTTGTTTTCTTCTTCTTTGCAATGGCGTTTGATTGATGTTTTATTCTATTTGAAATTTATGAGAATGCCATTAATTGTAATGTTCAGGAATACAACTGTATGACAAATTACATCGACCGAAAACAGTTTTCTGCAAAAGACGTTTAACACGTATACTTTGCAAGTAGGCATATGTTCAAAACATTTACTCGCAAAATTCAGATTCTTCCTAAATGCATTTTATACGTTGATACTTGAAGTAGATTAAGCTTTAATAAAATCATGATATTTAAATACCTGCGATAAGCTATCTCTATAAATGTCAATAAAGTACGCCCCGCGGTAAAGCTAATACAAACTAAAATAAATCCCGAACCCCATCGATAAGATACCCAAAATAATAGCCAATAAATCCGAACGGTATCACACATTTAGTTTAGGGGAATTAGGGGGCCCAGAGCACCCCCTTGTGAGGTCCCTTTCGTCGCCTATTACACGTCGCTGTCCCATTGTTGAACCAAAGGGCTGTGTTCCCCCAACGTTGCGTGCGACAGACAAAAGAGTTTCGGTACGACCAAACTTTACTATTATTATCATAAAGGTATAAAAAACGATCGCTCATTGTCAAGCGTTTGATTAAAACGTAACGTATTTCAAATGACAGTTAGTACGAGCTGGTAATAGGGCTAGAGGCGTAGGGATTTTAAATATTCGTTATTTTTATAACTACAACTTATTAGGATTACCTTTATAGATTCGTAGGAAATGTAAACTATTTCAATTTTTTAGCTCTTATTAGCAATATAAAAAGAGTACAAAGGATTAAAATAAAATATTAAAGAGAAATAAATACCATAGAGTAAACGTGAATTATGTGCAACGGCTGATAAAAGTGAGTAATAATATATATTGTTTCCATATATGTGAAATGCCCCAAAGGCTATCTACAAATATGGAAAAAATATGATATTTTTTATTAACCGGGATTTAAACAAGAAGTAACACTAGGTAAAGAAGTGAAAATAATAATGTTCGGATGTTTTTTAGTCCAATGTAACTCCGAAACCACAGAAACTTTAAGTAGCTAACACCGAAAAGTAAAGTGGATGAAGAATTCCACAGAAACTGCTTGAACCATCATATTATTATCTTACCATTACATGTAGGAAGAATTGACACGTTCACTCGTCAAACTTAAACAAACGACGTCGAAAGAAACGGCAAAGAGAAATCTATTTCCAATGAAAAGTTTAAATTCCGTACAGCATGGTACGCAGCATAGTACAAGAAATTATATAATGAGCAAAGAAATAAACAACGAGAGGAAAAACGATGTACCAGCGCGAGATTGTATAAACATAGATAATTTACAGCCGGCTCCGACGGGTGGTTATATTCACTCCGCACTGGAAATGGTTAGTGAGCTTTAGATTAGCAATATACGCGTTTAGGAAATAATAATCTCTACTAATATATAAAGAGGAAAGATTTGATTTTTTGTTTGCAATGAATAGGCTCCGAAACTACTGAACCGATTTCAAAAATTCTTTCACTGTTGGGAAGCTACACTATCCCCGAGTAACATAGGCTATATTATATTTTCAAAAAAATTAAGGATCCTTAATAAAACTCACATAATGTAACCCAAGGTGTAAAAAAATAAGAAAACCGAAACATAGCAAGGGCGGTTACTCGTTGGTGTATAAAAAGAGAGTACTAGTATTACTATTTTAACATTATGTAAACAAGTTGAGTAATACACGAGCCTCTTCGCTTCGGGAATCAGAATCCGCGCTTCTTTCTTTTTATGTGATAGGTGAAGGAATTAATTATGTATCGAAATTAACATGATTCTATAACTAGACTCTTGAAATAACATACTTTCAAAATGTACAACTATTTTATTCTCTTAGAGATGGAAAAATGTGCCAACTTCGAGTATCTAAAATGAGACTGAGCTTTGGAGTAGTAAAAGTGAAGTATATAATACCCAATTTTTCATCCACTCGGAAAAATATTGAAAGTACGAAAATGTACAATGTTTTAAGAAAAGTTATATATAAATTTTAACTTTCTAATTCATTGTTAACGTATTCATTATTAATGAATCAGTAAGTATTAAGTCAATCCTCTCTTTAAAAATATTTTTTTTTAAGTTAGATCTAGTTTGTGATCATTGTACTTTACAAAAAATAAAATTACAACTATAATTATTATCACTCTCATAAATAAATATCCAAGATTCCAACTGATATTTTTTTTTTTTTATTGATTGGGATGAGTTTAATTCTACACACATTTGTAACGTGTCTAAAGTTGCTGAGATGAAATTGGAGCTAACAGAAAACGATTGGTTGGGATGTTATGTATTGTAATTTGTGAGTAAACTTGATAATACACTCAGATCAACCAGTTTTTTAATCTTTTTCACTTTTTGGAGATTAGAAGATTGATTAAGCTAGGTTAGTGAACTTTATCACCCTAGAGTTGTAAAATGGACCAGGTACTTGCATTTGTAAGTACTGTGAACATTAATTTGCATTTAAATATTAAAATTTGGGTATTTATAAAAATGATCCCATAAACATGTTGCATAATAATGAATTAAACTTGAGAAAAATCTTTAAAAAATTAAAGAAAATGTTCTTCATTTTGAATTACGAGTTGGTTTCAGTTCTTATACAGCCTGTATCTCAAACGTCTCTCATTGTATGAATGATCATGTAAACATCGTGAGAACCTTTTACGTGCTAATCCTATCAGTGGGTTGTGATAGTTGGATGACTATCATGTCACAAACTCCGGTCACATCTATCTCTACATCACCGCCTACAATTGACTTAAGTATAAATATTATTTCAAATAACATATTGTTTTTTTATTAGCTTACACATAAAAAACTAAGTATCAATCAAGTATCAATTTTTTTTACAAAATGTTGTTATCGAATCATATTAAAAAAATTTATTGAGTATTAGAATTAATTATTGAGTAGTAGTAAAAAAAATCTAAGTATACAAAAAATACTTCAATATTTTTTGTAACTTAAAAAAAATAACTTCTTATACACAAAATGACACCTGCTTTCCTACTGCGTATTCGGCCGATTGCCGCCCGAACGGCCAAGCAACCGCTTGACAGATCGAACGTTTTGCCGGCATCGAGATGAAAATACAGCGAAAAACGGCCTCTAGTAAATTTTCCTGGCGTAAACGCGAGGACACGCCGGCGAGCGGTTCGATCGGCGCGTGTGAGATGTAATGATGTAAAAAGTGTCCTTTACCTTGCACTGACGTGTGTTCCATTGTTCTCGGGGCAGGAGTTTGTTGTGATGTGCTCGCGGGACGCGCGCGGCCGGCGCGGAGGTTGGGTGACGACTGGCAACTGGCGCCGTCGGAGCCGGCCTGCCGCTGCTGAGGGAAGGGGCAGCTGAGGGTAAGGCATGAGATCGCCTCTCACAGCGATCGCGCGACGCCGCGAATGGGGTGAAAACCGACCTATGAAAATGTTGGTACATTGAACGGGCTAGTACTTTTATTATTATATACAATGTATACTCGGTCTGTGTCAGTTGTGAGTGAGCAAAGTTAAGTGACTGCGAATGGTTGTTAGATGGGTGATTGCTGGTGGCAAAGTTTGACAAGCGCTTGAGGTCTGCTGGATCAGCTGGATGCTGGGTAGGACCCGTTGTTGTCCTAAGGACATGTTACGAACTATGGAACTCAGGATCGTGCCTATAGGGCTTCTGACACAGAGTACTTAATCACTACGTTTTAATTATTTTTAGTGACACATATGAAAGAAAGAAAGGGAAACTTTATTCCAACCAATGCTACAGATAACATTGGACGGACTGATCCATTTAGTTGTCGTTGGAATGTGCAAAGCCTTCGAAGGGCAAAAGGTAAACAAAGTTTGACACTCGGGTTGGCTCCCAGCCATTGATATAATAGTCTTATCCATGCTCCTAGCTTAGTACAATTCCATTCTACCTTTGTTGTTAAGTTTGAATACTTTTGAAGTTTTTTATAATAATAAATAAATAATAATAATCTTTATTTCGAGACCATATTTTGGTTAGTAATACACATCATTTTTCTTAAAACTATGTTAGTCACTGTGGTTAGTCATATATAGAAACAACAGAAACAACAGGGTTAGCATGAATATAAACTTAGCCTATGTTAATGTAAAAAATTAAACATGAAGAAACATAATAAACTAAATACACAAACTTATTGGCGAGTGTGTGCTGGTGCACACATTGCACACACACTGCAATGGTTTGCAGCAAGCCCAGAGAGGGCTGTCTTGTTTGTACGCCAATGTGCTGAGGAGTGTGTTAGTGCTCTCCGCCGCCCGTCTCATCATCGACGCCACGCTTGCGGATGACCGCGTGAAAATCATCCATTTGAGCCTCCGCAAGTTTGGCGGATGCACTACAGTACCACGGCTTGCTCAGCACCGCATTGTTGTACTTCACGCGAAGGCCTCTGAGGGTCTGTTGCTTATAGTCCACCCACAGACTGCACGTGTAAAAAGTCTGACAATATGCTCTAAAGAGCGAAAACTTTACTGCTTATTGTCTTCAACCCATTAATGGCCCACTACTGGGCACGGATCTCTCCTCTTGAGGAGGCCTAGAGCATACTGCACCACGCTGCTCCAGTGCGGATTGGTGGAGGGATTAGTGGCCAACCCGAGTGTCGGAAGTTTTCAAACCGCCCGAGGGCCTCCGACATGGCTTAACAACTGTTATCCTATGATAACAACCAGGACCGACTTTACGTGCCCTCCGAAGCACGGAAACGCTCAAGAAATTTTTGCCACTAGCGGTCACCCATCCAACTACCGACCGCGCCCGCTGTTGCTTAACTTTGTCGATCACATAGGATCGAAGCAAGCCGGTGGGCTATGAGCGCTTCCTCGCTTACTGATTATTACATCGTGCAAATCTGCTGGGCAACATATTGCCTCGGACCGACATCGCCCGCCGTTTTGCCGTATTGGAGCGGCTTAGAATACTAACCCCAGTCCCACGCCAGATGGGTGTCGTAAAAGGCGACTACATCCGGCCTGCTGGTGGTAGGGCCCCTCGGGATTATTGTTGATTTTAATTGCTTCTTAATACCATTATAACTATTATTATTTTTGCATGGAGTTTGCCTGGATAGCTACCACCCTTGAGCATGAGTTTTGTTTGTGTACCCCACAGACATATATACTAGGTGAACCCTTTAAGTAAGTACGATGTGGAATCCTTCGCTATGTTCTACGCTGCAAATGCTGCAATGTGTAAATCGAGAAAATAGTGGTGGAAATTGTTCATAATATATGTCGGAGATCATGAAATAGAACGCCGAACCGGGCCAGGCTTGGGTGTATTCGAAGTCGTCGTATGGCGGATTGACCAATAACGGAATCGAGAGATCCGAGAATCGAGAAACCACTAACCGAGAGAAGGTAGCACCGTCGCGATGAAATCGATACTCTGCTAACTTCGTGCAACAACAGAACCTGGCTGGTGGAGGGGCGCTGGATGGAGACTCACTTACCATTTGGCCGTCGTAGAGATCGGTTCCTTCACACTGGGAAATGTTATTCGTGTCGTTTGCCCAGTGTGCAAACAATATTCAGATTCAGATCAAATAAGAGATTACCAGTATCAGACCAGGGATTATGCGAGGCTTGGGGTGGTTGTGAGGGGAGGTTGGGACCACTGGGACGTTCAGCCCCTTATTCCTGACTATAATAATTGTGTAAAGTGTGACTGTGATAGTGCTGAACAGTAATAAAACGCAATTATTGTGTGTTCGCTGTCTCTCACGTGTGTAAAACTGTGTTAAGATGAGTTTCTGACTAAAGTGATATAAACGCGAACTTGCGAGTTTTGGAACAAACTTCCCTCTGAGGCATTCCCTGAGCGCTATGATATGGGGTTCTTTAAGAAGAGTACGTATATCGTATCCTTCAAGGCCGGCAACGCACTGGCAGCTCCCTTGATGCTGCACGTGTCCATAGGCGACGGTGACCACTTACCATCAGGTGGGCCGTATGCCTGTTTGCCCGTCGTTAACATAAAAAAAGGCCCACATGTTGTTATTATTTACCGAACCACCACCCAACGTTTTTTCTCTGACACATAATTTTTATTTGCTGCAATTTTCTGCTCTAGTAAACTCCGGTTATGAATTTTATTTTATTCATTAATAACTTCAACACTTTACTGTCCCAATGCAGAGCACAACTATATCGGTTTAATAAAGAGAGAGAAATAGCCTGCAAACGAGCTGACGATCTACCTGATGGTAAGTGGCTATCGTCGCCCATGGACATCAGCAACACCAAAGGCATCACTGATGTGTTGCCGGCCAAGAAAAGAGAAAGAAAAGAAAGAAAAAACTGGCTCTCAAGCCCTCAGCCGGAACACGACGAGTCATTTGGCGGCTGACTCATGCTCAAGGCTGGTAGCTATCCAGGCGAACTCCATGCAGAAATAATAATAGTAATAATGGTATTAATTAACAATTAAAATCAATATTACCAATAGGTATAATCCATCGAGGGGCCCTACCACCAGCGGGCCGGATTTATTCGCCTTTTACGACACCCATCCGGCGTGGAATTGGGGTTAGTATTCTAAGCCGCCTCAATACGGCTAAAAAGGTGTCATGAAGAACGTTAGTCACTTTAACAAAAATGAAACTTTGATCTCAGTAAACAAAAACAGAAGTCAGAATTTGATACAGACGGGCTTGTATCGAGCAACATGTGTAAATAATGATCATTACTTTTGTATCTCGTCCTCACGGAAGGTCCGTGCTGATCCTATACACCAGCTGTCCTTATAACTCTACCTGCTCTACTTTTTTATTAATTGCTCAACTTAATAATTATAAATAACACCTTATGGAAGAGCTAACAAAATGAGCAAGTTTTTAAATTTTTTTGTATTCTTTGTATAAAGGTAGTATTTTTTAAATTAGGTAACATGTTATTCAAACTAAACGCGTAGGTAATTTTAAAATAAATTCTCTTTTTTCTTCTTGTAGCTAGACGATTTATTTAATCTGTAATTTGATCTGTTTAAGCAAAAAACGTTCCTAAATATTATAAACAGAAGAATTAATGTTACAGATAAAACAGAATAAAACTGAACAATTTTTTTTTTTAATTAGACGCTTAATAATTATGTTTTGCAAAGTAACTTTAAGGGTGATAGTATTTGGCCTAATTAAAGTATCTATCATATATAAGAATAATGGAAATTAAAACAGTTTAAAAACTTTCCCTCCATGTAGTTTGTTGTTATTTTTTCCCTCCATTTTGTTTTATTCATTTAACAAACCTATATCCTATACAACGCCATCTAGTTCGAGTTACCAGAAACACCTACCAGTTAGCATACTAACAATAAGTATTGCCAAGATAAGTGTTTTGTAAATATGCGGTACAAAAACTTTACTGTATCCTCTAGCTAGCATTTCCTATCTCTCAATGTATGCAACCATGAATGTTTGGAAGTTTTTTAGAGTTTCTAGATAATATTTGATGTAAACGCATCGACTACTTTGCATATCGAGTACATTTTCATTCGTTCATTGCTTTGGTTCAACTAAACTGCCATCTGTTCATAACAATATTATCTTCTTCGCAGAGTTTAGTAGTAGTATGTAGTTTAAACGAATGTCTCATAGATGGCGCTGTACTTTATATAATTCAAACTTGTGTAGGTAGGTATAATACATTTTATTTATTCTTATCGTTTCCTTGAGAACTTCTATAAAAATCGTCAAGTAACCGAAGAAATCTCTCTCCCTCTCTTAAATGTTTCCAAGCATAATATTATGTCTATGTTAGTAGGTACCTAATTACTCTAATTAAGGTTCATAATAATTTTTCTCAATAATTACAAATAAGATTTACATTTAATTTTAAGAAATACGAAAATAAAATTAATTTGTTATCCCTTATTGTTTGGTGTAAATATCAGTAAACGGAAAATATTCCAAAATCTGAGTTAATCACTAACTCCTTCATCGATTTGTGGAGCGACGCGATACTCCATACCTCCATGAATACGATTAAATCATTGAAGCCAACATTGGCTGGAGCATGACATAGACTTTCAGTAATACATACCGCATAGGCAATCATCATTAATACAGTGTTGTTAATTCTAATTAAAGAAGCCATAAGTTATGTGCAGCGTCAACTGGCAGCGCCGGTTCCTGCTAATTATTGAGGAATGTGATGCGTTATATGGATATAGTCGGGTCTGAAGAATGTATGTAGGGCCCCTAGAAGGAATTATATAGAAAATATTGATTTTAATAGTTCACTAATACCATTATTTCTATTATTATTTCTCCATGAGGTCTGCCTGGATAGCTACTACCCCCATGCTTGAGTCAGCTGCTAGACGGCTCGTCGTGTTCTGGCTGGAGGCTAGAGAGCCACTTCTTTTTTTCTTTTTCTTCTTCTCTTTCTTGGCCGGCAACGCATCAGTGATGCCTTTGGTGTTGCTGGTCCATGAGCGACGATAGCCACTTACTGTGAACTGGGTCGTCAACTTGTTTGTTTCTTCCTTTTAAAAAGAAAACTTTAGGATAGAAAACTTAAAAAACTACCTGTCAGATCGCGCTCAAATTTAAGTGAGACCACATGACAAGCACCAGCTTTCGATTCAAAAGAGTCATCAAAATCGGTTCACCCAGTCGAAAGTTCTGAGGTAACAAACATAAAAAAATACAGTCGAATTGAATACCTCCTCCTTTTTTGAAGTCTGTTAAAAATCAATTCTATTATCTCTCAGATGAAGGAAATAAAAGGCAGATGGAACATTCGCAAAGAAATGTAACGAATGACGTGAAGTCACTTTTTCCCTATGTGTGCGTGACAACCTTAATGTCAGCTAGCAGTGGCACCGTATGGACACGTAATTCTTTGTGTGTGTGAGGATGCCAAATGAAAAGTCACAAACTCCCGCAATTTTGTAAATCTTGTTTGACATATTTCCAACTTAACACATTATGCACAATTAAATTGGCAAATTATTTATTACTAGTCTAGTGAACGCCCTTGCTTCGCTTCGGTAAGCCCACAGTCGATAAAAGTAGGGATGGTATTCTTTAAATTGTCGTGATTTTTTTATTTGTAAACCGATTCAAATAAAACAAACACTAAATGTTAGCCCAAACTCATTACAATACGTCAGTGAAAACCGAATATTTTATTAAGCCGTTCCTGAGATAGGAGGAACAAATGCATAGAAAACCAGACAAAAATTTACGTTGTAATAAATTAATGTGATAATCATAATTGATTTTAATTTCATCACTAGTTATCAAAAAGTACACTTATCAAAATATATGTAAATGTTCTTTTAATATAAAATAATACTTAAATATATTTAATTGTCTTAATTAACCTATGGACTTTTTTATGCAGAATAAGTTAGTGTTTGACCACAGAACCACCTGAGATGGTAAGCGGTAATGAAGTCGTGGATGGTAAATCACACTAACTTAGTAGAAGCCTATTCACTCTTGACTTGAAGACACCCACATTATAATCTGACGGGAACACCCACGCGGACAATTAATTCCAGTCCTTTGTGGTACGCATAATAAAAGACGAGGCAAAGTGCATTTTTTTTTCTTGTAATAGCAGCTGTCGGCAATCTGCAAAATTATAATTGAAATCATTTTAGTGAGTAGGCTAAACTAAAAACAGAAACTAAAATATAATATAATATTTTCTTTCAATCATGCATTTTATCGTGGGCAAACGTGACATTTTCAATTAACCCGGTTATAATATCCCAGCGATAGGTGTTTATGCATTGGCTGTATTTCTTGATTTTTAAGGTTTAAATAAATACAAATATTTCAAATATTTACTTTTTAAATATATTTATTTCGACATACACTTTTTAGGGTAACCGATTTTCACATAAAGCTGGTATACAAACAATATACAAATGAATAATTGTCGAGGTTTTGTGTTCCGAGCAAACCGCAAAAATATTATTGTAAATAAATAATAAAATAATGAACAGATATCTGTGAAAAGATATTCCATCTTCTTTTCTTTGATTTTGCGAACTACTTTTAAATTGTTTAAAAATGCAAGACGGCATTTTATCTGATAAAATTATTAAATAAATTTTGACAATTGCGATGTTCATGCAATTTGACGCTTTCTTTAGTAGTGACACGAGATTGTATTAGTTTTTTATTTTGTATTATTCTTGGTAGGCTTACGTCATATTCGAACGACGTTATCTGCCTTTCATTCCTTCATCTAAGTATTATCTATACTAATATATAAAGAGGAAAGATTTGATTTTTTGTTTGCATTGAATAGGCTCCGAAACTACTAAACTGATTTTAAAAATTCTTTCACTGTTGGGAAGCTACACTATCCCCGAGTAACATAGGCTATATTATATTTTCAAAAAAAAAATAGAGATCCTTAATAAAACTCCAATAAGTTGTAAAAAAATAAGAAAACCGAAGCAAAGCGAGGGCGGTTACTCGTTATGCTGATAAAACTAGGGAACACAACGTAAAAACGGTTGTTTGTTTTATAATTATTCTGATTATTATATGTTTGGGTTTATTCAATAAGAATTTTTAAGTGTCAAGTCAAGAGTGAATAAGCTCTTAAGTTATTGCGTCTCACCACCAAATACTACACCGCCACTTACCATCAGAAAAAGTAATATATGAAACGCAAGTAAAACATCCTAGATAGTAAACGTACTAAATTAGAAAGAGTTTATTTATTTTTACTTCATAGAGCTCACACCTGTAATTGGACGTACACGTCCATAATTTCTATAATGTATCCTTTACATAAAGTACAATTAATTATATAGTTATCTTCTACAGCTTGATACGTTTGTCTCGATTGGTTTGGCTCGATTTTGACATTAGTAACATAAAATTCTCGACCTTTTTATGACCAACTCAGTTCGGTTGCGTCCAATATGTAAACAATGAATTTGTAATATTGACATAACGACTAACGAGTTACGACATACGACTGGCGAGTGGCGACACAACGAGTATCAGTGAGAACACAATGGGATATCCGGTGCATGCGTTCAGGCGCTCCGAGCACTGACCCCGTTAGGGCTTCGCTTATTGCTATCAACTGAATGCGCATTTCTTCCAGGTCTCTCCTTACATTGCAAGACAGGTGATGGAACGTTTACACCGTTGCAAAGTCTCTACAGTTAGCATCATAAAAGTAGCTGCAAGAAATTGGGTCTTCTTCAGTTTCAGTAGGGTGCAGGACGAGTATAGGAGATTAAATTTAGCCCCTTACATTTACTTACGAGAAGGTAATTAATGGAAGGAGAACCGCGTCGAACTTACGTATTGCACAATGCTTTATTTTCGTTACGAATGGCGAAAGAATGGCAATTTAATGTTATTTGTTTGAATGTATCCAACATAGATCACGGACTGAATCAACACCGGCGTCTGCTCACTTCACCGATCACATGGCAACACGCAAATAGAAGTGTTTTATTAAGAGTTTCGTTAATTGCCGCCACGGACCGAAGTGTAGAAAACAGAATAAAAATGTTTCAGCGAGAAGCTAGCAAGCTAGCTATGGGTGTAACTCATCGTTATGATTAGGGACCATTCATAAATTACATCACACTAATTTCATGACTTTTTGATCTCTCCCCTCGTCCTTGTTGTCACAGCTGGGCACATATTATGAAATTTTACACCTAGAAATTATTATTGTTTTTTTACTTAATATTTACCTATACATACCAATTATTCAATTAAATTAAATTTAGGATCCCTCCCACCCCTTGTCACACAATGTCACACTACATCGACCCCCCCCCCCCCCCCAACGTGTTTAATAGCGGAATGGATGACCGCTAGTCTTAAACATTATGTAGTATGTAACTCAGGTTTTTGATACGCGAATAGTCTGTAAATGGTTGTCGTCAATGCTCATGGCCATGCTTAAGGTCACGTACATCACCGACGCTGGGTAAAAAGCGGATCCCTGTCTTGAAGTCTTCCTACAGCGACGTTGCACGTTGGTTGCAGAAGTCTGGTTCACGTATGGCACGTACGTACAGAAATCCCCACTAAGAAGGAATTCTTACTTGAAGTGATGCGCTGGTGAGATTTACTGCATTTGTTTAGGGTTTCTTATTAGTTAGATTGATTTACAGCTATTTTAGACGGACTGTTCCGAACAACCGTGTCACATTTTTCAAGCATATTTTACACTCTGTGACAGTGCTTCGTTCGGTCAAGTTCAGTTCAAGATGGCGGATACAAAATATTTTGCACTAAATATTTTTTTTAAATATAAGTAAAAATATAGTTATTTACCAATTATAATTTAAATAAACTGAAATAAAGTTCAAACGTAAATAATGTAGACGTTTTAACTATGCAAAATAAACAATATGCTTATTATGTGTTTTTGAATGGTCGGGGTTTTTCAAAAATGACATCTACTAGTCTCGCTTTCTCGCAGGCTACTAAATTGCGTTGGCACCATTTGGTGTCAATATAGGTAGTTAAACTGTTAGTACTGAACAGCCTCTATAGTATAGTATATACATATAGGTCTATGCTAACCAATGGAAATATGATTTCCCCTTGTTCAGATTGCCGGTGGAGCATCAAGATGATATACATAGATAAAAGTATAATCAAAGCCAATGTATACTGGTACTTCCGAGACGAATTCGGGCACTAGTATCAATGGCTTGTCATCTCTATTACTGAAAAGCGTATAAATCTGGTTACTTCTTAAAGGCGAGTGATCGTTAACCAGGCAGGAAAGAATAAAATTCACCTTGGAGTTTGGCTGGTCGATGTATAGTTCAACGACCTTCAACTGGCACCAAGAGCCATTAAAAATAAAGTTAGTAGTAAAAATATTTATGTGATTTTAAGTTTAATGCCAACAATTATTTATAATGATTATAGTTGAAAGTTATAGTATTTTTATCGGATTTTTATCAATTTGAAACAGATTCAATGCATTAAATAATGTTCTACATTAGCCAGATCATAGTAATAAAGCATAAAAATTATTAGTAAATCACTTACAAATTATTAACATTATTAAATCTATTTAAATACTTACAAATCATTAGCGACTCGTTAGTTCGAGTAACTAACGAGTCAGTAATCAGTACGGTCGAGTAATAAAGTAATGGCTGGACCAGTTTGGCTAATTTTGATCTTAAAATATTTGTGGAACTTTAGGGAAGGTTTAAAAGGTGAGAAACATAAAAAATAAGTAACGAAAAATACTATTAATGTTCCAATACAAAATGTTCCTAGCTGTGAAACGTTTAAGAAATAAAGAAAGAAAAACCTTTATTTCTGGCTAACACACAAAATAATAATTTAATGTCTTTTGTGTTTTTAAAAATATTTTGTAGTTTGACAGTTGGCGCGATTGACAGAATATGAGAGGGAGGGAGAGGGAGAGGGAGAGGAAGAGGGAGAGATTGATAGGCGGTACAAAAATTTTGCCGGGTCAGCTAGTTATTTTATAAAATTTCCATTATCTTCATGCAAAAGGTTTAATTATTTAATAGCGACTAATGACTTTATAAATTACTCATCGATGATTCATTCACTGTTTAACACTCTTATATTGTACGAGTATTAATTTGTTTACTCACGTTCACCTTAATAAATTCCATACCCAATCAATTATATCATATAACTAAGTACCTACATTGTTATTATACGAGCCTGTAGCGAAGCGGTCTCATGTTCGATTCCCAGCCGGGGCAGTCATTTATGTCACAGTTAAATGTTTATGGTCGTTTCATGCATGTCAGCAATGTATTGTCGAACCCAGGGTCGCTTACACGGAGGTACAACTGCATCTACTGATTGTACAGCTTCCTAGACCTAAAATTTTTATTCACAGTTTCAAACAGTAGCCAACTTAATAAAAAAAACGTGTGTATGTACGCACGTAAGAAGTTATACCTACCTCTTACTTATAAGTACCTTTCGCTCGCACCCGCGACCCGGCGCGCGCTAGCAATCCAAGACAACTCCTAGCGAGTGATGTGTGCCTATCGCGTACCTTCATCATGTTGCTTTTTGGCTGTCGCATCGTTTACTCTAATAATTTTTTACCAAATGCCCAATAAGAAGTATACCTTAAAAATAAATAAATAAATAAACACTAACACACTCATGCCCCCGCAGTAGTTTTTTACCTGTGTCGCGGTTGGCATGGACGACACACATAATAAATCACAATAACATCCATGACCCGAGTACAAATATTTATCTGTCACATAAATATCTGACCCCTCGCTTCGCAGGCAGGGTCGCTACCAACTAGGCTACAGGGTCGTCAACATTTTAACTAAGCCGACAGCAGACGAGATACCTACTGTTAGATATATGTGGTCACAGTTATCCATGGACTTTAGCAATACCAATGACATCACCAAGGAAAAAAAAGAAGACGTGAAGAAAGAAGAAGAGAAGTGAGAAAGATATAAAAAAACTGTCTCGCAAGCCCCAGGCCGGAACACGACACAAACACACGACGAGAATTCACGGAAAGATAATTATGTTAGGGTTTAAAATTAATAACGAACAATTCTGTCTTTATTTTGAACAACAAGACATTATTTCGGGAATTCACCTGACTCCGCAGCATCGGTGCCTGTCGACACGTCATATTTCTCTGGTTTCGAGATGAATGAAATATAAATATGAGAGTTACAGAAAAAGCTGATAAGGGATCATGTTGATCGGTCTGAAGAACGGCCCAGGAGGGCATTCGGTCTTAGACTGGGAAAGCAGTAATACGGGTGTTTCGTAATCATTCTAAATTGTAGAAATAGTTTAAGTCAAGAATTGTTTAAGCAAGAATTAATTGTAAAATACTTTATTTTAAAAGATGTGTAGGGGAGTTTCTTTCGCCATTTCTTCTCCTCTTGAATAAGACTCCTTTGCGAAAGAGCGATTTAAGAACAAAATAATAAATGAGTTAAAATACCAGGGGAGTTTCTTTCGCCATTTCTTCTCCTCTTGAATAAGACTCCTTTGCGAAAGAGCGATTTAAGAACAAAATAATAAATGAGTTAAAATACCCGAGTGCTTTTATTCTACGACACGAGTCGTCTGGAGTCGAGTAGATAATAAAAATTAACTGCTCGTGGTGTGCATTAAATATGTAAAAGCGAGTCAACAAGTACTCTCTCGAAAGTATATGTAGCGCTCCCTCAATTTGATGAGGCACCAGGTACCCTACCTATGGTGAGACATATCCCGTGCTCCAGTTTTGTGGACTATGCGACTATAATGTCTATCCATAATCCTCAGAAAGTTACCCACAGAATAAGGATAGATAACTAGAACGTGTTAGGAGCCCCAACTCTGACAACCAGAACTGGAGCGACCCGAGTCTTAAAGCCCCAGCAGCCCCCAGATTATCTACGCGGGCATCAACGCCATCAACCAACTCGCGTATGTGAGTACTAACTGTGGTACTACTGAGTACTGAGTACTGAGTGCTGTTTGTCTGTCAGTCGCCGCGACAAATCCGAGTAGGCCGGCTGCTCGCGTCGCTGCGTCGCCTCCGCCCCCAACTATAACAAAAGTATCGAGCTTAAACAAATTATTTAAGTGTATTGTGAATTATTAACTTACTGCTTTAAGTGTTTCTGTGCTTCAAGGTGAGTGAAGTGTCCTTCACATTATTGTTGGTATGTGGAAATATGCTAAAATGTTTTTCGTTCCATGCGACAATATTTAGTAACTGGTTATACGTTTAAATTCGTATCATATGGATTATTGATCTGAACAACAAAGACTGAATTTGAAAGAAGCGACGGTAACTATGGATTGTGTATAGTAAAATAGTAATTTTAAGTGTTAAGCGAAAACTTAAAACCAAGAAACAAAAGTATATTCTAAAATTATTATTATAATAATGTATGTATTTATCTATACATATTTACTGTTTATAATTGTTGCACCCCTACCTCAGCTCTTCAAATGTATTTGGTAGAGATCGCTACTGTAGCGATAAGGCCGCCTGGTGTGTATTTTTTTGTTTAACTTCTCTTTTTTGTCATTTATTATTAAAAATAATATTGTATTGTATTGTATTGCATGATGTTTAGGTTATACTTGAACGATATCCAAGTATTTAACCTAAACATCATAAATTATAACAGCTGATTACTTCAAATTATTGATAGCGTAGGTTATCAGCGCTTGTTTTTATATACTGTTAACACCGAGACGCATTTGAACAATTTATTTAGTTAATTTGCCAACGATTATAATTAAAATATCAACAATAATTTGTCTCTCTTGGTCTCGGTACAAGAGATTAAGGCCATCATCTACCACGCAAGCCAACTGCGGGTTGGCAGATTCCACGCATCTTTATCAATATTAAGAACTGTCAGGAATGCATTTTCTTTAATCATTTAGTTGGAAATTCTGTGAGATTGTGTTTTAGATTTGAACACGGAACTCCTGCCTTTCGGAATTCATGCCAGTCGTTGACATTTAAAAACTTTAATTTGAGACAAAACTGTGCATGCAGTTGATTATGATGATGTCGTAAACAAATAATCAAATATCCAACTTCTACCACCCGACCAGGTTATAATATCTTTTGGTTATCAATTTCTAATAGAGTTATTCACTATGCAACTGACCCAATTGCAACTAAACTAAAGAAATCTGTCGTTCTCTTTGGAACGGGGAAGCCCGCCAAGCTCACAAAAATAATACGCATCTATCACACGACAACCGCGCTGGCGGGATGGCGTTCAAAACAATCAATGCTTTATAATAATTAGATGATAGTCCAAAACAGACTGGTGATAAACAATCGAAATCGCGGCTAAATGTTTACACGAAGCAAACGCAACCGAAAATAGATAATGCCTCAAAAATAGACAAATGTCATGCTCCACGCGGTTATTTGGGACGACGTGAATGAGCCACAGAACCACGGACGCCAGAACAATAACTGACAACGAATCTACTTAACATAACAGAAACATCTTTACAAATAACAAATGTATTACAACATACCGTAAGTAATTCAAACAGAATTGTAAAGTGGCGATGAAAGGAACGTGATAACATTTTAAAGTTTAATACATAAAACAACGAACAAATGAGAACAAAACATAAAACTACTAAAGTTATTGAAATGTTTGTAAATGAAGAACTTATTGTAATAAATGTATTGCAGAAATTAATGGAAAAGAAAACATTGTTTTACTAACTACCTAAAATAAATCTGTAAAATATTGATTCGTAAAACATTTCAATTAACTAAAACTTCTCAAAGCCATTGACTTCGTAAATTTGGAATCTAAAACAATAGCACGGACGACATAATCCTACTAATATTATAAATGTGAAAGTTTGGATGTTTGGATATTTGTCACGCAATCACGTAAAAACGGCTGATCACATATAGATAAAATTTGGCACATAAATATAGTACATAAAAGTCAATAGCAAATGAATGAAACACGTGGACAGTGCTCTGTTCAAGTTGTACGGTTCATAGCAGATAAAAATTCTACAACAGAACTGAACTTTCTTATATCACATTCAAACTCTTAATTTGAGAAAAGAAATGACAGGAGATATCCTGTCATTGGTGACTTGGTTCTGGTAATTTAGTCATTTACTGGTTTGCCTTTTAAGGATTGGGAAAAACTTTCAAAATAATTAGAAGTTCGAGAACATTTTTTCATAGAAATAGCATGGAAAGATAAAATCCCTTTGACAACAACAACAAGATAATATGTATAAATAGACACACTCGTATCACTAAGACAAGATAATATGTATAAATAGACTACTAGTGTAAATCCTTTTGTCGTGAACATCCCGCCGGTACGAACGACGCGGTTTGCCTCGTCATTCGTTATACGCACCGCGAAGGACTGGAATAACTTGCCTGCGTCGGCGTTCCCGCCAATCTATGACGTGGATGTCTTCAAGAAAAGAGTGAATAGGCTTTTACTAAGTTAATGTGCTCACCATCTTGGACCACATCTCCACTTACCATCAGGTGGGATTGTGGTCAAGCATTAACTTATTAGTGTAAAAAAAAAAAAAAAAATCGTACCTGATCGGCCGAGTCCAACAACACCGGTCGGTTTGTTAATACAAGTAATTTGGGTCACAAGAAGGATCAACAGTATTTAAGTGTCTTAGAACTTTCGCCACTTGTCCCTCCTGTGATGTTAACCCCTTCGTCAACCTGTACTAGACCAATGCGGTATACACCCTAGGACTGCAATACCATAGTGGCCGAAATAGATTTCAAGGCCTATTGTAAAAATTTACCACCACAGAGTTCTGCCCTTTTCTATTTTGCTTTAGTTGAACAACAATAAGGTAAACTGAATCAACTAATATTTTGATGAAAGTCATCCACAGCAAATTCGTTCTTCTGTGCTCGAACATTTTTAATTTAAATTGTAAAAAGCATTTTGTTAACATACTTTGCATTTAAATTTGTTGATGAAAAAAAAATAAACTTTACAATAATTTTACGTCCTACCTTCGCCTATTTCATTTGCATTATTTCGCCAAGCAAACAATTACTCAATTTCTTCAGGAGCTGAAATCGATGTATAATATCGAGACAATAACTCGAAACAAACAAAGTTTATTGAATCAGTGATAACATTAAACGTTTCGTTAGCAGCGTGAATCACGGCTACATCATTCCGTAATCGTTTATTGCATACATTTTTTGTTATACAAAACATTGCATGTAATATTCAGTTTATTGTAATAATGAGTTTAAATTTCAGAGAGCTTTTGCCATCTAAGCCACTCTGAAGATTAAGGATTAAGGGATTCTGAATCCAACGGCTTTGACCTGGTTTCTTGATCAGTTGTTGAATAAAGCAGGTACTCAGAAAGCGACAGTGCCATGCCAAGTTATACATGGACGCCCCCGGCCAAGTGGGATGATGATCTGGTAAAGACAGATAGTTAATGTGTAATTAATTAACTTGACATTATTCTTCTTATACTAAATTGATCGCACCAATTTTTTCTTCTTTAAAGGATATCAGAGATAGAGACACTAAAAACCATAAATAAAGCTGACTAAAACTAGACCGAAAACGCCAAAAAGATCAGAGGAGCTTCTTTATGATGAGTGATCTTGTTTTCTTCCCGGCCAAATAAGGACTCAGCACTTATAAACGTACATTTCCATAAAATCAAAGCTGCATCAACTAAGACGTAAAGTAAATAAGAACCGCCTGTCGGTCTGATAACGAATCGGATAGTGAGTACTATTTGGATGTGGTCCAGGTATAAAAATACGAGCTTAGTGTCGTGGCGGGCGCCTGGGACGGTCCCAGATGGTGCGATTAATGTACCAGCTAATATTAGGTTTGAACCTGGTTACCGCTCACTGATAGGTGTTGGTTAGACCAATTAACGTGAGTATAAATGTTGGATAGCCAGTCGATTATACTGCTAGTTATGGCAGAGATGGGAATTTTTAGGTTGGTGAAATGGATAACCAAATTTCATGAAAGCTCTAGTGTTGAGCTGAGTTGCTATTCAGGTGTGTTACTGTTGGATAAGGCATCAAACTACATTGCAGACTTTCCAATGCCTAGAAATCGTCGTATATTTCAGACCAGTTAGCATTTTTTCACTTCAGTAAGATAATCCAGCAAGATACTCAGAAGACTATCAGATCTCAGACAGAAGCTGCAAACTTGCTTAGGCTTAAATGACCATCTTTTCTTACCATTAAAAAATAAGAAATACCAGCTACTTTTGTTCATGTGAAAAGCAGCACCAAAATCCACTAAATTAATCAGCCTGTTAACGTGATTGTCCGCGCGGCTAACTTTCCCCCGACCTTAACCTTTGACCTTCTAGATTTTAGCGAAACGATCCATAAATCATGGCCTGCCATTAGCTGGCTGCCTTCAACGATACATTTCTCTATCATTTTTTTATAATAGTATCCACTATTAGTACCTTATTATTTTGAATACTATTGGGATTACAGATTGTTTATATTTCAATAGAGTATAATATCACCTTTTTATACAAATAGCCAACGAACGGAAGCAGATAATCTGATGGTAAGTAGTTCCGTCGTCCGTGGCAGTCGTAACGCCAGAGTTGTCTATCAAGAAATAAGAAAAAAGACAGAAGGGCCGAACTGGCTCTCATGCCCCCAGCCGGAACATGATATAATGTTGTTTGGCGCCTCAGAAAGGGTGGTATCTTCCTGCAATTCAGTTGATTGTTCGTGTTTATGAAGACCTGGATCTTACACCATCTATAATCTTAGCCCTCTATAATCCTAAGCGATCGAGAAAGTTAAGCAACAGCGGGCGCTGTCGGTAGTTGGATGGATGACCGCTAGTGGCTAAAATTTCTTAAGCGTTTCCGTGCTTCGGAAGGCACGTAAAACCATCGGTCCCGGTTGTTATCGTAAGATAACAGTCGTTAAGCCATGTCGGAGGCCCTCGGGCGGCATGAAAACTTCCGACAATTGGGTTGGCCACGAACCCCTCCACCAACCCGCACTGGAGCAGCGTGGTGGAATATGCTCTAGGCCTCCTCAAGAGGAGAGACCCGGTGGGCCATTAATAGGTTGAAGCCACAGTCTCCTCGTACAGAGATACTAGTACAAAGCAGTATATTCATATACATTTAACTAATCCGACCTAATGGTATCCAATTGGCCATTACCGTCGAGATATTCATCTGGCATACGTTTATACTGTATTGCTGTATAGCGATCAGCTGATGGGTGTTATTTGTACGAAGCGTGTCTACGTGCCACGCATACCACGACACGGTCTCATATATTATATTACCGTGCATTTCGTGTGGGCAACAAGAATTCGCTTATGAAAATTAATCTATACTATACATAATATAATGATGCTGATCTGTATTCTCCCTTTGTTTTGGCACGCATAATTTGGTATAAATTATCATAATAAATCTTGAGTTGCCTGGTAAACAATGTATAGGGTGACCCCAAACTAAATAAGGTAAAACCACCATTACCTACCATGTTTTTACGTCGTAAAATTTTCATAATGTTATTCACGCAATACATAACAATATTTATGAATGGTTTTAATGTGAACATTTTTACAAATGTATTTTTGGTTTTCGGGAATTCTCGAAATTCTGTCATTAAAATATACAGCATTAGAATGACATGGACTAAAAGTTAATTTTATTATTAAAATAAATTACAATATAAATAGGTTAACTATTAAGTTAATGCAACAATATCATTCACTGACCCTGCCAGTTAATTCACTTGTATCAAAACTATTGATAATTCTTATGATATATCAAGTTAATTTGCGGTACGTTTGTATCATAATCTAATGTTTACAAAAGATTATTATTATCAAATCCAAAACCCTTTTGGAGTGCACTCTGATAAATTGCTGTATACGTAACAACAGTATGTTTTGATATACATACATTAACAGTCTGCTGAACGTATCTTTATGGCAATGTTAGGTAAACTGGCGGTGTCACTACATCATTAGTAAACAAATAAATAAAATAAATAAATAAAAATAAGTCGCATTAGTCGCATTAGTCTCTGTCGCTGGTGGCATGGACGACACATATCACAATAATACCCATGACCCGAGTACATATACCGAGTAAATATTTACATATCTGTCACATAAATATCTGCCCCGGCCGGGAATCGAACCCGGGACCCCTCGCTTCGCAATCAGGATCGCTACCAACTAGGCTACAGGGTCGTCTAATTATCATCTATACTCCATCTTTAGACGTCTTACTTGGTACATTAGTTTAAAAAAAAAATAGGTAGTAAACAGAAATTAGTTTTGGCAAGATGATTTCTCTTTAGATTTTTTCTTTTTCGTAAACCTTATTGCTAAATTAAAAAATAACGATAAAAAGGCTGTAAGATTGTTTACCAAATAGGACTTGTCTAAAAACTGGAGTATAATTATGTTTATTAGTATACAGGGTGTAAAAAAACGGTACTTGGGGGAAAAGTACCCTAAATATTGATGATAGCAATACTGAAAGGAAACATTCCTTTATTTTCAAAACTAAGTAAAACTGCATTCATAGGTTTTTCAAAATTCACCTGCTTGAGCCGGGTATCGAACCTGTGAAATGTGAAAAATAACATCCTCTAGTCGAGACTAGATGAGAATAACAACTTGAACGGAACCGGTTGCGGCTGTATATTTACATTTAAAACGTCCTCGACATTCATTATAATTCATTGCCCTTTCTTTCTCTATAAGCTGTTGTTTCAAAACATTCTTAAATATTTATTTCTACGTGCGTACCTAAAAGGATCAAGTTTGGCGCTTTATTATAAACGAGTAACCGCCCTCGCTTTGCTTCGGTTTTCTTATTTTTTTTACCCGTTGGGTTACATTATTGGAGTTTTATTAAGGATCCCAAATTTTTTTGAAAATATAATATAGCCTATGTTAGTCGGGGATAGTGTAGCTTCCCAACAGTGAAAGAATTTTTGAAATCGGTTCAGTAGTTTCGGAGCCTATTCAATGCAAACAAGAAATCAAATCTTTCCTCTTTATATATTAGTATAGAAGTATAGATTAAACCGGGCAAGTACGTGTCAGGCCACGCGCAATGTTATAGTTCCGAAGTAGTAAGTTTATTGACTACGAGTATTCCTCATTAATTACGTATGCTAACATAGCCGTGATAGTTTTCCTTGTAAATTCATATCATTATAACCTATTTCGAGAATTTTTTTCACTTGTCCAACTCCAATCGTTAGCCAGCGGGGAGGGGGGGGAGCTTCACTCTAAATAAAATTAACACTTTAAAGCCAAATATTTCGCAAAGGGACTCCTAATTCCAAAAATGGTCTTAGAAGACCCATAATATTTTTAAAAGACCTTTTCAACGATACCGCACACTACAGGATACGTGACGAATAAAAAGTTCATCGGGGAGGTGGTTTGTTGCCTGCGTTACTACCAATAATGTTACTACTACCTCTGTAGTAATCCTGAAAAAAAAATATTTTCAATATTTTATTCGATTCTGGAATTTTAATAAATAAATATGTATATCCATGCCAAATTACAGCTTTCTAGCACCAAGGGTCTCAGTGCTTTGTTTCGGACGGAACGGACGGACATGACGAAACTACAAGGGTTCCGAAGTAAATTCGGTTTCGATTTTACTTCGGAACCCTAAAAAGATGTCAGTATCAATAAAAATGGACTACAGTCTACAAGTGGTCCACGCGTCGGACACTTACGACCTCCACTCCACTGCATGTCTCCACACGCCATTTGTTGCATTAATATCAACACATCGGCATATTACATTTATATCTTCCTATTATTACTTTTACTTAATCGAAAGTGTTCAGCTATGTTTAGCGTAAATAAAACTGTCGGGGTTATTTTTAATTTCAATTTAAGATAATTTTACATGTTTTCACATTTATCCGACAACCGCGTTTTGTGCCGTATCGGGGCGGCTTAGAATACTAACCCCAATCCCACGCCGGATGGGTGTCGTAGGAGGAGACTAAATCCGGCCTGCTGGTGGTAGGGCCCCTAGAGGGATTATATTGGTTGGTTTTCTTCTCTCTTTCTTGGCCGGCAACGCATCAGTGATGCCTTTGGTGTTGCTGATGTCCATGGGCGACGATAGCCGCTTACCATCAGGTGGATCGTCAGCTCGTCAGCTCGTTTGCCGGCTATTTCCATAAAAAGGGTGCGTGTACTTTTGTACGCGCGTGAGAAGTTATACTTCTTCAATATTCAAGTCACTAATATAATAAAATATTACTTGTGTACTACCTATGTTTACACAAGTACAAACTAGATGGCGTTGTTCACGAACCTGAATCACGCTGTTGAGACTCTGTGAGATTTGTATATTGTATAAGTAATAACATTAAATTTTAAAAGAAGTAAAGATAATAAGAAGCTAGGGCCATCTATCCAGTGCTTTCATTCCCCCTCCATGGTAGCGCAAACGTTTAACGCAACCTTTTTGCAAGTCGCATAAGAATTGATAAGAAGTATAACTTCAAAAAAGAACCTATAAGTAACTATTATAGTTGTTCGTGCAGGCAGAAGGATGGGCACCATGTTCCGGAGCGAGGAGATGGTGCTGTGCCAGCTGTTCGTGCAGCCCGAGGCCGCGTACGTCTCCATGTACGAGCTGGGGGAGGCGGGCATCGCTCAGTTCAGAGATGTGAGTATTAACCAGTTTTTATTACACGAAATACTTTAAGGAAACCATTTCCACCTCATGGTAAGTGACGATTAAATCTTTACTTAGCAAAAGCTCTAGTGAATGCTAGAACCCTTCAGGTCGGGGGAACGTCGACACCTGGACAGAACGCCTCAATCATTTGATTGGAGACCTGCTGATCTTGTATGGTATCTACGATTCAATATAAATATTTATCTAGATAGTTATTGATATTAACTAAGTTATAGAACATAAAATGACGATTACAAACCAGACGTTACACAACGTAATCATTTATTAACATAGCATATTTTTCTTCATACAATTACAATACCATATAGCTAAATATTGTTCACAAAATTTTAATGTCATCAATTTCCAACCATTTCAACTAGTTGAAACTATGATCGCACAGTGTTAATAAATGACAATTAAGCCGGAAAGAGCACAATGGACAATAGATAATAAAACGTTTAAAACGGTCAATCACCATTTTAACCTTTTAACAAGCGGGTGTTCAAACATATACCTACTAAGTATAACTACATTCATATTAGGGGCCATCCATAAATTACGTCACACGTTAGGAGGGAGGGGGGGGGGGGTCAATGAAGTGTGACTTAGTGTGACAAGGGGTGGGAGGGGGTTTTAAATTTCGTGACGTCACATTTCAAAATCGAATAATTGGTATGTATAGGTAAATATTAAAAAACAATTGATGGAAACAAAACATAAATCGTAACTGCTGTTTTAATTTAATAATTTCTAGGCGTAAAATTTCATAATATGTGACGTCACACTAGGGGGGGGAGGTCTCACAAATGTGTCCAGCTGTGACAAGGGGGGGAGGGGTCAAAAAGTCATGAAATTAGTGTGACGTAATTTATGGATGGCCCCTTAATGGTATTCGCATAATGGAAAACATTTTGCTATTAGAATAACAGTCTTGTACTACTCAATCCTCAATGAAACTGATTGTCTTTGTATTATAATTATTTATCGGTTTTCATATTTAAGCCCGCGGTATGAAATTTTGTCGGGAGTAAAATCAAACTTCCTCCGTTACGTTATGCGTTATGTTTGTAATTCGTAACACAGAATCTAGATGGCGTTGGATGGCTGAACAGAGTGATCAGTAACAACGTCATCTAATGATAATAATAATCTTGGTACATCCTATTCTGATGTGAAACATCATCATCATCATTCATCATCGTCATCATCATCCGTTGTTACTGATTTGATGGTACTAGATGGTGTTAAACTCCAGTCGAAACTTTCGACGAAACGTTCGACGAAAGCTGACACACACATTTGTTTTATTTTACAAGCGACGTCATAAGCCGAGTCCGAACCCTACAGGGGGTTCCCTTGCGATTCACTAAAATGTTCTTCTCGGTTGAACTTTTCAAAGCACGCGTAAACAGAAAAACTGAACATTCTAAAAAATAATAATTTGTGTTTTAGTCATGGTTAAAAATATTTTCCCAATTTGACAGGTAAACAAATCTTCCTAAATTTATTTTCCAGACCTAATTTCTAGAAAATATTTTAAAATCTCAAAAACGAAACAAAAATCCTGCATTCGTTTAAGTTTTAAAATAAATTGTAGATAACATGTTTGGAAGGACTACTGATTCACTCAATATGTAACATTTGTAAGTCATGGTCTATCTAGATTCTAGAGAGATACACAAGAATATTAGGTACTTCTTTCTTCTTCGTTTATTAATTCGAAAAGAAGTAGGAAATCCAGGATCATTATTTGGAGATGATCTTTATAACACTATTGGTACAGCTCATCTTTTTATAGTTATACCTATTATTACAGAGAGTGACAGGAAATTCATTATCATCTCATCATCGCCACCCATAAATGTTGCATCGACAGGCTTGGGCTTCCTTCCTCTTACAGTGCTCTCACACTCTATTATATTTGTTTAGTATTTATAAATCCTATCCATTTGTATAATGGATATTCCATTGAAATTCCATTTGAATCCATTTCCATATTCCATTGATTGAAGTCCTGAACAATATAGGTACAATATTTTTTCCTTTACTTTTAGTACTAACAGAAGGAATAAATTCAAGGAATGGCGTCTTGTAAATTGTATGAAAAACAAAAATATTACTATGAACATTATTAGAACAAGAATAGTTAAAACGGTCATCGATGAAAGACCTTCCTTAATAATAAATGAACAGGAAAATGATACAATAGAAACGACTGGTTTACGACCGAATAACGAAACTCGATCATTAATCGATAGAAAGCCATCAATGAGCGCAAATAGACGAGATTAAGCCTGGATTAGCGCCAACGCTAAGGTTAATGGCGATTTCCGTATGCACCTCGATAGCACGAAGCCAAGATCCTAAATGCGTTTTGAAGCACTACTGAAATGAAGTAAAATATTTCTATCGAAAATGTGTTTGGTTTAAAAACACTTTTTAAAAGCTTCAACAAGGCCCTACTGTGAGGGAGCCGGGGAGGAGAAGCAGCAAGAAACTACTACTATTACTATTCATACTGATTAGCTATCTTATTTTCACCGGTAACAAAGACCTCTCTCAAAAAGCACAATAAAACTACATCTAGTTTTTACATAAAGCACAATAAAACTACATCTAGTTTTTACATAACATTAGCATTAGGCTTGCAACGAATAGTATATTCGGCTGTATACCGAATACCGAATATTCGGCGAGCCCCCTGACCGAATAGCCGAATATTAGGCAAAAGTATTCGGTCGGATTTTAGCGCCAAAACTTGTACAGACGTGATTGTTTCGCGCTCGTTTGTTCTAATGTACCTACTCACCGCCCGCGTGACAACAACAGAATATCTTTTCTTAAGTTTTTTTTCCGTGTTTGATCAAGATTGCAGCAAAATATTTGTCGGCGCCAGGAAGTAATGTTTATTCAGAGCGCCTTTTCTCTGAAGCTGGGATGGTCTACGAGAAAAAAAAAGTAAACTACTTTCTAAAAATGCAGAAAAATTAGTGTTTCTGCACCATAATTTTCCCCTTCTAAATTTTAAATATGAAAATAATTCAAATGCATAGAAAAATTCTTAACTTTTCTAATATAAAAAAAGATTATGTAAGGACCTTTTTTATGTACCAATGACTACTTAAATGATTATAAAAGAAAACCTTACCCTTCTAAATTTTGATCACGACAATAATTCAAATACATAGAATTCTTAACTTTCTAATACAAAAGATGATTATGCACCTGACTTATGTACCAATGACTACTTAAATCATTATAAGAGGAATGAAAAGATGAATGTATACGTAATGAATCGATTTTTTTTTTTCATTATACCAATTATCTCCCTATAACAAAATATATAAGTATTCGGTATTCGGCCGAATAATATTATACATATTCGATATTCGGCCGAATATAATAAAAGCAGCTGAAAATGCCGAATACCGAATAGTAACCGAATATTCGTTGCAAGTCTAATTAGCATGCTTGCCAAGGCGAAGCAACGATAGGGATAACTAAATAAAATATTGATTTCGGAATTTTTTTATACCGGAAAGCATAGAAAGAGATTCACTAACAATCCTATAACCTACTTTACATTATAATTAATGTATGTTTCTTGTGCAGAAGGTCTGGGTTCGATGCCCAAATAAGTCTGATATTATATGGAAGACCCAACCTGTTTCTGATGATTTCTATTGTGTTTTCGATTGCTATGGGTACGACCTGGATAAAAACAAGGCAGAATGAAGTGAGTGATATTGAGTGGGAACAAGATTTAATACTTAATAACATTATAATTCTACGAGAATCAAGGGGGCTCCCTAAATATTCGGCGACATGGCCGAGTACCCACTGACCCAAATATAACTATCCACTTAACGTATGGAAGTCACTTAAGGATTGGTCACATTACAAGCGATTCACGATACCTGTCACCAAAAATTGTTATTTAATTTCTAAAACCTACTTTTTTATTTTAGACAAGTTTAGCAGTAACGGTCTGAACACCAACTCAGTCACTCTTAGTAGAAAAATTACATTTACTTTGTCTTTTAGAAGAAGTTCCAATATTATTGGATAACAGATAAGAATATTGTACTATAAAATTTAATTTGACAACCACACGAGTATTTTTTTACATTTTATAAAATAAATTAATAATGAGTGCACTAACTTAGTAAAAGTATTCACTCTCTTTTTAAAATCACACACATTATATCACATTATACAAAAGCAACAACCCATAATTGTCCCACTGCTGGGCTCGGGGTCCTCTCACAATGTGAGGGGTACAGGCCATAGTCTACCACGCTGATCAAGTGCGGATTGGAATACTTCACACACTTTTGAGAACTTTATGGAGAACGCTCCAGTGTGCAAGTTTCCTCACGATGTTTTACTTCACCGAAGCAAGTGATAATTAACTTCTAATACGCACATAATATTTAAAAATTAGAGGTGCGGTGCCAGGATTTGAAGTCGGGCCCCTCCGTTCGGGGGACCAACGTTCTAACCGCTAGGCTATCATTGCTATTATCATTACTATTTAAACGACAATGAACATGATTTAAATTATAACTCTACATGTAGAGTCTGTCGTAAGATAGAGTCGTATTAAAGCAACAGTTCTGCACAATTCTCATAGCTTGTCGTTTGTCCGCTGTGTATCAGACGTGTGGGTGAGCGGTGGACTATCGTGCTCCACTGCAGCGGGGAGTGTCCAGGTTCGTGACTCTCGTATCGATCAACCAAATGTTTTATTCAGCCGTGAACCCGCGAACTGGGGGCGCTGGGGGCGCTCGGCCGCGGCCGGTTCAAACGGAACTTGAATGTTCCAAGAAATGTTTGAGTCACTCGAGTCAACCGATCAATGCTGATCTAGCCGTTGCAGGAGTCTTTCCGGTTGAGCCTAAGTGACCTTGCTTGATGAGCTGAGTCTGTCCACGGCTGGCATACAATTAAGCAGATTTTGAGTTTTTTTTTGTTCAAGGCGTGTTTGTGATGTCTTAGGTTTTTTTCTTTTTTTTTTAATAACGCTACACACACAGCCCCACTCACACTAGGGTTCTCTAGTTAGTTTTGTATCTACATTACAGATCGTAAAAAACTATAAACTCCATAAGAACAATCTGTACTCGCTGTGTTTCTGATCACAAAATATAATTGACATTAAGTTCAACTAAACAATAACGTTTAATTATTGTGCCAATGTGCCATTTAAATTTACTTATTAAACGTTTTCTTCCCGTATCAATACAACTCAGACACAAACAAGTTGTTCCCGTGTCCCACCACAAGAGCGAGTAAAGTGTGTCAAAATAATAGTGTGTGTCCGTCGCGCGTCGGTCCGGTCCTGGCGAGCGGCTTGCGAGTGGCTTGCGGGCGGCGCGGCGGCGCGGCGGGCTGCTGACATCATATTAGCTTAACAGCTCCTTCCTTTATATTCGCGCTGTCACGAGGATCACAGGAAGTGGCTCGAATCTTGATATTCATAGCGCTGGTAATATCCTTTGTACAAAAATAACTGCCTAATAGCACGCCTGGCGCACTCCGCATTTTAGCTATGACGTTACAAGTACATGCCACGTTCGACGTGTCTGGCTAATTCAGAAAATTCATAATGAAAATTCATTCATTTTTTATCACTACTAAGTTAACGAGTGATAATTACTCGTACATATTAATTATACGTAGATAACTCGATAAGTTTTGTACAAGAAAAACTATACAATATAATATCTCTTATCTTCGTTTCGTTCGTCATCCTTTCGGTAATTCGGCCGCAAGGATCTTTCTGCTATACGGGCTAAGAGTGGAGTTTAGGGGAAAGCTGGTAAAACGCTGGACATCAGTCAAACCATCTCGGCGCCGAGATACCGAGCGACGCCACGCGACGGAATAAGGTTGGTGGATTCCCTTTTTGGTGTGTACATTTATTGATTGTTGTGTATTGCCCAGAAAGGGACACTTAAATCCCTATAAACATTTAAAACAAATACAGTCCACTATGGATTCGATTTATCACCATCACCAATTTAGGAAACCGGGTTCAAAACCATTAATACTCGATTCCCGAGTATTCCGAGCTCGGATGACAACCTACAAACAAGGATGTGTATTTAACTTTTCTTAAAAGTTACTAAAATTGCCCATAGATGGCGCTGTTCATGAAACTGAATCACGCTGTTGAGATCCTGTAGCATTTCATTAAGTTAAACCAATGTTATATATATTACTTGGCAATTAATGACAAGACTGTCATAACAAATTACATTATTTTTGAGAAGACGTTCTTTCTAACGTCTTAAAATTAAAAGTTAAATACGTATTGCTATTACGTACTACGTCACTAGTCACTACCTAGTACCTGTAGAGTAGACTGTGGGTGGTGTAGGTAACTCGGCAAGACTCTAAAGACAAGAAAAAACTATACAAGCTATTAACAGTATATATTTTACACTAGCTTCTCTTCTACCCGCGACTTCGTCTGCGTATGCGTGGACTTCAGAATTGGTTCCTTAGAGGAATAAAGAGTGATTAATAAAAGAAATTATACAAAAATTATATGCTCATTAAACCAATGTTTTAGTAAGCGACTTGTGGGAGTGGGTCGTGGGATAAAAATATATTTTTTGCATTTCCAAAAATTTAAGGGACCCGCGCAGATGCCTGCCAGAACGGTACTTTCTTAATTGACTGATAATAAAATATCATTTAATAAATTTCTAGCTTTGTGGGAAACGGGTTAGTCAAATGGTTCATTAGCTTTTAGACTATTAAGGCTTAGCACGCATTACGGTTTTTCACCGTGCGATTTTTTTCCCCAAAATTCTGTGAGATATGGAAATTGTATGAAACTGCACGCACTTGCGAAAAAAAATGACGCGAAAATAATTGCCCAACCAAATCTGTGTTTTGCATAAGTACCTACTATTATTTCTTCTGTGCTATTAGTGCCGGAAATAGTTTGAATTAGTGTAGGAATATGCAATTAAACTGTTACTATGGTCATGCATATTGTATTTATATAAATAAATAACGCTTCACACTCATAGCCCCACACTAGGATTCCCTGTGTCGTGGGTGCCATGGACAACACACTAGACAAGGACATTCACACCCAGACCGAAAACAGAAATTCAAACTCATCATTCAAAGGACAATGTCCACTTTGTATGGACATTTGGCTATCAGTGAACACCACATTTCAACATAAATATTATATAGGCATTGACCTAAATAATATAGACACGCTGTTCAATACTTACATTTTGTTCACCTGTGTTGACCCCAACTGGGGCCAACTCAAGTTTAGTCGGCTGCGAGCAAGCTACACAAGTAAATGTCACGTTAGAAAAACTCCGACTGTTCAAAAACACTTAATAACGTATTATTGTTTATTGAGCACAGTTAAAATGTTCTCATTATTTACGTTTGAACTTTATTTCACTTTATTTAATCATAATTGGTAAGTAACTATATTTTTATTTACAGTCTTAAAAATTATTTAGTGTCAAATATTTAATACCGACATCTTGAACCAAACTTGACAGAACGAACACAGAGTACTTAATCACTACGGAACAGGGTTGCCAGACGTCGCGGAGTGAGAGATCGTACGGTGGGTAAATAAAAGTCGTATTTCCTTATGATGGCTCCAGAAAAAAAATAGTACGATTCATTTAATGTAGGTACTAAAACTTTAATTAGTTTTAGATGGCGGTCTACAAAACGAAATTGAAAGAAAAGTAATAAGTAAAACTATAAATTAAAATAAAATCTTCTTATCTTTATATATATAAATTACGTGTCACGTTGTTTGTCCGCGATAGACTCCTTAACTACTTAACCGATTTTAATCAAAGGGCTTCCAACAGTTTTGTATGGAACCTGGCATACCTACAAGTCCGCCATTTTGAAAAAACCTCGATTCGGCGGCCAGTGATGAAACATGTGTCAATCGATAGAGTAAATGATTACGATCAAAAAGTATACAGTGATGAAATGTCGTAAGTGGTATACTTTCTGAGATATTTGAGTTCAAACCCGTAGAAAAATAAAGTAAAAAACTTTGTTTCGGCGGATATTGATAAAATATGTGTCAATCGATAGACTAAGTGATTACGATCAAAAAGTATTAAGTGATACAATGTCGTAAGTTATATACTTTCTGAGATATTTGATTTCAAAACCGTAGGAAAATAAAGTAAAAAAACTTCGATATACCTATCTTCAGCTTACGTAAGTATGACCACATTTCCCAGTTTGATTCCTAACTTAAATGGCTACCAATTCGACACAGGTGAAACTTCAGAATTCTCTCAACATTTTATGCTATTTTGAATAATGTGTCTTCTCCTGTTTATTTAAAGGAAACCCATAGCACTGCTTATTTCGGGAATTCCTTTGCAATACTGTTCTGGAACTACTTGCTTGTAGACATCAAAAGACTACCAAAAGTTCCTTCAAGAATCACATCCGGCAGCACTACCTGAAGCAATTAGAATGTCCTCGCCCGTGGTCTTCAAACACATGTTATATACGTAGTTATAAATATTTATGTACTTAATATATAATATAATATGTATATATGTAAATATGAATAAATATGTATTTATTTAGTTTTGTTAATGATATTGTGATATTTTATATGTATATAGTTATAGTGTTGATCCACTAATAAATAAAAAAGACAATTACCAATGTTTTATTTTTCTACGGGTTTGAACTCAAATATGTATCTCAGAAAGTATATCACTTACGACATTTTATCACTGAATACTTTTTGATCGTAATCACTTAGTCTATCGATTGACACATGTTTTATCAATATCCGCCGAAACAAAGTTTTTTACTTCATTTTTCTACGGGTTTGAACTCAAATATCTCAGAAAGTATACCACTTACGACATTTCATCACTGAATACTTTTTGATCATAATCATTTATTCTATCGATTGACATATTTTACATCACTGGCCGCCGAATCGAGGTTTTTTCAAAATTGCGGACTTGTAGGTATGCCAACTAGGTTCATTGCCCTTTGCACACCGTGTGCAGTTTGATCCAACTTGAAAGATAGGATAGCTTACATCTCAATGTATAGTCGCAATATTATTTTATTGCAATTTTTTTTTGATAGAACGAAGTCTGTCCGGGCAGCTAGTTATAATATAAATTTACATAATAACATACAAAATTATAAATGTAGAAATATCGGGACATAGGTAATTATAATGTGCGCCATCTATTGATAAATCTATGAACCTATAATAATTATATCATGAACCTATTATACTCGTACATAATTTTCTAACAATGCATACAAATACATATTTAAATTATTAATGTTTACTTACGATGTTAAAAAAATATATAGTAGTCACTCCGAGATGAACTGGAAAAAGGCATAAATCGTATGATTGTCGCCATGGATATAATTATAACTTTTAACTGGATACATAACTTCGAGGTACTTGAAGACAGATGACGTCACAACGGAATGACTATTTGACCAATCGCAGACCGGATTGAGATTATCCTTCATAATTGTGGGGTGTTATGTCCTATTTTCCAAATGTTTTCTAATAATTTTTCTGGTGGTAAAAAAATATATTATTGTATTATAATTTTTATTATAATTTCTTCAAAATTGTCCTTACGTCATGAAAACGGATGTTGAAGGTGATAATGAAATGAAACAATGTAATTTATTACGGTACATTTCTTTTATTTTAAGTGCATAACACTTATAAAAAAAATTAACACAGCTGAATGATATATCCTGGGATTACAGATGCACAATGAATGGATGAACACAATGGTCATTCCGTTATGACGTAATTAATCCTCAGGTACCTCTACAAAGTAATCCAGACAGAGTAATATATCCATGGTATATGTCCAGTTATAGTAATGTATCCATGATCTCTTTCGGAGTAGGGTGTTGGCAACACTGGGCGCATATTGACTCTGTGATTGAGTACTCTGTGGCACGAAAGCGTGACACGAAATTTGTTAACAACAGCGTGTCTATATATATATTTAAGTCTATGTATATAGGCATTGACCTAAATAATATAGGCATTGATGTATATAGGCTTAATACCTTTACTCAATTTAAAAACGAAAATAATAATTGTTTTGTAACCAGATGTTTATTATACTGGTTATTTGAATAAATATTTTGTAGGTATTTTAAAGAAAACGCCCAATTTCCTTGACATTTTTTTTATTAATCTGACTCGTATGTTATTAATATATTGACCAAGAACGGGGCTGGTGCATTTATATCATCTCTGTACCTTGCCCAACTCAGAAACCAAAAAAACAATAATTACATGAGCAACCATACAAACCAAGGGTCAACCATAGTTATACATACAATAGTGCCAAGGTTAAGGTGGGAAGCAGAGTCTAAATCCATTTTCGTAAGCCAAAGGTAATAATAATATTAATGATAATATTATTACTAATAATAATATTAATGATGAAAAACACAGACGAAACACGATACGAAAAACAAAGCGAATATGACTTGAAAGTTGAACGTAGATTACTAGGCACTATGATCCAACGAATAACGACTGACAGTTGAGATTACTATGTCCAACGATTGACAGTTGGGGATGCAAACAATGCATCGATTCGAGCGTGTTTGCAAAACATCGATATATTGTTCACTATCGTGAATAATTAATTATAAAAGCAACGTACATAAAATAATATGTTATTCTAGTAAAAATAATACCTTATTTATAGTTTATTGCTTTTTATACGTGTATCTTACCAAACTTAACTTTTTGTCGTGAGAATTAAAACTTCGAAATAACATCGATATATCGTTTTATTATCGTTATCGGAATAATGTTGCAATTCTACAGACGTGAGTACTCTGTGTATGTGACAACAGGAAGTGTTTATCAGTAGAATGTTATATTAAATATATTATTTTAAAAAAGTAAATTGATACAAAAATAATTCGCGTGTATAAGTTAAAAAACAAAATATATTTTTCCGTGTAATTATTTATTTTTGAGCATCCTGTCCACGAATAGCCGAAAATGGACATTGCCCTTTCCGCCTCGCTGGGAATCGAACCCAGGACCCTCTCGGTGCGGCGATCCGGCATGGTAACCATATTGCGCCACACGGGTCGTCGAAATAATATAGGTAAACAATTATAAGTCATTTACGAGTACGTGAAATCAATAATAAAACGAAACTGCTAGGCACATTTCGAGACCACCTTGCAATTCATTTCATCCACTTACAACGGGTGACATCCGAAAATATAATTTAAAATAAATTATTTATTCTAATTTATTCCTGTTTTAATTGCATTCATAATACGCGGCGTCCAAATCCGACACGGGCATTGTCCACGGCACGGAGTGGAAAACGATGCGAGTTTCACGTGTAGAAAATAATATACATAATACGAAACCATAAGGAAACGGCCACGCTGTTTTATGATTTACAAAATGTCTGACGCAAGCAATAAACTTAACGAGACCGCACCTAACTCTCGAAATAACTCGTACAATTGGTCATAATCGCGACAACTGGCACATCTTCGGTTTATTGTAGATGTTACTCGAGACTACTCGAGAGCCAGTCGCCATTCAATGTATATCTATATACTTAGGTAGGTCATACTGATATCATGCTGTTTTGTTACGGTACTGTGGGAATGTTATAGGAGTAGGGTAATAGGATTGCCGACGAACTGGCTTGCAGTTTGGCAGAAATCGAAATGTGGAACTTGTAGTCTTTTGTTAGAAACAAATAAATTAAAGAAATATATTATTAAGTTGTTATTAATTTTCTTTGCTTTCTAAGGTTTCTTAATTTCTAATTTGAATGATTTTCACTGGCCTTTTAATTAAAATCGTTTAAACTTGAAAATTTCCATTAAAATCTAGAATCTAGTTCGAGCTGACGGAAAATCAGTGTTAAATTACATGGATGTGAACCTAGTTGAATTAACTCCCAGACATCTTGATTCAGCCCACATTAAACATCTCACGTGGAGTTGTTTCGTATGAGGACTCGCTCTCGCAAGCTTCACTTATTTACGAGGTTATCAATGACTGAGAGATAATAATTGTATTTAACTAGTAACTGTCATCTTCAGCACGTGTTAATCAATAAGTTTGAGGATAAATCAATCATAGAGCGCCTCTCCTTCTAGATACGAATTCTTGTGCTATTAGTTAAAAAAAACTATTTCGCAATAAAACTTCATAGGCTTTGTTATTAAATCTCCAGTAGGTACCTACAATTGAAAACTAAAATTGGATTCCACACTCTTAAAAAATGATTCTAAAGAAGAAGAGCGTCAAAATATTATATTATTATATTTTAGTTTAGACGCAAATAATGATTTCGACACATTTCGATTTCCCGCGAAAGATTTTCCTTAGGGGAAGCACGCATTGCGAATTTTTACCGCGCGATTTTTTCCACAAAATTCTGTGAGACATGGAAATTGTATGAAGCTGCATGTACTTGCGAAAAAAAAATTGCGCGAAAATAATTCCGCAAACAAATCTGTGTTTCGTCACAGAATCAATCGCGCCGCGACTCGATATAAATTCGCGCGAATAAATTTGTGGACAGGAAGTGTATGAATCTGATCACACCGCGAAAAAAATTCGATTTAAAAATCGTCAGAAAAAAAACGCGCGGTGAAAATTCGCAATGCTTGCTTACCCAGACACAATTTAGGTACCTACATGTAACAGCATGATACCTCATTAATCCAGACAGAAGGGAACTTGTCAAGGAATACATTTATTATCGCTATCTTGACCTTCTACCTTCGTTGGCTGCAAGATGCAAGATCAAGATGCATTGCAGAGTTATCGTGTAATGAATACGTATTATTGTCAAACCACAAACTGACATTGTTCATATCGAGATGAAGGGCCCATGTTGTCATGACAACACAATAATCTTATTGTTGACCCGACATCCTCACCAGGATTATCAGCTCATCGTAGTCTCAGATGAAAGAATAAAAGGATCGTAGTATAGTTATAAAACTTTATCATTGTTAAGGTGCCGCTGCGGCCGGCCGGTTAATTTTTAAAACATGGAAGGTATTGAATAATCTACAGTAGGTACATATTTTAATTTGACTGTATATTTTCAGCATAAAGCAGCAATAACAATGAATAGGAATAAACTATAAAAAATATATTTACGGTTCTGTAAACCGTCTGCCTGTCTGTCTGTCACACTCGATTCAGTCTGAATCTACTTTGGAAAATGTTAATTTGAGTACAAAGAGTCAGGTGAATAATGAGCTAACGGACATACCTAATTATACACGAATAATATAAACGAAATTGCATGAACTATGTGATCGATTCCAGTGACTTAGTTAATGCTTGTTTTCAATTTATTGAAATCTATGAAGTACCTACCTATAGAAGGTAGAAATTGAACAAAAATTATGCATACTGTTCTCCACATTGAACATACATTTTGAGAAAATATGTAATTCGTGCCCATCAGATATCATAAAAACCTACACAACAATCCCAAAATTCGAAATACATAAATTTTTATGAAGACCTTAAAATATTGAATTTGAAGACCTACCCAACTCCACCCCACGCAAGTTTAATTCGGTCTTATAATTATATTACCTCATTCGCTCGAAGCTCACAACACGTGCGTATTTATTGACTGGTTCAACGTTATCTTATAGGAATGAGCATAACTGATAACAATGGCGTCCTGTCTCCCAATATAGATCTCTCTCACACCCTGTCGGTCGTTTAACTACCTCTCAACCAGAGTGTAGTCGGGAATAAAATTAAAAATAAATGGTTTCCTTGGCAGTAAAAACTTTCATTACACTCGATAAACACTTTGTAAAAACTTTGTTTGATCACTACGTCGATACGTAGAGTCGCAGATAGATATGGAATTTATAACCACTCATTATTCCGTTAAGAAAGTCTCTAGATGTAATTTATATTTCAGAAAATACCTAATAACAGTTCGAAAAGGCGTGCGCAGTTAGGACTTTAGTTGGACAGAGTTTGGTTGGTCAGGTGTGTAAAACAGTTGCATAATAGTGTGCTTAATTCAAACTAATGGCCGACACTTCTTACGAATACTACGAATAATACTGACCATCTGACTAACCAAATTGTAGGCAAACTAAGGCCTTCTGTCCACATTGTAGACGCACGTCCTACGCACGCTGTTTTTAATTGTCGCTTGTTTGCATCTTCTCATCATCAAAACAAAATCTGTCCACTGTCGCGTTTCCTATTGTTTATGATTAATTTCTGTAGACAGCTCGCAAGCAATCGCCAAATGAAGCGCCGTGGAAGGTAGGCCTAATCTCTAGTACACGCTCACTTTAAATGTAAACGTTGTTAAGCAACGTCAACCGTAGACGTAGACCAGGGTCCTCAAACTTAGTACAATGAATAGGGAAAGATGACAGATATAATGATACTAATAAGACGCATGTTCATTACGTACAGTAAACCATTGCAAGAGGCTTTTTCAATTTAGTAGCATTATAACAGTAGTTATTTAAGGCAAATACAGAGAGCAGCACTTACACCTAATTTTTTCATTCTTGAGAGATAGACGCAACACAGATAAGATTTATTTTTAGAATAATATCAAAATTGTTTTAAATAACTTCTTTATTATATTTTATTGAATCTGAAGTGCTGAAACATAAATTAAATAGATAAATATAATTAGAATTATTGTTAAATAAAATTATTGTTATAATAACGCAATGACCGTAGGCAAGAAAAATGCTTGTTGTAGTTGTTTTAATTTTGTCTTTGGATGGCACATACTTGTCATCTTGCGCTTACGTTGGTTATGTTTGTACTGATTTTTGCTTAAAAATATTGATTTTTAAGTGCTTTGTGTGTAATTTCCGTTGAGTCGATTTGTAATAGTTCCTACGGTTAATATTACACAAAAATCCAAGATTTAGTGTATACTGTGTATAGTGTTGTGCGTGGGTTTGAGACAAGACCCTATTTCCCCTTGTGCATCTTGATTTTACAATGTCTAAGGTTAGGCAATGCGTTGAAATTGTTGTCATAAATGCTGTAAAAGAAAACTTAAATAAATTCTAAAAATGCTTGAATTTTTTTATTTCCAAAGTTGCCTACCTACTATACCTACCAACTATACTGTCAATTGGTTAGTGTTGCCAAGTCATAAAACTGGATGTACGGTAGATCTAACGTAATTATATGATACCTGGCAACACTTGGCTATCATATTAGTTCCTCAAGGCACTGTAAGAGGCGCCACTGATGCTCATTTCTCATTTTAGGCGCGAAGTTTGGTCTCTATTTCAGTATATAACAAAGTACTCTGTGACGTAGACATGAGCTACCATGCGCGTACGCATGTTTATATTATCACCGACTACGCGGCGCGGCGGCGCGGCGGCGGCTGCCCGGCCCCGCGGCCCCGGCCGGGTGCCACAATTGTTTTAATTGAAACGGCAATGATCACATTAGACACGAGTGCTTTGACAATAACGTCACGGTGTTTTGTCATGCCATGAAACAAAAACCGCCAATTTATGGCGCCAACTTTTATTATTTTAATCAGTAAATAGGCATTCATATTAATATTATTAATTTATTATTACTTACCACATGACAACATGTCTGGGTTGGGTTGAATTAACTGTTATGTATAAATTGATTCTAAGCGTTCGTCCGTTATACATATACGTATGCAACGACGTAGCTTGGGATGATAATTAAGTTTTTCTTTGCAACTAGGGAGACCACGTCCAAACATGTTTAAATCACAAAGGACATGTACCATGTATGTGTAAAAGTATGTACCATGAGGCGCGTGCTCAATATTACGCTCCATAATAAATGCTGAATGGGTGTTTGTTGTTGTTGGTAACATTCACATTGCAAAACCAATACATCATTGACCAACTTAGGGCCTAGTTAGCCTATAGTGATCTTGGAGATAAAATAATAGTAACTCCTGATCGGGTGGCAATAACGGAAACACCTTTTTAAAATATTAGTTGGTGGTACTTTGACATTGCAAAACTAGCATATTATTGACCAAACTTAGAGCCTGATGGCGTATCTTGAAAACCAAAAACTACTTAATTATGTAACTCCTGACCGAAAGGAAATAACGGAATTGATTTAAATAGATATTTTTTGTTGCTTTTTAAACTATTTTTAAAATGAAATTAAGTGAATGTTTCTTATTCACTCACGCTTAAACTGCAAAACGGATTTAGTTTTTTGGCTCACAGATATTTAATAGGGTGCTTTTTATATCGGGGATCTATCCGTGCTAGCTACCTGTTCCCTCAGACCGGTAAATGGTATAATTAAATATGGAAATTTTGTTTACAGTGGTTTTAATTTGTCCTACGAGCATATAATTTTTGTATAATTTATTTTATCATTCATTCCTCTAAGGAACCAATTCTGAAGTCCACGCATACGCAGACGAAGTCGCGGGTAGAAGAGAAGCTAGTGTAAAATATATACTGTTAATAGCTTGTATAGTTTTTTCTTGTCTTAAGTCTTGCCTAGTTACCTACACGGTACACCACCCACAGTCTACTCTACAGGTAGTGACGTAGTACGTAATAGCAATACGTATTTTACTTTTAATTTTAAGACGTTAGAAAGAACGTCTTCTCAAAAATAATATAATTTGTTATGACAGTCTTGTCATTAATTGCTAAGTTATATCTATAACATTGGTTTAACTTAATGAAATGCTACAGGATCTCAACAGCGTGATTCAGTTTCATGAACAGCGCCATCTATGGGCAATTTTAGTAACTTTTAAGAAAAGAAATAGTTTAAATACCTGCATCCTTAGTTGTCGGTTGTCATTTATCCCAGCTCGGAATACTCGGGAATCGAGTACTTATTAATGGTTTTGAACCCGGTTTCCTAAATTATGGTGGTGATAAATCGAATCGAAAGCGGACTGTATTTGTTTTAAATGTTTATAGGGATTTAAGTGTCCCTTTCTGGGCAATACACAACAATCGATAAATGTACACCAAAAAAGGGAATCCACCAACCTTATTCCATCGCGTGGCGTCGCTCGGTACCTCGGCGCCGAGATGGTTTAACTCAAGTTACTCTATGGTTTGACTGTTGTCCAGCGTTGCCAGTTTGCCCTCAACTCCACTCAGTAGCCCGTATAGCATAAACATCCTTAACGAAGATAAGAGATATTATCTTGTATAGTTTTTTCTTGTCCAAAACTTATCGAGTTACATACATAAATATGTAAGAGTAATAAAATTATGACTCGTTAACTTACTAATGATAAAAAATCACTTTGTAACCGAATAAAATCTTTGTGTTATAATAATAACTGACTAATGTAAGCATTTTGTGTTTGATTTTCTTATGTTTAGGATTTTATTGTGCATTATGAACCTATTTTTAGCCGTATTGGGGTGGCTTAGTAAATACTAACCCCAATCCCACGCCAGATGGGTGTCGTAAGAGGCGACTGAATCCGGCCCGCTGGTGGTGGGGCCCCTCGAAGGATTATATTGGTAATATTGATATTGATTGTTAATTAATACCATTATAACTATTATTATTTTTCATGGGTTCACCGCTACCACCCTTGAGTATGAGTCAGCCGCCAAACGACTCGTGTTTCGGCTGGTGGCTTGAGAGCCAGTTCTTTCTTTTTTTTTCTCTTTTCGCCGGCAACGCATCAGTGATGCCTTTAGTATTGCTGATGTCCATGGGTGACGATAGCCACTTACCATCAGGTGGATCGTCAGCTCGTTTGCCGGCTATTTCCATATAAAAAACCTAAAACCTAACTTTACTATAGGATAAACGTTTATACTTACCTTAACGCTATAACCATGTATGTTTCATTGACGATGAGCGTATGAGTTTATTATAACAGTACTTACTACGAATCGTTGGGAGCCATCGTTCTCACTTATCAACCTGATTAAAAATATTTTCGTACTCGCGTTGAAATTGCTAACAATATAAAACATGTGATAAAACGTTACGTCGCCGTCGTGTCGGTCTGTTTGTCCTCTCAATGTCATAATAACTAAATATACTGGCGGATTATTATTAAGAACAAACAAATAAAACAACGTTACAAATTACAGATCAAATAACGAATGTCCTTTTTAATACAAAGTAAGTATGCGAAAATGATGGACTGAAAGTTGAAACGTAAGTTACGTTACGCACAACAAAGATTTTCAAAAATTTTTTACATTTAATTAGTTTTTTGTATACATTGACTAAAATGACGATGGTTTTTGGAAGAAGTCGTAAGCAATTAGGTATGTGGATTGTTCTTTGGACGTAATTTAGATCCCCGGACAGCAGTTCTAGCGCACAGCGCTCGTTTATAAATATACTTTGCTATATTTCAAAGTTCAAACATGGCACCCACTAAAAAAGCTCGCCTTCCGCCCCTGTATCGGATGGATACCCTGAACACCGCAACTGCTGGCCTGAGGCCTGGGGCCTGGGGCCTGATACATTGCTGCAACTGACACAAAAATAGTCCTTTTCAAAAACTAGAACATCCCGGAGAAACCCGGACGAAAGGTAGCCTATACCTAGCTAATTGTATCATGTCTGTGTTGCAGCTGAACCCCCACGTGAATGACTTCCAGCGGCGCTATGTGAGCGAGGTGCGCCGCTGCAGCGAGATGGAGCGCAAGTTGCGTTGGGTGGGCGGCGAGTTGCCCGAGCCACCCCCGCCACCTAAACCCTCGCCGCGGGTCCTCAGCCCAAGGGAGATCAACATACTGGAGGTAATTGAGATAGCCTTGACGACCTTACCGTCGGAAATAAATTGGGAGGTCCAGAACCCAGGACTTCCAATAACAGAATGGAACTAATAGGAAGAAGGGGATTCTCCCTCTCCCCATCTACATCTTACATCTCCGTTTCCTTCTTTAGATCCTTGCTATTCCTCCACATCTTCTAATGTAGGTAAAATGTTCGTCAGTAAGTTGTGAATCCTAATTAAACAAATGTTTTAAAGTATTTTTTGTTACTTCCAGGAAAGAATAGATTATATCGAATCAGAAATCCAAGAGATAACAAGAAATGCACAGAATCTGAAAACAGATTACTTATCTTTGAAGGAGCTCAAGCTTTTAATAGAGAAAACTCAAACGTTTTTCCAAGACCACAGTGCCCACAGGAAGATATCAGCGTCAGTCCAGATTTACAACAACGAGGGGGCTTTGGGCCACCTTGGGTTCATAGCTGGAGTCGTGGCCACGCCTAGAGTGCCGTCCTTCGAAAGGATGCTCTGGAGAATATCCCACGGCAACATCTTCTTCAAGCAGGCACAGATTGAAGAACCATTGAAGGATCCTGTCACGGTAAGTAAATTTTGTTTTCCTCACAAAATCCTGTGACAAGGATGTTATAAATTGTTTGTTTCTTTACTTACGCATGCAGTATGAATTACTCATAGATACCTAATTAGGGTCGGTATTTCGTTAAAAAATCAATTCATATGTATTTTGCATAATCTTAAACACCAATTAAAATTGATGGGTATCTTTTGAAGCCTTAAAAAATATTGGTGATTATTTCACGCAACAAAAGCAAATTTTTTCGATACTTTTACATATTATAATTATGATATCATTCCAATCCTTGATAGGAAAAGTTCTACAAGTCCTAACAATCGTTAAAAACTAATCAGTGTACTGAAATCCAGGTCACGCCATACAATAAAATTGTTTGCTATCATAATTTGCAATAAAACGAAGCAATGAAGTGCTTCGGAGATTGATTTTTGTAGTTAACTGAGTAGTAATTGACTGATAGTTTCCTACCGCATCTTCTCTTGGGTGGAAAATGAAGCGAATTCCTGTATCACTGCTCGACAAGTTTATTCATGTTTTCTCTTCTTCGCTCTCCCTCATTATATGTACTGGGTTCAATTATTGGATCAATTTAAAAGCCACGTTTTGAGCGTGCCTTGGGGGTGGTTTCTTCAATTTTTTTTATATCGCTTCGTTCCGATGAAAATTATTAGAATAGAAAATTATTTATTATCCACACAATACGGAATAACTTCTTTATCCGCGTGACTTTAACCTGACCGGATAATATTATTTAATGAAATAATAATTAATAATACCTAACTGTATAATATTTAATATAAATTATAATTATATTTAGCGGGTACTGTTCGGCTCTTCTACGTGAACCCGGTATTTCTTTGTGACAACACTCGGCAGGACGTTAACCCTAGTTTTAATATTGATTTTCTGAGGTTAAATAGCGTGACGGTTTATACGCAACTGGGGTAGAAACTAACTCGATTGTTAAGGGTTCATTGTTTGCGCCCTGCACTCCTGTGCACGGTAAATGATTCACAAATAATTTGCTTATTTGCAAAAACGTCAGTTGAAATAAAATAAACGCATTCTCTTGTGTAAACAAACGGATAATTTTTTAACAGAAAATATTAAACTTGCTTGAGTTGATTGCCTTACAATTTTAAGGTAATTTTCTATTAAAGAAGTTAAACCGAAGCTATACCTTTTTTTAGTGACACTGATGGTTTAGTTTAGTCAAATAAAGAAGACAGTAGAAATAAGACTGACTACAGTTTATAAGGCAATACTGAGGTGCCTAGTGTTTGAGACTCTATGCATATTACCATGTAACAAAGTTGGTGAAATTATGGGAAAGGAAATCCCCCACGATAGACAAGCAAGTGTGTCATGTCATGTCATGATTGATGTTAACTGGGGAAACGATTGGTATCGTATTTTGCGATGTATATTTTGCGGTAATGGAAAGTATACATACATTTATGAAAGAAGTGTGCGATATAATTCATTGACACATAATGTATTCAAGGGGTTTCGATAAATAAAATGAATAATAAAAAATACTACCTATTTACACTTCTAAGTTTTCTGGATATCCATAATGCGGAAGTGATAAGAATATGGCCTAAAATGATAACATCATCATTTTAATCTATAACTATCATTATTCTGAACTTGGGTCTTCACTCAGGAATATAAAGAGTTAAAATTATTCGTTACTTCAGTGACCAAGTTCAAGGCGATATTTCATGATAAAGCAATCATGGTTTTATATAACAAAACGTCTAGTTCGACTGGTTGAGTACTCGTTTAACTTAACACGTTAGGCATTAAGGTGTCGATCGACTTCAACCGTATCGCGCAATGCAAACATGAAAAGCTATCGTTATAATGGTTGTCTATTTTATTTATACGTTCAAAGAATCATTAATATACGTATACGTGTCTCTAACTAGAACTCTACTATACCTACTTATTTATAAGTACTATTATTTTCTTCTGTGCTATACAGTAAGATTACAGAATCGTCGCTAAATACATACAACATCATTGCTAAATTAGTATCTACTAGCTTCGACCCGCGACTTCGTCCGCGAGAATTTAGAATTTGATCTTGATCCTACTATAATCTAAATTTTACTAACAAAAAATAACCGACTTCAAAGTCTCAAAAACTACTTTTCAGATCTCGTTCAAATTTATGTGGGACCACATGACAAGCACCTGATTTCGATTAAAAAAAGAATCATCGAAATCGGTTGGCGTAATATTGAGTTAAGATGTTTAACACAAATTTACGACGTATGTGGTTTTCTCATGGATGCCATTGTCAGATCTCAATAAAATTTATGTGGGACCACGTGACAGCCACCAGCTTTCAATTAAAAAAAACAATCATCAAAATCGGTTCGCCCAGTCCAAAGTTCTGAGTTAACAAACATAAAAAAAATACAGTCGAATTGAGAACCTCCTCCTTTTTTTGAAGTCGGTTAAAAATTTCGATGTTTTAGATGTTAGGTATAGATGTTTGGATGTTTGTGAATTAAACTTACGGTATCCTGCTTTTCATCCCTAAGAATGGATATCATTGATGTTGAAAACATGCTTATTATTTCGCGTTCTAGCAAGTTGCTAAGGATTCAAAAAAAATCATAGGGCATGTCGTAAGGAATAAGTAAGTTCAGCGGCAGACTAACTTAAGACCTGCCTAAACAGGCATATCATCGACACCAGCAACATGCTCATTATTTGGCGTCCCAGTGAGCTGCTGAGGGGTCATAAAAATGAAAGGGAACGTCGTGAGGAATAATTTCAACCAGCTTGAGAGCTGTTACGCCGGAACAGGCAGGTAAACGACGTTAGCAACATGCTCATGAAACAGAATGACAGAGACGGGCTGTTGCTACACTATATTCACATTCGTATCAGAATTTACGTAATCACTGTGTTGCCTAGCAACCACAAACAAACAGGTGCATGAAACTTTTGGTCGTATAAAGTGCGTTTGAACTAAATCTGGAGTTCGCAAGTCGCGTTCCATTCCACTCTTTATAATTTAATTTCTTTTTAAACATAATATTTATTTTGCAAAAGTTTAAAATAACACGGAACAGTTACGCATAAAATCGATATAGACTGTTTTAAAATACATAAACATAAATATAAAATGTTATTCGGCTTTGTTTAATGAAATTTAACTTATAAATAACTTTATGCTCACGCATATTGAGTGGAATGAAATATCTGTATAATCTGTACAGTGCCATCTCTCAAGAACTTATTTGTGACGTGGCGAAAATTGGAACTAATGCCATCCCATTCATAAATTACTACTATGCGCACTATGATTGGTCCAATGCGTCCGGCAGCGCCCTCCTTATAGTCACAGATAAGTTGATTTCACTGTATTTCGAAATATAATACGACCAAGTTGCAAAGCATGTAAGCGCCATTATAGCTGTGAGGTTTTCGTAGTCATTTCTATTTATAGTCATAGGCATGCGGACCGTAAATAATATTTTTTTGCAAAGGTTACAAGTCGCTTCACGAAATTAAGGATGTGCGAGCGTGAGTTATTCAATGATGAAAATTGTTTTAAGATGTTGGTTTTTACGTCGTTTTCTCTTAATGTGTTGTTGTTATAGGTCAATAGTAAAATAATGAAGATGTCACAAACGTTATAATGATTATTTAGTTCTTTAATAGTTATTTGGTGTGCGAAATACAAATCAGTTTGTGAAAACCCTATAAAGGAATTTTTATGATTTGTTGACAAGTATTATGATACGAGTTTGACTCAAGTGTAGAGTATGATGCGAGTCACAACTCGCGAGTCTCAATAGCTACAAGCTTCTAAAAAGGGACAAAATTAAAACAGCGTGTAAATTTTGCGATGCACATAAAATAAAAGAACAACTATTATTCTGGAGGAAAACTATAAAGTTATTCCGCAATAAGAACAACCAGCAGGACCATTAATAGAATTATGTTTACAAAAACGTAACACAAACGAACCATAGCATTCTTTTAATAACATGGGTATATTTAAAAAGTAGTTATTAATGGAATAGAGTCACCTGGAGTGCACATGACCATGGGTGTGCCCCAAGGATCAATATTAGGACAACTGCTATTTTTAATATATATCAATGATCTTCCTTATTTCACTAAGGACATGTGTGAAACGGTATTGTTTGCTGACGATACATGTTTAATTTTTAAGTATGCCAAATTAAGTCTTTGCCTGGCAATCATCGCAGGTCATCACGAAACATCATCATTATCATACTTAAAGTATGAAAGTATGAAAATATTCATGTACTAAATAGATCCCATAATAAACCAAGACTACATCGCTACTTACATCAGGTAGGATTGTAGTCAAGCATTAACTTATAATTTAAAAAAAAGTCTATTTTTCTGTGCGTCTGGTTTTGCAGTGTTAATATTACGAACTTGCCGGCGGCTTGCATCGATCCTATGTAATCGAAAAAGTTAAGCAACAGCGGGCGCGGTCGGTACTTGGATGGGTGACCGCTAGTGGCAAAATTTTCTTGAGCGTTTCCGTGTTTCGGAGGGCACGTAAACCCGTCGGTCTCGGTTGTTATCATAAGATAACAATCATAAGCCATGTCGGAGGTCCTCGGGCGGTTTGAAAACTTCTGACACTCGGGTTGGCCACTAACCCCTCCACCAATCCGCACTGGAGCAGCGTGGTGGAGTATGCTCTAGGACTCCTGAAGAGGAGGGACCCGTGCCCAGTAGTGGGTCTTTAATGAGTTTAAGCCAATATTACGAACAACAAATATTTTTAAAAATTGTTTAGTTATTCCAATTGTTCCGTTGAGGAGTCCCATATTTCGTCTCTGACACACCACCATACCTGGCAATGTCAACGATTGATAAAATGATAACGTTATGGACGATATCAATGATGACAAAAGCTAATATATTTAAACACGGTTCAGTTATTCCTTACGATTGAGAAGCTCATACATTATCTCCACAATCCATCATCTCACTATATTGAAGTAGGACCAACTTGAGTAAATTCTCAATACAATAAAAAAAACATGAAAATCGCTTCATAAACAACGAATCTATTCCTATCTAAAAACATTGTATACTAACGGTCTTGTTCATTAAAAACTTATTGAAGGTTTGTAGTTTTCGGTAAATAGCACTGGTAGTATATGCATGCACAGCAATAGAAAAATAAAGAAATCTTGACATAAGGCCGATCTTGACAAAAGGCCGACACCACACTTGGATTTTATAAGCGTTATAATTCATCCGACACACTTGAATAATGATTTGCTAAATAGGTTAAAAAATTAATATTTCTTTGTATAAAGTAAATGAAAAAAAATATAGGTAGATATTTACGAATGTTAAAAATCAAATTTGATGATTTTATGCAATTAATTAAACCTGATACGGTATAAATTATAATATTTCAATCGCACCTCATACTGAGAGCTAGGAAAAACCTTGATAAGCTACAGTATTTCTTCTACGTAAAATTATTATTTTGTATAGCTCATTGATTAAGAGTTGGGCGCGAGGAACTCTTGACAAACGCTGATGTGAAAGCAGCCTTAATTACGCGTAAAAAATGCTGTGTTGGCTTTATTTGATTTTATACGAGATCGATGGCTACTACAGCTTCCAGTGTATGACAAAAATTATCACAATGTGCCTCATCACAATTTTTTTATGTGTTTGTTAATAAACATATTAAAATCATTAAAACAATGAACCATTAATATAATTTAATCACTCAATCAGCTGTTTTGAGTTTTCTGATGTCACTGTGAAGACAAACGTCAAAATTGTTTTCCTATTACCATTTAATTTACTTCTTCTCCCTCGGGAATAGATCAATATCTCGGGATAAAAAGTATCCTATACTTTAATCTAGGTATTAAACTATATACATGCCAATTTTCATCTATATCCGATCAGCCGTTTTTGCGTGATTGTAACACAAACATCCAAACATCCAAACTCACAAACTTTCACATTTATAATATTAGTAGGATTAGTATAGATAATAAATTTTCCTTCACTATTTTATTGACATCTTCCTTCACTTCTATTATTTTATCTTAATAAAGACTAATAAACCGAAGTAGAGTTTATTTTGTTTATAGTTTTTTCAGTTTTGTTTTCTGTTCTCAATCTTGTTTCGATCGTTTTAGTGCATTACTTTTACATCGTCTTTTATACAGTCGGGTTTTTGAATATTTCTATGATTATTTAAATAATGAATTTTTCATTATTAAATTAGGTAAATAGACTCTGTAACTCAGTAGAGACCTTGTTTGCAGTCCGAAGTGTGCGATTCCCGGCCGACGTTCGGACGTACATATTCATATACATAGAAATACAAACGAATAAAATTGGAGTGTCTGTTTGTAATAATAAAATAACCACTTTTTACTAAGTGCATTTGGATGTATACACGGTACGTTATACCAAAACAACATTTTTCACAATTTTTATGTCTGTCTGTTTGTTCTAGGCCTAGCTAATCTCTGAAATGGCTGCACCGGTTTTGACGAGACTTTTACTGACAGATAGCTGATGTAACAAGGAGTAACTTAGGCTACTTTTATTTTAGGAAAAAAAATAGTTTGTTAGGCGATACGAAGTTCGCCGGGTCAGCTAGTGTAAAATAAATATCTTGTATAGTTTTTTCTTCATTCTTGTCCCTAAACTTATTATCAATAAGTTCAATAAGTTATTGAGTTACTTACCTACCTACACCGTCTAGCTAGACGCAGTACGTAATACGTACTCGTATTTTACTTTTAATTTAAGGACGTTAGAAAGAACGCCTTCTCAAAAAGTGTATATTTGACAAGTCGGTTGACCTTGACGTATAAGAGTAAGACTGACAGTGTAGTAATATCTAAAACATTGGTTTAACTTAATGAAATGCTACAGGATCTCAACAGCGTGATTCAGTTCCATGAACAGCGCCATCTATGGGCAATTTTAGGAACTTTTAAGAAAAGTTAAATACACGTCCTTGTTTGTCGGTTCTCAATTGTCATTTATCCGAAGTTGGATTACTCGGGAATCGAGTATTAATAGTTTTGAACCCGGTTTTCTAAATTGGTGGTGATGATAAATCGAATCGTAAGTGGACTGTAATTTGTTTTAAATGTTTATAGAGATTTAAGTGTCCCTTTCGGGGCAATACACAACAATCAATAAATGTACACACCAAAAAGGGAATCCACCAACCTTATTCCGTCGCGTGGCGTCTTTCGATACCTCGGCGCCGAGATGGTTTGACTGATGTCCAGCGTTGCACTTGCACCAGCTTGCCCTCAACTCCACTAGCAGTAGCCCGTATAGCAGAAAGATCCTTGCGGCCGAATTACTGAAAGGATGACGAACGAAACAAACATAAGAGATATTATCTTGTATAATTTTTTCTTGTCCAAACCTTATCGAGTTATCTACGTATAATTAATATGTACGAGTAATTATTTCTATGTAAATACATAATTATATCCTCGGCTCGTGGTTATTTATCTATATTTATCTATACTAATACATAAAGAGGAAATATTTGATTTTTTGTTTGCATTGAATAGGCTCCGAAACTACTGAACCGATTTGAAAAATTCTTTCACTGTTGGGAAGCTACACTATCCCCGAGTAACATAGGCTATATTATATTTTCAAAAAAATTTGGGATCCTTAATAAAACTCCAGTAATGTACCCAAGGTGTAAATAAATAAGAAAACCGAAGCAAAGCGAGGGCGGTTACTCGTATTAATTATTATTAAATATCCTTTAAACTTACTCCACCGATTGCAGGTATGACAGGTGTTACGTTTATTATTTATTCAATCATTATTTCCTTCCCAGGGCCACGAGCTGCAGAAGACGGTGTTCGTGGTGTTCTTCCACGGCGAGCAGATCAAGCTGCGGGTGAAGAAGGTGTGCCACGGGTTCCAGGCCACGCTGTACCACTGCCCCGCCACCTACAAGGAGCAGCAGGAGATGCTGGGGGGGATTGAGTCCAGGATCAAGGACTTGGAGATGGTAAGACCAGCCAAAGACGAGTAAGAGTGTAGCTCCTTCAAGCTACTTAGGGCCTCCGCAAACACGCTACTTTTTAACCGACTTCAAAAAAGGAGGAGGTATTCAATTCGACTGTTTTTTTATGTTTGTTAAGATTGGGGCAACTTTTGGGCATAACATTTTATACAGGTAATGGTGATTGGCTCGGTCCATCCAAAAAGGATTTTGAACTTTCACTACATAATTAGTATTTTATGTTTGTGATACCCAACAGCCCTGTTTAAGCAACTACCTACGCCAACTACAGGAATAGTCCGAAAAATATACTTTTACATATTTGATGATATAATTGATATTGTTTATGATAATGATAATTATTTTCATCGTTGGGTTACTCCCACGAGGTCAATAAACTTTAATTAAATGGCTGATAATTATAATAAATAAAAATTACGTAGACTTTAATTACTCGTACAGATCATTAACCTAATTAATATTTACCGGCTTTCCTCGAAAACTAGACAGAGTATCTACAAACTACTATTTGGGCATGATAAAATATTTATTTGATAGCAATACTGTTAATGGGATCAGTGGACAAGAGTTAACATGACATTTTTTAACCTTTCGCCCTTAGTGGCTGACAAGAAAATCTGACTTTCACTCAATAACATTCACAAGACAGCGTATTGAAACATCCCCAATGAGGATTGGTGCAGAGATTTATGGCCAACAAAATGTTAAAACTATTGGCCTTCATATATGCTGAAGGTCTGCAGCGTGGGCCGTGGCTAAACTGTCACCATCAGCTCTAGGTTAGCCCCAAACCACTAAAGTATTCGTACAATTTGCGTTTAAAGGAAACATTGGTAATGGATCAGTAAATTTAACGTTACTAGGTTAAAGATCGACGCATGTGATGCTTGATTCTATGAGGTCATGGGTTAAGCTAGCCCGGTCTTTAGACCATATCAGTTACCCAATGGTAACGAAGCAAACCTCGAATCGAGTCTGAAATTCTGGCAGGTTTGATGAATACACGACCTAGGTTGTTGGCGGTTTTTTCATGTGTATCCTCATGCCATTTGGCTAGAGCTTTTATTGTTGTATGACATGAGTTAATAAATATCCGGTAATTTTTACGATGTCTTCCTAAGTACTAAGTCGTTAGCTAGTGCTAACCGGGTTACCCTGATACGAACTTTTAATTTATTTAGGTCTAAAACGTTGTGATGGGTGACATGCAATGTAGTTATTCAACTAACCAAAAATATACCCTAGAAGTTTAACCATTTTACAATTATTTTCTGTGGGAATTACCGCACATCGTTGCATTGTAATAATCTCCTATCAGTGGGATTTGCGTAACGCAACTTTATCGGTATCACCAATGAAATTAATATTTACATAATAGTTCACAATTGTGTCAAGGTACATATTTTAATGATAAACAATAGAATCTCATTTAACATTGCATCATATCATCATAGTTCTAGAATTAATATGATTTTCATAATGATTTTTAAGGCGTCTCATTTGAAGAAGTGACTCATTTGAAAGTTACCTCTTACTTTCGCTCTGAATGAATTCATGGTATTGTTCATTTGGCTGTAGGTCATATTTAAAGTCTACTAAAAAGTAGTGATTCTACTTTTTGTTTTACTCGATAACAATAATTGAAGAATGCGGACTGATAGTCACTCGTATGTGCAAACGACATCTTGGCCTTATTTTTTTATAACACATTCACTGAGTAAATAAATCCCAAGTTATAGGATACATTATGAAAAATGGCATAAAATATCATCAAGCGATTATAAAAAAAAATACAAATAATCCCTAGCCTTTTATAGAATTTTAGCCAATCAAGCAACCGGGACTCTATACTGTACAAATCCTCGCCATTGAATTTATCGTCGTTGCGACTTTAAGACCTCTTATGTGTAAAAAATCAGCTTTTTGAGGGAATCGATAAAAATCGATAAAGTTTTGTTTAGCAAGCTCATAGGTGATTTTGAATTTGGTGAATAAATTACGATGGAAACGTCGTACACACATGAGAGTTTTTGAATTCGATAGTGCTTCAAAATGTAGAATCATTTGACGTAAAAAACAGATTTTGCCGAAAGTGGCACATAACACATAAGAGATCTTAAAGTCGCAACGACGTTATGTTACATTAAAAGTGGTCTAGCGTCCCTGATATAATGTCTACAAGAAATTGAATCCCCTTAATTTGTAAACTTATGGTTACTATGCCGGATCGACAATGGTCCTGGGTTCGATTCCCAGCGAGGCGGAAATTTGAATGACTTTGAATTTCTGTTCTCGTTCTGGGTGTGAATGTCCTTGTCTAGCGTGTAGTCTGCATGACAAATAACTTAACACTACAGGTTCTGGAGCAAACAGAAAACCACAGACGCCTTGTGCTGACCAACATAGCAAGAGACATCAGCACCTGGATGGTGGCCGTGCGGAAGGAGAAGGCCATCTACCACACCCTGAACATGTTCAGCATGGACATCGTGAAGAAATGTCTCATCGCCGAGTGCTGGGTGCCGCGGCAGGATCTTCACATCTTGCAGAAGGCGTTGGATGATGGTGTAGTGAGTTCCTTTGCTTAACAGGATAAGAGTGGGAAAATAGATCAGAAGTCACAAGAAACTTAGAATAAGCGCATAAAATAAAGATGCTATTACAAACTAAGAAATAAGAATATATCAGGAAAGGAATCAGTTATTGATACGAGTACTGAATATCCATGATATGGTTTACCATGATATCATGATATTTATTGAAGGCGTAGTCATTCGAGAATAACTAGTTCGTTCTTTAACTTACTTTACTTATGGACTCTTCCATATCTATCTTCAACAGTATTCCTTCCAACTTCCAGAAAGCAAGTGGCAGCCCGATCCCATCCATCATGCACCACGTGCCGACGATGGAGGTGCCGCCCACCTTCAACCGCACCAACAAGTTCACCAGAGGCTTCCAGAACCTTATCGATTCCTATGGAATTGCCAGCTATAGAGAAGTTAATCCAGGTTGGTGAGGATGAAATTCCCATGTGAATAAATTAACAAAATATATCTCTCCCGGCCTTTGAAATAAATGTTTACTGTTTGAAATAAATGTGTAATAATTATAGCCGAATTGGTGCGGCCTAGAATACTCCAATGACATCTAAGAATTTTATCATTAATATTATTACTGTTATTATTTTTCCGTGACACCTACTTAGCTAGCATCCAACTGATCCAACCTCTAGCTTGAGTTACCCACTAGACAACTCACCCATGTTCCAATTAGGGGCTTGGGTGCCAGTTGTTTCTTCTCTCTCTTCATCTTAGGTCGGCAACGTATCGGACAATCGGTCTTTGGTGTTGCTGAATTGATGAATATGATATTGGCGACAGTGGCCAATGGCCACCAACCATGAGGTGGATCCTCAGTTCATTTGTCGGCTAGTCACATGAAAAAACGTTCGAAATTTTACCATAAATGTCGTATATGTTCAAATTCAAATTCAAAATCATTTATTCATGTAGGTATCATTGATTCACTTATGCACGTCATTTTTTTAATCAACCAGCTTTTCGCAAAGGTGCTTTGTCATGGAGGAGAAGAAAAGCCGTAAAGAAACTCCTCAGCACATCTTTTAAAAATAAAAATACATCGGTATATTTGTTACAAAAAAGTATCAATCACTAGCTTGTACGGAACTGGTTGCAGAGCTGGTCATTTCCATGCGTCTTTGTCATTTATGTACTCATCTACAGTATAGTAACCTTTGCCTAAAAGTTTAGATTTTACATGTTTCTTAAACAATTCCACTGGCAAATCACGTATTAACTTTGGGATTTTATTATAGAACTTTACACCAAGCCCCATAAAAGATCGCTGCACTTTAGAAAGACGGTAAGATGGCGTTACTAACTGGTTTCTTCTTCTTGTTTGGCGAAAATTGATATCACAATTTTGTTTATACGCGGTTATATTATTCCGTATAAAAACCACATTACTATAAATATATTGTGAAGCTACTGTAAGTATACCTATTTCTTTGAACTTCTCACGCAAGCTTTCCCGAGACCTAAGTTTATAAATAGCCCTAATAGCTCTTTTTTGTAATATGAAAATTTGTTCTATACTGGCTGCTTTGCCCCACAGTAAGATGGCATAAGACATAATACTGTGAAAATATGCAAAATAAACCATCCTAGCAGTTTGGACGTCAGTATACTGCCTTATTTTCCTAACAACATAAGCAGCCCTACCGAGTTTAGTCGCGAGATTTGTTATATGTGGGCCCCACTGAAGTTTACTATCTAAGGTCACCCCTAAAAAGACCGTGGATTCCTCCATTATGCAATATTTCATTATTTAGTTTGAGAGATTTTTTGACTTTTTTGTTTTTTTTTTCTATTTTCTTATTGTCCTTTTCTTTTACAGCTTTATACACAATAATAACATTCCCATTCCTCTTCGCGGTGATGTTTGGCGACTTGGGACACGGCATCATCATGACCGCGTTCGCTGCCATCACTGTCATCTTCGAGAAGAAACTAGCCAAAAACACAAAAGACAATGAAATTTGGAACATTTTCTTTGGAGGACGCTACATAATATTGCTTATGGGAATATTTTCGATGTACACCGGCTTGATATACAACGATATGTTTTCAAAATCTCTTAACATATTTGGAAGTAGTTGGAGCAATGTATATGATTTGGCAACGTTGAATTCGAGTCATAGCTTCGACTTAGATCCGGCAGTGGCTTACAATCAACAACCTTATCCAATGGGGATAGATCCTGTTTGGGAGGTATGTACAAGGTCAAGCAATTCATAAAATTTAACTTTGAAGCAATCATATTCGTCACTTATATAGTAACATCAATAATTAAGGTTACTAAAGAACTTTCTTTACTTTGATTTCAGTTCGCGTCCAACAGTATTATATTCCTCAATTCGTTTAAGATGAAACTATCAATTATATTCGGTGTGATACACATGGCGTTCGGGGTAACAATGAGTGTGGTAAACTTCAAGTAATTACTGTATTCCTAGAAGATAGACGACGTAGTGTCTTGGTAACCAATTTTGAACTTTGCAGTATCCTAATTTATGGTCTGTTTCAGCTTCTTCAAGAAGACTGAGATGATATACCTGCAGTACTTACCGCAGATACTATTTCTGTTACTGCTGTTCTGGTACCTGTGTATGTTGATGTTCATGAAATGGATAATGTATTCTGCTTTAGCAACAGGTAACTTAATAATTGACATTGATAGTAAATGTCAAAAATTTTGTTGATCACAAATCAGAACTTATGTTAGACTAAATTCAATTGGCTTTCACGGCCGTGTTCCTCTCCGTATATGAGTCAAGTGAAGTCAATTGCATGTCAAGAATAAATAGACTTTAGTGTATTATTATCTTTACTGGCCATCATCTCTGTAGCTAAGATTCAGCTTTTAATAGATTAAAAATCTTTTTTGTAATCTCCAATCTTACTAAAATAAAATCCACAGATCCAGCTTACGGTACGTCCTGCGCTCCATCAGTTCTGATCCTGTTCATCAACATGATGCTAATGAAGTCATCAGACATTAAGGAACCGTGCCACGCATTCATGTTCCCCGGACAGAACGAAATTCAGAAGACCTTCCTTGCAATTGCCTTTTTATGTATACCAATAATGCTATTCGGTAAACCCATTTACCAGATAAGGGCAGCTAAGAAGCAAAAGGTAAATAATAAATAAAATCAAGCAGAATTTAAACTATATACTTTTAACAGAACACAGATTTAATAGTTATGATCGTAATCAAGGTATCAATACAAAAAACTATTACTTGGTTATAATACATTTAATAAATTTAATGAATTTTGAATTCCAGCAATACCAACAAGGAATTGAGAGTGGTCCCGTAGTAAAAAAGCCAGAAGACAGCGTAGGAGAGATGATGATTACTCAAGCGATACATACTATTGAATATGTTTTGGGAACTGTATCCCACACTGCGTCTTACCTGAGATTGTGGGCGTTATCCCTGGCTCACGCTCGTAAGTGCTTTGGATGTTAATGATTTCAGGGATTTAGATACAAATTTAATATGAGAAATACAGCAGACGAATCATCAGTAAAATAATCAAAGCCGTCCACAGCATAAACGTCCACTGCATTAGAAGGATCATCGATGCGTTGCTGGCCTATGAGAAATAGGAAAATAACTTTATAATTAACTTGCGAAAATTGAGACGGAAACACATTAAAAATATCAAGGGTAATTCAAGAGCTGAGCGGTAGGAGCTAGCCAATCCAGGATATCATTAACTTCAGATATGTATAAACCCAATCACGTTTTACAGAACTATCCGCAGTGCTGTGGCAGCGTGTGCTGAGAATGGGCATGCTATTCGGGCCCCCGGTAGGACCCGTCATTCTCTACGTCATCTTCGCGATTTGGGCTTTCTTCACTCTGGCCATTCTCGTGCTGATGGAGGGCCTCTCGGCGTTCTTGCACACGCTGAGATTGCATTGGTGAGCTAGATAGATTAAAGTACAACTGCAGTTACTTTGGTGCTGTTAGCAGTGCATGTTTTGAATTTTAAAACAAATGCAGTGACACAGGTAAAAATTAAATTCTAAGAAGGATTAACTTCTCAACTCAAGACTTATTCTTTTGTAAAACTATATTTTATTTATTTTATTATTATATCGAATTAGGAGAAGTAAAGCTCCTTTATTTTATGACTTGAAAAACATATAATTTAGATTAATTTAGACTTTCCCGTCTCTTCTTCAGGGTGGAGTTCATGAGCAAATTTTACGAGGGCCAAGGGTACGCCTTCGTGCCGTTTTCCTTCGCGGTCATACTGGAGAATGATGAGGAGCCTCCAGCTCAGACCAACGGAGCGCCGCCAGAATGACGTCAGAACATAAAGCCATGTTTTAGCGACTTCGTAACGAACATAATTTCCTACATCAAGACATTCTATCAAAACACTGCCTTCGGTGTAACAAATCTTCTAGCGTAGATGTAGTAAAGTAATAGTTTCAAATTTTGGCCTAGATTTAGAGAGTAATTTGACTTTGGATCTTATTGAATGTGGTGAAAAAGGTACGAAAGAAGTGTTTCTTACACTTAAGTTATTAGTAAAACAGTTTTAGAAGTCTCAAAAACTTTTTAGTGCTATATTTAGGAACTAAACATGTTTTCCAAAGTATGTTTGTCGCTAGTTCAGCACATTGTAAATTAAGGATTAGAATATCGACTGGTTGTTGTGACCTCACGTGCCTTAGATCTTGGGGACAAAATAGTTATCGCGGGAGATATAATTATTGTACGGATAATGATTGTAGGGAGATCAAAGTATTTTGTCAATATCACTTTAATATATTAAATAAATAAGTACACGTATGTTAGTAAGTAGTTGTAAGGCTTGTTATATCATTATCGATTGTTTTAAACCAAAGAGTTGGATTTATCTATTTACTTGTAATAAATCAATTCGGTATACAAAGCTTTTTGAATGTTTTTGTAGCATAGTTTTTGTTTGTTTCTATCTATACCTACACCTTTTATTTAAGATGAAAATTTCGAAATATTTGTAATTATGATTCGAGTGAACACATCTTTACAATCATGAGGGAGCAGTGGCGCATGGCGGCGTTACAGTCACTGACCCTACGCAAGAATGTTGTGGCGCCCATGTCTAATATATAAAATTTTCGTATACGCAATCGCGTAGACCGGCATGGTATTTTCTGCTTCACTCAAATTCAAGGTGGTGAGTTATCTACCTCTTTTATTGATCTGAGCCCAATACAATGATTTTTAGAATTTTTGACTGTGTGTGTGTTTATTTCGGCTAATCTCTGGAACGTCTTAACAGATTTAGATGCGGTTTTCACTGATATATTATAGTAAGTTTGGGTTAATATTCAGTGTTTGTTTTATTTCAATCAGTTCACAAATAAAAAAGTTATGTCAATATATTATGAAAGGTTGACCGAAACGAAGCGTGAGCATTTAGGTACTAAAAAAAATTGTAGAATCATATATTTTTTGTCTCTAGTTGTATAAGCTCTAAAAATAATGATATTCAATGAAATCAAATAGGCCTAAAAATCCCTGCAAAATTAAATAATTTAATTTTTGTAATTAGCTTCGGCAAAAAAGCGACTTGTTAAATAAAGTCGTTGTGACTGTCCCTGCAGATTATAATTATTAGAAAAACAACTACCTACAGTACCTACGTACAGTTGAGTTTCTCAAAAGTTATTTAAAGTTACCCATACTGGTAACTGGTAAACGGTACTGTGAACTAGGATTTAAAACTGACATAAACAGTCATCATGCCGTTGGGATGTAGCGTTCTCCATAGTGTATACTAGGAACAATATTGTATAGGTACTTACCTACGTGTCTTTACAGTCCCAAGGACTTCGCGACTGAAATCTTCATACGGAAACGCTACAAGATACATAATAATAATGCTATCCACAGCGCTCAGAGCAATATAATAAAACCTTTAACAAAGATTATTTTAATTGTTTTTGTATTTTGTTCCCATCCATAGATTAAATACGAAATGTTACCATCTGATTGCAATCATTACAACGTGGTTTGTGCTTTAAATATCGAATCGTCCTAAAGTCCTTTTAATAACTCTCCTCATGGCCAATCAAACTGTACGTAGTTCTAATGGTCCCTTGCACTAAAATAATATTATCTAATCAGTGTAGCAAATATTTTGTACATAGGTAGGTGTGATGTGACTCGGCAAAAGTTAAGATCCGTATATATGACATTATCAAATTCACTACGCTGAAATTTTAACAAACAGTTGTAAGTGTGTAACAAATGTAAGAAGAGACGTTAGCCAGTAGCCCAGCAGAGGGCCACAGTGCCCACAATCATGCAACGGATAAGATGATATAGTTTTGTCTTGCCCGTCATTAGCCCGTGTTGGCATAGCAAGTTCAACATTTATTTTAAATTTTAGGTCAAATTGTACACCACCAAGTACACCATTTTTTATTTATACTTTTTCCAGCCTATTTTTTTCTAATCTAAAACGGTTATGTACATACTTGGTTTTTTTATGATTTCATTTTTTTGTAAAAATGGTTATATCAAAATATCATTTTTTTAAGTGTACTTGGTGCGGTTTTTTACAGTGAAACTGTTTTTGTTCGGATTCAAAATCATCTGAATCTACTGCAAACTGTAGCCAATTGGGTCTACAATTACAGTTCATTGCGCAAACATCAAATTCGCGGAGAGTATCGGTTCTATACGCCACGCCAGTATCAATGGTCGATGCTCCAAAAACGCGTAGCTATAGAATGATTGCTCCATTTTAATTCACAGGCGTTCGGAAATTACCTGTGGCTGCTCATTTCTTCGGAAAGATACATCAAACTCACAGCTAGTTACATACAGAATTTGTACCTACGCAGAATTCTGCTGTTTCAAAATAGTCATTGAATAATGAGATATGCCTAACTCATTCAGAAACAGATCAAAATCTTTTTTTAGGCAGCCAATTCGCGATACTTTACGTATGATATTGGATATAAAACAATTTTTATCCGGTAAGCAGACGGGTGCAGAAACGCCTCTAACACGGATCCTGTAGTATATCAGGCATTACATAATCTATACTAATAATATAAAGAGGAAAGATTTGATTTTTTGTTTGCATTAAATAGGTTCCGAAACTACTGAACCGATTTCAAAAATTCTTTCACTTTTAGGAAGCTACACTATACCCGAGTAACATAGGCTAATTATATTTTCAAAAAAATTAGGGATCCTTAATAAAACTCCAATAATGTAAGCCAAGGTGTAAAAAAATAAGAAAACCGAAGCAAAGCGAGGGCGGTTACTCGTATTTAAATAATAACACAGGATTGACAGGATTCTTATACCCGAAGCGTCAGCTGGCTCGCTAGTTTATTAATAAAAATTAACAGGTATGTAGTAAAGTCGTCTTTATTAAAACTTCTCATACACAATTACATCACAATTTTACAATATAAAAAGATTATAAAGTTTTTCAGATAATTAATTTTGACTTATATGTTTTACACCATTCCTAATAAATAAGATACGAGTATAAGATTGGGTCTTATTTCTGAAGTCCCATTTGCTGTGTTTAAATATTAAAATAATTTAACGTACCGTACATAAAAATAAAACTAGGTAGGTATATCAGGAACTCAGGTATTAACATGAGTAATTATTACATTAATTTGACATTTATAAAGTCGTCGTTATTCATACCTATGTATAAATAGGTACATTAAGTTATAAGCATAAGATTAAAAAAGAGCAATAAATAAAATAATTAGGTAACGGACAAAAGTTGAAATAAATAAACGTATTGATCATCACGGTAGTGTTCGCCTAATAATTGTCGATAAATTTAATCGACATCCCGGTCAATATCACGAGAACCATAGTAGGAAACCTACCTATAAACTTTAAATTAATATATTTTTTGTTTTTATGAAAGTGTACAAATAAATATGTACATCTCTACACCTAAACAGCAATGTGAGCGTTAGCAAATAAACAAACGATATAAAATCACCAAAGAGCATATAAGACAGTAATTATGAGTAAATGTATAAACTAAACACCTATTATTATCTGCTACCTACAATTTTATGAATAGTGCAAATATGATGTACCTAATATCACTATTTTGAATATGTAACGAATATTACAGGAAATTCGTAATGGGGTCGGCCTCTTTTCACTATTTACGATTCGAAACACATTAATAATAAAAAACTAATGATGCAATTAACGATTTTATTAATAACTAGCTGCCCGGATAGACTTCGTTCTGTTATTAAAACCTCGTGTGCCATAAGGAACATACAAAAAAAAATTGCCGAATTGATCGAGCCATTCTCGAGTTTTGCACTTCGCAAATAAAATTATTTATTTGGTTCCACTCATATTATATTCATTTCTCGTCGTACACACGACAGTAATAATTGTAATACTCATACAGTTTGATTTGGATGGCAACTTCTCGTACAAGGGCTTTCTTTGGGTGTCAATGTTAGGTTACTTTAGGTACAATCAGAATTTATCCGTATTCAAATGCCTTGTTGAAAACTTTAACTTTTTCGTTCTTACCTCAATTACTGGAAGAGAATGCTTTTAGCATTACGTCCGCCCCTGTCATTTGTACTTATGTATGGGGCATAAAGTTTTAAATAAATAAATAAATAAATAAATAAATTCCAAGCAAGTAAAAATAGGCATCATACCCTAATATAAATAATAATAATAAGATAATTTAATATTTATAGCCCCGTGCACATAATGACTTGCGATTTTTTAAACTTCCGGTGTAGTTGTGATCAACTTCAATAATCAATATAAACGAAAAATTCTGTGACTAAAATATTTAAATCATTAAAACGTTCCGAACACTGTTATATTTCGATACTGCACATAAGTTATGAATTATAATGTATCAAGTCCCGCGCACGATTCACTTGAATCTTGTCTTGCGGCCGGTTTTCCACTGGACGACACAATAACGACAGCTGAGACTCCTGAGAGTCGTGTGGAGCTTATAAGTGGTGACACCAGTCAGTTACAATGCTGAGTAATGTTTATGACATTTTATAGCACACTGAGACTAAAACGCGCACTCAACGCTTATACGTGACCTAAACAGTCCTTTATGTACACCTTGCGAAGATATATGAATTTAAGTTGTCTATAATTGCACGACGTGATGCTAGAGTTGCAAAAGTGTAAATTCCAAGTGCGGGTTTAGGTCACAACGTGCTATAAAATAACGACACTCGTGACTTAAGTTTCTCTTTTCTCATGTATCGTATACTATAACTGTATACGTCAGCATCACTGTATCGCTGTTCGTCATCCAATGAAGAACCAGTCCACGATCCACCATCGCTCTAGTTCCTCAGTTTCCTGAGCAGCGCCCGCAGCGCCCTCGCGCGGCGCTAGGAGGAGCCGTGCTTCTGCATCCAGGCAGTGTAGCGCGCGACGTCCGCCGGCGTCACGGTGCGGCGCGTCTTGTCCACGGCCGCGGCGAGGTCCGCGCGCGACACCGGCGCCTCCAGCTCCGAGCGCTTCAGCCGCCGGATCTGCTCCGGACTCTTGCCGGCGATCTTGCGACGCATCGTCATCATTGCCGCGTCTCTGTTGGTGCACAGATACAGGTGCTCGTTTACAATTTATGAATGAGTTCACGGTTTGCGGGGATCGGATGGTCTACAGGGGTGAATTTTCAAAAAAAATTACAGAAATTATTTGGCCGCCAAATTTCTAAAAATTAAATCACCAATCATTGTCTTTCAGCACTATTTTGACACCTTTTCACTACATTCAAAACGCGATGCCCCTCTGAAAAATACTCGCCACTGGCAACTGTTCGCGGGCCGTGTTGAAAAACACATCAATTTCCATGTAATAAACTTCAGAGGATGATGATTCCACACTATTATTACTTCTAAATCCATTTCGACTCATTAAGAACAAATGCAATCACAAGGAACGGGTCCCTGTGATTGCATTTTTTTAAGTGTCCATCTGTTTCTACCAACTAGTAGGGTAAGTGTAGTGCACTGCACCTGCAGAGGTTGCAGATGTCGGAGCCGCTGTAGCCGTCCAGCTGGCCGGCCAGCTCGGACAGGTCCACGTCGTCCGCCAGCACCACCTCGCGGAGACACAGCTTCAACAGCCGCACGCGGGTCGCTTCTGGATGTCACATACATTTCATTAATGATAATGATGATAATAAAATCTATGTACTGCCCATAGACCTATATGTATATACTCTATTTGACAGGTTGTTCACTACTAAAAATTTCGACAATAGGTGCCAACGCATTTAGTCGACTGCGAGCAAGCGAGACAAGTAGATGTCATTTTTGAAAAACCCCGACCGTTCAAGAACACATAATAACGCATATTGTTTATTGTGCACAGTTAAAACGTCTTCATTATTTACGTTTGAACATTGAGTTTATTTAAATCATAATTCGCAAATAACTATATTTTTACTTACATTTTTAAATTTTTTAAAAATTATTTAGTGCAAAATGTTTGATATCCACCATTTTGAACCGAATTTGACCGAACGAAGCGCTGTCACCAAGCTGTCAGTGAGTACAAAAAATGTGACACGGATTTTTTTCGGAACAGCCCGTCTATATATTTAAGTCTATGGTACTGTCATATATTATAAATAAAGTAACATAATTAAACAAGACATCATTAAACATCTGAACGCATCTGAATGCAGCGCGCGTTTAGACGTGTTTTAGTGTTTAGACACAAGATAGCGCTCGCGCGCGTAGAGGGCGTGGCTTAAAGTCGCGCCACGAGACGATCCGCGAGCCGCGTGTGTAGGATTTAACTCATATACCCCATTTAGACGCGCGCGCGAGCCACGAGACAATCCGCGAGACGCGCGCATACGCGCGCGTGTGAACAGGGCGCTCGCGGACCAGACCGCGGCGCGTCTCGCGCTCGCAGGGCTCGCGTCGGGAGCGGTTTTGTAGGCGCGCGCCAAAGGGGCTCGCGCGAGCGCTCGCGCGGTGTTCACACGCGCGTAGGGGGCGTGGCTTACGGACGCGCCACGAGACGGTCCGCGACACGCGCGTGTAAATGAGCGGATAGATTACCTCCAATAGATACCGCATACAAGGCAACTGACGCGCGCCAACACGTACGTGCATTTGCAAGTCGACGACAATAGTGTCGACCAATACTGATCCGTCAAGTCCAAGTATGAATTACAAATAGCCAATCACAGCGCATTGTTTCGTCCCCCGCACAGTGTTTTATGAGACCCGATTTTGTGACATCCCCTTTTTAATGCAGATTCCTATAGTTTGAATGAATTCAAATGCGAGAGTAAAACTCCCGCGTGTCTATTAATCATAGTTACTGAGAAATAAATTTTTGAAAATTGTTATTTTTTTGCCGGATAAATACTTAAAAAAATCAAAACTCCTAAAATCTAAAAACAATAATTAAATCGATAATGATGGTAGATAAAACCATCAACGGTGCACATTTTAGTGCAATAAGAAAATACCTAAGTTCAACCGTTACGAAATTATTTGAATTTTTTTCATTTTATGTTTTTATTTTTTTTACTCGATAATCCGCCGTATTAGGACGCGATATTTCACCAAGCGGATCTATGGATAGGTCTTCAAAAATGATATTGAGGTTTCTAATATCATTTTTTTTCTAAACTGAATAGTTTGCGCGAGAGACACTTCCAAAGTGGTAAAATGTGTCCCCCCCCCCGTAACTTCTAAAATAAGAGAATGATAAAACTAAAAAAATATATGATGTACATTACCATGCAAACTTCCACCGAAAATTGGTTTGAACGAGATCTAGTAAGTAGTTTTTTTAATACGTCATAAATCGTAAACCGCAATTTACCTTTCATTATGATACTGGCTGCTACGGAACCCTTCATGGGCGAGTCTGACTCGCACTTGGCCGCTTTGTTATATTTAAATAACTAATTTATATCCAGTTTGTATCCGGATATTGGAAGTGACAACCCTGACAAAAAACGAAAAGTGCTTATTATTCCAATAATCCATGGAATTAGGTCGTGATATAATTAGGGCACATGAAAGACACCTTAAGCAACCGCTTGGTGAAATATCGCGTCCTAATACGGCGGATTATCGAGTAAAAAAAATAAAAACATAAAATGAAAAAAATCTAATAATTTCGTAACGGTTGAACTTAGGTATTTTCTTATTGCACTAAAATGTGCGCCGTCGATGGTTTCATCTACCATCATTATCGATTTAATTATTGTTTTTAAATTTTAGGAGTTTTGATTTTTTTAAGTATTTATCCGGTAAAAAAATAACAATTTTCAAAAATTTATTTCTTAGTAACTATGATTAATAGACACGCGGGAGTTTTACTCTCGCATTTGAATTCATTTAAACTATAGGAATCTGCATTAAAAAGGGGATGTCACAAAATCGGGTCTCATAAAACACTGTGCCCTGCAAGCCGCGCCTTCCGCCAAATTTTGTGAGTTCAAACTCTAAGAAAATTTCACTTATGCGGTATCTATTGGGGGTAATCTATGATTTAACTACAAACTACGACAAACTAATACCACTCAGTATTAGTTTGTCGTAGTTTTTAGTTAAATCCTAGTCTACTCGCGGAAACAGCTATAACGGGGTCGCGTGGCTACCGTTGTAGTCGAAATAGAATCATTCTGAATGTGAGGTGTACTGTGTACCCACCATCAGGTAGTCCGACGTATATCCTCTTCTCGAAGCGTCGTCGGAACGCCTCGTCGATATCCCAGGGGTGGTTCGTGGCTGCCAGGACCATCACTACTTTGTCTTGGTTGCTGCAAAGTGATACATGTTTACTTAATGACTCCTATCCTACTAATAGTTACCTCACTAAGAACGGATTCAACCAAACTTATCCAGCGAATAAAATATCTAACGTGATTTATCATATCGTTCGTTTAAATATTGTTAAGGTAACGACTTTACGGTAGACATAGAATGGGATGGTGTACCTATGGTCTACTAATGTAACTTAAAGACAGGCTTAACGCAAGCTTTTAATGAAGCAATTAAATTGGTCCAATACTCTGTACATAATTATTATTCAACACGGCTCACGTTGTTCGTAAGAGTGAGTGAGAGATGGTGCTATTTTTTGCTTATATACAGCAAAAAATATAGCATTTGTAATGTAATGCTCTATCCTGTCTTTCCTTTGAAATGATTGGGTGTGGTAGCGTATTGACACAGGCTGCCTCCATGGATAATGTAGGTGTCGTGTGCTTACAAGACAGCCGCCAGCCCGTCCATCTGGATGAGCAGCTCGGCCTTGAACCGGCGCGAGGCCTCGTGCTCGGAGTCCGCGCCGCGCACCGCGCACAGCGAGTCCACCTCGTCCAGGAAGATGGTGCTCGGCGCGTAGAACGCCGCCTGCGACACACACACACACTCACACCACTGACATCACCACTTGACACACTACCTGACACATACAATTAACGCGAGACTATACACTCTGTAACAGGGGTGGTGGATCAACGGTGGTCCATGGGTGGGGGACCTCAATACCTACCAATTTGACCCCCATGTATGTTCAGCAATAATCAATGGTTCAGATGATATGTGGGGATTCAGTAGTGACATTTTTGAAGAAATCAAATTCTTTGAGAAAACTTGAGAGGTTAGTGATAATGAAACCCGCGTGCCAGAAGTTTTCATGCCGCCCTGAGGCCCCTGAGGTCCCCAGACTATGAGCACTGACTTGAAGTTGGTCCCTGTCACTGTCAGAAATAGAATACACAATATCCAACATTCGTAAAATTCAACTAAGACTAGTCAACCGTTAAAAGACTACCAAAACAAAGTAAAATACGTTAGTTCCAGCCGTTTACCATATCGAACAGCAAACGGACGAGCTTCTCCGAGTCCCCACGATACTTGGAGGTGAGGGTGGCAGAGGACACGTTGAAGAACGTGGTCCGGCACTCCGTGGCCACCGCGCGCGCCAGCAGCGTCTTGCCGGTCCCGGGCGGGCCCGTCAGCAGCACGCCCTTCCATGGTCTTCGGATGCCCTGAAATTAAACAGTTCATATCTTTACATAATATAAAATGAAGTACATATCTTCCCGTGTCTGTACGCTTAGATCTTTCAAACTAAGCAACGTATTTTAATGCGGTATTCATCAATAGAAAGAATGATTCACGAGGAAGGGGTAGAGGAGGGAGTTGTAGGCGGTAAGAAGTTCACCGGGTCAGCTAGTTTAAAATAAAGAACTGAGCAGGCAAGTCTCTAGTCTAGTCCAGTCTCATCTATTGTAAAATGAACATTTTGTAGCCAAAAAATCAGTAAGAGCCAGCGCAGACAAAAATAGTTCAGGCGTTCTGAGTTCTTCGTTATGCGTTCCTCGTTCTTTGTTACGTTTGCAACTCTATAGCACCGCTTAGACGGCAGTCGGCAGGCCGTCAGACCGCGCCGCGCCGGTCAGAGTGAACTCTTGCGTTCTATTCTCAGAAATACAAAGAACGCGGAACGTAGAACGAAGAACTCAGAACGGCTGAACTCTTTCTGTCTGCGCGGGCTCTAAAATATAACTAATTTCAACGACCTCTTCTCTACGCTTAACAATACCAAATTGGTACAACCAAAAGTCACATACGAAAAATCGAAAGACCTTTATTAACCCAAAAAAACCAAGGTTATTAGATAAGAGGTTACATTGCCGTGAATAATGGCGTTCAGAGTCACGCGAAGGCTGACGTATTGAAATTTGGCGTATATTATAATTAACGACAATTAATTTCAAGGTTTTATACTTTACATAATTATTAATCTAAGATAACCTGTTTCACTAGTGAAGGTGAAATCATTCAAAAGATTGATTTTAGACCTTGTAAGATTACGTGGAATTGGTATTCCCTCTTAAGCCCTCCACTGGCAAGCTGGTCCATAACGAAGGGGCCAGTATTTAGCGTGGGGTTACGTCAAAGCCCCTCTTGAATACTTTATGAACCATAAATTTCCTTCTCCACGTCATAATTAAGCTAAGATTACCTTAAACCACCAGTCCGTCCTATTCGCAAAGTGTCCTATTCTCAGAATGTCCTTTTTTCAAAATGTCCTATTCTCAGAAAGTCCCAATTCGCAAAATGTCCTATTCGCAAAATGTCCAATTCACATAACATTAGCTTCGATATTTTCAAACCACATCATGTCATTCATTTCATACCATCATTTTCTACACTACAGTCATCTTTATTTTAAGAACAACGATAGAGTAAATAATAATGTTTGTTGATGCAATCTCTTATAAAATGTTTGAATGCGAACGAATGTGTGCAATGTGCATGTGTGCATAGTAAATTGTTCAGTGGCAAATAAACCATCCTAAGCGACACACCGTTTCTTTCTTATACGAATCAAATAAGTGAACCTATCCAAGTTACCAATCTAAAGTAGTCTCAATCACACCAACATATGGTCGAATATCGAGCCGGATCGTAAGGAGTGTTATCGAAGCTAAATACAAAAGGCGGGTCGAGCGGCCGGCCGGAGAACAATAGATGTTTACGCGAGCCTATTCAATTAAGAGATACACGTGTTTTTATGCCGGAAGAATTTACTAATTGGTTATTACGAAGATTATTACGCATTACCACAGTATAAGGATCTACAGTATTCGCTCTTCATACAAACGGCCGAAAAGCGCGTTATACCTACCCACATCCGAATACGCGTGCGATACGAGGGCAACAGCGGCCGCTGCGTAGCGATTGCCGACAGGCGAACGAGCGGAGCTTGTACCACGGTCCGGTCGGTACAAATAACAATTTTTTTAGTTTTTCTACTCTGGTTGAGCTGTATGGTCGTGTGCGGCTGTGGATTTAGAAAAATTTAAGATGGCAGTAGAAAAGGGTAACAGAAATAGTAGACATTATTGTGCTGTTTTTGGGTGCTTTAATTCGACATTAAGTCACCCAGGAATATCATTGTTTACGTTACCTGGAGACTCCGAAAGGTAAGACACTATTTTTATACACCTACCTACAAGTACGTATTATATAGTATATATAATACTATATAATATAATATATGTATAATAATATATAATACGTACTTGTAGGTAGGTATATATAATTATTGTAGGTAAGTAACTTAGGTAGTAGGTATTGTATAATTATTGCGTTATTGATTAATATTAACTTTATTATTGTATTGTAATTATTAATAAGAAATCAAATTATTGTATTCAAGGTCTTCGGTCTTGCCGAAGGAGATCAGTGCATGTAGGATAAATAAATAAAATAAATAAAAACAAGTACGTATTGCAATAAGTAGGTACCTAAATTGTTTATTTTTCATAAGTCCACCGAGTAAAATGCCTAGATTTATAAATAAGGGGCTAAAAAATCTAATGGTTGATTATTATTACTTTTGTCGTATTGGGGCGGCTTAGAATACTAACCCCAATCCCACGCCAGGCTACAAGTACCGCCATTTTGAAATATTTGAAGTTTATAGAATCGGACAGTTGTACCTTTTTTATTTACCTTAACCTGCAAGAAGAACTTACCATACCCTAAGAGTCTCTGTCTCTAATACAATACTGAAGGCTTACGAACCTTCACAGTACTAATAAAAACACAACATAGATTTTTATGGAACACTTCCTTTTTATTCACAATGAATTGCATTTATTAAAATAGAAAATATAACATTTATAAATACAAAACTACAAAAAAACTCAAGTCGTTTTATAAAATTAAAATACTGTCGGCGGACAGCCCTAGCGCGCGGCGACGCGTAGGCAAGTTTTTCGAAAATCGGGCCGAGTCACGTTACTGTATATATGTGTACTGTGGCATTACTAAGCTGAAGTAACTTTTATTACGATACAATATGAGTGCACCGGAACAAATACTAGCGGTTCTGGAAGATACGGCGTTACAACTACAAAAAGCACAAAGCAATTTAAAGAAATGCCCTAAGAGTAGATTAACCCGTGGCTACGTCGAGTCGCGCGTACAATCAATAGATGAATATTGGAATATTTTCAAGAAGTATCATGAACAATTAGTGAAATGCGTTCCGAAAGAAAAGAAGACAGATATTTCATACTTTGTTAACGAAGATTATTTTGTTTATGAAGACTTGTATCTATGCATAAAGGCCGACTTAAAGGATATTTTGAATTCGTACGAGAAATCTACACAGATATCAACTACGCCGACCGCCGGGTACACTTACGGGGATAATCAAGGACTTGTTAAGCTACCGAGGATACAACTTCCTACGTTCTCGGGTGTATATGAAGAGTGGCCAGCCTACCAAGATTTATTTGTGTCGTTGGTGCATAATAATACGTCACTTAGCAATGTTCAACGGTTACACTACTTGAAGAGTAGTTTATCTGGAGAAGCTGAAACATTATTAAGACACATCCAAGTTACAGACGGTAATTATGAGCAGTCGTGGTCTATGCTTAAAACCAGGTACGGTAACAAAAGACTTATTGTAAATTCACTTTTAAAAAGGCTTTTTACTCAAAGAAAGATAACTTCACAAACTGCTTGCAATATTAAATCTTTATTAGACACAACTACGGAGTGTATTAACCATGAAGCTATTATAGAGAGGAGACGTTGTATGTAGATTTTCTTATGTAAGAACGCGTGACACTTTGCGGGGCGAGGGCACCCCCTCCAACCCACCAAATCCCGCCCACTTCTTTATTTTCCATCTATCGATCAATAGCAAAACTACTCGCTTCGTTCTATATCGATTTTATTACGTAGTTTAACTATCTCACACTAGATGTCAATAAATGTAGGATGTAACAGGGACGTACTCAGAATATTCATACCACATTGGACATAATTTAGACAAGTGAAAAAATTCTCAAAAATAGGTTATAATATGATGAAATTACAAGGAAAACCAGGGCCTGATTAACCCTTAGGCTAATTAGGCTGCAGCCTAGGGCGCGAGGATCGGGGGGGCGCGCTAAAATCGTGTCTTCGCATGCACTAATCTAGCATCACTGCATCTACCCTACACAGCCTACACATTTCAACTAGACCGAGACAGTCTAGTCCCTAGAGACGAGTCCCTGATTTTACCAATAAATTTTAAAATTTTAAAAAGCGCGCATAAAACAAACACTGACTTGTTACTCGAATCGATCGGTGGTCGAGCGAGTGGGTGAGCTGGCAGCGGAGTGCCACTTGCCAGGCACTCAGTGCCTAGTGCGCGTTTTGATTAATCCGCCTCGCAATAATGTTCGGTTTATATGTACTAAGTAGTTAACTAAATTTTAAGTAAATTAATACGTGTAAAGTTGTAAACGGACAATTTAGTAGTTAAAATTTAGAAATCAAGTAGACAAGTAATTTAGATTTTTTTCTATTTTCTGTTAAGTAGATTTTTATCACTTAACACGTTTGGACCATTGAACTATTATTACTAGCGTATAGAATAGACACCGCGAACATCGGGTTCGGGGGTGTGCATTGCACTTATCATCGGTAAGAAAACAAAATATGAACTTAAATCAACTAAAACGAATTTAATTAAATTATTGTGCAATGTTCCCACCATTTTTTAATGAAAAAATCATAAGGAGCCTTTGAACTTGGCAAGCCACTAGCGTGTTAATGGACTAAATAAGCTTGCCTACGCGCTGTCCTACGTGGGCGAATCAACGCGAACGCGAAGCGACGCGGCGCGAAGCGAAAATAACAAACAGTCGAGATGTATTGAAGTGTCCTACGTGACCAAAAGCACGTAGAGGAAGTTGCGGTGTCCTACGAGGGAACACGGTGTTAGGCTTGCAGTCTTGGTTCGGCAAGTGTCATATACAAAGTTACTCTATGGCAAGTGTGCAAACGAGGCTTCTAGTTTGAAAAGAGAACAGAGGGCAAGCCGGCGGTGGAACACATATTTTGTTTGAGATGTCTTTTCTATATACAGGGTGGATTTTTGAGACGGGTCAGTAAGGGCAGGTACCTTAACCATTATAGTTATAGGAAAACGTTCCTACGAGACTATCCATAAGTTTTTAAGATATTCTGAACTGCATTCACAGATTTTTGAGAAAATGTACGGTCAGCGAAAAAAGTGCTAAAATCCAAAAAAAAAATTATGCGTATCGATCCTACTTCGTATGGGAATCAAAATACTCTATGGGACCATTTAAGGTATGAGCACTAGAAATGTCAGAAAACGCTAAAAACATTTTCCATACATTTTGTACTGAAAAACGATAAATCAACTCCTAATATTGTTTATTGCCAAATAATCATGACAAGTGTCTTGTCAGAGCGACAGTGATAGATTTATTCTATCCCTGTCGCTCTTCCGCATATTAATTGGCATGACAAGAGAAATAGCAATAATAACTTAATGTGCATGATCGTAATATAGATATCCCTGTTGTGCCTATGCAAAATACCGAAGAGTAAATTAGACAGCCACATACTATGATTGTACAGTATCACTGATGTCGCACCCTCGAACATTTCTGGTCGCCTAGTACTCGCTTTAATTAATAAACGACGACAAAAAGTGTCGTTACAACTTTTCCTCTTAATTTTTTCCGTCTAGCCTCCTTTCGCAACGCGCGATAAGGAACTTCGTTCTAATAATCTTCACTTATACGCGCGTTTCTGTGACACCGTGCCCTACGTGGGCGATTCAACGCGAATGCGATCGCGAAGCGATCCGATGCGAATTTAGTGCGACGCGGAGCGAAGCGGCGCCTCTGTCCTACGTGCACGCGAATTGTCACTTCACCGCCAGTCGCCACTGAAATACGCCGCGCCGCTGAAGTTCGCGCGAAAATATCAAACCAACTGATCGCGTTCGCTTCAAGCCGCGCTGCACCGCAACGCCCTCTACGTGCTTTTGGTCACGTAGGACACTTCAATACATCTCGACTGTTTGTTATTTTCGCTTCGCACCGCGTCGCTTCGCGTTCGCGTTGATTCGCCCACGTCACACCGTGTCCTATGTGGGCGAATCAACGCGAACGCGATCGCGAAGCGATCCAATACGAATTCAGTGCGATGCGGAGCGAAGCGACGACTCTGTCCTACGTGCGCGCGAATTGTCACTTCACCGCCACTGACATACGCCGCGCCGCTGAAATTCGCGCGAAAATATCAAACCAACTGATCGCGTTCGCTTCAAACCGCACCGCACCGCAACGCCTTCTATGTGCTTTTGGTCACGTAGGACACTTCAATACATTTCGACTGTTTGTTATTTTCGCATCGCGCCGCGTCGCTTCGCGTTGGCGTTGATGCGCCCACGTAGGACAGCGCGTAGGACAGCGCGTGAGGCGAATTAAACAAAACTCGCACTAGGCACTCAGCGCAGCTTGCCGCGCGCAATGAAACACATCAACGATGTGCGGGGACACCCCGGTGTGGTTAATAGTTAGTAGGTATAATTTGCCTCGCTTCATTCATTTGTCTTATCTCTTTTGAAATCGTCGTGCGTCCGTCATATGAATCACGCACTCGCGAATATTGTGATTGATATTTATTGTCCTTTCCTTACACCGTGTCCTACGTGGGCGACTCAACGCGAACGCGATCGCGAAGCGATCCGATACGAATTCAGTGCGATGCGGAGCGAAGCAGCGACTCTGTCCTACGTGCGCACGAATTGTCACTTCACCGCCACTGACATACGCCGCGCCGCTGAAGTTCGCGCGAAAATATCAAACCAACTGATCGCGTTCGCTTCAAATCGCGCCGCACCGCAACGCCCTCTACGTGCTTTTGGTCACGTAGGACACTTCAATACATCTCGACTGTTTGTTATTTTTGCTTCGCGCCGTGTCGCTTCGCGTTCGCGTTGATTCGCCCACGTAGGACAGCGCGTTAGTGTGTCCGTGTTTTTTTAATGAGGTACTTTGCCTTTATGTACGATCAGCTTAAAACATGGTTTGCCACCCTAAGGTTGAATGTCATGCAGATTAAAGGACAACGTTAGTTTCGCTTGCAGATCGATCTGAAAACTTTTATGAACCATCTTAAAATTTTCACACTACTACTCTACTCACTACTTTTTTGGCGGGGGCGCGTCTTCATAATTAGCCTAGGGCGGTCAGATCTCTTGATCAGTCGCTGAGGAAAACTATCATGGCTACGAGTATGTTAGCATAAGTAGTTAATGAGCAATAGTCGATGAACTTACTACTTTGGAACCCTACATTGGGCGTGGCCTGACACGCACCTGCCCGGTTTTCTTATTTTTAAATGGCTTACGTCCCAACTCAGAGTCACTTACTTATCGCTCCTTAGTATAGAATCACCACACAAATTATGTACTAAGGAGCGATTTAAGTAACCGTTACTGACTCTGAGTTGGGGCGTTAGTTTGTTTTTAGGCTTCCCGCCCACGTCCGATAATCGGTGACCGCTTTTTGTAGGTGAAAAATAGAACGTACTGATAGCAATAGTGCAACGCACACGTCCTTCAACAAGTCGGTCAGAAATAAACTCGGTGCATTCCGACCGATATCGGTGAAAAATGGAACGTTCGGTTCTCACCGACTCACCGACATAGGGATGTTCGATCTAGGTGCCTTGTATCGATACGGATGGAGAGTAACGTAGGCTACTTTTTACCGCGGTAAAACATCCCCAGGCCATGGGAAGATCGACGTTTTGTTAGTTGCTAGATATTTTGTTCCAGACGTTGTTAATATATGGCGTTAGTGAAATTCATTTGCAAGTTCTGAATCACGCTATCAAATGATACATGTTTACTTAAGTCATAGGCAACTAAATCAAACTAAGTAAAAGTAATTAGGATTTGTAAAAAATTGATCTCTACCGCGGGCGAAGCTGCGGGCAAAAGCTAGTATGGTAATAAATAAAAGATGTAATTTTATGTAGATATACCGTATAATTTAATATGATGTTGTAAGATGTTTCGTATCGATCCAGAATCAAATAAAATATTTTTAATATGGTTATATAAACTATCGACAAGCTTAATTCAATGGGTCTCTAAATAAAGATAGATCATTAAGCCAATCTTAAGATCAATCGTTTTAGATTAAATTTTATATCACATTTAATTTTATTCAAAATATTGTATAAATAAATATTGAAAAAGCTTCTTAAGGTTTTTTTTAAAACAATGTGGTATGTAGTAGGACCATCATGTAAATAATAATATCTCACTTTATAGTGACCAGTACGCTCTATTTTTCCTACAAAAAAAATCGGTCACCGATATCGGTCGTGGTCGAATAGCGAGTCGGCCACAAAATCGGTCATAAGGATCTGAGGAAAAATCGGCCCGATTATCGGTCCTACAAAAAGTCGGACGTGGGCGGGAAGTGTAAGACTTATAAAGATTGTATACAATGTTAAACTTAAAAAAAATTGATTTTACCTACTCCCGTTCACGTAATTAAATAAATTATACTCTGTTCATTATGGCATTATTCTTTTGACAGCGGTCATCGAGATCACGGGCATAAAGTTTCATATTTTTTTTACATAGAAATGCACGCACGTCAATAGTATACTTTATTGGTTGTAGCAATCAATAATGATATCCCTAACGTCATCGTAACCAAATGTATCAATTTTGTGATTATCATAAAATTTTTAACAGACTTCAAAAAAAGGAGGAGGTTCTCAATTCGACTGTTTTTTTTATGTTTGTTACCTCAGAACTTTGGACTGGGCGAACCGATTTTGATGATTGTTTTTTTAATCGAAAGCTGGTGGCTGTCATGTGGTCCCACATATATTTTATTGAGATCTGACAATGGCATCCATGAGAAAACCACATAAGTCGTAAATTTATGTTAAGATGTGCGCGACAAATTGACGAATAACTCAATATCACGCCAACCGATTTCGATGATTCTTTTTTTAATCGAAAGCAGGTGTTTGTCATGTGGTCCCACATAAATTTGAAAAAGATCTGAAAAGTACTTTTTGAGACTTTGAAGTCGGTTATTTTTTGTTAGTAAAATTTAGATTATATAAAATTAAACCTTTTTGTACCTTGCCTTATATAGATACTATGCCCATTTCCCATCACAAGACAAAAAGAATCAAGCTATAATGAACAGAGTATAGGCAGTACTTTAATTCAATGGGACACTCGGTAAAATAATTGGATTCTAATTACGGCCCTGTGTTTTTGTTATGTTTATTTGTTGTAAATAGTTGACGATAGATGGCGGCCTGTTTACAAAATGATTATAAAAACTAGAAAAATAATATTTTGGCGGTGAAAAACTCTATAGGAATGAATGTAGGACAAATTTCAGTACGTATGATTATCAATATAATACTAATACTTAGCTCTACGCACCTATTCATTTTTAGTTCTCTTGACACAAAGTGTCGCCATCTAATGTCGAGTAGAATTTTATTTGGCGAGATCGGCGTTAGTGATTTTTCTAGAACTATTCTGCCTATTCTTATACATTATGAATCAAATTACTTAAAAATGAAATGAAATGCCATCCATAGCATCAGAACGTCTATCCGAGTAGTTTTTACACGATAAAACAGAGCACTTCATCCTTTTCTTTGAAAATGTGAAGCTGTGCACAGGACGGGCGCCGACAGTAGACTGACTTAAGGCCACGCCTACTGTGATGACGTCAGGACCCAGTTGAGTCACAGTGCACAGTTGCTTAGGCCGTCTCCTCTCTATAATAGCTTCATGGTATTAACAGTCTTAAAAATTTAAAATTGGCGACTGACTCATGGGATCCGTTGATTATATTTCTCGTCGTGCAAAAGCTAGATCCAGATACTCACCGTGACTGGGAACAATGTACCTATCATGAGGATAATGAAACGTTACCTACATGGGATGAACTTAGCAAGTTTCTTCATTCTAAATTTCGTACATTGGAACTTATCAACCCGTCATCGAGAGAGAAACCTACTAGGACCCGAGAATACGCAGTGCACATTTCTACAACGACTAATAAGCAATCACTTAAACCGAGAAGTTGCTGGATGTGTAAAGAAGATCATACACTATGTCATTGCAGAGAGTTTACAAAGATGCAACCAACGGAACGGTGTGAATACATAAAAAAGAACAACCTTTGCTTCAATTGTCTGGCCCCAGGACACTCAGCAAGTAAATGTCGTCTCACGTTGTCCTGCCGTTTATGTCGAAAACGTCACCATACATTAATACATCAATCTATGCCAGTGACGTCATCAAATCAGCCAGATAATAAACAAGTACATCACAGCGAGGTTGAATCATCACAAGATCCTGCTGAACAATCAAAAGTCGACTTTTCATCACACTTCACTGCTAGTACTCCTACAGCACTGTTAGCTACGGCGATGGTACCTGTGAGGAACGAATCAGGACATACTACAGTGCTACGTGCCCTCATAGATAATGGTTCACAAGCGACGTTCATAAGCGAGAGAGCCGCCCAGATATTAAGACTGAAGAGAACGCCTATTAACGGCACAATCACGGGTGTTGGTTCTACTAAAACAAAAATCAAGCATGCAGCAGAAATACAACTTTTATCAAGACATGATTCAAGTTTTAATACCAAGATAAAGGTTTATGTTATGGCAACGCAACTCACTACCAACTTACCGTCACGCTCCATCGCCTCACGCACCTGGCCGCACCTCCAAGGCTTCTTCCTGGCAGACCCAAGCTACAATCTACCAGGTCAAATAGACATGTTGCTAGGTGTGGATGTATGTGCCCAAATTATGAAGAGCGAAGTTATCAAGGGTCCCCCAGGCACTCCATGTGCTCAAAATACCTGCCTGGGTTGGATTCTCTTTGGGTCCATTCATGATTTGAATCAAAGGGAAGATGTCATCGCCATGCACCATAACGTAGATGTAGATGAAATGTTGAAAAGAATGTGGGAGCTAGATAAAGATGAAGGAAAGAAACCAACGAAAGAAGAATTGAAATGTGAAGAAATATTCAAAGCTACCAGGACTAACGAAGGACGATACGTCGTGAAACTACCGACAAAAACAGACATTCTTTTATCACCTCATGGAGAAACAAGAAATATAGCATTAAAAAGATTACATCAACTAGAAAAGAGACTAGATAGAAATGAAACATTAAAAGAAGAATATGTTAAAGTCATGCAAGAATATAAGGATTTAAATCACATGGAAGAAGTACAACCTAACGAAGTAAACAACCCAGCTGTATATCTGCCACATCATGCAGTCGTAAGAGAAGAGAAGGAGACATCAAAAGTAAGAGTTGCCTTTAATGCATCACAAAAGGGGACTAACAACGTGTCACTCAACGATGAACTGTTAGTAGGCCCACAATTGCAAGACGATATGAGAAGTATTATTATGCGATGGCGTATGAAGAAAGTTTGCTTTACTGCAGATATCCAAAAAATGTACCGAGCTATATTAGTAACTGATGAAGACAGAAACCTGCAAAGAATTCTATGGCGAAATAACATAAATGAACCTGTAAAAGACTATAAACTGATGAGAGTAACGTTCGGGACTGCTTCAGCACCATATCTGGCAGTAAAAACATTACATCAAGTTGCCGATGATGAAGGTCATCCAGATGACTATGAGGCTATCAAGATCATTAAAGAGGACTTCTATATGGACGACTTGATGTCAGGCAAAGATACTCTTCAAGAAGCAATAACAACAGCTAAAAGCATAGAATCAATTTTGAAAAGAGGTGGATTCTGTTTACAAAAATGGTGTTCAAACGATGCTGATTTTCTGAATCAATTTGAACAATCGCAAAGAAGTTCTCAAGCTAAGATAGATATGACAATTGATGGAACTATAAAGGCATTAGGTTTGCAATGGAATATGGGAACTGATAATTTCGAGTACAGCTATACACTACCTCCTATTGATAAGAGAATAACAAAAAGAACTATATTAGCCGATATTCAACGCTTATTTGATCCACTTGGGTGGCTAGCCCCTGCAATGCTACCTACTAAGCTACTAATTCAACGATTATGGTTACAAGGCGTAGCGTGGGATGACGAGGTGGATCCACTAATTGCTGATAGTTGGACTACACTCAGAGAGAACTTTCAACACTTACCTGATGTTCAAATCGATCGATGGCTACATACAACTGATGAAGTAATGAAAAATGTGACCGTACACGGATTTTGCGATGCATCAGAGCGAGCTTATGCTGCTGTAGCGTACCTAAGAGTGAGAACACCTGAAGGAGAAATAAAGACAAGCATCATCGCAGCCAAAACAAGGGTAGCTCCTAACAAACCACAAACATTACCACGCCTGGAACTCTGTGGAGCAGTTTTGCTTACCAGACTTTTGAAATCGATTAGAGAAGCGATGAGATTACGTACCTCTCAGATTTACGCATGGACAGATTCAACTATCGTCCTCTCCTGGCTATTTGGAGATCCCGCAAGATGGAATACCTTTGTAAGAAATCGAGTCGTTGAAATCCTAGACACTATGGGAAATCATAACTGGTACCATGTTCAGTCGGACTATAATCCCGCAGATGTTGCTTCAAGAGGTATGCAACTGCTAGATTTAAAGGAACACAGGATATGGTGGAAAGGCCCAGAATGGTTGAATGAAGCTGGTTACAAAAGATCGCAGAACATAACAACTAACCTAGAAAGAAAAGAAATCATCCATGTAAACCTGAAAATAGAAAAATCAAAATTAGTAACAAAATTTCAACATTTCACAAATTTAAAGGAATTACTTAAATCAATAATTTACTGCAAAAGATTTCTAAAAGGAAACAAATTAGCAAATAAAGATACAGTTTCAACAACACAAGAATTAGATGAAGCACTAAAAATATGTATAAAAATTGTACAGAAGGATACTTACGAAGACGACATACAGCACCTGAAAAGAAACAAAACAATTAGAAAAGAAAGCAAATTAAAAACGTTACAACCTTACCTTGATGAAGATGGTGTCCTCAGGGTGGGCGGCAGGCTCAGGCATTCAGATCTTACTGAAGATAGTAAACATCCGATAATTCTTGATCATGACAACGACCTATCTACATTAATAGTGGCTGAAGCCCACAGGAAGACACTGCACGGTGGATGTCAATTGATGCTTGGCTATCTGCGATCAAAATTCTGGATCCTGAAAGCAAGGAAATTGGTTAAAGCAGAGATAAGAAAATGTATGATATGTGCGAAACTGAAGGCTGCTGCCAGAAATCAAATGATGGGAGACTTACCCAGAGTTAGAGTCACTCCCGCGCGTCCTTTTCTTCATAGTGGGGTAGATTTTGCCGGCCCGTACCAAATCCTGATGTCGAAGGGAAGAGGCGCCAAGACCAATAAAGCATACATAGCCTTATTCATATGCATGTCGACGAAGGCAGTTCATTTAGAATTGGTCGGAGATCTTTCCTCAGAAGCCTTTATTGGGGCATTCAATAGATTTGTTTCAAGACGAGGTCAATGTGCACATCTCTGGAGTGACCAAGGCAGAAATTTCGTAGGAGCTAACAAGGAACTAACAGCAGCCTGGGCAGAAGCCAAGTTACAATTCGATGGAGACATAGTTGAAGCTCTCGCCCTTGATGGCACACAGTGGCACTTCCTACCAGCATACAGCCCGCACATGGGTGGATTGTGGGAAGCGGGTATCAAGTCTATGAAACACCACTTGAAGAGGATTCTTAAATCACATTTGACATATGAGGAAATGTCTACACTCCTTTGTCAAATCGAGGCGTGTCTCAATTCGAGACCTTTAAGTCCAATTGAAAACTCAGACACAGACAACATTGAACCATTGACTCCAGGCCACTTCTTAATTGGTGAGATGCCTATAACCGTTCCTGCTTCAGACCTACAAAATATACCCATTAGTAACCTGTCCAGATGGCAGCACCAGCAAAAATTATTATCAGACTTCTGGCGTAGATGGCAACAGGAATACTTGTCGAGATTGCAACAACGACCCAAATGGCATAATCAGATAAAAGAATTCAATATAGGTGACATTGTGCTCATAAAAAACGATAACATGCCACCTGGGAAATGGATGATGGGATGCATAGTTGCTAAACACCCTGGCGCTGATGGTGTCACAAGAGTGTACAGTGTGCGTAGTGGTGATAGTGTTGTGCAAAGATCTATGTGTAAATTATGCCCTCTGCCAATTGATATAAGTTCTTAAGTTTCATTCAATTTATAAGTAAAAATATTTTGTCAAACTATTTATCAAGCATGAGTGAGGAATGGGATGCGAGGTTAAACTTTGAACTTAATTTTCAGACTCAAAATTATAAACTTTTCAATTTATTTTCTATATGTACCAAGTGTATAGTTACTTCAATTCAATATGTATGTATGTTGTTCAAGTCAAATCAATACTGTAAGTTCATTTCAAATATCATTTGTTATCATTATCTTACTGCTAGCTCTGTGTTAGTCGTTAAGATAAAACCTTTATTATGAAGGACTCTAATAGTCCTTGGTGGGCGGCATGTTGATGCAATCTCTTATAAAATGTTTGAATGCGAACGAATGTGTGCAATGTGCATGTGTGCATAGTAAATTGTTCAGTTGCAAATAAACCATCCTAAGCGACACACCGTTTCTTTCTTATACGAATCAAATAAGTGAACCTATCCAAGTTACCAATCTAAAGTAGTCTCAATCACACCAACAATGTTTAAATCTCCTTATGTGAAGCGAAAGAGTCACTAGACTCCTGAATACACTCGGCCTCTGAAGACATTAAGTGTACCACACCAGATGAGGCATGTCCAACATGTTTAAGAGCGTTTTGTAAACGCCACTGATGATAACATTTCAATAAGTATTACTTATAAAATGGTAAATTTACCGGCAGCTAAATTTTTTATATTTTCCGTAGGTAAATAAAAGTTAGGGGAGGCCTATGTCCAGCAGTGGGCCTCTAAGGGCTGATGGATGGGATGGATGAAATAAAATTATCGTTAGAAATACTAATGCATGAGGGTAATCTTTTCACCCGAATTCAAAGACGATGGACCACTACTCTAAGATCTTATACTGTGTTAGATTTTTCTCTATAAACATTATATATATCGTCCAACTAGAAGGTGAACTAGTAGACAATCACGCGGAGGCACTCCACGCGTGGTAGCCCAAGTTAACCAAGCGGAAATGTAACACGTTCCCTTTCCTGAGTCAGTAATATCGATAACACCGACATTCGATACTTTAATTGAAGAATATCTGTAATTTACTGTTTCCTTGGTGACCACCGACCGATAAAACTCCTGGTATAGAGTTGCAAAACATTATTGATGTGGTATTGAAAATCGTACCATTACTGGTGTTGGATGGCTGTTAAGGACCAAGGATGTTCAAAACCAATGGAAGTAGTGGAAGACCCTGACAATCGATTTAGATAGTACATAGAGAACACAGGCTGCATAAGTATCAAGTGTTAACAAAATCTTTGGTCGAGAATGTAGTAGGTACTCACCATTCAGCCTACGGTATACTCAGAAACAAAAAACTGGGTAACTCTTTTAATCAGCAATTTAGTATTCCGTTAAAAGCGACAAGAAAGCTGGTAATTTAATAATTTTTAATGGCATTCCCCGAAGGAGCAACAATGTTAGAGTGGAGTGCGACCTATTTACCGGTCACGCTTTACAAATTATAAAGGCGAACGTGAACGAGCGTATTCTTGTAATCACTCACGCGAATCGCCACTTTCGACTGGACGAACGACTAAAGCTTTCGGGTTTTCTGTAACTTACATTTAAGAAGTGCCTATGAAGTACCTAGTCTATATCTTTATATGTAAACGCAATTATATGTAACGCAATTTTTCAGTGATTAAAAAAATTACATTATTTCCAAACTGAATTATTCGCAGTTAAATTTAGCTTGGTAAACAGCATCTGTGGGGTTGGTAGTACAGAACATCTCAAAATGTATACCATCATAACAACAATCATCTCATTGACGAAACAACCATGTACCGTTTGATATACGATTACTTAATAAAAACCACCAGCCGTCACTCATCCAATCCCCAACAACGCTGCTTAACTCGGTAGATCGCTTTTACAAATTGAAAGATGCCGGAACCATAAGAGCATCAGAGCAATTTAGATAACAGAACTAAAATAGCCCCACTTGTAGAAACATTTTCTGCTCACCTTAAAATAGTCGGGCATCACGAGCGGGAGCACCATCGCCTCTTGTAAAACAGACTTCGCATCGTCCAAGCCCACCACGTCCTTCCAGCGAACGTCAGGGTTCTTCTGCAAAATATCTCTTTCCAAAGTTTCTACCAGATGTAACTCGTATCCAGTCGCGTCGAAGACTTTTTCATCTCTCTCGAGGATGGTGACATCGCCTTCCGTGGGCACGTCGGTTTTCCTAAGCATAGGTTTTATCGGCACCAGATGTCTGCGGACCCTCGGGATCCTCTCAACAGATCTGGTTTTCCTGCCGCTGTTTAAGGAGGAGGATGATGTTTTTCTCGGAACTATTGACGGCAGAGTCGGCTGAATGTTTGGATCACGTCTTCGTAACGTCCCGGCCCATTTTTCTGTGGTTGGATCTGTTTGTTTGGCCTGATCGAGTGGCGTTTCTTGAAATCTGTTCACTGGTGTCGGCCGTACTACTGTAACAAGAGAAAATAATATTGAGTATCTCTGACCAAGCGTAACGAAATGTCAAGCCCCGGTTTTAATCCTAGCACAAGCCATGTCGGGGGCCTTCGGGGAGCACAAACCAGTCTGTATTGCAGCAGTGTGACGGAGTATGCCCTAGGCCTCCATTAATGTGTTGAAGTCAAACATGATGGTAAATTGACATTCCACGTTACCTCACATACAAACCAAAACTGTGAATCCAAAACCTTAATGACAGTCGGTACCTTGCGTCGGTGGATGCCTGGTGCCATTCCCGAGGTGCGAGTCGGGATGCTTGGCCTTGTCACGGCGTGAGTCACTCCGGGCAGTCCGTAGCCCGTCTCGGGGCTCCCGGGGCTCGTCCTGGTCCCCGCCGCGCCGCGCCGACATCCTCGCGAACCCAAACGGCTGGAGACTCTCCGTCATCATCCGGTCCATCATCCGAGCCATTTGGTGGAAGCCTGACGCTGGGCTAAAGACAAATTTTGAGCTGTAGTCCGATTTATTTATGCTTGTTTATAGTAGCTCAAAATTGACCTACTGAATGTATATAGTAGTACACTATATAATAATGATGTAATCTGAGTTAAAAACTAACTAAAATCTTAATGACTAATGACAAATTCTGCAACTTGTTGGATAAGACTTGCTAGTATAAATATTACAGAAGTCGTGTAAACAGGTACAAACCAAGGGAAGGGGTCGTGCTCAAAAAACTGTCGTATTCCCCTCACATTGGGGTACAGGAAGTCACCGAATCCGAAATCCATTGTTCTGCTTAACACCCTCAAGGCTGATAGTCTCATAGGGATTATTTCGATGCGTGGGTGGGTGGATGTTGGGTTCACATAATTTCTAGGATCGAAAGTGTGTCATGAAGTTTTGTTGAACCGGTTGCTATTTGACAGGTCTGTTTTGGTTCGGTTGCCATGACGACGTTTGCGGAAACGGCTATCGGCCGCGGTGCGTGAGCCGGTCATCGGTGGCCGCACTCCTTTGACCGTTCCCAAAATTTTCTTGCAGAGGAAACAGTGCCTTATGACTAATGACTTAAATATGGATTATGAGAAATTTGGACTTGGACTTTGCGGCTTGTCGAGGCCAACGGTAATTGGCTGGGTACTGCGATAGGTCACTTTGACACACTTTTTAAAGTTTGTTCCTTTACTCTGCAATTACCATTTCCATTTTTCTGAGACCTTCACGGTTGGATACCTATGTTTGTGTAATGATCAGAATGGCTAATATTTACTTAAAAAATGTAGCCAACAAAAATACCAGCCTTTAAGACCTTTCCTTAAGTTAAGCCAATTGAACCATCATAATTTAGACATGTTTCTGTTTTTTGATCATAAGTTAAAATTATCACAAAAATCTAATCTCAGAAATGATTTAGCCGATTTTGATGCGGTTTTCACTGATGTATTGCAGTTAACTTGGGATAAAATAGAGTTCGTTTTATTTCTAGGGTCTTTAAAATATTTCAATTTAAAGATTTTCGTCAACACGGTTTTGAGAATGCATGTTTAAGATATAGATTTCCCGAAGAGAAACAAAGGTTACTAATACAAAAACCCGCTTCTACTTTATAAAAAAATAGAAAATATGAATTAAAGATAGTACTTAAAACACTTTCTCGAAGCAGAATATAGGTTTTACGTTCATGGGCTCAAGTCTTGATTATATTGTGAGGTGTAATTACCATTGATTTTATTGGGGCAAGTGAACTTTGTTTGCCCGTTGATGGAAACGAGTACAGGCATACAGACACTACAGGCGGTAAACTTGACAGGTTACCGTGTGGATGTGTGTCAAAGGTCGACGACTAGACACCGGGGAGTTCAACGAACTTCCATTCATTTATAATTGTAATACGTGTTATTGGACGTTATCGAAGCCACTTCAATTGTCTTCAGGAGAAACTGGGACACTGAACTCGAAATCAAAGTAATTGATGGCTTTGGAACGGAGTAAATATGTAAAATTATATTTAAATCATAACTGTATAGATTATCTGAGGTCAGAAATGTTCTGAGGATCAGGCAATTGCTCCGTTTGAATATCATTTGACCATTTATAGATGATGATTTTTTTTATCAATAATCTTGTGACTATTTGCCAGTTGCTAGGCTAACTGACGTGAGGATTGTGTATAGATAGAATATTGAGAACGGCTGTAAGTAAGTTAACATTTGATATAGATACTATGTCTAATTCACTATTTGCCAAATTCATCAAAATTAGTAAGTGTGAACCAGATAAGGATGTAGTTAAGACGCGGCGGTCATCTTTGATTTGATAACCCAAAGCTATCATCTCGCCCAATGCAAGAGTTGAAGCCAACGCCCACCACTCAATTTACCTCATTGAAATAACCTCACCATCATCCATGACAAGCTCGCGAATATAATTGATAAATTGTTTTAAGGCCGACCTTAATTTTATGAGATGATTCGCCTGATATCATTCTTTTGTTGACGGTACATGTGTTTGAGTTTCACGAGTATCTCTAAATTAATATGCCATCAAAAACAAAACTTGTAAAAAAAACCAAGTCTCGCAACTCAGTTCTTCTACCGTAAAAAGTTGTGAGATCCATGTAATACCAAGTCGGTTAATTTATTCAGTTCCTACTTAAGGGTCCTTCTGTCTTAAGTTGTTACGTAATTAGCTAACCTAACAAGTAACAACATCTTATAGTGACCATATTATCAATATTAAAAATCTTTTATGTTTTAAATAAATAGATCGACTTGGCCATCGCATGAAAACACAATGTACCTCACAAGTAATACCTACATATTGTATTAAATTTGATTGTTTAGTGCGATTGCCAAGTCAATCTATTTATTTAAAACATAAAAGATTTTTAATATTGATAATATGGTCACCATAAGATGTTGTTACTTGTTAGGTTAGCTAATTACGTAACAACTTAAGACAGAAGGACCCTTAAGTAGGAACTGAATAAATTAACCGACTTGGTATTACATGGATCTCACAACTTTTTACGGTAGAAGAACTGAGTTGCGAGACTTGGTTTTTTTTACAAGTTTTGTTTTTGATGGCATCTCATTTCTTTTTGTAGATAGTTCTACTTTTTTTCCTTTTACAAGTTACCTTTGAACATAATTATATCTAGATACCTATCTACACCTATTATTCCATTATATTATATACAGGTACACTGATTCATTCACTGCAAATGTTACTTTGTTATACAGGTACAGTAATTCATTAACTGCAAATGTAACTTTGTAATCCTATATATTTATATGGGATTACAAAGTTATTTATGCAATTGATGTATCTAGAAAACTGGACCGAAATTGCAAAATATTTTAGTTTTCCCTTGATCTATACACTAAACACTAATTGTGTTCCAAATTTGAAGCTTCTATGTCTGCTAGAAGTGCCTTAGAGTTTTGATGATCGGTCAGTCAGTCAGTGAGTGACGAAATTAAGAAACTTTGACTAGTTATAATTCTTAAACTACTGGTTCAAATTGAATGAAATTTGAAATATACCGTGTTTATACAATGCCTGCTTGGTTACTAAAAATTCAGGCTTCTAGCTTTATCCACAACGAAGTTATAGGGGGTTGAAAATGGCCTGAATTGCTTCGAGAAAAGGATGGTACGGCCGTGCCGCTTTTTTGCTCGACTTGGCGGGGGCACTGCCGTGCCCCCAGATTTATGATCTAAAATGTTTTGAAGTTGCTCCGGTTAAAGTAATGACAACATCGGTGCGTGAGAAATGAGTCTGTGGAGAGTGAGAACTTGCGAGTTAAATAATTAGAGGACAGGGTTGTAATCTATATCTAATGAAAATTCTCGAACTAAGCAAATCCTTGTCGAACCATCAATGGTACTGCATCATTACCAGAATCAAAAGAGAGGGAAGTTTTCAGTTTTCACATTTGGGAGTCTCGGGATGTAAGGTACTAATTTGGTTATCCTTAGGTTTCTTCTATTAATGATCGTTGGTTTCTGTACCACCCAGAAATCTTTATTTCTGCAGGTTCGGACAAACCTATATTCCGTCAGCGGGTACTCCATTAGACAATGCTCCGATATTATGAATGTAAATGGATATAATTACAAAGATATTTAATATTTTATTTTTGACATTTTGATCTCATAATTAGTATAGTAAATGGTGTCAAATTCTAGTTAAATTTGATAAATAAAATACACAATGAATTTCATTAATGTGTGACTCATCGTGATTAAACCTTTCACATTTTCTAATGTAATTTACATCGGTAGCCCTCTTGTCCATGTTACCAGAATGTCATCATTACTCATACGGCTCGCCGTCTAGTGTCTAGACTCGCATTTACTGACACCTAACGAACAGTATGTATATATTTCATCAACCAGGAGAATAAATGGAAACAGAAAGTCTTCGACATATCTAATCTGGGGTATTAAATTTCTCATCGGCTTTGTTCACCTAGTAGCTTGCTACATTCATTCTTGCTAAATTCATTCATGATGAGAAATTCGTTCATCGTTTTAATAGACGCTATCACGTCAAAAACATAATTATATAAAACTAGAGCTCTGGCCGCGGCTTTTTCCGCATTTTCGAGGACAAGTACCGTGTGTTACTCCATGTCACGGTCTACCTGTGTGCTAAATCTCATGAAAATGAAAATCAGTTCAGTAGTTTTACAGTTAAAAAGTAATTCCAGACCAACAAATACATTTCAGAAAATATGTTTTGAGTGTATGAAATGATATTTAAATATAGATACGTTATGCCCTTACAAATCAACCAAAAAAGTCTGTTCCGAAAAGAGCTACAACACACACACGTTTATCTTTTGTTTCACTACACGATATAATACACGAAGGCATTTTAACGCTGTATGTCAAATGTCAAGCACTTCTTACAACAACAAAAGCGTGTGTATTGTCTTGTATTGACAGAGCGACTACGAGCAGAACGGTCAATTGCCTGTTCTCACGCTCTTCATCTTTGACGCGCTAGTGACATATCTACCTGTTTTTACATTATAATATCATTGAGTGTATGTAGGTAGGTACACTTACAATGCCGTTATATATAAGTAGTATCGTTATTACTAAGAATAAATGTTGCCAGAAAAAATACTATCAAATCAATGGGAAAAGGGCTTTGTAGTGTCTGTAACGAAAAGCTAACGTCCAGATAATGGTAAATGTAAAGCAATTACTTAAATACTAATGTCTCTTAACGGTTGACGGTTACAAGAAACCCTAGGTTCAATTCGTTTGTATTTTACAAGCATTCAATGGTTGATTTGATAGGTATTGTTAAGCCACTACTTTAGATGTTATTAGTATTTACACTACAATGTATTAAGGATGATTATAAAAATTTAATGGTTCCCCGCTGATATCTACCAGATACGGAATCAGTTTTGTAAATGAATTAACCGGACTGAATTACCCAGTCCCGATACGAACCCGTTATTCATGCTTTATTACTCATCCACCTCCTTATCGTAAAGTATCCAAAAGTATCGTAAAGTAGAGAATGCTTGTAGCCAAATGGAAAAAAACGGAACCCCTATAGATTCGTCATGTCTGTCTGTCTGTCTGTCTGTCTGTCCGTCCGTATGTCACAGCCACTTTTTTCCGAAACTATAAGAACTATACTGTTGAAACTTGGTAAGTAGATGTATTCTGTGAACCGCATTAAGATTTTCACACAAAAATAGAAAAAAAACAGTAAACTTTGGGGGCTTCCCATACTGAAACTCAAAAATTTTTTTTTCATCAAAACCATACTTGTGGGGTATCTATGAATAGGCCTTCAAAAATGATATTGAGGTTTGTAATATCATTTTTTTCTAAACTGAATAGTTTGCGCGAGAGACACTTCCAAAGTGGTAAAATGTGTGTCCCCCCCCGTAACTTCTAAACTAAGAGAATGATAAAACTAAAAAAAATATATGATGTACATTACCATACAAACTTCCAACGAAAATTAGTTTGAACGAGATCTAGCAAGTAGTTTTTTTTTTAATACGTCATAAATCGTAAACCGCAATTTACCTCGATTAAAGTTACAACGAACTACAAGAACTTTTATATTATGTTACTTGCTGCTACGGAACCCTTCATGGGCGAGTCCGACTCGCACTTGGCCGCTTTTTTTATGACTTGCCTTAAAGGATAAATAGACAAGCATCGTTACAGTTTCTTCCTTTTTTACGTACACCAGTGACCATCAAGTGGCCATGCAGTCATTGAATGACATAAATGAAGGTTGACGCGACTCACCAGCCAAGGTCCCAGGCGGAGTGGAAGGCGGGGTGCGCGGCCATGGCGCCCAGCGGCATGCCGAACCCAAACTCGATCTTTACGTCATCAGCTCGCCGCAGCCACGAGCGGTCGCCCTCCGCCGCTGCCGCCGACGTGTCTGCCATGGTCACTGCTGACTGCTGACTGCTGACTGCTGCGTACACCTGGCCGATATGCTGGAATTGTAACGCTCACGCTACACACGCATAGCCTTATGTCGTGCATGTATTAGGATGGGGATCTGTCGTGGGGACCATGGATCACATACAAAGACCAGAACACACCCAGACCGAGTACAGATAGATCATTGAAACCCAGAGGACCCTTGGCACGGTGATCCGATATCCATTATTGTAGTATTCTTTTCGTTGTGGTGCGATGTTAAATGAAATTCGGCGTGTTTGTTTGTTGTGGCATTAATACTGGGGTGGTATCAATGATAGTTTTGGTATTCTATCGACGACCTTATTTTTTTATGAATACTGGCTTCAGTCCTCTTTGGAATGCCAAGAGCATACTCCACCACGCTGCTCCATTGCGAATTGGTGAAGGAGTAAGTGGCTAACCCAAGGGTTGGAAGTTTTCGAGCCACCCGAGGGCCTCCAGCATGTCTTAACGACTGTTATCTTACGATAACGACGGCTTTACGTGCCCTCTGAAGCACGAGTTTCATATTGTATTTTTTTTATTAACTAATTTAAGAGTGTATTTTCTAGCCCTTCCTAAAAGAAAAGAGCAGTGTCCTATAGTGCGCCATTCATTGAATCCAATTAAAAAACTTTTAATGGAATCATTAAAAGCCTTTTTGCAAAATGAATTGTCTTTTGTCTGCATGTTGCTACTGAATATAGATCTGTATTTCGACTGTGGTAGGGTTTAAAATGACGTGCGCACACAAGACGCCTAGATTCTGTTTTAAGTCGCGGCTCCCAATCCCAATAAAACAGACTTAGCGTCGAGTGAACATGTAGATCAAGGCAGCCGTCAGATTACTGGATATTTCATTAGTAATTGTCGACCATAAACTCCTACAAGAGTCTACAAGTTACACTTTTCACTGTATCCATTAACATGCACATTATTGTTAGTTACATGCTTTTGTTTAACTTGTTTTGTTCATTATTTTGTTAGCATATTATCTGTATGGGTTTTGCAAGCCGAATTAAAACTATTTTATCTCATCATATGAAATGAAATTGCAGTGCATTTTAATGACAATGCAGTGGTGATAATTAAGATAGTTACTACGCTCAGGATTCTAGAGGAACTCCTCAGCAGCCAACACTAAAAAACACGCAATCTGAAAAGCTTGTTTTAAAATTACTTTTAAAATACAGGTATTTACTCTGTTAATACGGATTCCATTAGAGTCTAATGCACTCTTGACTGAGTTGAAACGATGTATATTTTTAATTTGATTTGATTGCTGCCATATTTAATTACCCATTCTATTTTAATATTTGCATTTTAATTGTTATTTGTGGAATGTTTATTTATTTTCTACAAACTTTTATGTGCAGTGGCTGGATTCTAGTGTTTTAAAGCACATAAACACCATGAACATAGCTACAGGTGCCTTATTATTAAATAATTATATTACATTACAACTACAACGTACCGTAACTTCAAGTAACACAGACAGCAACAACACAACACAACACAAATCCCTAAGGACGTATACACATGGACACTGGACGTAGCAGGGCTACGGTGCTACGGTGCTACGTCGCTACGGCGCTACGCGTGCAGGCTCGCAGCACACACGGGCTCACAGTCGTCCGAGCGCGGTATCGAGCGCGGCCGGACTGCCGCGAGCCGCGAGCCGCGAGCGATGACCGCCGACGACGCGACGCGCAACGCTCGGATGCCCTCGATGTGTGAAGTACAGATAGCATAATAAGAGAATTAAAAACAGTTTATTAATTGAATGCCATTATTAGCTACCACCCTCTTGAGTCAGCCGCCAAACGACTCGTCGTGTTTCGGCGGGGGCTTGAGAGCCAGTTCGTTCTTTCTTTTTCTTCTGTCTTTTACAGCCGGAAACGCATCAGTGATGCCTTTGGTGTTGCTGGTGTCCATGGGCGACGATAGCCACTTACCATCAGGGGGATCGTGAGCTCGTTTGCTGGCTATTTTTATAAAAAATTAAAATGTGTGCAATTCACACTAGGTAGAAGTGAAACCTTCAAAAATAAACATATAACGTTTAATAACGTGTATCAGTTTTAATTATCTTTCAACAACTATATTGTACTAAATAAAAATAAAACAGTGGTAACTAACGCCATCTCTTAACGTAATATGAAGAGTAAAATAAGCAGCTAGCGCCATCTATCCAGCAATAAAACGAACCTTCTATCTTGTTCCTCGCGCCATCTATGAATACAACTTAGCACTTTTTAAAATAACACGTATAGAACCACGAACATTGTATAATGCTTCCTATATCTCTATGAATTTTTTTTGTTTAATCGACTTTCAAATGACAACGATGCTAAAAAAGTTTTCACTTCAAAATTAAGAGCAGCGTATTTGTAATTTCAATAACACGTTTTTTTAAACAGAGTTTTTCTGCTGACTGTCCCGCCGCCTGAATGGCGCTCAACGGCAGTGTAATGAAAAGTACCGACAGGAGCGCAATGAAACAAGTGATAGGTACGGTAATTTATACGTATAGACCATTAGCAGCCCTCCCTGAGTTCCTACAGGCTGAGCCCAGAGGGTACTGTCTGTACCACGCTGCTACGTTCGTAGTTTCATGATGCTAACTGAAGGCCACGGCTTTAATCTACTAATCAGCGGCCCGTTACTGTGCAAGGGTCTCTCAAAACCCTGGAAACTTAAGACGACACACTCTAGTACGATTAGATGATGGTTTAGTGAACCGAGTCTTCCTTAGACAGTAACAAAGTTCTCCGACGAAGCTTAACGACTGGTAACTAACGATAACAACAGGAACTATTAGCTTAGAAGAAACGCTCGTGAGATTTTTTGTATCAAAACCACAAGGTAATGGATTGACCGCGGTTTCCTAACGGACCAACTACGTACGCACAACTAGTGGAACGGCACAACTATGTGTTCCCATCGGTACAACTACATTATCGTGCCACCTAACGGTACTTCTTAATCACTGCTGCCAAAATATAAGAAACGAGTAACCGCCCTCGCTTTGCTTCGGTTTTCTTATTTTTGTACAACTTATTGGAATTTTATTAAGGATCCCTAATTTTTTTGAAAATATAATATAGCCTATGTTACCCAGGGATAGTGTAGCTTCCCAACAGTGAAAGAATTTTAGAAATCGGTTCAGTAGTTTCGGAGCCTATTCAATGCAAACAAAAAATCAAAGCTTTCCTCTTTATATATTAGTATAGACAAGCTTAGGCCTCAGGAAGTAAGGAATCAGTATAAATGAAACCCTAATTTTTACAACGCACCACCATTGGTCATTTTTATAATTTTCCCGACTGCGTCCCACATTGTCTATTATAGGGATAGGTAGATTACCCTCGCACTCCTGTGAATAAATTATTAAGTGTCGGTGTTATTAAAACCTTTATTTGTTCTTGCGTGAGTCAAAAGTCCGGTTTAGACGTATTAAGTAGTTAAGTAGATAACAAAATTTTAAGTGAATAATTTTTAGTGTGCGTCCAAACGTAATAATTTAGTAAAGCTCTTTAGTTCATACAATTCTTCACAACCTGCTTAATTTCTTAAACATTTTACTAAATTTTAACTAAAAAAAAGTGCTTGTCCAAACGTGTTAACTACTTAGATAGAAAATTTTCTAAATTACTTGTTTACTTGCGTACTAAATTTTAACTACTAAGTTGTCCGTTTACACGTATGAATTTACTTAAAATTTAGTTAACTCCTTAACTACTTAATACGTGTAAACCGAACATTGCTCCAAGACCGCGTGCTTGAGTTGAATGTGGTTTGCATCAGTTGTTTGTAAAGAAAATACGTTTTTACCTGCGACATATTTATTTGTTTACTAGCGTTCTGGCCGCGGGTCTTCCTGCGTTTTCAGAAATAATAAGTTCCCTCTTGTTCCGGATCATTATCTACCTCTACAGTGCAAAATTTCTTGAAAATCCGTTGTGCTTATTAAACGCTTACACACTCATACCCCCACAATAGGTTTTTACCTGTGTGGCGGGTGACATGGACGACACACAAAACATCACAATAACACCCAAGACCCGAGTACAAATATTTATCTGCGACTTCAATTTCTTCGTAGCTAACAGTAATATAATTAATTGGGTTAACTGTAAAACAAAACAATTAAATTTCCAACATTTCATTTAATTATTATTCATCCACATAGAAAACAACATAAAATACAATACATTACAAATATACAAAATAGATTCACAAGCATAAAAGTATACAACGTCTTAATCTTCCTACAGTAACCTTGAAACACTCGAAACACCACAATAAATTAATGCGACAATACAAGAGCGTGTAACATCAAACTACCGCCGACCACGCACCGGGCGCACGACACGGCGTGAGAACTACTTCGGGTACCCACGATGGTGTCCTCATACGGCTTGAGATACGGCATGTACTTCAGCACCATGCTGATCATGGGGCCGCGGTCTTTGCTCTTGTCCCGGTCCTCGTTGGCTCCATGGTTGACTGGGCTGGTGGTACTGGCAGTAGCCTCGCGTGCGGCGCTGGCCTTCTGGAGGTCGGCCTCCAAATTTCTTAACTCCCGACGGACCTGGATATTTCAAGGATATTTAGCCATGCCAATGAATATTTATGAGTCTGCAATTCATTTGATTAAGTATAACTGTTTCTCCTTAAATACGTATTTAAGTAATCAAAGATAATATCTATACCTATTTGTATAATTACGTATATTAATAATAGCTGACCGGGCAAACGTTGTTCTGCCAAACATTTTTTAAGGGTAGGGGGATGAAAAATAGATGTTGTCCGATTCTCAACCCTAGCCGATATGCACGCAAAGATTCACGAAAATCGGTCGAGCCGTTTCGGAGGAGTTCAACTTCTAACATCGTGATACAAGAATTTTATATATAAGATAGTATTTATTAAGTTTAGCAAAGTCGATATTGGTTTTCTCAATTTTAGAGAGGGTCTAAAAGACTTCTCTAACCGTCGAGTCCAAGTAAAGTCATTTCGATTTTAAAATTTAAGATGTTAACCACGTTACGCAATACAGCAACTTATGGGAATAGTACTCTTTCATCCATAACTTAGTTTAGCTAAAGTCCAGACTCTATTCCAACAAGTTAGCAAGCAAGCTGCAAGTTAGCTGCTGTTAGTTAGCTGCAAATTTTACACACATTTTAGCAATTTCTGACACAGAAAGATTTGTTACGAGATATCTATGGAGCTAAAAGCAAAATTGATTTGTTACAAGGTAGCCCCATGTTTAAACAAATACATAAAATACCTTTCCCGGGGTAGACGCTGTCCCGGGAGACGCCAGCGTTCTCTCCATCTTTTCCAAAGCGTCCTGCAGGGCCCGAACCGTTTCCGCTTTAAACGAATTATCAAAATTAAGATATTTCATTCACAAAACGATGACGAGAACATTTCACCAAGGAATTCATTCTAATTTCTTTTGTACAATAACAATTATATAAAAATAAATGCAATTTTGATGACGAAATAAATGTTTCTTTCTTTTCTTTCTTAAATTCAATGTGAAATTTCGCTGATTTCAAAGGAAACCCTCTGTGGTCGCTATCAAACTACTCTTCAAAGCTCTCATCCTTACGATCTGATAAATAATCATCCACACTTTTGTTGCTCATTAACAGATCATTAAATTCTTCTTTAATGTTCGTTAAATCGTTTTCGGGACCGATCAAGCCATCTGTTGAATTATTATTTTCAGTCATTGCATGTTTTTCTGGTTGTACATCTGCATGAGTTGCAGTATCTGAAATGTTGTAAGTCATTATTGCATCAGAAACCTCTTTCTTGTCTTTCATTTTTTGCTCAAATTAAATCTTATACATATGCATTATACACACCGTTTTGAATAGGCAACGTTATTATTGCCGCAACCGTAGTATAATTTACCACTTCGTCTTCCCCAGTAACATCTAAACCGTACTCTGCATAGAAATCTTTTTCCTTACTTTTTCTAAGATCTTGAATGCCACTTGGATCTGCAACACATCACGTAATATGAGCCTGTATTTATATTCTACTATGAAACTTCAATATTTTCAGTATTTCAACTTACTTTCCACTTTTTTCTCCCAGACAGCGTCATTTAGTTCATTGATATCGTAAGGCTTAGGCCGTCCTATAGTGTTAACCTTGCTTTTTGTGATCGGTTTCGTTCTGTGCACAGTTTTTTCAGTAGACGATGCAGCTTGATCGGTTGAAATACTATTATCAGTAACTTCACTTTTATTCCTAGGGCCCAATAACACGTCATCTTTTTCACTGTACCCAAATACATCTCTCTTTTGCAAAGAATAATAAAGCGGTATTATAGGCATGGGGGTTCCGATTGTGGCAATTGCTATCTTGGTTAGATATAGTTCGTCTAAACTTCCTAAGTAATCTAAAGTGTTGTTCTTCTCTATTTCGAAAATCGTTTCCAGTAAAAAAATGTCTTGAAGTGTCATGCTATCGTTACTGTTTTCTGAATCTTTAACATCATTTCCTGTAATGGTTATTTATTGCCATTTATAAAACATTTTACAAAAAACCTATGAGTTATGAATGAATGAATGAATGAATGAATGCATTTATTTGTAATAGTATAGGTACATTGTTACTCTACTTTATTACGATACTTGCAACAACTAATAGGTACATACGGTAAGTACAGAGGCCAGTTAATGAGTCAGGGTGTGATCTCGGAGGACATATCGAGGCAGGCTCGGCAGGGGTCCAGAGAGGGCGACCAGGCACAGGGCCTCTCGGAGCGAAGTTACAAACCAGACGCTCCACACTTCGCAGGCGGCCTTGCCATTCCGCCTGTATAAAGTAATATTTATACCCGGCAATACTTCCTCAATAGTTATTAGAATTACCTTTCCATACTGATTCTATATGCTACTACAATAATTTACAAATAGTACATGAAGTACAACGCCAAAACAAGTATTTTGTTACAAATGTAGCTGGACAATCATCGCAATTTCATCATACGACATATCGTAAGCCTGACTAAAACTGAAACGCTCAAAACGCTATTACGATAATCAAAAATTTACTAACAAAAAATAACCGACTTCAAAATTACTCAAAAACCACTTGTCACAGCTCGCTCAAATTTATGTGGGACCACATGGCAAGCACCTGCTTCCGATTAAAAAAAGAATCATCAAAATAGGTTCCCCCGTCCAAAGTTCTGAGGTAACAAATATAAAAAAATACAGTCGAATTGAGAACCTCTTCCTTTTATTGAAGTCGGTTAAAAAGGCACTAATTTCGTCGCATTACATAACTGCTGGGACATTAGTGAGTCGTTACCATGAATCTGCTTCGACCGCAGCCGACTAGATATGTCCTTGACCACATCATTTGCGCAAAATCTCCGTAGTAGTTCTTAGCCCGTGGCCTGCATAACATTAAGCAACGATGAATAGTTTAAATTATGTAGGTACAGTCGGCCGCAGAAGTAGCTTAACATTTTAGTACTTTGTAATAGTAACTGTTTTGACGGTTTCCTAACAACATCTATGACAAATTCAAAAAACGTAATGTGACAAGGTACTAAAATGTTAAGCTACTTCTGCGGCCGACTGTACCTACTAATAATAACTAAGTTTAACAGGACCAGATTAATATCAACACATTTTTTGTACGTAAATAATATTTGTTAAGGGTATTAAGACGGCCTAATACGTATAAAGGTTTAGTATTCAGTCCGTCAGTCCATGTTAGCATCAGCGTCACATGAAAACGTCTGTTGAGTGATTCAGAAGGAACGGCTTAATTATATGTCAAATTGTACCTGCAATCAATGGGTTATCAACGGGTCCAACGACAGATGTACTTGTATACGTAAGGTTCTTTCAGTCAATACAAGAACTCACGGAACGTAGGAAGTGACGTTTCCATGATACAGCATGCTCTGCATGAACCACAGGTCCACCATGGACTCGGGCCGCAGCCCCGGCGCCTCGCCCACCACTGAGGCCACGCACTGGCCCACTGAGATGGAATCTGAACATCCAACGGAGTATGATGATGATGGTGATATCAATATTTCCAAATATTTTTTGTATACCTAACCAGGCGAACCCCACGGAGAAATAATAATGATATTATTGGCCACACCTGATGGTAAGTGGTGATGAAGTACGCGCACTAACTTTGCCAAGTGAAGTGAAGTTAGTACTAACACAGATCCCTGCACTGGTCGCGCTCCTCGGGGGTCCGCGGCGGCCGGCACTGGTCCGCCCAGCGCTGCGCCTCCCGCGACAACTCTTCCAGCCAACGCTGAAATAATACGCCGTTGCCGTGGAGTGGAAGTCGCATCTAATATGCGATAAGTATGACTTAAGTCATCTATTAGTACATGGCATACAGCCTAAGCACGATAAAAACGATAATTACGATTACAACGTTAATAGAGTAATCTCACAAGTTTTCTTACGGAGTAAAAATAGGACTAATTAGATCACGTAAAAGTGACTCAAATAGTCAAGTATGTGTTTAGGACACACAATACAATAATAATAATTCTTTACTTTAAATTTTAAGCAAAGTTTCTCTCTAGTGAATATATGAATACGAATATGAGGTTGAGATTAAGATTTTAAACATAACTGTGGTTCTATGTTGACGATCCGCGTCTTGATACTCGTGATGCACTGCGCGATGACTGCACCGGATCGTCATGCCAAGGTTGGGTTCGATTCCCAGCGAGGCGACATTGAATTTCTGTTCTCGGTCTGCGTGCGTGTTGTTGTCTTTGTGTGTTGTCCATGGCACCCACGACGCCACGACACAGGGCAATGGGCATCCTAGTGTATGTTCTACTTCTAACCAAGTTCATCATGTCCCCGGCGCGCGGCCAGCGGCCCCAGCCGCGCGCGGCCTGCTGCCGGCGCCGGGCCAAGCGAGCCAGCACGGCCGCGCGCTCCGCGACCGACAGCGGCGCCGGGACGTAGCCCGCGCACGACGCACTGGGCCCCGCCTGGGGACCCGTCACCAGACACTTGACACACACAGACTATATGACGTTAAGGTATACTCTACAAGAGTTAGGTATGCAGGGTATGATACAAAAAACTTACATTATGGAAGTTTCATGTTTAATACTACAGAATTTTTATATTACCTACTCTCAATGTTAAATGCTACTTTTAAACGTAACATTGATAAGAACATTAACATTCTGTAATACTAAACATTACAGAACGTTTTCGCATCATGCTCTGCATGCCGCTCTTTTGCCGAGTGTACAATTGCATGCGAGTGGTGAGGCTGGTGTGTACAATCATGGTGCACTCGCAGCTCGTCTCCTGCTCGTATCGCCGCTCACAGGGTTGCCACAGTCAGCGCGACAGATCCTCTCGCCAGCCCGGGCTCCATAACAACAAGAAAGTGGAATTCACTCATTACTGTCCCCCGAACACTGTTAACGAAACATGGATAAAACTTCCACAGATGATTGTGAAAGATGTGGGGTAGGTAAACAGGGTGATACCATTCAAATTAGTCCTCGTTTATCGTCAGAATTGTCGTAGAATAGGATTTCTTGAATGTACCACTTAAAATTTTTCCAGCACAGTTCATGCTATTATGGTGAAGTGTTCTAGACCTGCGATTATTATCGTCACTATCGGTTAGCATGTAGCCAGCTACTGTCCAGTGGGCAGCCGCCCCCAGCCGCCCCCCGCCGCACTCACCCGGTACCGGCAGTACGTGTGCGCGTCGCTGTGGCCGCACATCCTGGCGCCGCAGTAGTTCACGGCGCCGTGTGCTTCAACCAGCTGCAGAACTATGGCTAGGAGTGCTGATATATAGCGCATTTTACTTCAAATATATATTTTTGTAAACATTTTTTATGAATACGAGTGAATTTTCTCCCAAATTTTGATAAGACTTGACAACACATTATTATTTGACGACTGATGGATATACGTAGTGGTTACGTACTCTGTGGATATACTTCTCTTCTAGCCACAGAGCATAATTACCTATACATAGTTTTTTCCTAGCAAGGTAGTGTTTAAGACTTTAAGTACACTGTGCTTCTAGCTTATTTGACTATAACAAAAAAAAATCTCTCCAACGAATCCATTGGCGGAGATTACTCGTACAATCATTAATTTCAATCAATAATCCTTCAACTTAAAGCCCAATGCATACGTAAAGGGGTTTTTTCCCGTACGGGACGGGACGTGATGTTTTGGAAACATCGTTTCATAGAAAATGTATGCACTATGCATACGCAGTAGAATCCCGTACGGGACGGGGAAAAGCCAGTTACGTATGCATTGGGCTTAAGACGAGGATAGGAATCCAGGCTATAGTGTACTTCACATGAGTCTGCTCTTCGCTATCAAATTGGAAATGTTTACTTTAAGTACAGACTTATATGCGACTGATCACTGATTGTACGTGTAACCTCCGGCCTCAGATTCCTCCAGCATTCAAATAAAGTCAAATAAAACGACATTTCCATATAAATAAACATTATTATAATCACATTTTTACATAAAAATATATTAACACGATGTAAACGTAATTTTTACTACATATATGCCTAGGCATAAAATTATAAAAATTGCAAAAATATTGATTTAACGTAATCCCAATTAGATAAGAATTTTCAGTTGTAAAATATTAATTAAATACTGTGATTTATACAAAACATATAAAATACTCGTAAAATAACATTTCTCTTATATGTATATGTATGTATGAAGAACGTCTTTAGGCGAACTTTATAAGTAGATTTAATAAAACTAACTCAAAACATAGTATAGATAGGTACAATTAAGTTAATACACAAGTATACAAGATACAACAACTACACGATTTATGGCAACTTTGTATATTACAACACTTCCAAATAAAAATAGTAGTTTCATGGAAGCACCCAATGACATTTATAGGGAAAAATATTTACGATACTTTATAATGTCATTGTAAGTACTTATGTAAAAGAAACTTAATCGTTGTAAGTAGATAAAGTAGTAGTGTGCGTACAGTACGGCCGACGTATCTTGGCGCGTCTGAACATAGGCTCTGCTAATTTTGGCGCATGGACGACAGAGATAGCGACACGAACATGCTAACGTGTGACTGAGACATAATACGCCGCGTACCGAGCATTGCCGAATTGTGTTACTGCGCAGCCTTCTGCGCGTAGTTCAGACGCGCCAAGTTACGTCGGCCGTACTGTACATTTCTAATTACACGCACAAATTATGTACACAGATAACAGCAAATTATTAATTTTATAATCAACTATCATAAAAACGCATTGTCATCGGAATTAAAACATTTTCAACTCCGTAGAATAACAAAAGGTAGTACTAATTCAACTTGCAACATTTGACCCAAACATCCTATAATGTTACAGATTAAATAAAAGCTTGTAAAAAATGATGGAATGTGAAGTTTTATGAATATAGATTGTAGTAGATGATAAGTGCTATCTGTAACTGTGAGCAGGAACAAAACAACCCGGTAGTTTCTTGCTGCTTCTTCTCCCGGGCCCTCTCACAGTAGGGCCTTGTTGAAGCATTGGCGTAGCTTGCATGACTTTAAAAAAGTGTTTGTGAACCAAACCAATTTTGAATAAAAACATTTGATTTGATTTGATTTGAAGACCATTTCTTGGTCTAACACAATGCACCAATCTAGTACCTTTTTAGTTCTATTCGGAACCTTAAAACTTTACAAATGATTATGAATGAAAAGGTATAGGTTCGGCTTTTCCTTAAAGTGTATGGATGCTCCCTATTATTTACGGAACATTTCTGAATTTTTATTTTTTTGTGTTTGATCTATATAATATCGTAGAAAGTAATTGGTTTTCAAGTATAAAAACGGTATTCCACTACTAGGGATGATCGTTACGTATTAACGCAATTGAAAATTATGTCCTGCGTAGGTACTGTACGCACTGCGTACTACCACAAAATAAGGACAGCAGAAGTATAACTCCATAAAAGTGCGCTCGAGCAACGCACACATAGACATGAATATTATATACTCACGATAATATATATTTTTAACGCCGATATTTCGACCCAGGTACATGGATCTTGGTCACGGCTAAGCTGCGGTGCTTCTTAACAGGTTGACAGACAACGTTGATAATTATTTAGTCTATGACGAATGACGGATGTCAGAAGCCGGATGCCGGATGTCGGATGACGTTAGACACTAATACCTGATGTATTAGTGTTATCTATTTTCTACCTCGTCATTCTTCCACATCATTTTTGAGCTCTAGGAACCATATCACGACACACTACACTGGCCAAGTGCGACTGCGCGGCAAGATGTGGTCAACCCGTCAAGAGTGTCTCCGCACCATCGCAATTTAGCCGTGACCACGATCCCTGCAACTGGGTCGAAATATCGGCGTATAAAATATATATCGTGAATACCCGTGTTATACTAAAAATGTGGTTACTCCACAATGAGTTAAGTTTAAAACCATGTATATTTATAGGAGAATCCTTCTGCGTGGATGTATTTGCAGCACTACATTCCGACGTCCGCAAGTGAACCGTCTATTGTATTTGCGTGTGGTCGTGTCCGGGATCGTGGCTGGAGCCGGGATCGGCCCCGTTACCGACGGGATCGTAGTCCCCGGGGCGCGGCAGGTAGTACATGGAGTCGATGAAGTGGCGCGTGATGTCGCCCACCAGGGAGCGGTCCGGGATCTCCTGCGCCACGCCGTAGATCGCCATCTGGCCAGGGGACGGAGTTATAAAACGTGAGCGTTATTACGTGATAGCATACTAGAGTGCCTTTCAACTAAATCTGCAGTTGGGCGTAATGTTGGTAGCATTGAAATAGGAGTATAAAAATTAAAATTTATAATAAATGTTATTTCGTAACATAATATTATGTCGTTGTTGGATTGTGGTCAAGCATTAACTCATTTTAAGTAAAAATAAACAGCAGTTAAAAAAAAACTAAAAAACAAGCTTTTTAGAAAATCCAACTAAAAAATAGAAATTAAATTTGAATTAAGAATCGTGTAATTGTAAAAAAAGGCGTGGAAAAAAATGGTGTGGAAAATTTTGAAAATAGAACCTCCCGGCGGGACACATTGTTCGAGATGTCTGTTCCATGACATTATAATTCAATGGCAGGGGTGTAGCTACCGCCGTATCAATTATACTGGGCCCCCAGCCCACAGGGGCCCCGAAAAACACCTTAATGGCGCCCCCTCTAGTAAAAAAATCAAGCGCCCTGTTATCTTGTCGACTTACTTCGCTACATTTCAAAACGTGGCGCCCTCCAAAAAAAAGCTCGCCTGCCGCAATAACACCGCTACAGTTGGTGCCTCTTTTTATTCCGAAATTTGACAGCAAAAGTCAGAGCGGGGGCCCCTCAACAGATATTGATATAGGGCCTCCCTAGGGGCTACACCACTGTTCAATGGATATAACATAGTTCGGCATACCTTCCCCTCGACGGGCTTGCTGCAGTCCTTGAGGCAGGCCGCGGCGGCCGCGCGCACGTCCGCCACGAGCCGCTCCGCCACGCCCACCTGCGTGTGCGCGTGCGTCACGCAGATGTGCACCCTGCACACACACACACACACAACACGGCTACAGATACACACACAGATACACGGGAGGGATACGTTTACAACAACTGTTTATAGAATTCCACAAACTTGTTGTATGAGATTGTAAATGCAAACAGGTACAATTTAGAGTCCGCAGAGATATAAGTTTAAAATGATAATAAAATTATGTTTGTATTATTTCAGACGCGATAAACAGTATTAGCAATTAACAAGACGAAGTTACTACAACCAACCGAAATGGTTCAACTTTTTGCAAGATAAAAACAAAATAAATAAAATAAACGCTAGCACAGGATATCGCCGCCGTGGGAACGAGGCCTTACTACTCAGAGTCTGCATTAGTGATCTGTGACATATACACCATGCCCACATAAGTCGCTAGTCGACGTAGGTCAGTACCGCTATTAGCGACTTGTGACGACACAAGTCACACTCGCTACTAAACAAGCCAGGTATGTGTGTGTGTGTGTGTGTGTGTGTGTGTTACCCCGAGGGGAACTGCAGCGCGTTCAAACTCCATCCCTTCTTGTGCAGCAGGTCGGCCAGGCGGAAGATGTCGAACTGCCGCGAGCCCAGCGCCACCACTGTGGTCGCCGGCTTGCCGAAGATGAACAGGCCCTCGATCTTACGGAACCTGCAATGTGGTGTTTATTGTTCAAATATTAGTAACTAGCTGACCAAGCGAGATTCGTATCGCCTTTTTTTCTAAAGTAGCCTAAGTTACTCCTTGTTACATCAGCTATCTGCCCGTCAAAATCGGTCCAGCCATTTCAGAGATTAGCCGGAACAAACAGACAGACAGACAAAAATTTTAAAAAATGTTGTTTTGGTATATGTACCGTGTATACATTCAAAGGCACTTAGTAAAAAGCGGTTATTTTAATATTATAAACAGACATTCCAATTTTATTTATCTGTATAGATCCCATAATAGAACCCATAGAAAACATAACCCTTCCTGGCAGTCGGGTAAAATCATCTACTATTAAAAGCATTCTTATAAAGAAACAATATTACAAACTAGATGATTATTTTAAAGACAAGACTGCTTGGACATGAGTTTTATGAATATAGATTGTAGTAGGTGATAAGTGCTATCTGTAACTATGAGTAGGAAAAAAACCCGGAAGTCTTGCTGCTTCTTCTCCCGGGCCCTCTCACAGTAGGGCCTGTTGAAGCATTGGCGTAGCTTGCATGACTTTAAAAAAGTGTTTGTAAACCAAACCAATTTTGAATAAAAACATTTGATTTGATTTGATTTGATACTCACTCCTCCTCCAGGTATCGGGCGGTGGCCACGATCTCCCCGGCCATGCGCACGTAGCGCTCGCGGCCCACGAACACCATGGTGGCCCAGCACGCCGCGATCAGCCCGCCCGCGCGGCTGCCTGCGCACACACCCAACACACACACTTTATATACGACAAATACATTCGTGAAAGGCTCAATTAACATAACATGTCGACTAAACAGACTTGTAAAATTACACCTCAAAATACTATGTCAAAAAAACTCCATGTCTAATCATGATATAGTTAGTTTTACTTCAATCAAGCTGCAGACCTGAGTATTGGATGTTGATTTCAACTTGATACAAAAAAAAACTCTTGACATGATAGACAGACAATGATTCCATATTTAAGGGTTCCTTTTTGCCTTTTGAGGTACGGAACCAAATTAAATTAACCAAGTGGCTTATATTGGCAAGTATTTTAACATTAAATGATATGAATAAATTAAGTGTGGTAGCGTGTAGCAGTGTGTGGTAGCGGCGTGGTATAGGTACCGTTGACGGTGGGCGAGCCGTACACGCCGCCGGGCCACTCGGTGGTGACGGTGTACTGGTGGTGGCGGTGCGGTGCGGTGCGGTGTAGTGTGGTAGTATGTGGTAGCGTGTGGCAGTGTGCGGTAGCGGCGTGGTATAGGTACCGTTGACGGTGGGCGAGCCGTACACGCCGCCGGGCCACTCGGTGGTGACGGTGTACTGGTGGTGGCGGTGCGGTGTAGTGTGGTAGTGTGTGGTAGCGTGTGGCAGTGTGCGGTAGCGGCGTAGTATAGGTACCGTTGACGGTGGGCGAGCCGTACACGCCGCCGGGCCACTCGGTGGTGACGGTGTACTGGTGGTGGCGGTGCGGTGTAGTGTGGTAGTGTGTGGTAGCGTGTGGCAGTGTGCGGTAGCGGCGTAGTATAGGTACCGTTGACGGTGGGCGAGCCGTACACGCCGCCGGGCCACTCGGTGGTGACGTTGTACTGGTGGTGGCGGTGCGGTGTAGTGTGGTAGTGTGTGGTAGCGTGTGGCAGTGTGCGGTAGCGGCGTGGTATAGGTACCGTTGACGGTGGGCGAGCCGTACACGCCGCCGGGCCACTCGGTGGTGACGGTGTACTGGTGGTGGCGGTGCGGTGCGGTGCGGTGTAGTGTGGTAGTGTGTGGTAGCGTGTGGCAGTGTGCGGTAGCGGCGTGGTATAGGTACCGTTGACGGTGGGCGAGCCGTACACGCCGCCGGGCCACTCGGTGGTGACGGTGTACTGGTGGTGGCGGTGCGGTGTAGTGTGGTAGTGTGTGGTAGCGTGTGGCAGTGTGCGGTAGCGGCGTAGTATAGGTACCGTTGACGGTGGGCGAGCCGTACACGCCGCCGGGCCACTCGGTGGTGACGGTGTACTGGTGGTGGCGGTGCGGTGTAGTGTGGTAGTGTGTGGTAGCGTGTGGCAGTGTGCGGTAGCGGCGTAGTATAGGTACCGTTGACGGTGGGCGAGCCGTACACGCCGCCGGGCCACTCGGTGGTGACGTTGTACTGGTGGTGGCGGTGCGGTGTAGTGTGGTAGTGTGTGGTAGCGTGTGGCAGTGTGCGGTAGCGGCGTGGTATAGGTACCGTTGACGGTGGGCGAGCCGTACACGCCGCCGGGCCACTCGGTGGTGACGGTGTACTGGTGGTGGCGGTGCGGTGTAGTGTGGTAGTGTGTGGTAGCGTGTGGCAGTGTGCGGTAGCGGCGTGGTATAGGTACCGTCGACGGTGGGCGAGCCGTACACGCCGCCGGGCCACTCGGTGGTGACGGTGTACTGGTGGTGGCGGTGCGGTGTAGTGTGGTAGTGTGTGGTAGCGTGTGGTAGTGTGTGGTAGCGTGTGGCAGTGTGCGGTAGCGGCGTGGTATAGGTACCGTTGACGGTGGGCGAGCCGTACACGCCGCCGGGCCACTCGGTGGTGACGGTGTACTGGTGGTGGCGGTGCGGTGTAGTGTGGTAGTGTGTGGTAGCGTGTGGCAGTGTGCGGTAGCGGCGTGGTATAGGTACCGTTGACGGTGGGCGAGCCGTACACGCCGCCGGGCCACTCGGTGGTGACGGTGTACTGGTGGTGGCGGTGCGGTGTAGTGTGGCAGTGTGTGGTAGTGTGTGGTAGCGTGTGGTAGCGGCGTGGTATAGGTACCGTTGACGGTGGGCGAGCCGTACACGCCGCCGGGCCACTCGGTGGTGACGGTGTACTGGTGGTGGCGGTGCGGTGCGGTGCGGTGTAGTGTGGTAGTGTGTGGTAGCGTGTGGCAGTGTGCGGTAGCGGCGTGGTATAAGTACCGTTGACGGTGGGCGAGCCGTACACGCCGCCGGGCCACTCGGTGGTGACGGTGTACTGGTGGTGGCGGTGCTCCGCGCGCCGGTACAGCACCACGGACGTGCCCTTCGGCGCGAACCCGTACTGCGGATTGGACAACATGACGACAACATGACGACAACATTTTTAATGCAATCGGTAAGCATGATAAACAAAGAAAACTATAGAAACGGAAGATAGACTTAAGTGCTATAGACTTAAGTGTTAGCCTTAAGTGTCATTGATGTCCAATGCCACCTGTCAGTTTCTCGTCGTCACGGCAGTCTCTCGTAACTGGGTCGAAATATCGGTATGAAATACAAAAATTGTAAATACCCGTCTGCATTCAAAAGTTTTAGTCCGCTATGATAATATACATTTAAAATCATATGGCAATCTTGTATGTACATATACGCGTTCACTTCAAGTTTGCCCTCGTCGACCGTTACGATTTCACAGCTAACGGTACTGTAGACAAAAAAAGTAATCTAATAATTTCACTAACTTAAATAACAAATTACGTTTGCCACTGTGTAAAACATTTTCTATTTTAGTTATTGTAGTGACAAAATTCAACGAACGTAAAATAAATCAATAGAAAAATAATTTAACGAACGTAACATCAAAATCAACAACAAACTCGAGAACGCACGTGTCAGATTTTAAGGAGAGATCTATATGGAAAGTTAAGAAATGTAAAATTAGAAGTCATGTTATAAAGCAAGAATCGATAAATGTTTGTAACCTATACTATTATTAATAAAGGTATACCACAAAAGCACAACGACTCGTTTTATTTCACGGTGATTAACTTCTTCATATTATCATGTAGGTAGGTAAATAAATACACATATCTGCGGCAATTAATTTATTGGAGCCCTTAGTTCGCAACGTGCTTTAGTTATTGAGAAGAACTAAGGAAAGAAACTCAATAACAGCACAGAATTACCGCATTAATATTATATCATTTCACATTTCATATTTGTATCAATATTACACATTATAAAATGGAACAAACATTATGACATTATTGAATTTAGAGCTGGTAGCAGAGTCCAAGTTTAACCTTACAACGTTATGATAATACCATCGTTTTAATTTAAAATGCTACTACGAATATAAAAAAACAATAATTAAATAGACTGGCAGAGTAACAATATAAAAATATCGAAAGTACTTAACTTCTGCAGATGGCTGCTCTGTTCCGTAATTGGCACTGAATTGGAACCAGACCATTTCAAACACTTGCTTTTTATCAACCACACTAACTACCCCCACAACACATCACCTGATATCGCCTGATATTCATAGACAAAAATAACTTGTAATGTTGTATAAAAATCGTAATAAACAAATACAATTTATAATTGATTTAAACTATTTCAAATCTATCAAAATTAATGGTATTTTATATTTAAAATATTTCTTCCAGCGAACAATTTTACTTCCTGTTGCAAATAAAGACCAATTTATAAAAAAATATCAAGTAGTTGACATTTAACATTATTATAAATTTTCAAATACCTTATTTTGATTTTACGTATATCTTATATTACACCAAATCGTACAATAATAATATTATGTCTATCTTATTACCACATTTCCTATAATCTGTTATTACAGTGTTTCCTGTTACGACGAATATAAATAATACAAGTTGTTAAAATATTGCAACGTTATCATTAATGGATACCTAAATTTCCTTTTTATAAAAATCTAAATTTCATATTTTCTATTTATTGAGCAATTTTTACATATACCTACATTATAAATATACAATATCTCTCACACGCGTCGCACGGGACCTTAATAATACGCGGGTAGCGTTGCTGTCCGTACTTAATGAGGTGCGGTACGAGGAGCGGGACGGGAGGTAAGGGCAAACTTGAAGTGAACGCGTAGTATTATGTACACACGCAAACTTAATTTTGTAGTAACGTATGACAATAGGTTCGGATTCAAAGACGTGTTGCTTAAAGGATGATTTTATTTGGACTGTCTTAATCTATAATGTATGCACCTTATATTACATTTACACACTACAATTTCATTCGTACGCAGTGAATGTCGAGCAGCTTATCGGTGCGTGTGTCGTGTACGCAACAATACTGCTGGGCGTACCTTATGCGTATCAGCGGACATGCTGGCCACCCCGGGCAGCTGGAAGTCGAAGGGCGGCACGGGGTGGCCGGCGGCGGGCATGAAGGCGGCCACGAACCCGCCCAGGCACGCGTCCACGTGCAGCGGCACGTCGTGCTCCAGCGCCAGCGCCGACAGCGCCGCGATGTCGTCCATCGTGCCGTACGGGTAGTTGGGCGCCGAGCCCACTATCTGTGAGGTATATACCGATAGATGACAGGTTATGGATTACTCCATAGAACAGTAAATAGTGTGGGGTACAGTGGGGTAAAGGCGCCGAGCACGCTATCTGGATACAGATGGGAAGGTATGAAGCAATAATGTGTGTGGAGTGTGGTGACGGAAATAAACCACCAATAAATTTAAGTAGCTTTTTTATTTTTAGTTATTTTTCTTTTAGCTGGTAAATTGTTTTTTTTACTATTTAGCTTACCCTGTTTTTATGGGTAAAATCTTGTAGGTTTAATTAGACTACTTCCTCTTATCCTAAGGAATTACCACTAAGGAAATACCACCTTTTTTCTTTTTTTATGGAAATAGCCGGCAAACGAGCTGACGATCCACCTGATGGTAAGTGGCTATCGTCGTCCATGGCCATCAGCAATACCAAAGGCATCGCTGATGCGCTGCCGTCCAAGAAAGAGAGAAGAAAAAGAAAGAAAGAACTGGCTCTCAAACCTCCAGCCGGAACACGACGAGTCGTTTGGCGGCTGAACTTTGAACGCTTTCACCCTACCTGAAAGCGAAATAACCCTATCCTTAAAGCGAAACAAAAAATAGCAGTGATAGCCTAGCGGTTAGACTTAGAACGTCGGTCTCCCGAACGAAGGGGCCCGAGTTCAAATCCTGGCAAGCACCTCTAATTTTCAAATATTATGTGCGTATTATAAGTAAATTTTCACTTGCTTCGGTGAAGGAAAACATCGTGAGGAAACCTGCAACCGGAGTGTTCTCTATAAAGTTCTCAAAGGTGTGTGAAGTCTACTAAGTGGTAGACTATGGCCTAATACCCCTCACACTGTGAGAGGAGACCCCTAGCTCAGCAGTGGGACAATTATGGGTTGTTGGTTTGCTTTTAAAGCGACCGTACCCACCATACAAGTTCGTCGTCCGATGGCGCGCCGCACCGCGCCGACGTCCACGGTCAGTGTGTCGGGGCAGACGGGCACGGTGACCACGCCGATGCCGAGGTACTGCGCGGCCTTGTCGAAGGCGGTGTGCGCGGTGGTCGCCACTATCATCTGCGGGTTGGACACCCCGCGGCTGACGGCCAGGTCGCGGAACGCCTTGCACGCCATCATTATTGACTCGGTGCCGCCTGTTGTCACCTGCGGGATGGAGAACGTCAGCTGTTTTACCCGACAGAGGTTACATTCGCGCATAATATCTTGTATGTTTGTAATATTATTTAGGACCTCATATCTTCCAAACCGCTGGACCACTGAATCATGACAATCCAAGTGTTTTTAGATAAGAGGAATTAGAAAAAAACAAATATGGTGGCTGTGAGATGTCATTGTTAGAAGTATCGAAATATTCATGGACATCAGTAACATAAAGAGGCACTAAGAATGCGTTGCAAGCCAAGCAAGAAGAAAATATGACATGTGACAATTGACAAAAAAAAACTATAATCATATTCTTTGCAAGTAGACTATGATGATGACAGGCATAATTATTTAAGATAGCCCGTTAATCCGTAGGATACAGTTTACGACCAGACGACAATTAGTTTTTAATCTCAGATACACAGGGGCGTAGCTACCGCCGTATCAATTATACGGGGGCCCCAGCGTATAGGGGCCCCCACTAACACTCCCAAAAAAAAGATCGCCAGCGGCCTACGACCGCTACAGTTGGCACTCCTTTTATATTTGACAGCTGACGTTGATGGGGCCCCACAACAAATATTGATATGTGGCCTCCTTAGGGCTAGCTACGCCACTGCAGATACACAAAGTACGATAACGACACGGAAAAATGTAATCTGTATAATTAGCTTTTTGTATCACGATATTCACTAGATTATGAACGAGCGATGTTACAACTTCACTCTACAATTAGACTATTTTGTAAACATTATCTTTCACAATAAGTTTAAGAAAAAGCCAATAATTTCAAAAGGATTCGATTAAGCAAAAAGTAGCGCCATCTCTTTCTCTCTTTTACAATCTGAGTGAGATCAGCGTCGCCATGTCGCATTTATTTCTGTTTGCCTCGACAGAGGATGCCAAGTGGACGTTCTGTAGTTTTAAGCGCACGCAGGTCCTGCTCTTGATAAGTTTAAATAAGTTACTGGATAATGCACTTAAACTTTTACACAGTTCACTCGAACCACTTTTATGTCAGCCGATACGAGTAAACAAGCAGACGAACAGTCATCCGTCATCGTAACCCGGAGACATTAAAATAAATTAATAACGCTCTAAAATAACGCTACACACCCATAGCTCCACACTAGGATTCCGTGTCCTGCCATGGACAACACACAAAGACAAGAACACTCATCGATCAAATTCCCGCCTCGCTGGGTATCGAACCCAGCACCCTTGGCATGGCGATCTGGCACGATAACCATTGCGCCACAAGGGTCGTCAAAAAGAGAAGAAAGATAACGTTTAAAACTGAACGACGACCCGTGACGACCCGTGTGGCGCAATGGTTACCATGCCGGATCGCCGCACCAAGGGTCCTGGGTTCGATTCCCAGCGAGGCGGATATTTGAATGATGAGTTTGAATTTCTGTTCTCGGTCTGGGTGTGAATGTTCTTGTCTAGTGTGTTGTCCATGGCACCCACGACACAGGGAATCCTAGTGTGGGGCTATGAGTGTGAAGCGTTATTTATTTATTATTATTTATTTAAACCCCTACCGTCCCGCAGCAGTCATCGTCCCCGTGGAACAGCTGTATCGCCATGCGCACGATCTCGGCCTCCATCTTGTTGACGCCGGGGAACACGTCCGCGTGCAGCGGGTTGGTGTACGCGGCCGCGCCGTACGCCGCGCACGCCACGCGCGCGATCTCCTCCTGCACGTGGTACACCGCGCCCGACACGCTGCCGCCCTTCCAGTCGTACGCGCCTGCGGACAGCGGACATTGGACGTCGAACATTGGACATTGGACATTGAACATCGGATATGACCATTGAAGTATTATTACTAGCGTATAGAACAGACACCGCGAATACAATGTATGTTCCAATGAATTGGCACCGACCGGCTTCAATTTCCAATGGATTCGTTCGATTTTGAAAGGAGAATAGGGGCTCAATTTTTGAAAATAGAACCTCCCGGCAGGACACACATTTTGTTCGAGATGTCTGTTCTATGACATTATACTTCAATGGATATGACACAACTATTAAACATCTTCGATTACAACGACCTGACGTCGACTCCGCCCCGGCACGATTCGCATGAACATGAGTTTTAATTTCAACGTTGACGAAAGAAATGGTTTCCTGATTAAACAGTGGGAGTGGACGTCGAGTTAGTGTAATATATCGATATCCGATATGGGATGTCCGGAAGATCGATATGAGAATATTACCCACTAAAACCCCCTAAACGAACTGTTTAAAAGAAGATCTCATAAAGCCTCTTAATGCTTCGATTACTGCAAAATGCCACGATCTAATCCTGGGAGCCTTTTTACATTAAAAATCTTTGTTTACATCGCACCCAAAAATATTTAAAGCTAGTTTTAGGCGTTACGTCCGGGAAAACGTATTGCCATTGCCTAATCAAAATTCGTCAAACACGTCAATTTCCCATTACATCTGCTACTCGTATCCCACCTACCCAATGCCAGATGATCCTTGACCTCGGCGGCGACCTGGTCGGCGGACAGCCCCGTCTCCGGCAGCTGCCGCCGCACCGTGACGCCGGCCAGCCGCTTGGCCACGTCCCGCTTGAAGTCGCGCTGCACCTCGCTCATCTTCTCCTCTATCTTCCGCCGCACCAGCGGCACCCGACGCAGCCATCTGAAGAACTCCTTGCGCAGACGGGTTGTGACGCCTGGGAAATTATATACGATGTCATCAGCGCCTGTCACAAATACCTACCTATTAAAGAATCGGTTTATGGTGAACGGACAATTTATATCCGCACCGTCCGCGCCGGACGCACCGCACGATATACAGGGTTATTGGTAACTCGACGTATTCCTGGCGGGAGGTGATGAAGCAGCCAAAGTACAATATATTTGATCGCTCATTTGTATGAGCGAAAAAAAATTCTTGCTATTTGTAGAGATATTTGTAATTTAAGCTTTTTTCGTTATTTACCTGGAAATGGACATTTAAGTGCATATAAAAAAACTACTAATGGTTATCATTTCAATTTATTTTTGTAACCGTTGCGTAACCGTGCATTTTCTTTCTTTATTTCTTTAAATGTTGAATTGTCATCGGTCCTCGGTAATTCTACGAAGTTTGAAAGAAATCTGACTACTTAAAACTAATATAGCGTGTAATTAGGTTCTTTTTCTTACTTTTTTTAAATATTGAATTTTCATCGGTCCTCGATAAGTCTACGAAGTTTGAAAGAAATCTGACCGTTTGATGTGAGTCAAAATCAAGTCCAAAGAAGTCGGTTACAAGTTACAAACAATCAAAACAAACATAAAGGTGAAGCTAATATAAAGCGTTTAAAAACGGAATTTTGAAGAAGAGTGAATTAACAAATGATTTCATGGACACTTATTTAACTATTATGTACGACTCAGGATCTTTGTTACAGATGCATGAGTGCCAGGTGTGTTAAGTCCATATGAAAACAGTTTTCTACACAACTCACGTTAAAATAATTGCATTCAACACAAGGTATTTCTTATCTACGAAATTCTCATGAACGTGTAAAGGTTGCTACCAACTGATAATAAATTTACATGTCGTATAATCCCTGCTATCTGTATTATTTATCTGTAGTATTTTAGAAGCAATTAGATAGCCTTCAAAAATAACGTATGAGACAATAATAATTTGAAATAGGAAATTAAGGCCACCCGCGCACTGGTGATTTTTGTCACCATGACATTTTGTCACTGTTTCTTACTGTCACCCACGATGCGCCCACTTGAACAGTCACTGTGCAACAAAACGCGCTCATTCTTGAAATGGATTTCGAACAGGTTGCAGTAATAAGTGCTCTTGAAATGCGAAGAAGAAAAATTAAAAGAAAAAGAAAAATGATGTTAAAGTTCTGGTTGGAAATAAGTGTATTATAATATCGGTCCACAATCTCATAGTATTATAACGCGACCAGCGTCTTCTCTACCTCCTCTATTAGCAATTCGTTGTCAATGTCTTCGTCTTGTGGAGAAGCCACTATTTAACTATAAAAGACCGAGCAAGTGCGTGTCAGGCCTTGCGCAATGTAGGGTTCCGAAGTAGTACGTTTATTGACTAATACTTATTAATTACTAATGCTAACATATTCGTGATAGATTTCCTTGTAAATTCATCATATAACCTATTTTTGAGAATTTTTTCACTTGTCCAACTCCAACCGTTTAGCCGGCAGAGGAGGGGGCACTTGACTCTAACCAAAATTAGCACTTTAAACCAAATATTTCACAAACGGATCCCTAATTCTAGAAATGGTCTTAAAATGACCCATAATATTTTTGAAAGACCTTTTCAACGATACCCCACACTATAAGGTACGCGACGAATAAAAAATTCATCCTCACGTTACCTGTAGGGGAAATACCCTGAAAAATTTGTTTTAATGAATATTTAAGGATTCTGGAGTTTTTATAAAGATGTTCATCCGTGGCAACTTACAGCTTTCTAGCACTAAGGATCTCAGCGCTTTGCTTCGGACAGACGGACAGACGGACATAGACTGACAGACGGACGGACGGACGGACGGACGGACGGGCAGACGGACGGACAGACAGACGGACGGACGGACGGAGGGACATGACGAAACTATAATTCCGAAGTAAAATCGGAACCCTAAAAAATCAAAGCCGCACGCAACACACGTTTATTTCGTGCTCACAAGGCGCATTCTGTCACTCGGCCAGCAGGAGTGACAGAATGCGCCTTGTGAGCACACTTCCATTGTAATGTACAACATGGGTGACGGTCACGTTACTAGGTTTTGCCGGCTGCTATTTGTCACCGTATTGTCACGTCACCAGTGTTGCCAACTTAGTGGAATTTCCACTAGATCTGGTGGTTTCGACACCCCTTTTAGTGGGGATATATTGATTTTAGTGGCTAGTGGATTTTCTAGTGGAAAAGATTTTTTCATTTAGTGGTAGAACATGACATTTAACCACTAGGACGATTTTACAAATTTGCTTTTGATTTGAAACTCATTTGACAACGATGAGAGATAAAGGACTCACTACAAGTATAGTAATCTGTGCTTCCACGCAATGGCGAAGAGATAATCCGAACAAAAACAGTTTCACTGTAAAAAAACGCACAAGTACACTTCAAATTAGTTACAAAAATGATAATTAAATTTTTACAAAAAATTATGAAATCAAAAAACCCAAGTACATAACCGTTTTAGATTCAAAAAAAAATTTGCTGGAAAAAGTAAAAAAAAAATGGTGTACTTGGTGTGCATAATTACGATTTTCGATCTGACTTGACATTGGAAGCCTAGGCCGTCAGAACAAGGCAAGCCCAGCTGTGTCGTACAACCCAGGATCTCGGGATCTTTGGCCCGACATCACAGAACACTCCATACGTTTAATATTTACCATTTACCAACAAATAATATCAGTGTTAACAGCTGCAGAGTGATGATAGTAAAGCAATGATAGTAAGCTGGGCTTTTCGGCTTGTATGGCTGTACCACACGCCACTGAATTTCGAAGATATTTTTTAAAACTTTTTAACCTCCGACGAAAAAAGAAGGATGTTATAAGTTTGACGTGTCTTTGTATCAGTGTATCTGTGTGTCTGTGTATCTGTATGTCTGTCTGTGGCATCGTACCTCCCAAACGGATAAACCGATTTTGATCTCGTCTTTTTTGTCTGAAAGGTGACTTAATCGAGTGTTCTTATCTATGTTTAGTGTAAATAAAACTGTCGGGGATTTTTTAAATTTTAATTTAAGATTATTTTGAAATAAGCGCGCACCAAAAAGTATTATGCACACCAAGTACACCATTTTTTTTTTACTTTTTCCAGCAAATTTTTTTTTGAATCTAAAACGGTTATGTACTTGGGTTTTTTGATTTCATAATTTTTTGTAAAAATTTAATTATCATTTTTGTAACTAATTTGAAGTGTACTTGTGCGTTTTTTTACAGTGAAACTGTTTTTGTTCGGATTTCATATCTTTTTGTAATAATATACACATTATTTTTTCAAATATTGCACGCCTTATACCGCGAAGCGGTTGAAGTTGTGATTTACTCTCGATACGTCAAGATCAAGAAATTTTTTGCTCTAAACTACCTCTAACACAGCCAATTTGCACTTACACGACATTATGAGTAGATGTATTTTAAAAGAATACTTCAATCAATGTATTTCATATTTTGTTTTTTATTTTCAGAATTAAGTAGGTACATTAAATAGGTATGTACATCATATCAATTGCCTAATACTCGTAGTTTATGACTATAGTGATTTTTTATGAAAAAAATTCACTATGTTACACATTTAGAATGTATCTAATGGTGGTTATGGAATCTACTATTAACACAATTTCAATTAATATTGATCTAAATTATTAATTATGCAGTGTCAAATAATATTAATCTTGTAAGTAATTAATATAAGTACTTACTTATGATACAATGTCAAGCAATGTTAATGTCAAACAATTTCAAATTATACAATATTAATAATAACAATATTCGTAGGTATGTGCAGTGCAAGCGTAGTTATACAATATTTTTTTTTGTGAACCCTGCTTATATTTATATCCCCGAGAAACCTCTGGCTACACAGTGCATTTACCAAATACATTACATAATTAATTATAAACAATATTATTGTTTACATAGGCAATTACATACAGTACATTTTGACCAATACTATTTAAGTAATAATAATAAAACGTTATATACAATTATCACACATGGATTACTGCGTGAGCGGAAAACAATAAATAATTCTGTCGCGCTCTATTCGCCAGTGTATGATCCTGCAGACTCGTGCGTTGTTCTCGTCACTGCGTTGTTGGTCGCCAGTGAATTATATGTTGTTTGATCGCTCATATTGCTTATAATGAATGTGGCGATGGCGACCGCGACAGACGCGGCGGCGGGGTGGAACACATTTTCAGAACGGCAAGCGAAGAAGCCATTGCGGCGTTGAAGACACACGACTCGAAAATAATCGACGGATGCATGAAGATCGAAGATAGTCGGCGTGTGAAGACGATGCGGCGCTGATGATATTATGCAACTGTTTTTTTATTATTAGTAAGACGTCAATTTAGATAAGTATAATATCATCGATACCGCCTTGATGTTTGAATAAATTTTATGCAGCTTGCAGTATCACAATAGCCGGGGGTTGTTACAAAGTAGGTAGGTACTAAACGCTTCCTGTGGTACCGTAACGAGACTACTGTATAGTAATGTTTGGATTTCACACTATGTAGTCGACAATCCCCTAGGCCCTAGGCGTATGGAGAGGGGCAAGAAATAATTGTTTTCTTTAGACCTTTGTGTTTTGGTAGTGGGAGGCAATGATATTATTATGTTTCAAGGCAGAATCAAGGAGATAACTATGATCATTCTTCTGAAAAGCAACCTTGTCACTGACCAAAGTATGTGGAACTTTTAAAAGTAAACACGTGGTGATTTTTTTTTTACTTATTTTTTTTTTAAATAAATGCCTATTGCTCTTAGTTTTAATATGCGTCATTAATTATGTATTCCGTATACGCAAATTTAAATTAAATTTTATAACTGAATATTTTTTCAACTATTAAACTTCCCAATATCAATTTCCATTTTTGAATAGTTAAGATTAAAAATGCAATTTGAATACATTGACGACCCATGTGGCGCAATGGTTCATGCCGGATCGACGCACCAAGGGTCCTGGGTTCGATTCCCAGCGAGGTGAAAATTTGAATGATGAGTTTGAATTTCTGTTCTCGGTCTGGGTGTGAATGTCCTTGTCTAGTGTGTTGTCCATGGCGCCCACGACACAGGGAATCCTAGTGTGGGGCTATGAGTGTGAAGCGTTATTAATTTATTTATTGAAGTATTAATAACTAGCGTATAGAACAGACACCGCGAACATCGGGTTCGGAGGTGTGCGTTGCAGCCGGCCGGCTTCATTCAATTCTGTACTGTCACTCGGCTGCGCTCATGGCGGCCCCATGTCAAAATTGTGACAAAATAACATTTCAAAAATGCTGTAGTACGTTATATGAAGCTGTAAAAATCAGTCAACTACGAAAAAAAAAAACATTTGTGTTACTTATCATTGGCAAGGAAACAAAACATCAACCAATTTATTTCATTATTGTGCAATGTTTCCGCCATTTTTCATTGAAAAAATCATAAGCCTCGTTTACGTACTTGCCAAGCTGCAAGCGTGTTAATGTACTTTAGACTTGCTTAAGCTTGCCGACGCGACGCTTGTAACCAATGTAGGGTGTTGGATTTTTGACACGAATCAATGGTAATTACGTTTGAAAATCGTTCAAACGCTTTTACACGTTAAATAAAGTTGGAGTAAGAGCTTGTAAAGATTTGGAGTCGGTGACTGCTTGTCTTGGTTCGGCAAGTGTCATAAACAAAGTTACTCTATGGCAAGTGTGCAAACGAGCCTTCTAGTATGAAAAGAGTACGGAGGGCAAGCCGGCGCGGCGGCGCGGCGGTGGTACATACATTTTGTTTGAGATGTTATTTCTATGTCATTATACTTCAATGTTTGAATACCCTAAATCGAATAATTGTCTAATTTTTTTTAAATATTTTCTTAAATGTTTTTTTTTTATATTTTTATTGAAATATTAAAAAAAAAAAACTTTATTGAATTCCATTTTCCGCTGAAGTTTCATTTTTAAGCTGCAAACAAACTGTCGGACGCGTCCGGCCGGACGCGGCTGAAGGATGTGACGTAACGGTATCTAGATAATGAATATACACTGAGCTGTGCAAACTATCGGAGGTAAGTCGCGGACGTGACCTTGAGGCACCTTGAGGCGTTCGGACATCCGAGAGCTATCTGGCGCGCTGGATATTTTCGTCAGCCGAAAACGTCCGCGGACGGTATTTCATAGTATGCACGGGGTGCGGGACGCGTCCATGCGTCAGAAGGCATTAGTACTCTGTGTCTGAAGGAATAACGTAAGCTGGATTTATATTTGTCTGACGTGTCGTATTGTGATGCGTCAGAATGGTATGGGTTTCATATATTTAAAGGTGAGATAAAAATTAGCGTGACGCGATATGTTGTGATGGCTTGTGTTGTGTCGCATCAGAAGCAATCCCGATCGCGACAGAGTGCCGGGGTGGGAGAGGCGAGGTAGGTGGGAAAGTGGCGGCGTCAGAGCAGTGTGCACGAGCCTCACTGTTGTGACGTGTTGTTGTTATTGAAATTTAAATTTGAAAGTATGGACGACCTGATCAAAATAGTACGACAATTTAAAGTGATCTAAGATACAAAATGTAAAATGTAAATGTAAAGAATTCTTTCTTTTTTTAGCAGATTTGCCAGCACTAAAAACTGAATACCTTCTTCAAAATCTGAATCAGAAACTGAGGATTTATCGAAAAACATTGCAAAATGTGTAATCTCCCCGAGAGCTATGAAAGTACTGTGTCAGTAGGCATCAGTTCCGCGACATATAGATGTGAACGCTACCCATTTCATCAGAGCCCATCACAACACGACACGTCAGACAAATTTAAATCCGGCTGTACGTATCTGTGGAATACTCTTACTCGTACTCTGTGGAATAGGCGTTGAACGCGTCCGCAAGCCACGTCCGAAGAGACTGTGCACATTATCAGTCGCGGCTGTCAGCCGCGTCCGGTCGGACGCGGCTTATAGTATGTTTGCAGCTTTACTATGTGTCCCAGCCTCAGATGAAGGAAATAACCTTCATCTGAGGTCCCAGCACTCCCAGCACACATTTCGTTTTTTTAATAATATAATTTTTACCACCAGAAAAATTACCTATAGAGTCTACAGTCAAACATAAAACATTAATGGCCGGTTTCTGAAGTCTCCAGTTAAATGATCAACAGCTATTGAATCAATAAAGTTAAACTTATGTTAGGTACATGTTCGATAACTTACTGTCATTGGGTTTCTGAAAATCTGAACACGCGAGCGGCCTTTCATTATCAGCTATGAATTCGATAACGAGTACCTAAAACTGCCACTAGATGGCTCTCTTCAAAAGATCAACTCAGATCAAGTTTCAAACAGATATTATCCAGCGATCTATAAATTATGTTCTACTATTATAGATTGAGCGTTCTGAACATTAGTACGGTCCGTTGACAATACCTGACGAGGCAACAACAAATTATTAAAACTTCGTAGTTCGTAACAAAACAAGCTTAATAAAAGGTATTACTTGATTTAATCCAATATTTTATCCAAAATAGTCGGCAGCCATATTGTTATGTGTAAACAAACCTGACGCTAGTCTGTCTCGTTTGCACGACAACAATCCGTCTATGCCTGCGAAAGAGAGAATCGCTACGAATAAAATCGTACGACTCGTATAATCGTCATGAATCATAGATTAAAAATGTACAGATGTTCCATAGCGGAACTATTGTAGGTATTACAGACGGATTAAATCTTATTGCGTTTTTATGTCGTTAGGTACATTTGATTACAATTAAAACGTTAATCCGTATGCTTCTGTGTTCGCACCCTCATCGTTTCGATAACTGCACATAACATACATCATACTTAACATCACACATAACATAACATCAAAACGTATACGATAGTGCATACGCAGCGATCCCGTACGGAACGTGGCCCGTACGTTGCCGATGATGTTTTTTTCGTCCCGTACGGGAAAAAGCCCGTTACTTATGCATTGGGCTTTTAACTCGTGAGGGCAAAAAGATAATAAGCAACATAATCTGTAATGAGGCAGTTGCATGTCTGTATCCCTAATCTATGACCATAGCCTACCCCCACTCTGCCGCGTTCGTTTCGTGCTCTGGCCGTTTTGCTTCTACTGATGAGCAGTGTTCTCGAACGACAAAGTCCAAAATCGGTAGACTTGCCCACAAATATCGGTAGATTTGTACCCAAAATCGGTAGATGTCAAAAAAATATACAATATTTAATCAAATTCGTTTTATTACCAGAAAATAAACTAACAGCCTAATTTTTGTACATCAAATACCCCTAATTAACAAACAGAAAAAGATTAAAAGCTATTTAAACTATCGGTAAAATTACACAACACTTTTACAGGCTAGATAAACACATACAGCACACTATACAGAAAAAATATCAAATTCTGTACTAAAGAGCGATTTGAGTAACCGTTAGTGACTCAGAGTTGGGGCGTAAATGTATAAGTTTAAGTACGATGGTACGACCTTAGTAAAGACTAAAGAGCGATTAAAGTAACCGTTAGCGATTCTGAGTTGGGACGTTAAACTTACTACCATTTTCTGCTTAAAAAACAAACTGAAACAACATTAAATATCCAAATAGCCAACTCACTTTTCATTGTTTGTCACAACTTACACATTGTTTGCACTTGTGATAAACATTATATATGTACAATATAATCGGCCACAGTGACGGGGACAAAAAATAATATTTTTGTCTGTCTCTCACGTAGATTTTGTAACTGGCAATCTGGCTCTGTCAAATGTATGGGATAATCTATGGGTTTTAAATCTATGGTTGAGGGATTCCTCATTCCTCTTAACGTAAAACATAAATGAAAAGCGTTGCTAACTTAGAAATTATGTAAAATTGGTAGAAAAATCGGGAGAATTTCCACGTATCCTCTAAAATCGTAGAAAAATCATTGCATTTCGGTATTTCGGTAGATCAGAGCCCATATCGGTAGAAATATCGAAAAATCGGTAGGTTCGAGAACACTGCTGATGAGTAGGGTTCGAAGTATCGGCCTCTGGTATCGATACCCAAAAAGTATCGGCCCTGAAGTATCGATACTACTCAGTATCGAGTACTCATGAGTACTCAGGAGGATTACATTAGAGCTAAAAAAAAAGGTCATCAGCAGTGAATTTTATATATTATTGTTGAGAAACAACGGTCCGATGACCTTTTTTTTTAGTCCGACCGCTGAACCGATACTAAATATATTGGCAGTAGCCCAACTAGCCCACAGTAATGTACAAAAAGTTGCATTGACAACACTGAAAAATACTCAGTATTATAAAAGTACTCGATACCGAGGTTTCATACAAGTACTTGCGAGTGAGTACCAGGTAAGAGTATCGAGTAGATATGGGTCGGTACGCGTTTTCGTAATACCATAACTATGTATTGGTATTGCCGCCGATAAAGGGTTTTAAAACTATTTATTTTAATAACTATTTATTGAAACGTTTACTCGGTTTATCTGGTATCATCGGTATTCTCGGTAAAGTCGGTATTAAAGATAAAGGGTTTCAAAACTGTTTATTTTAATAACTATTTATTGAAACGTTTACTCGGTTTATCTGGTATTATCGGTATTCTCGGTAAAGTCGGTATTAAGGATAAAGGGTTTTAAAACTGTTTATTTTAATAACCATTTATTGAAATGTGTACTCGGTATATCAGGTTTATGGTATCATTGGTATACGCTTATTCTCAGTAATGTCGGTATACGAAATAACTGATTAAATGAAATATTTGTGGTATTATACCAGTAAAGGTTTATTGAAATATTGAAACTGGTTATAGTTTATACCACACTTACCGCGCAATACCTCGTATTCACGAATAAATGGTTTCTCTCAATAAACAGTTTTTGTAGCACCTCATACCGTATTTGTGGTATTATGCAAATAAAGGGTTATTGAAACTATTTATAGTTTTTACCGCCCATGTCTAGTATCGAGTATCGCGAACAAAGTATCGATACCTACTTAGTGTCGAAAGTATCGTTCGAACCCTACTGATGAGCGTTTCTAATAGAACATATAATTCATTGATATTAACAGTTTATTTTATCGTTTTGACTAATTTTATTTGTTTTTTCGATAGTAAATATGTAGTAACATCTTGTTTAATTGAAACTTAATGTAAGGGTATGGTATATTCTAATAACGTCTGTTCATCAGTCAAATGTCAACAATACAGTTTAAAAACGTCAAAGTCAAACTTCTGAAACTTCACGTCAAACACCCAACTGAAACTTCACGTCAAACCCAATGTCAAACCCACAAACAAATTCACTTATCGTTTAAGCAATACAAGTTTTATTAACAAAAAATATTATTTTTGAAGGTACAGAGAATTACGTTGCTGAATTATGTTTAAGTTATTAATTGTGATAATTTTAATATTAATAATCGGCCGCTGTGTTTTTATCCAAACGATATCGCAATTTAAATTCTTAATTTCAAATATTTTATTTCATTCGATTTCTCAATATGTCCTAAGTTCCTTGTTACTGATATAAAATAAATAAGTATACTTCAGTATTTCCAAGTCAGATTTCGAACAATAACAATTTTTTTTCTTGCTATTCATTCAAAAACAGGTAAAAACCTCAGTCTTTGTTTGCTCGTGACCAATGTACACGAACAACTTGTCACATCTGCCGCCACCTTATAGTGGAATGGAATACATTTATGAGACGCCTGTAGTGCCATTATAAACGAATCGGCTAATCAAGTCATAATACAGTTAAAATCTATCCTAGCACGTCATGGAGTCTGTCTTATTTTAATTTCAGATAATGGTCCCTTTAAAAGCAGAGAATTTGATTTATTTACTAAAGAATGGGACGTAGAACACATAACCTCAAGTCCATATTTAAGTACATCGAATAGTTTAATAGTAGTAGGCCTAAAAATATGTTAATTAAGTGTAAGTCTGATATGTATTTAGCATTATTGTCATATAGAAATACACCAAAGCAAAGTTAGTATTCCCCTGTTGAACTAAGTAGGTATGTCTAGAAAGCTGCATACTGTTGTTTCTATAGTAAAAGAAAGCTTAAAGCCTAGACTTTGTGATATGAACAAATTAAAGGAAATAAATGAAAGGCAGAAGTCATATTCGAAATTTTATTACAATATAAACATACAAATATACTTACATCATTACACGTTGGTGAAAAAGTTTTGTTCAAACACAAACCTTGGATTCCAGGAACTATTTACTAGGATGGTTCTGAACCCACGAGCTACCTATTTATCTTGCAACTAGGATAGTTCAGCAGCTATACAATACATCAGTCGCTTTCAACAACACATCCCACAGCCAGAACCCGAAAACATAAAAAAACAATTAACACATAATAATAAATAAATAAATAACGCTTCACACTCATAGCCCCACACTAGGATTCCCTGTGTCGTGGGTGCCATGGACAACACACAGAGACAAGGACATTTACACCCAGACCGAGAACAGAAATTCAAACTCATCATTCAAATTTCCGCCTCGCTGGGAATCGAACCCAGGACCCTTGGTGCTGCAAATAATAACAATAATAAATCAATACTCACATGAAATGTTAATGTTTAATTGTTGAAATGCCATCTTAAACTATAATAATATTATGTCGTTACAACTTAATACTTCATGCAATAACTGTTGTTTAAGCATAAGTTTAATTTTCCAACCTTATTAGTGTTTTTTCGATATTCTTGTTATTCTGCTATTCCGAGCCGAGTCAAATCTAACAAATCAAATGTCATCAAAATCTGTTCAGCCGTTCTTGAATTTTATGTAACTAACACGACTTTGTTTTATATATGTATATAGATATAGAAGAATAGATTTATTTTAGCAAGTTCTTTTTGTTATAACCTAGTAACATATGAAACTATTAGTCAGTACTTTATATTTTTGGAAAATGATCATTATTCATAATGAAGCTTTGCATGACTTGCATGTTAACAAAGTTCGAAGAGGAAGACTGGGAAGCAATGCCCTCCTGCGAGCTTTTAATCATAGACATTTCAGTTAAAAAAACAAGCATAGCTGCAACAAAAATAAACTTTAATTATTTTACTCTTATAAAATAACTATCTTTTTTTAATAATTCATCCTAAAATCCTCGTCTTTTTTCTGCACTATATTTCTATGTCTGCTATGCTTTTTGCATAATTCTTAGAACCCTGTGAAACAAAATGAGTTTTAATTTGATTGATATCATTCAGTGAATAATCAAATTTTGTAAATAAGCAGTCTGTATGTAGATCCATACCTTGTCTTGTTTTAGATTTTCTTTTTTTTTTCAGGTACTAGAGTCTCTGAAACAAGTATAAATGTCATGGCTTCTAAGGAAAGTGTAATAAATAAATAATTTAAAAAATTTAAACTTGGTTATTTATTCCTACTCTACTACTCTCTACTACTCTACGTTGCTTGCTTCTCTTATTAAACATAGTTAATAACTAAACTAATTTTTTTGCATAAAGTATAATATATATATTATATTGATTGTACCTGGTGGTAAGTGTTCAGTAGTACCAAAACCATCACCAATACATTGTCATTGCCAGCCAAGAAAGGTGTAAATTGTTACTTTAAATAATTATAATGGTATATCTTGTTTTTACTTACCAAATGTTAATATCTGGCTGATTAAAACAAGCAGAATTATCTGCTTAATCCTCCTTTACCTAAAATTATACAATTTTTTAATCTACAATTATGAAAACAGAGCAGTAGATAGTTTTATTATCAGTAAAAAGCATCACTGTTGAATATGGTACTGTATGTACGGACTCAAAGAGTAATGACTATAATCTTATTTATATACATAATTACTGTTGATGAATAGTATTGACAAGTTTAAATAAAATAGAGAATCAAATTAAAAACCTGACTTATTTCATCAGAGTCAAATTCATTACTTTCTGTCTCAAATAAAGAGAGAGCCCAGAACAGATGTCATCAAGGGTTTTAATTTTGTAGCTGGGGTCGAACCTCCAGTTGCCATCGTATGCACGCTCGAAACCACTTTTATAATTCGCCACTGATTGAATTTGCACTAGTGTGTTTTCTTTCTGACTGTTAGACTGTTGAAACTGAAAACATAAGGTATTTTAATGAACCTATGATAGCCTTGTGTCTATCCTGAGAGACAGGCCGATAAAAAATTGGATACCGTTTTTCTTGAGAACTTCTGAGCTTATTTGGAGCGAGTTCATACCAACTAGTTATCAAAAAATAGCTATGTCAGTGGAAACTGGAAACTGCCGAAATGTTGGCCATTAATTGATAGATTGTAGAAACGTTATTAATTTTGGGCGTAAGACTTCAACAAAGCGTAGTGGAGTATGCTTTATGTATACTTAACAAAATTATGAAGAGGTTATCAGGTAGGACTGACAATAATAATTAACACTAATACATACCTAACTAATATTGTAATTTTTGAAAAAAGTGGTACGTACCTATTTAGTAGATTTGCTTGCGCTGTTTGTTTTTAACTGTTGGTTTTCATATTTGTACTTTTATATCATCACTGTTAAAATCACAAACATTTTAATTTTTAACTCCTATTTCAATGCTACCAACATTACCGCGTCGAAGAAGTGGACATGAAGTCACAGAGTACTTAATCACTACGTGAAGTCATGAATATATAATTACCTGGAATCCTGGATTACTGACTTCGAAGAGGTAGGTAAGGTACCTACCTGGTCTAAAGACGTGACGTTACAATTCAGTGAAAATCTAATCTATATATATATAAATATTTTTTTACTTACAATAAGTTAATGCTTGACCATAATCCCAATTGCTATTCGTTTGTCTCGCTAAAACTCAAGAATGGCTGGACCAATTTGGCTAATTTTGATCTTGAAATATTGGTGGAACTTCAGGAAAGGTTTAAACTCCCTCTCCCTCTACCTCTCTCTCTCATATTCTGTCAAATGACTGAATATTTCTAAAAAGACATCAAAGGTTTTACAGCTAGGAAAATTTTGTATTAGAAAATTAAATTGTCGTTTTTAGTATTTTCCGTTATTTATTATTTATGTTTCTCACCGTTTAAACTTTCCCTGAAGTTCCACAAATATTTCAAGATCATAATTAGCCTAATCAGTCTAGCCAATCTCGAGTTTAAGTGAGACAAACGAACAGCAATTGATTTTTATATGCATATAAATACTTAAGTCACAGTGTTAGTAACAAAATTCCTCCGAAAGGACTTGACCGATTCTTATGAAATTTTGTGTGTTTATGTGAGAATAGGACGTAAACTATTTTTCATACTCCGAAGTGATAAGGATGGTTCACCCCATTTTTTTTTTATTTTTTGGACAAAAAATTTTATTTGAATTTTCTTAGGATTTGGCATTATAAAATACACACAATTTTAAATTTTCACCCTTCTACCACCAACCCCTATTTTTATATCGATTTAGTACTTTAATTATTTTCTACTTTCGACGATTGATAATTAAATTAATCATTTACCAAATCTATAAAAACAAAAGTACCGTGACAAGTTTATTTGGACAATCATTCTCTTTAGGGTGAAAGTAAGGGATGTAATTTAAAGTTCTAAATGTAAACAATTACATAATTTTTAACCCAAGGATTGTTATTAAGGTGTCCCTATATCTATATATAATTTATGAGGCAGTACAACGTTTGCCCGGTCAGCTAGTATTTTTAATAATTTCTTCAAAATTATCTTTGTCATAAAAACTGATGTTTTTATATTATGATTAAAATGAAAATTATTTATTAAGGTACATTTATTTTTTTACGTACACTGCACTTATAAAAATATTTGAACACCATCGAATAATATAATTATCCTGGGACTATACATGAACACAATAGAAAAATGGTCAATTGTGTCGTCATCCATCTTCAGGTATCTTCGAAGATTGTGATCCAGTTAGACTATTATATCCTTGAAGCAAGCACTCAATGTATAGTCTGTATACGCTATCTACTTACTAAGCATGTGTCTGTGGTCACAGCCATTAATATCGAAAAATATAATGCGCCAATGCCATGTACGAAGAAAAAAAAAAGAAAATTCAATACCAACCTTCTAGTAAAAATTCATCCGAAATTAGCGATTTAGGCTGTTCAGATTCCAAAAAGGGACCGGGCCAAATTTTTTATTCTTGTAAAGTATTAAATAATTGAAAGATCGAAATAATTTTTAGTGTTATATGTACACAATCAATAATCATTTTGATGTGTGAAAGTACAAAGTGTCGACGTTTCGCTAATAATTAAAAATATGGAGTTAAAAATTTCGTGACGGCTTGTTTCGTGACGTCACACTAGGTTTCGAGAAAAGAGACTATAGCGTCAAGTGACATTATTTTGAGAGTGTATTGTGTAGTGTACTTGTTGAGACGCTATTGCGTCTCCTGATCCGTAATAGGGTATTCAGTTAATTGTTTTGATTTATGAACTAAAAACAGATTGCCCGAAAACTTTAAACTCGTGGAAAGTATAAAAAACCGGGCAAGTGCGTGTCAGGCCATGCGCAATGTAGTAATTTTATCGACTATTACACTTTATCTACTTAAGCTAATATAGCCGTGATAGTTTTCCTTGTATAGCCGTACGCCACGCCGGATGGGTGTCGTAAAAGGCGACTAAAACCGGCCCGCCCTCGAGGAATTATATTGGTAATATTGATTTTAATTGCTATTTAATAACAATATTAATATTATTATTTATCCATGGTGTTCGCCTGGATAGCTACCACCCTTGAGCATGAGTCAGCCGCCAAACGACTCGTCGTGTTCGGCTGGGGGCTTAAGAGCCAGTTCTTTCTTTCTTTTTCTTCTCTCTTTCTTGGCCGGCAACGCATCAGTGATGCCTTTGGTGTTGCTGATGTCCATGGCCAACGATAGCCACTTACCATCAGGTGGATCGTCAGCTCGATTGCCGGCTATTTCCATTAAAAAAAATTCATCAGAATTATAATCCATTTCTGACAATTTTTTCACTTGCCCAACTCCAACCGTTTAGCCGGCAGGTGGTCACCCCCTTGACTCTAACCAAAATTAGCAATTCAAAGCCAAATATTTCGCAAACGGACCTCTAATTGCAAAAATGGTCTTAGAAGACCCATAATAACCAAGACCCATAATAAGACCTTTTCAAAGACCCATCTTCAGCGTTAAAAAAAATATAAATATTTAAGATAGAGTTGGGACTTTTTTATTGAAAATTTCCTTTATGTGCTAATAAACCCCTAAAACATTTTTAAATTTTCTTTAGGGGGTTTTTATGTACTTTTAGTCTTGAACCCCCCCCCCCCCCCCCCCCCGAAACTTAAACCTGGCTACGCCCGCTCGTCATTTTATTTATATATATTTTTTTTAGTTTTTTAGTGGTTTTCTGCCTTTTCTGGTGGTGAGTTTAGTGGGATTGTTAAAATATAGTTGGCAACACTGCACGTCACCATAATTAGCGCACTCCCATTTACTTTCATAGCACTCAACTGGGTAACAAAAAATCCCAATCAGCGGGCGGCCTAATGCAATCAGAATGAAAACAGTAAACATGGCCCGGTATAATAATATCATTTATAATAAATAAATAAACGCTAACACACTCATACCCCCCGCAGTAGGTTAATACCTGTGTCGCGGCCCGCGACTCGCGTGTGGCATGGACGACACATATAACACATCACAATCACACCGATAACTGAGTACAAATATTTATCTATCACATAAATATCTACCCCGGCCGGGAATCGAACCCATGACCTCTCGCTTCGCAGGCAGGGTAGCTACCAACTAGACTACAGGGTCGTCATATTGCCGTGAACTGGTCCATCCAACTATATCAACAACAGCTATAAATATTTTTAATTACTATCCAATAAAATTTTAATACTAGTCTAGTAAAATTTTGTAACTTTGGTTATGCTAAATTACTTCATTCGTAACCAGGACAGTTAAATAAAGATGTGAGCGAACGCGAGAGTGACTATGCACTTTCTGAATACAAACTCAATGATTTACGAATGAGGAAAAACACGAGAAAAAATATTGTTTACTATTCCAAAGTGTTTAGTATTCCAAAAATGCAAATTAGTCACCACTTTATGATGTTACTAGCTCGTTTGAAACTAAACTAATTACCAATGTCGTGCATAACAAGTCCTGGTATGACCTGCGCCTATGCAATGGTAAATCTAGTCTATAAAAAATATCCGTCGATATTAAACTGTGCTGTACAGAGCCAAGCACTTTCCAACAAGACAAATAAAATCAATATGAATTATTTTGTTTTAAAAACATAAATATTACATGTAATTAAGCTAAATTTGCATTTAAATTCACTTGTTCAAATGTTTTTATGACTATTCAGCACAGGTTATAAAACTTTTTGTGTTATAAAATTTACATAATGACAAGCACTTAAGACACTAAATAATTATGAGTTATTGTTTCACACATTATTGAGTATAATCTTTCATCATTGTAATCCAACGCTGATCTTAGAGGAGGGTCACGAGGGTCAATGAGTTTATGGCCCTGGGCAGGTCTAGGTCAAATGATAATAGGCACTTAACCTGTCAAATAAATGAAATATATTATGATGACAAATATTAAAACTATATGATACGCCGGCTGTACCAATTTTAATGAAAGTTTCAAGCGAACTTCAGGTTAGTCCAATGCATATGATCCTGTGTGGTGATCGGATCAAAAGATTTTAATGGTATTTTGGCATTCAATATTCTATGCGTACAATTTCGTAGTTACGTGGCATGTGTGTGGTTGTGTTGTATTTAACACACCTCTTCCAAACCCCTAATCCTAAGTCTGGATAATTTCCTATACTCAAAAAGTTGGACTTACCCTAGATTGAAATACCTGCCTAAGTTATGAGTTATTAAAAATGATATCACAATAGAATATGGCACAAACATTATAATATAATAAAACCTTACTCTCTTTGGCATTGTAAAGACTGTGAGCCCACACTAGCGCGAGCACTGATGATGCAGTGACCGTCACTATCTGCCATGGCTCCTTCCCGTCAAACAGCTTGTTAATGGCCTTCAGGGGTTGAGGCCGTTCACTCATGGCTGCAAACATATGTAAATCTATATAAAACACAAAAAATGTTTGTATGGATGTCCTTTTTATAGACTTTGAAACAATCCAACCGATATGCCTCAAAATGATCATTTGAAAGGCAATAATCCGAAGGCGGTTTGAGACCACTAAAACATGCATTAGGCACAATCGGTCCATTAATAAACTCGATTTTCCATTTTTCCCATACAAAAATTTGGAGATATTAAAGTAAATGTGGAGCATCAACGTCAACTCAAAAACTCTGATCTGTCATTATCATCAAAAAAAAAATTGCATAGTGGGACAAGCCGGGTATCCACTAGTTTGAATATGTGACATAGTAATTTTTTTACAAATTATGACAAAAGGTACCTGTAACTTTGTTTACTAAATATGACTCGTCTAAAGAAATGGACTATACATGATAGTTTGAAAACTTAACAATGCATCTAGGATTATAAACTACCAAATATTGTGTTGCAGTATCTTATAATAAGCATAAAATGTTAATAGTTGATGAAATCATGTTTTCATATTCTTCTCTACTTATGATAACATTTTTCTACTACAAATTCTTATACGTGCACGATCATTGTGCAATAATTTACATTTTATCTACTTACTTTATGGGAACTAAAAAAATCTTATCAATTATCATAGGTACTTCATAAATAATTTTATTCAAAATCTTTGGTTTTAAATTTCAACCAACAAAAATGTAGAAATCATTACTACAGCCAATTATTTACATATCAGGCATCATTCACCACATTTCACAGTAACATTAAAACAATGTAGCACAAATGAACATGACCTTAACATAGTATATAAGTGTGTACAGTCTATATAACAAAGCAAAGTCCATACTTTGCTCCATAAACATGCAAATTATTAAACTGACTAATGAACATTGTTAACAGCTGTATTTGTTGCACTGCTTATTTGTTTAGTCACACTACTCGTTAGCTCTCTTGTTAACAAAGTGCTAAGCTAACATTGGTTGATAACACTAGGTACATAGAAGAAAATATATCTATCTACTGTTATAGAACTATTTTATATTAAACAAAAATAACACATAAATGTAAATAGTGTGTGGTCTACCAGGTGTTAAGTGACAATAATGACTGCAAACACTGGACACCTGTTATTAAGCTGATGAGATACTTTATAGTCATTTTTAATATGACACTTCTGGCCACTTCTGGCTGAGATGGAATTCATTGTTTACAAAGAAGCCACTTTTGACTGTTACAGAAGTTATGAATGTGTCTGTACTGTGTTTAGCGAATCTAACAAAGATCAGAAGTATCGCATATAATTACTTTACCAAAGATATACAATTTACGATTTATCACAGGATTAGCTCTGATGATAAAAAATATGATAAATGTATTAAAAGGAACACATTAATAGAATTTTTATTTATTTGAAAAGACATTACTATAACTTTTCAGTCAGTTGTTAAGATCGACTTACTTGTATTTTAAGGACGAAGCAGCAGCAAGGCAATGTTAATGATAACACCAATATGGTCTTCTAAACAAAGTGATTATTAAATACGAAAAATATAAGCACTTAAAACTCAGACACACTGTTTAGTTTTGTGGTCACTGATAAATTTTATGGTAAAAATAAAATTAGTTGTACTGAAAATCCTAAATATTAATGAATAGGACTTGTACAACAATCTACGAATTTATTTCGATTCGAACTAAATAAAAAACTTCTATCAAATCAAATCAAAATCAAACCTCCCGTCCCGAGTGTCATTTCAAAACAGTAAAAGTCAAAACTGTCAAAAGTGTCGGAAGACCGTTATTGTCACTTGTCATTTATCTCACAATCAGCTGTCCACACTCACTGTCAATTAGACATGAGTTCGTTATATCAAAACGTAACTTATATCGGATATGTGTTTGATATCATACCATATCGATAAACTGTCCAACATAACTGATATCACAAAAACTTTATTGTATCGATTCAAAAAACATTTCCTTTAGGTTATATCAAAACTTAAAACTGCAACGACGCAAACTTCATGAACGATATGAAGCATATTCGCTACCTCCCTTTCTAAATATACATTATTTTACTGGTGTAAAAGAGATGAGGCGAATATGAGGTTATTTCAGCTACTTAGCTACCGGCGTGCATAATAATAATAAATGTCTTAAGGAACTAGCAATAAGGTTTAGTTTCTATTGTATTATAGTTACGATAACGTTTTCAAAGTTCAAATTTTGGCGGCTGGCGGCTACGGCTACTGGATATTAGTGAGATACTCTACAAAATATACCTACAGAATAAAGTAATAAGGTTGAACTTTAGTTGTTACAATATAGTATACGGATAATTATTATAAAAGGGCTATAATAATAATTGTTTTTGTTTCGTGCTTAGACTTCATTTTTATTTTTGTGATAGTTCTGCAATGCTTTTGATCTTGGCGACACGTGCCATTATTTACGTAAAAGAAATTCTTTGCGTTTTCTATTTTTGTAATGTGTATACAAGAGTATAATATTATTATATATTTGTGGTAAACTGATAAATAGCTTTGAGTGTGTAGGTACTTAAATGTATGTAAAATGTATGTATGTAGGTACTTAGATGTACTAAAAACTGTAAGGCGTTCGTTGTTAGTTTTCGCATCTAAATATCATGTTAACGTTTGCAAACCATTCTACTGATATCGATATCTGAAAACCATTTTCTATATCGATATGAAAACTTTATATCGGATATGTAACCGTTTGCGGAAAAAACCGAAAACGCCCATGTCTACTGTCAATAAGTTTTACGTTGGAGCCACAGAGTAGAACACTACATTTGTGAAAGAGGGTTTTATAGTGGTAATCATTATTTATCTGTGATCCATTTCGCAACATCCAACCAATCAAAAAGCAATACAAAACAACTAAACAAAATGCAGTTTAGTGATTGGTTGAAAATACCACAAGACAAATACGGCTGAACGGAATTGCTTGCCGAAAATGAGTCACTATCCGCCAGTTTCCTGTATTCCAAACACTGGCAAAATGTCGAAAGCTAAAAAAGTAATCGAAGAAGCTAAGGAAATAAATAATCCTGAGATAGATTTAGTGGATAAAGGAATTTCCAGTTTAGACGAGATACCTGGATTGTGTAAGTCTTGTGACATTAACTCGTTTTTACTTTTTTGTACAAAACAAGTTTTTGTTCTGACAGCGTAAACTAATATTTTTACATACAATGCTCAAGTAAACTGTGCTGTAATTTGAATATTTAGTTTATAACTCATCAGTAAGTTTATATTGATTGTAACCGCAGTGTAAAACAAAATTTTACTAAGTTTAAAGAATTTTGTTAGTTTGTGTTTGATAAGTTTCGAATAACATTTTCATAATTTTCGGATGTGCATAGTAATATAAATTGAAATTGTTTTTGAATACTTATGGCGTTTAGACTTTAGATACATGATTTCTTATAGGAGTGAATAACAACCTTCATAAACTCATAACTGCCCACATGCTGATGATACTGACCTGGAAGTTTTCCTTGTATTACCAATTATATCAGTTCTATAAATAGTTTGCTTCAGCATACAGCTAACTTGTGCTTTTTACTCTTAATTACGAATTATGTAGATTGAAAATGAAAATGAAAAAATATTTATTGCATATCCCATACAAAATTATTTTGATTACTAGCTCCCATACTAGGATTCTCTGTGATTATCAAGTGTGTTGCTCGTATTATATGACTTGTAGTTTATATCATTGCTAAGTATACTAATAGGAACCTGAATGAATTGGGTCAACTTTAGATGTTGAATAGTAGTTGTGGCTGTGAATAATGGGTACTAATGAGATGTATTTCTCCTTTCCAGTTACCTTGGATAACATAACCAGATTGACATTGAGCCACAACAAAATACAGGTGGTGCCTGCCACCCTCGCTAATCTTATCAACTTGGAGATACTGAACCTCGCAAATAACCATATTGAAGAGCTGCCAGTCAGCTTGTCTTCGTTGCCCAAGCTCCGAATACTGAATGTCTCCCTCAACAGGCTTTATGGACTACCGAGGGGGTTTGGTGCCTTTCCGGTACTGGAGATCTTGGATCTCACATACAATAACTTGAAGGAGCAGACATTGCCTGGAAACTTCTTTATGATGGGTGAGCTCTTTGGAATATTGACATGATTCAATAGTGAAAAAATAAAAGATTTTAATTAATGAATATCGCAGTAAAACTTGGGTTGTATGTACACTGTAAATAAAGTCAGTAATAATATAATAATATTACAATATATTAAATAAATAAGTGGGCAGCAAATTTTATGTGTATTTAACTGAAACTAAAGCAATCACTATCTGAAATAATAAAGTATCATAATGAAAAATGATAAAATTAAAGTGTATCTTTTTCAGAGAGCCTCCGTGCCTTATATTTGGGGGACAATGACTTTGAATATCTTCCAGTTGAGATTGGAAACTTAAAAAATCTTCAAATTGTAAGTATTTGTCAGGTGCCAATATGCCATTGAGCTTACACATAATTGATAACTCTTACATGTCTTCGAACTTTTACTACCTCTTTAACAAGCAGGTGATAAGTTAACTTAAAATATTATTAAAACATTTAACATACTTTCAAATTATATGCAAGTTTTTATAATATAGTTTACAAACTGCCTGGTAATAAACCAAATGCTTGATAATTTATTGAGTGTTGCTTTACATACTAAATAACTAAAGTATGTAATTGTAATCTAATGAACAATAATAATTCAGTTGTCCTATAAATTACAATTAATAAGTAATGCCTCTTTACCTCCTTTAATTGCTACTGGCTGTGTGAGGACTGTGGCCATGTCGCTTCAACTGCACATAACATTGGTTCCAGCTGTCCATGCGCGAGAACGACCTGATCGAGGTGCCGCGCGAGCTGGGGCAGCTGGCGCGGCTGCGCGAGCTGCACCTGCAGGGCAACCGGCTCGTCGTGCTGCCGCCGGAGATCGGTCAGTAGCAGCATAGCACTTACCACATGTAATGATCTAATGGTCATTAAGATATACATAGGTATTCATGGTCAACATACCATACTGCAACATATTGATATTTTTGACTCAGGTGTAAGAATCAGTGACATGGGGAGTATTGATTAAAGAGCTAGTTATGATAGTCTAAGTTACAAGGGTCGTAGTTGCATTGGGTATGGGTTGAATAGACATAATATTATAACTGACGTTTCCGTCTATAGACCCTTAGCGTTAGGTGTGCGCTTTAAATAAGCATTTAGATTACTTTTCATGCAACCACCAAAAATATATATAAACGAGCGCCCTGCCTGCAGTCCTGTTAACAGAATTTTTTTCCCACTAGTTCTGTTGACAGGACAAGTGGGAATAAACGGCGCTTTCAGGGATAAGTAGTAACCCTATACATATGTTATTCCAGATAATGATCTACCTATGTGCAAAATTTCTTGAAAATCCATTCAATAGTTTTTTCGTGAAAGATTAACAAAGTTACAAACATTCACATTTATAATATTAGTAAGATTCACATGCAAAACATGTGTAACTATGTTTTACCAGGGTCCAAACATTATGTACTCCTCACAGAGATATTGTAATACACCTGGTCCCTTATCAATGGATATTGATGTATAGCTTTATGGCAGGTTCCCTGGACCTGGCCAGCAACAAATCAGTGCTGCGGCTGGAGGGCAACTTCTGGGTGCCGCCCATCGAGGACCAACTCAAGCTGGGCCCCTCGCACGTGCTCGACTACCTCCGCTCCGAGACATATAAAGTGTAAGTCCCAGTGCTATTCCTAATGAAGGTCTGGAGTATAGTTGGCTATACGAGTCCCAGTAGAATTATAATCTGTAATACTAATAATATGTGACGTTCACCAGGCTATACAGTCGCCACATGTCGGCCAAGCCGCCGCCGCCGCCGCAGACCCTCGACAAGAGCAAGAAGGCCAGCCGCGCGCGCTCCTGAACATGACATGACATGACATGACATGAGCACTAGGATAATCACATGTGAAACTATAACCAAACTAATCTACCAGACCATATTAATTGGAGCAAAAAAAATCGTCAATATAAGTTGATAATACTAAAATAAGCTTAGAGTACTTTAAACTTGCTTTTTATTAAGATCTATCAAACACATGTGTTTAGTCACTAACAATTATTATGTTTGTACTGTAACTAAACTTTTTACTAATAATAATTTATGCTTGTCAGTGTTCTACATAGTGTTAAGTTTAATGAAATTATGTTAATTAATGAGATGTGTAGGATTTTTTCCCACATTTTATATTTTTGTGTAAAGTAGTCTAATTACGTTAAGTAAACATTGATATGCTTGCATATTAAATTGCTACTTGTTTTCTAATTACAGCTTACACAAAGTTGACCTCGGAATGTGCCATATTTATAAAACGGAAAAGTAACTTCAAAAACATTTATTAAATGGGTAATACAAAACAAAGTTATAAACAAACATGTTATAGGTACATTATAGTATCTTAATCAATAAACAATACGACGCTGAATTGTTGTCAAGTGACCTTATACATACGTACAAGAATGAATGTTTTGGTGCTAACATTATAATTATTGTGTAATCTATTTTATGTAACTACTTGTGACACAAAGTATTAAATTATTGCTAATATTTTAAAATTGTTTTCAATGTTAGGTCTTCTGATCCTTTACTTACATCTACTAGAGGAAGTTCATTTATTTGGAACATTTCCTCAACTCTTTTACTTGTAATGCGATGGAGGAGTAATATCCTTCTTACATTATGTTAAACAAAATCAACCTACCGGTGCGCCATGTATCCTAGTGTCCTATAGTTGCAGCTGTATTATAACACATTGTACAACATCAATGATAAGTGTTAAAAGACCTACCATTAAGATAAATATTAGAAAAACCTTACCTACTCAGTCGTACATGGTAGGTCACCGCTCCCACTTGCCACGCTGTTTCTTCTGTACAAGCTAAGAACCAGCGCGCGAAAGTCGACATCTGAAGTGGGAACGGGACCTAACTTTACAGGAACACAACATACATTTTTTATAAAGAAAAATACAAAACAGTTTTAAATTTTCTTCTGAAATCACCACAGATGCGATGCGAAAGAGTGACGTGTAAATAGTACAGTGAGTAGTACTTACTTATTAAATACATTTTATGGTGTTAATAGATTAGGCCGGGACTATTGACCCTGTATTGTGATGGACGCTTTTACAAAGTACATAAACAATGCCTCAAGACAATCATGAGAAATAGTATACCTTCGTGGTCCTACAGTATTAATACTAGGATCATGAGAAAACCCATCGTCTTCGTTCATGCAAGGCTCGAGCATCGCTTGATGCTGGACGGTACTGTTGCTTCGAGCCCACTCGGGGACGGCATTGGAGACATCAATGGAGATTTCAGAAACAACACACTTGCAACATCTTGATAAAACATAAGGGCAGTGACGTAGACTACTTGAGATCCTTGAAGAGATTAGTGTATTCATATAGCTACCGCATCTTCATGGTAGCTTCATGGTACTAACATGAATTATTTTAGTTCTAGTACAGTCAAATCAAAAGTAGGTACTTTAAATATTTCCTACCACAAACCAGCTGTCGACTGTACTTACAGATATGAAGAACGCTATTTAAAAATGGTGCTGAGGAGTTGCGTTGTTCTCCTCTTTAATTCCACGTGTTCGAAGATGCGGTAGAAGTAAAATATTTGATGTTCACACATATTATATATCTACCTAACTTCCTTGAAATAAACGATTTAGGATTGTTAGAATTCCTCTGGGAGGAATTCTCCCAGTGGCATTTGTCCTTCAGTTGACTTCTGGCACGTACACGAACATGCTGTAGCAGTAGAACAGGTCGTCCGGGGGTCAGGAGTCGTCGCTGTGCGAGTCGTCGTCGTCCGAGATGTCGATGCAGGGCGTGGAGGAGGGGGAGGGGGAGCGGCCCTTGCGCCGGCCGCGCTCCAGCGAGAAGGCGTACGACTCGTAGTCCAGCACCTCGTCGTCGCTGAGGTGCGAGTCGCCCTCCACGAAGCCCGCGAACCTGCGAACAGGCGCCCGGCTACAACATGCAACACACAACACATGCTCACTGTCAATTGAAAATATTAATTAGCGAGTCAGGCGTAACAAAGGAGCATTGTACTTTTTTGAAAATTTTAAAAGAATTACTTTGACGTAAAAGGGCGCGCAGGGCGAAGCATATTGCGCCTAAGTGGGAGTGAGCGCGCAATATGCTTCTGTCTACGAGTTCAACGAGATACTACGACTACTATAGTATTCACCAGCGATCCAAACCAACCTCATCGCTCGAGCAACGCACACGAACACAAGAAACGCGTGTCTATGTGTGCGTTGTTCCCGTTCCCGTTGTGCGTATGGAGATGGAGTTACACTAGAGTTGAGTGTTACTACTCACCGCTTGGCATCGCTGAGGTTGAGCACGATGCGCCACTGCGCGCAGTCGGGGCTGGAGCAGTGGCGGCGCAGCTCGTCCAGCGCGCGCCGCGTCTCGCGCGCGCCCTGCTCGTAGTACTGCTCGCTCGTTAGCAGCCGCGGCTTCGGGGGGAACCGACGACGCCTATAGAACACACACAAGTTGAGAGTTAACTTAAAAAAAATTTGGTCCTTCGAGGTAATATTTTATTTTTGGTCCTTCGAGCTTATATATTTGTTGGTCCTTCGAGCAAATTTTTTTTTCTTTCAAGCTAATATTATTATCAAGATTATCATCCTCATGAACTACTGCTACAATAAAGGAAACCAGCATTTTGAAACATGTAAAAATAATAAGGATTAAACGAGGTTTCTTCAAGGCCGGCGAAGCACTGACGACTCTTCTAGCCTTGGTTATGTCATCAGTTATAAAAAAAAAGGTTATTTCAGGAAAACACTTACCACATCCCCTGTATTCTGTAAAGGAGAGATTTCGGGAAGTATTTAGCGATGATGGCCATTATCGCCACCGCCGCCGACGCCTCCTGGTACTGGCTGCTGAAGAATATCAGCAGGACTCCGACCACCTGGCGAAAATAGAATACGCTGAGTAATTCTCTATAGTGAGCTTATAAAAACAAGAAAAACAAAAAGTTTCATGCACAACCAGGTACATTGGCAACTCTGTTTTTGTAGATACAATAAGCTTAATTGAAATATCATAATTATCTTTACGTGTCATTAAGGGGCCATCCATAAATTACATCACACTAATTTCATGACTTTTTAACCCCTCCCCCCCTCCCTCCTTGTCACAGCTGGTCACATTTGTGAGACCTCCCCGCCCAGTGTGACGTCACATATTATTAAATTTTACACCTAGATATGATTAAATCAAAACAGCAGTTCCGAAATAAGTTTTATTTCCATTAATTGTTTTTTAATATTTACCTATACATACCAATTATTCGATTTTGAAATGTGACGTCACGAAATTTAGGACCCTCTCCCACAATGTTACACTACATCGACTCCCCCCCCCCCCACCCCCCTAACGTGTGAGGTAATTTATGGATGGCCCCTAAGCCCGAAAAGTGCATCGCGTATTTAACCGACCCAGTGACCAACCCACTGACCTGCAGCGTCCACATGACGAGGTTCCGGCTGCGCTGGTCGCGCGGCGGGCCGACCCGGTAGCACAGCGCGAAGCTGACGGCCGCCGCGGCCGCGGTGTACCACGCGACATAGGCCTGGTACGAGGCCGCCAGCACCCGCATGTTGTCCCACGCGCGCTGCAGCACGTACACGCCCACCGTCCAGCCGCCGATCAGCACGCCGTACGTCAGGGTTTTCTGGAGACAAGTCAACGAGCGTGTTGAAATTATGGAGCTGAAGAGTCGCAACGTGGTAACTGGTTATCATCGCCCATAGCCATCACTGATATGTTGTCTGCCGAAAAACAAAGAAGAAAGAAAGTCCGAACGATTCGCTTACTTACTTACCCTGACGATAGCCCATTTTGCAAAGTTGCTAGTATACATCGGTCTTTACTTTAGGCGTACGGCATTTATTGGGTCAATGTCAAACATATGTTTAACCACTCACTCTGGGCAACAACTTGCTGAAGTAGTAGACAATGACCATGAAGGAGGCGGACACGCCCACAGTGACGCCGCACAGGTAGAAGAACACGGGGTTGCCGCTGAGCGCGCCCGACGCGAACACCAGCGCCGCGCCGCCAAACATCAACACCACGCGCCATAAGTCCACTCCTGACATAAAGCAATTTCAATCAAGCATCAAACAGAAAGTTAAAAGGCTAATGCCCCAACTCAGAGTAACTAACGGTTACTTTAATCACTCCTTAGTAAGGAATCACCATACAAATTCTATACTAAGCAGCAATTTAAGTAACCGTTAGTGACTCTGAGTTGGGGCGCAAGGAAACATTTGGCCTCTCTCATTTAAAGTGATTTTATCAGTAGCTTAATCATATCTTAGTTAGCAGTCATTTCAACTATTTATGAATTTAATGCAAAAATAATAATATACAGTAAGTTCTAAATTTATTTAAATTAAATAAAATAGTGAGCATTCCATAAAATTTATTATGCATTTCATTTTAAGTTAATAGGTACTGACTGCAATCTGACCTGATGGTGCTTGGCAATGAAGTCAACTGGCAACTGATTAACATGCAGTTGAACTATGCAAAAATAATGTTTATTTTGAGATCGGCCAGAACTTCCCTGGTATCTCACAAATTATACATCAATACTTACTTTGAATCTGCAACTCTATTGAATGTTTTTCCTTGGTGTTGATAGCCATGCATGTGGGGACAAAGAGATCAATGGACAGGGAGCGATATGACTTCCTCTGAAACGGACTGACGATGGCCCAGCCATAGCTGTCCTCGGTGTACTGTTGGAACACATCCTCTGGATTATCACCGAGGTACTGGCTGAACTCATGAGATTTTATTTTTATATGGAACTGGAAAAAAAAACATTAAATTATTTCTGCTTTTTTGTTATCTACGGAAAACATATGTGTTATCTTATATATATAGCAAAAGGATCTGTTGTGTATTGTGTATTTGTGGTATAAACCTATCCAGGGTCCCGTGAGCGTCCACTTTGTCTCTATTTTATATGACAGGTAAACAATACCTTGTTACAAGCTATTTACAAATGTTAACTTACTTTAACTGTCTGCCACAGTGCCAGTAGATTCTTGTCAGAGCCGCGATAGCAGTATATGTCGACTGCCTTGTTCATAGACTGCATATCTCTTTCTATGGTGGTTGGTCCACCGAGCCAGTGAACTAAAAACACATTTCAAAACAAATAGCAACAAACACATAAACTAATACTTGGATATAGAAACTTATAGATACGATATTGTGCTGTGAAACTAAGGGCGTATTCACGTAGAAAGCTGGCTACCGGCGCTGATCTGCCAGCGCTTATCGGAACCGATCCGGCGCAGGTAGTCTCTATACTTTGTGCCGAATTAGCGCCGATAAGATTATCTCAACGGAGCAGTACCGATAAGCGCTGGTAGATCGGCGCCGGGGTTGGATTTAGAATCCGGTAGCAGGAGTTCGTACATGAGAATGGTTGAAGCTTATAGAGGTTCATCAGCCGATTACAACGGTACCACTCGCAACTCTCGGCGACGCACCGTTTTCGAGAAAATTGAAAAAAACTTTCATAACCTTAGTACCAAAATACGACACTTAACACGATTTAGAACGCCAGAAATGTCTTTTTGACAATTCAGAGCCGTCAAATAAGTCCCAAATAAGTCAATAATCTATGCTTAAACTGTCAAATCGGTGCCAAATGTTTTCCAAGCTATGAAATAAGTCCTATGCATAAACTGTCAAATCGGTCCCAAATGTAAGTACTCTATGTATAAACATTGGCGAAGAAAGAGGAAGGGCGGAAGGCATCACGGGGGGCGAAGCCCCCCGCTAAGGGGGGCTCGGGGGGCGAAGCCCCCCGCAATGAAAAAAGCAACAGGAACCCAAAACAGAATGGGTTAGGTTAGGTTAGGTTCGTATAATTTTTTTTTACGCGGAAATAGGGACCCCGCGAAGCGGGGTCCCGTCGACATTTATGACGAAGTGTAGTTTTGTGACATAATTGAATAAATAAAATATTGTTGTGCAAGAAAACACATCATGAAGTTTGTATGATTATTATTTTAGAATTTTGAGGTTAGGTTAGTTTTTCTCAATTTTCTCGGAAACGGTGCGTCGCCGAGAGTTGCAGGTGGTACCGTTGTAATCAGCAATCACCCCTCCCTCCTCTTCCACCCCCCTTTCCTCCCCCCTCCTGCTACCGGATTCTAAATTTTGGTACTAAGGTTATGAAAGTTTTTTTCAATTTTCTCGGAAACGGTGCGTCGCCGAGAGTTGCGAGTGGTACCGTTGTAATCAGTAATCACCCCTCTCTCCCCCACCCCCCCCTCCCCTCCCCCCCCTCCTGCTACCGGATTCTAAATTTTAACCCGGCGCCGGTAGCCAGCTTTCTACGTGAATACGCCTTAACAGAATAGGGTAAGTACTTGTTTGACAATTTTTATGTGAAACCTATTGTTTGTGTGAAACATAATGAAACAATTTTCTTGTATCATTAATGAATACAAGTTGATAAAATACCATTAGATAAACTCACCATCATAGCCCAAGGGTGAGGTAGCTCCAGCAACAACGCCAATTAATAACAAAAACAATGGCGAAAACGAGCCGATGCGACTCATTTTTTATCTAACAATGGAACCCTAATAACCTAAGTCATTACATAAATAAGGTGTCTTTACAATTAATATGTTGATGACTTCTTGAAATATACTCGTTTTCTTTATTTAAAGCACACCTATATTTGTTATTTTTGTCTCACAATCACACTCAAAGCAACGCAAAATAATGTGTCGAGTGAAGTCAATTTCATTTATTTCAAATGACAAATGACAGTTGGCACTTGACATGGGCCACAGACTACGTCAAGCACTATTGGCACAGAGTACGCAAACAATACAAATGATTGGCCATGGGCGCTTTGACTGTCAAGGTTTGTTTTTTATTATTAAAAAAAATACAAATCAAAAGGACGTGCGTTATGAACTTCGATATCCGATCAACAGTTGACGCCATTTTATGTAATAAGCAATGTCTTCTCATTTGTTGTCTCTGCAACTCCACCCCATAAAATGAGGCACACTACCACACAACACAATCAAATATCACGTTTCAACGCGTATATATATCATGCATTGCAAAGTTGTGCAATTCAATAAACAACAAAAATTCGGCAATGCTCGGTACGCGGCGTATTATCTCAGTCACACGTTAGCATGTTTGTGTCGCCATCTCTGTCATGCGCTAAAGTTCGCAGAGCCTATGTTCAGACGCGCCAAAATACGTCGGCCGTACTGTACGTTAGGTTTTAACGTAAAATTTTAGCCGAACTTTAATTCTAATTTTATTTCTATATAACTAATTATGATAAACCAAATTTTGGTATAAAAATTACGATATCACAAAGACCGAAGGAAACCACTTTATTTTGTGTCTAACATATTTGGTAAGTCATGAGTTCGTCCGACCGGCCAGTGAGACTCCAGGATTGAAAATGGTATGATAATATTATGAATGTATTCATAATACTGTGTTCAGCTTTCAGTTTGTATCAATAAATGATTTAGGAAGCAAGGTTTGGGGAACTTCAGGAGTATTAATTGAAAGTTTACACTTGTTTAAAGTGTAAACGAATAATAAAACGTCAATTTATTAGATGTCAAATATTTTATATTTATTTGGTAAAGCATAACTCTAAGTCATGTACTACGGCATGAAAGGCACTCTGAACTTGTGTACTTTAAACTTGTACTTTAAATACATCAAATAATATGTCAACAGGGAGGTGGCCAAAAGGCTGCCGTCCTCGCCAACCCAACATCTCTGGGAATGTTCTCGTCAAATACTATTCGGAATGAATCGTCATTACAATACTGCACGTTAATAAATAGCATCCAGTCTTTACATTAGGAATGCTCAATAAATACGTCTTTTTGTAAAACGGTAATTCATCTAACTAACACTTTAACAATCACAGATTTTGCCAAAACCTCGCCACTTTATATAAACTAATAATAATAGTAAATACTGTCAATACAACTTAGTATAATTCGTTATTTAGCACATCACTGCCACATTATTCCGCTGTATATTTGTGTAACAATGTAAGTAGACCTTGCACTGGATATGTTACGGCCGTTGCGACCCGATAGGTTGTACGAAACAATTGATATCATTGTAACGTGTAAAATATTACAGTAATTCCATTGATATAACAATAACTTGAACCACGTTAATACGTAATTTATCGCCAATGATTAAAATTTCACAAAACTTGTATAAATATACTATATCAAACTGTACTTCAAATACGTAAAATATGACAATTTTAAAATGACAGTAAGACAGGAATGTGTATATTTTATTTTCCACTTGTATAATTATCTATAAACTGGGCTCAAGTCCCAGTAAAAGTAATAAAAGGTAAATTAAAATTTACTCTTAGCAACACTCATGTCAGTCAAATTCATTAAATTATAAATATCTCGCCATACAATCACATAAAATATATTACTTTATTAGTCACGGACATAAAAAAAAGACGGACGTAATCCCAAGAACAAATTCAGTGAAGCACCCATAGTAATACCAACTCTCTATTCGTACAAGTACACACACCCCCACATTGACACTTCACTGCTTCAATCGCGAATCAAAAATTACGCACACATGGTAAGCGGGCGGCCATTGCTATGCTTCACTCTCGATTAGACGAGGTTACGTCCGTCTTTTTTTCAGGTCCGTGTTTATTAGTATAATAATATGTCTCCGGTGGACCGCGTATTGCACTACAGAGTACAGACTCTAGCAGACGGCTAGAGGTCGAAGGCACGTTTCAAAGCACAACGTTAACTAATCTACTTTATGCTACGTCCACACAGCTCATGTCCATGTACGTCATCGGTGTCCGGCGCTGCAGGCTTACTGTGAAATAAAATAGATATTAGTTTGGATAGGTTACAGAGACGATTCAATTTATTAAATTAATGCTGGAAAATTAACTTATAAAATAAAAACAAAATGTGTGCAATTCTCTCGTGGTAGAAGTGAAACCTTCAAAAATAAAGGTATTAATTTAATAACGTGTATCGGTTTTAATTGTCTTTCAAAAACTATTTTGTACTAAACATAAACGTGTACTTATGTACGCGCGTGAGAAGTTATACTTCTTTGGCATCATTAAATAAATATTTAACACTTGCCGTCTTGCCGAACTTCGTATCGCCTAATAATCGATGATTCATGTACTTTGTTGTTACTTTTAACTTTTATAGTTATGGTAGGTTTAACAAATCAGAGACCATTTAATTCCCTCTCCCTTTCCCTCCCGCTCCCTCTCCCCTTCCCTCCGTTTGACCATCATTTACATATTACACATTTGACAAAGACAGATTACCCTCCAGGCGAGGTGTTATTTCTGGAGGCTGCAGAGATACTGATGGTAAGAGACAATGCATAACTGTATCAGTGTTACTTATATGAATAAACTAGCTGACCCGGCGAACTTCGTATCGCCTAACGAACTATTTTTTTTCTAAAATAAAAGTAGCCTAAGTTACTCCCTGTTACATCAGCTATCTGCCAGTGAAAGTCCCGTCAAAATCGGTAAAGCCATTTCAGAAATTAGCCGGAACAAACAGACAGACAGACAGATAGACAAAAATAGTAAAAAATGTTGTTTTGGTATATGTACCGTGTATACATCCAAATGCACTTAGTAAAAAGCGGTTATTTTAATATTACAAATAGACACTCCAATTTTATTTATTTGTATAGATGTATAGATGATTCTGACTTGAGTTCAATGTAGAAAACTTGTATAGAATAAGGCAACTTTAATAGAATATACAAGGAGCACGGCACCTGTGCGACGCGGCGCGCCTGCTGGTAGCTCGGCGGCTGGTGGGGGAGGCCAGTGGGGGGCGGGCTGTGGTCGTGGCGCGCCCACTCGCGCTCGAACTCGTGCTCCAGGATCTCGGCGCCACGCTTGCGCGTCAGCCCCGTCTCCTCCAGCGACAGCTCGCACATCTGCATGTCGTCCACGCCTGGAATGGAGCAGGAATGTCTTTAATGCTACCTGCGGCGGCCGGCAGTAGCTCTGTAAGGAATTAGTTGTAGGTAGGTATGTGTGAATGTAAGCGTATTTGATTAAGTATAATAACGTAATTCACTTTTAATAAAGACAGTAGCAACTAAGACACCGACTTGTTTAATTGTGCTACCGCACACCTCCTCACATGGCGACCCTGCCAGGATGGTGTCGAAATACAATAGCGCTCACCGCTTTTGCGCTTGCCGCGTCGCGCCGTGGGAAACTTTGAATTGGACATAGTTAAATTAAAAGTCAAATTGTCAAATTCAAAAATCGAAAAAGAAGATGTGATTGTGACCCAAAATGGAGCAAATAATGCAACAGACATTTTAAATGGGCATTTGTCGAATATGTCCATTGTGCTCATTATAATGTGCACCATGCTGGCTGTTGGTGGACTATACCTGATATACCGGCTCTACAAGAAATGTCACAAATCCTGGACTAATGAGCTTATAATGCAGTACTCCTTAAGAAGAACCTTAAGTAACCGACACATGCGTAGTCTGCCGCCGCCCAGAAGCTGCTTCCATCATACTCCTCTGTTCAGGATTTTACAGGACATGAAAAAAGAGCTGCTGCCTAAAAAATCCGCTACTGCAATCCAGTTCCAGATGCAAAGTATTCGACAAGGTGACGACCCTACCGACGAATACGGTAAGAAATTAGCCGATATGTTTGTTAACCTAACAATTGCACAGTCTGAAGGAAATTCTGAAACTTACAAAATTTTAAGGAAATTAAATGAAAAGCAGGCTGTGAAACGATTTTCGGATGGTTTGCGCAATCGTCGGATTAGCACAATTATTGCAGCCCGGAACTATGAGTCACTACACTATATTCACATTCGTATCAGAATTTACGTAATCACTGTGTTGCCTAGCAACCACAAACAAACAGGTGCATGAAACTTTTGGTCGTATAAAGTGCGTTTGAACTAAATCTGGAGTTCGCAAGTCGCGTTCCATTCCACTCTTTATAATTTAATTTCTTTTTAAACATAATATTTATTTTGCAAAAGTTTAAAATAACACGGAATAGTTACGCATAAAATCGATATAGACTGTTTTAAAATACATAAACATAAATATAAAATGTTATTCGGCTTTGTTTAATGAAATTTAACTTATAAATAACTTTATGCTCATGCATATTGAGTGGAATGAAATATCTGTATAATCTGTACAGTGCCATCTCTGAAGAACTTATTTGTGCCGTGGCGAAAATTGGAACGAATGCCATCCCATTCATAATTTAATAATAGCTGCACTATGATTGGTCCAATGCGTCCGGCAGCGCCCTCCTTAAGGTCACAGATAAGTTGATTTCACTGTATTTCGAAATATAATACGACCAAGTTGCAAAGCATGTAAGCGCCATTATAGCTGTGAGGTTTTCGTAGTCATTTCTATTTATAGTCATAGGCATGCGGACCGTAAATAACAATTTTTTGCAAAGGTTACAAGTCGCTTCACGAAATTAAGGACGTGCGAGCGTGAGTTATTCAATGATGAAAATTGTTTTAAGATGTTGGTTTTTACGTCGTTTTCTCTTAGTGTGTTGTTGTTATAGGTCAATAGTAAAATAATGAAGATGTCACAAACGTTATAATGATTGTTTAGTTCTTTAATAGTTATTTGGTGTGCGAAATACAAATCAGTTTGTGAAAACCCTATAAAGGAATTTTTATGATTTGTTGACAAGTATTATGATACGAGTTTGACTCAAGTGTAAAAGATGCTATCCAAGGAGCAATGGATGAAGAGATAACGTCTTCACCAAGCTCAACTGATATATTTACGTATAATCAACGTAAAAATTTTTACAATTTCAGTAGCAGGGGACGTGCATCATTTACTCGGCCGGTGCACCCAACATCTTACTACAACCGTGGTCAGCGGACTTTCCGACCTCGAGGACATGGAGCCTATCGTGGGACACCGAGTACCAGTCGAGGCCAGAACCGAGCGACCGGTACCAGGTATTTTCGAGGATTTCGAGGTAAATCTAATAATTTTCAAGGAAACCTAAGGAACGCTAACCCTAATCGTCCTGACGTTCACATCATTAATGAAACAGTGCCTAGATCTGATGAACAAAATTTTGAGATTCCAAACCAGTTTTTTCGTGAACAATAATGTAATTTTTACCTGCGATAATACTTGCTCAATAAACTTACACGTGGATAAAAAAGCGCATTCTTGGTTAGTTGACACCGGCGCGTCAATTTCAGCCTTGAAGTTACGCGTCGCATTAACATTGCAAGTTCCCATACATAAAAGTAGCTTAGTCATCAACGGAATTGGTGGAAAATTAAAAGCGATCGGTTTTGTTTATTTAGATATTTTTGAACGTGGTCAAAAATTTAGTCATAAGTTTTACATTTTTAATGATTTGCCATGTAAATATGATGGAATTCTAGGAAAAAAATTTCTTTCTACTTATAACGCGACATTTAATTTTCAGAATAATACGTTAACATTATTTTCTAATAAAAATGTAAAAGTTATCTTGCCTTTGCTAGTCAAAAATCTCTCAGAAAGCTTGCATTATGTGTGCACTGACCAAGTCGAAGACTTTTTGGTATGTTCTACTCAGTTAGAAGAAGGAATTTTTAACCGACGAAAAAAAAGGAGGAGGTTCTCAATTCGACGCGTATATATTTTTTTTTTTTATGTATGATCACTCAGCAATCGGCACAGGGTGGTCCGATTTTGATCATTCTTTTTTTAATGGATAGGGTACATCTTGAAGTTGGTCCCATATTTTTTTAAAAATTTTATTCCTACCCTAAAGGTACGAAAATAGTGGATGATTGATTATTCACCCACGGAATTTTTGCCCGTTACCCCAATAACTTTGTACTGGATGATCCGATTTCGATGATTCTTTTTATATTGTATACCTTGAAGTTACTCTTGTTTAAATTTGGAAAGAAAATTTTACCCCTAAAGGTACGAAAATAGGAGATGATTTATGTTTCAACTACTATATTTTTACCTGGTAACTGAATATATCACCAATAACTTAACAATTTTCATAGCAACTAAAAATTAAAAAATAATTATTTTTTGACAAAAAATAAAACCAACGAAAAAAAACTGAAAAGCGAAAAATAAAATAAACCATTTAGTATTATAAATTAAGATCCTAAATTAACTGAAATAAATAATTTTGAGGCGGTGCCAAACCAATGAAAAAACAAACGGTGAAGATGTGCGCCGCGCTGCTGCTGCCGTGTGCATCGCATGCCACTGCCCTTATAAAATGAACTATACGTAATTAATTTTGTTTGTTTGTTTGTTTGGCACGGTCTCGAAATTATTTATTTTCAGTTAATTTAGGATCTTAATTTATAATACTAAATGGTTTATTTTATTTTTCGCTTTTCAGTTTTTTTTCGTTGGTTTTATTTTTTGTCAAAAAATAATTATTGTAGCAAGTACTTTAGTTCGACCCCGATATGGTAAAATACCAATTAAAATTTTAAATACTACGGAAAATGACGTCACTCTTGATAAGCTTTCATTAATTTTACACAGAGTCACTGACTACAATATTTGTACCTTCGATAAATGTGATTCGTTAGATCAAAACCGTGTAAAGACCTTATTTTCAAGGTTGCGACTACAAACACTTAATAGCGAGGAAAGTGTGGCTATTCAAAATTTATGTGCAAAATTTTCTGATATTTTTTATTTACCAGGTGACAAACTGACTACGACTGACATTTATACACATAGTATTTCTTTAAAACCTAATATTAATCCTATATACATCAAACCATATAGATTACCTCACTCCCAGAAGAATGAAATTCAGAAACAGTTACAACAAATGTTAGATGAAGGCATTATAGAGAAGTGTACAAGTGAATGGTCGAGCCCGATCTTACATGTGCCCAAAAAAAGTAATATTTCAGATGAAAGAAAATGGCGAATAGTTGTCGACTATCGCAAACTAAACAATTGTATTTATGAGGATAAATATCCTCTGCCCAACATAACTGAGATTTTAGATTCACTCTCAGGTTGTGTTTATTTCAGTCACTTGGACATGAAAAATGGCTACTATCAGTGTGAACTTGACCCCGATAGTAGAAAGTATACTGCGTTCTGTTCAGGCCAGTATCAAATGAAGCGTATGCCAATGGGATTGAAAACAAGCCCTAATTCTTTTTCTAGGTTAATGAATATTGCTATGTCTGGATTGACATTTGAAAAGTGTTTAATTTATTTAGACGATTTAATTGTTTTTGGCCGCAACCTTGAAAATCACAATAAAAATCTAATGGAAGTATTTACAAGATTAAGAAAAGTTAATCTCAAGTTAAATCCGGAAAAGTGCGAATTTTTGAAAAAGGAAATGCTGTATTTAGGACATGTTGTATCGAGCGAAGGTGTGTTACCTGATCCTGAAAAAATTGTTGCTATAAAAAATTACCCAGTACCTAAAAATTCTGATGAAATAAAAAGATTCGTTGCATTTGCTAATTATTACCGAAAATTTATTTGTAACTTTGCGGAAATAGCCTATCCTTTGAATTATTTATCACAATGTATTTATGAATGAATTATTTATAAAAATGTACCTTTTGTTTGGGACACAAATTGTCAAAAATCTTTTGAATTATTAAAAGAACGTATAAGTTCTCCCCCTGTATTACAATATCCCAATTTTTCAGAAAATAATAAATTCATTCTTCAAACCGATGCATCAGGCTACTCATTAGGAGCAGTCTTGAGTAACAGAGATAACAGACCCGTTGCATTTGCAAGTAGAAGCTTAAATAAATCAGAGAAAAACTATGCAACTATCGAAAAAGAGCTTCTTGCTATAGTTTGGGCGATAAAACATTTTCGTCCATACTTATACGGTCGCAGTTTTATCATCAGAACCGATCACAAACCCCTTATTAATTTATTTAGTATGAAAGACCCTTCGAGTCGCTTAATTAAATTTAGGTTATTGCTTGAGGAATATGACTTTAGTGTAGAATATGTAAAAGGATCAGATAATGCACCTGCCGATGCCATGTCACGAATTCGTTTAACTTTGGATGAATTAAAAGAAATGAACGAAACAATAAATATCATGACTCGTTCTAAATATAAACAATTTAGTTCTCTGAATTCTCCGGAGCCTATAGTTTCTCAAGATGATCGGCCCGTACAACCGAGGATCGTGGAAACATATAGTAAACCAAGTGAATCAGTTGAGTTAAAAATGATAAATAAACGTGATTTACTACGTTATAGAAATATGCAAGTGATAGATTGTGAAAATGAAAGATTTCTCTATGTTTTGAATAAAAAAATAATTTACTTTAAAAATCTAGACTCTTTATCGCATATCTCGCCAAGCGAATTTGTGAAAGAACTAGAAAATTTTTGTAAAAGCGTCGACGTAGGAATTAAAGAAATATACATAGTCTTGCCAGATATACTGTTACAGCCTTGTTTAATTTAAGTACCAAATACTAGCGAGAAATGTTTCGATTGATTACGAATGAGGAAATTTTGCACTATCTTAAAATAAAGAAATAATTGATATTGTGTCATTTAATAAAAAATGAGTGGACGTTAAAATAAGACACACACACGGATTATTAAGTTGCACCGCTACAGCTATGCAGCTTGAGGTTTTTAAATTGCTGAAAATTTAAAAAATAACTCATGGATTTTTTTTATCGTACTATCAAATGATTCCCTGAAGTTTCGAGCTTCGAAAACCGTAGAAGAAGCGCCCGACCTTGCACGGTTAGAACGCCAGCGATCACCAAAGAGGTACAGGCGCGAATTAAACGAATTCCCGTCAGGAAGCAAAAAATTTTAGCTCTTCAGGTAGGGTTAAGAAAAACTACCATCAAATGAATGTTAAATGAAGACCTTGTACCCAGAGCTTATCGACGACACACAGGGAATTTCCGTAATGAACCTCCAAAAAAATTTAGGCTCGAGAGATGACCAGCTTTGTTAAGAAGGTACGCGAGAAAAAAAACCGCCAAATTCTTATTTCAAACGAAAAAAATTTTGGCATTGAAGAAAGTTACAAAAAACAAAGTGATAAAATATTATGCCCACGTGAACAAAGAAGCAACCAGGCGTATGCCAATAATCCAGCGTGGGCATTATCCTGCGTCAATCATGGTTTGACTTGGAGTCTCATATTCGGGCTCATCTGTGATATTTCTCTGTGAAAATGAAGTGAAGGCCAGTATTTTTGAGTATCAAAATACTGTCCTTGCAAAGATTGTGGAACATCTTCTTCAAAAAATTATCGAAAATCCACAATAAGTATTCCAATAAGATTCAGCGCCAGATCATCAGAAAGCAGGATACAAAACTGGCTGATTGGTCATAAAATTTACTTTATAGGGCACAACGAGGGGCCCTCTTAAATCACAGACTTACATCCGTTGGAAACAAAATATGGCAACAATGGAAACAGAAAGCATGCGCTAAATCTCACCAAAATTTTAGTTTCTGAAAGCATCCATGATTAAAGCAGTGGCTGATATAAATACGAACCTTGTACATGTTACGATTGACGACTGGCCTAAGAGGTTGAGGCCCTACATTCAAAACCAGGGAGGGTATTTTGAATAACCGAAACAAAACTTTAATTAACATTTAACTACCTTTGTTTTTATATAATTAATTTATAGATATCTTAATTCCAAAAAAATATATTTAGTGAAGTGTTTGTAACAGTATTTATGGCTAGACTAGGTATATATTAAAAAATAAGGATAATAATATATTCATAGAGAAACTATTAAAAGCAATTAAAGATCCAAAATGTACATCAAAACTAAGATTTTGTGTATTACAGGATGTAAAAAGGATAAGTGATAGAGACCAAATAAGAGTTATACTGAATGATTTCCATCTCTTGCCCACTAGTGGCCACGCGGGCATGAGAAGGATGTACAATAACGTGAGAAAATATTATTTTTGGCCAGGTATGGAAAATGATATCAGGCAATTTGTTAGCAAATGTGAGAAATGTCAAAAATATAAGTATTCTATCCCCGTCAAAGAGCCGATGGTTATTACAACAACAGCGAATTATGCGTTTGAAAAAAATTTTCTTGACCTTGTAGGACCTCTTGAAAGGGACAATGATAATTACTCGTATGTTTTGACATTACAATGTGAACTCAGTAAATATGTGGAAGCGTATCCTTTAGTTTCTAAGAAAAGTGACGAAGTAGCTAGAGCCTTCGTTGATAACTTTATTCTTAGGTATGGGGTACCGCGCCAGATCGCTACGGACAAAGGCACAGAGTTCCTGTCAACGACATTCCAAGAGGTATGTAAGTTATTAAATATAGAGCAATTAAACTCTACTGCATACCACCACCAGAGCATCGGATCGCTGGAGAACACTCACAAGCACCTCGCTGCTTTCCTTCGGATCCAATCTGAAAACCGACCAGGTACGTGGAGTTCATGGTTACCTTTTTGGAGCTATTCCTTTAATACGTCAGTTCACTCTGAGACGAAATTTACGCCATTTGAACTCGTATATGGTAGGAAATGTTCTCTTCCCAGTAATGTATTAGGTGACATGGTAGATCTATATATATAAAATTGAAAAGCGACACACCGCTGATTAAACAAAAAATCTCAAAAACTACCGAACCGATTAAGATGAAACTTGGCAGGTAGATAGTTTCTGCGAAGGAGACGTCCACTAAGAACGGATTTTTGGAAATTCATCCCCTAAGGGGTACAAATAGGTGTTAGAAGTCACTTTCATACAAACCAACTTCGTCAGTTTTAGAGTTATAAATACAAAATTTTTTATGTTAGTTTATAGTAATAAACAAAAGTTAACTTTAACACATTTTTTTGGAAAATCATCCCTTAAAGGGTTAATTTCTTCAATGGAACTTTGTACGCAACTTCGTCATTTTTGAAGTTAAAAACGTGAAAATTTATATATTAGTTCAAGATTAGAAACAAAGTTTAAAAGTTATGTGTTTTTTTGGAAAATCATCCCCTAAAGAGTGAATTAAGAATGCGCAATTTAGTATGGCAACTTCATCAGTTTTGAAGTAAGAAGGGTGAAAATTTGTATATAAGCTTATAGTTAGACACAAAAAATAACTGTATCACGATTTTCTCGAAATTCATCCCCTAAAAATAGGGGTTGGTTCAACTTCGCCAGTTTAAGAGTTATAAATGTGAAATTTTTATGTAAGTTTATAGCCATAAACGAAACTTAACTTTGACAAATTTTTTGGAAAATCATCCCTTAAAGGGTTAATTTAGTGGATTTAATTTAGTACGCAACTTCGTCATTTTTAAAGTTAAAAACATGAAAATTTATATATTACTTTAAGATTAGAAAGAAAATTTAAAAGTTATGCGTTTTTTTGGAAAATCAACCCCTAAAGGGTTGAATAAGGTTGTGCAAGTTAGTATGGCGACTTCGTCAGTTTTGAAGTAAGAAGGGTGAAAATTTGTATATAAGCGTATAGTTAGACACACAAAATAACTGTATCATTGTTTTCTCGAAATTCATCCCCTAAAAATAGGGGTTGTAAATCATTTACATACAAATCAACTTCGTCAGTTTTAGAGTTATAAATATGAAAATTTTAATGTAAGTTTATTAGTATGAACAAAAGTTAAAATTTTGCTGAAAATCATCCCTTAAGGGGTTAATTTAGGGGATGGAACTTACTACGCAACTTTGTCGTTTTTGAACTTAAAAACATAAAAATTTATATATTAGCTCAAGATTAGAAACAATCAGTAATGTGTTTTTTTTTTGGAAAATCCTCCCCTGAAGGGTTAATTAATTAAGAGAGTGCAAGTTAGTATGGCAACTTCGTCAGTTTTGAAGTAAAAAGGATGAAAATTTGTATATAAGCTTATAGTTAGACACAAAAACTAACTGTATCACGATTTTTTCAAAATTCATCCCCATAAGGGGTAATACTAAGGGGTTGTAAATATTTAACAAACTACGTCATTTTTAAACTTAGTAATGTGAAAACTTATATGTTAACTTATAATTAGAAACAAAAATGAATTAATTGTAACAGGTTTTTTAACTAAGGGGTAAAACCAGGGGATGTAAGTTTGTACGAAACTTCGTCAATATCGAACTCAGAAATGTGAAATTAAATCAAAAATTAACTGTAACAGGTTTTTTGGAATTTCATCTCCTAAGAGGTAAATAAAGAGGTTGAAAGTTGGTCATTTTCAAACTAAGAAATATGAAAATTAATATGTAAGGTTATAGTGAGAAACTAAAAATTTGTGTAGAGGACTTTACGGACGGGAGAGGGAGGAGAGAGGGACAGGAAGCGAGAGAAGGACCGGGAATGGGAGAGGGAGAGGGACAGGGAGCGGGAGAGGGAGAGGGAGAGGGACAGGGAGCGGGAGAGGGAGAGAGAGGAAGAGGGACAGGAAGCGGGAAAGGGACAAGAAGCGGGAGAGGGCCTGGGAGCGGAATAGGGAGAGGGACAGGGTGCGGGAATGGGAGAGAGAGAGGGACAGGAAGCGGGAGAGGGCCTGGGAGCGGGAGAGGAAGAGAGAGGGAGAGGGACAGGAAGCGGGAGAGGGCCCGGGAGCGAAAGAGGGAAAGAGACAGGGAGCGGGAGAAGGAGAGAGGGACAGGGGCAGGAAGCGGGGGAGGGAGAGGGAGCGGGACAGAAAGCGGGAGAGTGAGAGAGGGAGAGAGAGAGAGAGAGGGAGTGGGAGCGGGAGAGGGAGAGGGAGTGCAAGTGTCCGTTGTTCATGGTGACATCGTAAAACCAGTTCATCATTGATCCATTTAGGATCTGGTGGTGTTACTTGGAGAAAAGATATTATGTAACTCCTGGATGGATGGAAATAACGGAACCTTCTTGATTTTTTTAAATAAAACTCAAGAGCCAGTTTTTCTGTACCTTAAATATTTTTAAAAAATTTTGGTTAGGGACACTTCAATAACGTGTTAGAGCACCAAAAAATTTGTTTTTAAAATTATTGTCTGTTTGTCTATCTGTTTGTCTGTCCGGGCATCACATGAAATTCCTTGAACTGATTTCGACGGAAATTAGTTAAGATGTTCCTTATACTTTGGATCACGTTTTAAAAAAATTTTCGTCCCGATAAAATTAAAAGTTTTCCCCAGAAACAAGATTAAACTTAGTATGGAATATTTTTAAAATATCAACGATTTTTTTAAATTTGCAACAAACATTCCTCATTTAATTGATGGCATACATGTTTTCGAGTTTGTCAAAATTTTTCATGAAAAAGAAAAAAAAAACAAATTAATGTTAATGTTGTTTATTTTTCAAAATCCGTTCCCGGAGGAATGATTTATGATTGTATCGTAGGTTTCATTATATAAATTCCTAAGTATAAGTACTTCAATATAAATTAACCTGTTTTTTAATTTTCTTCTGCAAGGGGTACAAATATGATAAGCATAATTTCCGCATGCGAAGCTGCGGGCAACAGCTAGTCCATTATATAATTACGACAGCTACCCATGTGAATTGAAATATCGTATTCAATCGTCACAAAAAGACGCAAGAAAAAATTTATTGTCAAGTAAATTTAATAGAAAAATGAAATACGATACAAAAATTAACCCTATAGTGTATAAACCTAGCGATCAGGGGCAGCCTTAGCCCTTGGGAGGCTCAGGGCGGCAAATCTTTGCGAGGCCCCTGTGCGTTCCGTAAAATGGGCATGATGACAGATTTTGAAATACTATTCTATATTGTAGGGAAATATATTATAATTACAACGCATATCATATTTCCGCAAAACAATAAGGTTTAGTATAAAATAAATACATTTCAATGTATAAGTCTAAAATTCACACCAAAACGCTTCAGTGTCATGGCGTCGCTTGTGACGTCACGCCTCAGGAAAATAATAGACAAGATGTCATTATCAGTATGTAGACCAGTGCCGATAATTTTTGAAACCAAAAAAAAATATAGTAGGATGAAACCCATTGCAAAAGGAAGAGAATATAACAAAAATTAAAGGAAAAATATAATAATACGGGCGATTTGAGGTCGGGAAGTGGGGGAGGGGGGGATTAAGGGTAAAAAACGGTTTATCTCGATTTCCGGCAAAACTACAAGTGCTATGGAAACAAGTTAAATTGCCAAGTTGTAGGTAATAAAAATGTCCACAACTTTTGTATTTACACTTTTTTACATAACCTCAAAATTTATGTGAAAAATTCTAATAACCAAGTTTTTGGTTTTTTATTTTTATTTTATTTCAGGAAATTTGGAGAAAACTTACCTTTGTATGTCCTAAGCATACTGTAATTTTTTTGATTTAAAATATTTATTTTTTCACCTTATTTTGTTTCAATATCGAAAAAGCACCCTAATTTTCAATCGAAAATTCTCACGTCAAAATGTCTGCTTTTTAAAAAAAGTCAGTAGGCTCTTTGTTCGATGAAATCTCTACTTTCTGATGGTATATAAAAAATATACACTACGATGGTTAATGTTTTCAGAAAATACAATGAAACGACAACTATTTTCGCATGTTTTTTGCTATCCTTATGTTTTATGGATTTGTAATTGTTTTGTTTGTCAATGTAACATGAAATCTTACGTTATTCGATTAATTAAAGTGTAAATTTTAATATATTGTTCAAAATTGTACATAATGATTTAAAAAAAAAACTGGAATCCGACTTTTTTTTGCGAAAATTGTTGTAGTTTCTTTTCATTTTCTGAGAACATTTACCATAGTAGTTTATATGTTACTATATACCTTCAGAAAGTAGAGATTTCAACGAACAAAACTCCCACCGACTTTTTAAAGAAAACAGATATTTTGACGTGAGAAATTTCAATTGAAAATTAGGGTGCAATTTCGATATTAAGTCAAAATTAGTAGACTTCTTATAGGTTTTCCTGTAATATTTAAGTAAAAAACTGTTCTCTCAAAATTCTAGCGTCAGTAGTTTCGGAGATAAGGGGGGGGGGGGGGGAATGGTCAGTTTTTGGCTTTAATTTTCGTTTTCTTGAATAATTTTAAAACTATTCATTGTAGAATTATAAAAAAATATATTTGAGATCCTTACAACAATCCCTTTCATTTGACATACAATTGTATAAAGGGCTTCCAACATTTTTGTATGGAGCCTGGCATACCTACAAGTCCGCCATTTTGAAAAAACCTCGATTTGGCGGCCAGTAATGAAACATGTGTCAATCGATAGAATAAATGATTGTGATCAAAAAGTATTCAGTGATGAAATGTCGTAAGTGGTATACTTTCTGAGATATTTGAGTTCAAAACTGTAGGAAAATAAAGCAAAAAACATTGTTTCGGCCGATATTGATAAAACATGTGTCAGTCGATAGTCTAAGTGATTACAATCAAAAAGTATTCGGTGATAAAATGTCGTAAGTTATATGCTTTCTGAGATATTTGAGTTCAAAACCGTACAAAAATAAAACATTTGTAATTAATTGTCTTTTTATTTCTAGTGGGTCTGTAACTGTATCAGTGTAATGCCAGTTAAGAAATATTATGAATATTTAGAATAATTACTATATACATATAAAATCACAATATACATAAACAAAATTAAATAAATACAGTTTTATTTATATTTACATATAAACATCTTATATATTAAGTAAATAAATATTCATAAATACATATTTAACATCTGGTTGAAGACCTAGGGCGACAACATTCTAATTGCTTCAGGTAGTGCTGCCGGACTTCTTGAAGGAGCTTTTGGTAGTCTATGATTTTTTGATATCGACAAGCAAGGAGTTCCAGAACAGTATGAACTGTATTGTGAAGGAATTCCCGAAATAAGCAGTGCTATGGGTTTCCTTTAAATAAACAGGAGAAGACACATTATTCAAAATAGCGTAAAATGTTGAGAATATTTTAAAGTTTCGCCTGTATCGAATGGGTAGCCATTTAAGTTAGGAATGGAACTGGGAAATGTGGTCATACTTACGTAAGCCGAAGATATAATTATCTAATACAGTTATTAAGAAGGCGCTCCAATTTATTCAGAACTTCCTCTGACAAATCTGTACAACACACATCAGCATAATCAAGGTGAGGGATGACCAGAGCGTTTATGGCGTATTTATGGTTAAGTGTTTATGGCGATACAGCAATTGAAGTGTACCGGTCACTTTTTTCCTTACCTCAGTTACGTTATAAATGTATTATAAAAATTAAACAAATTCGCCAAACAAACAACTTAAGGGTAGAGATAAAATCGCGGGATGGTACTGCTCATGCATAGTGGGAAAAAGAACCTTGTCCTGTTGTTCCCATATATTGTGTGTTATATGGTTCTTGGCATGGGTCGACATCAGGAAACATTGCCTTTATCACCAGCGGAATTTTTAGATTCAGTGATTGTCAGACATGATATAGAAAACTAAGCCAATAATGAATTTTAACTTTTGGTTTAGAGTAATTGCCAAAGCTGTAGCCGCTGGTGGCAAATAAATTATTTATAAAACAACCTAGTAGTTTGCTTTTGCTTTGCTTTTTTTTAATTCAAACTTACCCGTTATTAATAAATCAAGTATCTATACAGCACATACACATATGGCATAATATACTTATTTTTCATTATTGACCCAATAAATTCAAAACAAGTAAATGATAATTTTTAATGCATTATTTTTGTACGGCTTTGAACTCAAATATCTCAGGAAGTATATCACTTACAACATTTCATCACTTAATACTATTTAATTGTAATCATTTAGCCTATCAATTGACATATGTTTCATCAATGTCCGCCGTAACGAAGTTTTTTGCTTTATATTTCTACGGTTTTGAACTCAAATATCTCAGAAATTATATCACTTACAACATTTCATCACTAATATTTTTTAATCGTAATTATTTAGCCTATCGAATGACATATGATTTATCAATGTCCGCCGAAACTAAGTTTTTTGCTTTATTTTTCTACAGTTTTGAACTCATTTATCTCAGAAAGTATATCACTTACGACATTTTATCACTGAATACTTTTTGATCATAATCATTTAGTCTATCGATTGACACATGTTTCATCACTGGCCGCCGAATCGAGGTTTTTTCAAAATGGCGGACTTGTAGGTGTGCCAATTAGGTTCGATGCCCTTTGATTCCGTTATTTTTTTTCAAAATTCAGATGTTTAATTTACACCTTCATCTTTGGGTCACAAAAAAATACATGAGTACCAAATTTCAACTCATTTGGCCCAGTAGTTTCGAAGTAAATTGACTATGAACGGTGGTCGCCCAGACGCATGAGTAATCCTATGAGGGTTCCGTTTTTCGTTTTTTCGTGCGGAACCCTAAAATACTGTAAAATAGCATATTGAATTTAAATTTGGGATATTGAATTTGGGAAGCCAAATAGTATATTAAGATTTTATTTTATAGTCATAAACAGTCATATATCCAAAAGATTATGTATTTTTATTGTTATTTCACTGTATATTATGGTATTCCGTTCTTAAAGTTATACAATCATATTTTTGTTTTGCTGTCTAAAGTTTTTTTTTTAACTCGGGTGATAGCGCGAGCAGGGTTGCCAACTCAGTACCACGAATAGGTGCTAAATGGTATTTAAAAAGGTGCTAGATAAATATAAATTTCCAAAAATAGTGCTAAATTTAATAAAATCACAATGAATAATTTGTAATCAAATGTTTTAATTTTTTAATTTTTAACAATTATTTGACCAGTTACTGGCACTTACTAGGAGATAAAAAAAAATTAAAAAAAAATCCATATCCAGTCATCTTCATGACACTAAAGCTGGAAACATACTATAAGCCGCGTCCGATCGGACGCGGCTGACAGCCGCGACTGATAATGTGCACATGACAAAAACATCCAGCGCGCCAGATAGTTCTTGGACGTCCGAACGCCTCAAGGTGCCTCAAGGTCACGTCCGCGACTTACCTCTGATAGTTTGCACGGCTCAGTGTATATTCATTATCTAGATACCTATTACGTCACATCCTTCAGCCGCGTCCGTAAGCCGCGTCCGACAGTTTGTTTTCAGCTTTAATTTCGAATACTCTTGCATTCATTTCTGTTTTGCAAAATACACACATCGCTTTCGAGACCAAGCACAGGTCTAAGCCATTTCTAGTATTTTGGATCATTCTCCCATTCTTTTCTGTAAGTTTAAGCAAAACTTACTTGTTTTTTTTTAAAGGAACATCCAATTTCGTAAACACTTTCACTTTAACTTTTTAGAGAAGCAAATCAACTCAATATAGTTCGACTAAGTCAACAAACAAGACATAATAGAAGTAATAGAACTTAAAAGAAAGACTTGTTAAAACAGGACAAAATATATAGCAATGTTATATTTTCCCTTGCGTAAAAATAGTGCACGGGAAATCCCCTGCGACAGAGTAGCAAAGCATAAAACTAAAGCGCTTTGTTACTTCCTTCGTGAATGCGTTTTGTTCTGCGATAACCATAAAATAATCAGATGAGTACTATTTAGTGCTAGATTTAGTGCTAGGTGCTAGGTGTTGTTGTTTCGTGCTGGAGTTATGAAAATAGTGCTAGATCTAGCACCGAAAGTGCTAAGTTGGCAACACTGAGCGCGAGGCCCCTGCGAGCGCGAGGCCCCGGGCGGTTGCCCTGTTCGCCACCCCCTAAGGCCGCCACTGCTAGCGATTATGTGTTAATTAAGAATGAAGTAGGAAATAAGTTAGATAATGTTTATTTGGGCCCATATAAAGTTTTAAGAGATCTGTCTCCTAATTTAGAAATAGAAGTAAATGGTAAAACAATATTAATACATAAGAATAGAACTAAGATGTATGTGAAATGAAACCCACATAATTACTACTATATTATACAATTTTCTCGATATGATATATATTTTACTATACCTACTTACTACTTATTGCCTAATTGTAGAATCTATTACTACTACTTCTACTTATAAAAAAAAATAGACATCCAATCTATTTTTTGGTGGTGTAAGGAGTTAGTTGTAGGTAGCATAACATATATTGTAAGTGTGTATGTGTGAATGTAAGCGTATTTGATTAAGTATAATAACGTAATTCACTTTTAATAAAGACAGTAGCAACTAAGACACCGACTTGTTTAATTGTGCTACCGCACACCTCCTCACAGCTCAATAATGGGTCATGCCATCATCAAATAGCTAGGCTTTTCAAACTTCGATACCCAAGGAACTGTATTAAAGTAACTAGTAATTTTCCAGTCACAGCTTTCTGGTCACTAACCTTAACCATTAGGTGGGCGCTTGGTAACATTCGTTTATAATTTACTAATTCCAAGTCAGTCAGTGGTTTTTGAGCAAATTCAGTACAAACAAAAATACTAAAAACAAATTATTTTTATTTAGTGTAAAAAGTAATAGTCCTAAGTACCTATAGATACAAAAAAAAATTTGTGTCTCAGCTTCGACGCATGACTGGACTTTAACACCATCTAATTTGGAATCATCAAATTAGAAACAACGCAATCAAGATTCTGTGTTAAGAAATATAAACATCACACATAACGTAAAAAAGAAAGTTTGATTTCACTCCTCATAAATTTTTCATACCGCGGGCTTGAATATGAAAATCGATTGTAAAGAAGTTAAACTCCAACAACTAACCGGCCCGCAGCAGCACGGGCGCCTTATCGGGATGCAGCTCCATCTGCCGCGCGACGTACTGCCCGTCGAAGTGCGCGTACCACCAGCCGCGCCGCTCGCCCCCCTCCCCGCCGCCCGCGCCCCCCGCGCCCACCCCGCCCGGCCGCACGAACGGGATGCGGAAGTAGCGGTGGCGCGCGCCGAGCACGTCGCCCTTCGCGCCCACGCGCGGTGTTTTGGCTGTAAACACACGCACACAGGTACAGTGACAGTAGATGACACTTGACAGTTATCACACATAGCTACGTGAGACGGCAGCGTCTTTAATAGTTGAGAGAAGATATGAAATCAATGTAATTGGCTTTAATCCCTTAATGGCCTACTGTCGAGCACCTGTCTGTTCTTGAAGTGGTCTACTGAATACTTTACCACACTGCTCCAGTGCGGACGACTGGAGGTTAGAGATGCAAATATATTAGAATTTTTCAGAATATTCATCCAAACCCTTGTGGGCTGATTGAGTTCAATGGACATTAAATTTGACGTCAAATTCAAACGTTACTGTTAACAGTTTACAAGGAAGTATAGTATGTAGCGCATGATAGGGAAGGCCTATGTCCAGCAGTGGAACCCTAAATGTTGATGGAAGGATGAACACTATAGTACCGGCGTCCATGACGGACTGCGGCGCGCGCTCCTGGTCGTCCATGGTGGACTTGCGGGCGTTGCGCGCCTTCCACGCGTGGTACACCTTCAGCCGGCGGTGGAACTCGTGGCGGCACGCCTCCAGCAGCTCGATGTCGCACGACGTGTTGATGGCGTCGCGCAGCTCCGAGTACTTCCACTTGGACAGGTCGTGCTTCTGATGCGTCGCTAGTGCCTGCTGCATGCGCACGCGCTCCGACCTGCACACCGCCACCACCACAACACAATATAGATACATACACACACAACGATAACTCCGTACAGGCGCGTTGGACGAGCGACAACGCACACGTCACAACGCTCACAGATACACAAAAAATTCGATGACTCATTTTTCGTGCCAGTGACCAGTGTCTCTCTCTGTGTGCGTTGCTCGAGCGTGCTGTGTATGGAGTTATACTGTTGTGTCTCTATTTCGTCGGTTCCTGACAGTTGGCACCGGACACACCTTAATACTGACACGAAGCGAAGCAAACATTAGACAGCAGCGTAACGACATCGCAAAGTGAAAATCTAAGAAGATGTAAGACATTGATTCATGTCTTGCTCCCATTTTAGATCACCCGTTTTCAAGTTAGCATAGACAACCCCATGATGAAGATACCACCTGGCTCTCACGCTTTACACCCGCTTTACACCGATACATTTTTTAAATAAGCTTAGATACTAACACATAGTAGTCATCAAATTAACGATGCCAACTTTCAGTAACCGACCAACCAATTACATTAGTACATAAATCAAGTGTTACATACTATTCTATGCTCTCCCCAACATGCACATGCATTGCTCCATCGTGATATTGACATCAAGATATTCAGGCAATAGAAGGAATTAAAAGAGTAATAAAAAAACAGTTATTTCAAGTAATATCTCTCTCGGCAATCAAAATTATCAATGATCACGACAGAGAGTGTAATGGTGAAGCAGCTGTACAGATACATCCAGTATTATTAATAATAATAATAAACAACGCTACACACTCATAGCCCCACACTAGGATTCCCTGTATCGTGGGTGCCATGGACAACACACTAGACAAGGACATTCACACCCAGACCGAGAACAGAAATTCAAACTCATTATTCAAATTTCCGCCTCGCTGGGAATCGAACCCAGAACCCTTGGTGAGGCGATCCGGCATGGTGACCATTGCGCCACACGGGTCGTCAAATTAAATACAAAAGCAGATCACGGTACGGCTCGTAACATACGACAGTTATTGCTGATTATTGTCGAAAACAGATAACAATTCCAATTAAACCCCATCCTATTAACGTACATGCTTCTATTATACAAGAAGGCGGTCTTAGTAGAAATATTATCTGCTTAAAATCTGCTCCATAATAAAGCCTTAAACTGCGTTATAGGTACATGTACGTCAATATCTAAGCCTATAGCTCTAAGCAGATTGGATGAACATGTGCAGTCCAAGCTCACATAAATATTCCAATTGTGTTTTTATTCCCTAATTTCTACCAAAGAAATCAAAAGAATATCAGTACAATTTTGTGAAATAACTGGAAAAGGGACATCTCAAACTATATTGTACACATAAAATGAAACTAAAAAAAGAAGAACACATCATACTAGATATTATGGAATTCGTTTCTATCACATTAGGATATATTTTATATAACGTACTATTATTTATTCTGTGATATACTATCGTGCGCAAATATTGGTAGTTCTCAAACTAAAAATTAATACTTGTGAGTACAACATGCTGCTAACGCCCCAAATCAGAGTCACTAACGGTTACTTAAATCGCTCCTTAGTACAGAATTTGTACGGTTATTCTTTACTAAGGAGCGATTTAAGTAACCGTTAGTGACTCTGAGTTGGGGCGTTAGAGTATTAAAACCGTGCAGAAAATAAGATAGCAAGCGGGAGTCAAGTGTTAGCGTAATTAGTTACTTAAAGAAGATTCCTCCTTCAAACTCGTTTTGGAAATGTTGCAATTATTTTCTATAGACATGATTACCTTCATTTATCACTTTGTATTATGCACTATTACGAATATTGAGTGGTTTTAATTTTATCGAAATATCAAAGACTTTTTTAATAATATTATTAAAATCAACAACAATCCAAGTCAAAATTTATAAGATCATTCTTAGCGATAGTTATCATTATGATTTCATTCCTGCTTTATCCAAACATTAGCAGATTTACTCTACTGCTAAGCCACTATGTATAATGAAAGCTAATTTAATTCACTTACTCAAAAACTACCATAATGGTGTAAAACGAAGCTTGAAAGAGGAGTAAGGCGGTAGACGGTCAGGTCTGTGCTAGCGGCTAGCGGGTATGTACCTGTTCAACTTATTCTCCCCGTTGACTTGCTCGGCGCCGGGGAAGCTGCGCAAACACACCTCGTTACTGACACAGTGACACCACACAGACACACAGACGCATCACTCCATACAAGCGCGCTCGAGCGACGCACACATACACACCGCGTCCGTGAACGTTGTCTATGTATGCGTTGCTAGAGAGTGCTGTTATTGAGGCATACTTCTGTTGTCTCTATTTAGTGGCTACGCTCTCTGGCCACGCCCCCACCCGTCACCCCCCTCGCAGGCGGACGCGTAGCTAATGGTATGTAATACCACCAACGACACCATGTGTCTGAGCGCTCATAAAAATGTCAATACGATTGAACTATAGGATCTCGACCCATAATATCCTGGGCGGGGCTAAAAAAGGACACGCCCCTTTTATTTAAATATTGTACTTTTAGTCCAAAATATAAATTTTTATCTATTAAATATGGTCTATGACCCTTCCAGCAGAGACATTTGATAGGAGATCGTTGTATGTTGAAGCGAGATCAATCGCTGGTACCTAGAGACTTGCTTTGTAGTTTCCCTTTCACAACACGTGGCCAAGCCACAGCCGACACGCACACATGCACGTGAATACATCCCCTTCCAACGGAACACATATGTATATAACATCTTCACGCTCGGTACTGTCGTTCAACGAATGACTGTTTCAGTTCAAATAAACTTGCGATTGTACTTTTTCTTTTATCTCAAAATAAATCAAACAGTGTAATTATTAGTTATAATAAAATTGATTAGTTACCACAGTCAGGCGGTAACTTTCTGGCTATGGAGTTCATTATAAAGTCAAGTCGGTCGACAGTACCGAGCAACATCCTAGACACCACCAGTGATCACTTGTATTCCTCGACTGTCCCGCCGACAAGCTATATACATGACGCGGACGTCCTGGTGATTGGTGACAGGTTGGTGTCTTGCAATGAGGCCACTAGCAAGTGGCGTAGCTAGCCCTAAGGAGGCCCCATATCAATATTTGTTGTGGAGCTCCCTCAAAGAGCTGACATTCAAGTCAAATATAAAAGGAGTGCCAACTGTAGCGGTCGTAGGCCGCTGGCGAACTTTTTTTGGGAGTGTTAGTGGGGGCCCCTATACGCTGGGCCCCCGTATAATTGATACTGCTAGCAAGTAAAGGCAATGTTAACTTAGTGCGAACTTTATTGGTTTCAAAGGCGTTCGAATAGTATTGTAATTTTATAGAAAGGACCCACGAGTTACCGTGGCGTGTTATAGCATCATTATATTGTCATGTTTATATCAGAAAACAGTTCACAGCCCTCATTGCAAGATCACCAACATCCAATAACTTTAATTTACACAAATACAAGTGAAATTTCTTAAATAGGCATTAATTTTGATATTAAAGTGCATGAAAACATTGAAAAATGAAAGAATAATTATCGATTTTTTTGTATTATTCCCTAAAAAGAAATTTAACTTGATTCATATGAGTATCCATCCTGACATAAAAAAAAAACATTATGGTATGTGTCTCGTTGACGCTTGCAGACGCAAACTGTAAGCGGTTACCCCGGACGCAGTAATGGAACTTATTCAACAAATAACTTACAAACATTAAAATGTTGATAATAAACCAAAGAATGTTTCTCAAAATGATAAACTTACTGTGCACTTGAACATGGAACAAGGATGCTAGGACAAATGGCTGCATATCGGTTTAGTGAGACCTCCCCCCCCTAGTGTGACGTCACATATTATCAAATTTTACAGCAGTCTGAAATAAGTTTTATTTCCATTAATTGTTTTTTTTTTATATTTACCTATACATATTAACTATCCGATTTTGAAATGTAACGTCACGACCCTTAGGACTCCTTCTTCCCCCTCTCCCCTAACGTGTGACGTAATTTATGGATGGCCCCTTATGATTAAATGAGTTGATAGTTTTGGATAAATAATAATGTAAGTAGCTAAGATAGTATGCATCCACCAGAAGTACGATGTATGTAGATATATAGGTATAGCTATTGTACAACAATACACCTAGGATTACTTTAAAGTAAGCTAGTCATAAAACACAGTTATCCTAACGGTGGATTTTTTCCACACGCACCACGTTGTCTAAATATCACTGTAGTTCGACTATCATCCTATCATCCTTGTTCCATGAGGTGTACACCGTGCGAGCAGTACGGCGGCATGTGCGCGGGCAGTGTGTGCGAGTGCGAGAGGGACGGGTGGCGGTACCTGCGCAGCTGCGGCGGGGAGCCCTCCACGTGTCCGTTGGTCTCGCGCGCCAGCCGCACCGCCAGCTCGTGGTCCTGCCGCTCCTGCTCCAGTCTACACACAGACACACACACATACACATCGTATCAGTCATACGATCATGGAGTGATAGTGTTGCATAACAATATAAATTTTTCATGTGCTGCGAAATTTATTTTGCTGTTTCTTCTCCTCTCCCATCGGCTTGGCCTCAACCTATTAAAGGCCCACTACTGACCACGCTGATTCAGTGCTGATTCCCAAGTGTCGCAAGTTTTCAAGCCGCCCGGGGTCCTCTGACATGGCTTAACGACTGTTATCTTACGACAACAACCGGAACGACGGCTTTACGTGCCCTCTGAAGCATGGAAGCGCTCAAGAAATTGCCACTAGCGGTCATCCATCCAAGTAACGACCGCGTCCGCTGTTGCTTAACTTTGTCGATTACTTAGGATCGCCACAAGCCGCCGGGCTATGAGCGCTTACACCTCAAAATCGTGTAACAAAAACCAACTCCAAGTAAAATTTATTTTTCTCTAATCAGTATTAGTATCTTGGTAGTTTCGATATTTACGTTTAAAATAACAATAATCGTCAGAAAAAATATATTGTTATAATACTGTTAAACTGTCACCTGTTTTCTGCTAACGCATTAGGATAATAATTATTCTGTAATGTTAGTGGTAAGTTTATATAAATAAATAAATATTTGTAACAGTAGGCTAGGTATCATAAAGGTATCGGTATCGGCATGTATATCAGTATCGGTATCGGTATCGGTACCTGTCCCGGTTGGCGCGGTCGGCGCGCGCGGCGTCCTCGAGCTGGCGCTGCAGGCGCTCGGCGGCGCGCGCGTCCTCGGCCGCCAGCCGCGCGCGCTCCGCCTCCTCCGCCTTGCGCCGCGACTCCATCTCCGCTTTCCTGACACACACACACACACACACATACACATACACACCACGGCTCATTACACCTGCTTTCTACGTTATTATCCCTCCCTCTTCTTACATGCTGGTTTACGTACGGGATTCATTTCCAGAAATTCTATGATTAGTTTAATTAATTTAAATAACAATAGTTTTTGAGTTTCGAGTGAAGTGGATGAAATTAATTTATAAACGCGTATCAACTGTTATCTCCTTATTTTACCGCTTATGTGGTTGATTCTCATGGAGAAGGAGGAGGTGGAATTACAAAGGGTGTACTTTTGTTTATGGATACGAAAAACGCAGTCGATCCACTCAGCACCTCCTCCCCGTAATCACGTTGTTTGAACGCACAGCTATGGAGTTGTTTGTTTGGGGCCACTGTATTTTGTGGCAGTATGTAGTTGGACGCAACGATCATAACCTGCAGTTTTACTTTTACGCTAACTGACGCTGCAGACTCGGCCCGCTTGGCCTCCGCCGCGCGCTACACATTGGAGTCTCGCACGGCACCACTTTGGGTCCACTATTGTTTACGGTATATTTAACGCTAGTGTGTGTGTGTTTGTGTGTGTGTGTGACACTCACAGCCGTCGGTTCTCCTCCTCCTGCCGCTGCCGCTCGAGCTCAGCGCGCTTGGCCTCCTCCGCCGCGCGCAGCTCCGCCTCCATCTTGCGCAGTCGCTCCTGCTCCTCCCTACGTCATGCACACAAACAATTACACATTACCACATATACATACACAACAAAATATATAACTATAAGACAGCGACGTCGTGATCGACAGCTCAATCCATACCTCATCGATAGCATCTTGCTCATAACTGAGAAGACTTCGATTGCGCTGAACTTCATAAATAAACCCATAAGTATAAGTAAACTCATAAGGAAGCCCTTAATTTTATTTGTAGAGTTTAAAATGAATAGGGCAAGAACTCGAGACATCGATAACACCGCACCTGTTTTTCTGATCCACCATAGCCTTCTGCAAGGCCGCCATTTGCATCTCCACGTCCTTGTTGAGATTGGAGCACAGCTGGTTTATCTCGGCCTCGGTGATTCTGTCGTTACTCTGTCAAAAAAGGGTCGGTTAATATTAATATAGTAAATAATTGTAGCTCAAATCTTTAATTTATAGCTCTCATCTTTAATTTATAACAACCGGAAGTCAAGCGTAAGTCGTTTGCCTAGCAACTATTACTGTGAAGTTAGCCAGAGATTAACGATACAGTGCGTCGGGTAAATGTAAATATGTGAATTTTTATCCTACTAATATTATAAATGTCAGTTTGTATGGATGTTTGTTCCTCTTTCAAGCAATAACTACTGAACGGGTTTTCATGAAACTTTGCACACGTGTAGACCATGACCTGGAAAGATCTAGGGTTCTTATTATCCCGAAAAATGCACGGAAAGCTAGTAAGGGGCCATCCATAAATTACATCACACGTTAGGGGGGGGGGGGGGGTCGATGTAGTGTGACATTGTGTGACAAGGGGTGGGAGAGGTTCCCAAATTTCGTGACGTCACACTAGGGGGGGGGGGGAGGTCTCACAAAAATGACCAGCTGTGACAAGGAGGGGGAGAGGGGTCAAAAAGTCAAATTAGTGTGACGTAATTTATGGATGGCCCCTAAACCATAAAATAGGATAAGGCAATACTTTTATCAGTAGTACAACAACGTGGGGAAGCCACATGGAAAACGGTCATTAGCTGATCACTAGCGGACTGATCCTTCGGTGGACACAACACGACCCGCACCTTGATGGCAGCCTGTGCGCTCCGCACGGAGCTCCGCAGCTTGTCGATGTTCCGGCGCGCCGCGTCGCGGTCCGCCTTCAGCTGCGCCGTCACCCCCTCCATCTGCCCGAGGCTGTGCTCCAGCGCCTTGATCTGGTGGGATTGGGGTCGAGCATTACAGTCGAAGTTAAATTATTTATTTCTTCATAAGAACAAGCGGCTCACTTATCGACCTTATTTATTCAGTAAATAAAAAAATACATACATAGGTGTATCTGTGATACCTACATAAAAAAAAATGATTTTGAAATTAACAATGTGGTACAGACGACGGATTTAATGCTAAAAGCATTCTCTATCGCTGATATTTTCCTCTAAACACATATCAGCGATGGCGGTATTAAAACACAATAAACCTATTGTGCTTGCAATAAGGGTTGTAATGGATTGTAGCTTTTGACTATAGTTCGAGGATCGTTTCAAATAATAAAGAGACGGCCGTTCACAGCTATGGTTTATGACTATAACGATCTACAAACGTAAGATGCAATGCAAACAGGACACTTATTTTAAGTAAAAAATAAAAACCAAATGAAACCTTGAGCAGCGCGCGGTACCGGGGCCGGTGGCGGCGCCGCACCAGGTGCCCGCGCACGTGCTTCTGCACCATCACCAGGCACGCGCGCCGGTACACGATCTTGTTCTTCACTAGGAGATGTTATAATAATATACAGAATGTTAACTACCTTTGAAAACTAGTTAATGTAGTAGTTATTTGGAAGTGTACTGTTATTGGCGAATTAGTCACCTTTCATAGGAAACATGCGCCTTCAATAAATAAAAATATTATTATCAGCTACAACACGTGTTCCCCTCTCAAACGAAATGTCAGATTGTTCTTAGTTATCTTTGGTGGAAATAAGAGCAGTTATGCAGTTTATTAGTTTTGTTGCCCGTGTTACTACCAATGTTACTACCATACTACCAGTAGTAATATCGGTAATTTTTCCCTTTTGTTACTACTGCAGTTGTAAGTTGTAACAAGGAAAATACTAAATTGCCAGCCATACTACAATATTAAAATTCAAGTATTTACTATTCAATAATTGATTCTCACTTTTTGCGATTCTGCTAAATTCTGTTGGTTTTTATTCTTATTGAAAGCGCATGTTTACTTTGTCAGGAAAAGGGTGTGTGTGTGTGTGTGTGTGTGTGTGTGTGTGTGTGTGTGTGTGTGTGCGTGTGCGCATGAGTGCGTACGCGTCAACTTACACTTAATAATAGAGAGCACGGCGAATATCGACCGGCGCCAGCGCGCCTTGACGAGCCACGCGAGCACGGCGCCGACCACCGCACGCAGGTGCTCCGGCTCCGAGCGCATGAGCGCGTCGAACTCGCTGTACTTGCCGGGCCGGAAGAACACGCGCGTCAGCCCGAACTTGTAGTCCGCGGAGGACAGCCCGAAGCTGTGCACTATCGCCTGCCGATACAGATACAGTGCGACGTTACGTGCGTGTGCGTACAAGTGCGCTCGCACACGCACACGAACAAAGTTTCTAACGTTTAAATAATTATATTTCACGGTTAAGATTGTACTGATTCAGAACTCTCAAGACGTCTGCGATTGTTATGCAGCCTAGCAGGTCTACACAGACGCGTACAACACCGAGAACCCTGCTTTGGCAACACTAAAATGCTACATCTCTATGTCAAACTCGCAAGCCAAGAAACCGGTCTCACTGAAGATATACTTGAACCTTTTTTATGGAAATAGCTAGCAAACGAGCTGACGATCCACGTGATGGCAAGTGGCTATCGTCACCCATGGACATCAACAACACCATAGCTGGTACACGACGAAGCAAGAGGTATAGGTATCCATCCACTGACCTCACAGAAGAGCTTGCTGGAGAGATGCCGCAGCCGCGCGGGCAGGTACTCGCTGTAGGTGTCGTGCAGGTCGCGGAAGGGCGCGCGCGACGGGTAGCCGTGCTCCATGAGCGCCAGCACGGCCGCCGTGCCGCTCGCCTGCAGCTGCGCCAGCACCAGCGCCGGCTCGGGCGCCGCGCGCGCCATGCGCCCGTTCGGCTTGATGCAGCGGACGAAGTTCGTGCCCTACACATACACACACACACACACACATAGTGTCTTTATATGTAAAGTACTGGGTGGCTTCAACCCATTAATGGCCTACTGAACAGGGGTTTTTGAGGAGGCTTAAAGCATACTCCAGCACACCATGCCAGGGCGCATTGATGGTTATTGGTTAGTGGCCAACAGAAGCGCCAGAAGATGCCGCCCAAGGCCCTCTGATATGGCTTAATAACTGTTATCTTACGATAACAACTAGGATCGATGGCTTCTCGTGTCCTCCGAAGCACGGAAACACTCAAGAAATTTTTGCCACAAGCGGTCATCAAAATATACCGACCGCGCCTGCTATTGCTTAACTCTGTACGAGACGCATTCTCATATGTTCGTACGGGCTGTACGTAGACACGAGCAACTCACGTTCCGCTGCAGTTTGTCCATGAGGCTGACGAGCTGCGCCTGGAACTTGCCGCCCACGGACACGCAGCCCAGCTTGCCGCGCGTGCCGCCCCCCTCCCCACCCCCCGCGCCACTGAACAGCCGCTGCACGAGCGCGCAGCTCGACTCCTGCACCAGGAACTCGAGCGACGCGTGCAGCGCGTCGTTGTTCTTCTCTATGAATTGACTCTGTGGAACAAAATCTAACAGTCATTACACATCATCAGCCCGTAACTCATCCTCTGCTATGCTAAGATAGCTCTCACAATATGAGGTGCGCAAGTCATGGCCAAATGCGGACTGATAGTCGTAATAGCTCTGAGAGCATGAAGAATTCTGAGGTGCTCTAGTTTCTTCCGATATTTACCTTCACCAAAGCAATAATAATTTTTCAAAATTAAAAATGCGTGCAGAATAGGAACCTTCTTCCACAGCTGGAAACAATGGTTCAACCCATTAGACTTCTTTTACTTAACGTTGATAAGGGGAAGGGGGAGGGCGGGTCCAGTACCGTGTTGTAGCAGACGGCGCCGGCGAAGTGGCGCAGCAGGAAGCCCTCGTCGTCGCGCAGCGTGCGGTGCGCCTTCAGCCGGGACGCGCGCGGCACGCCCAGACGGTTACTGCAACCGGGAACGACACACATCACATATACATCCTGCCTGAAGGCCTATAGCATACGCTACCGAGCTGCTCCAGTGCGGATTAGTGAAGGGTGGACCGAAGGCTTACGAGCACTGAAGCATACAAGAATTGACTGCCACTAGCGGTCACCCATCCAACTACCGACCGCGCCCGCTGTTGCTTAGCTTGGCCGATCAAATTGGATCGACTCAAGCTTCCGCACTATGAGCAACCTCACGTTTTATAAGCAGGCACCGTACGTACAATTCTCAACGTTGCAGTTTCGGGCATTCACCTAGGCGGGATGCTACGTATGTCGGTGATACGACTTAGAAGAGTAGAACTATATCAATTATATCCATGGCAGGTTTGTTTCGCAAATGTATGGCACATGAAAACATACGTCATCTTTTTGGAGGGTAATTCTGGATCTTACGATCAGGGGTAGATTATTGTACTAATTTTTTTTAAATCATAACAACACATCATAAAGATATCATAAGGAAGTTCTGTAGAAGAGCTGGGCACATACCTGCCATTCCCGCTGGCCAGTTGCTTGTGCACGGCGTGCGTGAAGTGCGCCACGTCCGGCTTGGGCAGCTTGGACTCCTCGTCCAGCACGTGGAAGATGCCGTGGCTCTTGCTCTCGATCAGCTCTACACACACACACATATACACGCACAGGTCACACCGGTACCGCCGGTCTTTCAAAACACGTCAATCTAATATATGTATCTATTTCCTACCAATTATAATAATATGTAGACTGCAATTACTCCCTGATCGTCAAAGTGTATTATATTAAAGTAATAATCGCTCCTAAGTACAGAATTTGTATGGAGATTCTTTACTAAGGAGCGATTAAAGTAAGTAACTCTGAGTTGGGGCTTTAGTGTGCTTATATAGCTTAGTAATTTTAAAGGCCTGGGTATACTACAGACAATCTCCGAGGTACTTTCTTGTTATTATATCGTAAGATAGCAGCCGGAGGCCTTCGGACGGGATATAAACTTCCAACACTTGGGTTGGCCACTAATCCCTCCACCAATCCGCACTGGAGCAGCGTGCTCGTAAGCTACAGTGTGTGTGTGTGTGTGTGTGTGTGTGTGTGTGTGTGTGTGTGTGTGTGTGTGTGCGCGCGCGCGCGCGCGTGTGTGTGTGTTCGTGCGTGCGTGTGTGTGTGTGTATGTATGTGTGCGTGCATGCGTGCATGCGAGCGAGCGTGTGCGTGCGTGCGTGCGCATGTGTCTGTATGCACGGTACCGATGCAGTCCTGGTTGTCCACGAAGCTGATCTCGGGCACGCTGAGCCCCTCGCGCCGGTACAGCTCCTGCTCGTGCTTCAGGATGCGCTCGTTGAAGAACTGCTGCAGCTTCTCGTTGCAGTAGTTGATGCAGAACTGCTCGAAGCTGTTCTGCTCGAAGTACTCTGCAATACCGAATGATATCAATGATACGTATATGAATAAAACATTTTTAATTTTGAATGTATGTGTTATACTCGTAGTAGATGACCCTTGTGGCGCAATGGTTACCATGCGGGATCGCCGTGCCAAGGGTCCTGGGTTCGATTCCCAGCGAGACGGAAATTTTAATGATGAGTTTGAGTTTCCATTTTCCAACTGGGTGTGGTTGTGTATGTGTTGTCCATGGCAAACACGACGAAGGGAATCATAGTCGGGCTATGAGTGTGTAGCGTAGTTTATTTATATTTTATAGTCTCACCGAAGCCCGCGATGTCGAGCACGCCGATGTAGTAGGCGGAGGCCTGGAAGGGGATGGAGGCGTTGATCCGGTGCACGATGTAGTCGAAGAGCCTGCTGTACACCGCCTTGGCCAGCGCGTCGCGCGCGCTGCACGCCTCGTGCGTCTTCAGCGGCACCCTACGCGCACACAGTACATGACACGGACACTGTACAGATACCGCACACACAATGACACAACCGATTACATCATGCACTTTGTATGTAGATAGCCGCAAACGAGCTGACGATCCACCTGGTAGTAAGTAACCATCATCGCTACTGGACATCAGCGACAACCACGTGTAACAACAAAGACATCAATGATGTGTTACCGGCCAAGAAAGAGGAAGAAAAAAATAAGGAAGAACTCTCAAGGGCCCAGAGAGATCACAATAGTAATAATGGTATTAATGAACTATTAACATCAATAATATCGATATCCTTCCGAGGGGCCCTACCACCAGCGGGCCGGATTTAGTCGTATCTTACGACACCTATTCATCGGTATAGGGGTTAGTATGCCAAGCCACCCCAATACAGCTATTTACTTCAAGTTAAATTGAAACGGCACAAATTAAAAGGAAATGAGGATGTAACTAAATCTGAATGCTATGTAAAATATTTGTTTTAACACACTTTAATTCGGTTCTACCTCACAGGAGGACAGTGTATAGCCCAGTGCGGATCCCCTATTTAGTTGCAGTCGGTGAACAAGTGTATATGTATATGAACTAACATGATAGCGGTCCCCTTGAGGCCGCCGCGCGAGCTCTGCATGAGCCGCGACACGAGCGCCATGCGCAGCTCGGCGGGCTCCACGCCCAGCGCGCGCGCCGCCGTGGCCAGCGCGCGCTCGCTGGCGGGCGACACGCGGCAGCCGCCCCGCGCGCCCGCCTCCTCCTCGAACGCCACGTTGCCCAGGTGCAGCACGCCCGCCACCACGCCGTACACCGCGCGCCGCTCCGCCTCCGACAGACCCACGCGGCCCAGCGCCTGACAAATACAATAGTGGCCCACCACTGAGCACGGATCTCTTTTTGAGGAGGCCTACAGTATACTCCACCACGCTATTGTGCTGATTGCTAATAGCACAAAATATACACAGAAGAACAATGCTTAAGCGTCAATGATGTCAATGTGTGCGTTACTCGAGCGCGCCGTGTCAGACCGGGTGCACTCCGTACTTTTGCTATGATGTTACAAGTACGTGCCGCGTTCGACGTGTCGGGCCAATTTCAGAAGGGCTGCCAAGCCGTGTTATACATTCGTAATCTATCACACATGTCATCACAAAAAAGACAACCCTGACGTAGTCAGAGAGAATAGGAGTTATGATTAGAAAGAGGGGCAACGTCTTGATGTCAACGTCTGTGACGGTTAGTGCTGTGCGACCTGAATTACATTTTATTGTGTTGGAGCAAGAGTCGCTATTTATTCAAACGATTTTGCGAAAAGACTCTTCTGTACAAATAGGTACTATAAATATTCTGTGGCACAGTGAACAAAGAAAGAGGAAAACACTGAAGATTTAAAACAGAAACAAGCAGCTGCATAGAAATACACATCTACTCATTATAAAATCAAAAATAACTAATTAAAAACTTGTTTATGACAGTAAAAAAATGTTGTTAATATACACAAGTACGAGGTGAAACTTCTGTATGACATAATTATATTTTACTTTCGTATTTTTAATCTTAAACCTCAACTTCATCTACCTAATCTTTTTCTTCACCTTTAACTTTACTTTGTTATTGTAGTGGCGTAATCATGCAACCGTGACGCTAAAACGTTACACATGTTACCCCGTCTCCGCTACACTATATATCGTACATATTGTGTCGTGTCGTATGTGTCGTGTAGTGTAGTGTAGTGTAGTATACCTGGTGCAGCCGCTGGAAGTCCTCCACATCGTCGAGGATGGGGTCGCGCAGCCCGCCGCGCGCCGCGTGCGCCGCCGACAGCTGCGCCGCCGCCAGCCGCCGCTCCGACGCCGCGCTCGTGAAGTACTGCGTGCAGCCGTTCTTCAGGTACTGCACACACACACACACACATACACACATACATACAGACATGTGTTGAAGTCATTCACTGTAGCAATCTCAAATCAAGTAACTTGTAGGAAGTGAATGATTCCGCCCGTATAACCGCGAGGTTGGATAGACCATCGGAGGTGGTGTACCAACTCATTATGTTTTCTTTTCGCTCAAAATCAATTACATTTATTCATATCAGTATATCTGACACATTTATACTCCTCTTTTGATGTGTATCGCATTGCATCTGTAGAAACTTCAATAGACATGGACTACTTAAATAATTTTAAAAATAGTATAAATCCTTAGTTGTCATTAGGAGAAGAAAACTGCCGGGAATAAACGTATTTATTAATTATTTTGAGTGGTAGCACACCCCTGCCAACGGACCTGAAAGTCATCCGGCTGCGTGATCTCCAACGCGGCCCTCAGCTCCGGCGGCGCGCCCGCGCACAGCAGGTAGAACACGTGGTAGTTGCGCTCGTCGCCGCCCTGCCGGCACACGCGCGACTTCTCCAGCAGGTAGTGCGAGATGTGCCCGCCCACCACCTGGTACTGGGAGCTGAAGTGCACCTCCATGAACTTGCCGAAGCGCGAGCTGTTGTTGTTGCGCGTCGTCTTCGCGTTGCCGAACGCTTCCAGGATTGGGTTGGCTGCGAATAAACCGAAAAATCTATTTAAATCTGCACCAAGCGGTGTGCGCGGAAGGTTATCCATTGTGTAATGAGGTTCATTTCACTGTTTGTGATATTTCGACGTAATGCTTGCAATGAAATGACATTTGATGAATGTTACTCATAGCGCCCCAGCATCAGAATTAACAATTAACATAACGCAAAAAGTGAGTATCAAAAACACATAATGCACCTGGGGAAGGGAAACATAATGTTATCAATTGTTGATACTACTTGTAGACTGTTTCCAAATGTTGAATGTTGCTCCACTAACAGTAACTGCAGTGTAAAATAAAGAAAAAAATAAAGAAAAGAAATAAAGAAAGAAATAAAGTAAATCATAATATGTGACATCATTGATGATGGACCATAACAGTAGTGGACATGATAACCAATGATGCCGACACAGAAATAGAGCCAAACACTGCTCGACTGGGATCCTCGCACAACAGGCCTTAGTCAACAACACTAGCCAAATAGAAGCAAATAGTTATCTCACCGTCCAGTATCTTCTGCTCGACGGGCCCCGCGCCGGCGGCCCACAGGTCGCACAGGTACTTGAGGATGTACTTGGTGGACTCCGTCTTGCCCGCGCCCGACTCGCCCGATACGATGATGGACTGCGACTGCTTCAGGTACTTCATGTCGCGGAACGACTTATCCGCTGGTCAATACAACGTGGATTATTAGTTTTTGCATCGATACTCTGTGATATCCACGACAAAATGACGAGATGATAAAAGGAGTAGGCGAAGTTTTAGCGTGTGGTTTAACTTAGTATTAGCTCTTTTTCTTAGTAGCTAGGCTTGACCCTTGACTTCTAATTTATTTATCACGTTTCATTCCGGCTGATTTCAGACTGCGGCAAATTTTTATACGGTCAGAAAGCTTAAATCAATCTTAGATGGATGTCCTCAACATCATTAAGGATAGCTAATCTGTAAAAACTTCATTAAATTGCTAAGAAAAACATTTAAGGTTTTTATAATAATTCGTCCATTGCTGCCAGACCAGTGGCATAACGTCGGACAAGTCACGTACGCCGGCTGCTGCAGCCAAGACAAGCACCGCGCTCACCGGCCGGAAAACAAAATAACGAAGAGTATACATATAAAAAGCGTTCCAACGAACGATTTCGTCGCCCAACCTGTGACTTATTCCAGACAACCCTGACGACCATTGATAAGAAATACATTCAAGTCAGTTATAAGAAAGTCGGGGTCTCGCTTCATCAATATAATCGTCAACTATAAATTTATATTGCAAGTTGGCTTGGTTGCGTTTGGTTTGAGACCATTTGTAGTCTAATGCCCTCTTGCGACATGGGAGTTATGATAATAAACGTTCTCCTGACAACATTGATGTGATCTGACAAGAAATACACTGTAGTAAGTTATAAGAAACGGGTCTTTATCAATGTTTGTCGACTATGAATTTACAATATTGCAAGAAGGCATGGTTGGGTTTGGTTTGAGATCTGTACAGTTAAGTTTAAAATATACTCGTAACAGTCAAAACGACCAAATTTATGTAAGTTATCGTTACGTCAAAATGACCTGAACCTGCGACTTGGGAGTTACGACGTTTTTTCTTCTTTTCTCTTTCTTCGCCGGCAACCCATTGTGATAAAAGATGTAACTGATGTTTATGGCCATGGTGACCACTTACAGGTGTTTCTTTCGCTCATTTATTGGCTATTTGCATAAAATAACAATACGGTTTGTTCTAAAACATAAAATAATAACAATGAACTTTGTCCAAAAATAATAATGTCTCTGTTTGGACTGGGACAGGTAACATCGCAGTGGTATCTAGTGGTATGTACGTATAACTAACCGATGGCAAACACGTGCGGCGGCAGCTGTCCGAGCGAGCGGCCCTGGTACTTCTTGATGGTGGCGGACGAGTACATGTCCGGGATCTCCTGGTACGGGTTCACCGCGAGCAGGATGTTGGCCACGTACGTCTGCAACATAACCAACAGTAGTTTTAATAATGTAGAGAGTAATGCATGCCTGTAGGCGCTGGTAATTAGGTATCCTATGTGGAACTTCTTCAAGGTTTTAAAATAAAACGACTGCACAGTTTCGCGTAAGGAAGTGTAATCCTAAATGGAAGAATGTAACACGGTACATAGAAATAATCGCGCTAAGTGCGATTATACGGTAATCACGCAACGATGATGCTGCTATTAGACGACAGGTGTTAATCACGTAAATAAAATGTTAAGTAAAGAATAAGAACTTATGCCCTGTACAATAAATAAAACTATTTTAGACAATGCCCGTAATACTACTTGTGTAGTTGATCAATGTTGGACGAAAAAGTTGTTCGCTCTCCGTCGCCTCGTAAGAATGTTGATATCTCTACGCGAACTCTGTTCTATTGTTTGGGAGCTGTGTTTTGTAGTCCATGGCGCCCACGACACAGGGAATCCTAGTGTGGGGCTATGTGTGCGAGTGTCGAGTGTGTAGCTCCCTGCTTAACAGCTATCACTGACAAAAACTGTTGTCTTCGAGTGTTTGTAGTTTGCAAGGTACGGTTTGGATATAGCGGCCGGGTGACCAGGGTCGTGATATAACCCACATCGGCCGTCAAGCTGAACGGCTCGGCGATCGACAGTATACCGCTCGACCGTCCAAGGCGAGCGGCGACCTACCACCCGCTGACTCACTACTGCTAACACTTTACTCTCACTTTCAATAGTTATCTGATTCTTACTGCATTGCTCTATTATAAGTTATTGTATCATAAGCTATCCGTAAGTTTTACGAAACAGTTTAGATGTTTGAGATAGATTGGTACTCGTAGAATATCGTCCTATTAGAATGTCGTACACCGAACGTATTGGCATCTCTCTGTGTGAGATCTGATAGGATTTCGATGTCTGTAAGTTACGGCTGAGTTCTCTGCAGCTTCAGGTCCAAAGCCCACGTAGTTCCGGATCTGATATGATCAATCCATTTCTATTCACCGATCCATCCATTACCCTTTAGAAGCCGGATATATCCTACTCGCCAGATACTATTAGGTGGGACGAAGTGTAGTGTTATTTAGGGCACCAGACTGTACTTACATAAATTTTGTTTTTCTTGTATCTCGCCAGGATATTGTTCAACAGGGTCGCTTCATTTAAGAAGATCAGTTCACCTGGAACATTAAAACGGCATTTAGCATTTTATTTAAAGTAATTTGGCCTTGGTAATTTGGTTATTTAATAATCTGAAAATACTGAACACAAATAGTTTTCAATATTTTCGGAGTCGTAGTTACATAATTTAAAAACTCGAATTTTACGCTAAATTCTATTTTCTATTCAAAATGACGTAACACCAGAGATCAATCAGATTTGATTAGTTTTGAAATGTGTTCAGTCAGACCACGGAAGCATGACGGCGCGCTCGGGCCAAACAATGAGGCTCTCAACACGCTTCGAACGCATTGTTCTATCGTCCTGACAGGTTCACAATATAATAGCACTTAATAAACCCCTTAGGGTTCCATTCACAATGGAGACCCTACAACTACATGCCCGAGCTAGGACATGGCTTCGGAGTCTGCATCGCTTCCCTGTACGTGTGTTATCTTAAAAACATCAAGATCGATTCATTTGCAGGCTGTTGTTAGGCTGTCACGATTAAGCTGGTCGACAAAATGAAAAGCATTTGCAAAAATCTAAGAGCTCATGGCATCAGGTCACTCCTGTTGAAGGCTGCTGCGCTCACGTTTGATAGTAGGGTTCTTTCTAGCTAACTACCACCAATGTTTTACGAGGCCTCCAGACAGTCGGTGATGATCATACACGCCTTCATTGCCTACATGCTGATTGCCGCAATGTCAATGGCACCTGTAGGCGATGAGAGCCGATGACACACGATATGCCCTCCACACAATCGTCATCGCCTGTCGCTCATTGACTGGAGGCGTTATTATACGTGTTTCGGTTGCAGTAGTCGTGAACTATCACAAACATTCCGGGTTTGTGATAGTCCACCTCTTGCTGATCACTCACGTCGCTAAAGCCTTTGCCGTAACCGGACATCCATGTAGTGTTGCCAGATCCGATTTATAAATCCGTATATCGTAACTCAAAAATCCGTAGGTTCGGTTCAAAAGTCCGGAGATCTATAAAATCGCGCTACTATGGACGTCCGGAAAAATCCGGAGATCTGGCATCACTGCATCCATGAGCTGCGGCAACCACCTATCCAGTAGCTCAGCCGCTGTATCTCTTAGCTAAGGAACCAGTAGCACTAACAGTTATCATCGACATCCTTGTTGGGGTCGCCGGCGGGGAAGATGTCATCGAAGCTGGCGACGCGGCGCGCGTGGCGGTTGTCCAGCGGCACCACGTCAGCCTCCTCGCCCATCAGCTCGTGCAGGCGCGCCAGGATGAACCCCTCGCCCGCGTCGCGCACCCACACCAGCTGCTTGTCCATCGTCATTGTTTACTGCAACAACGAGATTAATGATGTTAGTGCCGGATCTCTTATGTCATGCGAGATATAGGACTAAAAAAACATCAAGATATGTAACCACCAAAATTGGAACGAAACTGAAAAGGCTCTTTGCATTGATATTAATAGTTTCCGTTTAGATTTATTATGAAATCAATTATCAGTTTTATTAACCTCGTATAAGTGTACAGAAACGTTATTCTCCCCGTAACAAAATATTAATTTCGTTTACCATACACAGTCATCCATTGGTATCGAGCTTTGAATAATATATGTAACGTCGATCACGCTGAAAGACAACAGATGTTCATCAAATGTCTAATTACGAATGCGTTGCGCATCCATGCATGCAAGTCCACAATCATGCCAATGGAATGTTAATCATAATTAACTTCATACAAATCATACATTATAATAATACACACGGGAACTGCGTAACAAAATCTAAGTTAGAGAAGCAAGCACGCATGGAAATAATAATAACATTGCAATAAACATAATGTTACATAAAAATTACACAACTGATGTAATTCAACAATTACAAGAAGCAATAAACAGTGCGGAGTAATGCTGCGTGCTGAAGCAGGCCGGATTCACTTTCGTGACGAATGTGCGGTACAGTTTCTTATGAGTGATGTAATTTACACACATGTCGACTACTCACGACGTCTACCGTTACGGTTACTGCTTCCGGAAACAATAAAGGGTAATTAAACAATAACAATGCACCGAATTTATGTTTAAAAAGCGAACTGGACATGATCTAGTATCATAAGTAGGCTTCGCTGATAGGAGGTATCAGCGAATTATTCAACTTATTGTTGAAAATCTGTCTTCTCTTTCATTTCAATACAATGTTTAACAGTTAAACCTTTCGATTGGAATAAAATATAACAGTCATGGAGAGTACTTACAACAATACCGTTAAGTTCGTAGCAATGTCACGATTTAAACTTTTCAATATCAAGCAATACAATCTGTTCAATATCGAGTTATTTCTAATACTAGTAAGCCAAGTCTTTTTCATTAGACGGACAATAAGTCTTTAATTCTATTCTATGTCATAGACGACAAAAAATAAGGTTAAGTAGCTGGAGCAGTGAAAGTTATGCCACAGTTATCAAAATGCCGTAATAGATACAACTAACGTTTTGTACCGTATTGCCGTCACGTACCGTTAAGATTTTTACGAGGAAACCAGCCGCCATAAACATGGAACAACCTCAGACCGCTTTTAATTGGCTGTGGCAAATGAAAATGAAACCTCACAGTTGTGTAATAGGAAGTATCGGGTTACGACTAAATTTGTAATACGCCGTGTCAGAACAGAATTCCTTTAAGTGCTGATATCAAAATGGAAAGAATCAAGGAACTGTAAAATCTACTGCTTTTTTTGTATTATTTAATAGTTGTAATCAATAAAACAACATAATAAAGTAAGGAAATTATACTTGTATTCATAAATAAACTTTAGATCTTAACAAATTTACACATTTTCTACTAAAACTGACTCGTTTTCAATCTGCACATCCTCTTGATTTTCAGTTTCACCTTTGTTTTTAAAATCGTACCTATTTTTATGAAATCTCTTTAAATGGCTATCGGTAGCATTGAACTCCTAATAATTTTTAATTTCTGACTTTGTATTTAAAATGCCTTTTATGGTGGTGGTAGACCGTTTATTCCTAAGTATGGGTTATGCAGTGAATAAAACAGATAGCCTCAGTATTATAAAGAAAAAACTGTAGATTTGGAGGTCTAAACTAAAAACTGTGAAGATATCGAAAAAAACTGTAAATCTACAGTCAAAACAGTAGAGTTGGAACTTTGCGTTCACACAATCTTCAAGAAAGTGAAGATGGAAAGCAGGCCGAGAAAATAGGAATCGTTTGCAAAGGAAGGCCAAGATAAGCGCGATGCAAAACTAGCGGAAATAAGAACGCAACATTACAGGACGCAGCGAACGGGAACTGAGTGGCACAGAACAACCGAAAGCGTAATCGTGCATCTTGTCACTGTTCAAACATTACAGTAGACAGTAGTAATAGAAAACAGAGATCGCTTTCTCCTTTTAAACTATCAGAGACGGTTGTTCGAGAAGAGAAAATGCTAACGGTAGGTGATAGATAGAAATTGCAATAAACAATGAAAGGGAAAATAGGTATATAGTTCGTATTTTGTAATATTTTTAACAGATGAAAAACATTTGCCCCTTGCACGTACCTACTCTTGCTGGTTTCATGGTATTACAAAATTTTTATACTGCAATATTACCTAATTGTGGTTTTTCCAGTCCAGATACAGAGACTGAACTGATAATTTTCTGGTTAACAACAATGATATTTAAATATAGATAGATACGTTATGCCTTTACAAATCAACCAAAAAATCTGTTCCGAAAAGAGCTAGTACAACACACACACGTTTATCTTTTGTTTCACTACACCAATCACATTGGTATAATACACGAAGGCATTTTAACGCTGTATGTCAAATGTCAAGCACTTCTGACAACAACAAAAGCGTGCGTATCGTCTTGTATTGACAGAGCGACTACGAGCAGAACAGTCAATTGCCTGTTCTTACGCTCTTCATCCTCGGCGCGCTAGTGACACATCTAACTCTATTTAAGATTATAATATCATTGGTTAACAATGGGTAATAATAAATGTACTCGTCATAAAGTATAAGCTCCTCACAAGAAACAATTGTTAGTTTCAGTTCGCTGGTAATTTGCTAACGTTGTCAATGTTGAGTTCCCACCAATAATTTACAATTTAATCTCGACCCCTATTAAGTGTTCAACAATGCCGCGGTCGCATTACAGCCGAATGTCGACTGAACCAGTCAGTATCAGATGTTGCGTGCACATGCATATCTCACGCATTACCCACACGGTTGCCCGTAATTACATGACTGTAATGTATACAACCTTGACTTTATAAAAATAGCGGCGGCACTCGGAAACCTAACGTAATGGAGTTAGCACATCGATTTTACTGCTACGCTGGTGGACACTTGCTTAGGCTGCGTATTGTCGCATTGTACGGTTCATGTTCTATTCCTTCTAATATTAATATTAATGACTGGCAAACACTCGATGTCCTTCACCTGGGAACTATCCGCACGATTTAGATTTATTTCATCAAACAAAACAACATCATAAATAATAAAATTATCATTATTATATCTGGCGTTACTTTCGAGTTTCAACTTGCTCTTATCTGTTCTTACAAAGATTTTAGGAACGAAGGGACATTCACATATCGATATGCATGTTTATCGATAGATAGTAAGGTTCCTTTATGAGCTACTGACAATAAGACTAACAATAAGAACTTGGACAGCCGTGTCGTTGCCCTGCGCATTTTCAGAGCGTGCTAGCCAACAATGGTTCAGCGAAGTTGTCTCAGGGAAGCGTCTGTCGAAGAATTTGCAACTTTGGACATACGAAGCTAAGAACTAATTTTCAACGGGCGAAACTTCCGGCCACGGTGGTGGTACATTAGTCCCGACCTGACCTCAAACTGTGCCCTTTGGAGAGGACGACCGAGTGACCGCGCCCATCAATCTTCATTTTTCAGGCAACATGAAGCCGAGTAATGAGCGTTGTTATATTTTATGAAAGGAGAATGTCGTCGCACTTTACTTTTATTATAACTGGAAGCCTAGCCCACTGACTCAGTAGTTTAGTTTATGGATATAACCTTGCATGGCCAAAATGGCACTTCTTTTTGTAAGTAAATGATGATATTTAAAAGCTAATAATGTGACGGAGGAATATCACACAAAAGACAACTCGATTATGATTTGTCAGTAACATATTGAGGAAAATCTTGAAAATAATAATATTTTTTATGATGCCCGTTTCCTCATTAAGTAAAGAAGTTATAAGTACCTACGTTGGTATTATGACTAACACCAACAACAACAACCGTGATCAGTTGACATTGTAATATAATATCGAATGTTTAACTTACTTAATTGCGATTTTTGTCCAACAACCAGTGTTCTCATAAAACACGTATTACCTTCTACATAACGTTCTTCATAGAAAATAATAATAAGGGTCCCAAGGTATGAAGCAAATCCTTTTTAGTTGATACCTATCAGTCAATTAAAAACTTAATCGACTAAGTGAATGCTTTCACAGGAACCCAGGAAGACTTCTCTCCAATCAATTACACAAAGGCTCTAAAATAAGTATAAAGGGTACAGGTACAACATTAACTTACAACAGGTAGTTCATTAAAAAATTAAACGATAATTACATCAAGCGGAGGAGGCACCTCGGCCAGGGCGAGTGAATTGAGAAGGAATGTCGTTGATGATTCATTTAGTGCTTGTGTCGTATATGTAGAGACAGATGGTTTAGGGCAAATACAGCCGTAATGCGAACACAATGGAACACGGTGAGCGGCTACGCGGCTGTGGCTGGGACCGCTGTGGGGGCGGCGCCGTCAGCTATAATGAACGACAGGTCACTCTAATACAATAGCTCTAATAAAAACTAATATCCTAGATTCTCAATTAAGTACCTAAGCATAAGGGCCGCTGCAGATGTGGGTATTTAAAACTCTAAACCCCAACGGGTTTTGTTAATCCTACTAATCCTGTTGTCAAGTAGTTGAGACAAAAGTTGATCACCACAATCTTCAAGCAATAAATTGTTTTTATAAACTTTACATATTTTGACACTTAGTACCGGATAGTCCAAAACAATAATATGTATATACCACGTATATAACTATGTACTTCGAAATCTACAGTACTACATACGTACAACTGTTAATGGAGAATCCACACATAAACAAATTAATCTCAAGCACATAAATTTCAAGTATTCTTGGAAGTATTCATAAAAACTAGTATAAAGTTAAAGAAACCTAAATGGATTAGTCACGGCGATAATAGTTTTCATGTAGCAGACGTAACCCGCGTGTAGACGTAACTAATGGCTATACTCACAACTCACAATACACATTTAAAGGACAATAAATTATGTGACGTCAACTGCATGAACTGCATCAATTGTACTGAGTTCAATATTATGCCACAGGGGCGTAGCTACCGCCGTATCAGCCGTATCAATTATACGGGGCCCCGGGGTTGAGGGGGCCCCCAATGCGCCTGAGAAAAAATTCGTGAAATGATCCGGAAATTAATTATTATGATTCGAAAAATGTTCCGGAAATCATCGATACTTCATTGAAAAGTGAAATCAACAATAAAATTACTTTCTGGACCATCTTTCATCGTATTAATGAATAAATTACTTTAGCATCATGCAATTTATTTTTAAGAGGCCATGATTCTAAATCTGGAAACTCGACGAATTGAAGACAAACAGGCAGTACAGATAATAAGAAAAACTTCTAATCAGTTATTTAAATGCCCTCATCAGAATTTAAACAAAATATTTAATGTACAAAAAAATTACGTTCTACACGACTCAAGATGCTCTCCGGAACTGAGTGCTGCGCGAACATGCCGGCGGCAACCCCATGACACAGCGCTCCGGGAATGCCTCAGGAGGAAGCTCATTCTACACGTAGCACGTGCGTGATAAAGATGATCGGGAGAATCGGACCGTAGAAGTTCTCCACGAGTCTCATCGGTGTGGATAAAACTTCAATTCGGCCATGAGCTTTGTAAAGCATGAGCAGGTGCCTCGCTCTCAGTGCCTTACTCCTTAGCCCGGTTTAAAACATCAAGCTTTTTGGAAGCCAACGTAGCCATGGCTTCCAAATGACGCTGGTACTACACATCACTCGAGATGTCAACTCCCAGAATCTTACAACTCTTTTAGTGATGAGCGCGGTACCCTGGAATTGAGGCACTACGAAAAATGGGGTTTTCTTAGTGGTAAACGCGCCAACTTGTGTCTTCGTGGGCTTGAACTCGACTAAATTAAGTCAACCCTATTCCGAGACTTGCTCCAGAGAGTTCTCGACTTCAGACACAATTTTAAGCCTGCTATCCGCCACTTGCAAGTTTTGCAACTGAGAGGAATTAAGGGGGGCTGTGTAGTAGGCATCCCCTGTGCTGTCATCTGCATAGCAACAGTTGCCACTCATGCCATGTCATTGATATGCAGAATGAACAGCGTAGGGGATACCACAGACCCTTGGGAACACCAGCATTTTATAGGTTTCATATCTGAGCAACAACCATCTACTATGTAGTATATTGATTAGAGTCCGACCGAAACTGGTTTTTCAGCCGAAACCGAAACCGAAACCGAACCTTCGGCCTTAGGTCCAGTTTCGGCCGAAACCGAAACCGAAACCGAAACTTAGGGTGAGGCCAAACGAGCGTATTTTTGGTGCTGTGAGTCACGTGAAATGAGCTGGTTTCATACAAAAGATCTAATTCAATTCTTTGAAATTTGTATTTTACGCGATTTTACGATTTACGCTATTTTACGCGACGCACAGCTCAAAAATACGCTCGTATGGCTACACCATTAGGGTATTTTTTGAGCTGCTCATTTGTGGACCCAACAGAAAAAAGTAGGTTAAAGGAGCCGAATTTTTTAGGTCAACCTTCAAGCTATCTGTCCCCTAACGTTGACCCACTACTTACGGGACACCCTGTATAGGTACTGAAATCTTGCGTGTTTTTTTTTCACATTTTTATTTGTAGGTACATTTTTATGTGTATTAACTGCCTTCAGTTCGGTAAACTTATCTTAACGTAAACGACAAAATTCGAAAAAATGTGGGTACCTATGGATGAACGCTGTTTTTAACCCCTGACGAAAAAAGAGGGGTGTTATAAGTTTGACGTGTCTGTGTATCTTTATGTCTGTCTGTGGCATCGTAGCTCCCAAACGGAGGAACCGATTTTGATCTAGTTATTTTTTGCATGAAGGTGACTTAATCGAGTGTGTAATTAGCTCTGTTTAGTGTATATCAAACTGTCGGGGGTTTTTTAAATTTTAATTTAAGATCATTTAAATAGATCATTTAAATCTTAGCCCCATTTTACTAAAATACGTCAGTGAAAACCGCATGCAAATTGATGTAGCCGATTTTGAAATTACCCTGAACAAACGCACATAAAATACAAACAGACGAAAATTCTAAAAATAATTGCTATGGTCTCTTTTGCGTTGACTTTTGTGTACAGACATATCGATCAGTTACCGTTTCATTGTAATGGATGATTTGGGATTTAGATTTCGAAAATACTACTAGTGAATGCCCTCGCTTTGCTTCCGTAAACCTTTCTGTAAGCCCTCACTCAATAAATGTAAGTATGGGCGAAATTGACATAAAGTAATTTATTTATTTGTAAACCGTTTGAAATAAACCAACCACTAAATGTTAACCAAAGCTCACTACAATACGTATGTATTGTAAGTTATAAGGGAGTGAAAACCGCAGGTAAATCTGTTATGTCGTTCCTGAGAGTAGCCAGAACAAACGCACAGATAAATAGACGAAAACTACTTTTTATATAATCTATTACGATTTACGTCTAATTAATACCCCTAGTAAAAGTTTTACTTAAATATCTTCCAGGTACAGTTTCTATACCATGCTTGGATATGAGTTCCGTATCATTATCTATACAGCATTAGACACTATATTATATCCTTTTTTCTACCTGTTGCCGTTATTAATATCGAGCAAAAAACCACTAAAATCAAGCGCCAAAGCACCCTGTGCCCTGTCAGACGCTCTTCAGATTAATGAACAAATATAATAAACATGTTAAATCAATGACTTCACTTGAAAAGTCAGCGCCCACGGGTTAGCCACGAACTTAACCGAACGACGCACGAAAATTCACGAACACAGAGTTTCGGTTTGGCCGAAAGTTTCGGCCAAATTTTTCCGAAACCGAAACCGAAACCGAAACTAGATTTTTTGGCCGAAACTGGCCGAAACCGAAACCGAAACCGAACCTTCGGTCGGTCTCTAATATTGATATGTCGCTCAGATAGAAAGCTGACTACCCAACTGCATAACCTCTCACAGCGACTGTAAGATGTTTATTTCGTGAGACATCCCTGTGCCAGTCCTGGTCACAGGCTTTAGCGAAATCTAGGCTGACTGATAGTGCTTCCCCGTTGCGATCAATAACCTGACGATGCCTACAGGTGCATAAGATAAATTTGATGATCACCAGCTGAACGATCGTCGCAAAAACCGTATTGTCGATCACAGATCAGCTGATGATCTTCCAAATATCCCAGGAGCTGCATGTTAATCTCGCGCTCAATTACCGTTGCAAGCAGGGAGGCTATAGGCTTATCTTCGAACCTTCTTCGTATCGTACGCTCACTTACGGTTACACCCGCACTGCTTCTAACTCATGTCGGGCTTGGACTGCCGTCAAACGGGGGTTCCTACGTACACGAAGCCGAAAGAAACGATCATCCCTACTCGAAGTGCGTCTTTTTCTGCCTTGTTCTGGTCTTCTCACATAAGTACCGGTCTCCCTGAACCGTTGGATACTGCGTTAGATCGTTGAAACTGGTCGACGAAGATCTCTGGATATCATTAGTTAATAGTATCAGGCGTTACTTTGCGGAAATCCATTGTTATTAAGTTAGTATTAGTCTACTTTGCAACAATCCGCGGATAACATGTATGATGGTATATACTTTAAGACATGCGTGGCACCTCCCTCCCTCCCACATTAAAAGTATATACCAACATACATACCAGCACCAACACGTGTTTCGCCCCGAAACGGAGCATCATCAGGGTAAGTTGACTCTACGATGGTTAGTCGCAAAGTGAACATCGTTCACTGAGCGTGGCCTATTTATACCCTACTCGCCCACTGGTTATCTAATGACGTTGTTGATAATTAGTGATTCACGCCGGCAGAAACCGGGTCTGACGTAATCTGGTGATTATTACTGTTGGAAATCCTCAGTAAAGTCGAGTTGGATACATTAATTTGTTCATTCAGCAGTGTAAAACTTGGGTTATTATTATGTTTTATTATTTCTAACTGCTCTAGTATATTTAATTTAAAACCCTTTTCCGATTTATGTAATATATTGTATGTATGGTTACTAGTTAAACTGTGACCTGATTCTATTAAATGTTTAGCAAAGTTAGACTTATCCGCGTGACCATTCCTATATGCGGCCATATGTTCCCGGTAACCTTATTATTTGTCCTGATTATAATGGCGTGTACGTGGGTCAAACTGGTAGAAATTTTGACACACGTTAAGACGGGGAATCAACCAGCCCCGGATCTACAATTTTTTCGAACCGGGGCAGAAACTTGATAGTGATAGAGATAAGATAAAAAACCTCACAAATAAATAATAGCTGTCATTTTTCGTGAATGGGACAATAAAAACTCTTTTTTAATAAATTTATTTATTCTCCCAACCAGGCTTCCGCATGCTAGGCGCTTTGTGCAGCACGTTTTTTATTTTTAATCATACTATATTATGATTTTTGCGCCCCCTGAATTGCCGCCCGGGGCGGGTGCCCCGGTTTGCCCCTCCCCCCCCCTAGATCCGGGGCTGGAATCAACTCGGGAGCACACATCTTTAACACCACTGCGTGAATACTGTCTGGTCCTCTCAACTTCTTGGTATCAAGCTCTCACAGATTTTTAGGCGGAGGCGATCCCTCTATCATCAAGAGTTGAGTTGGCGGCAAAAATGATGCCAAGAAGTTCAGCATTCCCCTTTGCCGTGTGGACCACGGAGTCGTCCGATTTACGCAGTTGTGGAAGAGACGACCGACAGAAGTTACCCTCAGCAGCTTGAGCTAGCGACCAGAATTCTCGACTACCAGAGGGGTAATCGTCCATTCGCTAGCCAGTTCTGCCGATGAACTTTAAATTGCCTTCCTTTTAGTCTGCTTTTTTGCTGACCAGGAGGCAGCGTTAAACTTTGTATTAAGCCCTGAGATGGATCTCAGTGTGCACGCGGATGACTATGTCGTTGACAATGACCATGATCCCCTGTCGTATCACATCGGCTACTGAGTCTGCGCTCGCGTTCGGATCTCCCGAAACGAAAAAGAGCTGCACCCAGAATAAAATTTTAGAGTATTGATTGTATGTGGTTTATTAATCGATGTTAATATATTATATTTGTTTTAATTCACGCTAGCTTTTTTATTTCTTTTGAGAAAGATATTTACCCTCGAGTCGAGAGGGGGCCCCCGGCAAAATTTTGATACGGGGCCCCGGAAGGGCTAGCTACGCCACTGTTATGCCATAACCATTAAACTAATATTAATGCAGATAAAATGGCTCGTGAGAATTGACTGGAATGAAAAGATTTGGTTACTTCCTAGGAAGACTTTCTTGTCATTTCTAAGTTGATTGTGGAAATAAGATCACAAAATCATAAATCACAAACAGAAACGTAAACACGCCGTGAGCTACGTCAAAATCAGCATAATAATTCCATCTCTTTCGTAGCCGTCGCCGTTTGGTGCGACAGAGCTGCATGATGACGAAGACATTAATTATTCTCAACGCTAGTTAAACTACACTGAAAGGACATGTTCAAATTGTGATAATAGCGACGAGAAAAACTCAGATGAATCATGAAACCGAAATCATTCGTCAGTTACAAAAATACTCATATTCCCGAGACTCCCGACTGTTAATTATTTGTCAAAAGTGACCCCGGGGCCAAGCCGCGATGTCGCACCGCTTTACGAATTAAACATGATTATTTCATTCATGCCATTTGAGGATTTGCCACTTACACGAGACACTGAGGCACACGCATGTTCTACGGGCACACACGACACAATCTTAATTATGCCACTACTACCCATGCTCATACCGTACAAGAAATAATTGAATAAAAATATGCAATTCACTTGAAGTTTTCGAAGTAAAGAAACAGTTCAATTTAAAACATGAATGTTTTAAGTAAACTTAAGAGTCTGGTATTCAGTGAGGTAATCAATGCAATAAACTTCGAGTCCGCCGCTGAGCAAACAAATGCGATAGAATAACAGCTATTATCTTATCTCCTCCAAGGCTCAAACACAATGAAAATTCTTACAGACGTGAATTTCCATGTATTTCTCACATTTTGTTCGAGCTTCACGATAAAAATAGACAATGCAGCGACACGTCGTTTGAGAACAAATTAAGATGACACATTATGTTGATCGCTGTTTTGTACGAACCGTAACTGCTGCGTGAGTCAAGGACACGGTATCCCACTTCAGTTCAGAACATCTCAGCAGACAATGGATTAAATGGTACTGACGTCGGAGCGGCGCGGCTTGGACGATTCTGTTACCACGATTGTGGATAATTATATAGAACTGAACCGTGGACGTTTTGTTCCGGTTCACGCTTGCCCGACAGCATTCTCAATCCTACATGATCGATCGAGTTCAGGTGCATATTGTATCGAATTGGTGATCGACAGTGTCGACAGTGTTTGACCATAATTATGCTCCGAACAGTCTTGGTTGTAAACAGCAAATGTTAAGAAACGTTGAAGCCGTAGTTGAGTAGGCATCAACGAGATACCAGCGTCTATAACAGACTTATAGCAGTGAGTCGGTAAAGGAACAGTTGAAATAATAAAACTATACATAATTATGTGTTATATAAACATTTGTGTAATACACAGGACAGTAAACCCGGAATGCGGTAGTAAAATAAAAATCATAATTCGTTGCGAGATAAGTTGCGCCACAAGCGCAGGCAAACCGGCGAGCTGGTCGGCCGGCGAGACTTGCGGACCGATCAACAGAAAGATTACTCATAGCCAGCAGTAAACGTGGGCGTGGATGAACACCTGATACAGCCTTCTTTAATTATGCTATTCCGATATGGTTACCTACTGGATACCAGCCAACACGGAAGCATATGATCCCAGGATAGCCCAGACCAACACTTCGGAGCAAGCGTTTACTCTACGCAAGGTGTTAGATCCGATGCGGGCAGGGTGAAGGAATCTAAATTCTTGTCTGAAATCGGATCGACGTCTAATATTGTATTAGATAATTAATCTTCACAGGTATGTTAGAAGACGCAGGTCTGGTTTCCTAAACCCACTCCCACGCTCCTCATCGTAATTATCAAGTTTAATGATGACTATTATTGTTACTACACTAGCTTCATAAGTTGCAGTCTACTCCGAGCAGTCTGTCTTTGAAATTAACAAGTTCCAAACTACACACAACCCTCATGGACCCCTTAATAGACCTCTTATGGGACCTTAAAAAAAGCATAAAAACTCTCTCTTATTATAATACTATTCTTTATAAGAATTCCAACGCTTACTTCTCGAGTTTTATGATCAGAAACATGGTAGTTGAATACGAAATTAAATTCTCATTGTCAGATTATTATTACCAGATAAGCAACATACACCAAGTATTCAACTAAAATACGCTATAAGCGAAACGCGAATCATAATCTGTTAGCTAATGTATCCATGTTGACGCCAAACCATTAAACCAAAGCTATCAAACCCAAACTACATTCGTGATGCGATAAGCGACTCGTGAGTCACACTCCGGGTACCAAGTAGTCTCACATCGACGCTTGTACTCGTACTACTATTAGACTATTAGTATAAACTATTAAGTATTATGTGGGCGGCGACCGCCGTCCATCTATACTCCATGGTTCATATCAAAAAATAAGTGGAAAACAAACAGAACTAGACAACGACGACGTCATAAATATTTCATTGATATACTCAAACATACAATTAGGTGCATTGTGTTATGTTTTTAACCGACTTCAAAAAAAGGAGGAGGTTCTCAATTCGACTGTATTTTTTTATGTTTGTTACCTCAGAAATTTCGACTATAAACCAATTTGGATGATTCTTTTTTTAATCGAAAGCAGATGCTTGTAATGTGGTCCCACAAAGAACGAAATCTGACAAGTAATTTTTGAGTAATTTTGAGGTCGGTTATTTTTTGTTAGTAAAATTTAGATTATTTGCAGATATAAAACTTGGAAGGTCCAATGCCAACACATTTTTTTTTGTTTATCAATGTATTAATGAACTAACTTGTTTAATACAAAAAAACTTGTTCAGTAAAACAGGTCCTGAAACGGAAACACCGCTGGCGCCATCATCATACGATCTTAAGAGCCACTCTATAAGGTATCATGTTATTCGAGTTATATGTGGATAATAACTGGTACGTGCTAGTCGATAATACTGTGCTCTAGTGCACCATTAATAAACATTCCCATCACGCGACGCTGTTTTACATCACTTGACAGAAGTTACGTGTCTGTTGTGCCTTGTGCACACAAAACCACTCACAGCACAGGAAATATATTTATTAGTCGTCGAGATCAACGGCTAGGAAGTCATTTAATTATGTCAATAATATTTCATAAAAAAATACATATTATATTCTTTATCATCTTCGATCACCAATAAAAACTATTTTCTTATTAGTGATCGAAGTTGATCAAGTATAGAGAACAACTGAAAGACTAGGCATTAAGGGGTAGTGAGATCTTTCGTACGTGAACATTGCATATTCCCAAAAACCTCTTTTTGAAGTGAAAACTTCTTTAGCATCGTTGTCAAATGACAATGAAATGTAAAATGAAAGTCGATGAAACGAAAAAGGGACAGCAGGTAAACAGAGACAGACACATAAGTTCATAAGATTTAACGTGGGAGAAAATGAGATAGGAAGCATTATACAGTGTTTTTATGTTCGTGGTTCTTATTGTGTTACTTTAAAAAGTGCTAAGTTGTATTCATAGATGGCGCGAGGAACAAGATAGAAGATTGGTTTTATTGCTGGATAGATGGTGCTAGCTGCTCATTTTATTCCTCATATTATGTTAAGAGATGGCGTTAGTTACCACAGTTTTATTTTTATTTAGTACAAAAGAGTTTTTGAAAGATAATTAAAACTGATACACGTTATTAAATTAATACCTTTATTTTTGAAGGTTTCACTTCTACCACGTGTGAATTGCACACATTTTTTTACATTATAATATCATTGCCCAAAACTTAAATAGCGAACAAAGTTTACAATATTAGCACAGAATACATATACATACATTAGAAATAAAATGTGACGTCGATGAAATGAATGAGCAATAGCATCTATGCACAAAAAAAAATCCGTTACAATCGCCAACAAAAAAGCTCCATACTTGGTACGTATCACGACACGCATTTGATCCTTATCTGCATAATATTATCTCCAGGTGTCCCCATTCCCCAACGCGATGTTTGGCTCTTATTGGAAACTTTGACTTGATACGTGGACAATGGATACTTCGCAGACCGTGAACGAGTCTTTACAATGTTTTTAAACACGGTTAGTCATCGAGCTCCCCCATTGCCAAGGCTGGGTCGTCGTGACCCACGAACTGGTTCGTTATGTCGGTCAGCCGGGCCGTAAACTGTGAGGCGCGAGCAACGGTGCCCGCACTGCTGCGTGCCGGCCGACCGTCGATGTACACAAAGCAAAAGAGGTAGGTGTGCAGGGCATGATTCTAAAACCTTCTGTAATTTTATGCCAACATAAAATGATATTTAAAAAAATATAGATACGTATTTCCTTACAAACGTAAAAAGAACCCATGAATTAATTTTAAACATTTTTATATAATTTTTGAAATTCGCTTCTGTAAAATATGACAAACGTAGATGTGCCGTTGTATTATTGGGTGAGCGATATTGTTTACGTTATAAGTTACAAGTAAATCATACCTAACGTATACAGGTAGAATTTAACATTCATAATAAAATAACAAACATTCTATGATATTAATAATAAAATTACAGAAAGTTTTAGAATCATGCCCTGTATACCTAATTCTTTTGTTCGCTGTACTCGCACTACTCGGCGCTAATCTCATGTGAATCGTCCTCGGATTCTGTTTGTGAAAGGAAGTAGAGCGTTGGAACAAAGTAAATAAATACGGTGAACTATTACCGAAATGACTTTTAAGTCGTTTTTTTTTATATTAATTTAACACAAAATTTATAGAACCCGGACGACGAACTTAAAATGTTCAACAAATCAAAATAATTGTTATGTCCGCTTGAAAAATACATGTAACCATTATCATGGCTTCAACAAATTTTTAAGAAATTTCTATCCTTTTCGTTATCTCCGGTACAAATACATTATTTTCTAAAATCACTAATTTTAGACACTAAAAAGGGACGCATGAATAAAACTGAGAACTTACATTAATCTGTTTAAATACCATTAAACGAGCAATTCTTGTATGTATTTGTGTATAACTATATGATCTGAGTGTCAGAAACTCCAACGATTTTCATGAAATTTAGTATGCAGGGGATTTCGGCGGCGAAAAATCGATCTAGCTAGGATTCATTTTTAGAAAATGTCGTTTTATCCGTGTTTTCAGGTAATGAAAAACTGCTACAATAGACTCTTCTTGACATCTATTGGCGAGTAGCAACACTTCAGTAGATGGCGTTGTTAAGCAACACGCGATTTACAAAAAAAAATAACCAAGCAAAGCTTGGTCATCCAGATATTAAAAGCTAATAAAGAAAAAAGCGGCCAAGTGCAAGTCGGACTCGCCCATGAAGGGTTCCGTAGCAGCAAGTAACATAATATAAAAGTTCTTGTAGTTCGTTGTAACTTTGATCGATGTTTTTTGCGGTTTACGATTTGTGACGTATTAAAAAAAAACTACTTATTAGATCTCGTTCAAATCAATTTTCGTTGGAAGTTTGCATGGTAATGTACATCATATATTTTTTTTAGTTTTATCATTCTCTTATTTTAGAAGTTACAGGGGGGGACACACATTTTACCACTTTGGAAGTGTCTCTCGCGCAAACTATTCAGTTTAGAAGTAAAATGATATTAGAAACCTCAATATCATTTTTGAAGACCTATCCATAGATACCACACACGTATGGGTTTGATGAAAAAAACATTTTTGAGTTTCAGTTCTATGTATGGGGACCCCAAAATTTATTGTTTTTTTTTCTATTTTTGTGTAAAAATCTTAACGCGGTTTACAGAATACATCTCCTTACCAAGTTTCAACAGTATAGTTCTTATAGTTTCGGAGAAAAGTGGCTGTGACATACGGACGGACAGACAGACAGACAGACAGACAGACAGACATGACGAATTTATAAGGGTTCCGTTTTTTGCCATTTGGCTACGGAACCCTAAAAAGTATTCTTATATAAATAACACGATGGTTTCATTTATATACGAATACTTTAGTCACGGCGAAGAAAGATGATATTCTTAATATAGCTTCATCTATAACGTTTCTTCACAATTTCAAAATTCCATTTGCAATTTAAAACAACATTACAACATAATCGATTATTTTATGTGAGAACGCTTTGACGCAATATAATAAATCAGTGTGTAGTCATATAAGTGTAATAATTTAAACGAGTTATTTATCACACTGCTAGAGTTTCAGTGCATCACACCACATCACATCGTTGTCACACTAGGATCACTGATATGCCTCATTTGTTACGTAAGCTCGCCTCATCCTTCAGACGCTCTTCAGAAGAATGATAAGAACCCAGGGGACATAAATAAAAATATGGTTTTCTCTTTGCTCATGTTTTTGAATCGTTTATTTTATACTTTGTTAAAAATATACTGTTTCTTCATAAAATCTTAAATACAATATGCTATCCATAGAAATAAGAGACCAGTGAATGTAATCGTTTCCATTAAGTCATTAAAATTCTTGATAAATCACTTCTGTGCACTAATTGGCGTGTGACCTTATAGTTAAGAGTTATTAAAAGATAATAATTTAATTCGTCAAGACAAGTAACTAAGTACTATTTTCCACTTTCCTCTATGGGGAATACTTTCGTCTGAAAGACAAACGTTCTCAGAACCATAGTTTAATGTAAAGGTATCGAGGTATCGTTGCATGAAGAAAGTGAAAACAATACATAATACATTATGGATGAGAACGATAACAGATGGAAGTGATACCAAGCAGCACTCGGCGGACAACATCACGCCATGAGTTGTGGTTCCGGATAATTATGAACTATTGCTATTGCTTTTTAACACGAAAAGGTGTCGTATGGAGCGTAAAAGATTCTACAAAATATGAAAACATGGATAAAGGAAGATATTAAAAAGATGAATTTTGTGGACAGAATAAATCCAATACGGTTTTAAAACAAGCAGTAAAATACATCAACAAATTGCGAAGGAGTTCAGAAAATTCACGACTGGAAGAGTAGACAAAATGCAACCAACACAAATAATAACACATTAGTCTAAGAAGCAATAAGTTCAAAATGGTGAAAATTAGAGATACTGCTCTTAAAAATACGTGCGATAGCTCATTCTGTCCGGAATGATGTCTAGAAAAATGTTTCGTGCTGGTAAACGTGCTGGTAAACGCTTCCGAAACATTTTTCTAGACATCATTCCGGACAGAATGAGCTATCGCACGTATTTTTAAGAGCAGTATCTCTAATTTTCACCATTTTGGACTTATTGCTTAGACTACATTGCCGCGGCCATACAACGAATCTTAAGAAAAACTCATATGAAAAATAAATGCAACTGAAAATAATAAAGACGCAATAACTGCAGTAACACTTCGGATACCAATTAATTCGAAGGTTTTTAATTGCAGTGGACAATGATGGCGCACGAACGCAATTGTCATGTGATCAATGTGGTCAAGTTGTATCAATATGGTGTAGGTTAACGACTAAATCATCGCAGGGGCACCTCACAGGGCCATATCAATTTATTCCCGGCCCCCAACGCTGAAAACGGATATGTGTCCGTATGACGCAGCTGCAGGTGTGATCAATGCTAACGTTGAAACAAACGTCTCCTTTGGGATAGAAGCCATTACTCAAGTGGCTTTATAATATCCAAGGTATATATAATCAGGAGCAGAAAATTAAGCTAAGTGACTTTAACTTGTTCAGGCACGCGAAATAGAAACATATTAAGCATAATATATTCTCGCATATACGACTAATTGATATAATGATGCTGCCTGAACCTATATTATATCTAAAAGGGGTAATTTATAGACAAATAGAATGACAAATGAAGTAAGACTCTCGTACGCAATGTTTTTAAACGTTGGCGCATTATATTCGACGTTGTTTAATCTATGTAATCGCTCAGTGTAGCTCAATATATAAAATCAATAATAACGTCAAAAAGCAGAGCCAAAGTCTTGAGTAAGCCGCACAAACTGACACAAGGTAAGTGGAAAATTAACAGTATGCTAATCACACTGTTCACGCAAGTCACGTTTCACAACTACGGGTCATTAATTTTCAAAGAGATCTAAATGCAAGTGCATGCAAAATCGACTTTCACTAAAATCAACTCAAACTAGTTATCATGCAGCAATATAGTTTGTTAGTATTAGCCTGCTCTTCAAAACATGTTGGTAATACTACCACAGATTTAAAGCTTTCACCATATACACACGAGATCTATCACCGGCTTTGCCTCTGAAGTGTGTGTTTTCAAGTAGTTTATTTTGTTTCCGTGTGTTTACAATTTCTAGTTTGATTACCGGAGAATGACAACAAAACGTGGTATGAAAATTTTCAATTGTTCACCACGGAAAATTTGCTGAAATATTTGCGAGTCTAGGAGTTTGGCTTTTGGGGCATTAGTGGAATTACTAATGGTACCGCTTTCAAGAAATAAAATCGCAAGTAAATCTTCATTTCTCAGATATTCCGTATCAATTGCAGCCTCGTTTAGATGTACTGTAGATATTGGAGCGGATATCATCCCGTTAGCGCGAGATAATCTCCGTCATTGGATAACGGTACCGGTGCGGCCGGTGCGGCCGGCGCGGGTAGCGCGGCGCGGCCAGGAGACAGAGTGGAGGTGGACAGAGTCGGCGTACTCGGCGTAGCGTGACTGGCAATCAACAGAAGCCTTGCAAGCACGATCGATATCGTGTAACGTGGGAATAGATGGCAAATCGTTTTGGCTGCCGTTGCACAACGTAATGGGTTTTAATCATTCATTTTAGTTAATGATATCAATAGTAAACAGTGAGTTGAGCCCAATGACCTGAAGTAAATTTAGATTTAGAACTGTTTACGTAAATTTTTAAAATAAGAAACTATTTTAAATACATATTTTATACTTAAAATTTTAATGGAGTCTCCATTTCACCATTGACCATGGATTTTATTTCCCAAGGCGTAATAGGAATTGAAAAGGAATCTCAAACGTATAGTAGGGGAACCCAAGAGGGGATTTTTGTATTGACTCGAGCGCGGCAGATTAATATAACGGAGGATACCTTACATATTACTAAGTACCTCCAGCCAGTCAGCCAGCCAGCAACAACCGCACTCGAATAAGTCGTCTTGATTTATTCATCGTTTTTTTTTGCAAACTTTGTTACCCTCCTACTCCCTTAAGTTACGCTCAAATCGTCAGATTACAAAATTTACACTTTTTAGCTTGTAATTAGCCCTCCTTATCTTAATCTGACGCGCTCGAGTATTTTCATGTCATTGTTTGTTTTTACAATTTTGAAAATCTGTAAAGGCTTCTTCCCCCACCACTGATATTGGAAAAATTATAAAACCATTTTTTCTTCCTATCATCTAATCTGGTTTCCGCGACGCTTGAGTAACTCCACATTTAGCATGATGAGCTCCCCTACTAGTACTTTTTTTACATTTCTAGAGCTATGTGCAAAGCTTTCATAACAAATACAAAGCAAAGACGAAGATTGAGAAACCTTAACAATAACACGTTTATATCCACAACAACAAAAACGACATCGATAAAGTCATTCCCTTGAAGTTTAATATGAAGCCTATGAGAATGAAGAAATATGATGATCGCTTCGATGACATAACCGAGGAAATAGGAAGTCACCTTCTATGATGAATAGATGAAAATTATTAATGATCAGTTACTTTCTAAATTATCGGATGGGCTTCGAAAACTTGCTATCTCATAGCGATGAAGTGACTACGCGTTTAGAAACAGAAATCATGTCTGAACTAACACTTTCGCTGCATCATTCGTTAAGATGCGACAATGATGGGTTCACTGAAGTGATATCCGTAAGTAGTAATGCTATTAAAATAAATTGCATGTCATGTAATTATCAATCGATGAAATCTTTGGACAACGATGAAACTGACAGTAGATCACCAAGCGTTAATATCACCAAGCTTAATCATCGCGCCTTATAAATCATTGCAAATCACTGCAAATTGGAGGAATCAATTTTTCCTTAAACAACACAAACCTACATTAAAATTCCAAAAACTATTAAAGGAATTAACGAACAGATTCGACCCTGTTAGTTTTATGAGTTATATAAATAATTGTAAACATACAGCAGACGTTACGAACTTACGAGTTACGAGTCATGGCCAAGGTATACAAAAGGTTATCTATCTCTCTCTTTAGAATGCTGTGGTGATTGAGTGGAAGCAGGAGGTCACATTAGTTATAAACATTCAAATTAAGTTGGGGGTCGGATATCCGCGTTTCCGCTAACCAGCGAAGCGTGACCAGAGCTTCCTGCTGCGGTAGCCGGCTGTATTCTGAACTGTCACTTTGTTTTGTTTTAAATTTTTAACACCATATTCCCATTAGTCATGGTGTAGTTACAGCTAATGTAATCGCCAGCAGACATGTAATGTGGTGTGAAATTATCTTTAACTATGAATAGGTTAATGATTTCAAAGGACAGGCCCGTTTTTCTGCTGATATTGTTCAAAGTTCAAGTTCTTTTCAAACAGAACTACTTATAGTGATTACTTTAGCGCCTCAACTAGATATGACAAATGGGCAAATGATATAGTTTCTAGTTCGCGGACTGTGTTACATACATCCATAGCTTCCTATACAGTAAGAACTAAGAAAATACCTTACTGAAGCCGTACACAAGTATGTTAATAAGCTGCTAAGAAATACATACTTGTGCTAACTATAGGTTTGGCACCAAACATAAAATATTATTTCTTTCTTTTTCCCGAGTTATCGTACAAACGAAACAATAAAAAGTTTGTAGAATTAGAGTAATCACAAACGAAAAGGCTTGCCTGCTAATCATAATAATACCATAATGCTCGTATGATCTCAGCTCAGTTATTTTTTCCAGGTAACTGTTCAGTTAGCATAATACGCCGTAACCACCCAAAGTAAACCGTGCTGACGTAACTAGCTAAAGTAGGGTGTGCACCAAGGGAGTATTCTAAAGCCTTGACATTTCATTAATGTTATAGTTTTTATGGATGGCCCCTAACGTATAATGACGTTTACAAATAATAATAATAGTAAAAAGAAACCAAATATTAACTAATCAATAAAGATAAATTAAATATTATCTTTGAGATTATTGCATTTTGCCTCTAAAATATCGTGTCAACTGCAATTGCACTACTTTGTTCTCTAAATACGTAAGCCTTATCTAATCTTTAGTTACGCATTCTTTAACTGTGAATGCCACACCTTACAACAAATTATAGACTACAAATACAAAATGTAAAAAATAATTTAATATTTTTAAAAGTACATTACACAGATAATTTGAAATCTATTCATTAATCACATTTGACGTCTGTTCCCGAACGAGATGCCACTCTGCTGCCCCTTGTTGGTCCCGTACTGCAGCGAGATGACGTTCTGACCGGCCTTCCGCTGCTCCTCGCTGAACTCCCGAACGTTCCTGTCCGCCTCCTTCGGCCCGATAGACGGCTTTCCGTACTGTCCCGCTTTCCTCCCTAACGACTGCAAGCAAATGATCACCGAGTACAGGTTTTGCTTCTCCCACAAATCGATAGTTTGGAACGTTTCCTGCGGCGGCACGCCCAGCTTCTTGACGGCCTCCAGAAAGGCGTTGATATTTTCCATGCACTTAAATGCCATGGTCGACTGATTGATCTTCTTCACGGAACCTTCCTGGATGGCATTGACTAGTTGACACAGGAGGGTGCCGTCCTTGAGCACCTCGTACAGATTTTCGGCGGTGCCGGTGGTGTCAATCGGCGAGCCCGTCAGCTTCTTGATCCACTCGAGGGTCTCGTGCGCGATGTCGTCGTTGTACTTGCTGTTGATCCTCGCCTGAGCCTCTGCGTTGATGCCGGCTTTTCCTGCGCGGTATTCCGCCATTTTGTGTTGATTCTGTTGCGGACACGTAGCCACTGAGCTTGTTTCGATAAGCGTCCTCCCAATATCAGTAGGGCGATTCGATAGCTATTATCGTCGCTTAACGCAACCACATCAATTTATCACTTTTATATCGGCCGGTATAATTGATTGTATGTATTTAATGATTCTGATATAGCGCTGTAAAACTATCAACCTGTACCGTTGTACAGCGTTTGGTAAACTGATAGATGTTAATTAATATTTGTTTATTTTCCTTGTTCCAATTAGAATGTGTCGTAATATATGAAGACTTTAAAAGTTTAAACATAATAAAATCTCTATCTACACCAAAACTGGGAATGGTAAAAGTTTAATGCATGTTTGAGTAATAGAGTCAGAAGTTTCCCCCAGCCTAGTCAGCTTCGTAATATGAACTTATGAGTTATGATGACACATAATGCCGCATGGCCTGCTAAGAAATAAGTGAAACTGTTTTAAAAATCAGATCTATAATAAATTTATACGTGACTCAAATAAATGTTACACGATTAATACGATTATACAAGAATGAGCAATCGTTAACAGGTATATTCGGATATTTATTTGATGGTTATAACACTAATAATAGTTAAACATTAATATTTCGATTACGTGGAAATTTCTAGAACACTTGATCGGGGATCTTATCAATCGCACAATGTCTAGTACATTATTTAGATTATCATCACAAGATTACAATTGCGTTCAATACTATTATTTTCAGTATAAATTGTATAAGTTACTCAACTATTATTGCTGTAGTCATAGAATGCGATGTAATCTAAAATGACACTGATCAATTAAATCTGTCTCAACACTTAGTTCAAGCGTCATCTATAAGACATAATTTTAAAGTAACGTTACATATTAGACGCTCTATAGGAACGAGAAGACGGCTCTCAACTAAATCTCCAAAGTATAAAATAATAGAAGTCCTAACTGACACTCATCAACGTCCAGTCCAGACTAGTTGAAGCTCTGGAGTAGAAAGGTTATATTGCAGACAATTTGCCGGATTTTCATTCCAATTCGACATGTGAATAATCATTATGATTTTTAGAATTCCTAATGTTCTCACGGTATGGTCAATACAGTATATGTACATTTGCTTTTTAGATGTCTTGTTTCTGTAATGGAACTGCAAGTATTTCTATACGAGCGAAGCGGCGAACAATAAGTTGCTCTTACCTAAAATGTTTGCCTTATGATGTCCACATTGTTACAACACATTTTACTGTCGTGACTTGGTTCGATCAATCATGTCACGGATACAGACATTTTAATCTGAATTAAAATGCAGGTGATACAGAGTACTAGAATTCAATGATAAACAAATCAAACGATTTCTCAGAGATAGAGCAAAAACCTAGTTGGAAGATTTTTTATTAGTTTTATAACAATTATCCTAGATGTGCTTCAGTGATTTCAACTTAATTTGAGCTCAATTAAATACTTCCTACAGTCTACATATTCGTTTTCCTATGGGTCACAAATGCTGCTTCTTTGTGTAGAACTAAATGTATAGGTGTCCCAAAAATTAGGCAAGATTTGACAAGGAGGAGAAAAATAAAAATGCAGTTAGAACGTCAGACCAAATTCACCTATGATGTTGACCAATATATGTCAAAGTCAAAATATTTTATTCATATAGGTATCACTGATACACTTATGCACGTCATCATTTTTTTATCTACCAGCTTTTCGGAAGGGTGCTTTGTCATGGAGGAGAAGAAAAGCCGAAAGAAACTCCTCGCACATCTTTTAAAAACATATTACAAAAAAGAAAATATTACAAAAATATTTACTAATCTGAGCGGAACTGGTTGCAGAACTGGTCATTTCCATGCATCTTTGTCATTTAAATACTCGTCTATCCTATAATATCCCTTGCCTAACAATTGTGTTTTTACACGTTTTTTGAAGGATTCTATTGGCAAGTCACGTATTGATTTTGGAATTTTATTATAGAAATGTACACCAAGCCCCATGAAAGATCGCTGCACTTTACTTAGGCGGAACGAAGGCGTAACTAATTGATGCATTCTTCTTGTTTGGCGATTATGAATATCATAATTTTGTTTATACGCGCTTATATTCTTCCGTATAAAAACTACATTGCTAAAGATATACGGAAGCTACTGTAAGTATGCCTATTTCCTTGAACTTTTCACGCAAAGATTCCCGAGACTTAAGTTTATAAATAGCCCTAATAGCCCTCTTTTGGAGTATGAAAATTTGTTCTATACTGGCTGCTTTGCCCCACAGCAATATGGCATAGGACATAACACTGTGGAAATAAGCAAAATAAACTATCCTAGCAGTTTCGACATCAGTATACTGCCTTATTTTCCTAACAGCATAAGCAGCCCTACCGAGTTTATTCGCGAGATTTGCTATATGTGGGCCCCACTGAAGTTTACTATCTAAGGTCACCCCTAAAAAGACCGTGGATTCCTCCATATGCAATGTTTCATTATTCAGTTTGAGAGTTTTGTTGACTTCTTTAACATTAGGTAGTACAAATTCTATACATTTCGTTTTTTTTTGCATTTAGAAGTAAATTATTGATAGTGAACCAACGCGACACTTGCGAAAGAGCACTATTTACGTCGTCGAAATTTACTTTATTCCTGTCACACTTAAATATTAATGATGTATCATCAGCAAATAGTACAATATCCGCTTGGTTCTTTACATAATGTGGTAAATCGTTAATGTATATCAGAAAAAGAAACGGACCCAAGATCGAGCCCTGCGGTACACCCAACACAGCCGGTGACCCCGATGACTTAATATCATTTATGCTAACTTTTTGTATCCTATCACTCAAATAAGACGCGATCAAGCTAAGGGCCTTGTTTTTTATACCATAGTGGCCAAGTTTAAACAGCAATGTTTCGTGCTCAACACAATCAAATGCCTTTGATAAGTCACAAAATACACCTATGGCATTTTGTGATGACTCCCATGCTTCAAATATATGCTTTAAAAGCCTAGCCCCTGCATCGGTTGTACTACGGCCTTTAGTGAAACCGTATTGCTCAGAATACACATGTACATAATATATCAAAAATAAATTAATAAATAAATTTGATATGTACATAATATATCAAAAATAAACATAGTATAGTGACCACAGTTCGTATGTTTCGGGCAAAATATGGCGGGAATATTGATGGGATCATACTTCTTTGAAAATGAGGCTGATAGAGCTGGAGCAGAGACTGTTATGCATGCCATTTGCCCTTCAGTGCTATTCCATATTAAACATATCTCGTGTCGTACTTTTTATGCTAATAATTCAATTAAAATATTAAGTGAAACTGTGTTTTCAGATAAATTGATAAATTCAAATCTTGCGTATATTTTGAGACATCCCATTATAATTGTTAGGCAAGGGATATTATAGAATAGACGAGTATTTAAATGACAAAGATGCATGGAAATGACCAGTTCTGCAACCAGTTCCGCTCAGATTAGTAAATATTTTTGTAATATTTTCTTTTTTGTAATATTTTTTTAAAAGATGTGCGAGGAGTTTCTTTCGGCTTTTCTTCTCCTCCATGACAAAGCACCCTTCCGAAAAGCTGGTAGATAAAAAAATGATGACGTGCATAAGTGTATCAGTGATACCTATATGAATAAAATATTTTGACTTTGACTTTGAATCAACTTCAGAAATGGAAAGCGGTTTACCGAGCTCCAACAGGAGGCGCCTTTGCCTCTTCCTCTTGAAAGTTCGAAAAACGGTTGCAAGAGGGAAGGTTGACCTAGAAGGTCGGGACAGGGTCACATAGCAACCCTTTTCTCAAAAATGGAAATTTTATATGGTAGGACAAAACCGCCGATATTTGCAATCACTATAACACAGGTGTAATTATTGACAGAATATAAATATTATTCTTTTATAAATATCGCGTGCACCTATTACAAGTAAGAATGAATGAAAGTCGAGTCACACCGCACACGCATCTGTGTTATCAGGTCTCCATCTATTATTCACAGAAGAACTGCATTTCTTGGTTACCGAGTACCTATAATTAACATACTCGCAAGATATACGATATAACATGTATTTATGTTACATTAAGTCTGTTTACTTTGTGTATTCGGTCCACTGTTGAACTAGCAATTTGTATTCAACTTCTAATGTAAGTTGGGAGTTGTTGAATCAATAATGTAACAATGGCGAAGGAAAACCGCCTCGTAAACAAACGGTGCTATGAGGTGATAGGCACGCTTTTTATTGTTCAAATTAAGTAGCTATAGTAATGATGGTAGAGCTCGTAAGTCGTAACTCTACCCATAAATGTGTTATACTTCATGATGCCAAGTGGTCAACACCAGAAGCTAAACACCGATGCGTTGTCGGCACGGCCGCAGCTAGCCCCCCCTAACTTTAGGGCATTGTGGGGCAATGCTCTACTTTGAAATCACAATGCCTTACCTTAAAAATAATACTTACTATAGTGCTTCCCCTATAACTAATTTAGGTCTCACGAAACACTGATTTCATTAAATTTCATTGAGTTTCTTTGTTTCAAATCAAAGCCTCATAGGCCGAAATATAAATCTATTTCGAGGTTTGCCTAAAACGTTGCCGCGTCGCGTTGGCCAAACCTGAGGGTTGAATAGACAAACCTAATACCGCCAGAGCTACGAGATGTGACTATAAACATTGTAGATGTATGCTGTTGTAGTATGTATTTAATTGTTGCAGATGTATATTGCATTCGCCGCAAGACAGCAAGCTTACCAGGTGTCTCAGACCAGTGTTACAGAGGAAAAATTACTTATTCCACAGTACAGGGCCTGGTACTTACTTTACACAGTAAATAAATTTGACGATTGCGTGATTTACGTGGGCACCAACCACTTGCACTTAAGTCATGTCATGACATTCAAACGTTACAAGCACCGCGTAATACGAAAGAACCGAATTACACCAATCCCGTGACTAATTAGGCTTTCCAGTTCCGCGGAATAGCGGCGCCGTTTCGAAATGCAGCCTTGTTCCACGGCACAGATATGCAATATTTTATTGTGCATTATCCACCAGAAACAATGGGCCGACTGCGATTGTTCGGAACAAAGAGCCCGCTATCGGGATCTGGCCAGATAAAATTAGATGATAACATCTTGACGACGGATTGATAACACGGTTACATTTCCTTTGCGTCCATGATACAACTGGCTCAGCAAAATGAATTATGATGACGTAGAAAGTATGTTATCTTGATGTGATAAACATTTTTACACACACGAACACACATACACACACCACACATACACCCACTCATCTTTATTAAAATTTGTTTTCTTTTTATGTATTAAATATTAACTTAAAAATTTCTTAACGTCTGCATAATTATACATTTTGCTTATTGAACATATTGTTATAGACATCATTAAAAGACTGGGAGAGGACGCTGATACCCGAAACACAATTTCGAATTAACTCGGGGATCAGAGGCTTCATACATTTTAATGTATAAAAAATATGTTAATAAAGTATTATTATTAATAATTGCTACTTGATTTAGCTCTCCACCGAGCTAATAGTCCCTGGTACTCATTATGCTTGGTAACTGCAATGCGGAATTACCCGAATTTCTGATATTCGGCGCGAGTGAATACCGATCTACTGATGGGCTATGGGCTACAATCTGTTAAAGAATAGAGCGATTCTTTGAAAATAAAGAAATTGAGCGGCAATTAGAAAATATCATACTTCTTTATTGTTATAGATTATGACAAGGTGCTTTTTACAAACACCGAACCGTCTTTTACTTGGCGCAGTAGATTTTATACAAAAATAATTAGTCCAAATAGCGCAAATTGTGATGAAACAATCCAAAATCTATTTACCAGTAGTGTCCCTTTTCCCCGATTTCAACAAATGATGCAGTATAAAAAAAAAAATACAACCGAAGAACGAAGTTTTCTTCAACGATTTCGATAATAGACTAGTATATGCATGCCTTACATTAAAATCATGATTTTCGTTATATAAAATCATTTTGAATTTTGTCCCAGCATTGTTACATAATTACCATTCATTAGGATGGTCACTTCAATTTTGTTGATTATTTTGTACTGTACAGCGCTCCTTTAGGTATAAACATTCGACCACCAATCGTGGCTCCCTCTTCAAACAAACGGAAGTGTCAAAACATGCTTCAGCACGACGTAATATAAAATTATTCCACTGCACGAGTGCTTTGTTTCAAAATATTTCTCAGTGCCGTTAAATTTTTTGAAGGTAAGTAGATATGTTTTTCTGCCATAATGTAAGTCTTAGGTTCTTGCATAGACAACTATTTTACATAGATAAATAATAAAAATAATAACAGTCACTAAATACAGAGAAATTCAAGAAAATGTGTGATTTTCTAATCACCGTTTATCTAATTACCGGACTTTACCATTCTTTTTTAATAAAACGGTAATGAGCTTGTTTGGATGGTAATTAGATAATGAGAAATTTCTAAAGGGAGTCCTTATTAGATAATCAATATGACCTTTAGTTTGTGACAACACTATGTTACATGTTGTAAAGGTATATCTTCTGTATAATTTAAACAATTTTGTACGGATGTCCTTTATAGACTTTTAAACCATCCTACCGATGTGCCCCAAAATGGTTACACTTGAAAGGCAATAATGCGAAGATGGTTTGATACCACTAAAATAGATCAATTGAGAGCAGGAGAGAAGCATTGACTGTAAGTTTGGATGTTGCAAAGGCCTTCGATAGGGTGTGGCATAAGGCATTACTCTCTCAGCTGCCTTCCTACGGAGTACCCGAGAATTTGTGCAAATGGATTGCCAATTTTTTATCGGATCGGAGCATCAAGGTTGTTGTTGACGAAGTATGCTCGGACACGAAGCCCATAAATGCTGGCGTCCCTCAAGGCTCTGTGCTCTCACCTACACTGTTCATCATGCGTATCAATGATATGCTTGACATCAGGAATATCCATTGCTATGCTGATGATATTACGGGTGATGCTCGTTATACAGGCCGAACAAATCTTTCTCGGATGCAGATTGAGGAGAAGAGGATGAAACTTGTATCTGAAGTCGAGACATCTCTGGAGCGGGTCTCGGAATGGGGCAGGCTAAATTTAGTCCAGTTTAACCCTGAGAAGACACAAGTTTGCGCGTTAACCGCTAAGAAAACCCATGTTGTCATGGCACCTCAGTTTCAGAACACTCCTCTTAACATCTCCAAAAGCATTGAGATGTGGTGTCGACATTTCGAATGTGCAATTTCGGGACCACTTGGTTAGTAAGGCCAAACTGCAAAGAAATTGGGAGTGCTCAATAGAGCTAAGCAGTACTTTACGCAGACGATAAACAAAATGAAAAAATTACATCTAACGTTATAATCAAGACACCATTTGCAGATAATGAGAAAGTAACACTTCTTTCGTCTGGTGATCACCAGACGGAAAAACTAAAAATGAACTTGATTATATTTTGTCAAATTTTCCGAAGAACTTCCATAACATTGAAGTCCTTAATATAACATTTCCATCTGACCACAGACCATTAAGAGCTACAATAAAAATACGGATGCCTAAAAAAAGTAGAGCAAGCTACAGTAATAATATAACCATACCCTTAAAAACGGACGCCCAGATATCCACTTACCTAAAATCTCTACATGACAACTTAAATAAACTTCTAAAAGATGAAATGCAATCTACAGTTCAAGAATACCACGACAAGCTAATAAATATAATTCAAACCAGTCTAAAAAACGCCAATATTTGCGACTCTGGAAAACCATCTATAATATCTGACCGTACACAACAATTAATATCACGCCGACATGAACTCCAAAATAAGAGACCAAAGTCCCGAAGTATGAAAAATGAGTTAAAAGCGCTTTACAAAATAATTAGTAAACACATAAAGCATGACTATAATAGTCTTAGATCGCGTACAATAGAAAGACATCTAAATACAACTGGTAGTTTAAAACGAGCATACAAAGAATTGCGGACTCACAAAAATTGGATAGAAGGGCTTCAAAATCGAGAAAAGATATGTAATGGTAGAGCTGATATACTAAACATCGCAACAACATTTTACAAAGAATTATATAGTTGCCCTACTAATACTCAGACAAATAATATAGAAAATCTTATTACTCGAAACAACTCAGAAGAAATAGAGCCAATTAGTGAAGCTGAGATACTCTATCACATTAAGAGAATGAAATTGGAAAAAAGTCCAGGCACTGACAAAATAACCAACGAGGCGATCAAGATTGGACACCAATTACTAGTAACTCCACTGGAAAAACTGTTTAACTTAATAACGAGCACGATTTCTACCCCTCAGCAATGGTCCGAATCTAACATAATATTGTTATACAAAAAAGGTAACCCAAAAGACATTTCTAATTATCGCCCAATAAGCTTACTACCATCCCTATATAAGCTTTTCGCCTCAATCATAGAACAAAGGATTAGTCAAGCATTAGATAGCAAGCAACCGATGGAGCAAGCTGGTTTCAGAAAAGGTTTCAGTACTATCGACCATATCCATACCCTTGAGCAAATAATAGAAAAATACCAAGAATTTCGAAGACCACTCTACATATGTTTCATTGATTACCAAAAAGCTTTTGACTCTCTATCACATACCTCAATATGGGAAACCCTAATATCTCAAAACGTTAATATAACGTACATCAAAATATTAAAACATATTTACGAGAAAAGCCAAAGTAGAGTACAACTGGAGAGGACAGGACCACCTATAAAAATAAAACGAGGAGTTAGACAGGGAGACCCACTCTCGCCCAGAATTTTCATAGCAGTATTGGAACATGTGTTAGGCGAACTAAATTGGCACCAAATGGGAATAAATATTAACGGAAAGTACCTCTCACACCTAAGATTCGCTGACGACATCGTTCTTATTTCTGAGAGCAGTATGAACTTGGAATATATGATATCAACTCTACAACAAGCTAGTAACAACGTTGGGCTCGAAATAAATTTAAGTAAAACAAAAATAATAACAAACAGCACAGAAAACCCTATAAAACTAAACGACATCCAAATAGAGTACGTAGAGAGCTACATATACCTAGGTAAACAAATATCTTTCAAAGCACAAAACAACGAACAAGAAATAGCAAGAAGAACCCAAAAAACCTGGAACAAGTTTTGGAGCTTAAAAGAAGTTTTAAAGGGTAATTTTAACGTGAAGCTGAAACGGAAAATAATGAACACATGTCTCTTACCTTCTCTAACTTACGCATGCCAAACATGGAAATTCACATATAAAGCCAAACATAAAATTAAAACAACTCAGAGAGCCATGGAAAGAAGCATGCTTAAGATCAAAAAAATGCAGAAAATAAGACACACAATTATTAGAGAGAAGTCAGAAGTGATCGACGCATTGAACTTCGCTATGAAATTAAAATGGAAGTGGGCCGGGCATACATCCAGACTTAACGACGAGAGATGGACGAGACGGGTGACAGAGTGGACGGGTCCACATGGGTATAGAAGAGTAGGAAGACCACTTGCGAGATGGGCGGACGACATCACACACACTGCTGGCCGGAACTGGTTACAGGTAGCAAAAGACAGAGACTTGTGGCACTCTCTGGAGGAGGCCTTTACCTAAGAGGGGTTCTTGCATGTAAACTACTTTAAAACATTTGTTATTTTTGACTATTTATATTTTGTTAATTAGCATTACTATAAATTATTTAATATTAATTATCGTGACAATTATGAATATTTTATGTAAATAAATATAGATGAAATTATTATTAAGCAGTATTTAGCAGTATTATGTAGTATTGAAATTTTAATTTAATAATTTTTTAAATCCTGTAATTTTATAATTTATGTGTAATGTTTTTAATAATATTAAATTTAAAAAAAAAATTGAATTCATATGATTACAATAATTGAAACAATTTTAGTGAAATAACTTTCATGTATGTTGCAAGAAATAAAAGGCTTTTTTATTTTTATTTTTATTTTATTTTATATTTATTTTATAACACTTCTTTCAGCTGTAACTCCTGATAATAAACTACATTTGCAAACTGAAGTTAATATCGATGACAAGGTGTATAATATTAGTACTGTCAACATTTCATCACTGAATTCTTTTTGATCGTAATCACATAATGTAATCTTATCAATTTTTTTTACCGAAGACCTTTTTTTTTGCTTTATATTTCAACGGTTTATATTTATTTTCATCACTGAATAATTTTTCATTATAATCACTTACTCCGTTAATTGACACATGTTTCATCACTGGCCGCCGAAACGAAGTTTTTTCAAAATGGGATTTTTTTCCAAAAATAATTCAAAAATATATCAACTACGTTCAATGCCCAAATGTAGTACTACTAATAGTATTAATTATGATTACATTATTGATTTTATTTGTAACTGCTATGTTACTATCCACTATTTTACTATAATTATTTACTTTTAACTATAATTATATCGATATCTCTAAAAAGAAGACTGAATCATTAAAATTGTTATTTCAAATATTATAAAAATGATTATTTTATTATGAAAAAATGATTGAATGATTTTGGAAGTTACTTCATTTCTAATTGCCATTTTAAATTTTCTAATTACCAGTTATTTCTAATAATTACCATTCGTCTTAAATATCATTACCGTTTTCAAAAAATCTTCTTTTGTCTATAACTTTTACATTATTAGTTTTATCATTGTCCCTTTCACATATATAACAATGTAATATAATAAACTATATAAAAAATCTATAAAGAACAATTTTGGTAACAATCTTTGATGCGTTCTTTGAAACAAGCGAATATGCTTATTTTCAAATATTCACCCAATAACAAAGGCCTACGCCCAGCAGTGGGCTGTTAGATACACTGTTAACTGAAGACTTGCTGCCTGCCTTGTTGTTTACACACACTGGGTTGGGACTGCGTACTGCCGGGAGTGCCGGGAGCGGAGCCGGTGCGTGTCCAGGCCGCTACCGGTGCAGCGGGGCCTAGATCAACACTTTGTAGGCTACTTGGACTCCAACCTCTTACAAAATCGTAGATTACACATCTATTTTTATATCCTATCGATGCATAATTTTTGTATAAGAGGAAATGAAGCATTAAAAAAAATTATGCTGTATGCGTTTATGTAGTGCTAAAATGCAATTAGTTCTTCGTCACTTTCGTCTATGTTTTTACCCGACTGCCAGGAATGGTTGTTTTTCGCGCGTATGTTTGTATGTATGCATGTAATATTCTTTATTACCTCATATCTTCCAAACCGCTCAATGGATTTAAATAATTAAGATATCGTTAGATTCGCCTTAATTACCAAGTGTTCTTAGTTAAGTGAAATTAAAAAACTGGGCAAGTGCAAGTTCCGAAGTACTAGTAAGTTTATCGACTATTACCATTGAATTACTATTACTAGCGTATAGAATAGACACCGCGAACATTGGGTTCGGGGGTGTGCATTGCAGCCGGCCGGCTGCATTTCATTCTGTCACTCGGCTGCGCTTATTGCGGCCGCATGCGAAAATAGTTTATGAAAAAACTGAAAAAATGCCGTCGTGCGTAATAAGAACGTGTCACAATTGCACGATAAAAAACAAAAAAGATAATGGTATCACATAATATCATCGGTAAGAAAACAAAATATTAACTTAAATGAACTAAAACGAATTAAATTAAATTATTGTGCAATGTTCCCGCCATTTTGGAATGAAAAAATCATAAGGAGCGTTTGAACTTCGAAAGCCACTAGCGTGTTAATGGATTAGATAAGCTTGCTTAGGTTGCCGTCTTGGTTCGGCAAGTGTCATATACAAAGTTACTCTATGGCAAGTGTGCAAACGAGGCTTCTAGTTTGAAAAGAGAACGGAGGGCAAGCCGGCGGTGGAACACACATTTTGTTTGAGATGTCTTCTCTATGTATGTATCTCAACGACTATTACTCATTAAATACTCATCCTAACATACCCGTCATAGTTTTCCTTGTAAATGCATTACATCAATGATGTTTTAGTATAGATACGTTATGCCCTTACAAATCAACCGAAAAATTTGTTCCGAAACACACACACGTTTACCTTTTGTTTCCCTACACCAATCAGGCAATCACTACATTGGTAAATTATGTAAAAAGGATAGCTTTACTAAAACCATAATATTAGTGAAAAAGACAGCTAGTGTTTGTCGTTCGCGTCACCAAACGTTGACCAGTGTTGCCAACAAATAAAATTGTGCAAAACAACTTAATATTACGTTAAGAAAATTATACTTATATTCGTAAATCAACTTTAAATCTTAACAATTTCTACTAAAACTGACTGGTTTTCAATCTGCACATCCTCTTGATTTTCAGTTTAAACTAGATTTAATTTTGGTGGTCTAAAGTAAAAACTGTGAAGATATCGAAAAAAATTTAGAATTGGCAACTCTGCCCATTTCCACAATATCTGGGGGCACGGCAGTGCCCCCGCCAAGTCGAGCAAAAAAGCGGCACGGCCGTACCATCCTTTTCTCGAAGCAATTCAGGCCATTTTTGACCCCCTATAACTTCGTTGTGGATAAAGCTAGAAGCCTGAATTTTTAGTACCCAAGCAGGCATTGTATAAACATTAATTTGTTCAAAAGTTGCTGAATGAACAAATTTATGTATCCAACTCGCCTTTACTGAGGATTTCCAACAGTAATAATCACCAGATTACGTCAGACCCGGTTTCTGCCGGCGTGAATCACTAATTATCAACAACGTCATTAGATAACCAGTGGGGTATAAATACGCCACGCTCAGTGAACGATGTTCACTTTGCGACTAACCATCGTAGAGTCAACTTACCCTGATGATGCTCCGTTTCGGGGCGAAACACGTGTTGGTGCTGGTATGTATGTTGGTATATACTATTAATTATTGTAGTGCATGTTTCCGTTGTGGGAGGGAGGGAGGTGCCACGCATGTCTTAAAGTATATACCATCATACATGTTATCCGCGGATTGTTGCAAAGTAGACTAATACTAACTTAATAACAATGGATTTTCGCAAAGTAACGCCTGATACTATTAACTATACCTTCTGTCTTAAGTTATTACGTACTTAGCTAACCTAACAAGTAACAACATCTTATAGTGACCATATTATCAATATTAAAAATCTTTTATGTTTTAAATAAATAGATTGACTTGGCAATCGCACTAAACAATCAAATTTAATATAATATGTAGGTATTACTTGTGAGATACATTGTGTTTTCATGCGATGGTCAAGTCGATCTATTTATTTAAAACAGAAAAGATTTTTAATATTGATAATATGGTCACTATAAGATGTTGTTTCTTGTTAGGTTAGCTAATTACGTAATAACTTAAGATAGAAGGACCCTTAAGTAGGAACTGAATAAATTAACCGACTTGGTATTACATGGATCTCACAACTTTTTACGGTAGAAGAACTGAGTTGCGAGACTTGGTTTTTTTTTACAAGTTTTGTTTTTGATGACATTTTAATTTTATTATCGTGCAGATGATTTGATTGGTTGGCTTCGGCAAAGACTAACAAATTCAGTACAGTCAGTAGATTGATAAACTTAAGGAAGGAAGTTGTAATTTCAAAACTATTTTAAGCAATATTTTGGGATTTCGGTGATGAAATATTAAATATGGTGACACATTTACGAATAAAGTAAATACGCTTACTTACAGGGACCACGACCTTTTTCATGTAATGTCAGCCTAAGCAGTAGGTATGGCGTGTTATTCATTAACTTATTACATAGCATCTTATTTATTCTGTAGGTAGATAATAAAACGCATTTCTTTAAAACATTAATTTATTATATTGGCAACGCAGTTGAACCACAGTATAAATATATTAGATTCCTTTACTGTGGTTGAACCGTAGTCGCGTATGGTGAAAGACGTACTCAATACGAATACGATTAATTTATGAAACCACAATTTATTGCATGTAAACAACTCATCAATACATACTTCACATCTAATATATATTTACACTAAGGGTTACTATATTATATATATTTTATACGAATGTTTTTACAATAAGGGTTAAATTTTTCTATTTGCTTATCGACGGATACAAAAAAGTTTTAAGTATTATATACTTTTTAATTTATATTATACGAGTAACCGCCCTCGCTTTGCTTCGGTTTTCTTATTTTTTTACACCTTGGGTTACATTATTGGAGTTTTATTAAGAATCCCTAATTTTTTTGAAAATATAATATAGCCTATGTTACTCGGGGATAGTGTAGCTTCCCAACAGTGAAAGGATTTTTCAAATCGGTTCAGTAGTTTCGGAGCCTATTCAATGTAAACAAAAAATCAAATCTTTTCTCTTTATATATTAGTATAGATTATTCATGAATTTCTTTTTGTTAGGCTCTATTACAATACTCGATACTAATACGGTACGGCTTTATTACAATACGGGTACTCGTGAGAAAATTATCTCTGTACTTAACAATAAACATACAAATGGGGACAGCATCGACATATCGTCACTTCTGTATGTTAATCTATGTCCGCCCTATCTGCCGTCCTAACGCAGAGTGCAATAAGTCCAGTTTTTGGGCAAATTGATTTAAGACCTTATGTAGTTACAATTATGGTCTAAAGTCAATTTGCCCAAAAACTGGACTTATTGCACTCTTCGTTAGGACGGCAGCTATGTTCGGCCGGACTATTGTCATGCCGCCATATTTATTTTGTTAGAGAAATATTGAAATTATATAAAATGCAATAAATCATGATAACTGACGTGTGGTATGTTACTCCATGAATTTTAATTCTTATACTTGTGTAATTAGTGCATTTACGCATAATACACGAGGGCATTTTAACGCTGTATGTCAAATCTCAAGGATTTCTGGCAACAATAAAAGCGTGCGTATCGACAGAGTATTGACAGAGCGACTGCGAGCAGTTGGGCTAATTAGCCCAAGTTACGCTCTTCATCTTCGGCGCGCTAGTGACATATCTACCTCTATTTTTATAATATCATTGCATTACATAACCTATTTTTGAGAATTTTTTCACTTGTCCAACTTGTCCAACTCCAACCGTTTAGGCGGCGGGGGGGGGGGGACACTTGACTCTAACCAAAATTAGCACTTTGAAGAATATTTCGCAAACGGACCCCTAATTCCAAAAATGATCTTAGAAGACCCATAATATTTTCGGAATATAAAATTCATCCTCACGTTACCTTTAGGGGAGGTACCATAAAAAAAGTTTTTCAATGTTTTATTCTACAATTCTGGAGTTTTGATAAATATGTAAGTATATACATATCTATGCCAAATTAAAGCTTTCTAGCACTAAAGGTCTCGGCGCTTTGTTTCGGACAGACGGACGGACATGACGAAACTATAAGGGTTCCGATTTTTCTTTAGAACCCTAAAAAAACAAACAAAGCTATAAGATTCCATTGTTTGAAATATCAAAAAATAAAAATACATCAAATAAAATTTGCAATATAGGTATGAAATTAAAGAGCTCACCATAAGGATTTCAATAAGGTATATCATGATAGTTTTTTCGAAAGCAGGCTTTTTTTAATTTTTTAATTTATACTAGTTACATAGAATGTTCTAAGCACACAGTAAGAAACCATCTATTATTTGCATTCCCTCAAGATTCTGTGTTCCTTCACACTATTTCAAAAATATCTAAAAAACCGCTTCCGACCTGTCTCCACTCCTGAGCCTTCATGTAAACAACAAGTGCCTCTGAACTCTGCCACCAGTGTGTCTGCCATGGTGTTTAAAAGTCCACATTATAGTTTCAATGAAACAAATATTTACATAACATTTTGGCTTAAAAAAAACAATCTATTGCTAAATCAAATGACTCATAAATTTTATGCTGATATCCAACATTTTTAGATAACAAACACAATGTTATCCTACAAATAAAATGTCATCTGACTGTCAAGTTCTTGAGAAATTAAGCGCACATTAAATATTTAGTAGCATTATAATTTTTTTATATTATTTTTAGTTGGTTGGTACACATGTTCATTCTAATTATTTAATTATTTGAAGTATGACTCAAAATACCTATACTGTATTTACTAAAAGACTGAATTGCGTAGGAGTATTATAGTTTATATAAGTTGTCAGAAGCCTACACAACAGCCTGTTGTTGACAAAGCAGGATTTGTCAACAGCAATGTTGAGTAACAGTGAAGGAGGTAAAGGTTGTCTGTAATGAGTGTAATGAAATGTAATCCTTTGTGTGCAATATGTTACTGGCGGTCATTATGATTGTGCATTAAAAGGTGATAAGGAACCATAACTTTTTGTTCAACTTTACTAAACACTCTGTGGTGTGGTAGCCAGTGAGGCCTCAACTAGAACTAACAATGTGATACTACTAAGTATGAGTCAAATCCTGCTTATACATTTCATAAAAATGTAAAAGTTTGTTCCGATATATTATTATGGGTGTTTGCTGGTCTTTCACGCAAAAAGCACTGAACAGATTTTCATGACATTTTGCACATAGGTAGATCAAGATTTAGAATAACATATAGGATACTTGTTATCGTGGTAAATGCAGGCAAAGCCATAGGCAAAAATGTATATACAACCCTGGTAAAAGGGAATCAAAACATTTAACCTTGCTGTTATTAGTTTCTAATTTTAACAATAATAAATAAAGCTAGTAAATTATTATGCAGTTTTTTTTAACAATATTTTTTATGATGATAATAATTATCATAAAAATATTGTTATTGTTTGAATAATTATTTCAAATAAAAAACTTAATTATATTTAGTAAATTTAACATAAAAGTATGAAGTGGTTAAATTTTTTTAAGTAAGAAAAATTACTTAGCTATTTTACATCAAAATTCTTAAATTAAATAGTATGATTGTCCAGTTGTTGACAAAATATACATGTATGTCACAGTCCACTGATCTACAGTAGGTAGATGACTTTCGTGGGAAAGCTTGTGTTGAACGGAATACGGTCCTAATTTACCCCCGACCTGCACCAGCGCAGTAAACATCTCTATAGGGTAGCAATCTGCTATTGGAAAAGACATGCAATTATTTTTTGGCAAACTTAATCCCACCATTTATATGTAAAAAAATATCTATGGTTATCATAGCAAGTATATAAATTGTATTTAAGTAGTACCGCACTTGATTTTAGTATTCTTAATACATACATGTAATAATAATACCCATTTTAATAATGAACCTTTATTACTAAACAGCCATTAATACTTTATTATTAGTAAGTTGCTAAGTTATCGAAGGTTAAGTGTCAAACAAGTGATTTTGAAACTTTTTCAGCTGTTTTAAACTTTCGGATACTACAAAATAATGCCGCGGCCGTAACCCCTTAACGTCGCTTCAAAAACTGAATTATTTGATAAACGAATGGCAAACGTAATTGTGTATCAGGTGGTAAAAAGATAAACTATGATAGATAACGTAGCCAGGTAACATGGTCGTATTTACGATTAATATTACGAAGACTATTTTGGCTTAAAAAGTTTTGAAAGTTTGCAAACTTACCGGATTTGGTTTTGGAACACGGAGTTTTAGTTTTATCATTCACAAATAGGAATGTTATTTAAATATCCATTGTATTATTTCACAATACACTTCACTTTCACAAGAACGCCGCTTGCCAACCAACAACAAGTAACAACGAACGAGACGAGGCAAGTAAACTGGCTAAACTGCTGTTGAACTGAACACACACCAACGGACGGCCGCACAGCGAGCGAATGTTGTTGACTTGACACAATATTTAATTAAGATGACATCGATGATGTCATTCACTTGACAACTGTCAAGTGTCATCTGCATGGGAACAAACTTCAGTGTCAAATATAATACATCAACGATAGCTTCGTTTGACAGGTTGACAGATGCTATTACAACCATGGATATATTACTCTATTTGGAATCACGGACATCCACGAGGTACCTGAAGATCGATGACGTCATATCGGAATAACTATTTTTGTTTTGTGTCCATGTTATCTATAGTCCCAGGATATATCATTCGATTGAGATTTTTACAATAATGTAAAAACATCTAAGATGAATAATATATTATAATTATGCGCATATATTTTTTATGGAAATAGCCAGCAAACGAGCTGACGATCCACCTGATAGTGGTGATGGTAAGCGGCTATCGTCGCCCATAGACATCAGTAACACCAAAGGCATCAGTGATGCGTTGCCGGCCAAGAAAGAGAGAAGAAAAAGAAAGAAAGAAAATTATATTAATTAAAATATAGTTGTACCTTAATTTTCAATTTACTCTTAATGCAATAATTTAAAGTCGGTAATTTTGAAGAAATTGTAATAAAATGTATTATTTCAATATTAAAATTTTTACCAGAAAAACTACCAACAGAAAACATTTTGAAGAACCATATCAAAATAGGACATATTTTTTCTAAGTAAATGTGGACACCCTACAATAAAATTATGAAGGACAACCTCAATCGGTCCTGTGATTGGTTGAATAGTCATTCCAATATGCCATCATCGGACTTCAGGTACCTCTAGAAAGTCAGTGACCCAGATAGAGTAATTTATCCATGATTACAACTATAGCATAGAGTACTTAAAACCATAGCTATTAATCATGGAGTATAGAGCTAAGGAGGGGGAAATTTGAAAACATAGATTTTAAAACCAACTCAGTATTAAATTCTCACTTATTTTATTTGACAAACAAGATCACCAGTTTCAAAATCTATGTGAAACACAGAGACAAAAGTATTATTTTTTGTCCCCGTTAACGTGGCCGATTGTAATTTTATATTGTTTGTCACAAGTACAAACAATAAATAAGTTGAGACAAACAATGAAAAGTGAGTTGGATATTTGGATTTAGTGTTTCAGGGTGAATTCGCCAAAGTCACAAAAAAGATGTTCCGATTGATAAAAAATTTAATTTACTACTTTTATAAATTTTTATTTTAGAAACTGCTTTTATACATATTTTTACATAAGCGCCCACATATTTCATTACATTATTTGAAGTAATTTATATAAAAAAATTGAATAACACACCCAAAACATCATTACCATTTGTAGGGAAATTGCTGATATTGATATTCCAAAATATTTTTTGAAAAACCTGCCTTACACATTGCGTGTTTAATTTTATATTTTGAGACATTATTTAATTAGGTACATTATAACATATAATATTAAGAAATCAGCAGTGCAGAACTAGTAAAAAACATCAATTAAAATTTAGTCACGAAAATTCATCAACTCCATGTCAGTACCGTCAAACGTTATATTTCTCAAATGTTTTTTGGGCTACGCTATAAACTACCCCTCGTTTCTCCTCGTCTGGTCCATTGTAAAAAGTGGAACAGGCCAACTTTTTACTGCTGCATGGAGAAACAACTTTTATTCATGAAAAACTACGACGTTCAGTACTTTGTCCCGATTTTGAATCATCGCCATTTACTGGACTTACAAGGTAAATATAAATTATACATTAATTTTAATACTCCACACGTATGTGTAATAGGAACATGATTTTCACTGGCACAAAGAGTTCATAAATTAATGATTAACAAAATGAATTTTAAGCAAAAAAGAAAAAAATATCATTACCATATGCATCATTCCCATTTGTTTTTTTGCAAATGGGAATGATTTTGTGTGAATGGTAATGACGATTGGAGATTTTGAAATCAATTTTGATTGAGTAATGAGACCTAGCAATTTCTTTTTCAACGATAAATTTTTGATATGTGTGTTGTAAATTAAATTTGAGCTACAAGTTGTTGGTAAAGAATCTACGAAACTTTTTAATTTTGCAATATCTTTTTAGTAAAATAAATTATAAACGAAAATTTAATGCAAATAAAGGCCAAAACCGTTAAGAGAAACAAAAAATTGCTAGACGGAGGAGATAAACCGGAATCAGAGGAGATTGTGCATTGTACGAAGAGGAGAACAAAGAAAGAGATAAGAACAAAAGAAAATAAAGAAAAGTTTCTGAAGAAAATTCTCTGAAAAGAAAAATAAATTAAAGTGTCCTCGTTAGTAGCAAGCTACTACGTGAACAAAGCCGATGAGAAATTTAATACCCCAGATTTGTTTTGGCACACTTCCTGCATGTTTTTGCTATCCTAGTACTTACTGCAAGAAACGAAAATATCTGGCTTGCTTTCTATAAGAGAGAGAGAGAACAGACAGAGAAACATGCGCACGCCGCACGACATGTAACGACGCCGCACGAGTTATAATGACTAATGATGGCAAAAAGTGTCGTTACAACTTTTCGTTACCAAATTTTCCGCCTAGCCCCCTTTCGCAACGCGCGATAAGGAACTTCGTTCCAAAAAATGTAATGAAATAAGATGAAATAATCTTTTATTCATGTCGATATCACTGATACACTTATGAACGTCATTTTTTAAATCTAACAGCATTTCGGAACGGTGCTTTGTCATGGAGAAGGAAATCCGTAAAGAAACTCCACAACACATCTTTTAAAATAATGAAATTATTACACAAGATGTTCTAACTGACGCGGAACTGGATGCATTACTAATTTACATGCATCTTTGTCAATAATATATTCATCTATACTATAATAATATCCTTTGCCTACTGGCTGGGATTTCAGAGATCTCTTAAACATTTGAATAAGCAAATCATGTACTTAGGTAATTTAATGTAAAAACGTACATAGAGCCCCTCAAAAGAACTTTGTACTCTACGTAGGTGAAAAGAATCCGTAACCAAAAGTATGTCTGTTTCAAGTTTGATGATTTTGCGTATCACTATTTTGCTTGAACCAACCGCCGTTGTTTATTTATGAATAAAATATAATTGTAAATAAATTGAGATGTTACTGTTAATATACTTATTTCTTTAAATCTCTCCCGCAGGTAGTGCATTAATTTTAATTTATAGATGGTCCTAATTGCCCTTTTCTGGAAAACAAATATCGCATCAATGTCAGCCTCTGCACTCCACATCAATAATATCAATATACCATAGGACATGAGGCTATGAAAGTGTGCAAAATAAACAAGTTTAGCAATTTCTACATCAGTAAACTGTCTTATCTTTCTAATGGCATTAACTAACTAAGCCGATATATGATTGCCCCATTGTAGTTTAGAATCTAAGGTGACACCCAAGAAAACCGTGGATTTTTCCATAGTTATAATTTCATTATTTATAAGGTGAATCAAATATAAACCGGACTTTTTTACTAGTCGCAGAGTGAAGTGACGCGCTTGGTACTGCTGCACGTGTTAAAGGGGACTGTCTCGTATTATTCCATTTGGTAGCAAACTTTCTATAAACTTAGTTTTTTAGCATTTATCAGTAAATTATTTGTAGTAAACCGGTGTGACAAACAAACCTGAGAACTTTTAAATCGTCATTTATTTTATTTCTATTCGTCTTAAATAATAAGAGAAGTGACATCAGCAAATATGATAATGTCTGCATATTTCTTAATTTAATACGGCAGATCATTTAAGTATACTAGAAAAAGGAAGGGGCCCAGAAACGAGCCCTGTGGTACACCCATCACAGATTGAGATCTCGATCACTTGTTATCATTTATACTAACACATTTTATTCTACTCATCAAGTACGACACAATCAAGTTAGGTGAATTGTTATTGATGCTGTAGTAGTAGCTTAAGTAGTAATGTTTAGTGTTCAACACAATCAAACGTCTTAGACAGGTCACAGAATACGCTTTATGGGATTTTGTGAATTCTCCCAGGTCTCAAAGATAAGTTTGAGAAGCTTAACACCTGTATTTGTTGTATTACGGCTTTCGGTAAAACCGTATTGCTCAGGGTGAAGTAAATTACAAGCGGTGAAGTGCTTCAGCCTTTAATTTAACTTAATTATTTTCGAAGACCGTAGGTAAAATAGAAATAGGTCTGTAATTATTAAGGCCTGTTTTGTCCCCAGATTTAAAAATCAGTATGATCTTTCTGTACTTCATTAGATCTGGGAAAGTATCTAGATTTACACATTTATTTACTAACCTAGCTAAATAAGGGACTATCACATCTTTTATATTATTTATAATTCAGACATTCCCCACAAAATTTCAAATTCATGTGCCTTTCTTTACCAGAGGTAATCTGGGGGCACGGCAGTGCCCCCGCCAAGTCGAGCAAAAAAGCGGCACGGCCGTACCATCCTTTTCTCGAAGCAATTCAGGCCATTTTCGACCCCCTATAACTTCGTTGTGGATAAAGCTAGAAGCCTGAATTTTTTGTAACCAAGCAGGCATTGTATAAACACGTTATATTTCAAATTTCATTCAATTTGAACCAGTAGTTTAAGAATTACAACTAGTCAAAGTTTCTTAATTTCGTCACTCACTGACTGACTGACCGATCATCAAAACTCTAAGGCACTTCTAGCAGACATAGAAGCTTCAAATTTGGAACACAATTAGTGTTTAGTGTATAGATCAAGGAAAAAATAAAACATTTTGCAATTTCGGTCTAGTTTTCTAGATACATCAACTGCATAAATAACTTTGTAATCCCATATAAATATATAGGATTACAAAGTTACATTTGCAGTGAATGAATCAGTGTACCTTTATATAATATAATGGAATAATAGGTGTAGATAGGTACCTAGATATAATTATGTTCAAAGGTAACTTGTAAAAGGAAAAAAAGTAGAACTATCTACAAAAAGAAATGAGATGCCATCAAAAACAAAACTTGTAAAAAAAACCAAGTCTCGCAACTCAGTTTTTCTACCGTAAAAAGTTGTGAGATCCATGTAATACCAAGTCGGTTAATTTATTCAGTTCCTACTTAAGGGTCCTTCTGTCTTAAGTTATCACGTAATTAGCTAACCTAACAAGTAACAACATCTTATAGTGACCATATTATCAATATTAAAAATCTTTTATGTTTTAAATAAATAGATTGACTTGGCAATCGCACTAAACAATCAAATTTAATATAATATGTAGGTATTACTTGTCTTGTGAGATATATTGTGTTTTCATGCGATGGCCAAGTCGATCTATTTATTTAAAACATAAAAGATTTTTAATATTGATAATATGGTCACTATAAGATGTTGTTACTTGTTAGGTTAGCTAATTACGTGATAACTTAAGACAGAAGGACCCTTAAGTAGGAACTGAATAAATTAACCGACTTGGTATTACATGGATCTCACAACTTTTTACGGTAGAAAAACTGAGTTGCGAGACTTGGTTTTTTTTACAAGTTTTGTTTTTGATGGCTTTTATTTCCATGAACTAATAATTCATATTCAGAATTGCATAATTTATTACTGCCAATCTCGTTAACAATAATACTCTAATTAGTGGTTTTAGCTTGACATTTTTTATCTTCATATGCAACTTATAGACATAACTATAATACAGCTTTAATTTTTTATATAATACGGCTTTAAATTTTTTTTGAATATCATTAAATTTTGTCATTCCCATTAACAAAAAATCATTACCGTTAAATAAAAGTCATTACCAGGCTGCTCAATATCATTACCATTTCTTATAATTTTTTTTACGACCCAATAACTTTTGATTAGCTTAACGAATTTTGAGGACTTTTGTAGGCTTAGAAAGGAAATTTTATGTGCTAATTTTTTTCATGATTTTGCACGCATTTCCACATACTTTAAAAAAAAAACACCAAAATAATTCAAAAACGCGAATTCACCCTTCAGTTTCATTGACCTAGTATTACTAGCGTATAGAACAGACACCGCGAACATTGGGTTCGGGGGTGCGCATTGCAGCCGGCCGGCTGCATTTCATTCTGTCACTCGGCTGTCACTCAGCTGAGCTCATGGCGGCCACATGCCAAAATTGTTTATGAAAAAACTGAAAAAATGCCGTCGTGCGTAATAAGAACGTGTCACAATTGCACGACAAAAACAAAAAAGATAATGGTATCACATAATATCATCGGTAAGAAAACAAAATATTAACTTAAATCAACTAAAACGTATTTAATTAAATTATTGTGCAATGTTCCCGCCATTTTGGAACGAAAAAATCATAAGGAGCGTTTGAACTTGGCAAGCCACTAGCGTGTTAATGGAATATATATATATGCTTGCTTAGGTTGCCGTCTTGGTTCGGCAAGTGTCATATACAAAGTTACTCTATGGCAAGTGTGCAAACGAGGCTTCTAGTTTGAAAAGAGAACGGAGGGCAAGCCGGCGGTGGAACACACATTTTGTTTGAGATGTCTCCTCTATGTATGTATCTCAATGTTCAGTTTGTTTTTTATGCAGAAAATTGTAGTATGTTTATGTACATAAGTATATGTACAATGGTGGGTAGCAGTATTCTGGACTGCTTGTTAAATTTAGTTACATTTCTTTTAAAATAACCTCAAAGAAACGTAAATTCCCTGCATCATGTGCGGCCACGCCGTGGCTGAATCTATAGGTACTACCACAGAGTACTTAATCTGGGTACTACATCTACATATAGTTGGAAAAGTGTCTAGCTATACTAAAAATTGAGGTTCCGGTACCAGTACCGTCCTACTACAATAGCGCTGGCGTCGGAAAAACGCTTTGTTCCCACATGTTCTACTCGTCCTATGGTAGGACTAGTGGACGATGTGAACATAGCTATTTTAGAGGGTGTGAAGTTTGCGAAATCAATAAAATTTATTCTAGGCTACGCTACCACAGCGCCACCCATTATGGACGCGTTTTTACGGACAATCTATGATGAAAAGTGTCCGTAAAAACATGCTTTTCATACACAGTGTTGGCTCTCCTTACCTCTTTATACATGCTATTAATAATAAGCAAGAGTTAAGCAACTGCGAGTGCTTTGTTGGAAGTATGATCGCTAGTGGCAAAACCAGAGTAGGTACCTATACTTGCATTGAAGGGTACCTACTTAAAGCTGTCGATCCCGGTTGTACCTAATCATTACATGGCATTCGTTAAGATATGTCGGAGGGTTTAGGCAGCTTTTCCGTCATTTATATTTGACAACTAACCATTCTATAACCTGCACTTCAACAGCGTGGTGGAGTATGCTCTAGGCCTCCTAAGTTATGAGAAGAGACCTCTCCCACCTAATTAAGTGGCGAAACATCTATAGATACAAATAAATAAAATTGGAGTGTCATTTTGTAATATTAAAATATCCGCTTTTTACCAAGTGCATTTAGATGTACCTATACACGGTACATATACTGAAACTTATTTTTTTATAATTTTTGTTTTGTTTCGGCTAATCTCTGAAATGGCTGGACCGATTTTAAAATAAATAAATAAATAATGCTTCACACTCATAGCCCCACACTAGGAATCCTTGTGTCGTGGGTGCCATGGACAACACACTAGACAAGGACATTCACACCCAGACCGAGAACAGAAATTCAAACTCATCATTCAAATTTCCGCCTCGCTAGGAATCGAACCCAGGACCCTCGGTGCGGCGATCCGGAATGGATCCATTGCGCCACACGGGTCGTCAATTTTGACGGGATTTTGACGGGACTTTCACTGGCAGAAAGCTGATGTAACAAGGAGTAACTTAGGCTCACGGTCCGTGAGTCACGGACCTAAAAAAAGACGGACGTAATCCCAACAACAAATTCAGTGAAGCACCCATAGTAATACCAACTCTCTATTCGTACAAGTACACACACCCACACATTGACAACATACTGCGTCCATCGCGAATCAAAAATTATGCACACATGGTAAGCGGGCGGCCATTGCTATGCTTCCTGACAATCTAGAGTCGAAATCGAAGAAATTGAGGTCGCACCCGGATTTTAACAATATAAGGGTGCACAAAGTCAAAGAAACAACCCATAATCGTCCCACTGCTGGGCTCGGTATCTCCTCGCACAATGTGATGGGTACAGGCCATACTCTACCACGCTAGCCAAGTGCGGATTGGTAGGACTTCACACACCTTTGAGAACATTATGGAGAACTCTCAGGTGTGCAGGTTTCCTCACGATGGTTTCCTTTACCGAAGCAAGTGATAATTTACTTCTAATATGCACATAATATTTGAAAATTAGAGGTGCGTGCCAGGATTTGAACTTGGGCCCCTGCGTTCGGGAGACCAACATTCTAAAGGCTAGGTCACAGTGCTCATAGGTGGGCTATTCATGGCTTGAAGCCAATGATCTTAATTGCTTGAAGCCAATATACCTCAGAAAATTCTACATGAAAATCTCTAGATAATATTAAGCCCGATTTACATTTCAATAAGTACAGTAGCGAGTTAACTTACGACACCGGCGAGTTAAGTTGTTAATGTCGTTTGAACGGCAAAAGCGAGTTAAGTAGTAAGTGGTTTAGTTAAGTTAATTCGAATAGACCGCGATCCTATTTTTTGGCGAGTCCAGTGCGAAGTAGGCCCCTCCCTAGCGTCTCCCGCACCCCGCTAACTTAACTGGCCGCTATGTAGACGGCCTAGACGGGCGAGTTTAGTACAGACAGTACAGTGCACAAGTTTGTACACTGCGGCCGCAGACACGTGAAGGTAAATTTAATGAAAAATGAAGTGGTCTGATAGTACTACGTTAATCTTTCATATTTCAAGTACGAGAGTACTTGATGATTATATAATTCAAAATGCTACAGTTACCGCATAAAACAAGCTAGAGATGCAGCTATTATTAATATTTGTGAGGTTATGAATATAAGTGGTTTCGGACCGAAGGAGGCTCTCTCGAAAATAAAAAGTATAAGGTCTACATACAGCCAAGAACTTAAAAAAATGAATGAATCTACTATATCTCTTATTATATCTCGTAAATTGGTATTAAGTAATTCAACATCCATTTTCTGTATTAAAACAACGGTTTCGGTGGAACAAAATAACACATGCGCGCGACCAGTCGTCTTGTTGGAACGGCAACTTATGATTACTCACTCGCCTTACGTTTGGACGCTACTTACAACTTACTACTTGTTACTTAACTGACTGATCACTTAACTCGCTACTGTACTTATTGAAATGTAAATCGCGTATTAGACAATCATGTTGATGTAATGGTCAATATAGCTGTCCCGCTAATAATAGTGCGATCGATAACAATAAGATATTTTTTTCGTAATGCAGGCCAATAATAGACAAATATTTGGCAGCAATAAATTCAAGTAGGATGATTTTAGGTGGAAGCTAATTTTACTTGGAGCAACAACATCTTCAACCGGACTGATAGACGTCAAGCTGCCATTCAGCTCGCGTGGGGCGGAATCGACAGTCTTTTGTTGTAGACAGTACCTACCACCAACAGGTTTTTAACCTATTGGAGGCTCTGGGCATATTTGGATACTGGGGCCCCTAAGACTTTGACAGAACACTATTTTGTTAGAAGAAACAAAGAAACTAGATATAAGCAAGCCTCTAGATTAATGCAAAAGCTAATAAGCAAATTGGTATTGTAGTCAGTAATTTAGGTTTGATTTATTCAAATTTAAAAAGTTTTTCGGTAATAAATATGGGTTATCGTTTAGTGATCTGGCAGGAACTGGGTTGGGGGGGGGGGGGGTATCGATCACGGGGCCTTGGGCACGTGCCCAGAGTGCGCAGTGGGAAAGAGGAGTCTCCCTACCACACACTGGAGGACACATCTTACGGAAGGGTTCCTGTCGCTCATGACATCTGTAAAACATAGGTTGTAAGGAAGGAAGCACCTTCAGTCTGACCCTCCTTCATCCCGAAATGTGAAATATATCTGCCAGCCAAGGTATATCGAAGTAGATAGAATTGCCTATACTTCAAACTGGCTGGCATCACAAAAGCGTTGATGGCCAAGAAGGAAGCGGGAAATCCACTTCGTATTGCAACCGCAACACGCGAAAGGTCTAAGCGATTGGTAGCCAATCGGGCAAGTGAACCCTCCCAGTATGCATTGAAGTCTTCGAGATTATACCACGGGGTGTGACGAGTCCAGCGACGGCCGACCAGACCAGGTGCTCCTCTGGGAAAACCTGCGTCAGACTCATAAAGTTATTCAGCAGCTGGAGGGTACACCATGCACTGGGATTGGCTTGGATTCTACAAAGAGTTCCTTACTTAGTATGTCCCTGAAATCATATGAATTATGATAGTTATTGTATTGCAGGGATCGTATACCTTCTCAAAATGTCTTGTGACACCATACCCTACCTATTTAATAATTGTACAGGATGGAAAAGTGTTATGGATTCCTTTGGTCCTCGGCGATGTAGACTCCAGCGCGAACCGGAGATACCCGGGTTGTACCTAAATCGTTGGCGCCTAGCGTTGTTTGCAAGAACTTTTAAGATATAAACTTGGAAACAACGTAACTTTATGTCGACCTAGTAAATTGATGATTTCCAAGGTATAAGGATAACGAAAATACTGGTTGTTGCGAAATTTTGGATTTCAAGGTTCAACTGAGAGTCGGACGCACTGACCTACGATGCGATCCGGCTCATAAACACGGCGCGCGGCGATATCAAACATCGATGACGCGATGTAAACAACGGCCGGGCGGGCGGCGCATGCGCGGCGGGGCGGGCGGCGCGGCGCGGCGCGGGCGGGCGGCGCAGGCGCAGGCGGCGAGCGCCCGTCAGTACGCGCGCGCCCTCGCCATGGCTCGGTGGCTGAAGGCTCTCGCGGCCGTGTTGCTCCTCACCGCCGCCGCGACCGCGCGCAAGTCGCCCCCCAAGCACGAGCCGCAGATCGAGGAGGTCACTGCCAAGCAGCTGGAGCGAGTGCTGGAAGACAAGGACTTCGTCGCGGTGTTCTGGTGTAAGTGCCGGCTCTCGATCCTCGTCATCACTCGGCTGCCGCCCGCCGTGCGGCGCGGTCGCGTCCCGCCCGCTGCCCGCTGGCGCTCTGCCACCGGCCGGCGGTCGGCCAAATGGGTTATCGCCGAGTTAATGATCTTCAGGCGGGCCGGAGGAGCGCTCGCGCTCGCGGCTCGCGACTCGGTGGCGTGATATTTTCGAAGCGAGACTCGGCCGTCCGATTATGCAACCGCGCAGCGGAGACAATAAAACTCGAGCCGCCTGCGCGCCCGCCGCGGCCGTCAGCGGCGCCTAAAATGGCGGCGAGTCTCGTTTTCTACGGCTCCACCGCTGCTGCCCGCTGCCCCCGAGGTCGCCAGGCGCCTACGCCCGAGCTCGGCTAAAGCTATTACAGTGCGTGCCGCACGTTCCGCTGAAATAGATTTCCATTACGTGCCATCGGCATCCCGATTATTTTTGTTTGTCGCCAACTATGAGATCTTATTCGGAACCCCGTCAAGTATCTGTCACCCTTCGAAGAAGCGTGATGCGCGAGCGAGAGCGGCGGGCGAGCCCGCGCCGGCCATTCCTCGGATGCCGGCGGGCGACACCGGGGCCGCGGGCCGCGGCTGCAGCGGCTGTCTCGTCTAATATTGACTGCCCGGTTGAATCGTTCAGCGCTAGACACAAAAAGCGCAATAGGTACGTCTCTGTCCGTCCGTCGCCGCGCCGCGTCGGTGACGGCAGCCACTGGGGAGGTGGGATGTTGGCTAGGGGATCAGTTAGCGTTCGCGGTATCCGAACGACCGTTAACCGACGCCGAGGACGCGGAGACGGCTGTAGAAAGCGTTCGAATCGATAAGCTCAGCTGCCAGCGCTGCAGCGTGGTGTGCACGTGGCCGCTCCAGAAGTTACCCTTGAACGGGCGTACTCAACAACAAACACGGACATAAACAAATCATTAAACGATACGATATCTACACCAGTACTGGCTAATACATCATCAGTCCCGATCGCTCTACCATTGATATTTAAATTATTATTTTATTCGGGTCGAGTAACCGTTACCTAGGAACTATAATAGCATTCGAGGAACTGAATATACGAACATTTAATTATCACTGAGAGACGCTATTAAATCTAAATATAGAAGCACTTACAATAAAAAAACCAAAGTAGACAAATGTTCGACGTGTCTCTGGTATGGCGTATGGCGCTCTATTACACTAATTGAAATGAGATTGACATAAGGAAAACTTTTAACGATTGTTTCACTTTAGACTCATGCACCCTTATTAATAAAAATCGCTTAATCCAAGCATCATCTGAAGCTACACTTGGACTAGTTAATTCTGGATTAACTAAGTAATAACTTCGTAATTGCAATGTTATTAATAAATATGGAATAACCTCGAACTAACAATACATTTCTTAGTCAGCGAGTAAAATATGGCAACCTTTGTAATTTAAAAGTAAAAAGAGTGAGTCAGTGAATGACTTCATGCATTAAAATGACAATGACAACAATATTTTGGGATTGACAACTTCAAACGACGTGATCAGCTTTCAATTTCAAGCGCCTAATTTCGCTCCTCGCAGTTTGTTTCATGCTATAGTTACTTGTTAAATTTAAAATTGATTTACATAAACCAAAAACGTGCTCGCTCAGTTAACTGGGATGAAGAAGAAAAGGTCAAAGAAAATATCAATGTGAATGACGTTTAGTTAGAACAACGAAGTACTCTTGATATGCGTCAAGTCAACGTCAATGTCGTAAATGCACGCCTAGTCCACGCCTAATCAGTCGCTAAACTATGTAGCGACATGGACTAACTTTGATTCTGAGATTAGACTCGGAGTAGCTTACTTCTTCGTTACTCTATATTTATTAATACTGAATTTAATTAAATCTTATTTACGAAAGTTTTAAAGTTACTCTTGCTTTAGTCTATGTTTATTAATATGGCCGATGGGAATTATAATAATAAACATTAATTAATGCTCATTAAAATTAAGGACCTATCAAATTAAATATCATTAAAATACCAGAATAATAACTTCAGCCATCTGTAGGATGTAGACAGTTTTGTGTTTTAAAAATAGTTAGTTGCTCGGTATAATATAATATGTTACAGAAAAGACACAATTACGAAAATGCTGCGTACAAATGTTTCGCTTGGAAATCTTCCAAAATCATAGTTATCAATTTAGTTACTGGATTAATGAGAATCACGGCATTTTAAAGAATATCAAGTGTTTCAGTCTGTTGGGGAAGGACTAATTAAAACCAGATAGACGTCGGATTGACTCGAGAGTGAAGGAGTTCAGAGACGCCAGGAATGTGAAACTGCTCATTTTAAGCTATAACTGAGTGATTGAGTCATTTTGTCAATGGCATGGACCGCCCGGGCGCCCTGACGATTGTTACTTCAATAGTTTATGGGGCATCGGAAGGCGGCCATTAGTTTTATTGTAGAACTCATATTACGCACATTTAATGGCTTTGTCAGTTTCTGAATATGTTTAAATACTATTTTGTGACGTGGTGTGACGAGAATAATCTTTGTAGGTACATCTTAATGCCTATAACAAATACAATATTTACTGAAACACTAGTTTCTCTGGCAGACGTTATTTTGCAGTTTGGCTGGTCCCTTAGTGTTTCACATCAGGTGCTCCAGAGCTTCAGTTTTTATTGGTATAGGTACCTTTGCTTTAAGTAAAAGCTCGTCACTAAACAACGGATCCCATAGTGATTCTCACAGCGCCACCTAACGGATCTAAATCTTTCAAGCTAAAACCAACCATACACAAACATTTTTTTTTCAGAGATGAGAGCATACGAACTTTGTGATACATGATTTCATACAGTCATATTTTCAACCCTTATTTTGCATTAAGTGATGGATTTTTAAAAATGTTTATTCTTTTCGTAAAAATTAAAGATAATCGACCAGATTTTTCACCCAGTCTTGTATGGACAATTTTGGACTTGGGTGACAAATTTCAATTCCTTTTCTACGCCTTTATAAACCAAATTTCTTAAGATTTCCTATGATTACATAATTATGTCATACATATGGCTTAAAAGAAACCTATTGTCCAATATCCATATTTTCAGTTCTACATGGCATGGATAGTTTCGGCTCGAAATTCAATCACGCGAAAAAGTTCTCCCATCTTGCCCCGATGTTCTCCTCCAAGCTACAACCTAAGCCGAGATGCGAACCCTACAGGGATGATGCCCTTAAGGTGCTCCCTCACTTGAAGCATTCGCCTGTAATGTAACGTTACAGAGTCGAGCATTACATCAGTGAGGGAGATAACCGAGCATTACAGTGCGCAAAATGTAATGTTACAGATTCGAGCATTACGTTGGTGAGGAAGTAGCACTGAGCATTATACAGTGCGCAACTTGACGATACAATGTGTAATATAATGATACGTTACAAGGCGAATGTTCCAAGTGAGGAATGCTCGTCAGTCAGGAAGGCAATACTGTAATGTGATGCTCAAAATCGAATCTGAAACGTTACATTACAGGCGAATGCTCCAAGTGAGGGAGCACCTGTAGGACGATCGCAACCCCTATTTCTCGAGGAGGGTGAGCTTCTCCTCCCTCTTTGCAAAAATTGTCTTCGCGGCTGAGCCTTTTTTCATGCTTGCCTCCCTGATCGCGTGAAGCTGTAAAGGCAGCTGAAGCGGCAACAGCATCTGTCTGTCTGTAAATTCGAAGTTGCTATTTGCACAATATATAATATACTAGCTCTTTTCGGAACAGATTTTTTGGCTGATTTGTAAGGATGTAACGTATCTATTAACCAGACGGCCGGACTATAAGTAAATGGCGAAAGAAAATCCTTATTTATCATTATTATTTATTATGCAATCGGTGATATTTTTAGAGAGAGTCCACGTTTCGCAATCATAGAATCGTTATAAAATATTTGAATTTTGAATTTTATGGAATAAGCTGATATAATCGCTATTAAAACAACACATAAATTATAATCTAAATTTTACTAACAAAAAATAACCGACTTCAAAATTACTCAAAAACTAATTATTAGATCTCGTTCAAATTTATGTGGGACCACATGACAAGCACCTGCTTTCGATTAAAAAAAGAATCATCAAAATCGGTTCACCCAGTCCAAAGTTCTGAGGTAACAAACATAAAAAAAATACAGTCGAATTGAGAACCTCCTCCTTTTTTTGAAGTCGGCTAAAAAGTCTGTCAGCTTTCTATCAAAACATGCTGTTATTTGATTAGGTAGGTAGATATAAACTTAAATTTCTTAGAACTCGAGTATTGGCTTCAACCCATTAACGGCCCACTACTGAGCACGGGTCTCTCCTCTTGAGGAGGCCTGGAGCATACTCCACCACGCTGCTCCAGTGCGGATTGGTGGAGGGGTTAGTGGCCAACCCAATTGTCGGAAGTTTTCATGCCGCCCGTCGAGGGCCTCCGACATGGCTTAACGACTGTTATCTTACGATAACAACCGGGACCGACGGCTCTAGTGCCCTCCGAAGCACGGAAGCGCTCAAGAAATTTTTGCCACTAGCGGTCACCCATTCAACTACCGACCTCGCCCGCTGTTGCTTAACTTTGTCGATCGCTTAGGATCGACGTAAGCCGCCGGGCTAGGAGCGCTTCACTCGAGTATTACTACTGTTATTATTATTACTCCTATTACTTAATTGGAGTACCAGCCTGATGCTGTATGAGATTTCTCCCTGCGTCTTTATTTATTTGGGCGTACTTTTCGTGCTTCCTCAGAAGTGGTCTAATGAATTTTCGAAATGCGATTTAGGGCTTGTTTCACAATCTTCAAGTAAGTCCGAAGTAAGCTATTCGTTGGTTAAGTTGACATTTCGTGTATGTAAAATGACACTTTAACATCACTTTAACCGGCGAATAGCTTATTCAGGACTCTACTTGAAGATTGTGAAACAAGCCCTTTGCCAATAAACCTTATTTAAGTAGGTATACGCGCGTTCAGTGCACACTCTTTCCACGATTGTTGTGACAAGTGTATAACTGTATACACCGTGCACCGCTCGCGCTAGTATTACGTCAAGCCATAGTTTATTTGGATATATTTAGATGAATCACTACTCAATGGTCGTCGAGTGAGACTGTCCGGAAGCATGCCGCATCCCCGGGACGTTCAAATCTCTCTTGGCATGAATCATGAATTACTATATTATTGAGTAAGTGCAATAAATATAACTACCCACCTAGGTGTACCTACATGGAATTTTAGTATATCAATCAGTATGTCGCACTTAGCACGTGTATCAGAACAGATACACTATTTTAGACCGCGTGCATGGGGTTACCGAGAGCGGGGAACGGGAGGGGGGGGAGGGGTCAACTGGCGCCCCAGGATTTAGTATACTTGCCAACCCGTACCCACTTTGTCCATAAAACTTCTTATTTATGCGATAACAGGAATCTGACGAGTTTGCCCTCCGCTGGGCTAAAAATTCTAATTTGCCTTGCTATGAGCCAAAAAAATTTGATATGCCCCCTTCTGGGTCAGTAGCTGGGGTGTGCCCATGGTGCTAATGGTTTAGAATGACTTAGATAGGTCCTTCCCATATTATTGTATGCCCATGCCCGTGCTGATGATATACTCTGTTGAACAGCGCACGGGAATGGCGCTAGGTTGTTTTGTTTTGGAAGGTCCTTGAGCTCCAATCACCTAAATCCCTATGGTATTCATGCGTTACCACGCATAGAGTTTACCTGCTTAACTTGCTAACAATTCTTCGTCTCAAAGTTTTTTTTTAATGTAAATAGCTGGCAAACGAGCTGACGATCCAAATGGTAAGTGGCTATCGTCGCCCATGGACAATAGCAATACCAAAGGCATCACTGAACACTGATTAACACATTGAGTTATTTGCAAATTTTATGCTCAGTGGGTATGAAACTAGTTTCGGTGAGGAACGGTACGGTACAATAGTAAATGTTCGGGGCTTTTCTCCATAAATTCTAAAAATGCGCAGTAAAAATAACGTAAGATTTATTTGTTTAACATCCGTCAATAGGTATCTTTAAATGAACTGAGGATTTTACTAAAGCATGAAAATATTACGGACAAGACTCAGCGATGTCATTGATCACTACAGTCGCATCCAGCCTTGGCACATCCAAACAATTTGTTAGTCCCTAATTTAACATCTCATACTTTAAATTATTTTTGTAAAATTCTGATTTTTTTTTTGTTTATCTTGTAAACCTTTCGAAAGAGGCAGACCATCGTGCGTTTCCCGTGGATTCCACATCAATATTTTTGATGATAAAATACTAGAAAAACGTTGTTTGGACAGAGAAAATTCTTATAATTACATTTGAATGACAGAGTCATATCTAAAAACACATATTCATTTAATGAAGATAGAAGAGTTTTCACAAATATTATCTGTAGCGCCGCATTTGTCAGACTAATCCTACACACCTTGAGATAATCTCAAGATTTTTATATAAAATCCAAACACCATAATAATTTAAAACAGATTGCAAGTGCTCGCAGCTCGCATGTGAGATCTAGTGATGTCCGCAGTCTGCGCCACTCATGTCTGAATCACAATGTAACTGAAAATAAGTATCATAACGTAAACGGGGCCATCGCTTGCGCAACAAAGTTATTTTAAAGGCATTGGCGTTGTCCAATAACAATAATTACTTGATATAAATTTCGATGGACGACAGAATGCATCAATGATTCAAAATAGTGTAAGTACCTACATTGTACAGTAATATCCTTCTAATAAGTATGTCGCTGATTGGTAATTTACTGTAAGACGTCTTGGTTTAGTCTAAAGCGGTGATTTAAAAGGTAAAAGGTATCGTGAACTCAATTTCAGTTGATTGGTCATTAAAGCCCCAATTCAGAGTCACTAACGTTTACTTTAATCGCTCCTTACCATACAAATTCTGAGCTAAGGAGCGATTTAAGTAACCGTTACGCTTCCCGCTCACGTCCGATAATCGGTGACCGATTTGTTGTAGGAGAAAAATAAAACGAACTGATAGCAATAGTGCAACGTACAAGTCGGTCAGAAATAATATGGCAGGAAAAATTGGCCCGATTATCGGTCCTACAAAAAGACTGATGTGGGCGGGAAGCGTTGGTGACACTGAGTTGGGGTGTAAGTGTTAAGTTTAAACGTCAATATAATCAGATAAGTTTAATAGTATAACTGTTTAATGGAAATTAGAATTGCAGAGTAACAGAAACTATTTCAACGAGTATGACAGTAGGAATGTGGTAAAGACATCACGGAGCCGGGATATGCTATTTATTAATTGATTTTCGACTGCGTGTTGCTTGTTACCGGCATCAATTAAAAATATCAGTCTCTAAAATCAACATCAACAGTTACAAAACTGTAATTCACCAGTTCCTGGATTCTGTATTACACACACGACCTTAAATTAAAACTAGTAACCGCCCTCGCTTTCCTTCGGTTTTCGTATAGATCCATAATTTTTTTAATGCCATGGTACTTTTAACTTGACTCCAGATGACTCGTGTTGTTGAATAATCAGAAAGCACTTGGGTATCTTCATTCATTTATTTCGTTTGTACTTAAATTGCCATTTCGCAAAGGTGTCTTATTTAAGAGGAGAAGAAATGGCGAAAGAAACTCCTCTACACATCTTTTAAAATTCTTGCTTAAACAATTCTAGACTTAAACTATGTCTACAATTGGAAATTATTACGCAACACCCGTATTACTGGTTTCCCAGTCTAAGACAGAATGCCCCCCTCGTCATCCTTCGACCGACCAACATGATCCCAAGCCTTTCCTGTAACTCTCATATTTCAATCAATTCGGCGGATGAAAATAATCTCTCGTTGTTGAAAATAAAGACAGCATTGTTCGTTATTAATTTGAAACCCTTAAGGCCTCTTTCACCACCATCAAGTAAAGTCCCGAGTAGGCTAATTGCCGATTAATGTGACGAGTAACTATGCATACGCATTTCACAATCAATGAATAGCGCTACCCGTCAAATAAAGTAGCCAGTAACTTACTTGTAACATCATCTGCCGATTAGTTTGTCTAATTGACGTGTAAGGTACGTGCAATGAAGTAAAAAACTATTATAGCTAACCTTATAAATATATTTATTTGACAATAATTTATTAAACATTTACTTATTTCATTTATCGATATCAAATAGACGATTTCGAAAAATTTGCACGAAAAACACCAAGAATAAAGTCTATTTAATATCCATGTTGATTATTTTACCGACTTCGATGAAAATGATTTTTTTGCTAGATTTCGCTTGTTTATTACTTAGTTTTTTTAAACAAGGGATATTAAAATATATCTTTGTTACAGAGTAAAGTTAGCACTTCTTTCTCTCTTAATTATATCCATGTTTTACTAATTTAATATCGGTCTAAACAAAAACCTCAAAAACTACCTGCGAATTTTAATAACACCAACTTATACAAAACCTTTTTAGTAATGACGGACGGACTGGCACTTAACCGATTTGACACGTGCTTGACATCTGGCAAACACAAACTGACCGAATGCTGGAATGCATTATGACAAATCATTCAACTAACCGCCAAGTTGTTACTCGGAACTACATTTTTGACTGATAAAAATTGTGACTAATTTAATTGTGACTTTTACTTGCCGATTAACGTTAGCAAGTAACTACATAAGACTTTACTTGATGATAGTGAAAGAGGCCCTAACAGTACTAAAGAGAAAAAATAATTTTTGAAATAAAAAAATATGAGAGGAGTCAAGGGACACCTGGATGGAACGAAGTTCCTTGCAGTCAATACTAGGATAGCAAAAACATGCAGCAAGTGTGCCAAAACAAACAAATCTGGGGTATTAAATTTCTCATCGGCTTTGTTCACTTAGTAGCAATTAATTAAAGCGAGTAGGTACTAGGCGACTAGAAGTGTTCGATGTTGCGACATCAGTGACACCGTACATGCCACAGTATGTACTATCTTATTCACTCTTCGGTATTTAGCATAAGCACAGCACACACTCGCTTTAATTAATTGCTACTAGGTGAACAAAGCTGATGAGAAATTTAATACCACAGATTTGTTTTGGCACACTCACTTGCATGTTTTTGCTATCCTAGTACTTAATAAGTGTTATAACGACGGCAAAAAGTGTCGTTACAACTTAATTTTTTCCGTCGAGCCCCCTTTCGCAACGCGCGATAAGGAACTTTGTTGCAAAAAATCATCTTTAAAATATCAGTTTAGATTTAAAAAAAAGCCGGGCAAGTACGTGTCAGGCCACGCGCAATGTAGGGTCCCAAAGTAGTAAGTTTATCGACTATTAATCATTAACTACTTATTCTAACGTAGCGTAAATAGTAATCCTAGTAAGATAATAACGAACGATACTATCGAAATTGATGAGTTACATTATTTTTAATTTATTATTGAAATGTTAGCGTAGCTCGTAGAGCTGCGTAGGCTCGCCATGGCGCCGCGCGGCCGGCCGGCGGGGGCTGGGGCTACGCGCGTAGCACCTTATATGGCGTAGACACGTAGCCGTAGACATTCCACACATCGCATACCTCTTTAATGCTGTGTAGTCCGTCCTATTTGCTAAACAAACTTCTTCTTTAAAACGTAATTTGGAATTTAAAAATAAGGCTAACACAAAATGAAAAGACTTTAAAGACAAATAATTAATCATTTAAAGCCAAAACGTATGTTTATTCATTATATTTTTCAACTAGTTTAAATGAATATTTCAATAAAGAGTAGCGACAAAATTATTTACCAAGTAAAACGAGTCTAACAAAATAGAGTATAGGGTAGGCCATAGAACGTCAACATAGCTTGGTGTCCTTTGGGTTAAACATTAGTACGATATAGGTACCGAATTTCGAATGCATAAATTTCACATTATTCCGCTTCCGCCTAAAAACGATATTAGCGATACTAAGGATTAGTCTCTGAAAATTAAAGGCAAACTATACCTACAGACTATACAGCACTAGCAGACTATACCTACCTATTCCTCCACCAATCCGCACTGGAGCAGCGTGGTGGAGTATGCTCTAGGCCTCCTCACGAGGAGAGACCCGTGCCCAGTAGTGGGCCATTAATGGGTTGAAGCCATACCTACAGTCTTAGCGTAGGAGGTTCACAGTAGGGATGTGAGATTAATGGAAGAGAATCGATTAAATAAAAATCGATTTTTCTACGACCAAAAATTATCGATTTGTGAAAAATCAATTTTCATAAAAATAAATAATCGATTTCTGCGAAAAATCGATTTTATTGCATTATTTAAAAAAAATTGCCATAAATGTCCAGTTACTTAAAATGAGAATTAAAAAAACTAAACGACTACTCTATAGTTACAAAAACTAAACTAAAATACAAATCTTTCGCTAATCTTCAAGTTTAAACAATAAAATAATAATTATTGTCACCAATGTCCAGTCCTATTTAACATTTGACTAGTATTAAAATAAAATACTTAAAAGGATCATTAAAAATCCTGAACAACTACGATATGGTCTCAAAAACTAAAATATAAAACAATCTTTCGCTGATCTTCAAGATTAAACAATAAAATAATAATTATTGTCACAAATGTCCAGTCCAATTTACATTTCACTAGTATTAAAATAAAATACTTAAAACAAGAATTAAAAAACTAAACAACTACCTTGTCTCAAAAACTAAAATATTAAACAAATCTTTCGTTATTTTTTAAGTTTAAACAATCAAAACACGTAAACTAAAATTATTGGCATTAATTTTCAGTCCTGTTTTACGTAAAAGTAGTATTAAAATAAAATGAAACGATAAGTCAAATTGCTAAACGACAATGTTAACGTATTATCACAAAATGTTCAAAAATTGTTACCATAAATTTTCAGGTAAGCAGTTTAAAAACAATAATTTTGATAATCTCTATAGATACGAGCTGTTTCTGAAAATCGATTTAAACACGTAATATATATAATCGATTTACTAAAAATCGATTAATATTACTTTAAAAATCGGTAATAAAAAATCGATTATTGTAATATAATAATCGATTTAAATAAAAATCGATTATTTTTTAACATCCCTAGTTCACAGGTCTTTGTAAAAGCTTAACGATAGTTATCTTGTGACAAAACGAGATATATCTGGTATACCAGTGTTGTACAGTGTACAGCGAGTATGACAAATGTATTATTTTTCAGTCACGAATATAAAACACTGCAACGTTTTATAGTTACCATATTGACGTTACTACTACCACTGCTAACAGTAATTGATCTTTAAAAATTGAACTAAATCGGTGTTTATAAAATTAAAAGTAACGAACTGATCAATTGGAAGAATCGTATTTGAAACGATGATGTACGATTCCACTCGAAAGTTATTAACTTACGGGGAGTAGAAACTTTAATAAAACTTTAAAATCACATAGGAAACTGTAATCTGTAGCGGGGTAACGTTTACATATTAATTTTGTTAATTACATTAATAGTGTCCATCTGCTAGCCATCGACGATCACTAAATCACTCAACCTATAAATTCGTTTAACGATAGCTTTAGTGGAACTAATAAATCAATAGACCAAAAGAAATAATTACCCAGTTGGTGCTTCTTTAGACACTTTAAGCTGAATAGACGAGTAGTTAACATAAACTGTGGAAGCATTAAATTAAAACCAACACTAGGTGTTGAGCCGTACGTGGTGAGAGAGTGGGCCGCGCCATCCACCGGCCCCGCCCAGCCTCAGCGAAATGCCTCGTAAATCCCGCATAAGACCAAACCTTGGATTCAACAGTTTACGAGGTTGTTTTCATCACCAACTCACCAGCCCAGCGGTTTAAATAAAGGTCATTGCCAGGCTCTACGTAGCCTCACAGTACGGAGTAGTGATAAAACAAAGAGCGAATCTCTATTTGTTCAATGTCAATGGTGATTACGGCAAATACATAGATAAAGGTGGGTAGACTGAACACCTAACGCACATTACAATAGAGAAGAGAGTTTAACGATGGATTTGAGTGGTGACTGTGAAAATAACATGTTTATTTTATTCGTAGGTACTAATTCGTGTTTATCATTCTTTTAATACTTTACAAGAAAATAGAAATAGACGACATAGGCGGTTATGTCATTTTCTTTTATTTAATGCATAGTGATTTTTAAAATATTGTCAGTCGGTTTTGTTAGATCCTAAAATATTATAGTGTGTCATATAAAGGATACCTACTGTAAAATTGTAATACATAAACTTTATAAAGTCAGTTACATTCTTATCTTGAAAACCAATTTCACAAATTAATAAGATGGAGCATAATCATCAATTAAGAAAATAATGGTGATAATTGCTAGAAGTGTTAGAACACAACCCGCGAGGGTCACGACCAACCGGAGCACCTCACGAGTGTGGCGATGAGAGGCGCGAGCCACTAAAATAGACAATGTCGACGTCAACACCTTCTCACAACATTATATCTTCGTTCTTTTCTCTTTAAAATAATATTTGTCTGCTAATATAATAAATAAAATAAATTTCTGAAATTTCTTAACAATTTGTAAGACAATCAAGTACCTATCAATCGTGAACATTATATATTTTTAGTTTTTATAACGCCTTCCGGCCGATACACTTTCTATTTTGGGTGGGATTCCAAGCATTTCGATGCAGTGGCAATATTATCACCACGAATGTTTACTAACGGTCACATTGGCACAGTTTCCAGATGACCCAATAACCGGAGTTTATTCACAACTTTGGTAACTGATAGCTACATAGTTTTTGTATCGGTCACGTTATTATAAATTTAATGATACATTTATGTCTTAAGGTAATAATTATAGGGGAGACCAGCAGATTAATATAAAGGAGGATATCTTACATATTGACAAGTACATCCAGCCAATATGAACCTATAATATAGGGGGTACGCTTTATTGACGATTTTTAACCGACTTCAAAAAAAGGAGGAGGTTCTCAATTCGACTGTATTTTTTTTATGTTTGTTACCTCAGAACTTTCGACTGGGTGAACCGATTTTGATGATTTTTTTTAATCGAAAGCTGGTGCTTGTCATGTGGTCCCACTTAAATTTTATTGAGATCTGACTAGTAGTTTTTGAGTAATTTTGAAGTTGGTTATTTTTTGTTAGTAAAATTTAGATTATTATTACTTTCACCCGTTTCCCACAGAGCTAGATTTTTTTTTAATGATATTTTATTACCAGTCAATTAAGAAAGTACCGTTCTGGCAGGCATCAAGCGGTTGCGTCATCATCTCTTAATACGGTTTTCACCATGGCATGGCAGATCGGCTGGTGATCTCTTAGTATACCTTACTCATTGCTGGGCGAAGCAATCGAGAGCTAGGGAGAAGCATTGGCTGTAAGTTTGGATGTTGCAAAGGCCTTCGATAGGGTGTGGCACAAGGCATTATTGTCTAAGCTGCCCTCCTACGGAGTACCCGTTAAGTTTCTGAAAATGCAAAAAAATATTATTTTAACCTTCTCCCACAAGGCTACAATTTTGATAGGTTGTAATTTAGATATTCTTTTCGGCTTGCGGAAATAGTCTGATTATAATATAATTTTTTATTCTGCTATTATTATTTTTGAAATAAACAAAAAAACAATCGCGCTCGAGTAAGTCGTCTTGACTTATTCGTTTTTTTTTTGCAAACTTTGTTACCCTCCCACTCCCGGAGTAAGATTAGCAAAATTGACACTTTTAACTTGTAGTTAACCCCCTTTATCTTAATCTGACGCGCTCGTCATTAGTCGTCGTCATAGTGGAAACATTATAAGATCATTTTTTCTTCCTATCATTTAATCTACCAAATCTACCTATTAGGTTTCCGCGACGCTTGAGTTTACACACATTTAGCATCATGTGCTCCTATAATGTTTTGGCAATATTATTAGATTAAAAATCAATACTTATATTACATATTTCATATAGCAAATTATGAGCTATGTGTAATGTAAAGCTTGTATCAGACTGATTTTATCAGTACCTAATGTAAATATTGATATGGCGGAGGCTAGCACAGGAAAGTTAGTAAATCATCTGTAAATAACTCGAAACTGAAATATCTCTCGGCTTGCGTCGGACTCAGATCTACTCTAGATGTTTACAGGAGTTTTATGTTATTCACTATTTTTTCTTACCGGGAGAAATTTTCACCTAAGGATATTTATGTAGGATTCTTGAATTGCAATCGTTGTGTAATGACTTTCTAAAGTCGTATTATTGTTCCCAAGCCAAAATATGGTTTACATTAAAACGAGCGCGAGGATTCCTCTCTTACGGATTGTTGTTGCTTATCTTCTTGTTATTAGCATAACCGCCATTTTGTTTTTTTATGTTTTATATTTTTTACGGCAAACCAACTGACGGGCTAGGTGATGGTAAGTGGTCATTCGCGTGTATCGTCAGGGGCATCACCGTTACGCTATTGGGTGAAAAAAACACGTTGAAAGGCCTTACGTTAAATATAATATTACCTACCTTCCAACAATTATTAAGTTTGAGAGCCAGTTGTTTCCTACTTTCTTGGCTCATTGGCTCGTCAGCTCATTGCTCAGTTTACTTAAAACCATTGTCCGACCGCTGTCGTTCTCAAATTCCAGATGCAAGAAGCTGTGTGACGTGCGACAAGGTCCTGGAAGAACTGGAGAAGATCGACGACGACACGGACACGTTCGGCGTCGACTTCGTCAAGATCAACGACAAGCGGCTCGCGAAGCAGTATGGCATCACGAAATTCCCCGCCCTCACGTACTTCCGTGAGAAGGAACCGATTATTTACGAAGGTGATTTCCTCTATCTTATTGGATAAGCCTCGATTCGAGATATTAGGACGTGAAAACGGGCACTGGGTACTTAAATATTCAAATAAAAATTAAGGCGATTACTAAGAATATAACAAAAACAATATATTCTGACAGTTTGACGACCCTTTAGCCAACTAGGTAGCGACCCGTCCCGGGTTCGATTCCCGGCCGGGGCAGATATTTATGTGACAGATAAATATTTGTACTCGCGTCATGGGTGTTATTGTGATGTGTTACATATATTATGTGTCGTCCATGCCATCCACGACACAGGTTAAAACCTACTACGGGGGTATGACCGTATGAGTGTGTAAGCGTTTAAATTAGTCCTAAAACAGTATTATGTCGGCTTCATAATCGATTACATCAGCGATGGAATAGAGTATTTTGACGAATGCTGGTGACTAAAATTCACTTTATTTGATCAAATTAAAATCAAAGACAATTAACCTTTCCACCTTATCATACTGCAACAGCTCGTTGGAGTCCGCCACAGACCTATTCCAATGTGAGCATTTAGGACACAAATATTCAGCAGGTTAGTGCATCCTTAAGGAATTGTAGTCAATAAAAAACCTTGTTAATTACAAGCAGTAAAGGAACGAGAATCGTTGGTAAAAGATACTGACGGTCGAGTGATAAATATATATTTAAATAAGAGACTATTGACTGACAGTGAGTCGCTGTTACTATTGAAGAAACAAACAGAAATGTCTGCGAGGTTGATCATTTTGGCAGCTGATCAGATTCAATTAGCAAAACATGATCTAGGTATATTTTATGATAACTAGTGCTAATTATATCGATACACTACTGTATAATTGATTCCATTACTCCAGTGCTACTTGCAGTACCATATTAGCGAGTACGTTGTAAGAACTTTTATAATAATGTAGATACGATGTATCTAATACAAGGTTTGATTGCAGGAGATCTCATGGACGAGGAAAGTGTTCTGGATTTCCTGACGAGTCTAGAAGCAATGGACCTTCCCGACCGAATAGAAGAAGTCAACCAAAAAATTCTCGGCAAGATCATCGAGGACACGGAATACGTAGCCGTTCTCTTCTGTAAGTATTGGAGTGTTCGTTCGTGGAGTTTGTTCTTCAAAGATTTATCAGCTATTGTGGTAAAAAAGCCAACTTTCTCAACTAACAATTATATATGTAAACTGTAAATTCTGCCCGTAGAGCTATCGAGTAGATCTCTTCTGTCAGCTTCACTCAATCGTAGCCATCGAAATAGCCATCTGTCTCTAAGAAGGTGAACATTGTGTCGTGTGTTTGATAGTGTTTTTGACGTAGGTCCCGATCACAAAAATTGCGGCCCGTTGAACAGTAAGTAAAGTTTCCAGCTGGCGGCATGCCTTCTATTATTGTCGTTTTGGCTGCAACCTCTGGCTTCGTAGACTAGTATTTGTGTAATCTTATGTTTCGGACGCGCTTTCCGCTTCTAATGCGACAACGGTGGGTAATTTTGGAGAACTATTGGAAATCGGAAAAGGATCGGCGGCGAGATCTTCAAACGAGCATCCGTCGAAACATCGGCCAATTAAATATTTGGCGCCGGTACAAAACATCAGTGAGCGTGATTCACACGATAAAATCAGGATCAATAATCCGTCTATGAATGTTATCAATTATTACTGTAAGGCGTACAAATTGCACAGCACACTCGCTTAAATTCATTCATTCACTGTGGACATTACCTTTATAAACTTCTTTATTTATTGCAATTTCTATTTATAACTTACATATGGAATGCTCGATGGAATTAATAATTATCTAGTCTCGTTCGTGTAGCGTAAGGGAAGGCTAGAATCAAAAACGCGTTTGCATTATTGGGCCGTGCGGCGAGCTATTTTCGCTGCTCTATTTACGTCCCGCCAGCAAGCTCGGATTGACGGACCGACTTGTCACGAACGACGTCGGATTTACATGCTCCCTTCTTAACGACACCAAAATCAATTAAGAAACCGATAGTGCCAAAATTATGACCGTCAATCCTATCTCAACCATCTCTTCGAGTCGGTCTTCAATATTGGATGACCTTGACCTAAATTTCAGGTGGAAGACGTCAGCTGTCATGAGAAATAGAAGCATGTCACATCAAGGTTGTTTACACTATCCTATTGACAACTTAAAATATTACAATTTTTGAGACTTGAAAACTTCATGAGGAATAGTATCCAAGCCTTAATTAAAAATGGTTACATTAGATCCCTCCCAGATAGCACTGAAGTTGTTTTTGGTTGACAAAACTTAGAAATTCTACACGAGTCCCGCTTAACATTTAGTCACTATTGCAATACATAGAGTTAGACGTGATTTCAGTGACATCACCAATGCACGACACTACGCTTAATATAGCGCACACTATTAATTTTCTCCTAACACACAACGTATTCACCTTAGCATTGCGCTTAACTGCACTGCTTCGAGTCCTTACGAGGCATGTCTTAGACACAATTACTTAATGGCTTCTGTGCCTAGTTAGATAACTTAGGATATCGTCTGACATTTTCCAGATAAACCTGAATGCAAAAAATGTGCAAAAGCTCTACAAGAGTTGGAAAACATCGACGATGAAGCGGACCAGCTCGGAATAGGCTTTGTTAAGATCCATGACGAGGAGCTAGCTGAAGAGTACAGCCTTGGCGAGCTGCCAAGACTGGTCTACTACCGGCACCAAATACCTATCATCTATGAAGGTTCGTGACAAAATTTTTCTAACGTTGTAATATGGTGTGTATACTATATGACATAGTGCTGTGTTAAATCAAGTTAAGAAATGTAATTGCAGTCTATGTTTAACAAATTGTCTTATATTTAGAACGATGTTTAGTAGAAACTATAGTACACAAGTAGTTTACATTTGATGCCTTTATTCAAAAGCGACTACAAAGTTATTTTGGTGTTTACTAAACAGCCAAATAGTTACATACAAAGGCAAATATTTGATACGATAGAACATACTTTGAAGATGCAGGATGGATGATGTAGTTAAGCAGTGTTTGATCTCAAAGGCCAGCAAGACTGTAAAAAATTTTTAGATCGCAAATGTTATACAATAATAGGCTTGTATATTAATAGAGATTCAATATAATTTCAAGGTGAATTAAGCAGGGAAGAGGATGTACTGGAATGGCTCATTGCGAATAAATCGACTGGGGACGAGGAAGATGTCATTGAGGACGTTACAGCCAAGACACTGAACACTCTCATAGGAAACGTAGACAACCTTGTTGTTCTATTCTGTAAGTACAATACAATAGTATTTATAACTGCTTCAAGTTATTTGTAGACGCAATAAATTCTAGAATGTATCACGTATAACACTGAATAAACTTGATATACACATAATGCTTAAAGGTTATTTTGGTTACTGTAAAAACATGCAAAATATATGATAAATAAAACCGTTTTTTTTTGTGTATAGGGGCTAAAATAAGTCAAATTTCAACCTAACAGTTTGAATTGTTCCATTACAGATGATCACGGTGACGAAGAATCAATGACAGTTCTCGCAGAGCTTGAGAAGATAGACGATGACTGCGATCGTCATGGCATCCAATTCGTTAAGATTGACGACAAGAAAGCAGCGAAAGATTTTGGCATTGATGATGTACCATCCATAGTTTATTTCGAAAAGCAGATCCCCAATGTTTACGACGGTGAGTTTGTTTTTGGAACACAGGCAATAAACATAGTTCGTAATGTACGTTATTAACTGTTAGTCTCATGACTGAGTTTTAATTGAGTGTTCTACTCTGGAATAGGTGACCTGGAAAACGAAGAAGAGATCTTAGAATGGCTTGTCGATCAGTTGGAGAAAGATGAAATTGAAGATGTTACCGATGAAATGTTGGATCGTTTGATAAAGGATGGAAAAACAGTAGCTGTTTTGTTTTGTAAGTAAATAATGCACAGCTCACTTCTTCATTGTATTCATTAAAATGACACTGTTATACTTAATTCGCTTATTTCAGATGATAATAATGATCGTAAGTCACAGAAAGTATTGAACGAATTAGAGAATATTGATGATGAATGTGATGCACTTGGTATTGCGTTTGTGAAAATTGATAATGACGAAGAAGCAAAAGAATACGGCATTGAGAAAGTTCCAACTCTTTTGTACTTTGAGAAAGGTATCCCAACTTATTATGATGGAAACTTAGAAGAGGAAGAGAAAGTCCTTTCTTGGCTAAGACATCAAACTGAAAGTGATGAAATTGAAGACATTACGGATGAAATGCTTGATCTAATTATTGAAAAAATGCCATACGTCGCTGTTTTGTTCTGTAAGTATTATTTTATATTTTCACGTAACCTTAACATTGACTAAAATATTTGAATCAATGCCAGGTTTTAAAATTACAGCACTCTGAAGTTACGTCAAAAGTAATTTTAGTTCATAATTTCGTCATACTGAATGAACTGACAAAAAAAATAACATGTAGTTTTGCTATTTAATTCCAGATGATAAGGATCAGAAGAAAAGTCAGAAAATTTTAGCAGAACTAGAGAATATTGATGATGAATGTGACCAAAACGACATTGCATTTGTAAAGATTGATGATGATAAGGAAGCGAAGGAGTACGGTATTGAAACCATTCCAACCATGGTTTTCTTTGAGAAGGGCATCCCTCACATGTATGAAGGCGACTTGATGAAGGAAGATGAACTACTTGGCTGGCTTTTACATCAGAAACGGCACAGTGAAATTCCGGAAGTTACTGATGAAATGATGGACAAACTTATAGAAAGCGCTCCGTACTTGGCTGTTATATTTTGTAAGTTAAATAAAGCATAGTACATAAGTAGTAAGTAATGTAAAATATAATTGTAATCTTAAATAAATCTAAACAATATTTGTTCTTAATTTAGATGACAAAGAAGACAAACAAGACATAAGGATTCTGAACGAGTTGGAGAATATAGATGATGAGCTCGAAAAAGAAGGAATAGTTATAGTCCGAATAGACAATGATGCTGAAGCCAAAGAATACGGTATTGATCACCTCCCAAGCTTAGTGTATTTCGAGGAGAACATCCCAGCTATATACGAAGGCGATTTAATGAATGAAGATGAAGTTCTGGAGTGGCTTATTGAGCAAAAGAATAGTGCAACGATTGAAGAAGTAACAGATGAAATTTTGACTGACCTAATCGAGGAGCACGAATACGTTGTCGTATATTTTAGTAAGTTGAATCATTTTTACATATGCATAGGTCATAGATTTTTCTTAAGTTATTAATTAGCAGAAAAGTAACAACACAATTCCATGTAAATTACTTTTAATACAGTAGATATTATGAGAGAGAGATAAGGTCACAGATGCACTGCCTCTCCACTTACTTTTTGTTTGCAACCATAATTATAAGTAGTAAGTAGGTCTCAATAAAATTAGTAGGAGTTTTTTAAGTATTCCTAAAATAATCTTAAATAAGATGTTTATTACGTAACTTATTGACAAATGAGCTGACGATGCACCTGATAGTAAATAGCCACCGTCATTAATGACTTAATAATAATGATGAAAATATACTTACTATGTGAAGCTTTACCACAAAGCGGTCAGCTTCTGTCGCCTCTTGCGAAACCATAGTATACCGGCATGGGATTGGGGTCAATATTCTAAGTAACTCTTGACCTACATAGTGTATATCATAGCTTGGTGAAACATTTTACTATTTTATTGGATTTTGGTTGATGTACCCATGAATTATTTTGGATCAAAATGGTTTACAGGTGGAAACTGCGAAGAAGGTGAAGAATGTGATAATATCTTGGATGAATTGGAGAACATCGATGATGAATTAGATGAAACTGGCATAATCTTTGTTACTACTGAAGACGTCACCCTGGCTAAAAAATACGGCATTAAAACTTTCCCGACTCTTGTATTCTTCAGAAACAAAGAACCACTTATTTACAAGGGTAAGTTTTGATATTTACATGAAATTTTGAAAGACGTAAAGGTTGAATTCAGATTACTATTAAATATGAAGTAATATAAGTAAAAGTAAATAGACGATGTCGGTAGGTTTGCAACGCATTTGCTTTGAATGTGTTTTATTGTCTTTTTGTTGTATTATAATAAAATTATTAGCCTTATGTATTCTTCTACCTAATTTGCCTAGGTGACATCGAGGATGAAGATGAGGTTCTGGCATGGTTAACTGATGAAGACACACTCGAAATTCCTGGTAAAATTGAGGAAGTAAACTCCAGAATGTTGGAGAAAATTCTTGAAGAGAATGATCACGTTGTTGTATTCTTCTGTAAGTAAATCAATATCAATACATATAATAAAACTGAAACTGACCGATGTCTGTACATAAATAAATAATAAATAAACGCTAACATACTCACACCCCCGCAGTAGGTTATTACCTGTGTCGCAGGTGGCATGGACGACACATATAACACATCACAATCACACCCATGACCCGAGCACAAATATTTATCTGTCACATAAATATCTGCCCCGGCCGGGAATCGAACCCGGGACCCCTCGCTTCGCAGGCAGGGTCGCTACCAACTAGGCTACAGGGTCGACATAGAAGATATTTGAGAAAAACTAAGGGTATTTAGTAACGCAATTTGTTCCCTGTGTATTTGTTCCGGCTAATCTCAGGAACAGCTTAACAAATTTAGATGCAGTTTACAATGATGTGTAGGGATCGGAGTAATTAAGAACGCGAATTGTTGTATAATGCTCGTCTTTATTAGTAAAACGTTCAATATATAGACTTAGGCTACTAACACATACAAACATAGACATAGTTCTATGCCACACACACTACATCTCCCATTATAATAAAATAAAGAAAAAATCTTACATGTTTTTTTTTTATTCACTAGGTATGAATACATTAAACTAAGTATACAGATACAGTATAAAAATATTTATTAGGTACAATATAACTTAGTTCTATTTTTATGCACTATATCAATTTTACCTTTTCTTATTATTTCTACGTTTGGTGCTAAGTCCCTTACAACTACATAGGGTCCAGAAAAAATAGGACTGAACTTATTTCCAGTTTCATTTTTTAAAAGGATTTGATCATTGGGTTTGTAAATGATAGGTTTAATATTGGAATCATAATGTTGCTTGCGCAAGGTCTTTTTGTGTATCAAATTATTTCGTGCTTCAGACTGTGACACCTGTAATCTATATTTCAACTCAAGCGGGTAACTCTCATGATTATAAAGTGGTTCAATAGATTTTGATAAATTATTAGGTAAATTACATTTTTTCCCAAAAACCAATTCAAATGGAGTGTGATTTGTTGCACTATGTACCGAAGTGTTATATGAGAAGCACCAATAGGGTAACCATGAACTCCATGTTTCAGGATGGTTATCCGTTTGGATTCTCAAAAATGCTCCTAGATGTTTATGAGCATTCTCCAACGCACCTAAACTTTCGTGGTGGTATGCTGTGGAATTAAGCTTTTTTATATCTAGTAATTTACATACCTCTGTCATTGTTGCGCTGATGAACTCTGCTCCTCGATCGGTTGCTATAGTGCTTGGAACACCATATTTTAAAATAACATTTTCTACAAAGGCTTTTGCAACCTCATCTGATTTTTTAGAAACAAGGGGACAAGCGATAATATATTTGGATAACTCACATTGTGTTGTTAAAATATACGAAAAATTATACCTATCCTTATCTAAGGGCCCTACTATATCTAAATATACCTTTTGAAAGGCTGTATGAGCAGTAGTCGTCACTACCATTGGCTCTTTATTGTAAATGCTATGTTTTTGAGTCTGGCATTTATGACATTTCTTTACAAAATCATGGACATCTCGTTCCATGCTAGGCCAGAAATAATATTTACGAATATTATTTAACATTCTTCTTATACCCGCGTGGCCACTCGTGGGTAAAAGATGAAAGTCGTTAATTATGACTCGTCTGTCATCCTTGTCATTCACTCTTTCTACGTCCTTTAATACACATAATCTTGGTCCGGACCATTTTACATCTTTTTTTATCTCGGATATCAACTTTTCAATAAACAAATTATTTGTGCCATTTTTAATGAAATATATTTCTTGTATATCATTAATAACACAATATTCTCCGAACTCCCTCGCAAATGCGGCTGGCGTCAATTGCGATCGGGACGCTGGATTTATAAACAATGTCATCCGAGACGGCACATAACACAATGTATTCTGACTACTTAACTTTAAATTAATATTTTCGTCTCTTAATTTATCCCAATCATTTTTATCAATAAATCTCATCTCAATAGAGTCCTTCGGTTTACTATGAGTTTCCACAACTTTTGGTTGATCAGGCCAAATGTCAGTACTACCCATATCATCCGAAGATCTGCTCCCCAATAACTTCCGCTTCTGTCCTCTTGTCATAACGTTCACAACACATTCATGCATTTCTTTCAGTTCCTTCGATGACACACACACTCTCGATAATGCGTCCGCAGTTACGTTACTTTTACCTGGCACATATTCGATATCAAAATCGTACTCATCCAAAATCAATCTAAACTTTAATAATCTACTAGAAGGATCCTTTAAATTAAACAAATAAATTAGAGGTTTATGGTCTGTAAAAATCTTAAATTTGCGACCGTACAAATAGGGACGAAAATGTTTAATACTCCACACTATAGCCAGTAATTCTTTTTCTATAGTGGGATAGTTCCGTTCAGCTTTATTTAAGCTTCTGCTTGCATAAGCAATTGGCCTTCCATTCTGATTAGACAATACGGCGCCTAAAGCGTAACCTGATGCATCTGTTTGTAGGTTGAATATATTGTCACTAGAAAAACATGGATATTGCAAAACTGGTGCAGATATCAAACGCTGTTTTAATGTATCGAAGCTAACCTGGCAGTCTTTATCCCATTTAAATGTTACATTTTTCCTACACAAATTATTCAATGGATGAACTATATCAGCGAAATTTTTAATAAATTTTCTATAATAATTGGCAAACGCTACAAAGCGTTTTACTTCATCTGCCGTTTTTGGAATGGGATAATTTTTCATAACACTAACTTTTTCCGGATCAGGTAAAACACCGTTTCCAGAGACTACATGACCCAAATATAACATATCCTTTTTCAAAAATTCACACTTGGATGGATTTAATTTAAGATTCACTTTCCGAAGTCTTTCAAAAACGTCGATTAAATTTTTATTATGATGACTAAGACAATTACCATACACAATTAAATCATCTTGATAGACGAGGCATTTTTCAAAATTGAGACCTGCCATTGCCATCGTCATCATCCTTGAAAATGAACTAGGACTCGTTTTAAGCCCCATGGGCATCCTAGTCATTTGATATTGTCCAGAACTAAAGGCAGTATATTTCCTACTATCTGGGTCTAAACCTACATTATAATATGCTTGATGAAGATCTAAGTGTGAGAAATAGATGCATCCCGATAGCGAGTCTAGAATTTCAGTAATGTTAGGAAGAGGGAAATTATCATTTTCAATATTATTATTCAGTTTACGGTAGTCAATAACTAATCTCCACCTCTTTTGCCCATTTGCGTCTAATTTCTTAGGTACCAACAAAATTGGACTAGACCAATCACTTACGCATGGCTCAATAATGCCATCAGCTAACATATTTTGAAGTTGTTTATGTACCTCATCTTTCTGAGAATGGGGTAACCTATACGGTTTAACAAATATCGGTTCTACATTAGGCTTTACGCGAATAGAATGTTGATAAATATGCGTAGTTGTCAATTTATCACCCGGTAAAAAGAATATATCAGCATACTTGGCGCATACACTTTCGATTGATATCTGCTCTTCTTCATTTAAATGTTTAGTATTCAGCAATGAAAACATTTTTTTAACGCGGGCAGCATTTTTGTCGCATTTATCAAAACTACAAATATTGTAATCCGACGCGCTGTGTACAATCGGGTCTAGTTTATCTAAGGTTAACTCATTCTCAGTTGTGTTAAGTATTCGTACTGGTATTTTACCATTAGTGGGTTTTACTAAGGTACTAGCTATAAACACACCTTCGCTACATTCAGAAGCACAAACAACACATTCCTTTTTCATATTAGTTTGTATAAAGTGGATCGACTCCGATCTGGGAGGTAAAATAAACATATCATTTTTAATGCCAGATACCTTAATAGGCAACGTAATAGTATGACCAATAAAAGTGTGCAAAGATAAACTATTGTTCTTGTAATCCAATAACGCTTTATGTTTTCGTAAGAAGTCATCACCGATGATTCCATGCGCCTTACATGGCAAAGAATTAAAAACAATAAACTTATGTTTAAACGTTGCATCTTCTGTTACTAAGTTTAAATAAACATAACCTAAAGATTGTACTTTACCCCCGAGGCCATTAATCTCAATACTCTCAAAATGGCAAGGAATATTTTGTTCGACAAGATGTTTATATTTGATGGCTGAAATTGATGCACCCGAGTCAAGTAACCAGTGAAATGGACTACCATTTACGGACAGCTGGACAGTCATATTATTATCACAAGACAAAATATAATTTTTACAATAGTTTTTAGTTACGAAAAAACTGGTTTTTGGGTTCATCGGGTGTATCCTCGGTCATCACCTGCATTATTTCCGAATTACGTGTCCACTTGTTTCGATTATTATGTGAATAAGACCTACCTCGATTCGATCTTCTTGGGTTTCGCCACGATCCTCGAGGTGTACGGCCACGTCCTGCGCCTTGGTTTGACTCATTAGGGTCAACTCCACGCATGTGACTCTGGTTTGAGCGCCCTCTGCACGTTCGCCCATGCTGACCTCTAAAATAGTTATTTGACGCTCGCCTGTAATTATATCGATAATGTTGATTAAAAGCCATAATCTCACCTGATGAAGTCGAAGGCATCGAAGTCTCCTCATCGACTGCTGCTTGAACTGCATCTTTCAGGGATTCAAAATTTCTTGCTGCAATGATAGTGCTGAGTCGACGGTTTCGCAATCCGTCAGCAAACCGTTTGATAGCTTGTTTTTCGTTTAGCGGTTTTAATACCTGGTAATTACTGGATTTCCCTTCGGATTGCGCTATCGTCAAATCCACGAACATCTCAGTAATGGCTTTTCCATACTCATCAATTGACATTTGCTTTTGGGAGAAAGAATGTAATTTATTTTGTATTGCCGTAGCAGACTTTATTGGCAATAACTGAACCTTCATATCATGTAAAAGACTTTTAACTGAGTCATACTTTAAAGATAACTTTAACTTTGCTGCCTGTGACAATCGACTCTTCAAAACAAATGTAATTAATTGTTCCTGAGATTGACTATCTAAAATAGAACTGTAGTAATCGATCCCATCGATTAACTGTTTAATGCTTAACTCATCATTTGTCATGACAGGCAACAAATTCAGTGCTATCTTAAGATCAAATTTCTCCATTATAACGACTTCGTCTTCACTTAAACTTTCAAAATCTGAGTTACTATAACTACTTTCTCTTTCACATAACTCTTTAATTTCTACAAATAATTCCTCAATCTTACAACTATACTCATTTATTAATATTAACTCTTCATTTTTGTATTCTTTTATGCTACACTCTATTTCTTTATATAATATTTTAAATGAATAAAACAAATTTGTCGATTCTTTTAATTTTCTACTACAAGCCTTAGATTCTAACCTTCGCTTAGGACCTACTTTAATTAAATATGTACGTATTTTCAGTAATTCATTATAGATTTTATCAAATTCCTTAGCCATAAGACACTTATTTATTCGTTTTGACAATACTACATATTTTAGAATTTGTCTTAAATAGTCTCTAGTCACTACATAACAGTATCTCTTAGTTCAAATTTCTTACCGGATATCACACTTTACGCACACAAACACTTATTACGCACTTTAAATGCACTCATTTGTTTACTGGTCTACACTGACACTCACTTTCTGCAACTCTCGGCGCGTTTTGGCAGCGACCTCGTCCGGACACTCGTATTCCCCTGAAGGCTTGAAGGTTAATCTCCTGACGCATCCACCGAGTATGGCACTTCTTGTATGCCTTAAATCCAAAGTAGAGAAGCGCGGCACCCATCAGGCAGATTATTATTGTAGTCATAATAGTTTGGATGCTTAAATGTGCACCAATGTCTTGTAAACTTGCATTATTTCCAGCACCAGCTGCATTTTGAGCCAGAAAAACCTCTTCTTTAGTTTGGTATGACTGACACATCTTGCGAATAATTTTGTTCTAATTAAAAATGAAACTACTAACGGTGCAACGCGATACGACCATTATGCACGGCCTGCTCGATGGCAGGGTCGCCATGTAGGGATCGGAGTAATTAAGAACGCGAATTGTTGTATAATGCTCGTCTTTATTAGTAAAACGTTCAATATATAGACTTAGGCTACTAACACATACAAACATAGACATAGTTCTATGCCACACACACTACAGATGTATTATAGTAAGCTTAGGTTAGCATTTTGTCTTTGGATTATTTCAGTCAGTTTACAAATAAACCGTCCATACATTTATCGAGTGTGGACTTAACGAAAGGACTACCGAAGCAAAGCGTGGACATTCACTCGTCATTAATAAGATAAAATTTTGTGTATAATAAAATCAATAATTAATAGTATTAATATTTTTTAAGATAAGGAAAACGACAAAAAGTCTCAGAAGATTCTCAGTGAACTTGAAAACATTGATGACGAATGCGAAGAGAAAGATATTGACTTCGTGAAAACTTCTGACGAGGGAGTTGATAAGGAGTACGATTTACCAGATTTACCGGCTCTTGCTTTCTACAGACACAAATTCAGAACAATATACGAAGGTGATCTGATGCACGAAGAAGCTATTTTAAAATGGGTGTTAGAACTCCATGACTCCCAGCCAGATGTTATCGAAAATGTTGACAGAAAGACTTTAAAGGATCTTATTGATGACGTGGAACATCTAGCTGTATTCTTCTGTAAGTAATTTATCGTTAACATTTCTTTAAGTAATAATCAAAACTTGTTATAGTTATAATTTCACTAACCTGTGGTAATATAGGTTAATTTTTATCGTATTACAATGTGATAAGAAGCTCAACGTCCAACCTTGATGCAGATGCGTGTGATTCGGATTATTTGTTCATTTGTCGTCTGTTACTATAAATAGAATAACTAGCCATCATTACTTTATTCTTCATCCAAAAAAGTCTTTACTTAAATTGCAACTAGTAGGTTTTGTTGACCATGAGTATGACATATTTTGATAGCTTTATCTATACATCTATACAAATAAATAAAATTGGAGGGTCTGTTTATAATATTAAAAGAACCGCTTTTTGCTAAGTGCATTTGGATGTATACACGGTACATATACCAAAACAACATTTTTTACAATTTTGTCTGTCTGTCGGTCTGTTTGTTTCGGCTAATCTCTGAAATGGCTGGACCGATTTTTACAGGATTTTCACTGGCAGATAGCTGATGTAACAAGTAGTAACTTAGGCTACTTTTATTAAAAAAAAAAATAGTTTGTTAGGCGATACGAAGTCCGCCGGGTCAGTTAGTTGTATCATAAAATTATAAACTAATACGAGTTAAGTAATTTATAACATGATATGATTTCACAGATAGTGAAGATTGTGATACTTGTGACGAGATTCTTGAAGAACTGGAAACTATAGACGATGATACAGACAAGCACGGAATCCAGTTTGTCAAGTCAAAAGATTCCAAACTGGCATCTGATATCGGGATTTTCAGCTTCCCAGCCTTGGTTTATTATGAAACTGGAGTTCCAATTATGTACGATGGTAAGTAACTACTTTTATAAGGTTTTAGGGGTTGCTTCAGTTTCGAATATTATATTGTTTAGGTGAAGTAAAATGTAAGCGATATCATTTCATTATTTTTTTAAACTATTGTCAAATGAATTTAAAAATTACTATAATGTATTTATTAAGGTGATAGACGCTTACTTTATTACTGAACTGATACTGAAATATCTATATGTACTTCTAAAAATCTTATTACCCTGTTTATAGGTGACTTAAAGAACGAAAATAAGGTTCTCCAGTGGCTTGTAGATCAAAAAAGTAAGAATCCACATCCATTTACAAACTCTATTCTATAATATTTGTTTAAGGTCTCTAAGAATTTGTTGGTTTATTATGAATAATGAATTACAAAAATTACGTGCATGACATCATTCTTGATATCTCTACACAATAAAAATGTTATTACTCTACGCCTTAAATGCTGGATGTTTGAGCTATGTCATTTTGCATGACAGTTACTAATGCCTGCAGGTGAAGATAGCCACCGACCAAAAAATAAAGTTAATATTAACGCAAGGTCCCATGCAGATGTTAGTAAAAATCCGGGGTTTTCACGAGCGAAAACCAAAATAGACATTGATAGCAAAGTTTCAAAATCCACTGATGGAAAGACTACAGGAGCAACGAAGGCTAAAGTACCAGGAACTCTGGAATATAAAACTAAACGACAAGAACATTTAAGTAGTAAGAAGAAATTTCCAAATGTTGATGATAACGATGATAATGACGATGACACTGACGACAACGATAATGAAGACAAAGATAATGACGACGACGACGACGATGATGACGATGACAATGATGACGATGACGATGACAATGATGACGATGACGATGACGACGATAATGATGATGATGACGAAGCTGAAGATGACGATGACAATGATGATGACAGCGATGAAGATGATAATGAAAATGACGATGAAGATGACAATGACGAAGATGACAATGACATTGAAGAGAAAATTAAAAGAATAGTAAATTATCAGAATCCATCTAAACAAGGGGTTTGGAAATCCGTAGGAAAACTAAAAATTCGTTACCCTGGTAAGCGTGAAGCTTCAGAACTAAGCGATGACAATGACGATGGTGACAATGACGATGACAATGACGACGATGACGATGATGACGACGACGATGATGATGACGACGACGATGACGACGATGATGATGACGACGACGATGATGATGACGACGACGATGACGATGATGATGAGGACGATGACAATGAGGACGATGATGATGATGATGACGACTATGACAATGACGACAATGAGGATGATGATGATGGTGACGATGATGATGACAAGGAAGATATCAGTAAGATCCATAAAGGGGCTACTTTAAAAAAAAGCAAATCCGCCCGTCGCAATAATCAGAATGATAATAGCGACGATGACGACGACGATAACGATGATGATGATGATGACGATGACGATGACGACGACGACGATGATGATGATGAAGATGATGATGATGATGATGATGAAGATGAAAGTATATTCAGTAGGATAAAGAAAATGTTTACAGGTAAATTAGTAGCGTTGGCCCCCGAGACATGAACCTGCACGGAGGCACGGATACCCCCGCCATACATCTGCATGGTCGAGTTCAGGAACCCGCATGGTTCCCATATCACCAGCTGTTGCCTGCAGTCATTCGCGAACGCTTATATCAAATTTAAACGTTTTTCCAGTTCTTAATTACTAACATTACATTTAGAATTTTAGAGCGCATAACAAAGTGAGCGCAAATTGTTTAATATGCACAGTCTATTAACGCAGTTAACTCTATTATGATAGTAAGTTGTGCGGTTATAAACAAAAATTTTTACTGACTGCAGGCGATCGCTGTTTCTACATTGGATTGGGGGCGAAACCGGCCGTCCCAAAAATGACTTACGAACCCTACCAGTGCTGTCCCACTAAAGTTAAGAGCCCGACAAAAGTAGCCAAAGCGACGCCCACGAAGGTTCCGGCCAAGAAACTGGACAAGAAGCCCGCCGCCCCGGAGAAGCCAGCCAAGGGCAAAAACAAGGCGCTCGCCAAGCCCGACAGACCGACCAAGGGGAAAAAAGGTTTATTCGGCTCTGACAATATTTGGTGGTGGTAATTGTTGATAGTTAGAGTTACTGGCAGTGATATCAGATGGTAGGAGTGTGCGGGCGGCATCAAGGGCTCACGACTGTTATTCTCATCACCTTCCGACCGTAGTGACCGAGTTGCCTAACGATGCATCGAGTGTTCGATTAACTAGCTTTAAATAACCTCGTGTCCCTTGGTCCCCTCTGCAAGCACTTATTGACTTGTCTGTTATATTTATACATATAAAATATTACACACAAACTATGTATTGACATCATAATAATAGCTTCATTACTTATTCATCAAGAACTACTAAACTATGTCTGGGAGCGAATGGAGCCCACTTAGAGCTAGCTATCATTTTATATTATTGTACTTTTTATATAAAACTAATATTATTTAGAGAACATGAGGAGGCTAAATATTGGGATGTTAGTGACGTTCTTAGAAGGTGTACAAATCGTTCTTTTGATTATAAATTATTGATTCCAATATTTAGAAATTAACAAGAGAGGTAACACCTATACAAAGGCATTTCTATTTGTTCGTATTTTGCCGCCAACTTGAAAGACTTATTGTTGTAAGGATTTCATGTTCATATAGTTTTCTAGTCTTCATGAAATCTCATTATTTTGTAATACATTTTGTAAACAGTAATTTTCTAGAATTAAAAGCTATATAGTTCTAATTGTTTTATATAATGCAAACGCAATGCCAGATCTAGATTATATTTTTCTTTAACTATTTCTTAATATAATATGGCAATCGTACGCTGTATGGATTTTGATGTTAAAAATAAAGCTTCGAAGGGCTTACTTGTTGATAAGAGTCTTTCGTTGCTCGGCCGCGGTTGCATATCCCATCTTCTAGTTGTTAATTGTGCAGTGCTGGCTGCTGGCTGCTGGCAGGGCTGGCGTTGCCGCGTTGTGAGACCATGTCGATAGATTGTATTGTTTGGCCGTCAGTTAGCATGGATGTTTAGTTATTTATTTGTTACGTTGAATTTGTTGAGTCGATGCTGATATTTTTTGTTAAATAAATACATTTTCTATTATATTATATCTATCATTACTCATTTCACACACGAATGATGTCAGCATGGTATTGCCGTAGTAGTCCGCGCATGCCACTTATTGGATGTTAACCGGTGAGTTCCTTGAAAATAAATGGATGTGGTTTCTTTATTGAATATTAGATTTTTATTAGGACTGCTCAGTATTGACGTAACTATAAAAACGTTTTAGGAAATCTTTTGGACGAATCTGAAGTTCTGGATTGGATGGTGAAACAAAAAGAAGACGAGAGTATCGAGGAAATAGACAGAGAAAAATTATTCAAGTACATTGAGACTAAGGAATTTTTAGCAGTGGTTTTCTGTAAGTATATTATTATATAATAGGTATTCAATGATTAGGTGGTATTTCAGATAAAATCTCTTGTAATTAATCAATGTATTTCTACAGACAAAGAAGAAGATCCTGGAAGTCCACGGATTCTTAGACATGTTGAGTTAATTGATGACGAAGCGGCTGAATATGGTATCAAAATAGTGAAATGCAGTGATCGATTAATGGCGAAAAAGTATGGTTTCCGAAATCCTCCTGGTATAACATATTTTAGGAAAACAAAACCAATTAATTACGATGGTGATATGGACGATGAGGAAGAGATATTAGATTGGTTGACAAATCCAGAAAACATGGAGTTGACTGATCATATCGAGAAAGTTAACAAAAAAATGTTCCAGAAGATTCGACAAACATCAGATTACGTCGCTGTATTCTTTTGTGAGTTTCAATCTTATTTGTATTCATGAAGTTAGTCAACTCCCGCAAAGTTCAGATTAAAATTATATTTGTATTCGTTTTATTGCAATTCAGAATTGTATTGCACATATTACATGTTTTAGACAGTAATGACTGCAAACAGTGTCCCAGAGTACTGGCTGAGATAGAGCATATCGATGACGACGCAGACGGTGCTGGCATCAATTTTGTAAAGATTGATGATAGGCAGATGGCCAAGGACTTTGGAGTATTTGCACTTCCAGCCGTATTGTTCTTCAAATTAGGCTCGAAAGATCCTGTTATATACGCAGGTAATAAATTATACTTATAATCTGCTACATTTGTATACCTACATTTATTGGTAGTAAGTTAATGTTAGGAGAATGGCATATCTACGGGTTCGATATTTATTTCAGGTGATCTGTATGATGAACAACAATTATTAAGTTGGCTGCTTACTCAAAAGAATCCAGCTGGTGATGTTATAGAAGCTTTCGAAGGAGGAGATTTAATGGAACTAATACAAGAGTCAGGATCGGTAGCCGTTTATTTCTGTAAGTAATTTAGTTTGCTTCAACAAAACCAACTGGACAAGCACTCCTAACACCAGCTAAACGTACACATACGAGTATTTCCATCACTAAATTATACGAGGTTTAATTCCATCACTAAATTAGAAAAACACAGTATACTTCTTTTACCATTTTTAAGAGGAGAAATAGTTAAGCTACATTATTTTAACTGACTAACGATGTTGCTTTTTACTAGGGAACAAAACGTTGTGTGAAATATGTAACGCGAAAACGGCGAAAAAGCCAAAAAAACGAGAGAAAGATCATGACGAAGAAGAGGGTCAGGAGCAAGAGGGTACTCCTATCCCTTATGCAATAAGTGTCTGGCCTTTGAAATGTTTTACCCCAAATTCCCAATATGATTTTGGAGTCGAATGTTGCATGTGGCATGAAATCATAGCATCATGACGATTTTCTTAATAAATTTTCCCCCTGACTTAATGAGATATATAGTATAACTTTTAGAGTTATATGGTTTATCATTTTATAAATCTTGATTTGTGTCAGCCTCAATATATGCAAATATATAAATTTGAATGGACACGGATGACATATTTTGTAGATTAGTGTGAGTTACTGAAGATAATTTAAAATCCTTTAGTTAGTATAAATCTTTCCTGCTAGAATAGTTTGCTTTGGTTGCAGTTAGCCCCGGTTCATAAATTAAATTACATGAATGCACTGAAAACATATTTCAAATTATAGATTCGTTGGACTGTGAACAATGTGCTGGTATTTTAGAAGAATTGGAAAACATAGATGACGACTGTGATAGACATGAAATTAAGTTTGTGAAGACTCAAGATTATTCGATAGCAGAGTCGTACGGAGTAACAGATTTTCCGGTGTTGGTTTACTTTGAAAATAATATTCCAAGCGTGTATGAAGGGTCTTTAGCCGAGGAAGAAGAAGTTCTTCAGTGGCTGATTACACAAAAAACTGAGGATCGTATCGAGCTTATTACACGAGTAATGCTAGAGAAAATGGTGGAAGAAACTCAATATTTGGCAGTTTATTTCTGTAAGTACTTAAATAGATTTCCAATAAAAACATAAATTGGTATACTTTCATATTTTTCATGCTGTAAGTAAATTAAAATTATTAATATTTTTGGTTTTAGATAAATTAAACTGTCATATCTGTGATCACATCCTTGAAGAACTAGAAAAAATTGATGATGAATGTGATGTATACGGTATTCACATGGTTAAAATTCAAGATCCACAACTAGCTAAACGCTATTCTATCAAGACCTTCCCTGCTATGGTTTACTTTAGGTAGGTATAATCAGTGTCAAACAGTTCATTGGTGTCAAATCATTAATCTTAACTGTGATTAATAATAATAGTAATGTGTGCACAATTATACAACTTTATTAATATGGTTTTGAATATTTAGGAACGGCAATCCATTGTTATTTGAAGGAGATTTACAGAATGAAGAGTCAATCCTAGAATGGCTTATTGATGACGATAATAGAGAACTAGCAGATGAAATTGAATCGGTTAACGAAAGGATGCTTGAAAGGTTGTTGTATGAATCGCACTTACTTGCGGTATTTTTCTGTAAGTAACAAAACGAATTGAGAATTAAAATTTATTGGAAAAAGTTAGGAAATAAGAGTACTTTAATATTTGTGTTTATAGATGACGACGAGGACTGTCCGGAATGTCAAGATATTCTTGAAGAATTAGAACAAATAGATGGTGAAGTAGATCAGTTCGGTATCGACTTTGTTAAAATCGCTAGTCCTGAAGCAGCAGCTGCGTATAACGTCGTAAACATACCTTCGCTCGTGTATTTCCGGAAGAAGGTCCCGATGTTATATGATGGAGATCTGCATCAAGTAGACAGGGTATTGCAATGGCTGACATCTCAAGATGTTTTTGAAATTAAAAACGAAATTGAGGAAGTCAACAGAAAAATGTTAGACAAATTACTCGAAGAGAACGAATTTCTAGCCGTTTACTTCTGTAAGTAATTTAGTCAGTATGACATCCATCCAACAAACTATAATGTAACTGGTTAAACTAAACTAAGACATTGTTTTTTAGATGAAAAATCAGCAGAAAGTCGACAAGTTTTGGACAAGCTTGAGAATATTGATAGTGAAACTGATAACTTGGATATAACATTTGTAAAGATGCATGATCCACGATATGCACGCAAATGGGGCGTCACAAAATTGCCAGCAATTGTGTACTTTAGGAAACGTTTTCCCAGTATTTATAGAGGTAATAATTATTCAACGGGTCTCAAAGTAACGGAAGATAACAAAAATCATCCATATATTTAATATTTCAGGAGATATCATGAACGAAGAAGAAGTATTGGAATGGCTTCGAAAGAATAGATTCCGACAACCGGAGCTGAATATATTCATGTACGCGTTGATTGCTCTTTCAATAGCTTTCGTCATGTACACGGCCTTCCTGCTGCAATGTTTCAAGCAGTCCCCTCAGCCGCCCGCACCACATCCGAAGCAGGCGTGAGGTTAATCCATTGTTTCACAGACTTTAAATCGTCTTACTTAGGTGGTGACCTTTGGCTACTGAGCCATACTGGACTTGACCAACATCTTGAGTGATTTATTTAACGGTTCTTGTGCTTAGAGGCCAGTATAAATGAATCATTGATATATCTTGGGGATCAAACCTTAACTTTGATAGGGAATACGATACTCATATTCCGCTGGGATTTGTATCGCTTCATGCTTTATAAATTATAGTCATATTTTAACATTACTCTCAGCGAAATATGATTATTAAAACTGTAAATTTTAAACAATATTATTTCCTATTTGTACCAGAATATGTCTGGATTGTAACTTTAATTAAGAAGACTTTAAAAACAGCTGTTTAGTTAGAATGTCGTCTTAGTTTTTTGGCATTTCGAATTAACTATAATCTTAATCACCATTGAGACTGCGTATTTATTTTCTGTGGTAAATTCCTTCAGATTTACTTGCAGTCTATGCAATATTGAGTTTTATACTATGCGACAAACGACTATAAGCGAAAGACATTCGGTTTATAACTTACATTCATTATTATTCATCAAGTTTAAAGTTTTATTTTAATGATCACAGAGTCGTAATAAAATTATTTATATCATTGCCAGTGTTATAACAATTGATATAGGATCTGATCCTATTCTTTGGGTACTAGTTACTTGCAGCGTCTAGCTTTCGTAATATTCTGGTAGGTAATCTAGGTAGGTATGATTTCATTGTGATTAGAGATCCGAAATTTAAATCAATTTCGAATTTAAATGGAAGCTAAAAACCACTTTGGGTAATTTGAAATAACATTTACGACTTTCTATAAAATTTTTCATGAATCCTGTTGTTCCACATTTACTTCGCTTTACACAGCGACCACGTTCTTATGATCCAAGTTTTCGAGTATGTTTCACTTTCCATTCAGCGGGGAATGAATTTATTTAATAGACATGGAATGAGCGTTTTAAATCCTATTGTATGATCAAGATCGATGCTTCTGTTAGTTCTAGAATACACCATTCAGTTGTTGAGGTACTCAACCAAATATCCAATGGTTCCAAAATTCCAATATCCAAGTCAGGCCGCTCATTTTACTATGATATGGATACTCACGATGTTTATTTTGTACACTTATAATTCGACAACAACAAAACAGTTCAGCCATGTGTTTTTCTGAGCACTGACGGGCACGAAAAAAAACATCGGGCGTCTTCGTGTCAAAGCGGGATGCCTACGGAATTTTGTACACAAAGGTCGTCGGGCGTCTATTTGTCTACAATGAGTAGCATTTAGGTATAGCAAAAAAAAGCGGGACTTTTTTGATCTCGCGGGGGACAGCGGGACAGAGCCTCAATGCGGGACGATCCCGCCCAAAACGGGACGTTTAGTCATTAGTCACCTTAGCCATGATCCACTCAACCGGATCGAAATATCGGTGTACAAAATAAGTATAAGCAACCCGTATCATAGTAAAATGGGTTCAGTCTACGATGACTTAAATTTAAAACATGTAAAGACGCTCAGTTCATTTTGTACGTGTATGACTGGTCAAGTTGCTGCGGTACCTTCATCAGAGCTACTCGCGGGTGAGGGCGTCGGTACAAACATGGGTTGCATCACTATGGTATCATTACACAATATTACAATAAATTTCATTATAATAATTCGTACAATTAGTTTCAGTATCTACCTTTTGTCAAAGATTTCCAAATTGTTTATCCACTAATACGTTAGAATAGTCGCAGATCTCGCTGCACTCGTAGACAGGGCAAAGCATATTGCACGCTCACTCACACTTAGGCGCAATATGCTTCGCCCTGCTTGCACCTTTCCCTCAACGAGTGCAGCGAGATATTGCGACATTGCGGCATCGCGTAAGGAAACGTAGCAACAAGGTCCGGCATACTTTGCATCATTCCCTCTCTTATTTATGATATAATATTAAGGTCGCTACAAACGTAACGTGGACCGGACAGGGACGGGACGTGGATGGGGCATAAATATACGGAAGTACCCCGATCCCGTCCCGTGCGTGCCTCCGTGGCGTATGCGCTATCGTTTACATTTTCTGTGAAACGATGTTTCCAAAACTTCACGTCCCGTCCCGTCCCCGCCCCGTCCACGTTACGTATGCATCGACCTTGTTGTATTGTATTCACCAGCCATTTCTAGTTACATTGTAATGCAATTAACACTGCATGTTCTTGAGGGCGAAGTCTAAAATATTGATCTGTATAAGCCAACGAGCAGTACGAGGTAAAGACGGCACGGGACGATGTAACTAGAACGTACTGAACTGTTTATTTAAACTTGTTACAAATATAATGATACCTTCACGAAACGGTAAGGACACGAGTGTACACTTTGTGCTCGAGAGGGCGCGCCGGGGCGACTGCGTCGGAAACTTTCTTATTTAATAAACTTGTATATAAAATGTAAATAATTAAAAATACATAAAAATAGTAAAAATGTTTGGTTCTTTTATTTATTTTCACTTTTAGTTTTATAAGAGCAGAAGATATGGTATATTATGGAATTTTTAAGGTGGAGTTTACTTAATCACCTGAGTTCAACACCAAATGGATCATTCATGCAATTAAGGAATCATCTAAGGACCAACAATAGGGAAGGGAATGTAGTGACTAGCTCTTTTACCTCTCTACCGTAGAAGACACACAGGTACAAGGTAGAAGACACAAAGGTACAAGGGAGAATTTAACAAATTGAAAGAGGAATAATAAAAATACAATAACATTAATGAAAAATTGCATTTATAAAACTCATAACTCTTATGAATAATGCTTACAATTTTAATCAGTCTATTTGCTACTAGTTCCTGCCACACGCACAGGTTCGCACTGAATAGCTCACTGCAAATACAAGCGTCATCACTTCATGGACAAGTATATAGTGTCTCGGACACGGAACACAGACACAAGGTCTCGGATAAATGTGAATACATGTAGGTTTGTCAAATTTTAATTATCTTTAAAGAATCAAATAACGCAACACATAATAAAACTATAATAGGAATGGCGTATAGATGTAAGGAGACCCATCTCATATGGGGGAAGCTGAAAGTGTCCAGCTGTGTACTGAAAATAGAGGTTCCAGAAAAACTACGATATGAACATAGCTGTTGTAGACGGAGTGAAGTTTACTGAGTTCAAATTTAATATTACTTTAATACTCTATAATAATTATGGAGAGTCGAATAATAGGCTCTTCTTACCTCAATACTCCATGATGATAGGGTAAGGTTGGGCAAAATACGACAGATAAGACCTTGGCATAGATTTAGAACCAGTAGATTCTCTCATACATTTGACAGAGCGAGATGTATATGTTAAGAATCAGACGAATATGATAAGAATCAGTTTTCATACTAAAAAGCAACAGTCATTTATGGAATCATTCACTATAATGTTTGTCACAAGTGCAAACAATGTGTAAGTTGTGACAAACAATGAAGAATGAGTTGGCTATTTGGAGATTTAAAGTTTCAGTTTGTTTATTCTGCCGAAAATCGTAGTAAGTTTAAGTATATAAGTTTAGCTACGATGGTGGGTAGCAGTATTTTGGTCTGCTTGTTAAGTTTTGTTACATTTATTTTAAAATAACCTCAAAGAAACTATGGACCTTGGATATGACAAAAGATAAGAGTGTTGCCCTATCTGATTTTTTATGTTTATTAAAATTTTACATGTCTTGACATTTATCCGACAAACTTTAGACTTATTTCTTAATAAAGTTAAACTAAATAATATAAATAATATCAATGAATCGTGTAATTGTAATAAAAGCGTGGGGTGCACGGTGTCAATGAGTAGAAGGATTGTTATTATGATAATATCTTAAAAAGCACCCCACGATTTTTTTCAATTACACGATTCTTAATTTAAATTTATTTTCTATTTTTTAGTTGGATTTTCTATAAAAGCGTGTTTTTTAGTTTTTTAAACTATTATTTATTTATTAGCAAGCTTATGGCTTTCAGTAATTTGCGTGTTAAATCTAAAAAAAATATGGTAAATTACTTGTAATATGTAATAACGCCCTTGTATTTACGAAAAAATAAATGATTTAATAAATACACATTTTAAGAAAAATTCAAATACTTTTAGGAAAACATTAGTGAATGAAAGTACCACAAACATTATGAAAAATGTACCTACTACATAAGTATATAAATATCCAATTAGAAATTTTTTTTCTCCAAAAAATCTAATCGGCCGCAGTTTTTACATTTGTCGATGGGATCATGATATATTATACAAATAATACTAAATATACTAAAATCCTCACAAAAACATATATTACCGTACTAGGTGCATTTTCCCGTATCGTGTCACGGGCACTATTTGAAACAAGCATTTTTAATATTAGTGAATAAAATATGTTTATTAAGACTGGAGCGAGCGCGCGAGCGGTGTGAAATATAATATCCGCATTAAAACAATCATTACTTTTTGTATATTGTATGTAAATTGTACGTTTACCAATAACCAGTATTCATACAGTAAATATTTTTTTGTTTCTCATTAACTTTTATGCATTGTAGTTAAATGATTGTTTATCCATTTCTATGTATTGTACTTTTCAAACGAATTTTATCCAATTTGTAAAGTAATAAAAAAAACGAAAAAACGAAGGGCCGCTCCCGACCCTGAATGCCGGCTAGCGGGTGTTACCTCGCCTGAAGGCAGCAGCCTACGTGATGACGAGGTGCACGTCCTGGTGGTTCTTCAGGTACTTGTGCTTCTCGCCCTCGAACAGGCTCTCCAGCCGCCGCGTGAACTCCGCGTGCACCGCGTCCACTTCTTCATCAGTCGGTTCCAAGTTCCTCGTCACCTCCATCGGTTCTCCAACTAGAACAATAATATGCATGTCAGGTCTGGTGGAAGTTTTCGCATTGATTGACCATGCCAATTTCCACAGGAGTCTTTGGGATTGTTCTTAGGGATTGGGCAGGAATCACACTTTTATAGGTCTTAATCTTAAGTAGGTACTTCCTAATCGAAACAAAATCATATAACTGCTTCACCGCTCAACTGCATTTCTTTACTAAACAAATATAATTTTGCTTCGTCTTTGTCGAGTACTTGGCCGAGCCTATGCTCTAGCTGCCTAGACTGTCTAGAGCATACATCTCTACGCTGCTCCAGTGCGGATAGGTGGAGGCCAACCCTATCGTCGAAAGTCTGTCATGCCACCCGAAGGATTCTGACAGCTAAATTACTGTTTAACTAGAACGGCTTCACGTGTCCTCCGAAGCCGGAAACGGTTGAGAATAAATAAATAAAATAAATATAAATGGGTCAATTTCAACAAACACGAATTTTGCCTAATTACAGTGGCGAATTTAAATTTGCTGTTTCTGATAAATTTTTTTGGCTTAAATAATAGGTAAATATTAGTACTACTTAATCATATACTAGAGATCGAAAAATTTTTGTTAGTTCATGAGATATTTCCATTTGAAATTATCAAATGCCACCGAAATTATTAATGGACCACCGGAATTAAAATCCGAGCCATCGAAATTGATTAAATTTAAACCTGCTGTTTCTAATACATTTTATTTGGCATAAGTAATATATAAATAGTAGTAATAATTAGTCACATAGTAGAGATCGAAAAAAAAATTATTAGTTCCGGAGATATTTTCAAATTGCATCATCAAATGCCACCAAAATTAGGACCACTGGAATTAGAATCTGATCCACCGAAATTGATTATGCCAATGAGAAATAATAAAGGCAAGATCATATTTTAATACTTTAAAGATACATTTTGAAGAGTAGGAGTCTAGATGAACGGACTCCTTTAAGCGGTGATTAGACACGCTTGTGTTTCTGTGGCCTATTAGACCAGTGCCGATAGCTTCAAAAACGGTAAAAAGTGAAAAAAAATTATAGTAGGATGAAATCCATTGCAAAAGGAAGAGGATATAACAAAAATTAAAGGAAAAATAATTTACGGGCGATCTGAGGTCGGGAGGGGGGAGGGGGGGTTTAAGGGTAAAAAACAGTTTATCTCGATTTCCAGCAACACTACAAGTCCTATGGAAAAAGTTAAATGGCAAAGTTGTAGGTAATAAATCTATAGTAGGTAATAGATCTAAAACTTTTGTATTTAAACTTTTTTACATAACCTCAAAAATGTGAAAAATTCAAATAACCAAGTTTTCGGTTTTTTATTTTAATCTTTTATAAAAAAAATCACGAAATTTAGTGAAAACTTAGCTTTGTATGTCCTTAACATACTGTAATTTTTTGATTTAAAATATTTCTTTTTTCATCTTATTTTGACTTTATATCGAAAAAAGCAACCTAATTTTCAGTCGAAAATTCTCACGTCAAAATATCTACTTTTTAAAAACATTGGTGAGATTTTTGTTCGTTGGAATCTCTACTTTCTAATGGTATATAAAAAAACTATAAACTACTAACTACTACTACTACTAACTACTAACTATAAACTACTATGGTAAATGTTCTCCGAAAATGCAATGAAACGACAACTATTTTCGCATGTTTTTTGCAATCTTTATGTTTTATGGATTTGTAATTTTTTTGTCTAACAAAGTAACATGGAATCTTACGTTTTTCGATTAATTAAAGTGTAAATGTTAATAAATAGCTCAAAATTGTACACAATGATTGACAAAAAAATTAAAAACTCGAATCCGAAATTTTTTTGCGAAAATAGTTGTCATTTCATTTTCACCAAATTTCGTGAAAAATTTTTTTTTTGTAAAAGATAAAAATAAAAAACCAAAAACTTGGTTATTTGAATTTTTCACATAAATTTTGAGGTTATGTTAAGTGTAAATAAAAAAGTTGTAGATCTTTTTATTACTTACAACATTGCTGTTTAACTTTTTTCTATAGGACTTGTAGTTTTGTCGGAAATTGAGATAAACTATTTTTTACCCTTGAACCCCCCCCCCCCCCCCCACTTTCCGACCTCAGATCGCTCGTAAATTATTTTTCCTTTAATTTTCGTTATATTCTCTTCCTTTTGCAATGGGTTTCATCCTACGATTATTTTTTTCGTTTCAAAAATTATCGGCACTGGTCTATACACGTCCCTATGCGCTTTGGTTTGCCACCGGAACCACCGAGATTAGGCCACCGGACTTAGAATTAGAGACAAAACTTGAATTTTAAAGAACACCGTTATTCACAGGTTAACTTTTATTTCACAATTCTGGCTGAAAACCTTTAATGGAAGCCTCCATAAAATTTCTTGATAATCTGCTTTGTACTTTTACTAATATACATGACATCGGAATTGGATGATTTTGTATTCCTGTGCCACCGCAGTGAGTACTTACGTGTTTGGCAGGAAAATTACGCAGCCAATCGGTCATCCTAACACGCAGTTTGCAAGAGCACAACTGAACGGTGCGGGGAGAACCAGTAAGGTGTCTTCCAAATCGTGTCGTAACAAGTAATGAAGTATACAAAATGCGCCACCGGTATTGCTTTTTTTTGTAGGACATTTTTAAAAGATGTTTTAAGAGCTGTTGCACTATCTTAAATTACTCCGTAAATATATATTAGTTGTGTTATTTAATGTATTTCTAAAAAACATTCCTTTTTAATAAAATTTATTTACCAAAAAAAAATAAATTTATAAAATATATAAATAAATGGAGGTCGGACAGTACACTGGAATTAGATTTTAGGTCTTAGATATTTTTTTATTAAGAATCGATGTATTAAATACATCTGAATACTTTACTATCATGTAGATCACTATTTAAACTACCTATATAAAATTATGCATAATTGTAGTTTACCTCCACACATTAATTTTCAACCTCGCCGTCTCAAAAATGCACTTGGGAAATTCACCCAAATAACGCTTCACACTCATAACCCCACACACAGGATTTCCTGTGTCGTGGGTGCCATGGACAACACACAAGACAAGGACATTCACACCCAGACCGACAACAGAAATTCAAACTCATCATTCTTTCTGCCTCGCTGGGAATCGAACCCAGGACCTTCGGTGCGGCGATCCGGCATGGTAACCATGGCGCCACACGGGTCGTCAAATGTTTTGCTACAAGCGGTCACCCATCCAATTACTGACCGCGTTTGCTCTTGCTTCATTAGATCGAGTAGGTACTTATGATCGATACAAGCCACCGCGCCATGAGCGCTTCGGCTTATAATAGGATAAACATATAGAAAATTATGAAACATTACAAACAACGAAGCTAGAACAAATTAAACCACCCCCATTTTCGTCTAAGAAGCAAACCTGAAATATTTCGCTCAACAGAGTCCCTAAAGACACGGTCACACATTAAAAGTCGGACATCTAGAAAGGGAAGTCCTGACTCTAACGCCATACTGGCCTGGTGGCCTTGGGAGCCCGTTCTTCCTTTCTTCTTCTTCCTGGATCGGCAACGCAATCGGTGTTGCCATCGGGACTATTGGTGTTGGGCGACGCTGGCATCCTGCGATGTGTGTGGTGAGTGAACTGTACTCACCGACGGCGGTGACGGGCGCGCGCAGCGGCACGACGCCGAACGAGTACTGGAAGAGGCCGCGGCCGACGGGGAACATGGGCGAGATGCCGGTGGTGGCAAGCACGCGCTCCTGCGCCGCGCGCAGCCAGCCGTGCGGCGGGTTGGCCGGCGGCCGGAACACGTCCGGCTCGCCGAACGAGAACACCGGCACGATCGGGGCGCTGACAGTATTACAACATAATATTATTGAGGAGACAAAACGTCGAAATAAAGTCGTCAGAACATGTTTATTTTCTTAAAAAGAATTATTTTATGATAACAACCAGGACTGACGGCTTTACGTGTCCTCCGAAGCATAGAAACGCTCAAAAAAATTTTGTTACTAGTGGACACCCTTCCAACTACCAACCGCGCTGACTATTGCTTAACTTTGTCGATCATTTCGGATCGATAAAAGCCGCCGCTTTGAAACTTTGTTTTACAATTTAATACCAAGACAAAAGATCCCATATAAGATTACTGCATCTTACTAAGATGGTATAAATACATTATGCATCCATTTACCTACATTTACATTCCTTCAATTCACAGCCGAATAGATACACAATACCGTATAAATATGAGACTTACCCTGTCTTCATGGCAACTCGAATGAAGCCCTTTCTTCTCTTGAGAATCACCTTGTACTCTCCGGGATGCGAGTCCAGAGCCTCAGCAGCGCCGCCGACCAGTAGCACGGCACATTTTCCCGTGTTCCTCCTCTTGTCCAGGAGGAACAGCAAACTCTCTTGGGAAGGCGAACACATTCCCAACGAGAGAGCCAAGTCTCGGAACAGTGGAACGAGGAAATGGCCGCCGAGGGTGATCAAGTGGAAAGTCATGCCCGGAAATATTTTATGACAGTCCAGGGCGTTAGTGGCAAAGGCTCCGAAGATTCCCGAGCACACGACGCCGTGGGGGAAGCACGCCAGGAGGTAGTTCCGCGACGGGTCCAGGTCCACCTTCTTCACCAGCTTGATGGGGAAGTAGTCGCGGTAGTACCGCCACCACGCCCAGTTTCTGGTCCATTCGCTCCTGGAAAAGGTGACAAGGCTACATGTAATAAATAATAACAAGGAATATTTAACAGAAATGAGTTAGGGAGCGGGTAGCTCATTGTCTAAATTCTAAAAGGTAGATTGGGACCTTTGTACCATCCGTAGAGCGAGCCGTAAAGTCCGAACAGGTACACGTACATAGGTAAAACCTATAATATGACTAACGGATGACGGATGAGAGAGTTCCCTTGTCCAGCAACAGGACAGTACACGCACAAGAGCAAGCCCTTCTCATGTATACTGTAGTGTTATACAAGCCTCGATTTCCAAATATTTAAAGTACTTAGTAAAGTATGTCAATGTTTCCAACTGAATAAACATAAACTCTGGCAAACCACGTCGGTCTTGGTACTATGTAAATAAAGCGCAGTTAGATCACCGGAAAAATTAGGGTACAGTATTAAATTGCAGGGCCTCCTCTTTCCCGCAAATGCAACTTACGGCCGCACTCACATTCACTTAACGAATACTTAAATCGCTCCTTAGTACATCATTTGTATTGTTATTCTGTACTAAGGAGCGAGCCGTATTGCAGCGGCTTAAAATACTAACCCCAATCCCACGTCGGATCGGTGTCGTAAGAGGTGACTAAATCCGGCCCGCTGGTAGCGCCCCTCGGAGGGATTATATTGGTAATATTAATATTCTCCAAGGGGTTCGCCTGATAGCTACCACCCTGGAGCATGAGTCAGTCGCCAAACGACTCGTCGTGTTCCGGCTGGGGGCTTGAGAGCCAGTTCTATCTTTCTTTTTTTCACCCTTTCTTGGCCGGCAACGCATCAGTGATGCCTTTGGTGTTGCGAATGTTCGTGGACGACTGGTTTGGCGGCTATTTCCATAAAAAAGTCACAGTTAAGAGACTCTGAGTGCGGCCCGTAGCTTAATACATGTTAAGTACCATTTAATTAGTCTTCAACAATTATTCAAAGTATATTTATATCTCGACAGCGTATTTACTAATGTGTTCATCATGGAATTATGTTACGACTTAATCAATATCATAAAAAACACTGGCATAGGAATAGGTATACAGTAATATTTGTGTGTTTATTTTGTAATGCAAAGTAAATATTTATCATCAGCTGCAGATAAACTAGAGTAGTTTAATGAGCAGGTCCCGCAGCGGTCACACTCCACTCAGCATTTACGCGTTAAATATTTACTATATGTCAATATCACAAACGTTTAGTGAATTATGACCAGATAACTACATACGTTATAAATCTTCCGACTAGCGCAAGTATGCTGCTCGAATGAAATAAGACATTAATGATGACAATTTCACACCCCTGCCCTGCCATTGGGTCCTTTTTAGAAACTATGCCTTGCTAACTGTGAACCCACGCCGGATGGGTGTCGTAAGAGGCAACTCAATCCGGCCCGCTGATAGTAGGGCTCCTCGGAGGGATTGTATTAGTAATATTGATCGAGAAAAGGATGGTACGGCCGTGCCGCTTTTTTGCTCGACTTGGCGGGGCACTCTCGTGCGCCCCAGATTTTAAATGTTAATTAATACAATTATTACTTATTATTTCTCGATGGGGTTCGCCTGGATAGCTACCACCCTTGAGCATGAGTCAGCCGCCAAACGACTCGTCGTGTTCCGGCTGGGGGCTTGAGAGCCAGTTCTTTTTTTCTTTTTCTTCTTCTCTTTTTTTTGGGCGGCAACGCATCAGTGATGCTTTTGGTGTCGCTGATGTCCATGGGCGACGATAGCCGCTTACCATCAGGTGGGTCATCAGATCGTTTGCGAGCTATTTTCATAAAAAATGATTTCACCTCTATAGGTGCTAGTCTTTCGTACGATTTTAAATTAAATAAAAAAATTACATTATAAATGGTGCGCCTACCACAACACCCGTGCCCGTTACATAAACTTACATCCGCCCTCCTCGGTGACAAGTGTCCAGGTCGTTGAGCATCCAGATGGCGTAGCCGATGGCGAGCCACCACAGGTCGGAGTACACGAGCCGCAGGAACAGCAAGATGGCGGCCAGTTCGCCGAACAGCACCAGGCAGATCCAGCCCGCGGCCGCCAGCGTCTGCAGCCGGCGCGCGCGCGGCACGCCCAGCGGCGCCCACTGCACGCCGCACAGCTCCGAGCAGCGGCTGGAATGGTCACGGTCATGGCTCAAAGTAGAGAGATAATAGAAGTTTAACTTCATCACGCACTCATCGCGATTGAGCAATGCATAGGCACACGCATAAGCGCGAAGGAGTACACCGTCATCGAGCCGTTCAATCTTATTTTTTGGGACCTAATGTTGTTTACACGTATTAAGTAGTTAACTAAATTTTAAGTGAATAATTTTAAGTGCGGGTCTAAACGTAATAATTTAGTAAAACTCTTTAGTTCATACAATTCTTCACAACCTACGTAATTACTTAGGCATTTTAGTAAATTTTAACTAAAAAGTGCCTGAGGTGAATAAAGTCGACGTCACCGTCCAAACGTGTTAAGTGATAGGTAAGCCCCGCCCACCTACTTAAGAGAAAATGCCAAAGAGGTACAAGAGGCCGTGGCTGCTTAGGGAGTCGCAATATCGGACCAATCGGATCTAGACTGGCAAAAGTGTTTTAATATTTGGTTTAGGCGAATGGATCTTTGCATACATTCGAAATGTAAAATAAATATTGTTAATATCTTGTATAGTTTTTTCTTTTCTCCAAACTTTTCGAGTTACCTACGTATTATGCGCAACTTTTTTCACGAGCGCTCAACATCCTTGCCAGGCACTATACGAAGCTATACTTGTACCTCCAAGCCAGCCGTCCTTTTCGTCTCTTACGACGCCCTGGTCTGTCGGCAAGGGATTGTGGTCTGCATTCCAGGCCACCCCAGTACGGCAGAAACCTTACTACTGAATAGAGTTGGGTATATTTATAATTTTATATTTACATGGTTATCGGACTACAAGTCATAATAATAATATTATTTATTTACAGTAATTAAAATGATATTGATATCTTTATCGCACGCACTACGCTGAGGTGTGACAAATACCTTCTTATCTTGGGTTACATTTTTAGGAATGTCACCCAACATTTTTTTAATCCAAGATAGCATATAAAAAGTATGTTAATAAAAAATTATCTATGCTAAAAGAATAAATCGGGTGAACTTCACATGCAATTCATACCGCTCATTTACACGCGCGTATCGCGGACCGTCTCGTGGCGCGTCCGTAAGCCACGCCCCCTACGCGCGTGTGAACACCGCGCGAGCGCTCGCGCGAGCCCCTTTGGCGCGCGCCTACAAAACCGCTCCCGACGCGAGCCCTGCGAGCGCGAGACGCGCCGCGGTCTGGTCCGCGAGCGCCCTTTTCACACGCGCGCGTATGCGCGCGTCTCGCGGATTGTCTCGTGGCTCGCGCGCGCGTGTAAATGGGGTATTAACCGCTCATTTACACGCGCGTGTCGCGGACCGTCTCGTGGCGCGTCCGTAAGCCACGCCCCCTACGCGCGTGTGAACACTGCGCGAGCGCTCGCGCGAGCCCCTTTGGCGCGCGCCTACAAAACCGCTCCCGACGCGAGCCCGCGAGCCACGAGACTTGCCGCGGTCTGGTCCGCGAGCGCCCTGTTCACAAGCGCGCGTACGCGCGCGTCTCGCAGATTGTCTCGTGGCTCGCGCGCGCGTGTAAATGGGGTATAAAAGTTCTGATAAAATCAGAACAGTTGTCAGTGAAAATAAAATGGCGGTGAGGGTACTTTAACATACTGAAATGAAGGTGGGTTATTATTTTAAAAACATACAAAATTATATAACTTCTATTTCATAGCTCTGAGCAAATACATGTTAAGTAATATTAATGTAAAAACCACTAAGTATGTCGAAACTTTAAACGCTCCGTGGATTATCCTTATCGTTAATCCGTTATCAAAATCTAAACCTTACCTACATTAATTTTATCGGTACACGAGTAACCTATAAAATTAAAAGTTTTTCGCTGAACTTGGACATGGAACCGGTATGATCGGGACATTCGGGACTTTAAATGTGATTTCACCAATTTTTAGATAAATTTTAATTTAGAAAACGAGTTGACAAAACAAACGAGATGAATGGATTTCTATAGATAGGCCCCTCTACTTACTAGCACATTGATTACTTTATAAATTTTTACATAAGTATTAAACCATCTGTTTTTCCCACACAAGACGATAAATTCCAATTAAAATTTTCTGTAATTACGAGCATGTTTAAAGAGCAATGTGTAACGCAAGACACGACAACTTCCAGCTTGTTCAATATTTTATTTACCGAATGTCGTATAAGAATATTTAATACTTCTATTATTACGTCTGGAAGAGGGACCTAATATTAAATGTAAAATGTATATTTCAAGTTCATCCAATACCTGAACGCCGCTGCAAGAGTTTTCATAGTTTTCTCCATTGAAATGAAGTAGAAAGAAACGACCTCACTATACCGGAGTTGTGTCGCACGGACCACGGTCACAACACCGCAGAAACAATCACACTACCACATCGTCTCTCCTCCGAGATATGACTAATGACTGTATGAACTCACTGTGCTGTGTTCACTATTCGGTAATCATAATCATACATTGTACATGCGTCGTCCGGCGGTACTCGATGACCGGTGTTCTACACAGTTCACAGATAACGCGTTTTAAAAGGGACTAATGATTTTAAAGTAAACAACATCCTTATATTAACAAATTATAGAATGAGAAGTGACAATGTAAGTTTTTTTGAGGGTTTTCAGCCGTCCAACTTCCATGTCACAATGATGGGGAGTGTATAAAGTTACCGTTTGTATAAACTAGACTTTAAATATAAATGTTTTTTTTTAACGCTTCACACTTATAGCCCCACACTAGGATTCCCTGTGTCGTGGGTGCCATGGACAACACACTAGACAAGGACATTCACACCCAGACCGAGAACAGAGATTCAGACTCATCATTCAAATTTCCGCCTCGCTGGTGCGGCGATACGGCATGGTAACCATTGCGCCACACGGGTCGTCAAAACGTTGTTCTATATAAATAACTTAGTTATAATAAACAGACTTATTATTAGCAAAAATACCCATGAGACTACCCACCCACCTTCAGTATCCCATTTGGATTGTTATTGGCACTTGGTCCCATTTCCGATCCGGAGCACTGATTCTTAATCTATTCTGCAACATTTTCAAACAGTTTAACCGATTGATTGTTGAATGGTGTTAACGAATTGGTCAGATATTTAAAAAATAACGTGAGGTGATGGTACCAATTACCATACGTTACTAAAGTCAAAAATTGAAGTGTGCTGGGGCTCATTGAAGAAGTGAAACTGCAAGGGACAAGTGGAAAAACGAATCACAACGGACAAGTGGCAAAACGAATCGCAACGGACGAGTGAAAAACGAATGGCAACGGAGAAGTGGAAAAACGAATCACAACGGACAAGTGGCATGGCATGGCATGGCAATGCACTATCATTCGAGGAAGTCGGGATGGATTCAGAGGATTGGTTGATGGATTAAAAACAAGTAGGTATTTGATTGTTGTTACTTACTGAATACTTTTGCTTACAGTAAATTTTAATATTGGGAGTTTTAAAACATTTTTGTGATCTGTTCTGATCTCAGAAATGGCTTAACAGATTTTGATGCGGTTTTTACTGTGGTACCGTAGGATGCTTTTCAATATTTGTTTTATTGCAAAAGGTCTACAACAAATATTAAAAGAAACCGGAGAAGTGCGTCTTTTAATTTTGTCACTTAACCAACTCCAACCGTTTAGCCGGCGGTGGGGAGGGAGGGCGGGGCAATTTGACTCTAACCAAAATTAGCAATTTAAAGCCAAATATTTCGCAAACGAGCCCCTAAATTCCAAATGATAAATGATATTAGAAGAACCATAATATTTTTGAAAGACCTTTTCAACGATAGTACTCCATACTATAGGGTGCGCGACGAAAAAAAATTCATCCTCACGTTACCTGTAGGTACGTAGGGGGAGGTACCATGAAAAAAATATTTTTCAATTTTTGACGACCTGTGTGGCGCGATGGTTACCATGCCGGATCGCCACGCCAAGGGTCCTGGGTTTGATTCCTAGGCGAGGCGGAAATTTTAATGGTGATTTTCAATTTCTGTTCTTGGTCAGGGTACAAGTAGGTACATTACATACATAAATGGAGCACACGCTACCAGGAATCGACTAACATTGACCACACACGGTCACGATCGCCAAATTAGACCAGCTGGGCAACTGGCTTACCTCAAAAAGTGGGAATTTTTTTCCCATTAGTCCTGTTAACAGGACTAGTGGGAATTTTTTTCCCACTACTCCTGTCAACAGGACTACTCAACAGGACAAGTGGGAATAAACGAAAGCAACTGATCCCTGGAGTGTTCTTGTCTCTGCGTGTTGTCCATGGCCCCACGACACAGGGAATCCTAGTGTGGGGCTATGAGCGTGAACCGTTATTAATTTGCAATATTTTGTTCTACGATTTTGGGGTTTTAATAAATATGTATATCCATTCCAAATTATAGCTTTCTAGCACTAAGGGTCTCGGCGCTTCGCTTCGGACAGATGGACAGACGTGATTTTACTTCGGAACCTTAAGAAGTGAATCCCACCGTGGGACCATATGCGACTAAACTGTTTAAAGTTGAAACCTAATGGGACTCCACTATGTACCTAAACAGATAATTACAACTACAATTATTATAACATTGTTGTGCTATGTAATGCTCGAGCATTGGGTACCTACTATCTGGGGGCAGTTACTGTGACTCACAGTGAACCTTGACAGTTGATACACGGCCCTAAGATCACGTCCGCGTCATCATGTTGTTCGGCGAATGAGTCTGCGCATTTTTGTTGTGAACCTTGACACGCGGCAACTCAACCTTTGCCTTTATCGTCCATTTTTTGAGACGTATCCTATTTGCTAAACAAACTCGCGCCATCTTTTTAACGCAATCTGTAGGTAATCTATACAAATAAATAAATAAATTGGAGTCTGTTTGTAATATTAAAATAACTGCTTTTTACTAAGTGCATTTGTATGTAACACGGTACATATACCAAAAAAAATTTTTTTTACAATTTTTGTCTGTCTGTTTGTTTCGGCTAATCTCTGAAATGGCTGGACCGAGTTTGACGGGACTTTCATCAATTGGCAGGTAGCTGATATAACAAGGAGTAACTTAGGCTACTTTTACGTTTAATGCCAAAACAAGTTTCTGTTTACTATTCATTACATTTTTCAACTAGTTTAAATGAATATTTCAATAAAGAGTAGCGGTAAGATTGGATAAGATTGTTTACCAAATAAGACGAGTCTAAGAAAATTGAGTATACCTATGATACGTGACGGTCGTCAGTCGCCAAGTCTTGTGTGAGGATGAACAGAATGAAAATAAAATAATAATGGTACAAAAATAATAATAATAATGAAGAATTAAATTTAATTAAAAAACTAGGTATCATTATTACAATCACAAAAACAACATAAAATATCTAGTATCCGAGTTTCATATAAAAGGATAAATAAATAATATCTTGGTGTTTAAAAGATAGCTACCCTTTAATGGCCTAGTAAAGGCCACGGATCTTTCATCCTCCTGAAGCGTAATGAACACTCTTGTACTGTTCCGTTCCAATGCAGATTGATGGAGGTCGTAGTTCCTAACACAACTATCCATGCCACCTGAATATCCAATATATCTTACTCGCTGACAACTAATGATGATAAACCTCCAAAGCACAAAAGTCCTCGACAAATTATTTCCACTAGTATTTACCTAAAAAATACAAACTGCGCGTGCAGTTAATTCCTCAAGCTTTTACTGTTCCACACTGCTTCACATCCACCGCAGTTGATGTTGCCTCTCCTTTTGTACCAATATTCCATCTGGAGCACCCATGAGCTCGAACTACCCAATTAAATATCACGAAAGGCCTAATTTAGCTTTCTTGATCAAAAGTCTTTGGGCTACAAACAAGAAGGTAACTTCCTATCTGTGCAATACTTAGTAATCAATACATTTTTCTATTTGACACCACAATTTTTATCTAAAGTAATATAAATGTGATAATTGTATTAGTTAAACCAATAAATTGCAGTTTTTGTGGTAAAAGTGAAAGTAGAATATAAATGCTCAATTTTGAGTAAGGGCCCTAAAGCTGAGCATTATTCTATCAGATGTCATCACTCTCAATGATTTCCTTGTAGTTTTTGATCCTCTCTTCGGTCTCCCTAATAGTATCCTTGAGGTCCTTACGAACCTCACTGTATGCTTTGATAGACTGGTTTGTTTCCGTGAAAATGTTTTGCAGAATTTGTAAGTGAAGAATCCTGGAAAAAAATGCCTTTGATGAACTATTGTCATTTTCAAATAAACATTAATAAGAATAAAAATGGTCTAAATATTTCAGAAGAATCTGAATCACTGTCACCTAGTTACATTAAAAAGGTAGTGACAAGTGAGTACTCACTTGGATTTCAACTCCAGTATCCGGGTCTTCAAAGTGAGTAGCTCAGTGGAATGGTTACTAAATTTTGAAACATCTTGAAGCCTGTGATTGAGCCACTCCATCATCAGCTCCACTTTCTCGCTTTCTTGCTCTTGTAAAGTATTCAGTTTGTCATCGAGGCTTTCTTGGAGCTCCTTCATCTGGTCTTTGCGAGATTTCTTTCCGTCATTTATAGTGTGTTTAAGATTGTCAAGTTCTGATGAATATGTAGGTATTTTGGATTGGATTTTCTGAATGATGGCTGCATTGAGGTGTGACTGCTCATCAAATGTCAGCTCGGCTGATGTTTGTTGCACAAAACCTGAAGTAACAAATAAATTACAATTTAAATATATACTGCATTACTCTTCTCCAAGCTTTGTTACAAGAAATATGATAGTTTGTTTGACAGTTACTAAATGCAACCCATTTTTATGAGGCATTTTATAATTTTAACATCTTATATTATTCTGTTTAGTAGTCAGAAAGTTTCAAAATATTCACATGGATTTTATATTACTTTATTAGGACTTATCGAACTATTTTAACTTCGATTGATTCAATATCATAATAACATACTATGTCTAGAGCCCGTCAAGGGGACAATTATGATGAATCATTTAGAGCAGGCATTTATAAAAATAAAAAACCCATACCCAAAACTGTTGATGTACTTTCGTCAGCTGTGCTAAGTTTATGTAAACTGGAGTAATGCGTAAGATCACAATCTGCTATGATTCTGTTCACTTTGCCCACTAATTTAGGGGAAAGTTTACTTTTCGTGTCACTGCAAACTTCCTTTATTATTTCAAGAAGAATGTTCTCCTGATTCAATTTTACCTCTGTGAGAAGGTCGTCAGTGCTAGTTACTGAATCCATAATAAGCGAGGCAATGCAATCAACAAACAAGTTTAATAAAGTTATTTATTACAAATCTAGAAATATTATAATTATAAACAAAGAGAAAGAATGTTTTTGTTTTGCAAAGTTTAAACTTTTGTATTTGTACGTTGAATGAACGTAGTTTGAATTACGAATGTCGTTGGGATGGCATTGAATTGATTATTGAAAATTGTATGTTTGACAAGATGCCTTTGCCTTTGACGTTTCTATGTCTCGTTCATAAATTAGGTAGATGATGGTTTGTAATTATTTTATAAACATAATTTAATATTTTATCATTTTAACAGTATAAAATCATCACATTTTGTTAAATCAGTCCAATATTTTTGTTGTTAAGCAAAATATTAATATGGTGAGGCATTGGCATGAAGAAAGTAATATATTATCTATCATACATAAGGTATTTTTGAACGTTTATAATTTCTGAGGTTGGCTATAGTTGTCATTTGTCAATGTCACGTAATGTCATTGTTTGTCAGTGTCAGTTTTATATATATGTGTAATGTGTATAGCGTTCAGCATCTTTTTACAGTCATTTTATACATTTTAATTTTATTTAATAATCAGGTTCTGGTAATATATAAATCACGGAATATTAAGCATAAAATGTAATATGTCAACTATACCCGTAGACGTCCTAAGAAAATCTACAGAAATGGATATTTCTCTTAGTGCACAGCAGAGCGCGTCTTCAGAATCTCAAAAATTGGGCGAAAACAATGAGAAAACGAAAAACAAACCACCGGGAGACTCCCAAAGTACTTGTTACTGGTATGTGTGACAATAATATAAACAAATTGCTGCAGTAGTGTTGAAACGTGTAATTTTGGCTCTTCCCTCCAATTCATTTGTTATGTTTTTTTTGTTAAAGAAACGGTAGGTACATATACATTGTATGAATTAATATATACGCATATAATTGAGCGCTAAATGTCATCGCAACCTCATAAACACCTAATTCAAATTTCGTTTATGTTACTTACTTATGATGTTTTATTGTAAAGAAGAAATGACATCCACTGAAATAAAAATTAACAAAAGTGAGTATTTGTTTTAGTGGAAAGGACAGAAACCTGAACATAGTGGAGTTGCTGTGTGCGTCCTGCAACCGCTGGTTCCACGAGTCCTGCATCGGGTACCAGTTGGGGAAGTTGGTGCCGTTCATGACAAATTACTTGTTTATATGTAAGAACTGTTCACCCACTGGCTTAGAAACATTCAAGAAGAATCAAGCTCGTAAGTATTTATGTAACTGTATGTAATAACAAATGTTATACTCATATCTCTCTCAGTTGTAATTATCTTATTTGTAAAACAATAACAAACTAATAAATAATTAATAAAAAATAAATAAAAATAATTAACTTATTCTAAGTAAAAAAAAAACATTCAAGGAGTCTATGAACATAAGTACAGATACAAAAAATTCCATCAATATGATGTTTATGGTTCTTACCATAAACTTATTTGTGTAAGAATTTCCCAACACAATATGATGATTTTTTATCTTTCCTGGGTCAAGACTCCTCTTATGTCAAGTTGTGAAGTGGAATAGTTGATAAAAAATTAAATATATTTATATATTGCTTACAATTGGTCAGTAAGATGTTGGTATTTTTTTTCAAACAGCCAACAAACAAGACACTGAGACATCTGATGCTAAGTAGTCACAATCTCCCATGAACATCAGTAACAAAGAGACAGTGTTGCCGGCAAAAAAAGACGCAGGGGACCTACATTATTACAATCTTAATCCTACTTATGATAATCCAGATTATTATATGTTCTAAGCAAGAGATTGTATTCCCAAAAACCTCCCAAGCCCTAGCACCAGAAAATGACAGAAACTTGATTTATTGTATAAACCAAATCCCCATAGTACGCACAAAATAATGAGGATGTTTTAGGTTTTCTGATAACAGGTGTAGGATTGCGATTGAGATTGAGAGTTAGTTTTATTGTGTAGGAACCCAATTAAACTACACATTCATGTTTTCAATTTGTTTTTGCAGCATTCCCGCAGATGTGTCTGACAGCAATAGCCAATCTGCGGCAGGAGAGTGTGAAGGAGGGCAGCAACAAGAACCTGTTCAGCAAGGACCGGGAGATCATTCCCTACATCGACCAGTACTGGGAGGCTATGACCACCATGCCCAGGAGGTATACTTGTCTTGTTGTTTATACTTTAAGGTGCATTTTATTTGGTTATTAGTGGTCGCATGGTGGGTGCGTAAGATTTCTATTCATACCATAGGGTCTGCATGCAAGTAACCGTTTTCATTAGTTGAGTTTCAAATATAAGGTGCTGGACTTGATTTCTGTTTCGCATGGCATATCAGAAGCAAAACAACAACCCATAATTGTCCCACTGCTGGGCTCGGGGTCTCTTCTCAAAAGGTGAGGGATACAGGCCATAGTCTACCACACTTCACACACATTTGAGAACTTTATGGAGAACTCTCCAGTGTGCAGGTTTCCTCACGATGTTTTCCTTCACCAAAGCAAGTTAACTTCTTATATATGGACATAATATTTGAAATTAAATGACATGGAGTTCTTCAAAAAAGGTGTAAAATGAGTTCTCGTTCAGGGCTGGCGTTGCATTGCGATTCCTCTGGTATTGCTCATGTCCACAGGCGATGGTGACCACTTACCATCGGGTAGCCCCCTCTGCTTCTTCTTCAGCCCCTTAGGCTATAAAAAAAGAAACTAGAAATAATTAATTGTTACATGCATGCTATGTTCAATAATGTTATGAAAATTTATTATTGATGTAGTGATGTCACATTTGTATACATATAATATAAGTGTATCAGTGATACCTATTGAATTAAATTAATCATTTTTGATGTGATTTATTATTTAATTAATTTATGATGATCATAGGGTGACTCAGTCCTGGTACGCGACGATCCAGCGCGCGCTGATCAAGGACATCCAGATCCTGTTCACGTACGAAGAGGACCCGGCGCTGGGCCCCATGTTCGGGCTGTTCAACCTGGAGCTGACCAGCATCAAGCCCAACTACGAGGCCATGATCAAGCAGGGGCAGCTCAAGGTCACCGACATGGGCATTGCTACAGGTACGTGGATTGGTATACCTTTAGAAGAATTTGAAAGTTTTAATTAAAATTCACTTTCTGTGATATAAGTTCAAAAATGTAATGTATTCTATCTCCTACTGTATGACAGTTTCGTGAGAGTATTATCAGAATCTAACTTCACGGCGTTCACTGGGTTACCATTATTTACTGTGATATTATGATCTTTTACGAGTAAGAACCATCATGAGATACATAAGAAATTGATTATTAATTTTTTATTGTCACTTTTATGAAAGAAACTCCTCAGAACATCTTTTAAATGAATATAGAAGTAGTAGAAGGAGTACAGTTTTTTATGGAAATAGCCGAAAAACGAGCTGATGATCCACCTGGGTGGTAAGTGGCAATGTCGTCCAAGGACATCAACAACATGAAAGGCATCACTGAAGCGTTGCTGGCCAAGAAAGAGAGAAGATAAGAAAGAAATATCTGGCTCTCAGCTTGAGCCCAGCCAGAACACGATGAGTCGTTTGGCAGCTGACTGAAGACGAAGGCGGACCCCATGGAGAAATACGTTGTACGTCGTCGCCGTGTTAGTGACATATCTACCTCTTTTTACATTATAATATCATTGGGACTAACACATACCTATATAGGTATTTTACTATAATACGGGTAGGTACTCACGATATTAACTTTGTACACCATACATCATACATCGCCATTCCTTACAAATGCTGTTTTCCTCGTGCATTCGTGGACAGGATCTTCCATAGCAGCTTTAACCTGGTCTGTCCCGCATGTGGTCTGCCGCTAGGGTTTTCACTATTCTGTTGCGTATTTAGACAGCGAATGGGACATTTTGCGCCTAAACCAATTTGTCAGAAGTCAGAAGTTCTTAGGATACAGGCGATGAATGTCCCCATAGCGGTATTATAAAACCACAACATAAAGGTGCTCCCTCACCGGGAGCATTCACGTGTAATGTAACGTTATAGATTCGTCTTTGAGCATTACATTACAATACTACCTCCCTGACTGACGAGCATTCGCGTGTAATGTAACATTATAGATTCGACTTTGAGCATTACATTACAATACTACCTCCCTGACTGACGAGCATTCGCGTGTAATGTAACATTATAGATTCGACTTTGAGCATTACATTACAATACTACCTCCCTGACTGACGAGCATTCGCGTGTAATGTAACATTATACGGGAAGTGGAGCGCAGTGATGTTACAAGTTGTATCAAGATATTACACATTGTATCATTACAAGGTGCGCATTGTAATGCTCGGTTCTCCTCCTTCACTGATGTAATGCTCAAATCTGTAACGTTACATTACACGCGAATGCTCCCGGTGAGGGAGTACCTTAAAACGAACTGCTCCAAGTAATGTACTCGTAACGGAATTTTCAGTATAGTTTATAGAGAACGAGGACGATTTGGTTGTAAAACAAACGTTATGTTTAGTATGCTAGATATCGCGTCTGCGATTATAAATTCACAAAATATTACTTACCATGCACGGACATAAAAAAAAGACGGACGTAATCCCAACAACAAATTCAGTGAAGCACCCATCGTAATACAAACTCTATTCGTACAAGTACACGCACCCACACATTGACACCATCCTGACACCATAAATGTCAATCGCGAATTAAAAATTACGCACACATGGTAAGCGAGCTGTCATTGCTATGCTTCACTCTCGATTAGACAAGGTTACGTCCGTTCTTTTTTTACGTCCGTGTTACCATGTTATTCTATGCAGTGGTAAAACAACGGCAGACTAAAAAAATCTTTTTACTCCAGGTTGAATCAAATACCGGGTTTTACGGTCAGGTGCTTATCTTTCACCGTAGACTAACCAAGTTTCAAGTTTAATCATTTAGATCAGTCTATAATTTAATGGTTCCGTGTAATCGCCGAAAGTCTTAAACCATAGGGTGGCGCTGCAGCCCTGGTGCTAAATCCCACTGCTCTGGTTTAACAGTTGCATTTCCTAACCTTGTGCAATAGGAACAAAAAACATCGATAAGTAGCGTCTCGGTTCTCACTAGATGCAGCTCATGCAGCGCGAGGGTGGGCGCGGCGCCAAATATCACTCAAGTGCTGGAACGTTGCGGATAGCCGCCGTTTGTGTGGCGGTAGCGGGAGAAATAACGCTTCACGCTTCACACCCATAGCCCCACACTAGGATTCCCTGTGTCGTGGGTGCCATGGACAACACACAAGACAAGGACATTCACACCCAGACCGAGAACAGAAATTCAAACTCATCATTCAAATTTCCGCCTCGCTGGGAATCGAAGGGTCCTGACCCTTGGTGCGGCGATCCGGCATAGTAACCATTGCGCCACACGGGTCGTCAATCAAATCAAATCATTTGTCTAAATATATCTCAATAATTTTACTAAACAATAAACCAGTAGTTCAGAATGTTGGTAAAAGTAATACTGAACAACTACACCACAGAAGGATTAACAGTCGGGACCCATTCTTCAACCAATCAAATCTTGTTTGTTTTTCCCAAGCAGCCCTGTAAAATTTAAATGGGGACCCATTTAAATTTGTTAATCCTTCTATGGTGTAGTTGTTCAGTATTACTTTTAACAACATTCGTTCGCTTAGAACTTCATGCTAAGGCACCATTCATTAATTACCTAAGGTTGTCGAGGGGGAACGGGCCCTCAAAATCTCTACATGCCCTTACCTTGGAGGGAAGGAGGGAGTAAAGCCATAAAGACTAAGAATTTTTTTTGATTTACATCAAATTATGAGTTTTAGTGCAATTGATCCTTTTTAGGGTTCCGAAGTAAAATCGGAACCCTTATAGTTTCGTCATCTCCGTCCGTTCGTGTGTCCGAAGGAAAGCGCCGAGACCCGTGTGGGGTATCGTTGAAAAGGTCAAATCGTAGCGTTCAAAAATAGCATTTTTAGAAGTAGGGCTCCGTTATATTTGGCTTTAAAGTGCTAATTTAGAGTGCTAGTTAGAGTCAAGTGTCCCCCCCCTAGCGACTAAACGGTTGGAGTTGGACAAGTGAAAAAATTCTCAAAAATAGGTTGTTATAATATGATGTATTTTCAAGGAAAACTATCACGGCTATGTTAGCGTAAGTAGTTAATGAGTAATAGTCGATAAACTTACTACTGCGGAACCCTATATTGCGCGTGTTTTTAAACTAGATTAAACCTTACGTCAGAAGGAGGAGGGGGAGTTTGGTAAATCTTATGTGCTCTTACATGAGCTCTTTAATTTGACACCCATATTGCTTTATTACATGCATACATACAAACATATGTACATTTCGGCCACTTGTCATAAACAGTGCGGTTAAAAGAAGCTCCTATTTTAAAATTGTTTTGTAATACTTTCGAAGTGCTAAAATAATTTAATTGTGGACAGTATAGTTGTGTTTTATGGTGTTATTTTTGTGAAGAGTTTTGGTGACGCATCGTATTTGTCGTACCGTATAATTCACGGTGCAAGGAAACAGCTGATCAACCGACAGCTGATCTAAATAATAAAATCAATATAATCAGTTCAGAAGCATACGTCTGGCCGAAGTTACAATTATTTTCGCCTGGAATAGTGTTGTTGTTGTCAGTGTTGTGTATTATTATCATAAATTCTGCCTTATGTAAGATTTGTAAGATTTGTAAGAAGAAGAAGTATTGAAAGATTTATTATTGACAAATACTTATTGAAACAGAGCCATCTACCGACATACATTAGAACCATGACCACGAAGTGTTCTTCCTGTGGCAAATTCGCGTCGGCAGACAGTTTAAAATGTGCGTCTTGTCGATCCACTTATCACCGGCAGTGTGCGAATGTTAGCGCAGATGTCCGTATCAACACCAGATGGCAGTGCAAGGCTTGCAAAAATAAATTTAAGAAGAACATAACACCCCACTCATGTAGCTCGCAGAGCACTGATCCTGAGTACGATAATGCGGAGGGTAACGCTGCTTCTGACGATACTTCCCCGAGTAATATACCTGAAATAAACCTGGCTGAGGAAATAATGTCTATTCGGGAGCAGTTAAGTACTATAGTCCAAGAAACGACACACTGTAGGCAAGAAATGGTTACGTTTCGAAAGGAGGTGGTAAAATTCAACTCAACAATGGCCGATTTCAATAATCGTCTTAGCGATATGGAGGGAAAAGTAAATAACATTAGTAAGCGCTTAGCTGAAGCCGAGGCTAAGATTGTATTCTCGTCGGGTACAGATCTAAAAGCTAAAATAGAGCATCACTTGAATGACCGCGACCAAGAGTCTTATTTATCGGATGTAGAAATTACAGGTATACATGAAACAGCTGGTGAAAACTCCACACATCTAGTCACACTAGTGGCACAAAAGGTCGGTGTTTCTATAGATGAGCGCGATATTGTCAGCGCAGAACGAAGGGGCAAGCGCCGTGACGTCAGTGACAGAGCGGGGGGCACCACTGCTCAGCGAACAATCGTCGTGAGACTCGCACGCCGGTCCTTAAAGGAACAGTTAATCCGTTCTGCTCGCACTCGACGCGGGGCCGACACTGCGGGAATTGTGACAGCCGTCGAGCCGCGCCGCTTTTATATAAATGAGAGGCTCACGTGGTACAACCGCCGCCTTTTCTACCTCGCGCGTGAGCAGGGCCGCACCAAAGGTTGGAGATATGTCTGGACCCAAAATGGTCGCATCTTCGCCCGGTGTGACAAGGACTCACCTGCGTTTCGTATCCGAACAGATGCAGACGTTGATAAAGTTTTTAGTAATAAGTAGGCAAGCTGTAGCAAAATATACAATTTTAATCTTTGATGTTTTATACTTAATTAATTTTACTTTTATTTTTCTAATTATAATATTACATTGTTGTGTAAATATGGCCAGTTTTTATAATGTTATGATATCTTACCATTCTTGTAGGTTCTGGTATTTGAAATGTCAGTCGCATTGTTGGTGTCTTTTGCTTAATAATATTAATACTATACGCGCACATTCTAACTATATTATTTTACTTTACATATTAAATAACTTTATATATTATTTTACTTTATATATTTTATTATTTTATATTAAAAAATTTCATTTAACACATGCATTAAATAATGTATTTACACTTAATTATTACTTACCTTCAATTAAATCAGCAGCGAATTTAAAGAATTTTATACAATATTTTATAAAAAAATCTTTTTGGCTTTTCTTTCATTCTTTATTATGAGTAAACAGAAATTTCTGAAATTTGGCTTCCTTAACCCTGGGTCTTTAGGAACAAAGCATGAGGAGTTTATAGCAGCCATGCTGGACAAAGCTGTAGACATCATGGCTATCAATGAAACCTGGTTACGGCATGGCGAAGAGGGGCGAGCCCCCACCGTACCAGGTTATAGACTCATGCATATCCCACGGCCAGTTGCTAATCGGGAGGGAAGAGGGGGCGGGGTTGGATTTTATTTAAGGAAGGGCTTACGGGTCAGGGTACTTCAACATCCAGCTAATGAACAAGTTGAGCAAATGTGGTTGAGTTTAAAAATAAGTGGAAAATCTGTTCTCATCGGAACAGCATATCGTCCACCCTGGCAATGCATACAGGTTTTTTTTGATGCGCTTACTGAATCATTATCTACCTTCGCCTGGCACAATTACACTATACTTATGGGTGATTTTAATGCAAATTATTTAAATAACAATCTACCATGTACTAAAGCTCTTTGCGACTTCTTGAATATTATGAAACTAAAGCAATACGTCAATGTACCTACTCATTTCACGGAGAATAGCGAAACTCTTCTTGATTTGATTTGCTCAGATGTACAAGTTGCGCGCGTTACAGTTGATCATATAAAGGAATTAGGAAGCCACACTTTTATTACTTGTCAAACCAATTTATTTAAGACTCGAATTCCAACTAAAACTTTTTCGTATAGACCTATAAAAGATATAGACATTGATCAATTTAATCACGATTTAGCTTCTATTGACTGGGCAAGCATTAAACAGCTTCTTAATGTTAACGACGTAACAGAACAATTCACATCACAGCTAATGCTTCTCTTTAACACACATGCGCCTATCAAAACCATTCGTATCAAGGATGGTCAACATCCATGGGTAACGTACAACATTAGGCTTATGATGAGCACACGCAACAAAGCTCAATCTCGTGCAAAGAAAACGAATCTAGATTCACATTTAGCCTACTACAAAGAATTAAAGCACGATGTGATAGCTGCGTTACATGCCGAAAAAATTGCATACTTTAAATACCACATTACGGCAAATATGTCCAAACCTAGGGTTATGTGGAGGCACCTTAAGGACCATATTAGTGCAAACTCTAAAAATCATATCCCACTCCCCCCAGGCCTTGGAAACGTTGATAAAATCAATGACCATTTTTTAAATGTTCCCGGTAGCTGTACCACTTCTCTCTCGAACTTAACTTTTTATGAATATCATCGATTTTGTTCAGCAACATTTGATTTTCAAGAAGTGACAGTATCGCAAGTAACCAAGGTTATTAAATCTTTGCAGTCAAACGCAGTAGGAGTTGATGGTTTATCTCTGGATATGCTCTTATTAACGCTGCCGAACACACTTGACGTCATAACATCACTCGTAAACACTTCCTTTAAGACTAGCACATTTCCAGATCTGTGGAAGCAGGCATTAGTTAAGCCCATCCCTAAAAACAATAATCCGGCTGAACTCCAGGATCTCAGGCCTATAAGTATATTGCCAAATACCTCCAAGATATTGGAAAAACTTGCCTGTGAACAACTGAAACTATATTTGGAGACTAATGATATACTGCCTTTAACTCAATCTGGTTTCAGGCAAAAAAGGAGCACAGTCACGGCTTTGTTAGATGTTGTGGACGATTTACTCACCGCGCAGGATTCGGGGATGGGGACTATCTTGGTGCTGCTTGACTTTTCTCGTGCGTTTGATTGTGTTAACATTCCTCTGCTACTATCGAAGCTTTCTTACTACGGGTTAAGCAACGCGGCAGTGATGTGGTTTGACTCTTACTTTAGGAATCGGTCACAGTATGTTTTGATTGAGCAGGAAGGCAATCGTGCGCAATGTTCGTCTAACAAACCTATTAGAAGAGGAATTGCTCAAGGTTCTATAATAGGGCCGCTTCTATTCGTCTTGTATAGTGCCGATGTGATTGGACATATTAAATACTAGCTTCTACCCGCGACTTCGTCTGCGAGAATTTAGAATTAGATCCAGATCCTACTAAAATTTAGATGTTAGGTTTAGATGTTTGGATGTTTGTGAATTAAACTTACAGTATCCTGCTTTTTATCCCAAAGAATGATGTCGACAACATGCATATAATTTCGTGTTCTAGCAAGTTGCTAAAAATTCGAAAAAATCATAGGGCATGTCGTGAGGAAGAAGTTCAGCGGCAGGCTACCTTAAGAGCTGCTTAAACAGGCAAATCATCGACAGCAGCACCATATTCATTATTTGGCGTACCAGCGAGCTGCTTAAGGGTCATAAAAATCAAAGGAAACGTCGTGAGGAATAATTTCAGCAAGCTTGAGAGCTGCTACGCCGGAACAGGCAGGTAAACGACGTTAGCGACATGCTCATGAAACAGAATGACGGAGATGGGCTGTTGCTAGAGTATGAAGCGAGTCACAACACGCAAATCTCAGTAGCCAAAAGCTTATAAAAAGGGATAAAATTAACAAAGCGTGTAAATTTTGTGATGCGAGGAAACTGGAGGAAAACTATAAAGTTATTCCGCAATTAGAACAAACAGCAGAACCATTAACAGAATTACGTTTACACAAACGTAACACAAACGAACCATATCATTATTTAAATAACATCGGTATATTTAATGGATGCTTCCATATAATATGACATCTTTATTAAGGACATTGAAACGAAACGAAACGAAGAGACTCAATGTTTTATGTACTCCATAGAGTGGCAAGAGGGAGGTTGCCCCATGCATATCTTTTAGTAGCTAAAAATTATATAGCGTCTTAGCCATATCGATTATATCGCTAAAAAATTACACGATTCCGTAGTCAAAAATAAGATTTATTTGTCTGTGGACCTTATTTACGCAGATGAAGTTGCAGTTTGTTATATCGTTAAACTATGATTTAAAATTAAAAGTATGCCAAATTAAGTATTTTCCTTGCAATCATCGCGGGTCATCGCGACACATGATCATTATCATACTTAAAGTATGAATGGTATAAAAATATATATGTATATTTATGTACTAAATAGATCCTATAATAAACCAAGACTACATCGCTACTTACCATCAGGTGGAATTGTAGTCAAGCAATAACTTACAATTTAAAAAAAATAAAATGTGTGCTATTCACACATAACGTGGTAGAAGTGAAACCTTCAAAAATTTTGTTTTCAAGATAATGAGACGAATAAAATTTCGGGAAGATGATAATTGTAGGTTTTACTACTCCACTCCACTCCAGTCTCTACTCTCCACTCCACTCCAGTCTCCACTCCACTCCAGTCTCCACTCAACTCCAGTCTCCACTCAACTCCAGTCTCCACTCAACTCCAGTCTTCATTCCACTCCAGTCTCCACTCCACTCCAGTCTCCACTCCACTCCAGTCTCAACTTCACTCCAGTCTCCAATCAACTCCAGTCTCCACTAAACTCCAGTCTCCACTCAACTCCAGCCTCCACTCAACTCCAGCCTCCATTCAACTCCAGCCTCCACTCAACTCCAGTCTCCACTCAACTCCAGTCTCCACTCAACTCCAGTCTCCACTCAACTCCAGTCTCCACTCAACTCGTCTCCACTAAACTCCAGTCTCCACTGGACAGTTTCGTTTCATCGAATTTCAAATCACCCCCGTACTAAAGAAGTTTTCACTTCAAAAAATCTATTTGTCTATGCGTCTGGTTTTACAGTGTTAACATTCATCATCATCCTGCCCATTTCCCAATTTTATTTGGGGTTGGCGCAATATGTTTTCCTCTTCCACACTTCCCTATCAGCCGTCATCTTTACACTATCTCTCTTATCTTTCATATCATCTGTAACACAATCTATTCATCTTTTCTTTGGTCGTCCTCGTCCCCTTCGTCTATCCATCACATTCATATCCATCACTCTTCTCGTCACATGCGTTTCCTCTCGCCTATTCTCGTGCCCATACCGTGATATTCGGTTCCCTATTAACTTTTTTGTAATTTTTGCCACTTTCAAACTTTCTTCTAATATACTCATTCCTTACTTTATCCATTCTCGTCACTCCACACATCCACCTCAACATTCTCATCTCTATGATATGCAATCGTCTCTCATCCATCTTCTTTGTAGCCCAACACTCTGATCCATACATTACCCTTTAATTATTTTACCCTTAAATTTACGAACAACAAATATGTTTGAAAATTGTTTAGTTATTTGAATTGTTCCGTTGAGGAGTCATATTTCGTCTCTGACACACTTGCGATGTCAACGATAACAACAGCGAACATATTTAAACACGATTCAGTTATTCCCTACGACTGAGAAGCTCACTCTTAACATCCAGAATCCATAGTCTCACTATATTGACCAAGTTGAGTAAATTCCCAGTACAATAAAAAAATCATGAAAATCGCTTCTTAAACAACGAATTTATTCCTACCTAAACTCATTGTATACTAACGGTCTTGTTCATTAAAAACTTATTTAAGGTTTGTAGTGTTCGGCTATAGCACTGGTTATATGCATGCACAGCAATAAAAAAATAAAGAAATATTGACAAGGCCGAATTGACATAAGGCCGACACCACACTAGGATTTTATAAGCGTACGCGTTCATCCGACACACGTGATTAATGATTTGCTAAATAAGTTAAAAAAATCTATATTTATTTCTATAAGGTAAATGAAAAAATATAGGCAGATATTTACGAATGTTATAAACCAAATTTGATGATTTTTTGACGTGACAACGTCTATAAATTGGTTGACTCAGGTGTCATTCACGAAAACTGTGTAACGACCAAGTAAGATTTGCCGGAACGTTACCATGCACGCGCGAGGCTCGCTCGACCGGCACGCGCCTTGCGTCTCTCTTCTACGCGAGCGTTTCTGGCGTCGGAGTTGAATAGACTAATTAGTGAACTTATGTTCCAAAAACTTATACCACGAACAGACGTTGTCACGTTAAATCTCCGTCCGTATACAGACTTTACAGACAGCCATTTTGATATTTTTGCTATTAATTAAACCTGATAAGATATAATGTAATATTTCAATTGCAATTTATATTTAGAGCTAGGAAAAACCTTGATAAGCTACGAATACTTATTCAACGTAAAATTATTATTTTTTTATAATTCATCGATCAAGCGTCTAGCGTTAGGTACGCTCGACAAACGCTGATGTGTAAGCAGCCTTCATTTTGCGTAAAAAAAGGCTGTGTTTGTTTTACTTGATTTTACACGAGATCGATGGTTACTAAAGCTTCCATTGCATGATAAAAATGATCACAATGTGCCTCACCGCAAATTTTTATATGTTTGTAAATAAACATATTAAAACAATGAACCAATTATAATTTAATCACTCAATCAGCTGTTTTGAGTTTTCTAATGTCACTGTGATGACAAACGTCAAAACTGTTTTCCTATTACCATTTAGTTTACTTCTTCTCCCTCGGGAATAGATTAATATCTCGGGATAAAAAGTATCCTATATATTATTCTAGGTATTAAACTATCTGTGTGCCAAATTTCATCTATATCCGATCAGCCGTTTTTGCGTGATTGCAACACAAACATCCAAACATCCAAACATCCAAACTTTCGCATTTATAATATTAGTAGGATTGCAAGTATCATATTTATGCGGATGACTTACAAATATACATCTCATTCAAGCCATCAGAAACTCAAGCTGCGTTACAAAAACTTAATGATGATCTACAAAATATTTGTAATTGGTCAGATAAAAACACCCTGGTACTGAATCCGCATAAATCCAAATACTTAATAATTGGTACCAAGAAGCAAATTGACGCGGTGGCCGCTGAACACCCAAAAGTTATCGTTAATGGTGAACAAATTGAAAGAGTAATCGAGGCGCGTAATCTGGGTGTCCTTATGGACCAGTCACTTAGATTTGAAAACCACGTAAATAATATTGTTCGTAATTGTTTTTACCGTCTAAAGGTTCTCTATAGAATTCGGAATTACATTGATTGTAATCTGCGTCTGCGACTTTGTGAAGCTATGGTACTATCGAAGCTTAATTATGCCGATACAGTAGTGGGCCCAAGGTTATTAGCTCGGTCGCAGAGTCTTGTGCAGCGGGTACAGAACGCTTGTATGAGGTATTGTTTCGATATCCCACCTCGCGCGCACGTCACTCCTTACATCAATGGTGCCAAACTACTTAAAATGAAACAGCGTAGAGAACTGCACTTTGCAACTCTGCTTTTCAATGTAGTCAAGTATAAATGCCCACCATACCTTTATAATAAATTAAAATGGTCTAAAGACTTTAACACAACTCATATCACCAGATCGTCACATTATAAATTAATATATCCTGGATACAGCGCAGCAGCGTTCCGTGGAAGCTTTAAGTACTGTGCCACCAAGTGCTGGAATAATCTTCTCCCACCTTTACGTTCATTAAAAAGTACCTACAATTTTAAAATCAAGTATAAGACATACTTATTAAATATACAATTATTGTAATACAAACAAAAAAACACATACACACACCCACACACACAGAGAGACTTTCTCTCTCTCACACACACACACACGTACGCACACATGTACACACACCAGCACAGGTGGTACTGGTGGTAGCACTTGGATCCTGAAATATAATATTGTGACTGCTGAATATTTTTATTTATTTTATTTTATTTTATATTATTTTATATTTTATTTATTTCATTATTACTATTTTTATACACATGATAATATACATACATTATCCACCTTAAAACTACTGGCACTTTAAGAATTACTGGCACAGCAATATTATTATTTATTTATAATTTATAGGTATCTTCCTTTTAAGCTTTTTTTTAAGTGTAATAGAGCTATATTACGTTTTTTTTTTGTTTGTAATTTTAGCTATATTATGTCATAGAATTTAAGTATTTTATGCATAGTGGCATGAACTGCACTCTAAAATGGCTCGCACAGAATATCAGTGCTGTGGTTCTCCAGAGCAATTACTGAGTGCGATCCATTTCCTGAGTGCTTACTGCAGAGAATAATTTTATTGTAAACTATAAGTTTTTTTTTTTTTAATTATTATTATTATTCTACTCATTTTCTGTAGTAAGTAACTGTTGGAATAAAGCATTTCTTTCTTTCTTTCTTTCTTTCTTTCTTACATACATATAACTTCCTGGCAGTCAGGTAAAAAACTAAAGATACTATATAATAAAGTGCATCGTATGGAAGTAATGACGTAGTAATTGGGAACAATATAAGCAATACAACGCCATTAGCTTAAGTAGAAGATGCGCTCCGTGACTCTACGAGTACGTCGCATTTTCTTAACGCAGCGGGCGGCGGCGGCGGCGGGCGGCGGGCAGCGCTCCCGTACTGCGACATACATAAAAATCTAGACTAGTCAAGTATTGAATAATGACATTGTTCTGCGTGCAGCTGTGTTTGTAAACACGGCGGGCGCACACACGCGCGCCCCGTCCGCACACGCCGCCGCCGCGCGTGTGTGCCGGTGGGGTTATTTCCATTTCAACGCTCACATATGCGGCGTCGCGTAAATCGCGTCGCTTCGCGATTTCTCTATCGATTACCACGTTTAATTCCATAATCAACCTTGAACTTCATGGCTGGTGAGTTACATCTTTTGAATGTGTTCCATTTTCTTTATTTTTTTTCGAATCTTTTTTCTTTGGTTTTCCGTCGGCGATTGTTTTTAGTGTCCTTGGCGATGTTTACGTGTGTCGGGTGTGTTTTATTTTATCTGGACAGGAAAGCGTTATCAATGAGCGCGATTTTAAAATGAGTTACGTTATTGTAAAATAATTGTATAGGATCGGATCTAACCGGGACGTCGCCGCGCCGCGGTCGGTGTGGGAAGGTGCCGCGGTGGGCCGACGAATGCTCGTTATCTTATCAATAGTCACCTACCGAATTCATAACTTCGTCGTTGTTGTTGTATACTTAAGGTGATTATCGGGGACATACGAGTGTACCACATGGATTGTAAGTTCTTTATTATTCTTATGACCTTTTTGCGCCTTTGTGTAACTATGGTGTAATTGCGGATTTTCACATTTGACTTGCTGTTTTACAAAGTAACTACTTACACATATACATAATTGTAATGATGATACAAATGGGTTTAGTAGTTTTCTTTATGCAATGCGTAGTCGTAATCAATCAGTAGTTAGATAGTATCAAACGTGACTCAGTAGTTGAAATCGGGAACTGCTATTTGTTAACCAACTCAATACAAGATTACTTACCTGATATCTAGTTCTTATATCTAAAACTTGCGCACTATTAGAAAGGAGTATCCTTGTTCGGTGTTCCAAGTTAAAGGTAGTTTTGTAGGGTGGTGGTTTGTTACGCAATGCCGTGGTTTAGCTACTGTAGTGCCGGGGCATGGCCGCGGCCTGCGACTGAGAACGAGACACCAGATTATCCCATACACTTATTTACGAGTGCTGTAAGTAGTATTGCACGAATTTGTTCTACTGTCTTCTTGAAGGATACAATCTACATCTTTGGAATAGCATAGAAATCGACTACTTATTATAAGGTAAAGCTTTCAGCTGTAGGATACAGCTACTTGCTTGCAAGTTCAATAGTAAGCTCTCCGTGACGAAGCACCTTTCTGAACAGATAACTTACATGTGGGGATATAAAGGTGGTGCGTAAGCGGAATTGGTATACATGTACATTGATATATAACTTTTTATTATCTAGTACCTATAAAACCGCAAAACATCAATTACATATACATATTGTATGATTGTATGACATTACTTAATAAGACTTGTAGACGGAGACTATCTACTTAGATATATATTTATGTAGCTACGTAAAAACGCAGCTTTATTAAACGCAGATCAATCCGTATTACAAAACACTATAAATAAGATTGTAAGGTTTTCTTTGGTGGATATTCATGGGGAATGAAGTGATTTCTGTAAGCAATCTAGTGTACCCAGGGACCTACCTTTAATCCTTTTGAAATCCATGTCTTGATTGCCGGCAGTTCCCAGCCAATCGGCTCATTGCTACTATTATTCGATAACATTATGCAGTGTTTTGCGCATGTAGTGATTATTTTAGCGTCCATTTTTGTTAAGAGTCCGTGGTGCTTAATTGATTCCACTTATCTGTGGTTTGAGAACCACTGTTCTAATGCAACAAAACAGTCAGTTAGCATTTGGGCTAACCACACAGAACCGCATGTGTCGACGTGTTTGTTCAAATAAAATACCGTGTGGTAATACATTATGTGTATGTTTCCGTAGCTAAAACGGAACGTTTATATTCTCGCTATGGCCGTCCTTCAGGCCGCGGCTGAACTCGAAGAACCTTACCAGACTAGAAAGCTTAATTTCTTGCCGTATTGGGGCGGCTTAGAATACTAACCCCAATCCCACGCCGGATGGGTGTCGCAGGAGAGGACTAAATCCGACCCGCTGGTGGTAGGACCCCTCGGAGGGATTATATTGGTAATATTGATTTAAATTGCTAATTAATACCATCATTATTATTATTATTATTATTATTATTTATACCGAATAAGTTAGTGCTTGACCACAAAACCACCTGATGGTAAGCAGTAATGAAGCCTTGGATGGTAAAGCACACTAACCTAGTAGAAGCCTATTCACTCTTGACTTGAAGACACCCACATTATAATCAGAGGGGAACACCCACGCAGGCAATTTATTCCAGTCCCTTGCGGTACGTATAATAAAAGACGAAGCAAAGCGCGACGTCCGCACCGGGGGGATGTTGACGACAAAGGGATGAATACCCGCCGTGCGTCTGGATGTTCGATAGTAAAAAGTAGAGGGGGGAATTAAGTCATGTAATTCCTGCGCACACTCTCCAAAATGTATCCTATAGAATACTGAGAGGCTGGCAACTCTGCGCCTGTGCTCGAGGCTTTGTAGACTAGACTCTATCAGCTTTGGGTCACCAATAAGCCTCTTAGCACGCCTCTCCATTGAATCCAATGCTGAAAGATGACATTTAGCTGCACCAGCCCAAATGTGACTGCAGTACTCCATACAAGGCCGAACCTGAGCTTTGTACAGGGTCAAAAGCTGTTGTGGTGTGAAGTACCGGCGCACCTTAGCTAAGACGCTTAGCTTCCTAGCAGCAGTCTTAGCTCTGGATTCAATGAACCGCCCAAAGTTAAGGTTTGACGATATCTCAACTCCTAATAACTGAAGGCGGTTAGTGTATTCCAAGGATACATTCTGGAAAGTAGGAGCCAGGGTGAAAGGGCTCCTTTTGGCGGTGAACTGACACGCTTGTGTTTTAGTGGCGTTGAATCTCACAAGGTTGGCAACGCCCCATTCGGAGACAGTCTGAAGTGTGAGATTCACACGGCCCACCATGGTCTCTCGTTCAGATTGTATTTGGTCTTTACTGGCCTGAACATTTGCCAGATATCTCTCCACAACTGTGCTGTCATCCGCGTACCCATATATACCGGGCATGAGCAGATCATTGATATGCAGCAGGAATAGAGTTGCGGAGAGAACAGACCCCTGAGGAACTCCTTGGTCGTCAATGCTTGAGATGAGCAACCATCGACAACGACTCGGAATGAACGTTCACTCAGAAAGTCTTTAACCCAGCTGATCAGGCCAGTGGATAAGCCATACGCGGGAAGCCTGCTCAATAGGCTAGCATGCCAGACCCTATCGAAGGCCTTCGAGATATCAAGGGACACGGCAAGCGCCTCCCCGTTTTTCTCGAGGGCCTCGCCCCAGATGTGAGTGGCATACGCTAGAAGATCTCCCGTCGAACGGTTTCGGCGGAACCCGTCCTACCGGTCGCTAAGGAGATCATTGTGTTCTAGGTATGCCATGAGGCGCCTGTTCAATATACGCTCCATAATCTTGCAGAGTATGGAGGTAATTGAAATTGGTCGATAGTTAGCAGGGTCAGCACGACTACCTTTCTTGGGCACTGGCTGCACGTTGGAAAGCTTTCACGATTTAGGCACTATCCCAGTCTTAAACGAGAGGCGAAACAAGCGTGTCAACACAGGAGACAACTCGGGTGCACATGCTTTAAGTACAACCGCTGGAATACCGTCAGGTCCACTGGCTTTTTTCACGTCTAGACTTCGCAAGATTTTTAGGACCTCCTTATTGTATATGTGGACCTCCGACATAGAAGTACCACAATGAGGTATCGGCGGTGGATGGTTATTGCCGGTGTCTAGACGAGAATTCTCAGCAAAAAGAGATGCAAACAGGTTCGCTTTCTCTTTCGCCGAATGAGCCAGGGAGCCATCAGGTTTTACCAGCGGCGGCAGCACTGGACGACAGAAGTTAGTCTCGACCGCCTTGGCGAGGGACCAAAAAGCTGTACTGCCAGATGGTTGGTCAGAGAGCTTGGCGCCGATATGTATTATGCGGTCGCTACTAACCTTCCGTAATGCCTTTTTGTAGGACTTGGCGGCACGGTTAAAGGCTTTCTTCTTTGGTCTTATATCCGGAGCTTTGCAGTTCCGAGCATCAACCCAGGCGAGGTACGCCGAGTGTTTGCGCTTTTCAGCTTGAGCGCATTCGGCGTTGAACCATGGGCGAGCTTTGCCACCGGTAGGAACGTCAGAAAAAAGGATAAAATACTCCATTCCCTGACGAACCACATCGGTTATAGCATCCGCAGAGCTCGACGAATCTACAGAAGAAAAGCAGACCTGTCGCCAAGGATAGGATGCGAAGAAATGTCGCATCTCATCCCAATCTGCTGACTTGTAATGCCATACCCTCCGCGTACCTCCAGGTACGTGATCAGGAACGGAATATGACGAAACAGACTTCACCAGACAGTGGTCGGAGGTTCCCAGTGGGGAGGAAACTTCAACAACATATCTGTCTGGATCGGTTGTCAGCAGAAGGTCCAGGCAATTTGCTGTGTGACCATCAACGTCAGGCACCCTAGTCGCTTGCTTTACCAGCTGGGAGAGGCCAAGCGATAGGGCAAAAGTCCTCGCTTCTCTCCCGGCATGGTCGGTTTTCTGGTATGGGAACAGCCAGTATTGATGACAGGCGTTGAAGTCCCCCAGAAAAACCAGTTGCGCAGTAGGGTGCCGATGCAGTGCCACATCAGCCATCCCGCTGAGGTGCTCAAATAGTCGGGTTGTCTCCTGATCACCGCTGTGCGATCGATAGACACAGGAGTACAAGATCTTGTCAGTCCCTGTATCTACCAAGACCCAAATAGTGGAAAAAGTGGGGTCTTCAAGATGACGGAGACGCTGACAACAGATGTCGTTGCGGGCATACACACAGACTCCGGCGCGAGAGTGGAAATTGTGCTCTAAAGTGTATCCAGGGTAGTCTAGGTATGCCAAGCTTGATGGACGTCGTATCTGCGTCTCCGTCAAAAAGAGCAAGTGGGGCTTCTCAGCCTCTAGATGGTGGTGGACTAAGGTAAGGTTTGAGTGCAGACCTCGAATATTTGTGAGGTGCACTTGGAGCGAGGGGACGTGCAACCGCTGTACAAAACCTTTTCTTTTGCTCTTTTTCTTCATGTGTTTCGCTGTGAGTGAATAGGAGGAGGATGGCAGTTGAACGAGGCGTTGTGTCATTACCCAGGGAACTGTGTCGGAGTCGCCGTGACAATGGGGGCTTAGTCCGGAGACCGCGGGGACGCCCGAACCCCCCCGGAGATCGCCATCTTCTCCCCTCATCCGGTCGCCAACCGGCATGATGGAGCCACTCCGGGATTTTTCGCAGATGGCGGGGCAGCCTTTCGTGGGTGGCTTTCCCACTACTTGGGCCCCCAACTGTCTACGGTCGGCCAGCGGTGCACCGTGCTTCGGATCCCGCTGCCCTCCGCGACTAAGCTCCCGACACAGCTAAACACCAACCAGTCGCAACCGGTACATTAACACAACGCAACTGCTCAGACCCATCCTCCATTATTTCTCTATGGGGCTCGCCTGGAGCCTTGAGGAGTCAGCCGCCAAACGACTGGTCGTGTTCCGGCTGTTGCTTTGGAATCCTCATAAGTTAGGTTTGATTAGGTATACCAGATAAACAAATTTCGCGGGATATGATGTTACAGACATCTTGAGACTTATTAAACATTCAAAAGTTTCAGTTTCATTGCTCTTAAACTTTAGATTCTATTGCTATCTTGCTTTGCCGGCTATTTCCATAAAAAATAGCCGTATATATAGATTTCATCAAAATTCATTCGTATCTGCTTCCTGAAGTCCTAGAAAGCTGTTTGGTATGTAAGCTACTGTTAGTACACTAAAAACAGAAAAAATCTGAAACTTAGAACTTTTAACCCCCAACCCCTTAGGGGATGGAAGTTTGTATGGAATTTTCGTAATATATTGCCATACTTACAAGAAGTCAAAATATATGGATTGGCCGTTTCGCTACCGTCTCATGGGCGTAAAGTAAAAAATGTATTCACTGTTCATTACTTTTCTGTTATGCAATAGTTGTTTCAAAACGAAACGGCTAAACCATATATTTTGACTAAGGTGTAGAGTTTGTGAAAGGTGTAAGGTCGGCTTGTAGAGTTAAGAAGCTTGGCTTTTCGTGATCTTTTTGATGAAGTCCAATCTTGGCAACATTTGACATGAAAATATTTTTGGTGGGATATAATATTTCCGCCGATAAAGTCGGTGAATAAAATCTTAAAATATTCTTTAGGGTACTTCCGCTCGGTATGTAAACTGAGGATTTTTTTCCTCGTCTATGGTCTCCTACGGGGGGATTGGTGGGTACGACGTTTTAAAATATCACGGGTGTGTGAAGAATATTTTTGATTCAAGAATGTGCAAAATTTTTGTTAAAGGGTCCAGGCCCCCCCTTCTGCCAGTTAAATGGTTGGTTATGGAATAAAAGCGTGAAAAAAATCATTGAAGTAGTAAGTAGTTAAATAAGGTTAGATTAGCCGTGACCACGATCCATGCAACTGGGTCGAAATATCGGGGTACAAAATTTATATTGAGACGTGAGTAGTCATATTTTATTTAGTAAGAATGTGTTCAGTCTATGATGAGTTAAGTTTAAAATCATGTATTAAAAAGAAAATTCAGTTGATAGTGAGTTTGTTTGCGAATCGGAGAGTCGGGGTGCGATTTTCAGCACGAGCGGATATTAGTAGACACCCCCCACCCCGTCTAGAACACTGGTACGCCAAAGCTGTACACATAAATTGTGCATATCGCACTCTTCGTATAAGGTCCCATTCGCAAAGCTTCCCATGAGGAGAGTCGAGCTCAACAGTTGGTGTTTCGGCAGTCCCCCTGGCGGGCAACGTGAAGGGGCGGCAGGGCAAGCGGCGGCCGGCGCTGGGCCCCGAGGCGGCGCCCGCGGGCAAGAAGGGGCGCGCCAGCGAGCCGGGCGTCAAGCTGCCCTCGCACGGCTACCCCACCGAGCACCCCTTCAACAAGGACGGCTACCGGTACATCCTGGCCGAGCCCGACCCGCACGCGCCCTTCCGACAGGTCACACATTGCTCTCTTGACTTCACCTTTATGTTAGCACGATGTGAAAGTTCTTCTTTTTCCAATGTTTCTCTAGGATTTTAAATGTATCAAGAGTCTGCCACTAATCCAATGTCTCGCTTGGTGGCTTATATATATTCTAAGTGAATAACCGAATTTAGCAACAGTGGGCGCGGGTACTACTGGCAAACATTTTCATTCTTTGGAGGGCACGTAAAGCCGATGGTCCCGGTTGTCCGTTAGGCCATGTCGAAAGGCTTTGGGCAGCGTGAAAACTAACAAGTAACCCCGCCACCGATCCGCACTGGAGCAGCGTGGTGGAGTGTGTTCTGGGCCTGCTCAAGAGGAGACACCCGTGCTCAGTAGTGGACGGTTAACGGGTTAAAGGCAATGTTTCATGTTTGCAGGAGTTCGACGAGAGCAACGAGTGGAGCGGCAAGCCCATCCCGGGCTGGCTGTACCGCGCGCTGTGCCCGTCCGTGGTGCTGCTGGCGCTGCACGACCGCGCGCCGCAGCTGCGCGTGTCCGAGGACCGGCTGGCGGCCACCGGCGAGCGCGGGTATGACGTGTGTTCCTAGTACATAGCTGTTAGGATAACATTGTACTGTTGGTATCAACGTGACCCTGGCAGGGCACAGTGAACATGTCATGTGAGTTACGGGTTTACATCTTCAGTACATACTATACATTTTCTGTCACAATAATGTAGCAACAACCCATAATCGTCCCACTGCTGGGCTCGAGGTCTCCTCTCACAATGTGAGGGTATAGGCCCATACTAATGTAAGAAAAGAAAAAAAGAACATTATTTCAACACAATACTATTATTATCAATTAACTATTATCAACATTTATCAATTAAATATGGGAAAAAATATTTGAAATTTGTTGCATTGAAATCATAATTGTATAAATGTCTTCAGTACCATGTTTTATTAATTATTTAAAAAATAATGAGTAGTATAAATAAGTGGTAATACTGTGCAGGTACGCCACGGTGCGCGCGACGCACGGCGTGTGCCGCGGCGCGTGGTACTGGGAGGCCACGGTGGAGGAGCTGCCCGACGGCGCGGCCACGCGGCTGGGCTGGGCGCGCCGCTACGCCAACCTGCAGGCGCCGCTCGGCTACGACAAGTTCGGGTACGCGTGGCGCAGCCGCAAGGGCACCAGGTACACTACGACTATACTGTTTGCTTGCACGCACAGGTACGCATACGCAACAACAAGATCCCACGCCGGATGGGTGTCGTAAGAGGCGACTAAATCCGACACGCTGGTGGTAGGGCCCCTCGAGGGATTATATTGATTTTAATTGTTAATTAATACCATTATTATTATTTCTCGATGGGGTTCGCCTGGATAGCTACCACCCTTGAGCATGAGTCAGCCGCCAAACGACTCGTCGTGATCCGGCTGGGGGCTTGAGAGCCAGTTCTTTTTTTTTTCTTTCTTGGCCGGCAACGCATTAGTGATGCCTTTGGTGTTGCTGATGTCCACGGGCGACGATAGCACTGACCATCAGGTGGATCATCAGCTCGTTTGCCGGCTACTTCCATAAAAAAAGACTATTATCCTTAACAATGTAACGAAAGAAAAGCATTATGGTAGAGTGCAGGTGTATTTTATATTAGAATTTTGTTATGGTTGCCAATAAATAATCGACAGCTCGACACTAAAAAATATTATTTTAGTACGATTAACGCGTTCTTTATTAAGATGATAATTTGTAATATTTGATTATAACTTGAACTCTTAATGCTAGTATACGTCCAATATTCATAACGTTACCGACGGTGTGTGAGTGAGTGTGTGTGTGTGCGTGTGGCGCAGGTTCCACGAGTCGCGCGGCAAGCACTACAGCGAGGGCTACGGCGAGGGCGACACGCTGGGCTTCCTCATCGTGCTGCCGGACGCCGCCCCGACCAGCAACACGCCCAACACGTACAAGGACCGGGTCTGTGCTTATTTTACTTAAAAACTTGACAAGTGCGAGTAAACTCACTTGAGAGGGTTCCGTACGTTGATTATTATGTATTTATTTTCCTATTTTTTCCCCGTTATTTTCCTGTTTTATTTATTTTTGCCGTTTTTTTAAGACCATATACTAGTTATAGGTTTTCCTGTTATTTAAAGAACTATTCTCTGTATTTTTTTTTCAAAATTCTAATGTCAGTAGGCATTAGGAACCCTAAAAATAAGATAAGGTGTTGACCACAATCCCACCTGTTGGAAAGTGGAGCTGTAACTAACTTGGTAAAAGCCTATTTACTCTTTTTGTATTCTCCTGTCCTCTTCTCTGATACTTGCTCGTCATAGCCGTTTTACTATTTACCTTGAATTTTAACTTTTTATCACATTGTTAACGTAGCTTTACTTAATGTAGTCCTTCCTACTCAAGCAATCGTGACGATAAAACGTTACAAGAAAACTTTGCAGTTTTGTTTGTTACTTTGATACAAAAGTTTAAATTTCAAACGGGTTTACAACGGGTTTACAATTGAAGGAAAAAAAAAAGATTCTAAACTATTTGTTGACTGACTGAAAATTGTCAATATTATCAAAATTAATTCTGATGGGGAACCATAGAAATGAGGGAACTCTTAAAATAAATATAATATTGATATACTGTTTCCGAAGACTACTTCTTTGAAGTGTATCATTATTAAGGAAGCATGCGTTGCAGCCGCTGGTGAAGTTCAAGTCGCACCTGTACTACGAGGACAAGGACAACGTGGCGGAGTCGCTGGCCTCGCTGCGGCCGTGCCCGGGCAGCCGCGTGCTGTTCTACCGGAACGGGGTCTGCCAGGGCGTGGCCTTCGCGGACCTGCACCGCGGCCGCTACTACCCCGCGCTCTCGCTGCACAGGAACGTGACGGTCAGCGTCAACTTCGGGCCCGCTTTTAAGTTCCCGCCGCAGACTGAGCACAAGTATCGACCGGTTAGTGTGACACACGATGCCACGTTCATATGTTAAGTACTCACTTTACACCCGCTGGTGGTAGGGCCCCTCGGAGAGATTAAATTGGTAATTTTGATTTTAATTGTTAATTAATACCATTATTACTATTATTATTTCTCCATGGGGTTCGCCTGGATAGCTACCACCCTTGAGCATGAGTCAGCCGCCAAACGACTCGTCGTGTTCCGGCTGGCGGCTTGAGAGCCAGTTGTTTATTTTTTTTCTCTTGCGTTCTTGCGTTGCTGATTCAGCTCTTTTGCCGGCTATTGCCATAAAAGTGTGTATCTATATATATAAAATTGAAAAGCGACACACCGCTGATTAAACAAAAAATCTCAGAAACTACCGAACCGATTAAGATGAAATTTGGCAGGGAGATAGTTTCTGCTAAGGAGACGTCCACTAAGAACGGATTTTTGGAAATTCATCCCCTAAGGGGTAAAAATACGGGTTAGAAGTCACTTTCATACAAACCAACTTTGTCAGTTTTAGATTTATAAATTTGAAATTTTTTATGTAAGTTTATAGTAATAAACAAAAGTTAACTTTAACACATTTTTTTGGAAAATCATCCCTTAAAGGGTTAATTTAATGGATGGTACTTAGTAGGCAACTTCGTCATTTTTGAAGTTAAAAACATGAAAATTTACATATTAGCTCCAGACTAGAAACAAAATTTGTAAGTATTATGTTTTTTGGAAAATCATACCCTAAAGGGTTAATTAAGACGGCGCAATTTAGTAGGGCAACTTCGTCAGTTTTGAAGTAAGAAGGGTGAAAATTTGTATATAAGCTTATAGTTAGACACAAAAAATAACTGCATCACTGTTTTCTCGAAATTCGTCCCCTAAAAATAGGGGTTGGAGGTCATTTTCATACAAACCAACTTCGTCAATTTTAGAGTTGTAAATATGAAATTTTTTATGTAAGTTTATAGTAATAAACAAAAATTAAGTTTAACACATTTTTTTGGAAAATCATCCCTTAAAGGGTTAATTTAATGGATGGTACTTAGTAGGCAACTTAGTCATTTTTGAAGTTAAAAACATGAAAATTTACATATTAGCTCCAGTTTAGAAACAAAATTTGTAAGTATTATGTTTTTTGGAAAATCATCCCCTAAAGGGTTAATTAAGACGGCGCAATTTAGTAGGGCAACTTCGTCAGTTTTGAAGTAAGAAGGGTGAAAATTTGTATATAAGCCTATAGTTAGACACAAAAAATAACTGTATCACTGTTTTCTCGAAATTCATCCCCTACAAATAGGGGTTGGAGGTCATTTTCATACAAACCAACTTCGTCAATTTTAGAGTTGTAAATATGAATTTTTTTATGTAAGTTTATAGTAATAAACAAAAATTAAGTTTAACACATTTTTTGGAAAATCATCCCTTAAAGGGTTAATTAAGACGGCGCAATTTAGTAGAGCAACTTCGTCAGTTTTGAAGTAAGAAGGGTGAAAATTTGTATATAAGCTTATAGTTATACACAAAAAATAACTGCATCACTGTTTTCTCGAAATTCATCCCCATAAGGGGTAATACTAAGGGATTTTAAATATTTAAGAAACTACGTTAATTGTAACAGGTTTTTTGGAATTTCATCCCCAGAGGTAAATAAAGAGGTTGCAAGTTTTTCCAGGACTTGGTCAATTTCAAACTCAGAAATATGAAAATTAATATGTAAGCTTATAGTGAGAAACAAAAAAATTGTGTGGAGGACTTTACGGACGGGAGCGGGAGACAGGAAGCGATAGAGGGACCGGAAATGGGAGAGGGAGAGGGACAGGGAGCGGGAGATGGAGAGGGAGAGGGGGAGAGAGGGAGAGGGAGAGAGAGGGAGAGGGAGAGAGAGAGGGACAGAAAGCTGGAGAGGGCCCGGGAGTGGGAGAGAGAGGGGGACAGGGCGCGGGAGAGGGAGAGGGAGAGGGACAGGAAGCGGGATAGGGCCCGGGAGCGGGATAGGGAGAGGCAGAGGGAGAGGGAGAGGGACGGGGAGCGGGAGAGGGAGAGAAAAGGACAGGAGTATTATTGTCTGTTTGTCTGTCCGGGCATCACATGAAAACCCTTGAACTGATTTCGACGGAAATTAGTCAAGTTGTTCCTAATACTTTGGATCACGTTTTAAAAAACTTTTAGTCGCGATAAAATTAAAAGTTTTCCCAGGAAACAAGATGAAACTTAGTATGGAATATTTTTAAAACACCAACGTCTTACTTTAAATTTGAAACAAACGTTCTTCATTTAACTGATGGAATATATGTTTTCGAGTTTTTCAAAATTTTTCATGAAAAAGAAAAAACTAATGTTAATGTTGTTTATTTTTCAAAATCCGTTCCCGGAGGAATGATTTGTGATTGTATCGTAGGTTTCAGTATATAAATTTCTAAATATAAATACTTCAATATAAATTAACCTGTTTTTAAATTTTCTTCTGCAAGGGGTACAAATATGATAAGCATAAATTCCGCATGCGAAGCTGCGGGCAACAGCTAGTCTATATATATAAAATTGAAAAGCGACACACCGCTGATTAAACAAAAAATCTGAGAAACTGCCGAACCGATTAAGATGAAATTTGGCAAGGAGATAGTTTATGCTAAGGAGACGTCCACTAAGAACGGATTTTTGGAAATTCATCCCCTAAGGGGTAAAAATACGGGTTAGAAGTCATTTTCATACAAACCAACTTTGTCAGTTTTAGATTTATAAATTTGATTTTTTTTATGTAAGTTTATAATAATAAACAAAAGTTAACTTTAACACATTTTTTTGGAAAATCATCCCTTAAAGGGTTAATTTAATGGATGGTACTTAGTAGGCAACTTCGTCATTTTTGAAGTTAAAAACATGAAAATTTACATATTAGCTCCAGACTAGAAACAAAATTTGTAAGTATTATGTTTTTTTGGAAAATCATCCCCTAAAGGGTTGATTAAGACGGCGCAATTTAGTAGGGCAACTTCGTCAGTTTTGAAATAAGAAGGGTGAAAATTTGTATATAAGCTTATAGTTAGACACAAAAAATAACTGCATCACTGTTTTCTCGAAATTCATCCCCTACAAATAGGGGTTGGAAGTCATTTACATACAAATCAACTTCGTCAGTTTTAGAGTTATAAATATGAAAATTTTTATGTTAGTTTATTGTTATGAACAAAAGTTAAAATTTAGCTTAAAATCATCCCTTAAAGGACAAATTTAGGGGATGGAACTTACTACGCAACTTCGTCATTTTTGTAGTTAAAAACATAAAAAATTATTATATTAGCTCAAGATTAGAAATAATCAGTAATGTGTTTTTTTGGAAAATCCTCCCCTGAAGGGTTAATTAATTAGGGAGTGCAAGTTAGTATGGCAACTTCGTCAGTTTTGAAGTAAAAAACTTGAAAATGTATATGTACCTAAGCTTATAGTTAGACACAAAAAATAACTGTACCCACTCTGTTTTCTCGAAGTTCATCCCCATAAGGGGTAATACTAAGGGATTTTAAATATTCAAGAAACTACGTTAATTGTAACAGGTTTTTTGGAATTTCATCCCCTAAGAGGTAAATAAAGAGGTTGCAAGTTTTTCCAGGACTTGGTCAATTTCAAACTCAGAAATATGAAAATTAATATGTAAGCTTATAGTGAGAAACAAAAAAATTGTGTGGAGTACTTTACGGACGGGAGCGGGAGACAGGAAGCGATAGAGGGACCGGAAATGGGAGAGGGAGAGGGACAGGGACAGGGAGCGGGAGATGGAGAGGGAGAGGGAGAGGGAGAGGGAGAGGGACAGAAAGCTGGAGAGGGCCCGGGAGCGGGAGAGAGAGGGGGACAGGGTGCGGGAGAGGGAGAGGGAGAGGGACAGGAAGCGGGATAGGGCCCGGGAGCGGGATAGGGAGAGGGAGAGAAAAGGACAGGGGTATATTAATAATAATAATAACGCTTCACACTCATAGCCCCACACTAGGATTCCCTGTGTCGTGGGTGCCATGGACAACACATATAGACAAAGACATTCACACCCAGACCGAGAACAGAAATTCAAACTCATCATTCAAATTTCTGCCTCGCTAGGAATCGAACCCAGGACCCTCGGTGCGGCGATCCGGCGTGGTAACCATTGCACCACACAGGTCGTATTATTGTCTGTTTGTCTGTCCGGGCATCACATGAAAACCCTTGAACTGATTTCGACGGAAATTAGTTAAGTTGTTCCTAATACTTTGGATCACGTTTTAAAAAACTTTTAGTCGCGATAAAATTAAAAGTTTTCCCAGGAAACAAGATGAAACTTAGTATGGAATATTTTTAAAACACCAACGTCTTGCTTTAAATTTGAAACAAACGTTCTTCATTTAATTGATAGAATATATGTTTTCGAGTTTTTCAAAATTTTTCATGAAAAAGAAAAAAACTAATGTTAATGTTGTTTATTTTTCAAAATCCGTTCCCGAAGGAATGATTTGTGATTGTATCGTAGGTTTCAGTATATAAATTTCTAAATATAAATACTTCAATATAAATTAACCTGTTTTTAAATTTTCTTCTGCAAGGGGTACAAATATGATTATAAATTCCGCATGCGAAGCTGCGGGCAACAGCTAGTACTTACATAATATATGCACGTAAGAAGTTATACTTACAGTACGGCCGCTGTATCTTGGCGCGTCTGAACATAGGCTTTGCGAACTTTAGCGCATGTAAGACAGAGATAGCGACACGAACATGCTAACGTGTGACTGAGACATAATACACCGCGTATCGAGTATTGGCGAATTATGTTACTGCGCAGCCTTCTGCACGAAGTTCAGACGCGCCAAGATACAGCGGCCGAAGTATACCTCTTATAAGTACCTCTCGCTCACACCCAAAACCCGGCGCGCACTAGCAATCCAATACAACTCCAGCGAATGCTGTGCGCCTAGTAAAGCCAAGTATCACACACCTTCATTATGTCGCTTTTTTAACATTCGCATCGTCAAAATTTTATTCTTATAATTTTTTCCAATCGCTCCATAAAAAGTATAATTTAAAAAATACTTATTTGACGACCCGTGTGGTGTAATGGTTACATTCTGATCTTGGGTTCGATTCCCAGGAAGGCGGTTGGAACATCGGTACTGACGTAGTCTTTTCTTTAACTTCCTTCTAGACCAGCAACACATCGGTGAAGCCTTTGTGCTTATTGATGTCCGTAAGCTACGCGGTGAGCTCGGCTACGGTGGCTTGTACTATATTGTCTACTAGCTGACCCGGAGAACTTCGTATCGCCTAAAAACTATTTTTCTAAAATAAAAGTAGCCTAAGTTACTCCTTGTTATATGAGCTATCTGTCAGTGAAAGTCCCGTCAAAATCGGTCCAGCCATTTCAGAGATTAGCGGAACAAACACACAGACAAAAATTGTAAAAAATATTGTTTTGCTATATGTACCCTGTGTACATCCAAATGCACTTAGTAAAAAGCGGTTATTTTAATATTACAAACAGACACTCCAGTTTTATTTATTTGTATAGATATAGATTGAAACGAATCCCTGGCGTGTTCCAGATGTCGGAGAAGGCGGAGGAGGCGATCTGCGAGCAGACCATGGCCGACATGCTGTACCTCACCGAGAACGAGGGCAAGCTGCGCCTCGACAACTACAACCTGTGACCGACAACACGCGGCAACACGCGGCAACACGCTGCAACACGCGACACAATGTGCGTTTGTTAGACTCATAGATTACCCCCGTTAGACTCGTCTTATTTGATAAAACAATCTTGGCACTACCCTGTATTGAGATATTAAATTAGTTGAACAAATAATTAATAGTAAACAGATATTAGTCTTGGCTTAGAATGATTCATTATTTATTTGATAAAAGACACTAAGATGATTTACCAAATAGGGCTCGTCTAAAAATCTGGAGTATACACAGTACCATCTGCCACCTTCTGTTCACCGAGTTGATCAGAAAGAAGATCTCTTCATCAGTACACACTGTGGGTAACCTGGTGCTTCATCATGCTTCGCCTACCGATCATTGTCGGATTTGTGAGAGGAAAAGGGGGCGAGTCACACTAACGCTCGACTGCTTACCAAGAATGAACATATCGTATCTCGGACTATTTCGGTTTATGTGCGATTTGGGACAGAGTTGCGCAAGACAAACGCTTTGTTTGTCCTCAAACTAAGCGGAAATACTTGGGTTTCTCTAAGTAACTTTGAATTTTCGCATTAGGTCAATGAAAGAATTCGATAATCAAGCTCGTTTACATAACCTGCGAGTTTTGGAACAAACTTCCATCTGAGGCATTCCCTGCGCGCTATGATATGGGGTTCTTTAAGAAGAGTGTATATCGTATCCTTCAAGGCCGGCAACGCACTTGCAGCTCCCTTGATGCTGCACGTGTCCATAGGCGACGGTGACCACTTACCATCAGGTGGACCGTATGCCTGTTTGCCCGTCGCAGTTAGCATAAAAAAAAATTTGGCCAAATATGTCGATATGTACATACATTGACTAGAATTTTATGACAAAACAGTACTTACATCAAAACATTCTAAATAGTCAATTGGTACATTACACGCTTTGTCTCCGTGTTTCAGCGCTTCCGATTTTTCCCAAATGGACCCGTAATGAGGGCAGAGCCAACGTGCACTCAAACGTAGCCCTTAAATTGGTCCAATGGGATCAATGCACCTTTCACATTATTAAAAGATCTCACGACGTAGTTCGTTAAAGAGAGATGGCGCTACTTTATGCTTGTATGAAGAACATTTGGGGAAATGTTCCAATGGACCTTCCCTTCCTTTCGAAGTGATTGGTATTTCTGCTAATAATGATCATTACGGGGCATTACAAGCATTGGGCGCATCTTGTACGGAATGCATGGATGTTTATACTCGGTCCGTTACCGTCCCACTGCTTGATATAAGATTGTAATTGTATAATCTGAAAATGGAATTTAAAAGGTATAGTAATGAAAATTATAATTATGTATGTAATGTTAGATTTAAATTGTGTAAATTATACCATCAGCTTGGTGGTGATTAAAACATCAAAATTATGGTAAATGCATGTACTTGTTTTCAAAGTATGTTCCGATAGAATTTTTTTTACATGCATATTTGAATAATTATGCATATTTATCAAGATATAAGATTATTTTCACAGAATAAGCAAAATATGTAAACTATTATGTATTATATTATTAAGAACATTATTTGACTCCATATAGAATAAATAAGTACTTCAAAATATTTTCACCTTTTAGTTCCCTTTTACTAATCAACTCCAATGATAATCCACAAATTATCTTAACATTTGGTATTGCTAACAATATAATTCTAAAGTTGTTTGAATGTAATGTAATATTATGTAACATGTAATGTATTAGACTCACAAGAAAAAATCTGCACACCTGAGAAGTATTCATAATGTGCTCAAAAATATGTGAACCTGCCGTCGTGGCTCGTGGCAGATGTGGCCTTAGTCCTCGCTGCGAGGGCCCCGAGCCCAGCAGTTGATGTAATGTGAATTGTTCTAGCTGCTCGAAATACAAACGAGGGTGAACATGTCTAAAATTGTATTTAGTTGTAAGTACTATTATAATATGTAACACATTTCTATTTGAGGATCAAAGTGTAACTCAATAAAACTGACCCTTTCAAATGTAAAAACGAACAGTATCTTTCAATCTCAACAATATACAATTTTTTCATTTTAACGAGTGTTTTAATAAATCCGTTAACAAAACAATTGATTTTTAATATTTAAATCAAATAGAGATGATAGGTATTTTCCGAACTTATTGTTTCCCCACCAACCAATAAACGAAGGCAGTTAAAAATGAGATACAATCGCTATGCGCCAGTGATAATCATATCGATTTTATAGTACTAAATCACTAAAAAAATATGGACAATTTTTTTTATCATTTTTGAACAAAAACAAAATTAAAAAGCAATTTTATTTTTCTAAAATAATAATAATAACAGTTTCATTAATTGAACGACTGCAATGCCTGCATTCTGCATGTATTTTGTGACTGCTTACAAGCTGCTCACAGTGTCACTGTCAGCGGTACAAACTGGAAATCACGTAATTGTGAGCCAAATGATAAATCGTAATGGGATTAACTAGCTGTAATCATAGTTTCAGTGTAATCCTCCACCCTGAAACCTAATAGCTCGAAACCTTTGAACTCTCGATAACTATTTCTAATGGCTCCACCACACGAACACAAGGAAATAATCCTTTATGTAAATAGGCAAACCAGTTCTTTCTTTCTTCTTCTCTCTTTCTTGGCCGGCAACGCATCAGTGATGTCTTTGGTGTTGCTGACGTCCATGGGCGACGATAGCCACTTACCATCAGGTGGATCGTCAGCTCGTTTGTCGGCTATTTCAATTGATGAGCCACTTCATTGTAAGTGGACACCATCGCCCGTGGATATCAGCAACACAGATGATAAGAAAGAAGGCACCTCTTTCAACAGAACAAACAAACATTTTACTATGATACGGGTTCCCACGATACACTGATATTTCGTTCTTCAATATTCAGTTCAGCCGTGACTATGATTCATGCAACTGGGTCGATATCGGAGTACAAAATATGGTAGTAAAATGTATTCAATCCATGATGAGTTAAGTTTAACCTTTTAACACAGTCGTATTTATCCGACCAAATCTCTGACCAAAGTATTGTAAAATGATGTATGAAACAAACAGTTGCGTAACACCATTTATTGTAACATAAACCATCGACCAGCTAAGGCCACCTCGTGACTTCTTCTCCGTCCATCTGCCCGCGCCCTCTGCCGAAGCTGCCGCGGCGCTTAGGGCTGCCGTCGAGATCCGCCTGCATCTCCCACTGCTCCGGCGTCTTAGCCACGATGGACAGCGCGCGGATCCGCGTGCGGATCTCATCACGCAGCGCGTCGTTGACCAGGCGGTGGCGCTGGAAGACAAGGCTCTGTACAGTGGAGTAACTGAAGCGTTAGACAGCAGCTTGTGTCGACACAGCTAAGCAACAGCGGGCGCGGTCGGCGGTTGGATGGGTGACCGCTAGCGGCAAGAATTTCTTTAGTGTGCGCTTCGAAGGCACGTAAAGCAGTCGGTCCCGGTTGTTAGGTTGTCTCGTGGGGCTCGGAGGTGGGAGGAGGGCCCTACCTACAAGTAAACCCATTGACTTTGGATTCATGTTGACTAGCTCTGTTCATGATGATGGAACTGGAAGGTGTAGTACAGAAGCTGGGAATGCCCAACTAACCAAATCTATTGGAGCTTGAGATCACTGAATTCATCTTGGCTCATCATCTGTTTATTTTGTCTCATGATAAAATTCTGAACTGGAGGTGCCAATCCATTGAGTGTGATTAAATATTCTTTCAACCTGGAGTTATCACTATTTATGTGTCTCACTGAGAAGTAAAAGCCACAATTTTTTGTGTAAATGAAGTTGCAGTTTTTATCTGTTATCTCACTAGTGCTCTGCCCGCGTCCTTCGGGATGACAAATACCCCGTGTCCTATTCCAGATCACTGTCTATCTGTATGCTAAATTTTATGAAAATATGTTCAGTAGTTTTTGCGTTACATAATAACAAACATTAGTACGACAATCATGACATAATTAACTAATTAAAATTGACAGAAAATAGCTTAATTATAAATAGACAATTTGACTGTAGAATCACCAAAAATGAACAAATGTTCATGTTATACTAAAACAAAAGAGACAGTTACGACTAAAGTGATGTTTGCAACCAGTCTGCAAGCTAGTTTTGTACTTATAAATGAGTAAGATAGAGAAAAATAGCATAATATACACGCTGGCCACAACTGACCTTCAGTGAGGACATATCTTCAAACTTCCTGGACACTATCACCAGCTTGAAGTGTGTCTCGGCGCCGTGTGGTTCACCGTGCAAGTGGGATTCATTTATGATTTCCATGTGTGTCGCCTCTAGAATACAATGCAGCTTGCTACGGATTGAGATTTCTACTTCTCCCTGTGTGATTGACATTCTTCTTTGCAATATATAGGAATCTGCACAGAATATTTAAAGGTTACACAGTTTAAATTACCTGTATTATCTAACATTTTATTATTAAACATCACTTTATTATAAGTTAATTCTTGGCTCCAATCCCAAGTTTAGACATAGTTTAAGACGGTGAGCACAGTAACTTATTCGGTACTGTGATACCTATAAAGAAATATCAAAACACTATCTGAAACAGCAGTAATGGAAAGAAAGGTGGTACAAAAGACTTAGAACATACTCTAATATGGCCTCATACATCACTCACTGCAATTCACTGCATGCCATCAGCTCATTTGGATTACACAGCCCACACAGGTAAGTTAAAGGCTTAACAAGTAATTCACACTGTCTTGTTAGATGAGATGAGCCTACAAGTGATTGACAAACATTTGTAAATAATACATTATTGTTTTCTGATTTTTAATTTTGAACAAAATGATGAGTGACTGGCCATGGAATGAGAAAATCTTTAGTTTATAATAACACACTGGCATCCCAAGTTAACAATATTTACAATTATAAACACTTACCTAAGTGGAAGATATACGGTAACAGCTGTATGTGGTTCCATTGACATGCACTCCATTGGTAAATTAAGTTACTCTGCCTAATTCAATTTAGAATTAATACAAACTAGAATAGATTGCGCCGCAAAATGCAGCACTCAGCAGCAGTACAAATACAACAATCAGAACAATGTGTCACCTGTCAAGTGTCAACCGGTTGTCAACTTTGACAATCAGATGTTTGCCAATCTTTAATCAATGTCAAAAAAAATTACATTTTGTCAGTGACTCAGTGTCTACAATTTTAGAAGATTAGATTAGATAGAGAGTATAATGTTCCTTGGATTAGATTAAGTTAGATCATAATATGGAGATACGGAAAAAATCACAGAAAACGTCGAGAATTAATTATTTATATTTTGTAAATATCTTAAAATTCCTGAACAGTGATGAATGACACTATCGAGAATCAAAATCTAACCCATAGCATATAGTAAGAGCTTTTCATACTCACATACTGGTAATTTGCTTGTCTTAACGAAATTGTATCTACCAAAGTGGTTACTATGCTTTTTGAAGTCATTTACAGGAATTTGTATTCAGTGCAAGTCAATAGCTACCATATAAGCAGAGACGTGATGAAAGTAGAAAGCAGAATTACACTTAGCAACATTGCTTTGCAATAGGAAAATAATTTATGCAAAGATCATACATACATGAACATGAACATACTGAATTTTAAACATCAAGGTCATAATAACATTGTTTATTTTAAAACTACTTATCTAATTATTTATATAAAAATAACTAATAACTTAAAATATCAACCAATGGTTAAAATTAAGTCTAGGTTTTATGTTAATCATTTGCCAAAACCACCACGGCAGTTAGGGCTGCTCTCAACTATTTTGTCACTGGTTTCCCATTGCTCTGGTGTCTTCGCCACTATAGACAGAGCATGGACATTGGTTTGAATTTCATCTCGTAGTGCATCATTGACCAGCCGATGTCGCTGAAATAGACAATATAATTTTTTTTTTAAAAGATCACTAACAGAAATTTAATGAAACTTATTATTCTTAATAACAATACCTAGCTTTGGTACACATTGTCATAACCAACATTGGCAGGAAAGAGTCACGGGTAGACATGCCTCAAGTGTTTTATAATGAGTTGATTTCACTATCATTCATTATCACTTGGCTGGAATGAGGCTGTGTCCAATTTAAAGGATCTGAGCAATTTCATGTGACTTATAGTTGTACAGACAAGTACACACCAATTTAGAACAGTGACATATTTTATAATGACTATAACAAGTAAATATAAAAAATTAAAATGTGTGTTGGGACACATAGTAGAAGTGAAACTTAAATGGACAAGTAGAATTTCTAAAAAAAATAAATTCAATATAATTTAGTTTAAAAAAATATTTCAATAAAAATTGTTTCAAGAAAAAACATTAAATATCTACATTTTCTCTCTCTGCCATTGCCGCTCCTCACCATGCAATATATTGTCTACTCCCTCCACTCAGCCGTAACACTTTTTCGAGACAGAAAAAATCCTAATGCTCCCCCGTCTGTACAGAAGTTTCACTTAAATATATGAACATACTTTTATTAACTGGAGGCCTTCAAACTTCTTGGATACCACCACAACTTTGAAGTGTGTCTCGGAGCCCGGCGGCACACTGTGCATGTGCGACTCATTTATGATCTCCAAGTATGTGGTCTCGAGCGCTCTCTGTAGCTTGTCTCGGATCGTGGTCTCCACGGGGCCCGCAGCTGAGGACATTACTCTTTGTGATATGCTGAATCCTGAAAAGTGATGAAGTAAATTGAATACACTTCAGTTGTGTCTAATATTAGCCAGATGAGAAATTTAAGCAGTTGTACCTTATTTTTTTAGTGCTTGCTGAAAACAAATATGACTGATTATACTTTTTTAGTTATGTTAAAACACCTATTCAAGCGTTACCAGACAACTTGCGAGGACAGATGAGAGGAAATATGTATTTTCGTTTCAAACTACAAAACTTACCAAACTGAAAGATATTTGGTAACTGCTTATGGACACGTAGCACCGACATACAGTCTTTTCGTAACTTATAACTCAATTTACAAAATAAATAACGCAGCAAAGTTTATGTATTTGATAAACAGCTGATTTGTTCTGCATCTGCTGCTGATTGTCAATGTCAAATGTTCGGGAAATTCAAAATAAAAATTGACAATACGAATGCCAAAGTGTTTTGCTGACATAATGACAATCAGAATCATAGATATATACTCTAGCTAGATCGACGACTTTGTAGAGGTACCTGAAGTTCGATGACGTCATACCCTAAAGTTCATTTTTCAATTGTGCCCATGTTATCTATAGTCCCAGGACATATCATTCGATGCATTTGATTATGATTTTTTATAATGATATAAAACATCTAAGATGAATATTATAAGTACCGTAATTGTGTAGTAGTTTGCAACACTGCGCCAAAAATCAATGCAATTTTTCAGAGTGGCGATTATGGTCATCGGGGATTTGTGAAGATTGTGGTCGTCATAGGTACTCGTCGTTTTTGTTTGTGTTGCATAAATTGTGGTGTACTGTTGTCGATAATCAGTGATAGTCGTCCTAACTGAATAATTCCCAGTTCCTTCCCGAGTCTTGTTTAAAGGTAATCAATATTGTCATGGGCAGCAGAGGATCGGTGGGTTTGCTATCGTAAATCTAAAAACACGTAAAGCAACTTAAAGTGGAGAATAATGAAATAATACTGTACATTTAATATTACTTATTACATTTCATTAATAAAAAGCTGGAATGTGCAATCGTCTCAATTTTGCTCTTAATGCAATATTTTAAATTCAGTGATTTTGAAGAAATTTTAATAAAACGTATTATTAAAATATTATTTTTACCTATAGAAAAATTACCTACAGAAAACATTTTGAAGAACCATATCAAAATAAGACAATCTTTCTAAGTATGTAAGTGTGGATACCCTATAATTATGAAGGACAACCTCAATCCGGCCTGTGATTGGTTCTTTATGGACTTTAGGTTATGACGTCATCGTTGACGTTTTATCGAAATCGAACTTCAGGTACCTCTACAAAGTCGTCGATCCAGCTAGAGTATATATCTATGATCAGAATAATATTATGTCAGTGTTACCACAGAGTAACAAACTTTCGAATGGAATTTTATTATCATACATAATATTAATAATTTAATGGATAGTCACCGGTAATTAAATAAAATTCCCTGCGTCGTTCTGGGTGCCATGGACCGTGGCCAATACACACCTAGAACGAGAACAGAAATCAATTTATTCAATTATTTCAATATCGCCTTGCTATTTCCAAGCTCAATATAAAAATATACCTACTTAACAATAATGGTAACCTACCTATTATGTTGATGTAAATGTCCGTCTACTAATACCTAATAATAATAACGCTAAACACTGATAGCCTCACACCAGGATTCCCTGTGTCATGGAAGCTATGGACAAGACACAAAGACAACAAAAGAAATTCAAACTCATCATTCAAAATTTCAAATTCCGCCTTGCTGGAAATCGAACCCAGGATTGGCACAGCGATCGGGCACGATACCCGGTAATTTTGAATTGGCATTTGAATAGTAGATAAATATTTTTGTTAGTTCGAAAAGCTTAACCTATCTATTTAATATAATTATGATTGGGATACAAATGGGATACAATGATACATTGTGGGACTAATTGGAAACTTGTTGAAATGCAATTCTTTCTAAGTAAGATAGAAAATTTGAACTTAAAGATAGAAAATGGGTTAGATTGATGGGTTTAAATATATCACTTCACGGTACCAGGCTCGTACCAGCATTAGTTACGTCAAAAGTATCTTATGAAGTCACAAATCGTGATAAAGTAATAATAAGTTCCTCTTACTTTTGATGGATTGATTTCCCATTGTATATCGGTAAGAACCGGAGAAGATCTGGTGTTTCTCCATGCTCGCGGGCGTCATGGCACTTCTGTCATGGCACGGTAATTATGTCGGTATCAAATTGTAAAAAAAGAATTGCCGACATGAAGCCATGAATGTAATGTGTTCATGTAATGGTTAAGTATAGTAGAATCCATAATTCGACGGAATACTTCAACAAATAGTGTGGATGCTTGATTCACCGAGAAAGTGAGCGGTAAAAAACGTTTTCTTTAGGCGTGCAATTTGTTACGTTGATAAATTAATAGAGTTCGATTAATGTGTTTCTACTTTTTAAGTAATTAAAATATCTTTCGTTTAATTATTCGAGCAACACTCATCTATTGCAGATTTTTACGAGTAGTAAGGGGTAAGAGTCGATATTTCAGTATCGATGCTTGATCCACAAATAAAGTAAGCGAAGAAAAAACGTTTTGTCTAGGCATGCAATGGATAACCATTAGTTACGTTTTCAAAATAGTGTTCAATTAGCGTGTAAATTTGCACTTCATATTTAATTAAAAAAATACCTTCCTTAAAATGATTCGATGCTAGCTAAAATGTATAAAGATAAGTTGTATTTAATTTAAACAAAATACAGTCACATTTTTAATAAGAAAAATGCATTAAAATAGTGTTAAATTGATTTTAACATTCACGCAAAAATATTATGTAACTTTTCATAAATTATCGATAAGAACAGCAATGCCTAAGTATGTTCTGGCAACATTAATACATTTGAGTTGCAAAGTGGTCCGCGGAATTATGGATTTCATTAGTAGAAATGTCGTACGATTCACAGAGTACCATCATCACAGTTCTTGTAATCTCGTGTTACTTAGGAAAGATTAGGAAAATGAAGTATTTATTTTAGTCTCTTGTATTTGTAACTTGTCATTCTTCGAAGTTACTCTATCTAATAATTATAGGTACTGGTTCCCTGATCAAATGATTTAAAATTGTAACCTCCGATTTGCCGTTCCGAACATTCAGTCCGGGCAATGGAAACGCGCGGCGCGTTGCCTACCCACTCCCATTTCGGTGATGTATAGCTCCGAAATAGTATCCGTTTGTCATTCTCACTTCGTGATTTTTTTGCGATATAAATCGATTTACTAGGTATCCGAATGATGTCCTTCGTCGGTTGATGTATCGTTTTTGTAGGTTGTTGATTTATTTTATTTTTATTTCGGTTGTATTTTGTGGCGCCATTGTGAATTGTGACCACACGGCACGTGCGCGTTTAAGGGACACTTTTTATGAAAAATTTTATGTTTTTTGTAGGGTTCGTTGTCAACTCAAATCAATAAAGAGAAGGTTTAATTTTATTTGAAAATGGAACATTTAAAAGTTCGTTGTCGACCCCTCTATCCATTCTCGTCAGCGCAGTGTCCCTATATAACAAGAAAGCAGTAATTTTATTACGACTGTTCATACTTATTTTAGTGACAAAATGGAAGAATAAAATCAAATTCCTGCTAGCTACATGATTGGAGTTGAACGTATAATAAAATTCTTTACATCAGTATAAAATTGAAATCTTAAATTAGGTACCTATGACGAAAACTATTACGGCTAGTTAGGCTTAACAACTTACAGCCTTTACTGGTACTTTTAAGGCTCAGCTTTAGAACAGGGAATGTCAAAAAGATGGTTCAAATATTTTTTTTCCGGTAGATTATATTATTAAATGTTGATCACCAAAGTTTCACTTTACGCAAATTAGTAGTTTATGAGATATGAATTTTTAAAGTATCAAATTATTCCCAATTATTTGCTTACATTTATAACTTGTTACGTCAAAAACTCGACAGCCATCTTGGATGCCATGTCAATTCAACGGGTTTTCCGTCAATTAGGATAGATTAGGTTATGGTTGTCTGATTTTTTTACGAAAAAATAGGAACCCCGCGAAGCGGGGTTCTGTCGACATCTATGGCAAAGCCCCCCGTCATGAAAAAACAACTGAACTTAAATCGAAATAAGGATAGGTTAGGTTATGGTTGCCTGATTTTATTTACGAGAAAAATAGGAACCCCGCGAAGCGGGGTTCCGTCGACATCTATGGCAAAGCCCCCCGCCATTAAAAAACAACTGAAATTAAATCGAAATAAGGATAGGTTAGGTTATGGTTGCCTGATTTTATTTACGAGAAAAATAGGAACCCCGCGAAGCGGGGTTCCGTCGACATCTATGGCAAAGCCCCCCACCATGAAAAAAAAACTGAACTTAAATCGAAATAAAGATAGGTTAGGTTATGGTTGCCTGATTTTATTTACGAGAAAAATAGGAACCCCGCGAAGCGGGGTTCCGTTGACATCTGTGACATAGTCTTATTACGGCGTTATTAGAGTAGATTAAGTCACATAGTATCTGTGACTAATACAACAGTTATATACCTTTTTGTTATTTCTGGCGTTTAATTTTGAATATAGCCATATTTTTGTACTGAGGTTAAAAAAGTTATTTTCCATTTTCTCGGAAATGGTGCGTCGCTGAGAGTTGCGAGTGGTATCGTTGTAATTAGGAGCGAATCCTTTATAACTATATGATTAATAAACACTGAAATAGCTTGATAAATTAACACCCAAGTTTTTTTTTCAAAATTTTTTTCTCGAAAACTAAAAGTTTGCGTAGATTGCGGTATTCAAAAACGTGTTGTATACCCCTCCCTCCCCCTCCAAAAAAAAATTCATCGAAATTGGCGTAATTCCCTGTTCTAAAGTGCTTCCACTTTTAATGGTAGATTAGTATTCAGAATAGTCTTTACATTTTAAAGAACCTTCCTTGAATTGACTTTTACAGTTGATCATTACAACTATAGAACCCTGCATCGCACGTGGCCCCGTCAAGCATTTGGCCTCCATCAATTCTATATGAAAGTAAATAATTGGTTTAATAGAAGTTAATGAAAAGCCCCTGTAGTTGGCCGTTGAAAAAATTAAGAATAATTTAAAGATTATGACATGGCTCTATTTCTGAAATCAGCTAATATTGCATCAAATAAAACTAGATAGTGTTGCGCGGCAGCTGTCAATGTAAAATGTGTGGATAAAATAGGTACAGAGTGCTAGAGTCACGAGTGCGACACAAGACAAGACGGAACAAAGGTGTACCCGCTGCAGTTGTCAGCGACAGCCGCTAGAGCGCGCCGCGTGCGTCCAATATCCGCCCGTCAGTCTGGCTGCACGGCTGGGGCGCCCGGGCGTAGGCCGCGCACAAACCTGCCAGCTTTATGGAGAGTGGTACCGTCGCCCATGGTCCCCAAGAATGACAATCGCACCAAAAGTATCACCGATGCGTCCCGACCAAGTATGACAAGAGCCGGAGTGGAAGTCAAGCGTCATTACTCTTAACAATTTGACCCGCTGCATTAAATTTGATGTTTATATCAAAGATAAAGTATAAGGAAATAATACTGTCCATCCATCCATCCATCAGCCCTTAGAGATCCACTGCTGGACATAGGCCCCCCTAACTTGCGCTACTCTGACCGGTCCTGAGCCTTCTGAATCCAGCGGATGCCCGCTGTCTTCTTCAGGTCGTCAGTCCACCTGGTCGAGGGGCGTCCTATGCTCCTTTTTCCGAGACGTGGGCGCCATTCGAGGACCTTTCTTCCCCAACGGTTATCGGTCCTTCGCACTATGTGGCCAACCCATTGCCACTTCAGCCGGCTAATTCTTTGAGCTATGTCGGTTATCCTTGTTCGTCTATGGATCTGCCGAATAATACTGTCTACGAGGTACAAAGAAACCGTTAAGTGTGTTCAAGGCCTAAAAGCTAGCGGCGGAAGCCTTGGAGCGGCGTGTCAGCCGTATGAGCCGTGCAGATTCCAGCGTCGTGTAATAGGCCTTGTCACGAGTTGCCTGACGCGGGACGCGGCTAGATTGCCTCTCCGCTAGCTGCTAGCTCCAACATTCATGTTTCACGCTAGTTCTGAACGACTCTAACATCTGCGAGTGAAAGACAATCGAATGTCCATTCATATACCGTCCACGTCCAAGCGTTGCGAAGCAAATACAGGACTTACTCGTTCTGATGTTATTGTTTTTTTTAAATATGATTGTAAGTCGTCCTCGTGGTTTATAAGACCAAGGCGTCGCATTGCATCGAAGTGGAGCGAGGACAGAGTGGAAATAGAGATACTGACTGGCTGATTTTGTGAAACTAATATAAATAACTAACTTCTTTTAATATTAAAAGTATACAAGATTTTTCAATTGTAAACATAAATTATAATTATGAGTAAATACGGTATTTTAATAAAATTATAATAAACGAGTAACCACCCTCGCTTTGCTTCGGATTTCTTATTTTTTTACACCTTGGGTTACATTATTGGAGTTTTATTAAGGATCCCTATTTTTTTTGAAAATATAATATAGCCTATGTTACTCGGGAATAGTGTAGCTTCCCAACAGTGAAAGAATTTTTCAAATCGGTTCAGTAGTTTTGGAGCCTATTCAATGTAAACAAAAAATCAAATCTTTCCTCTTTATATATTAGTATAGATATGTGTAGTGAGCCTTCTCCATAAGTTCAGACAGGTTCAGGCCCTCGACCGGTTTTTATTTCTAACATGAAAATGCATTTATTCACGTCCATTGGCTGCAAACCTCGTCAATATTTACTCCGGATGCCGTTAAAACTGCAGGGACGGAGGATTGGATGTGTTCATACATATTGTACGACACAATGTTTCATGTACCGACGAGCCCCTTTTTTACAATATGAAATAGCTTGCACGCAGCACGTGGCATGTCGGAGGAAACCGTGGACATTAATTTTATCAAATGAAATTTTACTGTCGAAATATGATTCGTTAAATATTCTCAAAGAAGTTAGGTTCTTTACAGACCATTTTAAATTTAAATAAGATTATTTGGTATACATATAGACTGGAATGAAATTTTTTAAATTTTTTTTTCGAGATAACAGTAATTACTCAAGTATTTATGATTTAAATAAAAGCAACACAAAGGTTTCCTTCCGCTGATGGTTAGTTAGGCAAAATCCAGTTCCGCGTTGAATATGTTTACAAAACTTATTCTACATAATACATATAACATAGGAAACTTGTACTTACACTTGGCTTGTTCTTACACTTAAAACATTTGGCATGAGAAACCTTTGTTTCTCTTTCTTCTCTCTTACGCTGCGTCCTACGTGAGCAAAATGCGAAGACAACAAGCAGTCGAAATGTATTGAAGTATCCTACGTTACGTACCTACGTAGGGCACTTTAATACATTTCGACTGCTTGTTGTCTTCGCGTCGCGCCGCGTCGCTTCGCGTTCGCTTCTAGATCGCTCACGTAGTACAGCGCGTTACGGAACTCTACATTGCGCGTGGCCTGACATGCATTGGCTGATTTTCTTAGCGTTTACCTAATTTACATTGAATGCTGGTTGTCCATTGCTGGAAGACCTTGTCCAACAGAACACAAATAACGGCAACCTTGCAGTCCGCTCGCCGCACGGCAACCCATTATCCATCCACCAAGTACCGAGGGCATTCTAATTAAGCAGCTTTTGATTTAGCATCAGTTGATACCTGCTAACAAGGTTCTTAGCACAACGAAGCGCGGTCACAATCAAACTAATCCAATTAGCTTGACTAACGAGCGAGTGAATCAGATATGAATACGTCTGGCGACCTTCTGCCTCATCCGCCGGGGACACCGGAGGAATGTTTTATTTTATATGAACCTCTGTGACGTCCGCCCGCTGCAGCTAGAATTAGTTCATATCTGTAGCATGTTGCTTTAATAAACTAATGTTCTCATTTAACAGCGTTTTCAGTTGTGTTTACATTTCAGCTGTAAATACAATTAGCCCAGGTGTAGTTTACCTTCTGGAAAAAGATCCATCAGTGGATCTTTATAATGGGTTTTAGTAGACATGGGGTTCTTCAAAAAGGTGTAAAAAGAGTTCTTCTTCAGGGCCGGCGTTGCATTGGCGATTCCTCTGGTATTGCTCATGTCCACAGGCGACAGTAACCACTTACCATCAGGTGGCCCGTATGCTTCTTCGTCAGCCCCTCAGGCTATAAAAAAACATCGCCACTCTATCCTCGCTAAAGCCTTCATAATTTCACATCTAATAAAAATTAACTAAGTCGTCGTCCAAGATTTATAATAACACTTATTTGTGTGTAAGTTTGTGTCTGGTAAACACATCGTTTTTGAGTGAATGGAATTATACAATCTTGATAGTAAAAAGAAGTTCGCTTTTAAAAACTTGTCATCAAAATGGCGCCTAAGTTATTTAAAACAAGGAAGTGCCGTTAAAAGCGAACCTTACCGCGTCGTGTAAAGCATTTGCAAAATGTATTCAGAGCGCTCATTCAGCGCTCATCAAATAATACCATGGCAACATTTTCATTTGGTGGTGCTGTTGTAAAACAAACCGTAATGCCGGCTGGTAGAGTAACATTCAGTTCGGGGTGTCTGTAACCATTTCAATATAAGTATTATTCTGGTAATTCGCAATGCAGTGAACGCCTTTGTTGTGAGCTCACGCCGCGCCGGCACCCTCTACACCGTAGGGTTGCCGGTTGTCACAGATTGCATAAAACACCATGATTTACAAACATTAAAAATCTTTATTTAGCAACAGATAGTACAGATAGTACAGAACTAAAATATTTATTGTTTTATAAAATGCAGATAATACATAAGTTAAAATGTATTAAGATCAGAGAATAAAGGCTTTTATTATTATTATTATTATTTAGTACAGATACATAAATGATAAACATAATTATCTAAAGTTTCCGTCACGACCGAGCTAGCTATAAAATTATGTTAACATAAATCTGTTACGTAGCGACAGTAACGTAACTATCAATTACGAGTTACCCGGGGCCCGGGTCAGACATTTAAATATTGTGACAAAAGAAAATTGTTCGTTCTTGGGTAATGAGTATTTTGTCTTTATCTTACATGTAATTAAAACTAAAAAATATGATCTGGAAGACTTATTGAATACCAGTTTGGTAACCCTGGCTAAACTAAATAAAGATGTTAGTTTCGTGTGGAGATTTGATAAATAGAGTGTCGTGTGACCACGGAATGGATGACACTGACGCACTCCGAGTTCCCAGGATAATGCCGCGCTTGGAGCTGGAGCTTGGAGTTAAATACAAACAGACGGCGAGATGAGTAATGGTGATATGTAACGATATAATGCGTGGTAAAACATTGTTATTGTTATGGAGCCAAGGGTGACAGATTCTCTCATTTAGCGATTTTAGTTTGGACGAAAGTTTGGGGTATTTTTGTTGGTTAATCATGTGATCTTTTAGAAGTGTTCATAACCCGGTGACTTGTGTCGATCTTAAATGATACCGAGTTAAGCAACAGCGGGTGTGGAGTGTAGCTGGACGGCAAAAAGTGTCGTTACAACTTTTCGTCCCAATTTTTTCCGCCTAGCCCCTTTTCGCAACGCGCGATAAGGAACTTTGTTCCAATATTTTTATTTAACGGCTCGCTATTGAGGGTCACTATTGTATACTGGAGTCGTTGGTATCCAAGCCAAGTGTCGAAGATTTTCACGCGACCTGGAGGTCTCCGTCATAAATTAGTGCCTATTATAGTACGGTAACAACTGAGGCCACCTCTGGAGCACAGAAACACAGCCACATACCATGATTGTACTGTCGCACCCTCGAAGACTTCTGGTCGCTTAGTATTAATCGAAAGGAACTTCGTTCCATCCGGGTGTCCCTTGAAACCTCTCATTTTTTTCTGACGATGTTCAGCACAAAATACGTTTCAATGGATTGATAAAACTGGTCAGAAAGATATAGGTACTACAGTAAGGAATAGAACTAGGTACTAGTACTACCTACATTTTAAATACTCATGTACGTAACGATACTTTATAAACAACTCATGTACGTAACGATAGTATATAAAATAATATTATTTTTCTAGATATTGATATTTTATAGTCTGTAGAATAAAAGTAAGATAAAATTCTCAGAAATTGCCTATAAAACTAGAATAACAATTTGATTTTTAGGTATCTGAATTAATTATAGGCAAACAATGTTTTCATTGAACTTATCATATTTATTTAATTTATGTTATTTTAGATTAATAACGATAGATTCCCAATAAAATAAACTAACAATAAATATAATCTTCAATGAATAGCTTAAAGAACACTAACGCCCCAACTCAGAGTCACTAACGCTTACTTAAACTCTCTTCTTAGTACAGAATTTGTATGCTGATTAAAGAATCTCCTTAGTAAAGACTAAGGAGCGATTTAAGTAGCCGTTAGTGACTCTGAGTTGGGGCGTAACGTACAGTAGTAAGTCTTGTACCTCTTAGTGTGAGCGTATGAGTGTGTGAGCGTTTTATTGTGACAATAGTCACCCGGTACCCGTTCTGCAATACGTGCTTCTGCGATGGGTCCCCGCATTTAGCGACGTGAAGCAAACATCGCTGCGCTTCTATTTAGAACTATGGACTGTTCTTTCAGGACATTCACCTTACTTTTGGATTATTTAACTGGATTATAGTTAATAGCATTATTATGTCGTTGTATTGCAGCAATACGGTGTCAAATCTCTGCAATGATGAGCAGATAAAAAGATGATGGTATGAAATATTAAAATATTATGCGTAATCTGAGTCACAATATTTCAAACCATATGAGTTCGATTTATTCGGATGTTATGAAAATATAGACTTATACGTGCTAGTATAGTAGGAGTTCAATTGCTTGAGCTTCTAGGAAATACAGTACGTTTAACGTAGAGTTCTCTAACGCAGAATATTATAACAATGCAACATGTAACTTTGCACATTACTCCTTGACAGCCGTGAAAAGTTTTCTATTTTCCAGTGCAAATGGAAATCAAACGGCAATTACCGTGCGCCATTTCCCCGTCTGCCATTTCCATGTTGCCGTCGCCCGTCGGCCATTACTCTTACCTGTTTAGTTATAACGAGCGTGGCTAGTAAGGAGGGTAGTACGCGGGTACCGCCTCATAAAGATCGCTGCGATACATTAAAAGCGCGAGGCACGAATTTGCTTTCAATGTACTTCAGCGAGTAAAAATATTTTAGGCGACGCCTTTTGTACCGTAGCATTCTAGAATATGTTTATCGCAGTGTTAAATGCTTTAGGTCTAGTCTAACCGGGTCCTTGAGTGAATGGTCACTAACACATGTTTACATTAGCGTTATAAGAAGCGACTGTGGCGCCACCAACGCATTGCCAGCTAGGTAGGTGAAGGACAGGACTACGCACAGGACTTCATAATTATTATCATAGTACTGCGAAAATATCTTCGCACAGCTTGTTACTCTGTTTACACGAACGAAATTGGTTTACGATAAGAGTTTTATTTACCTCCAGCTGACCTGGAGACGAATTTAATATTGCTACCATAATTTTATTTATCTATACTAATATTACAAAGCTGGAGAGTTTGTTTGGTTGAATGCGCTAATCTCAGAAACTACTGGTTCGAATTGGAAAATTCTTTTTGTGTTTGTAAGTCTATTTATCAAGGAAAGCTATAGGCTATAATTATATATTTTAGGAGTTAGTTTTTCCACAAATTAACGCGGGTGAAACCGCAGGGAACAGCTAGTTTTAAATATAGTCCGTTTACTCAAAAAATAGAACATTCTACTGGTTAAATAATTTTTAAAAACCGTTTATACTCGTAATATTAGTATAGATTAGGGATCCTACCAAATTTTTTTTAAATCGCTTTACAATATTACTACATATTGGGGTCAGATTCGATGAAGTGTTGCAAAAAGGTCCTTTATTTAATTTGTCAGTATCCATTAATGGTACCGGCTACCGTAATAACATGAGTTTCAGATGAGCGAGCGCCGCGAAAATGCAGCTGCGTCATAATGCAATGAGAATTTAAGGGTCAATGGTTCATCACAGTGCGAGCGGCTCTCATTAGCATGACAAAAATTACGTGAGCGCCGGCTAATTGGACGTCACGTCTAGTAAAGCTAAATCGAGTCAGATTGTGTAGGATAATGCGCTCACAGATGTTGCCGCGGACCAGTAACTCAACTGGATACAAAATATCATGTCAGTACAGCTGTACAGCGCGGAGCTGAAAACGATCGGGCTGACATGGTCCGAGGCGAAGCGCGTAGCCCAAAATAGAACGAGATGGCGGAGTACTGTGGACACCCTTTGCCCCACCTAGGGGCCATAGGACCCTAAGTCAAGTAAGTCACAGTTGTACAGCGCTGCAGCTGCAGCATCGCGTTCCTACTTTTCAAATAAGGAGTAAGAAATATACAAATCTGTGCAAGAAAATGATACGAATAAACGGCCGTATCTTTTCATTGCGTTAACTTAGCAGCACGGAATAGATAAAATAGCACTATTAGCAGCTTGCTTGTTTCACTGGATTGCAGATCTGGGTTTTGGATAATTCATTTCAACTACCTCCACGCGTTCTGAGAAAGAGGGTCTTGACTTAACAGACCGATAGACTGACTGACAGACCGACGCGACGCCGCGCCGCGACGGACGGGCAACGAAGTGATCCTATATTATAATGGTGAACGAACATTTATCCGCACGGATCCGATGACGGATACGGCCGCATAATATAGTCATCCTCATTGGGCTTTCATATGATTTCATATAAATGCGTTGAGTCTGGCACGGACTGTGCCGAAATACATATGTATGTGCATTCACCATAAGAGTTCCTCCGTATGAGGTACGGGACCTTAAAATAAATTATAATAAGCAAAATATGTTGCATGGTGTACCTAACATTAACTATGTTAAGAAGACATGTAGGCAGAACTTTTGTCTGACCTGACTGTCCTCATCTCAACCACCAGCTCGTTTATCCCTAACGTTTAGCACTAACATATTCAGCAGTACGTCCTACGTCTGGGAATAACCCGGGAATAGCTCGTCTACTGAGTGGCACTACTGTTCTCTGTCTCTACCGCGCGGCTTGCGGTATCATGCATTGTGACGCTTTGCTGACCGCGCGTTAATGTAGCGACCGCACACTGCCGCTAGTTTAGCACCGATGGCTGTTTTTCCATATTGTTGATTCGTTGAATACTCTACTACCAAAAACCTGTGCAGATTGATTCAGATTGTAACACATCGTAAAAGTTTTTCAACTGTAAGAGGCGCGCTATCTTCTTTATTATATTTTCCTTCACCTAAGCAAGTGATTCAAATTGAAATTAGAGTTGCGTGCAGAATTCTAACTCAGAAACTAATATGCAGAAGAGCAGTGTTGAAACTATCAGGCTGTCACTACAATGGTATCAATTTCTCTCAATTGAGGAGCATCATTGTACAGTCGCAGGCCGCCGGCCGCCGGCTGCCGGGTGCTTCGTACAAACAACGTACGTCATTCTCGTTCTTGTTGCGGGCCGTAATCCGTCTTCATTTTTCGCTCTATTTTGTCAGACCGGAGAGCTCGCGGCCTCGGGGCTCGGGGCTCGGGGCTCGGGGCTCGGGGCTCGGGGCTCGGGGCTCGGGGCGACCTATTGGCGTGTAATTGGATTGTTTTTGAGTGAACGACCCTTGTTATTGTGGCCATGAAAAGCTAACCGGGACGAGAGCAAGTCACAATGAACTTGCTCGAATCGTAATTAATACCGAATCGGACTGCCAAGTATCTCGTTCTTTTATTTGCCTCTCGTGTCGAAGCACCGTACCCCTCCCCCTCCCCACCGGCTCGCCCGCTCGCCCGCTCGCCCTCTGCACAAGTATTTCTTTTGTTTTCATTTACAATTGGCTTCGAAATTGATTATATTTTAAGCTGGCTACAAATTGAATCTGATTTGATGAACAATTGTGTTAGAGACAGCGGTAATTTATATTAGAAATACTCGTTCACCGAACACTACAACTACAGGCCGCAAACATTGCCTGTTAACAGCGACTATTAACGTCTCTATTGTTTGAGTCTCACTCTCACATCTCTAGGGTTTCCTGTGCCCGTAAATGAAGAACTCAAACCTTCCTTTATCAAGTTTCCTATTGGGGCGAAAGTCCATGACTAGTCTACTCCTTATATTTTTTATTTAACTAGCCGAGAAACGAGCTGACTCCATCTGATGGTAAGTGACCACCGTCGCCCAATGACCAAGAAGAGAAAGAGAACGAATGAACTGGCTCTCAAACCCCCAGCTTGAACAATCCGACCTTTGGTGGCTTAACTAAGAGAGTGGGAGCTAGCCAGGCAGGCACGGAAAGATAATAACATCAGTTATAATATTAAGAAATTAATCATGTGAGCTCCCACCAAGCAGGTCGGTTTCTAGGATTGGTCAGTATTATGAGTCGTCAAAATACGGCAAAAATATCAGATTTTAGAAGACCCATGTGGCGCAACGGTTACCGTGCCGGATCGTCGCACCAAGAGTCCTGGGTTCGATTCCTAGCGAGGCGGAAACTTGAATGATGAGTTTGAATTTCTGTTCTCGGTCTGGGTGTGAATGTCCTTGTCTAGTGTGTTGTCCATAGCAACCACGACACAGGGAATCCTAGTGTGGGGCTATGAGTGTAAAGCGTTATTTATTTATTATTTATTTATCACTTGAAGGGTCATAATGCTGTTTCCTATAGTAACAACAGGGCCTCAATCTATCTTCGAGCCCGAGCATTTCTTACTCATGGTGAAGATAGCTGAACAACGGATGAGGTAAGGGTCATTCTCTCTGGTTGGAGGCTGCTACAATCTCTGCAGTTCAGCTATTTTATAAAGTGCTTATGCTTAATGGTGGAGTTTGCTTATTTGGCTTACCAGCTTCCTTCTGGAATCGTTGAAATGTTTTACGAGTTTCGGTTGCAGCGTCGTAGAGCTGTAAGCAGGTCTTTAGTTTTTATTGGGCCTCAACCTGTAGATGTGCTGTCTATGGTATAATGGTATTACGGTTGTTATAATTAGCCAGTGTCAGTGGCTACTTAACCATTAGGTCTATTTGATATTGACGTGGAATTAAATTAAATATGTTTTATTAAAAAATATCCTCTAAAAATGAAATCATTCAAAAACCGTTGCGCTGTATTTCACCTGTCTACAGCAAACAACACGTTTTAGCGAACCAATTATAACGTGACGCGCATCGCGCTCTGAGCACGATGCAATTAATGTCATGCATATTGATTCGGATCTGTTTTAATTTAGCGTCGACCACCAAATTATGACGCGTCTTTATCACTCAACCATCTGAATCACAGGCATGTCCGAAAACATGTTTCACCACTTGTGATGTAGCGCGTAGCCCGCCGGCTTACGTTAATAGATAGCAATCGATCAAATTAAGTGACTGCGAGAGTGATCTTCAGTTCACTTGTGGCCACATTCCTTAAGGTTTTCATATTTAAACGATACTTTAAGCCGTCAGTTTTTGTTATTAACAAATATGTAAAAGCAATTTCATATGGTATAGTACATATAAATCAATTTGCGATAAAACAGCATGGCCAAGGCCTCAAAAATTAAAAGGAGAGCCTTAAGCCTTGTTTTTGAGTAACTGGCTGAAGAAATTGGACAGCTTTACAAATTATACGATTTTGTTCCGGCCTCCTATACCTACATTTATTACCTAAATTTTAACGAAATTTCCTTTGGCCTAATTTAGAGTTTTGCCGCGATGTAATCTCTATGTGATCTGTGGAGTTTCCTCAGCGGTGCCAATTTGTCACATTTCGCTAAGCATTTTCTCGGGTCTGTAATCTAATATTATGTCGTTTAGAGATTGCTTCGTTAATAATATCGCCATCCTGAAGCCGAACATTCCCAATCAGAAAACTGCCGTGTTTGCGGAATCTGCTGGCAAATTGGGATGTACCAGCGTCGTTCGGCGCAAGGAGATTAGACCATATTTACGGTAGAGTAAGACGTAGAATCGATTGAAACAGAACGATGACACATTTTGTCTCAGGTCGTTTTGAAATGATGTATAGGATCTGAAGTATTCGTTATTTTTAAGGCTGTCCTGTTCAAAAATATTGTTGCCATTTGGTATTGCTACGTAACAACTGTTCAAAGTTTCCACGCAAGCTACTGAGACTGTAACTATAACTTTAAAAGACTTACGAGTAGTTTCCGGTTGAGCTCGTGAGGCCTTGCACATTGCCACAGTCCGCACCGGTGGGGTCTCTCGACAATCCGCAACAATCGATCACCAAGTAATCCGTCTGGCAGGATGCCGGTTGTTATCACAAAATTTGTTAAGTACTCACTTGATATTAGAAACATAATTTCCAAGTCAATGGACATCACAGAGTACATTAGATAGGCATCCCTACAAAGGATATAAAAATAAATGTTCCTTAACATTCTCAAGTGCTGTTCATTTAATGTACGAACAACGGAACATCGTGCCTGTCTCAATACTGAAGTACTCGTATGTTATAGTTATAATTGCTCGTTATTTTAACGTGTATAACAGGCAAATTCGAAACAAACATGAACTTCAAAGGGATTTTCCGCAAGCACAGCCATAATCGGAGTGGAAATCGAACTAAAGTTGGAAGAACTGCGCAAATTGAACGCGAGCGTACTTAACACCGCCGCTAATGTTACAATCCGATTATAATTATGCGTTCGTGCTCATTAGTTCCGACTTATTTCGACTGGAGATTTATTCATGAAGTACCTACTAACGTGAAGTGACTAACACTCAGGTATAGTATCAGAACTTGCCGCTGACAGAAATTAAAGATTTAATATTTTTTTACATTCGGTCGTATGTGGGTCACTGTCTAGTGTTTGATATTCGATTTTGCAGCAAGAAGCAGATTCTTTGTTTTTTGCAGGAACAAATGAAGAAATGGCTCTTGCCTCCTTAACAGTTACGTGCATAGGAAAGGAGACAAATTCCATCATCAGTTTTAATATTATGAGGAAAATATTTTTTATGTAACTAGCCGATAAATGAGTTGACGATTCATCTCATGCTTAATGTCACCTTCGCCCGGACATCAGCAAAACTAGAGGCACAGCCGATGCGGTGCCGTTTTTACTCTTCGCATAAAATATTCAAGTTTGAATCGAATCCAGGGCTTTGCTCAATAGACAGGGTCGCTATTGACAGGTGCGTGACGACATTTTACTCCACGTCACAACTCACAGGCCCTGCCTGTAACACGGCATCGAAGATTTCTACATCATTTGTGTGGCTAGTACTAAGATCACCTAGCCCGGCGCCTGGCGGGGGATCCTCTGCTAACAGTGTAAGCACAGGTTTGTTTGAATCATTCCTCTACTAACACACAAAACGTATAACACAGAAACGTAGAATTCCTCCCATCTGCCAATTACCGCGATGTAATTCAAAATTCAAACAGAAACAATTTTGTTTATGTCTTCTTTTCTATACAATAGGTTCAATTAAAAATTTCATATCTACCATCTAATCCAATGTAAAATAAAATAATTAATATAAACACATTTTTAACAGAATTAAATTATGAGGAAACTGAGAGATCTGTAAATCTCCTATATAGCAGGTATTTGCACACGCACAAACTCTCTCTCACACACACGAAATGGTAGACACATACGTTACCATAATAATAATAACGTTTACGTAACACAAACTGTAACACAGAGGATGAACCAAGTACTGGGCCCTTGCGACTTGTGAATGTAAATGTGTTTTTATTAAATTTTTTTTTGATTTTTTTTGAATACACTGCACTAATCTGTAATACTACAATAATAATAATTTTATCAATATTCTTGATTACATGATGTTTTATTGACATCATATACACACAGGAATCCTTATTTACCCCAAGTAATTGCTGAGAACTGACGGCTGACAGGCCGCACGTCTATCAAACTGCTGCCTACACATGGACTGAATATTCACGCGAGTAACTGGGTGAAGCTGGGTGACGTGACCTCATAATAATTGACACTTCTAATAAAATTTTATATAAGTTTATTAACGTAGATAATAATCTAATAAGTTTTGATGATTAAATTTTGTTTGTAATATTGAATGTGTTTCAGATCTTGTAGTCACGGGGAGCATATTACATATATTCTATGGCGAGGACCTGATCTTCCTACGGAGTATGGACTGCTGTGAGCTGAAGACGCGTAGCTGAACGCGTTTGACTTCAAAGCACAGGCATAGGTATATTATCTGTGCTTCAAGCTAAGTGTTTAGGTACTCTGTGCCAAGCAACTGGACCATGGAGGATTACCTCTATAATCCATGGACTCATTTCATTGTTACATAAGGCTAAGCGCAGATTGAGACTTTTTGTCTCGGAGACTTGACAGTCGGGTGACAGTCACGTCACTAGATGTATGAACTAGGTATTTGTCACCGTGCTGTCATGTCACCATATAAGTGTTCTGTGGTCACCATAGTCTGCGCACTCCCATATATTTCATAGCACTCGACTGGGTGACAAAAAGTCTCCGAGACAAAAAGTCTCCGAGACAAAAAGTCTCAATCTGCGCTTAGCCTAATTGATGTGTGTGTCAACGTAGGTCACTCACATTTGAATTCATTCTATTTGCTGTTCCCAGCGCTGCAAACCGTCCGCAAATAGCGGTAGGTAAAGGAATTCTTGAAGACGCGTGTAAACATTTACAGCTCTGATGTGTTCCGCCTGGCGCTTGCTGATCTTGTTATTAATGCATATGTCACCGGAAAATAACAAGAACCGCAAATTTATAAATTTCCTAGACTTTCCTAGGAAATTTATAAACCTTCGTAGGGTCTCTTCGTAACGTCTCGTGGTAAATTTATAGACTAACGGATATCCATTCGTAAGATTCTAAACGGTTCGACCAATCACAGAAGAGCTTTTAATTTTACGCTTCTTTAAAATACGGCAAATAACACACTGCTTTCTGATTGGTCGATATTGCGTCTGCGGAAAAATCATCGAAAACATTTCATCGAATTACAATTCGCCGAATACAATACATCGACAAAACATCACAACTTGTATCGAAAACACGAATTTGTCAAAACGTTTAACAGAAACAAACGCTGCAAAACCGACTCCACGTAGTCTTGTTTGTCCTACCCCTAGAGTGTAATGGAAATCGGCGTAGGCGCGGAGGGGCGAGGCGGCCCGCGAGCTAGGAGTAGGTGGTTTTAATGCTCGCCGCAGCAGCTGAGGCTTGCCGGCTCAGTCGGCCAGCAAGTCAAAGCTGCGGTGGTGGGCATTAAAAACATCTGCGACGATAAGCTCGCGTGGGACCACCGGAGTCCCGCAGCGCCGGACCCGTGACAGAAACAGTGCTTGCTGTATGCTGCTTGACTTATTCAACCAATTAGAGCGCACTGGCATTTGGTTATTGCTTACTTATTATATTTTAACGCGTGAGTTCGGTAAGTTTATCAATTTGCGAAAATATGGGCGTAAAATAATACAATTTATCTCTCGTTTAGAATCCTACAAAGGTTTATAAATTTCCTAGGAAATTTATAAATTTGCGGTTCTTCTTATTTTCCGGTGACACATAGGTACACTGATTTCTACTATAATTTCTTGGCTGTATATGTATATGTAATACTAGCTTGCTCTCGCTTTGTAATATTAATCATCAAATCTGGATGACCGAGCTTTGCTCGGCATTTTTTTGGTAAATCGTGTGTTGCTTAACAACGCCATCTACTAAAGTAGCTTTAGTATTGCTACTCGCCATTAGATGTCAAGAAGAGCCTATTGTAACAGTTTTTCATTGCCTGGAACACGGATAAAACGACATTTTCTAAAAACGAATCCTAGCTAGATCGATTCATCGCCCCTAAAACCCCCTGCATACCTACTAAATTTCACGAAAATCGTTATATTAGATACTACAAGTAAAACCATTTTACTAACCGCTTCTGTTCCTACAAGAACTCATTATCATAATACGAGTATACATCAGCAGAATTCAATTCATCGATTGCAATAGCTAAACCATAAGAAAAAATAAATAATGAACAGCACATAAAATGACAAATGAATGACACGATCAGAGAAACATAATATATCCGATTGTTATGATCAGGAATCAAACCGAGATTCCTTGCTTGACATGAAGGGGAGTCAAATGATCGGAGGAACGGGAGAGGTGGAAAGTGTACTCTGGAGCCGAGGGGAACTGTCTCGCGGGTTACACGGCGAGCAATTGTTTTACCTCGCCAGTGTTATGTATGTGGCCCACTCGCCCCACTCACAAACAACCGAATGAAGTTAATTTATGAGATCTAGCAGGAGCCGTAACAACAAAGAAAAGGTTGGAATGAGTTTGTAAATGCGATTATTGCCCTTGTTATCTATGTATGTACAGTCGACAAGAATTAAGTATGCAGAGCATGATTCTAAAACCCTCTGTAATGTTTAATATTATTACATATTGTTTACGTTATTATTGATGTTAAATCATACCTTACGTTTACAGCTATAATTTAACATTGATATTAACAAAAACAATCTGTAATATCAATAATTACAGAAGGTTTTAGAATAATGCCCTGCATATTTAATTCTTTTGCCGACTGTACTTTGTACGGAAGAACAAAGAAAATTCATTCTTGAATGCATCGGTGGTGGGGGGATGTTGGCCACAGCGTCGCTGGAAACGATGGACGACGGTGACCGTTTACCATCATGTGACTCATTGTTAGTTTGGTGGCATATTAGTTACATAAATCAGTATCAAAATCACAGAGTAAGAACAGATCACGGGATCAAGAAATTAATTAAGTTTAACTTCCGGCAACAATAGTTAGGGATTAGTAAATATCGTCAGGTAGGAATAGAAAAATACAAAAAAACAGCAAACCTTAATCACGGATGGAAAATACGATATGAAAACAAAAACAGAACGTGAAATTCAAATATGTACAACGCAATTAGTTGCGATTTATTTAAACGACCCTGTAGCCTAGTTGGTTGCGACCCTGCCTGCGAAGCGAGGGGTCCCGGGTTCGATTCCTGCCGGGGCAGACATTTATGTGACAGACAAATATTTGTACTCGGGTCCTGGGTGTTATTGTGATGTGTTATATGTGTCGACCATGCCACCCGCGACACAGGTAAAAACCTTACTAAGCTACGGGGTATGAGTATGTACCTAAGCGTTTAATTAGGTAAGATTTTTCAATAACCTTAAGTAGTGAATTACGTGAAGTTACGTCAACAAGACAATATTGCGAAATTGCACTTTTAGCTAATAAGTAATTTTAATTATTGCATTCATTAATCATCCAACCTCGATGATAATTAGACTAGGCTAGTTTGTAGCTCAATATTGTAATTTTTATGTTAAAATAAATTAAATTAAGTATTTTTTGTTTTTCTTGGAACCTCCGCTCGCAGCTAACTTAACTAGTGTTAAAATAATGATACAGGAAAATAGTTGTACCTCGCGAGTCGCGAGCCCTTGACGCGACGCGCGGCGCTGGAAACATATCGCGACCGCCATCCCTACTGAAACGTAATTATGTGGTGGCCCTTACGGAGACTTACAGCTCTGCTTTAACCGACACGGTCCTACGTGCAGAATAAATGGGTATTTTAAGACATAAAAGCTGTCCCTATCGTGAAATTTAATCCCTTTCGCCAAGGTTTCCTTTGGTGGAGAGGTAATTTTCGTAAAATAAGCTGTCAGTGTGGGAGCGCCATCGGATTATGTGGGATTTTTATTTATAACTTCCGTCGCGGTCGTGATCTGGCACACACTGAGACGGTTTACGTCGTGGGAACTATTTATTATCGTTGCCTGGATTGCTGACACTATAAGTGGGTTGAAACCGGCGCTCGGACTAGCCTGACTGAAGTTCTGCGACTAGTGAGAATGAGCCTAATGCACGTCCGTGGAACTTTACAGTGAACAGTGAGCCCAAAATAGATAGGCAACATACATGTTGGCGGTGATTATACCACAGGATTCCAATAAACAGCGTAACTTGTAACTTACGAGAAATTTAGCACAACTGGTAGTACTATTTGGAAGCATTATTTAGTTCCCATGTTTGATCAAATCTTGCTAGTTCAATTTGACCCTCTTCCCGGTGGTCGATTCAACTAAAATCTTCGATTGAGATGTCATAAAGCTGGTTTACTGACGAAGCCGAAAGGTGGTCACTTTATGTTTCATATGTCATGTTATGTTGTTAGGTTTGCTTATGGTGTTACACACATTGAACAAAACGAAATGCGTTTTCTGGTTTTTAAATAATAATTGTCTTGTTGATAAAACGCTCTGTATTTTAAATTTTACTAACTTTATTACATTAACTGCTCGTAATCCTCTCGCATGAATATTAATGCGACATCGCATCCCGGATCCCGCGACCCAAATGATTCTGAAATTGAATCTGGTTAAATCACACGTGGCGTCTGTTTCACAGTCGGCTAGGTGTTTGTTTTCATGTAATTTCATGGCACATTTAGCCGTACGATTCGGCAGGAGCGCTCTTCGGGAGGCGCGCTACACGAGTTAATAAGGTGTGAAAATTATGACAGACATTGTGAAAAATATGCCGCGTTATATGTGGTAGGCTCCCCACGCGAGCCGCCGCCCCGGGGAGAGGCGACTGCGGTTTTCATTAGTGGTGGTTGAAACCAGTCAATTCCTTAAAAAAAATGATTTCAATAAGCTGAATAGAACGTTGTGAACTTAAGTAACAATGCAATGGTTTTTACTATAAAATATAGGTTTTATTTCAGGAAAATAACTAGATTTTAAGGTATCCTACTTGCCCTGTCGCATCTTTGGACAGTTAACCATTCGAGTGGTTTATTAGTGAAATTAATTTATCTTTAGCTATTAATTTACAAGTACAAAATTTTATTTCAAAATATGGAATGCAAAATTTTCGCACTGTACTATTTTAGAAAGCAGAATCTAAATTCCCGAGTAAACTTATTTTTAAAACATGAACAAACATTGATGATAAATTATAAAATATCTACTCGTGTCACCAATACACTGTCATAAGTCACGTTCATCATAATTGGTGACATTTGGAGGTATCTGTCTCTGGTCTCTTTTTAGAGTGTTTATATTTTTCGACGCAGTTGTTGCTTGCTGCTCTGCAGAGAGGTAGACAGATATGATAAGTCGGTGACGCCCACGCGGCTATGAGTTGAACCTTCGTTCCTCTGATTCTCTAGCTCTCGCTTTTCCCTCTCATCGCACATGTTTTATCTCCAATTCTTTCACGTTTCAAGTTATTCGGTTGTGTCTCTCTTCCCGAGGACATCAGAAAATTGTACTCTAAATTCTCTTAAAAAATGTTCATGCTCACTTTTTAAAAGACTCTCTTACTAAAATTGTCTTATGTACTCTTTCCCTTTATATCTTTATGTTTTTAATGTAAGTAATAATAGGTTCAATTTTCAGCTTTATTTTCTCTATTGATATTAATCACTATCTCTGTTCATCATTTCTCCTCCCATATCTATTTGTTATTAGTATAAAATATTTAAATGATTGTTTTCTATGGCTATTGTATCGCCTTCAACCATTCTCTGCACATCCTGAACGTTGACTGTTAAAGAATGCAAATTAGCATTAAGTTCGCCAGTTGTACCTCTTTTTGGTTCAATAAAGATTAAATAAATAAAATGCACTTATTAACCAATTTCCACGTTCTGTAAGACATGACTGTATAATTAACTACGTATGTGTTTATTAATAAAAAAACAAAAGGATGCGTGTACTTTTGTACGCCCGTGAGAAGTTATACTTCTTTGACATAATGAAATAAATATTTAATTTAATAACGTGTATCAGTTCTAATTATCTTTCAAAAACTATTTTTGTACCCAATAAAAATAATAAAATATTACTTGTGTACTACCTATGTTTACATAAGTACAAACTAGATGGCGTGCGTTGTCCATGAAGCTGAATCACGCTGTTGAGACTCTGTGAGATTTGTATAAGTAATTACATTAAATTTTAAAAGAGGTAAAGATATTAAGAAGCTAGGGCCATCTATCCAGTGCTTCCATTGTAGCGCAAACGTTTAACGCAACCTTTTTGCAAGTCGCATAAGAAGTATAACTTCAATAAGGGCTTAAGGCATAAAAAAAAGTGCGGAGGATGTTTAAACGCTCCCGCTTATGCCCCTGAGCCCCTCGACGCAACACAATAAACGTAATGGAGTAACGACATGAGTGAGAGAGATCGATGTGTTACACATAACCCGCTGCTATATGACGGGATTTACTTGCACTTATTTTGGTTTTTATGGTTAAAGATTATACAGTCCACTGGCGCTACTGGCTCCTGCTGGCAATGAAGTCGGTCATCAAAATTTGATATTCGCAAGACAGATAGAAAATATGTTCCTTGCAGTATATAAAACTAGATATAGCATAGCATTATTATACAGTATGGCAATGCAATGAACTTGGCTATTTTATTATGATACATAACGAGTATATGCCCTCGCTTTGCTTCGGTTTTCTTATTTTTTTACAACTTATTGGACTTTTATTAAGGATCCCTAATTTTTTTGAAAATATAATATAGCCTATGTTAGTCGGGGATAGTGTAGCTTCCCAACAGTACAAGAATTTTTGAAATCGGTCCAGTAGTTTCGGAGCCTATTCAATGCAAACAAAAAATCAAATCTTTCTTCTTTATATATTAGTATAGATAATAATATATTAATAAGTAATTGTATTAAATTTCAACGAATCTTAGTCACTGTGCTAGAATAATAGTATATTTTGGTCCAACAATTTATTGGTGAATAGAGAATTGTATAAGATTCAGATGAAACTAAGGTTGTTCTGTGAGTAGTGATTTCGGGTTGTTAATAGTAAATAGCAATCGTTAATCCATATCGGAGGACTTAGGTTCCGACACGTGGGCTGGGCCACAGCGCCACTATCTTCTCCACAAACCATACTTCAGCAGCGTGGTGAAGTATGCTCTCTCCTCAGTGGTAAGGAAAGAGCAATGCCCCGAAGTGGGCTAGTTAATGGATTGAAGCTAAGATATTTAAATAATTAAATACTCTAGGTTTCTCAATTAGGTATTTATGAGATTTCTTAAAGTATTATGTTGCTGTAGGTATACTTATTACTATTATTTTTTCTGTGGTAGGTATAAGTTATTTTCAGCACAACGGTTTGTTATAATATTACTTTACGTATTGAATCCATCGACGGAATACGTATTTGAAGTAACATGAACCAATATTCTATTGGCATAATGTAATAAGGAGCGCTCGGGGCACTCGAGTGAGGATATGAGGGGAAGAGCCAATAGCTTAATTTAGTGTCGAATTTAGTACAGATAAACTCGTGTGATCTCTGGGTTGCAATGTATCACTGTAAAGATGTCTAAAGATTACTTTTAACGGCAATTTAAGGGCGGATTATACCAAGTACCATTCTACATTTATTAATTTATGCATTATAAAATGTATCATAAAGTATGTTTAAATAACAGTGTTAAGAACGATAACAGAATAGCTAATTTTATCGATTATTTTACGAATTAATTCTAATACGAGTATAATATTATAAACCAGCTAAAAATAATATAAAGGGGTTTATGTACAAAATTGCAAGTAATTTTTTTATGAACTTAATGTTGCCGGCTGATAAAGAAGTTAACTGTAGTACCATATAGGCTACTTTTTATCCAGGAATTGTCACGGGATTTGGATTTACGTGGGAAAAATTCCCACGCGAATTCGTGGGCTCAACTATAATTTATATGAACTGGGGAAAAATACTACAGAAACAATGTAGCAGTATTCATCTATATTTCAGGTCAATGCTATCACTGCTGTTACAAGAATTTTTAATTTATTCAATCGTTATTAACATATATTAATTAAATCCTCCGTCATGCAATATTCCTGCTTGCAATATTAATTCGAGGCTTATATTTTCATCACCGTTTTTATTAATTCAGAAGCAGCTTCGCTGAACCGAATAATGTTAAGATATCGGAAATAATAAATAATGGCCGTGTTCTTTGCATTACAAGGATTGGTGTTTTTTTACTCACTTTTTGTATTTTATACGAGTGGATATTGCTAATTATTGTATCTGCCAACCGCAACAGGCTTCCTCTGACTGTGTCTGAGTGTTGCAGGATGTCGTGTCATCTGAACGTTATAGGATAATACTAAACTAATTAATAAAATCCCAAAATTAATGTGACTTGCCAGTGGAAATTTTTAAGCGACATGTAAAATCTCAAAGGCAAAGCTTACTACTTATAGTATACTGTAGATGAGTACTTAAAAATGACAAACACTCACATGGATATGACTGCTCTGCTGGAATGATGACAGCTCTGCAACCAGTTCCGTTAAAGTTAGTGATCTTTTTCAGGGTTCCGAAGTAAAATCTGAACCCTTATATTTTCGTCATGTCCGTTTGTCTGAAACAAAGCACCAAGACCTTTAGTGCTAGAAATTTGTAACTTGGCATGGATATATGTACATATTTAGTAAAACTCCAGAATTGTGGAATAAAATACTGAAAAACATTTTTTTCAGGGTACCTCCCCTACAGGTAAAGTGCTGGTAACGTGCTCCATGACAAAGCACCTTTACGAAAAGCTGGTAGATTAAAAAAAATTACTTGCAGAAGTGTATCAGTGATAACTATATGAATAAATTATTTTGAATTTGAATTTAATAAATTAAACTGAAACATGTAAATTTGATGCTATCAATATATTTAATTGATAGATTGTTGCTATGGAGGCCATATTTTTTTTTTAAATAAACGCCTGACTAACATTATTGACGTAATTTAATGCGGAATTTTGTTTTTCAAAACAACATGACGTTAGGGTATGACATACCTAACTGGTTACGTTTCAATGTGTATGCTATTCGTCTGCACTTATTGTTCCTTATGCAAAGATTTTTGGTAAGTTATCTTACAGTTGCTGTTGTGTAGATAAGATGACGTACCGACATTCCATCTGGATGTTTTGAGCACTGATAGCACACAGTCACATGCCGCGTGATGCATGGCTTATCAGGTGGAGGTGGCCCAATCAACTCTTGCTATCTCATAAAAACTGCATCTCGAGTATTTGATTCACATACCTACATTATTAGAGCCGATATACATGTATTGATACATGTATTGATGCGATAGACAGGAATAGGCAGCTATTGTCGACGAGCCTGCACTCTAATGACGCAATTAACAGTTATTACCACAGACATGGATAGGTTCTTACCTTTTGGTTTATCCGTTCCGACGTAGGTACGTACAATTATTGTAAAATGAGCAACCGCCCTCGCTTTGCTTCGGTTTTCTTATTTTTTTACACCTTGGGTAAGTATTATTTATTATATTATTGGATTATATATGATATATATGATATATTGGTATTATTGGAGTTTTATTAAGGATCCCTAATTTTTTTGAAAATATAATATAGCCTATGTTACTCGGGGATAGTGTAGCTTGAGCAGTGAAAGAATTTTTGAAATCGGTTTAGTAGTTTCGGAGCCTATTCAATGCAAACAAAAAATCAAATCTTTCCTCTTTATATATTAGTATAGATTAGTGTAATTTGTCAACCCGTTTCTGGAATAAGACATATTTAGAATAACAGTAGGTACGCTATATACGAGTCCACAGATTTCAAGGAATCTTATACACGAACTAAATACTATTCGTTCCGAATCTGCAGACACAGTGAGCGAGGATATCACATGGAAACACAAGTTCTTTCGTAACTGGAGCGAGGCATATCGTTTATCGGCATTATGCGAAAAGATTTGCTCTTCACTTACTTCAAGCGGATTTCAGATAACATCAAACCTATGTGTATTCGAGCCACTTCGCTGAGAACGATATAAAATGTTGGTATTATTTCTTTATTCGATATTTTGTAGCACGAGGCTGCTGAGCGGGATCGAATGGATTGAATCGTTCATCCGGTTAATGGAGCTATATCAAGTGGCCTGGATTGCTTCGACTATAATGGCTTGTTTGGCCGCAAGCGCGTAGAGTGGAAGGTAAATAGGTCCTCTGTAGGAAGCTACTCTGTTCGCTGGTGTTATCGTCTCATAATATCCCGCCTCAACATGTAATTGTAGAAAATTATCTTAAAGTGTTATAGCGAGTTCTAAATGTGATTTAGTTTCAAATATAACAGTACAAGATTATAATGCACTGAAAAATGTCAGTAATAAGTACATATACCTACTCGTACTTACACTGCGTGGCAACATTTTTTCTACAATCGCGGATATAGATTTTTTTTCGGCCAGTTATTGTACTAATTCTCTATTGTCATATTTAATTTTCGTTTCATGGGTTATTCATTCTATTCATTAATAATTTTCTCAAAGAGGGGTACATAGGTTTTCCCTTCACGTATAGATTAATCTGTTAGTTAAGTAGAAAAGCAAACATTATAAATGCATACGTACTGTAGTATCGCCGCCCTGGTCATGGGCGGGCAGCACGATCTTATTCATCAAAACCTTTAAGTAAATAATACGTGTATCTTCCTGATGTTTATAATATAAATAGTCATATTATGACTACCATCGTTTTACATCTTTTACTGTGAAATGTAAAAGCCAAGTTTAATTTTAAGACTTTTAGTGTTAGTGTACCAAAAAAATACTTGTACAAAATGATGGCAACAACGCTAACCTTCAATAGAAATTCTTCTAGTTAGGACAAATTAGATTATAAATTCGATAAATTCTATCTCCCGCTTATCGCACTAGATAAGACATTCAAGTGAAATATTTCAGTTTGTGGTCCATCAGAGTCAGATGTTTGTCATCGTCAAGATGTGGTGGATATTGGCCGTGGTCCTGCTCTGCAGCAGTGGTGATGCTAGGCAGAGACTGGATCCTCTAGTGGAAACTGATTTAGGTCTGATAAGAGGACTGAGGGCCGATGATGGAGGGTATTCCATGTTTCTCGGAATCCCGTATGCAATGGTGAACGAAAGTAATCCTTTTGGGGTGAGTTCATTTAGATTGTTTTATTTTTTTTTTACTTTTAGAAAGTAAAATGCAGTTGAAATGCAATTAAAATTAAATATTTCTTGACTTAACAGAAGTATCATCATATCATGTTACATAATTTCTTTATACCTACATGTCTTTTTTCGCGGAAATTATCGGTTTCTTTGAAATTCTTACAGGAATATTCTGAATTTAATCAATAAAGGAAAATATATATAATGTAATAATTTTTCGTCAAATCTTTTAATGTTATATAACAGTTTTGCTAACTCTTCTCTTTTCTTTTAACAGGCATCTGTTCCATATCCGAAATTTCAGGAAACTTTTGAGGCTTTCGATGACTCAGCAATATGTCCTCAAATTGAAGAATTTGGTAACTCAATCGCAGGCACCTTAGATTGCTTGCATCTTAATATTTATGTCCCACACACGGCTACTACGTTGAATCCATTGCCCGTACTAGTGTGGATATATGGAGGTGGTTTTCAAATTGGTTTTGCTGGAAGGTTTCTTTACGGTCCGAAATATTTAGTACGTCATGATGTCATCTTGATAACAGTCAATTATCGTTTAGGACCATACGGGTTTATGTGTCTCGATACACCCGAGGTTCCCGGAAATCAGGGACTAAAAGATCAACTAGCAGCTTTGAGATGGGTAAAAGATAATATAGCTGCATTTGGCGGCAACGTTAATCAAATTACTATTTTTGGAGAAAGCGCCGGCGGAGTGTCGGTGGACTATCACTTGATGTCGGAACAGGAAAAATTTTTCAATAGAGTGATAATGCAAAGCGGTACAGCTTCCAGTCCATGGGCCGTTGCACCATCCGACCCTACAGCACCTCTGCAAATTGCTAAGCACTTGGGCCTCGATACCGAAGATCTAGATGATGCAATTTCGTTCCTCGCAGGAACTGATAGTGGATTAGTTATTGGTGCAGTTTCGGAACTACCACTTCAACTCGGACCGTGTGTTGAGAAAGATTTCGATGGTGTTGAAAAGTTTATTGCAGATTATCCGATCAACACTGCAATACCAAAGGCCAAGACAATAAGTATTTTAACTGGTTATAATAGCGATGAACAGTTGCTTACATACATCAATAAATCTCCAGAAGATTTTAGTTACGAAAAAAATGTCTTTAAGAACACTTTGGCCCAAGCTTTCAACTTTGGTGATAATCTGGAAGAAATGACTGACTTTGTTAGACGTTTTTATATAGGAGACGATGAGATATCTGAAAATGTAATGTGGGAATTGATAGATTTCTCATCTGATTTTAATTTTAATCATCCCATTCAGAGAAGTATTGCAAAATATTTAGAAAATGATGCCGCAACTGTGTATCATTATACATTTTCATATGCTGGCGAAAGAAACTTTGTTAAAAAACGGTTCAATGTCGATCAAGGTGGGGCAGCGCATGCCGATGAAATTGCTTACCTGTTTGATATATCTTACGAAGTTGATATAACACCAGAAGATCAGTTAATATTGGATAGAATGACCACGTTATGGACAAATTTCGCTAAATACGGGTTAGTATAGTATTATTCCATAAAAGAGCAGACGGACCTTCTTATTGTACGTGGTTGGAGCCATCTAACCAAAAAATTACCGATGCGTTGGCGGCAATGAATAAATTGATGACTGAATAATACTGGTTCTGTAAACACTTAAAAACGATTCATTATAGATTTTCATGATAGCATCTCACACTTACCAAGTGGTTATAGTAATCTATACTAATATTATAAAGAGGAAAGTGTCTGTTTGCACTGAATAGGCTCCGTAACTACTGAACCGATTTCAAAAATTCTTTCACTGTTAGGAAGCTACACTATCCCCGGGTGACATAGATATATTATATTTTCAAAAAAATTTGAGATCCTTAATAAAACTCCAATAATATAACCCAAGGTGTAAAAAATTAAGAAAACCAAAGCAAAGCGAGGGCGGTTATCTACTCGTATTAAAATAAAAATGCAAATGTGTGGAATATTATGTACGTGTACACTGATTTCACTTATGATATTGCACTGTGTATTAGGTAGGCACCTTTGTCATTTATATATTATTCTATCCATATGATACGAATGCCTCTTGAACATTCTTTTGGGTTGACTGGTAATAAAAACGTACACCGAGCTCCATAAAATATCACTGCACCTTTTGTAGGCGATACGGAGACGTAATCAGATGCCGCTCTCTAGTTAGATGTTTGTGTATATCCCGAGTCTGCTTATACATGCCTAAAGATAATAAAATGTGAAAACTTTTTTATTAAAACTTGTCGTACCTATTCAATATTAATAATTAAACGTTCTTTCTACAGAGACCCCACTCCTGAGACATCCGAGCTTCTGCCAGAGAAATGGTTACCGGTGACCAAGGACTCGTTGAATTATCTGGACATCAATCTTTATCTAACAATGAGATCGAGGCCGTTCAATAGACGATTATCTTTTTGGGATCTCTTCTATAACATGAACGAAAAAGCTTTAATAGGTTATAGAGACGAAGTATAAAATTGTCATTGAATTGAGTATTGTGTTGATTTCAAATTGCGTCTAATTTATATTTCAAAAAATAATTATAACTTTGTACCTGCAGCAATATAATAGTAGCAACAGCAATTATAAACCTCTAATTTGTGGTAAGTAAGGAATCACATTCTTTTTTCTTTCTTTCTATCAGTAAAAGTGTATTGATGAATTGATCGAAGGCATCTTTTTATATAAGCAAAAACAATGTTGTTTAAGAAATAAAAGTTATCATGCACAAACATATTTATTTTTTATTTTTTCTTATAAAGTGGAATAAAATGTGAAATTGAATTGCAGTGTTTGCACGAACGGTGATGGCTTTAACGGTTAAATTAACTTTTAACACGAAACGACCATTAAAGATGAGGCGTGCAACCTTTGAGATTTATATAAATAAATCATCAAGTTATTATAAAAAGGTACAATAAAAAATAAAACTAAAAAAAACTAAAAAACACGCTTTTATAGAAAATACAACTATTATATTACAACACGATTCTTAATTAAATTTTATTTTCTATTTTTTTTAGTTGGATTTTCTATAAAAGCGTGTTTTTTAGTTTTTTTTAAACTATTATTTATTTTTTAATTTTTTGTTTGATTTTTTGAAATGAAATTTAGGTTTTTTTTTCTTTCTTTCTTTTTTTCTTTAAATATTGAACTGTCATCGATCCTCGATAAGTATACGAAGTTTGAAAGAAATCTGACCGTTTAAAGCTAATATAAATCGTGGAATCAGATTTCTTTCTTTCTTTTTTTTCTTTAAATATTGAATTGTCATCGGTCCTTAAAAGGTATGCCAAATTTCGAGTTAATCCGACGTTTTGAAGGGGGTCAAAATCATGTTCAAAGATTCCGTTACATACATACCTACTAACATAGGTCTGAAGCTAATAAAAGCGTATTAAAAAAGAAATAAAAGTAAAAAACTCTTTAGTTTAATAATATGAAACTGTCACAATATGTGCAATATAGGTGAAGTTAGTTCAGTTCAGTTTGTCGCCGAAAATTACGCAACATTTTGTTTATTTTATGTCACAAAGAAAAATCCTGAAAAGAGCAAGCATCCATTAATTAACAAGTAAATGATCTGGATAAAGTAAGCGAATGACCATTATATTTCGAGTGTGTATTAAGTAAAGCAAATAAGATAACTTGTGGAGATACGCCCATACACCGCGTTACATACTCATACACATAATCTGTTTAATCTAAACTCGGTGAAGCTCAGTTATGATAATGCACTCCAAATATGTACGAGCGCCACATAATGCGAAGTTAGCATATAAAGCCAAACTTAACTTAATTAAGGATCGTTAAAGTAGTTGAGACTGCTTCAGGCGAGCATGTGATCATGAAGTTGTTGTTTCAAATGGAAGGCGGCAACAATATATTCAATAACGACTTAATACCACCGAAGAAGTTGCCTTGTTTGAATGATGACAGCAACCAATATGTTGGTTATGGCAGCACATGGTTACTTCATTTTGCAAGCAAGCAAATAAGCAAGCATTTACGCCAGTATTGATTGAGCTAATAACGTAATTTTTTTCGAATGGACTGTAATTTGCTGTATTTGTATTTTTTTACATAAGATAATGTCGTTACTTAATATCACGTTGCTTAGTATATATTTGCTTAAATAAAATTTGTTCTAATTTATTGTAGCACTGACATAAATTTAATGTATTTTTGATCTAAATTAGCTTTGAGCGGGAAAGACAAAGAAGGTCAATGATTATAATTTTGGTTAGATAAGAGAAAATATATTTAACCGTAAAACAAACCCGACTAAATTAGTTAGTGGGTCCAGAGAAGGCCGCACTCAAATAATTATCGTTGATGGAGACTGTAATAGGAGACGTCGCAGCGGGAACTCTCAAATCCGTAAGGGGGACTTACGACAATACGATTTTATAACAAGCTCATAAATTGTCGTCGTTGTCGTGCTCGCTATTTCCACCTATTCATTACGGTGGATTCCATTCGAAATGTCTCGGTTTACAAGGACAATCACAGTCCTTTCTTATTTATTTTATCAATAGCTTGGCAACGCATTGGCGATGACTATGTTGTTGCCACCCTGACCAGCCTGACCACACCAGCAGGTGGCTCATTGCTCGCTTATTTAGCGGTTTGCATAAATAAGCCAACTGTGATCCCGATATGTTGTGACAAAATATTAAATTGAAAAAAATTATAAGTATGCAGTTTCTATAACATACAAGAATCATTTGAACAGTGATTTTATCGATGAACTATTCTTTATGGACTTCGTTTAGGCTTTGTTTAATCGGCCTTCTTTAACCTCTTTCCTAACCCTTCTTGTTCCTTTGAAACTTCCGGTGCATTTGGGAGACTTTGGGATTTCGTATGAACGCACCGGTACTTTTCCTGCGTGATGCTCAAAGAGTGGAACCGGGGGCTCTAAAGACCCCTTGCGACTTGCGTTTTAAACTGACCGAGTCGCACCTGTGGAAGCGACCGTTAACCCGAGATAATCTTGTAATTTTATAAGTGTCCAATGCTATCTTGTCCCGGTTTCCTTACGCCTGTCGCCTTTTGAAGAATTAATCGTTCCAGCCAGAAATATTTTCCCTCGGGGCCGCTGCCGCGCCTGTAGGCGTTGTGCTTTTAAAAAGAAACCCGGACGTTTCTTATTCGCAGGAGTTGTTCCTATTTTTAGCTGGTAAGGTAATTTTGTGTAATGTTTTTCAAGTTCTCGTCCTCGTTTTGGAAAACTGTGTTTGACAAAATTTCGCCATTCATATATTGAGGTGGAACTATTATGTACATTTGTAAATAAAAGGATAGGAATCACAAAGCGAACCAAATATATTCGATGTTACAAAGCCTAGCCTAGTATAAAAAACCTTAAGGATGTTTGCATAAAGTTCTATCGCCGGCCACCGTTTACGTATCGACTTAGCCGGAGCCGACCGCGGCCGAGACGATAGCTATGAATACCCTTTGAATACAGAAAACTTTCATTTTAACATGTGGCAGTGACCGGCGGCTATTCGTATTCAGGTTTATAGACCTTAGCGGTACGGAGGGAGCGGGAGGGCGGGGGATGATAACTTTCCATATTTCCTTAAGGGATGTGGACGCGCTGTGTGAATCAGTGTGAAACATAAAGAAGAAGTAATGTCATGGGGTATTTTGTAGTAGTGCGGACTGACTTTCAAATGCATCTATAGAAACTTTAGGTTATATAAGAATAGGCTAGTTCATAAAGATGACGAAGTTTGACGACCCTGTAGCCTACTTGGTAGCGACCCTGCCTGCGAAGCGAGGGGTCGCGGGTTCGATTCTCAGGCGGAGCAGATATTTATGTGACAGATAAATATTTGTACTCTGGTCATAAGTGTTATTGTGATGTGTTATATGTGTCGTCCATGCCACCCGCGACCAGGTAAAAACCTACTGCGGGGGTATGAGTATGAAAGCGTTTGTTTATTTGTATGTTTATAAAGTGGTTTACATGGCATATTTTCGTCTATCCTCAATTCCATCTTAAGTATGACAGACCTAAATCTATGAGCCTTAATGTAGTGAGTAATTTATAGCATTTGGTAAACAGAGAAAAGTGTATCGTTTAATTTATTAAAACATCGGAAGCTTCAATAGCTTTGAAACTTGTCATAATTCCCAAAGCTAAAATCATAGAACAAATCTCCTAATTTGACGGGGCGTTTGCATGACCCAAATATAATTATCCCCGGATTAAACGAACACGTGCTTCAATATGGTTTCCGACGGGATTGGAATATGTAAAATGTCCATTAGACAAATTTGTATCCGTACCCAGCCATTCTAATATTCACAAGTATCTGCTTAGGTATTTGCTTGACTAGTGAATGTTCGAATGTGATAGTAGCGAATGTAATAATTCTGCTAGCCCACACTTAAGTAAAGTGATGGTCTATGAGTAGAAGTAAGATTAGGTTAAAGTAGTGTACTGTTAGTAAGGGGGGTAAGGGTTTACTCAAACTTAATTTGGATATGTTATTGGATATACTCACATAATGATAATGAAGAATTCATTTCTTGAAAAATATGATGGCGGACTAAAATAACGTCAGACGAAACAGATATATCGAGTAAATGGAGCTTATTAACCGAGCTGATAATTTGGCGAAAAACTCTCTGACGTCGTCATCTGACAAATGTGTCTCGTAGTGACGGGTGATGAATGTAGAAACTGCGAGGAGTGGTTCACTTAGCTGAGGTGTACACATTGACTTCGCGATCTTGTTGAAAACATAAGGATCAATAGTTGGAACAGTATCGGAGCGATTTAGTTTACCATATGGGTACTTTAACCCAGTACTGCAAGGGATCTTCACTTGCTTGAACATGACCTACCATGTTTGACATTACATCTTTCCATCCATCCATTCCGATATCGCTGAAGTATGACATCGGACAGCCATGACAATTTAACTACAATCGCATAAGCTCGTCTGAAGGTTATAATAATAATATCTATAAAATCTGTCTACATGGTCATTCGAAGCTATGAGCCCTTCGAAATACAGATAATGTAATAAATCCTAGCAATTTTTCGTCTGTGTCTTTTGCTGCAGGATTCCTCACCGCAATGCTTTTATCTCGTCCATCATATTATCATGGGGGCCTGTGGAACGACCACACCGGAGGTGTCTGGCCGGCCCCAAACAATAGGGATGTCACTATCAAATGATGGATGCCTGCCTGGGACATTCATTCAATTTTTTTTTAATGTAAATATTCGACAAATAGACGAGCCATCGGAGATGATGACATTAGTATCTATGATGCATTGCTGGACAACAAAAGCGGAAAACCTTCAATATTTTTGACTCGATGAAACTGCGAACGATACACGTAAAAAAATTACGGTGGATTTTAAGAGGAGGGTAGTAGCTAACTCGCCAGATAAAATACCCTACTAGTACTAAAAATATTATAGTATTAGTAATATATACTAGAATTATGAATAGAACGCAAAATTTATCAAAAAATAAAATCGACAAGTTAACCTAAACAGAACATTTTACAAACATTAATTAATTACAACGAAGACGATCAATATTAACCGCAACTATCAACAGGCTCAACAGCTAGTTCTGTAAATAGATTCCTGACAACTAAATAATTCCGTCACGTCCAAAAGCCACACGAAGAGTGAAAACACTTCCCGCTCGTCGTTCCTTTTTATACAGCGCCGCTCGGCCCAGCCTTAGGAGCAGGGTATTCTAGTACTAGTTCTAAGACTAGTTTAATACAAAAAAATCGGAATGCATGTCAAAGTAAGCCTTTATAAAAGTTAAAAAGTACTGTAGCAATACAATACTATGATTACAACAGAAACAGATCCAGAGATGTATTATTACCGCTGTAATGTGTGGCAGCCCTACTAAGCCTACGAGCAGATTCACTTTCCCCAGACGTATGCCTTTTATGCTAATAGTAAGCCAGCAGCCTTATCTCGCCGGAAAAGAGTTTTTATTTATTTCACTCGCATCCGGACTTCCTGCTTACATTGTTTCTACGTGCTTTCTACCTTATTTTTTTTTTACAAAGAAAAATGTTATTTCAGTCAAGTATGTTTTCACGACGGAATGTTGGTTATATTATACATACATACAAGTAGGTACTTATTTATTTTAGCTATTTATTAATATACTCGTACCTACATACATTTAGTAGCAATTGCCTATTGGTCGTAATTATTATGTTCTTAAGTCCGAACACTTCTGAGATTCGTTTATCGAAAAATAAGTACATTTTGATAGTTAAAGTAATGGTTTTATTTGTCACCATTATGACAATAGCACACATTATTTTCAATGGTATAATATACTTATTAATAGTGTTTATATGATATAGCTTGGTATCGAATTATTTTAATAAAAGAACGCGTTATAACAAGAGGGAACGGTGATGGAATGCGCGGCGGGGCCGGCGGCGTCTTGACCGCCCGCGGGATTTCCCCCGGGACCCTCATTTAATTACGTTTGTGCTGCCCGGGACACACTCGTGCCTCTTACCAGCGTTTTTCCACACTACTTATATATATTGTGTAATTGATTTCTGTATTGCAAAGGCAATGATAAACACACATTACGTATCTATGTACGATATATCGAAGCTTTGAGATACGCTAATTTAATCAATGTTACAGAGCCACGTGGTGAAGGCAGAATGGAGATTTAGACCATATTAATAAAAAAAATCTGTCAACAATAGGAAATACAAGAATAATATTCGTATTATGATTATATAAACGAAAATATTTCTCGATTATTGATTAACAGAAATAGGAGATACCGTATGTATTTACTTATACTTTTATATATTAACCAACTGCAGAAAATGAATTGTGTTCTTAATACAATTTATACAATAAATTTGTATTAAAAGATCATCTGACGCTCCAGTAGGAGGTAACAGGACGCCACGTCCCGGCGGCGGCTGGTGTTACCACACTTCTCGTTCGATTTCCCACCGGCCTCTCGTTTCATTACCTTTTGCTTTTATAACAAACATAATGGAGATAAAAAATGGGTTTCAACTGAACATTTATTCCGAAATAACGGTGATACCACAAAATATAGGTTGTGTTCTAATACATTATTATCTATCCAAAATATGGATAAATTATGAGGTAAAATAACAACTATAAAAATATAGTAATTTTTTGACAGGTGCTAGGTCACTTACTGAGGAAAATGAATACAGAATATTGAACAGCCAATAGACATTATTAGCAATGAAGTATACTGTCATAGAACAGACATCTCGAACAAAATGTGTGTCCCGCTGGGAGGTTCTATTTTCAAAATTGAGCCCCCGTTCTCCTTTCAAAATCGAACGAATCCATTAAAAATTGAAGCCGATCGGCGTCAATTCATTGAGACATATATTGTGTTTGCGGTGTCGGTTCTATATGCTAGTAATAATACTTCAATGAATTAGCTCATATTTTGTTTTACTGGAACCCGAAATAATTTGAAGGTAGGTTAATATCACATTGAGCGCATCCTAAAAACGGTGGTAAAAAGATTAAAGAAGCACAAACGCTATAAAAAGCGAGGAAGCGCGCGGGAGGTAACAGGTCAACTACGTTTAAAAATAAACCTCGAGATTTCGGTTTCGCCTAAAAATGTCACAGCGGATTTTATTTGAGCTGGAAAAATAAAACGTGCCGGTGACGCTGAGGGCTTCAGCCGGGACTGCTTCCGCTCACTGAGGGAAGAAATGCCTCTCAGGTAAGAATTTAAAAACAAGGCTACTTGCTTCCTTGCAAATGGTTAGTGCTCAGCCAACAACGAAATAAAACCTCCTTTCTTATCAACCTGTTTTACGTTTTGTGTCAACGACGAGTCATTAAGATAGGGGTCTGTTCGACTAACTTTCTTATCGGCTGGACTGTGGTTCCGTATTTAAATCGTTAACCAGTTCACTTGAAACGTCATCAGTTCAGAAGTGATTGTGTCGCATGATAAAGTACCATCTAGATACTACTCTCATAAAACCGTATTGGGACGTCTAAGAACACTGTTCCCGATCCTTCGGCATACTGGGGTGCCATAAAAGGCAACAGAAGCCGGCCTGCTTGGTGGCTAAACATCAGGTTTATATTTAGTATATAATTATATTGTTATTCAGTCGTTCTTTTTTGTGATGTCCTTGTGAGGTCTTCATAAATGGACGTTAACAACAGCTAATTAAGTATATAACTTAAAAATGATCAGCACCGAGTTAGTACTGCGGGGTACAGTGTAGAGTGTAGGGCAGCGCTTCCCAAACGGGGGACTGTGACCTTTCATCAAGCTATGGAAATAATAACCAGGATTGTAAAAAAATAATAGTTTAAGAATCGCGATGCAGGGCATTCAAACGTGTGAAAAGAGGTTTTCAAGCACGATTTGCGAGGCAGTTACACTCGGCCTTCTGCCCATTACGGTGACATTCGTCCGCACACCAAATCATTCCCACCACATGTTTACTAGCAGGGATTACGACGTCTATGGGCCGTTAAACATTCTTGACAGTTGCTAACGTTAAATCACTTAAAACTTTATGATCATGTAGCTTAACATGTCTTGAAATAAAAATAGTTTAATTTTATTCAAATCTAGCAAGTAGTTTTCAAGTTACGATCATTTCAATTTCGGCCAGGTCTACATACATAAAATACAGGCGTGACGTTACAGTAAATAAATAAATAAACGTTTACACACTCATATCCCCGCAATAAGTTTTTACCTGTGTCGCGGGTGGCATGGACGACACATATAACACATCACAATAACACCCTGCACCCGAGTACAAATATTTATCTGTCACATAAATATCTGCCCCGGCCGGGAATCGAACCCGGGACCCCTCCGCAGTCAGGGTCGCTACCAACTAGGCTATAAGGGTCGCCAAACCATCGCTTTTAGTAGGGGTGACTTAAATATATAATTGTACGTATATATTTTTAAAGATTTTATTCTATCACTTTATCGGCATGATGAATGTGCATACTTTCATGCATGCTAAATTACAGCTTTGTATTACTACGGGTAATAACTTTATTGTCATCAAACCAGAGCACTGAGCGACTGCTGCAAATTATCATCATCGCACACGAATCTTTAAATTTCTCAGAAACTATTCCACGTATCACAAAAATATTTCTCGGCATTTTTTTGTTTATAGATAAGACCATAAGGTCAAAATAAAAATGCTGATATTCTCCATTGTGGCACAGAATACATGGTCCAGATTATGGTGCATGGTGCAAAAAACTGGTGCCTTACCATGAACTCTAATAAAATGTGTCATGTTCCGGACAGGTCAGCTTGTAGCTAAAACCTGACAGGAGTGTATTTTGTACCATGAACGTTTACCGATGACCTGCAATGCCTCTACTTCTGTCCTGCATCTTACGGCCGGTCTCAATAATGTACTAACATTTAAAAAACTGTAGATAAAGCTACCATTAGTATGTTATCTGTCATATTTGTCAATTTTTGCGTCTCAATAACCTTCGGTGGATAGAAAATATCTACCGATGACATTGATCTACCGTTCGGAGGGCCAAGTCATACCGTAGGTATGTTGGTCCATACAAAAATAAATACTTGCGTCTCAATAACGCTTTGACAGCTAACTGTTGGTAATAGAAGTTACCAATTATCGAAGTTTTTCATGTCGCTCGATTTCGACGGATAATTGGTAGATTTCTCGTATTGCAAAGAAAATTTATGAAAAAATCATGAATTTATTAATCACTGATGAGTGATAATGAATTTTATGAAGCCTGTGTATTTGATTCCGCCTTTTTTAATACGGTACCAAGATCGTCGAAATTATCCTCGTATAAAATATATGACTGAATTGTGTGAATCCAATTTTGTTTATATACCTATATTCAGATTAAACATAATCTAAATTTTACTAACAAAAAATAACCGACTTCAAAATTACTCAAAAACTACTTATCAGATCTCATTCAAATTTAAGTGGGACCACATGACAAGCACCAGCTTTCGTTTAAAAAAAACAATCATCAAAATCGGTTCACCCAGTTGAAAGTTCTGAGGTAACAAACATAAAAAAAATACAATCGAATTGAGAACCTCCTCCTTTTTTTGAAGTCGGTTAAAAACGGCAGTGAATGAGAATTGAGGACAATTCCTATCTTTAAAGTTTTAGGTAAGTAGGTAGGTATTTTAATAAAACAAGAACACTAAGCTTTTTAAGTTAGATATATTTTGAAATTATAACAAAAACATTTCGCCTTTTCAGAAATAATGGTGTATCCCTGCTACATCAATAGCTATTGGCCTTATGTACTTCATCTTTTGTGAAAGGTCTGGACTTCATCTGCAAAGAAACTTCCATTAGTACATTTGGCAACAATTTTTTTGTTTAAAAGCAAAAAAAAGCAACAACCCATAACTGTCCCACTGCTGGGTTCCGGGTCTCTTCTCACAATGTGAGGGGTGTTAGGCCATATTCTACCACGCTGGCCAAGTGCAGATTGGTAGACTTCAACCACCTTTAAGAACTTTATGGAGAACTCTCCGGTGTGCTGGTTTCCTTACGATGTTTGTTGTTTTCCTTCACCGAAGCTAGTGATAATTAACTTCTAATACGCACATAATATTTGAAAATTATAGGTGCGTGCCAGGATTTGAACTCGGGCCCCGGACAAGTGGGAATAAACGCTTCGTTCGGGAGACCAACGTTCTAACCGCTAGGCTATCACTGCTACAATTACAACAATTTACAAATTACTACAAATTTTTGTTTACTAAACATAATAATAATATATTTTATTTTATTTTATTAACAAATAAAGTCTATACTCACGGTAATTGTTGAACTGTGTTTCATTTATTTATAAAACTAATTAATATTGCTAAAATTATGAGAACATACACGTTGTTTATATTTTGGGTAACCAAACGACATAAACGAATGTCAAATGACAATAACATGTCATCGTTGTCTAGGAAACCTGTCAGTACTAAACGTCAAATGCTGCGTTTTGTTATTACTGAAGCATTGTTCCAGGTTACATTTATCATTATTTTATTAACTTCATCCGCGAAATTCACAATACATTTGGAACAAATTATCATTTTAATATTAAAATGAAATAAGTTTATAATCAAAAACACTGAGTTCCTTTTTATAATAAAAAGTATAAAAAAGTATAAAAGTATAAAAAAATATATTGTTAAGCGAAAACTAAATTTTGAGAGGGACGTAAAAACCAGAGGCAGAAATGTCACTGAAATATTATCTACCGATGATCTTACTTTTGTTTGCTTACTTTTGATTTGAGAGACGGCAGTTGCCGGGAGATCAATCTTTACTTTTTATCTCTGTTATGTACCAGAGTTCAACTGATAGTATAATATTGAGACCGGCCGTTAGTCTATGACATGCAAGGTACTTGATTTGTACTAATTATGTTCTGAAATAGAGCGTTTTATCGGTTTACCGGTTTTCAAATGAATGCGTAATATTGATGTTTTTAAAAGTTTAAAATAACAATCTCAATTGAAGATTTTGAGATTTGTTATAAATACTAAGTGTTGTGATTTATTATCCTTTCGTTCTCTAAAATTACCAAAAAAATTATCGCTAAGTGATGCTTACATTTTTGAACGTAATCTTACACCACTTGACACTTGACACAGTGACATGTCTGGTAAAACTATAGATCTAAGGTACCTGCGTTCGGGGTGGGGAGTGGGGGGGATGGGAGGGGAGGGTAAAGGGGAGCCCCCCACTACAATTTTTATGTACCGGAAAGGTATAGTTTTCGAGTTATGATTTTTTTTTGTAAAATCATAATACATAGGAAAAACTTTGAGTATTTCTTTAGTATCAGTGGAAGGCGGGTGGAGTTGGGGGGAAGGGAGGGGTTGGGGTAAGGACCCCTCCCCCCTTAAAGGTAATACGTGAGGAAACACATAGTTTTTGAGTTTTTTTTTTATTTTTATTTTGAAGATAAATCTGTGAAAACTGCTTAATATTTATCATAAACTAGTGTAAATTACTGTCAGGTTGTGGAGGAAGAAGCAAAATTTCGACCTCCGTATGGGGAGACACTACACCACTTCTACTATTATTTTGGAAAAATAATGACACAAATCATTATAATTACAAAATTACATTATATGTACTTTTAGGGAGAATTTAGGGGTTTTTGATACACAAACAGGCTTCCAAACGTCTCCGGCGCTGCGGGAAGTGCAGCCCCTCCGCCCTTGCGTAACATACTGCAGGCACTCCATGCTCGCCTACGCAGCTTCGGCTTTTTGGTCGCCTTCGGCGACCAGCCTCAGCCGCTTCGGCTCACATGGTGCCTGCAGTTTGTTACAGCGGGCGGGGGCTGCTCTCCCTCCGCGCCTCCGGGGTTTACATTCACTCTAGGGGTAGGGCAGACTAGTACCACGTGGGGTCGGGGTTGACTAAGTCGGTTTTGTAACCATTTCGACTTATATCTGGAAATTTTTAAAAATCCAAAACAAACACAAGCGACCAGCCTCAGCCGCTCCGGCTCGCCCGGGTGCCTGTGCTTTGTTACAGCGGGCGGGGATTACTCTCCCTCCGCGCCTCCGGCTTCTAAGAAACACTCTAGGGGTAGGGCAAACAAGACTGCGTGGAGTAGGGGTAAGCTAAGTAACGTATGAGAAGAAATCAAATCAGTCCATTAACACAGCAGAGATCGTCGAAAATCCAAAAGAAACAAGAAAGCACATTCACGTAATACGAAGATTAACGGAATAACTGAACACAACATTGACAGTGCAATAAGTCTTGTGCTACCTTCCATTTCACTCGTTTTTGACGAACTCTAACTGTAGACCAAATTGACAAGAATTGTCTTTCATAATACGCAATTTTTGTTAAACTTATTTTTGTCGTAATTAATTCAAAACGCATCTCCGGAACCTAAAAATAGTTTTAAACGTTCACACTAAACCCTAGCTACATCTCTCAACTCACACCAATATCAAATTCAGGTACCTTAGATCTATAGCCAACCCCATAAGTGCAATGATTTTTTTTTAAATTTTCCAAACAAATAAAATGTATTTATTTAATTAGTGATGATGGTGTATTTGAAATTCGCCATGGCTGCATCCCGTTGTGTTTCATCATGATCAACGAAATAGCCGAAACAGGACAATAAATGTTACTTTCGGAGGGCTGTAATATTTTGACGTTAACGTAAGCCACTTTGTGATTTCAATACGTCAACAATCGCGTCATGGTACACGAATTGCAGGGCATAAAATCATTTTTGAAGTCACGTGATCACTGTCCTGTTACGGTGACGTGGTCGCTGGCTGCCCTGTGTTTTAGCCAGATCATGGTAGGATATAGCAGGACAGGCCAATTATCGGCTAACATTGACCTGTTTTAAGAGTTCATGGTAAGCCCCCTGTTCTTTGTTATTTTGTTTACGTTGGTGGTAATTCCACCGACCTGCTCCTTATTCCCGCGATGAACGTCTCATCCAGATAAACGGATTAGGAAGGTCTTTGGTATTTAGGTGCCTTCTGATTGCGCTGTGACTCGTCTGAGTGTTCAAATGTTGCAGAATATCGCCCCCAACTGATAAGTTTATTCGACGATTTATTCCGTCAGGGAGATCATACGAATGAAAGAAAAAACGATCAGTTATGTTACAATTTTAAAATAAGCTGAAATTATTCTCATTCATAAGGCTCAGGAGCGGTCCGAGTGGCGCAAGTAAAGGGAGGTTTATGTCCAGCAGTGGATTACCTCCAAGGGCGGATGGATGATGATGCAGAGAGCAGTACGGATCACTGGATATAAAAGAAAATTTATTGGAGGACCTTAATTTTGCTTATTATAAGTTGGACCGCTTCATAAACACTATTGTAATATTTTATTGAAGCATTAATTTAAGAGCATCTTCATCACCAAATAATTTAAATTTTGGAAGCCGGTCCTATTAGATTAAGCGCAGCGGTAGTGGCAGGATAGTGATGATAAAGGTGACAATATTTATCTTTAAATCACGCAAAAGAAGTTAACAAGTTAATCTTTTGACAAACAAACACACGCTTGTTTGTGAATGGAGGTAGCAATCCGAGTCGACGGAGCCGACACGGGCGCGCTTCAGTGCCTTCAGTAGCCGTAGCCTGTATTATTCCGTGAAAAACACAAAGCGAACTGGACTGTGACAGTTCATTGATCGCTGTCGCCGGCGGTCCGGTCTCCGTTCTCCGCTCTCGGCTCTCCGAGCTCGCGTCACGTGACGCTCTGTATTCACGGCGCGCGCCAAATCTAAATAAACGGATTAGGGAGGTCCGTGACGGCTGATGGCTGCTCTGTTTCTGTCGAGTGTCGAGTGTTGCTGGTGTCGTCACTGGCGGCGGAAACTGTACACGTCATCACTTCTCTTCACGTTGAGGTAATTTGATTTAAAAATGTTCCGCTCTTTTATGATATTTTTTATAACGGTTGGCCCGTTTGTTAGCGAACGTGAAAATATGTTTTGTTTGGTTTGGCCACGCTTAAGCCTGGTGCTAAAGGGACCCAAGAGGAGGAGTATATATTAATTATGTAATTTATATCGTGCGTTATGAATTACGACCTTGAAACCTAGTGGCTAATTTTCCTACGAAACAAGGTGTCTCGGGTTCGATGCAGGGTCAGTAGACATTTATTTGACTGGGTAATTTATGATTTCAGGGCTTATTATGTATCATTTGTGTTCAATGTCTATGCGAACCGCAATATAGGAATTCGTAAAGGTTTGGGTTTCTAAAGGTTTCCTAGAGGTTTGGGTAAGCGTATTTACGAACCCAATACACGTCAATAATATCGTATAAATTACAAGTACCCAAGGAGTCTGTTAGACACGTGTGGGGTGGTTTCCCGCGGGTAATGAGGAGCAGCGTCATAACGTATGTCTGTGTATACATGTGGCAGTAAGTACCCACACAGTAATGAATCACGTCGACCACCCGACGGCTATTTATATTAGTGGCGAGCGATGAACAAAGAACGTTTTTACACTCATCACTCAAAGTCGGTTCGTTGTTTATTTTTCAGTACACAGTGCACTCCGCTCGACTGCGGCGCAAGGGATTATGATTTTAGTTGTCCACGTATTTTTAACCAACTTCAAAAGGTTTACACTTTGGTTGTATTTTTTATGTTTGTTGACGTGATAACGTCTTATGCCATCAAAAACAAAACTTGTAAAAAAAACCAAGTCTCGCAACTCAGTTCTTCTACCGTAAAAAGTTGTGAGATCCATGTAATACCAAGTCGGTTAATTTATTCAGTTCCTACTTAAGGGTCCTTCTGTCTTAAGTTGTTACGTAATTAGCTAACCTAACAAGTAACAACATCTTATAGTGACCATAATTATCAATATTAAAAATCTTTTATGTTTTAAATAAATAGATCGACTTGACCATCACATGAAAACACAATGTACCTCACAAGTAATACCTACATATTATATTAAATTTGATTGTTTATTGCGATTGCCAAGTCAATCTATTTATTTAAAACATAAAAGATTTTTAATATTGATAATATGGTCACTATAAGATGTTGTTACTTGTTAGGTTAGCTAATTACGTAACAACTTAAGACAGAAGGACCCTTAAGTAGGAACTGAATAAATTAACCGACTTGGTATTACATGGATCTCACAACTTTTTACGGTAGAAGAACTGAGTTGCGAGACTTGGTTTTTTTTACAAGATTTGTTTTTGATGGCATCTCATTTCTTTTTGTAGATAGTTCTACTTTTTTTCCTTTTACAAGTTACCTTTGAACATAATTATATCTAGGTACCTATCTACACCTATTATTCCATTATATTATATACAGGTACACTGATTCATTCACTGCAAATGTTTCTTTGTTATACAGGTACAGTAATTCATTAACTGCAAATGTAACTTTGTAATCCTATATATTTATATGGGATTACAAAGTTATTTATGCAGTTGATGTATCTAGAAAACTGGACCGAAATTGCAAAATATTTTAGTTTTCCCTTGATCTATACACTAAACACTAATTGTATTCCAAATTTGAAGCTTCTATGTCTGCTAGAAGTGCCTTAGAGTTTTGATGATCGGTCAGTCAGTCAGTGAGTGACGAAATTAAGAAACTTTGACTAGTTATAATTCTTAAACTACTGGTTCAAATTGAATGAAATTTGAAATATACCGTGTTTATACAATGCCTGTTTGGTTACTAAAAATTCAGGCTTCTAGCTTTATCCACAACGAAGTTATAGGGGGTCGAAAATGGCCTGAATTGCTTCGAGAAAAGGATGGTACGGCCGTGCCGCTTTTTTGCTCGACTTGGCGGGGGCACTGCCGTGCCCCCAGATAAATCGATGAACACGGGCTGCATGCACGAAAAAGTGTCCCGTTCCGCGAGCGAGAGAGCGGCAAAAGCGAGAAAGAGAGAGGCACGATCGGCTACGATCAGCGTATCGTAGCCGATGCCGTAGGCGATCGTAGTTGAGTGGAGCGGAGCGGGGCGGGGTGGAGCGGATGTTTGAGCGGATTGTCATGACGTTAAACTACCGTCCGTAAACCAACTTTACAGACAACCATTTTTTTTAAAGGAAGTTAATGTTATTTCAGGGAGAGAAGAAAAGAAGGGCATTCCCTTCTTTTAAATAAAGAAGAAATTTTCCCAAAATAAAAAATAATCATGAGTACCTGTCTCGTCAATATTACCCTATTACCCTATGGAAGAAGGCAACAACTGTCAGTTTCACAAAAAAGTTTTGATTCATACGCCTGCGCCATAGAATGCCTTCGAGCGATCTAAACAAGAGACTTGTGCCACCTCGTGCCCTACAAAAGTTTGCCATTTCAACATTGAACGCTTTAAATTTTTATAATCAAATCGTGAATCAACAAACAATGATTGTGTAAAAGCTTTAAATAAGTTTTAAACCCTCCAAGAACCCGAATCTGCAGTATTTTGACAACCTGTGTGGCGGGTAATGGTTAACAAAGGTTAATGGGTTTTGACGGGTAATGCGTTTAAATTTCTGTTTTTAGTGCTGACCTCACACTGCAACTGTCTTACGTAAGTGTTGGCTGGCAGTGTAAGATATTTAGATAAGTATACGACGGAGTGAATGTGAGTGTGGCGGTAAATTAAACAACAAATATCTCTCGTGACACATTCAGAACACATTCACATGGAGACACGCGGACACAACTAGGGCTGACAATCTTCCAGCGTGACAACTACATTCAGTAAATTATGTCAAAAGAAACAGTCCCCCTCCAAGTCAAAATCTATAATATCTTCTTAGAGGAGGTTCAGAACATACTTCACCACGCAAGGAAATTAGTTAATGATAAAATTAGTTAATGCTTTTTTCGAAAAAAGTTTCGGCCACTTGCAATTTTCGTAAATAAGTTGCAATACTCCTTCTCTTCTAAAAAAAATAATACAAAAACACTCCGCGTGTGCCTACAGAAATGAAAACTTGCACAATTAAATATTTTATTTCATCACCACCACCACCACCATCACCACCGTCATTATCACAATAATCATCATCTTCATCATCATAAAATAAACTCCAGTCGAGCGTCGGAGCTGACGCACACCTTTTTATATAGTGGTGTCGCTTAAAATGATTACAGTGTTACGTAGGTACTGATTGGTTTTATCCCACCTGAAAAATGCCCGACGCGTCTAAAGAAGTTTAACTTCAAAAACCTCGAAATCGGGACATTTTGCGATATTAAAATGTTTCCTATAATTAATTTACATTCAAACCCAGATTTCAACAAGTTAAGTGTTGAGATATATCTGCGTTGTACAATGTCGTGTGTCTGTCTTGAACATTTCAAAGGTAACAGTATAATAACAAGTCCAAAATATGACACGATGTGTATGAGAAGTGCCGGTTGGCAGCCCTGCTGGTAACCGCACGCCGCTCTCAAGGTGAGTTAATAGCCCTGCAGTTTATATGGAGCATATATGACGCATGACGCATGACGCATGACGCACGACTACAGTCGCTGTGACAGCGGCCTGCCGACTGTCTTGTAGTTCGAGATATTTTGAGGACTCAGTCGCAATTCTATGCCTCCTGTGATAAGTGATACAAGTGAAAGATCGACACTTTACAGGAGGACGAAAACAAGTTCAAAAAATTCTAGTTCATAAACTAAGTGAGCTAGGTGTAAGATGAGTACCTTCTTTTGTAGATAAAAGCATTTACTATCACCGTACATTTAGTTTTTTGTAGTAAATATTATAATACTAAAGTAATTCATCATAACATGTGAGTTGTACCTTTTTATTAGGGTTCCGTAGCCAAATGGCAAAAAACGGAACCCTTATAAATTCGTCATGTCTGTCTGTCTGTCTGTCCGTCCGTATGTCACAGCCACTTTTCTCCGAAACTATAAGAACTATACTGTTGAAACTTGGTAAGGAGATGTATTCTGTAAACCGCATTAAGATTTTTACACAAAAATAGAAAAAAAATCAATAAATTTTGGGGTCCCCATACATAGAACTGAAACTCAAAAATTTTTTTTTCATCAAACCCATACGTGTGGGGTATCTATGGATAGGTCTTCAAAAATGATATTGAGGTTTCTAATATCATTTTTTTCTAAACTGAATAGTTTGCGCGAGAGACACTTCCAAAGTGGTAAAATGTGTGTCCCCCCCCCCTGTAACTTTTAAAATAAGATAATGATAAAACTAAAAAAAATATATGATGTACATTACTATGCAAACTTCCAACGAAAATTGATATGAACGAGATCTAATAAGTAGTTTTTTTTAATACGTTATAAATCGTAAACCGCAAAAAACATCGATCGAAGTTACAACGAACTACAAGAACTTTTATCTGGGGGCACGGCAGTGCCCCCGCCAAGTCGAGCAAAAAAGCGGCACGGCCGTTCTGGGGGCACGGCAGTGCCCCCGCCAAGTCGAGCAAAAAAGCGGCACGGCCGTACCATCCTTTTCTCGAAGCAATTCAGGCCATTTTAGACCCTCTATAACTTCGTTGTGGATAAAGCTAGAAGCCTGAATTTTCAGTAACCAAGCAGGCATTGTATAAACACGTTATATTTCAAATTTCATTCAATTTGAACCAGTAGTTTAAGAATTATAACTAGTCAAAGTTTCTTAATTTCGTCACTCACTGACTGACTGACCGATCATCAAAACTCTAAGGCACTTCTAGCAGACATAGAAGCTTCAAATTTGGAACACAATTAGTGTTTAGTGTATAGATCAAGGAAAAACTAAAACATTTTGCAATTTCGGTCTAGTTTTCTAGATACATCAACTGCATAAATAACTTTGTAATCCCATATAAATATATAGGATTACAAAGTTACATTTGCAGTTAATGAATTACTGTACCTGTATAACAAAGTAACATTTGCAGTGAATGAATCAGAGTACCTGTATATAATATAATCGAATAATAGATGTAGATAGGTAGCTAGATATAATTATGTTCAAAGGTAACTTGTAAAAGGAAAAAAATAGAACTATCTACAAAAACAAATGAGATGCCATCAAAAACAAAACTTGTAAAAAAAACCAAGTCTCGCAACTCAGTTCTTCTACCCTAAAAAGTTGTGAGATCCATGTAATACCAAGTCGGTTAATTTATTCAGTTCCTACTTAAGGGTCCTTCTGTCTTAAGTTATCACGTAATTAGCTAACCTAACAAGTAACAACATCTTATAGTGACCATATTATCAATATTAAAAATCTTTTATGTTTTAAATAAATAGATTGACTTGGCAATCGCAATAAACAATCAAATTTAATATAATATGTAGGTATTACTTGTGAGGTACATTGTGTTTTCATGTGATGGTCAAGTCGATCTATTTATTTAAAACATAAAAGATTTTTAATATTGATAATATGGTCACTATAAGATGTTGTTACTTGTTAGGTTAGCTAATTACGTGATAATTTAAGACAAAAGGACCCTTAAGTAGGAACTGAATAAATTAACCGACTTGGTATTACATGGATCTCACAACTTTTTACGGTAGAAGAACTGAGTTGCGAGACTTGGTTTTTTTTACAAGTTTTGTTTTTGATGGCATATTATGTTACTTGCTGCTACGGAACCCTTCATGGGCGAGTCCGACTCGCACTTGGCCGCTTTTATTTCAAATGTGTGCTAATATTATGTGATAAAAATGATACAAGTAGTGTTAAACTATGTTGCAACTTTAAATTGTCTTTGTGTAAACTGATATACATGAAGTAAAAAAATCTAGTTAGGTTCATATAGAATTGTACCCTAATCAGTATTGGTTTTTAGTGATGTAACTCTAAATAAATCAATATTCAAGATTAATATATTGAAAAATAAAATGTAAAAAATAATATACTCGTAGCACGAAGCACATAAAACTATCTGTAGAGCAATTGTTGTATTACCCTCAATCATCCGAACTGCACAATTTGAGGGTCACTCTGAAAACCAGCGGCCGTGGTTTTTTTTCCGCGGCCATTATGCTGAGCGTGAACCCTTTTCACCTATCTATCTACCTACCTATTTTACAGTTAATTATTGTTTTGTTTTTTGGCTATATTTGTTGCTGTGGCATGGATAACTTAGGTGAAATAAACATTTCTTTTTTTCTTTCTTTCTTTCAATTATTTATTATCACAAAATTATCTCCAAAATTATAGCAGACAGAAGAACGTGAGTTAGATAAAAAAAAATCATAATTTTTTTGTATAAATTTCTATGTTAAAATCACAAAAAGGGTACTCGACTTAGATCACTCATCACAGGAGGCACAGAATTAATTTTTAAGTTTTAGACACGCCACGATAAATATTACCAACAATCATAAAGAGAGTGGTCTTTCCCGTAGTACATGCTTAAACAGCACCCTTGTCGGCTCGGAGTCGACTCATTAACAAGTCCGCTCTACGAGTAGCTACGAGTTCGTAGCGCGCTACGTAGCTCGTAGCAAGCTACGTAGTTCCCGCTACGTTGACTTGTATTTAATCCGATGTGTACGCAAGCTCCGTATCTAAACAATCCCCGGAGTCAGAGCCAACAGCCGGACGGTTCACGATAAATATTTGACGAGAGAGAAGGCCCGTTGAAGTTCCACTGTGAATTGATATCTGGCTTCTATGTATCTAACAGCCTTTTAAAGTCCACTGCTGGACATAGGCCTCCCCTAATTGGCGCCACTCCGACCGGTCCTGAGCCCTCTGGAGCCAGCGGCTTCCCGCTGTCTTCTTTAGGTCATCAGTCCATCTGGTCGGGGGGCGACCAGTGCTCCTTTTACCGAGACGTGGCCGCCATTCGAGGACTTTGCGACTCCATCGGTTATCTGTCCTTCGATATAGTTAAAAGTATCAGGCGTTACTTTGCGGAGATCCATTGTTATTAAGCTTACTCTGATGATGCTCCGTTTCGGAGCGAAACACGTGTTGGTGCTGGTATGTATGTTGGTATATCCGTTTAATTATTGTAGTGTATGTTTCCGTTGTGGGAGGGAGGAAAAGTATGGTCCGTAAGTCCGATTTTTCAATATCCGACAAAGGGCTACAAATCTATTACCTACCATGCAATATAGGCTACTCAAGTTTCAAAATATTCACAAGCGTATCTTTCAGAGGTAACGTTACTATGGAAGTTCTATACAAAGTAAATCCGTAGAGTTCTACCAAATGATCCTGATTTATAGTGGACAGCCGAGCTGCCCCCCCCCATGGCGCCCCCTCCCCTCCCCCTCGCCCCGCCAAATGATAAAACTCGAGGCAGCCTAAACAGATGGAAAACTACAACGGAACTTCGCTCATACTTATCCAAAATATACCACACTTAAAAGATTTATGTTTAAACTAATGTTAAGTATATTTTAAGTGCAGGCTTTCAAAGAAAAGAGAAGAATAAAATATAAATGTATTTTACACTTAGTACTTAGATTCAAACGTGACTTATTTTCAAAGCGAGCCAGCTAGAAGATGTGACGTGTATTGTATTTTACTATAATCCAATTCAAACACGTACAGTGTACACTTAGTACAAAGGAATTCCTGTGGGTTTCTCCTCAGCAAGTCGCTGGAACCGATAGTGAGACATAAGTTGGAGCCAGTATCGAGTGGCAAAGTTACGCTTCATCGGTTGAGGAGGTCCTTTCAGGTCTGTACATTAATTAGTAATGTGAAACTGCCGACAACTAACTCAAGTATGGAGACGGTTACTGACCGAACGATGAAGTGACCCATGGGTTTTGTTATTTAAATAATAATAATAATAACGCTTCACACTCATAGCCCCACACTAGGATTCCCTGTGGCGTGGGTGCCATGGACAACACACTAGACAAGGACATTCACACTTAGACCGAGAACAGAAATTCAAACTCATCATTCAAATTTCCGCCTCGCTGGGAATCGAACCCAGGACCCTCGGTGCGGCGATCCGGCATGGTAACCATTGCGCCACACTGATCGTCCAAATGGTCAAAAGGTTTCATATAGCTTACTCAGCAGTGATAGCGTAGCAGTCAGCAGTGATAGCCTAATGATTAGAACGTTGGTCTCCCGAACACAGGGGCCCGAGTTCAAATCCTGGCACGCTCTTCTAATTTTTAACCGACTTCAAAAAAGGAGGAGGTATTCAATTCGACTGTATTTTTTTAATGTTTGTTACCTTTAGACTGGGAGAACCGATTTTGATGATTCTTCTTTTAATCAAAAGTTGGTGCTTATCATATGGTCTCACTTAAATTTGAGCTAGATCTGACGAGTAGTTTTTGAGTTATTTTGAAGTCGGTTATTTTTTTCTTGGTATTTGATTATCAATTATTATGTGCGTATTAGAAGTTAATTATCACTTGCTTCGGTGAAGGAAAACATCGTGAGGAAACCTGCACACCGGAGAGTTCTCCATAATGTTCTCAAAGGTGTGTGAAGTCTACCAGTCCGCACTTCGCTTGTACCCCTCACATTGTGAGAGGAGACCCCGAGCCCAGCAGTGGGACAATTATGGGCTGTTGCTTATTTATGCCCTGGTTGTGTGGGTCATACTACTATATCCTCTTATCCTCAGGAGTTAAAGTTTATCATATTGCTTGAATTCTGATGAAAATGCATTTCTTTATGAGCATGACCTAAGTGTACATTCAGGTTGGGCTCCAGGTAAGGGAACTCCTTGAGCACAGTACAATTTTTTGTATTATTACCTACGTATATATTAACACTTAAAACAATGTGTTTAGTTTTAACGCCCCAAGTCAGAGTCACTAACGGTTATTTTAATCGCTCCTTACTAAAGAATCACCATACGAATTCTGTACTAAGGAGCGATTTAAGTTACCGTTAGTGACTCTGAGTTGGGGCGCACAAGTATTATTGGCTTGTTTCTACGGTAAATGAAATCATAAAATACCTTATAACATTACACCTTAATATATTCTAATATACTGCTTGCAATGTTGTATTTCAATTGATTATAGAGGAAGCCAAGCTATTTCTCGATAATGAATACGCCGCTGGTGTATCGCAATTATCGTAATGCGATGCATACAGAACTAATATTACGCGCGCTGAGTTTGTTTAACCGTTAACTAAGTATGAATGCTTGGATTAAGATGTAATATTAATGACTCCATTCAATATAAATTATAAAATTCATAAGCGAGTCATCTGTAAATGAAGACATTAATATTTTACAATTTGTTCAATTACCATCAAGACTCAGAGACAGAATTTTCCAATGGAATGGTAAACTAATGAAAACTGATGTAAATTCAATTAAAGTCCAATTTGTATGCGTGTAGAAATATGAATTAAAAATGAGCTTTTGGTCAAAAAAATTAGTTTGATTTGTGCATGTTAAGTGGAAATGCATAATATGGGTTTACCTCGAGTAGAAGAAACTAATGGCTTACTAAATATTTTGAGTTTTCAAGAAGACCCTATAACCACTATAAATTGACCCTTGGGGTACGCTTGAAGGAATGTCATCAATAATATTTACAATAACAGTGAGCGTGTGTGGCTAGTCTTACTAGAATATCCTGGCCTAATAGAGGCCTTTTAGAGATGAAGATAAGACCGTTTGCCACAAAAGTGTCCATCAGTTAACACTATAGCAGTATTTCACTCGGTGTAGCCAACCTCCTCAATTGCAAGGAAAGATCCATGACGACTACATCCAAATTGGTTATTTGTTATTGCATACGAAAAGTAACAAAATTTATTATCTCGCATAAAATAAACTTTACAAAAATAATCTTGTTTAGGAAATATGATGCCAATAACATCCTTCCATAAACCTTGATAAACTTGTTACACTCACACAAGGTCAAGATACAGGGTATCTAACAGGACCTAAATCGTCTCGTCTGAAACGAAATTGGTTTTGACAGACGCAATCTAGGGGATTACACTGAAAGCCAGATCAAAAATACTACTACAGAAGTTTTTGGTACAGTCTATAGGGAATATAGGTAACTTTATAAGGTTAGAGCGAACCCTACACGTAGTACGCAGTTTGAATGTGGAGAAATCCACTTGCAAAAACCGTTCGGAGTCATGAAGGTCTAGTGTGACTAAGCCGGTTTCTAATAGGATAATCAACTAAAAGTTTACTAAATAATCGATGTTACACAATCTCGATATAATTTGACAGAGCATTACATTACACTAAACTACATTACATTCGTTAATTTTGATTTCGATCAGCTTTTCAGAAACCGGCGGGCGATGACTGCAACTGACTTGAGCATGCGATCGTCTTTGTCGACCGCTACAGAAAAAACAATTCTTTATTTTCGAACATAACAAACTGTGTTGAGGCTAGTGTATCGGAATAAGAGCAAAAGGGAGCTGTACGTTCAGCCCGGATTTATTTATCGCGGTCATCCTTCTGCAGATATATCAGTTTTTTATTCTCGCTCTTTTTGTCGAGACTCGCTCGGATTGGATTTGCTGTGATCTATGCTAATGTAAACAAAAGTTAAAGACGCCATTCTTCTGTGCGTCTGAATATTCGTCGCAGGGTTGGGGTCATGCCTTCTGTAGCATGTTGGTTAGATTTTGGTCTAGTTGCGAATTTTTACATTTGCAAGGCGAAACTCAAAGCCTCGCCTGAGTAACTAGGTATTATCGAAAACTAATGCAAATTTAGCAAAATATAAATTCATTAACGGTAACCGTTAGCCAGGATGTGTAGAGGAGAGGTTAAAGTGCAGTTCTCATGATGCTTGGAGCCCTTTGTCTTACGACTGATTCTCAATAATAACCAACAGAGATGGAGAGAAAGGTTTATCGTCAGGAATTTTAGAGTACCGCAGTAAACTAGGAACCCTGTACTTCGTCATGTCCACCATGTCCAACATGCCTATAGAAAGTTGTAATTTAGGTATGAACATCTTACATATTTATCTCGCCGAAAAGTTTTACAATAAAATCATTTAAAAAAAATGTAACTACATGTAAAGTGTATACTTCAATCATGGGTGCGTAAAGATCATGTTTAAACTCCCACAACTATTTAAAAACTATATGGTAGCCTTAACAAGATCACGAGTAATAGTCGAACGACCAACTGACTCTGTGCCTGACCCGCATTTAGCCGGTTTCTACTGTAGCTGTCACCTACTGTTCCGTCGGCCAAGCCTGCGTTGTTTGACACTTGCAAACGCCTGAAACTGTGACAAGCCGTCAGGGTGAACGCTTCATAATTTCGCTTCGCTGCGAGCTCGACGGTTCCGAACGGAGCTTCTAAAGTGCACAATGTCTGACAATGACGTGTACGTGTCTGTTTTGTATTGGGCGATTGCTCGATGACCACAAATAACTTCAACAATACTTTTTGGTATAGAAGTTTATGGAACATTGCTTGGGCCAAATTGTAAAAGGTATCACAGAATCTTTCCAGTAATATAAGATCAGGTGCAGCTGGCTACATTCCATCAACTGATGCATTAAATAGCTTTAAGGAATTTCACGACAGAATTGGCCAGTTACGGGCTTTAAAAGCTCAAAGAAATGGTCATCTTGGTGTTATCATTGCTTTAAACATTTAAATGCTACGTAATTTAATATTTTAAGCTCAATCTTAATCTTAATAAATAAAAAGTATATTAACGTAGAAGTTGGTTAAATATTAAGATTAATCTGATATACACTTGGCCAACTAAATAAAGAGACTCAGCACATAAAAGAAATATTTCTAAATGATATTGTTCCTGCGGCCACTGTTACTGTTGGTCCGTGGGTGTTTCTATCAAATTGAAAGTAAATTGATATCGTATCGACTCCTCTGGGATTGTTTTAGTTCATGATTCAGCCGAATAATATTTGTTTTCGACTATTGCTACGCCTTTTATTCCTTCATCTGAGTGCTACGGCTTCTATTCAATTATCAGTAAGAAACCCAAGCTCGCTTGGTATTTGACATTTTATTCTATTTTATTTATTTTATTTATTATAACATGAAAACCAGGATTTAATGCCAGAAATAAAATAAATAAATATTATGCCCAGTGTTTTAGATTGACTAATCTATACTATAATAAAACTCGAGGGGCAAATTTTCTGTACATTGAATATTTTTTTAAAATTTCGATTAGGGGACACTTCAATAACGTGTTAGAGCACAAAAATATTTTTTTTAGAATTATTGTCTGTCTGTCTGTCTGTCTGTCTGTCTGTTTGTCTGTCCGGGCATCACATGAAAACCCTTGAACAGATTTCAATGAAAATTGGTAAAGTTGTTACTAATACTCCGGGTCATATTTTAGGATACTTTTTATCCCGGAAAATTAAAATGTTTCCCCGGGAAACGGGATGAAAATTTGTATAGAATATTTTTAAAACATCAACCGATTTGCTTCAAATTCGCAAAAAATATTTCTTGCCTAAATTGATGGAACACATATTTTTCAGTTTCTCAAAATTTTGCAAAAAAAAAGAAAAAAATACAAATTAATGTGAATATTGCTTATTTTTCAAAACGCGCTCCTGGAAGAATCCTTTGTGATTTTATCGTGGGCTTCAGTATATAAATTACTAAAAATAAGTACTTCAATATTATATTCAGCGTTTTTTAAATTTTCTTCTGCAAGAGGTATTTCAAAAAATGTAAAACTTAATTTCCGTATGCGAAGCTGCGGGCAACAGCTAGTAATTTGACATAGTTGCGTTGCTTTCGTTCGTTACTTTACGTTTCGTACTCCATAAGGTCTATTGGTATGGCTTTAATAACCACGTTCACATCAAAGTAGGCCTGTTAGTTTCCTAGCAACTCTTATTATGCTGACTAATAAATTGAAATCTGTTGACTGAAAAATTGAATCAAAAAACATATTATTTGGTTTCTTCATCGAACATAACCAATATACGTATTTTACAAGATTTCAGTGTTTTTTTTTTTAATTTTAAAATATTAGCTAAGTATAAAACTCAGTTGATAACACAAGAAATTAATAACTTATAACCAGTCTGATGAATAGGAATATATCCGTAATAAGGAATATCCGTCGTTTAGTCTAAGCTCTGCTGATTGAAAATTAAATTAACTCTCGAAGACCTCACGGAGAATAAAAACCTAAGCAAGAGGTTGTACAGTTGGATTAAACATAGACAATTTCTGTCGAAACCCTAGTACCGAAATGATCCATGAATTTGAACGCCATGAGTCCATGTACCTACAGTCTAATTGTTCATGTCCATACAAAGGCAAGAATACTTATTTAATAGCAATGTAAGTAGTGTAGAGTGTAGTGAGTGCTGTTATTGGCAATATTTGCAAACCGCCCGGGGGCGCGGGGGCGCGGGGGCGCGACGCCTGTTCGTTTGTCCTTCCTCATTACACGATACAACCACGACGGAGCTTTATGATTCAACTGGTGCTGTCACACTACACATATATCTAATACATAATTATATTAATTCTCGTGTCACGGTGTTAGAAGTTGAACTCCTCCGAAACAGTTGGAACGATTTTCGTGAATCCTTGCGTGCATATCGGCTAAGGTGGAGAATCGGACAACATCTATTTTTCATCCCCCTAAATGTTGAGGGTGGTCCACCCCTAAATTTTTGGCAGAACAACGTTTGCCGAGTCAGCTAGTAATATTATAAAACATTATTTGACACTAACATTAGCTAGCGACGCGGCGACGCTGGCGTGGCAGCATCTTGAAGCTGTACACACGCACACATGGCAGTTTGCGTGTATGCAGTGTACAGTCAGTAAGAGAGGTATGCGGGGCATGATACTAAAATGTACATACATACTTTACGTATTTATATGTAGCATTTGACATTGATAACTCAAACATTCTGTAATACATTAGGGAATATTTTACGGTTCCGAAGTAAAATCGGAACCCTTATAGTTTAGTCATGTCCGTCCGTCTATCTGTCCGTCTGTCCGTCTGTCTGGAGCAAAGCGCCGAGACCCTTAGTTCTAAAAAGCTGTAATTTGGCATGGATTTACATATTTATTAAAACTCCAGAATCGTAGAATAAAATATTGAAAACATTTTTCTTCAGGGTACCGTCCCTACAGGTAACATGAGGATCAATTTTTTATTCGTCGCGTACCCTATAGTTTGGGGTGTCGCTGAAAAGTTCTTAAAATATTATGGGTCTTATAAGACCATTTCTGGAATTAGGGGTCCGTTTTCGAAATATTTAGCTTTAAAGTGATAATTTTGGTTAGAGACAAGTGTCTGGCTGCTGGCTAAACGGTTGGAGTTGGATAAGTGAAAAAATTCTCAAAAACAGGTTATATGATGAGTTTATAAAGAAAACTATCACGGCTATGTTAGCATAAGTAGTTAATGAGTGATAGTCGATAAATTTACTACGGAACCCTACATTGCGCGTGGCCTGACACGCACTTGCCCGGTGTTTGTATCTTGCCTTGCATACCTAACTGTGTTGTTGACTGTAGGTACACTACTAACACAGGGTGTCGGAGTCGTGTTGTCACTGTCCTCCAATAAAGAAGCGATGAGTTGTTTGCGTCTAAGCGGCACTGATTGCACGCCACGAGCCACGAGCGACGAGCTGCGACGTTATTAGCAATGTATTGTTTCCTAGTTCGCCGTATTGATCGACCACAGGGCCGCTGGGAAATTCATTTCTACTCGGAATTGTTTATTTGATGTTTATACGGAATGTACGGACGGCCATGACGTTATGAGCAAGAAAGCTTTATATTTTATTTATTCCAAACCAATCCCGCTGACCGCAGCGTATTTGTTCAATCATTGGCTGTTGATATAAAAACTATATAGGTAGGTACGTACATAACAAATAAAATGAGTTGTGACAATTTTTGAAGTCACTTATAGCAACAGGATTAACCTACCAAATATTATGAAATAGTGTTATGGGAATCCGGTGTTGTACATTAATATATTGAGATAAATATCAGTCGCACAGTTCTGTACCAGAGAGATCGAATGTGCTCTTATTTATCGAACTTCATCTGATTGATTTCAGAAAGATATAATTTATTCACACATTAAATAAGTGTAAACACTACACTACTATTAGAAAAATAATTAATATGATAAGGTTTATGACATTCATTGCATTGAACTTCATAATTAATTGCGCGATCTCTTCCCTCACAAAGTCTAGTAGAATCTAACTCATCAACAGAGAGTGAATCATTGTTCTCCTCCATAAGGCATGCAAATCGCAAACTATGCATTCCACAGCTGCCGCGTTCGCCGGTTGCAGTTCATTTGGTATTCGCTTGTGAATTCCGTTCCCCGTTGCCTGTGCAGTGTGCAAAAGGATTGGCCACAACATCGCCACTAGCGGGAGCTAGCTGGCTGCTGGTAGCTAGTCGGTACAGCCCGCTAATCTAATGACCCCTATCTCTGCAACACGTGTTTAATTGAGCAGACAGTCACTGAGGTTGAGGGAACGCTCCACGGCTTGTTGTGAGCTGCGAATGCGGTTAAACTGCTTAATAGACGTTATCCGATATTCTTCACGTTTTGTATTTATTGTGGAAAGTTTTTTGTAATTAATTTTTACCTATAAGACTTGGACTTTCTGTCCCGCTTGTTGCAGTGAAGCTGATAATGCCAACGGTGTTAAGGTTTAGTTAACAGTGATAATCAAAATTTCGCCAAAAAAAAACAAAAACTGTCCTTGAAAAACCTTCCGACTGACATACAATCGCATTGGGAACCTCCTCTTTTTTGAAGTCGATTTATAAGCATTAGGTATGTTTTCCAACAGCACTGCATATTATTAAATTAATTATTTTAGCACCGCGTAGGGCCTAACATTACAAAGCAAACCAAAAGCTAATTAATATGGCCGCTGTTACTCAAAAGTGGACCCTTACATTAACTTACACATTTTGAATACTGATTTAAAAGCTTCAGTTATGTTTATTAAAAGTCGTATTTTGTCAGCATAATGAGCACATAATCCCTGTACTTTACTTTAGAAATAAGGTTTATTGATGCGTGTAAACTGTACATAAAAGTTTACGTGTACATAAGTTATAATTTATACATAAAGGCAAACGACATAATTGTAACACGCCGTTAGAAACGCTTGGGCGTGTGCGGTATCCATAAAACGGTGTTCCTCCAGTAATTGTGAACACGTTAAAATGCATACATGGACCATAAAGACGACTTTTTAAACGAATACCCGACTTTTTCATCGCGATAGACTAATTTGGAGTTTTATAGAGGCATTAAACAAGCGGTGAAGGCAGTAAATTTTCCTTCGCAAGCGGTCGTTCAGTTATGGCCATCGGGTTCCGCGAGGAAGAAAACGTTAAAAATGAAACCTTCACGCATCCAAGGACTTTCCATTTCTATTTTACTCTGATTACATTGGCGGTGTTGCTTCCAATAAAGGTGAAAATTATCATTTATAAGAAATAGGCTCGTCATTACGGAGGTTATTTCTGAAGTTGTTACATCGGCTACACGTATCTAGCTAACCTATGATGAGTCATTCTCTTCTCCATTAACCTCCATACAAATCACACACGATTCAGTCATTTCAACCGTCAGCAGAAATCTTTTGCTTGGTCCTTCCAGCGGCTTCTGCATTGAAACCTCTCGGCTGAAAGTGAAAATTACTAAAATCCTAACCGTCATTCTTCATTCATTCAACAGTACTTATCAGTTATTTTCAGTGAGCCGGTTCAAATCTTCAGTGTGTAAGGTGTACCTTGTAATTCCCATAAATGATACAGAACCCACAAATTGCGCGTCCCGTGACACTTTACGCGTCGTAACGTACTTTTTAACAGCAATAATGGTTGTGTGACAATTTAGCGCCGACAGTGTTAATCACGTGAGCTTCAATGATATGTGAAATTCAAGTCTTTTTCAAAATGTACTGCGTTCATTGCAGTTTATAATACAACTCTTTGCAGCACATAGCATTTTTAACCGATTTCAAAAAAAAGGAGGAGGTTCTCAATTCGACTGTATATTTTTTTTTTATGTTTGTTACCTCAGAACTTTGGACTGGGTGAACCGATTTCGATGATTGTTTTTTTAATCGAAAGCTGGTGGCTGTCATGTGGTCCCACATAAATTTTATTGAGATCTGACATTAGCATCCATGAGAAAACCACATAAGTCGTAAATTTGTGTTAAGATGTGCGCGACAAATTGACGAATAACTCAATATCACGCCAACCGATTTCGATGACTCTTTTTTTAATCGAAAGCAGGTGCTTGTCATGTGGTTTCACATAAATTTGAACGAGATCTGAAAAGTAGTTTTTGAGACTTTGAAGTCGGTTATTTTTTAATAGTAAAATTTAGATTATACTTTCAATAGAATGATCGATGTTTGATGACGAGGTTCTTGTGTATCGCTTAAGTCGATCAACTTTTCGGCACTTAGGTACGAATAAATGCTGGTTTTCTTGTTGACGTATTTTTTGCAAGTGTGCGTTAGTAAGCAGTGATAGCCTAGCGGATAGGACGTTGGTCTCCCGAACGCAGGGGCCCGAGTTCAAATCCTGGCACGCACCTCTAATTTTCAAATATTATGTGCGTATTAGAAGTTAATTATCACTTGCTTCGGTGAAGGAAAACCTCGTGAGGAAACCGGAGAGTATCCATAAAGTTCTCAAAGGTGTGTGAAGTCTACCAATTCGCACTTGGCCAGCGTGGTAGACTATGGCCTATACTCCTCACATTGTGAGAGGAGACCCCGAGCCCAGCAGTGGGACAATGGGTTATTGCTTTGATTTTTTGCTTTGTGCGTTTTAAGTGGATTTGTTCGCCACCCTGCTCCAGTGTGGGATAATAAAGACTTTAGCCTGTATCACGGCGTATTGCGTGGGATGACTCGCGTTCAGTTTATAATGACGTGCATTTCATTAGGTGTTGTCATTAGACGAAAGGCAATTTGACTAAAGGGTATATAGCTCTTTAGTAATATGGGATCACGTTTAAACTATTCATGTTCATTCGACCCCTTAATTTTTGAGCACCGGGTGCCCTTCAAAACGGAGCGCCCTATTGCATTGCGAACCAATTAGGGTCAGCATATTAAAGTATCAAAACAATTGTTGTTACTTTTCCAAACAAAATTGCACAGTACGTACTATGAAACTGAAACAATTTTGACTGCCTGAGAAAAAACAAAACCTCTGTAGCAGAACAATAAAAATAAATCATGAATATTAGAATAATTAATTTAACCCGTTACCTAATTATACTGGGCCCATCCCGCACGGAGCGGCGCGAATAAAAACGAGAAAAGGAACACTTTGAAGTATTTTAATTTTTGCACAAAACCAACCTCACGGTACTTATTAAATCGGCCAAGTGTGAGTCAGAGCACGCGTGGAGTGCCGGGGAAACTTTTCTTGCTGGAGGATTTTTTTTAAAGTAAAATTGCCTTAGCCTTTTCTAAATGAACGCGCCCCCTGCTGTCAATGGAACTATTTATTTTAATACAAATGAGAAGTGGATTTTATTATAAGAAAAGCAAAGCAACAATTCATAATTGTCCCACTGCTGGGCTCGGGGTCTCCTCTCACAATATGAGGGGTATTAGGCCATAGTCTACCATGCTGGCCAAGTGCGGATTGGTAGACTTAACACCTTTGAGAACTTTATGGAGAACTCTCTGGTGTGCAGGTTTCCTCACGATGTTTTCCTTCATTGGGTGAAGTGATAACTTTTAATACGCACGTAATATATGAAAATTAGAGGTGCGTGCCAGGATTTGAACTCGGGGCACTCGGGCCCCTTCGTTCGGAAGACCAACGTTCTAACCGCTAGGCTATCACTGCTGATTTTATTATATTTAAATTTAATATAAAATGTTTTCAAAATTTTTGTGTAACAATAAACACGTCCCCACGCTCATTTTAAAGTAAACGATGTGTAATAAATATTATTATTTAAAAATTCTGGACTTAAAAAGTATACTTTTAGCTCCGCTTTTATGTTTAACATGTCATTACGGATGGATAATTATAGTGGTATGTGAAGTACGTTCATTTGAAATAAATATGGTGTCCGTAAAATTTTGTATGTACATAGCCATTTTTGGACATTTTGACAATACTATCCTTCGAAGTAATGAACGATGAAAATTATTAGTTGACGATAAATAACGTTTCGGTCGAGTAATGTGAGTAAGGAACCCTAATTAACTGAAGCTGTATTGTCCATAACAATGACAGGGATTGTACAATCCAACCTTTTCACGAACGATCCCTCGTAATAATATGTTTGCAAGAAGGCCGCGTGAAATATTAAATTATAATTTGTGTTTCCTGGAAACAGATGTGCATAATCGGACTACGGAAACCGGCCGGTAGGTGACTTACGTGAAATGAAACGTTAACGAAAGTATTCGTTTATTTATGACACTGCAAAAAGCATTTATCACGCACTGGTGTCAGTCTTTCTTCCTATCTTGAACGTATAACTCAGTGAAAACCATTGAGACATCTGGACTCGAATCCGCATACCTACTTCCCGAAGTCTAGATAATCTTATAACATTATATCAACTTTTATACCTTTTCATTTCACCGCTGTTACTCGTATATGTAGTAACCGATCATAATGGTACGGCCATCCGTTAAATAAAAATAATTCTAAAAAAATAACCTACTTCAAAATTAAAGATAACTCAAAAACTACTCGTCAGATCTCGCTCAAAAAATGGGACCACATGACAAGTACCAGCTTTCGAATATAAAAAGAATAATCAAAATCGGTACATGGTAAAAGTTACTGTATTTTTTTATTGTGTTACACAATTAAAAAATTAAAAAAAAAGGTTAAAAATGATTTTTGCTGAGGCTAGACGAGGTAAAGTCACTTCGTAAGTCCTTACGGTGTCACCGTAACAGTAAGCTACGACATCGTGTTATCTACGGTGCGGTATGTAGATTTATGAGCAGAACTTTTGTTTCTGACGGCGACACCGCGATAAGCACGGCGCGACAAATTGTAAGCATCGCTGCGATGGCGTGCTAACAATTTTTATTGATAAAGTAGAAGTAGATGCAGTTCTGATGTTAGTGGTTCCCTGGCAGTTAAACTACATTTACAATTGCAACCCAATGTCCAAATTTTTTACCTTCTTGGGTATTCACCATTTTGCAGAATGCTGTTTCGAATATGCAATTCATCATACAGAAGACAGTCACTTTGGGAATCGATTAACAAATGCTCGTATCAATCTTTTCTTTCGCGTTACAAAGAAGCGGCTTCGGGGCTGCGATCGGCAAATTGTTAAAGCTTCAAAACCCATAAACGAGTCATGTAGATACGATACGCAGCCCGCAGACCGGCGATCAATCACACGCACGTCACTAGAGGGGGGGGATTTCGCATAACCAACGTCAGACAATAAATTCGAGATAAAATTCGCATAATACTCAATTGAGCTCCTTTATGGAAATAGGATGTGCGTAGTAGGAAGATGTGCGGCATAATGTTCTTGTAAATCGACTTGTCATATCGGTGGTTACACAGACTGTGGCAGAGGGAGTTCTTTTACCGCTGTAGTGGCGTCAGTATTTATTGCTTGTACGATGCGGATCTTAGCTTATGTTTTATTTTAAGAACGAACGCAAGGAGATACATGTTTTTAAATTATACGAGTATTTATTAAATCTTGTTGATAACGCCATAATTTAAGTAAATCTTTAAGTTTGTAGAATTATTTGATACATCAAGTTATTTTATATCAACTTCAACAAATCTGGGTAGTTAATTGAACATTCAACCGTAATAAGCAATTAATAAATTATCCTTACGATATGATTAGGTTCGTGCATGACTAATTTATTCACCTGTCTCTCGATATCTAATCAGATAATTTCGGATTACGCCGAATTAGCTTCGAACGCGAGAGCACTTGTCTATCAATTAAGTCTTGATTAGTCTCCTGTTAATTATAAAACGATAACGTAATTACTGATTTGATTGTTACACGTGATATTATAATTCTGGTAAGTATGAGACTCACCTGGCTCGAGCTAAATGCCACCGAGCACCTTGACCAACGGATGAGATTTATTTATTAATTTATTTAATGCACCAACAAAATCAACATTGTGATAATACAATATAAATATAGGCAAAAAAGGGTAAGTACGTGTACTTTTGTACGCGCGTGAGAAGTTATACTTCTTTGACATAAATAAATATTTAATTTAATAACGTGTATCAGTTTTAATTATCTTTCAAAAACTATTTTTGTACTAAATAAAAATAATAAAATATTACTTGTGTACTACCCATGTTTACACAAGAACAAACTAGATGGCGTTGTTCACGAACCTGAATCACGCTGTTGAGACTCTGTGAGATTTGTATAAGTAATATCATTAAATTTTAAAAGAGGTAAAGACAATAAGAAGCTAGGGCCATCTATTCAGTGCTTTCATACCCCCTCCATGGTAGCGCAAACGTTTAACGCAACCTTTTTGCAAGTCGCTTATGAAGTATAACTTCAAAAATGTATCTTAATGGTTAGTGTCACTTCAATTATAGATACATACAACAATGCATGATAAAACGTAGGTAGAGTATAGCTGGGGCTAGCACACCGGACTGTCCTGCGGTACGCTTGTGTGGTGGCGAGGCTTTTATTTGCCCGGGCAGCTACTTCTACTGACGTTTGCAAAGTTACAGATATAGGATATTTCCTGCTGCTATGAATATGATTCGTTCTCTTATTTGCTTTTAAGTTAATTTTATTTTTTGTCGTGTTTTTTCGATATTTAAAAAGTTATTCTGCTAATTGGAGCGAAAACGAATCCAACAAATCAAAGTTTATTAAAATTGGTATAGCCGTTCTTGAGTGCTAAGTTGTGTAACTAACACAACTTTGTTTTTAGGGTTCCGAACGAAAAATCGAAAAACGGAACCCTTATAGGATTACTCGTGCTTATGGGCGACCGACCTTCACTGCCAATTTTCTCCAAAGCTACTAAACCAAATGAGTTGAAATTTGGTACTTATGTGTTTGGTTATTTTGTAATCCAAAGACGAAAGTATACAGAAAATGAATGAAATTTGAATTTTTTTTAATGAAATCAAAATTAAACAGGAACTGTTTTGCAAACCGTATTGTGTTGCATGTCAAATGGAAGGACTTATTGTAAGGATCTCAAATATATTTTTGTTATAGTTCTACAATAGATACTTTTAAAATTATTCAAGAAAAAACGAAAATTGAAGACGAACATTGACCATCCCCTCCCCTCATCTCCGTAACTACTGAGGATTTTGATAAAAATATAGAAAATAGTTCTTTAGTTATATTTAAATTACAGGAAAACTTATTAGAAGTCTATGGTCTTAAAAAAAGGGGACCAGCGGGATGACCTGTATTTATTAAATTGAAAAAAAAAATCTACTACATAGTAGTTTTTTATGTAAACCGTGATGTTAAATAGTATTTTTTTATTTTGTAAAACAAAAGTCACGTGATCAAAGTTTTTTTAGGTGCAGCGCAGACGGCACACTGTCCGTGACGCACTTTTAAGTCTGTGAAAATAGAACCTTTGCAATTATATGCAGTAACGCATACGACGCGCAAAAAGTGCGGCGCACAACTGTTTGCGCGCCATGTAGACATTTGTGCGCCCGCACACTCGATCGCACAAAAAGAGCGTCGTCTGCGCTGCACCTTAAAATAACGCCACACACTCATAGCCCCACACTAGGATTCCCTGTGTCGTGGGTGCCATGGACAACACACTAGACAAGGACATTCACATCCAGACCAAGAGCAGAAATTCAAACTCATCTTTCAAATTTCCGCCTCGCTGGTAATCGAACCCAGGACCTTGGTGCGGCGATCCGGCATGGTAACCATTGCGCCACACGGGTCGTCGTTTTTTGGGTTATACATCATGTTTAAGGGGGATTTGTATTCGAGTTCCATTGGGTTTACAGCATTTCTCAGATACACTGTACACACAGGCTTCAACCCATTAACCCTTGAGGACCCCTTAGATGAGGGGCACAGTGGTTTATTGCAGGTATATTCTGACCCCTGAGCATATTCTCCGGAGTACTCGCAGAAATTATTGCCCCAAGTCCATGACTGCTCGAAGCATACCGATGCTGGCGCGTTGCCAACGCTTCACTGATTGTGTCTATTGACCTGAAGTGTGTTTAGATAATCTACTTGTACCCTTAATATAAACGTTGATCTTTGATCCTTGATTACGACACGCTTGGGTTTGATTTATAATTAAAGATTAACTCGATTACATACGAGTACACACTGAACTAAAATGAGAGATGTCGAGGTTGTCCCAATAAATGAAAATTAAAAAATATAGCACGCACCAATCTAAAAGTTAAAAACGAATGTATAAGCGAATTTCCCACGATCCGGCCGCCATCACGCTAACGAACTTGTACGCATGACTTATTATAGCTCAATTTCCGTAAATGAACAGCGTTTATCTTGTCCGGGGACAGAACTCGACCTGACCTAAATAATAATGTTTTCAGTGCTGCAGTACCAAGCACCTGCAGTGAAGTGAAAATAACTAATTATAGGTGCTACGACTGAAGTGCGTGTTGTTTTTATGCATACGAATATTACCACCAATGTTTTGTAGGATCTAGAGATCTAGTATCCAAAGTATCCAACGATGGGCATCATCAGATATACTGACTATAGTTATTATTGCTGACATGTATCACTCGAGCGTTGTTCGGCTGGGCCTCTCCAGACTCGCCGCCTGTCCGCGCGAAGCTATAGAGGCTACTAGGGCTAACATCAACTGTTCAGCAAGAAGCATTGCTGTCTTGCTTGTGAACTGTGTAGAAAACTACATTTACAACCAAGTTCCGTTTGTTCCCGTCTGTTTCCTGCCATTAAGTGATTTGCAAGACACGGATCTGTCTTGAAAGAAAACGCAACGAAAGTTTTGTCATGTGTTATACAAACACCGAAGCTACTGAAGAAAATCATACGGCTTACTAGTTCATTTTATCATTACCGATATAGGGATACAAAGTATACACAAGCATCAAGTTGTAAGTGGTCGATGGTTAAACAATGGGCACAAGTTCAACACAACACAGAACTAATATAAGAACGATTACTTAGTACCGACGCTACGCCGACGAGCATTCGGTTGTTCAGCTTCGTCATACAGAAAACATTAATCAAAACTTTGCCTCCAGCCCCGCTTTATTAGGTACAACATGACTGTGGAAGGTCGCTGGTGGCTTTGTATTGGGTACTGGTACATGGGCAGGACCTCGGGAAACGGCAACCAGAGCCAATTGATTGGTTGTCAAGTAACGTTACAGAACGACATATTGCTGAGTCAGCAATACGGAGCGAAAACTAGCGACTGTACAAGTGTTACGTTAACTCTCTTACGCCCCAACTCAGAGTAACTAAAGGTTACTTAAATCGCTCCTATCCTACAGAATTTGAATATCCTACAGAATTCGTACGGTGATTCTTTACTAAGGAGCGATTTAAGTAACCGTTAGTGACTCTGAGTTGGGGGGTTATTCATAAAAACAAGCATAGCTATAGAAGACTTATAAAGTGTTTTGTTTCTTTCACTATGAAAAACGACAAAGATAAAACATTATAACAGTACAATAACTAGAATAATATGTTAATTAAACGTTTATAAATAAGGCCGCTTGACTATAAAGTGCTTGAAGTGTGAACTAATAATTATATTATTATATAGTGAGTGACGCTTTATTACTTGCGTCTAAGTCACTCCGAGGACTTAAGTCCCAGTCGGTATGCGAGGCCCGCGCTCGGTGTTCACCGTCATTAGCCCTCGCTAACGTTCAACTATCATGACATGGAACTGTCTTAAGTTATGTCTTTACACATGAACACGAAGAATTCAACATTGTCTTGCGAAGTTTGATTAAATTTTGCAAGCAAATGTTACTTATTAGAGTCTCAGATGAAAGAATAAATCTGAGATTGGAGTTTACTCCTTAAGAATCGATTTTCATATATAAGCCCGGGGTATCAAAATTTATGGGTAGTCGAATAAAATTTTCTCCGTTACGTTATGTTACGTTATGCGTTATGTTCGTGCGCAACTTATCTTGCGCAGCTCCCACAGTCCCACTACAGAGTACTTTCGGCTGCATGGTAACACAAACAAACAACAACTGTCGACTTGTTATGTTTCTATGATTATGTAATGTATTTTGATCAACATAAATTATATAATTAATATAAATAAATGTATCAAGCATGCGACACACATATTTTTTAATAATATCTTTGATTTTTTACACTGAGTCATTATGAAGACTTAGATAGGGGATCCTTCGACATCCCTACCAAGATACTCCCAAGGCTGCCGACATGGCATGCCTAAGCAACCCTAAGCATACCGCAACTTTGTTTTTGTACCTACAAGAGCGATCATTGAAATTTCAATTTTACTGTCAACTATTAAGTTTTATTTGTACTCGTCGCATAAAAATCCCTTGCCATGCCGTGCCGCGAGTGGGCACAGGCACTTACTTAGACTGAATGACAAAGGTACCGATAATATAATACTGTAGGTACTCACGTTATAATAATATATCAATCGAGATAATTACTAGCGTTGAACCCTGTTCCAAGTCCATTCTCGATGGATGAATAGGTACGTACAATGCTTTGAAATACAAACTTATAGGCAGACACAAAAAATCACTTTATCTTTACCTCAGTTAATCTCTTCAAGAAAACAGTCAAATTGTAATTGCTCTTTTTGTGCTTACGTGTGGATGTCTTGTAATTTAGTCTCTCTTAAAATTTAGAAAACTGGTGTATCACAATACAATGAAGCGACAAAAATCCTGTTTATTTTTGATTTCATAAAAGTATCTTTTCCCTCTATTTTTAAACTATGCATGGTTGGAACATTCTAAAAACAGTTATTCCCGACAGAGCTTAAAAATATTTTAACGCAAATTGGTTAAAAGCATACACTGTGCAGTGTTTGGGAAATGGAGAATTTTCGTTCACACGTTAATATATGTTAGGTGATTTCAAAATAACTGCGCTTATATTATTACGATAAAGTATTGGCTTCAACCCATTAAAACGGCCCAGTTCTGTGCACGGGTCTCTTGAGGAGGTCTAGAGCATACTCCACGCTGCTCCAGTGCGGATTCGTGGCGTTGTTAGTGGCCTATCCGAATGTCGGATTTTTTCATGCCTACAGCAAAGGGCGTTAAAACTACAATACATAATCTGTAATATCAGAAAGTAATAAGTAAAGTAATAAGTATTAAACGGAAGGTTTAGTTCGATAAGTTCTACGGAAATCTTTTTGCAAGCCGGAATATTGTTCAAGTTTTCTTTGTCCACAAACCGGAGTCTACAAGTTACCCAGTACTTTGGCTGTTCAATAACGTGCGCTAAGTTTTATGTTGTATCCAACTAATACAGTATAGTACACGGTAACAGTTTACTGAGCCGCCCACGTGGTGTGCGTTGCTTACAGTACTGAAAGTTATCCTGTAGCCTAGTTGGTAGCGACCCTGCCTGCGGAGCGGTTCCGGGTTCGATTCCCGCTCCTCCTTCAAGAAAACCAACAGGAGGTCGGTTGAAACACACACAACAAACGAGTTGAAGTTCACTGCGTTGCGCGAGTCCAACTTCTCAGCCAGCACCCGGTACTTCGTCTTCTTCTCCAAATACTCCACGACGTCGGAGACTTTCGTGGTGTAATGAAGACGAGAGACGTAGATGTAGGTCGCTGGGGCTTTTTCTTGGCCGGCAACGCATCACTGATGCCTTTGGTGTTGCTGATGTCCATGGGCAACGATAGCCACTTACCATCAGGTGGATCGTCAGCTCGTTTGCCGGCTATTTCCATAAAAAAACCGCCAAAACACTCCTATAGAATCGTAGTAGTTGAAAATCATCTCTACAAAATAAAAACATCAGATTAGAAATGACTCGGACTTTAACATACATTGTGTACATGAAGATAATGTTTAGTTATTAGTTAAAAACTGTTGAGTAACAATTGCTAACTACCCCTATATTCAAACAATAGTTGTTGGTAGTTATAAACATAAATCATAAAGCCCGCTACAGAGGTACCGCCCCCCCCTCTCCACCCCCCCCTCCCCCTCCCCTCCGGTAATAATGCTACGACCTAGTTGTTTGCGCTCCGAATTCTATTTAATAGTTACTGGGTATCAGTTCTGAATTTATGTACAAAATGAAATATTCATTCAAGTAATAATGTACGGGTCAGCTACAAGTTCGGTTGTGTCAGTGTCAGTGTAAATGTCAATGAAAAACGCGACTGTCCCGTAAGATACCTTTAATTGCACTAAACAATGCATTGCAATAATTGCTGATATGCAAAATGGACGAGTTAGCTCGTACATATTGCCAGCCTCAAAAGAAATACATAATGTCAAGTAAATGTAAAGAAATAAAATAAATTGCACCAAAAAAAAAACACTAAAATAACCGATTGCACTAAATTATGTTAAAAATATTCACACACCAATTCAAAATGTAAAAACTGTCATTAACATAATATAATATGTATAAGCAATGAACAATAGAAGCAGTAAAAATATTTGAAGTGTAAAACATTCAATGTCAAAAAAAAAAACATTTAAAAAATTCACAAAACAAAGTCACAAAAATAATAATAAAAAACAAAAAACTTATAAAAATTGACACTGATTATAAAAATTGACACTGCACTTGACACTGATTAAGGTTCAGGTAAGTTTTCAAAACGAATGTTTCTGGCTAACGTCGGGGACGTGGCTCTGTCAACGCTCAGGACCGAGCCTCCACTGGAGAGGGCGTGCATGGGGACGGCGGGCTCCGTCGCGGGCGGCTGCGGCTGCGGCCTCCACACACCGCACGTCCAGCGGCGGCAGCGTTTGAATGCAACGTATCCCATCACACCTACTATCGCTGCAGATAGTATCGAGTAGGATATAATGTGGTGATATTCCACATTTCGCGGCTGTAATTCTTGCCTTTGTAATACATCTATCTGTTCCGATATTTGCTTATATATTTTCTCATGCGTCTCGATTTTATTTAATGCTACTTGCGGTAAGCTCGAGTTGAGAATGTTGTTTAACGGTGACGTTTCATACGCTACATACGACAATGCAACGTCCGTCATTATAGACATTTTTGTCTTATAGTCGTATTGTGCATGAATGGTAAACTTTTCACCCTTGATCATGCAACCTGTCGGGATATGAAGGATACCGTTTCCCTTTAGTTGTTTGACAACAAAGTCAGCTGTGCATAAAACGCGCACAGTGCATTCCCGGCAACACGAGTAGAGCCAAAGGCCGCGCTGCTGCAATTTGATCCAGGCGTCGCCGCACTCTCTTATCTCCGGCCGACAATAATGTTCATTGTCAATGTTTACTGTTCTTTTTAATTGTAAATCACATATTGACTTTTGCATATTTATGTGGTAGATAGGATGATTTTCGTGACAAAACATTGTGTCTGGTTTAAATTTCATGCATGATTGGATGTCTGACAATACTAGAGGCATCAGGCTATCTTTTTTAACATTAAAGGCGATATATTCGGTTGCAGGTATATTGTATATGGATTTGTTCCCGTTGAACTGGGGCAACGATATAATTCTGTCCAACTCAAATACGTCTCTGTATAACATTGGTATCTTTATTTCCATGATTAAGTATTTTGCTGTCATTCTTGCCTGTACTGACATTAATCTGTAAAGATCTTTAGCGTCATCTACAGGAATCGTGAGTTCTTCATGCAATTGACTCGATATTATATTTAATTGGTTTTGTAATTGATTCGGAGACAGTAAATGTATATTAATCTGTCCATGATATATGTCAGTTACGGTGTCTATGAGAGTTTCTTGTATTCTTCTCAAATGCGACATTATTATATTTGCTGATAATGCGGTTGTCAATACATAATAGGAGTGAGTACAAAATTGGTTGCATTTTTTATTTGATTAACTTCTTGTGTAACATTGTTTAAATGCTCAGTAATAAAATTAAATTGTTTAACCATAAGAGCTTCGTTTCGTTTTAATATGTTATTTTCGGCCTCTAATATCGATGTTTGATTTTTGAACATTTCTAATAGATGTTTTTCGTTCATTTGTATCATTTCTATGTCACTTTCATACTTTTGTGCAAATCTGTCATCAAGAACACCGAATAATGAGTTTGCAATATATCCAATTCCGTTAATTAACCCTCTTTTCATTCGTCTGTTCTCTTTATACAACATAATGTCATTATAATGCTGAAGTTCGTTTAATTCGTTGTTTAATTGAGATACTATAGGTGAAAACATATTTTGCTCGTTGCATACAACTTTTAAATGATTTACATATTTCTCAATGATGTTTATATTTTGCCAGTAAGCTGTCATATTGTAATATATTATTAATTTCCAGTCGTCTTGCACTATACGAAGATCAGAGAGTTTATCAAAATAAAGAGTGTTGTTAGTAGGTAGGGTTGTCACTTCAACAGTTGTATACACGGGAGTTATTATCGAAATTAATAAAAGCAAGAATGTAAACAGGGCATTGGGTCGCTTGCGTCGGGTTCTACGATCGCTTGCTGTTTGTTTGGTCTTAGGTTCTTCTAACAAGGGTGTTAATTTAGTAATTGGTCGTTTGAAATATCCATTCGTTGTTTTCACTGTAACTACTCTCACGTGTCCATCTTTTCCAGGATGTACTTCGCTTACTTTTGCAAGCGCCCATTTCGAAGGCGGCATGTGTTCTTCATTTAATAAAACGATGTCATTTATTTGTAAATTTTTAAAAGGATAATGCCACTTATATCTGGCCTGGAGATGGTGTAAATATTCCTTGGACCACTTCGTCCAGAATGCTTTTTGCATTTTCTCAACCAGTTGCCACCGTTTTGTCAAGGATATAGGTTCATTGGTGTCAGATAATGGAGTTGAAAGTAACGGTGCACCAATTAAGAAATGTCCCGGTGTAATAAATCCATCTTCAATGTTCTCTGTCAGTCTGTACAGGGGCCTTGAATTTAGGCACGCTTCAATCTGTGTCAACAAGGTATAAAATTCCTCGAATGTCAATTTTTGCTCTCCAATTATGCGTTTCAGATGGTGTTTGACACGTCTCACGCCAGATTCGTATAATCCACCAGCGCTGGGCCACAGTGGTGCCTGAAATTTCCACGTGACGCCCATGCTATTAATGTCATCAATGAAGTCCTTGTTAGCTGTCATAAGTCCCATTTGAAAGTCTTTTTTCAGGCATCTGGATGCTCCGACAAAATTTGTGCCGTTGTCTGAGTAAACAAACTTTGGTACTCCTCGTCTAGCACATAGACGTTTAAATGCAGCCAAGAATGAGGGTGTTGAAAGATCAGAGACTAATTCCAAGTGAATAGCCTTGGTGCTGAAGCAAACGAATACGGCAATATAACCTTTTGTCATTCTCACTCCCCTTCCTTTGCTAGCTTTGATGTCAACATATCCAGTGAAGTCCACCCCTGTGTGGGTAAAGGGCCTCGAAGGTGTCACTCTAGCTTCTGGAAGATGAGCCATTATCTGGGCGTGGCGCTGAACGCTAAACCTGCGACATGTAGTGCATTCTCGTATACGTTTCTTAACACTCCTCATCCCTCCGACGATCCAATAATTTTCACGTAAATATGTCAATGTCAGTGAGGGGCCACCGTGTAAAGTCGTTTTATGAGCATTATCAATTAAAATATTTGTCAAATGTGAATTATGAGGAATTAATATCGGATGTTTAGAATTGTATGTCATGTTTGAATATTGCAACCTCCCTCCAACTCTCAGAATATTTTCATTGTCAATAAATGGATTCAAGGGTAATATATTACTTTTTGAACTAATTCTGTTATTTAGTTGTAATTTTAAGATTTCGTTAGAAAAGTGCTCATGCTGTACTACTCTAATAAATGAATATTTCGCAGAATTTATTTCTTTGGTTGTTAAATAATTTAATTTGAGGGCATTGTCGCTCTTGCGCGTGTTCGCAATGAACCGTGAAACCCATGATAGGACTCTTGTTGCACGAGTCCAGCTGCTGTGTTTATTTAATAGTTCGATTAAAAATTCTGACTGTAAATTATGCACAACATTTACTTGTTTACAATTTTTTAATTCCAATGTCGGCATGATAATATTAGAATTTTCAGGTACGTAGTTGTTATCTTTAAGCCACTTGGGGCCTTGCCACCAAATTGTATGATTTTTAAGTTGTTGTATGTTTAACCCTCTCGTTGCGCAATCGGCTGAATTATCTTCCGACCGGGTATAATTCCAACAAGAAGAAGGGATGATTTCTGTCACCATTCGTACTCTGTTAGCTATAAATGCTTTCCAGCGAGTGCTCTCTCCCTGTAGCCAACCCAATGTTATCATCGAATCCGTCCATCCAAATATTTTAATAATTTGCTGTGGTAATGAATGTAGTACGTTCTTCATCAATTTTGCTAATAAAACAGTAGCACATAATTCTAATCTTGGCAGGGTGACTTGTTTATTCAAAGGGGCTAGTTTTGTTTTGGCTGCAATCAATGTCACTGTAACGTCCTCATTGCTATTTTGAGTTTTTAAATATATAGCGCACGCGTATACCTTTTCTGAGGCATCGGCGAAGCCATGTAGCTCTATGGGATACTTAGAGCTACCCAACCATCGTGGTATGTCAATACAATCGATATGCTTTAGCTCTTCTAGCAATTGCATCAGTTCGTGGTGCATGTCAGGGGGTATATTGTCATTCCAGTTAATTCCAGTTGACCAGACACGCTGAAATTGTAATTTCGCTCTGATAGAAATAGGTGAAAGCCATCCAAGGGGGTCATATATTTTTGAAATATGAGATAACATCTCTCTCTTTGTCGTGTATTCCTGTTTAAGCTCAGTATGTACCTTGCTTTGAAATTTAAATGTGTCAGATGCTGCATCCCATCGTAATCCTAAGGTTTTTGTAGAATTGTCATATTTGAAGTCAATAAATGCTGGATCGACTTGTTCTTCACTTAAATCATGTAATAACTCAGGCGCGTTGCTACACCATTTACGTAGATTAAATCCAGCGCTCCGTAACATCTCTATCAACTGCATCTGTATTTGTTTAGCTTCATCGATGGTATGGCTGCCTGCTAACAAGTCATCGACATAAAAATTATTTTCTAGCACGTCTGCTGCGACTGGGTATTGAGTAGCTTGGTCACGTGCTAACTGTTTCATCGTCCGCATTGCAAGAAACGGCGATGCTTTCATGCCATAGGTGAGTGTACACAGTTGATATTCTTTAATTATTTCGTCAGTACCACTTCTCCATACAACCTTTTGCAATTGTTGATCATTGTCATGTAATAAAATCATCCGATACATCTTTTCGCAGTCCGCGGAGTAAACATATCTATATGAACGCCAATGCATTAATAGCTGTTGGATGTCTTGTTGCAATTTAGGTCCAGTTTCCATCAGATCATTTAAGCTGTAGCCGCTTGATGTTTTAGAAGACGCGTTGAAGACGACGCGTAATTTTGTAGTAGATGAATCGTGTTTATGTACGTCATGGTGAGGTAAGTAACAGCTGATTGTCTGCGGACTGGTGTCACATTGCTTCATATGCTCTAACTCTTTATATTCGTCCATGAACTTCCGATAATCTTCATGTAATTTAGGATGTTTAGAAAATTTTTGCTCCAAGCTATTAAACTGTGCAATGGCTTTAGTTTTAGATGTTCCCAAATATTTTTCAAAATTAGGTTTCATCGGTAGTCTCACTTCATATTTTCCATTGGGTAATCGTCGTGTTGTTTTAATGTAATAGTCTTCACAAAATTTTTCACTCTCTGTCATCTCCTCATCTTGTTTACTTATGTCTTCCATCTCCCAGAATCTACTTATGTCTTCTTTGTTGTTAATAATTACATGGCAGTTAACATTTTTTGTCACATTTCCCGATAGTACCCATCCTAGTTTAGTTTGTTGTGCAATAGGCTGTTCCGGTAATCCTCTCAATATTCCATCCATTAAAATTTCTGAATATATTTTTGCATCAAATAATATGTCAATAGGCATCGAAATATTGTAACACGGGTCGGCGAGTTCGATGTTCTGTAAGTGAACATAGTTTTTCTTTGAAAAGGAATGCGTAGGCAGGTTATGTATTAGTTTAGGCATAATTAATGCTTCTGTACTAAATGTAAAATTGTCATAAGTCGATTTGCATGTCAATTGAACTTTTCCTCTACTCTTATTGGATAGGGTGCCTACCCCACATATGTTTGCATTGAAATGTTGACGTTGCAATTCCAATCGTTGTACAGCATTCTCTGTAATCAACGTAGATTGGGAACCTTGGTCTAATAGACCTCTTAGTGTTACGTAGGTACCATCTTTAGCTTGAACTTGTAGTTGCACCGTTGTCAATAATATTTCATCATCGCTTTGCACGTGGCTTACGGTTGTTTGTGCATTTTGCTGTTGCTGGGGGCGATGACTTGCATTGGAAAATAAGTCATGTATCAATGTGTTGTGCGCTTGACAACACCTCTTGCATCGCTTTTGTGAATTACAAACATTATGCTCATGGATGTAAAGACAGTTATTGCATATCTTATATTTTGATAAAATGCTTCGCTTCTCCAAATTTGTCATATTCTCGAACCTTTTACATTGAAACAATGCATGCGTCGAATTACTGCAGACCGGGCATTTCGCTGTCGCGATGCTTGTATGATATGCTCGATTATAAGACGATTTAGAAAACCGCGTATTTAATGTTTTATTGCTATCTTTTTTTGCAGGGATTATTGATGTATTTAATGGCTTATAGGGGGTTGTTTCATACTTTTTGCACATAGGCTCAAGGGCTGTAAATTTACTCTCCAAAAAGGACATAATTTCGTCGAAAGTAGCCAAGGATTTAGGTGCTTTTCTTGATTCCCGGTAATCTCGTAATGTGTCATTATCCAACTTCTTTGATATAAGATGCACTAATAGAGGCCCCCAAGTAGAAGTATCCACCCCTAAGTTCTGGATGGCGTTAATGCATTCAGTACTCGTATCATGCAATTTTTTTAATTCAAATGATGTCTGTTTTTGAATAGGGGGCTGATTGAGAAATACCTCTATTTGTTTAGTAAATAATGCCTGTTCATTATTATACCGTTGATTAATAATGCTCCACGCGGTGTCATAGTTATCTGATGATATATTTAGATGCTGGATAAGTCGCTCTGGCTCTCCACGTAGCTTACTTTTTAGGTGTTGCATTTTTTGAGCTTTTGATAAGGAATTGTTGTTATGTATAGCCTCCGTAAATAAATCTAGAAATGTTGGCCACTGAATGTAATTTCCCGAGAATATAGGTATATCTATTTGCGGAGTAGAATGTTGAGTGTGTATAACGGATGAAAGTTTTCTATTGAGTATCTTTTTACAGTTTTCATAAATATTTTCGTGGCTCGTGTACTCTAGCTCGTATGTCTCATCGGAACCCTCTAAAATATTATCTATTTGCCAATGTAACGTGTCAATGTTATTCCAACGGGATTGTATGTTGCGCAACTTATCTTCTATTTCCCACTTGTCAGCACCATCCTCTACCTTGCAGCTTTGTACCGTTCTTTTAAAAGCCCTAAAGTTGGTTCTTTGCATTTGTATCAGTTCCATGACCTTCCCCATAGTTTGAACTTCCTCTGACACCTTTTCAAGTGGTTGTGACTCTTGCTGGGATGTAGAAGGACCCGGTTCGCTATTGATGTTATAGTTAGCGATCATGTCCCTGGTACTATCATAAAAACCCTTCAACTGGCCATACATGTCTTTCAAAAAATATTCATGCGATTTGTCAGGAAACGATTGTAATTGATTATGATTAAATATAAAATCTTGAAAAAGGGTGTCAAGGCTATGCAATTTACTTTTTATATACTCGGGTGTCTTCCTACTTTTAGAATCTTTTTTAAAGTTTATATTTAACTGCTTAACGCTTTCAATGATCTCTTGCTGACGTTGAATAATTGCTTCCATTGCAAAAAGTAATATGAAACGATCTTACTTGGTTTGCAGCTACCACCTTTGATGATGTTGGTTCGAGGTTCACCTCTTTCTGTGCTCCAATAAACTCACAAATGTCACAATACCACCTTATAACAATGTCACAAAGTACTTAACTTGCAAAAATTAATGATTTAAACTGTTAAAATGTCAATATTACTGTATAAATGTCACTGCAATTGCTTTCGTAAATTATAACGATGTAAAAATGTAATGCAAACTGAATGTCAATTTCTCACTATACTAAATAAAAAATGTCAAAAAAAATTTTAAACTGTCACAAAAATGTCACAAAACTGTCACTGCAATCCACGCGAAGGTCGCGAGGTCCAGAAATTGCTCGAAGGACCAAAATGTACGGGTCAGCTACAAGTTCGGTTGTGTCAGTGTCAGTGTAAATGTCAATGAAAAACGCGACTGTCCCGTAAGATACCTTTAATTGCACTAAACAATGCATTGCAATAATTGCTGATATGCAAAATGGACGAGTTAGCTCGTACAAATAATGTTCCAAATACGTTTACTTAGAAATTTATCGCTTTGTCAGATCACTATCACCTACAGACGCGTCGTATTTTATTATTTTATCCCACGCTATGCGTCAACGTAATTCACTATTCTCTAATCCGTATGATCCATCCATCATTTCTTCGATGTTCTATCCGCTTCCTTCTCATGACAGGAGTAATAAGACGCACGGCAGATTATGGAACGAGACGTACATGTGATGGTTAACTACATAGAAGTTTAAAACTAAAACCCGACGAGGTAAAAATCGCACTCTATAAATAAACTAAGTTTTATAAAGACTCGGTACCGTACCGTACCGGTTATTTTATTTTATTTAGGTTATTTTATTTAGGGGGCCATACGTATTATACAATGTACATCGTACATTAATAGTCTATTCACAAATATTACGCCGACAAATTTCACAAACGCAGCAGAGTATAAAAAAGATTGCAGAATATTAGTTTTAAAAGCATTGGAGCGTGCGGACTGATACTCCCTGTTGAAATAATGTGCGGATTGTACGGGCGCCGGCCGCGGCGCGAGACATTTTAAATGCTAGCCGCCGTGATGTGAGTGTGTCGTTGGATAGCGTTGCCTTTTCTTGAAGAGAGAAAAATATTAAAGAAGGAAGATTAATTCGACCAGGAATCAATAAAATATCTTTTAGCATAGTGAAGCTTTTACTGGTTTAATTATGGCACAATATCTTGGACTTCATGGGGTCAAATCTGGCTGAATTCATATTAGAAAAATTCTTTTCTGATCTTCGTTAAGTATAAAATTAGCGTAAATGTATAAGATCCCATAACTTGAATTCATTGAAATCGTTGGAGTGGTTTTCGAGAAACCGCAAAAAAATTGGTCCTTTAATAATAATAGTAATATGAGATGTTATGAATATAGGTGTTGTGTTCGAGTACCTCAACACATTTTTACAGTCCCATACATTTTCAATTATTAATTTCCGATCTTGTAATCCGCAGAATTAAGAATGATACAACCACATGTCTTACCTATTGTAAACGGCTTTCTATCCACTGAATATCAGATCTAGAACCAACTCTGCTGGTGTCAAAGATTTGCACGATTCATCATAATAAGCGAAGCGGAGTGCTACTTGAATATTCACGTGTTTGGTGTTAGGATTTCGCAAATCTCGTGACGTCACCTGTGGCCGGCTGGAGTCTGGTTACCTGGACCTGGCTACGCTTAGATTAGACCTGACGTTGCGTAATACACCGCATAATGATTCTACTCCCAATTTTGAATTAACACCATATAAATGTCATTTTTAATTAAAACACTTGTAATAAGATTGTGTGTATGTTATTCACGCACAAAAACACAGTGCGTTTGATATCCGGTTGTTAACGTAAGATAACAGTGAGGTGCGATAAAGACTAAAGTGCTTTAGAAATATAAATAGAAAATTCTTTGCTTTGATTATCCATACGTAAAATAATGTATTAATAATTTCTTACCAGGCAAAAATAAACTATGTAACGGTATTTTAGTTCTATTATTAAGGGAACACATTCATTAATCACAACGGTAATAATCTAAATTTTACTACCAAAAAATAACCGACTTCAAAATTACTCAAAAACTACTTGTCAAATCTCGTTCAAATTTATGTGGAACAACATGACAGACACCTGATTTCGATTAAAAAAAGAATCATCGAAATCAGTTGGCGTGATATTGAGTTATTCGTCCATTTGTCGCGCACATACTTAATACAAATTTAAGACTTATATGGTTTTGTCATGGATGCCATTGTCAGATCTAAATAAAATTTAAGTGGAACTACATGACAAGCACCAGCTCTTGTTAAAAAAAACAATCATTCAAATCGGTTCACCCAGTCGAAAGTTCTGAGGTAACAAACATAAAAAAATACAGTCGAATTGAGAACCTCTTCCTTTTTTGAAATCGGTTCAAAAAACAGTAAAACTTTCCTTACTAATCCTTTAAGAGAACTTTCATATTGATTCTTATTCCTTATCCCGCGGGAGCTGGTCCATTACCAGAATATGTACGAGTAATATCCTAGATAAAGAATAGTATCAACCCATGGTGTAAGTTACAAATAAGCCAAATATAAAGAATAAAATAAATTATGTCATGTCAGGACCAATGAGAGTTGGTAGGACACAAAGTACTTGCAGATTCGTAACGATTGCGTGGAGAAATTCCAATTAGGGCCTGCGCCCACTGACGGCACGGCATGGCACGGCAGGGGATCCTTCATCCCTACATGCAAGCGCCGTGCCGCGAGTGGGCGCAAGCCCTTAGTGTATCTACAGGGTACAATCATTTTAATTGCAACGGGTACTCACGATTCATATTTCATAATACCAATATTTCGACCTACTTCCATCGTGAAATCGTGGTCACGTTAGATCGTGATCATCGACTGTGAGTACCCGTTGTATTTTAAACGTTTAGTGTCCGCAACGATATAAGTTTACAGTCATTGCTGATAACCTAAGGAGTTTATTAATACTCTAATCGATGTGATTTCAAAACAATGACCTATCAATATAAATGTAATTGATCGTTATTTACTGTGTTTCGATAATCCCTGGATTAGTGCGCGGTGCGCGCTGATTTAATTTATTATTCCATGTAAAATGAAACCATCCGGTGAGGAGCAGCGTCACTGTCGACGCACTGTCATATTACTATCAATAAAATAAGCGAGACCAATGATGTCCCTGAATTCCCGAATAATTGTACGACTGATCACGAAATAATTAATTGTATAATAATGGATAAATAATGATATTTAAACCACAACTACGACACTGACTCTTATTGCCCGGAAAATGTTTAATTAAATATTAATACTTCAATTATAAATGTAATTGATAGCTGTTGGTAGTATTTAATTTAAACTGTACTGAAATTTTAATAATATTCGCTTGAATGGCCGTGTTACAAACTCAGTGATGGGAGTGTAATACTAATATGTGTTGTTTTAAACATAAATTAATTTGTTATTAATAACAAAGCGTGAAACGTTGGTACACACGTGCCTGGGAATATAATCTAGGCATTCATATGTATGTAAGTTAATTATGTATGTTTACAAGTAGATAGGAAGGAAAGCAATTAAACATTGATGGTCGAAACTAAAAATGTGTGTTTTATGGGCGAATGATAAATAAAAAATTAGAAAATTTTATTGCACATCTCGAATTTAAATAATAACATTACAATACTGAAATTCAAAAGGCTTTTAAACTTAATAAAAAATCGAAGAAATAAGTTGAGTTTTTGAAAGATATCTTCTTTACATCTTTACATACCAACTGACGTCTAAGTGATTATTTTTCCAATTAACTTTTTTTTATGATAATCGAAATAAATAATCTATAACTGCATCAGAAGTGTTAATTGAAATATCATCTTGCTATTACTTTACTTTTTTATTATATAGGTGCAATATAAAACTGGTGGAAGTGATTTAAAATGAGTGGATCCTGATTTTTTGATTTGGAGACAAACGGTCTTATTACAGAACGAGGTCTATCGTTAGTCCTGGTACTAAACCTCATTTGAAGCTTGGACTAAACAAAATTGTTATTACAAGACGCGGTTTAAAGCTAAGCCATGGCCTAAGAGAGATTGTGACTTTACGTCTGACACCTTACACACACGAAGAAATACGTGTCCATACGATGCCGCTGCTACTTGTCATTAAAGGGGCCATTGACGGAACGATCGATCGGTGCGATCCGTCGTTGCAGACCGATCGCACCGACCGATCGGTAGTGTATGTCAAGATCGTTAACGATTTGCTTGGTCGCAGACGATATCGGTGATCGCAACAAAAATCCATGCAATCATGAATATCGCAGCGATGAATCGACTGTGTGTGGACCTTTGCGATCAGCGATGCGATATTTGTCTCATTCTGATGCCGGCCGCCGCACGCGTCGCATGTCTTCAATGCCTTGGCTAGTGCGTTACGTAGGTACTACTACTACACTCGATGGACGAAACAAATAATTTTTTTTTGCCGTATTGGGGCGGCTTTAGAATACTAACCCCAAACCCACGCCGGATGGGTGTCGTAACAGGCGACTAAATCCGGCCTGCTGGTGGTAGGGCCCTCGGAGGGATTATATTGGTAGTATTGATTTTAATTGTTAATTAATACCATTATTATTTCTCCATGGGGTTCGCTTTTACTTTTACTTTTCGCTTTTACCTTTGGTGTTGCTGATGTTCATGGGCGACGATAGGCACTTACCATCAGGTAGATCGTCAGCTCAATTGCCGGCTATTTCCATAAAAAAAACTTCGTGGACTTATCGAGGACCGATTCCGTGATGACAATTCAATATTAAAAAGAAAGAAAGAAAGAATCTAGTTACACGCTTTATATTAGCTTTAAACGGTTAGACTTCTTCCAAACTTCGTAGACCTATCGAGGACCGATGATAATTAAATATTTAAAGAAAAAAGAAAGAAAGAAAGAAAAAAATGTTCGGTTATGTTCGGTTTACACGTATTCAGTAGTTAAGTAGTTAAATAAATTTTAAGTAAATTAATACTTGTAAACGGACAATTTAGTAGTTTAGTAATTTAGTAGTTTAGTAATTTAGTAGTTTAGTAATTTAGTAGTTTAGTAATTTAGTAGTTTAGTAATCAAGTAGTTTTATTTTTTTCTTTTGTAGCCGAATCAAAGTTACTGCCACATAGCTAAGGAAAAGAAGTTCATTTTCCATTTTGTAGGTATTGAATTTCAAGCAAGAATTCAGCATCAAGCAAGAATAAGAAGCGCAACGATCAAACATTACTTGTTTGAAACGGAAGGATAACGACGTGCTCAAATAATTCAATATGTGCCCTACAAAATGGAAAATGAACTTCTTTTCCTTAGCTATGTGGCAGTAACTTTGATTCGGCTACAAAAGAAAAAAGTAAAACTGTACTTGACTACTAAACTACTAAATTGTCCGTTTACAAGTATTATACTTAAAATTTAGTTAAAATTTATTTAACTACTTAACTACTTAATACGTGTAAACCGAACATAACCGAACATTTTTTTTCTTTCTTTCTTTATTTTTTCTTTAAATATTGAATTATCATCGGTCCTCGATAGGTCTACGAAGTTTGGAAGAAGTCTAACCGTTTAAAGCTAATATAAAGCGTGTAACTAGGTTTTTTCTTTCTTTCTTTTTTCTTTTTAATATTGAATTGTCATCGCGGCATCGGTCCTCAATAAGTCCACGAAGTTTTTTTTATGGAAATAGCCGGCAATCCAGCTGACGATCTACCTGATGGTAAGTGGCTATCGTTGCCCATGAACATCAGCAACACCAAAGGTAAAAGCGAAAAATAAAAGTAAAAGCGAACCCCATGGAGAAATAATAATAAAAGTAAAAAATAAGTATAAAAAAAAAATAAAAAAAATCCCTCCGAGGGCCCTACCACCAGCGGGCCGGATTTAGTCGCCTCTTACGACACCCATCCGGCGTGGGTTTGGGGTTAGTATTCTAAAGCCGCCCCAATACGGCAAAAAAAATATATTTGTTTCGTCCATCGAGTGTTGGTAGGTACGTAGACTACGTAGTACCTACGTAACGCACTAAGCCAAGGCATTGAAGACATGCGACGCGTGCGGCGGCCGGCATCAGAATGAGACAAATATCGCATCGCTGATCGCAAAGGTCCACACACAGTCGATTCATCGGTGCGATATTCATGATTGCATGGATTTTTGTTGCGATCACCGATATCGTCTGCGACCAAGCAAATCGTTAACGATCTTGACATACACTGCCGATCGGTCGGTGCGATCGGTCTGCAACGACGGATCGCACCGATCGATCGTTCCGTCAATGGCCCCTTTTATGGTTGTTATGCACACATAGTAAAAAAGCGACTTCACGTCAGTCGTTACATTTCTTTGCGAATGTTATAACTACCCTTTATTTCTTTCATCTGAGACTAACATGAGACTAAAGCTAAACCTGCGAGCCTCCTAGTTTAACGTTGGACTATTTCACAAATGTCAAAGTCAGTTTTGAGGTTGTTGTCATGTTTATTTCGAATTTGTTTTAACATGTAATAAAATCCAAGACAACAACAATCAATAGAATTGATTGAAAACTGTATAATTATTTATTTGCAATAATATTTACGCTCTTAATATTCATAATAGACGTGTTCCATTAAATATGTCAAAAACAATAAACAGCATCGTAGTATAATGGAACGTCGTAATCGAATAAATACTGACGTTTTGAATCAGTTTCGTGTCAAACCCGTGTCAGTTATTCAGCCAAGGTCTAAACTTGAAACCAATAGTACTATAGTCACCGCGAACTAAGAAGCCCAATTTGTCGTTTGCCATCACAGTGACATTAGAGATGTACAAAAAAATCGGTTCACGAAAGAAACCAATTTTTAATACAAATCGATTCAAAATTATAAGATCTTCTAATCTATTCGATAATTAAATTTTAAACTAAAAACCGTAATATTTAGGTACCTAGTTACCTACCTACTACCTCGATTGAGCTATGATACCGCGTATTCTTAATATGTACCTATTTACGACTTCAATAAAATAGTCTTTTATCCATTCGCTCATGAACATTAACAACACCAAAAGCATCACTAGTGCGTTGCTGGCCAAGAAAGAGAAGAAAAAGAAAGAAAGATAGATCATGATAGAATGAAAGTCCCGCTCAGTTTCATAATAATATTTTGACATAATATTATATTATGAGCGTCAGGAAAAAACTGCAGTGAATAAATTCTTGCTTCTTTCGTAAGACACATTCATGTAGGTATACATAATTATTATTTTGTTGAAAAAAAAATGTTTACCGCAACCTTAAATACATAATTACATATAACATATTATCTGCAGTTACTGTCCATGGATGGCGAAGTGCCCATACATAATGGAAAATGTCCTTTATTAGCATCCAATTCGTCGTGGTATTATTGGGTACCTAATTTTAAATTCAAATGCAAGCAAATCATTTTTAACAATGTAATTAAATTAATCAATTTTCATTCTTAAATTTCGATTATAGTAATGTATCGATTATGATTGGTTTTATAAACGGTTTCAAGCCGTCACATCACCCTACGTCAGATAAGATTTAGGCTTCTTCATATAAGATTGTTTCGACGTCATATATTTTTATTAAATTTTGCATAAATTATGATGTGATGGGATTTTTTCTAGATTTTAACGTATAATATGATTTATAATCAACGCCAATGAATATGAGTAGGGATTTTTAACAAATTTTGGCAAAATCCTTTGTCAGTAAGTATTCAACTATTCATGTCAAGTAAATGGATATTCCATTTCGCTCAAAGACACCCATACAAGGTTAGTTCATATTAAAAAATAGCAGCTATCATTATGGGCATCTTAGATAATTTTTACTATAACAAGTCAACGAGTATTTTGCGTTTTGTAATAAACTTTGGTTTAAAGTATGTTACTAAAGTCAGTATCGTACCAAGCCTGGACTATTTAGTCATGGTTTAAACCTAAACTTTAGACCTCGTCTTGTAATAAGGGGGAATATGTTTAAGTAATACCAGAAAGCGGGACAATTTTCACCCTCCACAAATGTTCAGGATGCATTCTCCGAGGACTTAGGAATGAGACGTCTTGGCTTTCATAGTACTGATGGCTACCCACGTATAGAAGGTACGCACGGTCTAGATGGGAATTCTGCTTGAATTGCTAATTGTGCGTTTCGTATTCCAAGTTAATTACTACATTATAGTTTAATACATCCATTATCTAACCCAATAATAAATGTCCTAAGTAAATGCTTTCAACATAAAACAATGGCTACAGGTAAATAAAGCAAGCACAGTGTCGCTTTTCATCGACATACTCATGACACGAGGCTGCAATTTCTCTGTTTTCAACATTTCGTAGCGATTAGAATAGCCGCTGGACGGTGGATAGCGATCTTTCCCCACGATTGAGGTAACCGCACTCTTATCTTTCTAAGTTAATGCACTGCCTATAAGTTATATCGGTATCAAAACGGGCGATAGGATTTATAACCGTTCAAAAGCCACAGAGAGAAATAAAACTAATGAATAGCCGAAAAGCAGGCAAGCCGTCTGGTGGTAACAGGTTACTGTCGTCCATCGACACTAGTAATAGCAAAAGGCGTCATTGATGCGTTTTCGGCCGAGAAAAAAGAAAGTGGTAGATATAATAGTACCACTCTCAAGCCCCCAGCCAAAATATGAGAGTCATATTTACATATGATGGCTGACTCAAGCAATAGGGTGCTCATAAAATGTCGACTAACATTATTTTTACCACGAAACATGCACGGGACACCCGTCTATCGTCAAATGGATCAACACGCGTTCCACTCGACGGAGGGTTTTATTACAATGTTTCGAAATAAAAAGTCGAATGACAGCTCTGACACAATTTTGACACAAATGATTGAATGACGAAGGGCGCGTCGCGGCGCGTTTCGTCGGAAGGAAAACAAATTGGAAAAGAACAGCCCATTTAGGAGAGCCTTTCATCTGTTACCTCTTTTATTGTATCCAGAACCTTTGGAAATAATTTAATTTTTGCAAGATGAACGAAAACAAAGTGATATCGGAAAGGGAGCTTTTAGACGCCATAAAAAGTCTTTTGAGGAAGAGCGGTCATTTGAATAAATTTGAAGCCGAGGTAAGGCCCTTAAAAAGTTTTGCGCGATATTCTCAAATATAATTGCTTTTCTGATTTTTTAATTCTCCTAAAGTCTAGTGTCCAAAATTGGAAATCTGATGAGTTTGCAGATGTCGATTGGACTCGGTATTTGGACTTTAATTACTTATGCTTGGATGTTTACAACTTAGCTATACCCACGGACATAAAAAAGAACGGACGTAACCTTGTCTAATCGAGAGTGAAGCTGACAGCTGACAGCTCGCTTACCATGTGTGTGTAATTTTGTAATTTTTGATTCGCGATGGTGTCAATGTCGTAGCCGTATGATGTCAATGTGTGGGTGTGTGTACTTGTACGAATACAGAGTTGGTATTCCTATGGGTGCTTCACTGCATTTTTTCTTCGGATTATGTTGGTCTTTTTTTTACGTCCGTGGCTATATCACCATCATTTTTTTATAACAAAATACTATAATATGAAGTAAACATTTAAATTAATATTATATCGATTGAAAAAGCTCGACGAATAAGTCGTGATTTGTGATGAAAATTTTAAAGTGGGTTTTACTATGGGTATTCACGTAACGCAAGTCGTGCAAGTTCCCTATCGGCATGATTTTCAGACATCGTCAACAATTATTATCGTCATATTTCAGTCAATTTATGTAAAAATTTAATGATAATACACCTATACCTTTCTCATTATCACTCCATCTATTGGTGAAAACTGTATGAAATTCTTACAGTAGTTTTTGAGTTCTTGCGTATTAGACACAAAAAGAGAAGGTTAACTTTTATGGCAGTGAACACCGATACACGTACCGTGCTGTATCGTTCTCCGTTTCATCACAACTTACGACGATCACGACAAAAAATATAATTCTCAAAGTCAGCAGATCTTCGACCCCAATTACTCAGTATCCATTCCGGTAATCCGCGATACAAAATCATAATCCCGTAAACGGATTTGTTAAGCGAGGATTACCTCCTAACCTGAAACAAATTCAGAACGACCGCGACCGAGGGCCAGCTTTTTATCCAATCCTCTTATGTCACGTTGGAATAGCGCAGTTAGCATTAATTAATCGCCCTAATCCGCGTCCAATCTACCCAAACTGCTGGAACATCGGTACTTACGCTGGAACGATGGTGACGTTCGACGAACTTCTAAAAGTTCACCCCTTAATCGTAGTGCGACTACATTTAAAGAACCGCAGTGCATTACAGTCAAAAACCCCCAACGGTTTTAAGTTCTACACTAACGCTCCTTTAGTGCACTGATATCTTAATGTTGTAAAGTTTGTGCTGCTGCATAAGTAGACTTGGAAGATTACTTCTTAGGGCTTAGTAAAGCACTTAAGACATCAGCAAAGGCAGTTTGCAGCAAAGTTTTAATTGAGTAATGAAATAATCTAAATTTTACTAACAAAAAATAACCGACTTCAAAGTTACTCTAAAACTACTTGTTAGATCTCGTTCAAATTTATGTGGAATTACGTGACAAGCACCTGCTTTTGATTAAAAAAAGAATCATCGAAATCGGTTTTCGTGATTATTATTGAGTTATTCGTCCATTTGTCGCGCTTACTTAATACAAATTTCAGATATCTTGTTTACATCCATACAGACCAACTGACGTCCAAGTGAAATTTTTTTCGTTTAACATTTTATTAATGATGATCGAAATAAATAATGTTATAACTACGTTAGAAGTGTCAATTGAAATGTACAGCTTAGCAATAAGTTCTGGAAAACAAGTTTCCGGGAAATACATTAAAATCGCATTGCTATTTCTGAGGAACACTTAGCATCTGAGCGAGGAACTCCAACTGTCAAGAGGTTTTTACGTATAACAGATTAGATACCCCTTATTATTTCTGTTAGGTGTATTTATTTTCAATTTAAAATAAAATTTTAATTCATGTCAAGTAACTATCTTATTCCAGTAGCAATGGAAATTACGGTATCGTTCTTAATATTTAAGCTTAAGTCTTCTGTCAGATCTAAGAGTCCAGCCAAACGCAGCTTTGGGATAGCAAAGTAAATCTATACTAATACCCGTGTAATATATATAACTCACATGGAGAAAGTAATCGGTTATGAATCTGTAACTGAATCGATATCACGCATTTTTAATTGTATTTTATAGCTTAATAATTTATTATTTAAGAAATGAGTTATACTAATTTCGAACGAAAAGTGTGAACATTCTACCCAGCGGTGCACGCACACATGAGAGCGAACGAGCGCTACGTATACAAGGTCGGTGCGCGCGTGTGTGCGGTACACCCCGACGTCCCAACGAAAACAGCTGACTATAGCGATCGAGCGATCATTACATAAAATATGTAGTAGGTAATGGTACGAATGTTAAATAGTGAACAAATTATGATTATGATACTCTTTCCATCACATTTTTCAGGCTTTGTACTGTAGACTGTGAACAATTTTGAACTCATTGATTAATAAACCTCAAATTAAAGAACAAAATTATTTAACAATGACAGTAATAAGTTTAATTTTATTTAATACCTACTACAGTGTCACTTTTCACTACATTAAATGCATAAATGACGTACACCCTTAAACACCCCAATTAGAATACCTACCTTTTTAGTTTTAATCATAATACATACACTGAAATATTTTTTATTAGCTTAGTAATTGTTTATTTAAGAAATCCGTTACTTTCTCGTAGAAGGAAAATAATGTTCATAACATTCTATGCACGCATACAGACTCACGCACACATGAGAGAGAGACCAACGTCACAGTGTGGATTCCATAAGCCAGAAACAGCTGATGGACGAAAACGAATTATGCCTAAATTATTAGGTAATCGTACTGAGATAAATAATTATGTTTCATAAACAAATTATGATTCCCTCTTTCCATCACACTTTACAGGCTTTGGACTGTCGACTTTGAATAATTTTGTTTAAATACAATTTCAATCGTTTTGGCATTAAAATTATAAGATATTTATTGAATTATTTATCGTTTAGAGGTATAATAGAACAAAACTAAACAAAGACGGCGTGTTTAAAAGCTGTGAATCATAAAAATATTTACTAACATTAAACAACCAATTAAATTTAGTTAATGTAGGTATTACTTACAGTTCTGATAACTGGTTTCTTCTCTCCTGATCCTTCTGTACTCCTACCCATCAGCGTAGCCAGCCATGGGCTCAGGGTGGGGCAGCAGTCTAAAATAATATTATGTACCTAACTTTTTGTTTTAATCGCATTTTTTTGTGTCGATTGACGACAGCTGTCGAGTGTAAACTTTCCTACAGATATTAAATATTGTAGTTAGTAGCTAGATAATTAAGTTTTTTAAGTTTGATTAGGTACCTTACAGGCTTACAGGTCAGAGCCAGGGTGGGGCACGGTGGGGCGCTAGCTACGCCCATGCTCCTACCAACTCCTGCGGCGTCGTCTTTTAATGACATTTTCAAAATGTCCACCACCTTGCTCGATACACAATAATGCACGTTTGTGCAATTGTCGTTTAAGTTTATTTAATACGACAGTGTCACTTTTCACTATGTCAAATGCAGCTATTATTCTATTTTTTAGATCCTCAGCGCTGGTGGAATCTTTAAAATAAACTAAAGACTTAACACGTCCCCACAAAAAAAAATCTAGGGGCGTCAAATCAGGTGACCTTGGTGGCCACTGAACCGGTCCGCCGCGACCGATCCATCGCTCCCCATATTCAGCGTCAAGATGCTGCCTGACAGTCCACGTGAAATGCGCTGGGGCACCGTCGTGTTGATAGAACACCTCTCGTAAATTTACAAGAGGTACGTCTTCTAGCAGTGCCAGCAAAGTTTCTCTCAAAAACACTAAATATGACTGTCCTGTTAATCTCTCTAGGAATACGGGCCCAAGTACGTGTGTACCGATAATGCCCGCCCAGACGTTAACGGAGAACCGGTGCTGGAAAGAATCCACTCTACATGCGTGAGGATTTTCGTGCCTCCACAAATGCGTATTATGTTGATTGAACATCCCCACTCGTGAAAAGGTACTTTCATCCGTCCAAATAATGTTTCGCTGCCAATTGTCTAGTAACCACCGGCTGAACTCCAACCGTGATTCATAATCACGAGGAATCAATTCTTGACAGCGTCTCAAGTGGAATGGGTGCTCGCCGTCACCATGAAGCGTTCGCCACACGTACATATGACTGACGTTAAAATGTGGGGCGGCTTCACGAGTACTGGTATGGGGATTCGCATCGAAATATTCCAGTATTTCGCTTTGAAGACGAGTAGGTATTCGCACATTGTTTCCTCTGTCGATCGCAGTATTCGGTCGAAATGTTCCGTGGTCTCGGAGCCGTTGAGTAGCGGCTAGCATAGTCCTACGGTCTACACTGGTACCAAACCTAGCATTATAAGTTCTGCACGCTAATGCCACGTTGTCACCACACTGTGCCAAAGTTCTTACCATTTCAGTATAATCAATGTTAGTATACGGAAAAGCCATTGTACGAACAGTTACGATAAGTCGTTAACTAAAAACACGAATAGAATAGGTACTATCGAGTATCGGCGCAGCGCAGCGCGGTGTGCGGCGTAACGTACTGAACTGACTGATTTAAATTCAATTTCAAATTTGTTTGTTTACTTAGATCATAAGCCGGTGTGTGGGAATTGAGTGACAAGGCTGGGGAAACACCTTCATTTATGTCTCGCTCCAATTATTGTTTTCGTATATGCATAATAGAGCAAGCGTGTTACTATTTCGCACGCTTAATAAAAAAAAGATGTAACTCAAAATTTGTGAATTTGGAAATTTAGTAACTGGAGTTTAATTATTTAAGTACGAACTTTTTTTGCATCAATTTTTTTAAAGTATAATAGATATTAGGACACTATTTTCAACTATTTTTGAAATCACGGTACCTTGAACATACAATATCAACAGTTAAAATAATGGAAAGCATAGTAATTATTTTTCAGTCTTGAATCAAACACAAGTCGGAAAAAGTCCAAAACTTTAACAGCTGATTCGTTCAAGTTGTTATTTTTGAGTTACATCTTTATATTCCTGTGATCTAAGTCATAATCGCCGATCGTGCGGCGGCGGCCGGGCCGTATCGCCGGCCGTGAGTGACATTTTCGTTACGTCTCGCTTTCTCCGGACTGTTTTTAAATATGCGGAAGAGAGAGAACGTAAGGAAGAATTCGAACTGTCTTTATAATATTTTTTTGATCTATTGCGTTTGTAGTGTGTCGTTTACGTCGTACAACTCGTACATTTGATAGTGTGCGTGTTTGTGGCTGTGGCTAAGTCTAATAATGCTTGAAAGGACCCTATTGCCTTGACTTAAGTTTCATTTTTGTTTGTTTCGACTGTTTAAAGAATTGGGTGACATCATTTACTTAATTTTAATTTCTTTTAGGAAAAAAAAATTACCTACATTAGAAATACGTGGAATCGATTCAGTTGCCGATTTTAAGCCATATACCTTCCTATGTTACATACATTTGAGTTACATATTAAAGAGGAAAGATTTGTTTTTTTGTTTGCATTGAATAAGCTCCGAAACTACTGAACCGATTTGAAAAAATCTTTCATTGTTGGGATGCTACACTATCCCCGAGTAACATAGGCTATATTATATTTTCAAAAAATTAGGGATCCTTAATAAAACTCCAGAAAATTTCAAAAAAATTAGGGATCCTTAAGAAAACCGAAGCAAAGCGAGGGCGGTTACTCGTATGTAAATAAAATGATTGTTACAGATGCGTGAGAAAGTCACCCAAGCGTTGCAAGACCGGCAGGGGACCCTCAACCCTGGCTTCAATAACGGTGGCCCCCCTGCGCCCTGCCGCGAGGTGCTACTGATCAACGAGCTCATCCGAGAGTACCTGGAATGGAACGGGTACCTCTACACCGCCTCGGTGATGTGCTCGGAGGCCTCCATGGCGGGGCCGCGGAGGGCGCGGGCCGACCTGTGCACGGAGGTGGGAGTCAGGGACGACGAGAAGTCCTCAGCTCTGCCGCTTCTATCCAACATCGTGTCTGCTTACACCGAACGTATCAAGCGTAAGATTAGCAAGATTAAGAAGGACGGCTAGTGTGTGTACGATTAGAATGGCTTATCGGTGTATGTCGACTCGGTGGAAAATCATTATAATAATAATATGACATTTATAAATTTTATCTTTGCTCCAGTGAATGTAACCCTGGAACTATAATTATGTGTTTTTGGGTTAGTTAGTCTATTTTTTGTATAGAATATAAATTCACTATGCATATAAATATAGTTGCTATGACTTTAACGTCATTTTTTAAATTGCTTTTATTTCTAATCGTTTTTACGTAACATTATTCTGTACCTTATTCTAACTTTCCTAATATAATACTGGTACTAAATTTATTATGACGAATATAATTAATAAACATTTTTTTTAAACTGAGTATGATTATTTATTGATGAAAAACAAGTAGAAAACAATAAAGTTATTTGGGATTATGATTATTAAAATGATTTTTTTTTGGTAGGTTTTCTTGTGTTTTCAAGAGCAGTTTTTTTGTTGACCGTTCAGTAATGTAACACGTAGTCCAAAACTTTACTATTAAGTAGTTGAAAGTTTTGTTTTACCAAGACCATAGCAGACCTTGAGTGCTACGTGTGCTAAGATTGTGTTTTGATTATACTTTGGATTGTCAAACATCAAACAGGCAAAGTGAACGTCCTGGTAAGTAGATACGAAATGAAACTGAAATATTTTGCTTCAAAGGAATAGCTCATTATGAGAAAAACTTCGTAGCAAAGTTGGTAAGAAGTTTCAGCTGACGCGGCGGCGGCGGCCACCGTGGGTTACAACGACTGTTCACAGTTCCCAGTTATTGTTCGATTTTGAAATGTGACGTTACGAATTTAGGATCCCCTCCCACCCCTTGTCACACAATGTCACACTACATCGACCCCCCCTCCCCCCTAACATGTGACGTAATTTATGGATGGCCCCTTTGTGGTTGACTGCTTGTGTTTTGTTTTTAAATGCAAACCTATTTATTTATATAGTGTTGCCAAACAAAATGCTAAACATTTTAAGTTCACTTTGCAATTGCTATTGGTAGCATACGTAGAGAGAAAAAAGCTGATGTGTAGATACTTTTTAAGGCCTACATATTAATATCCATACATACATATTTAATATACAGTTTTTGTTATAAAAATAAAATATTGTTCATTTTATATTATTCCTGAATCATGGAAAAATTGAAAAAATATCAATTAATCGATTTTTTTATGGATTTTAGTGGACATCTTGCTAACTTGCAGTGCGACTCGAATGCTTGGAGCAAGCCGCGCTGCACAAAGCGGCAAGTGTTCCAGACGGGAGGGTCCGCCTCTTGTTTTCTTTAGATTAACCTCCGAGTGTACTCCAGACGTTACTTGTTCGCAGCTGTCTCAACTATCTCCGCCGTCACATTCCTTTGGGCTTTGTTATCCAACTGCCGCTTTTTTTCTGTGTTCGAAAACTTTTTCCTTTAAAGATTTCAAAAAGCCACTTTTATAAATCTGCGACACAAACTACGGGTACGTACGGCTGGAGTGAGCTGCAACAACTTGTCGGCATGATGGACGATGGTGACAGTGAGGTAAATAATTACAACATACGACCGAGCTGAATGCTGATGGTCAATGCAATGATCAATCTGCATTATACTCGTATCAAACACAAAAATGTTTGTGGCAATGTCCTTTAAAAACTTCGAAACCATCCAACTGATGTGCCCCTAATTGATTTTATTTGAAAGGTAATCATATGGTTTGAGACCACTAAAACAATAAAATAAGGCACTTTCGGTCCCTTCATAAAGTCGATTTTCGACTATCCCCATACAAAAAAATCTTTTAACAAAATGTATTTCTTTTTTAGCGTAGTATCACACTCCGGGTATCCACTAGTAAATTATAATTATGATGTAAATTGTGGTGATATAAAGTGCTGAGTATAAAAATAATGTCACTCTACGTTGTTTCTTACTATCGAAGCTGTTGCCTTAAACTAGATGGCGATCCAAACAAAATACGATAAACTTAAAATAAGCGTCGCCCCGCCTGAAAACTTTTCAGCCTTAGCACAATCGCTGAGCGATTCGCTTTGAGTTTAACTCACGAATTCCCCGAGGCACGCGCTTTCTTATATTCTTTCAACATTGTTTTTCAACAACTGGTAATATTTCCATTGTACGAGATTAGTAGCAAACATAATAATATTTGGTTTAAAGAAGTAGACAGCAATTAGAAAATTATTAGAATTAAACAGAAACGGTTTTTAATCGGAAAACGGTTTAACATCTACAACCATAATTTAAAATTAACGAGTCCAGTTGCAGTTGTTTTCTTGTTAAGGCTGAAATTGAACTCATTGAGTAAGTAAAACCTATGAGTATTAAGTACGCACAGAAGTCAAAGTCAACATACTTTCCAAACACACAGACGCGCAAACAATAACACATACACCACATAAACGAATTCAAACACACGTCGTCTGTAACAGAATGAAAGAGCCGTCGCTTTATTGCCAATATGTGGGAAATTGAACTATTTTATTCCAGTTCTTCATAATAGCCATCAACAAAGGCCATTAAGAGGGCTTAATACCCTTCAGGGTAGAGGCATTTATCCATACTCGTGGAAGCTAAGCGAGTAAAAACGAACCCCTATGAAATTATAATATAAATAAACAAAGCGAAAGGCACGGGTGATTCAATTTCAGTAATGGCGTCTAAATCGTTGAACAATTTTGTGTCGCTGGCAAGCTCGCCGGCTGCAGATACCTATTGACGATTTTTTTCATGTTTAAAAGATATCAATTTTTTTTTCCATATCTTTTTCATCTAAATATGGCAGTTAGAACAAAAACTAGCACATTGAAAGCCATAGTTCATTCAAAAGCAATAATACTCGAATATAAAAATACCATTCGAAAAGAGAGACCCCGTGTATAATAAAATTGCAACGTACAGACAATAATATATATCACCGTCGCATAGTTCGATAACAAACGCCCGTGTCCTCGTAAATAGTGTTTTCGAGCGCCACAGACTATCAACAGTGGTAGAGGTGGCAAAGGTTTTCAGTGCAACCTGTTGTCATGATAAAGATTGTGTTAACTTTACATTTTAGTGTAGTACCGTCTTCGTGGAAGGTTGCCCTTGTTCATCCCATCCCCAAAAAGGGCGATCTTAGTGACCCGGCTAACTACAGGCCTATAGCGATTACTTCCCTGCTTGCGAAGGTAATGGAGCGCGTGATTAACACGCAGCTCTTAGGATATCTGGAGGATCACCAGCTGATTAGCGATCGGCAATATGGTTTTCGCCACGGTCGTTCGGCTGGTGATCTTCTAGTTTATCTTACGCACCGGTGGGCTCAGGCTCTTGATCGCAACGGGGAAGCTATAGCAGTCAGCCTAGACATCGCTAAAGCCTTCGACCGGGTCTGGCACAGGGCCCTTCTCACGAAGTTACCATCCTACGGTCTACCTGAGAGGTTATGCAACTGGGTAGCCAGTTTTCTATCTGAGCGACATATCAAGGTCGTAGTCGACGGTTGTTGCTCAGATATGAAACCTATAAATGCTGGCGTCCCCCAAGGTTCTGTGTTATCTCCTACGCTATTCATTCTGCATATCAAGGGATGCCTACTACACAGCCCCTGCCAATGCCTCTCAGTTGCAAATGGCGGATAGCAGAATGAAACTTGTGTCTGAAGTCGAGAACTCTCTGGAGCAAGTCTCGGAATGGGGTCGACTTAATTTGGTCCAGTTCAACCCCACGAAGACACAAGTTTGCGCGTTTACCGCTAAGAAAACCCCATTCGTCATAGCGCCTCAATTCCAGGGTACCGCGCTCACCGTGAGTAAAAGTGTTGGGATTCTGGAAGTTGACATCTCGAGTGATGTGCAGTATCGGCGTCATTTAGAGGCCAAGGCTAAGCTGGCCTCCAAGAAGCTTGGTGTCCTGAATCGGGCTAAGCAGTACTTCACTGCGAGGCACCTGCTAATGCTTTATAAAGCTCAAGTCAGGCCCCACATGGAGTACTGCTCCCACCTCTGGGCTGGGGCGCCGCAATACCAGCTTAGCCCATTTGACGCCATAGAGAAGCGCGCGGTCCGAGTTGTCAACGACCCACGAGTCACTCACAGGTTAAAACACTTGAGTTTCAGAAGAGACATCGGTTCTCTCTGCGTGTTCTACCGACTTTACAACGGTGAGTGCTCCGAGGAATTGTTTGACATGATGCCTACGTCTCCTTTTCATCATTGCACCACTCGCCGAAGATTGAAGTTCCATCCACACCGATTGGACTTGTGGAGAACCTCTACAGTCCGATTCTCACGAACTTTTTTGCCACGTACGTGCAAGCTGTGGAATGAACTTCCTTCTGAGGTATTCCCTGAGCGCTATGACATGGGATTCTTCAAAAAAGGTGTAAAAAGAGTTCTCCTTCAGGGCCGGCGTTGCATTGGCGATTCCTCTGGTGTTGCTCATGTCCATAGGCGACGGTAACCACTTACCATCAGGTGGGCCGTAAGCTTTTTCGTCTGCCCTTCAGGCTATAAAAAAAAATAATTAAGTGTTAATATATTGAACTGCTCGACAAATGAAGAATCCTAACGTGCGGATTAAAGGTACCTATTATATTATTTCACGATGTCAACCATTCATTGTTTCTGCATTCCTTCATTGACAAGCACAGGCGTACCTAATAGGTACAAGGGCAGTCAGTAGTTAGAAGATCGTCCGGCACTAAACTTAAGCGCTTCCATGTTTTGGAAAACAGGGTGTGTTACTAACCAAAAATTCACTCACGTAGGTATTGGTAGGCCGTAGTGCTTTGTACCTGTGTTTTAAGCGTCTGAAGCCAGAACATCAGCATACATGTAAGCATGAGCATGTATTTTGCCAGAAAATTAAGCTTCGTTGTCAGAGTAAGACTACGGCTGCTTACCGTAACATTAACAATGCATTTCTGCAACGCCACATCCTGTTTAACTAAATTTTATTCGTCGTCTATGAAATTGGCGTTCACATCGTCGGCAAGCCACTTCTACAATACAAGGTATTTGTATGTCTGTGGCCGTGCACTTTGTCAATCTTGCCCTTTACCCATGATTCACTGGTTATACCCGCGGCCCGCACCCAACCCCCCCCCGTTACCCCCGCAACCCGCGCCCCGCGTCGTTTGAATGTCAAATGTACCTTCACGTTGTTTGATATTTGCCATCGTTTTGCCTCAATCATATCTAAAATACCCGGCTGTCTGTTACGATGAATTGACGATGAATCTTCTGTGGAAGTTTTTTACGATACCGCTGCTGGAAATGTACTTCTCTCGGATTGGGCAGAAGATTTATCGGTGGAGTAAATAAATCTGGAGCTAAGTAGCAACATGTTAAACAATAAACACTCAAAATTGCCAGTAATTTCAGTATAAAAAAACCTGAAATATTTGTGTCGATCAGAATAATTGCGATTTTACAGTTAATTTTCCTATAACTAGTAGGCTAGCTTAGAAGCAATTTAGACTTTAAATTAATTTTTCAACAAGACGAAACTATCGTAGACAACCACGTAGTGAATCACGATCTAGCTATGGTCTACGAGTTACACAGTCCACTCTGCAGACGGTTCTACAATCGTTCCGAGAAACAGCTCGCAGCCGCATGACCGATCCCAGTCCGTTGCTATCGACTTCGTCTGTCGTAAGTCGAACGGGAGGTAATTAATGCGCTGCTTACACCAGTGCTCGCCTGGTCGCCTGCTCGCCCACAGGTACACAAAGCAAAAGAGATAGGTATACAGGGCATGATTCTAAAACCTTCTGTAATGTTCAATATTACAGAATGTTTGTGTCATTACCAATGTTAAATCAGGTAGCATTTAACATTGATAATAATACACCAACCTGCATACGTAATGTATGATTTAACTTTGCTAATAACATATACAATATGTAATATTAAACATTAGAGAAGGTTTTAGAATCATGCCCTGCATACCTAATTATTTTGGTCATTGTACACGGCTTCGGAAATCGAGCACCTACATTAAGTCCAACGACCGTATCTAGACAGCTTACGGATTAATATACCGCTCTGCATAATAAAACGGACTGTGTTTGTTTAGTGCGAGCGAGAGACGTCAGACGTTATGTGCTGGAGGTGGGTTGAGGCGGTTCAACTGTCCTTGGGAATAACTACTGGTATGAGTACCTATTCCATAAGATGGTTAATGTTTTGTTTTATCTTAATACATATCTTTTTCTACATTTCTTTATCTTATTAATATACATTAGAAACAATATCTTATAAATCTAATTCGTGAGTAAATATGCCACCTTCCTGGCTATTTACCGCGAAATATTGTCACTGTAATGATGTAAGGTAAAAGCTTTAATATTAATAACGCTAACACGCGGATTCGCACTAGAATTGTATCGCGAGTGCAATGCATATATGTAAATGAGACATCTTATCTGTCACATAAATGACTGCCGTGAGCGCAAATCGAATCGAAGACCCATCGCTTTGCAGGGTCATTGGTGGAACCTAGGTACAGTCGGCCGTAGAAGTAGCTTAACATTTTAGTACTTTGTAATAGTAACTGTTTCGACGGTTTCCTAGCAACATCTATGACAAATTCAAGGAATTTAAAGTGACAAGGTACTAAAATGTTAAGCTATTTCTGCGGCCGACTGTACTAGGTATATACATGTCTCTGGGTAGAAAGAGCCCTCTACCTAAAAACAGTAAAGAGTATAGCCGAAGTCTACTCGTATTCGTACTCGTTTATTGTATCAATCTATTAACATTGATAAATAAACAATGAACTGTAGTATACTCGTTGACAGTAAATAAAATGCTTACACATTCATACCCGCGCAGTAGGTTTTTGCCTATGTCGCGGGTGGCATTGACGACACATATAACATCACAATAACACCCTGCACCCGAGTACAAATATTTATCTGGCACATAAATATCTGCACTGGCCGGGAATAGAACCCGGGATCCCTCGCTTCGCAGGCAGGGTCACTACCAACAAGGCTACAGGGTCGTCAAAAATAATAAAATATAATGAAAATAATTACCGTAGTAATTATTATAAAATACACAGTATGAAGTTGGTTCAGTTAACGACCGTGTCAACAAAAACATCAGGCGGGGGAGGGAGGAACATCAAAGGTTCGATCAATTATGTAAATTGCCGTGAACTTTGAAACTGGACCCGAAAACCTGAATAGTCAACTAATAGAGGGGTTTTTCTTGATAGACGGTTTACAATTTTGCGATGGTTAATGTTGATAAACAAGCTTGAAGGTTCGATCACGCGGACCAAGTCTGCATACCTGGACAGGGCAGGTCGTCCTAGCTTTTTTTTCTGTCGCACTACGCGCAGTGTGCACTGTGCATTAAATATTCATTTTCAAAAAAAACCTTTTTTTATTTACTTTAAAAATATAATGTTTTTCTTCAAATATTCAATTATGCACAGAGGTGAATTTAATAATTTACATTCACTTAAATATATTTCCATTCAAATATAGTATAAAGACCACTCATACCAAGTAGGTAATTTATGTGGGAGGAGTCTTCAATTAGGAAAAATAATTAAAGACCGTATCGAAAACGTGAAAACTGTTGATTGTTCTCGAAACTCAGATCGAAGGTGAATAATTAATTTGGAAACGTACAGGACTTCATAATTAATAGCTGAGATATAAATAAAGTATTTGAGGGATCGTTAGGAATTAACTGACTGGATATCTCATGTCGGGTTCCGGTGTAAATCTAATCGGATTTTCTTTGATCTATCGAAGGAATAACATATTATTATTACAATATTTAATATTATTAATGCAGTCATATTGTTTAAAAGAGAATTCTGATCTAAGAATTATAAAATTAATACATATTATATGTTACATGTTTATAACATTATTTTCAATTAAGTTTAAATAGGTAGTAATTGACTCTCAACACAATTTACCAAGAGAAGTATTCCCTCTTGTAACTTTGGAGAAACAATTTGATTTAATGAACGACTGCCGAGAATTCAAGCTAGGTGCGGTAAGTTAAGGTATCAATTGGTTACGGCAATGCTGTGACAGGTTGGTATCTCATCATTATTTCCAAATAGAAGAAAACAAATTAACAGAGATCTGGTGAAATACAGAAATGTTGTGATACTATGAATTAATTGAACTTCATTCGCATGAAAATAATTATAGCATGAGCATTATATAATTAAATGTTCCCCTCTCTTGAGGGCTGCATAAAAGTATACTAAGCACTGCTTCCGGCCTAAGAACCGGATCACAGTCGGTCCACGTGTGTCAGCGGCCTAACGTTCCGTGCGAAAACCTTAAAGCGCCGAGTGAACGCTCACAATATCAAACAAAAGCTCAAAGGTTTCATCTCATAAAGCCCCCTCTTCTTTTGTATCTTCTCGAACGTGAAATGTAATTTTATTACGGCTTTAATATAATTCAATCGTTTAATTTGTTACAATAACGGCTGGAACCTACAATATTTTTGATTGACACTGACGTTTATTTTGTACGAATTATTACTGTTGTGAGTTTCCTGAAGATTGATAATGTTTATTGCTTATTGAGATAGGCGCTTTGTGTTTGTATTGTGAAATCTGTAAGCGGACTGCGTTTACTTTTTATTAATAGCTTTCGGAAGTCGTTTTTGTTCGTGTCCTTAGTTTTTTGGTTGTCAACGGATTTTATCGGTGTGTAGGGAATTGTGATGATCGCCAAGACCAAACGACATTAAAAAAACTTACTCGTATGTAAAAGCTGTGTTCCTCTTAATTAGTGATAATATCAAGGTTTTAAGTGGTTTTTCGCTGGTCCTGGTTTTACAATCGCTAGGTACGTGATTAAATCAAATAAATTTTCACTGCTACTTTTTAAAAAGTTATATTAGTTCAGAGATTGTGGATTAAATTATTTATTAAATATTTTTGAGTTTACGCAACAAGCGTTGACTTCTCGCCGGTGTTTGCTGCAACTTCAGTGGATAAGAAAGAAAGTGTCGCAATAAATGAGGTTATCTTAAAACTGTTCGACCACACTACTATAACTATTTGATCACCAGGGACGTACGCATGGCGATGACACGACTATGTCTACCTACATGTCTAGATTAAGCCTAACCTAAGATCAAATTAAATTCAATCAGGGTTTGCGTAGCGAGATAGTCTGGGTTCGATACCCTGCTGTAGCAGATATTTATGTATTCGTCATATATTTTTCGAACTGACCTACCTGTAAAATAGAGGCTACTAGAAAAACAGTGGAGATGTGAATTTTATTATTAAGTACATATATGTAATTTTTTTCATCTTCGATGAAATGACGGATTGTTGAAAATATCGATGATGTCAAAAATATTAATTACATTAACAGAGATTATTATCGCGACATGGCCGATCATTTCATACCATTTTCAGTCCTACCACAAAGTAATCCATTAAACTTTCACGCGTCTATTATATTATAGTTAAGTGGGTCCGATGATTTAGAAGGAGACAAAGGCCGTAGGCGTCGAGACCCGTTTAAGATACCTTAGTGTACATTAATGTCCTATGATAGGCACATATAGCGAACATCATGGCATCCTCGAATATCTTTTAAATTTCAAAAGTCTAATGTTTGAAAAATTTGGGGATTTTTTCGTGGTCCTTTTGTCCTTTCGACCTTGATCTTTAATAAATTATTGTGTTACGTCTGAATAAAATGATAATTGAAAATTATTAAGTTTTGTCACGAGAAAAAATCTTTTTAAGAATACAGCAGATATATCGAATACTTCTAACAAAGCATCCGTGATTTTGACTTTGTCGACAATGCAAACTAAAATATTTATTTTGTGGTTAAAGCAACTTGTATAATTATGTTACAACATAGGATGTAACGGGCGCATTGCCTCGTTGATCGACGAAGTTATTTCGTTAGGGTGAGCGTTTCCGTGAGCACCAGCGGTTGCTTACCATCAGTGCCCATCTTGGTTGTTAGTTATTCAAAAAGAGTCCTTTTTTCGTCCTCCCTTGTCAGATTACCGTGCATAAGTCCTATGGTCTGTATGCAAATGGACATTACACGGTTCTGCAATTATTACCGCGCTGCAAACTCTCCGGCACGTGCCTTCCAGGAATGGACGTGAAAATGAAACAGCTCTGCGAATCCTCCGCCCGACAGGTCGACACTCGACGTACGATAGGACGTGACATGCTCTAGCTTCCCATTTGTTTCCGAAATAGAAGTAACTACTGATACGACGGGATCTATACGATATGAAATAATCACGTTGCACAACGACCGCTCCCGAGGGCGGCCGAAGCGTTCGAACTTGGAATGTTGCTGAAGTCGGTAACTGAACGCGAGTCCAGAAGTTCCAGTCAGCCGCCGGCCGCCAACGGAGGTGGACGTCCGCTACGCGCCTCCCGCACGCGATTGTTAGTGACAGTGAAATTGACGTGTTCCGATGTTACTGTGCTCAAAGTTTTAGAGACATATGAGTGATTGCTCCTGATATCGGTTTGATTCTGCGGTTTTGGAAAGGTGAGCATAAGTTTATGATCGACTATAATTTTTTTTATCTTCATAGAGTCTTCGTAGTAATAAGTTCCTGTGAAATTTTATTGAATATCAGTTAAATTTTATAGAATACGGTATCTATTCATTTATTCTTGCAGCAGACAAACAAACTTGGCAATCATTTTGTAAACTACTCTCAAATTACGTTACATTTAATTTTGCAAAAAATAAATAATTTGTATGTTTACAATAAATTAATACGTACAGTAGATAATTTTAAAGTTGAAAGGGCAAGTGCATTATCCAAAAGGTAATTAAATATAATTTGAGAGCTGTTCTCGAATCAATTATAAAGAACGTTTATTAGAAGACGTATTACTCTAAGCGGTGAAAGGTAACAGGTGTTGGAAGCTGTTCTTTCGCTTCCTTATCACCTGGTGACGCATCAGCAACACGCAGGTCTTCTCGTGGTTCTACTATTAGGACCACTACTACTACTAGTAGGACCACTAGGATATACAATTTCTCTTGGTCACCTTTGGTTTTACCAAGAGAACAACAAATTATCGGTAGGTGTTTGTTTGACAACTGGCTTAAACTTATTAGTGACTCAATACATGTCACAGGTAACCTAACTGAGGAGACAAGACATATTCCTCACTCAGCTCCAGGTGTACACCTAATTGAGGAGGTAAGACATACTCCTCACCCAGCTCCATTGATTACTAGGCGTTAGAGGGGTTAGTGGCCAATCAAGTGTCGGAAGTTAATGCCTCATGAAAGCATCTGAGATGGCTTAAGACTGTTATCCAAAGATAACGATTGAAACTAATGGCTCTAAAATACGAAAGAGGTCTAGAAGTTGTCGCTAAAGGCCACTAGCGAATATTAAGAAATAGTAGGTACGAAGATTCGTTTGTTAAACAGAGAACTGAACATTGTGAGCAGCCCTGACTTAGTCCTTGGGAGTAAAAACATGTCACATAAACGTCTGTTTCCATCGGAAACAGAACACAAGATCTTGCTTAACTCAGCAATTGGGGTACAGAGCATTCGATCCGAGGCTCAGCCAAGACGTGTTTATGGTGTTGGAGATTTTTATGTACCGTCCCGTCGTATTTCACATTTGGAAAAACTACACATTTTTCGCTGTCATCTTTGTTTATACACAAAAACAAAGATGACAGCGATTTGAATGCGATAATATACGGCAAAATTGATGGTATCGTTCTTGAGCGATCTGCTAGACAACCTTTAGAAAGAGGAAAGAGTAGTTTGCCGTTAGGCAGTAACAGTTTTTTAATGCATATGAACTATTTGTTAACATTTACATTTATAACAACTAAATACCCTATTTATTTAAGAGATTTTTTTTATTATTTTCCAAGCATGTTAGAAAAAAATAGTTGAAGGGATAGCGACAAATTACGGTAATTGTCTTGTTTTTTAAGAACTATAAGGCAACGTTGGATTAGAAAATAGAAAAACAGTTATAAGACTGATAGGAAGGTAATTCCAAAGCAAATTACAAACTGTTTTTATCTTAGATAAATTACAGGATTTTTTGTGAAAACTGAACACAAAACTGCGCTGCGTGAATAAATGGAAAATATTAAACGATCACAATTTTTGTCGGCCATGATGCTACGTGTGGCGGCGAGGAGGATAACAAAATCCCTGTCAGAATTAAATGATTACTCAATTGTATCAATCGAGTAAAAGATACAGGTCATATAAAGTAATAAAATCAACCCTGTCAACTTAGAGAAATGTATTATGTATTTTAATAAAAACTTTATTAGAAAACAGGATCAAATACATTGATTTCTCAAGTCTTTTAGTCAAGGAAAGTATCACAACATGCGACTGGATTCTGAAGCGATAAATTTAATATATTGGCTTACTTATACTATAATCATTTCGAATTTCATTATATTCTGGGATCTAACTTGATAATCTTGATAATACAGAGGCAAAGTTCGGAAGGAGTCAAGAAGCAGAAGGGCCTGCAGATTGCTTGGTTCTTGAAGAATTCAAGACTTAGTAATTCATTGAGCGAGTATTTCTCCCGGCTCTGACTCCCTATACTGCTGGTAACTGTTCGTAAACTTGGGGATAAAGTTTTCCGAGACGACGCGAGGTCGGCTTGCTGGTTAATTAATAAGGTTGATCCTGGCGAGGCCGAGAATAACGCCCAAATAGTTATTTAATTAAAACGCGCTTATTAATTCCAAGATTCACACAAATTCCACTAAATATCTCGGTATTCACGCTTTAATTGGACGTTGTCGACGTAAACTGAACCGATAATAAGCGTCCATTTGAAGAGAAATGGGTCCTTGTTTGTCATAAAACGGATAGCGTGGCTGGATTTATGTCATGTGTTGGAGACCAGTCTCGCCATTGTCTGGGTATTATTAGAGAAACTGTAAAGGAATTTTCTTTTAACTCACTGATCCAAGTTTTTCTATCCTACAGTGAATTGGTGGAGGGATTGTCGCCAAACATAGCTATCAAAAGCGGATGATATACAGCCTGAGGACTGAATCACTTAATTTATTTATTGATAACAACATTGACCAACGAATTGATATTCGCAATATTGCCCCAGTGTTCATTCATCTGACTGCCGCATTAGTACCGTTACCAATACCTCAATGAATATATTTAGGTATTCAACCAGTCTATAAAAATATGTTATAGTCTAAAATAGTATCTGTAGATAAATAACTTACACAGTACCGCACTCAAACTCACCTTAACTTTTTACTAAGCATAGAACAATGTTATAGAAGAATCAAAGTTCCTAAGCAACTGTACGTCAGTCCTTAGACTCTTGTACAAGTTAAATGTTTCTTTCCAACTCCAACTGACTGCGGCGCTCGAACTTGGCTTTTCTAGTTTATAACAACAATTGAAAACAAATTAACTTCTGTAATTGTTTAGAAATGCAGTCTACTGTGATGCATTGTAGAGTAACTCCGGCTGTGGGGTCTAAAGGGGGCACGATGTAACACAATTTTTAAACGCTTTTATTTTTAAGCTCACCCTGTGTGTTTTGGTCAAATATGGTAAGTTTATTTTTTTAAGAAAATAAAAAAAAATTATTGATTCATCTTATTCGAAGAAGTTGTTTTACATTTTACTTTAGTATTATTATTACATATTATTGCTTTAGTTCTGAAGACAACGCATTTTGTGATAAGCATGACCTGCTAACGGATAATAGTCCTAAGGAAGGAGAATGCTTTAGCATTAAGTGCGCCTTTTGTTCCATTACTTTCGCAAGGTTCAATAAAGAATAAATAAATATAAAAACAGCAGTTATATTTTTTTCTTTTATAACTTTCACACCATAAAAGTATGTTTTTAAAAAACTATTAGCTTGTTAAAGATAAATGTGTCGATGGCGATGGAACGCTTTTGCGCTACTTGATGCGGAATTTCGAGCTCCGTTTGACACTATGTCCAGAAATACTTCAGCTTCAACCGACTGTGTTTTGACGCCGAAGTAGCGCGGTAATAGAATTACAGTTCCAGTCAATCCTACTAATGTGATAAATGTTAAAGTTTGTGAAGCCATTTGGATGTTTGTATATCCATGACTAGAAGTAGGAGTTTGAGACGAAACTGGGGCAGAAGATAGATTTTATCTTACTGTTAGTTGTATGCTCTCCTGCGACGATTTTGATGTTTATATGTTTAAGATTTCGTTTTATGAAACAACGATTAAACAACAAATAAAGGTTTAATAAGAAGTCTAAGGAAGCTGTTCTATTTAAAGTGGTTATCAGATGTCAAAGGATCGCAGCGGCCGCTCAGTTTCCAAAGGATGAGGAAATAAAAACTCAAAGACTGGTGAAGGCCAGTCATTTTATAAAATAAACGTAAGATTTCTTTTAAGAATGATCGAGCTAAGTGACAGAATGTCCGTAACAAGTTATAAAGGTTATATAATGTTGCATAACATTTTTAACAAATAGTTGAACTTAGTAACTATTGTGTGAAATTTCGCCTATTTTAATTTGTATTTGGTACAGAGAAGCCTATAAATTGAAATTAAAATTAAATTCATGAGGTTTTTTGTTATTGCTTCCACCAACAAAATAACATAATCGTTTTTATATATAACGTAATTTTTCATAGATTCTACATCATTAACAGTCACGTGATAATGAGAGCTTAATTCTTGACCCTAATTAAGACCCTAATCCCAATTAGTGAAGGTGTTTTCTTAACCCGATCATTTGATTTCAGCGATAATAGCTACTTGGCATTTCTTTAGAGAGATTCTGGGAAACTGGAGCTTTAAGTCAGCTAATTTAGTTTTTCATCGAAACAGTTTCACTTGTTTGTTTCGCAGCATTCTAATAATTTCATTATTTGGTTCATGATTAATTATGACTTTAGATTGATTGTTATTAGTGGGCGTGGCTAAAATACGACCTAATTAAACGCAATGTGTAAGGGAAGTGATAAAAAAAATAAGAATATATTTGATTTTTTTAATACGTATACATAGCTGAAATAGACTGGACCTTGTGCAGAATTTTCTTTATGTATACCTGTTCAAAGTAACGGAACAATAATGCTTTCACCATTTATGTTATGAAATAAAATTTGCCAGCAATGTTAGCTACTTTAAAAGTTATCGTCTAAAGTTGTTCTATTAAAAGTATAATAGAAAAATGGGAAGATAAAACTATTATATACCCAGGAGTGAGTTGCTTTCAAGATTTAACTACGCTCAACTGTTATTCTGGGCGGATCCAACCGAGTTTGATGGCAACAATAATATTATGGCAGCGCTGCTTATTAATAGGCTTATGAATTAATGAATATAATTAATTAGTTAATAGAATCAATTAATGGCGTTGAAAGCATTGCAACTTTCTATTCAGCGGTTAAAGTTATGCATGATATTGGAGAAACGTATTCGTCCATAGATATTTATAGAACAACCTGCATATTTCAAACTCTATTAAAAGGTATTCTTATGAAGAGAGGTTTTAAAAAACTAGATGATTATTATTAAGACTGCTTGGATATGAATTTATGACTGATAAACACATTACCCTCCTTTGCGTCGCGCAGTCGGGTAAAAAATATGAGTTGAATATTGAAAACCGATTTATAATAACGACAGTGATAATACTCGTAATGTTATTGCTACTCGCGGCACGGTTTATGTAAGATTACGTAGCCAGCTAATGTTCTGTACATACGAGTAGCTGAGTGTAGCGCAAGATTGATTGCTGGTAATTAATCAGATCATTTGGTTATAAGCTCAGCCACTCTAGCTACGGATAGCTACAGGTACCATCCAGCCGTGACAGACTGGGTGCCAGTGATTTATCGTGACACATAGTTTTAATAGAAGCCAGTGTATTGCGAAGCCACGGGATGTTATCAACACCCTGAGGTGATTTGGGCGTAATAGCACCCAATTAATGATGACGTCGGCTCACTCGGCTCGCCATTATCCGGGTTTGAGGCCGGCTTGAGGTCGGATGATGTAGCAGAACTGTGCGGTTCCGGGTTTCGGTTATTTGTGATGTCGATATTTGTGATTGGACTATGTAAGCGTTTGTAAAGACAATTATTTTTCTTTCTTTTGTCTTCTCTCTAGCTGACTCATGTCTACTGGTCACATGAAAATAAAGGAATCAGTTATTTAATTTAGTAAAATATCTTACACGCCCAATACCTATAAATATAAAATGTTCCTTACTGTGCTAGTTAGTCTGAAATGAAACAAAAACATCAAAGTTAGTACAATAGGTACGAGTACGATATACATAGATCGGTGCGATGTTGATTCAAGAGAACAAAGATAGGTATATTAATTTTTCCGATTCGATTGAACTCGACTCTGCAATCAAATGAAGAGGGATGTTTTGTTTAATTAACGTAAAAACACAAAAAAATTTAGCATATAGTATGTAGCAATATCCAGAAATAATATCGGTCTGCGGAATCAGTTTTATTTGTTTGTCGGCGACATAAAAAATACATAAAATAATTTGTAACCGATAAGGTGAATAAGGAATGATAGTGGTAGAAAAAGACAGTATTGGTCATTGAAGTATAATGTCATAGAACAGACATCTCGAACAAAATGTGTGTCCCGCCGGGAGGTTCTATTTTCAAAATTGAGCCCCCGTTCTCCTTTCAAAATCGAACGAATCCATTGAAAATTGAAGCCGATCGGCGCCAATTCATTGGGACATACATTGTGTTCGCGGTGCCGATTCTAGGTATATAGATACTAGTAATAATACTTCAATGGTATTGGTTGATTATTTATCGATAGGTGAAATGTTTGTGATTTATACAACCTATTGGAATTACCTGTGTATTTCTAAGATGAACAGTTGGGTACGCAACCACCTGATTGTCTTCTCAAAAACCACCACACATCCTCGGGCTAGCAAAAACTAAATAAAGGTAAATTTTTGTGGATTTTGGTCCACGGTGGAGCGTTCTATCGCACCTGTTTTTAAAACATAACTTTAAAATTCAGGTGTTTCCAGATTTTGACTCCAACGGAATTGATCGTTGCTTCATCTCACTGTGCATAGGTTGCACATTCAACTGCCGGAAAACTAGCTATCAGAAATCTGTTCCCTAAAGAGTTTGAAATTTAAAACTAATAAATAATAATAATAGACGCTAACACACTCATACCCCCGCAGTAGGTTATTACCTGTGTCGCGGGTGGCATGGACGACACATAACACATCATCACAATAACACCCATGACCCGAGTACAAATATTTATCTGCCACATAAATATCTGCCCCGGCCGGGGATCGAACCCGGGACCCCTCGCTTCGCAGGCAGGGTCGCTACCAACTAGGCTACAGGGTCGTCAAAAAAAAAACTGAAAACAAAGACAAGTGACGCCATCAATATTATCCGCTTGCAGACGATGTTTTGCGCGTATCGATTCAAAGTTTGTTTAGCGGCTGCCGAGCTCGCCTTCCCCACAAAAAGAAAGAAAGAAAGGAAACATTTATTTCACTAAAAGCTGATAGGAAGAGAACTGCTCGATTTGTTACGCTCAGAGTTCCACCTGAACATGTATTTTGCTTCTCGTTGACGCTCGCGTAATGAGTTCATGGGGAAATGACGCAGGATTTTTGTTCCGTCACTCATCAATCACGTTGGTTTACATATGTAGGCGCATAGCGTCCCTACCTGTGTACAACACTAATGATAATTCATCAGGATACGAATTTTCGGATTATGAGGCCTGGAGCTTTTTGAACGTTGCTCAAGTGTAAAGGCAAGGATTACGTTATTTAAATAGTATTATATAAAAACTTGTTTCACGCCATATTGTAAGAAAGTTGCAGCCTTTTTCCGTTCACCCAAAGTTTCTACGCGCCACCGCAGTTCATCCGAGACTACGATTCATGCAACCGGGTCCAAATATCGGAGTACAAAATAAATATCGTACCCGTATTATAGTAAAATATGTTCAATCCAGGATGAGTCAAGTTTAAATAATATTACCCTTGACGTAGATCGTTATTAAGTTCTATAAAACTCGTATTTAATACGACAACAGCTAGAGCAAAGCAGCTAAAAATAGTTTTTAAACCTTCGAATCAAACTTGTATAGACTATCGTGTATCTTGTATTCACCTTTTGAATTATGGTAAGGAGTAAAATAGAAATAGAACTTAGTAGAATGATAGTCGAATATTCAAGTTTGGTAACTAATAAGGCTGGCTTCCAGTCTTCATTGCCGGCCCACGTTGACCGGACGGCCACACTAAGCCTGGTATTAACATGGATCACCCAGAGGAGTCTGGGAGATGCAGGTTGACTAAAGAGGGGCGAACCGGGCCAGGGGGGAATGTAGTGGGAGTAGTGGCGCGCAGTAGTGGGACAGCGGCCGGGAGTGAGCGCTCGGTGATACCGACCAATATAATCGGTATACCTACCTAAATAAAAGTATTTACATAAATTTTGCAAGTGCATAAGCATTAAAACAAAAGAAAATCTTATATACCTAATACTTAAATACTTATGTAAAGAAATTACAGTTAAAATATACAAAGTAACTCCTATAACACTGCTATGTAGTTATCTGTACGTAACGTTCAATGGCGCGCGGCGGCGAGCTCGTAACTATACGCATTAAGACGAACTTTACAGTTCCCGATTGCAGCGCTACTGTCGCTACTGTCGTCCTTCCTGTGTTTTGTTTGGTTTTATTGCTGTCGACTTGTCGCCGCTCCGATAAAACAACGCTGACGTGTTTCGGTAGTTCTGTCTTCGCTACAAAACCCGTATTGAATTTCACCTGTTGTTGCCTGTTGTTTCCGCGGCACGTCACTCACTGTGAATACGGTACAGATCATTGATTTCGTACCCGCGGCATCTTTATGGGACTTGTGAGGGTTATAAAATTATTTTATTAGTTTTCTTGGCGAAGTATCGAAGTCGTTTGATTGATCGTTTTCACGTTTACTAGCAGCTTGACTTCCGGACTTATTTTATTGTTTTATGTACGTAAGCATAATTTTATTGAGAATAATATGTTTTATTTAAATTATATAAATTTCCTAAACCGCAATGATTCAGTCGGTAATAGTTTATCAATCAATAGGTAATATTTATCGAGAAATAAATCAGTGGGCAACAGTTAATATTTGTCAGGAATGTAAAAGACACAGTATAATTATAATGATGACTAGTAATCAACCATCACTTCGTTTCGGGGAATGTAATAATAGATAAGGACCTACTTCTACTCGTCATTAGAATTAACTACATTATACTTTTAAAATTAAAAGATAAATATTTGTTTGTAATACTTCATCGTATACACAAATATAAATGTATGAAATGTACATACAATGTAAATAAATAAAACTAATGTTCACATGCGTAAACTATCACTAGGACTCCCTGTGTCAGTGACGTGATATACATATACCTACAGTTAATACAGTACAATTTGCGAAAGTCAAACGTGGGACATCTCTCTTCGCAGGTTCATCAGAAATTCGGCTATGGGATGGGATCATGTAATTTAGTTAATGTGCCACTTAACACAAGGTTAGCTTTTTAACAATAAATAAGACTTAATGCAAAATAAAAACATCTAACCGAAGGTATTAAAATTAGAAGAAACTCCTGGAGCAATATAACTTCAGGTGTGCACCCGGCGTGGAGGCATGGCGGCAGTACAAAACACAATATCCCCGAAAATAGTGTTAGTTTTCTATTATATCCAAGTTAAACCATTAGATTGAGAACTTTATCCTGTTATTATACTAGTTTTCGCTTCGATGGTTCTATCACGATTCGATAACCATTTCGCAGAACTTTTAATAGAATTCTGGTAAGGAGTGAAAGAACATTATGTTTGGGCGTGAAACTTGGACTTTGTTGCAATTGATTTATGGCAATTAACGAATTGGCGGGCAGTGGGTCCCGACTCGAATGGGTACTATCGGGAGAGAATGTCTTCATGGTGTTGCTTGGAAACGGTGCCTTTTGTCCGTCCGTTTCCTGCTTCACTGGATGTTAGGGAGCGCGCGTGTGGAACAAACTTTATTAGCGCTATTTTGACTGCCCTGTAGCCTTTGATTGGGAGTATTGTGACCGTGGCTGCGAAGGGGTCCCGAGTTTGATTCTCAGGGAAAAATTTATGAGACAGAAATTGTGGTCGGCCTGTGGTTGTTAGTGATGTGCTATTTGTGTTGTGGATGCCGCCAGCGACACATAGAATTCTAATGCAGGGTATAAGTGTGTGAGCGGCTATTTTATGACCGTCGCTCGCAGCAATAAACGGTGATTGCAGACCGTCAACATTTTCCACTGCAACCTACAAAACATTTTTTTCACCGAAAGATACATTTGTGTAATAGCAAAGCAATAGCTTTTTATACTATTTCCAAAAGAAATTCTGAGATGTAACTTTTGAAATAAAGAACAAGGAAAGTAACGATTTTACCAGCGAAATAGTAAAACAAAAGAAATGTAACGAAATCCCGCAGCAATGAATCTGCATAGCTCTTAATGTAAATAAGACTTCTTTTGTTCTTGTGCAAAGTAAGCAATGTTTTATGAATTTCTACCTAACTATAAATCTACTTATACTTATAAATATAATGTTTCAGTGATATGATCCATTTTTATGGAGTGGTGAATGTGAATAGCAGAAGAGAAAGACCCGAAGCTTTTCGAAGGAATATAATGTGAAAATAATTACAGTTTTACAAAATGCTTTCAAAACTGCGTACATCGAATGATTAATTTAATCCGTATAGAATTGCGTGTAAGATGCATGTGAAAGATGCGTATGAAAGATGAAAATGTACGATGAAGATGCTTTTAAAGATATTATCCCTTCTACTCATTGACACCATGCACCCCACTCTTTTTTATTACAATTACACGATTCTTAAATCAATTTTATTTTCCATTTTTTTTAGTTGGATTTTCTATAAAAGCGTATTTTTTAGTTTTTTTAAACTATTATTTATTTTTTCATTTTTAGTTTGATTTTTTGAAATAAAATTTAGGTTTTTTTTCTTTCTTTCTTTCTTTATTTTTTTCTTTAAATATTGAATTGTTATCGATCCTCGATAAGTATACGAAGTTTGAAAGAAATCTGACCGTTTAAAGCTAATATAAAGCGTGTAATTAGGTTTCTTTCTTTCTTTCTTTCTTTATTTTTTAACCTATGAAAAAAAAGGAGGAGGTTCTCAATTCGACGTGTATTTTTTTATGTATGATCACGCAGCAATCGGCACAGGGTGGTCCGATTTTCATGATTCTTTTTTTAATGGATAGGGTATATCTTGAAATTGGTCCCATATTTTTTTGAAAATTTTATTCCCACCCTAAAGGTACGAAAATAGGGGATGATTGATTATTCACCCACGGAATTTTTACCCGTTACCCCAATAACTTTTTACTGGGTGATCCGATTTCGATGATTCTTTTTTATTGAATATTGTATACCTTGAAGTTACTCTTTTTTAAATTTGGAAACAAAATTTTACCCCTAAAGGTACGAAAATAGGGGATGATTTATATTTAACCTACTACATTTTTACCTGGTAACTGAATCTATCATCAATAACTTATTATTAATTTTCATAGCAACTAAAAAATAAAAAATAATTATTTTTTGACAAAAAATAAAACCAACGAAAAAAAAACTGAAAAGCGAAAAATAAAATAAACCATTTAGTATTATAAATTAAGATCCTAAATTAACTGTAAATAAATAATTTTGAGGCGGTGCCAAACCAATGAAAAAACAAATTAATGGTGAAAAGATGTGCGCCGCGCTGCTGCTGCACTTATAAAATGAACTTTATGTGATTAATTTTGTTTGTTTGTTTGGCACGGTCTCAAAATTATTTATTTACAGTTAATTTAGGATCTTAAATTATAATACTAAATGGTTTATTTTATTTTCGCTTTTCAGTTTTTTTTCGTTGGTTTTATTTTTTGTCAAAAAATAATTATTTCTTTAAATATTTAATTGTCATCGATCCTCGATAAGTAAGTATACGAAGTTTGAAAGAAATCTGACCGTTTAAAGCTAATATAAAGCGTGTAATTAGGTTTCTTTCTTTCTTTCTTTCTTTCTTTTTTTTCTTAAAATATTGAATTATCATCGGTCCTTAATAGGTATGCCAAATATCGAGTTAATCCGACGTTTTGAAGGGGGTCAAAATCATGTTCAAAGATTCCGTTACATTAGTTACATACATACTAACATACGTCTGAAGCTAATAAAAAGCGTATTAAAATAGACTAAACATAAAACAAAAACATAACATATTTTTTTGCACAGCCGCACATATTGAGCTTTAACTTCATGAAAATTTACTGCTTTGAATTTGAGCTTTTATTTTTGAGCATTCTTTTGTTTAACATTCACTATTTCCATTTTAGCCTATTCGAAACTCTACAATGGTTTTAAAAGTGAAAAATTGAAGCCCAAGTTTGTGTAAAATGTTCGTTTCTAAAGATAAATTGTAGAATTGAAAACGAAATGTTTGTTAGCTAGTGAATAAAATAAAAGGTATTTTGGTTTTCGTCATCCGTTCTGGCAAAAATGAAGGCTATAAAATAGGTATTAAGGTTTAATGTAAGCGTACACTCAAGACGCAGTGCCTCACCCGCCGGCGGAGAGAATAACGAAATCGTACAAAGAACAATTTACTTATATACAAGAAGTCGTATTAGGTTCAATTCTGTTTTAATTAGATTACAATTTGGAGAACGTTATTACGATGATAATTGCAATAATAAAAACGTTCCTAGCTGGTGCCAGCGGCCTAGTGTCGAAATTGAATTTTTATTTGCATGCCTACAAACAATGTCACTTTTTTAAAATTTTAGGGGATGAATTTACAAAAATCCTTTCAGTTCTTCCAGTACAAATAAAACTTCCCTACACAGTTTTATTTTGAGTTCTTAATGTGGGTCTCCGGTCTATCACTCGGTAGTTTACTGTTGTAGCGTAAGCACTGACTTAGCGGATACGTCTATATAAGCAAACATTCAAATTTTAAAATCATTTCTTCTTCTTCTTTGCCTTCGCCTTGTGTCATCACTTGGGGTCGGCCCTCCTCGTTTTATAGCGCCAGAACGTAAAAAAAAATTAAAAATTTATTTAATTTTAAAATCATTTATTCAAATTTTACTTCAAATCTAACCGATGCTATTCTTGAGTCGCCAACATGTACTTGCCCATGCTTTGTTATGAAAAGAGAGTAAACAACACAGGTAATGTAGTATATAATGTAGTATATTTGGTCTGACCGCTTTTCAAGTATTACTCGAGTATTACGTCTCTATCTATCTCTCCTGTACCCAATTTTGAGACCGTCTGTATGAAGCTTGCTCTCTGCATTATTTCCTTATTCATTGGCGTTCCCTTGCGTTACGACTTTAGCATTTCCCACGCATCTTCCGCGTTCTTAAACGCTTCATGAATACTTTGTAATTCCTCCTGCCACTCTCCTCACTCGTCACCCCAACATACCTACACAAATTTAAATTCACGCATTTCTGTAATTCGGAACAAGATACTAAGTAAAGGTACAAGATTGTCTTCCTTGTTGATTAACAAATTGCTTGATGTGTGAGTTACTCACTTTGTTTTTTACTTATTCACGCTTTAAAATTGTCATATAATTTATCTAATTCAGTGTCATAAAATTTGCTTATGTAAATAGCTGTGCAAAGATCACAATAAATGCTTCCCAGTCAAAAAGAAAGCTGAACATTCGCTTAATAATTTGTTGCCTCGTGACGAACTAAATACGTAAAAACATTTCAATGTTGTCTAAAATGAGGCACCATGCGAGTAAAAGGCACTACTACTGTAGACTACAATAGTCAAATATAAACTATGTGATGGACCTCTTATGAGAGAGATGTAGTTTAGAAATTCAATTGAGTAAGCCAGCCACGTTCAAAGAATGGAACTGGTACTGGAACAGCGCCATGTATTACACATGGAATTATACGAACCATTTCGAGCTTTTGACTCCTTCACAACTCGACACCTATTTAACATAAGTCTTAAGTTAAAAGAGCTTGAATTACCTGTTCTTGTGACTAAAATTTTAGGATTTTCTACACAGAACTTGGCACCCATTTAGATTCAATTCTTTTTTTGAACATGGCTCTCATTTCACATTTATGTTTTGGATGACTCATACTTTACGCTTGAAGTTTGTAAGAATTAAAAGGATAAAGCACCGGCTATTTTAGGACTGATTAATTTTTTTTTAGTTAGGAATGAAATAATTTTACCATCTTCTTTTTCACAAGATTGATACGAACATATTACAAATTGTATAAACATCAAAGCTGCAAAAAAAAATATTAATAGAAAATGTGACATGACGATATCAAAGGGAATCAGTATCAAAGGATTGGAATGATTCTAATATATTTCGTGTCATATTATAATGTTTTTATGTCTTATATTTTATGTATAATAGTGATATAAATTGTAGGTCTTTATAGTAAGGCAATGGAAATGTTTTTTGTAATGTACCTCAATTATTTTTTTATCGTAATTTTATGTGTAATTTGTTATATGAAGAATATCTAATTTTCATTGTGACCTTACAATATACTCTATTGTATAAACAAAAAATAGTGATTTTTTTTCATATGTTGAATAGTGTCCGAGATATTTTAGTTCAAAGTTCTACTACCACCCATCTGAGCTGAGTTAACCACCTATATGTATAGCGATGACACACTTGACGTTGTACAACTAGGCTACTATTGCTACAAATTAACCCATCAAACTGTAATTAACTTTGTAACGTTGTTGAAATGATCAAAGAAATGTATGGATCATTATCGTTTTCCACAAAACATAATGGATTTCTAAGAATCATAACTTTTCATGAAGGTTTCAGAATGTACACCGAGTAATGTTCAAATTCAACATCTGAGTACACATGTGTATACTTCTATATGTAGGCAGTATAGAAATTCTTTCAACGTTGTTCGAAACCCAATTTCATGTAGCCAAGTATACTTTGTTACCTGTTTTACATAGAGTGGAGCGTTAGGGATGTGTCTCACTGAAACCTAAGGTACTTTACGTTATAAGCGAGAAACAACTAGAGAGGTCGTGAATGGTAAGTGGATACCGCGTTAAGGAATTCCATAGCATCAAAGACATCATCACTATGTTGTATGTTTAATCCTAAGAAGAGAAAAAATGGGGTACCATAATTGCAAAAATGCAGGCTTAGCTGAAACAAAAGATCTCTCAAATAAAAGCGATAATATAAAAGTTAACAAAAAAACATAATATAAAAGTTCTTGTAGTTCGTTGTAACTTTGATCAATGTTTTTTGCGGTTTACGATTTATGACGTATTAAAAAAAAACTACTTATCAAATCTTATTCAAACCAATTTTCGTTGGAAGTTTTCATGGTAAGGTACATCATATATTTTTTTTAGTTTTATCATTCTCTTATTTTAGAAGTTACAGGGGGGGGGACACACATTTTACCACTTTGGAAGTGTCTCTCGCGCAAACTATTCAGTTTAGAAAAAAATGATATTAAAAACCTCAATATCATTTTTGAAGACCTATCCATAGATACCCCACACGTATGGGTTTGATGAAAAAAACATTTTTGAGTTTCAGTTCTAAGTATGGGGAACCCCCAAAATTTATTGTTTTTTTTCTATTTTTGTATGAAAATCTTAATGCGGTTCACAGAATACATCTACTCACCAAGTTTCAACAGTATAGCTCTTATAGTTTCGGAGAAAAGTGGCTGTGACATACGGACGGACAGACAGACAGACAGACAGACAGACAGACAGACAGACAGACAGACATGACGAATCTATAAGGGTTCCGTTTTTTGCCATTCGGCTACGGAACCCTAAAAAAGCAAATTACTGAAATCGATTACCAAAGATGGTAAGAAGAAATAGTTAAGAAGAATCTTATAATTTTATGTGGAGATAGTCGTGGCCCTGCCAATGAAAGTCTCAGTTTTAGTTTTCTGATATTTATTCCTAAGTTTAAGATTTTTATTTTGTGTGTATTTAAAGACAATATTTCCTCGCTCACAGTCCTCGGTACGACAGGCGTTACACCCAACACGGCCGAACCGAACCTTCCTCAGTTAATCAAGCCGCGTTTTACATTTCACGGTCGAAACATTAATCAAACGAAAACTTCTGGCGTACGGCTGCGGGGCGAGCGGGGCGAGCGGGGCCGCGGCGCGACTCGCTACAGAAAAACTCATTACGTTGCGGACAGACCGCAACCTGCGCTCTGTTTGTTGATCACGACCGACACAGCTACTGAGACTAGTGGGAGGATATTGTTAGGCTCGGGCGGCGATCAAACACTTCATTGCAAGGGATTTATAGTTCTTGACATGGCTATCGAATTACTTATTTTATTCAAAATTTAGAAGAAGCATCTGATTTCGTACCCATTTAATCAGGTGGGTATTTATTCAATATTTTTATGAACGTAGATTTTGTAATCTACCACCATTTCGGAATGGTGCTTTGTGGTAGAGAAGAAAATTAATGTCGAAAGAAACTTAACTCATGCCCCCGTCGCAAGCAAACACTGACTACCCCTGACGATATTTTAAAAATTCCAACCTTGATGCAGTGGGTGCAGGGGTAAACACGAATTACCCGTTCACCCACCGGTGGGTGAAGCCAGTGGGTGCACGGCACGGTTAACGGCCCGAATTAACATTGGCCGTTGCAAAAATATTCTGTTACGGTTAGGAATTGAACCCGCAACCTTTTGCTCGAAAGTAGCACTGTTTATCAAGCAGTATGACCCAATTTGCTATTGTATTGCGTGGGTTGTTTGACATATCTGGCTGTATTGGTACCACCGTCCTTTAAAGATTGACCCTGAAATGATACTCAATGTATTAGCACTACAGTGTAGTACTACATAGCTTGTTATCAAACGGCATTTCCGCTTCTATAGCCAATACCGCATCCGATTTTGCAGATAGATATGCAAATTTAATGTACCGATTCCGGCCGTTGTGAAAAACGTAAACATTTTTATCACCTCTGAAAAGATACAAAATAATGTCTCTTAGAGTGAAATTCGTTAATCCCATTGTGTTATTAAATTTTAAGCCATGGACAGTAGGCGACAAAGCCTCGCCGGGAACAATACAGCTAAATTGACTGAGGGTGTAATTATATTGACTTTAAAAATGAGCTCTATAAAGGCGGTACTTAATTAAATTGCCTTTGCATTTTCACTCCAGGAGAATGAAAAAGGAAACGTCAATATTTTATGGACCTTGACATTTTATGGACAATCTGCTTAAAATATGAACTCGATAGAAACAATACGTTACGAAGGGTATTGCATTACTTTCAAGCGTTCATTCTGAATGGAAAGAACGACGTTGTAGTTTGAAATAGTTTGGAATAAAAATACGGCTGCTCTCTTTAGGTATTCTGTCTACCCATAATCCTCAAATAAGTTGCCTAGCAACTGTGATAGAGTTATTTGTTATTACTTTCCCTGCTAAATACTTATTATTCAGAAATTATGTGAAAATAGTCTAGTAAACTGTCTGTAACTCAACCACGGACCTGAAAAAAAGACGGACGTAACCTCGTCTAATCGAGAGTGAAGCATAGCAATGGCCGCCCGCTTACCATGTGTGCGTAATTTTTAATTCGCGATTGAAGCAGTGAAGTGTCAATGTGTTTGTGAATTTGTTCTTAGGATTACGTCCGTCTTTTTTTTAGGTCCGTGAACTGAACATACAAAGTAACTCTATCAGATCTATCACAATCTATCTGTGACAGACATTGACAAATATTATTACTAGGACAGGTTCAACGCGTGCTCAAAATGTGGCATTATAATTGGTCCGATTTGACCAGTGCTCGGTTCATATTAGTTAAGTTAGTGAAGCTGATCTCACGAAGTTCGTAAAAAGAGAGACGATGGCGCAACTTGCTTGTTGTATGAAAGATATTCGTGTGAAGTATTACGAAAGGCTTATCCTTATTTTTGAAATCATTGGTGACAGCTGTGAAATTTATACCTATACCACGGACGTAAAAAAAGAACGGACGTAACCTTGTCTAATCGAGAGTGAAGCATAGCAATGAGAGCTCGCTTACCATGTGTGCGTAATTTTGTAATTTTTGATTCGCGATGGTGTCAATGTCATAGCAGTATGGTGTCAATGTGTGGGTGTGTGTACTTGTAAGAATACTGAGTTGGTATTACTATGGGTGCTTCACTGAATTTGTTCTTGGGATTACGTCCGTCTTTTTTTACGTCCGTGACCTATACATACTTTGCGGGGAAAAATTTACACAAAGTAACCAGTTCATATTTGTAAAGTGCAGCCGGTAGCAAAAATCACCCTATTTAAAATTTATGCCAAAATCAGCATGTCTCGAGTTAAAGTGTTTGACGGATTTCAGATTAAGGGCTTCCACTACCTCTAAATGTGGAAAACTATGCTAAAGGTATGGATAAAAAATATGCTAAAGATATTCATTAACTTAAATAAAAGGGTGTTTATGATTAACAAGTCATCAGCCAGCCGATTTTAAAGGATAGTAGTATCCTTATTTAGAACTAGCTGACCCGGCGAACTTCGTATCGCCTATTTTTTTTACTAAAATAAAAGTAGCCTAAGTTACTTCTTGTTACATCAGCTATCTGCCAGTGAAAGTCCCGTCAAAATCGGTCCAGCCATTTCAGAGATTAGCCGGAACAAACAGACAGACAGACAGACAAAAATTGTGAAAAATGTTGTTTTGGTATAGGTACCGTGTATACATCCAAATGCACTTAGTAAAAAGCGGTTATTTTAATATTACAAACAGACACTACAATTTTATTTATTTGTATAGATGTATAGATGTATAGATGACTATTACTTAAGTTTTATAATTATTTTATTTTATTTTTGCTTGTTACTTCTCAGTACAACATTGTGATTGAACGTCTGAGCTTATTATTTAAAGCCTTTAAAATACAAAGTTATCAAACTAAGTGCGGTGACCGGTGTATTCACGCTGTAGTTTCGTCAGTTCACACAACATTGTGCCAGCAACAAGTAGCCGAGGAAAGTTACAAACAGAAACGTGGAATTCTCGCATTGTTCTAAGGCTCAAAGAAGCGATTTGATCTAATTTTGAATCAGTTATTTTCTATTAGTTTTCAATTCCATTTGATATCCAGTAAATTAGTTTAAATACAATTACAACACATTTTTCTTCTTTTCATTACGCAAAATGTTCAGCACAGCGGCCCATAAAAATGTCAATGACTTCTGCCTTTTGAAACAGCTCAATGCTCAATAAAAATGCTGTTAATTTAAATGGAAACATCTTTTATCTGACATTAATTAGTTGTGGAAATTCCGAGGATGAAAGATGAACGCACACAAACCAAGACTTCACAGATGTTCCATTGAGTATTGAGTATTGTTGCGTCCTGTTTTCCTATACGTATCAAATAATAATAACGACTAACAAAGAATAATAATAATAAACGCTAACACACTCATACCCCTGTAGAAGTTTATACATATTATAACACATCACAATCACACCCATGACCCGAGTACAAATATTATTATCTCTCACATAAATATATGCCCCGGCCGGGAATCGAACCCGGGACCCCTCGCTTCTCAGGCAAGGTCGCTAGCACTAGGCTACAGGGTCGTCTTTTATGTACATCATTTTTTTATGTACATTTGATTATTTTATTGATGTGAATTTTCAGTGATACATGGAAATTTTGCTCATTGCTTTCTTGATTTTGTGAGAATTGTATATGCCACTAGATTTTGTAAACAACACCTTCCGCAAGAATTGAATTCTATTTTATTCTTGTCGCGAATTTTCCGATCCTACCCATTTCGAATGTGCGGAAGTTTTTACAAATAAATATGAATTTGTAAAACAGAAAGGTTTTATGATGCTTGTATAAACAGAAAAATGGCAATGTTACACTGCACTTTATAGTTTGATGAATGCCTTATTAGTTTGCTCATTTAGCAGGATGTATCCTGTTGTCAACATAAGAAAAATCAAATTTATAGTTTCATAATTAACTTGTATTCGTCTATTACTTAGTTCCAAATAGCGATGTAGTATTGAAACTTTCCATTACGTAAACGTTGCGCATAAAAACGCGCTTAACAGAAAGAATTTTACTCGCAACTCTTTTTATAAAATGTTTCCCATATCACGTTATTCGCGTAATTGAGGTCGTTGAGCAAAAAATGCAGGAGCCATTAAAAGTTTAAAGACCGATCAGCCATCGCTGTATTAAATCGGAGCTATTACCCTAAAGACCCTTGTTTCAGCGGCGGCACCGCAGCGAGAATGTATTAACAGAGTAGCCGGTAAGCTGGTGAGCCATTAGCGACGGTATTATAATGCGGAAACATCTACTATACTCTATTAGAATCTCTGCTACCTAGAAGCAGTAAAGACTGAATTAGGATAAGCTACGTTATGATGTCGAAGGCAATGAAACCATTTTAGCAGTCAACAGGATGTACTCGTATGTTATATCCGCACCAGTACCAGTTGATCATTATTATGTCACAGTATAGAATGCGCCGCTCCTAAATAACGTATAGCTTTGCTTTCTATTCAGATGTTTGTGTTGTTTTCAAACCAGTAGAAGAAGACGTCGTTTATACGGGATCTGATGTAGTTATGTGTGTGTGTTAGCCAAGCAGCCTATACGTCCGATGTACAGTGTACACCAGTTGCTGTACTCACTTATCATGTTTAGTTTTCATATGAATTAGTCAGAATCTAGGGGCACGGGAGTGCCCCCGCCAAGTCGAGCAAAAAAGCGGCACGGCCGTACCATCCTTTTCTCGAAGCAGTTCAGGCCATTTTCGACCCCCTATAACTTTGTTGTGGATAAAACTAAAAGCCTGAATTTTCAGTAACCAAGCAGGCATTGTGTAAGGTACGGTATATTTCAAATTTCATTCAATTTGAACCAGTAGTTTAAGAATTATAACTAGTCAAAGTTTCTTAATTTTGTCACTTACTCACAGATTCACTGCCCTCTTGGCCATCGCATGAAAATACAATGTATCTCAGAAGTATTACATATCATATTCAATTAGATTGAGAGATAGATAGAGAGAGTGCGATTGCCAAGTCAATCTATTTATTTAAAACATAAAAGATTTTTAATATTCATATGGTCACTATAAAATGGGTTAGCTAATTACGTAATAATTTAAGACAGAAGGACCCTTAAGTAGGGACTGAATAAATTAACCGACTTGGTATTACATGGATCTCATAACTTTTTACGGCAGAAGAACTGAGTTGCGAGACTTGGTTTTTTCTACAAGTTATGTTTTTGATGGCATTTTCTTTATCGTGATGAAAATCGACAAACACGTAAACGGTAAACACTATATCCTCATGGACGACAGGAATATATTAATAATACAGGTATCACCGAATCTTGCTGCCCAAAAAGGAAGCTGGGAATATTCAGTTTTCTGTTCAAAATAAAATATTGTCAATTTGAAATGGAGTACTGTAGTGGAGAACACTTCATAGCTACGGAACCTGAAACCCTCGCAGGCATAAAAATCAGGGATTAAATCTACTTGTAAATAAAATCCTGCAACCGTTAAATTCAGTTGAATCAATGAATGGAAATGCAGACTTCATTAAAGTTAAAAAGGCCAATCAGAGCTCATCGGCACTGATCGCCATTATCGCTGCGTTAACTTAATTCAGCCAGTAATGAATTGTGACAGCGTAATATGGCGCTCGGAGCAGTGTGACCCGACAGGGGTCACCGGGGACCCCACTGTCATCAGGTGTCATTGTGACTGCATTGCGTCCTGTTTCCAGCTACTATACTGTGTCCCATGCCAGCGTTTATCATGAAATAATGTGCTTAAATTTCCGCACAGACAAAACGACATTGTCCTAATCCCTAATCTATGGTAATTAGGACGGAAAGGGTAGATTTGGCGTATAAAGAAAACAAACTGAGTAACAAAAAAATATTGTCCCAAAAATAAATAAATCTCAGAATAGATTTACATATAAAGTGAGTTTATGTCTATAAACAACTTAGACGTACAACACCTGATAAGCAATCTAGGGAAAGAAAGTAAGAGGAATAGGCAAAAAATGGAACTGTTACTTTGAACTGTATCGTCTGGGGTCAAATGAGACGCTTCTGTCAGCGGGTAGGATTCTACCGGGCTAACAGCACAGAAATAATATTAAGGCTTTTAAAAATGTTTTCTGGCCGAGATTCGTAAATCAGATGTGAATTTCGTAATATGTACGAATTCGGAGCATAACAAAGTTTTGGCATTAATTTCTTGGGTAACATCGTCACACGACATGAACATAATAATTTTAATTTATAGCAGCAGTTTGAACGCTGCAGTCTGCTTGAAGCGCAGATCAGCTCGAAGGCATCGAAACTTGACAAGTGTAGTTACATACTTCATATGAATATTTTACTCCATTTACATACGTTTATACAGTTCATATGCATAATATGTCCTTGCTAAGAGTTGAGATCGATACATCTATTGATAGATATTGAGAATCAAATTAAAATAAAATCTTAGAAAATATATTTATTTGATTGGTTGTGGAACGACCACGTAAGTCGATGTTAGATCAACTTCACTAAAGTTCCTGAATTTTCTTGACTTAATAAAATTTGTATTTCAGAATTATCCTTCTTATAGAGTCACCATTATCATATGTAGATTTCGCCCTATCGGCGTTGTTGGTGCCATGCTAAACGTTTGTCGAAAGTTGTTGACTGTTTTGTAAATTGTATTTTATATTGTGGTCAAACATTAACTTTTATTAAATAAAATAAATATTACCATTTCGGTAGAATGTGGTTTAAAGCTACATCTTTTCTAATAAAACGCTTAAGCGCTTTGTATGAATGAAACGTCTGGCACTGTTCCCAGAACGGGCAAGTTATATCTGCATCGAATGTTATTTTAAGTTGGGGTTCGGTAAATAAGCTGAAAAATAAAACTCGTACAGAATACTCGCGTGTTTCTGTTCCACCACGTCTTGTAATGTATTGAAAATAAAAAGTGGAAGCTGTTGTCCAACGTGCTCCACCATTGCTTCAGACTGTTATGTTATTTGTGTCGCAAAATACAGCGCAATAGTTTAATGTAAAACCTTTTGCTCTCTCATCTCTGAAACTAAAGAGTTGAAAATCTTTAAACATAATAATATTCTAATTCCAATATCATTAAGGTAATTTCCTTTAGTCTCTTTTCGTGTGCATAATTATACCATTGATACGGAACGCCAGTCTATGATACAGTTGTACTTAGTTTATTTTAATCCTGACCGGATTTCGTTGTAATTTAATTTGCTCAAAAAAGATTTTTATTCGTACATTGCACAGTCATGTTATATTTATCTCGACGATTACCGGGAACGTGAATTCACGTTCGAACTCAAAAGTACCGCCGCCGCCGCGATTCTCAGGTATTAAAGGTTTATTATTATGTATCAGGGAAACCAACAAACGAGTGGCATTTAGACTTACCTATTTTATCCTTTAATTGATTTTTCCAGCCAAACAACCTACTAAACTATTTTCAAAGATTTTCTAATTTGTGTTTTCAATTCAATTACAATTAATTCTTTTCTTCCCCCTTCTTCCTTTTCCCGCATCCCGAAGAACCTTTCCACATTGTAATTAGATTTTATTTTCAATGCGATTAACTGAACACAAAACGGTTTAATGGTGAAAGTCGGAATCCAATATTGATCAAGCTTTTGACCTGGAAGTTTCCATTGGGTCGCTGAGAGCAGGAAAAGAAACTGAATCAGTTTGGGATAATTGTAACCTTTCGTTTTGAACTTTATAACCGGTAAAAATATATTTCATAATTTGATGTATATAATTTGGTAAATGCTTTTAACCCTTTAACCCTACTTAACACGGAAACAGCTTTATGTGCCCTCCGAAGCACGAAAACGCTCAAAAAGGAAAACATTTTTTCACAGTGGTTACTGGTTTGGTTACCCTTTCAATAGTTGACCCCAATAGACGTTGCTTATAAGCGCTTGTTCCATATACTTTGTAATTAGATAAGGAATATAAAGTTAATATTCAGGTTAATACGTTATGCTTATATTATTATGACCTATTTCCTAAGTATGCCTTTTGCGGTAGAGAGCTTTTTTACTGTTATTACGAAGATGTTTCTACTCATAATAGTCCGCCTTCAATAATATTATAACATAGATTGAATATTTAAATGATAAGGATGCATGGAAATGACCAGCCAGGCAACCAGTTCTGCTCAGGTTAGAAAATATATATTTTTGTAATAAATGTAAGATTAATGCTTTAAAGATATGCTGAGGAGGTTCTTTACGGCTTTTCTTCTCTTCCATGACAAAACAACTTTCCGAAAAGCTGGTAAATTAAAAAAAATAATGACGTGCATAGGTGTATCAGCGATACCTACATGAATAAAATATTATTTCATTTTATTTCAATAAGGCCTTTAATAGGCCGGTGGGTTGTTTGTTATTTAAATGAAAACAATATAATTTATTTCCTTTGCAATTGTTATCAACATTAATAAAGACGGTATATAATGAGCTTTACGGCAAATCAAAAATATATTACCGTGTCCATGTGCCGTGCCGTGCCGCACAGTGCGCCATGCGCCACATTACCACGTGCTCAATGGCTACAGTAATGCAATATGAGTGCAAAAAATAAACGACCAATTGATGAAGTGTTTGCGTGACGTCCGTATTGCGACGTTGTGTTATAATCGAGCACTTCATGGATGCGTGGGTTACGCGTCGATTGAGCTTCTGTGTGTGCGTGTTATTTCACACAGGTAACCCCGTCGCTTCGCTTAGGTAAACCTGTACATATTAGTATAGATTACAGTGAAAAAATACTGTTTCGTATTGGTTTCGCATAATTCGTATTAAAAGATAGAAAATTTGTTGCAATGAATACAATTTGTTCGCGTAGACGTGTAGTTCGTAGTTGACATTAGTGATTTGAAAAAATAGAGTTCTTAAATAATTTATGACGTATACAAAATTCAGGCCAGTATGTCGCGGCGTTAACATGCCCCCGGCCTTGGAAGCTGTAGCTTTCAATGATCTTCGTTCGTTTCAACAGGGAGTGGGCATATCCTCGAAAAAGCCCTCCTCACAACGCCTGACGCAGTCTAGATAACAGCAACTCTCGTGATGCCATCATGTTCAGGGAAAACGGCTGTAATTCTACCAAGATTCCATTTTAGTGGTGGCGTGTTCGTGTCCTTGATGACGACTAGAGTGCCAATTTGCAGGTTGGAGTTGTTGGATTTCCACTTCGATCTGGTCTGCAGGTCTGATACGTATTCGATTGACCAGCAGCGCCTCCAAAATTGTTGACGTATTTGCTCGATTCGCTGATAACGCGTTAAACTGTGCATGGGTTTCTCCACTAGGTCATCACAAACCAGTGCAGTCAATGGTCGACCAACCAGGAAATGACCAGGAGTAAGAGGTGGTAGGTCGTTAGGATCAAAGGAAATAGACTTCAAAGATCGAGAGTTTAGGACGGCCTCAACCTGCGCTAGTACCGTGCTAAATTCTTTGAAAGTTAAATGTGCATTACTTACCACTCGCCGGAGGTGGTACTTATAACTCTTTACTCCAGCATTCCACAATCCGCCAAAATGAGCAACGTATAGCGGTAGGAACTTAAATTTAATGCCTTGGCTAGTCGCGTAATTTACTATACCTTGTGAAAAATTAGATAGAAATTTTGAAAATTCGTTCATGACTCTTCAACAAAACATTTATCATTGTCTGAAAATATTTTAGAAGGCTTTGAACGGCGAGAAATGAATATCTTTAGTGCTAATAGATAAGCGTCTGTAGTAAGATCGCTGACCAGCTTTAAATGTATAGTGCGAGTAGCGAAGCAGACAAATAAACAAATATAAAATATATTTGATGTGCATAACGAAATAATAAAATTGTAAAATAATGTTTATTTGAAATTAAAATTGGATGTTACGAATTGGTTCCCAACGCCAGCTACGTCGCTTGGAACGGGTTGATCTTACCTAACATTATAGTCGGACTGAGTAAACCAAGTGGATCGAAAATTTGAGACACACTGGATAAAATCAAACGCTTCGTTATTGGTACAGTATTCGTATTATTAAAAGTAGTATGATACAATAATTCATCACTAGTGTTGTTCCACTCTAAGCCTAGTGTACGACAGTTAGTATGCTCACCTAATGACAGATCTTTTTGTATAGCATAACATTAGGGTTGTCGCGCCATAAAATTAATTGTAAGTCGCGTTGCTTATTGTCGATTAAGCATTGCCTATACGCTTTTTCGATATCGGCGCAAGCTACGAATTTATGCTGCCGGAATCTAAGAAGAGTAGACATCAGATCACCTTGAATAGGCGAACCGACTAATTACAAATCGTTTAAAGAAATTTTTGTAGTAGACTTTTGGCTTGCATTGAAAACTATGCGTAACTTAGTAGTGCTACTATGCTCGCGGAAAACGCTGTGATGCGGTAAGAAATAATACGGCTTTCCATACGACTCGACTTTAGTCATATGTCCTAAAGACACATATTCGTGAATGAAATCAATATACATCTTTTTACAAATCAGTGACTATTGTAATCATTCTAAAGAATGAAACCGACGCTCTGCGATGGAATATGTATCGCTCAAGAGATCTGGAGATTGTTTAAAAGGAATTTGAACAATAAATCTACCATCATCTGAACGTTTAAAATTATTGATAAAATGATTTTCGCATGCAATCTCCTTGTCGCTCATGGGATTGCTCTTTGGCAATTCCTCGAGTTTCCAAAACGTTTTCAACTGTGTGTCAATGGATTGAGTAAAATTACAGTTAATAGAATTGTCGTTTCTTAAATTGTTCGTATAAATAGGCCCGGATATAATCCAACCTAAAGAAGTATTTTGTAAGAAGGGACCATTTCTTAATCGAATTCTTCCTTCAGCTAATAAGTCCCAAAACTTATCTGCGCCTATCAATAAGTCGATTTGTTTACGTTCATAAAAAGTAGGATCGGCTAGTTGTATATTGTTAGGTATTTGTAATTGTTCTGTCTGTATTGTAGTGGGTGGCAAGGATGACGTAATCTCATGCAACACCACGCATTGGAAACGCATAAAGAAAGGGTTGGATCGCGCTTTGATATTAACTTCACATGTATGTGACGAGTTCATAATCGAATTTCCAACACCTTTTATTTGTAAAGAGGACTGTATCACTGGTAAATCGAGTAGATCGCATAAACGTTTTGTAATGAAACTTCGTTCGCTGCCACAATCGAGTAATGCGCGCGCGACGTGAAATTTGTTATCCCGACCGGCTATTTCTACAAGTGCAGTCGACAACAACACAGGTACACTAGACGATGCGATTTGTTTATGATTGTCTAAGTGTGAAGTATGCGTGTAAGTACTATGAGCGATGCACCCGTCATTCGAGGAATTGCGAACGTTAGAAACTTCGTTATCTGGGATCGAGACAAACGCGCCCGTAGTAGTGGTCAGCTGATCGTCGTGTATCAATGTGTTATGTCTTTGATTGCATTTACGACAGGAACTTAATTTGCAATTTTGTAGCGTATGCCCTGTACGTAAACAATTACGACATAGATTTTTTTCTTGAATGAGTTTTAATTTATCTTGTAAAGTTAAGTTAAGAAATGTTTGGCAAGTGTATATAGGATGTACACAATTGCACACCAAACATGCGCGTTGATACGAGTATTTACGTTGTGATTGTGAATTATGAATGTTTATAGCTGGTGACACATGGCAGTGAACGTTTGAATTGGGTGCTTGTTTGAATGTCTTGTGAATGTTGCCGTGTGTAACCATTAACGTTTCTAACATGTCAGCCCTATCTTTGAGAAACTTAACAAGATGATCTACCTTTACTACCGGTGTCGCATCCTGGGAATCGCCACTGCACGTAGCTATCGGTATGGAGCCCCTAAACTGTTCCCACTCGCGTTCCGTGGTGCTGTCCAGTTTAGAAACGACCATATAAATAATGAGTGTGTCCCATGAATCGACCGGTTCGTTAAGTAGCTTTAATGCACGCATATTTTTTAAAAGAGTATCGATAAGTTTACGAATATGTGATGGCGACTCCTTCACAAGATTCTGAATAGAAAAGAGGGCCTTGACATGGTTATGAACCAACAACCTAGTATTGTTATACCTATTACATATTAATTCCCAAGCAACCGTGTAATTATTTGATGAAAATTCTAATGAGTCGATAACTAATGCTGCTACACTTTTCAACGAAGACTTTAAATAGTGAAATTTCTGAATTGGTGAAATATCTTTATTGTTGTGAACTAGAGAAATAAATGTATCCCTATACTCCAGCCAGTGCTCATATGATCCATCAAACGTAGGCATAGCAATAGTTGGTAATTTTACAGCGTGTAAATTGGTATTCGTGCTTGAAGCCATCTCACCAGACGAAAGCATACTCGTAGCTTGAGCAATGATAGTATAATATGAACTTTCAAAGCCTTCTCGTAACTCCAGCTGATGGCAAAGGTCATTGTTGTCCACCGATAATTCTATTTCACTTTGAATCGCATTAAATTCGTTAAATAATATAGAAGCTCCTTCAATGCGCAATTTTAATTCTGCTTGTTTATTTGGATTTGATGCTAGAAGTTGAGCATCTAAATTATTCACGTATTTAGTAAAATACGTTAATCTACCTCTGATTACACCCCGTTTTTTATTCAAATCTGTTAAAAACTCGTCGTTTTTATTTGAACTATGAGGAGATTTGCTCGTGCTCATTTTGATGGATAACAGAAAGACACGGAGTAAATGAAATTGTACTTACGATTGCACGTATCCAAACCTCGACTAGTAGAATGTAATGCACAGGATCCGCAAAATGGCGGCAATCAAAATCGTAAATTGTACTGAAATTACGAAAAACATGGTATTAACACAGGTAAGTAGCTGGGAACGGGATGAAAACTGGTTGGTGTCTCACCAATTTGCACTGTTTGAATTGATGATCACTCCATCCATGCATATAATTCGTCTTCGGGTATAATGTAGCGACGATTGTGATTTGCTCGTAGAACGTATGTATAATGTATGTAGAACGTATGTAGAACGTATGATATTCGTATTGTTCGCATCGAATATGTAGTTATTGTTTGCTTCAAATTGTTTGATTTTCTTGAATATTCGGCTTCTGAAGGACCAGCTTATGTTTCGTATTGGTTTCGCATAATTCGTATTAAAAGATAGAAAATTTGTTGCAATGAATACAATTTGTTCGCGTAGACGTGTAGTTCGTAGTTGACATTAGTGATTTGAAAAAATAGAGTTCTTAAATAATTTATGACGTATACAAAATTCAGGCCAGTATGTCGCGGCGTTAACAAATACAACCCCAAGCTTGTGAATTTCTAAGACTCCTCAAGTTTCCAACTTTAATCAAATTTAATGGATATCTCATCTTTTAAGGGTTGCTTATATATTTAAATCCACTTTTAATTTATTGCTATTTCTATTCGCTGCATAAATTTTTGCCATTACTCATTGAGAGTCCCGGGAAAGAAAAGTGTTGTAGAAAATATAAAACCGAGAAATAAATAATGAACACCGAACGCCGGCTATAAAATTATAAATGTGTAAATCATTTTGGATGAAACACTTGGAAGTTATTTATGTTGGGAGACATTTTTACAACGTCTACGTGGTTACGGAATTGAGGCTTTAGCGAACCATTTATTTATATTCAGAGATGAGAGAATAATCTGCATCTCTAGCAAACGCATCTATTCTCACAGCCAGCGAGATAACAATATTCTTACGAGTAATGTTCGCTAAACACACTTTTAGCAGTTTGCGTGACTAAAATCATCTGACGTAGGTTCGATATTCTAGAAGATGACAGTGAGATATTCGGTATTTATTATCATGCTTTTCTTCTCATTCTGAAGCACAGACATGTAGTTCTGAAGCCATATTTTTACGTTATTTGTAACATCAATTGCTTTATTGATATACAATATTATGCCAAAATTTTATGTCCTCCAAAGTTGTCGCTCGAGTAAAAAATTGTTCGCACACAAATTGTATTGCGAGTGCTTGTCTTTGAGATTTATAGTTGTCCGGAGTCCTCTGTTCATTTAGTATTTTAGTGAACCATATGCAGTATTTTATACATGTAATTTTTAAAAGAATACGCCTGTTAAATATATATAAAGTTAGTTAATGTTGTTATTACTGGAACTACAATATTTCGGTCTGACCAGCTACCATTCTCTGGCCTGAGTCAGTCACCGAACGACTCGTGTTCCGGCAATGCGTTAGAGTAATTTCTTTGTCCGTAATCAAATCTCTCTATGATGGCTCCGACCACGTGCTAATACTACCAGAATTAAATAACGTCACGGCATTAACCCATTCATTCTTGATATACTAATTAAATTAGCTGCTTTATTTTCTAATTAAACGTTTTCAAGGACACATTAAATAAATAACTAACGTTTGTTCTTTAATTCCACGACATATTCATGTAAAGATTTGTAAAAAACGTTTATACGGATGCGTTGTGTGTATATGTTATTTTTAACAATATTTTTAATTATAAATATTACGTAAAATGTAAACATTAAAGTCTACTTACTATTGATTAATGATATATTAAAATGTGAATATTTATTTTAACTACGTTTTGCATCGCGCGAGACATTTCCTTCGATGAAGGAAAACATCATGAGGATATCTGTACGCTCAAGAGTTCCCCATAATGTTGTTCTCCATGTGTTTGCCGCACATATGTCGGGCTATCTAATTGGACCATGGCTTGCTCCCTGCACATTATACCAAGCGAGCCGAGCCCAGCAGTGAACGGGTTTGATGATGAAGATGATGACATACCGTAGGTACGTTGTTCCCTCAATATTTATATTTGAGTCTAAAATATCGTAAGGATGTACGTGTTACAGCAACTTGCCATCAACTGTCATAAAATATTGCTTGATTCCGGATCTTATCATCAATAGTCATCAATACATACATACATACTACATACATACATACATACAACTAAATAAAATTGGAGTGTCTGTTTGTAATATTAAAATAACCACTTTTTACTAAGTGCATTTGGATTTATACACGGTACATATACCAAAACAACATTTTTTACAATTTTTGTCTGTCTGTCTGTTTGTTTGTTTCGGCTAATCTCTGAAATGGCTGGACCGATTTTGACGGAACTTTCACTGGCAGGTAGCTGATGTAACAAGGAGTAATTTAGGCTACTTTCATTTTAGAAAAAAAAAATCATTAGGTGATACGAAGTTCGCTGGGTCAGCTAGTGTTCAATATCTTTGCAATCGAATGAGCAGATCTTACAAATATTTTATTGAAGTATAGTTTTGTCACCGGATATTTGGTATGTTTTTATTTTACGAGGGACGAACTAAAAATAAACATGTGTGCGTGTGTGTGTATGTGTGTAAACATTTCAGTATAAAATTATTCAACGTGATGAAAACGATGCTTAATTTTGCAGTCGTGCGATGCGTGCTCGGGATGTGAATACGCGCCGCGGCGCCGCTCGGAGCTAATTTTAACTTCAGCACCTGCCCATTATGATGTAAATTGAAAACTTTGACTATGAGGAACCATTAGAATAATCAATACCTGTCGTTGCACAAAACACCCTTCTTATGCGGAACTAAACTTACTTGATATGAATTGATCCCTTTTCAGCTTTAAGGTAAATTTTTATAGAGCCTGATTGAAAACATACATAAACTACAAATTGCAATTGGCACTGAGCGATTAATAATAAGTGTTGATTTTACGTAAAGCTAATGCATTTTAATGGAAACTTTATATTCCGCGTAGCATTTCGTAGCTTCAAGTAGTGACGTAGTAGATCTACGCTGCTACGTTTCGTAGCTGTTTTAACGTAGCTCTCCGTAGCCCGCGGTTTGTGCTTGGCCCCACGATAGCTAGTACAATAGTCAATGAAGTCACGTAACTGAAGCTGCTGCAGTTACAGCAATTCTAAATTGAACCACCCAGTAAGGTTGGATTCTAAACATAAAAACGCTGTACTCTTTATGTATGTAAGAAATTTATGATTGTAAAATAATAAAAATGGAATATTGATGTACGGAAAACACGTCGCGAACATCTAAAATTCGTGATCGAGAATAAATTTGACACACAATTGTCAGAACTGCTAATTCGGGCGAAAGGAAATACTTCGAGGAAACTCTTTACAATATTATTTGATGTCAAACAAATTTACATAATAAAAATACCGCTTTTTGATTGCATAGTTGAAGGCGGTAGAGGGTGTTCTAATTGATAACAAACTACGATATATTTTGAACTTGAATTAGCATTTCCCTTCTAATGGACAGATCTGGTTGAGACACTCCGCACGGCGGGTATCCATCTTTTTGTCGTAAACATCCCACCAGTACGGACGACGCGGTTTGCCTCGTCATTTGTTATGCGCACCGCGAAGGACAGGAATAACTTGCGTGCGTCAGCGTTTTCGCCAGCCTATGACGTGGATGTCTTAAAAAAAGAGTGAATAGGTTTTTACTTAGTTAATGTCTTCACCATCATGGACCACATCCCCACTTACCATCACAATATAATAAGAATTCAATCGTACTCATTCCACGTTTGTAGTCCTTGGGAATTAAAAAGGATTGAAAGATGGAGTTAAAATATAATTAATGTTTGGAGTAACATATTTATTTATAATAGAAGTCATTCCTACAAAGAAATGTTTCGCGGAGCGAAGCCATCAAGTCTAATTTAAATGAGAGGTGGCGGCGCGCGACATCACATTAACTTCTTTCTATTCATTCCGCAATCTTAATTACTTAGTTAGAATGGAGGTTAATGAGTTTTTAAGGCGACAGCTCAAATAATATGGCAAATAAAAATGTTTGTTCTACTAATGTCGGTAAATTTTAATGGGACTTGTAATTAGACTCGTCTCTTTGTCTCCGAGGCAGCAGACCTTTGTTGGAATGGCGTACACACTTCGCAGCCACTCCAGATGCATTGACATACAAAACCTTTACAATGTACGATGGCAGACTAGCGACGATGTGGTAACATTCCTACAGAGCTTCAAACATGATTACAACCGATTTTACTAACAAAACAAACATGGCAAGCTCCGAGAAGGCTCACACTGGCTTCCTTTACCGAAGCAAGAGAATAATTAGTTTTAATTAATAAATAGCGGTATAGAAATGATCACGTCACCAATATAGAAGTTTGTAGATGTTATTAGGTTTACTAGAGAGACAGTAGTATATTTGCGTGTTCTCTCGTGCGGATGTATGGAAGACTATATAAAATTAAGATTAAAAGAACTAAAAGATGTATTTGGGTAAATTAAAATCATATATTGTACTTTTCACAATTGTTACTTACTCCTAAATACATTGTATAATAATAAACCATCGCGAGTATAGCACAATGTGCTCCAAATGCGGAATTAGGACGACTGACTTGTGAGAGCAGGTAGGGGTTGTTTAAAGCCAAAAACGCCACTTCACGTATTTCAGTCGGCACCTAATAAATTAAAGTGGCATGTCACCACAGCGGGCATCCGCTGGATTCAGAAGGCTTAGAACTGGACACAGAGTCGCTTGTTTGGAGAGGCCTTTGTCCAGCTGTGGACTTCCAAAGGCTGATGGATGGATGGATGAATTAATAACTATGAAGTTTTAAGATTATCACGATCAGTAGACTATCACCGAATATTTTGTAAAGTACTCAATCGCCCAGCTGCCCGTGGCAGGTATAATGCATCACATCGATTTATGAACTTGCGCATAACGCAGTGTTGCCGGAATGATTTTTATTCATGTTTTCCGGACTGTGGTTCCAAGCACCTGTTCAGTTACCTCATTACGGAGTGCAAGGCTCGGACTCTCCCACATATTTTGTTCAATGCCTATGTTTCATTGTAGGCATTTTACGATGGGATAATACGAGAAAAAATATTTATCCGTCATATAAACGTCTGCCCCGCCGCGGCGCCTGGGTATCATACCCGGGAATCCTCGCTTCGCAGACAAGGCACTGCCAACTGGCTACAGAGTAGTTACTAACATAAACATTTTTGTTACCAATTAACGCGTTAAAACAAGACGTTTAGTGTTGTAGTATTTTGTGCGATAACTGAAATAAATAAATGTTTGTGGAACTTTGAAATTCAAACCGAAAGATATTATGACGCTGTAATTTTTAGGGTTCCGTAGCCGAATGGCAAAAAACGGAACCCTTATGGATTCATTATGTCCGTCCGTCCGTCCGTCCGTCCGTCCGTATGTTACAGCCACTTTTTTCCGAAACTATAAGAGCTATACTGTTGAAACTTGGTAAGTAGATGTATTCTGTGAACCGCATTAAGATTTTCACATAAAAATAGAAAGAAAACAATAAATTTTGGGGGTTCCCCATACTTAGAACTGAAACTCAAAAATGTTTTTTTCATCAAACCCATACGTGTGGGGTATCTATGGATAGGTCTTCAAAAATGATATTGAGGTTTTTAATATCATTTTTTTCTAAACTGAATAGTTTGCGCGAGAGACACTTCCAAAGTGATAAAATGTGTCCCCCCCCTGTAACTTCTAAAATAAGAGAATGATAAAATTAAAAAAATTATATGATGTACATTACCATGCAAACTTCAAACGAAAATTGGTTTGAACGAGATCTAGTTAGTAGTTTTTTTTTAATATGTCATAAATCGTAAACCGCAAAAAACATTGATCAAAGTTACAACGAACTACAAGAACTTTTATATTATGTTACTTGCTGCTACGGAACCCTTCATGGGCGAGTCCGACTCGCACTTGGCCGCTTTTTTGTTGTCATTTGTATACAAAAGCCTACAGTCAGCGGTGAGACAAGTGACATAACACGATCGCACAATGAAGCTCACACGATAGTCGGAGCGGTATTAATATTCATGAGTATTTTACATACATCAGATTTATAAGGCGCATATCGCGGCGCATAATGTTATTACAATATTATATGTATTATCTCCGGCACTCGTGTTAACGACCTTCAACTAAAATTATCTAAGCTTTGAATAAATGGTGTTAAAGATAGTCCGTGTTAAATCGTATATCAGCCGTACTATTGGAGAAATTCATGGTTAGGAATCACTACTAGGCACGAGTGATGCAGATCTAGAAATATTTTCAAATTTTTGCGGTTATTTATAAAGGTTGAGTATGAACCTTAGTAGCAATTACCTACTAGTTAATTACCACTAACTGAAAACCTGAGACCGCGCGCTAACTATATACGTACAGTATACAGTAGGCTTCCTTTATGAGCACCCGAAGGTTGAATCTAATTTTGACAAATCACCTCCGCCAAGGCTAGAGAAAGTAAACAAAGCATTAATCCGAGTAACCGGCAGCGGCAGGCAGCAGCAGGTGGGGATGGTGGGGACGGTGGGGAACGTAGAACTATGACATTCCATTTGCCAGGAAATCGTTAAGTCGCGCAATAAACAAAAGGCTTTTCGCAAAAAAGATAATGGGGTAAGGTGGAACAAAGAACTGAGTCCGGCATTCGATGCTGCCTTATTAGGCTTCCAGCGAAATATGGATGCGCTTTTATACTCGTAGCACACGTCATATAGTATGACATCTGAAATGTTATCTTGCTCACTATACTTTATAAACATTTTGAATAAAGATATTTTTATTAAATTTAAAGAAAATAAACGGACATATCATGACGACCCTATAGCCTAGTTGGTAGCGACCCTGCCTGCGAAGCGAGGGGTCCCGGGTTCGATTCCCGGCCGGGGCAGATATTTATGTGGCAGATAAATATTTGTACTCGGGTCATGGGTGTTATTGTGATGTGTTATGTGTAGTCCATGCCACCCGCGACACAGGTAATAACCTACTGCGGGGGTATGAGTGTGTTAGCGTTTATTTATTTATTATTTATGTCAGGTAAGCTACTGGTTCTAAATGGTCAACATTAGCAAACTTTACTAAAATCGCAATCCTTTTTTAACTTGTTGCACAGCAACATTTATTTCTGAGGGCTCCGTTATACAAGCAACAAGCAATGAAATATTTTATTATGATTATCAAGTAACAAACGTAAACACAAATTGCAAACTGCCATGACCGCTACATTTCAAGGAAATTATTATTCGAAAAGAATTCTCTTTCCACTTGAAATTTAAATCGCCTCTTTCTTTTCAGATCTCACCCGAAGATGACTTAAAGCGAGCAGAATGAAGACCGCCGGCTTGGTTCTGACACTCATCTGTGTCATCTCCTTCACTTGCACCCACGCTAAAATAGGTACGAATACTAATCTCATTTAAATTCCTCACGAGATGAATATTTTAGACGTTCTAATCATTGGGGACTCTCTTATTTGAGCAGAAGGTATTAAATTATGTGAACTAAAGCATTCCGTTGAAGTAAAGTTCTTGTTATATCATTTTACTGGATTGGTGTGAGATAGATTTCTTCACGAGTTTTTGTACCTGAATTACTTTACCTAAACCACACAATACATAATAGTACCTGAAGGTACAGAAGAGTCACTCCGCAAAATCAGTTAAATAAATAGCAACTCTTGTTCCGACACAATAAAGTGTAATTCAGGTCGCACACTCGCACAGTGCTGATCGTCAACAGTATATTCATCTAGACGTTGCCTCTCTTTCTAATCATAAATCTTATCCTCTCTTACAACGTTTTTTCAACAATATAGATATTTTCGCAGTATGTCCTGGCAGGTTTAAAAGACTTTTGTTGGAAAATTTAAAAGTTACAATGTAACTAGGCTCACTTCATTTTATATCTTACTGTAATTACCTACCTTGTTATGACCACCTTTATTTAATTATGTAAGCTGTGGTTAACGATGCTGGTTAGCGATATGTTAAAATTATCTACATTATATGCGAATTATTATATTATCGTGTACTGTTGGTTGACCCAAATAAAGTGAAAAAAAAAAAAAAAACGTTAGGGTTGTCTATTTGTGTGATGAAATGTGTCGTAGTTATGAATGTATGACGCGGCCGGCGCGGCGCGGCGGCGCGTGGCAGCCCTTCTGAAATCGGCCCGACACGTCGAATGACGTACTTGTAACATCATAGGTACCAAAACCTCTAAACTTCTAAAAACATTTGTGATCGGATACGTTTACCTTAACACTACTATTTGTAAGGCTATTCAATATTTACATAACTACCAACCTTTAAGTACTAAAAAATTACAAGAACAAATTGAGCAACCGATGGAACAAATTCTCATTTCTAATATGGAACAAAAACATGAGTGAACACGTTCAAAGGGCACGCCGTCAAACCAACAAACGATTTACATAACACGCCGACCTTTATATTTGTATAGGACGAAAGATTTATAAATAGCTTTTGATTATAAAACGGTTAAGTGGCTTCGTGAATCCCGTTTTAAAATATGCTTAGGAATTACACCGACGCCGTTGGGGGCAGTCAAACGTACTAATTAGCAATAATAAATTTGGCTTGAAATTATTTTGCTTTAAATGTAATGAAAATTATTAAGGACAAAGGGAAGTTGAATATTATAAGTTAAGTTCAATACGAAGACCAAAAAATTCATACCGGGTTCATGTCAGCACGGTGGTAGCGAAATAAAGGGGCGGATGAGGCTTATCTGGCCACTCTTGGGCTAACATCCCACGCTAAGCATCACAGGCTTCAGCTACACATCATCGATCAAACGAGTAGCTTATGTTTTAGACGAGTATTGGATCATTCGGACTTGATGTGCTTTACATTTCTCATGTAACATATTAAATAATACACAAATGAGAATCTAATTCTATCATAAATATAATCTAAAACAATGTAATTGAAGTTGCCTTAAGATATTTATTTCTCAGAATATACGCATGTCCGATTCAAACAGGTTACATTCATGGTTTTCATCCGAACAGCCGATGGAAATTCTCACTGGGAAATCACTTAAATATCTAGTTTAAACCAACTTGAACCGACGGTATCTTGATTAATATTAAATAATTATCTTTGTTACTTCATTTACTAAAGGGCATTACATTTGTGAAATATTGAAGTCATGGTCATTTATAAAGCTTTTAAAACATTTTGAGTAAGGAAAAGGTTACGAGAAATGTATTACTTATTGTTATCTTCCAGTTTTCAGACACCTGATCTGAATTAGTATTTAACTTTTAGGGTCCCTTTTCACACAACGCGATAAAAACAGCCTAGACCTAACATGAGAAAAAAATCTCATTTTCAAATCTCATTCGTGTTCCGCATGAAAAACTTGAATACACAGAGTAGGCCTGACAGGGAACAACAAATCATTCGGATTTACATACGTCAGCCCTCCATTATGGCACAATTATGGTAAGTAAATTCGAAATGAGATATTTGTGTAAGATTAATGTGGCGTAAAATTAGAGCGCTCGTGTGGCCAAGGTGTTACAATAGTAATGAAAATATTACCATAAGCTTTGTGATTTTTCCTAATTTACGGGCGCGTACAGGCCGTACAGCTCATTGGGATGCAAATTACATGATTTCAACGTCCCGCCAAGCAACAATAAAAATCAGGGAAATTATTAGATTTGCGTTAGTAAATGATTAAATCTGATATTATTTTTTCAAGCGAATATTTCTAGAAATTACATAGATTTTGTGAGTATTATGGAATAAATGATATATTTTCACGAAAGCTATGAAGATAGTGGTAGTTAAAATAGTAATTAAATTGGGCACGGTGGCTGATCCACTGATGTCTGTTATAATCTAAATTTTACTAACAAAAAATAACCGACTTCAAAGTTACTCTAAAACCACGTGTCAGATCTCGTTCAAATTTATGTGGAATTACTTGACAAGCACCTGCTTTCGATTAAAAAAAGAATCATCGAAATCGGTTGACGTGATATTGAGTTATTCGTCCATTTGTCGCGATTACTTAATACAAATTTAAGACTTACATGGTTTTATCATGGATGCCATTGTCAGATCTCAATAAAATTTATATGGGACCACATGACAGCCACCAGCTTTCGATTAAAAAAAGAATCATCAAAATCGGTTTGCCCAGTCCAAAGTTCTGAGGTAACAAACATAAAAAAATACAGTCGAATTTAGAACCTCCTCCTTTTTTCGAAGTCGGTTAAAAAGTATAATTGATATGCCATTTATTCCATTTACTTGACCCCACTACCGATCTGAACAGTTTATTGTTGTATCAATGATATAACATATTAATACCATTGTACAAAAAATACATGGAGATACGAGTAGAATAGTGTGTGTATCGCGGAACGTATAAACAATAAGCAGCGAGTTAGCGGCCGCGCGGGAAATCAACGCGACATCTGGCGGAGACAAATGATAAAAGGAACGGGAATAAGATCCGACTGGAAGCCCGTGAATGGCTTTTTGTTTCTACGAGTATATACGTAAAATATGGAATTGTACTAAATTTAATCAACGCTCCAAACGAAATGAATAACCGTCGTTGTCAAACCAAAATTTGCTACAGAAACAGGCAAGGCCTACTAGAGGCCCTGGGCATATTAGAATAATGGGGCCCCAATGACTTTGTCAGAACACTATTTTGTTAGAATAAACAAAAAAAGCAGATATAAGCAAGCCTCTAGATTTATGCAAAGGCTAATAAGCAAATTAGTATTGTAGTCAGTAATTTAGGTTCGATTTATTCGAATTAAAAAAAAATCGGTAATGAATATCGGTTATCGTTTAGTGACCTGGCAGGAACTAGGGGGCCCCTATCGATCACGGGGCCCTGGGCATGTGCCCAGAGTGCTAAGTGGGAAAGAGGGGTCTGAAAACAGGTACAACTTTTTATAAATAATTTATAAAAATGATAATAGATCATCATCTACCTAGTTCAGTTGTTCATATTATGAAGATCTTAGTATTTTTTAATGAAAAATCAGGTGTAAAAACTTTTTGTTGTAACATTAACACTGAAATTGTTAAAATTCACAAATTACAGTTTGATAAGACGCCATATCGTCGTGCAGTTGAATAGTCTTGGCGGTTTGAATATACATTAACGTTATACCTATGTAAATAATTTATGCAAAGCAATACGTAAAAGTTATTCAGGCCTATTCTGTTCTATGTTTGAAAAAATTCAATGCCTTAAACGTTCATTGTATGTAATAACAAATACCCTAGTCGCAAACTAAGGTAATTTTGAGTTTAAAAAACATAATTATTCAAATTAAGAACAAATAAAAAACATACATTATAAAAGCTTCAATCTACTGGTAAGCTTGCTTGAGTCTCCCCAGGCAAGTAAAATTCCCTAATTTGAGGGTTATTAAGAGGCCCCATCTACTTGAAATCAACCTCCCGAACTCATGTTGAAACCTGTTAAATGAAAGTGGTGCTATAGCGCCAGATCTCATCAGTTAAGAGATTGCTGAGCTCTGTACCAGCCAGATTAATTCTGACATTAACGATTTATATGCAGGAGTGGTTTACCTGGCTAGCTGACTGCAACCCTCTTCATGGAATGAAAGCTGAAAAGGTTTTTACCTTCTTTGTAGTGTCAGATTGTGTAATGAACGGATTCCTTGTTTCTTTCTTGGCCGGTCACGTGATGTTAATATCTTTTTTTATAAAACGATTTTATCTCTTACAAAAAATTTTGTATGTTTTTTTGTTGGGTTTCGCATTTAAAATCAAAAAGCCTATAAAGTATAAAACTTGTGTACGAGTAAATTACCTTCACCTTGGACTTAAACACTTTTGAAGCCAATTTTCTAATATTTATTTGAGTTATACCAAACCAAAAGTCCCAAATTCATAAGAAAAAATTTCACTTAATTTCTAATATTCCAGATACGCACGTTACATAAATTACTTTCGTGTAAAAAATGTTGAAACTTAGTGCCGTAGTGCGATAACTCAAAGCTTAGTCACGCATGAGCTGGGTGAGTCGCGCGTCGCACCGCAGGCGATATGTTGATACTACATATTACTAGTAGGTATAGCAGTTAATAGTAATAGTAAAGTAGCTTCATGAAAACACCATAGACAAATTTTTGTGCTAACGGATACTTACGATTTTTGTATTTTATACAGATTGCTAGTGCCTAAAGGTGGTCTGGGACTTAAATAATATAGCGGACTGTTTAAGAAGAATTTACTACGTTCAGAACAAGTACAATCTAGACGGCGGGGTTGGTGAGCTGCCTCGGTGGCGGCCGTAGGTTGAGTGTCACGAATGGCGATGGCTGCCCGCGCCCGGGCTGTAGCCGCGATAGCCCGCGCGACTCGGTTCACGCGAACACAGATACTTCGACCATATACAGTATAAAACCTTCATAAAATACTAAAATCATAAGTATCCGTATGCATTCAAAATGTTTAGTGTCGTTGATGATATTAGGTTTAAAATCATACACTGTACACACGTTAGTAATGCCTGCAAATTGTGAGTCCCGCCGCTCATTTGTTACGGTTGTCATTGGTTCTTGCTTGGCTTATTGGTTGTACAAAAAATATGAATAGTCGTTAAACGTCTCTTCGGTGTCACGCTCGAATATTAGGTTAGATTTCCGTACGCATTTGAAACTTGCAAGTAATGTCATTGTATTGCCGTATGTATTTGAATTGGATTATTATTTGCTTCGATGAAGGTAAACATCGTGAATTTAGAGCATGGCCTGAACCACTTCTGAGTCTGCAAAGAGAATAGGCGAGCAGAAAGAGTATTTATTACTGATTTTGATCTTGTCTGGACGTGTCTCCACGTGAAATTTAAATATTAAATGTTTTAATACCAATGTTAAAAGATTTTAACACTAAATGATACGTGAGATATTCAGATATGAATACATTTTATGTCAGGCAAATCTGACCTAAATTAAAGTGCGAAAATTGTTTAACACAAGTAGAGAGAAAATTACATAAATATTTAAATCAATTAGACGATTGAAGCATCAATCGTACATCGCTAAACATATCGCGGTGGAGCAGATTAGCCATGGCTAAAATCAAAATGGCGGACTCCACTCGAGTGGAATCCTGATTACTTACACGCTATTTTTTATATGCTCACTTCCTGAGATCCCGTAGGTACGGGAAATAAATCCAAATGGTGGAATGGATTAACGTTACCGGGGAAAACAGCCCGTAGAAATATCGAAGTACCTTTTAGCGGATTTCATTGATGAGTCCGAACGCGAGTTGGATACAATGTAAATTTTGTAGAGTGAAGTGTTAGCAAGTTCATGCCTTCTTAGATCCTAGAAATACGATGTAGCAAGTACCTACAGAACTAGTGAAATAAAATAAATAATCTATCAACACTGGTCATCGTTATCTTGATACGAGTAATTTGTCACCAATAAAAAGTCTTCAGATGAAAAAGATGAATAAAGAAGACTCAAGTTCTACCTTGCTTAAATACCTGCCATAAGGTTGAACGATTGCTATACATTTCCGATATTTATACGTACAATGCTTAGTACGGTATTTTACTTAGCTGATGCTTCACTCCTCTCACTATCTGCAAAATGTATCAACGCATTAAAGTTTGATAACGAGTGCGTGCATGCGGGTGGAATCGTTTTCCCGCTCCATCTGCCGTTAAACGAGCGAGATAGAAAATAAGGCTATCATGGAGTCTGCTCTGATAAGTAGAAAGTTTGACGGAAGGTATAACTTCTCATGCTATTAATCTTCAAAGACACCGGCCTTCCGGCATTCGTCCGGCGCGTACGGGAAGGAGGATGTTGGAACAATAGGAATTATCACAGTAGGAATTATCCTGATTCTGCAGTTCACCTTAATCTCCTTAAAATACTCTCTCTGGCGCTACAGACTCAATGTTTGCCAACTTGCTAAGCCGGATTTATTAATAAAGTTAGTAGTTTGTAGAAATGGAAAACCTTTTAGGGCAATACGTTCCGTATTGCGAGAGAATAGAAATAATTTATACGCCTACTGCAACTGCAACTGTTAAGGCCAGTTTGAATGTTGAAAGCTATTTCTAATCTTAGATTTCAATGACTCGGAAGGCTATGGACTGCGATCCTGTCATTGGAAGGATAAGCGGAGTCCTGTGTGAACAGAGAAATAACTTACGAGAATCTGTATATGACCGAGCTAAATAGAGAGCTCTCTTGCTGTTGATACCCCCTTGAACTTGGTGATTGTAGGAACATATTTTATCCTGCATCGTTATAAAACTATCAATATTCTAAAGTTTCTAATTTTACTTGGGTATATTAATTTATGAATACTTCTTATTATCATGATATGCTTCAGTTCTTTGAAGTATGTCTAAAAATGAGAGATCCGTTCCCAGCAACCTCTTGAACGTTACCAACAAAATCATTGTTTGTTGTATCTTGACATGGAGTACGGTTCCTCCACTCATCAGGGTAGTAAGGTGGCGGCAGTGCGATGGAAGATAATGGAGGGCGCTAATCATAGGGCGGTCTGCGCCGAGGGCAGCCCTGATTGATGACCTGTCTTACAGACGCTTAATCTTTGGCTTTACGGGACAGCCGAGTGTGTGTAATTATATGGAGCTGTTTTCACCTGCTTTATTTACGATGTCGACGAGGAAATGATAATTAATTCGACGCAACGCTCGGTGGTTATTACAACCGTATGTATATCCATGAATTAGTAATTAAACTATTTCGATTTGTTACTTGACGCGGATACCATTGGCACTCGAAACAGGGCATAATATTTATATGATTAATTAATTTCTGCTATAGCGTTTAATGAGTTTGTGCGAAATTTCACTGTTGAAAGACAGTGACTTAGAAATATTTTAGGAGAAACGGGTCACCTGATAATAAGTGATCAGCACCGCCCATGGACATTAGCGACACCAGGGGCGTCACCGATGCGTTGCCGGCAAACTGATATAACTGTAAAGCTGCGAGTATTCCAAAATCTTTTCTTTCAGTAAATTTTTCCAAGTTATTTCCAAAATAGAGTAATAGTTTTATACGCAGGTACTTACTAGATTCTACCAGTGGCTTCGACCAAAATAAGAGTAGTTTCACAAACACATAAACGTCCAAATCATCCCTCGGGGACGTATAAACGGGATAATATTTACCCTATTTTTAAGTGTTCTATCTGTTTGCCAAATTTCAACCACCAAATCTACCACCATCCTGGATTGGTTCTTTGCCATGGAAGAGAAGAAATAGCAAAAGAGAGAGAATGGAATAACATTTTGTATAGTTTTCTCATCAGACGTCGTGTAAAGTTTACGTTCAGATGGAGCTCCTCTGACGTGTGACGTACGACAGCGCTCTAATGGACGAGGGACATTACTCGTCGTTACGGCTCTCTAATGTTCACTCGCTGAATAAACAGTGCGACTGCGACAGCTATACATTAAGCATTTACTGTTGAAAGTTTTGTTTCTAGCTTACGGAGACTTGTCGTAAAATGTTCGCACTTTGACGGGTTACGACGACATTGTCTGCATCGCTTACGGTACAGTCGGCTGGATTAACCCGTTGAATGGCGAGGGTCTCTTGTTACTTGATGAGTTTTTGAAGGAAGCTAGTCCATGGAGCTGCATTACGGATTAATGGCTAATCTGGGTTTCAGAGGCTGCTAGGTCGCCCAGAAATCTTGAGATACACTCATTACACATATACCGCGTTACAAAAAATGTTAACTTTGTGCTAATATTCTTCAAATAAAATAATTTATTTAATATATTATCTTCTCGTTTAGATGGTAACGGGAGTGTGAATAACAATATTATAACGGCCACATGGCCTGGGTCATAATTATTATTCATATATCTATATGATATCTATTAATAAAAAAATATATGTATAGGTAAAATAAGAAGCATAGATAAGTAGCATTGCACTATTATTTTTTGGGACATATACCACACAAATCTGAAAACATTTATCTGTTACATAAATATCTTCCACTGCCAGGAATCGAAACTGGAACCTCTCCTCTCACAGACAGGCTCAATGCCGACTGAGCTACAGGGTCTTATAATAATATTTTTGGTAGTGTAGTGCGCCGAGCATTGAGCCGAGATTTGATAGTGTAGTGCTCCGGTTGTACAACCGCTGCGCCGCACTGCGTCTGCGGTCTCATGGACCGATCACATATCCAGTACCTGCGGGTTGAGTGCTCAGTGCTCCTGATGCTTATTATTCACTCTCTATAAAGTTTATAAAAACATTCTCTCGGAGAATATTTACATAAGTATGTAATAATCAAGCTTAATGTACGAACGCTGACAGCGGCGTAGTAGCGGTGTAAGAGTTGTATTTGTTTAATAACCAAACTCGGTTATTTGTAAGAATAATATGGTAGATGCTTGTTACCCGACTGCGCGACGCAAAGGAGAGTAATGTGTTTAGCAGTCTATGAATGTAGGTATGTGTGTTCGTATGTGGAGTTGTAGACACCGACTGTTAATCCTTCTATGGTGTAGCTGTTCAGTGTTACTTTTAACAACATTCTGAATTACTGGACTCATTTTTCTTTTTAGTTTTTTAACCCAGTCGGGTTTTTTGTTTTTTTTTTAATTGTTTTTTTTTTTTTTTTTTTTTATTATTTTACATGAGAAGTTAAAAAATGTTTCACAGTTATGTTTTTCTATTATAGTACTTGCGGTTAGTACAGTTTATATCAGACTCGATATGACGAATTTTCAATTTGATAGTTATAAGCAACAGCAACCTGGTTACACGGCATTACGTATCCCACGAGTATACCACGGCCTCGCTATTAGGCGTTCGGTTATATTCATGAATACTAAATTCGCCTGTTTCTGCGTCAACTAACGGTGTGTGACATAGTCCCGCACACACGAGCAATATCCCGTCTCAGTTTGTTGCCGTACACTCGAACATACATTTTACACGCGTTATAAGTGTTCCAAAATTTACGTACTCAAAAATATAAAACAATATTTAATTCCGTAAATAAAAATTCTGTGGTGTGCCTAATGGGACTCCACTACGATTTTATGTTAGTAGAATTCGCAACTACAACATCATTCAGAAAATGTGGTTAACTTTTGTGCCTTTAATTTAATTACACCTTGAGTCGTCGATGATAAATGATAACGACACATCATTCCGGGGCGCATGTCAGACATGGCGTCGTTTGTTCCTTGGAAATGAAAAGGGCGGTACGCGAATTGGCAGCATTTATAAACAAAAACACAACATACGTGATGGAATATTGCATGGAACATCCGTATCTCTTCAGTTCTCTACAGTGAATGAAATCTGTCATTGAAATCAAATAGAAGAGAGCCTTGAGGATGGCGATCTGTTGTAGGTTTTTAAAGAATGCAATTGTGGGTACAAAAGCATCCCAATACGAATAATGTATTTCTACGTAATTGCTGACCGCAAATAAATTACGGCTTAAATAATCGCGGTTTATGGTTGGATGGCGATCGCTGGCGCGAAAAAATTTAAACTCTGTCATGCTTTGCGGACTAATTTAAAATTTTGGATATTAGTAGCTATTGTTAAAAAGGAGATGGTAGTATTATCAGTAACCTTGCCGGCACGAGTATCCTTTCAGCGTAAAATTTCACAAGCTTTTGACGTGCTTTGGTTAGTCAGTTAATATGGGTACTGCAAAGGAATATAATAGGCTACCCGAGACTTCAGGAGTAATAAACTTTACTAACTTCAGCACTTAATATATTGGACTATAATGCCAATGAATTACCTTTATAATTCAGGTAAGATAACCTTGGTGATATTTTATTAACCAATTAAGACACCTCTAGTTCGTTACGTAATGTTCTCTCGGTAATCTTTCAGAGGGCACCTTGAACAAGGATTTTTTAATTTTCATAGACCCAAGTTTTGCTTGTTTTCATTGACTATTCCTAATACTCTTTAATTTGAAATATGCTAATAGACACACAGAGGCAGAAAACATGTTATTTGTCATCGAAGCCAATTCTAAGGAAGCATGGCGTCATGTACAATAAATAAATTTTCCTAGAAGGTCTTTTAAAACATATATGCTACGGTAGGTACTGAGCCAATGTCTTTTGCTTACATTGAAGTATAATGTCATAGAACAGACATCTCGAACAAAATGTGTGTCCCGCCGGGAGGTTCTATTTTCAAAAGCTCCCATTCTCCTTTCAAAATCGAAGGAATCCATTGAAAATTAAAGCCGATCGGTGCCAATTCATTGAGACTTACATTGTGTTCACGGTGTCGGTTCTATATGCTAGTAACAATACTTCAATGGTTGTTTAAGTTTTAAAAACTAAGTTTTTATTAGTCGTTAAAGTTGAAAATTGTACAGTAATAAGAAATATGTTGCATTTAAACCCAGATCCAATTTGCTGGTAACACTTTCCAGCTTTCATGCTCTCATGTAATCAGGTTTATTCGCGATATTTTCATTTACCGAAGTGATTTATAATTTCAACGGGCACACAACTTCACATTTGACACAATTCACCGAACCCGTCGACCGGAGTCAGGTTCATTGAACAAGCGCTTCCGGGGCTCGTTCCATCGTTCCATTGGAGTCATCTCTGAACGGAACTCGTTTGAAGTTTCATCACTTGTATGATTGTTCTAATATAGATCTCAAACGCATTGTCCGTCACTTTTACAAACTTTTATTTAACTTGAAATGTACGTATCTTGAATGTTCTGGTTAAATTTTGTGTGTTAAATAAGAATGTACCTTTCATCCTATGAGGTTGAAATTTTGCATATTGCTTTGGTTCCGATGACAATGCATTTTTAACCGACTTCAAAAAAAGGAGGAGGTTCTCAATTCGACTGTATTTTTTTTTATGTTTGTTACCTCAGAACTTTGGACTGGGCGAACCGATTTTGATGATTGTTTTTTTAATCAAAAGCTGGTGGCTGTCATGTGGTCCCACATAAATTTTATTGAGATCTGACAATGGCATCCATGAGAAAACCACATAAGTCGTAAATTTGTGTTAAGATGTGCGCGACAAATTGACGAATAACTCAGTATTACGCCAACCGATTTCGATGATTCTTTTTTTAATCGAAAGCAGGTGCTTGTCATGTGGTCCCACATAAATTTGAACGAGATCTGAAAAGTAGTTTTTGAGAGACTTTGAAGTCGGTTATTTTTTGTTAGTAAAATTTAGATTATTATCTATACTAATATTATAAAGAGGAAAGATTTGATTGTTTGTTTGCATTGAATAGGCTCCGAAACTACTGAACGAATTTGAAAAATTCTTTCACTATTGGGAAGCTACTCTATCCCCGGGTGACATAGGCTATATTATATTTTCAAAAAATTAGGGATCCTTAATAAAATTCCAATAATGTAACCCAAGGTGTAAAAAAATAAGATAACCGAAGCAAAGCGAGGGCGGTTACTCGAGATAGATAAACAGGATTTGAATTGAATATTTTTAGGGTTGGCTCCAGAAAATAGACCTCGGTAATGATTAACAACAAGTACATAACATTTTATACGTGTGATATTGTAATATTGGCTAAATATAAAAGAACTACTCAAGGATGAATAGCATAGTGGCATTAAAGCTTGTTTTTGGTTTTTTAAACTATTACTAACTACATATTACTGAACAGAGTTCAAATGTAATTTCAGTTATTCATTTTAGCCATTGGTTCGTTTGTGCTCAAAAAAAAAATCTATTTTCTATGGGTCAGTGCAGGTGACACGATTACAGAACGTGACCTGCCACAGACAGAACAGAAATCCATTGCTTGTGATAAATACAATTCAATGTTTTGTATTTTTAAAATGGCGTGTAGCGTGTGGCAGTAGTTTTAAACTGTATATTTGTATTTCTATTGGTTACGTGTCGTGAGACTCGTTAGTCCCGTCAATGAAACGTAAAAGAAAATTGAGTAATCTATACAAATAAATAAAATTGGAGTGTCTGTTTGTAATATTAAAATAACCGCTTTTTACTTAGTGCATTTGGATGTATACACGGTACATATACCAAAACAACATTTTTTACAATTTTTGTCTGTCTGTCTGTCTGTCTGTTGGTTCTGACTAATTTCTGAAATGGCTGGACCGATTTTGACGGGACTTTCACCGGCTGATAGCTGATGTAACAAGGAGTAACTAAGGCTACTTTATTTTAGAAATAAAAAAACACAGTTTGTTAAGCGATACGAAATTCGCCGGGTAACGCGCTGTCCTGCGTGGGCGAATCAACGCGAACGCGAAGCGAAGCGGTGCGAAGCGAAAATAACAAACAGTCGAGATGTATTGAAGTGTCCTACGTGACCAAAATCACGTAGAGGGCGTTGCGGTACGGCGCGGTTTGAAGCGAACGCGATCAGTTGGTTTGATTTTTCGCGCGAACTTCAGCGGCGCGGCGTATGTCAGTGGCGGTGAAGTGACAATTCGCGTGCACGTAGGACAGACTCGCCGCTTCGCTCCGCGTCGCACGGAATTCGCATTGGACCGCTTCGCGATCGCGTTCGCGTTGATTCGCCCACGCAGGACACGGTGTAAGCTAGTTGTAAATACTAGTTATTTCATTTTTAATCCCAAAAGTAACAGAAATTCTGCGACTAGGAATGTACTAGCTGATGTTGTCGGTTACTCAAAGCACTTGCAGAATATTTTCCTTTGAATCGAATGTGTTACCTTTTCATAAAACGATTAAACTTTACACGTGATTCCGATTTGTAACCTGGCGATCGATTCCGTGTCATGTTTACGATTTATGTGTACCTACATGTCCTACACATGTAGTACACATAAATGATTGTAAATTGGTTTTCGTCGTTTACTCTCAGGAGATAGATTCACCGACAGCCTTGTGAATTGATTCACAGTATCAAAATCGAACTGACATAGTTTAAAGCAGGTTCAAATTGAATGCAGTCTGAGGAAGACAGTTATAATCTCTCGTCATTGAAGTCACAGTTATTTGTTTGTTTATAATAAAAAAATGCCCGTATTTAAGTATTAATAATATTAGTATTAAACACCTTTTTAACACAATCTACTAATGAGTTCAAGATTAGATTAATTTCAAATTTTGGCAAATAACATTATTTTCTTTCTTATTTTGTCATAATCATTATGTTATTAAAGTAGTTCACCTATAAATATGTATATGGAAGTAGTTGGATTTTTTTTATTCAATTGAACTTTAAAAATTAAGTCGAAACGTCTCGTAATAGAAAAGGAACCGAAACAATTTAATCGAAGCGCAACGTCATTTGAATAATGAACTGGATACTGGCTGCCGCATGCCGGGCCGGGGCGCGCGGGCGGGGCGGTGTTTGCTCCACAATTACAGAATTATATCTCTAATGAGGTTAAATGAACTGAAGACAATTTAGAACAGTATTCATAATTTCCCATCCACTTTTATTTTTTGTTTTAACCCGTTTCTTGACATCGAAGAATATTGCATGCTGTAGGAATAATTAAGTTGTGTTATAAAAAATTCAATATCCACTGCGTTTGTGGTGTTGGGAGCTCCATCTATCTTGAGTCATGCCGCGTCTGCACAACGGACCAAGCTAAGGCACAAGCCCTCTTGCCTAACGTTACTGGGCTCTGTACCACCTAGTTATAATCAGCTAGTTAAAAACAATACCGTTTCTGTTTATTTTGCATCGATGATAATGCTTTTGGTTATGTATTACTGCTCTACATTCGTGTTGACCCCCACTCTTCATTAGGGGCCATCCATAAATTACGTCACATTAATTTCATGACTTTTTGATCCCCCGTCCTTGTCACAGCTGGTCACATTTGAGAGACCTCCCCCCTAGTGTGACGTCAGATATTGACATTGATATGATATTTTGATCCCCCGTCCTTTTCACAGCTGGTCACATTTGTGAGATCTCCCCCCTAATGTGACGTCACATATTATGAAATTTTACACCTAAAAATTGATAAATTAAAACAGCAGTTCCGAAATAAGTTTCATTTCCATTAATAGTTTTTTAAATATTTACCTATACATACCAATTATTAGATTTTGAAATGCGACGCTACGAAATTTAGGACCCCTCCCATACCTTGTCACACAATGTCACACTACATGGATCCCTAACGTGTGACGTAATTTATGGATGGTCCTCGTTTGTTGGCACATCTACAATGCCATTTACAACGCTATTACTATTATTATTTAACGGTAGAAAAATCAGAGAAAATTAAAAACATTGGTAAGTGGATTATAGAGAATGTAGCAAAACAAGAAAAAGAACGCGACATTGATGAAGATAATATAGACAGCGCTGAAGGAGGAAGAACAAGTGGGAACAATTAATCGAAGCATGCGATTTGAATAATGGCTTCCACCGCGTCCTCCCGCCAGCCCCGGCGACTCGAATTCGATTTTAAATGGAATATGGACACGGGGACTGAATGGATAATGAATGTCAGCTATTTGGATCGCGCCCTCCACATTCTTATTTATTATTTTGCATAATTATTTATAAGATATTAATGCGTTTACGGTCAACAGGGAGCTTGATCATTTTCTTTAAGATATCGGCAGCATTGTTACTCGTGAAATTAAAAATATCGCTTCCTAAGTGTCAAATTGTTGATCTACTTACGAATTTTCCATTAATTGGTGACCGTTTGAAAAATAATTTATTTTGTCGTATGGAGAGCAAGATACCACGCTCGAGTATCATAAAAGTATTCCGAATCTTGAATCACCTGACCACTAAATTAGTGGATTAAATCTTCATTACATAAAAAAGCTACTTATAACAATGATGTTACCAATGTCCATGGGTGACGGTGGCTTCTTCACGGTGGCCTCTGACGACCCGTGTGGTGCAATGGTTACCATGCCGGATCGCCTCACCGAGGGTCCTGGGTTCCATTCCCAGCGAGGCGGAAATTTGAATGATGAGTTTGAGTTTCTGTTCTCGGTCTGGGTGTGAGTGTTCTTGTCTCTGTGTGTTGTCCATGGCACCCACGACACAGGGAATCCTAGTGTGGGGCTGTCAGTGTGAAGCGTTTATTTATTTATTTATTTAGGTGGATAGTCAGCTCCTTGGCTAGTTATAAGATAACAGAAGTACCATGGAGTAGAAGTAGTAAAAGAAATAATATTGGTTAAAGCTAAATTCATGCGCAATTATATTTAGTTCAAAACAATACAACTTTGAACAAATTCACATAGTAAATATCTCTGGTTAGTCAACATTATCTAAATACTTGACAAAGACATTTCCCGCCGGACCCGTGCATGGTTAGATAAAGGTGTCGCGCCACTCGCGCCACTCGCGCCTCGCAACAATACCTTGCATAACTCTGAAATTATGGGCCCAATAAACAGACGGGCCAGATAACGGGGAATCAGTCGCCGTGTCCCGGTTTCCATAAATTAAATTCTACATCCAGCAATAATGCTGGTAAGGCTGCTTTCAATGGCGTCAGCCCGGTCACAGTTCATTTGAAGTACGATAGAATGTCAAGTGAAAATATTGATTATTTGTGAATTATTAGCATAGACATACATTACAATACGATTTATATTTACTACTAGCTGACCCGGTGAACTTCGTATCGCCTAACAAACTATTTTTTTGGAAAATAAAAGTAGCCTAAGTTACTCCTTGTTACATCAGCTACCTGCCAGTGAAAGTCCCGTCAAAATCGGTCCAGCCATTTCAGAGATTAGCCGGAACAAACAGACAGACAGACAAAAATTGTAAAAAATGTTGTTTTGTTATATGTTCCGTGTATACATCGAAATGCATTTAGTAAAAAGCGGTTATTTTAATATTACAAACCGACACTCCAATTTTATTTATTTGTATAGATACTACAATACCTTTTCGGAGTAGTATCTAACAAAGAAAAAAATCACGGTTAACGATAATTGTTTAAGAAACCTGTATACCCCAGAGCTATCCTATCTCCTAATGATTTCTTATGCGGAGACTGAACTTTAAGATGCGTGAAACGTCCCGGGCGTAATGGGAAATGTTTTATTTTCTTCTACTAAGAACTGTGAACTTACTAATCATATCCTTCGAGAAAGATAATTAGACCCGTTAATGATTGTTAAGTAAACTATAAAATATATAAAACAAACATAAATCCTTAGAGGCTTAGCGTGATCAATGAACCTACTACACCTATAGAGCGAGAATAATATTAATGAGATCAATATAATGATTCAGGCTTTACGTTTTCCATTAGTACATAAGTCACCGTAAATGTTTCATTAAATACATGTTTCTTTGCATGTCTCTTGTTTTAATCACTTTAATAAAACTCCGTGAATAAAACTATCAATGCAAAATGGAACGTACTAATCTGGTTTTACTGTGGTTACGGTTCGACTGACGCGAAGGGATGTATTCATCAATCAAACGGGGTTATTATGTGGTCTGCGTGGAGGTGTGCGAGGGGTATCGGGGGTACCGGGGGTACCGGGGGGTGTCCGGAGGCATCACGCAAGCCTTCGTGATGTCTCACACTGTTAGCTACGGCTTATTCCATTCAAATCGAATTTACTCTACTCGCAGCCGGAGTTATTGCTGATTGACTGTGTCACGCCTATATTTTTCTTTTGGTGCTTTTGTTTATTTGTTGTCGTTTTTTGTTTCGCTTGGGAAAGGGTCAGTTGTTGTTCTTGTTCCATTAGTGTTAATATTAAATTATCTACTACTGTTCGATTGATCCTAATTGATCGACAAAGTTAAGTAACAGAGGGCACGAGTACGGTCGGTAGTTGGATGGGTGACTGCTGGAGTGGCAAACAGTTCTGTCGCTCCCGGTTATTATTGGCGGGAGGCCTTCGGGTGGCATGAAAACTTCAAACACTTAGGTTGGCCACTAAGCCTGGCGGGAATGGAGCAGCGCTGTGAAGCATGCTCTAGGCCTCCTCAAGAGGAAAGACCCGTGCTCAGTTTGGGGCCGTTAATGGAAGTCTACTATTATTACAATTTATCAAGACTAACTTCATAACTGACTTGCAGATTATCACGGGCTGGTCTCCAGTGTTAACGAACAGTAAAGAGAGCAACCTGTAATAAAAAAGATTAAAAAAACACATCTCGGTAAAATACGCTCAGATTTCCATCCAGCCAATATTTACCAAACAACATCGATAATACGTTCAAGCGGCCTTTATATTATGTCTCGCCAAAATACCTTATAAAGCCCACAAAGGGACGAATATTTTTCCCTCAACGCGATTTAACCGATTGTACGAATGGCAGATTCCATTTTAATAAATTTCAATGTAATATCTATCCTCTACCATCTTAAATAATGGCAAGAGCTCTACAATCTCTGCGGGTTATAAATCAGGGCGAATATTAATGTGCTAAATCCCGTGTTTCTCCACAAAAGAATGGACAGCCAACGGATGAATCCTGAATAACATTTAAGTTCAGAATAATAGAAGGCTTCCTTAGATAGGTGCTTCAATGGGATCATTTTTGTGTGAGGCTAATTTATGGTTCCCAGAGCTGAGGTGCTTCTCTCGAAGCATTTCACCGAGTTTTTTGGAATAATATCATAAAGAGTGTTCGTGTTTTACAAAGAAAATAGTTGGTGGAGACAGGTGCGGCATTTGTGTGGTTTTATATAACCGATTTTAATTATTATACGTTTTAAATGTGACAGGTACGATTTCGCTGTGATTATGATCGGTATACATGTGTCTAAAAGTATTGTATAAAATACAAAATTGTGGATGATTACTAATATTAAACTGTTCACACGACACATCTACAATTGTCTTTATTCCTTATGTTTGTTACCATTAGTTACTCTCGTAATTAATAAAAGTATCCAGGTAAAATTAAATAAAAAACAATACAACAGTAATTGTAAAAGTAAAAGTTTTTTTTTTTCGTGGGTAGGTGCAGAAATGTTAACAGCTGTTTACATTGCTCTTAAAGTTTTTTTTTAATTAAAATAATATAACGTAATTCGAAAAGTACTTATAAGTGATAATCAGTGTTATTAATGGGCAATTCATAAAGGTACATATAAACTACTTACATGTAAAGTAAAACTGAGCAAAACCTGCACGACTTGCATTTCTCAACTTCTAATTGCACTAAACCAAGCTTATTTGAATAATATTCTATATATTTCACCATGGCCACTATCACCAATATAGAGAGTATGCACAAAAAACTGGAACTCAGCTGGTCGCGTAAATTAGCTGAATTTGAAACTCGACTAACAGCAGCAGCATCCACTCCAAGCAACCCCAGTTTGTCTCAATTAAGCAGTGAATTTAATTCCTTTAAAGAACTTGTCACTTCAATGTTTACCCTTCTACGAGAACAAATCAAGGACTGCTACAATAATATTGACAACATAGATATGAGGCAACGTCAGAAAATTCTTCTCTTCAATGGTATCCCAGAAAATCCTGAAGGTGATGTGGAGGCAGAAGTTATTCGTGTTGTGCAAAATAATATGGGGCTAGTTCTCTCTGAAATGAGTTTGAAGCGGTGTCATCGATTGGGAATCTCAGCTGAGGGACGAGTTCGCCCTGTTCTGGTACACTTTAATACCTATAAAACCAAGACAGATGTATGGAAGTCCAAATCCAAACTTAAAGGAACCTCAGTCACTATTGCAGAGTTCCTCACTCATTCAAGGCAATGTATCTACAAAAGAGCCCGAGAAACTTTTGGCATGAAGCAGGTATGGACTCTCGATGGGGTTATACACATCAAAATCCCAAAAGCCGGTCGCTATAAGGTTGTCACTGATGACGAGTTGTCCAATCTAATTGCCAAGTATCCCGCTGGCACTGGTGACTCCAATGATGGGGGAAAACCTAGTGAGTGCGCAGTGGCCTCCATTCCGCATCGAGAGGCCCGGCGACACCAGGTTCCCGTATCGATTGCCGATGATTCAAAGAGGCCGAGACGACCTACTACCAAGAAGTAGGTAGTGCATTGCTTTCGTCTTGTTCTCATAATACACAGTGAATTACATTACTCGCTCTTTTTATCTGTAACTACCTCATTTATATTGTGATAATTTGATTTCATTTGATTTGATTGCTACTTTCACAAAACTTTTAATTTTACTAATCACGTCAAAGTCAAGTTAAATTACATTACGCCGATCAGATGTTTGAAAGTGCAATAAAGCAATTGACGTATCTGTCATTATTGTCATTGTCAAATTGCAATACTGTTGCAAAAGTAATTTGATTATACTGCCATAACGTTATATTCCTTTTAATATTTTAATACTTTTGTTTTTAAACCGAGTTTTGATAAATTTTTTTTTATATAATTATTAAACTGATCTAGCATAAAATTATTTTTTTATATTTTTAAACATTGATGTAAACAGTCGACTATTGGACGGTGCGTTAATTGTATTATGAATTATTTTAAGTTAATGCGGGTTTTGCAATGGTGTTATTATTATTTTTGTTGTTGATTTTATTTTTGTATTTTCTTTATTTTTATTCTTTTTAAATATTTTATTATAATACAGGTATATATTTATACGTATAATGTCAGACAGTGAATCTTTTTATTCGGCAAACAGTTCAGTTTCTTTCGAATCGTGTGAAGAGGTGGATTTAAAACAGCAGCTTGCTGGAATATTTCGCTCTAGGAAATCTACGCTGAATATTTGTCACATAAATGCACAGAGCATTCCACAACATTATGCAGAATTAGAGGCGTCGTTCAATGTTGATTTTGTTCATGCAATTTTAATATCTGAGAGTTGGTTAAAACCGTCTTTGCAGTCTTCACTTTACCCACTGCCAGGTTTTGTACTCGTGCGTAACGACCGAACGACTAAAGGAGGCGGCGGAGTTGCCATATACTTGCGCAGTTCGATTCCGTACAAATTACTATTAGCATCTCCCTCACAGTACTCTGGGTCTGCTGAGTACATGTTCTTAGAACTGAATCTTACGGGTTCTTGGCTGTTCTTGGAGTAGTGTATTGTCCACCTTCTACCAACTACTTTGCTTCTCTTGAAGCAGCTTTAGATAGTATTGGGTCTGAGTACACACACTTTATCATTATGGGTGATTTTAACACAGATCTTTTAAGGGGTTCGCCCAATGCTCTGAGGTTTCGCAACATTATTGAGTCGGTCAACCTTTCAATACTTCCATTAACAGCAACTCACAGTAACATCAACTTTGAAGATTCCTGGATTGATCACATCATAACGTCGCTACCCGAACGGGTAAGTAACTACGGACAATTATCAGCTCCAGGTTTCTCAAGACACGACTTATTATATGCTTCATATAATATATCATTACCTAAGCACCAACCAGCTATTTTAGAAATGCGCAATTATAGTGCAATTAACATCGATTCTTTGAAAATGGATGCTGCCAGCCTTGATTTTAGTCCAGTATGGGCGGAGTGTTCAATAGATAACAAAATATCAAACCTAAATAATTCTGTACTCCAGTTGTTTGACACTCATGCTCCAAAACGGAAGGTCAGGTTGAGCCGTCCTCCTGCACCGTGGATGACAAGGGGGGTGAGAATGGCCATGACACGTAGAAATCGTGCGTTTCTTAAATTTAAAAGGGAGCGTAGTGATGAGAACTGGTTGTGTTTTAAAAGGGCTAGGAATAGATGCAACCAGATGGTTCGAACAGCAAAACGCCAATACATTCATAATAATATCCTTAATTCCTCCCCCACGGATACGTGGAAATTTCTCAAATCTCTTGGCATTTGTAAACCACAAAAAATTGATTTTGGTCCATCACTCACATTGAAAGATATTAATAATCACTTTTCCCTAGCGTCATCACTGGACCCTATTATTCGTACTCAAACGATTGCTTCCATTGTAGCAATGCAGTCATCTCCTACAGTAACCTTTCAATTCTCCCCAGTTACCCAGGAAGAGGTTAAGAAGGCTGTTTTAAGCATTCGTTCCAAGGCTGTAGGTTGCGATGAGATTAATAGGGTAATGATTGTTTCCATCCTTGATAGTCTTCTTCCAGTTATAACGCACATTATAAATTTTAGTCTCTCCACTGCCCAATACCCTTCGCTCTGGAAGAAGGCGCTAGTGCGTCCTCTACCTAAAGTACAAAATCCTACCCTTCCTAGTCAATTTCGTCCAATTTCCATTCTCCCATTCCTTTCCAAAGTTCTGAAGACCTGTGTTTTCAAGCAATTATCTAATTACATTTCCTGTAATGACTTGCTGAGCGTATACCAATCTGGATTTCGCTACGGTCACAGCACCACCACTGCGTTAGTTAATATCACAGATGACATAAGGAAAGCTATGGACCACAAAAAACTTACGGTGTTGGTGCTGGTAGACTTCTCTAACGCTTTTAATACGGTCGACCATGAAATCCTTATTTCCATCTTAACCCATCTACAGTTCTCCCCTGCTGCCCTGGCGTGGTTTACAAACTATCTTCGCGGTCGCCAACAAGCTGTTACCTCTGGGCAGGAATGTTCAGAATGGGCTGAACTTGACAGTGGCGTACCGCAGGGCGGTATACTCTCACCTATCATCTTTTCTTTATTTATAAACTCTATCTCCTCTTCCTTCACCTGTTCGTACCATCTGTATGCTGATGACCTCCAATTGTATGTTCACACAGATACAGAAAATCTTCACAGTGCTATTGGAGAATTGAATGTGAACTTGGAAGCTTTATCTAACTGGTCGCATAAATACGGGGTTGCTGTTAATACTTCCAAATGTCAAGCTATGCTGTTAGGTAGCTCGCGAATGCTGGCTAAGGTGGATCATCTCTCTTTACCTTCCATTTTATATAACAATGATGTCATCCCCTTAAGCCAATCTATTAAGAACCTGGGTTTGTTGATGGACAGCACACTATCGTGGCGCCCACAAATTAGCTATATCAGCCAAAAAGTGAATGCTTCAATGCATTCACTATATAGACTTAAAAACTTTTTATCCTTCAAGACCAAGCTCATGCTAATACAATCAATAATACTCCCCATAATTGACTACGGTGATGTATGCTACCCAGACCTAAACGAAGAACTTCTCAATAAACTGGAACGCCTTCAAAATAACTGTATCAGATACATATTCGGTCTGCGTAAATATGACCATGTCACCGAATACCGTCGCCAGCATAAATGGCTGTCTATTCGTAAAAGGCGTAATTACAGAATTCTCTCTATGCTTTATTCCATACTGAATAATGCATCTTCCCCACCATACTTAAAGGAAAATTTTCAATTTGTTTGTGACACTCATGATAAAGTCCTTCGTTCTTCGTCAAATTTAAAACTTCACATTCCACCCATCTCTTCTGGTTTTTTCCATTATTCATTTACTGTTCAGGCAATACTACTCTGGAACACTCTACCTGTAAATATCCGGAAGGCCCCAACTCTGTGGACGTTCAAAAAACTAGTTCGCGAGTATTACCTTTCCCTTACTGACTGATTTGTCGTTTAAGAAATACTGTGAATACGCTGTTGATATAAATTGTATATATATATATATATATGTGTAAGTGCACTGTATATATGTATAATGTATGTATATATTTTGTATATGTATGTATGTATTTAAGTATGTATGTAATTAGATATTTATTTAGTGAAAATAATTTTATAAATATAAATATTAATTAAATATTAATTCTACTGTAGCACCTACCGCAACTTTTAACCTATCGCCCAGGGTTGACTGGTGGAGAATGCCATCAGGCATTAAGTCCGCCCATTGTGATCTAGTTCATAGGTTTACAATAAAGAGTAAATAAATAAATAAATAAAAAAAAATACTTTTAATATACATAAGTGGATTAACTCACATGATTTAAATTTTCAATCTGAATAAACAAAACACATAAGAATTGTTTCAGGTGCAATTATAGCTCCATGTGTTACCTGTACCTGGTTAAAGTGGTTAATCTGTGTGTAGAACACGACAGTATAAGCCAGTTACTTACAAATGTAGCCGGCAGCAACATAAAATACACTATGTTCTACATTTACTTCTAAATTGGCTGTACAAGCTGCCAAAGTTTGGTGTTAACGGTCCTATTATACCTTGACTACATAATCCTTTAGGCGTGCGATCGCTTGCGGTTTGGGACAGCGGAGGGGGAGGGGGGAGGGGGAGCGTGCCTGCCTCTAATGGGGTTTTCGCAATCAGTGTCTCAAACTTACGATCTTCCATTCACTGTACTAACTATTACACTTAGGCTAAAGTCCATTGATTTCTAGTTCACGTGCCGTGGCGCTTGTCTTCACATACTGGCACATGAATAATATTATGTAGCAATAATTCTTACGTATTTTATATATAATTATATTCTCTAGATTGACAATTTGTTTTCATACTAGTAAAGCATTAGCATATTAGTTTATCAGGAAGTTTTGCGTTACACAACACTCTTGGAAGTAAAGTGCCAAATTTTCTCATACATAGTTGAGAAATTATGTTTTCGTTGTGAGAGGTGCCACGCATGAACGAATAAATGAAATAAGTTTTATTCGAAGTAGGTTTGTTACAAACACTTTTCGAACGTCACTCAACGCCATCGCTTCAACAAATCCCTACCGTGAGTGGTTCCGGGAGAAGAAGCGGCAAGAAACTCCCGGGATTATTTTTTTTCCTACTCACAGTTACAGACAGCACTTAATACTACTTATTGTAATATTTAATATATAAAAAAAACTCATGTCCAAGCAGTCTTATCATTTAAGGTGACGTCGACCTTATTCACCTGAGTCAATTCACCCAGGTGTCTTAAGTCTACTTTTAGTGTACTTTATTCACCTATGCACCTAGGTGATTTAAATCTACTGGCCGCAGGTGAATTAATATAAGTAGACTTAATTCACCTATCATTTTAGTAAATGCAATTTACTCATCAACTTTGTAATATGCTTAGACGTATGACGCATGTGTTGAAGTATATACCATCATACATGTTAACCGCGGATTGTTGCAAAGCGGACTAATACTAACTTAATAACGATGGATTTCATTAACGCCTCATACTATTAACTAGGAACCACATCGAAAAGTAGATAATAAATACGACTTATCCAAAACAAAGCCACGCCCTCGCTGTTGTCTACCTACGATGAGTGAAACGCTGCTTTTGTTAAGAATTACATGTTGTTGGATTAACATTAATACCTTTTTAAAAAGCTGATTAAATGGGCAAGTTTTTTTTAATAATTTGTAAGCTTTGTGTCATAGTAATTTTATTAACAAGTCAACATATTATGACACGTAACATGTATTTTTAAAATAATTTTGTTTTTGTTGTAGCTCGTAGTTTTTCATTTTGAAGGACTTTTCATTTTAATAAAGTAGGATGGGCTTTATTAAAGTATTGGTTACAAAAATAAATTGAAATGATAACCGTTTAATGAGTAGTTTTTTTTAATATGCATTTAAATGTCCAATTCCGGGTAAATAACGAAAAAAGCTTGAATTACAAATATCTCTACAACTAGCAAGAATTTTTTTTCGCTCATACAAATGAGCGATCAAATATATTGCAATGTGACTCCTTCATCAGGTCCTGCCAGGAATACGTCGAGTTACAAATAACCCTGTATACTGCAATAAATTAATCAAATTAATCTTCAATCAAAAGTGAGTGAATCGATTTACGAAACGGCCAAGCTATTTGTCCAAGATATTGATACTTGTAGGCTTGGCTCCGATAATTTTTAAACAGCCATAATGTTTTAGAGCTTGGGAGTCTTGGCAAACTACTTTGCATTAAATGTTTTTGGACGGATTAAATTTTCGTTTTGTAACCCAGGACGTCATTAAGGGGTTCTATTCCTATTTGTTAAAGTAATAGAGTTGATTCTACAGTAAGAGGTTGTGCGTAACTTAATCTCGTAAAGTGCGAATTGATGTAAGCGGGATATTCACAGTAACATTTTAACGGCGCCGCTCGTCAAAGCGAAATGACGAAATGTATCGATTAAAGCTCGACAGCTGCAGACGTGTCGGCAGTTACAACTCACTTTGAAAACGAGGTTCGTTTGTGAAGGCTCCACTGTACATTATATATCGCATAGCTTTTACCTGCGTTTTTATTCGCGTTCAACTTCTTTTAATAAAAAGGAATTCTACGAGTATATCCTTGTCAAACAAGAATTAGAGATTAGAGAAACAATTCAACTCATGCGTTACACTCTTAAGAAAAGTTTTTAAATGTTGAAACACGTGTTTCTTTATTTTTCAAAAAATTAAAATCTCCTCAGCTTTATTATACCTACGCGTATATTTATTTATTTATTTATTATTACACTTTATTTCACAACAAATTTACAAAGTTAGAAAAACTTTACAATGTTAATATAATTTGTGCGCAAAAGGCGATCTTGTCGCTAAAGAGCGATTTCTTCCAGATAACCTTTCTGCTGGGAAGAAGACGAAGGAAAATTTATTGGATGTTGGTAGTGTGCAAAATGTAATATCCTACTCATAAAATAAGAAGTATAGATATAAATAGATAAGAAGTATGCTTATGCACATACAAATTAAGAAATTAAAACGTTCGTTAACTTGATACCTTTTACGGAAAAATACCATTGAAGGAACGAAGGGATGTTAGTCACTAAATGAATTTGTTTCAGTAATTATGACACGAACAGAGCTTCCGCTCGCGGTTAGAGCAAACTAATTGTGTCAGCGCTCACCTAATGAACTGCTGCTCCTAATTTAGAGGTACGACTATTGCGACTAGCTCTGTCTCGGCGGCGGCGGCGGCGGCATCGCGGCATCGGTACAAAATATACATTATAACATAAGCAGCTCGTCTTAAAAAGGATCTACTCGTAATTAAGGACACCTGGATTATATAAACTGGTCGGACAGTGAACTACCCGAACGTCACTACCCGACTGACACGGGCGGGCCGAACCTTAATTTGGCCTAATAGTAATATTTGGTAAATGAAGGAAATCTCTTCTATCTTAAGTTTTAAAGAGAACAAAGTCGTACTCGTTCGATGACTGAAAAAATTTCATCGATTAGAATAATAAAACTAAACTTATCTCAGTATTTCTGTTGAAAGTATCCAAACTGATAACGGTGTATTGTGAATTTATGTTAAGTAACTTTTTTTAACTTCTTCATGACAAAATAATATTCAGAAGTTGCTTTACATAAAGTTATTATTATACGCTTGTTTCAATAGACTCGATTTATTTAATAAACATTTCAATATCCTATAATGTATCTAAGATAATTTATTCGGAATATATGTAATAAATATTACAAATTATACAGTGTTACACTTAATTCGCTCTAATAATACGCAAACGTATACAGTTTGGGAGTAGCTTGGCTTGTGCATCTATGGCGCGAGTCGTTTTATAAAGACAATTTAAATCTTGGTGATATGAATTGCTTGTCTAAATTGTTTTGCGCGTTCAATTAGCCTCACAAACTTTTATAATTAAAAGTAATTATTATACATGTAGCCTTTATTAATGATTGTTCAATTCTACAAATTACACGAAGCATCGAATTTGATACACTGCAAATTATTTTCCTTTTACACAGCTTATTTGTTCAATACTAGGTACTATTTATTGAGATTTTTAAGTAAAACATTTTTTTCTATCGTCCCAAATTTTTTCGTCCATCTATCGCATGTCGCATTACAGCCGGCTCTGGAGTAAAAATAATAATAGAGATTCAATGATTTAAATAAATATTGCTTTTAGTTTTTAATATGTGTCTATCATCTACATGATTGTATTAATTATGACGTATTCAGTACTCTAATACGCAAATTAAATTAAATTTTATAATTGAATATTTAGTCTACTATTGATTTTCCATTATCATTCCCAGTTTTCAATAATTAAGTTAAGATTAAAAACGCAATTTTATATTATTATATTATTATTATATAATATTATACCCTAAATCGAATAATGTTCTAAAAATTTTTAGTTAAATGCCTACTAATCGAAAAAAGTTTCACTTGCATCGTGGTTTCATAAAACCGCACAATTTTTCATCGCAGTGTTATCATTTTAAACCATATTCCATCTCAAGAACAGATCTATTTTACTGAATTATAAGTATCCTAGATAGAGACTCGTCATAGTAATATGCCAAGTATCATTGAAATCTATGAGGTGATTCCCGCGTGATGCTCGTACAGACCGACTGACAGATGTACCTACAAGTATCCCTGATCGGCCTAAGCATCAATAACAAAGCACGCACATTACAGTTTTTACTGATAACATGAAGATACGAATTTGAGTGAGAGTGAATTTAAGTTACCTCCAGCACAGACGACAAAGCTTCACCTGTTTGTAATTCCGTGTTACATTTAACTGAACTTCATTGAAGCAATTCGTCTGTACTCCATTGCATCCACTTTCCATGTAATTGCTGGAGTGCTGGTGCGATTAGACAATCACCTTACGTTGACGTTTAATCCTACGAGTGTCTCGTTGAAGGGAGCTGGCCAATCTCCTCGCACCCCCGTGTCCGCACCTGCCCTCACTTGCCCTCACCACACGCACCTGCCCGCCTCATGTACATTGTACACTCTATAGCTGTCTACAGGCTACAATCAACAGCTCGTAGGCTGCTACTACATCGTGCGACACGGCAACGATACGACTTTATATAGTACGAGTAACCGCCCTCGCTTTGCTTCGGTTTTCTTATTTTTTTACACCTTGGGTTACATTATTGGAGTTTTATTAAGGATCCCTAATTTTTTTGAAAATATAATATAGCCTATGTTACCCGTGGATAGTGTAGCTTCCCAACAGTGAAAGAATTTTTCAAATCGGTTCAGTAGTTTCGGAGCCTATTCAATGCAAACAAAAAATCAAATCTTTCCTCTTTATTTATTAGTATAGATAGTTCATCTACCTTAGTGCAATTATAAAATGTTTTTATCCGTTGTTCTCATATATTTGAAAGGTCAATCAATCAATCAATCAGTCAAATAGTTTATTGTGGACAGTAGGTAAACAGGTGTGGTACAGTTTTAGAAATCTTATCGCTACGTCCATTATGGGCGTACAATGTTAATTAATTTACAGATAAGTTTTAACTATAATAAACATAGATAAGTCGGACCAGTCTACTTATTATTAATATTCCGTCATAAAGGTAAATGACAATTCAATTAAAATGAAGATAAAATCCGTAAATACACACTCGAATTTCGCATATTATTCAAAATTTCAAATTACCATAAAATAAATGACAAATTATTAAAATAATTCATCTTTTCGCCACCGAAAAAATAAAGAAGATTTGTTTACCGAGTAAATCACAACTCGGAAATATGGTCCGTCCGAGTGAGAGTGAGCCCTTGGATTACATTGTTCTAAGTGGCACGGCAGCACGCAAGCTCCATACACGCACACATAGAAGTTGCGTATGAACACTACACAATACCAATACACACAGGATGATTGTCGTGTCGTCCAATGAAGAAGCCTTGTTGAGTCAACCGAGACACGAGCTATTAATAACATTCTTGCAAAGACTGGGTTGCGATATAATATAACGGGTACGAGTGAAGTTTGCCTCCATTCGAGACATCCAGCTTTGAATTTAACACGCTTTTGTGTTTGATAATTATGTGCATACATTACCTATCGATCTTGAAGAACAGAAGAGCGAAGGATAAAATTAAGAAAAAAACCGGAAAAGAATTTTCGTAGTCGTATGATAATATAATATGTGATGCCGAAGCGATGGTGTAGTTTGACTTTGGTAGGTATTCACAAAGACTTAATTTGAATAATGTTTTCATTTCATTTCATGACATATTTATTGCATGGATTCCCCGTGTGACATAGGATTTATCTTGTGCATTTTTATAAAGTACATAATAATCGTAGTTATCACTTTTTAGTTTAATATCATGTTCGATAAATTGTCTTTTCTGAAGAAGGTATCTACTTTAAAACAACTTCCGCTGCCACGTATAATAAACATGTAAAAGTTGGAGTACCTAATTTGTTTTTACGAATCCAATTAAAATAATAATTGTTTTTCCAATTGAATTACTTTATTCGCAGGGACAGTTGCAATTTTTTTAATGAGACAGCGACACTTCAATTTCGTTCTGTAGATGGCTAATAATTACGGTATGAGTTCACACAAATTTCCCCGGAGATGTTTAATCTTGCCGCGTGTGGGCCTGGGGAGAGCGGGGAGCGGGGGGAGTGGGCGAGGGGCGAGAGGGAGGGTTGTGACTTAACTTGCGTCGCGAAGGGAGACTGGGCCCACTGATTCAGTATTAGGCTGAATATTACCAGAAATAGCTAGGCTGTGCGCGCGAAAAAATATCATAAATTGGATCAGGTAGGTACTACGTTATGCGCGGTTAGGAAAATTAAGTAATTACCCACTTATCTTTGGTGAACACTCAACCTTAGGATGCCTTACATCAGTTCATACTCTCAGTGCGGTCATATGCTGAGGTATTCTTACGCCCCAATTCAGAGCCACTAAAGGTTACTTCAATCGCTCCTTAGTAAAGAATCACCATACAAATTCTGCTTTAAGGAGCGATTTAAGTTACCGTTAGTTAGAATATACTTACTTAAGACAAACTTATATTTTATCATTGAAATTTAATTATCTTATTATCAAATATGAGAGCATTAATACCATAATAATTCCTCGTCCGTTCCTTAGAGAAAAATCTTGACTTTAGATTAGAAACACTCTTTGAATAGAATATTTGTAAAAATAACTTTCAAAGTCAGTCGCGTCACGTAAAAATACCTAAGTATTTTACTGCGTTTGAATGCGATAAATTTATATAAACAAATTTAGTTAAGTAACACTTGTGTTTACGATTCGCCGGTCGGCGGTGCAGCGTGGGATTATACACATATATTATACACATACCTCCGCTAAACTGTGTCGCTGTGTGTAATCGAATGCGAAAAACATTCTGAAACGTTTATTTTTCTTACCCAGCCTTTTCACCGAAAAACATAACCGACATACGCAGAAAAAACCTTATTGGTTCGACAGCCGGCAGCAGCCGACAGGTTTTAAAGAAAACAAAACACAGTTTTTAACTGTGGAAAGTTTAACTATTTTATTGCCAAACATTATTCAAAAACAATTTGAATAGTAAGCAGAATATTTGAATAATTCAATTGAGTTGATACTACGTGGTTGTACCGTGACACTTGAATAACAAATTGGCGTCAATGAAATTCGTATTACGAGTTGCAATAAAAACGAATAAAATTCTTGATTCAGTAATGGCTTCTTATGATGGTGATTGGTCCATAATATACATAATGATATAGCTTAGTTAATCATATTTGTGAATGTCCATCACGTTTTATAGGTAGTGCAACAAATCGAGCTTAAATTTAATAGCGAATTAAATTACTGACTAAGCAATAATTCTGTTATGTTGGCATTAAATTGTTGCAGCTAAATACCCATTCAGCTAAAACACGTAATTTAACTGTTGGTCGTAATTTACAAATTAAGGCGATTCATCGCAGTCCATTGTACGAGAAATGAAATTGTATTCATTTAAAATTTTCTAGAGCTTTAATAAGAACTGAAAGGTAAATTCAATATTTAGAAAGCTTAATTTTAATGTCTTTTTTCCTTTTATCGAATATGCGGTACATGAGGTAATTTAATGGAAGTATTAGTCTAATTTGCAACAATCCGCAATTGTTGTTAAGTAGGCTAACACTAAGTTAATAACAATGGACTTCCAACAAAGTAACGCCTGTAAAATAAAATAAAAGCTCTAATTCAATAGTTTAATTTTACATTGTTTGAAGCGTAATTTGAAAGCGCGAATGGAAGACAAGTGAATCGCACCGAGCCGCTACACGCGATCGAAAGCAACACTAGAATGTACACATTATCACTAATGTTGCTCTGCTTGGCTCCTTGTCACAAAAACTGCTATTACCGACCTTAAAGTCGCCGACTGTAGTGATTTCAAAACACCGGACTGTGCCAATGGCTGGATCCATTATACCAATGTAGCAACGATTTTCGATTCTTTTTGACAAATTCTTAATGTAACGAGTAAAAGGAGAAAGTAAGACCCGATATCTATAAAATGGTGAACCCTGTTGTGGCGTGTAGCGTGTAAATAGCTACACTGCCGGGTACTTGCTTACAATTAAAATTACTTCATCAGACCTACAGATAATGGCTGAAAATCAGCTTAAGCGCAACTGGATTCACTCACCCTGCTCCATTCTGGTATATCTCACGCAGTCCAAGGTAGCAGATGAAGAGGTGACGCTGAAGGCCCGCGGCGTGGTGATGGTTAGATAATCCGTCTAAATTTGTGTCAGTTCACCAGATCACGCACTTTACTGTATAAGTAATTGAAGGGTACATCCTATAGTTGAGAATCTTGAGTATATTTCTCAGAAAACTTATTTAATCACCAAAAAATGAATATATTTGACAGCACGCACTCGATAGTGTCGTGGGTAACTCGCAAAAATGGCGGACGTCAGATTTCTTTCTGTCGTCACACAGCGCGGTCGCAGCGCCGCGCGCGGCTGTAAAATTAGGACTCCTTACACCATCTAGCGGCGTTAGGAAGTACTCTAATGAGCAAACCAGTGTTCTTATTGCTGTGCCTTGCCATTAAGTTTTGCCAAAAAACCTACTTTAATAATGAAAGCAGTATGTAGTGCTTCACCAAATCCATTTCATTAATATTAACCAGAATAAAATATTTTCAAGTTTGCAACCTTGTATTGATTACAATATTGCATATAGAGTTTTTGTAAAGGTATGATCACTCATAGTGTAAGCAATTATTATTGCATTACTTTGTTCACAAACCACTTACAGTTAGATCGTTGAACCTAAAGCTAAACTATTGAATCCAATGATATTATGCAGAAACAGGCTCCCCGGCATTAGCTACGAACACGAGCGAGGCGACTGTAGCAAACATTCCATAGCGGTGGTGGAATAGAAACATCTCATCGGTATGCAGACTATGCTGTGACGTTCCCGGTGCAGCAGGAAAATGAATTCTCAGATCGTCTCTTACTGTAGCGGGGAGAGCGGGGAGAGTGGGGAGCGGGCCTCCTGGAGACTTGCTTTGATGTTGCCCGTCTAAATAATGCGATCGTTATGCAATTCTAAAGGATCGCTAAGTGGTTTGAATGCTGGACTGTTTAAAATAAACGCTACACAATTATAGCCCTACAGTGCCATGGACAGCATACAAATACAATAACAAACACACCCAGACCGAGAATATAAATTCAAACATATTCAAATTTCTGTCTCGCTGGGAATCGAACCCAGGTCCCTTCGAACGGTGGTTCGGAATTGTAACCATGAAGTGCCTAAGTGTGTGTGTTCATGTATTGTGAGGTATTTACAAAAAAATTAACCACAGCTTCCACCCAACTGCAACTCGGTTCAGAATTTGAGACTTTGATTTTCAATGAAAACGTTATGAAAAAACTTGCCAACCTAAAAAGTTCTCCGTAACGTTTTCAAAAACTAAGTGTAAGAAGTCTAAAGGCACACGTAACGTGGACGGGACGGGGACGGGACGGGACGTGAAGTTTTGGAAACATCGTTTTATAGAAAATGTAAACGATAGCGCATACGCCACGGCGGCACGCACGGGACGGGAACGGGGCACGCACGTATATTTACGAGTATGGCCCCGTCCACGTCCAGTCCCCGTTCCGTCCACGTTACGTATGCAGCGACCTTAACACTCAGCAACTAACCACGATAGACTGTGTTCTAGATGATTGGCACAGTAAGGAGAGTTCCAGAAGTAGTCAGTTATGAGTAATTGTAATGATCACTTGTAGTTCGTGCTTCACTACATTCACTATATATAAACACAACACATACTCGTAGTTCACACTGAAGATAGTTACTGCAGGTATTACCTTGTGGCATACTACCGTCACATTGTTACTATCTTGCTCGTGTTGATCGTAAGCGACAAATTGAGTTTAGTAACCAAGTTAAGTGACCACTCGTGGCTTCTTGATCGTTTTCGTGCTTCGGAATGTATAGTAGGACGATGGCACTTGATTTAACCCCCGACGCAAGAAAAGGGGTGTTGCAAGTTTCACGTGCCTGTGTTTTTAACTGTGGCACCGCAGTTCCCAAAAAAATGGACTGATTTTGATGAAGTTTTTTAAGTGAAAACTTCTTTAGCATCGTTGTCATTTGAAAGTCGATGAAACGAAAAAGGGATAGAAAAAGAGACACATAAATTCATAAGATTTACCGTGGGAGAAAATGAGATAGGAAGCATTACACAGTGTTTGTTATGTTCGTGGTTCTTGTTTTTCTAAAAAAAATGTGAAAATTTGGGTGGGGGGTTAGGGGTGGGGTGGCTCATTTTACTCTTCATATTATGTTAATACCTGAGAATCGCGGCGGCGGCGGTACTTTTGAGTTCGAACGTGAATCCACGTTCCCGGTAATCGATGAGTGGGATGGCGTTAGTTACCACTGTTTTATTTTTATTTAGTACAAAATAGTTTTTGAAAGATAATTAAACCTGATACCCGTTAAATTAATACCTTTATTTTTGAAGGTTTCAATTCTACCACGTGTGAATAGCATAAATTTTTTTTGTTTGAAGGCTTACGTAATCGAGCTGGTTTTTAGTTATTTGGTTAAATAAAACTGATGGGTTTTTTATTTTAAAAGTTATAGTTAGCGGCCATGAGGTATCTTCAAAAATAAAATAAACAAGAAATCTTTAAAAATAAATAAACCCATGCGCACTCATACTCCCGCACAAGGATTCCCATGTCGCGGGTGGCATGCATATGTCATGGGAGGGTCGTTGGTGGAGGAACAAAAACAAGACATCACTGTAATATCAACGACTCGAGAATAAATATTTATCTGTCACACTAATATCTGCCCCGGCCGAGAATCGTACCCGGGACCCCTCGTTTCGCAGGCAGGTTCACCACCAACTAGGCTACAGGGTCGTGGAATCTACAATCTATATCGTGTAATATTTAAGCCGCTAAGGGTACTTAATCCAAGCAAATTGTTATTTGTACATGACAGCTTAGGCTTAGGCACTAAAATTAACTATATTGCTTCGTCGAATAATTAATGGGTTGTACAGTCGAATAAATCATGGACACCACACACATATATTATATTATTATGCGACTCATTAATTAGCCAGTGCCTCTGAATTAAATGACGCGCAACGTTGGCCAACACAGTTCCGAAAACAACAGATGTCATTAAACAAAATATTCATTTTAGAGGAATGATTCCAGGATATTTTAGGATGACGACCCTATAGGCTAGTTGGTTGCAACCCTGCCTGCGAAGCGAAGAATCTCGGGTTCGATTCTCGGCCGGGGCAAATATTTATGTGACAGATAAATATTTGTACTCGGGTCATGGGTGTGATTGTGATGGTAATAACCTACTGCGGGGGTGTGAGTGTGTTGGCGTTTAGCGTTTATTGTGTTATGTAAGATGTGTTAATATTGCTTCCAATTAAATTTCATTTAATTGATTTGATCATTAATCCATTAATTTATTATATTTATTAAGTTATTATCGCACTGGAGACTGGCGAAGCGCGGTGGAGTGGCTTTCTCGGAATGAGGAGTTCCATCTTGCATGTGCTCGTCACACAGCACCTGACACAACCCGCTCTGCTGTCTTGTCTGACTGATGCCTGGAATCCCCACCAACAAGGACTATTTACTGGTCTCGATAACTATAATAAGTTTGTCTCTTATTCCAAGGATTACTATTATATTAATGGATTATTAGAAAAAGGATTTGCTTATGGATAGATTGTCAAAATAATGGAATTGTACAGTTGTAAGGTTATTAACCACGTATCATTTCAACAAACGTAAGAGGGAGATTTTTCTATTTTTTATAGTAAAACTGTAAAAGATATAAAGATACACTATCTTTTATATTATCTTTTATATAATAAGAGAGATCCGTTTTAGAATAAATACCTACACAGTAATATTGTTAGCTTAACTATAAGTATTAGGTGTAAGTTCTTGTGTGTTTGTAATGTGTGTATTAAGTCTGAATAAAACAGTTTTCTTTTCTTTCTTTCTTTCTAATATTTTACTTACTTCTTATGTATACCATTACTTTTTAACCGACTTTAAAAAAAGGAGGAGATTCTCAATTCGACCGTATTTTTTTTTATGTTCGTTACCTCAGAACTTTGGACTGGGCGAACCGATTTTGATGATTCTTTTTTTAATCGAAAGCTGGTGGCTGTCATGTGGTCCCATATAAATTTTATTGAGATCTGACAATGGCATTCATGATAAAACCATATAAGTCTTAAATTTGTATTAAGTAAGCGCGACAAATGGACGAATAACTCAATATCACGCCAACCGATTTCGATGATTCTTTTTTTAATCGAAAGCAGGTGCTTGTCACGTAATCCCACATAAATTTGAACGAGATTTGACAAGTATTTTAAGAGTGACTTTGAAGTCGGTTATTTTTTGTTACTAAAATTTAGATTATTTCATACTTTATTTTCTTTTGTTTTGTGAAAATGAGTCGATGGTACTGTTGGTGTTACTGATAGCCAAGGACGGCAGAGATCATCTGCTCAATTGACGGCTCGTTATATTATAAAATAATGTATCCTGGAACACATAGTAGAAGTAAAACTTCAACGGACAAGTCGAATTTCCAAAAGAAATAATTCAATAAATTTTGTTAGAAAAATATATTTAAAAAAAAAAATTAACAAAAATATTAAAAAATAAAAATATTCCAAAATATATATATTATCTCTCCCTCCACCGCTGTCGCCTCTCACCACGCGATATAATTATCGTCTACCCCCTTCGCGTGGAGAGAGCCGTAACGCTTTTTCGATCGAAAAATCCTAATACATGGGGTAATAGACTACAGAGAAGTTTCACTTCAAAAACTAGCTGTGTACTGAACGGTCCTCTCATTGTTCCAGGTTACTTCTGGCACATCACGGACTTCCACTACGACCCGCTGTACACTCCGCAGGGCGACACTAGAAGACGTAGGTACAAACCAAACGAGTTGTTCTTCTGCATCACCATGCAGCACCATACTAGCAACTCTCTGGGCTTCAATCCATTGACGGCCCAATGGTCATGGGTTTCTTCCCTTGAGGAGGCCTAGAGCATGCTCCACCGCGATGCTCCAGGGCAGAATGATTAGTGGCCAACCTAAACGTCGGAAGACATCTACAACTCATAAACAATAAACTTATTAAACTTAATAATGAAACATTGAATATGGAGGAATCCACCGTATTTTAGGGGTGACCTTAAATAATAAACTTCAATGGGACCCACATATAACAAATCTCGCGACTAAACGCTGTTAGAAAAATAAGGCAGTATACTGACGTCGAAACTGCTAGGATGGTTTATTTTGCATATTTTCACAGTATCGTGTCTTATGCCATCTTGCTGTGGGGCAAGGCTGCTAGTATAGAACAAATTTTCATACTGCAAAAAAGAGCTATTAGGGCTATTTATAAACTTAGGTCTCGAGAAACTTGGCGTGAAAAGTTCAAAGAAATAGGTATACTTAAAGTAGCTTCACAGTATATTTATAGTAATGTGCTTTTTATACGGAATAATATAAGCGCGTATAAACAAAATTGTGATATAAATAATCGCCAAACCAGAAGAATGCACCAATTAGTAACGCCATTTTACCGTCTTTCTAAAGTGCAGCGATCTTTTATGGGGCTTGGTGTACAGTTCTATAATAAAATCCCGAAGTTAATACGTGATTTGCCAGTCGAATTGTTTAAGAAACATGTAAAATCTCAACTTTTAGGCAAAGGTTACTATACTGTAGATGAGTACTTAAGTGACAAAGACGCATGGAAATGACCTGCTCTGCAACCAGTTCCGTACAAGCTAGTATTTTTTTTTTGTAATAAATATATCAATGTATTTTTATTTTTAAAAGATGTGCTGAGGAGTTTCTTTACGGCTTTTCTTCTCCTCCATGACAAAGCACCTTTGCGAAAAGCTGGTTGACTAAAAAAAATGACGTGCATAAGTGTATCAATGATACCTATAATGAATAAATAAATGATTTTGATTTTGATAAATGTAAATAGCCATAGGGCGTAATAATGTTCATACCAAAATTTTAAGTCGTTTTATAAATTGAGAGTAAATTTTGTAACTTCCTGCCTCTTTAAACTTTGGATTGGATGTATCTAATAAAATATAAGCCAAAACAGATCCTGGAACTTTTTCCATTAAAAGGGATTACAAAAATATTTTTTTGTTACGAAAGTTAATAACTTTCCTGGTATTGTAATATAATTTACGCTGGAGCTCCGAGGTTAGAACGATCTTAGGGGATATACTTTTTGTCTCGTCATGTTCCTAAGGATATTAATCTCAAATATCGAAAGATATTTGAGATTAATATCCTTCCTATCCAGTAGTAAAAAAGTTCGAGTCCGAGATCTTGATATGTGATTCTCTAATCATCTGGTACGCACTTGCGAAGTGAAGGTAGTCTCGAACTCTAACTTCAATTTAGAAACCCATCGTGGATTCCGCTGTCAAGTTACAAAACAAAAGTGAACTTGCATCATATTGACATGTCATTATCTAATCATCTAGTACGCACTTGCAAAGTGAAGTGATCCTAGAACTCGAACGTCAATTTTGAAACTCCGCTGTCAAGTTACAAAACAGAATAGCCTTACAGATACGTAACAACTTCCAATTTTGATGGACGGTGGCGAATGTTGTAGAACGACGCTGCTTCAGACCTTACTGGTTGGCTATAATCGCAAGCGGTCTGACGGCTAGACCGGTTTGTAAGTTGTTGACAACGAGCAGACGATCCACCTGATGGTGAGTGGTTACAATGGACACCTACAACACCAAGGCATCCAAGCAAGAAAGAAATAAACCAAGTGCAACAGTTGTTCTGCTCATTCCCATTGTCATTGCGTGGAAAGTGTCATGTGTTTTTTCGAATGTACAGTCGCTGTTGGCCCTAGCAGCTTTTAAAGCTTGATGCGGACATACGTAGTAACTCAAGTACCTTACGAGTGGCACAACACTGTTTCCACATACGCTGGAACATGGTCATTAGTTGCGATTGCTGTCTGCAGTTTCCATTTGGTGGGACAATCTGCTGGGGTCGTGGCGTTTCACGTTAACGCTACGTTTCACGTTGTATATACTTAGTTATGTGTGTGTGTGTGTGCAGAGTGTCGGCGCACGGACGAGCGTGGCAGCTCGGGCCACCACCGCGCGCTCGGCCGCTACGGAGACTACTCGTGCGACAGCTCGCTCGAGCTCATCGAGTCCGCGCTGCGCTACATGCGCACGCGCCACTCGGAGAACGTCGAGTTCGTGTTGTGGACCGGGTAATGTATACCTCACTTTGATTGCTGTTTTGTGGCGTAGCAGGTATGTCTCACAGTGACGGCAAGTCAGACCTGAACCACGCTATTGAGGTGTTTTAACCTAGTCTGGCAAGGATCTCCATTTGCTTAACTGGTGACCTCGACGTGACACCTTGTGCAAAAGTTTGATTAATTCACTTTAAGGTGCTAAATCTTTATAAGTTGTAATATTCAGTCATTAACAGTAGTAAAAAAATCAAGACGTTTTTGGGTAAATTTTTTTTTCGGGAATTTCACTTCCTGGCATTGACAGTAAGAATATAAAAGATAATAACGTACTAGGTGAGTAAATGACTTTTTAAGAATATTTAATGGAACACGCGCTTTAAACGCTCAGTGCGTATCGAACCATTTCCCAGAATTAGAGAAGGTCCTTTCTGCAAATAATATTAATCCTGTCTTGATTTCCATTAGTGAACTTTACTCTCATACGGAATTATCGTACTAAAAGGGAAGGCAGGAGGAGTTTACGTTCATTGATCAGATATAAAATGTTACTAGCGTCCTCATCCACACATAAATTCGGGAGTTATGGTTGTTCTCAGTACAGTGTATTCTCTTCCAATTATCGATGTGTCTGACACTTTAAAATCTGCTTTTGGTAACTTTCTAGTACGAGATTTTGGAATAGGACAGGGTATGTAAAAAAGCGGCCAAGTGCGAGTCGGACTTGCCCATGAAGGGTTCCGTAGCAGCAAGTAACATAATATAAAAGTTCTTGTAGTTCGTTGTAACTTTAATCGATGTTTTTTGCGTTTTACGTTTTATGACGTATTAAAAAAAAACTACTTACTAGATCTCGTTCAAATCCATTTTCGTTGAAAGTTTGCATAGTAATGTACATCATATATTTTTTTTAGTTTTATCATTCTCTTATTTTAGAAGTTACAGGGGGGGGGACACACATTTTACCACTTTGGAAGTGTCTCTCGCGCAAACTATTCAATTTAGAAAAAAATGATATAATAAACCTCAATATCATTTTTTAAGACCTATCCATAGATACCCCACACGTATGGGTTTGATGAAAAAATTTTTTTTGAGTTTCAATTCTATGTATGGGAAACCCCCAAAATTTATTGTTTTTTTCTATTTTTGTGTGACAATCTTAATGCGGTTCACAGAATACATCTACTTACCAAGTTTCAACCGTATAGTTCTTATAGTTTCGGAGAAAAGTGGCTGTGACATACGGACGGACAGACAGACAGACAGACAGACAGACAGACAGACAGACATGACGAATTTATAAGGGTTCCGTTTTTTGCCATTTGGCTACGGAACCCTAAAATGTTACTGCAACCTTGCAGATATTTATTAAAAAATTCTTGTCCATGAACAATAAGCTCCCGCTCATTTTTTCCCTGAATCTGTGTTATCCAGATCTTTCTGGAAGTCTATAATTGGCAGTGCCTTTTCAGTAACTATATACGGCATACGTATAACAATGATATATTTTGCAATAACGTCATTAATTAGAATGGCTACAAACTCGTTTTAGTCAAAGGCGCAGACCCGGAAATGATTTCTTGGATCGCACACAGTATAACTTGGCATCTGCCACCTGAGCTACGCGGCTGTTCTAAGAATACTATGAAAAGTACATTCGTTAAAGTATATTTGCAATCAAAGTTGAACAAGTTTCAAATGTCTTGACTAAAATATGGCGGCTAACACTCAACACGAGTTGAGCGTCGCTTTTAGGTCCATACACGAGCCGTAAACAAACTTCACTTGTTCAAAACTTCTCGACGAGGGGACGGGGGAGGGTGGGTCACGCTTCCTCCATTTATAATCGTTTACCTATAGAATGCGAATGGGAGTTAATTGGTACCTTCATTTGTGTTTAGCGACAACAATTTAAATGTAGAAATTTATAATTAATTTGTGACTGTTAATGAAGAAACAATTAAAATCATTATCATGAATGTTCTTTATTGTCCTTATCTTAGGTAACAGATGTAATTGTGTGAAAATTTAAAGCAGACCAACGCTATTATGTCAGTAATTGTATAAAATAACGTGTATTCAACATGTTATTTCTTTTCAAAATTCATGCATTATCCGTGTGTGGTCCAAGTAACGCGAAGTTAAAAATAACGAGGAGAAAGTTGTGCACAAATCTACAAAACAACTTGAATCGAGCTTCATTCGGATGCCGTACACCGTTACCGAGAAACTCGGCAGTCAGCAGGCGTAAACAAACTTCTCTTGTTCAGGACGTGAGGAATACATATCGGGACAAGATACGAGGACCTAGTAATGACGAAAACTTTCTATAACGATATATGAAAGAGATAAATAATAAAGCCAGAGAGAAAGAGAGAGAGTTGAACCAATTAGAACGGTTTTAACGTGACCGTTCTATCGTTAGCTTCAAACATATTTGTAGCAAAATTTTTGTTACAAATCCTGTTTGGTAACAATTTGGTAGGATTCTGACCAAGTATTAATATAAATCAAGTAAAAACTAAATAATATATTATGTGTTTAACTTATCTACATAGACTGATAACACAAACTTTTAATGGTAATAACTAATTAGCGTCAGCAGACAAGGAAAATAATGATACATTTAGAGAAAAGAAATGGATTAAATGTAGCATGTGGAACACTAAACATAACTTTACACTGATCGAATAACACGGGCTGGATTCAAAGTGCTCGATAGAGGCAACGACAGAGGTAATTGGGAAATCAGGTCAGCCCTGTGAGTAAAACTTTATTATAACCGAAAGCGCTAAGGAGAATGTCATGTTCTACCATTTTGAACTCATGGGAAAATCGATAATAACCTAATTTCCCATGAATTTCTTGTACATTGTGTGCTAAAGTAGATGTACTTTGATGATCACCGTTGTAGTGCACTAAAACCTGGCTAAAACCCTGATTGAAATGAGCAAAGTATTGATATTCACACGAAGAGGAGGTATTTTTCGAGCTAAGGATGTCAATCTTTAGACAGAAATTATAAAATATACGTATTTCTACCATAGGCGTAATGCCTATAGTAGTATAGTTGACAGGGGTTAGGAACTTTCTGAAGAGGGCTTATGTAATCTTCATGTCAAACGGAGCCAATTGATCTTGTCGAGATCGTAAAGTTGAAGATGTCAGTAATTGGGTGTAAAGGACCAACTAGGGGTAATGTACTCACATCATCGACATCGAGTGCATTGTGATTAAGGAAGATAAGTTTCAGATAAGACCAATGATCCTTATTATTAAGGGATATACTGGTATTGTTTAATTTATTAGTATTAGTATTTATCGTTTTAATTGAAAATTTAGTGATTATGACGTTAATATGGGCCGCCTTGTTTTCAACTCCCAACGAAGGCAAGTCAATTACGCCACAACAGAAAAATCCTTGACAAAAAAACCGACTTCAAAATTAAGGATAACTCAAAAACTTATTATCAGATATCGCTCAAATTTAAGTGGGACTACATGACAAGCACCAGCTTTCGATCAAAAAAAGAATCATTAAAATCGGTTTATCCAGTCAAAAGTTCTGAGGTAACAAACAAAAAATACAGTCGATTTGAATACCCTCTCCTTTTTTGAAGTCGGTTAAAAAGTAAAAGCATTTTTGTAATAGAGACAAAAAATAAAGCAACAAAATTATTCACAAATGCAAAGTTACTGCCGCGTACATTATTTGTGTTATTAATGAGATTTTAATGTTTCTTTTTAAGTCCTTCGTGTAGGTATTTGCTTTGTTGTATGTACAGAAATCCTGGGATTATTTGAATATAAATATGACAAAATATGACTAAGAAAAAGTAAGAACAACTAGAATTGTCGATAACCATTAGTAACGTATAATGACGTAGTTATAATACACAATGTATTGCCAGGGGTATTTTATTGTTATTTATTGGGGTACTTTTTATGAAAATAACTGGCAAATGAGCTGCTGCTAAGCAACTTGATTGACTTGACTATCAAGCGATGGGTGTGGTGCAAATTAAGGGCTGGGTCACCGGACTGTTTATTGATTGAGTCACGATTAAAAGTGGATTGTAGTTTGCGAAAGATAAATCATTAATTGTCGACATGTTTTGATTCAAGGGTTATTTATTTTTAAGCGTTTAACAAGCGCACTAGCCTGGGATATCCGAAGGGCTGATATGCTGTTGTGTGGACGACGGCTTCTATCTTCTCTTGCAGTAGTCAAAAAATATATGTAATCATTTCACTGTTATATCACTAGTTAGTTACACTCAAACTTTGTGTTGAGCAATCGAAATATTACACCGTGAAACCGGTGATAGGGTGAAGATTTATCTAACTCGCGAACTGCTTGTTAGCGATGCGGTTTTGCAGCAAAGCAGATTGCTGTATAGGCGTGTACTACATTCGGGATCGGGAGAAGAACTGCTTTATCAACGTACCTTATTTTTTCAAATTCATCCAAGTGCAAATGAATCCACATAAAAATGCGCTTGCAAGAAGAGTGTAATTTTGTAGTAAAGTAGTAATTTTGAATTTGGAAGGAAAGGTTTTCCGTGCATTAATTAAAAGAATGTTAGTTTTGGAATAATTAAATGCATTTACGGAGTATGCGTTTCGCGTAACAGAAGATACCACCGATGAAATGCCAGCAAGAGAGAAGAGAGAAGAAAACGAGATCTTTTTTGACAGATATGTAAAAACAGGAAGGGGTCACCATTCATACGGATTTCCAGTGGGGATTTCCAACCGTTATTGTAGTCCCTAAAACAACTACGGTACCGAATGTATTTTTTTTTGAACGAGGGTGTTAGACCTGACTTGGCAATAAAACAGTACCTGTTTTAATATCAGTTATTGCTACGAGTGAGAAGGGAAATATCTTACACCTGACTTTGTTTGACTTGGTTGTAACTTGTAAGGCTGTTAAACATGCAAAAATATATGTCAGTGTCATTTGCTCATTTTTTAGCCAATATTGTAGGTTTTTAACATAGGCTACACTATAAAAAATACTTTATTTGAAGAAACTCATCATAATAAAATTTTCTACACAGTGACATCATAGCAGCGCGCTATACGGGGAACGAAGACGACAGGTATCAGGCGATCAGGAACATCACGGAGCTGCTTCGCACGACGTTCAGTTCACACTTCGTGTTCCCAGTGCTGGGACACACCGACCCAGCGCCTTCCGAGAGCTTGACCAACTTGTGGAGCCACTGGCTTCCTTTGGAGGCGTTGCAGACGCTGAAGAATGGTGAGTTACAAGCACGCTCACTCGTGCACACACATGCACACACATGCCGCACACACACATAACATTCCTCGTAATAATATTGCAACTAAATCAACTCTTCAACAATTCCGCATAACAAACGTGATTGTAAAATGTAACTTGTAACGCAGCAGTTTATCAATTCATCGCTCCAGTTTTATTGGAGCTGCAGAACTATTTGAAACTACTTCACCACAGGGAATAGTTTGTCGCTACATTTGAAATTTCTGCATCGAAACTATTTAATAAATTCAAAATTCGAATTCGAATTTGCCGTATGCTCGGCAGCGAACGAGTGAGTGCACGAAACTGTGATTCGTGAAGCATACCGCGCGCTCGCGAGACGGTGAATTATTTGATATCCAGACAGATTTCAAGACGAACCAAATTTTGCAGTACACTTTACTGGTCTTTAATGCAGTTAAAATTTAATTTAATGCAGCTAAGACTTTAATTCAGTTAGCGTATGTTACATCAAGCAAGATATTACGTTACATTCCTTCCGTAGCAACCTTTGCTTCGCTTTCATGAATTATACTCATATATGCTTCGGGTAGGCATATACGATAAACTACATTATGATATTTATGATATATTGATGAACCTACCCTTTCGGCTGGCAAAGTCAAACTATCTCGAGGACTTCTTGGTTATCCGATATAAAAACCGTATCATTAATAATTTATTTTAGACATTCATTAGGATCTTTAGTTTTACAAGAGTAACGCCCCAACTCAGAGTCTCTAAAGGTTACTTAAATCGCTACTTAATACAGAATTTGTATGAAGATTCTTTACTAAGGAGCGATTAAAGTAATCGTTAGTGACTCTGAGTTGGGGCGTAAGTGTATCAGTGATATCTATATAAATAAATGATTTTGACTTTCATAAAGAAGTTAGTAGTCATCACAATACACATAGTAATGAAGTTGTTGGTGGTTGGTGTTGTTCCCAGGAGGCTACTATACCATAGAGCAGTCGCATAGCAAGCTTCGCATCGTGGCGCTCAACACGAACCTGTTCAGCATCAGGGAGGCGGGCGGCGCGCACGCCAGGCGGCAGTGGGACTGGCTCGACGCGGTGCTCGAGAAGGCTACTGCTAACAAGGAAATGGTTAGTTATTACTTAAACTGATTACTACGAAACTTAGAGCACGACCAGAGTGGAGAGTAAGGTCTCTGGGCTACGCTGCGGACGAACGGATGTACGGACATGACGAAACTTTAAGGAACTATGATAGTTTTGAGTTCGGACCCCTAAAAACTCATTACCAAAACACCCGAACAGAGCAACTATAAATGTTTCATCGTTCATGGTTAATTTTGTTCGCTTCTGTTACACGGATGCAGCGCAAAACTTAGGAGTCATTCGGTTTGATAGATGGTCATATTGTTTAGTCCAGACTAGTTTACCGTGGAAACTACCGCTCCTAAGTGCCATTAAATCCCATTAATCACTAACGCTATCTAAATAGCACGGCGTACATTATTTATTGTTGTAGTTCACGTATTATAAACACAACCTCGAGTTAAAGATTGATGCGGGTCTGTTTCATTCGTTACACTTATTTCTCGATCTGAATAGCTTTCCTTTTTGTAAATTTTTTATTGATCTATCAATATACTACAGCTAGATTCGTCCCAATGGATGTCGCTTGGACCTGGAAGGCTATTCTGTTTTGTAACACGACAGCGGAATCCGCGATGAGTTTCAAAATTGAAGTTCGAGTTCGAGATCTTGATATGTCATTCTCAAATCATCTAGTATGCACTTGCGAAGTGAAGTGAGTCTCGAGCTTTAACTTCAATTTTGAAAGTCATCGCGGATTCCGCTGTCAAGTTACAAAACAGAATAGCCTTGCTGTAACGTGACGTGCGTTTTGTTACACGCTTAGGATTGAAAATATTTAAAGAGAGGATTGAACTTTGGCTTTGACTTATTCAAGTAGTTGTCTCATATTAAAGAATCATTTCTAAAGTTCTTCCTGTGAACCATGACCAAGTATCCCAGCGACTACTCAATCCGCTATGCGGCTGCGAAACGGTTATATAGAAGTCGAAACAGTTTTATCTAACCTGAAAGCTAGTCCACGTGAATACGTTATACCGTGTGTTAATAAAAATATGTCCATCGACGTATTTTTTCATAGTGTGGCTGCGAAACGTTTGAATACCCATCAATTTGAATGCAAATGAGTAAAAAGACCGTATTCGCAGCCAAACTAAATTTAAAACTCGGGCTATAAAATATAACATATTTTTATCAAATATTTTTGTTCGGTAACTTTGATGAGAATCAAACGGCCAATTACCAAAAACAGGCAAGTGCGTGTCAGGCCACGCACAATGTAGGGTTCTAAAGTTTATCGACTATTACGCATTAACTACTTACGCTAACATAGCCGTGAAAGTTTTCCTTGTAAATTAATCACATAACCTATGTTTGAAAATGTTTTCACTTCTCCAACTCCAACCGTTTAGCCGGCAGGAGGGGAGGACACTTGACTCTAATTTTAAAGCCAAATATTTTGCAAACGGAACTCTAATTCCAAAAATGGTCTAAGAAGATTCATAATATTTTTGAAAAACCTTTTCAGTGATATCCCACACTATAGTGACGGATGGAAGGATGGACGGACAGATGGGCAGACGGTCATGACGAAACTAAAAGGGTTCCGATTTTACTTCGAAACCCTAAAAATGAATTTGTATATCGAGGATATTTGAATGAAGTACAATACAGATTGATTGCAAGCCCTCAATGCGTTCAATTTGAGACTCCAGTTCAATAAAAATAGATTGCATTGAATCTTGATATGTGGTGGTGGGGAGGGGGGGGGGGGGTTAGCATGCCACGTTACTCCGCTACACCGGTTCAATGTATATGTATATTGGATGGAGGAAGGTTAAAGCAAAATTTTATTAAGTCGTGCTCTAGACGTGTATGATTAAATCTCATTTGAATTCAGCGATTTAGTGCTCTCTAAGATAAACGTATTTTTAAAAATATGATTAACTATAAGGCATAATATTTGCATGCCAAGATTGCCAAGTTATCAGTGCTTTCAAGGGTTATTGAATACACGTCAACTTTCAAAAAGGTTTTTAGAGAGAGGTTGTATTTAAACTGAGAAGATTATCTTAGCAACAACGTTGGACAGTTGCTACAAGAAAGTTGCAATGTAGACTAATTAATACTAACTTAATAACAAAGTTGCAGCAAAATATAATACATTGTTAAATATATCATAATTATTATTCCTTGTCATCGAAGTAAACTTCTTGCTACTCGAACCTTACGGAGATCTATTTGAAGCTCAAACTTCTAGATCGCTCGAGTGATTAGTACATGATATCAGGCTGGATCTAAACAAAGTACATTCCCATGTTTATTTAAAGGAAAAATATAATTTTTAAAACGAAGCCGGGCAAAGTTTCATTTCCCTTATTCATGAGATAGAAGAAAAAAGTGTCACGTGATTCGACCCACATTCAATATGAATATTCTGATGAATTGCTAATGGGCGAATCAATCACGCTTTAGCGAGTGGGCTTAACGATTATTATCTATTCAGAAGCAGAAATGAGGACAAATGAATAATTATTGAATTAAATAACAACTGATTTATGTAGATAGGGGAAATTGAATAACGTAGCAACAAATAATGAAACATTCAAACTGTAGCTTTATTGAAGGAGGTCAAAGAGAACTGTTTTAACTTGTTTTAATCTATACCCTATTAACCCACCTTATTCAATGTTTTACATATGTAATAGTTTTGGTATTCTGTGGACCGTGTGGCAATCAATCTTTTTAGTATTTGAAAGAAAGAAAGAAAGAAAGAAAACATTTATTTCACTCACATGGCACTGTAACAGATACAATTGTTACCTTATGGTTTTGTTTTTTTTTTTTCACCTCTAACAACATTAATACCTTGCAGGGAACAATACTATGTTCTATGTTTGTTTCATAATAAAACTTATGCTTGTATATGACTGTGCTTTAATTCAAGTCATCTCTATTATGTTGTAGTTATTAGAGAACACTAGCAAAGCCTTGTTACTAAACTATTAAGGTAGATTTACCACGAATATTCGCTTTATCGGAACAAGCCAAAGCAAGCCGAGAGGAAATCCGATACCGGCGCCGCAAATGAATTCAACATTAGAAACTCGTTAAATTAATGCCTTTAGAATTGCACGGCGGCTCTTTAATTAACAAATTTGTGTTTGGGTTTTAACTACATTTTACTAATGTTTGCTTATTAATAGATAAAGATATTCGTTATGAACATAAAGATTTTGATCGTATTCCAAATCAGTTTATATTTACCTCGTACAGTGTTAAGGATACTTAATTTTTAATTAGTTTATCTATACATGATTGAAGCTATACACGTATTAACCCGTCGGTTACCGAGAACGTTCCAGCACGTTCGAACTCAAAGGTACCGCGATCACGCGGATCCTAACGAGTTAATATAGTTAACCAAGATCTTATGAAGTTTCTTGTCTTGTCATTTACTTCTTTTATTATATTCGTTTGCTGTATGCTGCAATGACAGCTTCATGTAAGTTTTTAGCATGGAGTATAGAGGTAAGGAGAGCCATTTCATATGGGGGGAAAGTTGAAAAAGTTCCCAGCTGTATACTGAAAATAGAGGTTTTGTTATCTACAATAGCGCTGCCGTTGGAAAAACTACGATATGAACATAGCTGTTATAGACGGAGTGAAGTTTGCTGAGTTCAAATATTACTATATTACATACTCTTTAATAATTACGGAAGGTAAAATAATAATTTATCCTAGGCTACCGCAGTCCGCATTCAACGGGTTTTTACGAACACTTTTCATACACAGCGATGGCTCTCCTTATCTCTATACTCCATGGTTTTTAGACAATTATGCTTGAATATGTGGCATTATAGCTTTTATACTTATATTTGGCTATAATGCAGCTTTATGCTAAGTAGTAGTATCAGCTACCGGTAACCGTGGGTAGGAAAGAATCCTCCTTGGGAATTTCCGCTGCTTGTTTATCCGAGACCACTCACGGGTTTGTAAGAACAACTTTGTATAAAATGTAATTATATTTGTTATAGAGACTTCCTACGTATCTGGATGTAAGCCTTCTTTGTGGAATTGTTAATAGTCGTTTATAATAATAGAAACTTTTAATGCATCAAAGGTCTGAGAGAATATTATTATTTGGAATCTTATGAAGCCATGGGATCTAGCGGAAGCAACATTTTCACCTGTTCTCTGAAGGACGAACCAGTGATTTTTTCCAGTAACAGTCGTCCATCAAACTATCGATTGCAATCACATTCGTTCACTTATAATTGACAGAAGCCGTCAGCTGCGAACAATGTTCCACTTCCATCCTTCAAGCATAGCGAGCGAATACGTCCGAAGTGGGACATTAAAATAAATAAGATTGTATCTACAAATAGAAACAAATATAACAGAAACATTGTAATGTGTCACGCGTGTAATACTTTATTAACGATCTGCTATTTAACTGAAACCACACGAACCTGCAACAGCGGACGGCTAACGGCTAAATAAATGTCATAATGCCGGTGAAATAATTCATATTTAACAGGCAAAAACTGGCGAACATAACTCTATTCGGTGGCCGGTTGTAACCATGAAGCTATTATAGAGAGGAGACGGCCTAAGCAACTGTGCACTGTGACTCAACTGGGTCCTGACGTCATCACAGTAGGCGTGGCCTTAAGTCAGTCTACTGTCGGCGCCCGTCCTGTGCACAGCTTCACATTTTCAAAGAAAAGGATGAAGTGCTGTGTTTTATCGTGTAAAAACTACTCGGATAGACGTTCTGATGCTATGGATGGCATTTCATTTCATTTTTAAGTAATTTGATTCATAATTTATAAGAATAGGCAGAATAGTTCTAGAAAAATCACTAACGCCGATCTCGCCAAATAAAATTCTACTCGACATTAGATGGCGACACTTTGTGTCAAGAGAGCTAAAAATGTATAGGTGCGTAGAGCTAAGTATTAGTATTATATTGATAATCATACGTACTGAAATTTGTCCTACATTTATTCCTATAGAGTTTTTCACCGCCAAAATATTATTTTTCTAGTTTTTATAATCATTTTGTAAACAGGCCGCCATCTATCGTCAACTATTTACAACAAATAAACATAACAAAAACACAGGGCCGTAATTAGAATCCAATTATTTTATCGAGTGTCCCATTGAATTAAAGTACTGCCTATACTCTGTTCATTATAGCTTGATTCTTTTTGTCTTGTGATGGGAAATGGGCATAGTATCTATATAAGGCAAGGTACAAAAGGTTTAATTTTATATAATCTAAATTTTACTAACAAAAAATAACCGACTTCAAAGTCTCAAAAAGTACTTTTCAGATCTCTTTCAAATTTATGTGGGACCACATGACAAACACCTGCTTTCGATTAAAAAAAGAATCATCGAAATCGGTTGGCGTGATATTGAGTTATTCGTCAATTTGTCGCGCACATCTTAACACAAATTTACGACTTATGTGGTTTTCTCATGGATGCCATTGTCAGATCTCAATAAAATATATGTGGGACCACATGACAGCCACCAGCTTTCGATTAAAAAAACAATCATCAAAATCGGTTCGCCCAGTCCAAAGTTCTGAGGTAACAAACATAAAAAAAACAGTCGAATTGAGAACCTCCTCCTTTTTTTGAAGTCTGTTAAAAAATTTATTATAATCACAAAATTGATACATTTGGTTACGATGACGTTAGGGATATCATTATTGATTGCTACAACCAATAAAGTATACTATTGACGTGCGTGCATTTCTATGTAAAAAAAATATGAAAATTTATGCCCGTGATCTCGATGACCGCTGTCAAAAGAATAATGCCATAATGAACAGAGTATAATTTATTTAATTACGTGAACGGGAGTAGGTAAAATCAGTTTTTTTTAAGTTTAACATTGTATACAATCTTTATAAGTCTTACACTTCCCGCCCACGTCCGACTTTTTGTAGGACCGATAATCGGGCCGATTTTTCCTCAGATTCTTATGACCGATTTTGTGGCCGACTCGCTATTCGACCACGACCGATATCGGTGACCGATTTTTTTTGTAGGAGAAATAGAGCGTACTGGTCACTATAAAGTGAGATATTATTATTTACATGATGGTCCTACTACATACCACATTGTTTTAAAAAAAACCTTAAGAAGCTTTTTCAATATTTATTTATACAATATTTTGAATAAAATTAAATGTGATATAAAATTTAATCTAAAACGATTGATCTTAAGATTGGCTTAATGATCTATCTTTATTTAGAGACCCACTGAATTAAGCTTGTCGATAGTTTATATAACCATATTAAAAATATTTTATTTGATTCTGGATCGATACGAAACATCATATTAAATTATACGCTATATCTACATAAAATTACATCTTTTATTTATTACCATACTAGCTTTTGCCCGCAGCTTCGCCCGCGGTAGAGATCAATTTTTTACAAATCCTAATTACTTTTACTTAGTTTGATTTAGTTGCCTATGACTTAAGTAAACATGTATCATTTGATAGCGTGATTCAGAACTTGCAAATGAATTTCACTAACGCCATATATTAACAACGTCTGGAACAAAATATCTAGCAACTAACAAAACGTCGATCTTCCCATGGCCTGGGGATGTTTTACCGCGGTAAAAAGTAGCCTACGTTACTCTCCATCCGTATCGATACAAGGCACCTAGATCGAACATCCCTATGTCGGTGAGTCGGTGAGAACCGAACGTTCCATTTTTCACCGATATCGGTCGGAATGCACCGATTTTATTTCTGACCGACTTGTTGAAGGACGTGTGCGTTGCTATCAGTACGTTCTATTTTTCACCTACAAAAAGCGGTCACCGATTATCGGACGGGGGCGGGAAGCCTAAAAACAAACTAACGCCCCAACTCAGAGTCACTAACGGTTACTTAAATCGCTCCTTAGTACATAATTTGTGTGGTGATTCTATACTAAGGAGCGATAAGTAAATGACTCTGAGTTGGGACGTAAGCCATTTAAAAATAAGAAAACCGGGCAGGTGCGTGTCAGGCCACGCCCAATGTAGGGTTCCAAAGTAGTAAGTTCATCGACTATTGCTCATTAACTACTTATGCTAACATACTCGTAGCCATGATAGTTTTCCTTGTAATTTCATCATATTATAACCTATTTTTGAGAATTTTTTCACTTGTCTAAATTATGTCCAATGAGATGGTATGAATATTCTGAGTACGTCCCTGTTACATCCTACATTTATTGACATCTAGTGTGAGATAGTTAAACTACGTAATAAAATCGATATAGAACTAAGCGAGTAGTTTTGCTATTGATCGATAGATGGAAAATAAAGAAGTGGGCGGGATTTGGTGGGTTGGAGGGGGTGCCCTCGCCCCGCAAAGTGTCACGCGTTCTTACATAAGAAAATCTACATACAACGTCTCCTCTCTATAATAGCTTCATGGTTGTAACACACGGGCGATCTAGCGAATACATTAGCCGTAATAGTCTTGTTTGTAGCGGCCGGCGCGGCGGCGCGGCGGCGGTGCACACGGCCGTTTTCGCGTGATTACTTGTAGCTATGCGTCGCGTATGATAAAACGACGGAGACCATTTCATATGCGATGATGCGTCCAATACTTTTTAAACAATTACCAGCAAAATCAGTATGATATTATCAGTATTATTATCATCACCTAATATATTATTTCTTTAGAATAAATGACTGCCACAAATCAAATGTACCGTGATGAATGTGATCTCAATCAGGAAAATTGATCACAAGTTGCACCATCACTAACAGATACCTTAACGAATAATATGCGAATAACGGTAAAAATACTGCAGAAAGGCAAACTTATTCTCAATCAAAAATATTGGATAACATTAGAATATGGGATAAAAACGCGGCGCGTGTAGGAATCCTAACGACAAACAGCCCGTGTACCGACATCCTTAGCCACGTACACGCTACGATATGAGCGACCGCATCCATAATTATGGAATGAATCACAACTATAGGCCCGCAATAATTCTGCGTAACAAATGTTTGTAACAGCGATACCGTTGAGCTGTTATTTCTGTTGCGGTTTCAATTACTGAGGTTAATAACCTCGACTAACTTTGCGACACCCGAAGAACGTCGTACGCTACTATTTAATGTACGTTATTATTTATTTTAACGACGGGTGATAATTTTCGAAGTTGCTGCAATAATGTGTTAATATTAGAGATGAGAATGCTTGTGTTTTGTGTAACAAAATACATTGCCTAACGTGCCCATTAAGCAATAATAATAATAATAATAATAACAACGCTTCACACTCATAGCCCCACACTAGGATTCCCTGTGTCGTGGGTGCCATGGACAACACACAACATAGACAAGGACATTTTACACCCAGACCAAGAACAGAAATTCAAACTCATCATTCAAATTTCCGCCTCGCTGGGAATCGAACCCAGGACCCTTGGTGCGGCGATCCGGCATGGTAACCATTGCGCCACACGGGTCGTCAGTCACGAAAGTACTTAAAATACTTTGCAACTAAACATTATTTACCACTGAACATTTTTTGGCAGTAACCGACAAGTGTGCAGACGAGCCACTTGATAGTAATCATCAGTAAATATCCTGTGTAAATATCCTAGTTACTCAAATCATTGACGACCCTGTTGCCTAGTTGTTAGCGACCCTGCCTACGAAGCGAGGGATCCCGGGTTCGTTTCCCGGCCGGGGCAGATTTATGGACAGATAAATGTTTGTACCTCGGGTGCAGGGTGTGATTTTGATGTGTTATAATTATGTGTCGTCCATGTCACCCGCGACACAGGTGATAACCTACTGCGGGGGAATGAGTGTGTTAGCGTTTATTTATTATTAATCCGCACGTAAGCATACACATAGAGACACGTGCTCGTTCAACTTCGTTCGATAAAGTCCCGCGCGGGAACAGCCTAAAGGGTTTCGTAAATTCAATTTGTTTTTTGACGTCGCGGAGCATATCGCTCAAAGCCGGGGATTTCAAACCAATTTAAAACAAAAATTTATATATTTCTCGTTCGAGCCCGAAGGTCATGGCTCTTCGATTATTTGCATGAGCGAACCTACGCTTATATTTGCCGGTCGCGTATACACCTACTCGTAAGTCGACTTGCGAATCAAATTTACGCTTACAGTATTTCGTAAGCGTGCAGCGATTGGTTTTGCAATTTTTTTATTCATCACAAAATTTTCGCGTCTGTTGTATCAGAAAAATATTGTTAAATTGTTGTTCGGAAAGCGTTCAATTTAAAATGAATGAAACGCTTTGGAATCGAGGGAGCGATCATTTGAAAAACGTAGATTTGTTTTAATACTACGGATAAATGTTTATTTTTTTGCCTTTGCTCTGAATTTATTTGAAATCCTAATTTTATGGAATTAATTTATTTCAATCATAATTCATACTATAATATCAAGTAAAGTAAATAAAAGTAAAGTATAATAAAAAGTAAGCACGTGCAACGAGTTGAAAGTCTAAACAAAGTGTAACGTTATTTAATATTAATGTAGGAATATTTTATGTCATCGTTTCGCTTCGTAATCCCAAAAATGTTAACCCTATAAATTTTAGAAGTCAACTATAATGTGGATACATAACATAAATATTATAACTTTATTGTAAAAACTACACAGACTAACTACTAAATTATTCATTAACTAATGGAAGATACAAACTATTCTAGATATAAACAAAACTTGTAAAGTTCCACAAAATTTTCATATTAATTTCGGATCTTTAAACATCATTTTGATTCAATATCTATGATTTTCGTACGATACAATGCTGTATCAGAGAAAACAGTAATCCAATGAAATATAAATAAATAAATAAATAATAAACGCTTACACACTTATACCCCCGCAGTAGGTTATTTATCACCTATGTTGCGGACGTGTGTGTGGCATGGATGACACATAATTATACACATAACATAATATTTATCTATCACATAAATATCTGCCCCGGCCGGGAATCGAACCCGGGACCCCTTGCTTCGCAGGAAGGGTCGCTAATATAAGTAACTATCTGACCCCGCGAACTTGGTATCACCTAACAATTTACTTTTAACTAAACTTTTTGGCAGGCTTAACAAATTAGATATCATTAAATCCCCTCTCCCTCGCCCTCACCCTCTCTCTCTCCCTCTCCCTCTCTCTCTCCCTCTCCCTCTCCCTCTCCCTCGCCCTCACCCTCTCTCTCTCCCTCTCCCTCTCTATCTCCCTCTCCCTCTCCCTCTCCCTCGCCCTCACCCTCTCTCTCTCCCTCTCCCTCTCCCTCTCCCTCTCCCTCTCCCTCTCCCTCTCCCTCTCCCTCTCCCTCTCCCTCTCCCTCTCCCTCTCCCTCTCCCTCTCCCTCTCCCTCTCCCTCTCCCTCTCCCTCTCCCTCTCCCTCTCCCTCTCCCTCTCCCTCTCCCTCTCCCTCTCCCTCTCCCTCTCCCTCTCCCTCTCCCTCTCCCTCTCCCTCTCCCTCTCCCTCTCCCTCTCCCTCTCCCTCTCCCTCTCCCTCTCCCTCTCCCTCTCCCTCTCCCTCTCCCTCTTCCTCTCATATTCTGTCAATCGCGCCAACTGTCAAACGACTGACAGTTATAAAAAAGAAAAAATATGTTGTTAAGATAACATTAGAGAAGTTAATATGGTCGTAAAGTTTTCCAAAATTTCTAATTTTCTGCGCAATTATCTTATTTTTTTCTTACATGAGAATCTTCTACTGACAATAACTAACATAACAAAAAAGAATTAGCGAAATCGGTCCAGCCGTTCACGCGTGACGCCGTGACCAAGGGAAATATGGATTCATTTTTATATACATATATACTAGTAGGTTATGTTATTATGATTATGGATCAAGGATTTTTTTCCCGGCGAGGCGGAATTTTTAATGATGAGTCTGAATTTCTGTTCCTTCTCTACGTGTGTGTTGTTCCTGGGAATCCAAGTGTGGAATGGGGCTATGAGTGTGAAGCTTAAAAATACCAAAAAAACGCCTTCCAGGATACAACATTCTGGCGTCGATATTTTCTTTGAAGTCTGTTATTTTTGGTAAAATATTGGTTATTAACACAGACATAATTATGTCTAGATATAATACAGATGTGTATTGATGTGTAAAGATATGTACAGATAAATCTAGACACATATCTGCGGTTATTAATGTATGTATTGCCCCAGGTGTACATCGTGGGCCACGCGGCGCCGGGCTCGGACTCGGGGCTGGCGTACAACGCGCACTCGGTGGACGCGAACGCCAAGTACCTGCGCACCGTGCGCCGCCACGCCAAGATCATCGCCGGACAGTTCTTCGGACACCTGCACGCTGACACCTTCAGAGTTATTTATGACAAAGGTACATGGACTAGCAGAAGTAGCTAATTTCTCGTATCGTGCAAGGAAGTCGTCTACCGCTCGCTTCTCGCGCTCCTTCTTGCCACGAATTTGCGAGCTTTGGAACAAACTTCCCTCTGAGGCATTCCCTGCGCGCTATGATATGGGGTTCTTTAAGAAGAGTGTATATCGTATCCTTCAAGGCCAGCAACGCATTGGCAGCTCCCTTGATGCTGCACGTGTCCATAGACGACTGTTTGCCCGTCGTTAGCATATAAAAAGTACTTCATGCACTAGGGTTGAGAATGTTTTACTGACACGCCGACTACAAATTCAACTCAATATAACTACAAAGAATATTTTCATAGCAACTTAATTCTGTGGGATGTGTCATGTGTGACCCCATCTTATGTGCATGACACGTGCAATAAAGCTGTGCCTTCTATTACACGAGACTATGAATTTGCGGCGCTGGCAATTGAAACTTTGGGTACGTGGTCGGCAGACATGTAAGATGTATCGAAACGACTGATCCGCAGTCTGGAGACCTGAAGGCTAGCAGTTACTTTGCTCAAAGATTAACGCCCCAACTCAGAGTCACTAACGGTTACTCTACTCGATCCTTAGTAAAGAATCACCATACAGTTTCTGTACTAAGGAGCGATTTAAGTAACCGTTAGTGACTCTGAGTTGGGGCGTAAGTGTAGCAATTCAATGGAGTAATCACACCACCTCGCCTAGCGGGAGTTCTCCATCTGCGTTATAACAGCTCAATCCTCCACATTACCAGCACCATATTGTTCGCAGACCAGCCGGTGTCGTGGGCCCTACTGGCGCCGTCCGTGAGCCCGCGCCACGACCCCGCCGGCGCCTCCAACCCCGGGATCAGGCTCTTCAAGTTCGACTCTGACACTGGCAAGGTGAACAACTATGAGATAATGTGATACAGAATCTAAATGTGATAGAAATAGAATGAGAGAGAGAATGTGTTGCCCAGTTCACCGTAAATCATTATTACTGCTGCCAAGGTTCATGATAAATTTTATTAAGATTCCCAAACAACCCATAACTGTCCATCCATCCATCCATCCATCAGTCCTCTCTTCTCTCAGCGTATTCTACCGTCTGTAAATGGGGAATGTTCTGAAGAACTATTTGGCTTGATACCTGCAGTTGGTTTTCGACACCGCACATCACGGGGTACCAGGTTCCACCAACATCACCTGGATACCTGGCATTTGTCCACAGTTCGGTTCTCACGTAATTTTCTACCTCGTACGTGTAAACTGTGGAACAAACTTCCTGCATCGGTGTTCCCTCTAAGCTATGACATGGGGTCCTTCAAGAAGCGGGTCTATAGTCATTTTCTTGGCCGACAACGCGTTGGTGACGCCCCCAGTGTTGCTAATGTCCATGGGCGGCGGTGATCACTTACTATCAGGTGACCCGTCTGCCCGTTTGCCTGCTAAAAGCATAAAAAAACCCTTGGAGGTCCACTGCTGGACATAGGCCTCCAGGACATAGGAATCCAGCGGATGCCCGCTGTCTTCTTCAGGTCGTCAGTCCATCTGGTTGGAGGAAGTCATACATACTCCGTTTTCCGAGACGTAGGCGCCATCAAATGGCGATCATCAAATGGGATCTTTCTTCCCCAACGGTTATCAGTCCTTCAAACTATGTTGCCAGCCCATTGCCACTTCAGCCGGCTTATTCGTTTGGCTATGTCGGATTTCATAATTTCTGTCTGTCCATCCAGTGAACTAAAATCTTTTCCCACAATCAGTTCGAGTTTCGCTCACTTGCTAAGTGAGGATTGGTAGACTTCATAGAATTTTGGAAACATTATGTTATGGAGAACACTAAAGTATGCAACTGAGCTCTGAAGCAAGTGCTCACTAAATTCTAAGAAACATGAAATCCTCTGTGCGAGGAGATCGACGGGTAGAAACAGTTTGTAGAAGATGTAGAAAGAAATCGTTTGTGTAATTAAGACGAATTTTAAACAAGAGTGAGAAACAGAGCTCTAGGACAAAGGTTTAGCTATCACGTCCTCACCTGCCTCATTTAACAGGTGTTGGACTACACACAATTCTACCTGGACCTGGCGGCCGCTAACCGCGCGGCGAGCGGTGCGGCGGGCGCGGCGGGTGCGGGTGGCGCGGGGGGCGCCGAGTGGAGCGCCGAGTACAACCTGACGCAGTACTACGGGCTGCGGGACGTGTCGGCGGATTCCCTGCACGCGCTGGCCGACAAGCTACGGATAGGGACCCCTCTTGAGACCACCATGTTCAACAAGTGAGTATCGTCCACAGCTACAGCATGGTAAATTGATGTCATTACCATGGCTACGGCGTAGCGCGAAAACGTCGCGACTAACAGGCAGGAGTACGATGCCGCCAGCCACGTATTCACGCTCGCGCTGTACCGCTACAAAAAAGTAGCTGTGAGCGTAAACGCCCGACCGGTACTCGGATTAACATCTTTTTCTTCATAATATTTTTGTGTTGTGCATTGCTCTCAAGTGTTTCTTTCACCGTTGCTTCACATCGATGAACTATAGTTTTTATCAGATTTGTTACTTTTATTAGTTTTAAAGTTCTAAAATTAGAATCTTCCGCTTTTCTTTCGTAACTATGTAAACTATTTCGAAGCCAACTATCAGAAATCATGATATTGAAACTACATACCTAAACGAATTTCATCGATGAGACACCACCGAGTGACAACAAAAGATATTCGTCACGTTGTGCAGGTACATCCGCGCGTACAGCGTGAAGCACGAGTCCTCCGAGAGCTGCGACGGCGCGTGCGCGCACCAGCACTACTGCGCGATCACGTGCCTGGAGCACGCGGCGTACCGGCAGTGCGTGGACGCGGCGGCCAGCGCGCTCGCCGCGTCCGGCCGCTCGCCTGCCGCCGCGCCGCGCGCGCCCGCCGCCCGCCTGCTGCACCCGCTCGCCGCCGCGGCCGTCGCGCTGTGTGCCGCGCTCCAACTGTAAAGGTAAAACGATTCATTTTAATCCATCCATCCATCCATCAGCCCTTGGAGGTCCACTGCTGGACATAGGCCTCCCCTAACTTGCGTCACTCTGACCGGTCGAGCGGTCCTGAGCCTTCTAAATCCAGCGGATGCCCGCTGTCTTCTTCAGGTCGTCAGTCCACCTGGTCGGGGGGCGTCCTATGCTCCTTTTTCACTCTGATTCACTTTAAAGTCGTAATTATATTGATCAACGCTTGCCGAGTGACGGCCAAGCGCCAACGTGTACAGGGGACGCTTGCGATGATTTGCCGGCGCTTAGGATCACTCGCCACGCTTGCCTTCTCGGTTTGTTATGGACAGAAGAATTTATCACTTACCAAAACTTTGCATTTCAAAATTGTGACACGTTCTTTATAACTCCTTAATTGGTGTATCTAAAAGATTCTCCGAAATTGGTATTGACAATTTTAATTACTATACGTAAGCTCTACAAATGAATGGAGGGCAACCGGGTCACAATATTGGACGAGTACCTACTTGCCGTTTCTATTATAAAGCTTAAGCCTGTATAGAAAATTCTACTTTACTTTGCGAACATAAAATTCAATTTCGTTCAAACCGGCCTTTGTTCGCGTGGCTTTCTACGTCTAATACACTATCGGCTACTTTTTGCGACAGTCCTAATATTGCCGTGATAACAATTTACTTAGAACTTTTGTTCTGTTACAGAGGAGCTCCCGACCACGATGGACCACGATGGCGTACTGTCACTGAACGATTTCCATTCGCAGGTGCAATGAACTCAAGTGTTAGCTTTAGGTGGTTATGTAAACGTAAAAGCTCAGAGGGCGTTTGTGATATTGCTCGAATACTGTATAGTGCATAGGTTTAGTGCATTTTACAATCTGTAGTTAAACGCGCTTCGGTACTGTTAAGTCGGTTGGTATGTGAGCGTCATCAGCGATATAATTGCATAGAGTTCACGATTTTACAGGTCACAAAAGATTTGTAGTTTCCACGAACAAACGCTAGACTTTCAAATTATTTCGAACGCACAACGAGTAAGCTATGATGATATCTACATAAAGTTCTAATACTTTAATGAGGTTTTTTACTAGTTGTCTAGGTGAATTGTTGTTATTGTGTTAATATAAATAGTCACGAAATCGCTTTAATATTCATTTTACACCCAAATGTCAAAAGTCAAAAACATAAGTTTTGTTCCATTGTTATAATGAAAACTTTGGCGAGGCGTTGTTAAGCTACGTTGCGGACGGATAGACGTGTAGACAGACAGACGTACAGACGGACGGATGGACATTACAAAACTATAAAGGGTCCGTTGTAATTATGGAACTCTAAAAATCATCGAATTAGATAGTTAAAATTACAGAAAAATTTGTTTTCTGTTAAGAAAAAACATTTTAATTAATCTATCATTTATCTCAAGTAGGATATCAAATTTTACTTTAACATTATTGAACTGAAAACTTTACGAGTTTTTGTTGTTAAATGTAAATAATAACGTTAACAATGTACAGTAAACCTTTAAGTATGGTATATTTAACCGAACAGATTTTTATACTGTAAATGAGATAAAAACATCAACTTGTAACCAATGCTGCTGACAGTTCTTGTCCCTCGCGTTGGTACCTCGTAGATGAAATAACGATCTCAATGTGTTTTAGCCTAATAGGTAATAATAGTTCGTAATGAAAACTAAGTACTATAATTATATCTGTCAATATTTTATTATTCCTGTTATATTCATTGACGTAATGCACTTTTAATTTACGATTGCACGAGCAGAATATTTGTAACTTTAATCGATATCATATTAGGGAGATATTACTTAGTTTTTACTTCGTTTAAAGATACTAAATTAATATTGGACATAATAGAAAATAATTTAATATAAGGCTATAGAAATACGTTGGAAATAGTTAATTGTAATGAAAAAAATGTTTTTGCTGATAATTAAATCTTTGGAAGGTTGTTACGATATGTTGGAAAAATAAACGGGCAGCAATTTTATTATTTTGGACTTGGAATCGCAGTTTTACATAAACATCATTAATTGTTTTGGACTTCATTAATAGAACAACGGAGCAATTTTAGTGGGTAAAGTTTGAATGGTGGCTACCTGAATTTTACTTGATATAATAATATGTGTGTTATCTTACCCAGGGGTACGTAAAAGGTATCTTGATGCAATTTTTGCGCGCGGAGACGCAATTTTTTTCACACCAAGAAAAGCCGAAATATATTAAATCTCTTAATTTAAAATAACATAATACATTATGTAAACATGAAATATCACTATTTTGTCACTATTATAACTATCACTGTGAATACGGGGACCCATGCAAACACCTTGATGCCTAATTTTTGAAGCGGTAGATACCAAAATATTTAAAATGAACTAAAATACTTTTCTTTTCACACGACATATTATAAACATTCATACCGCCATTTTGACAATGTCAGAACTGTCATAGAGTATTCAAACACTACTAGAGCTATGAAGGCGATTATACCAATCATAATCGAAATAATCATCGAATTGAATCGTAATCGTATGATACTACGTGACAAACATAATACTACAAATTAAAAATTTGTACCTAATGCTTATAATCGAAATATTTTCATTACCTATCGAATAATTCTATTAGTATTGTATTTTGTAAATACTAATGCAGAATCGGCGTATTTTCATAATTGTATGATTTCGTTAGGATTCTTAAATGAATAGTTTTCGTATCTACCCACTACCATTACATTTTAGAAATGGTTACAAAACCGACTTAGTCAACCCCGACCCCACGTGGTACTAGTCTGCCCTACCCCTAGAGTGAATGTAAACCCCGGAGGCGCGGAGGGAGAGCAGCCCCCGCCCGCTGTAACAGACTGCAGGCACCATGTGAGCCGAAGCGGCTGAGGCTGGTCGCCGCAGGCGACCAAAAAGCCGAAGCTGCGTAGGCGAGCATGGAGTGCCTGCAGTCTGTTACGCAAGGGCGGAGGGGCTGCACTTCCCGCAGCGCCGGAGACGTTCGGAAGCCTGTTTCTGAATCAAAAACCCCTAATTTCTCCCTAAAAGTGCATATAATGTAATTTTGCAATTATAATGATTTTTGTCATTATTTTTCTAAAATAATAGTAGAAGTGGTGTAGTGTCACCCCATACGGAGGTCCCGTCGACATTTATGACGAAGTTAAATCGATTAAAAGAGTTTTAATCGATTTATTGGCTGAACGTATTTACGCCAATGCTATGTATGGGAAGAAAATGTAAATTGTCGACTGTCAAGTGTCATTGTCATGTCATTAAGGCAGTGGTGTGTTTAGTGTATTGTTTTAGTACTTTGAGGTTAGGTTTGTTTTTTCTAAATATCTCGATATTACGTGCGTCGCGGAGGATTGAGGGTGGTATCACAGTATTCAGAGTCGAATTCTTAACAGTTTCACATTTTAACGTCACATTCTCGACGTTTGGCATTCGTAATTTAGAGTGTTAAGTTGAATTTCAAAGTTAGAATTTCAAAATTCAATAAAAAAAAAGTATTCGTTTCCTGCGAAAAAAAATAGTAGGGGGGGTTCCTTGCATCCCCCCACCCCTCCATAACCCCCCCTCCCCCAAATTCAGGTAGTTTTTTTATAAATTTTTACCATTTTAGTTATACATACTTTATTCAGTTTTTCACATTTACACATTCACTCTAACTTAAATTAACCGTTTTTTTCCATATCTTATTAACCTTTAAAATTGATACCCATAACTTTTACCATTTTTACGGACATATTGTACAGACAGATTTAAATACTTTATATTGGTCCTAAAATGTTACATTACATTTTTGTTAACTAAGTTACATGACGGTGCGTTAGACAGAGAGTAGACTATACCGTAGACTAAATATGGATGAAACAGTAAAAAACTACCACAGACACAAGTATCTACAAATTTTAGTTTTTTTTTACGTTTCAAAAAGGCTATTACAATCTATTACGCTTCATTACATGAAAACTGCACCGGTCGTATTATCGTAAACAAATTGCTATGCGTTTGTTAAATGTTTGATGAACCATTATAATAATTGATTCAAACAGACAGACTGCAAAGTTTATTTGCGTTCATTTAATTTCTAAATTATTTATTCATTTGTTGACAGTGCCCGGGTACCCGGGTGCTCGGATGCCCGGGTGCCCGGGTGCCCGGGTGTCCGGTCTACAGAATGAGAACTTGTTAACGTAAACGTTATCTTGCTGAGTCGGAGATGTGAAAAGATGTAAATTGTTATTGATTAGATAAAGCCTATAATAATATGTTTTGTATTCACTTAATATAATTAATATATTTAAAGTCCAAATGTTGTTAGGGCTTGCAATGTACATATATAATATAAGCAGGGTTGTAAATTAGAATAACAGTACCCAGTGTTGAAAATAACTCCAAAAAAAATCCAAAGCTCATTTCTCTAGATGTCTACATTTTTATCGGCCAATTCGTCTTTTTGCAATTACAGAGAGTTTACATTCATTCTTCATAGTATGCCTTCTTAATTTACTAAGGTGCTTAATGCTCAGAAAATAAGAAGGCAGTAACTTCATGAACGATGTTTGTAAAATTTTATTATATAAGTTTGATATTATACTTAACTCATAATCTAAATAGCTAATAAAATCCTTTTTTATAATTTATTTCGTGTATACGCAACATCTTCATTCTGAATACCGCAGAAGGCTTGAATACAAATGAATTGTTTTAAAAAGCAATTGTAACCTGAGTGTAAACATCTGTTTTACATTAGTTCCAATGTACTACCCTAACCGAGTGTGAGCGATTAAACACAATAGCTCATAGCTCTCTCTGGGAGCTGTTATTCTGAGAGTATCATGTCTCGCAACGCTTCGTTGAAAATGTGATTTTGGAGTAAATAGAAAGTACGATCTGGATTCTTGTCGAACTAGTCGTACCTCGTCACGTTATAGGAACTCTTAATTGAATGAAGATGTAAATATTTGCTGTAACGTAATTTCAGATTTGTAAAGAGGAACAACTAATTTTAAGTGAGGTAATGTAATGCTTACTGAATCGTTTTGTCGCGGAGACCAATAAGATGTGGAAGTCGATGTCTAGGATAGTGTATGTAACTGGACAGTCTGACCAGGAAAATGGAGACTCATTATTCTCGACATAATACGAATGGTTGATTGATTATTTTGTATTACATAACATGGTTGGCTAGAACCAGGTATTAGAACACAATGATCAAACAAACTTAAAGTGAAGTTCGATCTGAATTATATGAGTCTTCATTCGAAGACATAAATAGGAAATGCGCGTATTTTAGTGCTTGAGAACTTTATGAAGAACAAACGACACCTTGGTATACCTTGGTGTTATCTTATTTGTAAAACACAGATAAGGTTTTTTGAAAAAAAGAGTAAAGAATTTGAGTCTGTTTCCTATTTTTCTGGTCAAATTTTACTTAGCTCAGAAAAGAAGGTAATTGAAAATGGCGTCTAGATAAGTTCCTTTAGCTAAGTGCAAGCGAGATGAACGACATATTGCTATAGTGTGACGGAAACTTGAGGGAACAACGCCATTTTGGATTCCATTGTTCACTGGCTTTGGATATAGTGATATTGCAATCCGGTTTGTTTTAAACATTATGAATGTTTCAGTGGTTTTATGGTCTAAATGTCTCGATTATTTTTTAATAAAGACTTGTATTATGCAAAGTGTTTTTTACTTTATGAGCCCTATTAGTATTATACGGACTTACGAGTTTTCAGTCCATTAATTCATTTAAAGCAATTTTATTTGGTCACCGTCGCCTAGAGACATTTGCTGAGAAAATTAGGTACAACTTTGATATAATATAAAGCCGAAGAATATACGTCCGAGCATCGAAATAAAATAAAATAAAATAAAAGGTCAAGTGGATTCTCTCTTCACTAACAAGATAACACATCGGTGTTCTCATTGTGCATTGACATGTCCTTCAGGAAGTGGGTCCATCGTTTCCTTCTTGGCCGGCAACGCGTGACCATCGTTGACCATCACATAACCCGTGATAGTGTGACTAGATGAGAATAAAGAAAAAACACTTCCGTTACTATATTCCAAGAGGGATTGAAAAAAGTCAAACGAAAGTTAGTGGCAGTACCTTAGAGAAAACTACACAAAGCTGAGAGAGAGTAACCCAAGAACATTGCTTTACGACGAAAGAACGACAACTAACTTTGTTTATAACCTGTTAAAGTGTGTCAATTATGTGTGTTAGGATTGAAAAAGAAAGAACACATGTCATGTTTAATCCGTAACGTGATAATAATAACATGATAACTACTACTAACATTGGAATAAGGGGCCATCCATAAATTACGTCACACTAATTTCATGAATTTTTGACCCCTCTTTCAGTCCTAGTATGACGTCACATATTATGAAATTTTACACCTAGAAATTATTAAATTAAAACAGCAGTTCCGATATTTGTTTTTTAATATTTACCTATACATACCAATTTTATTATTCAATTTTGAAATGTGACTTCATGAAACTTAGGACCCCCTCCCACCCCTTGTCACACAATGTCACACGATGGAAACAATCTCACTTAGAATTACTGTGGATATCCCGTCGTCTGTGCGAACGTCTAGTATTATTGCCTTTCCGTGAAGCCTGCTGCCTACAGTGGCTTGAGTCACGCTACGAGTGTTCTGGCTGTTAAGCCAGTTCTTCCATACGTTTCCTCCTTTTATATGGAAATATCCGGCAAACGAGCCGACGATAAACCTGTTGGTACCTGGCAATCGTCCATGGATCGCCCATGGACATCAGCAACATTAAAGGCATCACTGATGCGTTTCCGGCTAAGAGGGAAGAAAAAGGTGTGTGTCAGCTCCGACGCACGACTGGAGCTTAACGCCATGGTGATGATGATGATAAACAATTGACAAAAAAATTGATGACGATGATCATCAATTGATGATGATGATCATGTTTCACATCATCAGAATAGGATGTACCAAGATTATTGTTATCATTACCTGGCGTTATCAATCAACCATCCAACGCCATCTACATACTGTGTTGCGACTTACAAACATAACGCATAAGTAAACATAGCGTAACCCAAAAATTTGATTTTACTCTCGAAAAAACCTCATACCACGAGCATAAATATGAGACGAGTCGTTTGGCATCTGATTCAAGCAGGAGGGTGCTGGCTCACCAGGCGGACCCCATATAGAAAATGATAATAGTGCCTAATAGTTTTTCTTTAACAGCAATGTATCAATAGTGCTTTTGGTGTTGCTGGGGGGGGCGGGGGGGGCTATGAACGATACTGAACACGTACCTCTTGATCACGCAAGTACTTCTATCGATATTGTACATTATGCTTTTATGACAGTTATTTTAACTTTAATGCTAACAAAGGTCTCTGGAGGTGGTATTTAAATTAATAATACTTAGCCGAAATAAAATAAAAAGTTAGTGGCAAACGCATGAGCAGAAAATTCAAATGATTATGTAGAAAGACAAATCATCAATAACAGCGTTTCGGAAACATGGAAACGTTTAATAGCGCTACACACTTATAGCCTCACACTAGGATTCCCTGTGCCGTGGGTACCATGGGTGCCTTGGACAACATACAAAAATAAGAACACGCAGAACCAGACCGAAAACAGAAATATAAACTAATTATTAAAATGTACACCTCGCAGGGAATCGAACTTGGCACGGCGATCCGACATAGTAATCATTGCGCCACATGGATCGTTACCATTCGATAAGTATATCACCAGTATCCGTCCACACCAGATTTTATTATCTACGGCGACTGCGGCATATCGACGACATCGCGCTGTGCGCCATGGCACGTTCCGATGTCACTTCGTGAATTTTTATGTTGCTCGTCATAGATTTCCACGATTAAACGATGCCGCGCCGAAACACGACGCGATATCGTGTTTTGTGTAGGAGCCCTAACAATAAGCACAAAGCGCCGACCGGTGCTAGAATGGCATTTAATGTTACTAGTTACGAATGCACCTCGTTTTATGTTTGAATTTGATGCTTCGTGTCAATAAAATGTGAACGGTATTAACGTTAACAGCTGACGCCCGAAATTGTTCGAGCGCTCGTACTGGATACATACATGAATGTCGATTTACTTTTATGATACAAAACTAGATACGGCAATCATGAATATAAAACCATTTTAGAAGGCAGAAGGTGCGTTGATACAACTAACAGGAAGGTATCGGCCGGTTCAAATATTTACTTTTGTAGAGAATTATTGTTGCCAGCAATGATCAGCAAAAGGTTTAGTGTCACAGCCAAAAGATTTTATTATATAAAATGTGTCTTACCACCTTACCTACCCTTACCATCACATACCACATCGCTACTTACTTTGCTGGGATTTGAGTTGAGAATGACTTTATGATAAGGACAAAAACTTTGAAAAACATACTTTTACAACATGAACCTTAAACTTTGATGATAATTTTTATTTCGATATGAGTACGCACACTCTGTTAACGCAGGGCACAAATAATTTAATTAAATACACCAATTATAGAAAAATTTGAAGAGTTGTAGTGCTGCACGATTCCGAATAACATGCCTGACCACTACTGCAATGTTAAGAGCGTTAAGTAACATAACATGAAGAAGAGAGCTAACTTCGTAGAATTTTATTTAAATATTCAGATGAATTAATGCATTTACAAACGCAGCAAATTTGATTATTGGTTCTACCGGTACGTCAGTCATCGCGACATCACCGTCAAAGGTAAATAGGAAACAGGCGTTATTCGGTTAGTATCGGAAGGTAGTGAAAAACTAAAAGCGGATCATGTTTCCAAACAGAGTCGTCGGGTGATTCGATTGTCGAAGTTGCAGGCCGAATGGAAATACAAAGGGAAGTTGGAAGAGAGTCTGGTCGCTGTAATGCCCGATACGAACTGTACAAACACGTTACCGACTTCCAGCTTGAGAAATCTTTTGTTTTACTTATAGTTTAGTTTGCTTGTTTCTTCAGCTCTGGCACCCATTTTGTAGTGATCGCCAGTGTACACATTTGGACGCGTAAACGTTTGTCTTCAGATTTTGGTTGTTATTTTGATACTCAAATTTGCAAAATATGTTGTCATATAAAACTAAATTCAAATCGTTTCATTCATGACGGTAGGTCTGAGGTAACACGTATTAAAAAAACACGTAAGTCAGTTAATTAATTATCTAAAAAATATACTGGAGTAATTTTCAAACATGGATGGCAGCGTCAAACCTAGAAACATACATTTTCTCTCTTATTAAAATAAATGCTCAAAGAACTTAAGATACGCTTCTATCAGTAGTAAACTAATGCACTGAGAGACGAAACTAATATAAATTAGTTAGATATTGTGTCTCAATTTAATATAAAATTTCGTACAACTAATGATGTAGATACTTTTCAACGCACGTATCTTTTGCTTCTTCCACCGTTTCAGAAAAATAAGTACTTTATCATTGAGGATACTCGTAAATAACGGTACAAAAAACTTGAAGTCACCTATTGAAATAAGCAGCATCAAAGTCAAGTTTTTTTACAGTGACTACAGTTTATTTTATAATCCGGTTTCTGCACGAAACCAGTCTTCTAGATTGTTGATATAAGAGTGAAGCCATATTTTCTCCTTATCTCTCTGAATTTGGATTTCTAGTAAGTATTATGAATGACATCTTTGAAACTTAGTGGCCTTCGGGGAACCCTGTCGGTTATAAATAAGAAACGCGTTGAGTGTGTCTACATGCAAATTTATGCAAAACTGGGAAGTCGATATCTTGCCTCTTGATGGAACGCGAAGCATCGTGCACTGATCCGACTAGGGTGCCAAGGCTTGCAAATATCGGAAGACATGGAAAGTGACAATTTGCTTCGTCCAGAGAACACTATTCCTTTCGGTCTCAATATTTGAAATTGTTGCAATCTCAGTATTTACTTGCCTTCTGTTGTTGTTATTTTATGGTTTAAAAAAACGCATACCACCGCAGAAGGCGTACCTGTTCAAAAATCTTAACAGTCGACCGATAATTTTAGGTTTATTTTGGTTTGTCTTAGCCAAAAAAAATTACGACAAGTAATCAAATAAATATAGTAGAAATTTGCCCATGCTAGTTTACACGTTACTATAAGTTTTTTTTTTTAATTATAAGCAGGCACCCTGGTAGCATTTGAAGCTTAAACAAGAACCTTGTTTTGATTAAATTCGTTGTCATTTTATTTGAAGGAACTCCTCTATAATTGGCAAAACAAAGTGTTTGCGATCAGTTTGATGGTTTATCGTATAGATACCAAACTGATTTGTCACGTCAAAAAAGATATTTTTCGGTTACGAAAATATCCTTTAAAATTAATTCAATCGGTGGACACACTAACATCAAGCTTCGTTACTAAAATATGCTAAAGTTCCTTCCGCTATTATAAGTCTTATTGTATATTTCAAAAAGCCAATCTCCTCTAACCAAAGTCATGAGACGCGATGCTAAGTTTTTAAAAGTTAAAATTGAGATAAAGTAAGGACATTGTTCTTCTAGATATTTGAAAGGTTTTGATATAACCTAATAATCTCATAATCTCAATGATATTCATAAATGGTGAAAGGGTTTTTTACCGACTGGTTAACTTTCACTGTGAAGTTTCGGTCGCAGCATTGTAAAGCCTTAAATAATGCGGGCCCTCGCATCCATAGTAAGATCCATAAATAGTTTTGGCCAGCTACTTTTTCGGTAAGTAATCATAGAATTTAAAAGGTGAAGAAATCTTCTGAAAAAACCCTTCGTGATATATTTCTGAGACATTTATAACGCAGCAATCCAAATTATTTCACGGCACAGAAATCCCTCCCTAAATCGTAACCATAAATAAACGCAGCATTGTAAGCGATTACTGGCGTTTTCCTTCTGCCAGCTTCACATTCCCGGCTGGTCTTTACGGTATATGTATTAGGAAATTGTTAAAAAAGTATCTTAATGGCACTACCACATTCTCTCGCAGTTTTTCTTCAAGTGATAATTTATCTTTAATAGACATATTACTCGCGCGCCGAGCCTCAAGCCCCGACCGCGGCAGCCTGTACTAAAAATAATATTTTGAACAAATTTCAATCACGCCGCGGCCATTACTAGATTTATGTACAGTTTATATCTGAGCTTAACTGTAATTAAGTTTGTGCGGTTTCAAATTTAATAAAGGCGGAACGGAATACGGCGTTGTAAAACATTTCATAGCGTCTTGCGGAGGGCTTATTGAAACACGTAAGCTGACTTAGTGCTATAGGATGGTTTGTAAAAATTAATATTAATGTAAGTAATAAGCAAAAAATTTTTTTTCATTTCGGAATATGAAATAGATAAGATATTTTATGAGTATGATTGTATGCGATACGTCCTCTCGTCGCTGTGTATCTAATGCTACATCCGACCGTAGCGTACGCATTCCCACATAATATAATATGTATAATTAGGTGCAATTGTACACCACACGAACATTGTTTAAAATCATAATGCGGACTGTATTTATGGTCACACATTAGTGGTACTATAGAAAGTTCAAAGTACTAAGTTCACCTCATTTCCACAGGTTGGCGTGACACGGCATTATACGTCAGTATTTCAATAGGCATCGTTAAGAGAGCCGTGTTACATTATGTGTGGATAGAGCGATAACATCGAGGCCGAATCGCGTCAAGAATTTTTTTTCATGAAAAAATAACACCTTATTTTCTTTATTATTGAACGAACAAATCGAAACCTTATGTCAACGATTTTCTTTGGGTGTTTTAGGACCATTATCCCTCCGGCAGCCATTTTTATGGGAAAGTCTTTTTACCCTTATAAAAGCTTTGACGTGATTTCAGACAGCGGTATGAATTCAACAACAATTATGCTTTATGGTTCGTTCTTATTTAATTCCTTATCTAATTATCTATCCTCCTTATTTAATTACCTAGTCCACAATAAACTAATTTTGATTTGATTTGATTTGATTTGATTTGATCTTAACAAACATTAAAATACTACCCAACACATTGAAAAAAAACCCAAAAATAGTAAGAAATTATTATTGCTCAAATAAAAAAATGTAATTACAAAAAAAGTATATCGAAGCAAGGATTGTTTATAAAAAAGTTTTTATATTATTCGTATTTTAAGTTAAGTAACATTCTTATTACAATTTGAATGCATTTATCATAAAAGCCATAATGTATATTAGCCGGTTTAAAAATATTATGATTCTTTGATAGGTATTGAAAATCCATACTTCCGACTCAATTTAATTATGGATTAAGATAGGAGCCAGGAAACGAGGTCAACGTGTGCGCCGAATAATGATATTACGATTCAAAGTATTGCAATGTTCACCGAACAGTAATATTTTTATTCGTATGGAACTTCACCCGCGTTTCGTGCAGATGTACCCTTCTAAAGCATTCCTAATAATAATAGGCACTAAAAGGGAAATATTGCCGCAATAAATTATTATTCGTATCAAACCCTCGGCGCATGAATCACTGGTATTTTATCGCGTCAAAGAAAGCCTAACAACAAGATGTGAATTGATTTGAGATTTATTTGACGGTTAGGGGGCATAATTTATGGATCGAGGCGATATTTTACTATATATTGCTATAATAACATGCAATTTACCTGTCCCACGTTAGCAAAATGCGTATCTTGGCCAAATATAAAGTCATCAATTTTGAGTATCATAGATATTTATGGCATTTGTCCAGTCCAATGTGTGTATTGCCACACATTTTTTCTTTGCTACCGATTATACATATACGTATAGCAATTTGTTATAACTGAGTGAGATATGATATTATGTCACTTAAAAAATAGGATATTGGCCATTATTGACAATGATGTACCATATGAATCATAGTACTGAAGCGTGTGTAAGTAGATTCTTTTGATTTTAGGGTAATTTTAGTGGCCAACTTATTTCGATAGAAATTGGATGAAACTTTAATATACTTAGTTTTTGCGGTAACATTGTAACCGCACAGCGATCCAAATATACAGCTAGACGATCTTTATGGCTCTCTGAATGCGACTGTACTGCACTTCAATTGTTAGCGATATCCGTGTCGCAACATTGTGGTTCACGGGAGTAAAGCGTGAGCAGTGAGCACACACGAAACAAGGTAAGGTGGCGACAGGGTGGCGATTTGAAAGCTTACTACAGTGGATAGCTTCGTGACTATGTTGAAATTTTAAAGTAATTTATACGACTTAAGATTACGATTTATTTCTAATACTTAAAGAAATGGGATTTTCACTGATCCTATCCTAAGTAATTGGAAGTCACAAAGCATTTCATTTCCATTTTTTTGCAATAGACACGTTCGGATCGGAACAGAGCCTGAAAATTGGAACTGCAACCGAACCCGTTAGGATCGAAAATAATGTTCATGCAATAACTGGGAATGTCAGCAAAAATTGAATTTTCAGAGCGTTGAACGGCGATGCGCTTTAGACACTAAAAACTTTCATGAAAATTGTAACTCGCCGGCGCAGAGCCACCAGAGCCACCAGAGCCACCGGAGCCACCGGAGCCACCGGAGCCACCGGAGCCACCGGAGCCACCGGAGCCACGGCCCCGTTAGCGATGGAAACTAAGTCCGACTGTTACAGGCGTTACAGTCGCCCATCTAGCTTTTGTCTCGTAACACTACATTCTAGTAAATAGAAATATGTGTATTTATGTAAATAGCCGAAAAACGTGCGGACGAGCTGATGATTAGTGGACTCGCAATGTTTGTGGCTTTTTGACGCTGCGATAAAATACCGCTGCAACTTTTACGATCGATTATAAAAGGGTTATAAGGGTTATTAGCTCTCAGTCTATGACACTTTTGTTGGAAATTGCTATCTAAGTAAATAAAATTTATTTGTTCTTCGATGTTGGGTAATATTAAATTGTAACACTGATTTATTTCAATTGCTAGTTCTATGATGACTTTATTGTACTGTGAAGTGTAAATGATGGTTCATATATGAATTCGTTTCATTGTTATTATACTCCCTGGATCTCGCTTTTTGCAAGCAGATTAATAATAATAATAAATTAATTATCACAAAACAAATTTAAATTATTTTTTGTACGTGACGAACTTTATTTATCTTGTAGGTTTTTTGTAGACATTACATACATTTTCAGAAAATCAATTCTAAGCCATTTCGAATAGAATTGAGACCTTGTCTTAACAATTCTCTCGGACAATTCGCTGGAGACATAATCGAGGGGTACACAACACAAGGACATCAATTTCCTATCTATTAAACATCTGAGCGAGAAATTAAAATCTACTTTGATATAGGAACCCGAATTAAATGGAATAACGGTGTTTATCAACACAAATCTTCTCACTGGAATTAAAGACCGCCGATGATTCATATAACGTGGCAACGAGAACCAATTAGAATATAATTTCGCAGAAAACAAACTCCAACGAAATTCATGAAGCGCCAAGATTTAAGGGAAAGAACGCGGGAATCATCAATCTTGATACAGTGGGCAGCCAAGTGGACGGTCAGAAGAGTTTTTGCGATGGTTCCGCCGCGGACTGGGCGTTTCATTATTTGTCACCACTCTCATGTAATAGGAGTTTTTTAATCGATTTCAAACGGAAGAAAGTACGATTATGTTCGTCCTGGATGTTAGGTACATATAATGTATCTTAGGCGATAAACGATAGTAGCAACGGACGCTTTTAATACGGAGTGTTTTAAGATAACGCATTGCCATAAAAAAGAATGTGCATTCCAACATTAGGTTTAAAATATTATTATCCTGTATATAATGAACCTGATGCCCGCAGCTTCGCACGTGGAAATTATGCTTATCATCCCCTTGGGTTTTTCACCCCCTTGGGGGTTGAATTTTAAAAAATTCTTTCTTAGTGGATGCCTACGTCATAAGAGGAATACGTGTGCGAAATTTTAAGTTTGTAGCCCTTGGGCTGTTCATTAATACATCAGTCAATCACCTTTGCCTTTTATACATAAATAGAAGATAACTAGCTCTCTATTTATTTCATACACAGAGGTATGTCGTGGCGTGGCTCCTATTTTTTGGCTATTATAAAAAATAAACTATTTAAGGATTAATAAATCAAAGAGGGCATAGCTAGTCAGCTAGGTAAAGAATCCTACCATAATAATTAAGTAGTAGTCGCGAGAAGACACCGACTGGATTGCACTGGACATTACAGAGAACTCCCGACATAGCCATTGACTGTTCTTAATATTATACCAGCACGATGCACCAAAGGCAGATGAGGTTTGATTAGACTTAAAAATGAACAGACATTTTTACATGGCACACCTTGTACAAACATATTGGCTACCAAATACAGGTACAGGTAATTATCGCCCTGCGTAATTACATTGCTACAAAATATGTACATTTTAACCGAAGGTACGTTGTAATTGAACGTGATAAATTTAATTGGAAGTGTCCGGTGTTCGATGCTGCGGTGGGAACCACCAAATTAGTTGCTGCTATAACTGTCGCGTGACCGTTCTGTGGTTTTTGAAATGAACCTGATTTTAGATTAAACCTACCGCTGTTTCATTATAAATTGAGATACTGATATCGTGAGACTTTATGTTATTCGTTGGCTGTATTAGAAAATATTTTGATTAAGATTCAACATAATTATGAAAAGTAGTCTAATACTACAATATAAATATGTCGGCGCAGTCTCAAATAAGTTCGTATAATCTATGAAATTAAGAAATAAAAGAACTGTCATTATGGTAGACAGATTGATAGGATCGCGGAAACCAAAGAAAAAACTAAATAACGTTGAATTCATGAAACCGGGTGTCATCAGGCAATAAATGAATCGTGTCCATGTGCCTGTCGAACTGTGTGTTTTATTTAGTATCCTGGCAGTCCTGACATATAACTACGCCCACAGAGAGATCTATGTTCATAGTATTGAAGTGCTCTTTGATACATGGTTTACAGAGATGATCTGAACATACAAAAGCATACACTCCAAACCAGCCTTCTACGATAAATATATTTGTTGCGAAGACGTATAATATTTTAATCACTGATTATAATATTTGGATTCTAAAAGGAAGTTCTAACACTCGGAGACACGATTACAATAATTAATTTAATACGTCGTCCTACACCAAGTTAAGTTATCATCATTGGATCTATCGAGAACACTTCGATACAGTAGCTATTAAAGTATTATAGTGTGGGGTGAAAGGGGTATCAAGTTGATCCCGTGTAACCGCGGGATCGCAAAACAAGCAAAGGAAGCACTCCATCGCTCCGCGCCTGCCATTCTCTGCCATTCCGTTATCCGCTTGTAAGTTGTAACGGATAAATTACAACACGCCCGGAAGTTCTTCTATTATCCTATTACTTATATCATACTACACGTGTATCGTTCATGTTGTATGTAGCACCATGTCATATTTATTTATTTAAATATTCTTTATTGACCACAGTATTAAATTACTTTGGAACAAATATGTAAATTGGAATTTGGAACAAATGTCCTATAAATTAGTATTAAAATGTCATTGCCAAATAAGTCATATTGTGAAAATTCAGTAGATGTATATACAATTAATATTTATCCAGTGATCTGTGACTTGTTACTAGTGACTGCTTGCGATGTAAGGGAACCTGGGTTCGATTCCCGTCTGGGCAATATTTTGTTAGATTTTACAGATATTTTATAGCTGTTGTGCACGGCTTCATGCTTCGCGCGAGACAGGCAATACTAGTGCCAAATAACTAAGTAATGCATTTATCTAAAAAAAAATCAGATGACAATCGGTGTTTTTGTGTTGCCAGTCTGTATTAAGCGCCATCTTCACTTATTATCTTCACATTTGTATCGGAAAAGTGGAAAATCGAATTTATATTAATGCATTGTTTTAGTGGTCTCAAACCACCTTGGGATTATTGTCTTTAAAATAAAACCATTTTTGGGCACATCGGTTGCATGGTTTCAGAGTCTATAAAGGAAATCCATGGAAAAAATGTGTTTTATATGTATAGAGATTTTCATATTGGACTTCCATAAAACGTATGTCATGACAAGACAAATATTCGTAGGCGAGCATCCATTGCGCTTCTCGTCATACATAATACGCAAAACCAGGGCGAACACCAAACTGCCTACTGCCTGTTACGACAAGAGATCCAACCGGTCCAGGTCCCATGACATTTCAACCATATACGTATAATAATTAAATTATTTTGATCTATCTTTTATACCGCGAATATTTTTTGCTATACCTCAGCCACGTCGGTCACCCATCTTGGACCCATTGGATGTGTTTTAGGTTACAGTAAAGAGTAAATAAATAAATGAATAAAATACTCGTATAATTACAACCGCCACTCGCGGCTGCTCGGTGTTGCAATATTAGTAACGGAAAGCTCAATCCCTCGCGCCCGGTTCGCTATCGGCTGCTACAACCAACTGAGCCGACAGTCGCTATCGGCGAGATCTCCTAACGATACAACCAACGAGGGTACACGATTATCTCTAAAGTTGTTTACTCGAGCATTTGAGTGTTTTCCACTTGGACGTTACAAATAATTAACTAGTTTTATATGTATAATTTTGAAACAAAAAGCTTCAGTTTGTCTGTTTATTTTACTTAGTTACTTAGCCACACATTAATAACGAATTGTAATGTTATATTTTCCAACTTTTTCCTCTTACAATGTGAGGGGTATAGACTTACAGCCAACTATGGCTATGGCAATCAAAACGTGCTCCAAGTGCGGATTGGCAGACTTCACAATCCTTTGCAAACATTCTGTAGAACTGTGAAGCACAAAGTATTCAATTAATTTTTTGCTGCAGAAGCTAGAAATAGATTTTAATGGAAATAAAATTTTTCGAATTACTTTGTATTTATCGAAGATCCAAACAATATGGTAGTGCAATTCAGATCTTATTTAAGTAGGCATTTTTTATCGAAGGGAATCTGTATATCCTCTAATACGTTACTGGGAATGTATTACGATGTTTTATCTGTATTTGCAGGGCTTATCTGTGAACAGCACAAGCCGCGAAAAGCCCGGGAGCGCAACACTTCGCGCCTGGGATCCGTTATCCCGGGATAATCCACATATACCGTCAGCCGTCAGCCGACACCCGACACCCAGTGTTACTTGCGACCACACCTGATACTTTACTTTCACATTTCAAGTATCAATGTGCCTACACCGTGGTAGCTTGCTGACTTTAATTTTTAATACTTCGTTTTTTAAATATTTAACAGTATGTTAAAGTCAGTTCTGAATTCATTTTATAATCAGTGCCAATTCATAGGGATTCTCAAAACTCCTTGCTATGAAAGGTGAAATACCACAATAGTAATTACTTCGTGGTCTCAACGTGCTTTGGGTGTTAAGAAATCCTTGAGGGCTTACAGAATTTGGCTTATCTCCGTAATAAATTGCCTTATATCTTGAAAGGAGGGCATGTTTCGTAACATCGGTTTCCTTCATCTTCCTTTTTTTATTGGACGCCTTTTAATGTTGCTGATGTCCATCAGTCCATGGTTTATCGTCCATCATCAGGTCCACCCACGACCGTTAGCTGGTTTGTGGATTACCTAATAAAAATGGTTTTATTTTATTGCTTTTATTTTATTTAATATGTACACACCAACAGAAAGCATTGTTCCATTAATCTTTAAAGCACACAAGTAACGCATTGCATGATATTATTAATTAATGTAATCCATCGAACTGTTTCGGTCGTCGACAAACAGAACCAGCAAACATTATCGAGAGATGGTTCCGTAAATAGGAAGGAGCGCGGTGGCCGCTGTTTGCAATAAAGGGAAAATATTTAAATTTGTATACGAAGTATTATTTCATTTTACTATTTGCTTCATACCGCGGATAACGAGATCCGGGGCATCCGGGGTACCCGGGCACAACCTGTGCTGAATCGATACTATTTTTCTTTAGAATATAACCTTTGGTGCATCTGTAAGTGATTGTATTAATTTTGAAAACTTTACCTTTTCAAATATAGTCACATTTGTTTTATAAAGAAGATTTGCTATATTATTATATTCCCTGACGAAAAAAGAGGGGTGTTATAAGTTTGGCGCTAGTGGCTAGTGGCAAAAATTTCTTGAGCGCTTCCGTGCTTCGGAGGGCATGTAAAGCCGTCGGTCCCGGTTGTTATCGTAAGATAACAGCCGTTAAGCCATGTCGGAGGCCCTCGGGCGGCATGAAAACTTCCGACAATTGGGTTGGCTACTAACCTATCCACCAATCCGCACTGGAGCAGCGTGGTGGAGTATGCTCTAGGCCTCCTCAAGAGGAGAGATCGGTGCTCAGTAGTGGGCCGTTAATGGATTGAAGCCAGCCAAGTTTGACGTGTCCCTGTATTTGTTTGTGTGTCAGGCAAATGCATTCATAGAGTAACGAACATAATGCATGAACTACCTACCTCCCGAGCCAAGGGATACGGGTCCAGAAATTCCGTGACTTAGTCAGATAATTTAATTTAATTGAGTAGACTATCTATTCGCTTTTTGTTGTCTAGCTGCAAAATTGTGCATAATGTGGCACACTTTAATTATACTACATGTATAATGCTCTTTAGTATTCGTAGCATTGTAATAGTGTTATCATGTTGGTTGTCCTACTAATAAATACACAAATGTTTGTTCTGGAGTCAAAGTTGTTCGTAGGCTCGTAATGTCTTACTCGTGCGTGTAGCTGCCATCGCTGGAACAACCGTAATGCGGTATGACAATGTATCGCGTATTTTATTATTATAACCTCTAATCCGAGAGTGCGCGATCCGAAGTTGCTAGCTAATCTGGTAAAACAGGGTATTACAAGGCAGTGGAGGGCGTTCAAACACGGAGCAGCGGCTGTTTGCGTTGTTAAATGGGCAAATATTGGTGTTGGGGCGCTCGGGTCGGGACTCGGGACTCGGCATCGGGACGTGACTGACGTACCGCCGCGCGCCCTAATTGTTTACAGGATGACGCAGTCTTCCCAATCAGATTTGGGATTGCGAAAGGATTTGAAGGAATGTCATTTACACACCTCATTAAGGATGCAGTGACATCCTGTCGCTACTGTCCCGATCGCCTTGCCAAAGGTCCTGGGTTCAATTCCTAACTAGGCGGAAATTTGAATAATAAGGTTGAATTCTCGGTCTGATTGGGTATGTGTGTGTGATGTCCATGGCTCCTACGACACAGGGAATCCTATTGTGGGGCGATGAGAATGATAATACATCATCATGGAATCAGTTTGTTTACATTCGATTGTGAATTAGTGTTGTTAACTACTGTGAAAGTTACAATCTATGTTTGTGGGCTTCGTCTCACTGAACACGTCACACGCCGCATTAATTACAGTACAATCAGCGGGTACGTTAGCGGCGGACCGCACACAGGCAAATAAATTAAAGGCAATATACAAGTAAATACCTCCCCCCATTAGGTAAATACCTCCTGTATTGCAGGTGCTATTACACGATTTTAAACAACTTTAACACGAGGGAAAAACACTTATAAACATGAATAAACAAATAAACGCTTGTACAATCATACGCAATCATCGAAAGTAGGTAGTTGTTACCAATCTTCCCAATGAAACACAGAAGTATTAAAATAAATGTTGTGGAAGATTCAATCAATTATTGTCTAAGATGTCATAGCAACTGTAATAAAGAAACAGTGATGAATTAGACCATTAAGTAATTCCAAAGAAGTGGATTGCAGCGAGGGCTCTCTTATGGTTCATCAATCTCAATCAGTGACACCCGAGACAGCTCCGAACACGAGCGGCTGGTGGCTGGTGGCTGGTGGCTGGTCCAGCGCACTTACATTCTGTGAAACTAACAATGGATCGTGTCGCGCTATTTCTTTCCCTTATCTAAATGGGTTGACTTTAAATCTGCGGTTTAATGGCTGAATACACAAACACGTTAAAATTTAACCGGGCTCGGGTCAAGACGGCTCAGACGAAATTCGCTGCAATTTTTAAGATCGCAGAGTCGTTTTCCGAGTAGACGCCGCAATAATCTGTATTGCGAGGAAATCCGTGCATTTTCAGAGGAAATTTGGGGACTTTTTCGGGAAATAGAAGGATGGTGACAGGCTTCCCTATATACCAGCGGGGCGAGAATCTATGACGGCCTGGCAATTGCAATTTTGTCGTACACTCCTGAAAATTTATCGAGATTTACTGTAACGAGCCCAATTTTACTAGCTGTTGCATCATAAAGAGATACAATGTGTTTACCTCTGAACGGCTTAACCTTGGAGGATTTTTTTTATTCGTCAGCGCCTATCTATTTTCCAAACGATGACAAGTGGTGCTATACAGTTATGTAAAACATTACCCTAATCCCTTATTTTATTTGGGTTCTTATCTAATAAGTTAGTGTTCTATTAGAAACCCACTTGAATATAAGTGGAGTAGCAAAGGCACTGTCTGATTGACATAGCGTCTTACATTTTATACAGTACAAGCACGGACCTGAAAAAAAGACGGACGTAACCTCGTCTAATCAAGAGTGAAGCATAGCAGTGACCGCCCGCTTACCATGTGTGCGTAATTTTTGATTCGCGACTGAAGCAGTGAAGTTTCAATGTGTGGGTGTGTGTACTTGTATGAATAGAGAGTTGGTATTACTATGGGTGCTTCACTGAATTTGTTGTTAGGATTACGTCCGTGTTTTTTTAAGTCCGTGAGAACAAGTAATTATGTTTTGATGCCTTTGTTATGCAAACTTGATGAACAAAGTATTTAGATGAATTTATTACATTTCAAGAACTTTTTATTACCATTAAGTACAGCGATATAATATTTTTGAACGACAGTGTATACATACATCACAATGATATGCGATATTTGTGTACAGGCATAGAGAATAAAGTATTTTTATTTATTGAACCAGATAAAAAGGGGCAGAGCTATCGCTAAATGTCGCTGCGTAAATCATATTTCCGATGTAAAAGTGAATTTTAAAACGGATATTTTCGTTACAAAATACTGAACTATTGGTAACGAAACTTATCTGGTGAGCTTATGACACCCGGGCACCCGTAAAACAAGAAATATTATTAAGGGTTTTTAGGGTTCCATAGCCGAATGGCAAAAAACGGAACCCTTATAGATTCGTCATGTCTGTCTGTCTGTCTGTCTGTCTGTCTGTCTGTCCGTCCGTATGTCACAGCCATTTTTTTCCGAAACTATAAGAGCTATACTGTTGAAACTTGGTGAGTAGATGTATTCTGTGAACCGCATTAAGATTTTCACACAAAAATAGAAAAAAAACATTAAATTTTGGGGGTTCCCCATACTTAGAACTGAAACTCAAAAATGTTTTTTTCATCAAACCCATACGTGTGGGGTATCTATGGATAGGTCTTCAAAAATGATATTGAGGTTTCTAATATCATTTTTTTCTAAACTGAATAGTTTGCGCGAGAGACACCTCCAAAGTGGTAAAATGTGTGTCCCCCCCCCCCCTGTAACTTCTAAAATAAGAGAATGATAAAACTAAAAAAAATATATGATGTACATTACCATGAAAACTTCCAACGAAAATTGGTTTGAATGATATTTAGTAAGTAGTTTTTTTTTAATACGTCATAAATCGTAAACTGCAAAAAACATTGATTAAAGTTACAACAAACTACAAGAACTTTTATATTATGTTACTTGCTGCTACGGAACCCTTCATGAGCGAGTCCGACTCGCACTTGGCCGCTTTTTGTGTGTGCGTTTGTTTATTATTAAAATGGTCACTTGTTAAGGCAAGGATTATAAAATTAGCAGTCAAATTCAGAACGTACCGCGCAGTGTTTTCACATCATGTTCTCGGCAATCAAACTGACTATTGTAATTCGAAATGTTATCCAAACAGAATACCCTATCGTAATAACATGAGTAAACAAACAATACAGAGTGCAATATATAGCGTAGGGCAGCTAAAAGTTCACTGCTATACGGTGCCTGTTTGCATAACCTTTCTCACATATCTCAATAATTATTATCGATCATAATCTAAATTTTACTAACAAAAAATAACCGACTACAAAGTCTCAAAAACTACTTTTCAGATCTCGTTCAAATTTATGTGGAACCACATGAAAAGCACCTGCTTTCGATTAAAAAAATAATCATCGAAATCGGTCGGCGTAATATTGAGTTATTCGTCAATTTGTCGCGCACATCTTAACACAAATTTACGACTTATGCGGTTTTCTCATGGATGCCATTGTCAGATCTCAATAAAATGTATGTGGGACCACATGACAGCCACCAGCTTTCGATTAAAAAAACAATCATCAAAATCGGTTCGCCCAGTCCAAAGTTCTGAGGTAACAAACATAAAAAAAAAACAGTCGAATTGAGAACCTCCTCCTTTTTTTGAAGTCGGTTAAAAAACAGAAGCAATGGTCACTTACGTAAACCAAGGAGAGGAGCAACAAATAGTTGTCATAATTGCCGAGTCTGTGAAACAAACTACGTACTTGAAAATTATGATACTGTCTCATATTAACAATTTTTGTATGGATATTGTGTCTCGATTTAAATCCATACAAAAATGAATAAAGTTAGCCCTCTGCATGACTATTTACTCATGTGAATGTGTTGAGTGCTCTCGGGTTTTCGCCTCTCCAGGGTCATTGGAGGGTCGGTGAGGGCCGCTGAGCGCCAGCGAGGGCCACTGGAGGGCCGGTGAGGGCCACTTCCGCGGCCACTGTTTGTTCCACTCGTGTTTTATTTTCGGATTAGAGTTCGATGGAACTAGCCACCACTTGATAAATCGAGCTTTTATGTAGAGTGATGACAGTGATGTGTACATTCGATGTTCGACACTCAAATTCAGGAACTTTTTACAAGGCTTTGTAATAATAAAACTGTAACGAGATTTAATTTTTTATATTCAATATGTTTTAGAAATTTTAATGCAAGCTTTGATAACCAATTTAAAATTATTTTTACAAAATCGTGAAATATATTTTTCCTTCTGTCGTATTTTCCTCGTACAGATAAATGTGTCTTGTAATATACCTTTAAATACCTTCAGTCGACACTTATAGAGGTATGGTGAAGACCGACTATAGCCTGATGATAATTCTGAAATAATGATAGCACTGGAAAAATTATGACGACAATCTAATTGTATAAACAATTACTTTACATAAGCGCTCAGTTAAATTTTAATTAATGTCTCAAGTTCAGCTGATAGTACTAAAACAAATAAAGACGTGTTATCTCTAGATTTTATGTAAAATTTCATTGAAGCCATCCTCATAAAACTTTAACGTTTAAGAATAGAATAAAGCAATCCCGTAACAATGCATCTCGAGTCGCGGCGCTCGCTAATTCAGTTCAAGTCTCTACTGGCCATTAATTCCACGAGATAACACCAATCTCCAGTGGATTTCTCCCGGGCAATGCTAATTTTTGACTAACTGCATTATTCGGGAAATTAACAGGAGCACTTCTTAATAATAACATCTAGTGCTGTATGCAATTCATTTGATGTACTAATGCAGTTTAAAATAGAAAATAGCCAAAAGCATATCTGCTAGTTCATTCTTGAATAGGAATCTGCTGAATTTAAATTAACATTTTGTTTATATCTTACTGGTAAAACGACCCGTTTTATCGCTTGCAGGTTATCTATACAGCACTATAAATGTTACAATTTAAACATCCCCAAAGCTGCGTCAGTTTAATTTTCACCAAACATAGCAAACAACCATCCCGATGACGACAGTTTTCAAATAAAAAAAACATGTGCCAAAATCGGTCCATTCGCTAAGGAGCTTCGATGCCACCGAAAGACACACTAAAATGTATACACTCACACACACACGTTGTGGTGGTATGCAACGCATTACATTCAAAACACAAACTTTCTCTAAAATAAAATGAATTCGTAAACATTAAAACTTTTCGACATTCCTTTCTCACGCTTAGAAACAATAGAGATATCCTTAAAGTACGTCGCCTAAGCTAATGACACTTTAGCGTTGGAACCATAAAACATTTTGGCTATTGAAACATTTGAAGCGGATGCAATAAATTGTACTCGTTTTACAGATAAACTGCGTGTTCTATAGACGGGTGTCATGTGATGTGAAATTTTCGTCAACTTTCAAATTAATGGCTGTTTGAGACAAAGAGAACAGATACACTTGAACGCTCAGGGCATAATTTAGTTGGACCCCTGCTACGGTTAATGGGCATGTAGTAAAAAATTATAGAGCGTACGAGGGAACGAAATGGGTTCCGGGAATGAATCGCTAAGGGCGTGCAATTCTGGCACAATCCAAACCGTTAGCCAATGGCTATCGAGGATCGAGATACTGTGCTTTTTTCTTGGTTACAGTGGGGAGATGGCGTCGTGACGCGGGATATAACCCGGGAACATGCGGGAAGCGGGGCATTCAAAAATCAGCGCGACCAGAGGCAGTGGACTACTACTACCTCCAGTATTAATATCAGTGTATATCTAAGATTAATTGTAATTTTAGTGTTTTCCTGAAATTGTATTAAGTTAGTAGTGAATAAGTGTTAGACTAATTTAAAGTCAGTGCAAGTAAGGGGCTTCTTCGCTTCGGACTTTGGTAAAGTACCTAGAAATTTATATTATTACATAAACTAAGATAAGCCCCACAATTGTACCTTAACAATTAATTGACCCCGCGTAACGGGAGATAGATTCGAGGATGTATCCAGAAGATTGGTTAACATCCGTGAGAGTGCGACAGCCGTGGTCCATTTTGGACAGAGTGATACTGGGACTATTCCTATCAATGATCTTGTACCTGGTTTTAATTACGCTATACGAGTTTTATCTGAAGCACCGTAACCGAAGGCGTAACCGTTTAACAGACGGAGACCTACGACTTAGTTAATATGCACGACACTTGTGGGATTTATCAATGTACATTGTTTGGCTATTCCTCTAACTTTCATTATGGAATGTATTTGTTAACCTAGTGTGTTGTCTCTCTATTTGTGAGTAGGGGTTTATAGAAGTAGATAAAACGTAAATAGTACTGTAAATAGTTATACTTATCATGTAATTAGATTATAACTGCCACAAGGGTTTTTGGTACGGGCTTGCACATTTTCCCTTGGAATTAGTATGGCTAGTGTTCCGGCCGTTCAGGAGTTTCCACAACAAAAGACCGGAATATGTGTAGAAAAATCGTATAATTTCGAATTTAGCGTTTACAATCAAAATAATTTGCGTATCGTATAAAATGTCGTTGCGAAAGTTCAATAGCGAATGATTAGTTGCAAAAAGTATTCAAATTTGCGTGGTCATCGATGAGAAGGGATGACCAGTAGTAGTCAGCGGCCATCCATTGGCTGGGCCGCTGAGCAATCACCGTCGCGGACGAATCAGCAACCGTCAGCTGCCACAGATTGTTGTCGCGCGCATAGATGATTAATATATTGTTGCATAGATAATAATATGCTGTAGCTCATGCGCCAACATGCCCCCGGCCTTGGAAGGTCCAACTTCCAATGAAGTAGAGGAGTCGAAGAGGCGTCACCATATCTTCAGAACTGCGCGTCGTATACTCCCCGTAGACGTTCTGATGACGGATGCTCTGCTGCTGTGGTGCCCAGGAAGTCGCCAGTATTTGGTTGAGCTGTAGCTAGTGACGACAGCCAGGTCGGTACTGTCATTTCCAGTGGTCGGCCAGTCAAAGGAAGCTAGGACTAAAAGACTATGGAAGGAGGACGTAAAAGATGGAAACTGAGGATAGGGATTCTTGGCGCTGAAACCTGGCTAAAAACCTTTCAATGTTGAATGCGCGTTACCCAGTGAATACAGTGATATATAATATATTTGTATGATGTGACCCCAGCTTCCTAAAAGCCACCAAATATAAATGGAATTGTATGCTTGTGTATCCATTCGAATTAAGAATTATCTATTTGCGTAAGTTTTAAATAAATTTGTAAATCAAAAGAAAGACAAGAAAGAAAGTTAGAAAGTTTAAAGATTTTACAAGTTTATTAGGTTAAAATTAGGAAACATTACCGTAGATTAGCCATCACGGTAACAACGTCACAACTCAATTTAGCAATGCAATGTGTATCTATGTCTTTAGAGAAGTCACTAACAAGATACAGATGAACAGCTCGAGTTACTGAATGAACAAATTAACAATTATATTTACAGATTTGCCTTAACCTTTGCGATTCAAATGAACATGAATGATATAGACATATTGTACAACGTAGCGTGTATAGATAGTACAGTAAGTCAAATGAACGTAGAATGTTAAGAGCTAGGTATACTGACTGAAGGCTTACTAGACAGATGTTCATAATGAAATGCAAATCTCTTAAGCGTACGCTACATCGGTGACAGTTAAGAAATAGATATTCTTGCATGCTAGGCAAGTTGTAATGGTTGACCTGTAAATTATATTTAGATTTAATTTATTAAAATATATTTTGTTTATTTTATTCCTAACTTCATATAATTAATTGTAAATAATCGTAAATTAATTGTTGTGTATTTAATTAGTTATTAGCGATATTGGTAAGATAATACATATCTACAAATATTTGCCAGCGCGACTGTGGTACAAAGACGAATTTAAAGAAAGTAGCAATGAAAAATGAATAATTATGGAATACTTGACGATAAGTAAGTAGTATTGTTCGCCCCTGAAGAACGAGTTACCCAACGCATTAGGTGTCGCCTTGATGAGGATGCGTGCAAGAACCTTCATCATACCTATAGCGCATCGTAGTGGAGATGAAGTGATTCTTTTAAACACGCTCTCATCAATGCGCATGACGACACATGATTCGGGTTCCTCCAGGAGAGACGCTTGATAATAATAGTAATAATAATAGTTGCGTTAAATAATGAAAATACGAAAAATCAAAAGTATTGTTGCGAAGGAATTTATTGCGAAGGAATTAATTAATTGGACCAGAAATAATCCAACCAAGGTGCGTATCTTGTAAGAAAGGACCGCTAGGTAACCTTATTTTATTAGTTTTTAATAATTCCCAGAATTTATCAACACCTATTAAAATATCGATACCACGGGAATCATAAAAATACGGATCCGCTAGCTGAACGTGATCTGGTATGTTCACTCGTGCGCATTGTTTAGAAACAGCTGGCATAGATGGTGTAATGCTCGGTAAAACAAAACATTTTATTTTTGTAGAATAGCTGGGATTGGGGCGCGATTTAATCTCGATCTCACAGGCCTGTGTCGTCTGTGTCATCGAGCTCCCAACACCACGTATTTCTATAAAAGATTTAGTTAACGGAGTATTTAGTTTGTCGCAAAGAGATTTCGTAATGAAACACCGCTGACTGCCACTGTCGAGTAAGGCGCGCGCTAAATGATAATTATTACTATCATCAGCTACTTCGACTAGCGCCGTTGACAATAAAACGGGTTTCACACAAGATGATGATGCGTACTGTATATTGTGTATGTGTGCCTTGTTTACATGAATGGATTGCATCGGCTCACTGATGACGTTTGCGTTGGACTCGGGAGCCGACGCAGGAGACGCGGAGGGCACGGAGGGGTGCAATGGTGAATGTACTGACGATGTCGCGGCCGTCCGCCACCGGTCATCAGTCACGGGCGATAAATGATTTGAGACGGACCTTTTATGTATGTCGTCGGTATGAATTATCGTATTATGTTTGTTATTACATAATCTGCACGGCCCAAACCTGCAATCGTCAACATCATGACCCGGTCGCAAACAGTTAATGCATAGTTTATTAGTTTTAATTAGCGATAGTTTTGATTCGATATCGGAATTAATAAACTTCTGGCATGAATAAATAGGATGTTGCGCATCGCAGGCCGGACAAGTTCTTTTGAAGTTATAATCGCGGGACCGCGGCTTGTACGTCGAAACGTTGCACTGAATATTAGCTTTAGTGTGTGAACTAGCTGCAGTGCCGTGATGTTTGCTGTGTGACACCATCAACGTTTCTAGCACATCGGCCCTGTCTTTTAAAAATTTAATTAAATGCTCAACTTTAAGCCTTGTTATTGAATCGCCGGTAAATAATGTGCTTTTGTGCTGCTCCCACTCGCGCTCGGTGGTCGGATCTAATTTGGATACGATAATGTAAATAATTAACGTGTCCCAGGAGTCTGTAGGCTCCCCGAGGATTTTTAGAGCACGTAAGTTTTTTAACACAGTGTCGATTAGGTTTCTAATTAGCGCCGGCGATTCCTTATTAAGTGTTTGCAGATTAAATAATGATTTTACGTGATTGTGTATTAGTAATCGCGAATTATTATATCTATTTAATAGTAGTTCCCAAGCGACTTCGTAGCTATCACTTGAAAATTACAAAGAATCTATAATCAACTCTGCGCTACCCTTAAGAGAGGATTTTAAGTAGTGAAATTTCTGAATATTGCTTATTTCATTTGAATTATGGACTAGAGATTGGAATGTATCGCGGAACTCGAGCCAGTGTTCATAAGAACCGTCAAAGGTAGGCATGATAATTGTCGGTAGTTTTACGGAACTATGTTTGTTATCGCAGTAATGAGAATTATTCGAAGTGGTATTCTTTGTGTGCAGACATTCTGCTTGCGCTAAAATACTATAATAATTATTTTCGAATAATTCTCTCTCCGTGAGCTGTTCATCTAGATCAGTATCAGGGACATATTCCTCTAGTTGAGTCTGGATGTTATCGTATTCTTTAAATAAATTGTTAATACTTTGCATACGCAACTTTAAATCAATAATTTGTTGATTATTTAAACTTAGCTCGGAACTCAATAAATTCAAAAAGTTAACGAACTTAGTAAATCTGCCTTTAATGATACCGCGTTTTGACAAGTTCACGAATTTTGATATCATCACTAGCTTTGCAGGGAGATTTATCCCGGGAGTTCACAGTGGTTTCTGAGGTAGAAAGACTCATTTTGGTGGCGATAGAAAGCTGGAGTACTCACGTAATCTTGATACCAACGCGCAGATACAGGTACTAGCTGCGGCACTCTGTATAGCTGGATCACAGACGAACGGGTAACTCGCATTCACCGAAACACTGAAATCAGTTTGAAGCGCAGGATCAACACTAAGAAGAAGAGGATAGGGCTGGGAATAGGATGGCTGACTGACCGTACCTTGGCGCTTTATTTGTGGCACGTCGATTCCACCGTATACTCAGGTCTTGCGTTTGCTTCTTCTTAGTTAGTAGATAGCATCAAACTCCAATTGTGGGCGACTCCAGATGGTAATTTTCGTCTTCGAGTAGAGCTTATGTAGGTCGCTTTTTCATAGAATCCGGCTCGAAGGACCAATGTTCCGGCCGTTCAGGAGTTTCCACAACAAAAGACCGGAATATGTGTAGAAAAATCGTATAATTTCGAATTTAGCGTTTACAATCAAAATAATTTGCGTATCGTATAAAATGTCGTTGCGAAAGTTCAATAGCGAATGATTAGTTGCAAAAAGTATTCAAATTTGCGTGGTCATCGATGAGAAGGGATGACCAGTAGTAGTCAGCGGCCATCCATTGGCTGGGCCGCTGAGCAATCACCGTCGCGGACGAATCAGCAACCGTCAGCTGCCACAGATTGTTGTCGCGCGCATAGATGATTAATATATTGTTGCATAGATAATAATATGCTGTAGCTCATGCGCCAACAGCTAGCAATGGGAGCCCGGTTTCTAATAGAATTTGCCTGTAACTATTAGAAATCTAAATTTATCTTTTGCTTGAATATAAAAATTTGGTCAAGATAATAAAATGAATTTGACCTGAAAATATACCATCTTTCATTATCCGTCCTAATCTCACTTTCAGAAGTTACAAACTTAGGAGGCTACATTATGACCTTAGGCACATTTATCAGAAGTTCAGATTTTAATTGAAATATTTACTTGTAATTCACATAACGCATGGAAATGCTACACTCAATATTAGATTCATATACATATAACGAATTGTACATTCCCTAACTGATTTGTTTACACTAGAAAGTAATCAACATTGACACATTCTTACAATTACACTAGATTACATTTGTTAGGATTCGAGATCAAACTGAATAATCATATATAAATTACCTAAAGGATCAAACCCTTATCTAGAACTACACGTGTATTGAACGCCTGAACACAAAGAGGCCAACTACAATGACACTTTATGACCAGTGGACCCTAAACGAGGTTCTTGTATAGAGGCAATGGGACTCAAGTCTCGCCTTAGTAAAGCAGGTAGTTACATTTTATACAGGGTTATGTTTCCTACTAACTACGACGAAGAGGGATGCAGTCGACTTCGGGCAGCGACTCGCCATTACAGGGAGGAAACATCATGATTATTTGGGAAGTAATTAACAAGTGTCCTGTTAAATTTATATATTCTTAGGAACATAGGGAGTTGAGAGACATTCCGATCCAGAGGCATTTAACCAGTTAATATTACTTTGTTGTCACGAAGGTGACCCATCTAAAGCACAGCCCTGCAGGGACTACTGGCGGCAGAAACGGGCACTCCCATCACACAACCCCCCCCCATTGCAAGACCCTCCGCCCTCGATTTGGCCAAATCGAACCATAACAAATTATATAAAATATGAATAAATCCATGGTACCCGGAGCAGGCTTATATAGCCACAAAAGACCCAGCTTTCGAGCTAACGGGCAACTAAATTACGCTTCTCAGCGTCCAAGGAGGGTCTATGCTGCTCCATTACCCGTCTAAAGGGGCCCGTTATCGGGTGTAGGAATCTCTTGAGTTGTCGACTGATTCTGGTCAGTTTAGGCGGTTGATTTAGTCCCGCACAAGCTTAACCTCACCACCGTTCTGTTCCGATCAATAGAGTTATGGAAATTACATTTATACTAGATACTCGAAATATGTAACTTAATATTTTACCATGATATAAAGCCCTTATAAGACGAATAAAAATTAGTGAATCGGAGAACGGTGAAGGTTTCGTTTCGTTCTCGTGGAGGCTGTGCTCGATCGACAGAACGATCGATCGCTAAATGAACAAATAAAGGCTTGTGCCGAAGCATCTGGATGTCTCTTCCCCCATTGGGTGAGACAATTAGAGTTAACTAAGATCAAACAAAGACCAAATTCTCTTGTCCACGTCTGAATCAAACTTATAAATGATTAAGTTCACGCAATTAAGCTCAACTAGACGATCACTACACACACGAACCACCACAGAATGGTGCCGCGAGACCAGGATTCAGATACGTATTCGAAATAACGATACGACTGGATATACATTAGAAAAAAAAAATACACAACGTAGAAACAAAAAAAAAATACACAACGTAGAAATGCGATTTAGACGAAAGTGAGTTTGGAAATAGATTAAAACAACACATAGAGAGACAAATACACTGTGCATGGTATAGCTATATGTTATATGTATAAAAGTGTAATTTACAGGAATTCCATTAAGGGAGTTAGTGTGCATGTCGCTATAAAAAAATAATTACATTTACAAGATATCATAGGGTAAGGGGGAGCATTACGAGCAGTATGTCTTATAAATGTACAATTACAGGATTCACAAGGAGTCGGCGGTGCCTGAGATATTATTCCCTTGCTTGTTACTTACTTAGTACTTTAGAATAATTTTAAGTGAACCTAAAAATCAGTATATTCAAGTTGTATCTGCACTCAGTCAAAGCCAAATAGCAGCATTACATTAATTTATCTAATTTCTTAACGAAACAGGCACCAATAAATAGAGAAATCCGAATCTATTTTAAGCGTAGGCCTTTCAAAAAAAAAAACGAACACAATGCCGGCGAACAGGGTGAAGCGTCATATAAGCAAAAAAGGTGCGGGGTTTACGACTCCCGACGAGACGGAGAGATCGGAGCAGGTAGTTACGAACCAGATGACGGAACGTAGCGGGATAGATGCGAACTTGCGCAATGAGACCGTAACTAATTCAACATTAGAACTAATTTTGGAAAAAATTAACGAGTTCGATAAAAAATTACAACAACTTTCGAATGTAGATAGTTCAAGTACTCGCTCAAACGAAACGAATAACGTGTTGAACGGTAATATCTCTGATAGACAAGGGCCGATTAGCATTGCTTCAACCGATCCCAGTACTTCGACTTCAGAGGTTAGGAACATATATGTAGTACAGCCATCCGTAAACAAGCCGAACTTTGATGCTAAACCGTTATCGAATCCAATAGTATTTCTAAAGAAATTAAAAGGGTACATTAAGGCGGTAAATGGGTCGAACCGTGAGGTTGGCATTGCGTTAGGATGTATTACAGGTAATGCGCGGAAGATTATGGATTTATATTCAAAAAACTGGGTTACCTTCGCTGATTTTGAAAGAGATTTTAGGCGCGTATACTGGACAGAACAAATCCAGGAGTCGATTAGATATAAACTGATCAACGCGGTGTATACAAGCGAATCGGGAATGTCTATGTCTGAACACTTCGCGAATCATGCCGAATCAATGCAATCCTTAACCATTGCGTTTAGTGAACGGGATTTGGTGAATTCCATAATGAGACATTTTGCTATAGATATTCAGCGGTTGTGGTTTACGCGTCAGGGCGAAGTAAGCATAATAGAAGGAATAACGTTTCTACGAAGTTTAGAACAAAATATAAGTGAGAAACCGAAGGGTAACACACGTGTTACTGCAGGTAAGGGGTTTAAAGATAGACAATACAATAGGTCGCCGTCGGCGCGTCCCTTTGTCGCAACAATCTTGGCAAATAGGCGCGGGGGTAATTTTAACGCGGGGCGGGGACGAGGAAGCTACCGAGGACATGCCGGTTACAGAACAAACTACAACAGACCGACGTTATCGGACAAAGAAAGAGTCAACGCCCGACCGACTGTCACTTTTGTTAAGGAAGGTGAAGGTTCTAACGGGTCTAACCATGTGGGGGAGCTGACAAAAAACTAATCCTCCCTACACAAGCCCGGTCCGATATCTTAGCTTTGTGTGACAATGGGAATGACAGGACCGCGGGACGCGATACGATTAGCGTAGCTTATAAAATCCTGACTAATAATGGCTGGAAACCAGGGGATAGTTTGGGAGCAAAAATAGGCGGTATTAAACGGCGAATAAGAATCAGAACGGACAATGACAGGTCTGACTGCAAATCGGAAAATAGGAGTATAGCGATCTTATTAGAAGATCAATTTCATAACTTATTAGAATGCGACGAGAAGGACACCACGTGCGAGTGTTGTACTAGGAGAGGATTAGAATTAAATACGATGTTTCACGAGTTAGACGAGCCGATCGGTGTGAGTATTGATTATTCTTTACCCAAGTTACCTGAGGTATGCTTGAAATTATACGGTAAGAGTATGAGAGCACTCATCGATACCGGTAGTCAGATTAGCGGGATAACTAGAGAATTGTACGATTCCATTACAAGGGAGAATGGGATCTTATCGGAAATCGCTATTCCGGCAATCCAAATACAGGGGGCGTTCGGGTCACGAAGTGAAAGTACTAATCGTTTAGTTCTGATAGAATTCCAATTAGGAAATACTGTAGTGGAAGCACCTGTATTAGTAATGCGGCGTTTACCTAGATCGATAATATTAGGATACGACTGGTTAGAGCGAGTGAAAGGAATAGTTAACTGTAGCAGTGAACGGACACTGACTATTGAACATTTAGGAGTTAGGTCATGTGTTAGGCTGAACTCGGAGTGCGGAGTCGAGAGACTAGGGGGAGAGGAAAACGCTGTCACGATTAACTCAATTTTAAACCAGGGCGCTATGTTTTTAAAACCTAGTATACTGAGCGAGGGACCAGTCGGTGAAGAAATAAAGGGATTTCGTTTTGACGATCCTAATTTAGATAGTGAACACAAGGAGCTGTTACTACCTGTACTAAACAAACATTGTAGAGTATTTATGAAACAATTAGGGCTGACAGACAGATACGAACACGTTATTAAGCTGACGGATGAGACTCCTTTTGTGAGACACAGCTATCCTGTACCTTTAGCCTACAGAGAACAAGTTAAGGCAGAGCTAAACGAGTTAGGAAGTTTAGGGGTAATTAAACAAGAAGCTACGCCATATTGTAGTCCGCTCACTTTCACTAAGAAGAGAGATGGGTCAATCAGGCTTCTGCTAGATGCGCGCGAATTAAATAAGAAAATAGTAGGAGATGCGGAAACCCCACCGCTCACTTCGGAAATATTGCAGTCTTTCCATGGAGTAAATTTTATTAGTTTAATTGATTTAAATAATGCTTATTTTCAAATACCTTTGCATGAGGACTCGAGAAAGTATACTGGATTCTCATTCATGGGACGTACTTACACCTATCAAGTTTTGCCTCAAGGATTAAAAACATCTGTAGCGGGATTTTCTAGGGCCATGGACCTTATATTAGAGGGTGTGCGCGAGTTTTGTGTGAATTACCTCGACGACATAGTAATATTTACCACAGGTGACATAAAGTTACATTTGGAGCATTTAGATCGAGTGTTAGCTAAAATAGAGACAGCGGGATTGACTGGTAGATTAGAGAAGTGTAGGTTCTTATGTGTCGAAGTGAAACTGCTAGGGCACATAGTAAATACTAATGGAGTACGTATGGACCCTGAGCGGGTGGAAGCTATAATGAACTTCCCCATACCACGAACGATAAAACAACTACGAGGATTTTTGGGAGTAATTAATTATTATAGGAGATTTATCTCAAGATATAGTGAAGTGGTTAGGCCTCTCTGCGATCTACTAAAACAAGGTACAAAGTGGTCATGGACAAAGGAGATAAATGATTGCTTTGAAAAGACCAAAAGGTTATTTCTAGACACTATACTTCTCGCACACCCAAATCCGAAAGAGACTTACTATTTACAGACCGATAGTAGCACCCTAGGTATTTCTGGGTATGTTTTCCAATTGGACGATAAAGGGGAGGAAAGAGTGTTAGGTTTCTGTAGCAAGGCGTTATCGTTAGCAGAACGGAAATGGACTGTGACGGAGTTAGAGTTATGGGCTATCATATTTAGTTTGTCAAAATTCGAGACATATTTGAGAGGGGCACGATTAGTGATCAGAACCGATCATAAGAGTTTAATATTCCTACAAACGTGCAAATTACTGAGCGCGCGAATGATACGATGGGTACATTACATAGGTCGTTTCAACTACACTGTAGAGCATGTGAAAGGGAAGTTAAATACAGTAGCGGATGTATTGTCGCGACACATAGCGGGTGTCACAGATGTTTTAACCAACAAGGTCAGCGGACCTGAGATGAATTTATTTAAGACATCGTTAGAACGGGTGATACGAGACCGATGGAAAGAAATAGGTAGTTACCAAGAGCGGGATAAGGTCGTCAATGATATTATTAGGCGTATGAAGATAGCGGGCACGTCCGAATCGAAATTTTATACACTTAAAGGGGGGATTCTATATAGGACTGATATAAAAAAAAACACTTTGAGACTGTATGTCCCCGAGGATTTACAAAGGGATTTAATCATCTCCGTACATGAAGAAATAGGTCACTTCGGACGTTACAAAGTCTACACTTTGATGAAAGGTCGGTACTATTTCTCGAGAATGTCTCGCGTGATAGGGAAGGTCGTAAGGACTTGCGAGATATGTCAAAAGGCTAAACACACATTAGAAACACACACGGGACCGATTAAAACCGTAATGGCCAATGAGATAGGAGAACGAGTTTTCTGCGATATTTATGGTCCACTACCGTCAGGACGATTCGGGTTTAAATACATATTTGTGATACAAGACGCATATAGTAAATTAATCAGATTATATCCGCTACGTCAAGCGAGTGGTAAGGCCTCGTTAACATGTATAAAGAAATTTCATAAAGAAATCCAGGTTAAGGTATTATGCTCGGACAGAGGGTCAAATTTTACTTCAAAGGCTTTCGAGTCAGGCATTCGTCATTTAGGCATCGAATTGACTCATACATCAGTCAGAAACCCACGGCCAAACTCAACGGAGAGGGTAAATAAAGAGCTAGGAAGATTGTTTAGGACATATTGCCATAAATCACACCGATCTTGGGTAGATCTACTACCGGACATAGTAGATTGTTACAATCAATTAGTACATACCACGACAGGGTACTCACATAATGAGATAGTATGGGGGAAAAGGACCTTGCTGTCAACTGATTACGACAGGGACGTGGCCGATGTAACCTATGTATCGCGAGAGACACTAGAACAGATTCGCCACAGGGCACGACTGAATATAGCTAAAGCATCGAAGAGTAGGGAACGTTATTATAACAAAAATCACAAGTTAACAGAATTCGAGGTAGGCGATTTAGTAAAACTCAAAACTTTCACGATTTCGGACGCGGACAAGAAACTAACGAAGAAGTTTATGAGGTTGTATGAGGGACCTTACATAATAGGAGCAATTCCATATAACAATGTATATACTTTGGTTGACGTCCGTACAGATGAAGTAAAGGGTAATTATAACGCGATTCACCTGTTCCGTTACTATAAAGACGTATGAACCAGTGGTATTGTTGTGAATAGAGTTTGTCAGGGATTTGCCCAAACATAGGAGTACTTTCAGATAAAAGACCAGTTATTGCGTCGGGAATCGAGAAACTGAGGCGTGGGTAGGCTAAGACTAGCGTGAGTCTGTGTGTATATAAAATAGATATTTTAAAATTTCTTGTAGTAACCGTGGAAAAGGGAGAGATTAAGAATTTTAAAATTCTATTTGGGGGAGTGTGTGGTGGTATGCAACGCATTACATTCAAAACACAAACTTTCTCTAAAATAAAATGAATTCGTAAACATTAAAACTTTTCGACATTCCTTTCTCACGCTTAGAAACAATAGAGATATCCTTAAAGTACGTCGCCTAAGCTAATAACACTTTAGCGTTGGAACCATAAAACATTTTGGCTATTGAAACATTTGAAGCGGATGCAATAAATTGTACTCGTTTTACAGATAAACTGCGTGTTCTATAGACGGGTGTCATGTGATGTGAAATTTTCGTCAACTTTCAAATTAATGGCTGTTTGAGACAAAGAGAACAGATACACTTGAACGCTCAGGGCATAATTTAGTTGGACCCCTGCTACGGTTAATGGGCATGTAGTAAAAAATTATAGAGCGTACGAGGGAACGAAATGGGTTCCGGGAATGAATCGCTAAGGGCGTGCAATTCTGGCACAATCCAAACCGTTAGCCAATGGCTATCGAGGATCGAGATACTGTGCTTTTTTCTTGGTTACAGTGGGGAGATGGCGTCGTGACGCGGGATATAACCCGGGAACATGCGGGAAGCGGGGCATTCAAAAATCAGCGCGACCAGAGGCAGTGGACTACTACTACCTCCAGTATTAATATCAGTGTATATCTAAGATTAATTGTAATTTTAGTGTTTTCCTGAAATTGTATTAAGTTAGTAGTGAATAAGTGTTAGACTAATTTAAAGTCAGTGCAAGTAAGGGGCTTCTTCGCTTCGGACTTTGGTAAAGTACCTAGAAATTTATATTATTACATAAACTAAGATAAGCCCCACAATTGTACCTTAACAATTAATTGACCCCGCGTAACGGGAGATAGATTCGAGGATGCATCCAGAAGATTGGTTAACATCCGTGAGAGTGCGACAGCCGTGGTCCATTTTGGACAGAGTGATACTGGGACTATTCCTATCAATGATCTTGTACCTGGTTTTAATTACGCTATACGAGTTTTATCTGAAGCACCGTAACCGAAGGCGTAACCGTTTAACAGACGGAGACCTACGACTTAGTTAATATGCACGACACTTGTGGGATTTATCAATGTACATTGTTTGGCTATTCCTCTAACTTTCATTATGGAATGTATTTGTTAACCTAGTGTGTTGTCTCTCTATTTGTGAGTAGGGGTTTATAGAAGTAGATAAAACGTAAATAGTACTGTAAATAGTTATACTTATCATGTAATTAGATTATAACTGCCACAAGGGTTTTTGGTACGGGCTTGCACATTTTCCCTTGGAATTAGTATGGCTAGCAATGGGAGCCCGGTTTCTAATAGAATTTGCCTGTAACTATTAGAAATCTAAATTTATCTTTTGCTTGAATATAAAAATTTGGTCAAGATAATAAAATGAATTTGACCTGAAAATATACCATCTTTCATTATCCGTCCTAATCTCACTTTCAGAAGTTACAAACTTAGGAGGCTACATTATGACCTTAGGCACATTTATCAGAAGTTCAGATTTTAATTGAAATATTTACTTGTAATTCACATAACGCATGGAAATGCTACACTCAATATTAGATTCATATACATATAACGAATTGTACATTCCCTAACTGATTTGTTTACACTAGAAAGTAATCAACATTGACACATTCTTACAATTACACTAGATTACATTTGTTAGGATTCGAGATCAAACTGAATAATCATATATAAATTACCTAAAGGATCAAACCCTTATCTAGAACTACACGTGTATTGAACGCCTGAACACAAAGAGGCCAACTACAATGACACTTTATGACCAGTGGACCCTAAACGAGGTTCTTGTATAGAGGCAATGGGACTCAAGTCTCGCCTTAGTAAAGCAGGTAGTTACATTTTATACAGGGTTATGTTTCCTACTAACTACGACGAAGAGGGATGCAGTCGACTTCGGGCAGCGACTCGCCATTACAGGGAGGAAACATCATGATTATTTGGGAAGTAATTAACAAGTGTCCTGTTAAATTTATATATTCTTAGGAACATAGGGAGTTGAGAGACATTCCGATCCAGAGGCATTTAACCAGTTAATATTACTTTGTTGTCACGAAGGTGACCCATCTAAAGCACAGCCCTGCAGGGACTACTGGCGGCAGAAACGGGCACTCCCATCACACAACCCCCCCCCATTGCAAGACCCTCCGCCCTCGATTTGGCCAAATCGAACCATAACAAATTATATAAAATATGAATAAATCCATGGTACCCGGAGCAGGCTTATATAGCCACAAAAGACCCAGCTTTCGAGCTAACGGGCAACTAAATTACGCTTCTCAGCGTCCAAGGAGGGTCTATGCTGCTCCATTACCCGTCTAAAGGGGCCCGTTATCGGGTGTAGGAATCTCTTGAGTTGTCGACTGATTCTGGTCAGTTTAGGCGGTTGATTTAGTCCCGCACAAGCTTAACCTCACCACCGTTCTGTTCCGATCAATAGAGTTATGGAAATTACATTTATACTAGATACTCGAAATATGTAACTTAATATTTTACCATGATATAAAGCCCTTATAAGACGAATAAAAATTAGTGAATCGGAGAACGGTGAAGGTTTCGTTTCGTTCTCGTGGAGGCTGTGCTCGATCGACAGAACGATCGATCGCTAAATGAACAAATAAAGGCTTGTGCCGAAGCATCTGGATGTCTCTTCCCCCATTGGGTGACACAATTAGAGTTAACTAAGATCAAACAAAGACCAAATTCTCTTGTCCACGTCTGAATCAAACTTATAAATGATTAAGTTCACGCAATTAAGCTCAACTAGACGATCACTACACACACGAACCACCACAACGTCAAACCTATATCACAGCATTTTTGCGTCGGGGGTTCATAAATAGGCGAAGTATGTGTTCGAGGTAAGTGGCATTACTCTATGAATGCATTTGCCTGTTCCCGCCAAAATTACTATTCGTCGTAATCGTGCCTCGCGATATTGTCTTTATTTTCTGTTAAACCGCGGCAAATAATTCCTTCGCTTTTTCCAATGCGTAATAATTTTTCCCATCCTCCCTTTCTTCCTGACAATCGCACTTTTATATAGCGAATTCACTCGCACACCGTGGAGTTTGAAATGAGAAGAACAATATTATTATGAAAAAGTAATCTTCCCGCCGAGGTCAATGCAATACGCGCCTTTTGTCAAATGAAATTAATTAATTTCGTATATTATAATTATTTATAAAACCGCACCGCTCAAGGCATTCGACTGAAAGAAATATAGCCGCATTACCACTCCCGCTAAAAATAACTCTCGCTGTAAAGTAGGTACTGTGAAGTGCAATAGTGAACCTCAAAAACCATACATCTAATAAGAAGTCAAGAAGATTGGGAGATATTGGAGCAGCAACCTACCCGTCGACGCAGCTGATACGAGTACCGTACCAGACCTGCAGATCAGGTTAGTGTGCTTGCCAACCCTTCAAAGAGCACCTTGACTTACTTATTCCAACGCAATCTGCGGTCCATTCCATTATTCGATTCTTAATAAACTATCCTATTTACTACCAATATATAAAACGCCCGCATGAACCAGAAGGCAGCCTTCAAAGACTGCCCAGCATTTCCAACCGTATGTCAACTTAACAAAAACTAGCACGAAACGTCGGCTGTGTTGGCAGCAGAAATAACACGCATACAGTATGATGTTAACTAAGTCAAACAATACGGTAATGTTCAACCACTAACCCAGTGGATACATTTTTGTTTTAAAGTAGAACGACGCCCGCAGCCAACAGCAGCCAAGCCGCTTGAATTGTGAGTTATTTCGGCGTTTACTTTGCATTATCACTTTCGGAGTTTCGAGCGACTTCGCTCTTAGGCAATCAATCTTGTTACTTATGGCGTTTTATGGTTTCCTTGTCACGATTACTGCAGCCCATGTGTTTCTATGGAATGGCCTATGCCAGTAAATTATTCTTGGGCTACACTGATACCTAAAAAAAGGGTACGTGTACTTTTGTACGCGCGTGTGAAGTTATACGTCTTCAATATTCATGTCACTAATACAATAAAATATTACTTGTGTACTCTATGTTTACACAAGTACAAACTAGATGGCGTTGTTCAGGAATCTGAATCACGCTGTTGAGACTGTGAGATTTGTATAAGTAATCCAGTGCTTTCATACCCCCTCCATGGTAGTATTAATTTATACAGTAGTATAAATAGTAGTATAAATAATAAGTAGTATCTATTAATTAACTGCATGGTAACCATTACGCCTAATTATGGGTCGTCAAATGATACATGTACTTTATTATAAATATTGTATGATACATGTACGTTAGTAAATAAATTCAAGTGCACAGGTACAGAGCGCGTGGTCTATCGATACAGACGACAGCCGTCACTGGCGGCCAGCAGTGACTAGTAGTAATACCCCCTGGCCGCCTGGGCGCCTGGCCGCTCGGACCCTCGTCAGGTTTGAGCCATTTCCCGGGAATATTCGATGTACACTAAACCGACTCCTCTATTACCGACCGGCCTATCAATAATCGTTAGTAGACCTAAATAGTTAAATTGTTTGAACGTGAACTTGATACATAATTTACTTCAGTACAATACCTGAGATGTAATGTTTGTTTTGACATGAACAAATTCATTATGGTTCATACTTTATAAACTAAATACTTTTTAGGAACAGTTTTTAGAACACCTTTTGTTTTTAACAGGAAAACGTTACCCAGTGGGGTGTCTTGTAACTTGCGAGGTGAAGTTTGCCTTGGGCGCAGATGGAGCTCTTTATCCTTAGGAAATTTCTTTTCTTGTGTGTCTTTGAACAAACACTAACCTAGTAAACGACACCCAACCTAGTAACTTTAGTAAACGGTAGAGTAAGTCCTAACTACTGCCTTTTTTACATAAAATACATTAATGTTTGACATCAGCAAGGCTATTCTGTTTCTTAACTTGACAGTGGAATCCGCGATGTGTGTCAAAATTGAAATTCGAGTTCGGGACTCACTTCACTTCGCAAGTGCGTACTAGATGATTAGAGAATGACATAATACCGAGGCCATTTTTAGTCGTTTGACGTTCGAGTTCGAGGCTCACTTCACTTCGCAAGTGCGTACTAGATGATTAGAGAATGACATATCAAGATCTCGAACTCGAACTTCAATTTTGAAACTCATCGCGGATTTCGCTGTCGAGTTAGAAAACAGAATAGCCTTGCAGTCCCGCCTGATGGTAAGTGGCGATAAATTCTAAGATAGTGAGTGTACTGTTCACTCGTCTTTTGAAGACACCCATATTAAAACCAGGCGGGATCCTGCCTTTAATTAATTAACAAGTCAATGATTATGACACCGATATAAATGGTTAGCAATTACATGACGAAATCAAAGCGAGCCGAGCTGCGAGCTGCGAGCTGCGAGTGGCGCTACGCAAATGAACTCGTCAGGTTAATGTCAACACGGGCCTTCTGTTGTTTGAACGATATTACTGACAACCTGATTGGACTATTCATTTTAGTGTAATACAATAACGAATATTGGATTACATGAGTTACTCGTACAATAGACGGCCGGTTGGTAGTCTGGCACTCACATCATCGGCTGTTTTGTTATTTTTAACTTACGTGCGTCTGCGTGCATGTTCCGTCGCGGACGTAACTTTTCAGATTTATTTAAAAAGCACCGCGGATGCATGGACAACTTAAATATGGCATCAGTCACCAACAACCCGAAAACATGATTTTAAACTTAACTCATCGTGGACTGAACACATTTTTACTATGATACGGGTACTCACGATATATATTCTATACGCCGATATTTCGACCCAGTTGCAGGGATCATGGTCACGGCTAGACTATCGGCGTATAGAATATATATCGTGAGTACCCGTATCATAGTAAAAATGAACCCGAGAACAGATATTTTTGTGAGGTAAATGTGAGCCCCGGCCGAGACTCATACTCGGGATCCCTTTCTGCGCAGGCGGGGCCCCTGGATTGTCATTATCTTAAAACTGTAACGGAAAAACTACACATTGGATAAGTTTTGGAAAATTTGTAGATAGGCTTTGTTACTGATGTAGACGCAAGACAATATTTTTTGGAAGCAACATGCGCAAATCATAAAAAAATCATTAAATGACATTTCGTATATTTGCAACTTTTATCACGGTTTTTCTTTCATCAACTCAGAAAAGGGTTCCTGCGGTAGATAATACTCGTAGATATGTACCTAACATATTGGTATGAAGGTTTCCTCAAAACTTAAGTAAATCTATATACTCTATACAAATAAATAAAATTGGAGTGTCTGTTTGTAATATTAACATAACCTCTTTTTACTAAGTTCATTTGGATGTATACAGGGTACATATACCAAAACATTTTTTTTTACAATTTTTGTCTGTCTGTCTGTCTATCTTATTTGTCTGTCTGTTTGTTCCGGCTAATCTCTGAAATGGCTGGACCGATTTTGACGGGACTTTCACTGGCAGAGAGCTGATATAACAAAAAGTAACTTAGGCTACTTTTATTTTAGAAAAAAATTGTTTGTTAGGCGATACGAAGTTAACCGGGTCAGCTAGTATATGTACATATTTTGACAGCATTTGTGAAACTATTGCAATGAATTAACACATTCTGTACCTTATAGAACAATAAAATTTAACCCTGACATCAATAAAAATAGGTAAATCTGAAGTTCATATTACCTGTAATAATGCCTTGCCTAATTTTATTAAATGTAAAAACAGTTATAGCTTTAAAATATCTCTAAAGAACTATTTAATACAAAAAGCGGCCAAGTGCGAGTCGGACTCGCCCATGAAGGGTTCCGTAGCAGCAAGTAACATAATATAAAAGTTCTTTTAGTTCGTTGTAACTTTGATCAATGTTTTTTGTGGTTTACGATTTATGACGTATTAAAAAAAAACTACTTACTAGATCTCGTTCAAACCAATTTTCGTTGGAAGTTTGCATGGTAATGTACATCATATATTTTTTTTAGTTTTATCATTCTCTTATTTTAGAAGTTACAGGGGGGGGGACACACATTTTACCACTTTGGAAGTGTCTCTCGCGCAAACTATTCAGTTTAGAAAAAAATTATATTAGAAACCTCAATATCATTTTTGAAGACCTATCCATAGATACCCCACACGTATGGGTTTGATGAAAAAAACATTTTTGAGTTTCAGTTCTAAGTATGGGGAACCCCCAAAATTTATTGTTTTCTTTCTATTTTTGTGTGAAAATCTTAATGCGGTTCACAGAATACATCTACTTACCAAGTTTCAACAGTATAGCTCTTATAGTTTCGGAAAAAAGTGGCTGTGACATACGGACGGACAGACAGACAGACAGACAGACAGACAGACAGACAGACAGACAGACAGACAGACAGACAGACAGACAGACAGACAGACAGACAGACAGACAGACATGACGAATCTATAAGGGTTCCGTTTTTTGCCATTCGGCTACGGAACCCTAAAAAGCATACTACTCTGTTCAAGAATTTTTAGATGACAAGACAAGTGTTTTTAATATAATTTGACAATGTTACATGGTATATAATAATATGACATAATAATAATGTAATGTGACTGCTTTGGATATTGCTTTTATTGACTAATTTATTAATTTGTTTTAAATTATGATAATTAATATAAAATATTTTCAATAACATTATATTCTTTACATTGTAATGATGAGATTTTATTTATTTATAATGATGCAATTGTTATGGTATGATAAACTAAATTATTTATTTTTATATTTGCATACCTCAACAGGTGGAACTTGGCGGACTTAAAAATGTAATGTAACCTTTTATGTACTTACTACCCATGTTCATGCAAATAAAGAATTTGAATTTGAATTTGTACAAATGAATAGCAAAATGTTTAGAGTGTGGGTAAGGCATAAGTTTTTGAAAGTGATACGAGAACGGTCAAACTAAATGTATCCAGTGTTCCACTACTTTAGAAATTTAGTAATTTAACAAGAGTTATTTTTTGTTTGTTTCAGCCAGTAACTGGAGTTTTCCGCTATCGAATTCCCAGACATAAGCCCATCAGAGCTTGCGTATGAAGGTTTGTATCCAGTACAAAGGGCCCAATTTAAGTCGTGTCGTCTTCGACGGAACATTTTGTGCCTCTTTGTCCCTCGAGACTCCGCCCTTGTTCTGATAGGATAAGTATTCTATTAGGAGGGTATTCGGGACCTCGTTACAGTGTTTCTTGTAAGCGTAATATGTTCATAATCATTATAACAAAAACCTTTTTATATTTCTTTGTATTACTGTATCGCTATTTTAGATGTATAGGCGTTTCTTGTTCTGTTTTTCATAAGAGTTTTGTGACTACCAAGTCCCAAAACAAAGGTCTACTAGTTTTAACGTAAATTTTTATAAATGTATAAAGTGAAATTTGAATTCATATGCGGACGCATGTCATCCGCATCGGGCTCTTATATTATGATTTCATACGAATGCGATGCGTCCAGCGCGGACGGTGCGGACAAATGTACATACAGCATAAACGCGACATGGAGGATAGAGTAAACGTAAACACTCTAATATGACGTGTTTAAAAGGTTCGACTCGTATCGTCACATCAGAGATGCTAAATCGTTCTAATGTAAAATTTCAAACGGAATATCGTGTAATAGTAAAACCTCGATCCTTACTGAGAAAGTTAACTTTGCTTATGTTGATTGCGGAGGTGAGATGCTGATTGATTATACCTAATTTTAGTAATTGTTAAATAGCACGAAGTAAAACACAAATAGAATGTGAGCATTCAACCAATACGTGTTTGTACACGATTGAAGGTAAGATTTATAATCTTGCCTTATCAAACTACAACAAAACCCAACAAGTTCTCCAGTTCTCCCCGCTACACCAGAACAGAAACATAACACATTATATACGTATTTCCGTCCAATTAGAACATAATTAGTTGATTAACATATTAATAACCATTGCAACGGTCGGGGCGGACGACCCGTGTGGCGCAATGGTTACCATGCCGGATCGCCGCACCGAGGGCCCTGGGTTCGATTCCCAGCGAGGCGGAAATTTGAATGATGAGTTTGAATTTCTGTTCTCGGTCTGGGTGTGAATGTCCTTGTCTAGTGTGTTGTCCATGGCGCCCACGACACAGGGAATCCTAGTGTGGGGCTATGAGTGTGAAGCGTTATTTATTATTAAGAATTATTTATTGTTCGGCCGCACCTTCGCCGCAGCCCCGCAGTCCCCTCACTAACTCGGAGTGTTCCCTGACGCGGTCACGTGCATTAGGATTTACGAAACATTCTAATTGGAAATTTGCAAACAAACTCCCGCGCCACGGCTGAGCCGCAAGCGAGACGTGAGTGGGAACACATTAAACTTTTCTTGTTCTTATAATTACATTGTGGCTACGAGTTATCCACCGGTCGACATCAGACATGTCGGTCTGATTAAGCCATTTATAAACAAGCTGTAAGGTTTTGTAAAGTAAGGCTTCGTCCCCAATACTCTAATTGAGTCTAACGACAAAATGTTTCAAACGTAAAGGTAATAATCGTAACAAGCTTTTAAAAAGCTGTGTATTTTTGTGCTATTGGCCGCTAAGGAGTTCTTTAGTTTGGAGCCAGCCCTGAGCGTCGAACTAGGTCACCAGTGTCATAAAATGCATTGTCATCGAAACCAAATAATTTTGTGAAATTTCAACTCCCTAGGATGAGATGAAGCAAGTTAAATAAAACATTGTATAAATAACGGTAGGTAAGTAGGTATGTACATGAGAATGAACGCTGTAAAATATGTTATTTGTAATGTATCTGGTCTCCAATACGATTCAGCGAAACTTTACGAAAGCTACATGAAAAGTACTGTGGGGCGAAATTAGGGGTCCCTCAAAGTTTTGCCAATACGCCCTAGCGCTAATTAGTCCCTGAAAGCCTAGACTTGGGGCGGTAATTGAAAACAAGAGCGACAAAGGGCGCACATTCGGGAACCTATTTCTTTTCCCTACACCAATTTCGACGGAGTTTTAATTTTTTATCAATGTTCTGAGAACTTTTTAGTATGAGAGGAGAATTTGTAGACTTATTTTATTTTCAGAACTTACATTACAAGAAGCACGACAGGAAAGTTTAATAAAATCTTTGATTTATTAATTACAGTAACGCCCCAACTCAGAGTCACTAACGGTAACTTAAATCGCTCCTTAGTACAGAATTTGTATGTTGATTCTTTATTAAGGAGCGATTAAAGTAACCGTTAGTGACGCTGAGTTGGGGCGTAAGCGTAGTAAGTCGATCTCTTCATTGCTTCAATATTCATTCCATCCATCCAACTAATGTTTTGAAACTGTACTTAGGCTGTTTTAGTACACACATCGCAAAAATTTTCTCTAGAGGTTAGGAAATAAAGTATTAACATCTTTTGCTATATAAACTTTCTAATTTATAAAAGTACAAAACTATAAACTTGAGTTTGTAAAAATTCCTGATGAAAAATACTTTGTGGACCGCTTCATAATTATGTGGATTATAATTGAAAGAACGCAAAGGTGAGTTTCCTGTTCAATAATAATTGTGTGATAATATATCACATGTTTTAACTGTACTTGCTAGATGGTGCGATAGTTGTTGAAACCTTCCGACATACATAAATACCTGTGGGTATTTATACGACATACCTACATAGTTCCGAGCAGATGACTATCGGAACTCGGTCGTTTGTCGTCGTTGTGGACCACCGTCCATTGTCCGACGTGGCTGCCGATGCTGGTACAAAACTTGCTTTGACGGCGAGACGAAACTAATAGGAGCCGCTACAAAGGTTATCTCTGCAACGTCTACGCGTCTGTTGCCAAATATAAACTTAATTGCAGAATCTCTCTTATGTTCGGTTTACACGTATTTAGTAGTTAAGTAGTTAACTAAATTTTAACTAAACATTAAGTAAATTAATACGTGTAAACGGACAATTTAGTAGTTTAGTAATCAAGTAGACAAGTAATTTATAAATTTTTCTATTTTCTGTTAAGTACGTAGGCGGGGCTTATCACTTAGGTAACACGTTTGGACAGACACTTTTAAGTTAAAATTTAGTAAAATGCTTAAGTAATTAAGTAGAATTATATGAATTAAAGAGCTTTACTAAATTATTACGTGTGTCGCACACTAAAAATTATTCACTTAAAATTTAGTTAAAATTTACTTAACTACTTAAATACTTAATACGTCTAAACCGGACTTTACTGATGTTGCTTTTGCTGATGTTTGCAGGCGACGCTGACTACTGATTATCAGGATCAACATCTGCTCCTTCACCGGTTAAATAATTTCTTGGGAAATAATTTCATACCGATAAAATAATAGACGAGATCAGATAAGAATGAGAAGTAATAGATACATTGTTACGCAGTCTAAATTAGGGGTACTCACTTTTATTTTAAATGTTAATGAATTCAACCAATTGCTGGTCCATCTCTTTCTCCTTCTTGGACAAACTGCATGTGCAGCTGTTGTGCTGATTGTTTATGTAAACCTTCGACCTAGCTGCTTCTTTATACACGTGTTTAACTATAAATTAATAGGTGAATTACTTAGTCAAGTACGGAGCGAGTGGACCTTGTGGCTCGGCGATAACCCTTAGCCCCCGCCTGACCCCCGCCCGCCCCCGCCTCGCCCCTGCCTAGCCCCTGGCTGCTAGCATGAAGTCCACGAGTCCACGAGTCCAGTGCTGCCACAGTAGAGATATCTGCCGTGGCGCTGCCCTCTTGATAGCGCGTGGCACGAAGCTACCACTAACCAGATAAAACTGGTTCGAGCAGCGAACTAGTTACTTAATGTTGTTATGTTTCAGTCATGATTAAATTAAATAATATTTTCCTGCTCAATGTATTCGATTGAGATGTGTAATGTTTAATTTTAGATATTGAGGTCTTTAGTGGTAATGGAAGTTTCGGTCGTGAAATAGCTAACTGATATTTAATTTTGATAAAATATGTTGTACATCTTAGTGCATACTATATTTTATCACTAATATTACAAACATGAGTTTGTGAAGATATTTGGATGTCTGTACTAGCATCACTTGCTAATACACTGCTAGTCCATGTCCAGGATAAGGACACAGGATTGATTTTATCCTAGTTGTTCAAGGAATCGTCCCTGGTATTTCTCCATTTATTATATTTGTACAAATATAAGTGCGGGCCAGGTGTAATTTTACGGAAATCCATTGTTATTAATTGAGTACATCAGGTCGCCCAGAATCCGATAGAAAAATCGGGAAGTTATACATTGAAACTGCAACACTCGGGATAATCATTTCTAATTTTTAATTTCATAATTCACAACAGTCCTGCTAACTCTTGTTTCTTTGGATAATGTTCACGAAAATATACAGGATGAATTTTTCAAGTGTCCATGGATGGCCAAATCCGAAACTATGAATGAGGAATATCGAAAAATGCCAAACGAGTCTTGGGACCGATTTTAATTAAAACTAAAACTGCATCGTTACATTTTCGAAAAATCAATATTCCTAGCCAGGAATCGAAACCGTTGTTTTTGAAAAAAAAACACATCTTGTACCTAATATTACACCATTCGATAGTGTCCTGAAAAGGATAAAATTCTGGGAGGTAATGACATACGGTAAACTTAAGGAAAATGGTTAATGTCAATAAATTTAATATTTGTAATATTCTAGGAGATCCTAACAAAATACCGGGATCACGGCAAAACGTGGAATGTTGTGTTTCAACACAATTTCTATCGATATTTGCCGTAATCCTTATAGCTACTTTCTGTATTTATGTCGTATTTAATAAAATATTTCTTAGAATTTTTTCAGTAGCTACTTGTCGTACTCATGTTGTATTTAATTTATACCTTTTAAAATTTTCAACGTTCAAATAAAATCTGTCTTAGGCCGATGCTGTATATTGTCTAAGTGATTTTTTCTCCTGAAGCCGACTATACGCACAAAGATGTGAAGCAACTGATCTTCATAGCAGTAACGTTTACACATAACACAGTATCAAAAAGCCCATTTAATAAAACCTTGGCCCGTTTGTTCCAGTGCATACCCTTTGTGATACGGCGCTCGTATAAAATTCGAAACCGGATATTGTACAGGAGATTGGAAACTCTTATGATATCCACGCGTTTCATCTACTGTGATTTTTATATGGAATATTTTAAAACGGAAATATTAGGATGGCGAATTTGATCCACAAATTATGGAAAAAAATATTGTTGGTATATTCCAAATACTGGGTACGAGTATGACTCGAAAGATGTCTCGAAATTTACGCTTCGTCTAACGGTTGAAATGGACTTGTGTTAATGTAACTGTCACTGAAAGTAGTTGAGTCTCTGAAAGTAGTTGAGCTTTTAGGTACCTACTATCAGTAAGTGAGAATGAGACAATTTCTAAAATTATCAAAGACTAGCTGGCCCGGCGAATGTCGTATCGCCTAACAAACTATTTTTTTTTTCTAAAATAAAAGTAGCCTAAGTTCTTGTTACATCAGCTATCTGCCAGTGAAAGTCCCGTCAAAATCGGTCCAGCCATTTCAGAGATTAGCCGGAACAAACAGACAGAAAGACAGACAGACAAACAAAAATTGTGAAAAATGTTGTTTTGGTATATGTACCGTGTATACATCCAAATGCACTTGGTTATTTTAATATTATTGTACAAACAGACACTACAATTTTATTTATTTGTATGTATGTATGTATGTATGTATGTATGTATATATGTATGTATTGTATGTATTGTATGTAGTATGTATAGAGCATAGATGTATAGATATTAAACTCAACCTGTGAGATCAGGCTAAGTCATGAGTCAAATCGTAATCACTTCGATCTCTGTGTTAAATTCAGTTCTTAAACCCGAATAACATTAATTTGATTGTGTAAAAGAAAAACAACAATTATTAATTATAAAGTTCATTATTATTAGTAATACTTTTCACATATTAAGCCTAATAAATATTTACAACATTAAATACTAGTTTTACATTTAAGCTTAGATTCTAATATCGCCTGCTCTAGCAGTTGTCATAAAGCCTTTTACACACTGCGGCGCACCGTCACCGATATAATAAATATTAATAATACATTTTGCAATGTGCGAAATATTAAAAATTGCTTCAATAATTTTGGTGATTCGATCTTAGCAGTAATCATGATAATAGATATGCGCTAGGTCCCTGCTGACGTCTTAATACATTATAATGTTAACGGTGCCACGAATCCAAAAGCCCGAAGCCTGCTGATCCCGCCGTCGGGGGATATCGTGACTCGGATGTGGGTGACGAGGTCGGAGTCACACAGGTACCAGTGCTCGTTGTTGGCTGACAGCTGAAAAAAGATATCACATTAGTTGGTGAAGTAAGACATGAAAATTAAACTATTCTTAAATAACAATTGCTTAGGAAAACAAAACTCCATTCTTTGTTAAACTGTGTTAGCATCAAGAACAAACAGTTACAAAGAAAATTTTCAAGGTTCTATTTTCTTCGTAAATGTATTTTACTTGTAACATAAACTTGATTCTAAAATAAAATTATATTATATTAGTAAATATTAGTAATTGTAATGGTTCATTACCTTACTAGGTTTTAAAATGTTCTGCCAAGCTATTTGCGCTGCTTCTATGTCATCGTTTATTAAGTACGCTCCTTCAATTTTTACTGAATCTGGGAAATTTCCTTTGAAGTGTGCTGTGTCCACGCATAGCTCCTTGATTGATCCGCAGAAACCCAGCTTGAAGATTGCCCATTCCTCACCTGGCAACAAAAAATAAACAAATGAATTAAAATTTCCCTTACACTTTAAATAAAATTAGTTTTCCTTTGTTAACTTAAAGTCCAAATAGATATTCTTGTAAGTTTTCAATATTGTACTGGATGGAATCAATTCTAATTTTCTTGAAACATTATTCATTCTTATCGGTAATAATTCAATACATCTCTTATTATTCTTGTATTAAAATAAAGTGGACCAACTTTATCTGAGAACAAAATCACGACGAAGATGTTTTATCGGCTGCTATCTTACCGGGTACTCTCAAAGTTCCGTCGTCGTTGGCTTCGATAACTTCCGGACGGTCCAGCCGCCGCGCCGTCTCCCAGCCGTCCCCCATGTTCAGGCCTTTACTGGGCTTTGTGATGTTCCTCGGGTGGCCGTAGTGCGCATTTGAGTAAGCTGGAAATAAAAATACTTTTAGACTACTCCTTTGGCTTTACTAAACATTTCCTTTTTTATTTTAATACGTCTATCTGTTATTTATTTAACGTGGTCAAACATTAAATCTTGAAGTATTTTTTTTTAGTTTACAGTATCTTGATATTATGATTCATTAAAAGAAAAATATCAACAGTAAAATGTTGCAGAGAAAACTAACAACTTGTACATTTTGTTTGTTACGAAGTGTTCATCCTCAGCCGGGGATGTAACTTTAAAGTCCGCAGTTTTATATCATCCTCTTTTCATACCTCTCCAGAACTGGGTCCCGGCAGGATTCTGGCAGTTTAACGATGATTACAATATCAAGCACACCTATTACGAGGTACCGTTTTATATAGATCTGAATGTATAAGCGGTACCGTGACAAAGAACCACCTTGGCGTTCTGTAGCTTGCAAAATTGCAGCCATTCGTTTGGATCGTCTCGAGATAGAATTTGTAAAAGCGATACTATTAGTCTGCATAGCTCCCGACTGAGGCTCGCGGTTAGAAACAGGAAGATAAAAGTTTAAACTGCAAAACGGAATATTGAACGAGGAAACTTGAACGTTTGAGGTGTCTTCATTTTAATGGCATCTATGTATATAGAACTATAAGTAGTTTTCCATTTGAGTTTTGGTTTTGTGATTGTTTTTCGAGTAAGTTAACAGATAAGTTGAAGAATAACGTTATTTTTTTTAAGGAAGTAGCCGGCAAACGAGCTGACGATCCACCTGATGGTAAGTGCTATCGTCGCCCATGGACATCAGTAACACCAAAGGCAAAACTGACGCGTTGCCGGCCAAGAAAGAGAGAAAAAAAAAAGAAAAAACTATTATGTCTGTACCTTGACAAGTGGCTCCATTGAGCAAGGAGACTAGGTCGACCAGTTCGTCACTGGCGGGGGTCTCGGGGCGCGCCTCGCCAAACACACGGAGCCTGGCGATGCCCCCGTCAGGATACATGTTCACCCTGATGTGTGTCCACGCCTCATCACTTAGTACCTACAAACATAACATTGTATTGTAGTTTTCTCAATGCAATAAACTCCATCTTTATTGTTACTCTCATTTAAGTTTAAATGTTTATCAATAAAATTTATCTATATCTCGTATCATCTAAAACTAATGTTATTAATAAAAAGATTTTAAGTGCTTCTGTAATAGCCTTTCTCATTATATTATTACATCGATTACGTTAGCTACATCGATAGTTTGACATTCACATTCACATTCACATTTTTCCAATTTAATTGGTTTGGTCATAAAGAGATCCGGATAAGTTTTAAATTAGATCAGTATTTTAACGTAATGATCATCACAATTAATTTTATCTTCTACATCATTAGCAAATTTTCCTTGTCATATCATATGATTTTCTTGCAACTGTGTTTATCTACTTAGCACGTGTTCAAAACCATTTTAAGTGTTAATTGAGGAATTGCCCATTAAAACACAATTTGCGAAGTGGAGGTTCTTCAAAGATTAAATGAAGTTATAACGAAATGTATTGAATTTTACTCTGCACCCAGTGGCTTGACTTTAATACAAAACACCACTCAAAATACACCTTATTGCCTAAAGGGCCTTGTGAAGTCTATTTTTAAACATTAAGCCAGCGAAAAGCCTTTAGAATCCTAACAAACCTGTAGCTGGAAAGTTGATTTAAGTAGGTTGTGCGTATATTTTTAAACCCATTCTACTAATTTAATATTTAATTTAGCGAAGCGTTGGAAACGGTAAGTTCAGGGAAGTTCGGCACGGGAATCTAGTTAGCCAAGTTCTTTTACCTTTTGGAAGTTGAGCCGTGTCTCCTGATAGCCCGGCCGGAGCGCGGTAATGGGCACTATCTCCTCCCATCTGTCTGACTTAAGCTGCTCCATCTGCACTAAGTCACAGTCAGAGCACGCCGACCCCATCCGCGGGTCCCTCGCCGGTATTAGTGCCTCCTCTGTAATTATAACATTACTTCTTTATGACTGCAGTTAACAATTTACTTTGGACTTAACACGTAAAGTACATGAGTAGGTTTGAAATGGATACCTATGTATTAATTTTAATTTTGAAGTATTGACCTCTATAAAATAAGGACCACAAACATTGTATTATTTAGATAATTTGGATTAAAATAAAGATTGTTTTGTCGCAAATAATGCTCTGCTGTTAGAGCTGTGGTGAGCAGGCTTACTGCTTAAGAGCACCCTTATACATTATTGATGCGAAGATAAGAGGGTACAGGTGGAGCCGTATCTTTGATACAGACAAAGGATGCCAAGAAAACTGTCTTTGATCTGAGTCTGAGCTCCTTCCAACTGAATTCGAAACATCTATTGTTTGTCCAGGTGCTTCGTGAATAATATCAGTCAATAATTCATTACAACTTATTATTCTTGTAAATCATTATTAATCGGTAGCTTACAAGAATCGATTCTTCTCCAATTACCTATCATACTTTCACTACGAAATAATTTCAATGAATCAAAAATGCCATAACAATAAATTTTATCCTGAGATAATTATCATTTTCAAAAGGAAGAAATCAACGAAAATATTAACATAATAATGTATTAATTTAGGAAATTATCTTGTTTTATACATCTTGTAATACTGTGTAAATGGAACTTGTATTACTTTGTATTTATTTTTAGAAAATTTAATAAGAAGAGAAGAATTTTTGTAGAATGTTGCCTTATATGAGAAATTTGGCTCAATGTGTTAATATTAAAACGTTATTTCAGTCGCAAATTTCGGCGCTGAATTTTTTAAATTTCAACAGAAACTGTAAAAATACCAACCTTCGGCCGTCAGACGAGCGGCTTGTATCGAATATTTCGGCGCATAGTTTCCGGTGAAAAATGCAGTGTCCACCAACAAACCTGAAAAATATTTTTCTGTTGAGATTTACTTCGAACCAGAGTTTTATTACTAAGTCTCGATTTTAATCAAAAATTTACTTATAAACTTATGGATAAATAAAAATGTTGATAGTCGAAATAGATGAATGTGCACTATGATGAATGTGTGCATTGTGCAACTGTCTAACGAAGGTTTTGTGCCATAGATTTTGTCAGTTCCCTCACCTCGTATAACACATTTGGTAGCCAGCTTGAGTATGCACCAGTCGTGGCCAGCGATCCTCTTCCTCCTCGTCTCCCAGCCGTCCATCAGCTTGCCGAACTCCGTGTACTTGTCGGCGTCGAACACCGGCTCCGAGTCCAGGATCATGTTCTCGCAGGTGGCGAAGAAGTCGTCCGTCGAGAATACAACCTTGCCACCAGCCTGGAACAACCAACGACTTAAGACAAGCACATCACTACACAAAACACCTGCAGAATAGTTGTGTAAGATGGTTAGATATTTCTTGGTGAATGTCTGCCCTATGGATGTTAAGTAGACAATACTCACATGCATGTAAGTGTTTATTTTCATCTAGAACATCTTTAGGTAGTTAAGAAGATAGGTACTTTGGAACTGGCTGATTACCCTCAGCAATATTTATTTAAAATTTCTATCTTTGGAATGTGTTTTAAATAGCCGGGAACCTATTCCTCTCCATGATGGAAGATCTCTTCAAAACAGCATTTGAACCAAAATATGATACTACAATTATGTGATGATGACGTCCTGTATCTGTGTCCTGTATCTTACCCTCATGGCGTCCTTGAGGGTAAGATACAGGCAGTTTCTGTCTGTTTGGCTGAGACTGGCTGACTGATTGGAGAGAGTGTGTCAGCATTTATTTACAAAAAATAATAAAACGAAAGTAAAAACTTTGAAAACACTTACGCTCGCGCTGGCCAGCTCACTCAATTCGGCAAATGCAGGTATTATTGTTTCTATCATCTTGAGATTTTATTTATTTTTCCAATTTAAGAAGGAATTGAATCGCTAAGTTAATATCGAGACGCGTTCCAACAGAACTAATCTCGCCGCCGCTTCCCGCTCCTTATATACTAGCTGAAATAACTGATAGTAACAATAATAAAAATAAATCGGTACGTTATCTATCTATATGTATACTAGTTGTACTGAGAGCTGATTGCATTAGTACAGTCGGATCCATTAAAACACATTTATGACCAATCTTAATTGTCATCAACTCACTATCGGTGGATTCAAGGTACCTACGTTCTAGCTCGGAGTAGGAAGCCTCATGAAGTCTAGTTCCCGCGGGGTATAAAATAAAGTTACTATTAGGAAGAGTTTACGAAAGTACAGTAATGAGAACGAATATCAGAACTGCAAATTTTCTTCGCGACTGTACTCTAAATTAAGCAGCACTAAAGAAAATGTAAAAGCAACAAAAACTCGGTCACGCCTATTTATTCTATTAACTTTAACTTTTTTAGCCTCGTCCTTGACTGTGAAATTGTAAAGATTAACAATAAATGGCCGCGACCGGCAAGTCATTACAGCTGAGCTGAAAACGAATTACAATTTTGTATACAAATAGAAATCTAGTCACGGAAACGATTCAACTATAAATAGATTAGTTACTGGAGATAAATTTGACGACCAGTGTGGCGCAATGGTTACCATGCCGGATCGCCGCACCGAGGGTCCTGGGTTCGATTCCCAGCGAGGCAGAAATGATAAGTTTGAATTTCTGTTCTCGGTCTGGGTGTGAATGTCCTTGTCTTGTGTGTTGTCCATGGCGCCCACGACACAGGGAATCCTAGTGTGGGCTATGAGTGTGAAGCGTTATTTATTTATTTATAAATAAAACATAATAATATATTCGTACATCTGTAAGTAATATTTTGGTCTAATATCATAATGTTTTTGTACCCAAGCTGCCAAGGTCCATATTAACCTTTTGGCACGGGTAGTGGGAATTTGTAATAATATCTTAATTTGTTAATAGTTGTGTGGTTACAAGTGGTCTTGGTGACCATGCATAGCATTTTACAATCAACGCTAATTTCTTTGGTTGAGCCATAAATTTTGAAATGTCGTTGAATCTAAGAGATTGTTCTTTTATAAAAAATAGGCTTGTTCTTTTTTATTGTTTTTATAACTTTTTAATTTCTAGTATCTAGTTCCTAATGACGTAACAGGACTAAGAACATACTTACATTTTGCTTATCTGTTGTGTTCATCTTTACATAGTACCTGGATGCAAGCGCCGCCCCGTACGTTCCCCGACGTGGGATTGACAGTACTTTACGGACTCGTTAACAAGCCAAACAGCGGCACTTAGACCGTGATGAGGAGAGCGATTTGCTCTTCCTGGCACCGCGCCACCTCGCCAACCCTAATGTGATACCTTTTAGCTAGCCCTTTCATTCCTAGGCCATATTATTTTCGGTAGTTTTACAGTACATACGTAATGTACGTTTGCGTTACGTTATAATGGATGCGTTTTTTTTTTCAAATCATCAAGGTCCTTATTATCTAGAATATCACATATAATATTAGTTTAGCTCACTTAAGCGTGTATACTATAGGCTCCGTAAATTCGTTTTCATAATATAACTGAATACTTCAACTGCAGATTCCGAGAATTAAAAATAATGTCGTAGGTATTTGTTTATTCTTTATCTTTATTTATTCTTAATGTTATAAAAAGGCGAAATTAATGATAAGTACAATTTTTAACAATCAATCTTTGGGCAAAGCAATATTTGGGCAATATTGGCAATAGTAGTTAAATAGTATTTCTTATTAAATTTCAAACGAATGAAAGCATCCAGTGTCGTTTGCAAGTGTAATTACGATTACAGCGACGATTAGTTAGAATATAATATTAGATAATGCTCGCCCGGGAACCCTCCCCGTCGGTCGTAGCCAACTCCGTTTTTGTTGTCCTAAATACTCCCCATATACTTTATATTTTCTATTATATATTTTATATTTTCTGTATTTTAAATTACCGTATACCTACAGTGACCAAAATGACATTTTAGTCTGTCTTATATTTAAGTTAAGTCTATGGTCTTACTATGTTGCAACATTGGAAACTTACCAGACACATTGTGTTCTGGTAGGTTTCCAATGTTTGATACAATAGAATTGAAGCCCAACATTACACAGTATCAAATGGTGTCACTTGTCTAAGGTTTAGAACTATTAACTACTTGGCGGTTAAATGTCAAGTTATGCTACTGTATTCTAAGTTCTAACTACTGTTGTTTTGTATGGTTTTCACGGCGTAATGGCGACCATGGGGCTTATGGTGAGGCAAACGAGCGAATTTTTAAGCTGTACGACACTGTACGTTGCGTGAATTGAGTCAGTTTCATACAAAAGTCCATACTCATTTTGCATCGCCGTGTGGTACAAACAGAACTTCAATATGAAACCGAATTTATGTTACTCATTTTTCGCGAGAGAGCTCACAAATACGTTCGATTGGCCTCTCCCTTAGTGCTGAAGATCAAACACAAGTTATTCTTATAAAGCCGTTGCACATAATTAAAAAGGGGTTGTTGAGAGCAGTGAAATGTTTGCCTAATAAATTCGCGCCGCAAAAATTATTAAGTAGGTAGCATGTGATGATAAATTCAATCAAAACATGACATTCGAAATAGAGTCCAGCAAGGCTATTCTGTTTTGTAACTTGACAGCGGAATCCGCGATGACTTTCAAAATTGAATTTAATGCTCGAGACTCACTTCACTTCGCAAGTGCGTACTAGATGATTAGAGAATGACATAATACCGAGGCCATCTTTAGTCGTTTGACGTTTGAGTTCGAGACTCACTTCACTTCGCAAGTGCATACTAGATGATTAGACAATGACATATCAAGATCTCAAACTTTAATTTTGAAACTCATCGCGGATTCCGCTGTCGTGTTACAAAACAGAATAGCCTTCCTGGTCGGTCTGTATTGTAATATTGCGTAACGCCATTGGACTTGTGGAGCAGAGATATCGAGCGAGGTGGGAGGTCAATTACTGGATACCGGTTCGAACCAACGGTATCTGTGATAGCCCTAATTGGATGCGACTTGAGTCTTGACACACTGCGCAGTTATCACGCGCCGACAGCCGCGCGTGTCGTATGACGTGTCATGAACCGACTGCCCACTGCCGACTGTCCACTGTCGATACTTCTGGGACATCCCCAACCTCAACCCTTTTTATACACAAAATCAGAATCATTGTCTCCAACTAACAATTCTGATGTCGAAGCAGCAACAGTAACATACGAGGATTTTTCCCTGGTTAGCAATTTTAAAGAACCTTGAAATGGTATGTAACTTGTTTTGGATTCAATGTTGAAGTGCTGGATAACAGCGGCGGATAGCAGCAGGTTCGTTAGATCCGGTTTTGGTATTAAGGAAGTCCATGCATGACAGACGAATGACGGGTGGATCGCAAGCTAATAATTGTGCCACTACGACCTAAGGACGTCTTCCACGAATTAGGAAAAGAATTTTATTGTTTAAGAAGTCTTTATTCTTTAACGTTGTATTTTTTATAGTTTAGCCCTAATTTAGGTTTATACTCGTAGTTTTGCAGTGGTCCAAAATAATATTACTAATTGTTTTGTAACGTTTGTTGGGAGATATACTTCACTTCGTAACCAAACATCAGAAGCAATTTCTTAACGTTATAGATGCATCCAGATTAAAGATTTCATGAGGTTTTTGCTTTAGACAGTGCCATAGTTTTTCAATTTAACTCAAGTGACTTTGTTGCTGAACCTTAGTCGTTCTATCACGTGACCTATTTCACGCGCAAGGTTACTCACATTGCTCAACTCAAATAAATTGTTACTCAAATTAATAAATACGTTGGAAAACAAACCCGATTTTTCGCCCTTGGAATTTCCCGGTTAATTAAAATAGCAATCATTTTCATTCAAGTCACTCTGATCCGCAATTTCGATCGCGTTCATTATTAACACAACAAATGTACTCGAATGATCTGTGATAATTGTGAGTTCACAAGAATGAACTTTATTCTGATTATCTCAAATGTTCTATCGACTTGTGGCGAGCACGATAGTGATTTGTAGTTCCAGAGATCAGATCCAGTTGGAAGCGGTTGCGCTCGAGCGCTCAGCGGAGACGATAAGGAAACATATGATTAATATTAAGTTTACAAAGTTGTCTGGGTAGTCTACTTCTCGTGTTATTGTTTGGGCTTTCCTTCAGACAACTCTCTGTCTGACCTACATTTTTATAAACATGGAAGTACTCGTATATTAATGCGGCGTGAAGTTCCTGAAACTTGTTCCTTTCATCCTTCTCTTGGTCGGCAGTAGTCGGCTCGTTCAGGTGACACCAGGGTACGGCAGATGGGCGACTGTAACAACTTAACATCAGGTGCTTTGCCAGCTATTCACAATATGTCATTGCACTGCACTTATGCGAATTATTTTTGTTTGTATTATAGTCAAAGTAAACAATTTTATTATTTTGATGAGACCGATTTTGACGAGACTTTCCTTGGCAGATAGCTGTAGCAAGGTTACTTTTATTTTACAAAAAAATAGTTAAAAAAATAGGATCAATGAATAATTTAATAATATTCGATTTAAATTGGGAAGTTGTATACATACATTATAGCGAACTGAACAATAACTTTTTTGTTTAATACCACGCGGACGAATTCGCAGGTAATAGCTAGTTAATCATATACAGAGTAAGTTTTTGATCTGCCCGGAACTGGTATGGCATTATTATTTTTACATATTATCTTGGTATTGTTTAATACTATAATGAGTTTTGCTTTTAATTGAGCTATTCATATTCATTCATGTCAGCTAACCTATATAAGGGATAAGGCAAGAGTTACGTCATAGACACGAACCTGAAAAAAAAAAAGAGACGGACGTAACCTCGTCTAATCGAGAGTGAAGCATAGCAATGGCCGCCCGCTTAAATACCATGTGTGCATAATTTTCGATTCGCCATGGTGTCAATGTCAAAGCAGTAAGGTGTCAATATGTGGGTGTACCTATGTACTTGTATGAATAGAGAGTTGATATTACTATGGGTGCTTCACTGAATTTGTTCTTGGGATTATGTCCGTCTTTTTCTTAGGTCCGTGGTCATAGATTATTTTCTTTGAAGTATTCTAAGAAGTTTTACACATTGAATCCAGTTGAGTTCTGACGATACCCTTTACACGACGTTATACTACCGACCTATCGTCTCCCACATTATGTTTCATGATAGTTGAACCATCTACCGTTACGTTACGTACTCAATTTTTCACGCGACAACGTACAATAATTCATACTCATAGCAGTATAATTTATGAAGGCAAAGACAGCGGGTAATGGAATGTGCACTTGGCACAACCACGCGCTATTGTGAGGTTCTACTTTGGAAAATGCATGTTGCTTAGATTCCGCTGTAGTGAATTTGAAATGTAATATTTTAGGTTGTTCTCACAGGGAATAAATCTTTCCATTGTTGTATGTAAGAGCTCATGTCACGTATTCTTTTAACATGCGGAAGGAATCGGCACAGAGTACTTTAAAGGTTTATTTTTAGATACATTTAGGATTTTTTAGCCCACTTCGACTGTTCATTGTTTTTTTTTGTACAGGTACACATATTATTCAGTTCTAACGTTTCTTGTACTTATACTAAAAACTTTTAAAATAACACCTTTTCGAATAAAAAAAGAAACCGCTAAAGCAAAAAACTCAATAGAAGTTTGTTAATAATAAAATTTGTTGGCAATGTTATCCTACTGATAAGGTAACTTTAGTATACGAGTTCGTCTAGGTATAGTTTGTTAGCCATAGCCGCCATCTGAGAAGGTTTCAAATACGTCTGTACCATTTACAAAATATTGTAACTGCACTTTGTTACCTGAAACATATGGTGCTTTCATAAAAACATTAATCGATTATCTCCACTGTATATGGGTAACAGACGATCAAATAAAAGTTTCAAAGGTATTTTGTCCCGTATTATCTATTACAAAGCGTAAATAAAAATGTTTTTTACTATCAGATTCTATAATACTTGGGTAAGTACTGTATTAAGATGCTTTGAGGAAATTGAATGTCATGAGAAGGAAGGCTTACAACCGGAGGAGCTGTCTGTCGGCGTCCGGGCGTCCGGGCGTCCTGCCGCGCATCACACGCCGGCATGCGCCGTATGGCTGTGCGCCGTCAATACGCCATGCGCCATCCACCGCTCCAACTCGATATCGTGAACTAGACGGTCTCTATACGACTGTCTGAGGACCGCGAACGGCTTAAGTGCCACAGATAAAATGCAACAGTTATGTTTGGTATACACTAGTGACAAGCATTCTATTCATATTATTATAGTGTTTCTAACTTTCTACTACGATAACGTTCATTTTTGTACGCTGGGTTTAATATCGTAGGGTCAATAAAGTTTATATTTTTATTTAAATGGAATATTGGCCTTTAATTAGAACTCTTGATGATTTGTCTGATTATTGATTTTATTGAACCTTTATTGTATGCATCAGAAAACATTATAAATCTGAGGGCACGGCAGTGCCCCCGCCAAGTCGAGCAAAAAAGCGGCACGGCCGTACCATCCTTTTCTCGAAGCAATTCAGGCCATTTTCGACCCCCTATAACTTCGTTGTGGATAAAGCTAGAAGCCTGAATTTTTAGTAACCAAGCAGGCATTGTATAAACACGTTATATTTCAAATTTCATTCGATTTGAACCAGTAGTTTAAGAATTATAACTAGTCAAAGTTTCTTAATTTCGTCACTCACTGACTGACTGACCGATCATCAAAACTCTAAGGCACTTCTAGCAGACATAGAAGCTTCAAATTTGGAACACAATCAGTGTTTAGTGTATAGATCAAGGAAAAACTAAAACATTTTGCAATTTCGGTCTAGTTTTCTAGATACATCAACTGCATAAATAACTTTGTAATCCCATATAAATATATAGGATTACAAAGTTACATTTGCAGTGAATGAATCAGTGTACCTGTATATAATATAATGGAATAATAGGTGTAGATAGGTACCTAGATATAATTATGTTCAAAGGTAACTTGTAAAAGGAAAAAAAGTAGAACTATCTACAAAAAGAAATGAGATGCCATCAAAAACAAAACTTGTAAAAAAAACCAAGTCTCGCAACTCAGTTCTTCTACCGTAAAAAGTTGTGAGATCCATGTAATACCAAGTCGGTTAATTTATTCAGTTCCTACTTAAGGGTCCTTCTGTCTTAAGTTATCACGTAATTAGCTAACCTAACAAGTAACAACATCTTATAGTGACCATATTATCAATATTAAAAACTTTTATGTTTTAAATAAATAGATTGACTTGGCAATCGCACTAAACAATCAAATTTAATATAATATGTAGGTATTACTTGTAAGATATATTGTGTTTTCATGCGATGGCTAAGTCAATCTATTTATTTAAAACATAAAAGATTTTTAATATTGATAATATGGTCACTATAAGATGTTGTTACTTGTTAGGTTAGTTAATTACGTGATAACTTAAGACAGAAGGACCCTTAAGTAGGAACTGAATAAATTAACCGACTTGGTATTACATGGATCTCACAACTTTTTACGGTAGAAGAACTGAGTTGCGAGACTTGGTTTTTTTTACAAGTTTTGTTTTTGATGGCATTCTATTGTGAATTTAACACCTTTTTTACAGTGGAGAAAGAGAGTTTACCAAAATAATTAATATAATATTCCTTAAAAGCTTATTTTTATTTCACGATACCCAGTGGGTACCAGCTTTATCCATACTTGACTGGAGAGAATAGTTTATTGAATTGCTTCTCTGCTTCAACAAACGTAAAACTGTTTATTTCCGGGCTCTTATTAATTATATGCGACGTCTGGCGCTCTCCGCTCTTTGTCCTCTCCGTCGCTCTCTGTCCTGTCCGTCGCTCTCTGTCCTCTCCGTCGCGCGGCGCGGTAACCGCCGCCAGCCTTTTGATTCTACCTTAAGTGATAACGTTTGGCACAAATTTTATTAGCAATTGTTCAGCTGAAACTGTGCGCTGATTTACTGTTCATTTAGTTTTCCGATTTAAGTTTTCTTTAAGATTACTTTATTTTTATAAACTCTGAAAAATTACCGTCTTTGAGTTTAGCCGCGGATGGACGGTCGGACAAACATTCGAAAGGAAGGACAGATGTAGCCTCTAAGGCCCCACAGCTTTAGCTATAGCATTGAAAACCATGTGCAACATAATACACTTTGTTGCTGGCCCGACCCAACGGTTCTTATACCTGACCTGTAAGTAATTTGCTAACTTGATGATAAAATCAGTACAAGCCACATTTACTGCGCAATCTCAAACCGTCGCGAAGGTTCAAAACATCTTTACGAGCTTAGTGAGTCGACATCTTATTTAAGCCCGACCTCAAACGGACCCTCACCAATTGAATCAGCTGATTTCAGCGTTGCGTCGCGATCCTTTTGGTGGGGTTTATTTACAAATCAAATTTTGCAAAACGGAGAATCTTTCTAACTTATTTGTGTGCCTGCACACTCTTGTAGTAAACGACTAACGAACAGCGGTTACACGATAAACAATCTGCATAAAGTTCAATATTAAATATTGTCTTATATTTAGTATGTTTTCAACATGAGGAAGTATTTTCTTAAACAAATATTGTTCGCATTCGATAAATATGTAGTAACAATGTAAGCATCGAAGTACATCATTATTATCTCCAAACGTGACGTTTTAAACTTAATATTTTAATAAAATTTATATTCGCAGTCACGTTACGAATTCTGAAGCGTTCTTTCGAATAGCTTGTTTGTAATGCAGCATTTTCTGATTACCATCAGTTCAAGTTTTGTTAATATTCTGAATGAATGACAATGATTTCAAAAGGAAAGATAGGCAACTTAGAAAATTTAACACAAAAGTTAATCGAATCAGGTGTTATTTTGCGGAAATTCATCGGTACTAATTATTAGTGTACTTACTGACTTTGTAACTAACCATCGTAGAGTCAACTTACCCTGATGATGTTCAGTGTCGATGTTGGTGTGTTGGTGCTGGCCGGTATACTTATACTAATACCACCTAATACTAAATTAATTTCACTCTGAAAGTTCTTGATACACGTAAAAACTAGCGCCATTTCTTTTCTCACTCTCTCTCTTACGAACTACGTGATATTAGCGTCACCGAGTTGAATATAATGTATTGATCATTAATGTAATCGGATCAATCAAAGCTTGGTGACCCAGCCCTTACGCAGTAATATAATAAGTCAATGTTGAATATACATTTTCCAGAACAACGCGCCGATCTGTCTCGTCCGTTCTTTTTCAGCTGTATATTCGGCGTGTTGCAGTTGTCGGTGATCTTGCCATTGAAGTTTAATGTCATAGAACAGACATCTTGAAAAAAATGTGTGTCTCGCCGGGAGCATTCAAAATTGAGCCCCCTTTCTCCTTTCAAAATCGAACGAATCCATTGAAAATTGAAGGTTATCGGCGCTAATTCATTGGGACATACATTGTGTACGTTGTGTCGGTTCTATATGCTAGTAATACTTCAATGGATCTTGCTTACATTTCACACACACAGGAAATTTTAGAGGAAAATATCGCGAGTATATTCATAGAAATGTAAGTTTGACAGCGAATAAAAAGTTTGTCAGTTCAGAACATTACAGCTGCACTCCTACAAAAATAATTGTGGTCAAATTACCGTTCTTTGAACTGTCGCGCACGTCCCCGCCGCCCGGGCGCCCCCCGCCGCACCCCGCCGCCCCCCGCCCTACAGTTCTGACGTATGCATTTGCAACCACAAATACTGCTGCGATTCGTTTTTCGAACGTGCAATCTGAATTTCGAATTCCGGGTCCATTGCTAAAGATCTCGTTTGTAAAATCACTGAGTAGCAATCACGTTGACATCTGATATTTTTAAATTTTAAATATTGTTAATGACCAGTGTGTAATGGTTTTACGCTAATAAATAAGGATGAACGCTCACACGCCCGTACTAGGAATGTTCGGTAATATCTATGTAGTTTATTTTCATTCTAGCAACACATTTGCAATTAATATGTTGTTAATCGATGCTCGTTTTGCGGTTCTACTCTCATATTTTTCGTTCGTCGTGCCCAAGCGCCGCTACAGAGTGCAGTGGAGTGCAATTCGTTATTTTCGTCGTCTTTTCGGTAATTCGGCACATAATAAATAAGGTAATAAAGATGTTACTACTAACTAAGTTACTATACGGGTTACTACGTGAAGTCAAAGTCAAATAGGTGCAACGCAGGACAACAGTTAAAACCATCTCGGCACCGAGGTATCGAGCGACGCCACGCGACGGAATAAGGTTCGGATTCCCTTTATGCTATGTACATTTATTGATTCTTATGTATTGCCCAGAAAGGGACACTTAATACCCTATAATCATTGATATACAATCCACATTCGATTTAAATCGTCCAACATCACCAACACTCGCGACCCTGGAACAAACATTTATTTGTTCCAAGTCTGACAGCCCAACCCAGAGTCACTAACGGTTATTTTAATCGCTCCTTAGTAAAGAATCACCACACAAAATCTGTACTAAGGACCGATTTAAGTAACCGTTAGTAACTCTGAGTTGGGCCGTAAGTGTGTAGCGTTACACGGGTTCATTCAATAACTATATTAGAAATGAAGATTAAAAATGTAAATAGTAAGTTGAGTGTAACTTACTATTTACATTTTTTTAATGTATTACTATTTCCATTATTTAAATGTATATAATGTATATTATTTACATTATTTAAATGTATATAATGTATATTATTTACATTATTTAAATGTAAATAGTAAGTTGAGTGTAACTTACTATTTACATTTTTATGGCTCGTGCGGAGAATCCAAAAACATATTCTCATACAGGGTCATCGAATGTGATCGAAATTTACTTCTCATAACTTAAATGTAACATTTGCATTCGATGTATATCAATGCTCTTTCGAATGCTGTGAGTGTCTGACCCTAAGCTTAATTATACCAAGTAGTAAAAAATTCACTAATCACTCTTCAAAATTTACTTATAATTATCGGATATGCTAATAAATTTATTTTCATCTAGGTATATAAATGAACATAGATTGTATTCGAAATGGTTAATAGGAATTCCATAAATAATTCCCAATCATTAAATTATTCCACTTCCACTGTTATATTTTTTCCGAGTAAATTTATATTTTGTAATATTACCTATTATTTATTCATAAATCAAAAATAAAAGTGGCAACGTGGAAAGAAAATAAATTCTATGCTTTGATCACGGGCCTGAAAAAAAGACGGACGTAACCTCGTCTAATCGAGAGTGAAGCATAGCAATGGCCGCCCGCTTACCATGTGTGCGTAATTTTTGATTCGCGATTGAAGCAATATGGTGTCGATGTGTGGGTGTTTGTACTTGTACGAATAGAGAGTTGGTATTACTATGGGTGTTCACTGAATTTGTTGTTGGGATTACGTCCGTCTTTTTTTAGGTCCGTGGCTTTGATAAATTCGTGAAACTTCATATTATAATTTTGTATCTATGAAATCAGTAATGCTGTAACATACCTAATAGTATCCTTATTTAAATTTAAATTTAATTTTTATTGTTCTAGTTTAAGTTATTGAAGATTAACCTTCGTCGCCATAAGTATTTTAACAAGTCATGTGTTATCAAAACTAGTTACTGGAATAGTTCGGGCTGCTTTCGATGGAAGAATACTATCTATACACAGTACCTGGCCAAATTATTAGGGACACTACTCATGTTCTGCTTTAATTCAATTTTTTGAAACAAATTTTTTTTTGAAACAAAAAAGACCAGTATAAGCGAGTAGTAAAAATCGAATTCTGCCTTAGTTTGTCGAATGTTTCTCTGGTAATGATGCTGTAAGCGAAGCGCTACGTATAATATAACAGTATTATTTCGGTGTAAGATAAAATTGAGCTATTCATCTGGAGCTCCTCCGCCCTACTCCTGGTGCACGTGAACATCGCACAATGCACAGTGCACAGTGCACAGACTGCACCGCGCAGCTAATTTTAATTCTGAAGCGGACAAGTTGACGTGGAACTAGAATGGCGTCCTATTTTTGAAATTATTTCGCTACGGTCCTTGCGAAGCGTTTTGTGGCAGCTCTTACGGCGCCGCTGAAACACTTACTGCTTAGTACATCGCATCTGCATACAAAACGGTACCGTGTAACAGCGCTCGGAATTAATTCTGTTTCTTTATATTCTTAATGGTAACAATGATTTCGAAATTTACTTCCTTTAATGTCTGTTGTGCCAGTTTAAACATGGTATAATATCTACTATGCCTGTCCGTAAAGGGTGCTATGATCTCATCTATTTGAAGGGCCTGATGATCCAAAGACATAGCCAGTGAGAGTAGGGTCAGTAAGAATCGTTCGTTAAAAATGTATCAGGATTTGATTTTACTAATGTCCACGGGAGGCGATGGCTTCTATTAATCATTTCTTCTGGACACGTTTGTCGTCTATTGACATAAAAATGCATCATATCATTATCTACATTGCATACATACCATCGGACACACCTCATACAAACATAGTTTGAAACTCTCCGAACCGGCCGAGAGCTGCTCGTCAAAAGCGAGCGGCCTTTGTATCATCAGCGGACCAGCTAACCGAATTGCACACCACGCCGCGCAGCCAGTACCATCGCTAATCGTGGTTAATGGCCACGCCATAGAGAAGTAGACGAAAATATCATAGCTAGATCGTACCGAGCTGATGGACGGACACTTGTTCCCGGAATTCTAACATCGTTTGGGGACGAACGTTGAAGGTGAAGATATCATGTTTTTCAAGATAATATGCTGATAGTTACAAAAAAAATTGCTTACTACGCCGATTATTTTGTTTTTTTTTTTCAGTGGGGTGTAGGGTTGCAGAGATCTTGTAGTAGGTGTACATAAGGCATTATCAGCTCAGTCTTCAAAATATGACAGACATTTGAAACCGATTTCAATAAGACTTCAGTTTTATGCTTATTTTAGTTATATTTAGTTTTAGTTATATTTTACTTATATAGTTCAACATGAGTTTCACAGAGGTACGTCTAAAATGTTACAAACTTCAGTTCCTACTATTTCACTAAAGTCTCGAGTACGGAACTGTAATATTTGTCTTTCGGGAGACTGGAGACACGGCTCACAGCCGCCGCGCCGGCTTCAAACGGACCATAACCACGCCATATCGTAGCAACTAAAAGTGGATAAACAGTCGTGTCTGATAATCTTGCAGTTTAGTGGTCTTGTGTTGTATTAACTACAAAAGCAGCACTGTCCACGAAACTACTTGGTTCATTCTGACTAAATGTGACCGGACAAAGGTGTCATTACTTGATTCTGCTAATCTTAATATAATATACCTATAGATATAATATATTTTGATAATGTCATGTTATGACGCGTCTCCGGTTGTCATGGAAACTGAAAGTTGAAGTTTACATCGAATCGACGAAATAGCATTTTACAGAGTTTGCCATCATTGCAAGCGAACACTTAAGCGAACTTCTTAAACAGTGTTATATGCGGCCATTAACGACTTGCTGTCAGCTCCATTATACAGAGCTTATTACTTTGACTTGGACCAAGCTATGTCTGTAGCTAGTCCACTGGGTACACGTCGGAAGGGCGGCTGAGACTGAGACTCAAGGACTAATAAATACCATTCTATTTATCGATCGGGCTTTTAAAGTCCACTACTCGCCATAAATCCTTTACCTGGTACCACCCTGACCGTACCTGCGCTCTCTCTACCCAAAAACTTCCGAGGCCGAGCATAACCATTCAATGCAAAAATACAAATGAGCGTCTACCGACGTTCTTATCATTGTGGTGTAGTTGTATTTGCTATGTCTAAATGTACTCTCAGAACAAGCTCCATACTAACATGCTGCCGTCGGTCTGCGTAATCTGCGGCCATTTGGCTCTGTAACTAGTTAGCAATTGCACGCTCGGGTTTTGTCCATTATGCACACTCTTTCTCTTTCACAAACATTTCTTGAGCGGTTCTGGTCGGTATTGCAAGATAACAGTCATGTTGGAGGCCTTCGGGCCGCAAGGAAGCTTCTGTTAATTCCGTTTGGGAATAAGCAGCGTGGTGGAGTACGCTCGAGGCCTCCTCAAGAGGAGAGACCCATATCTACTTAATAATGGACCATTCATGGGTTAAAGCTATGTAAACTCGTCATCATGCCTAAACAGGACACATACGATGTACGGAATAAAAATACTTGTATCTACACATGAAGTAGGTATTGTATGAGTTTATGTTTGATATTTCGTTGTAATTTTCCAAATATACACAAAATAAGCACATGGAATATTTGTTACAGGTAACCTGCTCTCAGTTTGCTTCACGGAATGTATTCAATACTAATTCCATTCTACCTACTTTATGGAAATAGTGATCTATTTTTCATAGTGCATTAGAAAAAACATCAAGTTGCACTCCCGCTAAATAACTCTGGCTAGCAAAAGTACTGTGAAGTGCAATAGTGAACCTCACCAACCATACATCTAATAAGAAGTCAAGAAGAAAGTAGGATTGGAGACACTGGAGCAGCCGTCAGCTCGCCGCAGCTGACACGAGTACCGCACCAGCCCTGCAAACCCGGTTAGTGTGCTTGCAAATCCTCCAAAAAACCCCTGACTTCTTTCCGCACCCGCGATACAGTCCAATTTCGAATTCTACAAAACGCCCGCATGTACCAGTTTAGCAGCCTTCAAAGGTTTGCCCAGCATTTCTACCATATTAAAAGCAGTTTAGATCCGTCGCGGTAACAGCAGCAGCATCGAATGGTAAAATCTTTTGCGTCATAATAATTAACTTACTTTGTAGTTGTCTAGATGTGACTTGCTGAGCATAGAATCTATTGAGATTTATACGTACGTTCTCAGCAAAGAAGTCCACAGACGGTCCGGCAATATTTCTTCTCGCCCTTTCAGCCACATAAACACACTTTTTCTCACGAATCAACTTCGCCGATATATTAAAGTTTGTTTGCGTCGTGCCGCGGTCATCCTACTGCGTCCCTGGGAGCTATAATTCAGTTAGTGGCCTCCCGGGAGCCACTACCGCGAAACCTCTTCACAACTGTACACTACTCAACTTTACAACCGAGTTTCACGTCGCACCAATATGGGACATATGGTCTAAGACAGAGAGGTCAAGATTGCATGCGCGGATTACTTTCTGAGGATGGATATTTCAGGTATAAGTTGAGCTGGTGCTCCGGACGGCCAATTTAGTGCTGGTGTAATAACGTTTTAAACTGCGATTGAGATTGATGATTTAATGTGGTGGATTTTGTTTACTCTATTTATAATAATTTTAACTTAATAAATTAACAGTCAGCTTGGTAGTAGGGCCCCGCAAAAGGATTACATAAATTCTTTATACATTATTATATCCACGGTCTTGACCTCTCGTTTTCTAAAATTATAAATTAATACTCGTAGTAATAAGTCGATGAAGTTACAGAGCTCATTTTAAAATGATAATATTCAGTGAAACTATTGGAGAAGTGTCACAAACCGAGCCTGTCCGAAGCTCGCGCAGTTCATTTTACTTCTGATTGCTGTTGACTGCGGACAGACAGTCGCTTCCTGTCCGCTTGTATCAGACAACTGAATAGATCGCACAGTATAATTAGTTGTCTGTTTGTGCTAAGTTTTTTAAAGGAATGTAACAGATTTATCGCTATCGTTTAGAACTTTCTAGGGTTCCGTACGAAAAACGGAACCCTTATAGGATCACTCGTGCGACTGGGCGAGCGCCGTTCACAGTCAATTTACTCCGAAACTACTGGACAAAATGAATTGAAATTTGGTACTCGTGTTTTTTGTGACCCAAGACGAAGGTGTAAAGTAAACAACAGTTTTTTTTTTATGAAATCAAAATTAAAAAAAAACTGTTTTGCAAACCGTATCGTATGTACGTCAAATTAAAGGTATTATTGTAAAGATTTCAAATATATTTTTGTTATAGTTCTACAATGGATAGTTTTAAAATTATTCGAGAAAGAACAAAAATTAAAGCCAAAAATGGTCTTAAACAAAACGGCAAAAATAAATAAAATAGAAAATTAACGGTAAATACATAATCAACGTACGGAACCCTCTCTAAGCGAGTTTATCTCGCAATTGTCAACTCTATTTGTGAAAGTAAAACGAAAGAAACAGAAAGGTAGAGAAAGGTTAACCTATGATCCTGAGATATTCTGCATTTTAGCCAGGACTTGCGTATAAATTGCCTTTGGTTGAAAACTGTGGGCTGGTTTCATAACAATGCACTTCTACGCTGATTTCGGTAACATTAAGCAATAAAGCCTAGTATAAAACCAATCCAAGCAACATGACACGCCGTTCTTATAAACAGCAGCGCAGTGAACCCCACAAAGCGGCGGCTAACGCCTGAAAGCGTCCAAAAATGCCGTTTAAAATCCAACAAAATGTATATTTCCACTCCACGGTATTATTTCATTGCCTAGTTTTATTTATGTCACAAACAAGGCATTATCGTGTTATTCATTCAGTCGCCAGCATAAAAGTTGCGCAATTATTCTGAATGCATTTGTCTCGTGCCTCTGTACCTAATGCCGGGCAGGGATTTGCAGCATTTTTTACTAAAATAACTTTTATCAACAATGTATGACCGTATTTTACCTAATAAAACAGACTTTTATCTCATATTTAGAGTTAGTTTAAGAACTAAGTATTCAACATTATTTTTTATCCGAATACATGCCTTGAAAAGAGATTTCAGAATGAATATCAATTGACAAAGAAAACTATAAATAATATCTTTTCTAAAAAATTATACCACTTTTTTTGTAGGTGCATCATAAATGTAAAGCGATTTGTTATCAAGCGGCAGTCTTAGCCGCGGAGTAACACTGCACGTTCTGACACCTTATTTTATGCGATGAAAAAGACAAGAAACTTGACGACAGGCTACCAAGTGAACCGGACCGCTGAAGGGAATTACGACGTAGTTGTTTCTTGACGTGAAAAAAATGTTGTTCGCCCCTCCGCTATAGAATGCAAAACAAACATTCATTATCCCGCGTCGGCAACAATGCATTCGTTAGGAACGTACAAATTAATAAACTGGCGCTGGAATCGCGGCACCTGGCTGCAGCCCGCGTCACACACACCTAGCCCTCAATAATACAGATAGCATAATTATATAATGCCCCTGCTACATCTGCGTTAACTTTAATGTTAACGGCTGCACGCGTACTATGCGCGGGCCGCAAATGTGGCCAATGGAATTGAATGATCGTTAAATAGTAATCGTTGATCTACGTCGGATGCCTTCAGATGGCATAAAAACCAGCCGACAGCTTTCAAAGGTTTTTTTTATGCAAATAGCCGGCAAACGAGCTGACGATCCACCTGATGGCAAGTAGCTATCGTCGCCCATGGACATCAGCAACACCAAAGGCATCACCGATGCGTTGCCGGCCAAGAAAGAGAAGAAAAAGAAAGAAAGAACTGGCTCTCAAGCCCCCAGTCGGAACACGACGAATCGTTTGGCGGCTGACTCATGCTCAAGGGTGGTAGCTATCCAGGCGAATCCCATGGAGAAATAATAATAGTAATAATAGTATTAATTAACAATTAAAATCAATATTACCAATACAATCCCTCGAGGGGTCCTACCACCAGCGGGCCGGATTTATTCGCCTCTTACGACACCCATTCGGCGTGGGATTGGGGTTAGTATTCTAAGCCGCCCCAATACGGCTAAAGCACGCATCGCGCATCCACAAACATTTTTACTTGCACGTTTTACAGAGCGGTTTCGTTTAACGCTTAGTGTGGTTTCTATGTTCCGGAAAATTATAAGCTATTTCAAAATTTTTGGTCCTTCACTTTTTCAGAGACGTAAATTTAAATAAATGAATACAATTCCGTCCAACTTGCAAAGCGTTTAAAACTATATTGTAAAAAGTCCTCACCTTTGGCGCAACAATAGATCATATTTGGAGTTAATATTATTGTGTGATTATGAGGATTACAGCATGAAAGATAAAATCGTTTTGTAACATGACAACAAGTGCGGAGTGTGGGTACACTGGGCACGTGACGACATGATAACAAAGCGCGGCCAGAGACAATGGCCGCACATTTGACCAAGTTTTAATAGCACGAGGGCGGAATAAAGTAGGAATCGGGTACTGTGGTTCTATTGTTGATAAAAGAAACAATTTGAAATATTAAATTACTGTGTAAAGCTACTGTTTGTCAGTGTACTGCTATGAGATTTTATCGAGGCATTTTAAAAGTAATTAAATAATATACTTCTAGGAACTCGACTTGCGTTAGACTGGTAACTACTCGTATAAACGACATCAAAAAAGGACGAGGTATTCAGTTTGACTGTATTTTTTTATGTTTGTTACCTCAGAACTTTCGACTGGGTGAACCGATTTTGATGATTCTTTTTTTAATCGGAAGCTGTGTCAATTGGTCCCACTTAGATTTGAGCGAGATTTAAAGAGTAAGTTCTGAGTTATCCCTAATTTTGAAGTCAGTTATTTTTTGTCAATATTTATTCATAATCTTACTTGAGCATCAGCTGCCTTTAATGTCGCTGAAGTCCACAGGCGATGAAAGCCACTTACCATCAGACGCATGTTAGTTTGTCGGCTATTTCCAAAAAAACCGGCCAAGTGTGTGTCAGGCCACGCGCATTATAGGGTTTCGAAGTTGTAAATTTATCGACTATCACTCCATGACTACTTATACTACATAGCCGCGATAGTTTTTCTTGTAAATTCGTCATATAACGTATTTATTTTTTCACTACTTCAACTTCAATCATTTAGTTTGTATTTTATTTAGGGTCACTTGACTCTAACCAAAATTAGCACTTCAAAGCCAAATATTTTGAAACAACCCCTAAATCGAAAAATGGTCTTAGCAGACCCTTAATATTTTTGAAAGACCTTTTCAATAATACCCCACACTGTGGGGTTGACGAAGAAAAAATAATTCATCCGCAGGTTACCTGTAGGGGAAGTACCCTGAAAAAAAAATGTTTTCAAAAATTACTGTTTTGTAGTTTTAATATTATATATTGACTTCAAAGACAAAATTGGCTTGAGAGCCAGTTGTTTCTTTCTTTCTTTTTCTTCTCTCTTTCTTGGCCGGCAACGCATCGGTGATGCCTTTGGTGTTGCTGATGTCCATGGGCGACGATAGCCACTTACCATCAGGTGGATTGTCAGCTCGTTTGCCGGCTATTTCCATAAAAAAAAAAATTACCAAGCGACATGTTGAAAATTTTACACTAGAGCATTTGAAAGTTTTTAATTACTTATAGAAAAAAATAGTAAAAAATCGCTTTATTAAGCATTTAAACTGCATTTAAAATTCATTGGAATTAAGTAGCTATGACTAATGGGCGATTTTTTTTCTAAAATTAAAAATTTTAAAATTTTCTAGTGTAAAGTTGTCAACATGTCGCTTGGTAAATTTTACCTTTCAAGCGTCGATATATTTAGTATACCCATGCCAAATTACAGCTTTCTAGGGATCTTTTAATGGTCCCTGCGCTACGTTGACGCGGACGGATGGACGGACATGACAAAATTATAAGGGTTCTGATTTGACTTTGGAACCCTTAAAATGCTGTCAAAGCGTTAAACCTATTGACGGATCCTCAAATGTAATTGCATCTGCTATCCGAAGTAAAATCATTTGGTAAACACTTATAAATATGCCAAGATGCATTCACCGTTCATCATTTGTCTGTTCAGTTCTAATAATGACAAGTGCTGCAACAAGATTGTAGTGTACAGTTAAACATGGCATCACGTCGCTGTTCACCAGTAAAATGAAACGGAATAATATTATTACAATTTACAAAGTAAGAAGATACTTGACCGACAGGAAAATGATGAGAATGTAATAAATAGCATATTCATCGTCGTCAGTTCGTCACGGAGTACATTTTGTTGAAATTTATTTGAGTGCAGGAAGAAAATAAAACGAAAATTTAACCAAAGGATTTGTTAAATTACTCAAAGAGTTTTTACGGTACAATGTTTTCGTGCAGTAGAGTCTAGGTAATGTAGGCACGTGTGTACCATATCATGTATGTACAGTATGTATGTACCGCACCATGTGGTCGTGTTCCACTATCGATGCACGTCGTGTAATCTATTGAAGATATGTATCGACTAATCAATCAAATACTGACAGATTATGTAGAATGAACACTGAATATTGTAACTAATTGAAACTACTTAATAATAGGTGCAACCTAGATTTATGTACAATATATTGATAACACTATTATAAAAAAAAATAAGTGATTTGATACTGTGATTCCACTGGAAGCAGTTCTACTGCCTAAAAAACTTATAAACGTTACAACAGGTCATGTATAAACGTAGCAAAAATAAAAGAAATCATAACTAAATTTTATTCATAATAAAAATTTAACGTGATATATTTATATAGTATAGTATAAAAAGTAAATGTGTATGTAGACAAAGTCGTACAATTTATAAATACTACTAGTATTTACAATTAGGCACTTACATTAGGCACAAACAAAGTAACGGCCAATTTATTATGTACAACATAATTGTCTAATGAACACAGTAAGTTAAATAGTTTCAATATCTTCGCCTAATTCCCGGTGAAACAAGTCAGTCAGTGCGCTTTGAGGCTCCCAAAATTGTAAATGGACACTGTCGGGTTTCTATTTACTCCAGCTCATTTCAGGTACAGAATTCAGAATTTACTCTAAAGTATAAAAAGCTCGCACAAAGCAGGATAATATGCGTGTGTAAATCATATTTTTTTTTACATTGGAGACGCTGCTTCCACGCCACCTGGACGGCACTGAAGAATTTGCTCTCAGATCGTAGCGTGTTATGTTGCGCTCAAAGAAACCTCAATACGAGCTATATTACGTACATTTTATTAAAAACGTCAAGCATCTTACGTGCGCTACGCGCTCAAATAGCATTTTTATAAATTTAAATAAGCGAACCAACTTAATTTCCTTTTCCGTTTCCGTATTTTTGAGGGTACGCAAAGTCGGCGGTCCCAGTTGTTAGACAACTGTAGTTAGCCAGAGGCCCTCGAGTGGCATGTACGATACGTGGGTTGGCCACTACCCCCTCTACCAATCCGCACTGGAGCAGCGTGGTGGAGTACGCTCCAGGTCTCCTCAAGAGAAGAGACCCGTACCCAGTAGTGGACCATTAATGGGTTTAAGCAATAATTTGTAATTACTCGTTGTTCAACCAATATTTAAATTACTATTATCTAACTATTAATATTATAATATTATATTACTATTATTACTATTACTATTATCTATATATCAAACCTATTATATTACTATTTTTTGTTGAATACGTGACTACTTGTACAGCCAAGAAACACCGTCTGTTGAAATCTTTTTGATGTCAAATGTGATTTGAATTTAAATACATAATAAAGAATAATTTGTAAATAGAACATAAAATATTATTCTTACAAATAATAATAGATGTCGCTACAAATTTATATTGTGAATCACGCTGCTGAGATTCTTTGTAAATTATATAAGTATTCGGCCCAGTGCCAGAAATAAATGAGAAAGTTTACCTGCACAAAGTCTTTACTTATTCTTAGTAATAGTACCTAACCTACCTCCGTGGTTATAATGTCCGTCGGTCGGGTCGAATCGGGTTTCTACATGGTCCTTCGAGCCGGATCCTTGCCGGCAGTCAGTGTAGTGTTCATGACCGGATCTGTGTAACTTACCGGAAGTCGGTATTCAATTACGGATCTAGGGGAATACCTACCTGTTGTTTTGGGACTCGATCAATCAACCGGAGTCTTCGGCAGAGTCCTCGTCACGCGGGTGGAGTATCACGCGAGTGTTGTCTCATCACCAAAGTGGAGGAAACTGTCAGGCGCCGATCTGACGGACGCGGATAGTGGTACGGATAAACAACCAGGAGAGTTGCCGACCACACGTTGCAGAGGTGCCGCAACGTAAGGGAATCACGGAAGGGATGTGACGTAAATGTCATGTCACAAGGTGAAGTGCAGTGAATCAGTGATTAATTTCTCCAAAAATTTTTTGAACGTGGAACTTAACTTGAACTTTTAATTTTTGAAATTTTAAACTGTCATTTTTCGTGTTTGGGAACTTCTTCCTATTTTGAATTTTATCTTGCATAAACTTGAACCTTTTAATTTGAATTTTTGAATTTTTAAACTGTCATTTTACGTGTTTGGGAACTTTTTCTTATTTTGAATTTTATTAAAGTTTTCTTCGTGTTTGCAATTTGAAGTTAAAACAAATTTTATATAACTAATTTAATTTTGAAAGTATCCAATTGTTAAATATTATATGTTTTTTGCTAGAAAAAGGCAAATTTCAACTTTGCCTTTTGGCTGGCAGTATGTTGAAATCTTTTTGATGTCAAATGTGATTTGAATTTAAATACATAATAAAGAATAATTTGTAAATAGAACATAAAATATTATTCTTACAAATAATAATAGATGTCGCTACAAATTTATATTGTGAATCACGCTGCTGAGATTCTTTGTAAATTATATAAGTATTCGGCCCAGTGCCAGAAATAAATGAGAAAGTTTTTACCTGCACAAAGTCTTTACTTATTCTTAGTAATAGTACCTAACCTACCTCCGTGGTTATAATGTCCGTCGGTCGGGTCGAATCGGGTTTCTACACCGTCTGAAAATACATATAAGTTACATATCAAAAGGCAAGCTCTCGCCCTATCAGCGGTTCACGATCACTGCTAACTATTAGGATAATCACTGCAAATCACTAATTAAAACTCATATTACTTACGCCCCAACTCAGAGTCACTAACGGTTACTTAAATCGCTCCATATATCAGAGAATTTGTATAAAGATTCTTTACTAAGTAGAGATTAAAGTAACCATTAGTGACTCTGAGTTGGGACGTTAGTTACCTTGGTTATCATGTTATTATTCAACTGGGTAGTAGTAGTTAGTAACTACTAACAAGAACTCGACGAGTCCTAGTTCTGGTTAGTTTTAGAGTTTAGTAGAATCTCTTGCGATTTCAATCGAATTCTCCACTTTGCTTGAAATATTGTATTGCTCACTATGATATATGATATATTTCCATCGGTTTTATTGAAAAATTTTCCTATTGTTTATTGAGATTTTACATCATTAGTGCTCCGAACATACGAGTACATCCGAATGGAGTAAAACAATAACAACGTACCTACCTTATTATTTTAATTGGAAGTTGGATCGTTGTATTTCTTCTATTTGCTTTGTTTCTAACAAAACGAGGGGTTTTTTATTTAAAACTATTCTTTAGCGAAAATCAAAATTACACTTTTAGGATATTGTCAGTGTCTGTCTGTGTGTATGTCTGTGTCGGTATTTGAACAATTGTTTCACAATTTGAAAGGTACATTGTTCGAGATTGTTACAGACTGCATAATTATGTGTATAATATTATAGGTATATTATGTTAAAATTAGCTACAGCCATGAAGATATTTGCAGAGTAGGTCGGAAACCGATGCATGGGGAGAAAATATGCATGGCGGAATTGTTCCTCATAAAAAGTTGTAAATAAAAGTCCGCGATAGTATATATTATCATCTGTTAAGAATAACTCACAGTGATAATTTTTATCTTAATTTTTTTTTATCTCAAATAACGACTTATTTGCTAAACGTTTTTAGTAGTTATAGTAATAATATATACATAAATAAATACATTAAGCATCTTAAGTAATATACAGGGTGTCCCAGCGCCAAGTGACCGCCCGGCGTCTATTGATTATTTGGACAAAACTATAAACAAAATTCCAATAAAGTACAGGTCTAATCGGTTTAGTTTTTTTTTATTAGCTTTTTAATTTTTTTGGAAAAAACCTGACTTGCTGCACTATTTTCGACATATTTTTTTTGTTTTTACATTTATTTTCATTCTGTTTTTTTTATTGACCAGTTGTTATCATAGTTTATCTATTCGAGGTATAAAATCTACCCAAAATTAAATGGAATATATTTTTTAAAGACATTAACTGAATTTTTTTTGAAAAAAATTACCCTTTTTTATTTAATTTCGCTAAAAAGTTGGAAAAATGCCCTATGAATATTATTATTTTATCAATTATTATTAAATTACATGATATTACCTACAAAATCTCAATAACATGTTTGTAGTTATCTAAATCATTTACCGAACTACAAACTCTTGAAATATGCACCCTATTTTCGATAATAAGAAGAGTAGACTCATAAAACCAGGCTAGTGGAACATTTATGTGTCTTACTATCAAAAATACCTTTTGCCTGTTGATAGAATAATTTTAAATTAAAGGAGATAATAAAAACAAGTGCAAAATTAAATCATCTATTAAAAAAAAACAGTAATTAATTCATAAAATTTTCGAAATGACCACCATTGGCATTAATACAGGCTAAGGCTCTAAATGACATCCTTTCAGTCGTTCTTTGCATTTCCGAAAGGTTTTGCTCCTATTTCTGTAGCAAAAGCATCAATCCTCTGTTTCAATTGTTCTCTCGTAGCTATTGGCACAGCATACACTTTTTGTTTCATGTAGCCCCAAAAATAATAATCAAGAGGCGATAAATCAGGAGACCGAGAGAGAGGTGGTCCAGTAGCATGGTCCTCCAAGGTCTCAATTGAAACAGAGGATTGATGCTGCTGCTACAGAAATAGGAGCGAAGCTTTTGAATTGCAAATAACGAGTCAAAGGATGTCATTTAGAGCCTTAGCCTGTATTAATGCCAATGGTGGTCATTTCGAAAATTTTATGAATTAATTACTGTTTTTTTTTTAATAGATGATTTAATTTTGCACTTGTTTTTATTATCTCCTTTCATTTAAAATTATTCTATCAACAGGCAAAAGGTATTTTTGATAGTAAGACACTTAAATGTTCCACTAGCCTGGTTTTAAAAGTCTACTCTTCTTATTATCGAAAATAGGGTGCATATTTCAAGAGTTTGTAGTTCGGTAAATGATTTAGATAACTACATACATGTTATTGAAATTTTGTAGGTAATATCATGTAATTTAATAATAATTGATAAAATAATAATATCCATGGGGCATTTTTCCAACTTTTTAGCGAAATTAAATAAAAAAGGGTAATTTTTTTCAAAAAAATTCAGTTAATGTCTTTAAAAAATATATTCCATTTAATTTTGGGTAGATTTTATACCTCGAATAGATAAACTATGATAACAACTGGTCAATAAAAAAAACAGAATGAAAATAAATGTAAAAACAAAAAAAATATGTCGAAAATAGTGCAGCAAGTCAGGTTTTTTTTCCAAAAAAATTAAAAAGCTAATAAAAAAAAACTAAACCGATTAGACCTGTACTTTATTGGAATTTTGTTTATAGTTTTGTCCAAATAATCAATAGACGCCGGGCGGTCACTTGGCGCTGGGACACCCTGTATAGTATAAGTTTATAGACTATTACTCATTAACTGAATAGAGAAATTAGAGTGAATAGGCTTTTATTAGGTTAGTGCCTTCACCATCCTGGACCACATCTCCACTTACCATCAGGTGGGATCATGGTCAAGCATTAACTTATTTTAAGTAAAAAAAAACTACTGAAGCCAACCTAGTCATGAAATTTTTCCTTGTATATTCATCATAATCACCTATTTTTGTGAATTTTCTTACTCGTCCATCTCCAACCGTTTAGCTGGCAGGGGAAAGCGAGAGGGGCTCTTGACTCTAGGCAAAACTGGCACTTTAAGGACGCATGTTTCGCAAACGGCCCCTGAATTGAAAAACGGTTTTAGCAGACGAAGCATGGACATTTCCATGTTTCACGTGATCAGCGGAGAAGTCACGCGAAGTTACATTTATTTCTCGATATATTTAACTTCTTAGCACTTTACGAGGTGATCTCAAGACGCCCATGATATATTCTAAAGAAACAATAAACTGAGTCGTCAGTACGTATGGAAATAGGAGCAGCACTTCAGTGTATTCCCCGCGCAGAGCCGGCGCCCGGCGCCCGGGGCGGGGGGCGGGGGGCGCCGAGCCGCCCGTCAGCTGGAAAATTGTATTTGACACTTGCCTTATATTTCTACGAGTATACTAGCAACGCATTCAGCCTTCCTACAACTAATGTTGTACTATATTTATAACAGTATCTATTCGTGTTTTACATTGTTGTCTACGTGGCAGATATTTAAGAAAAAATTATAAGTAATTTAGGTAATGGAAGCCAAAACACGTCTTGAGAATATTTGTCTGTAGATTTGTATGTTTGTTCCGCGGTTTCCTAACGGACCTGTCTCTTATCATTTTATCATTTTCTCTTACCATTGTCTCTTACCAATAGAAGAGTCGGATATATTCAAGACAGACAGCACATTCTAATTGTAAAACTCCAATCCAATCTTGATATTAATAATCGTTTTATGTATTAATTTAAAGTATTTAGTCCAATAAATCTTGATGTACAATATGGAAGAGCGGGACTCCCTAACACAGGCATTACCGATGGGCGATGCTTAAAAGGTGGGTCCCAACAACATGTAAAAATGTAATGTTTTTTGGACAAATAAAAATTCTTTAATTCTTTAAAGAAGATTTCAAGATGGTACATAAGCCATCGGTCCCGGTTGTTAGGACTTAGGACACTTGTTTTCGCCACTAACCCCTGCACCAATCTGTTCAGCGAGGATGTGATTGCCTCACATACACATACATTATACGTACCTACTTAATTTACTTCAGTCGCAATTGATAACTATTCATGTACTCGATATTTATATTTTACGATCATCATTTAATAGCACTGAATACTTCAATGTACAAGTTGAATCATTACACTGATGAAGTTCCGTCTTATCAAATATACATTTGAAATTCAAAATCTGTTAAAAACCTATTTTATAGAGAAGATAAAATATGATTATAAAAAAAGGGTGCGTGTACTTTTGTACGCGCGTGAGAAGTTTTTTTTCTTTGACTATCAGTTTTAATTATCTTTCAAAAACTATTTTGTATTAAATAAAAACAAGAAACATTAATCATAAACTATCTGAACAAATATTATTATGTACTACCTATGTTTACACGAGTACAAACTAGATGTGCATAAGTGTATCAGTGATACCTATATGATATATGAATAAAAGATTTTGATTTGATTTGATTTGATGGCGTTGCTCACGAACCTGAATCACGCTGTTGAGACTCTGTGAGATTTGTATAAGTAATAACATTAAATTTTAAAAGAGGTAAAGGTAAAAGCTAGTGCTATCTATTCAGTGCTTTCATAGCCCTCCATGGCAGCGTTAAACGTTTAATGTTTAACGTTTTTCAAGTTGCATAAGAAGTATAACTTTAATAAAATATTCATGGAATAAAGTAGGAAATCCCGACTTTCCTAAGCGCATCTGACAAGGCCGCGGGATGAGGGATGCAGCTCGACTGACGGACAAGAATATAACTCTTGTTTGGAAATATGTACTCTCGTCTTACACGATGCTGGGAAATACACAGCCTTACTGTAAGCGTATTAGTTCATTTCATTGGTATTCGTATTATAAACTACATATCTATTTGGACTACAGTTTTATTATCATTCTTATAAATGGACAAACCACCTTCATAGATGTACTGCGATGCAAAGGTGTGGATATTTGTCTCTTTAAATTAATCTCTAAGATATTTTGTGCTTTCTAAATTGTATAGCATGAGTTCCTATTCATATCAGCCGCAATCCCCCAAAACAAGATGCCATAAGACATTATACTGTGAAAGTAGGCAATGTGCTATGTATCTGGCTCTCGACATTTGTTAATGATGGTGTAGGAGATCCGATGTGTATTAATATAATCACTGTTCACTGGCTCGACTATGTCTACGCATTTTACTATGGCACGTCACTGTCACTATAGGGACACATCCGTCTACCCCGGGATCTCTGCCGAGACTCCGTCTTGTACTGAGTTAAGTCATGTATCGAGTAATCGACTAATACAATAATCGAATAGATGATCGAATGGACGAGTCCATTCGATCATCAAGCGAGGCGTCATCTAGCGACACCAGCGCACAACTCTGAGTACGTAACCACTTCGTAAGTGACAGTGACGTTTGCCATTTAATACAGAGACACACGAGACAGTGTATGTATGCTATCGCACATACACTACATCCCTCCCTTAAGGAAAACTTTGAAACTACAACAATAGATCTTAAATCTGAAATCATTTCATATCTCTTCATCTCCTTCTCTCTCTTCATCTCCTTCCTCTCTTCATCTTCTTCTCTCTCTTCATCTCCTTCCTCTCTTCATCTCCTTCTCTCTCTTCATCTCCTTCCTCTCTTCATCTCCTTCTCTCTCTTCATCTCCCTCTCTCTTCATCTCCTTCCCTGTCTTCATCTCCTTCTTTCCCTTTCTTCATCTCTCTCCTTTGTTTGATTTTTTTTTTCTGTCCTTCTAATGTTTTATTTTTCCTTTTGAATTTTGTCCGATCTCTTGTATCGAAGCCCATTTCGCATGATTTTGTCCTATTGATTGATGGAATCTTGTCTTTTACATATGTGCACACATGGTTGAACTTCATTCCAACAGAATTTCTAGTGCCTCTTCTATGGTTGCAGAAACTCTGAAGTTGATAATGCCTTTATAATATATATACATATATAGGCTATGTCGACCAGTTCCAATTTAACTGAGTAGTTCATTTGAACCACCAGACAATTCGCAATTTATGCAGGTTATGTCGGCCCATCCCAACTTAATCTTTGTACCAAGTATTTCCAATTTAATGGAGGTATCTTTGTACCAAGTATTTCCAATTTAATGTAGGTATCTTTGTACCAAGTATTTCCAATTTAATGGAGGTATCTTTGTACCAAGTATTTCCAATTTAATGGAGGTATCTTTGTACCAAGTATTTCCAATTTAATGGGGGTATCTTTGTACCAAGTATTTCCAATTTAATGGGGGTATCTTTATACCAAGTATTTCCAATTTAATGGAGGTATCTTTGTACCAAGTATTTCCAATTTAATGGAGGTATCTTTGTACCAAGTATTTCCAATTTAATGGGGGTATCTTTGTACCAAGTATTTCCAATTTAATGGGGGTATCTTTGTACCAAGTATTTCCAATTTAATGGAGGTATCTTTGTACCAAGTATTTCCAATTTAATGGAGGTATCATTGTACCAAACACACTAACTTTCCAATTTAATGGAGGTACGTTTGTACCAAATATTTCCAATTTAATGGGGCATCCTTATTAACCTCAGTAGAATAATGGCGATCCTCAAATCGGCAAATGGCGGCCGCTCAAATCGTTCCTTAGTACAGAATCACAACCAGTTAGTTTTCCGACATTTAAAATTAAGTATACAAATACCTTTACTTAACCATTTAATAATTTATTAACATTGAAGTTCTTGAATGTCAAGACAAATCAACCACTCATCATTGATACTGATGGCAGTACCTACTGTCACAACAAAATGGCGTAACTTCTTTATTTTATTTAAAAGGAAAGCTACCTTGCATGTTTTCTTTTGCACGAATTACTTGTTATTATATTAGTATAATCTGTAGTTAAAATTATATGTTAACTCACTATATGTCTGTTTTGTATTTAGTTACATTTATATCTTATTTGCATTGACTTCCAAATTGCAGTCTGAATAATAAATAAATATGTATCGCTGCGTCGCTTGCCGGTCTACGCGCGATAAATAGGCACACTGAAATATTGGAGGATAAAGTAAGTTAATACCTCGCTTACTGCGCCATTTATTATAATCTTACTATATGATTCCAACGTTGTTGCCATCCTTATGATGAAATAAATGTTTCTTTCTTTCGTTCTTTATAAATCATAAAGCTAAGCATTAAAATAAATATAAATCTTTTATTTACTATCCCGAATTTTACGAGTACACTGCACTCCATCAGTATGATTATTGATAAGGTTATATGACGTTGTCCGCACTAGGGGCGTTTAAAGTTGACAAAATGACACTCAACCATTGAAGTATTATTACTAGCGTACAGAACAGACACCGCGAACACAATTTATGTTCCAATGACTTGGCGCCGCGCGGCTTCAATTTCTAATGGATTCGTTCGATTTTGAAAGGAGAACAGGGGCTCAATTTTGAAAATAGAACCTCCCGGCAGAGACACACATTTTGCCTGAGATATCTTCTCCATGTATATACCTTAATGCTCTCAGCATATTTAATGTCAATTAGTTATTGACTCCGTACGACTAAATAAACGAATATTTCTGAGCTGGGCCATAAGTGTTTGTCTCTATTTATTTATTCCTTTCTACTGAACTCCGAAATATTTTCTATTCCATATAAATATTAATCCATAATGATCTCTATGTATCCCTGCTCTTTAATACCCTAAAACATCATGGATGTATATGGGTACAGTAAATTAATATTTATTAGAACCATGTTCGCCATAATTCAACTTGCTGTATGTTGTATGCCACATCAAAAGCAAAATTCTATAAATAAATGCTTACACACTCATACCTCCTCTAGGTATGAGCTGTGCCGTGGAGCTCACCCGTGTCGCGGGCGGCATGGACGACACATACAACACATCACTCTGACACCCCTGACTCGAGCACAACATTCATCCGTTACACAAATATCCGCCCCGGCAGGGAATCGAACCCGGGACGCCTCGCCTCGTAGGCAGGGTCGCTACCCCCTATACTTCCGCCACGGTGAAAGATTAATATTTACAGGCAAATGCCAAATATTCGTTGCCCGGCAACTGATAACGGGAATACAATAATAAGAAGTTTGTGACCTTCACACTGTTTATCCTTGCAAAAGGTGTAGATTTGGCTATAGCTAGAATGGTTATTACTTTCATACGCTAGTTAATGTTTCCTTTCTTATCTGAATTCAGCATGTTTGTAGGACTGTGACTCTCTTCTGATAAGGATATTTTTCGTATCTCTGTGTAAACACAATGATGGCGCGGCAATTCAGCAATAAGATTGAACGCGACCAAATGCGGTATTTCGTGTGTGCAGATATACTAGACCAGTCTAGGCTTACCTTTAAGTTGGATGGTGATGCAGATGGATTCTTCACGCGACTTACTTGTAGCTTGTTGGTTTGTCCAAACCGTATCCAATACACAACACACACGACCTTCGATAATAGCGGAACTGTATGAAGCGGTATGAGAAAGAGTTTCCACGATGGTGGAAGATCAGCGGCGCGGTTGGGCTCAATGAGCAAGCGGTCAGGCCGATAGCCAAGTATGGACTATTTTAGAAGCGAACGCGTAGATCACCGCGTTATTAAATATAGTTGAGGGTGGATTAAGATTTCGCCTTACTGGCGCGACAACAATAATACCATTTAAGTTATGGTACTGGTCCGAGTGTACTCTGCTATAAAATATTCAGTACTATTTAAAATAGAAGTTAGTCGTACGAAACACGAACCAAGAGAATTAGTATTTTTTTCAGTGCAAGAGTTTTGATAACTCTGATATCGGTTTGTTTACCGCCCGTATCTACGTTGCGTGGTTGCGGTATAGTGGCTACGCTACAGGGTAATTTTTTTAAAATATAATTGCAGTCTGGTAAAATAATATGAAAACGTTACATTGAAATCATGTTACTTGACACATGTTACACTGACCTTGCTGAATGTGCTGACTTGGGTCTGCAGTCCAGATCTATTCTATTCGACGCCAGCTTCACATGACGATCAGAAGATTAATTTATTCTTTAATCAGTAAGTTTTAATCTAAGTAAACAATTTGGAGTCATAATCTGTAATGTTTATTACGTTATGAATAAATAAATTTATTTATAATTAGCTTTGGCCGTGACTTCGTCCGCGTAGATATTGTACTTTAACCCACAGGTGATCCATCAGTAATTCCACTTCAATAGTAGATTCAATCCCGCTTCGTTTCTGGCAGATAACGCTACCAGCATACAGCTGAAGTTACGACGCGAAAAATTGACAAAACTCCTTATTGGAACCACACAAACAGTCGCTAGGGCATCCACAAACCTGGTAAACGCCATCCATTGACGTTATCGTCGAATCAGTAACACGTCATCCAAGTCTCGGTTGGTATAATAACAACAAACAATGGTGTCACATATTAATAACGATATCACATAAACGTATAGATTGGGAGAACCATTACATCTCAATCCTGTTAATTTATACATGAACTGCCACCCCGCTGCCCAATGCCAAGATTGTCGAGCCTCCTGCTGGCTCCCGACCTCCGCGCTTTCAACCTTTGTTCTTTAATCTGGGGATCAGACGCCCCACAATTGGTGAAAACCACGCTGACACACTTCATTACATAGGTACCTAAACACGGGTCAGTCAAAGAGTGTTGAAAACAATTATGTATGTACGAAATATTTTTTTTTCAGTTACTTACAAAAATAAGATGAAGTCTATCTACGGACCAAAATATTTATGACAGCCATTTAAGCACGTCAATCAAATATTTCGACAGGTATAATTATTATTTTAGACAATGTATTTATCTCAAAATTAAAAGTAGTGATGAAAATAAGAATATTCATGTGAAGCGGTTGTGGGCATGTGCCTTATCTAACTCCATTATTTGAATAACCAATATTGAATTTACCTATGTTTGAATTTTAGTATATTGAATGTCAAATTGTCTTTTCCCGTGTACTCACCAAAGAAGGTGTACTAAGGTCAACAAATGTTTAATACATGTTGTATCCGACTTAGAGTTGCAATTTCATGTCCATCATTAGTTCACGGAGTATTATAAAAACACAAATGTTACTATTTTAATTTTCTTCCTGTAGGACTTAGAGGTTACTAGCACGTGCACGCCAAGATTCACGAAAACCAGTCGAGCCGCTTCGGAGGAGTTCGACTTCCAACATCGTGACACGAGATTTTTATATGTTAGATATTCTATATACTGGCCCTCTTTTTTCCAAGATTTAAATAACATTTTTCTTACCTTTACCGTCGTCGCCATTTGTAGGAGATCCGATGTGTATTAATATAATCACTGTTCACTGGCTCGACTATGTCTACGCATTTTACTATGGCACGTCACTGTCACTATAGGGACACATCCGTCTACCCCGGGATCTCTGCCGAGACTCCGTCTTGTACTGAGTTAAGTCATGTATCGAGTAATCGACTAATACAATAATCGAATAGATGATCGAATGGACGAGTCCATTCGATCATCAAGCGAGGCGTCATCTAGCGACACCAGCGCACAACTCTGAGTACGTAACCACTTCGTAAGTGACAGTGACGTTTGCCATTTAATACAGAGACACACGAGACAGTGTATGTATGCTATCGCACATACACTACAGATGGTATCTCTTTGGGTAGAGCTTGCTACTACTTGTTTAACTGCGTTGCAGCAGGGCAGCAGGGCAGCAGGGTAGCAGGGCAGTAGCGCAGCAGGGCAGCAGGGCAGCAGGGCAGCAGGGCAGCAGGGCAGCAGGGCAGCAGCGCAGCAGGCCGACAGGAAACACACAGTAGGAGACTATGTTACTAGTTATAACATAACTAGTGGTACCCCGCGTGTTCCGCGCTAAAAACTTTTCCGATGAGAATGACAGATCAGTGTCTTGTGTTGACGTTGACGATGATGCGCCATCTTTACATATTATCTTCAAATTGTTGTACGGGAAAAGTAGAAGATCGACTTTATCGACTTCATTGACCGAATGTGCCTAATGCTTTTTTTAATAGTCTCAAACCACCTTCGGACTAGTGCCTTTCAAATGAAACCATTCTGAGGTACATAGTTTTGATGGTTTCAGAGTCTATAAAGGACATCCGTACAAACATTTTTTTGTGTTTTATATACATACGAGTTACCGCCCTCGCTTTGCTTCGGGTTTCTTATTTTTTTATACCTTGGGTTACATTATTGCAGTTTTATTAAGGATCCCTAATTTTTTGAAAATATAATATAGCTTATGTTACTCGGGAATAGTGTAGCTTCCCAACAGTGAAAGAATTTTTCAAATCGGTTCAGTAGTTTCGGAGCCTATTCAATGCAAACAAAAAATCAAATTTTTCCTCTTTATAGTTATATTAGTATAGATAAGTTTACACAAAATATCGTTGTATTGACGTTCGTTACTTTTTCACACAATATGTAGACCATCTTGTAGAATAACATAATATGGGGTACTTATTATACCGTGAGACGCGAGCAAGCCGCTGGCAGAGCGCTGGTCTTTTTTACAAACGAATAAGTATTGTATTTCACATTATACAATATTTTAATGAGGACGTCGGGATAACTAACGACGCGACTCGGATCTCGTGCAGTTGTTAAAGCCCACTTCTGGCTTTTTTTATGGAAACAGCCGGCAAACGAGCTGACGATCCACCTGATGGTAAGTGTCTATCGTCGCCCATGGACATTAGCAACACCAAAGGCATCATCGAGGCAATGCCGGCCAAGAAAGAGAGAAAAAAAGAAAGAAAGAACTGACTCTCAAGCCCCGAGCCGGAACACGACGAGTCGTTTGGCGGCTGACTCATGCTCAAGGGTGGTAGCTATCCAGGCGAACCCATGGAGAAATAATAATAATAATGGTATTAATTAAAAATTAAAATCAATATTACCAATATTAGCCCTCGAGGGGCCATAGCACCAGCGGGCCGCATTTGTTCGCCTTTTACGACACCCATCCGGTGTGGGATTGGGGTTAATATTCTAAGCCGCCCCAACTAAATGAATCCGAATTTGAAAAACAAAAAGATCACGAAGATAATATTTTTTTTAAATAAACGGTTACACCTAACCCTGCAGTAGATTCTTACCTGTGTCGCGGGTGGCATGGACGACACATAACATCACAATAACACCCTGCACCCGAGTACAAATATTTATCTGTCACATAAAAATCTGCCCCGGCCGGGAATCGAACCCAGGACCCCTCGCTTCGCCGCGCCGGCAGAGTCGCTACCAACTAGGCTACACGGTCGTCAAAATGAGTCACGTATACATTTATTGAAAAAATACCTACACGATAATTAAATTAAATGATTTCGAATTTGGAAAAAAAAATATCACGAGAATAATAATTAAACAGATACAATGCATAGTAATACTATAGTATGATAGATAGTACGATATATCTAGTGGCGGGGACCGTTTAGCGAACAACAGAGCCAGCTCTATTAACCTTGGCTTCTCAACCAGATCACTAACTGATCTGGCCGCTATCCAACTACTCGAATTCGCTACCGCTGTAACTTTCTTAAGAAATAGCTGTTGCTCGAAACTCACTTGTTTAAAGTACCAAGTAAATATTTGATAAAGGAAAACTTAGATAATAGCAACATTACTGCACTAACACAACATCCCAATAAGATTCTCCGTGGTCCGTGTATACTGAAGTGTATCGCAAGCAGCCACGACTGGGGAACAAATATTTCTGCATAACGTCTGACATGACATGGGAATCGACCCCAAATTCTTCCGATCAACGAGGTCATTTCTCACTGTACTGTAGAGTCGTCAAATAATATTCATTCTGTATTTTTTCTGTCCAGCAGACTCCTTGGTGGTGCATCTGCTAATTTTACCAAGAACTTAATCGCTTCAAATACCTTTACCTTATTATCTTCCAAATTATACGTCCATTAAAATAAAAAAAGCATACCAAAATACTTTTATTTTAGAACACCGTAAAGCCGCCACCTAAGGTAACCGTAGACAAAAATGCTATTTTACTTTATAACTTTGATATTACAAAGTTTTTTTACATAAATTACCTAGAACTTTGGCAAACATAGTAGTTAGGTAACGGTCAGATTTTAATCTATCACCTGAATGCTTCTACTCCCGATGTATTATTCCGAACCTTTTGAACTATCTATTCACTGCAATAGGCAATCTGTGAAAGATATTAAAAACAAAACGTGGAACATTCAATTCCGCTCTGAATTAAAATGCTCGTTTTAATCAGGAGCGGCCGTGATGCCGTGCTGCACGGCTAAGCCTCACATTGTGCATATTCCTAATTACTGCAGTAGCTATTATCAGAAACTCATAAATGAACATTTTTCATACATTTATCCTCTTGTATGCCATCGATTGGCAGTTGCTTTTATACACTCACGTAATTAATAAAAGTACCTTCGCTACCTCCAAGATGCTCGGTTTTCGCCATCAGCATAAAACAGCACCGACCCAAGCGCCCCCTACCGAGAGAGCCGGAACAATACTCCGATACGCTGCTACAGTAATTGGCGGAGAAAAAGTAACAATAAATCCTTTAAATAAAGGATTATTCCACAATAAGATGTCCGGCTTCCGAGTTTCCTTTGTTCCGCGTTTTAAATACGAATCATTCCGCATCTTAACTATTTGTACTGCATCGCAGCAGGACTCCTTCACGTCCTCCTCGGCTCGTCGGCAGTATTACAAAGAAGTGATTCTAGTCGGGAATTTCGCAATTATTTTCCAATGTGCTTTGTGGCACAACAGAGCGGTGAGCTGGTGAGCTGGTGAGCTGCGATACGAATGTAGATTCAATTTGTTATTGATGTTAGAGTATTGCGTCTCCTCTCGGCGGCGCTTCGTACGGGAATTGTTTTGAATAATATCAAAAATGATAGAGCGAACACTGTTCTAATATTTTTTAATTTGTACCAGAATGAGTTACCCGCCTTTGCAATGCTTTGGGAAATATAATCCTAACATTTCCCTCCGAAACTATTGTTAGTTATTCACTGTAACATGCATTCAGGTTTTTTATCATATAATTTAATCTAAACAACTAAAACGAGTAAGCCTGCCTATAAAAGGTAGTTGATTTAGAATTTTATCTCAAATTAAAGTTCAAAAGAATTGAATCATAGCCCAAGTGTCACTGGTAATCAGTAGTCAGGGTAATCACTGGTAATGGGGTAACATACCGACGGAGGTAGTTTTCAAATGGTAATAAATTCACGCAAAATGAAACGTTTTAATGTATCCTTCGTTTTAATGTTGTCATGGTAAGGAAATACTATTACCTGCTCCGTTATTCAGGGAGCTGCACCACGGATGCAGGGTGTAGGAGGATGGATTCACTTCAGACTTGAATGGAGCCTTTTAACCCTTATATTTTCAATTAGCATAAGAACATAATCCATTCATTGTATAGTTAATAATTATTTTGATATAATATGATACCTGTACGGCCTTAAGTCGTCGTTTTCCGGCTGGGAGCTTAAGTTCTTGAGTGGAGTTGTACTTTCTTTTTCTTCTCTCTTTCTTGGCCGACAATGTATCATTGATGCCTTTGGTGTTGCTGATGTCCATGAGCCACAATAGCCACTTACCATCTGGTGGCTGGTGGATCATCAGCTCGTTTGCCGACTATTTCCATAAAAAAATTAACAGATGAATAAGTTTAATAAATACCGGTTCCTCGCAACGTACTGTCAGATTATGAGAATAAGAAGTTTGAAAGCAGCCTATGGGCTGATCGGCTATTGTCGTGGTACGGACAGACTCGCCAAACTTTGCCCATGCTCACTGGTCAATCATCTCTGAATTATATAAAAATACATTTATCGATAACAAAGCCCAACGCCTGCAGCTACTGCCCACGTACATATATTAATTATATTGTAAACAGGAAAACTAAATCAGTTAAATGCGGGCAGGTAAAAGGGATTTATTTTATTTCCAGCGTTCATTAAGCCATCTGTAGTTAGCGTTGCTGACGCGGCCGGAGTTACGGCAGTAATCCGGCCCGCAAACACACATTTGTTACCGTTCCTGCCTACAACATAAACAAATAGCAATCGGTTTATGTCGTAAATCATGCCAATTCGAGGATATCTGTCATGCATATGTTTCTAATATAATATTGTTTTCTATCGTTATCTTTACAGACTAATGCATAGTTCATGGAACTCATCGAACATAACTTTATCCAAGATATTGGTGATATCGAATGTCGTTATAACATTATACAAACATACACCAAACACAAGGGCTTAATAAGTAATGAAACTGAAATTAATACCATTGTTGTTAGCGCCAAGTTATAAGTTGAATTTCCCGAATGCGGCGGTCATTTATTTTGTGTAAATGAAGAGCTATTTTTTGCATGCGTCTCCACAGAATGTATGTAGCACTTACCAGGGTTTGCGGTCATAAATCCCAGCTGTTCCGCGATCGATGGCCACTTATGATACACAGTTCCCTGCACCGGACTCGCGCGATAAATTCCTATTGGTTATCTCTTACGAAGAACGAATACGAGTAATTTTTTCAAGGCGAAAGCCTGAAATTACAAAGCTGCAGGGCCTGATGGATGGGGTTGGATGATGGTGGATTGGTGATGCTGCATGAGGACCATAGCCTCATTTCGTCATCGTTCTTCATGTTCTTGATAGTTCTACGATTGTGACTGTGTAAAAAGTGTCTAATTTTTAAGATACGCTGCAAATAAAATGATGTCTAACGTTTATTAGATAAAATATTTCTTCTATGTACAACGATCACAGCTAAAAAATTACTAATAATCTGTTTTTTATTATTTTATTATTGTACTTTATTATTATTTGTAAAATGACAAATATTCAACTTGACAAAAGCCACTTCGATCATATTTGAACAATTGTAGCCTAACTAGACTTATTGGCATTAAATTTTTTGGTCATCATGAATGTTTCGCAGGACTAGGATCAGGCTTTCGCTTGTGGTACATACATAACGTTACACACAGTGTTGCTTAGGCCTAGAGCATAATATAGTGTGTCGGACGCATAGACCATAGATCTAAACATATAGACGGGCTGGGATATGTTTTGAACAAAATCCGTGTCACATTTTTCATACTCTCTGACAGCGCTTCGTTCGGTCAAGTTCAGACCAAGATGGCGGATCATACATTTTGCGATAAAGATTTTTTTTTAATGTAAATAAAATTATAGTTATTTATCAATTATAATATAAACATAAACATAAACTCAAATAAAGTTCAAATGTAAATAATGAAGACGTATTAACTGTGCACAATAAATAATTTGCGCTATTATGTGTTCTTGAATGGTCGGGGTTTTTCAAAAATGACATCTACTTGTTTCGCTTGCTCGCAGCCAACTAAAATACGTTGGCACCATTTGGTGTCAAAATAGGTGTCCAACTTTTTAGTACTGAACAGCCTGTCTATTAATCTATATATATTATAAAACAGTAACTCGATAATGTCTGTACATTGAAGATATTTAAGAAAATTTGATATCAGGGGACTCAATAGGAGCAATAGATTGCGAATCTGTCATTTTTAAAAATCTTGTCTGTCTGTATGTTTGACACCGCATCACGCCAAAACTACTGGATGAAATTGAATGCGGTTTTCACAGTTATGTTGCTGGTGGTCTAACTTAAAATCTGGTGTACGTTTTATTATGATACGTCGCTTAAAAGCCGAGATATCAATAAATAGGACTTTTTGATACGCCACATAACAGCAAGAAATTGTGAAAGTACCCGATAGAGGGATAGAAAAGACTGTTTAGTATCGGAAATATTCGTTATATCTTAAAAAAATCAGTGTGTACATATTTTTTTTCATTTATGATTCTGCAGTGAATTAGTTCTGCTAATCAACAACAGATGTCAGTTTAGGTAACTAAGTAGGTCTGAGAACGAGACATAAAGCTATTATACCGTGAATAAATCTTTTATTGAAATTAATCTCTACCTATTTAAAATATTTAAAATAAATAAATATGTAAATAAATAAATAAATAAATAAAATAAACGCTTACACATTCATACCCTCCGCAGTAGGTTTTAATGCAGGTGGCATGGACGACACGTAACACATCACAGTAACACCCATGACCCGAGTACAAATATTTATCTATCACATAAATATCTGCCCCAGCCGGGAATCGAACACGGGACCCCTTGCTTCGCAGGCAGGGTCGCTACCAACTAGGCTACAGGGTCGTCAAACATTGGGGTTTTAATTAAATTTACTTATTAGACATAACTAACAGGGGCGAAGCTACCGCCGTATCAGCCGTATCAATTATACGGGGCCCCCAGCGTATAGGGGCCCCCACTAATAGTCCCAAAAAAAAGCTCGCCAGCGGCCTACGACTCTACGCCCTTTTATATATTTGACAGCTGACGTCGAGGGGGCCCCACAACAAATATTGATATGGGGCCTCCTAAGGGCTAGCTACGCCACTGATAACTAAGTTAGATTTTGTTATCGGATTAATATAGATTCACTGTATGATGGTGTGGATCAGAGTTAACGATAATATCTATTATGACACTTCTTCGTCGATTTCTTCATTGCTGAAAGTCGTGCCCGTTTTGATAAGACTTGGTGGCGGAGCTGACAAGCTGCTTCCATGCCACCCTATCTTCTGCCTTCCTGAGAGCGTCGGTCACTGGTATGCCTATTATCTCTTTTACGGTGTCGGACCATCGGGTAGGTGATCGGCCTCTAGGTCTTTTTCCGTCTACTTTGCCCACAACAACCAGTTTATACAAGTTGTCTGGTTGTCTTCGTGCAATGTGGCCAAAGTAAGATAGTATTCTTTGGTAGCAAATTGTGGATATTCTGGTTTTAATTTTAAGCTGGTTGAGAATAGATATGTTGGTTCTTTTTGCTGTCCACGGTATGCGCAACATTCTCCTCCAGCACCACATTTCGAAGGCGTCGATCTTCTTCCTGTCCGCCGCGCGGATGGTCCATGGATGGTGATGATGACACGATTAAGTAAATTTACCATACAATGTTTTTTTTGTAAATAAATAAAAATCTTAAATTCCAACAAAATATTATCTGTATAATTTAGATTTCCTTACTGTTATGTAGAAATAGGCACATAGGAGATAATAATAAAAATACAAATCCTTTACATGTTTAATAATCAAAATGAGTAAGAAATTAAAATATTTGCGAATATCTAACCATCAACTGCTGTCCCCTACTGGTCAATGACTACCAAGACGGCTGGCATAGGAAAATTTTATGACCGTACGTAAGTGTAATACAAATAACTAAAATACTTTTGAATTTGCGAATAGCCACGTAAGAGCAGACGAGTCACCAGATTGTAAATGGTCACCGTTTTCCATAGAAGAATGAGTGCGTCGTCCGTGATCAGACTTAAAGGCATCATCCATGCGTTGTCATCCAAGAAAGAAAATAAAGAAGGAAAAAATAATAAATTATCAAGATGATTGAATTTCCTTTCTATAAAGTTTGGAGACAGTTGTTTATGATGTAGCAAAGCTTTTAATTAAGATATATCGAGCTATATAAATAGTAGTAAAAATAAACTAATAACACGCTCTCTTATCCACAAACTTTGAAGTAGTTAAAAACAATAATTTTGTTTTGAAACGTTTTCCAGGAATATATATATTCTGGCTTCTGGACTAGGTTCTTGGGCGAAAAGCTCGGCCTTACGTAGTTGGAAGTTACACTTAAAAACCCCAGAGTTAAGAGTTGTTCAGGAATAAATTCAGGAGAATAGAGTCTTCCGGTTGAGAGGCGGGCCCTGCTATTGCGTAGGGGATCCTTTCATTACCATAAATCTAGCTGGTGTCACGGTTGCGAAACCCCCCAGATGATCGGGGGCCTCTTCTGACTTCTGAATTCTCACAGAAGCGTTTAACTCTCAAGCATTCAAGTGTAGAGGGGCGAGACGTCCCTGAGTGACTCCCGTGCCCCTGGTCGGTGCGATCAAACATTGACCGAAAAACCTAATAATATGGTACATCTCAGGTACCTGCTAAACCACCCGATATACGTGATCTGGTGAACAGAATGGGGACCGTCTTACAGATATTATTACTTGGTCAGATAAAAACAAAAAAAAAACATAATCTTAACACACATTAAGTCAAAAAGAAGGAAGAAGTAGTGCCAAGAAAACACTTAAGTAATTCAAATGGAAGAAGAATTCGATTAGGTTAGCTTCGGCTGTTTATACTTACGTGGAAAACATTGTCGACATCTATGAATAAATAGGAGCAGTCCAGTATTCCAATAATTGGATTATTTTTTCCAATCCAACGATGTATATAACTCATTTTTGCCAAAATGGAGCTTTAGTATTATTGCCTTTCCAGTGACGATACTGTCATTATAAAACCAGTACATCGTGGACAGATTCATGGTGTAGTCGTGTATCTTAGAGATAGAATATTACTCCCAGAATGTTACTCTACAATGGGTGGAAATAACTTAACGTTTTTAAGGATATTTGTAATTGGTAACGTTGACATTGCAAAACCAGTACAACGTTGACCAATTCAGGATCTAATGGTGTACGTGTATATAAATTCTCACTAATATTTCTTAAATTAAGATAATTTTTTAGGTAGAAATTTGGATCCCACTTATTTCGTATCCCGCATTAAATAATAGGTTGCATGTTCGTCGGGATCGGGTCGTTCGAGTTTGGGGATGGATCTACTCCTTTAGGAAAAGGGGTATAATAATTTAGTATGGAAGTTGTGTTTACAGGTTATAATTATTATTTTGACTGCTTTTATATATGTGCTACCTACTACATAGAATTTTGATCTATTTTTTAGGGTATTGTTCTTCAAAAGAAAAAACACATCCCTTATAGGATCATTTCGTTGTCTCTCTGTCTGTCTGTCAACCTTATTATCTTAGTAATGCGTGGAGGCATAATTTCAAACAAACTTAAATAAGTTTAAGTTTTTGGATATTTGATTGAATAATAGTATTTGGTTAATTGATCGCTATGTCCATGTATGGGAACGACAGTTTTCCAGCGGCAAAGTTAAGTTTGTTAGTGAATGATTTAACATTGCTCTTATGTTCGGTGCCGTCGACTTTGCCTTCACCTGAGTTAATTCACCCAGGTGTCTTAAGTTTACTTTCAGTAGACTTTATTCACCTATGCAGCCAGGTGATTCGGTTCTGTAACTTTGGACAGAACCCTCGGTGCGCAACTCTAACTCGCATTTGGCCGGGATCTTTTTTGATTACTAATTCTTCTCAAGTCCACGCAGACGAAGTCGCGGGTAGAAGCTAGTTATAGTATAATTATACATATAGGTCTATGGTCGGACGTCGGTATTTGTCGAGCTAGTATAAGTGAGCAGACTAATCAGTTGTTGTAGTTAGTAGTGATTTAGAATAAAAACTTGAGTGCCTACTTTTATGAGTAATAATTAGGTAACTCATTAAATAAAATTGTCATGAGTCCTCTAGACTGAGAAATTGCGTCTAAATTCAGCCATGGATCTTTTAAATAACCCTAAGGTTGGCGATTTCTTTGTTTAATATACACATGCGGCTAGCAGCGGCCTGCTCAATACAATCTTGATTGCCAGAGAAACAAATCACAGGACTATACTTTAAACAATTCAATTCAATAGTACAAAAGACTCGTGTAATGTGGCTACACGAATCGTAGAAGTTAAAACAAAATGAAGAAAAACTTGGTGTTTAGACAAAGCGCTTCCCCTTGACGTCACGTGCGGACTGGCGCCTCTAGCTCTCTTGACCCCACTCTCCCCACTCTCCCCACTCTCCCCACTCTCGGAAACAACATTAAAAGAATTGGTTCCTCCGCCGTCGCGCCGAGCGACAAGCTAAATTTAGTTGTCCTGAGGCCGGGATAACAACCGTCTAGCGATTGTTAAATCGACGATTAACACAATTTCAACAATATCTAACCAACCTTTTACAAAACGTAACTTACTAGACAAATCATTCAAATAATCAAATCAAACTTTAGTTCTTGCATGATGAAGTTGTTGTTAGTTTTGAAATCATAGAATGCCATCAAAAACAAAACTTGTAAAAAAAACCAAGTCTCGCAACTCAGTTCTTCTACCGTAAAAAGTTGTAAGATCCATGTAATACCAAGTCGGTTAATTTATTCAGTTCCTACTTAAGGGTCCTTCTGTCTTAAGTTATTACGTAATTAGCTAACCTAACAAGTAACAACATCTTATAGTGACCATATTATCAATATTAAAAATCTTTTGTTTTAAATAAATAGATCGACTTGACCATCGCATGAAAACACAATGTATCTCACAAGTAATACCTACAAATTATATTAAATTTGATTTTTTAATGCGATTGCCAAGTCAATCTATTTATTTAAAACATAAAATATTTTTAATATTCATAATATGGTCACTATAAGACGTTGTTACTTGTTAGGTTAGCTAATTACGTAATAACTTAAGACAGAAGGACCCTTAAGTAGGAACTGAATAAATTAACCGACTTGGTATTACATGGATCTTACAACTTTTTACGGTAGAAGAACTGAGTTGCGAGACTTGGTTTTTTTTACAAGTTTTGTTTTTGATGGCATCTCATTTCTTTTTGTAGATAGTTCAATTTTTTTTTTCCTTTTACAAGTTACCTTTGAACATAATTATATCTAGGTACCTATCTACACCTATTATTCTATTATATTATATACAGGTACACTGATTCATTCACTGCAAATGTTACTTTATTATACAGGTACAGTAATTCATTAACTGCAAATGTAACTTTGTAATCCTATATATTTATATGGGATTACAAAGTTATTTATGCAGTTGATGTATCTAGAAAACTGGACCGAAATTGCAAAATATTTTAAATTTTCGTTGATCTATACACTAAACACTAATTGTGTTCCAAATTTAAAGCTTCTATGTCTGCTAGAAGTGCCTTAGAGTTTTGATGATCGGTCAGTCAGTCAGTGAGTGACGAAATTAAGAAACTTTGACTAGTTATAATTCATAAACCACTGGTTCAAATTAAATGAAATTTGAAATATACCGTGTTTATACAATGCCTGCTTGGTTACTAAAAATTCAAGCTTCTAGCTTTATTCACAACGAAGTTATAGGGGGTCAAAAATGGCCTGAATTGCTTCGAGAAAAGGATGGTACGGCCGTGCCGCTTTTTTGCTCGACTTGGCGGGGGCACTGCCGTGCCCCCAGATACCTAAATTAATAAAACGTAAATCAAATTCAAGTAAGAAAGATAATCCAGTTAATATTTTTCCTTGAAATCATCTTAGCTTGCGCACATTCTTTATCCAAATCCCCAACTTAATGTAGAGACGAGGAATACGACAGATAAGTAAATTATGTTTTACGCAAGACTATTCCTTCTTGTTATTATTTTTCCCGTAAGTAGGTACAGTCGACAAAAGAATTAAGTATGCAGGGCATGATCTAAAACCCTCTGTAATGTTTAATATTACATATTGCTTACGTTATTATCAATGTTAAATCATACCTTACGTTTACAGGTATCATATAACATTGATAATAACACAAACAATCTGTAATATAATTATAGAGGGTTTTAGAATCATGCCCTGCATACGTAATTCTTTTGCCGACTGTACATTTTATTTATTTATTTACACTATATTATACCCTTAAAGCTAAGTGGTACAAAAGGTGGACTTAATGCTGTCAACATCTCTATTTCAGTTTTGTTCTTTTCTGTTGATTCATCTTTTTTTCTCTGCAACAACATTTTCCTTTTCAGGAATCTATTGTGTAACCAGCGATGGGAAAATCGGCCATAACGAGTTTTTTCTTACAAAGCGACATGTTGGAAAGGAGATCGCCAAAATTGGGCCAGCTTCATTGTTCATTACAGAAACCAAAATACCTCTAAAAAAACCTAAATTTTCTCCTAATTGAATATATCAAAGAATTTTATAAAATTACTAGCTAACGGGGCAAACGTTGTTCTGCCAAAAAAATTTTAGGGGTAGGGGGATGAAAAATAGATGTCCGATTCTCAACCCTAGCCGACATGCACGCAAAGATTCACGAAAATCGGTCGAGCCGTTTCGGAGGAGTTCAACTTCTAACACCGTGACACGAGAATTTTATATATATAGATGATTGGAATGTGTTTTTAAAGTTAAAAATTAGTTTATTCGAATGAACAATTTCAACGATCGATTTTTACTACAAAACTATCGACGTTATGAAGTGACAAATCTAATTATTGTACCGTCCGTCATCACTTTCGCAATTATATTGTTATGGTAAGCAAACGAGGAATTATCAAATAACAGGAATAGTTAAATAATTAAAATAATTACAATCATCAAAATACTAACGAAAAATCGAACAACTCCATTTTTATTCGAATCATTCATGTTCGATTTGCTTGAACAACATTGGAATGAAGTAACTTAATTGCTGGTCATAATTATATCAAAGTGAAATTGTCAATCACAAACAATCATTCGTTTTCACAGTGTCAGTGTCATTCGCTTACGGATGTTTTCTTTCTTGGTTCGGGGTTTTTCTTACGAATTTGGCTTTGTTTTACGGATTTGACGATTTCTGCTCTTGCGAACGACCTCTCATACCTTCGAAGAAATTTAATTTACTCAACGATTGGATGATGAATTGCCTTAATTAAGAAATTGCAACCGAGAAGAAGGTACTCTGCTGTAACCATATTATTGTGTTGGTGTGCAAATAAACGGTATTTGTATTGTATTGTATTGTATTATATTGTATTGTATTGTATTGTATTGTATTGTATTGTATTGTATTGTATTGTATTGTATTGTATTGTATTGTATTGTATTGTATTGTATTGTATTGTATTGTATTGTATTGTATTGTATTGTATTGTATTGTATAATAGTAGCAATCCGGGATATTAGTGATTAAATAAATACATAATATAATAAAGGAATGACCTAAATTTTTTTAAGTCCATGGAGTTGCATATTTAACGGCTTTGCACGATTAATTAAACACATAAAACAAATGCATTAGAAGAAGTATCCACTAGGCAACTACAATAATACCACAGTTATGAAGCCTCCGAGTTTCTATCCACAGATTAACGCTAGCTGTTCCAGATATAAAACTGAAGCAAGGCAAGAAGGATGGTTAGTAAATCCTTAAAACATTACTCTCAAGGAACAGATATAATTCCGGCTTCGCGCTAAGTACTTACTGAACAATGTCATACTTCAAGGTTCCCCAGGCCACTGACACGAACCTTATAAACTATATTTTCTGTGCGGACTTTATTACGTTGTGAAAGTTAATGTTTTCTTTGAGATAAGACAAGGATCTTTCTTCAGAGAAAGTTGCGAGTTTTGTGTCTCATGAGGGTGTCTCTCAAGATCTCAATTGCATCTTGCTAAATATAATGTAAAGCCAATGTAAGTAATATATCCAAATTTATATATTTGAATTTTAAATTAAACATCTCCTACAATCGGAACTGCCTATGTTTCGGTTTCGGTTTAAAGAACTTTACTGTCTAAATAAATTACAGCAATTTCAGTTATTATGATTTTTTATAATTGTAAACTGTTAAGTATATATTTTGGCCCCTTCATACATTATATTATTTAATCCATATTTGGTTCCAGGAACCGGTAGGTTAATGTTATTTGCGTTTCTTAATAGTTTTTTTTTTTTTTTTATTTTTTTTTTTTATTTATTTAAACAAACAAGTACAACTTCACTCTTAACATGTCTGCCAAACTGCGAAGCAGTTTGTCGGCAGTAGTCGGTGTCGGTAGTAGTAGTTTTGGATGGTCTTGATAATTTTTGGCAATAGTTTATGTATGAAAACATGATCTGATCGGCTACAGAACCCAAGAGTGCGGTAGACGACTCGCACGTAGCCAATTTTATTAATATCGGCTCCATTGCATTTCCAGTTATAAACCGCCCGACTGCTTCATAGAGCTTGTAATGTTTCTGTGGCATATTTACTGTTGTATTTTCTACTGCGCTGTTTGTATAATGTACTTACGGACGTAAAAAAAGACGGACGTAATCCCAAGAACAAATTCAGTGAAGCACCCATAGTAATACCAACTCTGTATTCGTACAAGTACACACACCCACACATTGACACCATACTGCTATGACATTGACACCATCGCGAATCAAAAATTACACAATTACGCACACATGGTAAGCGAGCTGTCATTGCTATGTTTCACTCTCGATTAGACAAGGTTACGTCCGTTCTTTTTTTACGTCCGTGAATGTACTATTATTATCTTGTTTCTTTAGCGCCTTTAACAAGTAGTATTTTATTGGATCACCTGCTGTATGCTTTAGAAAAAGAGTAAAGTATTGCGACAGATAACAATAACGTAATATTATGGCAATACAAATAATGAAGACAAGGTTAACCTACAAAATGCAGTAGGCACCAGCCATCGAGACACATTTAAACAATGTATGTGACACTGATAAAATGCGCATAAAAAACATAGTTTTGAATATTGTACATAGTTACCTAATAGGTACTATGAGTATTCTGTGACATAGTGACATGTTATCAGAGTTTCCATGCATAGTTTATTCCCTCACTTCAGGGAATTTCTTCTCCAGGAAATATGTTCACGTCACGGTCCTGAAAAAAAGACGGACGTAACCTCGTCTAATCGAGAGTGAAGCATAGCAATGGCCGCCCGCCGACCATGTGTGCGTAATTTTTAATTCGCGATTGAAGCAGTGAAGTGTCAATGTGTGGGTGTGTGTACTTGTACGAATAGAGAGTTGGTATTACTACGGGTGCTTCACTGAATTTGTTCTTGGGATTACGTCCGTCTTTTTTTTAGGTCAAAATCAATTTTTTTAGGTCAAATCAAAGTGTCTCTTTGTGATTTCGAAATAAATGGCTTTTTTCAAATCTTACATACGATACGTACGATACCAAAACGACAACACGAATTTCTGAAATGTTTGTCAGTCTGTCTGTTTGTTTGTCTCGGCTATCTCTTAACCCGCTTTACAAATTTTAACAAGATTTTACTGGCATGTTGAAGTCTTAAACTTCTTGTACTATTATATAATGTATTTTCTTGCTGTTTTAAAAGTAGGTTCAATCTATAAGTTGCCTGTGGTGCCCATTATAGGCATTTCTTTTTTGCATTTCCTCATTATATAAAGACAGATAATTCCAGGTAATTAGATTCCGAGGTTTAAACCTGACGGGACACCATATTACGTGAGACTTATTACTACAATTTGACAGATGTCTGTGCAAGCTAACGGATATCTCGAACAAAAGCCGTTCCGCCCACTTGGTATTGACTCCCCGACGGAGCTACGGGAAGTTCTTCAACTAATGACGTTGTAAGCTAACGGGAACACATTCTGAAAAATATTTTCCTCCTATCGGAAAAATAACGTAATAGTTTTACTAGCTTACCAAAAAATAAGGGAGTAGAAGGGAATAATTCACCCTTAGATTGGACTATTTTTAGATTGTTTCTTATAAGCCTCTCCGTAACTACAATGGTAGCAACCTAACGTCTGATGTCTTCGTGGCTAAGTATAATACAAGTATCAGAATTAAAATTATTTTAATGATCCCAAATATTTTAAGAATTTGTGAATAAATAATTAAAAGTGTAACACTACCCCATCGCTCCAGTGTCATCCCTCGCCGTCGAGGAGATAGTAACAGAAAAAAAAGACAAAATGTAAACCGGTCCCTTCTTACGCTCCAATAATTAAAATAAGGAATTTCGCTTTTAAAAACAATTTAAAGATTTTGTTTACAGGAAAAATGTGTTCATGATTTTTATCTATACATACATATATACTCACAAAGTTCCACATTTATAATTGTTATCTGCTTCCTTACAGGGCTCCCTGATGCTCCCTGCTAGTGCCGAACAATAAGCACCCCCTTCGGTCTCTATAACACCACCCCGATAGTTTAGCTCTACAGCTGTACTCATGCCCGGTAATGTTTTTATTTTGGGTGTAAAATTGATGGGAAAGATGCATTGCGAGGTCAGCACTACTCTACTAAGCCTCCGTCACAAACTGCTTTGTTATTATTTCCTCACACAGTTATAACTGTGTTAGTAAATGAATGCGCCACAAACGTTGACACGACGTTAAGTGTTCTAAGATAATAAATATCTCTTGTAATGTTTCATTAAGCCTCGCTTTTAATTTGAACGGTGAGCTGCGCCCGCTGCGTCCCGCCGGCTTTAATAAAGAGTTTTCATTAAAGCAATAGCTGTAAGGCTGGACGTCTTAACGGGATACGGGATATCGCTCGCCTGGAAGACTGTCTTCGCCACTTTACTTACATTATTAACGGTATCCGCCGTCTCTTCGGGGAAAAACATTGTTTCTATTAACTTGATGTTGTTTTACATTTTACATTAAGTGTACTTAAAATTAAACAATGGACTAGTTGAATTTAAAAAGGTTGCAAAATCAAAATTAGTACTTCCTATTAATTTAATAATCTATACTAATATATAAAGAGGAAAGATTTGATTTTTTGTTTGCATTGAATAGGCTCCGAAACTACTGAACCGGTTTCAAAAATTCTTTCACTATTGGGAAGCTACACTATCCCCGAGTAACATAGGCTATATTATATTTTCAAAAAAAAATTAGGGTCCTTAATAAAACTCCGATAATGTAACCCAAGGTGTAAAAAAATAAGAAAACCGAAGCAAAGCGAGGGCGGTTACTCGTTAGTTATAATTTATGTAACATCACCCATGATTTGTAATTTTACTTATTCATAATATTGTAGCGACTCAATGAAATTATTCTAAATTTTGCCTATCTAAATGGTTATGTAAGATGACAGTGACATATAGCACGGACACAGCACATGTCATATTGAAATTATAGCATAGAAGACATAGTACTACTTGTAATAATTATAGCTACGTTTTTTTAGTTTCATCTAATAAAGACCAAACGACATAGTATGGACTGATAACATCATCGACCCAGTTTCTGACGTATGATAAGTACCTGCTCGAGAAAGAACTTAACCACCAACAAACATGAACAAAATCATGAAGGAAATTTAACTAACCCATGCCAAGTTATACAGTATAGTATACAGTATAGTATAGTACAGCAGTAGTGATAAATAAATAATAAATAAACGCTTACACACTCATACCTCCGCTGTAGGTTTATACCTGTCGCGGGTGGCATGGACGACACATATAACACATGACATTAACACTCATGACCCGAGTTCAAATATTTATCTTTCACATAAATGTCTGCCCCGGCCGGGAATCGAACCCGGGACCCCTCGCGTCGCAGGCAGGGTCGCTACCAACTAGGCTACAGGGTCGTCAATATAGCTACTATGTTGAAATTGCGTCACCTAATTATGATACCATGGTTTTAAGCCCCTTGAAACCTTCTATAATCTTATGTATACCTTAAAATTATTCTTAATCTATTATCTTAATCTTAATCTTAATATAATAAATATCTTAATCTTATGTATCTTATATATATATATATATATAGGCTAACATATGGCATACCTTCGGTTTTGTTTGGGTTTGTGCTAAACTAACTCGATTCGTTAAAAGTATTTTATAGAAATGCTTACTGACAAACGTAATTATTTCTCATCCCAAGCCCTAAAAGTATATTTCCCCTTTCAATAGTGACCGGCGGCTAAAAGGTGCGGACGCTACAAGGACCGACGACATATCCGTTCACACTCCAGCGCGCGAGCGCGAGGGCGCGCGGCGCGGAGCTGAATTCGGTACATTTATATCGGAAATTTGGTCAGCAAAATACAAGATTTCGTCTTGTAACGCAATAATCGTAGAAATTCAAAGTAATTGAATTTATTTTTATCCTTTAGGGTTTTATATATACGAAATAACGAAATCGTTTTAGAATCATTTTCATGTCTGTCTATTAGTATATTCTGTCGCTTAAATGCATTTTTCCAAATGCTAAACCAAATAAAGTGGTTGTGACATACGGATGGACAGACAGATATGACGAATCTTTAAGGGTTCCTTTTTTTGCCATTCGGCTACGGAACCCTAAAAAGTCCGTTATATTACGCTTCCCGCCCACGTCCGATAATCGGTGACCGATTTTTTGTAGGAGAAAAATAGAAAGTACTGATAGCAATAGTGTAACGCACACGTCCTACAAAAAGTCGAACGTTAACCAAGTTAACCAAAACACTACGCTCGTCATTTGGTAGCAGGTAGGTATATCCCCAAGGAGTGGCTTGTCATCTCCACCGTATTACAATATTATCAAGAAACATCTCAAATCAAAAAGTTCGTTTTGCAAGTTTAATTAAAACGAAATCCGGAGACCTATTAAAGTTGCCTTAAATAAAACTGTCATGCCTATTTGCCGTGCGCACAACTTGCTCGACTTTGATATTTTTTTATTAACGTCGGAATACTTGTCTCCTCATAATTCAAAGCCTCCTTTATATTTCAATTAAGGTTAGTACTAACTATGAAAATAAATTATTGCTGGAAAATTAAGTTTTGATAAGGTTTCTACGTTTATTTTGCAGAAGTAGGGGAGACTGGGGCTGGTCGTGACATTTTTTTTATAAAGTGCCGCAATTTTTTGTTTCTTTGATTGTTTTACTGGAATGTAGGTTTATTTGATTAAGTAACTATTCGGGTTATTAGTTTAAAAACAATTTTAGATACCAGACTATTAGAAGTGACCTAAATGAATGAATTTCGAGGAAAAGAGGTGTGTAACTTTTAGCCCCGCGCCAGGGGCTGGTTGTTACATTATACGGGGCAAAATGTTACAACAAAAACCAAACTAAATATAACACTTTTTATTAGGAACAATTACAGTTTAATAACAAAATAGTCCCTATATTTCATTCGTGAGAAGATATACATGGTATCGAGTTTCCCACTGCATTTGCTGCTACGCAGAAAGTGACAAGTGTCCCTCTCTCCGCTGATGTAATGAAATCAACTTGCTTGGACCTTTTTGGAACCAAAATTTTACTAGTTTTCTGCACCGTTGTCACGCTAATCCGTAGTAAATTTGACTGCTTTTAATCAAGTAACTCATCAAAATACCCACTTGTTTATCGTTGAAAACTTGTCTATTCTTCTGGTAGCTAACTGTGGGAGATTCTGTAAGTGTGCCCTTCTCTTTTGCTTCTTTTTGTTTCTTCAGATATCTTGTTAGAAACATAATTATGACATAATCTAAGATCTTTTGAGATGCCACGAATTTTTTTTCAAGTGAAAACTTCTTTAGCATCGTTGTGATTTGAAAGTCGATGAAACGAAAAAGCGACAGTTAAAAGAAACAGACACATAAATTCATAAGATTTAACGTGGGAAAAAATTAAATAGGAAGCATTATACAGTGTTTCTTATGTTCGTGGTTCTCTTTGTGTTACTTTAAGAAGTGCTAAGTTGTATTCATAGATGGCGCGAGTAACAAGTAACAACCTGCCCCGCGAAAATGTCACTTTTAGCCCCAACGCCAAAACTGACCTTTCAAGGTTAATTAGTAAAAACGTAAATAACTACAACTGTATAAACGTAGATTCGTTGCAAAAAGAAAGGATTAGGCCACAAATATCACAACACATATATATCTGCTTTAAAGGAAATGAGGTTTTAGACCAATATTACGAAAAAACGAAAATGTTACTAACATGCGGTTTTGAGGGCAACATGTACGGGCTCCTCTCACAAAAGCGCTGGCGCCACAGGCTTGCGCGGCGTGCAAGCCGGTGGTGGCGTGATCATTTGTCTCTTTCTCACGTCAATATAGCGTTCTCTGTTTAGCCACCGTTGGCGCTGTAACTACCTACCTCTGTCACGACCAGCCCCAGTCTCCCCTAGGCCATAGTAAATGTGAAATGATAAATATATCGACACCAAAAAGTACTTAGTAGAAATTCATAATCATATTTTAACAAATCTCAGTGACACTGAATTTAGTTTCCTTTAATAAAAAAGTAATTTGAACTGTGGCAGCTACAGAAGCTCTTTATATGGTATCAGAACTACGAAAGGCAGAAGAAGGCTACGAATGGTTCTGAAATAATAATAAAGCAACTCAAAGTGCAACACCGCTTAAAGATTAAGTTGGACAGTCAGTTCAGATGATGTCCCGACAAACGTCACGCTATTTGGAGCTGTGCCATAAACGTATCCCTTGAAGATTCGAAGCCGATTGCCGAAGTTTGCAACTTTGAGAGATCAGTTGGCGCTGTATTGCAACGGGGACCTGAGCATTGCTCTTTTGTTGTTAGGTAAAGCTGCTATTGTTAGGTAACAAGTAATACTACAAAATGAAGCATAGGCAATAGGCAAACGCGACAATGCCGCTTCGTTGACTGATTTCCTAATTAGTAAGCAAGTGACAATTGACTACGTCGTTAATCGACGGAAGGCCTTAATATTATACTATAAACGCTTACACACTCATACCTCCGCAGTAGGTATTTACCCGTGTCGCGGGTGTCATGGAATACACATATAACACCGGCCTGGAATCCGGGACCCCTCGCTTCGCAGGCAGGGTCGCTACCAACTAGGCTACAGGGTCGTCAACTATGGCGCTATCAAAATCATCAGACGAAACATTCACTTTGAGGAGTTTCTGAAACCGATAGGAACTTCTTTGAGATGTCACGATGTAATATCGTGTGACATCGTGGACCTATTAATGAGAAATCTGATCGCGATTGCCAAAGTTTGGGAATTGCGGATAATATCAAGTCCTAATACAACGACGAACTATTGCAATACGGAGCCTTGTCGTGGTTTACTTAACTCTATGAACACAAGATTTTCGACAAGTTTCGGGAAATGTCAACCTGAGAACTGGTCGGCTGCCAACAGTTTGACGGTTGATGACATTGACAGCCAGCGCTGCGCTGGTGACACAAATATTAGTTTTGGGATTTTGCTGAATATTTAATGTTATCAGTAATATTAATTATTATTTATGACATACGTGGTGGGTAACAGTATTTTTTTTATGCAAATAGCCGGCAAACGAGCTGACAATCCACCTGATGGTAAGCGGTCATCGTCGCCCATGTACATCAGCAACACCAAAGGAATCACTGATGCGTTGTCAGCCTAGAAAGAGAGAAGAAAAAGAAAGAAAGAAAGAACTGCCTCTCAAGCCCCCAGCCGGAACACGACTAGTCGTTTGGCAGCTGACTCGTGCTCAAGGGTTGTTGCTATCCAGGCGTATGCCATGGAGAAATAATAATAATAATGGTATTAATTAACAATTAAAATCAATATCACCGATATAATCCCTCCGAGAGCCCTACTACCAGCGATGAATATAGCATAGTTCTTCGACCTAGCATCATTTGATGGTAACAGATGGTTAGAAAATAAAAACATCATCCATATTTAGAGTCGGACCTTTTCACTTGTTTTAGTTTCGAGCAATGGACGGCCTCGCGAACTTTCCGCACACAAAATATCTTTGTCTACGTAATCCTTGAAACAAAAAGATATTTCAACAAATTATCCAACGGACCCTGATCGACAAATACATAAAACATGAAGCGTCCCTCAGCTACCGAGATCATCGCACCGGGCGCGGCGGCGGACGCGGCGGGCGACGACGGTTTCGCCACAAAACGTCTATAATCGTTAGCGGAAGAGCCGTTTGTCATTACACGCCGCCGCCATAAAACCTTTACGTGATATTTGCTCCAACTACCCTTCAACCAGGATATATGGCGGTGACGCACAATATAGGAGACATAATCATTTTGTGTACAATATTTTCTTGTTGGTCAAGAAGTAGCGAATCGTGTTGATTTTTTGTCCAAAACACACTTTTTTAGGAGACTACATTTATTCAAGTAATGTTGGCTTCAACCCATTACTGGCTTACTGTTAACAACGGGCTTATCCTCTCGAGGAAGGCTACAGTGTATGCTCTAGAGCCTTTAATCTACTCTGCGCTCTCACCTCGTCTTAAAATCATAATGCATGGGGCTGGGATTCCCTGTTTTGCAATTGGCACAGATATTTACAAAATAAATGAAACATCACAATGACGGAACGAAAATGAACCAAAAATATTTCGACAAAACATCTCTTGTAGGTAAGGTCCTAACATCCTTTCCAGGGAGAACGTGTGAGTCGGCAGGACATAACGTCACTGACGACTACATATCCTTTTCCCCTTTCGTAACTATGAAAGTAACAGGCTTGGTACGATGTAACAATAGCAACAGGAAACAGGTAACGTCCCAGTTTAGTAATAAATAAAGTAAAATAACAAAAGGAGCGCAATTTATTAATTACTGGAGGTTTTACGAACAATGTAAAGGATTATCTAATAATTATAAATTAGGAGAACGGCGTTGACCGAATTTGAAAGTTCGCAACTGTAAGCTGACCGCATTGCCGTGACGCCGCGCCGTGACGCCGGATCGCACCGAGGAAGAATTTACTCGTAAACTTATTTCTTTGTCTCCGGCCAAGAGGTCGCGCCTGCCGACATCTTTACGCTGCGCCTTTGACGGCCCCGATTAAATCGAATGATTTTCCTTTTACCAAAAACTCTGTTACGTTTCGAGCGAAAAAAGTGAATCTTATCGAATCAATATAAAATTAAATTACTCAATATAAATAGAGCGAATGCGTGTTTTTTCGATGCTTCATCCTTTACCAGTTTTATTTTATTTTAACAGATGAAATGGGATAAATATTATGATTGTAGCCTTCATTGCTTCTGGACAGTCATAATATTAGGTGTATATATCACAGACTACATCATGCAGATCAAGAAGAAAGCAGAGCCGATGTAATTTAAATTCAAAATTGTTAAAAAACAGCTATTATGTGATATCATTCTGGCAATTGAAAAATACTTTACCACTATGATAGATACAAGGTACAATTCCTATTTACTTTCAATGGAGAAAACATTTCCGGGATGTTCGTTGACCAGCAAAGAAATGAGGTTGTTTCGGCCTCAAATATCAAAACAAACCTTTACACCCCAGATATTAAATAATTCAACGTTAAATTTTCACAACCTACAATCCACAATTTCCTTACACCTTACACGTCAGGCTTTTTCAGCTTTACAAAACTGAAAATAAACAGCAAGCTCAAAGTAAAAGAGCTGCCAAAAGTTGAAATTACCTTCAAACTGGCAGGATTAAGAGGTAGAAACATCGCGTGAGTACGAACAGTAAAAAGGCAGTTATTAAGCCGACATGCAGTTAGATCGTTTAGCTCCGGCTTCAACGTTTGTTTCACACTAGCACCGAAAACTGCTCACTAGCTGATTGCAAACAGCAATTTCATTTTAACCGACTTCAAAAAAAGGAGGAGGTTCTCAATTCGACTGTATTTTTTTTTATGTTTGTTACCTCAGAACTTTGGACTGGGCGAACCGATTTCGATGATTGTTTTTTTAATCGAAAGCTGGTGGCTGCCATGTGGTCCCACATAAATTTTATTGAGATCTGACAATGGCATCCATGAGAAAACCACATAAGTCGTAAATTTGTGTTAAGATGTGCGCGACGAATTGACGAATAACTCAATATCACGCCAACCGATTTCGATGATTCTTTTTTTAATCGAAAGCAGGTGCTTGTCATGTGGTACCACATAAATTTGAACGAGATCTGAAAAGTAGTTTTTGAGACTTTGAAGTCGGTTATTTTTTGTTAATAAAATTTAGATTATATATAAACATTTTGACATGAGAAATTCAATGTTAAAAGCTGTCTATTGGGTGTTAGGTGTAGTTAGATATGAATTAGATACATAGCAAATTATAATAGCTAGATTGAAGAAGGTATCTTACTTTTGACGCGATCATAGCGCGGAGGCTTGTGTTGATCACTCGAGCCACAGCCGGCGCCGACGCTAGCTGGATCTGCGACCGCGTGCTAGTGGCATATAAACTTGGGGGCTTTCGTGCTTTGTAGGGAACGTACAGTCGTCGGTCTCCGTTGTTGTTGTAAGGCAACAGTCGTTATGCCATGCAGAAGGCCCCCGAGCGCAATGAAGACTTCCAACACTTGGGTTTGCCACTAACTCCTCCGCTAATATCAAGGCCTCCTCAAGAAAAGATACCCATGTTCAGTAGTGGGCCATGAATGGGTTTAAGAGAGGTACGTCTAAATTTTATTAAAAGTTTTATCTCCCCTAAGTGAAGCATGGTAGCAAATCTTCATACTTAAAAAAGAGTTGTATTTTCAAAACATGCAGTATATTTTTAAGTGTGTCGTATCGCAGAAAAGATCGTACTACGCTAGTATGAAAATTCAGTAAATGAGCAGTTTCTGTCATTAAATCATTTATAATTAGCGTTCCGCACACGGATTCGTAATGTGCGAGCGATTACTGCGCGCTCCCGTGTTGATTATGGTTCCGTGTTTGGCTTCACCGACTCGCTTCCAATTCAGCATTTGAATTTTGGCCGAAAATAATACAAAGCTTTGTGCGTTTTTAGAAAAGAAGGTCGTACTTTTTTTGAAGCTAATCGACTAACTAGCAGACGAGACATGGTGAGCGGTCATCGCCCGCGGATCTCGGTAACGACAGTTCAATCGACGCTTTGTTAACCGATAACGAAGCACCGCTAACCAGTAAACATTAAATCTCAGTATTCTTTATATCTGTATTTATAGAATCTCGTCAGCCAATCCTGTATTTTAGTACGTTTAAAAATTAAACCAGACTCATTTATTAAATTGCGTGGCTTCGTATATGATACATTTTTAATGAAAGTAGTTGCTCTCGTAACGGCACGCTTGAACCATGTTTTAATTACTGGAAGCTAGCCGCCAACTTAATTGCTTCGAATTGTGTCTGACGCACTCGTCAAGTGTCTGCCAGATAGCTGCGCCCGATCCATTTTGTACCTTATGTCACACATGTAAGGTCGAATACGTCGCCCTTTAAGGGCTCGTCGCTCTACGACACTTTAAACAGTAGTAGTTGCAGTGAAAATAAATGTAATGTAAAGAAATATTTCAAAATAAAACCCACGAGCCTCTCACAACTTCATTTTTTGTACATTGTCTCCGGTCTCGTTCACCGCATTTAATTACTGGTTCTGTATTTTTATCATCTTGACGTGAAGTGGGCAAAAGGGCATATAAACAAAGCGGAGACCATTAATAAAACGATGTGGACAGGCTGTCACAAAACCTCCGCTGTGAACGAAAATTAAAAATGTGAAACAGTATATAAATAAACACTCCATCCGAATTGATGTCCTTCATTGATAATAGTCGTTTCAGAGTTCTGAAAAGGAGGAGATTTTTTGAAATTGACAGGATACTTAAATAATTAAATTTGACATTATTAATAATTAAATTAAAATAATAATACTAACAATATAATAATATAAATCCTGACCAATATGAATAACAAATTCAATCTATCATTATAATTTAATTCATTAAAAGTTAGTCTCTATATTAAACAAGCAAGATTAGTGCAGCCTCTCCCTTGTCTCGAGTTGCTGCCTAACAAGGTGCATGTGTCTGTTGTATTTATATTGTATGTAATTTAATGGCATGTGTTATGCAATAAACACGGACCTAAAAAAAAGACGGACATAATCCCAAGAACAAATTCAGTGAAGCACCCATAGGAATACCAACTCTGTATTCGTACAAGTACAAACACCCACACATTGACACCATACGGCTACGACATTGACACCATCGCCAATCAAAAATTACAAAATTACGCACACATGGTAAGCGAGCTGTCAGCTGTCAGCTTCACTCTCGATTAGACAAGGTTACGTCTGTTCTTTTTTTATGTCTGTGGCAATAAAGAAATTATTAATTATTAATTACTGATCATTGTATTATGGTGAACGCACATTTATCCGCACGGCACTCGCCGGACGCGCCGGACTCGCCGTACTCGACGTATTTATTGACAGCCTCGCATATTTTGCCGTGCATGCGGCTGCATATGTCATCCACATCAGGCTCTCATATGATTTGATACAAATGCGGTGCGTCCGGCGCGGACGGTGCCGATATATGTGCGTTCACCATTAATTAGTCTCCATGGGGACATCGCACTGAAGTATGTTCTAGGTATTCTAAAAAAACTGCCAATAATCATGGTAAAGTGTAACAACTTGTCAACAACTTGTCAACTAGTTGTCGAAACTCAACGGGTACTTACAGCTGTCTAAGATATGTAATGTAAATAAGAAAATATTTATTACCAATTTGTATTTGCGAATTGTTTACCAATGGCCGTGTTAGAAGAGTGCTAAAGGAAGGTGAAGGAAAGATGGCAGCCAATACGCCTGGTAACGCTTCACGCACATTTTGAACGATCGAGGCGCTCAACAACTTTATACCAAAAAACAATCTATGTATAAACTGTGAACTGTGTACAATAATTCTCACTTTCTCACCTTGTACCGCGAGGCCTTATATTCATGGTCGAGAGGAATATTGGCGAAGTTACGACCAATAAAGAACTTTTTTCGCCGGAAACTTTTTCAGTTTGTTGGGAAAGTTTCAATACAGTTAACGAAGGGTGACGCTCGATGGATTCTTGAATCGAGTTGCCAACACGATAAATTTCAATATTTTTTTTTTGCTTCGGCAAATAATTTTTACTGACATCATTCAGTTTGAACAGTTTCAAAGGTGCTAACGAAAAAGGTTTACTTGTAAGTTGTCTTTGGAAAGAAAAGAAGACGATATATTAGGTATACCAAAGTTATTCTGTAAGGCAAAACATAACTACAATAATCTAAAACTAACAAAAAATAACCGACTTCAAAGTTACTCAAAAACTACTTGTCAGATCTCGTTCAAATTTAAGTGGGATTACAATATGACAAGCACTTGCTTTCGATTAAAAAAAGAATCATCGAAATCGGTTGGTGTGATATTGAGTTATTCGTCCATTTGTCGCGCACATACTTAATACAAATTTAAGACTTGTATGGTTTTATCATGGATGCCACTGTCAGATCGCAATAAAATTTATATGGGACCACATGACAGCCACCAGCTTTCGATTAAAAAAAGAATCATCAAAATCGGTTCGCCCAGTCCAAAGTTCTGAGGTAACTAACATAAAAAAAACAAAATACAGTCGAATTGAGAACCTCCTCCTTTTTTAGGGTTCCGTAGCCAAATGGCAAAAAACGGAACCCTTATAAATTCGTCATGTCTGTCTGTCTGTCTGTCTGTCTGTCTGTCTGTCTGTCTGTCTGTCCGTCCGTATGTCACAGCCACTTTTCTCCGAAACTATAAGAACTACACTGTTGAAACTTGGTAAGGAGATGTATTCTGTAAACCGCATTAAGATTTTTACACAAAAATAGAAAAAAAATCAATAAATTTTGGGGTCCCCATACATAGAACTGAAACTCAAAAATTTTTTTTTCATCAAACCCATACGTGTGGGGTATCTATGGATAGGCCTTCAAAAATGATATTAAGGTTTCTAATATCATTTTTAGGGTTCCGTAGCCAAATGGCAAAAAACGGAACCCTTATAAATTCGTCATGTCTGTCTGTCTGTCTGTCTGTCTGTCTGTCTGTCTGTCTGTCCGTCCGTATGTCACAGCCACTTTTCTCCGAAACTATAAGAACTACACTGTTGAAACTTGGTAAGGAGATGTATTCTGTAAACCGCATTAAGATTTTTACACAAAAATAGAAAAAAAATCAATAAATTTTGGGGTCCCCATACATAGAACTGAAACTCAAAAATTTTTTTTTCATCAAACCCATACGTGTGGGGTATCTATGGATAGGCCTTCAAAAATGATATTAAGGTTTCTAATATCATTTTTTTCTAAACTGAATAGTTTGTGCGAGAGACACTTCCAAAGTGGTAAAATGTGTGTCCCCCCCCCTGTAACTTTTAAAATAAGAGAATAATAAAACTAAAAAAAATATATGATATACATTACTATGCAAACTTTCAACGAAAATTGATTTGAACGAGATCTAATAAGTAGTTTTTTTAATACGGTTATAAATCGTAAACCGCAAAAAACATCGATCAAAGTTACAACGAACTACAAGAATTTTTATATTATGTTACTTCCTGCTACGGAACCCTTTATGGGCGAGTCCGACTCGCACTTGGCCGCTTTTTTTCTAAACTGAATAGTTTGTGCGAGAGACACTTCCAAAGTGGTAAAATGTGTGTCCCCCCCCTGTAACTTTTAAAATAAGAGAATAATAAAACTAAAAAAAATATATGATGTACATTACTATGCAAACTTTCAACGAAAATTGATTTGAACGAGATCTAATAAGTAGTTTTTTTAATACGGTTATAAATCGTAAACCGCAAAAAACATCGATCAAAGTTACAACGAACTACAAGAATTTTTATATTATGTTACTTCCTGCTACGGAACCCTTTATGGGCGAGTCCGACTCGCACTTGGCCGCTTTTTTTGAAGTCGGTTAAAAACGCTCAATTACCGTAATAAAACACTACAATCCAAAGTCTCAGCTGAAAATATATGTCAAACTGTATACTTCTGACTAGCAATTAACATTGGGTCGTTCATGAGTAACAGGCTAACAGGCGATATCGATGGAGGCATCGTTGGCAGCGGTACAGCGGTACGGTGCGGTACGTGCGCGGTGCTCGCTGCCGTGCATCACGCCGAGCTCCGAGCTGGAGCTCAGATGCGTCGGCACGTGCCTTGGACCGCCGCCGAGAGACACACGATGAATGGATCACATGGCGCAGTAACATTGTAATGCTATCGCTGCTAACTGTGCACTCACAATACATCATGAGATGACACTTGTTGGAACAAGCGCCGTTGTTGGCGAATCAAATGCTGAAGATAAATGTACCAGAGTACTTATAGTAGTGAATAAGATATGGTAGATGAATAAGTTGTAACTTTTGCCGCCGCTTGCTGTAACAACAGGATCTTATAAGGTTCAATGAACTTCTTTTCTTGATGTCTCCACGGGGCTGTGGAACGACTGGTGAAATGAACGCAAGGATCGCAATGATCACTCGCCATCAGCTGGATCCTCTACTAGTTTATTGCTGCAGCTATAGCATAAGATCAGAAGTAGTTTTTTCCCTCCTTAATTTATGGCGATATCAGAGTTATTTATTGAATGAAATCGCTACCCCATTCATAAAATATACGATTGTGTCTAAAAGTTCCGTAAAACCTTTGGTTTGTTCTGTGATTAATGTTTTATTGAAAACCAGTGCACATTGTGTTACCTATTTGCATAAGTATTTGGTCAGCGTTTGCAAAATACGAAAACAGGAACAAAGTTGACTGCGAAAGTTGCCCAACAAACTGAACCTAGTTCAACCTTATGTCTGTTATTTAGTAGCAAAGTTGCTTCCGGAATACTGAAATTCCTTATGATGTCCTACATGACCTACATTATTTTATTTGCATGTTCGATATCACTACCCAGTGTGTCTTGATTTCTATTCATTCGATGCACATGAAGCGTGCGGGCATTGCCGGGTATGATGTTGTTTGACTCCAAGTGATCCGTATTATACTTTCATTGCATTGATGAATTGCTCTTGGAGCGTCGGTACCAAACAGCTTCCAGATGCAAACTAGAGTCATAACTATTTGTATTTAATCATTCCACATCCACCAACTGATTTTGTATTTTGATTTTAAAATTCGGAAGGTCTGTTTTAGCAAAAAATTATGCTACGCTTTATAACCTAAAACAACCTGTAACTCAGGTTCCAAGCGCTCGCTGACATAAAAAAGAAACCATTGGACAAAGTAAGTCTTAGTTAAAAATTACCACATCATCCTTTTCCAAAGTAATTTAAAACATCCTGTAAGAAAGTAATGTCGGTAGTGTGCTGGCCGACGACGCCGCTTCTCAGTTTCCCATTGTATATGGCTACTATGGCTAGTTCAACAACTTCGCAGCGGCAGTCTTTTGTTTCTCGTCCGCTTGCTAATTAACTTGCACTCCGATAAACTTGACCCCTCACCCACTCGCACACAGCATTGTTGCAAGAAACACTTTATTTATTGAAAACAGCAAATAGGAATGTAGCCTTTACAAGTCATTGCCGGAGTGGACACACTAAGGACAATGGTTTCACATTTAATATTCACACACTCATCCAACTGCCGGTATGTGCCTGGTATAGATATACTCAATCAAAATAATTTTAATAGAGTGCATTCTTTCGCCATTTCTTCACCTCCATAACAAAACACCTTTCCATAATGGTGGCAGATTAAAAAGCTAACGTACATAAGTGTATCAGTGATACCTTTATTAATAAATGAATTTGAATTTTAAATTTTACCGTGGATATTCAATTTTAATAATTTCCAGCCGAAAATCGTTTGCCCTTTCATTCTGCAGTGAAGGTCAATAAAACAATTTTTTTTGTCAATTTATGCACATGTTCATTTATATTATTTGTACTTTGGTAAAAAATTTTGAACTAAAAACATTTTTTCTCGTATATTTAAATACAAATATTTTCACATTCCTGCAGGATTCGATCTATCAGTGCGGCCATAAACTTTTCGTTAAACTTCCTTCGGTAAAAACATTCAGTAAAATAAGTTACTCGGGCGCATTTTATGCTGTTCTGTAGAATAATTATGCAGAATTTAATTAGTATTTCTCGGCAGGGCGCAGTCTACTGAACCGACCGTTGTTCGGGAGTCATAATTAATGAAGTTGGGTTTACTGTTGCAGAAAAATGTGGGCTGCGAGTCACTTTATCTATACCGTAATAAAAGGCTCACGGAGCTGTTTGCTCCCACCATCGGCGCAGCTTTGCAAGGCTTGGCCTTTTGCACTCGCTGCCTCACTAAGTTATTCACTTTCTACAGTTTGTGTTTTATAACTTTTTCAACAAAATATAGTCTTGTTACAAATATCTCTGTACTTCTATTTTCCATCATCTCCAAAACTTGAGGGCGATAACGTGCATTTGGTTACCTTTGTTCAGTTTAACATGAATCAGCAAAAATATCTTGAATTAAGATGTTAATGGTTCTTCTAACACGATTAGTGTCTCTCGAGTACTCTAGTGTTGGCGATATCTAATATCCCACACTTGTATACGAGGCCTTTTCCTCCAAGGTCGTGTCGTAGCTCGGCGTAGTGGCGTAACTGAGACAAGTCATTATGCGGTAAATCTCGAGAAGAAAGCTTTCAGGGCGCTTTCTCTCGATAGCAGCTTAACATCTCGCTGACATCGATGGCTCGAGAGGTCAACGAGGCTTGTATCGATACGCGGTGAAGAGCACATTATGAAAATCTAAACATTTTGAAAAGGAAAAAATATCCGCTTATATTTAAATAACCAAACCCAAATGATAGCTTCCTGTCACATTAGATGTGAAGATGTGAAAATCTGATTTGCTTTCGGATAGCATGACGTACTGGTTGCAGATGCTTAAATATGCGATTAAAAAATCTACCACTTCAGCTTGAATTTAAAATAGTGCATAATTTTAAGATTCCGAAGCAAAATCGGAATCCTTATAGTTTCGTCATTTCCGTCCGTCCATCTGTCCATCCGTCTGTCCGTCCGTTTGTCCGTCCGTCTGTCCATCTGTCCGTTTGTCTGTCTTAAGCAAAGCGCCGAGACCCTTTGTGCTAGAATGCCGTTATTCTTTGTGTATACAAAAACCGACGTACGTGTCAAATATTTTCGTCTAAACAATCTACATAAAAATATTCAAAGGTGTACCTTGAAAACTCAATGTTACAAGCTTGCTGTGTTGCTCCGTTGTCCCTGCATAAACATGGTCACAAAGCGTGCGGCCCGCGTCGATTCACGCCCGCTGCGGTTAACTGTCAATGTCAACCATCTTGGCATGTTTAAAAATATTAATCACCATTACTTACAATAATGAATTTAATCATTTTTACCGTTGGAATGCGATTCATACCTCGATTAACGGCGGTCGGAGGCTGGAACTGCCCGTAGTCGGAAATCATGGTGTTCCACGACACTTACACCAAATTGCTCCTCGTACCGTCAAACTGCCATGGAAACAATACATAATCACCGCACACCGCTAATGTTGGCAGCATTTCTGTGTATTGCACATTAATGTATCGAAAACTCTTATCCAAATTGTTTACGGCACGATAATTATGAGACGCACAAGTAACACGCCAGGCTTGACAATCTTAACATTGACAACCGAGTAACAATTTATGTATAAGTTAACAAAATTAAGATTGTTAGTAATAGTTCTCCCATTCCATACGTCTAGGTGAAATCTTTTATTTTGTCGTTATTATAACCAACAAAGTTGAAACTATCCACCAATACTTTAGATGGCCGGTAATAACGATGTTTTGCATTGGTTTCCAACTTGTAATATTTTTTAAATATTTTTAGGACAAAATATAACATGGTGTAAAAATTATTGCGATTGATTAAGTTACTGATTCTGAACAAACTATTTACAGGTTTTGTATATACTGAAAATAACCCTGTATATATTTATTAAAACTCAAGAATCGTAGAATAAAATGGTGAAAAAAATTTACCTCCCCTACAGGTAACGTGAGGAATTGAGGATGAATTTTTTATTCGTTGCGTACCGTGTAGTGTGGGGTGTCGTTGAAAAAGGTATTCCAATATTATGGGTCTTCTAAGACTATTTTTGGAATTAGGGGTCCGTTTGCGGACTATTTGGCTATAAAGTGCTAATTTTGGTTAGAGTCAAGTGTCCCCCCCCCGCTGGCTAAACGGTTGGAGTTAGACAAGTGAAAATATTCTCAAAAATATGTTATAAGTATGATGAATTTACAAGGAAAAATTATCAGGACTAGATATAAAATTACATACGTAGTTAATCAGTAATAGTCGATAAACTTACTACTTCGGAACCCTACATTGCGCGTGGCCTGACACGCACTTGCCCGGTTTTTCGGTTATTGAATTGACTCTCCCGTAGTGAAAACAGAACCGCTTTAGTTTTATTTTACCCGTCCCTCCATCCGTAGCATTTATTTGAACTACAAAAATTTTTTTAGGGTACCTTCCCTACAGGTAAAGTAGGGGATTAATAATATAAATAAATAATCGTTGAAATTTTGTGGTCGCTGGTTTTATCGCTACTGTAGTAAATAGAATTATAAATAGACCATTAAATTTACTCAGCCTCCAGTCACGGATTTTCGCAGAGACTCCAGCTGTAATATAAGACACTTTAACTTTGGTTACAGGAGTATAATTAAGTTATTGTTTATTTACAGTAAAGAAGTAATTGCGTACAAACGTCTGCTTTCAGTATAGAAAACCCTGATATTGGTTTTGTTAATACAAACTTTTCGCGAATTAAACCTGAAAATTTTTACTCGTGAATTGTGTTCATAAATTCTCCCAAGCAATAAAATAAACCTGAGCAAATTTTATTAGGTAAACCTCCGTCGCACCCATGTCATGAAGTTCAACAAACTTCAACCAACTTCGCCTGCACTTTGTAACCCATTAAACTTCTGTGATTGTGGGTTACTGGGCTTTGCGATTCGAAGTTTTTCCACCTTGCCATCACTGGCATTGTTTTGAGCGAATTTAATTTACACAATAAGTCCTTTCAATGATTCACCGGGGAAAGTACAGACCTGCTGTAAGCTTTGCGTTCAGATTACTAGAGTTTCTTTGGTTCAAGTGTTTCAGTGAAGATTCGCCGGTGTATGTTGACAATCAGCAATTTCGATGCGAGAAGGCTGAAATTGATACGTTGATTTACTTAAATCGGTCATACACCGGTTCATGAAAAGCCATCCACCCATGCGATATTTGAACCAAATGGGAATAATTATAAGATAAAGTTTTTCGTAGTGCCCTCAACAATACGTGTATCTTTACTTGGCTTTGTGGTATCACTTGCGCTGGTAGTCATTAGTCCCACGGACATCCTAAGAGGAGATCCGAAGTAATTTGCATCATGACTAATGCAAATCTCAAAAAAAAGCGGCCAAGTGCGAGTCGGACTCGCCCATGAAGGGTTCCGTAGCAGCAAGTAACATAATATAAAAGTTCTTTTAGTTCGTTGTAACTTTGATCAATGTTTTTTGTGGTTTACGATTTATGACGTATTAAAAAAAAACTACTTACTAGATCTCGTTCAAACCAATTTTCGTTGGAAGTTTGCATGGTAATGTACATCATATATTTTTTTTAGTTTTATCATTCTCTTATTTTAGAAGTTACAGGGGGGGGGGGACACACATTTTAACACTTTGGAAGTGTCTCTCGCGCAAATTATTCAGTTTAGAAAAAAATTATATTAGAAACCTCAATATCATTTTTGAAGACCTATCCATAGATACCCCACACGTATGGGTTTGATGAAAAAAAAAATCTATAAGGGTTCCGTTTTTTGCCATTCGGCTACGGAATCCTAAAAAGCAACTAAGAATATATTGTCCAGTCCTGGGTTGAAATTTTGACTGCTGCGAGTAATAAAACGCAACGCTTAAAGGTTGGCTACTTGATTTTAGCTGGAGTAGTATTCTCTTCAATATATTCAAATTGAGGCAACAAACTTCATTGATATGAATATAGATTCGATCCCTTCCCCCGACATCCGACATCATGCGGAGTTAAACGGGGCCAGATTGTAGCGGAACTTGCCCGGACTGGATTGAAGTTGGTCGAACTTCGTGACGCGGGTTCGTCGAGCTCTCGGACATACCAAATTAGATTCGTGATTTATTGTCGTGGTTTTTTATTGTTTTTATCTGAACAATTAACAACTTACTGTAACAATGCCGAGTAAAATTATTGAAAAGCTAATGAAGTTCAGCGGCTGTAGCTCTACATGTCTGCTGTGAAGTAATTTTGTTTGGACGAAGTTGTATTGTTCTTGCAATTCATGAGTCCATGTCAGCAATACGATATCTTGAATCCCTTGAAGGGTGCTTTTGGAGTTTCTTATATCACTGGCAAATAAGAGGTAGTGATGAAGCGCACTTGTCTTTACCTTCTCTGTCAAATTTTCCTCGGTAATGCACAGTAATTAATTAATAACGCATCACACTCATAGCCCCACACTAGGATTCCCTGTGTCGTGGGTGCCATGGACAACACACTAGACAAGGACATTCACACCCAGACTGAGAACAGAAATTCAAACTCATCATTCAAACCGCCTCGCTGGGAATCGAACCCAGGACGCTTGGCGCGGCGATCCGGCATGGTAACCATCGCCAACACAGTACAGTACAGTCACTTACCATCTGGTGTAGTTCAAACTCAATGGACACTATGTCCAACGTCTTTCCTACAAGAACATGAGGTTGCTTCAGTTACTTGCTTCACAACAAGATCAGATGATTTTGTTTTATAAGCGTCAGGTTGGGCCCTTGTGGAAATAAAGTAATTTTAATATTGAAAACTTGACCCAAGTGAACCATAGAAGAGCTCAAGATTAATAAAATATTTTGGATTATGTTTAAAGGAGGCTGAATTACAGATTACATAAAAGTATCCATTTAACCTACGTCGAATTAATGCGACAAATATTTTTAACTTGGTAAAAAAATGCGGAACTTACTCATCGTCATTCGTCTACGTCTTAAACCTAACATTATTGTTTTTAATTAATCTGTTGAGTATTAATTGGTTTGCAAAAATAATTAATTTGACCTTAAAAACAAGATTCACGTAAAAAATTCTTCAAGTTTGAAGAATTTTTAAGGAAAACATCCAAATTGAATAAAAATATTCCGTAAAAAACGTGATGCTATTTACTCAAAGTACTTAATAATAATAATAATGTTCTTTAAAATGTTGGCAGCAAAAGTATTACCTTTTAGTAAATAAACAGCTTATACTCGCTTAAAGCTTAACGCTTAATTTAATAAAAAAAGCGGCCAAGTGCGAGTCGGACTCGCCCATGAAGGGTTCCGTAGCAGCAAGTAACATAATATAAAAGTTCTTGTAGTTCATTATAACTTAGATCGATGTTTTTTGCGGTTTACGATTTATGTCGTATTAAAAAAAAACTACTTATTAGATCTCGTTCAAATCAATTTTCGTTGGAAGTTTGCACGATAATGTACATTATATATTTTTTTTAGTCTTATCATTCTCTTATTTTAGAAGTTACAGGGGGGGGGACACACATTTTACCACTTTGGAAGTGTCTCTCGCGCAAACTATTCAATTTAGAAAAAAATGGTATTAGAAACCTCAATATCATTTTTGAAGACCTATCCATTGATACCCCACACGTATGGGTTTGATGAAAAAAAAATTTTTGAGTTTTAGTTCTATGTATGGGGAACCCCCAAAATTTACTGTTTTTTTTTCAATTTTTGTGTGAAAATCTTAACGCGGTTTATGGTATACATCTACTGACCAACTTTCAACAATATAGTTCTTATAGTTTCGGAGAAAAGTGGCTGTGACATACGGACGGACAGACAGACAGACAGACAGACAGACATGACGAATCTATAAGGGTTCCGTTTTTTGCCATTTGGCTACGGAACCCTAAAAAGGAAAGTTAGACGTTGAACTAAAATATCTTAATATAGTTAATAAACGAGCTAAATCTTAGTCAGTACGTGTTACAAATTAAACCGTTGTGAGCTAAGACGTTGAGATACAAACCTAATAACGATGTACGTGAGAAATCTCACCAGCGAATGTGGTGTGTGGTGTGTGGGTTGCGGCGGCGGTGGCGCGGAATACTACATCGCTGCAATTTGTGGTCTGTATGCCGTGACCAGAATACCGCGACTGGCAGCATACATCTCAGTAGAAGCTCAAGATGCTACTCGCTTAAAGTTTTATAACGGTATGAAAGTAAAAATTTCTCAATTGTTTGCCACACAGGTAGATGTAAAAGGTAGTTCACATCATACACAAATCTTTTTTTTATGAAAATTGCTGACCCACGAGCATATAAGCCTGAGGGTAAGCGGTCACCGAAGCCCACTGATTTAAGTACCTACGCGTTGTGGGGTAAGAAGGAAGAGAAGAAATAAAATTTGCAGGAGTAACTTTGAAATATTATGTACTAAGCTGGTCAATCCGTTGGCAAGTTCAATGGTGAATGGTGAATGAGGACAGCTACGAAGCCTAAAGTCCATAAAATAAAAGCGGAGGCGTTTCGTATGACGCAGCATTAGCGCGCTGTAACTGGAATTGCGTTCCGTGTCGTAGGCGGGGAAGTGTTCACTTAATTGTGCCTACAATGGACGCTCTGATTTAGAGACGGATTTCAATGCTTGAATTTACAGAATTAGTCCGACGTAATTTGTATCGCAGTTTCCGGTATCATTCGCGATGTGTACTCACGTGGCCAGTTCACGAGCGTCCCTGACTGTTGACAAGCTATCTTACTGATGAAGCTATGCCAGATATATTGTCTGTTGCTATACGATCTATACGTACTTGGGACGAATCTGTAAGGAATATTTTTCTTTCTTTATTGCTTACAAATAAACTGAAGAACATTGGACTCAATACTAGCTCACTCTTTTGGCCATTTTAGCTGAAGTATTTAATTGAATTCACCTAAGTCAAGATATAAAATGCTAGTTGCTATGTTATATCAGACCAATGCATGAGGTCCTAAAACAGACCCGTATGTTGCCACTATCGTTTGATCCGCTGCCACGATTTACCGCCTGTACTTTTTCCGAGCGCCGAGAATTGACCCCGTTTTGCACACTCTCCGTACTGACGTCATTGTCGAGTACGATCAATTCGTTAAGGATACATTGAATTACGACTGCGGACTGAATAACACAAAATTTATGGCGATAGTTTACGAGTATTAGGGAACGTGGCACGTGCGGGTTGGGTTCGCATTCCGACGGCTGGAAGGTTAACGTTACAGTATATGGAGAAACTTTTGCGTTCAGCGAGATTTCAGTCTACACAAATCAAAGGAAAGGAAAAAGAAAACAATCGTTTTATCACGAAAATGTCATGACGTCTACAGGCTCGGTACAAAATATATTGTTATGTATATAAATTATATAATAATAATAATAAATAATAATAATAACTCTTTATTGCTTTAAACATTGTTTTACAATAGTAAGTGGCCAGAGCCTCCTTTTAAGCACAGGAGTGCCTGTATTAGGAGCCTCTGCTCTTCCGATGGCTATAATTATCTTAGCTTAAACAAAATTATTTTATCTACAAAATTAAAACAATATTTTGTTGCTATGTTGTATATTATATGTGTTATATTTTTAATAGCATTGTTAGATGTTATATTATTTCTGTTTATATTAATTAAATATTATATAAATTTAATGTCATAGCTGTATTTGATGACTGATCCATTAAAACATATTGTAGCTTGTCATTTAGCGTAACGATCGAAAATTTTCTCTTCTTTTATGGAAATAGCCGGCAAACGAGCCGATAATCCACCTGATGGTAAGTGACTATCGTCGCCCATGGACATCAGCAACACCAAAAGCATCACTAATGCGTTGCAGGCCAAGAAAGAGAGAAGAAAAACTGGCTCTCAAGCCCCCAGCCGGAACACGACGAGTCGTTTGGAGGCTGACTCATGCTCAAGGGTGGTAGCTATCCAGGCGAACCCCATGGAGAAATAATAATAGAAAAAATGGTATTAATTAACAATTCAAATCAATATTACTAATATAAATCCCTCGAGGGGCCCCACCACCAGCGGGCCGGATTTAGTCACCTCTTACGACACCCATCCGCCGTGGGATTGGGGTTAGTATTCTAAGCCGCCCTAATACGGCTAGAAATGATTTTTTATGTTTTAATTTGTTTTTGTAAACACTAATAACATATTTTTTTAACTTTGTATGATGTCCAGAGTTCATAAAACTTCAAATTTTGTAACACCAAACCATCAAACCTCAGTAGATAAAGGAAAAGCAGTTACCTAAGGCGTTAAGATACTGGTAACGTAGTTTGGTTGTCTTTATTTTGCAGTTAAGGGATTAGGCTATTCGGTTAAAATCAATATATCGATGGTGGAAAGGCATATTGTATTAACCGCCATCTAGTAAAATGACCAGGAGAGACGATTAAAGTTTTAAAAACTTCATAACCTTTAAAGTATTGAAGATAACTCTATGAAATTAAGGCGAATTAGTAATAAAATGTATTGAAATGGATACATGTAATAAAAAATAACGTATGTCTAATATTTGTATTAATTGTTGATACAAAATACCACAAATTCTCAGATAGGTAAAATTAGTTTATATCCAAATATTATACACAAAAAATTTCAAGCAAAGTGTTTTATATCCAAAATATAATTTAGATGTTTTCAAGTAAATTGTTTTATATCCAAATAAATGTATTATTACTATCGAGTAAAATGACTTAAAAACAAATCCAATCATGACCAGAGAGAGGTAAACACTTTTATGTAACTTTTTCATATCTATGCGAACCTGTAAAAACAGTTGTACAGACATCATTTTATTCGAACAAAGAGGGCCAAGTGGCTTAACCATACACTTAAATATAATTTAAGCCACAAACTAAACTTGGGAAAACTTAACAAAATCCTGAAAATTGTAAAAAAAAATAAAAATGAAGGTAAATGTTTTACTAAAATTATATTTATCAAAATAATACGCATACTAGGATCTAAGACTGGTCTTTCGAATCGGTTCTTTGAACTTTGTCCTGAGCCTTCTGAATCCAGCGGATGCCCGCTGTCTTCTTCGGGTCGTCAGTCCACCTGGTCGGGGAGCGTCCTATGCTCCTTTTTCTGAGACGTGGGCGCCATTCGAGGACTTTTCTTCCCCAACGGTTATCGGTCCTTCGAACTATGTGGGCAGCCCATTGCCACATCAGCCAGCTAATTCTTTGAGCTATGTTGGTTACCTTTGTTCGCCTACGGATCTCCTCATCTCTAATGCGATCACGTAAGTAAATACAAAGCATAGCCCTCTCCATAGCCTGCTGCGCTACTCTGAGCTTGTGCATTAGGCCAATAGTAAAACACCACGTCTCGGATCCGTATGTCGTCGCTGGCAACACACACTGCTCGAACACCTTCGATTTATGGCACTGACGTAGTGTTTTGGACGACAAGGTATGACGCAGTTTTCCGAACGCAGCCCATCCGAGTTGGATTCTACGAGTGACTTCTTTCTCGAAATTGGACTTACCCATCTGGTTCACTTGTCCCAGGTAAATGTATTTGTCTACAACTTCGAGAGCAGCGCCATCAACAACAACCGGTATGGGTGTGACATGGACATTCGACATGGTTTTCGTCTTGTCCATGTTAATCTTAAGACCCACCCGTTGTGAGGCGCTGTTCAAGTCCCCGAGCATTGTACCAAGTTCTTCCAGGGAACCCGCCAGGATGACTATATCATCGGCATATCGCAGGTGTGTGATGTATTCACCATTGATGTTGATGCCACGTCGTTTCAACTCCATCAACTTGAAAACGTCTTCCAACGCAGCGGTGAACAGTTTTGGGGATATGACATCCCCTTGTCTGACACCTTTCTGCATTTGGTTGGGGTTCGTTGCTGTGTCGTGTACTCTGACAGACATGGTGGCATAATGAGTACAAACATTTCAACACCTCGATATACCGGTAGTCGATCCGGCACCGCTTCAGAGAATTTAGTATCGCCCAGGTCTCGATAGAATCAAAGGCTTTCTCAAAGTCCACATAGGCAATACACAACGGCAGATTATACTCCTCAGTCTTTTGTATAATGCCATCAAAAACAAAACTTGTAAAAAAACCAAGTCTCGCAACTCAGTTCTTCTACCGTAAAAAGTTGTGAGATCCATGTAATATCAAGTCAGTTAATTTATTCAGTTCCTACTTAAGGGTCGATATATGTAACACTTGTTCTACTATAAATACAAAAATAAAGCAAAGAGAAGCATTGCCATATTTTACTAAACGTACTAGGACGTCTTTGATCTTTCACTTTTCTAACATAAACATAATCTAGACAGACACATCTAGATTAACATCATATTTACTTTAGGATTACAGTGTGTATGCACCTCTAGGGGCTAAATGCATTCAGTTTAGGCGCCGCAGTTTCGCTCGGCGCCGGAGGAACTTTCAGAACGACTTGGGAACAATCCCTAATCTGAAGATTATTCAAGCAGTAGTTTTATTCGCGGTGAACTTTGCTTTTTAATCTTCGCATGGCGCAAGGGAGCATTGGGCGACGTTCCAAGGATTTCGGTTTTTGCAGACTAAGCGAGCGATTCAACTGCGGGAGAGATCGGTTGAATGGAACCCTTTGTTTATGCTGTATCCGGAGCTATAAATCTCTTAAAAGTTCGCGAGCTTCAATGATCGTGATAACATAAGTCGTCAACTTGACGATGGAACTGTTTGTTCAGCTTTACGACCTCATTTGCATCAGAATGATGGCATGACGGTCATTACGTTTTGCAAGATTGTGTGAATTAAGTACGAAATTAAACGTTCATAGCCCGCTCGGATCGATCGAAAGTGATCGGCAACGTGATGCGACATCGTACAATTTTACAAGCTCTTGAGTTATTTGGAGGTCGTATTGTTAAGTTTTGGTTCCAATGATGTAAGATAGCAGCTTAAAACAGTTTTTAGTATTATTGCGACCTGAGGGCTGTGCACATCGATGGATATGGACAAAGCCAGCGGAACAACGGATATCATGCTACCGCACATAGTTGATTTTATTGGGCTAAGTTTGTAATTATGTACAGAACAGACGAGACAGGAATGGTCCAAAATTATACTATGTGGCTTTCGTAATTTGATTAGCAATAGGAATTATTCGCCGTGAAATACTTCATATAATCCAGTATTCCAAGCTTCATCGAGAGTTATGTAGTTGTCTTCTGCGAATGACCCAAATACTGCACTTCGTTCAAAATTTCAAGCCCCAGACTCCCATTGCTCTTATTAATAGTGAGAGGCGTGTCCTGGAACTTGGTTGCGATTATAAATGGTATTTTCTTAGCGCTGATGTACATAATTATAGAAGTCTTTAGTTTGAATTACTTTAAGTACTACTTCATAATATTAATAGATTGATTCCTGGACAGTAGTAGTTCATTTGGCTACGTAATATTGACAAATCAATTGCACGAGTGATTATTCTATTGGAAAACTTGTGAAGGATCAAAATTTTGGAGAAGAAATATATGAATCTTATACTCGTAAAAGAGTTAATATTAGAGTAGCAAAAGTTTCCTACACGACCAATATGCTTTGTAAGATCTGTTTGAAATTTGCATTTACTTTGATATTGATGAGTTCTGTTGTCAGAGAGATAAAGATGAATTTTGAGTGTCAGTTGTTAGGCGCTGTTGGCAGCGAAACGTCAACCGAATCCTTCGGAGACGTGACCGGGTTCCCGAGTCTTGAAAACAAAGCAAAGTGTCATAGGAACTTCATTTGGAACATTTTGAATTACAATTGATTCTAATGATTATTTTTCCGACCCAAATATCGACCAATAGAATTGCACCATTCGACGTCACGTGGTACAACCTACATGGTATTATACTGATAATTTTTTGAAAATTTTCTCTGGTAGTTGCTATATATAAAAAACAAAACATGATCCAGTCAAATTAACCACACGTCAAACTGACAGGTTGAATTCAATTGTGAAAATTGGAGATTTTGCATGAAAATGAGTCAAAACTGTACATTTCGTCTCATGGTGCAATTCTATTGGCCGACATTTGGGACGGAAAAATAATCCCCCGAATACCACACGAGCTTCAAAATTATCTGGCCTTTCCCTCAAGGTTCCCTGCAAACAAATAAAATCGTCAAGTTTTTCAGGAAAAATCACTCGCGCTTCGCGCTCGTGATTTTTTAACCTGAAAAACTTGACTCCTTCATTTGTTTGCAACGAACCTATCGGGAAATACCCGATAATTTTGAAGCTCTTGTGGTATTATAAGTGAATATGATCTGAACAACATTGATTGCTTTTTATCTGAAATTGATTGTTAGTTTCAGTGTCTTTTCTTTTAATTATAATATCACACTTATATTCAATAGCAGTCTGAGTACTGAATTTTATTAAATTACTGCAAAATAGTGTTTCCTATTCGCGATTTTGTCCAAAAATTATTTGCCTCTAAATGTTATTATTGCAGAATACTGGTCTCGCCTAAGAGTTTAAAGACTTCTTTTGACTTAAAATTAATACAGGGAAATAAATACCTATGTTTGTTACTACCCACCAAATTTCATAAGGCAACTCAAAACAGTCTAAATGGATGAGATATTTTGCCGACTACTGTCCATGTGACTAATCCAACAGTTACTTGAAATTATAACTTGACATTATAATCTAGGAAAGATGTAGATACCTTCTAGCAGGATTGTAAAAGTATCATGGTAATGCATTTGGACAGTGCCCAGATGCATTACGTGTTCGGAATTGACACATACATCGATTGGACGAGTTAGGAGTCGTCCGGTTGCATACGAGCGCATGCTACGTATTTTGAAAAAAAAACCAGGAAGCTCCAAAAATGTTATTTGCACGTGCAGTTGTGAAAATTCGAATATAGATAAGGTTACAGAGTGAATAACGGACAGAACTGCGTCTTCATCTAATACTGCAATTGAATGAACCTGAATTATTCATAGTACCATGCCACATGCTTTTAATTCAGGCTCGCTGTTTATTGGTAGTGACACTGCCTACCAATCCAAGTGGTTGTTACTGAATTCTAGTCCGGGATTGTATTTCAGTATCTTATTTTATATCATTAAACGAGTAATTCTTCTATTACATATAATGGGTTTTTCGGAAACCACACTAACGATTTCGATGAAAATTGCATACACATATAGAAATATAATTAGGTTTGCCTTTAATTGTCTACCTATATCCTACATGGAGCAAAACTTGGTTACATATTTAATTAATATTACTTGACATAAATACAAAAAAAAAAAACAGCTGTCATGGGACGGCTGACAGATGTGAAACATCGAAATGCGTCGCCACGCCTCGCCAAGCATCGCCAAGACTAAAATCAGGTTTACCCCTCGCGTAAAGATGTTTCACATCAATAAATAACATCTCGTAATAAATTAATATGACGGAAATCACAGCTTGAAATATTCTTGCTAGTGCATATATCTGACGATAAAAGGTGATATCAATTCTATTTGATGCAATGTTCTATGGACAAAAGTTATGCAAAGAGAGTACATCTGCCGGATTTAGGAACGATTGGTCGGCACAACGCGAACGTGCGGGAGCTAGTTGAGTCCATATTCGTAACGTATGATGAACGGGGTTTTTACAACGCACTGCCGTATTTGACCACTGCCTCCTGTTATTTTAGAACTCAAATACACTCACTGGTGTTTCTGCAATATTGTACATAAGGTGTGTTCCATTTGGATCTGAAAAAAAAATGCTTTCCAGTCAACATTTGTTCAGATTTATATCTAATCAGTTTTCTTCCTGAATTAAGATATGTACATAGCTCAGACAGCTCTACTATGTATGTCAATCATAAGTGACCGTTTGGAAAACGGAGGCGTAGTTGGAAGGCAAGTGGGACTGATGACACCGAGTGAACAGGGACTCCAGGGAGTTACCGTTACAACATGCCGGAAGCGAAAAACAAATTTCATGCTTCGGTAAGGCGATGTTTTTAACTTTATTACATTATTCTCGTTACCGAACGATAGTATAGAACACTTTTAATCGATTTTTTTTCTAAACGATCGATAACGATTGTGTAACCTATGCAATTAGAATCAGTGAAAAATTTTATAATTGAAAACGTCGTAGTACTAAAGCAACTCGTATAAATGAATAATAAGGATTCCTTGGGGGTCAATGGAAGTCGAAAACTTTTTAACAACCGTACCAGCTGTTGCGAAAATCTGCTTGCGTCACGCTTTCCTTTGATAGCTCCATAAACCTTAAACGCATCAAATGAATGAAAACATTTTAATAAAATTCAAAACACTCCACATCGGGATTACCGAAACAGCGGCGGGGCCATCCCGCGTCTGACAATAGACTCTTAATAACAAATGTCGTTAATCTCCACCATCTCAATATTCGCACCGCCTCCCTGATTAAAATTTTCCCCTTGAAAGATTCGGTGATAAAATACAAATGTTCACGTCAATTTTACGATTGATGACAGCGCTCAGGATTTAGTGAGGATTATGATATCCTTTAGCGAAAATACAACGGAGACTGGGCTTCAATAGGACCATTAGCTGACTTGAGATAAGTTACAGGTAACTCATATTTCGATGGTTCGTGTTATTTTAATAAATTGACTGATGTAAGTAGCGGTTTGAAGGAGGTTTGGTAACAGTTAGTGGCAGAACATGACAGCATACTATGCTAAATTGTCTTAGTTCTTCCTTCTATCTATCTATACTGGCACAACGTGGAGGAAATATGCTTTAGACTTCATCGATTTGAGAAAGTGATGTATGGGCCACCAGCATAGGTTGTAAAAGCCGCTAATGGGTAAAACATGTGTAAGTACAATTTGCGCTCGACACCTGAATCAGTGATCGATCGCTTCCATTACCTTAGTCTTACACTCTTGGTACACGGTCGTGGTCTTCGTGATGTTGATTCAGGTAAATCGTCTGTTCTCCTGATAACTGCAGGCAACAATGCGTCTCCATTGGCTTCTGTTGGGGTTTGCAGGCATTGAACTACAGAATATTTTGGCCAACTTTTGGTATTTTTACGTCGCCTGTCTGATCTAACTCGTTTACCTTTTACTTACCCTTGGACACGACGCAACGGTTGATGATAATCTCTCTTCGATGTTCAGCTCTTTAAGGATGGAGATTTTGGTGCAGTGTGCAGTCCATGGTGTTACAGTGGTTACAGTAGCCACCACAAATCCTAAGGCCTCTCTGGGGCATAACAATTTCCTTAATCTTAAAGTCTAGGTTTCTTTAAGGTGGACCCGGACCTTTGTAACCGACTTCAAAAAAGGGGGAAGTTCTCATTTTGGTTGTATAATGTTTGTAACCTCAGAACTCCGTCATTTATCTACCAAATTTGGATTTTTTTTTATTATTTTGTACAGGTATGCCAGATTGATGACAGTTTTCGTATTTTTTTGTTGATGGGATCTATGAGAAATTGAGAGAAACTCCTCAAATATTATTGGTATACATAATAATGGCGATTTGGATATGGGTTTTGCGACGACTTCGAAATCTTTTACATCTTTTGCAAAACGAGGTGTTTGTTTATTTTACTAATATTACCAGTTCCATTACAATTACCAATGTAAAAAACCTGAAATAAATATCTATTCACCCGCAGCAGGATCTGTCATAATTAGCCTTCCTCATCAATCTCTCCATCCATTCGTCGCTGTATGTGTCGGCGGGAGCGGGGACCCGAGCGCTAATGCGTTCGCGCGCACCACTTATTCCTTTTGCCTCATTATTTCTCTCTCAGTCACCTACACAAGTAAATACCCCTGTACATACATCAAATGTTTTCGTGTTCATAAAGATGTCTATTGTATTAATGTGTCAGTACCAGTCAAATGTGAGTAGAAGAGGCAAGTATGTCTGTGGCACAGTGCACAGTGAGCATTATGCCGGGAACACACATGCTAGTGCGCAGCACACAAGCATGCTCTATGCAATCTTTTGCCTAAGGTGCAGCCGGTGCGGGTAGAAAGGGCTAGCTCGGAGTATGTGAGCTGTGTATTCATTAAATATTTAATGTATATGCTAAACTAACGTTCCAGTTTCAAGCACGTGTGTATCAGGCCTTAGTTCATTACATGCGGGTGGATTACATGTCCAGTAAATTCTTTCTTCATAAAAAGAGCTTAAAATATTTCGGTGAAATGTTTAATTATGGTATTCAATCTGGATTAATCAGTCACGTAGAATATTCCCGATAGCGGCACAGCACTTTAAATATTACAGTTCTGTAAATACTGATCCACAGAAACGCAATGACGTCGATATTCCCTTTATCGCATCCTGAATATTTAATTAATCTGGCGAAGCGTGGCCACCGCCGTCTCGTTAATACATCGTCGAAATGATCAACCTTTCACAATATTGTGTGGAGTATTAACCTTTGATGTTCGATGATTTATTAATACGCGCCGATGCTGTGGGCCATTCATTATCTTTTAAAACAATCCATAATGAATAATCATCATGAAAGAATGTGTATTTTATTTTTGGTAATGAATGTACTTAACTGATATTTCATTTTTTTTAGAACTGAATCCTCCTGAATTCATTTGATGTTTGCTTCATTTACGGCGTATTGTCTGCATGATGATTGGCTACGATTAAATTGTGCCTGCCAAAGTCAACTCTGACATAGGTGTAATCAATGCAGTTACTTTTTTTCGATTATTTATTTTCGATATATAATTTGTATGTATATAAAATTTTCGATAACGATACCTCTTGATTCTTTACCTCATTCTTGAAATTTTGTATCACTGACGTTACGTTTCTAATTACAGAGCTTTCTTAATTCATATCAAATGAAAAATTGAAAGTGCTTGATTGATTTTAAAACTAATTAGATTAAAGTTAACAAACATTTTTGTGAGATATTTTATACAATTATAATCCTGATTTCTTGATATTCAATTTTCTTACTAAAAATATAATAAAACCGGGAGATCACTGAAGGGCAAAACAACGAATCAGATGCCTTAAAGATGATAATGATGAATGCTCTGTAAAAAAGTATGAAATACAAAGTAGGTAGGTCATATTGACCCAACTCAATACCGCACAGTGCCTGTTAATTACCTTCTGCCTTGTCTCTGAAGCGGGACTCGATTCAAACATGAAGTTCTGGTATGAGATGTCGGCTGGCTACATTAACATTCATAAAATACATATGTAGGTGGAGCTCTGTAGTTACAGGTTCGCTTCATGTGTATATTTGTTTGAGCTCAAATACTGATTTTCACTTCCGTTTCATTAGTTACGGTCCGTGTAGCTGCAGTCACATGGCGCATTCATAGCTATTTCACTTTAAATGTAATTTTGAAGTAAATTACGATTAATATTTAGTAATACAACCAGGAAATAAAAGTCTCTTTATAATTAAAATGTACAATTAAAATCATCATTTTCAATCTTTTGTAGGTATTTATTTATCTATAAACTTACTATCGGCATCTACGCTTTGTTATGTGTAAAGCTTCCTTTGTGTACGCGATATATTTTCTTCCATTTTCCTGCACCGAGCGTTCGTTGTTATTTCAAGAAACTTTTCCGCTTTTCGGTTACAAAAACGTATTGAAAAAATAAACAGGCGTTACAGGTACTCGTTCTTTTGTCACTCTGCCATCGTGATAACGAAGAAATATTTAGTTATCAGAATAAAAAAATATGATTAAGTTCGATTGATTTATTGAACGATAAAGAAGCAAAGATAAAGGTATCGATTATAAATTTACTGAACAATTAAATTATAAAAGTTTTTAAACAATTTGAGTGAAATTAATATGAGCATAGGAACAACTTACCTGTCTCTTGTTTAAAATGAAAACAAAATACATTCATTTTCTAGTATAGAATTTTCCATGTTGACAGATTTGTCGATCGTACGTGTTCGATATAAATGTAAAAAGATAATTACAATGTTTATTGCTATTGTTATTTGCATAATAATGATGGAAGGGACATAAACATGTCGGATGAACAATATAAACATATACTTCAAACGTTAAACGTTAACGTTAACATAGAAAATTTTGTCGCAGTCTGATGCCCACCGGACATATTCATAAAAATTTTCCAAGTCCCCTTTATAGCCTAACAATATTGAACCGCCCCCCGATCGGGCTACGTGGATCGTGAGCCACCGCTGCAAGCACTACAACTAATGAATCTCACTCATTATACAATACACGTGACAGCAAATTATTAACGCAATTTTAACACAAATCATTTACGTTGCGGTAAAAGGCACGACCAACTAAATGTTGTTTCATTATTAGCAAATTAGCCGTTTTACGTCACTGTCGTTACATTAGCCGTGTATCCTTTCGGTATATTAATTAATAACTAATATATCATTATACAAATACATTCCACAAATATATTCAAGATCATGGTCTAGTTACGGTGCTCATGAAAAGTGCTGTAATTTTTGCGTGAAAGAGTAACAAAGTCCTCCGCACAAACAAACACACATTTCTTATATTAGTAGAATATAATTACATATATTTAAGCATAGAAAATTATAATATTATGACTTTTAAAATAATTTGACCAAATGTCAAGTACTTTATTTTAATGAACACATGTACCTATTTTAGGTATTGGAGTTTTAATAAATTCTATGCTCATCTATATGGGTATAATAATATCATCTATATAACCTACGTTTAAGACAAATATACATAATTATGTCGCAGATAGGTGGTCCAGAAAATAATAGACTGTGGGCGTTTTCATCATTTTACTTAGAAACCCATTGAAACACATGTTTTACACTTGCTACTAATTTAGTAGGCAATTACTACTGATACACATGGCTCTGAACAGATTACTATGTCGCTCGAATAACATAACCAATCGCTAATGGAACGCGGTGAAGTCGGATTTACATCGCGGCGCGGCATTCAGGGTAACCAACCATAATTCACACGTCGCATTGCACACTCATAGCCATCCCGGCTCCACAACTTGCCCGCGCTTCCCGCGCTTACTAAAACCCGCGTGATCAATCCGCAAATCGCTGGCACCATGACCTATCTCATCAGAAGCGAACCATCACAGCCGCATGGGTGCTACTCTTCGCAAAGGGTATGACTGTGCATAGAAAACAGTCCACGTGCACTTCTCGCTGGCTCCGGCATAACGCGCTACTGACTGGTCAACACACGCAATACCTGCTCGATCGCAGTCCATCAGTACACACTGTACCCAGTTGTGCTCTCCATAAAGTGAACGTTGTGCAATGCTAATATATAAATTATAATATAATAAATTATATAATTATATATAAATTATATAATTTATATATAATTATATAATTTTAATATAATAAATTAAACTCGGCCATCATAATAACGAGGTTCTACTGTAGCGTCCGCTCAGCTCGGAGACTGTCTAAAAAGTGCCCGCTGCCGGTTGGCAAGTCAATAGCTGTCCTCTGTGACCCCCGCCACCGCGTGTACTCAAATGACAGTAGACAATTTGCACGGTGCTGCCATCTTCAACTTCCGAATACACCCAAGCTAGTTCCAGCTTGACGTTCCATTTTATGATTTGAAATTACTGATTTCCGACATATATATTATGTAGATACGAGTAATTAACTTGAAAATATTCTAAAACAATATTTTATTCGAATGCACATTTTTCGTCATTCTGGTCTTTACAGATTCGCGTGAACAGAATCTGCTAAATATTATTATATGAAAAGGGACGTCCTGACTGGACCATCAACAACCAACATTTTGTGGTACTGGAATTGAAAGTTTTTCTTGGTATTTTTATATATTTCATGCATTTTTTAATTCAAACGAGCGTAGTCAGCCGTGAGCCGTGAACAGTTCCTAATGTATTATAACAAAGTGAAGACACTAAGTGCAAAAATAGACACACAAAAGCTACTTTATTTTTTACTACAAGCACCTGTGTATAAAGATGTAACGATCTTTCATATCTGGTAGCGTCAGAAAGGCCTCAGGTTCAGATCACATGCGCATGACACATGATAATTCAGAGACGAAGCCTCGAATCATATCATGAGAGATTACAAGCTGTTTATTCTGGTATTATGATTATGTTCCGTCGCGGCGTCGCGGGGGTTTCATAATTACAACAGCAAATGGTAATTAAAACGTGTCTCATTTCAATCTTACTCTTATACTAATTTTATCGTCGCCCTGAGGTGGATTCAACCAAACTTTTCCCTATAAGTGTTATCCTTTGAATATAATTCTAAAGTTCAAAAACTTCGCATTTTATCAAAAAATAATCCAGTAGTAAATTGCTACTCCGCCAATATTCATGAAGTCTGAATTATATTACTTTATTAGTTTGAGATCACCTTGGCTGATTACAGCAGTTTAAATAAAAATAAGTTTAAAATTACTGCGCATGGCTGGCTGGCTTCAATCCATTAACGGCCCACTACTGAGCACGGGTCTCTCCTCTTGAGGAGGCCTAGAGCATACTCCACCACGCTGCTCCAGTGCGGATTGGTGGAGGGGTTAGTGGCCAACCCAATTGGCGCCCGAGGGCCTCCGACCTTTTTTTTTTTTTTTTTGATATCGCTGGAAAATCCTCATGGATACCCGACAGACGCGGGGGCGCTGTCGGGTTATGCCGGACTCTTACCGGCTAAAAACCAGCGGTGTTCCTCCTCACCGTCTTCCGGCGGAGCTGCGGGAACGCTTACGCACACGTCCGCTGCTCCGCCGACGGTTGCCCGGGACTAGGGGCCCATCATGTGGGGCGCTCACTTGGAGCGCCACTCACCATTCAACCTGGCGTGCCGGAACACGTGACACGCCAGCCGTCTCGGGGGTCTCCTCCTGCTGGGCGATGGTACCCCCCGGTTCCACCGCCCGGAGACCCACGTTATGGGGGAAGGCGGCGCTCATGCGCCAGGCGCCTGCGCCCCACTCTCTTGCGGCGGATCGGGGTCGACAGAGGGTCGTCTTCCCTCACCCGCTCCGCCGCCTCCTTCTGCGCCATCACCGTGGCGCAGAATCGGAGCACCGCCTTCCACGCTCTGTCGCTGCCGACCATGGCTTTCACTACGCCCGGCAGCGACAGGTCGTCCCCTATAGCCGCGGCGAGCATCGCTCGCGGCTCGTCCCATTCGGGGCATTCCACCAGCGTGTGCTCCGCCGTGTCCTCCGGACACCCACAGGCGTGGCACACGCTGGTCGGCTCTCGACCCGCCACGCTGCACAGGTACCTGCCGAAGCAACCGTGCCCCGTCAGGATCTGCACAGCGTGGAAGGTGAGGGCCCCGTGTCGGCGATCGACCCACCCTTCCAGGACGGGCCGAATCGCCTCCACCGTCCGTCTGCCGGCGGTCGGCTCCGCCAGCCTCTCCTTCCATTTCCGGAGGAGGACCTGGCGGTCGAGTCGCCCCTGCCGCCCGGCCTCCCCCGGCTCTGGCTCCACCTCCTCGGCTCGTGCTGCTGCGCTACGGCGCCAGTACACTGCCGAGAGCACTTCCGCGTCCAGGTCCCACGGTGGGGTCCCGGCCAGGACGCACGCCGCCTCGCACGAGATGGTGCGGTACCCTCTCACCACCCTGATTGCCATGACCCGTTGCGCCTGGCGCAGGAGGGTCCTATTCTGGGCAATCAGGGTGTCCGCCCAGATCGGGGCCCCGTACAGGGCCATCGACCGCACCACCCCGGCGTACAACCGGCGGCATGCGACTGACGGTCCGCCCAGGTTCGGCAGCAGCCAGCTCAAAGCGCCGGCCGCTCGCAACAACCTGGGGACCAGTCGCCGGAAGTGCTCTCGGAAGTTCCACCGGCTGTCGAGGACGAGGCCTAGGTACCGCATCGTCGACTCGACAGCGATGGAGACGCCGCCGACCACCAGCTGGGATCCTGCGGGAGGGGCGCGTCGGGCTCCGTGAAAACACAGAGCCTCCGACTTATCCAGCGCCACCTCCAGCCCCAGCCGGCGGATTCGGGCCACCACTTGGGCCACTCCGGCCGTCGCCAAGAGGGCCGCCTCTCGGTACGTGGCGCCGCAGGACGTTACGAGGGTATCGTCGGCGTAACAAGTTACGTCAACCCCTCGCAGGTTCGCGCCCCGCAGCACCCAGTCGTAGCCGATGTTCCACAGGAGCGGCCCGAGAACCGATCCCTGTGGAACACCGCACGTCATTACCCGGCGGCCCCACCCGTCGCGCGTCGGGTACACCACTTCCCTCTCGGAGAAGTAGTCGTAGAGGAGACGACGCATGTATTCGGGCACGCCATGATGTTCCAGCGCCGCCCGAACACAGCCCCAGGGGAGGGTGTTGAAGGCGTTGGCGATGTCTAAAGACACCGCCAGAACAACCTCTCCCCGGGACACTGCCTCCTCCGAGAGGTCCCTCACACGCGCGATGGCGTCGACCGTCGACCGGCCCCGGCGGAAACCGAACTGCCGATCGCTCAGCCCCGGCCCGATCCGTTCGAGGTGCTCGACAAGGCGCGCGGAAATAATCCGCTCGAGGAGCTTGCTCACCTCGTCGAGCAGCACTATGGGCCGGTATGCCGACGGCGAGTCCGCCGGGCGACCCTCCTTGCGCAGCAGCACGAGCCTGCCGACCTTCCATTTCCGAGGAAAGCGACCACGCCGCATACAGGCGTCGAAGAGCTCAACCACCCTGGGCCCGAGGGCCCCCAGGGCTAGCGCCCACACCCTACCGGGCACCCCGTCGGGGCCCGGTGCCGTGTTCTTGGCGCGGAGCCGCTGGACCGCAGCCTCCAGCTCCTCCTGGGACACCTCGGGTATCGAGGCGTCCGAGCTCTCCGACGATGCAGCCGCCACGGGCGGCGGCGCCGAGTCAGCCCTCTCTGGGAAGAGAGTGGCGACAACGTTAGCCACTAGCTCTGGTTGGAGACTCTGGGTCAGCGGAGGGGCCCAGGGGCGCAGCTGACCACGCACCGTCTTGTACGGGCGCCCCCAGGGATCTCTATTCAGAGTCTCCAACCACTCTCCCCACGACTCGGCCTTTGCCTCCCGTATGGCGGTCTGCAGAGAGACGCATCTCTCCCTGTATGCGGCGTAGAGGCGGCTTTCCTCGGCATCCACCCGACTACGCCGCCTTCTGTAATGGGTGTACTGGCGTCTGGCCGCTACGCACGCTTCGCGAAGCCGGCGTAGGTCCGCCGACCACCAGTACACCCATCTGCGGGGCGGGAGCGGTCTGGCGCGCGACATGCCGGCGTCGCACACCTGCGCCATCGACTCGCTCAACCGCTCCGCTCGCCCGTCCACGTCGGCCGCCGGGCCCTCCGGCGCCGGTAGCCAAGCCTGGACGATGGACGCCTCGACGATGACGTCACCGTCCAAGGTCTTGAGGGCCCAGCGCGGTCCTTCCCCGCGCGGGGGCCGGCTCTGTGGAGCTCCAGGGTTGGCGGCGACCTCGAACCGGATATACCGGTGGTCCGAGAGCGTCTCCGCCTCCCCGAGCACCCTCCAGTTTTGGACACGGCGTGCAAGACACGGGGTCGCGAACGTAAGGTCCACGATTGAACCCCCATTGTGCCGCACGCACGTGTCTACCGACCCCCGGTTTAGAAGAACTAAGCCCGACGTGGCAGCCCACTCCTCCATTACCTCGCCCCGCGCATCGGTGACCGGGGAACCCCAAGCCGTCGACTTGGCGTTGAAGTCCCCGGCGACCAGGACTGGGATTGGGTGACTCTGGCCGACCAGAGCACTGACCTCGAGCAGGAATTGCTCGAATGCGGCCAGGCTCCGGTTCGGCGAGAAGTACACGCCGACGATCGTCACGCCCATAAAGGTGGCCGCGACGCATCCGTGGCCCTTCGCTGTTTTGTCGAAGGGCGGGGAGCCGGCGGCCGTCTGCGCGACGATCGCCACCGTGTCCTCCCGGTCACCAACCCAGTTGTCCCTAGCGGGGACGAGGTAAGGCTCCGCCACCACCGCCGCTTGGATCGACCACTCGGCCAGGCTCTGGTACAAGAGGTCCTGAGCTCTGGCCGAGTGGTTGAGGTTCGCCTGCAAGAGGGACATGGCCATACTTAATCTACGACCATGTCCGCAACCCTCGCAGCGCGTTCCGCGTCAGCGGCGGACGGGCGGGCCGGCCGGGGGTGGGCTGTTGGGCCTTTCCCGGCGGGCTTCTCCTTCTTTTTCTTCTTCTGTCCCGGCTTGGCAGTAGCGGAAGCGGCACATGCTCCGCTACCGGCTCTGTGATCCGCCGGCTTCTGCCTCGCCTCGCACAGCGGGCAGTGTGGGGCAGCGGAACACCCAGCCGCCTTGTGGCCCGGTTGACCGCAGCGATAGCAGGCATCGCTGCGGTCCACCTCTCCGGTGCATTTGCCCCGTACGTGCCCCGAATCGAGGCACCGGTAGCACCGGAGGGGTCTGGCCTCTATAAGCCTGACCCGGGCCGACACCCACCCCACCAGTAGCCGCCCGCTGGAGGCGACCTTTTTTGCCGCCGAGATAGGGCAGCGCACCCACGCCGTGCCGGGGCTGTCGGAGGAGAAGCGGCGGATCTCCCCGCACTTCACCTGCTCGGGGGGGCATTCCCCGTAGCGGGCCACCGCAGCCGCCACCTCCTCCGGGGCCACCGCGTCATCCAGCTCGCTTATGCGCAGGTCTGCGCACTTCACGGGTCTGGAGACGCGGACCAGCTCCGCGGGAAGGACCTCCCGCAGTTTGCCCGCCAGGAGGTCCGCCTTCTCGCCGCTGTCGGCCCCGGGGATCTCCAACATGCGGGCCCCCGTCACGGCGGTTCTGAAGCGCAGACCCTTCAGGCCTAAGCCTTCCAGGTCAATACGCCGCTTCGCCCCGTCGAGCACGTCTTTATACGTTAGCTCCTTCCCCTCCACCGTGGCGCCCGGCTGGATGGTGATGGACACCGCAGCCGAGCGCGGGGCGCGAAGCTTCGCCGCCGGGTTCTTCTTGGGCGGGGGCTTGTCCGCCGGTGCGCTGCCCTTTTTGCCACCCCGCTTGTCCCGCTTGCCCCGCTTGGGAACCTCGGTCCACTCCTGGGGCACGGCCGTCGTCGGGGGCTTCGGAGCGCCGGGCGTTGGCGCCGCCACCTCCGAGTACGCCTTGGGAGGCGCTTTCCCCTTCTTCGCGGGAGCGGGAGCGGGAGGCGCAGCCTCAGCCCTCGCCCTGACGGCGGCCAGAGGCGGCCGGAGGACCGGCTCGGGAGCGGGAGGCGCAGCCTCAGCCCTCTTCTTGTCGGCGGCTAAAGGCGGCCGGAGGCGTGGCTCAGGAGGGAGCCGCATCGCGAGTGCCTCGATCTTCGCGTCCATCATGGTCCCCACTTCCACCATGATAGACCGCATCAGAGAGGCGTCGCGATCGGCTCCGCTCGGCTTCGCAGGCTTAGCGAGGCTCGCCCGCAGGTCGGCGATCTCCTTGCGGAGTTCGGCGACCTCACTCTGCAGGCGGGCATTGGCCCTCTCGAGCCGAGCCGTCTCCTGCGTAGCGGAGCGCTCTGCCAGCTCCGCTACCACCCCCATCAAGCTTGCAGAGGCCTCCTTGAGGTCCCTCTGCAGCGTGCCCTTAAGGTTGCGCGACTTTGTCGCGACAGCCTGGATAAGGAGCACGCTCGCCTCCGCCTTTTTGCGAAGCTCCAGGGTCGAGGGTCCGTCTTCGCCGCATGACAGCGACGACGTGTCGGACAGACACCTCGACCGAGAGCGAGACCGAGATCGGAGGTCTCGGGCCATTTCGGCCACCTCCATCTCCGCCCGGAGCTTCTCCTCCTCCTTCTGGGCCTGGAGGTACGCCTGCTTCGCCTTAGCTAGGCCGACGTACTCTCCTGTCGTGGGCGGTCGCCCTCTCCCTCGTCTTACAGGCGCCGGAGTGGGGGCTTTCTTTTTAGAAAGCTCGACCAACTCCGATGCCTCCACCTCGTCCCCTTTCAGGGGCCGCTTCCGCGTGCTGCGCCAGAAGCGTCCCGCCGTGTCGTCTGCGGACGACACCGACACCAGGGTCGCATCCGAGGAGTCAGACTCCTCCTCCGCGATCTCCTGGGTCTCCCCGTCTTTCGTGGTTCCATCGTGCAATTCGGAGTCCGTTGTGCGTGTGCGTTGGTCGTCGTTGGTTGTCTGAAAGTTTGGTGCCCCCCCCAGATACGAGGGGCAGACCGCACCCAAAGTGGGCACGGTGAGGGATTCCCCGGCATCGGAGATGCCGGGACCCTCCTGGGGACATTTTGTTTTACCTGAACTTTCCATGATTTTCTTTTTTTGAGCGGGGTGAGATCCCCTGCCTCTCGGGATTGGGTACCCCCCAACCATTCATCCCATCGCCAAGGCCAGAGCTTGGGATTAGGGTAATTTTTTATAGAGGTTTTCTTCCTCGCGGCCCCCACCGAAGTGGCGGCCCTCACCCCTGACGCCTACGGGTCAGGGAGCGAGTTGGCCGACGGTGGCCTAAGCCATGCTGCCAGTCTCGCGACCGACAGCCCGTCGCCCCTGCGTTAGGGTAGGTAAACCACATGGGTTTATCCCACCCTGGTCCCATCCACAGTGCCCTCTGCTAAAGCAGAGGGACACGTGGAGAGACCCCACCACGTAGTCTCATCCACAGTGCCCTCTGCCTGAGCAGAGGGGCACGTGGAGAGACACCGACTTAGGGTAATTTTTTAGAGAGGTTTTCTTCCTCGCGGCCCCCACCGAAGTGGCAGCCCTCACCCCTGACGCCTACGGGTCAGGGAGCGAGTTGGCCGACGGTGGCCTAAGCCATGCTGCCAGTCTCGCGACCGACAGCCCGTCGCCCCCGCATTTGGGTGAGTAAACCTCAAGGGTTTTACCCACCCTGGTCTCATCCACAGTGCCCTCTGATAAGTCAGAGGGACACGTGGAGAGACCCCACCCATTGGTCTCATCCGCACTACGCGGAGAGAAACCAACTTTGAGCCGCTCTTAGTCTGGCCCCTCCTTCCAAGCCTGTCCGTTATGGGAAGCCCTGTACGGTATAGCCTTGGAGATCATCGGGACACGCAAGCCCCCCCACCACGACAAGGTGGCGGCCCTCGGGGGGGGAGGGCCTCCGACCTTTTTTTTTTTTTTTTTTTTTTGATATCGCTGGAAAATCCTCATGGATACCCGACAGACGCGGGGGCGCTGTCGGGTTATGCCGGACTCTTACCGGCTAAAAACCAGCGGTGTTCCTCCTCACCGTCTTTCGGCGGAGCTGCGGGAACGCTTACGCATACTTCCGCTGCTCCGCCGACGGTTGCCCGGGACTCGGGGCCCATCTTGGGGGGCGCTCAACTTGGAGCGCCACTCACCATTCAACCTGGCGTGTCGGAACACGTGACACGCCAGCCGTCACGGGGGTCTCTTCCTGCTGGGCGATGGTACCCCCCGGTTCCACCGCCCGGAGACCCGCGTTATGGGGGAAGGCGGCGCTCATGCGCCAGGCACCTACGCCCCACTCTCTTGCGGCGGATCGGGGTCGACAGAGGGTCGTCTTCCCTCACCCGCTCCGCCGCCTCCTTCTGCGCCATCACCGTGGCGCAGAATCGGAGCACCGCCTTCCACGCTCTGTCGCTGCCGACCATGGCTTTCACTACGCCCGGCAGCGACAGGTCGTCCCCTATAGCCGCGGCGAGCATCGCTCGCGGCTCGTCCCATTCGGGGCATTCCACCAGCGTGTGCTCCGCCGTGTCCTCCGGACACCCACAGGCGTGGCACACGCTGGTCGGCTCTCGACCCGCCACGCTGCACAGGTACCTGCCGAAGCAACCGTGGGGAGGGCCTCCGACCTTTTTTTTTTTTTTTTTTTTTTTTTTTTCGGGGGGGAAAATGCATTACGCATACCACCCGGGCACAGGGGGCACCCGAGTGGTTATGTGGGACTCCCGTCTAGGCTAATGAGACCCACGGTATACCCACTAAAAACCCCCCCATCTTCCGCCTCGCCGCATTGTGACGGGGTCACGGGAACGCTTTCGCACACATCCGCGACCCCGCCGGCGGCAGCCGCCCACTAGCGGCTCCACCGCGAAAGCCCGAAGGCCCTCCACGATGGGCGCACCAGATGTTAAGGTGCGCCTCCCTCCTCGGCCTCCACCAGTACTGTAGCAGACTCCCCCCGAGTCTGCTACTAGGAGGCCATGGGTACCAGATAACTGGTACCCGGTGGAAGATAAGGTCTGTGGTTCTTCCACCGACCACAACTCGGCCGCAGAGGATAGGGCAAGCGGCGCACCGCAATACCGACATGCCTCTTCCTCTGCGTCCCCACCAGTGCCGTTTCGGCGGAACGGCCCCGCCAGCTCGCAGGGGGTAGGGAGAGTGGCGCACCGTAATACCAACACGCCTCTCCCCCTGCGATCCCTCCACGGCCGCAGAAGATAGGCGCACCGTAATACCGGCACTCCTCTTCTTCTGCGGTCCCACCTCCACGCGCGTCCGCAGCGGACTGGTTCAGCCCGCTGGGAGCGCGTCCTCCTCGGGCCAGCCGGCGACCCAAACAGGCCGGCCCTGGTTGCCTCTTAGCTTCACCGTGGGTGACCAGTCCACGGTTACTAAGCCCCCCCGCCACGACAAGGCGGGCAACCCCCGGGGGGGGAGGGCCTCCGACCTAGCTTAACGACTGTTATCTTACGATAACAACCGGGATCAACGGCTTTACGTGCCCTCCGAAGCACGGAAGCGCTCAAGAAATTTTTATTTTTTATTTTTATTTTTATTTTATTTTATTCAGGATAACAACAGCTTTAAATTACTAAAAAAAAAAAAAAAAAAAAAAAAAAAAAAAAAAAAAAAAAAAAAAAAAAAAAAAAAAAAAATTACACAATTACTTAAAGTAAGCCAATTATAGTTATCCACTTATTACTAACAATGTAATGCTACGTACAACCTTATTGCGCAAAATGCGAATTGAAACATCAGCAACTTGAGGTGGCAAACAGTGTAGCACAAGATAATATTTATATGTGTACTCAATAAAATTAATATTATAAATGTAAAATATATATATTTTATGTACATAGAAGTATAAATAAATACCTAATATATTAAAAATGACTAAGTTATAAATAAATAAATAAATAAATAGATAGATAAATAGATAAATAAATAAATAAGTAAATACACTATATATGTATAATATTTTATGGTTCATCATATTACTGCGTTCAACCTACTGGGTCACTACAAACCATGTAAATTTAATCAACAGGAGCTGTATTCAAAATGCATTCATACACTGTGTTTCTAAAGCTACTTTTACTACCTATAAAAGGATCAATGGCATTGAAAGTATTATTATAAGTTGATACCAAACGTGTTAAGACACTATTTTTACCGTATAGCGTGGAATGATGAGGAATACTAAACATAGATTTGATGGTGATTCTAGTTCGTTTTTTAGGCACATGAAATTCAATAGAATTTAGTAAATCTGGACAATCAATACCACCACGTAAAATATCAAATAAGAATCCCATGTCTAATAACTTCCGTCTTTCATCAAGCGTGAGAAGGTTATAGTGTCGACAGTCATCTAGATATGAGGAGCTGTTATGTTTAAATTTAAAGTTAATGTGTGAAATAAATTTACGTTGAATTCTTTCAATATTATTAATGTAAATTTTAAAAAATGGTGACCAAATCTGGCAGGCATACTCAAGGATGGATCTTACGTACGAAAAATAAACAATTTTAAAACTTAGTAGTTCCTTAAATGGAGCACATGTGCGCATGACAAAACCAAGGTTACGAAATGATTTACTACAAATACTATTGATATGATCTCGCATGGTCATGTTAGCATCAAAGAGAACACCAAGATCTCGAACTACTTTGACCCTCTTAATTAGAATATTATTAAAGTTATAGGGAAATATTATTGGATCAATTTTCCTAGTAAAAGATATGCACTGACATTTAGAAATACTCACATTTATGCCGTTGGCTACGTAAAAGCTATATAATGAGGCAAGATCTCTTTGAATTGATTCACAATCTTCAATGTTACGAACTCTGAGAAATATCTTCTTATCATCAGCATAAAGTAAGTGATGGGAGTTACTAATATATTTATGAATATCAAAAATATATGCGTTATAAAAAAGAGGGCCAAGATGAGAGCCCTGAGGCACACCGGATGGGATAGTAATAAAATCTGACCTATAACCTCCAAGAATAACCGCCTGAGATCGATTCATTAAATAAGATTTGACCCATCTAAGCAGATCCCCATGTATCCCAAGTGCTTCTAGCTTTTGTAGCAAGATAACATGATTTACACGGTCGAAAGCTTTCTCAAAATCCGTGTAAATCACGTCAACCTGACCCCCATTCTCCATATGATTGAGAACATAATCAGTAAAGCAGGCTAGATTAGATGTTGTGGAGCGTTTTTTCAAAAAACCATGTTGTGAACTAGGTATGCCTTTTAAAATAATTGGATAAATATTATCAAAAACTAGTTTTTCAAAGACTTTCGCAACAGTACTAAGAATCGAAATTGGACGGTAATTATCAATATTATTTTGGCGCCTTTCTTGTGAACGGGAATAATATGCGCCCTTTTCCACAATAATGGGAACATTGAATTTTGAAGAGAAAGTTTAAAAAGTAAAGAGATTGGGTAACTTAAACTATCAGCACAGGATCTCAAGAATATAGGAGGCACTCCATCATAACCAGCACCCTTTGATAAATCCAAGTTTTTAAGATATCTAAAGACAATATCACGGGACACATTTATGCTGGAAATTAGGTCAATACTTATATTAAAATGGTTTTGAAAATTACTTGAGGGGATGACTGAGTCTGTAAATACGCTCTTGAAATAATTATTAAATGCTGTGCAAATGTCCAGACCATTAGAATAATTTTTATTGTTAAAAGAAAAGTGTTGAGGATAACTTGATGTTCCTCTTTTCGATTTCACATAATGCCAGAAGTATTTTGGCGAATTTTTTAAATTTTTTCAGCGTTCGACGTGAAGTATTCGAAACAATTATTTTGTATACGGTGTTGCCTATCTCTAAGAAATTTGAACTCTTCATAGTCACGAGGATTTTTAAATTTTTTCCATTTTTTATGGGCTTTTGACTTCTCCCGTATAATATTTATCAATGCAGGACTATACCAACATGGGTAACAATTTTTGAATGAGGGTACAAGAGGTACATATAGATGAAAGCATTCATTTAATTTTTCATAGAACATTTCAACAGCATGATCTACTGACGCAGTATTTAACAGCAACTCATCCCAATCAACACTGGATAGGAATTCATTGATAATTGTATAATTACATTTCCGGAAATTATACTTGGATTGAGACTTCTCCTTTAAAGGTATGATGAAGAGATCAGTGACATCTACCGTGAATGGAGGATGAAAATCGTCGAGTCTAGAAAGGGGATCTGATTTTTTTATATCTAAATATAAGTTTGAGAAACACAAGTCAAGGACATTATCACATCGATTTTGAATAAAGTTATATTGATACATCCCCAAAAAGCTAAGATCCTCGGCCAGGGTATTAGCAGCTACTTGAACCTCTGATTTACCAATCTGTACTAAAGACCAACCATCATTATTCCATTTTAAACAAGGCAAGTTAAAATCACCTATAATCATAAAGAAGTCAGACTGGGACGATTGATAAAAACGCTCGAAAGTTATTCTAAACTCATTAATATACTCAGCTAATTTATCGTCATCTGGTGGTATATATACTAGTATAATATTCAAGTTGTTTTGTGAGCCCAGAGCTCGCGCTGGCAAACTAACGCAAATAGATTCAAAATACCTACATCCCCAATCCAGACGCTTGGTCACACCTAATTCACTACGGATACACATCATAACACCTCCCCCCGAGCTCTTATTGGTAGCTACCAAGTCCCGGTCGCAACGGAATATATCAAACCTACCATCACATAGTTCATTGTCAAAAATGTCGTCTTGCAACCACGTTTCAGTTAGGAGTATAACGTTATAGTCACACGAAAGTATATTATTATACAACTCGAGGCATTTAGTACGAAGTCCACGTACATTTTGATAAAATATACTTAGTTGCTTATCTTTGGATATCATTAAGGAATAAACATGTATCTATAGAGTTTTTTAAAAATCTTCCCGTGCAACCAACACGGTGAAAACAATGAGTAAAGCCGGTGGGCGGAGGAAGTAAGCCGAGAAGTACGTATATGTTCACAGGTTTGTAGTACCTCAGAAGCAGACAAAAAATTAACAGATTCGAACACAAATGACGACACTATTCCTTTAATATGGTAAATAAGTATAAGTAAAAAACATCTACACAACAAGTTAAGTATACATTTATAATATGAAAGTAATAATCTATTATAATATGTTTTACATACATTTTTTAAGAATATTTCATAAATAATAAATACGTATAAAAAGAAAAAGATAAAATAAATATATGTTATTATCATTATACTAAATATACATAAATACGTTTTATTATATGTAGCTATGTAAATAGATAAACAATAGTACTTACTATAATAATAATTATAGCCAAGCTTTGTGCACACTACAATATGTTCACCCCTCGTAGATGAGTACAGACTAATGCAAGTTACAAATATATCAAAATATACAACAAGTCAAATTATTTTTAAAAGATCCGCACTGTCCTTAATATGTAAAGAGCGAGTGGTATCGTTCTTCCTGACGAAGATTTTTCCATCCCGAACCCACAGATATTGATATTCAGCAGATTTTATCTTTAATTTGGTATCTTTGAGAAGTAGTTTATTAAACGGAGTTAAGTGTTCGTTTATATATATTTTGGAACTTTCGTCAGAAAAACCGATGTCACAAAGTCTAAGTCCTTTCTTAGCACGCACGGCAGCAAGGATTGAGTCACGCAGCATACGGGATTTCAGCTTCACTACGATTGCCTTGGGGCGACCGGGAACTGCCTTAAACGGACGAATCCTAGTTATATGTATTACGTCATTTGTAGATAATTCAATTCCCAAGAAAGTAGTTATAGCACGGATATGCAATGACAGATCTTCACGGGTTTTTTCTGGAATTCCCGTAATCTCAAGGTTGTTAAGTCTCGATTGTTGTTCAAACTCCTTCATTTTAACCTCAAGATTATGAACTTGCGCGGAGAGCTCTGCAGGTCGAGAAGAACCACTCTCATATGCTGTCATATTTCATATTTTGCCACTAGCGGTCACCCATCCAACTACCGACCGCGCCCGCTGTTGCTTAACTTTGTTGATCGCTTAGGATCGACGTAAGCCGCCGGGCTATGAGCATATTTGTCTTAAACGTAGGTTATATAGATGATTTATACTCATATAGATGAGTACATATCAGATTTATTACTATAAAGGCAAACGATATAAACAGAACACAGGAATAGGTCTGGCACGAACTATAGATGAGGCAGTGACGAGGCACGGTCGAGGCACGGTCGAGGCAAACAACATCCGCCCGGCCGACTGCTCGTCACGAGGCGCTTTACGGCGGAGCTTTTACGAGCTTTTAGCGTATTATGGCCTTTGAAGCTTAACTTGCTACTCGTACATTCTTCATATTAAGCTATATATCAACTTTTGTACAGAAATGATAGTACACAAGATATAATTCAGCTACTGAAAAGCTATTAATATTATATTATTTGCTCCTACCGTCTGGACAAAAAGACTTCCACTTATTTTTCCAATTCATATCGTCCTTTGGGAATTTATGTTGTTGTTATAAATTGTTACCAGATGCAACTTACGTACAATAATTAATACGCAAATTATATAAATACGCAAAAATTTTATAAATTTTGACTGTCCTTAAGCGAGCCATTTGTTCCTAACGAAATAAAAAAAAATATTAAGGATGCTCTCAGGGCTTGGTATAAATTTCCTGAAATAAAAATGATATTATAATTTAGGAATTAAACTTAAAAACAGATAATATAAATAATATTTATGGATTTTATTTTTCAAACTGTTCATGTCTATCTATTAAAATCCACGTATGATACGTAATCTACACTGGTGTTTATACCAGAAACATGTAATAAAATTGCACAAAATAATAATTTTAAGCTCGTAATCATGAGCCCGCGTGATGAAGGGATTGCAATAAGAAAGCCGTACGTAATCTTTACATGGACCCAATCAATGGAGGATTTGAAAATCCATCAGAAAAGAAAATCTACTAATTAAATTGGTCAGGGTTAACAGCTCAGTCGTGGGTTAATTGAACATCCTTTGTGTTTCCCGATAAATACAGTGGATAAGTGTTTTTTTTTGTGGTTTTTTGCTGAAAGTACTCAGAAATTTGCCATTAGCTAGTAATCCAAGACCAAGACGAGAAAAGATATCTTTTATCCTGGTTACATATATCTATGTTTTATGAAACCACTGTTTCGCAAGCTAATCGGCGGAAACTGGTAATTACAACATTATTAAGCTGAGCTAATACACGAAGAGATTTAGTTGAAGACTAACCGTATTACTTTTTTTGTAATTAGCTTTTAACTGGCTGCGGGCACGAGATTTGCGACGGGCGGAGCAATGGCGGTTGCGGAGCGGCGCGGCGCGGCGCGACGCGGAGCGATAAGCAGCGGTGTCTTGGATAGGTAATAAAAACGGTCGGTCAGTCGCTCTTAAGTAGTGTTGTGAAGAATGATAATAATTTATTTTTATTGTTGAAGAGATGGCGTAGAGTGACTTTCGAAAAGCGTTCGTAACAGACCTACTTCGAATAAAAACTTATTTTATTAATTATTAATGTGTCAGAAAAAGTGACAATGAAATAGTTTTAAAATTATTCAAGAAAGAACGAAACTACTGAGGTTAGAATTATGAAAAAATACAGAAAATAGTTCTTTACTTATATAATATATATATATATATATATATATATATATATATATATATATAACGGAGCGCCGAGACCGAGATGTATTCCATTCCTGATATTCTTAGGTTATATGTCACAGTACAGATAGTGAGGTATTTTCTTGAAAGGATTATTCACAGAGATATCGTATTACAATCATTTTATTACAATTAACACTGTAACACTATACAACACAAAATAATAGAAGATTGTAGAAATATGAGCCAATAGTTTTGTACATACTCATGCGACCGGCATCACATCACGAATGGCCTCTGCCAGGGTTGCCAGACGTCGCCATGACACATACAACTCTATTCGGTGTTACCCGCTCAATTTACAATAATAATCGTTTAAGTAGCAATTATTCAAATCGATCACATTTAATCATTTATACGCCGCGCCGATACGGCCGTCCTGCTTGTCACACGTCCTCGTGTGCACTCTCTTCAACCTACGCAATTCCGCATCAACTGTGGACAAACGTCGCACCTTAATACACACCATACTGTATCGGTCACCCTGACCAACAACTGTAAACATTTTACTTCTCAAGTTACGCAATACATTTTAAACTTCAAATCGCTCATTGTTTCATTTGAATTGTAAACATTAAGGTATGTCTCACAAAATAAATCTTTGTTCATTGAGAAAGTAATGAACGAACATTGTATGTCTCACAATTAATCTTTGTTCAACAGGCTACTCTTTGTCACACAGGCGGGTTGATGTCACACAGGCGGGTTGATGTCACACAGGCGGGTTGATGTCACACAGGCTAATCTTTGTCACATAGTCGGGTTGATGTCACACAGGCTAATCTTTGTCACACAGGCGGGTTGATGTCACACAGGCTAATCTTTGTCACATAGTCGGGTTAATGTCACACAGGCTAATTTTTGTCACATAGTCGGGTTAATGTCACACAGGCTAATTTTTGTCACACAGGTTAGTGAAGGCCACACAGGAAAGTCACGTCCACACAGGCTAGTCAAGGCCACACAGGCTGATCATGGTCACACAGGTTTAGTCCCACACAGATTAGTCCCACACAGATTAGTCAAGGCCACACAGGCTAGTCAAGGCCACACAGGCTGGTCAAGGCCACACAGGCTAGTCAAGGTCACACAGGTCCGTCAGTATCACACAGGTCCGTCAGTATCACACAGGTCCGTCAGTATCACAAAGGTTGGTGTCAATAAGTTGAAAACTTAAGGGAGATAAATATGCACACAGTACGTAATACTTCTTCCTGCCGATATCGGTACATTCTGACTCAGTACTATTTGTTGGCATTTCAAGGCTAGAATTCAATTGCAAGTTGCAACAATAACCATCAAATGTCAAATGCGACATCACCATAAACTTGACAAGGAATAATTACCGCTTTAGTGAGCAGTAATTAAAATAAGCTACAAAAGAATCAATACAGATCACCTGTTATATCACGTCGCCATCCGATGACGGATGATGCTCATCGTAAGCCACGGTACAAGGAGCCGCGATGCGCTCCCGTCGGTAACAACAAAATCAAATGCAGGTAGTTGACGCCAGTCTTCCTTATCACGCATTGATGTAATTTCTCGTCACCGTTTAGATATTCACAGGTTGCATGTCCATACAACTATCATTGTCACTTAGTTTATCTAAAACACGAAAAAAAAAACACAAAGACAAAAACACGAAATGTCCACTTGTTATTTCTCTGAACCGAGAGTAGACGGCAAATTAAAGAACAACAAGATGTTCCAAAATTAAAAACTCCTGATCTCACTCACAGATTGCTTATGGTGTCACAAAACAACATACTTGCACTGATTTTGAATAACTCTTGTATAGCAAGTTTACTAAAATTTATTAAATCTCTTTCAAAACGTTAGATTCTGTATGAAATCAAAACTATGATGCATTGTTTACCATTTGTCTAAAGAAAACAAAATAATTAAATTCCTTTTAGTCAATGATCACTATTTAGTCCTTTTACCCTACTGGTCGCAAACAAGTGTTTTTACCCTACATGTAGCAAGTTAATGTTTTACCTTAGTCACACTAATATGACAATACCAAGTATACAGTTTTCATCAACACAGGTCTGACTGGTCAACATCGGTACCTTTTATCACCCACATCTTATTCACTCTATATGATAAAAGTTGTATTACACTAATCATACTATCAAATCCATAATCCACATCCTTTGGGATTATAGTTAGAACCATAATTTATTCTAAACTTACACTACCAAGCAACTATTTCTTTCTTATTAAAACTCATCAAAACTCTTTCAACTCAAACTTTTGAACATGATTGTGATGTGTGATGGTGGCAAGATATTCAATAGCTTTATCACATCATCATCACAAAAAGGTATCCATCCCATTGTTTTCACAAAAGAAAAACTTTATTTTTACATTATAAAATAACTCATAACTTCATAATGTATTGCCCTGCCTGACTAAGCAGATACCAAGTAATTAGTTAGTTACTCCATTACTGTTTTTTTTTTAAGAGGATTTTAAATTCACATAACTGTAACTATATCACATGACTACTGATCTTATTAGATACTACAATTTTCCTTTAGTTATCTTGGCACCATAACCCAAGTTAAGGTAACTTATGATAGTAGTCTGTCAGCTGTTTATAACAAACTTTTTAGGATAATAACTAATTCATCAATTCACTTTTTCAAATTAAGGTACATACTTAACTACCTAATTTGGTCTCAATATTTTATCTTAGATTTTATTATTGGTTGTATGAGTCAATCTTATGATCCCAAAGTAGTACTATACTTCAAACTTTATCTAAATCATATTGTAAGTGACCAAAACATATTAGGTACGGATACACAAACTTTGTATCGTGTCCTTCATACTTACAAGACATTCATCCAACATAAAACAACACATATCACCTGATTTCACGTAGCAGTGGCACAGTCAGCCCTCGTCAAGTCCCTCGGTGGACTTTAGCCGTGGCTTCTCCGGGTACAATGATGCAAGCTTGTATTAACTGACAACACTTGTATACACTTTCACACGGTAGACATTCAGATGCCAACTTAATGACATTATTCCCATCTTGTGTATTCAAATCCTTATTTGACATGCTCGTCGTCCACTGTTTGTATTATCATATCAAGGTAGCCATCTGAAAAACCTGAAATACGGATTCTTGCGAAGTGGAAACGCTTTTTACTTTTTACAAGTACCAGCTGCACTTGTCCCTCAAAGACACATCGTGTGAATTTTTTTTTTTTTTTTTTTTGTTTGGTTTGTTCAGTTGATGTGGATTGGTGTCTTGGATGCTATTACTGCTTCGGCCATCTAACAAAAATCAACACGTCCTCGTGTTGTGTGTTCAAATAGTAACGTATTCTGTTCCACCGTACACTTCGACCATAATTGAATATCGATATCTCGCGTGAGGCGAGGATCCGACTGAAGGTTCACAATGTTTGGTAGTTAGGTTTATTTGAACTGTGAGCGCACAATACGACTTGCACTTTCCACATCGAATCTCCTTGCAAAACTTCATGGCTCTCATTAACTCGCGCTTACTATCGTTTTGTTTCTCATTGCAAAATTTTCATTCCAATTTATTTCAAATGTCAAACTACGAGTAGTTCGGTTTCCATCAACAACTTCAACTTTTTCATTTATTTTCCAACACGTGCGGGCGAGAATCATCTGGGTTTTTTATCCCACGCCTGATAACGGAGCGCCGAGACCGAGATGTATTCCATTCCTGATATTCTTAGGTTATATGTCACAGTACAGATAGTGAGGTATTTTCTTGAAAGGATTATTCACAGAGATATCGTATTACAATCATTTTATTACAATTAACACTGTAACACTATACAACACAAAATAATAGAAGATTGTAGAAATATGAGCCAATAGTTTTGTACATACTCATGCGACCGGCATCACATCACGAATGGCCTCTGCCAGGGTTGCCAGACGTCGCCATGACACATACAACTCTATTCGGTGTTACCCGCTCAATTTACAATAATAATCGTTTAAGTAGCAATTATTCAAATCGATCACATTTAATCATTTATACGCCGCGCCGATACGGCCGTCCTGCTTGTCACACGTCCTCGTGTGCACTCTCTTCAACCTACGCAATTCCGCATCAACTGTGGACAAACGTCGCACCTTAATACACACCATACTGTATCGGTCACCCTGACCAACAACTGTAAACATTTTACTTCTCAAGTTACGCAATACATTTTAAACTTCAAATCGCTCATTGTTTCATTTGAATTGTAAACATTAAGGTATGTCTCACAAAATAAATCTTTGTTCATTGAGAAAGTAATGAACGAACATTGTATGTCTCACAATTAATCTTTGTTCAACAGGCTACTCTTTGTCACACAGGCGGGTTGATGTCACACAGGCGGGTTGATGTCACACAGGCGGGTTGATGTCACACAGGCTAATCTTTGTCACATAGTCGGGTTGATGTCACACAGGCTAATCTTTGTCACACAGGCGGGTTGATGTCACACAGGCTAATCTTTGTCACATAGTCGGGTTAATGTCACACAGGCTAATTTTTGTCACATAGTCGGGTTAATGTCACACAGGCTAATTTTTGTCACACAGGTTAGTGAAGGCCACACAGGAAAGTCACGTCCACACAGGCTAGTCAAGGCCACACAGGCTGATCATGGTCACACAGGTTTAGTCCCACACAGATTAGTCCCACACAGATTAGTCAAGGCCACACAGGCTAGTCAAGGCCACACAGGCTGGTCAAGGCCACACAGGCTAGTCAAGGTCACACAGGTCCGTCAGTATCACACAGGTCCGTCAGTATCACACAGGTCCGTCAGTATCACAAAGGTTGGTGTCAATAAGTTGAAAACTTAAGGGAGATAAATATGCACACAGTACGTAATACTTCTTCCTGCCGATATCGGTACATTCTGACTCAGTACTATTTGTTGGCATTTCAAGGCTAGAATTCAATTGCAAGTTGCAACAATAACCATCAAATGTCAAATGCGACATCACCATAAACTTGACAAGGAATAATTACCGCTTTAGTGAGCAGTAATTAAAATAAGCTACAAAAGAATCAATACAGATCACCTGTTATATCACGTCGCCATCCGATGACGGATGATGCTCATCGTAAGCCACGGTACAAGGAGCCGCGATGCGCTCCCGTCGGTAACAACAAAATCAAATGCAGGTAGTTGACGCCAGTCTTCCTTATCACGCATTGATGTAATTTCTCGTCACCGTTTAGATATTCACAGGTTGCATGTCCATACAACTATCATTGTCACTTAGTTTATCTAAAACACGAAAAAAAAAAACACAAAGACAAAAACACGAAATGTCCACTTGTTATTTCTCTGAACCGAGAGTAGACGGCAAATTAAAGAACAACAAGATGTTCCAAAATTAAAAACTCCTGATCTCACTCACAGATTGCTTATGGTGTCACAAAACAACATACTTGCACTGATTTTGAATAACTCTTGTATAGCAAGTTTACTAAAATTTATTAAATCTCTTTCAAAACGTTAGATTCTGTATGAAATCAAAACTATGATGCATTGTTTACCATTTGTCTAAAGAAAACAAAATAATTAAATTCCTTTTAGTCAATGATCACTATTTAGTCCTTTTACCCTACTGGTCGCAAACAAGTGTTTTTACCCTACATGTAGCAAGTTAATGTTTTACCTTAGTCACACTAATATGACAATACCAAGTATACAGTTTTCATCAACACAGGTCTGACTGGTCAACATCGGTACCTTTTATCACCCACATCTTATTCACTCTATATGATAAAAGTTGTATTACACTAATCATACTATCAAATCCATAATCCACATCCTTTGGGATTATAGTTAGAACCATAATTTATTCTAAACTTACACTACCAAGCAACTATTTCTTTCTTATTAAAACTCATCAAAACTCTTTCAACTCAAACTTTTGAACATGATTGTGATGTGTGATGGTGGCAAGATATTCAATAGCTTTATCACATCATCATCACAAAAAGGTATCCATCCCATTGTTTTCACAAAAGAAAAACTTTATTTTTACATTATAAAATAACTCATAACTTCATAATGTATTGCCCTGCCTGACTAAGCAGATACCAAGTAATTAGTTAGTTACTCCATTACTGTTTTTTTTTTAAGAGGATTTTAAATTCACATAACTGTAACTATATCACATGACTACTGATCTTATTAGATACTACAATTTTCCTTTAGTTATCTTGGCACCATAACCCAAGTTAAGGTAACTTATGATAGTAGTCTGTCAGCTGTTTATAACAAACTTTTTAGGATAATAACTAATTCATCAATTCACTTTTTCAAATTAAGGTACATACTTAACTACCTAATTTGGTCTCAATATTTTATCTTAGATTTTATTATTGGTTGTATGAGTCAATCTTATGATCCCAAAGTAGTACTATACTTCAAACTTTATCTAAATCATATTGTAAGTGACCAAAACATATTAGGTACGGATACACAAACTTTGTATCGTGTCCTTCATACTTACAAGACATTCATCCAACATAAAACAACACATATCACCTGATTTCACGTAGCAGTGGCACAGTCAGCCCTCGTCAAGTCCCTCGGTGGACTTTAGCCGTGGCTTCTCCGGGTACAATGATGCAAGCTTGTATTAACTGACAACACTTGTATACACTTTCACACGGTAGACATTCAGATGCCAACTTAATGACATTATTCCCATCTTGTGTATTCAAATCCTTATTTGACATGCTCGTCGTCCACTGTTTGTATTATCATATCAAGGTAGCCATCTGAAAAACCTGAAATACGGATTCTTGCGAAGTGGAAACGCTTTTTACTTTTTACAAGTACCAGCTGCACTTGTCCCTCAAAGACACATCGTGTGAATTTTTTTTTTTTTTTTTTGTTTGGTTTGTTCAGTTGGTGTGGATTGGTGTCTTGGATGCTATTACTGCTTCGGCCATCTAACAAAAATCAACACGTCCTCGTGTTGTGTGTTCAAATAGTAACGTATTCTGTTCCACCGTACACTTCGACCATAATTGAATATCGATATCTCGCGTGAGGCGAGGATCCGACTGAAGGTTCACAATGTTTGGTAGTTAGGTTTATTTGAACTGTGAGCGCACAATACGACTTGCACTTTCCACATCGAATCTCCTTGCAAAACTTCATGGCTCTCATTAACTCGCGCTTACTATCGTTTTGTTTCTCATTGCAAAATTTTCATTCCAATTTATTTCAAATGTCAAACTACGAGTAGTTCGGTTTCCATCAACAACTTCAACTTTTTCATTTATTTTCCAACACGTGCGGGCGAGAATCATCTGGGTTTTTTATCCCACGCCTGATAACGGAGCGCCGAGACCGAGATGTATTCCATTCCTGATATTCTTAGGTTATATGTCACAGTACAGATAGTGAGGTATTTTCTTGAAAGGATTATTCACAGAGATATCGTATTACAATCATTTTATTACAATTAACACTGTAACACTATACAACACAAAATAATAGAAGATTGTAGAAATATGAGCCAATAGTTTTGTACATACTCATGCGACCGGCATCACATCACGAATGGCCTCTGCCAGGGTTGCCAGACGTCGCCATGACACATACAACTCTATTCGGTGTTACCCGCTCAATTTACAATAATAATCGTTTAAGTAGCAATTATTCAAATCGATCACATTTAATCATTTATACGCCGCGCCGATATATATATATATATAAGTATATATTATATAAAGCAGAAGGGGTGTTCTATGGTGTTGGTTATTCAATAATATTCCTTTTACTTTGCACCATGATATATTTCCAATTCTCCCAACGTTCACATCAATATTTCCAAGTACTTCAACACTACGTGATCATCCGTTCCCTCTTATTGACAACTAGCTGACCCGGCGAACTTCGTATCGCCTAAGAATGTAAAATCGGTACAGCCGTTCTTAGCCGTTACAGTTTCTGTGTGCTCCTCCCTCTCCCTCTCCCTCTCCCTCTCCCTCTCCCTCTCCCTCTCCCTCTCCCTCTCCCTCTCCCTCTCCCTCTCCCTCTCCCTCTCCCTCTCCCTCTCCCTCTCCCTCTCCCTCTCCCTCTCCCTCTCCCTCTCCCTCTCCCTCTCCCTCTCCCTCTCCCTCTCCCTCTCCCTCTCCCTCTCCCTCTCCCTCTCCCTCTCCCTCTCCCTCTCCCTCTCCCTCTCCCTCTCCCTCTCCCTCTCCCTCTCCCTCTCCCTCTCCCTCTCCCTCTCCCTCTCCCTCTCCCTCTCCCTCTCCCTCTCCCTCTCCCTCTCCCTCTCCCTCTCCCTCTCCCTCTCCCTCTCCCTCTCCCTCTCCCTCTCCCTCTCCCTCTCCCTCTCCCTCTTCCTCTTCCTCTCCCTCTCCCTCTCCCTCTCCCTCTCCCGCTCCCGCTCCCGCTCCCTCTCCCGCTCCCGCTCCCGTTCCTATCTATCAACTACACATAACAAACATTTACCTTATCCCACAGGAACAGGTCTATTTTCCGGGATAAAAAAGTATCCTATGTTAGTCTCCTGATTCTAAGCTAACTCCTTAATATTCCTTAATATAAATATCACATGACATTTCTTATATGCCAACCTCTGCATCGGACAAGCGTTGTAGAATAAACAGGTCCGTCCCTGGACCTTCTCTGGAGATTCGTGACCTCACCGACATATACATAATAATATAAGTATAACAAGAAAACCTATAAGAAGTGTATGGTCTAAAAAAACGGCAAAATAAAATAAAAAAATAACGGTAAATAGATAAGCAATATACGGAACCCTCTCCACTCGAGTTTAACTCGTTCTTGTCCGGTTTATTTTGTTTAACCTTAATTAGACATTGGGCCAGTATGTCCTCATCACCTGCCATATTTTTTCATCGACATTTTCTTAGGTGTTGCAAGTTTTAAAATTATGAACCTCACAAATTCAATACTCTATTTAATATTCTATGTTCTCGCACAAGCGACAAAATCAAACTAATCGTTCCCGTTCTTAGTCAAGCAATCTTGAATTGTAATTACTTATTAACATAAATTAAAATTATAATTCAATACAACACTATGTACTTTGAAACTAGTTTGTTCCCGTCGCTTCCGCGCCGCCGCGCATCGCCCCGCTCCGCCCGTGTATCGCTCATCGCCCCGCTTGAAAACGCTCGTTTCGTGCCCGGTCCCATAGTACGCTATACTGTTGTTTCCACCGCTCCAAATCGCCGCCGCCCCGCAACCGCCATCGCGCCTCCCGTCGCAAATCTCGTGCCCGCAGGCTAAGGCTTATATTATGATTAAAATATTTTTATAAAATAACTTTTGTACTTTCAGAGTTTTCAGCGAAAAAGAATGATTTAAAATACCTGGACATTTAGCTTCTAGCAATTTTTAGGGTTTCGAAGTAAAATTGGAACACTTAAGGTTTCGTCATGTCCGTCCGTCCGCCCGAAGCAAAGCGCCGGAACCCTTAGTGCTAGAAAGCTGCAATTTGGCATGGATACATATTTATTAAGACTCCAGAATCGTAGAATAAAATATTGAAAAACATTTTTTTTCAGGGTAACTCCCTTACAGGTAACGTGAGGATGAATTTTTTATTCGTCGCGTACCCTATAGTGTGGGGTATCGTTGAAAAGGTCTTCCAAAAATATTAAGGGTCTTTTAAGACCATTTTTGAAATTAGGCATCCGTTTGCCATTTGGCTTTAAAGTGCTAATATTGGTTAGAGTCAAGTGTCCCCCCTCTGCTGGCTAAACGTTTGGACAAGTGAAAAATTCTCAAAAATATATATGATGAAATTACAAGGAAAACTATCACGCCTATGTTAGCATGAGTAGTAAATGAGTATTAGTAGATAAACTTACTACATTGCGCGTTGCCTGACACGCACTTACCCCGTTTTTAATTCCTGCATGAAGAAGTAATTTTAACCAGTAAACGAACTTCCCAGTATTGATGCCGTACAAATAAACTGTGAATAACTAACTGTAACTCTCTATTTATCCGTACAACAGCGACACAACCAAATAGAGACTAGTGAATATATTACGAGTGAATATTAATATCGGTGACGACACTTTGACACTGATGTGAATGGAGCTTTGCATTTTCATAGAAATTTCACCTGCCAACATCATCGCGCGACATTTTACCGTGTCGCCGTTACACGTGTGAAGATCCCCTGATACGCAAGTTTGACTATTTTATGTGAGTTTTGATATCGGATGGCGCCGGGCGTTACATCTCAGTGTCAGTCCTCAGGGACTTCCCACGTCTGCAGCCTACAGTATGAGTGACGTTAAATTAAACTGAAGCAACGAGCAGCGGTAGTGGAGTCACTGTAGCGGATCGAAATTCCTCTTTCTGCTACTCTGTAAGATCCTTTTCATATATGTAAGTATCCTTACATTTTTTCACAACTAGGTACAACTTTTACAGGTAATGCTTAAAAATATGTCACCATTTATTGCAAGTTTTGAGACCTCACAACGTTTCTGCAAATAAATTGTTAATTAAATTTCCTCATAAATAGGTTGGAAACAAAGCAATTATCAGCTGAAAAGCATTAAGGTTTGACATAAAAACATACTTACATCACAAACAACCTAGACACGAGAAAAGATTTACCTGTCATATACCTCAATTGCCACGACTGGGGATAGACACTGGGGTATCTCACACGACAGGTTATACAGCACCCAGTGAAATGAAATTGAACTGACCTGTACCACAGAAAAAATAATAGTTGCCTGTACTCAGGTAACATACGACCGTTTGACCTCTTTTATTTCATGTAACAGGGGCAATTTGATTTTTTTATGGAAATAGTTGACAAACGACGTCCATGTCATGATGTCCATCGTAATGTTAAGTGGCTAACGTCATCTATGGACATCAGCAAATTCATCCGTGTAAAATAGTCTTCACCGATGGCAACGCTGACCCCGCTCAACCCTGAATACCCTTATGAACTCATCCTAACATTGACATATATTTAGCACACCACTTGCTGCATTTTCAAAAGGTGGCGGGTGTATATTGAAAACGTGATACATGTCTTAGTACTCTCCGTAATGCTTGTTAATTATTAAAAAAAACTATCGAATAGAGAAAATGTAATTTAAATACTAACTCATACTCAGCATTATCAGGTACTTACTACTGGTCGACTTCGTAATTAAAAACACCCCCTTTGAAAAGTGTATACGTATGCCACACGTGTGAGCATAGCATTTATTACCATCAATATTCTTACAATATATACCTCCGTTTATGGGCAGAATACCTATGTCAAAGCAACGAAGTTTATTAGTACGCACAAGATCAATTGTTGAACGTCGTCTCGCTTAACATAATACCGCTTGTCGTCTCATGTGACGTGACCTGGCAGATATTAAGGCAGGAAAGCACTTTAGGATTTACGACATGACCTACCTTGCTTACGATGATGATACGAAGTGTTTGTAGGTACCCACAAAAGATCGCTAAGTGGTAATGGTCATACGATTTGCCTTACTATAAGTGATTCGCTAAGTTAAATGGGGAGGCATTGGGCGGGACGACCTTCGTACTTCGTCACGCAGCTTTGCTTCCGTATTTATATGTAAGAGACTAGCTGCTGCCCGCAGCTTCGCATACGGAATTTGTTTTTTATAAATTCTTAATTGTACCCCTTGCACAAGAAGATTTAAAAAACGGTGAATTTTTATTGAAGTACTTATATTTGGTAATTTATATACTGAAACCCACGATAAAATCACAAAGGATTCGCCCAGGATTGGGATTAAAAAATAAGCAATATTCACATTAATTTTTTTGGAACGAAGTTCCTTATTTTTCTTTTTTTTGCAAAATTTTGAAAAACTGAAAAATAAATGTTCCATCAATTTAAGCAAGGAACATTTGTTGCAAATTTCAAGCAAATCGGTTGATGTTTTAAAAATATTTCATACAAACTTTCTTCCCGTTTCCCAGGGAAACCTATTAATTTTCCAGGTTAAAAAGTGTCTTAAAATATGATCCGGAGTATTAGTAACAACTTTACTAATTTTCATCGAAATCCGTTTGAGGGTTTTCATGTGACGCCCGGACAGACAAACAAAAATGGTCAAAAGGAGCGGCTCTGCCCGCGACATTTCCCGCTTTTCCGGGATAATAAGTACCCCGTATTTTATAGGGGCCGAGGGGGCCCGGGTTCGATTCCCGGCCGGGGCAGATATTTATGTGACAGATAAATACAGATATTTGAACTCGGGTCATGTGTGCATCACCCGCGACACGGGTAAAACATACTGGCGGGTATCAGTGTGTAAGCGTTAATTTATAAAATTAGTAGGAAGGAAGTATCTGTAGCAGCAGCAGTACGAAGTAAAATATCGTATGAATGTCGTAGTCGCAGTGATAAAAGACGCTTTCCACCTTAGCACATTACTTACTCAGTGGGGTGCGGGCCTAATGTATTCATTTCAATATAACTAACTTATTTATGTAACACCCTGCTCGTAATATGAATGGGTGACAGGTCTTTTTTGAAAATGTTCTATTTTCCGACATCAACAGTAAAACCTTATTGTCAATAATATTTTCATCGCGTACGTTGGGGATGTGGGGATGTGGGGCGACTATAAAATACATTGAATTTTAATATTTTAATTAGGACCTGATGTTTAACTGCTCCGTAACACGTCCGCTAATAGTTTCGGGAAGCAAATAAAAGCAAATTTTGGTTCAAAACGGTCAATCTACAAAGTTTTCAAAAGAAGGGACAATCTATAATTAACTTAACTATCATTAATTAATTACAAGTATTGAAAACCATTAGGTATAAAAACGTTTTCTTTTCTGTGAGCGCATATTATAGAAACTAGTTTTACGGCTTCTGTTTAGAAAAGTTTTAACGTCCAATGTGGCGAGTTAGTAACAAGACTAATTAACAACAAACAACATAAATTACTTGGACGACACCTCCTCAAATCTTAAGCGAGCCCTCTAGAAGCAGCACCACATAAAATAGGAGACGATTCAGCCAACAATTACTGTAAACGTTTTAGTGTAATTAAAGTTAGTATTCTCGACAATACGCCGCGGCCGTCAAACAACCGCCGGGAATTAGTTCAGCTCGACGTCTCTGTTGTGTTAGTTGTAGGACCACTTAGCTTAATAAGCTAACTTTTAATTTATTTTTCCTCGGCCTGAGGTTGGCCTGTACAGTAGCAACAAGCTCGGAGATGCATAATACTGGGGCAGAGCTACCAGTTTCTCGGTTTATTCCAAATAGGAGTAGGTGTGACATACATAATAATAAAAGAGTATCTGTACTACCCGCACACGAGGCAGTCACCATCCAGCCGTCAAGTGCGCGGGTTGTGTTGTATCACTGAAAACCATTTTGTGTTTTATTTCTAATACCTAATTAGGTAAACCTAGACACCACATTTGGCGACCGAGGTAAAAAATAAAACAAAAGGAAAAAGTGTGAGTAATTTGTGGTTCTTATATGTTCACAAAATGTTAACCTTGAGTTATCATACGAAAATGTCGGTGCTATTTGAAATATTGGAAACGCGTGCTATGTTTAGTTTTGGAAAGTTTTAAAAGAATCGTATATTTTTACGGAAAAAGAAAAGACAAGATAACATTTGACAAAATACTAAGTACCTACCTACAAATGCATTTGTGTTCAATCTTTGATGATTCTTGATTAACAAAGTTGATTGTTGAATTAACGAAGGTATTTTCTCAACAAATGCATCTAGTACATTAAATTACATTCCATATATTGTAGCCTGATATTCGTATTGGTAACACATAGGTTACAAAATACACATATTAATGGTACAAAATAAAAACAATGCGTGTTGGCGCAATAATAGGTAATATATACCTAAGATATTGTTTCATTGTTGTATGGTCGGTATCGACACGGCCAGTTTACTTGAAATGTACAAGCATTGGGATTATTTGGGATCATAAAATGCGATTAAAAGGATCTTGTTCGTGTGATAGGTTAAAAACTAAATAAGTAATATTTAGTTTACAATGATAATTATTAATTATAGTAAGTTGAAAAATGTTTGATACTTCTACCTGCCAAAATGATAATAATAATTTAAAATGTCAATATAAATCCAAATTCAGTCTTCACATTAATATATCAAATATCTTAATAAGATAACCGTAAACAATATCATAGCGATATTGCTATACGGTATCTTCATAGTTTGTCTCAAAAATAGAGATACTTACTAACTTACTATGTTATTTAAAATAACGCTTCACACTCATAGCCCCACACTAGGATTCCCTGTGTCGTGGGTGCCAAATTTAAATTTAAAGTATAGTACTTACGTAGCAAGTAAATTCAACGATGTTATTTTACTGATGTTATCCTAAGCAATGATATTATAATGTATAAAATATATTTTTGAATATCATTAATTCTAAGCAAAATCTATATAATAAACCACAAACAATGTTTGTTGCCATGTCCTTTAGACTGAAACTATCCAACCGATGTGTTCCAAACAGGGTTCATTTGAAAGGCAAATAATGCGAAGATGGTTTGAGACCACCAAAACAATGCATTAAGCACATTAATTTGCCGGTACCTATTAGTAGAATATAGGGTGATAGATCCTGTTGTAAGTGAAGATCCTAACCATACATACATGAAACTGTACCTGTTTACATTTTCGAAATTAAAAGAAAAAACATACATACAAATATGTAATGACTACATATGTAATCAAGTCAAATACACTGCAAAATTGTCAGATGAGTGAAAACTCGTCAAGAACATAATATATTTGACATGTGTAAAACATTGGATTATTTAAATCAAGAAGTCGTTCCAATTTTAATTATGCTTTAATGCCATTAAAATGATCACGTAGGGGAAGAATAATAATATACATTACAGATTTGATAAACAAATGATATTTAGCTTCTGAGATACAAAAATATGATAATGATAATTAATAAGTATTTGCTGATTTATATCGTATCGAAACGTGTTTCCGATTTTATTGATGGAACATTTCACTAAATAAGCGAGCAATTTTGCATATCGCCTATCTCATTTTGATAATATGTATTATTAACGTCAAATGGACAATTGTAATAATCTAAAATATCGAAGGGACTGAATTATTACTGTTTCCAAATCGCGGCGGAAACGATCTTGCGTATTCCTCGCTAAAACAGTAATCAGTATCTCTAAAAATGCTCTAAAGATTTCGATGAAATTTTGTAGTCGAGGATAAGTGCAAGGCAATCGAATTATTTGTGTTTTTGAAAAATATATATATATACACCATATGCGTTGGTTACACCATTTGCATAAGTTGATTCATGGTAAAGTACAAACCAGTTATAGGAACCGTTTCACCATGATTACCAAGTAGTTCATTCCGGGTAATATTGTTTCTAACTAAAATCAAGATCGTAAATAAATTTATGTTTTAAATGGATTATACTCTTAAGGTCAAAAACGGAAAAAGTCAAAATTATTTTAACAAAATAATTTAGAACATTCCTTCGTTGGCCGGTATAATACTGATTCTACCTGGTTTGTACTAGAATGCAACCTATAAGCTTAGTTTTGCATCTGCTGAATAATATCGTGATGAATTGAGAAACTGAACAAACAGTTAAACCGTTAAGTAATGAAAGGCATTAAAAAACGAAAACTAACTTTCACGTACCTACATAAAACTGGAACGAGATCAAACGACAACTATTATCATATTATCAGTAATCAAATATTTTGCTGCAAAATGTCTTAAATGTCGTACTAGAAATGCAAAGGTTGACACATAAAATACTTATAAACTGAGTCAAATATAGACCATTAATAACAGGTATTTATGGTATCGATCAAGTCAAATCAGTCTAGTACTGACGAATAATAAAAGATATCTGTTATGGTATCGAAAATCAGTCAAGTACTGACAAACAATAAAATATATCTGTTATGGTATCGAAAATCAGTCAAGTACTGACAAATAATAAAAGATATCTGTGATGGTATCGAAAATCAGGCAAATACTGAAAAATAATAAAAGATATCTGTTATGGTATTGAAAATCAGTCAAGTACTGAAAAATAATAGAAGATATCTGTTATGGAATCAAAAATCAGTTAAGTACTGAAAAATAATAAAAGATATCTGTTATGGTATCGAAAGTCAGATAAATACTGACCAATAATACAAGATATCTATTGTGGTATCGAACCGCTTTCGAAATCAATGTTGCACTAAACCGTGGGAGGTAATGTTTACCGTAATACGTCAGTTGAGTACTTACACTATTGACCAATACTAAAGATATCAATAATGATATCGAAAACAAAATATGACATGGTCACGAAAACGTCAGTTAAGTACTGACCAATAACAAAAGATTTATAATATTGAAAGAACGTTTTGATAAGTATCGAAACTATTAACTTCTATACCAATTACCCCTGCTGGTGAACAAATATGAGGATATGGCTATTAATGGGAGGATATGTAAACAAAACGCATAAAATAATGGAATACCATTTAATGTTTCCTATGGTTAAAATACCTATATTCATGTATTAATAATAACGAATCTTATCGTTTTAATGTATTTGCGTGCGAAGTTGTTATTAAAGGTATTTACACGCGCACCTCTTAACGACCGCTCCGAATGATCAATGACAAACCGATATCACTGTACGGCTGTCTAAGTAAATATCTATATATTTGCACATTATCGCTGTATTTTATTACATATCCTCGTAATAAGCCTGAATTAGTATGAGCCTGAATTCCTGCTAAATGGAATCACAACATTTGTTGTTGTGGACCAGATCTGCTCACTAAATATTGAAAATTCAATAATAATTAAAAACAATCATATTTGAATAAGTGATAAAACAGTTATCACCGACATGTACAGGACCTACTATTTAATTGTTCCAACGAACAAAAAATATTTATTAATCAATTACAAGTACAAAGATACTTTGGAGTAACTAATAAAATCCTTACTTGAAATGAAACGAAAACGAAATGAAATGAAAATGAAATAAAGTTCTAATACGAGTATAATGAAATGAAATGAAATGAAATGAAATGAAATGAAATGAAATGAAATGAAAATACAATGAAATGAAAATACATGTATTCCAGGGTACTAATTAAAAAAAATAGTTACAAGAAAGAAAAAGAGTTAACAAAAAATAAATGTTAATAAGTAACACGAGATATATCTTATGAGTGTCAGTGCTGCAGCGTGCTGTGTGATCACCGAACAGGCCCAGACCCAGCATAAGCCGTGCTGCGACGATGTACTGGGTCAGGTACTAAAAAGTATACAAAATAATCAAATATTTTGTACTTAATAAAAAAGTGTTGTTATGGAGTTTCTTCAACTGGTTCTTCTCCACAACGATAACACATAGCGAACCAGTTACGTTAGGAAAAATAAAAAATAATAATTAAAAAAAGGAAACAAGGGAAAGCAGAGAGGGCCGTATATTAAGAATAAAAGAGACTAAATAGGAATAAATCATTAGAAGAAATTAATGTTATAAATCCTTATATTAGTAACTTATTTTTTTTGTATATTGTAAAAATAGTGATTTGACTGGAAAAAAAAGGTAATCTTTGGAGATATAAAATGTTACGAATGTTAGAAATAAGTTGTGTACTTTGTTCGAACAAATTATATTTTAATCAAAGCTGAACTTTACAGTTATTTATCAGTGGACAAATTACATAATTAAAATTTTGTTGAAAGGGAGAGATGTGATGTGACATACATAATAATAAAAGAGTATCTGTACTACCCGCACACGAGGCAGTCACCATCCAGCCGTCAAGTGCGCGGGTTGTGTTGTATCACTGAAAACCATTTTGTGTTTTATTTCTAATACCTAATTAGGTAAACCTAGACACCACAGTAGGAACCAGCAGGATTACTGTCAAAATTATAATTTTAAACTTTTGGTCTGAGCAAAAGTAATCGGTGTACCTATATAAACTTGCTTTAAGGCGCGGTATGACTACGATTTAAAAACGTTGATTTCACTCACACAGCCGCATATCTGCGCTAATCTAATGTTACATTTACGTAACGCTGAATAGGGTTCAAAATTGCAGAGCATATTTTTGCTAACAATGTAACTAGATTGCGAATAAACATTTAATTTGAGGGTTTTCCTTTGGTTATTTAAAATATACACATTAAATTCAATATCTGTCTGGTTTAAGTTTTAATAAAACCATATACGTATTATATTCTCAAAAAAAAATATGTTGTTACCGCTGAAAATACAGAGAACTTCGACGATTAAGTTTATTTTTGTATAGCAAATTACGATTTTTTATTGGGAATATCAAACAACTATTTAATATTCTATTCGGTTAACATTTTTCTTTAGACCTTTTTCTATGCTCTATATTTTTTTACGTGCGATATTTTCATTGGGTTTCCTCGTACTCAAGCACCAAAGAAACCCAGTTTTGTGAATATTGAGATCACACCGCGCCTTAAATTATGCAATATCTGGGGGCACGGCAGTGCCCCCGCCAAGTCGAGCAAAAAAGCGGCACGGCCGTAGCATACTTTTCTCGAAGCAATTCAGGCCATTTTCGACCCCCTATAACTTCGTTGTGGATAAAGCTAGAAGCCTGAATTTTTAGTAACTAAGCAGGCATTGTATAAACACGTTATATTTCAAATTTCATTCGATTTGAACCAGTAGTTTAAGAATTATAACTAGTCAAAGTTTCTTAATTTCGTCACTCACTGACTGACTGACCGATCATCAAAACTCTAAGGCACTTCTAGCAGACATAGAAGCTTCAAATTTGGAACACAATTAGTGTTTAGTGTATAGATCAAGGAAAAACTAAAACATTTTGCAATTTCGGTCTAGTTTTCTAGATACATCAACTGCATAAATAACTTTGTAATCCCATATAAATATATAGGATTACAAAGTTACATTTGCAGTTAATGAATTACTGTACCTGTATAACAAAGTAACATTTGCAGTGAATGAATCAGTGTACTTGTATATAACATAATGGAATAATAGGTGTAGATAGGTACCTAGATATAATTATGTTCAAAGGTAACTTGTAAAAGAAAAAAAAGTAGAACTATCTACAAAAAGAATTGAGATGCCATCAAAAACAAAACTTGTAAAAAAACCAAGTCTCGCAACTCAGTTCTTCTACCGTAAAAAGTTGTGAGATCCATGTAATACCAAGTCGGTTAATTTATTCAGTTCCTACTTAAGGGTCCTTCTGTCTTAAGTTATCACGTAATTAGCTAACCTAACAAGTAACAACATCTTATAGTGACCATATTATCAATATTAAAAATCTTTTATGTTTTAAATAAATAGATTGACTTGGCAATCGCACTAAACAATCAAATTTAATATAATACGTAGGTATTACTTGTGAGATATATTGTGTTTTCTTGCGATGGCCAAGTCGATCTATTTATTTAAAACATAAAAATTTTTAATATTGATAATATGGTCACTAGGGCATGGATATCGAAGTTTCGAGATTTCGCAATTCCGGAATCTCGGTCAATTTTTCAGTTCCGGAACTGAGTGTTTCAATATCGAAACTTCGATATTCATTATTACTAAACGAAGTAGATATTTCGAGTGTTCATTTATTTCTGAACGCACCCACGGACCCAATCACCCAATTCCCTCTATCCCTTGTGTACCCCTTGCACCACCATTGTTACCTTTATAGATTAGCTAACTAAGAAATTGTAATAATTGTGTGAAATCAATTTTTTTTCGTATTCAAAAGCAGCATTTGATTTAGAAAGATTTAGTTGTAATCTATAAATATTAAAAATTATTCGAAAGCAGTGCCGTTAACAAGAATCGGCATGCGTGTGACATGAACATTCGACATTATTTTCATCCCACCAGGTTAACTATGTCATCGGCATATCGCAGGTGTCTGATGTATTCGAAATTGATGTTAATTTCACGTCGTTTCCACTCCATCAGCTTGAACAACGTCTTGCATCGCAGTGGTGAACAGTTTTAGGAATATAACCGTCCCCTTGCCTGACAGCTCTCAGTACCTGCAGTCTTCCGAGGTAGTTCCAGTATGGATGACGGCTTCAAACAGTTTTTGGAGCGCCACTAGGAGGGGTTTCTCTCAGCTCTTAGCAACTCGGTAGTGATATCGTCATCTCCCGATGCCTTGTCTTTTAAGCTGTTTTAGAGCCTCTCTTACGTCATACTGGGTGACGTCCGGGATATCTTCTGTATAGTGCCGGGTCAGTTTAGCTCGCTCGACCCTCTCGCGGGGCGCTGGAGCTTGAGAGGAGGCATACTACCATCCGTAGTATCTCTCAGTTTCTCTCAGAACTTCGGGTTTCAACGAAACCAATGGTGCCAAACTCGGTCTTTTATGGTCGGTATTTTATTATATTTGTTGCTAATTATCATAATTATATGTTATCCTGATTGATAGCGAGCTACTGTTGCAATATAGCTTTTGTTTTATTGTATTTGTTTTACTATGATTATTATGAAGACATTTACTTTGATAAACGCATAAGAAACTACAAACAAACCTAAATGAAAACTGAATACTGTTGTCTGTATAAAAAGTAAGATTTTACTCACTTTACCTTTATTTTCATTAAATAATTAAAAGTTCGTAAAACATACTTTTAAATCTTTTATTTCATCCTCAACAATGTATTTACCCAACAAGGAAGGGTTATGTTTTTCGCGCGTATCTTGTATGTATGCATGTAGGTATTATGGAAAATATGAGGTATATATTATACAATATATATTTTCTCATATTTTCCAAACCGCTGGACTAATTTATATAATTAAGATATCGTTAGATTCGTCTTGATAGCCCAAGCGTTCTTAGGTAGTTAAAAAACAAATATGATGACTGTGAGATTCCATTGTTTGAATTATCAAAAAATAAAAATAAATCAAATAATGCAATACGGGTATGAAATTAAAGAGCTCATCATAAAGTTTTCAAAAAAGTGTATCATGATAGCTTTTTTTGGTATCAGGCGCTTTTATTTCATTTTTAATTTTAAACAACCAATATCGAAACCAATTCCGGAATTCCGGAATCAAGGCTCAATATCGAAAACCAGTTTCGATATTGAGAATAGTTCCGATATCACATGCCCTAATGGTCACTATAAGATGTTGTTACTTGTTAGGTTAGCTAATTACGTGATAACTTAAGACAAAAGGACCCTTAAGTAGGAACTGAATAAATTAACCGACTTGGTATTACATGGATCTCACAACTTTTTACGGTAGAAGAACTGAGTTGCGAGACTTGGTTTTTTTACAAGTTTTGTTTTTGATGGTTAGCTTTATATTATAAAACAGAATTTAACAATTACATTAGGGAGAAGTTAGTATAAAACGTGATCCGAACAGTCCATCGTAGTATATTAGTTCATTGATCGAAATCCAAAACAAAAGCATTCTTAAATCAGGATGTTATGAGTATTTATTTTTTGTTATACTCGTAATGACTGCGTAGATATCAAATGTACTTTACATTTGATATAAAAACCGTTAGAACTTAGTAAGTCCAATCTATAACTGTAAGTAGGAAAAGAACACCTTCGGAGTTTTTTATAATTTTTCCGCTAGCATTGCATTTACTGCAGGGCCATTTTAAAACGTAGTAAGACTTTTAGAGAGTCCTACCTTCAATATTAAAAATGTAAAACCAACTATGAATAAAATTTCATTTACAGAAACCAACCATTTTACATACTTCAAAACTATTGTTAATTAAAATATCTGAATTGGAATATGATATGTAGATGTCATAGTTATTTCATTGTGCTATTCATAGCGATGTATTGTACAATAAATCAGTGTCAATTGAGTAGCAATTACAGCAGCACGAGAACAGCGAACGAACGGAGGAACGAGTCTGCAAACAATAGGGCACCATAATTAACTGGGGCCCTGCTGGCTGCGCCTGAATTATTGTATTAGTTCAGTGACACGATACATACACTACACACTACACACTACACTACACAGGTTTGATTTATTGAACCTTGGTGATTCGCTATCGCCCCGTTATCGATGCTACTCGTACGACTCCATTGTTGAGAATATTGTTGTATTGCAAATACGTTAAGGAGATGAAACTAGAATGGTGTGTAATATAATGTAGTGATGTTTTGAATTGAGTTCTAAAATCTGTGTTTTTTGGGATTCCATCCATCCGTGGCTCATTGCCTTTGGTCTTCGGATGTCGTAAAATTTTTCAATATCGTAATTTTTTTTAAATTGTCTGTGGGATTTTTCTTGGTATCTAGCGATGTTGTATCTTTAGGTTCGTAGCCATTAGAATTAACAATATATCTGACGAAGTCAGATGTTGTCCTGTGACCAAACAACTACAGGCAGTTTTATTTAACACGTTGTCAATAAGTAGACTTTAACATTTACACCTTCCTAACACTACCCTCATGCTCAGTGGCAGTTCAAACATTGGATGTATAGAAAAACAATAAAAGAATAACAAGCACCACTACTTATATAAATTCTAAAGAATAATAAGTAGCTGAAACTAAAGTGAAGTATCAAGAAACTTCAGACAAACTTGTTTAATTTTGAGGTGGCTGAACTGTAAGCGATGTTTATATTTGAAACCAAGGACACAGCTAAAATGTAAATCAAACTTAAGACAGTCTTCAAATATTATCTACAACAACAACGAGGTACCCTTGTACCTTAAACTTACAGTTAACGTCGCCAGCAAATATTTGTGGGCGTTTATACGGGTAATGATGGTGCATTCTATACTGTGTGGTGACCATCGTATATCGTATAATAAAATTATATCTGGTTGTCCGGTGTCAGTGTTTAGTGGATGTATAATAAAAATTTAGGGGAGTTTTCTTTGGAGCAATAGAAACAAAACAATCATCGCGAGAATTTTTGTTCGTCTCTCTTTCTATTTGTTATGTATTAAATAATGTAACAAATAATCAACAAAACAAAAATAGAAGGGAAATTGAGAGAAGATTGTCCCTAATGAAACCTCCTTAACATTAATTTGTCTTTTGTGAATTTATCACCATATCTTAAACGTACGCTTAGGTTTGCCTCGGCAAATGTAGGTCGGACACCGTTACATTCCAACTCAAACATAAATTATTACAGACCTATTTATGTTAGCTTCCAATAGAAACCGTACTAATGTTGAAGCACCTTCAGACTCTGCTTCATACGAATAGTTTCTAAATGCGAACTGAACATGAGGCGATGTTTTCACCATCTCTCGTTAATTTTCTTCCGATTAAAAGTGCTTTAATTTATCAGCGTACCTATAAATCAAGTTAATCTCGGTACAGAGCGTGTAGGAGGAGTTTCAAAGAGATCTCCAAGTGTTTAATGTTCCTGCAGATAACGGGAATATAGACGAGGAGCTAGACGAAGAATTTATCAAGTCATCTTCTGAAGAAATTGACAGCAAAATTTACTTTATTGGTTTCACTAAATTATTTACAAATGTATCAAGTAAATTTCGTTTTAAATAATGCTGGAATTAGCATTACGTTGATTATGTATGATGCGATCAGGACGAAGTACAACCAGGACCTCGTAGGTCAGTACGTCGATAGCAAAATACATCTACATCTCCGATCGATTGTGTACTCGTTCCTGCATGTCTTCGAACATTTTGTTCATGACAAGACTGACTGCTAGTTGAATTGATGATCATTGAATGCGGTCCATATCTAGGATTTCCTCTACAGAACGTAGTTTTTGCGAGTAGATTGTTCAAACGCAGTATCCCCCAATTCTAAAATTCTACGTAATGTAATTCTCATAACATTAAGTTTGCTTGTTGCTAGTTGGGCTAGCGTTACACATACATTAATTTTATACATACATAAATATATATACATACATAAATACTACTGTAATATCACTTATATACGGCACTTGTGTTGTCCATAAAAAATAATGTACCTAATATGATTTTAATAGCATTCATATTACTAGTATTCATTAGTAGCATTCGTAAGTGATCAATCGAATTGAACACCTTCAAGAGCGGTCAGTGTGAAGTATTCTGGTGAGAGCTGCTGGCAACATTTATCCTGGTCTGTTATTGGAGATTGTTCAATCAATACATAGCATTCATATCAGCAGCCTGCGAGTTGTATAGTACTATGAATTTCTAGCAACGGGATTGGCTCATATTAATCCAGTAATCGGCGGTAAAGCGTGAACCTCTGTCATTCCGTGGGACGCTAATGGGTGGAAGCAACACTTGATAGATTACTCTCTGAGCACCTATTAAACTGATTGCAGTGCTTTGTGGAAGCAAACGACTTACTACCAACTACCGAGTATCGTCAAGCTACTAACAAATGAATATAACATTGGCGGCACGTGACTCCCGCCGCAATGTAAAAACTATCCGTCGGGCCGTGCAGTGTTACACTGTACAGTGTAGCTGTAGAGCCTCACTCGCAATCAATTCTAGTGTTCGAACGCAGTTTTTATTTATGATTGAAGCGCCACTTGTGATTTTATTTTAAAAAGCTTTTCTCTTTTTTTGTATTGTTTTTTGCTGTTAAAATGAGAATGTAGATTTTTTTATTGTAAATACCTATAACCTAGGTAGGTCATGAATAAAATAATGACGTATTGTGAAGTGAACGGTGCAATGGTAGCTAGATGCTAGCGCTGTGGCGCTGTTGACGTTTTATATCGTACACCAGCCATACTACTTTATCTTGTCTTTATCAAACGCCCAAATCATGATGTCGTAAGGAGACACAGGAGACACTTCATAAAAACAAATAATCATGGTGAATTGTTCGTGGGACCACCGCGATACCGGCAGTAATACTATCATTTTAATGCTGCCCATGTATTTCAGTTTGATCAAGAAGCTTTAGTGTTACCTACGCACTTGCTAAAACATACTTGTCCGCGATTGTTATATCAGGAATCAGTGAATTATAACAACAGCATGGTGGTAGCTGGACAAGATATAACTGTCCCGTATAATGAATTAAACGAATCAAGTTGAGTCGTGCGTAGTTCAGCGTGCTCTGATAAAAGCACTTGGCGCTTGCCCCACAGTCGCGCACGATATTTAGCAATACATAATTGTTACTGAAATTCGAGAATGTAGATTTTTTTATTGTAAGTACCTATAACCTAGGTAGGTCATGAATAAAATAATGACGTATTGTGAAGTGAACGGTGCAATGGTAGCTAGATGCTAGCGCTGTGGCGCTGTTGACGTTTTATATCGTACACCAGCCATACTACTTTATCTTGTCTTTATCAAACGCCCAAATCATGATGTCGTAAGGAGACACAGGAGACACTTCATAAAAACAAATAATCATGGTGAATTAAGTAAGAATTGTTCGTGGGACCACCGCGATACCGGCAGTAATACTATCATTTTAATGCTGCCCATGTATTTCAGTTTGATCAAGAAGCTTTAGTGTTACCTACGCACTTGCTAAAACATACTTGTCCGCGATTGTTATATCAGGAATCAGTGAATTATAACAACAGCATGGTGGTAGCTGGACAAGATATAACCGTCCCGTATAATGAATTAAACGAATCAAGTTGAGTCGTGCGTAGTTCAGCGTGCTCTGACAAAAGCACTTGGCGCTTGCCCCACAGTCGCGCACGATATTTAGCAATACATAATTGTTACTGAAATTCACTACTCTGACCGAAATCAACTTTCCTAAGCAAACATTATCAACTATAGTAATAAAAATCGTATCAGAACAACAAGATAATAAAATAAACTTTTTCGATTAAGACTCGATTTTACCACAAGTAAATGGATGAATGATGGCTAGTATTTTAAGCAACATGGGGCAAGAAAAGGACGCTCAATGCCAAGACTGACTTATTTTATCGTAAAATAAAGTACCTGTAATAAAAATCAAACATTTCCAACGCAAAAAATTATTAAATAACCCTCTAAAGCAGATCGATTCAAAACTATTTACTTCAATAAGATCCCTCCAGTTTAGTGGGAATTTGAAATGAATATACAAGATTCGCATAGGATTGTAAAATCAACAATTAATGTTGACGTGAACGGCTGTCGGTAGTTCACTAATCACAGTCGAGACATCGGTAAACTGTCTTCGAAAGCGATCGCAGCGTCTGCGAACTACATTATTTATGCATTGCCGAACGCAGCCAGTTCTGGGATTGCTATGTCTAAGTTCACAAGTACATGAAACATGCACATTTCGAGCTTCAATATGCAATCATTTATATGCTGCGTCGTAATTTTGTTTAAATAGTGGATGTTGTTTAGTATAAGTCATCTTTAAGGCTAAAGCATCTTTGGCCAAGCGAAATTTGCGAAGAAAATTCGTTAAACGTGTCGCGTCTCCAATATTTAGAAATCTGATCTGGTATCTTTCATCTGAATAAATATTGTCAATTTATTAGTCGTAGTGAAGCGCACAGAGTACTTTGTTATATACTGAAATAGAGATCAAACTTCGCGCCTAAAAAGAGAAATGAGCATCAGTGGCGCCTCTTATAGTGTCTTGAGGAACTAATATGATAGCCAAGTGTTGCCAGGTATCATATAAGTACGGTAGTACGTACATCCAGTTTTACGACCTGGCAACACTAACCAACAGACAATATAGTCTATACCAACATTGCTAGTTTATTTTAAGGTATTTTGAAGGAGATAACTTTGGAAATAAAAAATTGAATCATTTTAGAATTTATTTAAGTTTTCTTTTACAGCATTTATGACAACAATTTCAACGCATCGCCTAACCTTAGACATTGTAAAATCAAGATGCACAAGGAGAAATAGTCTTGTCTCAAACCCACGCACAACACTATACACAGTATACAATAAAACTCGGATTTTTGTGTAATATTAACCGGAGGAACTATTACAACTCGACTCGACGGAAATTAAACACAAAACACTTAAAAATCAATATTTTTAAGCAAAAATCAGTACAAACATAACCAATGCAAGCGCAAGATGACAAGTGTGCCATCCAAAGACAAAATTAAAACAACTACAACAAGCGTTTTTCTTGTCTACGGTCATTGCATTATTTTATTTATCAACAATTCTAATTATATTTATCTATTTAATTTATTTTTCAGCACTTCAGATTCAATAAAATATAATAAAGAAAAACAAACACAATAACAACAACAAAATTAAAAACAATATTGATATTATGCTAAAAATAAATCTTATCTGTGTTGTAAAAATTAGGTGTAAGTGCTGCTCTCTGTATTTGCCTTAAATAACTACTGTTATAATGCTACTAAATTGAAAAAGCCTCTTGCAATGGTTTATTGTATGTAATGAATATGCGTCTTATTTAGTATCATTATATCTGTCATCTTTCCCTATTCATTGTACTAAGTTTGAGGACCCTGGTGAAGCGATACCTATTAATAGGTAATATAAGGTAATTAATAGGTAATAGGTAGTAGGTAAATTATACTGATTTTGGAAGTTATTATCGCGGACGTCGAATTCATAGGTCATCGATTATTTATTGAACACAAAAGCACATCATGGTATAATTATGATGTTAGTTCAAAAACTAGAGAACTCAGTAAGTTGTTGCTTTGACGATTTTTTCTTGGTAACCCTCACCCTGTTATTTTATTGTTACACAGGATTATGGCCCGTCATCAGTTTTGCCTAATTTAAAATAATTGTAAAGAATCTTAATTTATTAAAAGGTAATAAGCAATTAAAAAATTAAAAAAAAACCCGCCTGCTATCAAAAAAGCTATCATGATATACCTTTTTGACATCCTTATGATGAGCTCTTTAATTTGATACCCATACTGCATTTTTAGTTTTATTTTTATTTTTGATACTTCAAACAATGGCACCTTACAGCCACCATTTTTTTTTAATTTCACTTATCTCAGAATACCTGGATTATCAAGGCGAATCTAACAATATCTTAATTATATAAATCCGTTCAGCGGTTTGAAAGATACGAGGTAATAAAGAATATTACATGCACAAATACATACATACATACATACATACATACATACATACATACATACATACATACATACATACATACATACATACATACATACATACATATATACATACATACATACATACATACATAAATACATACATACATAAATACATACATACATACAGGAGACGCGCGAAATACATAACCCTTCTTAGCATTCTGGTAAAAATGTTATAATTTGGACCGAAAGTACTTGTCTAATGATTTACTACTGAAAACATAAATTACATAAAACGGTGTTAACCTTATGTTATAGACTTCATTGTCATAATAACTTTTACTTGACTATAGAATCAAGTTTAATACAGCTTTATAGTTTTATAAAGCACAATTAGGGCTTGTTTCACCATCTTCAAGTAGAGTCCTGAATAAGCTATTCGCCGGTTAAAGTGACGTTAAAGTGTCATTTTACATACACGAAATGTCAACTTAACCAACGAATAGCTTACTTCGGACTTACTTGAAGATGGTGAAACAAGCCCTTAGTCTAGTATTATCCTGAACAGTTATTTTTGCCTCAACACGTTTTCATATTTCGTTAGGTACTCTTTATCAGCCACCTAGATCTAAATGAAATTCAATGCTTTAGAGATTTTTACGATTGTTTAGATAAAATGGTGAACCCACTCTCTAAATAATGGTACAAATGATCCTAGCACCTCTTATGTATTGAATATCTTTAATCAACTCGTAATGTTACTTCGCTACCCTCGTGCTGGTTTACATTTCATGGTTAAAAGCAGACACTGTGCGTGCCGTCTGTACTAAAATTGACCCAGACAAAGTAGATAAAACGTAGTATTTAGTGAGGGTTTGTAACTCGGAACATCGGCAAAGATATTTAGGTAAATTGTCGTGACATACGGGAAGCTTTTGCATGTCACGCGAGCTATATTCCCTGGAGGAACTTCGGAAGGGTACCAAATATTTTTGCTAAATACGATGACATGGTTGCGACACAACACGACTTGTCAGCTTGTGTATAAAAATGATTAACGTCATCATAATGATACGTTTAAATCCTTTTCAACGTTACCCACACTATGGGGTAGACTAAAAAAAAATACAACAGTGAAAACCGCATCGAAATTGGCTAATTTGTTTGTGTTGACATAGAATACGATGCATGATTAGTTTTCGTCAATATATGACATACATATTTTCCAATTTTAAAAACATGAATTCATATTCGAGTTTGTATTATTTATTAACTTTGATCATAGCCTAATTCCCAAAAGAACTTTAATATTCTGCGATAAATGAGACCTTGTTTGGACTGCTATGTTTATAATGTTCAAATACTTATATGATTATATGTATCTACCATTTGGACTTATTATATTATATAATCCTAGACTTACCACTGACTTAACTATATAATTGTTCTCCCAGAAAGAGGCGAAATAGAATGATGTTGTCTATGGCGGGTTTTCTTCGTTCCCTCCCGACACCTCGGGAAAAATCTGACATATCACATTTTCAAGATGGCGGCCGCTCTGTGATTTTCAACTTTTTTGTTTATGGCTTTTTGCGGGATTTTTTTGGGGCATTTCGTAAAGTTTTGAGGAAGATTTACGAAAAATTTTGAAAAAATTGAAAAAACAAGATGGCCGCCGAGATATTCGAGTTTGAATTTTTTCGATTTCAGAGGTGACTTTGCGGGGTCGCATCGGGGTAGTTTTTCAACTTTTTTAAAATGTTTTTGGAGTGTTCGTTTGATTGTATCCTTAATTTTGATATTTTGGGGATATTTATTTTTTTGACAAGATGGCGGACGCGGTGGCGGCCATTTTGAAAAATGTACGAAAAACGACGTTTTTTGGGTGAATTTTTCTTCGGGTTGGCAACATTTGAGCGGGTGTCTTTGTTCCGGGCGGTTATGTAACTTGACCCAAAATGTTGCCAGGTTGAGTTTTTTTTCTTTTGTTGGTACATTTTTTTGGACTTTTTATTAAAAAATATGAAAAGTAGAAGGAGCAATATTTTTAATCAAAATGTCACACGCGCAAGCGTGTCGTGGTCGTCGTAATGACATTTGACCATTTTCGTCGATGTCGACTGGCAACACTGGCTGCTGGAATTTTTTTTTCGTTTTACGAAAAGTCGAATTGATCTCCCAGAAGGAGTGGTGGGGGGTGAGTACGATGTATGGGGGAATTTTTGGTTTGCCTCCGTGTCTATGGGAAAAATCCGACCTTTCAAAAATCCAAGATGGCGGCCGAGTCGACATGACCAACTTTTTTTTTCACTATGCACCTACCCGAGATTGGTGTCGTTTTCGGCTAATGTTGGGAAACGTGTTATGATGAAATTGGAAAAAAATAAAAAAACAAGATGGCCGCCGAGATATTTTACTTTAAAATTTTTCAATTTTGGAGGTGACTTTGCGGGGTCGGATTGCAATGGGTTTTCAACTTTTTGCCGATTTTTTTTCTTAATTACCTCGGGTCTATCCCCAATTTTGACGTTTGGGGTATATTTTTTTTTTCGACAAGATGGCGGACCCCGTGGCGGCCATTTTATAAAATGTTCGAAAAATTGCATTTTTTGAAGGAAAAAATTTTCAGTTTGGCAACATTTGAGGGGGTCCCTTTGTATGAGGCGGTTGTGGGGCTTAGCTTGAAGTGTTGCCAGGTTACATTGATTTTTTTTTCATTCATACATTTTAGTGAACTTTCTATTCAAAAATATAAAAAGTAGAAGGAGAAACATTTTTAATCAAAAAATTGCACCAAACAATTTCTTGTGGCCGTCGTAATGACATTTGACCATTTTCATCAAAATTAACTGGCAACACTGGCTGCTGGATTTTTTTTTCACGTTTTTTCACATTTCGAGTAGCCCAGCCGAAAGTATTGGTGGGGGGTAATAATGATGTATGGGGAAGATGCTTGACTACCTATGGTCATTACAGGAAAAATACGACCATTCGAAAATTCAAGATGGCGGCCGCTCGGCGATTGTCAACTTTTTGTTTACACTGAGCACCTACCCGACATTAGTGTCGTTTTCGGCTATTCTTGGGGCGACTAATATGACAAAGTTGGAAAAAATTGAAAAAACAAGATGGCCGCCGAGATATTTTAGTTTGAAATTTTTCAATTTTAGAGGTGTCTTTGCGGGGTCGCATCGCGGTGGTATTTTAACATTTTTACGATATTTTTACCTTATTGGCTTGGGTCTGTCCTCAATTTTGACATTTTGGGTATATTTTTTTTTTCGACAAGATGGCGGATCCCGTGGCGGCCATTTTGTAAAATGTACGAAAAATTGCATTTTTTAAAGGAAAAAATTTGTGGGTTGGCAACATTTGAGGGGGTCACTTTGTATGAAGCGGTTGTGTAACTTGACTGAAAGTATTGCCAGGTTACGTTGATTTTTTTGTCATTCATACATTTTTGTGAACTTTCTATTCAAAAATGTAAAAAGTAGAAGGAGAAATATTTTTAATCAAAAAATTACAACACAAGATTTTTTGTGGGCGTCGTAATGACATTTGACCATTTTCATCTCAATGAACTGGCAACACTGGATTCCAGATTTTTTTTCACTTTTCGAGTAGTTGAGCCGAAACTATAAATCAGGGGTGTAAAAAATGTATGGGAGATATTTTTAAATTAAAATATTCGTTTTGGAAAAACTTAAAAATTTCAGTGTTGCCATACAAAAAATAATAATTTTCATACAAATTTATTTTTGAATCGAATATTTCGTTATTATAATGTATGGGGCGTTTGTAGGTACTGATATTTTGTAAATTTTGGTGAAAAAAAAATTCAGTGTTGCCATATAAAAAAAAAAAATTTCATACAAATGTATTCTTTTTTCGAATGTTTGAGGCTGTTGTCTCCATTGTATGTCTTTATATTGTATGAGGCGTTTGTAGGTACTAAAGGACCGGACACGTCGGTGTAACCAATATTTAGTGATGCCATACAAAAAATAATAATTTTCATGCAAATGAATTTTTGTAGGTAGTGTTTCAGGCTTTTGTCTCCTTTTTATGTCATTAAAATGTATATGACGTTTGTTGCTGCCGATAGATCGGTCACATCCGTGTAAATGTGTTTCATTGTTGCCATAAAAAATGAGAAACTTTCAGTGTTGCCATACAAAAAATTATAATTTTCATACAAATGTATTCTTTATTTGAATGTTTGAGGCTGTTGTCTCCATTTGATGTCTTTACAATGTATGAGGCATTTGTAGGTACTAAGGGACCGGACACGTTGGTGTAACCAATAAATAGTGATGCCATACAAAAAATAATAATTTTCATACAAATTAATTTTTGAATGTAATATTTCAGGCTTTTGTCTCCTTTTGATGTCATTAAAATGTATACGACGTTTGTTGCTACTGACAGATCGCTCACATAAGTGTTTCAGTGTTGCTTTAAAAAATTATAAAATTTCAGTGTTGCCATACAAAAACAAGTATTTTTCATAAAAATCTATATTGAACATTTCGGACTATTATTTGCATTTGATATCTATAAAATGTATCAGGCGTTTATAGGTGCAAATAGATTGCACATAATATGTCTCTCCCTCTCCTTCTCCCTTTCCCTCTCCCTGTCCCACTCCCTCTCCTTCTCCCTCTCACTCTCCCTCTTGCTCTCGCTCTCCCTCTCCCTCTCGCTCTCCCTCTCCGTCTCCTGCTCCCGGTTCCTCTCGCTTCCTGTCCCTCTCCTTTCCCCCTCCCGACCGTAAAGTCCTCTACACTTAATTTTTATTTCTCATTTTTAGCCATTGACTTATTCTATAGCAGCAGTATTCAACACTACGACAGTGTAAGATTTGTTTGTAAATCATCTCGCATCCTTGTCTGATGAAGAAAACCTCAAGTGTTGCGAAATAAATAAATATCAATTTAAGTCAGTTTTATTATTTTACGCCTAAACAGATCTTCATAGATTGTAGTTAATAACCCTCTCAATCACCTTAGCATTAAAAGAAACTGCATCATAATCGGTTCATTCATTTAGGAGATACACATCAAAATTATAACACCCCTCTTTTTGCGTCGAAGGTTAAAATATATTGTACTAGCTTTTGCCCGAAAATTCGCTCGCGCCTGAATGACATTTTTCAATTTTTTTTTGGTTTTATCGAACCTTTCAGTGAAAGTACTATCAAAATTGGTTCAGTCCATAGAATTTCGTGATAAAAAGTACGCTATGAGCTATTTCAGATTATATTCTACCCGTTTACCGAAATCTTATCGAAATCCGTCCAGTGTTATTTCCATGAAAGAGAAAATCATGCCCCCCTTTTTTACCCCTTGGGGAGGGGGATTTTACATAAATTATCTCTTAGTGCTCCCCTACACTCCCCAAAGAACATATATGCCAAATTTAAACTTCTTGCGCCCAGTGGCTTCGGCGCGATTGATTGTAAATTGTAATGTAATGTTACTACAAAACGGTCTTCAAGTTTTCTCTTAAGAAATTCCTTCTCACCACAATTCATTTCTCTTGATCAACGGGAACATAAACTTAAGTCTTCATGGGATGGGCTTTGATTACCTTGCGAATGTCTAAATAACTAAAAATAATAGGTCATAACAGAGAGTTTTATGATTGCGTTGACTTTTAAAAGCTTGATTTTTTCAGTACTCTAAGGGGTTGCACAGCAGACCTAAGAATTGGATACTAAGTTACTGGCACATACATTAAACATCCATACTAAAATATGCCCCATATCCTGATAGAACAGATCCATCCCCGTTATAAAAAGTGTCCTACCTTTAGATGCAGGTCATAAACTATCTGTGAGACAAACATCCTAATCTGTTTAGCCGTATTAGCGTGATTGAATAAAGACATTCAAGTTTTCGCTATAATATATTGGTAGGATTTACATGATCTCCAAGTACGTGATAATTATTTTACGATACTACTACTACTACTAACTACTTTTTAAAACGTATAAAATTTAACTATGTACCTATATATCAAAGTGCCGTTCTTTAAATAAGTTTAATTACAAGTCACAAGTACTATTAAAAACAGAATAGGATACACTTATTGTGAGACTGTTTACATTTTACGTGTTGATCTTTTTTAAGTCTTAATAAAGGTCCTTAGAAAGGATCCAACTCCAAAATATATCACACATGGATGGAGTTGTTAAACTATGGAATGGTTGTTCAATAGTAACATTCCCAAAAACGGATTATTATTGATGCCTCACCACTGAGGTGTTCCACTCTTTATCTCTGGAACCCATCATCACATCCTTCCTATATAAAGGAGGACTCGGGTAGAGAATTTAGGGTACTAAGTTTATCGACTATCACTCATTAACTATTAAGCTAACATTGCCATGAGAGTTTTCCCTTCAAATTCATCATATTAAATATTCTACTGCCGTGGATATTCACATGTCCAACATCTACCATTTCGCTGGCACTACCCGAAAAAATTTATAAAGATTTTAGTTTACCACTTTTGATAAATAAGTATCAGTGTGTATTCATGCCAATCGCCAAATTACAGCTTTCTAGCGGTAAGGATCTTTGCGCTTTGCTGCGGACGGACGGAGAGACGGACATGAAGAAACTATTATTATTTACTAGCTGACCCGATGAATAGTATTACTTTCAACTAAACTTTTATAGTTTTTGTTGGTTCATTAAATTCCCCCTCCCTCTCCCTCTCCCTGTCCCTCCCCTGTCCCTCTCCCTCTCCCTGTCCCTCTCCCTCTCTTTCTCTCCTTCTCCCTGTCTCCTCTGCAATAAACTCACTATATGCTTACATATTAATTTTCATATTTCTGAGTTTGAAAATGAGAAGTTCTAAAAAACTTGCAACCCCTTTATTTACCTCTTAAGGGCTGAAATTACACAAAAACCTGTTACAGTTAATTTTTGATTTGATTGACACCTTTTTGAGTTCGAAAATGTCCAAGTTGCGTACTAATTTATAACCTTTTAGTATAGGGGATTAATTTTCAAAAAACAACTCTACAGTTACTTTTTGTTTCTAAGTATACGCTTACATAATTATAAATTTTCATATCTCTGAGTTCGGTATTGACGAAGTTCCGTACAAACTTACATCCCCTGGTTTTAACCATTTGGGGATGAATTTCCAAAAAAACCTGTGACAATAAATTTTTATTTCTAATAATAAGCTTATATAAATTTTCACATTACTGAGTTCAAAAATGACGTAGTTTCTTAAATATTTACAACCCCTTCGTTTTATCTCCCTCTCGCTCTCCCTGTCTCTCTCCCTCTCACTCTCCCTCTCCCTCTCCTTTTCCCGCTCCCTTTCCCTCTCGCTCTCCCGCTTTACGTCCCTCTCACTCTCCCGCTCCTTCTCCCGCTTCACGTCCCTCTCCCGCTCCCAGTCCCTCTCCCATACCCTGTCCCTCTCCCATTTTCTGTCCCACTCTTTCTCCCTCCCCGTTATATAATCCTAGACTTACCACTGACTCACCTATACAATTGTTCTCCCAGAAAGAGTCGAAATAGAATGATGTTGTCTATGGCGGGTTTTCTCCATCCCCTCCAGTGAGTATGGGAAAAATCTGACATTTCACATTTTCAAGATGGCGGCCGCTCTGTGATTTTCAACTTTTTGGTTTATGGCTTTTTGCGGGATTTTTTTGGGGCATTTTGTAAAGTTTTGGGGGAGATTTACGAAAACTTGGGAAAAAATTTAAAAAACAAGATGGCCGCCGATATATTCGAGTTTGAATTTTTTTGATTTCAGAGGTGAATTTGCGGGGTCGCATCGGGGTGGTTTTTCAACTTTTTTTCAATGTTTTTTGTGTATTCGTTTGATTGTATCCTTGATTTTGATATTTTGGGGATATTTATTTTTTCGACAAGATGGCGGACGCGATGGCGGCCATTTTGAAAAATGTACGAAAAACGACGTTTTTTGGGTGAATTTTTCTTCGGGTTGGCAACATTCGAGCGGGTGTCTTTGTTCCAGGCGGTTATGTAACTTGACTCAAAGTGTTGCCAGGTTGAGTTTTTTTTTCTTTTGTTGGTACATTTTTTTGGACTTTTTATTCAAAAATATGAAAAGTAGAAGGAGCAATATTTTTAATCAAAAAGTCACACGGGCAAACGTGTCGTGGTCGTCGTAATGACATTTGACCATTTTCGTCGATGTCGACTGGCAACACTGGCTTCTGGAATTTTTTTTTCGTTTTGCGAAAAGTCGAATTGATCTCCCGGAAGGAGTGGTGGGGCGTAGGTACAATGTATGTGAGAATTTTTGGTTTGCTTTTGTGTCTATGGGAAAAATCCGACCTTTCAAAAATCCAAGATGGCGGCCGAGTCGAAATGACCAACTTTTTTTTTCACTATGCACCTACCCAAGATTGGTGTTGTTTCCGGCTAATGTTGGGAAACGTGTTACGATGAAATTGGAAAAAAATAAAAAAACAAGATGGCCGCCGAGATATTTTACTTTAAAATTTTTCAATTTTGGAGGTGACTTTGCGGGGTCGGATTGCAATGGGTTTTCAACTTTTTTCCGATTTTTTTTCGCTGTTGCCTCGGGTCTATCCCCAATATTGACGATTGGGGTATATTTTTTTTTTCTTAAAGATGGCGGATCCTATGGCGGCCATTTTGCAAAATGTACAAAAAATTGCAGTTTTTGAGGTAAAAAATTTTGAGGTTGGCAATATTTGAGGGGGTCACTTTGTATTGGGCGGTTGTGAGGCTTGGTCTGAAGTATTGCCAGGTTACGGTAATTTTTTTTTCATTCATACATTTTTGTGAACTTTCTATTCAAAAATATAAAAAGTAGAAGGAGAAACATTTTTAATCAAAAAATTTCACCAAAAAATTTCTCGTGGCCGTCGGAATGACATTTGACCATTTTCATCAAAAATAACTGGCAACACTGGCTGCTGGATTTTTTTTTCACGTTTTTTCACATTTCGAATAGCCCAGCCGAAAGTATTGGTGGGGGGTAATAATAATGTATGGGGAAGTTGCTTGACTATCGATGGTTATTATAGGAAAAATACGACCATTCGAAATTTCAAGATGGCGGCCGCTCGGCGATTGTCAACTTTTTGTTTACTTTGAGCACCTACCCGACATTGGTATCGTTTTCGGCTAATCTTGGGACGACTAATATGATAAAGTTAGAAAAAATTGAAAAAACAAGATGGCCGCCGAGATATTTTATTTTAAAATTTTTCAATTTTCGAGGTAACTTTGCGGGGTCGCATCGCGGTGGTGTTTTAACATTTTTGCGATATTTTTCCTCTGTTGGCTCTGGTCTATCCTCAATTTTGACATGTTGGATATATTTTTTTTTTCGACAAGATGGCGGATCCCGTGGTGGCCATTTTGTAAAATGTACGAAAAATTGCATTTTTTGAAGGAAAAAATTTGTAGGTTGGCAACATTTGAGGGGGTCACTTTGTATGGGGCGGTTGTTGGGCTTGGTCTGAAGTATTGCCAGGTTACGTTGATTTTTTTGTCATTCGTACATTTTTGTGAACTTTCTATTCAAAAATGTAAAAAGTAGAAGGAGAAACATTTTTAATCAAAAAATTACACCACAAGATTTTTTGTGGGCGTTGTAATGACATTTGACCATTTTCATCTCAATCAACTGGCAACACTGGAGTCCAGAATTTTTTTCACTTTTCGAGTAGTTGAGCCGAAACTATAGATCAAGGGTATAGAAAATGTATGGGAGATATTTTTAAATTAATATACTCGTTTTATAAAAACTATAAAATTTCAGTGTTGCCATACAAAAAATAATAATTTTCATACAAATTTATTTTTGGATCGAATATTTCGTTATTATAATGTTTGGGGCGTTTGTAGGTACTAACATTTTGTACATTTTGGTGAAAAAAATTTCAGTCTTGCCATATAAAAAATAATTATTTTCATACAAATGTATTCTTTTTTCGAATGTTTGAGGCTGTTGTCTCCATTTGATGGCTTTATAATGTATGAGACGTTTGTAGGTACTATAGGGCCGGACACGTTGGTGTAACCAATGTTTGGTCATGCCATACAAAAAATAATAATTTTAATACAAATGAATTTTTTGTATGTAATATTTCAGGCTTTTGTCTCCTTTTGATGTCATTAAAATGTATACGACGTTTGTTGCTACTGATAGATCGGTCACATCCGTGTAAACGAGTTTCATTGTGGCCATAAAAAATGAGAAACTTTCAGTGTTGCCATAAAAAACAAGTATTTTTTATAAAAATCTATATTGAACATTTCGGACTGTTTGCATTTGATGTCTATAAAATGTATGACGCGTTTATAGGTGCAAATAGATTGCACATTATATGAGTGAAAAAATATCAGTGTTGGCATAAAAAAAAATATTTTATTGTTCAATCTTGAAAAAAAAAATTAACGTGTACACATTTAAAATCTCGAAAGATAATTTAAAACATCATTCAAGATATTTTTTTTGTACCATTATAGTGTTGTTATTATCTACTGGTCTGGTCTGATGTGATTGTCTGTTTCTTGACTCTCCTATTCGATAGTTTAGTTTGATTTTGTCATTTATATTTACTGCTCTCTACTCTGCCCTATACTGCTTTGAATAGTCATTATGTGTGTAGGCAAAATTAATTTTGAGTATAATTATTTTTAAATCATAACTAAAAGGTGATAAATACTGGTTAAGCCCTACCTACTTTACCTCCTAATAGAAGCAAAAAGCTTCTTTTATACTATTCTATAGCAGCAATATACAGCACCACGACAGCGTACGATTTGTTTGTAAATCGTCTCGCATCTCAAGTGTTGCCAGATAAAGAAAAAATATACACATTTTTTGCATTTGCATACATACTAAAATGGCAGCAAAAATATAATATAAAATAACGCGTTATGCATGACGCAGAATATCGGTTTAAGTATATTTTATTATTTTACTCCTAAACAGTTTTTAATAAATCATAGTTAAGAACCTCAGCATTAAAAGAAACTTTTTTTTTGTGGAAATAGCCGGCAAACGAGCTGACGATCCATCTGATGGTAAGTGGCTATCGTCGCCCATGAACATCAGCAACACCAAAGGCATCACCGATGCGTTGCCGGCCAAGAAAGAGAGAAGAAAAAGAAAGAAAGAACTGGCTCTCAAGCCCCCAGCCGGAACACGACGAGTCGTTTGGCGGCTGACTCATGCTCAAGGGTGGTAGCTATCCAGGCGAACCCCATGGAGAAATAATAATAAACTGCATCATAATTGGTCTATTCATTTAGGAGATACGATGCTACAAACAGACAACCATACAAATCATAATTATAACAACCCTCTTTTCGCGTCTAGGGTTAAAATATTGTACTAGCTTTTGCCCGCAGCTTCACCCGCCTAAATGACATTTTTCAACATTTTTTAGTTTTCACGAACAACGTTTCAACAAATTTGATCGAAATTCGTCCAGTGTTATTTGCGTGAAAGAGTAACTCTTAGGGGGTTAACAAAAATTATCTCTTAGTGCTCCCCTACACTCCCCAAGGAACATAATTATACATGCCAAAAGCTTCTTGCGCCCAGTAGCTTCGGCTATGCGATTGTAAATTGTAATGTAATGTTACTACAAAACGGTCTTCAAATTTTTCCCTTACGACATTGCTTCTCACATTTCATTTTTCTTGATCAACCGGAACGTAAACTTAAGTCTTTAGTTAGGGGATAGGATTTGATTAACTTGCGAGTGTCGAAAGAACTAAAAAAAAGCATAACAAAGAGTTTTATCATTGCGTTGACTTTTAAAAGCTTAATTTTTTCACAACTCTAAGGGATTGCACAGCAGACCTAAGAATTGGATATTATTTTTTAAATTAATAATACCTCCACGTATTCCTTAGTGAAAAGTTTTTGACAGACACACATACAGACAGACGGATCTTTTACCTCAAAAGCAAAAATAGAACGGAAATGGACCCTAAAAATAATAATTTAAAATATAAAAAAATATAAGCTACTGGCAGATATATTGAACATCCATACTAAAATATGCCCCTTATCCTGATAACAGGTCCATTCCGTTATAAAAATCGTCCTACTTTTAGATGCAGGTCATAAACTATCTGTGAGATAAATTTCATCCGAATCCGTTTAGCCGTATTAGCGTGTCTGAATAAAGACATCCAAATTTTCACTATAATATGTTCGTAGGATTTACATAATGTCCCAAGTAGGTGATAAGTATTACAGTATAATAAAACTACTTTTTACAATATATGAAATAAAACTATGTACTTATTGTACCTATATATCAAAGTGCCATTCTTTAAGTAAGCTGAATTACAAGTCACATTATGATTTAATTGAGTACTTTTTTAAGTCTTAATATAGGACCTTAGAAAGGATTCAACTCCGAAATACATCACACATGGATGGAGTTGTTAAATTATGGACTGGTTGTTAAATAGTAACATTCCCAAAATTAAGGATTATTATAAATGCCTCACCACTGAGGTGTTCCACTCTTTATCTCTGGAACCCATCATCAGATCCTTTCTATATTAAAGGAGGACTTGGGCAAGGCCGTCTTTAACCTACTGGAGGCCCTGGGCATATTACGATAATGGGGCCCCTATGACTTTGACAAAACACTGTTGTTAGAATAAACAAAGAAAGTAGATAAGCAAGCCTCTAGATTTATGCAAAAGTTATAAGCGAATTGGTATTGTAGTCAGTAATTTTGGTTCGATTTATTCGAATTAAAAAGTTTTTCGGTAATAAATAACGGTTATCGTTTAGTGATCTGGCAGGAACTAGGGGGCCCCTGTCGATCACGGGGTCCTGGGCACGTGCCCAGAGTGCCCAGTGGGAAAGAGGGGTCTGGACTTGGGTAGAGAATTTAGGGTACTGTAGTTGTAAGTTTGTCGACCATCACTAATTAACTATTTAAGCTAACACATCCATGAGAGTTTTCCTTTGAAATTCATCATTTTAAATATTCTACTGCCGTGGTCACATGTCCAACATCGACCATTTCGCTTGCACTACCCGAAAAAACTTATAAAGATTTTATTTTACCACTTTGTAGTTTTGATAAATAAGTATGTTTATCCATGCCAAATTACAGCTTTCTAGCGCTAAAGGTCTCGGCGCTATACTGCGGACGGACGGAGAGGCGGACATGTAGAAACTATTATTATTTACTAGCTGACCCGGCGAACTTCGTATCGCCTAATGCTTAATAAATTAACGCGTAATGAAAGTAGGTTTAACAAATCAGAGATCATTAAATTTCCTCTCCCTCTCCCCGCTCCATCTCCCCTCTCCCCTCCCCCTCACCCTCTCCCCTCTCCCTCACCCTCTCTCTCCTTACTCTGCCCCTCTCCATCTCTCTCCTTCTCACTGTGCCCCTCTACATTTCTCTCCTTCTTACTCTGCCCCTCTCCTTCTCTCCCGTCTCCTTCTCCCACTCCCTGTCTCTCTCTCTCCCTCTCGCTCTCCTCCCTCTCCCTCTCTCTCCTTCTTACTCTGCCGATCTCCATCTCTCTCCTTCTTACTCTGCCCTCTCCCTCTGTCCCATCTCCCTTTCCTGCTCCCTCTCTCTCCCACTTCACGTTCGTCTCCCGCTCCCAGTCCCTCTCCCGCGCCCAGTCCCTCTCCCGCTTTCTGTCTCAATCTTTCTCCCTCCCCGCTTTCTGCCCCTCTCCCTTTCCCTCTCCTCCCGCTCCTGGTCCCTGTCTCGCTTCCTGTCCCTCTAACCTCCCCCTCCCGTCAAAAAAAATAGTGTGAAGCCGAACATGTCGCAAAAAGACCCGTGAATCGAAAAATCGAAATTTCTCAGACCAATGACATTTTTGAAAAAAAAAACTATTTTTTTATTTGTTCTTTTGCGGAAGAAAAAGGCACGCGCGCTGCTTCAGCAGCGCGCGCCCCACGCAAAACCTAGTTATTATATTATATAATCCTAGACTTACCACGTAGTGAACTATATAATTGTTCTCCCAGAAGGAGGCGAGATGGGACTTTGTTGTCTATGGCGGGTTTTCTTCATCTCCCCCCGACACCTCGGGAAAAATCTGACATTTCACATTTTCAAGATGGCGGCCGCTCTGTGATTTTCAACTTTTTTGTTTATGGCTTTTTGCGGGATTTTTTTGGGGCATTTTGTAAAGTTTTGGGGGAGATTTACGAAAACTTGGGAAAAAATTTAAAAAACAAGATGGCCGCCGAGATATTCGAGTTTGAATTTTTTCGATTTCAGAGGTGACTTTGCGGGGTCGCATCGGGGTGGTTTTTCAACTTTTTTTCAATGTTTTGTGTGTATTCGTTTGATTGTATCCTCGATTTTGATATTTTGGGGATATTTATTTTTTCGACAAGATGGCGGACGCGGTGGCGGCCATTTTGAAAAATGTACGAAAAACGACGTTTTTTGGGTGAATTTTTCTTCGGGTTGGCAACATTTGAGCGGGTGTCTTTGTTCCGGGCGGATATGTAACTTGACCCAAAGTGTTGCCAGGTTGAGTTTTTTTTTCTTTTGTTGGTACATTTTTTTGGACTTTTTATTCAAAAATATGAAAAGTAGAAGGAGCAATATTTTTAATCAAAAAGTCACATGGGCAAACGTGTCGTGGTCGTCGTAATGACATTTGATCATTTTCGTCGATGTCGACTGGCAACACTGGGTGCTGGATTTTTTTTTTCGTTTTACGAAAAGTCGAATTGATCTCCCGGAAGGAGTGGTGGGGGGTGGGTACGATGTATGAGGGAATTTTTTGTTTGCCTCCGTGTCTATGGGAAAAATCCGACCTTTCAAAAATCCAAGATGGCGGCCGAGCCGAAATGACCAACTTTTTTTTTCACTATGCACCTACCCGAGATTGGTGTCGTTTTCGGCTAATGTTAGGAAACGTGTTACGATGAAATTGGAAAAAAATAAAAAAACAAGATGGCCGCCGAGATATTTTACTTTAAAATTTTTCAATTTTGGAGGTGACTTTGCGGGGTCGGATTGCAATGGGTTTTCAACTTTTTTTCGATTTTTTTTCGCTGTTGCCTCGGGTCAATCCCCAATTTCGACGATTGGGGTATATTTTTTTTTTTCTTAAAGATATCGGATCCTATGGCGGCCATTTTGCAAAATGTACCAAAAATTGCATTTTTTGAGGTAAAAAATTTTGAGGTTGGCAATATTTGAGGGGGTCACTTTGTATTGGGCGGTTGTGAGGCTTGGTCTGAAGTATTGCCAGGTTACGGTAATTTTTTTTTCATTCATACATTTTTGTGAACTTTCTATTCAAAAATATAAAAAGTAGAAGGAGAAACATTTTTAATCAAAAAATTGCACCAAAAAATTTCTCGTGACCGTCGTAATGACATTTGATCATTTTCATCAAATTTAACTGGCAACACTGGCTGCTGGATTTTTTTTTCACGTTTTTTCACATTTCGAATAGCCCAGCCGAAAGTATCGGTGGGGGGTAATAATTATGTATGGGGAAGTTGCTTGACTACCTATGGTCATTACAGGAAAAATACGACCATTCGAAAATTCAAGATGGCGGCCGCTCGGCGATTGTCAACTTTTTGTTTATTTTGAGCACCTACCCGACATTGGTGTCGTTTTCGGCTAATCTTGGGACGAATAATATGAAAAAGTTGAAAAAAATTGAAAAAACAAGATGGACGCCGAGATATTTTAGTTTGAAATTTTTCAATTTTCGAGGTGTCTTTGCGGGGTCGCATCGCGGTGGTGTTTTAACATTTTTGCGATATTTTCCCTCTGTTGGCTCTGGTCTATCCTCAATTTTGACATGTTGGATATTTTTTTTTTTCGACAAGATGGCGGATCCCGTGGTGGCCATTTTGTAAAATGTACGAAAAATTGCATTTTTTGAAGGAAAAAATTTGTAGGTTGGCAACATTTGAGGGGGTCACTTTGTAAGGGGCGGTTGTGTAACTTGACTGAAAGTGTTGCCAGGTTATGTTGATTTTTTTTTCATTCATACATTTTTGTGAACTTTCTATTCAAAAATGTAAAAAGTAGAAGGAGAAACATTTTTAATCAAAAAATTACACCACAAGATTTTTTGTGGGCGTTGTAATAACATTTGACCATTTTCATCTCAATCAACTGGCAACACTGGAGTCCAGAATTTTTTTCACTTTTCGAGTAGTTGAGCCAAAACTATAGATCAAGGGTATAGAAAATGTATGGGAGATATTTTTAAATTAATATATTCGTTTTAGAAAAACTATAAAATTTCAGTGTTGCCATACGAAAAATAATAATTTTCATACAAATTTATTTTTGAATCGAATACTTCGTTGTTATAATGTATGGGGCGTTTATAGGTATTAAGATTTTGTAAATTTTGGTGAAAAAAAATTCAGTGTTGCCATACAAAAAATTATAATTTTCATACAAATGTATTCCTTTTTCGAATGTTTGAGGCTGTTGTCCCCATTTGATGTCTTTACAATGTATGAGGCATTTGTAGGTACTAAGGGACCGGACACGTTGGTGTAACCAATAAATAGTGATGCCATACAAAAAATAATAATTTTCATACAAATTAATTTTTGTATGTGATATTTCAGGCTTTCGACTCCTTTGATGTCATTAAAATGTATACGACGTTTGTTGCTACTGATAGATCGGTCACATCCGTATAAACGTGTTTCAGTGTTGCCATAAAAAATGAGAAACTTTCAGTGTTGCCATACAAAAAAAGGGATTTTTCATAAAAATCTATGTTGAACATTTCCGACTGTTGTTTGCATTTGATGTCTATAAAATGTATGAGGCGTTTATAGGTGCAAATAGATTGCACATAATATGTCTCTCCCTCTCCCTCTCCCTGTCCCACTTCCTCTCCTTCTCCCTCTCCCTCTTGCTCTCCCTCTCCCTCTCGCTCTCCCGCTCCCGGATCCTCTCGCTTTCTGCCCTCTCCTTTCCCCCTCCCGACCGTAAAGTCCTCTTCACTCAATTTTTATTTCTCATTTTAAGCCATTGACTTATTCTATAGCAGCAGTATTCAACACTACGACAGTGTAAGATTTGTTTGTAAATCATCTCGCATCCTTGTCTGATGAAGAAAACCTCAAGTGTTGCGAAATAAATAAAAAATGTGTATATTTTTGCATTTGCATACATACAAAAATTGCAGCTAAAAATGTAATAAAAAATAACACGTCATGACGCAGAATATCAATTTAAGTCCGTTTTATTATTTTACGCGAAAACAGATCTTCATAGATTGTAGTTAATAACCCTCTCAATCACCTTAGCATTAAAAGAAACTGCATCATAATCGGTTCATTCATTTAGGAGATACACATCAAAATTATAACACCCCTCTTTTTGCGTCGGGGGTTAAAATATATTGTACTAGCTTTTGCCCGAAACTTCGCTCGCGCCTGAATGACATTTTTCAAATTTTTTTTGGTTTTATCGAACCTTTCAGTGAAAGTACTATCAAAATTGGTTCAGTCCATAGAATTTCGTGATAAAAAGTAAGCTATGAGCTATTTCAGATTATATTCTACCCGTTTACCAAATTTTATCGAAATCCGACCAGTGTTATTTCCATGAAAGAGTAACAATCATGCCCCCCTTTTTTACCCCCTGGGGGGGGGGGGGGGGATTTTACATAAATTATCTCTTAGTGCTCCCCTACACTCCCCAAAGAACATACATGCTAAATTTCAACTTCTTGCGCCCAGTGGCTTCGGCGCGATTGATTGTAAATTCTAATGTAATGTTACTACAAAACGGTCTTCAAGTTTTTCTCTTAAGAAATTCCTTCTCACCACATTTCATTTCTCTTGATCAACGGGAACATAAACTTAAGTCTTCATGGGATGGGCTTTGATTACCTTGCGAATGTCTAAATAACTAAAAATAATAGGTCATAACAGAGAGTTTTATGATTGCGTTGACTTTTAAAAGCTTGATTTTTTCAGTACTCTAAGGGGTTGCACAGCAGACCTAAGAATTGGGTACTAAGTTACTAGCAGATACATTAAACATCCATACTAAAATATACCTCTTATCCTGATAGAACAGATCTGTCCTACTTTTAGATGCAGGTCATAAACTATCTGTGAGACAAATTTCATCCTAATCTGTTTAGCCGTATTAGCGTGATTGAATGAAGACATTCAAATTTTCGCCATAATATATTGGTAGGATTTACATAATCTCCAAGTACGTGATAATTATTTTACGATAATAAAACTACTTTTTAAAACGTATAAAATTTAACTATGTACCTTTATATCAAAGTGCCGTTCTTTAAATAAGTTGAATTACAAGTCACAAGTACTTTTAAAAACAGAATAGGATACACTTATTGTGAGACTGTTTACATTTTACGGGTTGATCTTTTTTAAGTCTTAATAAAGGTCCTTAGAAAGGATCCTACTCCAAAATATATCACACATGGATGGAGTTGTTAAACTATGGAATGGTTGTTCAATAGTAACATTTCCAAAAACGGATTATTATTCATGCCACACCACTGAGGTGTTCCACTCTTTATCTCTGGAACCCGTCATCAGATCCTTCCTATATAAAGGAGGACTCGGGTAGAGAATTTAGGGTACTAAGTTTATCGACTATCACTCATTAACTATTATAGTCCAGTGCCGATAATTTTTGAAACGAAAAAAAATTATAGTAGAATGAAACCTATTGCAAAAGGAAGAGAATATAACGAAGATTATAGGAAAAATAAATTACGGGCGATCTGAGGTCAGGAAGGGGGGGGAGGGGGGTTTAATGGAAAAAAATGGTTTATCTCGATTTCCGGAAAAACTACAAGTCCTATTGAAAAAAGTTGAATGGCAAAGTTGTAGGAAATAAAAAGATCTACAACTTTTTTATTTACATTTTTTTACATAACCTCAAAATTTATGTGAAAAATTCAAAAAACCACGTTTTTGGTTTTTTATTTTTATCTTTTACAAAAAAAAAAAATTGTTTCACAAAATTTGGTGAAATCTTACCTTTGTATGTCCTTGACATACTGTAATTTTTTTGATTCAAAAATATTTTTTTTTCACCTTATTTTGACCTTCTATCGAAAAAGCACCCTTATTTTCAGTCGAGAAATCTCACGTCAAAAAATCAGATTTTTTTAAAACTTTGGTAGTCTTTTTCGCTGGAATCTCTACTTTGTAATGGTATATAAAAAACTATACACTACCATGGTAAATGTTCTCAGAAAATGCAATGAAACGACAACTATTTTCGTACATTTTTTGCAATCTCATATGCAATCAATGGAATCCGAATATTTTTGCGAAAATAGTTGTCGTTTCATTGCATTTTCTGAGAACATTTACCATAGTAGTGTATAGTTTTTATATACCATTAGAAAGTAGAGATTCCAACGAACAAAGAGACTACCGAATTTTTAAAAAAATCAGATTTTTTGACGTGAGATTTTTCGACTGAAAATAAGGGTGCTTTTTCGATAGAAGGTCAAAATAAGGTGAAAAAAAATATATTTTTGAATCAAAAAAATTACAGTATGTCTAGGACATACAAAGGTAAGTTTTCGCCAAATTTCGTGAAACAAAAATGTTTTTTTGTAAAAGATAAAAATAAAAAACCAAAAGCGTGTTTTTTTTAATTTTTCACTTAAATTTTGAGGTTATGTAAAAAAGTGTAAATACAAAAGTTGTAGATCTTTTTATTGCCTACAACTTTGCCATTCAACTTTTTTCAATAGGACTTGTAGTTTTTCCGGAAATCGAGATAAACCATTTTTTCCCTTACACCCCCCCTCCCCCCCCTTCCCGACCTCAGATCACCCGTAATTTATAATTCCTATAATCTTCGTTATATTCTCTTCCTTTTGCAATAGGTTTCATTCTACTATATTTTTTTTCCACTTTTTACCGTTTTTAGAGCTATCGGCACTGGACTAATTAAGCTAACATTGCCATGAGAGTTTTCCTTTCAAATTCATCATATTAAATATTCTACTGCCGTGGATATATTATTCACATGTACCATTCATCCAACATCTACCATTTCGCTGGCACTACCCGAAAAAATTTATAAAGATTTTAGTTTACCACTTTTGATAAATAAGTATGAGTGTGTATTCATGCCAATTGCCAAATTACAGCTTTCTAGCGGTAAGGATCTTTGCGCTATGCTGCGGACGGACGGAGAGATGGACATGAAGAAACTATTATTATTTACTAGCTGACCCGGCGAATAGTGTTACTTTCAACTAAACTTTTATAGTTTTTGTTGGTTCATTAAATTCCCCCTCCTTCTTCCTCTCCCTGTCCCTCTCCCTCTCTTTCTCTCCTTCTCCCTGTCCCACTCTATCTCTCCCTCTCCCTATCCCACTCCCTCTCTCTCCCTGTCCCACACCCTCTCTCTCTCCCTCTCCCTGTCCCACTACCTCTCCTTTCCCACTCCCTCTCCCTCTCCTTCTCCTTCTCCTTCTCCTTCTCCTTCTCCCTCTCTCGCTCCCTGTCCCTTCCCCTCTACCTCTCTCCCTCTCCCTCTCCCTGTCCCACTCCCTCTCCCTGCCCCTCTCCCTCTCCCTGTCCCACTCCCTCCCCCACTCCCTCTCCCTGTCCCACTCCCTCTCCTTCTCCCACTCCCTCTCCTTCTCCCACTCCCTCTCCTTCTCCCACTCCCTCTCCTTCTCCCACTCCCTCTCCTTCTCCCGCTCCCTGTCCATTTCCCTGTCTCACTCCCTCTCCTTCTTCCCCTCTCCCCTTCCCATCCGTAAAGCCCTCTGCACTAAACTCACTATATGCTTACATATTAATTTTCATATTTCTGAGTTTGAAAATGAGAAGTTCTAAAAAACTTGCAACCCCTTTATTTACCTCTTAAGGGATGAAATTACAAAAAAACCTGTAACAGTTAATTTTTGATTTGAAGCGTTTATAGGTGCAAATAGACTGCACATTATATGTCTCTCCCTCTCCTTCTCCCTCTCCCTTTCCCGCTCCCTCTCCCGCTCCCAGTCCTTCTCTCGTTTTCTGTCCCGCTCTTTCTCACTCTCCTGCTCCCTGCTCCTCTCTCTCTCCCTCTCCCGTTCCCTGTCTCTCTCCCTCTCTCTCTCCCCCTTTTCCTCTCCCTCTCCCTTACCCTCTCCCTCACCCTCACTCTCTCCCTCTCCCTTTCCTTCTCCCTCTCCCTGTCCCATTCCCTCTCCCTTTCCTTCTCCCTCTCCCTCTCCTTCTCCCTCTCCCTCTCTCTCTCCCTCTCTATCTCTCGCTTCCTGTCCCTCTCCCCTCCCCCTCCCGACCGTAAAGTCCTCTACACTTCATTTTTATTTCTCATTTAAAACCATTGACTTATTATTATAAGCTTACATATTAACGATATTTTTGAAAAAAAATATTTATTTATTTGTTCTTTTGCGGAAGAAAAAGGCACGCGCGCTGCTTTAGCAGCGCGCGCCCCACGCAAAAACCTAGTTATATTATATAATCCTAGACTTACGGGGAGTGAACTATATAATTGTTCTCCCAGAAGGAGTCGAGATGGGACTTTGTTGTCTATGGCGGGTTTTCTTCATCTCCCCCCGACACCTCGGGAAAAATCTGACATTTCACATTTTCAAGATGGCGGCCGCTCTGTGATTTTCAACTTTTTTGTTTATGGCTTTTTGCGGGATTTTTTTGGGGCGTTTCGACAAGTTTTAGGGGCGATATACGAAAACTTTAGAAAAAATTGAAAAAACAAGATGGCCGCCGAGATATTCGACTTTTAATTTTTTCGATTTTAGAGGTCACTTTGCGGGGTCGCATCGGGGTGGATTTTCAACTTTTTTGCAATGTTTTTTGTGTGTTCGTTTGATCGTATCCTCAATTTTAATATTTTAGGGATATTTATTTTTTTGACAAGATGGCGGACGCGGTGAGGGCCATTTTGAAAAATGTACGAAAAACGACGTTTTTTGGGTGAATTTTTCTTCAGGTTGGCAACATTTGAGCGGGTGTCTTTGTTCCAGGCGGTTATGTAACTTGACCCAAAGTGTTGCCAGGTTGAGTTTTTTTTTCTTTTGTTGGTACATTTTTTTGGACTTTTTATTCAAAAATGTGAAAAGTAGAAGGAGCAATATTTTTAATCAAAATGTCACACGGGCAAGCGTGACGTGGTCGTCGTAATGACATTTGACCATTTTCGTCGATGTCGACTGGCAACACTGGCTGCTGGAATTTTTTTTTCGTTTTACGAAAAGTCGAATTGATCTTCCAGAAGGAGTGGTGGGGGGTGGGTACAATGTATGGGGGAATTTTTGGTTTGCCTCCGTGTCTATGGGAAAAATCCGACCTTTCAAAAATCCAAGATGGCGGCCGAGTCGAAATGACCAACTTTTTTTTTCACTATGCACTTACCCGAGATTGGTGTCGTTTTCGGCTAATGTTGGGAAATGTGTTACGATGAAAATGGAAAAAAATAAAAAAACAAGATGGCCGCCGAGATATTTTACTTTAAAATTTTTCAATTTTGGAGGTGATTTTGCGGGGTCGGATTGTAATGGGTTTTCAACTTTTTTCCGATTTTTTTTCTTAATTACCTCGGGTCTATCCCCAATTTTGACGTTTGGGGTATATTTTTTTTTTCGACAAGATGGCGGACCCCGTGGCGGCCATTTTATAAAATGTTCAAAAAATTGCATTTTTTGAAGGAAAAAATTTTCAGTTTGGCAACATTTGAGGGGGTCACTTTGTATGAGGCGGTTGTGGGGCTTAGCTTGAAGCGTTGCCAGGTTACATTGATTTTTTTTTCATTCATACATTTTTGTGAACTTTCTATTCAAAAATATAAAAAGTAGAAGGAGAAACATTTTTAATCAAAAAATTGCACCAAACAATTTCTTGTGACCGTCGTAATGACATTTGACCATTTTCATCAAAATTAACTGGCAACACTGGCTGCTGGATTTTTTTTTCACGTTTTTTCACATTTCGAGTAGCCCAGCCGAAAGTATTGGTGGGGGGTAATAATAATGTATCGAGAAGTTGCTTGACTATCTATGGTTATTATAGGAAAAATACGACCATTCGAAAATTCAAGATGGCGGCCGCTCGGCCATTGTCAAGTTTTTGTTTACATTGAGCACGTACCCGATATTGGTGTCGTTTTCGGCTAATCTTGGGACGACTAATATGATGAAGTTGGAAAAAATTGAAAAAACAAGATGGCCGCCGAGATATTTTACTTTGAAATTTTTCAATTTTCGAGGTGTGTTTGCGGGGTCGCATCGCGGTGGTGTTTTAACATTTTTGCGATATTTTTTCTCTATTGGCTCAGATCTATCCTCAATTTTGAAATGTTGGGTATTTTTTTTTTTTTCGAAAAGATGGCGGATCCTGTGACAGCCATTTTGTAAAATGTACGAAAAATTGCATTTTTTGAAGGAAAAAATTTGTAGGTTGGAAACATTTGAGGGGGTCACTTTGTAAGGGGCGGTTGTGTAACTTGACTGAAAGTGTTGCCAGGTTATGTTTTTTTTTTTCATTCATACATTTTTGTGAACTTTCTATTCAAAAATGTAAAAAGTAGAAGGAGAAACATTTTTAATCAAAAAATTACACCACAAGATTTTTTGTGGGCGTTGTAACGACATTTGACCATTTTCATCTTAATCAACTGGCAACACTGGAGTCCAGAATTTTTTTCACTTTTCGAGTAATTGAGCCGAAACTATAGATCAAAGGTATAAAAAATGTATGGGAGATATTTTTAAATTAAAATATTCGTTTTGGAAAGACTTTAAAAATTCAGTGTTGCCATACAAAAAATAATAATTTTCATACAAATTTATTTTTGAATCGAATATTTCGTTATTATAATGTATGGGGCGTTTGTAGGTTCTTATATTTTGAAAATTTTGGTGAAAAAAAATTCAGTGTTGCCATACAAAAAATTATAATTTTCATACAAATGTATTCTTTTTTCGAATGTTTGAGGCTGTTGTCTCCATTGTATGTCTTTATAATGTATGAGGCGTTTGTAGGTACTAAAGGGCCGGATACGTTGGTGTAACCAATGTTTAGTGATGCCATACAAAAAATAATAATTTTCATACAAATAAATTTTTGTAGGTAGTGTTTCAGGCTTTTGTCTCCTTTTGATGTCATTAAAATGTATACGACGTTTGTTGCTGCCGATAGATCGGTCACATCCGTGTAAATGTGTTTCATTGTTGCCATAAAAATGATAAACTTTCAGTGTTGCCATACAAAAACAAGTATTTTTTATAAAAATCTATATTGAACATTTCGGACTGTTTGCATTTATGACTGTAAAATGGAAAATTGTTTATAGGTGCAAATAGACTGCACATTATATGAGTGAAAAAAAAATCCGTGTTGGCATACAAAAAAATATTTTATTGTTCAATCTAGACAACAATATTAACGTGTAAACATTTAAAATCTCGAAAGATAATTTAAGACATCATTCAAGATATTTTTTTGTACCATTATAGTGTTGTTATTATCTACTGGTCTGGTCTGATGTGATTGTCTGTTTCTTGACTCTCCTATCCGATAGTTTAGTGTGATTTTGTCATTTATATTAACTGCTCTCTACTCTGCCCTATACTGCTTTGAATAGTCATTATGTGTGTAAGCAAAATTAATTTTGAGTATACTTAATTATTTTAAAATCATAACTAAAAGGTGATAAATACTGGTTAAGCCCTACCTACTTACCTACTAATAGAAGCAAAAAGCTTCTTTTATACCATTCTATAGCAGCAATATACAGCACCACGACAGCGTACGATTTGTTTGTAAATCGTCTCGCATCTCAAGTGTTGCCAGATAAAAAAAAAAATATGCACATTTTTTGCATTTGCATACATACTAAAATGGGAGCTAAAATATAATAAAAAATAACGCGTTATATGCATGACGCAGAATATCGGTTTAAGTCAGTTTTATTATTTTACTCAGCATTAAAAGAAACTTTTTTTTTATGGAAATAGCCGGCAAACGAGCTGACGATCCACCTGATGGTATGTGGCTATCGTCGCCCATGGACATCAGCAACACCAAAGGCATCACCGATGCGTTGCCGGCCAAGAAAGAGAGAAGAAAAAGAAAGAAAGAACTGGCTCTCAAGCCCCCAGCCGGAACACGACGAGTCGTTTGGCGGCTGACTCATGCTCAAGGGTGGTAGCTATCCAGGCGAACCCCATGGAGAAATAATAACAAACTGCATCATAATTGGTCTATTCATTTAGGAGATACGATGCTACAAACAGACAACCATACAAATCATAATTATAACAACCCTCTTTTCGCGTCTAGGATTTAAATATTGTACTAGCTTTTGCCCGCAGCTTCACCTGCCTAAATGACATTTTTCAACATTTTTTAGTTTTCACGAACCTTTCAGTGAGAGTTCTATGAAAATTGGTTCAGCCCATGGAATTTTGCGATAAAAAGTACCCTATGAGCTATTTCAGGTTATATTCTTTCCAAATTTGATCGAAATTCGTCCAGTGTTATTTGCGTGAAAGTGTAACTCTTAGGGGGTTAACAAAAATTATGTCTTAGTGCTCCCCTACACTCCCGAAGGAACATAATAAAATTATACACGCCAAAAGCTTCTTGCGCCCAGTAGCTTCGGCTGTGCGATTATAAATTGTAATGTAATGTTACTACAAAACGGTCTTCAAATTTTTCCCTTACGACATTGCTTCTCACCACATTTCATTTTTCTTGATCAACCGGAACGTAAACTTAAGTCTTTAGTTAGGAAATAGGTTTTGATTAACTTGCGAGTGTCGAAAGAACTAAAAAAAAACATAACAAAGAGTTTTATCATTGCGTTGACTTTTAAAGCTTAATTTTTTCACAACTCTAAGGGATTGCACAGCAGACCTAAGAATTGGATATTATTTTTTAAATTAATACCTCCACGTATTCCTTAGTGAAAAGTTTTTGACAGACACACATACAGACAAACGGACCTTTTACTTCAAAAGCAAAAATAGAACGGAAAAGGATCCTAAAAATAATAATATAAAATATAAAAAAAATATAAGCTACTGGCAGATACATTAAACATCCATACTAAAATATGCCCCTTATCCTGATAACAGATCCATTCCGTTATAAAAATCGTCCTACTTTTAGATGCAGGTCATAAACTATCTGTGAGATAAATTTCATCCGAATCCGTTTAGCCGTATTAGGGTGACTGAATAAAGACATCCAAATTTTCACTATAGAATGTTCGTAGGATTTGCATAATCTCCAAGTAGTTGATAAGTATTACAGTATAATAAAACTACTTTTTACAATGTATGAAATAAAACTATGTACCTATTTTACCTATATATCAAAGTGCCATTCTTTAAGTAAGCTGAATTACAAGTCACATTATGATTTAATTGAGTACTTTTTTAAGTCTTAATATAGGCCCTTATAAAGTATTCAACTCCGAAATACATCACACATGGATGGAGTTGTTAAATTATGGACTGGTTGTTAAATAGTAACATTCCCAAAATTAAGGATTATTATAAATGCCTCACCACTGAGGTATTCCACTCTTTACCTGTGGAACCCATCATCAGATCCTTCCTATATTAAAGGAGGACTTGGGTAGAGAATTTAGGGTACTGTAGTTGTAAGTTTGTCGACCATCACTAATTAACTATTTAAGCTAACATTTCCATGAGAGTTTTCCTTTGAAATTCATCATTTTAAATATTCTACTGCAGTGGTCACATGTCCAACATCGACCATTTCGCTGGCACTACCCGAAAAAACTTATAAAGATTTTATTTTAACACTTTGTAATTTTGATAAATAAGTATGTGTATCCATGCCAAATTACAGCTTTCTAGCGCTAAGGATCTCGGCGCTATACTGCGGACGGACGGAGAGGCGGACATATAGAAACTATTATTATTTACTAGCTGACCCGGCGAACTTCGTATCGCCTAATGCTAAATAAATTATCGCGTAATGAATGTAGGTTTAACCAAATCAGAGATCATTAAATTTCCTCTCCCTCTCCCCGCTCCATCTCCCCTCTCCCCTCTCCCTTTTCCCCTCTCCCTCTCCCCTCTCCCTATCCCCTCTCCCCTATCCCTCACCCTCTATCTCCTTACTCTGCCCCTCTCCATCTCTCTCCTTCTTACTCTGCCCCTCTCCCTCTCTCCCGTCTCCTTCTCCCACTCCCTGTCTCTCTCTCCCTCTCGCTCTCCTCCCTCTTCCTCTCTCTCCTTACTCTGCCCCTCTCCCTCTCTCCCATCTCCCTTTCCTGCTCCCTCTCTCTCCCACTTCACGTTCGTCTCCCGCTCCCAGTCCCTCTCCCGCGCCCAGTCCCTCTCCCGCTTTCTGTCTAACTCTTTCTCCCTCCCCGCTTTCTGCCCCTCTCCCTTTCCTTCTCCTCCCGCTCCTGGTCCTGTCTCGCTTCTTGTCCCTCTCCCCTCCCCCTCCCGTCAAAAAAAATAGTGTGAAGCCGAACATGTCGCAAAAAGACCCGTGAATCGAAAAATCGAAATTTCTCAGACCAATGAAATTTTTGAAAAAAAAAAAACAATTTTTTTATTTGTTCTTTTGCGGAAGAAAAAGGCACGCGCGCTGCTTTAGCAGCGCGCGCCCCACGCAAAACCTAGTTATAATATATAATCCTAGACTTACGGGGAGTGATCCATATAATTGTTCTCCCAGAAAGAGTCGAGATGGGACTTTGTTGTCTATGGCGGGTTTTCTCCATCCCCCCCCGACACCTCGGGAAAAATCTGACATTTCACATTTTCAAGATGGCGGCCGCTCTGTGATTTTCAACTTTTTTGTTTATGGCTTTTTGCGGGATTTTTTTGGAGCATTTCGTAAAGTTTTGGGGGAGAGTTACGAAAATTTTCGAAAACATTGAAAAAACAAGATGGCCGCCGAGATATTCGAGTTTGAATTTTTTCGATTTTAGAGGTCACTTTGCGGGGTCGCATCGGGATGGTTTTTCAACTTTTTTGCAATGTTTTTTGTGTGTTCGTTTGATTGTATCCTCAATTTTGATATTTTGGGTATATTTATTTTTTCGACAAGATGGCGGACGCGGTGGCGGCCATTTTGAAAAATGTACGAAAAACGACGTTTTTTGGGTGAATTTTTCTTCGGGTTGGCAACATTTGAGCGGGTGTCTTTGTTCCAGGCGGTTATGTAACTTGACTCAAAGTGTTGCCAGGTTGAGTTTTTTTTTCTTTTGTTGGTACATTTTTTTGGACTTTTTATTCAAAAATGTGAAAAGTAGAAGGAGCAATATTTTTAATCAAAATGTCATACGGGCAAGCGTGTCGTGGTCGTCGTAATGACATTTGACCATTTTCGTCGATGTCGACTGGCAACACTGGCTGCTGGAATTTTTTTTTCGTTTTACGAAAAGTCGAATTGATCTCCCGGAAGGAGTAGTGGGGGGTGGGTACGATGTATGTGAGAATTTTTGGTTTGCCTCCGTGTCTATGGGAAAAATCCGACCTTTCAAAAATCCAAGATGGCGGCCGAGTCGAAATGACCAACTTTTTTTTTCACTATGCACCTACCCGAGATTGGTGTCGTTTTCGGCTAATGTTGGGAAACGTGTTACGATGAAATTGGAAAAAAATAAAAAAACAAGATGGCCGCCGAGATATTTTACTTTAAAATTTTTTAATTTTGGAGGTGAATTTGCGGGGTCGGATTGCAATGGGTTTTCAACTTTTTTTCGATTTTTTTTCGCTGTTGCCTCGGGCCTATCGCCAATTTTGACGATTGCGGTATATTTTTTTTTTCTTAAAGATGGCGGATGCTGTGGCGGCCATTTTGCAAAATGTACAAAAAATTGCATTTTTTGAGGTAAAAAATTTTGAGGTTGGCAATATTTGAGGGGGTCACTTTGTATTGGGCGGTTGTGGGGCTTAGCTTGAAGTGTTGCCAAGTTACGTTAATTTTTTTTTCATTCATACATTTTTGTGAACTTTCTATTCAAAAATATAAAAAGTAGAAGGAGAAACATTTTTAATCAAAAACTTGCACCAAAAAATTTCTCGTGGCCGTTGTAATGACATTTGACCATTTTCATCAAAAATAACTGGCAACACTGGCTGCTGGATTTTTTTTTCACGTTTTTTCACATTTCGAATAGCCCAGCCGAAAGTATCGGTAGGGGGTAATAATAATTTATGGGAAAGTTGCTTGACTATCTATGGTTATTATAGGAAAAATACGACCATTCGAAAATTCAAGATGGCGGCCACTCGGCGATTGTCAACTTTTTGTTTACTTTGAGCACCTACCCAACATTGGTATCGTTTTCGGCTAATCTTGGGACGACTAATATGATGAAGTTAGAAAAAATTGAAAAAACAAGATGGCCGCCGAGATATTTTACTTTAAAATTTTTCCATTTTCGAGGTGTGTTTGTGGGGTCGCATCGCGGTGGTGTTTTAACATTTTTGCGATATTTTTTCTCTATTGGCTCGGATCTATCCTCAATTTTGACATATTGGGTATATTTTTTTTTTCGAAAAGATGGCGGATTTCGTGGTGACCATTTTGTAAAATGTACGAAAAATTGCATTTTTTGAAGGAAAAAATTTGTGGGTTGGCAACATTTGAGGGGGTAACTTTGTATGGGGCGGTTGTGTAGCTTGACTGAAAGTGTTGCCAGGTTACGTTGATTTTTTTGTCATTCGTACATTTTTGTGAACTTTCTATTCAAAAATGTAAAAAGTAGAAGGAGAAACATTTTTAATCAAAAAATTACACCACAAGATTTTTTGTGGTCGTCGTAATGACATTTGACCATTTTCATCTCAATCAACTGGCAACACTGGAGTCCCGAATTTTTTTCACTTTTCGAGTAGTTGAGCCGAAACTATAGATCAGGGGTATAAAAAATGTACTGGAAATATTTTTAAACTAAAATAGTCGTTTTGGAAGAACTATAAAATTTCAGTGTTGCCATTCAAAAAATAATAATTTTCATAGAAATTTATTTCTGAATCGAATATTTCGTTATTTTAATGTATGGGGCGTTTGTAGGCACTGATGTTTTGTAAATTTTGGTGAAAAAAAATTCAATGTTGCCATACAAAAAATAATAATTTTCATACAAATGTATCCTTTTTTCGAATGTTTGAGGCTGTTGTCTCCACTTGATGTCTTTATAATGTATGAGGCGTTTGCAGGTACTAAAGGGCCGGACACGTTGGTGTAACCAATAAAAAGTGATGCCATACAAAAAATAATAATTTTCACACAAATTAATTTTTGAATGTAATATTTCAGGCTTTTGTCTCTTTTTGATGTCATTAAAATGTATGTACGACGTTTGTTGCTACTTATAGATCGCTCACATAAGTGTAAACGTGTTTCAGTGTTGCTTTAAAAAATGAGAAACTTTCAGTGTTGCCATACAAAAACAAGTTTTATTCATAAAAATCTATATTGAACATTTCGGACTGTTGTTTGCATTTGATGTCTATAAAATATATGAGGCGTTTATAGGTGCAAATAGACTGCACATTATATGTCTCTCCCTCTCCTTCTCCCTCTCCCGCTCCCAGTCCTTCTACCACTTTCTGTCCCGCTCTTTTTCACTCTCCTGCTCCCTGCTCCTCTCTCCCTCTCCCGTTCCCTGTCTCTCTCCTCTCCCTCTCCCTCCCCCTTTTCCTCTCCCTCTCCCTCTCCCTCACCCTCTCCCTCTCCCTCTCCCTCTCCCTTTTCCTCTCCCTCTCCCTCACCCTCTCCCTCTCCCTCACCCTCTCCCTCTCCCTCACCCTCTCCCTTTCCTTCTCCCTCTCCCTGTCCCACTCCCTCTCCCTCTCCTGCTCCCGCTTCCTTCCTCGCTTCCTCTCCCTCTCCCCTCCCCCTCCCAACGGTAAAGTCCTCTACACTTAATTTTTCTTTTTCTTTTTTAACCATTGACTTATTATTATAAGCTTTCATATTAACGATATTTTTGAAAAAAAAACTATTTATTTATTTGTTCTTTTGCGGAAGAAAAAGGCACGCGCGCTGCTTTAGCAGCGCGCGCCCCACGCAAAAACCTAGTTTTCTTTTTATATAACTGCTTGATAAAGCTTAACAAGCTCCCGACCCACCTGATGGCAACTAACCATCGTCACCTACTGACATAGTTATATGTATAATACCAAAAGCATCACCAACGCGTTGCCGCTCTCAGCTCCCAGCCGGAATACGACGATTCGTTTGGCAGCTGAGTTTCAGTCAGTTTACACAGAAAGCCCTACCACCAATTACTTTTGAATTATTTTTCTTACAATTTGGTCAATATTTTTTGCCTTAAAAATAATGAACCTTGGCTTAAAAATATATATTATTATTATTCGAGTGGTGACATCCAGTCTCCATAACATATTCTACTTTATTCTTTGAGTGTGTTGAGTCCAAACATGTTGTGACGTATTCCGTGGCACGATAATGATGTTATTTTTGACAACATCATTAAACCACTAATGACGTGTTACATGTATGCTATGTTTACGATGTTACATGTACTAGAGATTGAAAGCGAGTAGTGAAAATACTGGTCTGAAAATGTTCGAAAAACTTTGATGCATTAAAAATATTAACGAACGAAAACTTTTAATTAATAAACGTACTAGTATCTACAGTAATTAGTAGTTGGAGCGACTTAGTCTCCCTCCTAATTATTATCCAAATAGGTATGGCAAGCCGCTCGGAAATATTTTCCTGGTGTTGAAATCATTTATTACTACTTTATTTTGTAGGACTTACCACTACATAAAAACATATTTTTATATAAAAAAAAACTATTGCTATGGGATTGATTGCCTTATTTTATTAAAAGCATTGGGATCCTTGGTGTCGACATCTCGAATGAAGTTCAGTTTCGAGACCACTTGGTTGGTAAGGCCAAACTAGCCGCAAAGAAATTGGGAGTGCTCAACAGAGCTAAGCAGTACTTCACGCCTAAGCACAGGTTGATGCTCTATCAGGCGCAAATTCGACCACACATGGAGTACTGCTCCCACCTTTGGGCTGGAGCCCCAGCTAGCCAAGTGGATCCGTTCAATCGAATTCAACGGCGAGCTATTCGTCTTGTCGACGATCCCATGCTTACAGACGGACTAGAATCACTCGAATTGAGGAGAGATGTAGGTTCTCTCTGCGTATTCTACCGTCTGTACAATGGGGAATGTTCTGAAGAACTATTTGGCTTAATACCTGCAGTTGGTTTTCGACACCGCACATCACGGGGTTCCAGGTTCCACCAACATCACCTGGATACCTGGCATTCGTCCACAGTTCGGTTCTCACGTAATTTTCTACCTCGTACGTGTAAACTATGGAACAAACTTCCTGCATCGGTGTTCCCTCTAAGCTATGACATGGGGTCCTTCAAAAAGCGGGTCTATCGTCATTTTCTTGGCCGGCAACGCGTTGGTGACGCCCCCAGTGTTGCTAATGTCCATGGGCGGCGGTGATCACTTACCATCAGGTGACCCGTCTGCTCGTTTGCCTGCTAAAAGCATAAAAAAAAAAAAATATTATTTACCCCTGACCATAAAACAAACATCAGATACATTTTCAAATCTCATTGTATTAAGAAATGTATTTTCTTGCAAGCTAACGTTCTTCGCAAGACAACATTCAATGTGCGTTATTTAAAATAGCTCATATTTAAAAAGAAGGTCCCTATAATAATTACTGAATTGAAACCTAATTTGCAAGCGGTTCGTAACGTTACATTTTTTAGTCCATATGTATTTGACGACCCTGTAGCCTAGTTGGTAGCGACCCTGCCTGCCAAGCGAGGGGTTCTGGGTTCGATTCCCTGCCGGGACAGATATTTATGTGATTGATAAATATTTGTACTCGGGTGCAGGGTGTTATTGCGATGTGTTATATTATGTGTCGTCCATGCCACCCGCGACACAGGTAAAAACCTACTGCGAGGGTATGATTGTGTAAGCGTTTATTTACTTATTCAGATGAGTCAATAGTTAGGATGTAGCAGATACCATCACTGTACGTCCATTGCATGTCGCGGTTGCAGAGATCATTAAATTTCCAGCGCCGGGAGCCGCGAGCTGCGGCCGGTGCGCGGCGGCGCGGGCGCGGCGGAATACTGATACGCAGACTGTATACATATAATTTTACAAGCTTTGTTGTCGGGTATTATGATTGATGCTCAAAAATTTGGGGCTTATGCTTTAGAGACAGCAAGAATATATGTTAGCAAATACAACTGGTACTATATGCCATCATCAGTACACAAAATTTTGATCCATGGAGAAAGTGTCATACGACATTTCGCAGTATTACCAATTGGTCAGCTGTCAGAAGAAGCGCAATAGTCTCGGAATAAAGATTACAAAAATTTAGACTCCATCATGCCAGAAAATGTTCGAGGTCTGCAACAAAGGAAGACGTATTGCATACATTACTGTATACCTCGGACCCCTACATAACAAGTATTAGGAAACCATATATAAAAAATATTAAAGAAATAGACGAAGAGACTCTACTTCTTCTGAAAGTGACAGAACTCATCTCGGACCCTGAGATTGTTTAAATATACCTACAAAATTTATGCTGTTATGATTTTAATGTTATCATAAGTATAGAATGCGACTCTTATTTTTTACGATAATTTATTATTAATTATGATTTTAATAAGCTTCAGCCTTTATATGTTGTTAAAATATACATGTTAAAAATATATATTAAACTTAACTGTGTCTTATACCTTTTTATTCCTTACTTTTTATTTATTAAGCCATAATAAAACAGATAATTACCGAAAGTAAAATATTGATAGGGATTTTTGACCGAAATGTTAATTTAAACTCAAGTAAAGCCGCGAGCAAACCTTAGTTTTCAATAATAAAATAACGTAATATAATTCACATACTATCTACTATATCTATGCAAAATTTCAAGTTTGTATCTGTACAAATAAGAAAGTTATAGATTTTTGATCAGCAAAAGACCCATATTTTCCATAGTGCGGCGGCGCGGGCGCGGCGGCGCGGGCACAGTGCGGGCGCGGCGCTCGCTAACGTCGCTAATGAAAGGTTTCAGTGTCTTTAATTAATTATACCTTCACTAACAGTAACTAACATAGTTACATGGCGTGCAAAGCTTTACTAATGCTAGCGTATTCAATCCTTCTATTACCTTATGTAGATATTATGCGAATATCATGCTGTTTGCGTAAAGTATATTAATGTTTATGTTCGTGATTGTAACAGTCACAGTAAAAATTAATTGAAAAAATATTACAGAACAGAACTGAATATTATCTCATAACCTGTCGATCCTATGCAATCGACAAAGTTAAGCAACAGCGGGCGCGGTCGGTAGTTGGATGTTTGACCGCTAGGGGCTAAAATTTCTTGAGCGTTTCCGTGCTTCAGCGGGCACGTAAAGCCGTTGGTCCCGGTTATTGTCGTAAGATAACAGTCTTTAAGCCATGTCACAGGCCCCCGGGTGGCATGAAAACTTCCGACCTTCCACCAATTACACTGGAGCAGCGTGGTGGAGTATGCTCTAGGCCTCCTCAAGAGGAGACACCCGTGCTCAGTAGTGGGCCATTAATGGGTTGAAGCCAAAAACCTGCCTACAGACGTGCCTGACACACACGGAATAATTATAATTATGAATACCGTTTGTATATTATTATGATTGTTTTGTGTACCTCACGGGCTCAAAAACTTGAAGGAACAATTTCCCTTACACTAAATACTGGGTTACAATTTCCTTAAAAAACCCAATAATAATGGTACAGTTGGTATTCTAAATTAGGCTCGACATGCAGATACTATTGGAAAAGCTCCAAGCGCCAACTGTGGATTTAATACGATAAACAGTACGAACAATTATTGTGCTAGGGTCACGCCACATGTAGCTCAAGCGTAGATACATTTAAAATTTATGAGTCATATATGCTTCCAAGAAAATTAGACGCAATCAGACTACCTAAATACTAGATTTGTGTTAAAAGTTGGATGTAAGGTCTGATTGATATATAAGTATTTTATTGAAGATGGCGGCATATCACATCTAACCCCTGTTGGGTGACTACTCTGACAATGACACATTTTACCCTCAGTAGACATAACACACTTTTTTAAGCTTAGATGATCACTTTGTTATCGGTCCGTTTGTCTGTCTGTCAATCCTCTCAGCAACGTGTGGACGTATCAAGTTTTTAATATTCAATATTCAATCCTGTAACTGTCAGAGCTATGAAAAAATTAATCTTCTAAGTCAACTCAATCAAAACGTACAGGTGTTTTTATGTCATTTTGGCACTCGCACGAGTTATAAAACTTTGGTCGAATACGCCTCTAGTAATGACATTTTATAGGACTGACTTTTAGCAAAACTCTCCTTGGCAACAGTGTTTCCGATAGTTGTGGGCGCGCCCTTAGGGTTAATAAGCGAATGAGCGCTTGGCAAATTTTAACCAGCTTTATTAGCGCGCGCTGCCAGGAGCTCCGGGGGGGAGGGGGTATCTGCGTTCCTTATCACCGCGCTTGCTGTACCGAGCACCGCGCCGTGCTAAATGAAGAAATAGCTCAGATAACGACTAATTTACGAAGAACTTATAACGTAGGTATAACTCGACCGAAATATCTGTGGACCTGGCTCAATGACGTCATGCAAACTGGAGAGATAGCAAAGAAAATCGAGATGTAAAGATTAAAAATATTATTTTGATTTGTGTGTATCTACTTTTTTGCACTTTTATACAACTTTTAGATCAATCTGTACTTTATAGGGTACCGTAGTGAAAGAGCCGTGTTTTTTCATTTTCAAAGAATTGGATTACTTTGAGCACTAAATTCCGCTCTGCACTATGTATCGTCCTACCCATCTTTCAACACTAAATAATACTAAATAACAAGAAAAAATAAACAACAAGAAACAATAAACAATAATGCGATTATGAAGCAAGAATAATACACGTGCGTCGGCGCTTGTTTTGGCAACGGTACTGGATAGGCGAAAACAGGGTGAGGTCCGAGGAAGCGGGAGCGGCATCGAATTCCAGCGAGGTCCACAGATATTTCGGGCGAGTTATAATTACATTTTCGATCAAATAATATTCTCATTTAAAATGTAATAATAAATAATGTACCGCTTCCGGTACTAGTAACGTAAATATCAAATAGTATTCGATCCGAAATAAAAATTTTATAAAACCGTTTTAAGCCACATTTAAGCACTCACAGTGTTTTGTAACAACAATACAAGTGACGTAGTGTTAAAATTAAAAATAATCACTATTGGGCATCACTGGAATAAAAAACAACAAGCAAAGAAGATCATCACTGGAAATTATTGAAGGTTAGAACAAACGACCATTGCATTTTGGTTTTGACAATCGCTCATAAAGTTTCTGGCTGTCACAGTCAATCAGACTGACATCTTAACTATAGTGTTGCCAGAGTGATCTCCACATAATATCTACCACTTCCGCCGATACGTTCCATTTTACGTACAACTATTTCAATTGAAATGGACGAACAGTTTCAATTGTTATTTAACAAAATGAAAATCGAAATGCAGAATCAAACTGCAGAACTAAAAGAATCTATCACAAATACTATAATGGATAAAATGGATGAAAAATTTTTGGCCATCATGCAGGAAAATAATCATTTGAAATTGAAAATGGAGATTTTGGAAAAAGAGATTGACTTTTTAAAAAAGGAGAAGAGAAATAATAATATGATAATTTTTGGCTTGATAGAAGAGGAGAACTCCACAATAGAATTATTACAGAAAATAAAACAAGTATTTAAAAATGATATGGACATAATTATAAATGATTATGAGGTGAACAAAATACACAGAATTGGAAATAAAATTAAGGAAGGTAATAAACCGAGACCTGTACTCTGTTCTTTCGTAAACGCGTGGAAAAAGAATGAATTGATGAAAAATAAAAAGAAACTCAAAGAATTGTATATCACAGACGATTATCCTAAAGAAGTCTTAGAGATAAGAAAATCCCTACAGTCAAAACTAGTCGAAGAAAGAAATAAAGGAAACATTGCATATCTAAAATACGACAAGCTAATAATCAAAGAGAGCAACATTAATAAAGAAAAGAGAAAAAGAGATTTGTCAGTTTCACCACAATCTTCTAATAATCAATCAAAAAAGCAACAAACAATACCATCAAGCAAAAATATCAAAACCAACGCATTTGATGTAATGAGAAATAGACCAAACACTCTGTCAACCTTCACGACAGCAAAGAAACAATAGCAACTAGGTATCGACGAGCGGATAATTGTAACTACAATAGAAAAAAATGTAACAGCAAAACAAAAACTTCCTCCAAGCCGACTGGTCCTCGTGGGGGAAAATGACTAGGACCCTCCAAAGACAAATAATAAAAAGAACAAAATTAAAAACGATCTATGTATAGCAACTTTGAATACAAGATCATTAAGAACAGAGGAGAAGCTTCTAGAACTAGAGACAGCAACTAAAAATATAAAGTGGGACATATTAGGTATCAGCGAAATGCGAAGGTTTGGAGAAGGAATCGAAGACCATGGAGATTATATTTTACACTACAAGGGTGAACCGCCAGGAAAGTACGGTGTTGGATTTTTAATTAAAAAGAAATATATCGACAGAATAGAAGAAATAACGGGAATTTCTGATAGAATAACTGTACTGAATATTCAATTACCTTCACTCAGTAGAGACATGGAACGATGGTCTATAATTCAAGTGTATGCACCGACTGAATCAGACAAAAAAGAAGATATAGCCAAAATATAATTATTCTATAAAGATCTCCAAACTACTATAGAAGAATCGGACAAAAATGTAATTATTATGGGAGACTTTAATGGTCAGATTGGAACATGCAAAAGAGGTGAAGAGTATAATATTGGAAAGTATGGGTATGGTAGCAGAAGTAAAAATGGAGAAAGACTAGTTGAATTCGCTATACAAAATAAATTGACCATCCTTAACAGCTTTTACAAAAGAAGAAAGTCAAATAAGTGGACATGGGCTTCTCCAAACGGACTCTATAGGAACGAAATAAACTATATTATGACAAACAACCCGAAAGCCTTCAAAAATACATCAATCATTAGTAATTTAAATTTTAACTCGGATCACAGAATGATTAGAGCAATCATGTCTACACAACACACAAAAAAGAATAGAAGAATGCATAAGAAATACAAAGACCTAGGTCATAATTACAGGCTAACAGAAAATTCAGAGAAAAGTTTAATGGTACCGGAGGAAAACAAAAATGTCCCCACGCAAGTGAAATATGACAACTTCATTAATCTCTTGAAAAAAGAGTCTGGAAAAATAGATAAAAATTACAAAATTGATATTATATCTTCTAGAACAAAAGAACTACTTCAGGAAAGAAAACAACTTTTAAAGGATCAAAAAAACAAGACAACACGTAATAAGATAGCCGAATTAAGTAAAAATATTAATGAACAAATAAGGAAAGATAGAAAAATAAAAAGGACAAACACACTGGTAAATTTCATTAAGAAATCAGGAGGAGTAAAAAAGGCGTTTAAAGAACTGGATAACAAAAAAATTTGGGTCCAGAACATGAAAAAAAGTGATGGAACATATACAAGGCGACGAGCAGATATAATAAAAATTGCAACGGACTACTACATGAATTTATACCAACGACAAACCCAAAGACTAACCATCGAAGAATATTGTGAACTTGAAAATTCAGACTCAATACCAGAAATTCTACATGAGGAGACAGAAAGAGCAATAAAATCTCAAAAAAATAATTCAGCACCCGGACCCGACTTAATAACAAATGAGTTACTCAAAAGCAGACCTCATGAAATAATACCCAAATTAACCGACATCTACAACGAAGTTTTCGCTACAGAATACATCCCACATGATTGGACAAAATCAACGATAGTACTGTTGCACAAAAAGGGAGACAAAGGAGAAATATCAAATTATAGACCTATAAGCTTAATGTTGAATATTTATAAGATCTTTTCAAAAATTATTTTATATCGGATTGCTAGGACACTCGACGAAAACCAACCTAAAGAACAAGCCGGTTTTCGTGGTAACTTCTCAACCATAGACCATATACATGTCCTGAGGCAAATTCTCCAAAAATATAAAGACTATAATAAAACATATTATTTAGGATTCGTGGATTTCCACAAGGCATTCGATTCACTCGAACATGATTACATCTGGGCTGCATTAAGACAACAAGGTGTCCAACAAAAGTACATAAATATCCTAAAAAACATTTATTCAAAAACAACAGCGCAAGTAATGATGGAAACCTTAGGTGAAGAATTCCCTATTGAAAAAGGTGTTCGTCAAGGGGATCCCATCTCACCAAAATTATTCACAGCAGTTTTAGAAATGATCTTTAGGAATATAGATTGGTCAAATTACGGACTCAATATTAACGGCGAAAACCTTACTCATTTACGATTCGCAGATGACATCATCCTATTCTCTGAGTGTCCTTTGAAATTACAGAACATGCTGCAACAACTCTGCGATGAAAGTGCCAAAGCAGGACTATCAATAAACACAGAAAAAACGAAAATAATGAGCAACTCTTCAGAGATAGACATAACAATAGACAATAAACAGATATAATACGTAAGAGAATACATTTACTTAGGACAACTTATATCATCAGAAGATTTAATGCAGAAAGAAATAGATAGAAGAATTGCTAATACTTGGAAACGTTTTTGGTCACTTAGCGAAGTTATGAAAAATAAAGAAATGCCCATGACAATGAAACGAAAGGTTTACAATATATGTATCTTGCCATGTTTAACCTACGGATGCCAGACGTGGGCATTAACTGAAAATCTTCAAAATAAAATTAAGATCTGCCAGAATGGAATAGAAAGAAGTGTTATAGGGGTTAAAAAATAAAGCTCATAATGAAACGCTCAATAGAAGGAATAAGACACATATGTAGGTCGGCGGATGTGTTAGCGCTGCAGGAGACCTGGTTGCTTCCTCACGACCTTCCCTTGCTTTGCTCCATACACAGTGACTTTGGCAGTACCGGTACGAGTGCAGTGGATACATCATCTGGTATCTTGACCGGAAGACCGCACGGAGGAGTGGCCATCTTATGGAGAAAAAGCGAATTATTATTTATTATGAAGGAAAGAAATGCGTTTCAAAAAGTGTCTGTGATACAATGTGATAATCCACGTATTAGTGTTATTAAAGTGTGTCTGAACAAAAAATCGCTTCTTATATTTAGTGTTTATATGCCAGTTAACGATATTGACAACTTACCGATGTTTACGGAGTGTCTTAGTATGATAAGTGCGATAATAGACGAATATAGGGACTGTGAGTCTGTGTATATATTGGGTGATTTTAATGCACACCCAAACGAGCTCTTCTGCAATGAGCTACTTAGTTTTTGTACAGAACATAACTTGTCATGTGCTGATATAAATATGTTGGGGGTTGACTCAGGTACGTACACATTTACAAGTGATGCGCATGGGTGCAGGAGATGGTTGGATCATTGCATTGTAACCAAAGCTGCACAGAGTACGGTTAGTAAAGTTTGGGTGCAACATGATGTGTACTGGTCCGACCATCATCCCCTGTACTTGGAGTGTGACTTAGATAATATACCAATAAAGTATGATGGCGATTCGAAAAAGCTAACTGAGCATGTAGGAGTGGTTTGGGGCGAGAGGGATAGAGAACAAATAATTTCATACCAAAAATACTGTAACGAACATCTCAGTAACATAAATATCCCCATGGAACTCAGAATGTGTACAAATAAAGCTTGTTCGACTCGACATCACTTTGAGCTCATCGATAATTTGTACACCGAAACGATGACAGTGTTGACTACAGCCGCTAAAATGACATGTAAACTTGGTAGTCGTAGAAAAGGTGGGTACATAGCTGGCTGGAATAGGTATGTAGCTGATGCTCACAGGGCCGCTAGAGCTGCGTTTCAAGCGTGGGTGCTAGACGGTAAGCCGTGTACAGGACGTGCATACAAAGATATGTGTGACAGTAGGCGCGAATTTAAGGCGAGGCTTAAATGGTGCCAGGATAATCAGGAAAGGATAAAGATGGATATACTGGCATCAAAGCATGCTTCGGGAGATTTTAAGGGTTTTTGGAGGCATACTAGTAAACTAAACCCCAGTCCTGGTGTACCTGTGAGCGTCGGAGGTGAGAGTGACCGAAAAAGCATTGCCAATAGTTTTAAAGATCATTTTGTAGTGAAATCTATCCTACATCCATCATCGTCTGGGGTGCGCGATCGTGTGACCAACATACCAGCACGCAGATCTGAAATAGTAGTAAACGAAGATGAAGTTCATACCATCATTAAGTGCATGCAAAGAGGGAAATCTCCGGGGTATGACGGTCTTAGTATCGAGCACTTCAGACATGCTGGACCGCACATGTCTCGTATTTTGGCAATGCTTTTTAACCTTTGTCTACGTCACTCCTACCTGCCAGACCAAGTAATCAAGACAGTTGTTGTTCCAATCGTGAAGAATAGGACTGGGGATGTGTCTGACAGGTCCAACTACAGGCCCATCTCACTTGCCACGACTACGGCCAAAATACTTGACAGTGTACTGAATAAACGTCTTGTTGGGACGGTAGATTTAAAAGATGCGCAATTCGGGTTTAGGCCCGGTTTGTCTACTGAGAGTGCTATTCTAGCCCTTAAGTACTAGACAGGCTGTGGGAAAACCTACAGCTCGCAGGTATACCGGAGGAATGCACAGATTTACTTAAGCACTGGTATCGAAATCAGGTAAATCAAGTTAGGTGGGTCGACACGCTATCTGATGCGTACAAGCTGGAATGTGGTGTGAGACAGGGGGGATTAACATCTCCAGTCCTGTTCAACTTATATATGAATGACCTGATTGAGGAACTCAGCAGTACCCATGTCGGATGCCACATTGACGGCGTGTGTGTCAACAACCTCAGTTATGCAGACGACATGGTGCTTCTGGCTCCCTCAGTTAAAGCGCTCCAAAAACTTGTGAGTGTGTGCGAAACCTACGCGCGGGAGCACGGCCTCAGATACAACGCAAAAAAGAGCGAGGTACTCGTATTCAACACGGGAAAGCACAAAATAGTAAACGTTCCCCCGGTGGCACTTGAGGGATGTGCGTTAAAAGTGGTGGACACGTTTAAGTATCTGGGCCACATTGTAACGTCTGACTTGAGGGATGATCCAGATGTAGAACGGGAACGCAGGGCGTTGGCGGTGAGGGGCAATATGCTGGCCCGTAGGTTTGCTCGTTGTAGTAAGGAAGTGAAAATCACTCTGTTTCGGGCTTACTGTCAGTCCTTCTACTCGAGCGGCTTGTGGGTCAGCTACACGCAACGAGCCTACAATGTCCTGCGGGTCCAGTACAACAACATCTTCAGGATGCTGTTGAGGTTGCCGCCGCGCTGTAGTGCTTCGGGTATGTTTGCAACGGCGCGAGTTGATGATTTTTTCGCCGTAAGACGGAAAAAGGCTGCTTCCATACTCCGTAGGTTGCATGTGAGTTCCAACAGTATCCTGAAGATGGTGGCATCTCGCCTGGATTGTCCCTTGCAACATTTCATGACCAAGGTTGCGACTGGATCTAATTGAAATTTAAATGTAATCATCATTGTTATTATTATATTATTATTATTATTATTTCGCCAATGAATTATTTTAATTTATCTTAATGTGACAATTATTACTATTTGGAAATTTAGCTTGATTATTTTATTATGTAATATTAATGTGATTTGATAAATGTTTGATTATTGTATTGATTTATGTCTACTAACACTAGCTTGTAAGACAAACCTACTAACAAGATATGGATACAGTCTGAAATAAAGTATTATTATTATTATTATTATTATTATTATTATTAAAAGAAGTGATAAAGTTAAACTACGAAAAATAAACCAGAAAACAAAATTCAAAAAAGTGGTATCAACCTACAAAACTTTGAAATGGAGATGGACGGGACATATGTTGAGAGAGAAGGCAGAAAAATGGTCAAAAATCATAACAGAATGGTACCCTAGAGGAAACAAAAGAGGCAGAGGCAGACAGTCTAAGCGTTGGGAGGATGATCTAAAAAAAGTAGCTGGTCCACAATGGATTAGAATAGCAAAAGATAGAAAGAAATGGAAATCTTTGGAGGAGGCCTTTGTCGAAAGACAAGCTGTTGCAGAGGCAGATGACCCGATCGTCGATACATAAATAGATATAATACTGTACAATAATTTAGAATTAATATTAAGGTTATATGTAAACAAATGTTAACTAACATACAGCAATAAAGGCTTATTCATTCATTCATTCATTCAATAAATAATGTAAACTTATTAAACTAAAACTATTTGCACGCCATAATATGGCAAATGTGAGATAGATTGCATAATACTTAACCAACTTTGTAACCACATTTCTACAAATAACGATATTTCATTTCATTTCATTTAAATAATTATGTTAGATAAACCATTATTATAATTATTTCGGAATGCAATAATAAATGATACAATTGAATTTTATAATGTAACTAACGAAATTTTCTACCTGTAGTTATTTCCACACGTCTAAGAGCATCTGTATTTTGGCGCACGTGATCTATACTACTTGATCGATTTCGTTAAAAGTTGCAAAGCTTATGAAGGATTCTTGAACGTAGAACAATGACCATGTTTCATTCTTATTTTATTTCCTTCATCTGAGGTTTCATTATAGATATTTCAAACGGTTGCCTGGTTACATGCCAATGATGATATGCGTCGAAAGGGTTGAACAGAATTTTGAAACAAATTACTACATAATCCGTTGGAAAGAGCAAAATAAACAGCGTTGGATTAATATTGCTAATCGCGTAAAGTGGATTTCATCGTCGTTAGTTTTCGTGTACCAAAGAGTCTGTCATTGAACCGGCAGTTTTTTAATCTCAGCTAATTGGCTAAAAGATACCCAAAAAACTGTGGTTTGATAAGGTATTCAACATCACAGGATAAAATTATCTTGTCTCAAATACAATCGTCGACATTGTAACTGATGTCCGGGCCACTGCACCGCGGCGGTGTCAACTTGTCATCGGGTGGCTCGTCCGCCAAGTTGTCGACTGCACTAAAAAAAAAGCGGCCAAGTGCGAGTCGGACTCGCCCATGAAGGGTTCCGTAGCAGCAAGTAACCTAATATAAAAGTTCTTGTAGTTCGTTGTAACTTTGATCAATGTTTTTTGCGGTTTACGATTTATGACGTATTAAAAAAAAAACTACTTACTAGATCTCATTCAAACCAATTTTCGTTGGAAGTTTGCTTGGTAATGTACATCATATATTTTTTTAGTTTTATCATTCCCTTATTTTAGAAGTTACAGGGGGGGACGACACACATTTTACCACTTTGGAAGTGTCTCTCGCGCAAACTATTCAGTTTAGAAAAAAATGATATTAGGAACCTCAATATCATTTTTGAAGACCTATCCATGGATACCCCACACGTATGGGTTTGATGAAAAAACATTTTTGAGTTTCAGTTCTAAGTATGGGGAACCCCCAAAATTTATTGCTTTTTTTCTATTTTTGTGTGAAAATCTTAATGCGGTTCACAGAATACATCTACCTACCAAGTTTCAATGGTATAGCTTTTATAGTTTCGGAAAAAAGTGGCTGTGACATACGGACGGACAGACAGACAGACAGACAGACAGACAGACAGACAGACAGACATGACGAATCCATAAGGGTTCCGTTTTTTGCCATTCGGCTACGGAACCCTAATTATAACAAACATTCGACAATATGTTATTGTTAACTATCTGACCCAGCGAACTTCGTATCGCCTAACAAACGTTTTTTTTTCTAAAATAAAAGTAGCCTAAGTTACTCCCTGTTACATCATCTACCTGCCAGTTAAAGTCCCGTCAAAATCGGTTCAGCCATTTCAGAGATTAGCCGGAACAAACAGACAGACAGACAAAAATTGAAAAATAATTGTTTTGGTTTAAGTAGGGTGTATACATTCAAATGCACTTAGTAAAAAGCGGTTATTTTAATATTACAAACAGACACTTCAATTTTATTTATTTGTATAGATGTATAGATAAATATTTTTGTCACAAATGTTCTGCCTATTACATTGGTAATCGAACCTCTCTCGGCAGACGGAACATATTAAGAAGACTAAGGGTTGACGTCAGTCTTGAATTAAGATGAAAGAAGTTCCGATAACCCTTGGATGGATTAGGGCCAGGTGAAACTTGTTTTCTATATATCTCCCAGTCGTACGTTAAAACCTGTCGTTAACAATATTTATTCTTAATAGATAGTTTCAGCAATAGTAAATAATGCTCTTAATACAGTTCATTAAACATCAACGAACATTTAGATAGAGGTACTGGATCTCATTATGCGTTATGGGCCAATACGAACACGCTATCAGTATTCAGTACTAACAATATGAGATATGAAAAATATTGTCATATTGTTGGAAGCGGTCCAAGTTCCAACGCGACCTAGAGCCGGTCGCAAATCTATTTTATACATAACTCGCACCGGCCGCGGGTGGCGGCGCGGCGCGGCGGCGGCGCTGTGCGACCTGCGGGCTGCGACTCACAAATTACAATGGTATTTCTTTAATACCCCTGCTACATGACGTTAATAATGTTAACGGCTGCTCCGGAATGTCCCTCACACGTCCTCCAAAACCCAATCAAAACCCTTTAATGTGTTGAAAAAAACTATAACTTGAAATGGCATTAAATGGCCACACCGGTTTTAGCACACTAACTTTTGGCCACGTCTACGTAATGTCATTCTTAACGCGTTAGTAAAAAAGTGAAATATATATTATTATGTCAACAGTCCACCACCATATTAAAAACAGCTCCGAGTATCTAAGAAGTAAGCGACCTTACCCAGTTTTTTTACATCCTGATTATAAGATTCCTTTAGTCGGTGGTAGCTTCCAGCTTGAGTATTTATCTAAAACAACAGCCTATTAACCAGCTACCTTGAAAGCTTATTTAAACAAAGAAAGAACACTGGCGTATTAAAATCTGTCGTATCGTAATAGCTTCATATTTTTTATTTATCTTAATGTGTAACATCATTTACCTCGGAACTAATATGAACTCCATTAAAAACTATTTTAGCTAAAAATATTTAAGTAAAGTCACGTGCTTTCGCCTGTAGCCGACGAGTTCGTAGAAAATATTTTGTGAAAAGAATTTTTGGCGCGAGTCTTGGAACATTTTCATCCTCTATGACATCAAAGAAGAGTTTCAATGAGAAAAGTAGATGCGACGTTTCAATTGAATTGGAAGCGGATATGCAATAAAATTTAAGGCTACAGTGAGGACGGCACCTCACCACCGGCGATGAGCGATACAAAGACAAGTACACTCTTTGACATCTTAGTTTTATTTATTGAAGTGAAAACTTCTTTTTTCAATTCAATTCAATTCAAATTTTTATTTGCTTGAATGTGGGTATGTACATTGTACAATAACATGTTATTAATAATAAAATTATAAATAAGTCCGCCACACAGTCTACATTTCACGGCATGCAAAATATCACATAGTCACAAAAGATTAAAATTAATATAATACTATAAGTCTATGATTTACGACAATTTCATTTAAATGTCGCAGATAGGTGGTCTAGAAAATAATAAACTGTGGGAGTTTTCATCATTTTACTTAGAAACCCATTGAAGCACATGTTTTACACTTGCTACTAATTTAGTACGCGATTACTACCGACACACATGGCTTTGAACAGATTACTATGTCGCTCGAATAACATAACCAATCGCTAATGGAACGCGATGAAGTCGGATTTACATCGCGGTGCGGCATTCAGGGTAACCAACCATAATTCACACGTCGCATTGCACACTCATAGCCATCCCGGCTCCACAACTTGCCCGCGCTTCCCGCGCTTACTAAAACCCGTGTGATAAATCCGCCAATCGCTGGCACTATGACCTATCTCATCAGAAGCGAACCATCACAGCCGCATGGGTGCTACTCTTCGCAAAGGGTATGACTGTGCATAGAAAACAGTCCACGTGCACTTTTCGCTGGCGCCGGCATACCGCGAGACTGACTGGTCAGCACACGCAATACCTGCTCGATCGCAGTCCATCAGTACAGTTGTGCTCTCCATATATTAAACGTTGTGCAATGCTAATGCAAATTAAACTCGGCCATAATAACGACGTTCTACTGTAGTGTCCGCTCAGCTCGGAGGCTGTCTAAAGAGTGACCGCTGCCGGTTGGCAAGTCAATAGCTGTCCTCTGTGACCCCCGCCAGCGCCACCGCGTGTACTCAAATCACAGTAGACAATTTGCACGGTGCTGCCATCTTCAACTTCCGAATACACCCAAGCTAGTTCCGGCTTGACGTTCCATTTTATGATTTGATATTACTGATTTCCGACATATACATATAATAAAATAAAAACATTACACTCACTATAGCATTACACTCTTTAGCATCGTTGTGATTTTAAAATCGATGAAACGAAAAAGCAACAGCAAAAAGAGAGAGACACATAAATTCATAAGATTTACCGTGGGAGAAAATGAAACAGGAAGCATTATACAGGGTTTCTTATGTTCATGTTACTTTAAAAAGTGCTAAGTTGTATTCATAGATGGCGCAAGGAACGAGATAGAAGATTCGCTTTATTGCTGAATAGATGGGGCTAGCTGCTCATTTTACTATTCATATTATGTTAAGAGATGGCGTTAGTTACCATTGTTTTATTTTTGTTTTCTGACTTTTCATCACTATGATTATTACTAAAACCTACAATTATCATCTTCTCGAAATTTTACATTCGTCTCATTATCTTGAAACCAAAATTTTTGAAGGTTTAACTTCTACCACGTGTGAATTGCACACATTTTAATTTTTAATAATCCTGTTGTTCGTATTAACGGCACTTGACGAGTGTTACGTCTTTGATTATCTTCCCGACAGGAAACGATATTTAAGTACATATACATATGATAGATAAAATTAACTAAGCAACATCGTACTTCTGTGCCTTCTTTGACTATTTATTTGCACAGCACAATAATAGTTTTCTGATTGAAGAAGCATTTAAGCCCAATGCATACGTAACGGGTTTTTCCCGTACGGGGGAAACATTGTTTCATAGAAAATATATACGATAGTGCATACGCAGCGGAATCCCGCACGGAAAAAAACCGTTACGTATGCATTGGGCTTTATATTACCAACTTGCTGTGGCCCTGGTATGTGTTAACTTCCTAAGGCTTTTCGTACTACAAACAATACACCTCCTTTTTGTCGGGCAATAGGAATTCCGGATTATTGATGCTCGCGTTACAGAGAGAGTAGATCTTATACATACCTTATATCATACATATCTTATATCATACATATCTTATATAACATTGTGATGGAAATCTTATTACTTTCATAGCAAACGCATGACATACAGAAAATAATACTTCAGTACGTAATCAGCAGATTACAGAAAGGATGTCAGTCGTATAAATTGAGTTAATTGGATATGTAACCGATAGCTCCGTATTGCCTCCGGCCGACAACGTTTATGAAGAGCCTGGCGATGGAACGAGAGGGCAAGGGGAGAGATTGGGAAGATATCATCTTTCAAGTTATTAATAGTAACTTTATCGTAATATAGTTGATATCCCGGTGGGCGGCGCTGGCCGCGGCCGAAGTCGGTAATCACGTCGGGTTCACTTTACTTCTAAAGTAGTTTTTAATATCAGCCTCTGGAAGGCATTTCCTTTGACGAAGCTTTCCATTTAGTGAATGCGTTGCAGCGTAATCCGCTACCTGATAAAGACCTGTAAGAGCTTCTGGAGGCGGTCTTGGATTTTATGACATTCTTATTGTGAGCTCTTTTTCATCTTTGATATGGCCAATCGTGATAGAGTTTTCAATAAGTATTAGTCTGATGAAATGCTCAGGAAAATTAATACAGTAAAATTGTATCATGTTATCATTATTTATACCTTTTATTATTTTAACACCACTGTTAAAGTAATGATGACTTATAAGTTTATACTCTCTACATGAGTACATTATTTAGATTAACATGTGATTCTTGCCAATGACTTGTCGGACTCCATCTGAGACAGCACCTCAACTTACGGTGCAATCTCGGTAACTATTGTGGGGAACGGAAATTTATAGCCAAAGTCTTGTGAGGCGGCCGCTGTTACACAGTCCACCGATAACAATACGTACCAAGTGAGGAATACCTTTTGTATATTTAGTGATTTAAGGTCGCTACATACGTAACGTGTACGGGACGAGGACGGGAAAATAGATACAAAGATGTATAAAAGTAATTATTTTGTGTTATGACGCTTTTTTGCCGGACGGCGAAAAGATCATATTACTTAATCATCCTAATAGATTTATAAAAAAACGATTCATTACAAGGACCTATGCTACGTTTTTCGCTAAACGAGGCATGATTTACTACAAGATGTAACAACATAAAATTTAATCCCCTTCATCAGTCTACACTGGAACAGCGTGGTGGAGTATGCTCCAGGCTTCCTCAGGAGTAGAGACCCGTGCTCAGTAATGGGCTATTAATGGGTTTAAGCAAATACCTTTTAATCACCGCAGATCGACCTGTTATTTATTAATGACTTATATTCAGATTCACGTTAAGAATTTATTTTTATTTTCTACTTCATTAGTTTTAGTGAAGTGAGTTTAATATACTTGAATCCAGCGTGTATTCAGTTCGGTGTGAGGTGCGCTTTGCAGGCGTCAGTTGGGAACTTCGGATGCAAATTCCTCATGACTGCTCCCATCTCCTGGCGCTGACCTGCTACAGCTGCTGTCAGCTTCTCGGATCAGGGAGTTTTTGTTGAATTACAAACCTGTAATTATAAACAGTGAAAGCAAACCACCTTTAATCTGAAGTTGAACGAGGAAAGTGTTCTCCTGGCTCAAACCTAGCTTAAAGAATAGTGTTCTACCGTGAATATCCTGCTGGACACAGGATGCTGTGCAGCACCAGAAAACTCCTCTTGTAGACCGCTGGCCCCGGAACACTTTAGTATAGACTAACTGACCAGGTGAATTTCGTATCGCCTAACAAACTTTGTTTCTAAAATAAAAGTAGCCTAAGAGAGAAAGTCCCATCAAAATCGGTCCAGCCATTTCAGAGATTAGCCGGAACAAACAGATAGACAGACAGACAAAAATTGCAAAAAATGTTGTTTTGGTATATGTACCGTGTATGCACTTAGTACAAAGCGGTTATCTGGGGGCACGGCAGTGCCCCCGCCAAGTCGAGCAAAAAAGCGGCACGGCCGTACCATCCTTTTCTCGAAGCAATTCAGGCCATTTTCGACCCCCTATAACTTCGTTGTGGATAAAGCTAGAAGCCTGAATTTTTAGTAACCAATCAGGCATTGTATAAACACGGTATATTTCAAATTTTATTCAATTTGAACCAGTAGTTTAAGAATTATAACTAGTCAAAGTTTCTTAATTTCGTCACTCACTGACTGACTGACCGATCATCAAAACTCTAAGGCACTTCTAGCAGACATAGAAGCTTCAAATTTAGAACACAATTAGAGTTTAGTGTATAGATCAAGGAAAAACTAAAATATTTTGCATTTTCGGTCCAGTTTTAGTTAATACATCAACTGCATAAATAACTTTGTAATCCCATATAAATATACTGGATTACAAAGTTACATTTGCAGTTAATGAATTACTGTACCTGTATAACAAAGTAACATTTACAGTGAATGAATCAGTGTACATGTATATAATATAATGGAATAATTCTTGTAGATAGGTACCTAGATATAATTATGTTCAAAGGTAACTTGTAAAAGGAAAAAAAGTAGAACTATCTATAAAAAGAAATGAGATGCCATCAAAAACAAAACATGTAAAAAAAAACCAAGTCTCGCAACCCAGTTCTTCTACCGTAAAAAGTTGTGAGATCCATGTTATACCAAGTCGGTTAATTTATTCAGTTCCTACTTAAGGGACCTTCTGTCTTAAGTTATTACGTAATTAGCTAACCTAACAAGTAACAACATCTTATAGTGACCATATTATTATCAATATTAAAAAACTTTTATGTTTTAAATAAATAGATTGACTTGGCAATCGCACTAAACAATCAAAGGAGATCCCCGATTTCCGGCCACGAATTATATGTAATCTGTGCTAGGCATAAGACTAGACAAGAGTAAACTATATACCAAAAAATTCGTGTTATTTACTTAATAAACATATTTAAATATGAGCCTCGTCTGCTTTTGCTAAATGAACAAAATAACAAAAAAAAGTTTTCATAGTATTTACCTCATTACAAACGATTTTATAATCGATTAAATCGATTGATTAGGGAACTTAATAATATATTTTATAAATTATTATTCATTGTAAGTACGAGATTAATTCCTTTTTTACATGTTTTCTTATTCATTGTATAGCTAAACTATGTAATATATTTATAATTACCATTAAATCGTTACGCTAATTAAAGGACATTTCTAGTATTTTTACATCGATTTCAAGACATTTGAATCGATTGACAACAAAGATCTCTCGTGTAATCCCTATCTAATGTCATTTTGGTTACCATAGCAATTATAAATAACACCATCGTCATTCATCTTGCATCTTTCTACGCTTTTGTGTATTTTTACTATTAAATTAATATTTTCATCGTATTTGCAGTCCATTTACTATTGAAATATATCCAAACGCACACAGTTATTTTAATATTTTTAATTTTCTATTGCATTCACTTTTGTACTAGTGTTTTGGTGAATGTGTTTTCGCTATAACTTCTGGATTTGTTAAACAAATATTGCATGAATATTGGACTCCGAGATCGCCTGTTCTGTGACTGACCTTTTTCGGAACACTGGATGACGTACCCTACACACCTTTAGAAGAACAGTACGTTTCAGTGCCCATACAATACGTATATACCTATTGCACAATTTCTAGACGAAATATTAATATAATATTATGATGTGATGATAACTAATAAAATCTCTTTAAAACATGAAATTGCTTTTATTAATAATAATATTCACCCACCTACTTAGTTTCAACCATTACCTACTGTTTAAGTAGTTGTATTTTGTTAGTGTTTATATGTAACTTTAATTTTTACTGCGTCTTAAGATCATAATTATTCCTAATACTGTCAATATTAGAGTAGGTGTTTGGTTTGAGGTAGTTAGTCCCTAGTAACATGCATATTATATTGCTGTGAGTGACATGAGTGTGACATAATCATATTTAAGTGGAAATTCTAGGATTTCATTAGTTGGTCATTGCTAGCAGACGTGAAAATTGGAGAAATTAAAGCTTTTACAATGATCTAATTGACCACCAATTTTCATTCTTGTCTAATCTAGGCCGGTGTCTCTATAGAAGATGGGGTTCTCCATGTAGGTATTTCTTGTGAGATACATTGTGTTTTCATGCGATGGTCAAGTCGATCTATTTATTTAAAACATAAAAGATTTTTAATATTGATAATATTATGGCACTATAAGATGTTGTTACTTGTTAGGTTAGCTAATTCCGTAATAACTTAAGACAGAAGGTCCCTTAAGTAGGAACTGAATAAATTAACCGACTTGGTATTACATGGATCTCACAACTTTTTACGGTAGAAGAACTGGGTTGCGAGACTTGGTTTTTTTTACAAGTTTTGTTTTTGATGGCATTTTAATATTACAGACACTCCAAATTTATTTGTGTATATGTATTATAGACTATAGTCCATTGGCTGCGGTGAGTTTCATTAAAACAAAATCATCTCGTATAATAAACTTAATAACATTAACAGCCCTTGTTATTATTCGTTCTCAACGTTACTGGAAATCCGGTTTAGAAGATGAGCTTGTTGTGTTGCACAATCTGTGTGGCGCTAATGAATCCCCGAACCCGCACGTTGTTAGCTCGAACTAGCCGCTGAGCCCTTTGTGCACCGAGCGATATTATTTCACAGAGACAACGGGAGTACAGCTGATGTATGCAAATTATTGAATTCTATGTACACATTCAATTACAATCGAAATTTCATGATAATTCCGACATGGTTTCAATCCATTCATGGCCCACTACGAACCACGGGTAAACACGTATGAGACAAGCGTTATTAATGAAAAGACTGACAGAACTCCACCACACGCGTGGAGGGTTTAGTAGCCAAATGAACGGAAGTTTTATACCCCTCGAAGGCTTCATACTTGGCTTAACAAATGGTAACTGAGACCGATGACTTGGCGAGCCCTCTGTCGCACAGAAACGTTAGAGATTTTTGTAAATAGCTGTCAGCTAACCAGCTACCGACCGCGTCCATTGTGATATCGAGGAGAGAACGCATTGCGTTTTACATAACGTCTTGTACATGGTAAGTAATATACTTCTTGCACATATAGTATTACACCTCAATTTTACAAAGAAGTACACTTGACCAAAATACTATGCAAAACATCAAACAACCAAGGAGTAAAATATAATCTATACCTGTAAAACCTAATCGCCAAAAACCCAACCCGGGACAAAATGAAAGTTGCAGTAAATTGGCTATCAAGAATTAAATATGAATTTAAGTTATAAATCTAACAGACCGTGACAGTAAAACGATAAGAGACATCGGTGCGAGCGTGAAGTTAGCGACGTAATTTCTGTGCGGCGAGCGCGGCGGATCTCGCGGCGGATCTGGCGGCGGATCTCATCAATTTGTCGGACACGAGCCCCAGCGCCCTGAGGGAGTGCGGTCGCCTTTCTTATTGAATTACGGCACATTCCCATTCTGCGGTGGCGCGTTTCTTCTTACCTGTTTCTATGGTGCCCTAGTTTTAGATAATGCTGTTACAAATTACTGACAGTTCACGGTTTTCTCGCGCGGTGAACGACCACTTGAACCGACTTCGATGTTCACGAGTTTTTTCTCAGCAGCCGGTTATTTCGTGATTACACTTGCAACTGTGATATTCCTGAACTTGGGCTTGAAAGTAAAAGCTAACTCTCCTAGATTTCACTAGAGAGTATTATAGAAACCCAAAAGAACTGCATGTAAACTAAAAATAATTTAAGCCAAGCGTTCTGACGTAATTCACGTCAAACCTAGACGTGACACGAATATAATTACGAGAAGATAAACTACCAATTTCTCAGTTATCGATTTAATTAGGTAATAATAGGCGTGTACGTAATTGACGACGGAGTTCTTCACAATCCACAGGAAGACGCTCATTCCTCTTTAAATAATAAAAGACAGGTTAAGAAAGAAATCACTCACCTCGACAAATTTCCATTTAAGTTCCAGTATAATTCTAGCTGTATTATGTGGAGCGACAGGAGAGACGGCGCGGTCGTAAATTGAAAGGAGAGATTTATGAGATTCGCGCTGCCTTGCCACTCACCTTGGATATAACGAGGTTTGAAAACAACCTGGAAAATACATTGTACTTGTTACATCTAGATATACTAACAACCCGGAAAGTGCTTTATAAGGCTCCAAAAATCGATTTTTTTATTGCTCAAATCTATTCCTAATATCTTTAATGCAAACTTATGCAAAGTTGTGTATGCAAAGTTATAGCGGCTGCTTCGGAGTATTTTCAAAAATACAGCTCTAAACGTGGCCGGGTGTCGAGCAGGCATACGAGCGCTCGGAGTACGATGTCGTTGTATCCCAAATATAGAAAATCGGGCAGTGAACGTTGTGCATGGCCGCGCAAATGCAGATTTCACGGGAATCGACTCACAAGTGAATCAGAGCTGATTAGCAATTCATCGCTGTAAGTAATTATTACATTTTTTAAATTCTCATTTTTCCGATTTTAAACTTTAAAGAGCGTTTCCTCGAGTTTTTGTTTTTACGATTTTTCTAAACTGGCGGGCGTAATTGCAAGAAAACTAGACGACCAGTTGAAACAAACCAAGGGCTTCAGTTTTGTATTTTCTTCTATTTGAACTAAAAAGATTCACGAATAAAAAATTCTGAATAACTTTTTTAGCAAGTTGAAATGATGATTATTTTTGTTGTTGCAAAAAGCTTTTTTTTCAAACCTGTGAATATTTCACAAATTTTCGATTTCTTCTTAGTTCACATAGAAGATTGATATATTAAAATTCAAAAACTTTTTGGTTTTTTGTTTTTCAGACGAAAATCAGGAGCTTCATTCTGCCCGCCGATTTGAGACTGCAATTGCGAGGTGTGGCACAAATGTGCTTTGAAAGTCAACTGCGTTTCAATATTATCCTCTTATAATTTTTTGTTGTAACGTTCGAATAAAATAATAAAATGATCTGAAAACTTCGCTAGAGTTGTTCGCTAGAGCTTTTTTCTATCCTAAAGAAATTCCTCAAAAAACGCTTTTTAAGGCCTTATAAAGCAGGCGCCCTCCTTAAGTTTCTAGTTATCACATTCTTGAAACCTTAAATTTTTTATTGGGTAAGTATAAAAGCAAATATCTCCTGTATTTCTGTTTTACTTTTGAAAAGGCCATAACGAAGTAAACGTATCCATTTTGTTTCTCTAAACTCAGTTCCATAATCAGTATTTCAGGAAATATTCTCGTTTATTATTGGAGAATGGGTTAGTAGATAATAATAATAGATAAATAAAGTCCCCACATGGAGCAATCCAGCAAAGCCAGCAGACGGACGTCGGCGTCGGGTTGGTCGCGTCATGTCGGACGGAGGATGAATGGTTATCGGCGCGCGGCACGCTCCAGCGCTCGCTCCGGGACCCGGGACTCCACGCCGCAGCTCGTGCCACATACAATGTACAGGTTGCTTCAGGTAACTGAACTGATTATACGTTTACACACACACGCAAACATGCTGTCAGACCTTTCTAGTTCAATATTACTCTATGTTAGAACAGGCCTACTATCCCCCATACGGCGAAGTCTTCACCTTCTACAAGGAGGAACCACTTTCCGACTTTTACGACTGCTTGAAGTAACAGTAGGCTATCACCAAGAATTGAATGCACCAACAATAATAAAAATGTTATGTGTTTTAGATGAGTCAGCGTGTCCGAGAGCAATAACTTCTATAAGCTCCATGTGGAAGTATTTAATCTGCCGAGCTCGAGCAATCTCCGTGAGCCGTTAACCCCGCATTTAATTTTTGAAATGTTTACCAGTAACGAGACGAAATCGCACGTCTCCGGCGGTCGGGTAACAAATGGGGTGAAATTGCTTCTATAAAGTGAGTTCTTTGGTCCCCGAATAGCTATTAGCCCCTGACCGCAAGATCGCCGGACCCCCCCCCTTCCCTGCCGCATTCATTATTTAAATGGACACGGCTTCCACGATCCCCTAAAGGACGGTTTGTTAATTCTTTAGCGTCATAATATTGGGGATTCCGCCGTAATTAGGGACAGATTTCGCTCGGACACAACTGATGGTCAACTCCTTTCACGCTCCGGTTGTTCCACATCCGATCATCTTACCAGCTGATCACCAATGGATTCAGTTAAAAATTATATACGGAAGCGATTGTTGTTTAACTGAGATTTTAGTCATTATAAAAATCTTTCCTGTCCTGTGTGTAGCTAAATCTAGTTAAAATCATACTTACGTAGTGATTAATATCATAATTATATTAATACCCTTCTTGTTGCTACGCCATATTCATTTCAGTGAGGACGACAATCCAACAATTCTACTGCGGCCAGGTGCAGCGGTGCAGCGGTGTAGCGGTGAGCAGATCACAATGCTACTTTGGATGTTTTCTTTAGATACTTTGATAAAGCATTATGAATTGCAACTGCTTCTGTTTTCTTCCTTCTTTTTCACAAGAACAAATTGACCTTCGTCAAACAGTAGTAGATGTATGTTGCAGTGGTAATTTTGGATAACCTATATTAAGCGTGATCCCTACTGCGGCCGGCAACTCGTCCGGGATTGTTCAGTGTAACTGATATCGTACATATTTTGTACATAATGATAAATTTAAAACCGGAAACCCCCTTGACGGTTGGTGGCGACGATTTCCAGGAATGTGAGCACAGTTACAGGACACGCAGTAACAGCACAAATACAAAATTGTAACTTACTTTACTAAGTTACTTAATTAATTAATTAATTAACTAATTAACTTAGTATTAATTAATTAATATTAATATTAATTATTAATATTAATATTAATTAATTAATTAACTTAGTAAAGTTATTAAAAACCTTTTTATTTTCTCTTTATTTATTATCTCTCTCGCTCTTTTCTCGAAGGCTCCCCTATCAAAGGTTACATCGCATGTCACTTCAGGTTTTCTCCTCGATCCATTTTGTTTTCCAGCATGATACCACTTGAAATATTAATAACAAGTCATTAGGACGGACGTTTATAAATACGGCCCGTCGATCCGCCGAGATGGCTATCTGCTAATGAATCCGAGTGACATTTATGGAGATTGATCGCGCGAGCGGAAGAAAGAATGAAAGAAAGAGCGATAAATTGTTCGACGACTGTTTTTGAGTTATTATACTTGAGGTTACTGTGATAAACATCACAGTAGATGGCTGTAATGTTTATCTGTTTAATATGTTTATTGGTAACATTTTATTTTTATTGGAATTCGAATGTCAAATTTTCTTTGTTTAATATTAACGTGTATTATGAATTCGTGGCGTCAAATTAAATAATGAATTACTTATGACACTTCGTTGTTCTTCTTCGTTCGTTCCTGAGGAACGAAAAGAAAATTCTATTTGGATACATAAATAAGTAATGTTTCTCCCCATTCAACTTTCTACACGTGGAGTGGAAATAATGCTGATAAAACTTATTAAACACATTATTTACATAAACTACTTGTTTTATTATGAACTACATTTCTGCTGTCCATGACGCGAGGCCCATTTCTTTCTTTTCAGGACTTACTCCTGAGGAATTCTTCTTAATAGTGATCCGATATCACTTAATTTTTTTATCTCTATTCATTATTTTATGAAAACGATAATAAATTAAAACAAATTCGTAGTTATTACCTTTTTAAGCGACAGTTATGAATTCGAGGTCATTGACTTTTCTATCCAGAATTGGAGGCATAGCACCTGGTAACTAGGTCACAACTACCCTCAACCATAGGTACATATATTAGTGAAAGCTCTGGTGCTTCTGATATTCATGAGCGACTATCACCGCAGGGTAAATTTCCAACAATGATTATAGAATAGAGGGTACAATAAAATATATTTTCTTATTATATTATTAAATTTCAGTTAATTTGGCCATCGAAGCAAATATAAATAGTAATTGATTAGAGCAATCTGGTGCGATGCCATCTGCTAATGGACCGAGAAACGAATCCTGCGACTCGCTTTTATTGTCCCATGAATTACGGTCGCGGCCACTCCATAGTGCGGGGAGATATCTAGCGCGCGGAAATCGATTAACCAATTTACACCAAAGTACCTACTTAGTCCAAAAAAAATTGCAATACGTAGATACTTTGTCGAGAAACTCTTTGATTTACTTACATTAAGGACCCAGTTTATTATTTATTCGAGATTTACTTTAGATTTTTTGGCCAGGGGCCGCAACCAGAACCTTCCTATTGGAGATCAGTAGTATAGTAAAATCCCCTAACCCCTATAACCCCTTCTACTGACAACAATTTGATATTAATGAGAGTGGCATTGATGAATTTATACTTTAGCATCAGTGCCAAAGTATCATGCATACAAAAAACATAAATAAATATTTGGAAAAGTAATAATAAAATCAATACAAAAAAAATCTTTATCACTTTATTTAAAGCAATAAAGAATTTCCTTATTTTATTGCTTTATTTAAACTAATACATCGTGGTTTATATTATATTTTGCTATTCTTGGATTATTTTTAACATTACATATTATACATGTGATATGTGACTTATTTATTTTTAATAATCCAAAATCTATGTTTGTTCTATCTATTCGGTGTATCGACATCACTAGTGGCCATCACTAATCGGGAAGGACCATCGAAGTCGAGCAGCCGATACTCTCAGACAATGATAAGAGGAATAAATGATATTTCACAATGACAGCTCTCGACGGCTCCATGCAATCCAATTGATCCCCCTCCCCCTCCCCCCATCCCCCTCCCCCTCCCCCTCCCCCTCCCCCTCCCCCCGCAGTACAATACACAGGCAATATTGAGAGGTCGTTGTGACTCTCATGGTTGAAAAATTGTAACAATCTAATTTAAAGTTGCCTCTTGTGATTTCATTTTATAATGTTTTAATGAAACAGAAAACTTAACTCTTCACTGTGAAACCTGTTCTGTTTGTTTGTTCAGCTATTGTCTCTTTGTTTGTATTTGAATTATGTTTGTACAAGTAGCTTAGTGATTAGTGAGCTTATATTATATTAATTGTGTTTATTTTTATTTATTGGTAGATTTGATTTCAAATTAATACGCTTTAGTCTCTACTAAATTAGTATTGCATCTCTATGAAACGTATACAACTTTATTAGCTGAGTGACTTGAACAGAAGATGTTGACTTGGTACTCCTGGGTAGGTGGAGCACCTCACATCCCAAAATAACGGCGTCTTGTTCGTAGCATGTTGTAGTCGGTGTTGTAGACTGGGCCCACGGTGACCCACGGCCGGACGTCCCGGACACTACCTCCGTCGTTGACAATTTTCTTTGACGATTAAATTTAATAACGTCTCGTGAATCAAACTTTCGCTGTAATGTGTGTAATGTGCTGTAATGCCTTTCCGTATATTGTATTTAAAATGAATCGAAATTAAATTATATTTATGTACTTAATAATTGTATACGTAAAGTATAATTTAAGAAACAGAAGAGGTTATCTTCAGCTTTATACGCTCGTCTAGCAGACTCTGGTCACGCCACGCACCGTATGGACAAAACGTTGATCATACTCATACAAGTTCCATGAGTTTGTAATATTAATTATTTATTAAAGTGTCTCTGTTTGATAACTTTCTAAGGGACATTGAACGCGACTTGGTTAATTTCCGTAATTTAAGTTTAGCACGAAGGAGCTTCTTCACGGAGTTCATCAAGAAGTTATCTTCGCTGAATGATAACTTTATGAGTGTGCTGCTGACGGGAACTGAAGCGCCACTCAGTCGCTACTGTTGAACTACTGGGAGGTAAACGAATACATTTTCAGAACACTAATTTTGTTATTTATGGTATATTCTATGACATACAATAGCAATTTTGTAACAATGTGACTGTATAAGCGTTTATTTATGTATTATATATTTACAAGTAGTGCGAGGGTGTAGATCCTCCACAGATAATATTGAAGTAAAGCTCTCAGGGCCGGGTGCGTTCTTCTTGTAAAAAAGCTGGCACAACTTATTAATTCAGCTAAATGAATTTATTATCAATTATTAATAAGAAAACCACACTTTTTGTAGACACATTGTTAGTATTTAAAATGCTAATTAGATAATAAATAATCGATCGATCCTCCATCGTAGATGGAAGCCCAGCTGACAGATGCATTTTCAAAAACCCAACTGTCATGATTTCAAATTTTAGAAGAAAAAATGAATCTGCCAGCCAAGGAATATTGAACCTCAGGTATTACACCTCCGTACAGTACTGATGGAACATTTAAGGAGCCTAGAATCTATGCTTGTACTCCTTGAAAGAAACAAAGTAGTTGAAATTATTAACGTCGCGTCGTCAATGCATCGTCAATGCACCGGATGTGACGTACGTATTATACGTCATGATTATAATAAGTCCACGGAACGCTCACGCCAAGCTTAAAAGTTTCGCTTAAAATCATCGCACCTTAAAATAAACAACTTAAAATAATTATCGTAATTCTATTATGCGAAGGTATTCAATAAACAACAAGATGAATACTAATTTGGAGGCTTTAATATCAGCCTATGAGCATGACGCACTTCAAACATTAGGTACTAGCTATGACCCGTGGCTTCATCCGCGTATTCAAAGGGAAGTAACCTGGAGCAAGAATAAATAACAGTTCCAAAATTTAAAAGATACTAACGCCCCAACTCAGAGTCACTAATGGTTACTTAAATCGCTCCTTAGTACAGAATTTTTATGGTGATTAAGGAGCGATTAAGGCGGTATTATCCCAAAAAATGGTATTTTTGAAGGTGTTTCGTTCATAAATGGTACATAATACAATTCTAAAAAAAATATATCGACGGTGGAAAGGAAAAACACTTGAAGCGACACTTTGGTCGAAAATAAGTTATATACATAATTGAAATCAGTAAATTTTTCTGCGTCGATTGGTCTTGGTTTCGTGGCGATCTGAACACTTTAGTGTCGCTTCAAGTAATGGCACTTTTAGGCTCAATTTTTTCAGACACTAAATGAAGTGACAAAGAATTATAGCAATTTTGGTCCATTTACCGCTTGAAGTACCGACTCTATAGTTAGATTGTTATTTGATGTGTTTTTCCTTTTTTGTTTCGGATATTATAGGTCACTTAAATCGTTTTTCTCCGACATAGAAAATGCAATTCTAAACACTAAAGGTGTTTTTGCTTACTCCTATTCCGTTGGAGCCAGTCGCTACATTTGTTTTTCCTTGCTTACCATAAATCTGTATGATGGAGTTGATGTGTTTTTCCTGCATGATTGTTATAGGATATTATGGATTACAATTATTTTGGCAATCGATGTAAAAAGCAGTGGGGTCGGTTAAAGTAAACACACATAAAAAAACCACACAAATATTTAAATTAACCGACATCGTCTTTTATTCCCGAAACGTCGGTTCATTTAATTCCGCTGACTTCATAAATTAAGACGATAGTAGGTTAGAGTAAGCATTGTTTATGACATTGTGTATTTAAATTAACTATTCAAAACAAGTCTTGTCGCTACAAGCAATGAATTTCGGTCTCTTTTGTGTAAGTGGCGTCACCTATATAAGGAAATGATACGTGACGTGGCGCTTCATTCAAGTTAAAGTCTCTATTATTAAAGTTAACTCAATATTAAAGTTGGGTTTATAAGTTCGAAGTACTTTTGCAACACATAAGCGAATGCTAGTTTTGTTTTGAAGATTTTACTTATAGTATTAGCAATATTGACTAACGCCCTAACTCAGACTCACTAATGGTTACCTTAATCGCTCTTTAGTAAAGAATTTGTATTCTGATTCTGTTCTAAAGAGCGATTTAAGTAACTATTAGTGACTCTGAGATGGGACGTAAGTCATAAGATTGAAATATGTAGGTAGAGATTTAAAATATTTTGATACAGAATTTAAGGCATTACGCCTGAAGCATTCTGCCTATCAGGATTGGGTAGAGACACACGAACTTGAAGGCTCCGACTTACATCAAGTGAAAAAGAAATTTAATGCTGCCTCCTGGTCCTCAAAAAAGCAAATTGCCAAGGCAAAGTTCAAGCACATACACAAAACAGGCAGAAGACAATTGAGCTATGTGTGTGGTAGTCGAGCATTCTGGTCTCTGGCCAAAGCTATTCAAGGCAATTTCTGTGCGTCGTCTATAGCAGACAATACCCTGGCCCACACCGCAAAAGAGAAAGCCGAAATACTGGGCACACTCTTTGCGTCGAACTCGACTCTTGATGACGCCGGTAACACACCGCCTACCATCCCGCTGTGTGGTGAGCTGATGCTTGACGTGCGTTTTACTCAAAATGCCGTGCGTCAAGCTCTTTTTTCCCTGGATATCAACAAGTCGTTATACAGGCCGAGCAAATCTTTCTCGGGTGCAGATTGAGGAGAAGAGGATGAAACTTATGTCTGAAGTTGAGACACCTTTGAAGCAGGTCTCGGAACGGGGCAGACTAAATTTATTCCAGTTCAACCCTGAGAAAACACAAGTTTGCTCGTTAACCACTAAGAAAACCCCATTCGTCATGGCACCTTAATTCCAGAACACTCCTCTTAACATCTCCAAAAGCATTGGGATCCTTGGTGTCGACATTTTGAATGAAGTTCAGTTTCGGGACCACTTGGTTAGAAAGGCCAAACTAGCTGCAAGGAAACTGGAGTGCTCAATAGACCTAAGCAGTACTTCACGCCTTATCACAGGTTGATGCTCTATAAGGCACAAATTCAACGACACATGGAGTACTGCTCCCATCTTTGGGCCGGAGCCCCAACTAGCCAAGTGGACTCGTTTCACCAAATCCAACGACGAGCCGTTCGTCTTGTCGACGATCCCAAGCTTACAGACGGATTAGAATCGCTTGAGTTGAAAGGGACGTAGGCTCCCTATGCGAATTCTACCGTCTGTACAACGGGGAATTCTGAAGAACTGTTTGGTTTAATACCTGCGGTTGATTTCCGTCACCACGCATCACGGTGTACCAGGTTTCATCAACATGTCCTGAATACCTGGCGTTCATCTACAGTTCGGTTTTCACGTAATTTCCTACCACTGACGTGTAAACTGTGGAACAAACTTTCGGTGTTCCCACTAAGCTATGAAATGGGTTCCTTCAAGAAGTGAGTCTATTGTTTTCTTCGAGGCCGGCAACGCATCGGTGACGCCCCTAGTGTTGCTAATGTCCATGGGCGGCGGTGATCACTTACCATCGTGACCCGTCTGCTCGTTTGCCTGCTAAGGGCATAAAAAAAGAATTTATGGTTTTTAAAGTCTCGAATAATGAAAGTTTAGTTTACTTTGTACGTTTGAAATACAGAAGCGATACGCTTTGTTGGTCGTTTATAATAATATTGTTTGATCGCTCATGAAGATAGTAATGTACCTACACTTCGTTTGAAGTTTGTGTTTTCCCACTGGAATGGATTTTTTTAGTGCAAAATATTGTACCAGTAGTAAGCTTTTAAAACAATGAAAGACACTGTTTTATCTCCATATTCTTGTTTTTTTTTTGGTATGTTTGGTAACCAAAATAAGGACTTCAGTTATAAATATAACATTGAATTATTACACAGCTAGCGTTTATCGTGTTTTTGCTCTACTTAGCATACTATGGTTTTCTTATTTAACTTGTTTTTCCACAACCCTGTATCTTATGCTCGATACGCTTCAGTTGTTTTTCCTACTAGTTATATCATGCATAGCTTGTCGTTTAATGTGTTTTTCCTTGCGTTTGTCAAAATACTGAAGTTGCATTTAATGTGTTTTTCCCTCCGGTATATTTTTCATAAAATAATTAAGCGACGCATAAATCCTTTTATCATGCTAGCCTATTTTTCTAAGTTTAACAGTAGATAGTAAATAAAAATTAAAGAAACTATTTTTTTTCCTGTCGTTCAAACTTCAAATTGTATTTTTTTATCATTTTTTTTCGTAAAATAAAAACTTTGATCGGCTCTCCTGTAAAGTTCCAAAATTGTCGCTTCAAGGGTTTTTCCTTTCCACCGTCGATATGTTATTTTACAGTCTTTGTTCTTTCGTTTCGTCATACTTGATACACGATAGCAATTATTTCATTGGATAGAAATAAATCACAAAGTGGGGTCTAATCTGGCATAAAAATGGCGTTTTATTCGCGTTTTAATCGCTTCCAGATAATAAAAAATATACCACAGTATAGGTCCTATAGATACCAATATTTCTGGCGGATAATAATATCAAATTTTGAAAAACATCCCTTTCAATTCCTATTTTTTCCCTTTCCACTAGCTACGAAACGCCCGACGCGTCGATTTACTCAATTTTACTCTCGCGCCAGTCGCCTTCGAGGTAGGACCTGTGCTAATCCGCATCGTAGCCGCACCTCGTCGAATTTCCGACACTAATTTTAATTTCGAATTTGGCGCGCGCGCGTCTTCTTATATAACGTATTAGGTACTGTCCAAAGTATCCACACTGCTGTAATTTGAAATAATAAAAATTGTTCGTTTTTATACTTTAGTTACTGTTTATAGTATTTGGGTATTGGTATAAGTCAAGTGCTAATTACACAATTATTTTGTCGTATTAGGGCGGCTTAGAACACTATCCCAAGCCGGATGGGTGTCGTAAAAGGCGACTAAATCCGGCCCGCTGGTGGTAGGGGGGCCCTATCGAGGGATTATATTGGTAATATTGATTTTAAATGTTAATTAATACCATTATTACTATTATTATTTCTCCATGGGGTTCGCATGGACAGCTACCACCCTTGAGCATGTGTCAGTCGCCAAACGACTCGTCGTGACGGCTGGGAGCTTGAGAGACAGTTTTCTTTTTTGAAGTTATACCTTATTTAGGCGCGTTATGAAATAAGTGGAAAATTGTTTTGAAAAAATGATTATTGAAGTGAAAACTTCTTGAAGTCAAAAGTCAAAAGTCAAAAAAGTCAAAAGTCAAAAAAGTCAAAAGTCAAAAAAGTCAAAAGTCAAAAAAGTCAAAAAAGTCAAAAATGTCAAAAAGTCAAAAAAGTCAAAAAAGTCAAAAGTCAAGTCAAAAAAGTCAAAAAAGTCAAAAGTCAAAAGTTACAAGTCAAAAAAGTCAAAAAGTCAAAAAAGTCAAAAAGTCAAAAAGTCAAAAAAGTCTAAAGTCAAAAGTCAAAAAAGTCAAATAAGTCAAAAAGTCGAAAAAAGTCAAAAGTCAAAAGTCAAAAAAGCCAAAAGTCAAAAAAGTCAAAAAAGTCAAAAAGTCAAAAAAGTCAAAACAGTCAAAAAAGTCAAAAGTCAAAAGTCAAAAATGCCAAAAAAGTCAAAAAAGTCAAGAAAGTCAAGAAAGTCAAAAAAGTCAAAAAAGTCAAAGAAGTCAAAAGTTACAAGTCAAAAAAGTCAAAAAAGTAAAAAAAGTCAAAAAAGTCAAAAAAGTCAAAAGTCAAAAGTCAAGAAAGTCAAAAAAGTCAAAAAAGTCAAAAAGTCAAAAAAGTCTAAAGTCAAAAGTCAAAAAAGTCAAAGTCAAAAAAGTCAGTCAAAAATGTCAAAGAAGTCAAAGTCAAAAAAGTCAAAAAAGGCAAAAAAGTCTAAAGTCTAAAGTCTAAAGTCAAAAGTCAAAAGTCAAATGTCAAAATTTGTGGAGTGGAGTGGAGTGGAGTGGAATAGTAAAAGTACAATTATCATCCCGAAATTTTACATTCGTCTCATTATCTTGAAAACAAAATTTTTGAAGGTTTCACTTCTAACACGTGTGAATTGCACACATTTTAATTTTTTTGTTTTTATTATTTTTTACGTATCTTTAGGTTTTTTATTTTAAATTATTCTTATACTTTTTATCATTCTCAACATACTTGTTAAATATGTTATCCAAAGGGTTTGAACATTTTTGTACGGAACCTGGCATACCTACAAGTCCGCCATTCTGAAAAAAAACTCGTTTCGATTTTGAAGTTGGTTATTTTTTGTTAGTATTTAGATGATATTAGTCAATTTTGTATGTAACTACCTACTTATTTGTGGGTGAACCGATTTTGATGATTCTTTTTTTGATAGAAAGCTGGTGCGTATCATGTGGTTCCACATACATTTGAGGGAGATCTGACAAGTAGTTTTAGAGTTATTTTGAAGTTGGTTATTTTTTGTTAGTATTTAGATGATATTAGTCAATTTTGTATGTAAGTCTAAGTACCTACTTATTTGTTATCCACTCACCTCTAGTCTCCACTGGACAGTTTCGTTTCATAAAATTTCAAGTCAGTCTCCTCTCACCTCTAGTCTCCACTGGACAGTTTCGTTTCATAAAATTTCAAGTCAGTCTCCACTCACCTCTAGGCTCTAGTCTCCACTGGACAGTGTCGTTTCATAAAATTTCAAGTCAGTCTCCACTCACCTCTAGTCTCCACTGGATAAGCTAAAATTATCATTACTCCTATTTTATTACACCTAAAATTCCAATTAATAAATCAAAATAAAGTATACTTACACCCCAACTCAGAGCAGTTACTAATAATAATAATAATAATAAAACCCTTCCACACTCATACCCCCGCAGTAGGTTACAAGTATTTACCTGTGTCGCGGGTGGCATGGACTACACATATAACACATCACAATAACAGCCATGACACGAGTACAAATATTTATCTGTCACATAAATATTTGCCCCGGCCGGAAATCGAACCCGAAACCCCTCGCTTCGCAGTTCGCAGGCAGGTCCACTACCAACTAGGCTACAGGGTCTACAGCTACGCACGGGGTCATTAACCTCACGGCCGCGCGCGGCCGGCTCACGGCGCGGCGGTCGAGTTTACACTCAGGGGAGCGGGGTACAGGGAAGTGAACAAAATGCCTACAACGGTCGAATAATCTCGCCTTAAAGTAACCGTTTGTGACTCCCGAGTTGGAGCTTAAGAGGAACCAACTGTAAAACTTATGACGCTCTTCAAGTTTCCATTCCAACTATAAATATTATAAATTAATTAAACCAACAACAATTATCCAGCGCGAATTCAACATTCAATTCAGTTTCATTCCTATGATTCAGAACTTGCTAATGAATTTTACTAACGTAATCTATTACAACATCCCGAACTAAATATCTAAATATCTAGCAACTAACAAAATATCGATCTTCCCATAAGAATGAGATGTTTTACCGCGACAAAAAGTAGCCTACGATACTTTCCACCCTTCTAACTATCTTCACACACAAAAATCATACCATATCATAGCTTCGTTGCGACGTGAAAGAGTGACAAACAAACGAACAAACACACTTTCGCATTTATAATATTAGTATGGATATGGATATGGAAGTATGGATTCAATGTAATTCCTCAGGTAATACATGCCACTGAATATTAACTCAAAACAAAGAAAATTGTCATAATTTATATCTGTAACACAACTCTTTATCGCTAAATTAACAAAAGAAAATATTGAATTAATTATAATATCGCAGGAGGCGCGGCAGAGAACCCGCTTAAATTTATACCTTGTATCCGATGTACTCGCAGTAACACTTCACTGAGGTGCCGAGTATTGAGACACAGCGATTGCACCCTGATGGACAACATTACCTTATATCCAAATATACATTTCAATGTCTCTGTTACGGTCCGAGAGAGGCGAGAGATGGACGGATTGTACGGACGGAGAAACAACGGAGTCTTGAGAATAGGGTGCCTTTGATATTCCTTGGATACGGAACCCTAAAAAAGCTATTTCATATACACGAGCTATTTCATATTCATGTGCACGAGTGCATTTAGCCGTCGTTTCTCTCGGCGGACATATTCAGACTATGACAGGGTATCTAGGTATTTCTCCTAAAATGGCATGTAAATATCTTGTAAACAAAATAATATCACAATCAAGTCAAGTCAAAACCATTTATTCAATAGTTATCACTGACCCCCGTATTCAAGAACAATACTTGTTTAAGTAAAGAAGCAATACTATGCGAAGTAAGGCATTTCTCAGTGCGTTCGTCATGGCAACCCTTCTGTTTCACAGTCGACCCTTAACTATCACTTGGCTGTGCGGACGCACAGGCTGTATACAGCCCTCTTATTGGTCCATTTCGCACCCTTAGAATGAGAGTGACCTAACTCAAAAATTGGAATTTGTGGGAAATGAGCAAGAAAGTTTTCAAAAAAGTATATATCGATGAATAGAGCGATCAATGAAAGTGACCGATTATTAGGTTGTCCTTTTCTTACTCATAATTCGAGCTCTTTTTCATCACAGGGTTTTAGGGTACGCATTTTAAGGTAAGTTTATAGCAAAAACAGAAATTACAGGAATTTTGAGTTAGGTCACTTTCATTTTAAGGGTGCGATTTGATGCGGCTAACTTCACTCTAGTCATTTGACACAAGCAAAAGACAAAGATAACAATACAAACAATCGATCCTTTCTTTCTATTTTGATAGAAGTCAAACCAACACTATGCGTTCGGTAAAGTAGCTCGGCAGCTACTTTATCAATTTTGACAAACGCACAGCGAAGGACTTCAATCAAGTATTGTTTACGAAATGATTTTAATGCCACTATGCACTCGCAAACACTGTGAGAGCTCACAGTGTTGTTCTTGAATACGGGAGTTATACACTTATGCACGACATTTAAAATCAAATGTCAAATACATTACAGCAAGGTCTCGGCAAAATATACTTTCAGTTAAAGAATATCTCACAATAAAAATTTAATCTTCAGTTTAATTAATCTTCGTGTTTCCAACCAAGACCACATTTTAATGTAAATTGTAAATTGTAAATCACCATGTCTTATCCCTAAAGCTTTTCAATTGAACCAATCGCAAAACTTTAAGTGAGGATTCATTAATTAATACCTGCTCGTACATACGTTACCATGACGTCACGGATGACGTCACAGCTGGCTCAGCGCGCACTGCCGACGACTTTCATTAACCACCTGTAATGTACCCCGATGTACCCTCCGTGAAGCGTCAGCGATTTTTAACGAAATTCCTGAGCACTGGTGCGGGAAGCTTCAGGATTCTCATGCAATCAGGTAGTGGAAGCGATCCCTGCAGCTCATGGCTATCTGTAACCAGTTACTAAGTATACATATATTTACATTATCACCAGTCTGTATCTCATCCATCTCTAATCAATTACCTGCGAAAGTTCTGTTTACATTTACATTGATGTATTATATCACTCTCCTGGACTTTGTAATAGACTGCGTCAATTTACTTCGTATGTCCCGGTTAATAAATTATAGATAAATAGGAATTCGGCCGACAATCTCTAACATCACAAAGAGACAATAATTTTGGTAACTCGTACATTAATCATAATCTGAGTAACATTTCATTTAGTTATTAATTAATCTTATCTTATCTTATCAATAGAGCATTACTATATCAATGGGCTTATCAGGCAAAGTCATTAATTATAATAATGTATCCATTGATGCATAACACAATAATAAATTTCCGATAATCAGTGACTATCTAATACAAATCCTATGTTATGTATACCTATTGGACGTCGTCTCTGTAGACAATGACTTCTAAGAATCTCAATACACATTCTGATTTTGAATTCATGCAAATACTTGCTGTCTACTTGTTGTCTATGAACATCGCTAAGATCAAGGTAAGAAGGAACATGGAAGCTAGCTGGTTAAGCACTGCTACTGTTAACGCTGTACAAGTTTAGTACCGTCTGATTATTGATAATATAATAATTCCATATTCATGTTAGTAAGATATATTTAGTAGTGAACAGTTAAATTAATTATAGTAATGTGGTTTTTATACGGAATAATAATATAAGCGCGTATAAACAAAATTGTGATATGAATAATCGCCAAACCAGAAGAATGCACCAGTTAGTAACGCCATCTTACCGTCTTTCTAAAGTGCAGCGATCTTTTATGGGGCTTGGTGTACAGTTCTATAATAAAATCCCGAAGTTAATTCGTGATTTTCCAGTGGAATTGTTTAAGAAACATGTAAAATCTCAACTTTTAGGCAAAGGTTACTACACTGTAGATGAGTACTTAAGTGACAAAGACGCATGGAAATGACCTGCTCTGCAACCAGTTCCGTACACGCTAGTAATATTTTTTTTCTGTAATAATTAAATCAATGTATTTTTATTTTTAAAAGATGTGCAGAAGAGTTTCTTTACTTCTTTTCTTCTCCTCCATGACAAAGCACCTTTGCGAAAAGCTGGTTGATTAAAAAAATGACGGGCCTATGTGTATCAACGATACCTATATGAATAAATGATTTTTTGAATTTGAATAATTTACATAAATTAAAATAAGTGAAACTAAATAAAATTAGTTAAAGATCAATTAAATAAGGAGACGACCTGAAGCTATTTCAGGCGCGGCCGAGGTCATCTGTCAGCACTCGACACTCAACAGGGTGCAACAAGACTATTTTTTATTTTTATTTTATTTTATTTTATTCAGGATAACAACAGCGTTAATTACCAAACAATAAATGGGAACTCCACTCGGATACGAAGATTGTACGAGCTTCTTACACCCAAATCTCCCCTCAGTATAAAGCCTAAACGACAAGGCCACCGGTCTTCACCCGATTCACACGCGGCACGGCTAACTACGAACAAATACCGATTTCTACTTCAGTTTTTCCAATATAGAGTTTGGACAGCGACAAACGGCACAAGTTCCGCGCTTTTTTATTTTTATGTAAACCTCCCGAACAAAGCTGACGTTGTTAGTTGGAGCGTGACTAAAAGGTAAAATACTCGGTACTCTAACACTATCGCACGAGAGTCCACGTTGACTTTTAACAGTTGCAGCAAATTGGTTTCAATTCGTACATCACCTGGCAACACACTTTACACCTCCAAGGTGTAATTTTTAATCATCTTAATTACTTATCGTGTCGTCTTCTTAATCGCTGTGAATAGCTTATCGAACCTGTATCAATTACTCATATTCTGTCGAATGCAATGACGCAAGGATTAGGAACTATTAAACCATTTGTCGCATTGGAGTAAAAAATTGAGAAATTAAGTTAAAATCCTACTTGTAGTTGAGAAGGCGTAGCGGTTAGTGGCTGCTCTAAACATTTTGACCGTAGCTAATATTTCGACCTGTTTGCACAGGTTTGCAGAGGTCAAGATGACAGTGAACGAATATACTACTTAATATTATATTAGTTCATTGCAAGACGATCAAAAACCTTGACTTACAGTTCAGTGTTAATTTATAAGTTTTACAAGTCACGTTCGATGTCCAACCAAAAGCAAACCGGCCAGCTACTGTCACTGTGTAAATCCTATTATTGCTCGCAGCGGAGCCGCCCCACGCGTCCACGCGCCCTCGCGCCCACGCGCCCAGTTGGTCGGTCGTTGCCGGACAAGTGGGATTCGTTGTTTTTTCAGGCCTGACACCCGGCACCCGACATCGCAGTGTATCTGATATCGCATCGCAATACACGCGATCTCTGAGGAAGCCGATGTAGACTGGATAATGTAAACAAACATACAGGGATGATGCGTTGAAGTCATCGTACTACGGGTACGTGCAACTATAATAACGTCCTCTAACTTCTATTACCTTAAGTTATCGTTTCTGATACCATAATTATTGAACACTTCTGAAATGAAATGAAATGAAATGAAATGAAATGAAATGAAATATCTTTATTTGTAGAAATGTGGTTACAAAGTTGGTCAAGTATTATGCAATCTATCTCACATTTGCCATATTATGGCGTACAAATAGTTTTAGTTTAATAAGTTTACATTATTTATTATTATATTTTAAATGAGAATATTATTTTATTTATCTTACATTACTTACATCCTATTATAACAAATTTCAATATCAAATTTCAAGGGAAAACAATAATAATTAAAATCTTCATATAAATTCTTTTATTGAATAGTAGCATTTGTCAGTTAACCATTTATGTAACTCTATTTTAAATTTAGTGAAAGTTAAAATTTTTATGTTTTCAGGGATTTTATTATATATCGTTACACACATGTGAGTCGAATTTTTTGAACGTATCGCTGATCGAGAAGGTGGTACACATAGTCGATTAGGGTATCTGGTTGCAAAATAACAATTATCTTTTTTTTCCTGAAAAAGGTGCATATTAGTTCTCACAAAAATACAAATCTCATATATGTATAAACCAGTCAATGTTAATAATTTTAACTTCCTAAAGAGAGGCTTGCAGCTTTTGTCTGGGGTAACATTACACAAAGCGCGTATACATCGTTTTTGAGCAATGAAGACTTTATTGCAATCTGTAGAGTTTCCCCATAAAACTATACCATACCTTAAATTAGAGGCAACATAGCCGTGGTAGGCTTTTAAGGCTGTTGACATATTACTTATTTTTGGTAGGCGCCATAAAACAAAAACGAAACGTGAAATTTTTGTACAAAGTTTTTCTACGTGTTCTTTCCAAGTAAAAGATCGATCTATATTAATGCCCAGGAATGTAATAGAGTCAATTTCTTCTATCGTATTATTATCGTAATGCACTTTTAGATTGTGTTTTTTTGATCCTCTATTTCCGAATTGTATATATTTTGTTTTGTTTATATTAATTTTAAGATTGTTCTCTTTAAGCCATGTCACTATTTTACTAATTGTATCGTTTATTACATTATTATAATTGATATTAAGATTATAATGTACAATTACTGCAATATCGTCCGCAAATAGGGAATATTGTTGATTGGTAATTTTAACAATGTCATTTATGTAAATAATAAATAGTAGCGGTCCTAAAATACTTCCTTGAGGAACTCCAACTCTATTATATTTAAGGTCAGATTTAAAGGATTCCTCTTCTCCGCTAATCGAATTGATGTTCTGTATTTCAACAAATTGCTTCCGGTCACTAAGGTAGCTATTGAGCCATTCAAGTGGTTGGCCACGGATACCGTACCGTTCGCACTTCCATAGTAACAATTTATGGCAGACAAAATCGAAAGCATTGCTCATATCAAAGAATATTCCCGTTGATACACGCTTTTTGTCCACATTTCAAGTATCCGACCTACTAAGTGATAGGCAGCTAATGTTGTCGATTTATTCTTACGAAATCCGTTTTGATCTGGAGTAAGTACGTTGTTTCTGTCAATAAAGTTTGTGATTCGCGCAAACATGGCCTTTTCGAAAATTTTTGAAAATATGGATATGAGAGCAATAGGTCGGTAATTATTCATACTTGTTTTTTCATTCTTCTTATGGATAGGTTTTATTATAGATACTTTAAGGATCGTAGGAAACACACCAGTAACAAAAGATAAATTTATAATATGGCTTAAGATTGGTGCTATCAGCTTAGAAACAATTTTTATTATTTTAGTTGAGATATGGTCAAAGCCAACGGATGAGGTATTATTAAGTTTCATTGTAATATTAAATATCTCTTGAGAATTAGTAGGAGTCAGAAATAAAGAATTGTTATTAAAGTCTATTTTATGTTTGTATATGTCATTTTTAATATGTCATTTTTCTGTTCGTGGTTTTCCCAATACACAGATATGTTTAGGTAAGTCGGAGTTAATCCAAGTTCTTTATATTTAAAACATACTTTTCAAAACGTATTTTTGAACAAAAAACTCCTCAAACGTTAATTACTAAAGTATTAACAGGACTTCTAGATTATATTTATATGTTGTCCCGGTGGATCAAATCTATTTCCCGAGATTCAAAGTAGGTATCTCAGTTCAAATTATGCTTAGTTTCAATCTAATTATGTACAGAATCAAGCTCTCCGTCCAATCACATGCAACTTTTAACTTATTCAAATCAAATCAAATGTTTTTATTCAAAAATAGTTTGGTTTACAAACACTTTTTGAATGTCATGCAAGCTACGCCAATTCATCGCTACGAGTAGTAACGAGACGAGTGATTCTAATTTATATGTAACTTAAAATTATTCACTACTCTTATGGCAGATAATAATCACTGAGGCACAGAATTTCTTAAACATTTTACGTCTGATCCATCCATCGGCGAAAATAGCTTTTCAATCTTGTGACCTTATTTTATACACTAATTTTATTTTTCGAAAGGATATGTTGCTGTTGGCCCTAGATAGATCAGTGCCGATAATTTTTGAAACCTAAAAAAATTGTAGTAGGATGAAACCAATTGCAAAAGGAAGAGAATATAACTAAAATGAAAGGAAAAATAATTTACGGGCGATCTGAGGTCGGGAAGTGGGGGGTGAAATGAAACAACTATTTTCGTAAAAAAATTTCGGATTCGAGTTTTTAATTATTTTTTTTAACCATAATGCTTAAGTTACAAGTTAAGTACAGTTGAGTTATATATTATTTACACTTTAATTAATTGAAAAAGGTAAGATTCCATGTTAACAACAAAAAAATTACATATCCGTAAGACATAAATATTGCAAAAAACATGCGAAAATAGTTTTCGTTTCATTGCATTTTCTGAGAACATTTACCGTAGCAGTGTATATTTTTTATACCATCAGAAAGAAGAGATTTTAGCGAACAAAAAGCCAACTTTTAAAAAAAAAGCGGGTATTTTGACATGAGAATTTTCGATTGAAAATTAGGGTGCTTTTTCGATATGAAGTCAACATGAGGTGAAAAAAGAAATATTTTAAATAATAAAAAATTCAGTATGTTCGGGACATACACAGGTAAGATTTCACCAAATTTCGTGAAAAAAAATATTGTAAAAGATAAAAATAAAAAACCAAAAACTTGGTTAATTGATTTTTTCACATATATTTTGAGGTTATGTAAAATAGTGTAAATACAAAAAGTTGTTGACTTGTTTATTACCTACAACTTTAACCATTTAACTTTTGAAGTGAAAACTTATTTAGCATCGTTGTCATTTAAAAGTCGATGAGACGAAAAAGGGACAGTAAAAAGAGACACGCAAAGGTAACGCAAAGTCCTGTGATTTCAATTACGAATTGTTGATTAATAAAAATATAATCACTGATGATAAAGACGTGGCAAGCGAGTTTGAAAATCACTTCCGTAATATTCCTATAACGTTAACCAGTTCATTAGCTTCTTCACCGACGGAAGCACTTTCTATATTAAAAAATAATGTCAATGAATGTAATATTTTATTTGAATTTAAACATATAACCACTAGAGACTTAATCAAAGCATTTCAGTCCCTGAAGGTAAAGAACACGGGTGACTTGTGGGGCATTTCGGTAAAAATCATACAGCATATTATAGATATTATAGCTCCATACTTGGTCATAGTTTTTAATAAATGTATAGATCTAGGTATCTTTCCAGATCTTATGAAATACAGCAAAATTATACCACTTTTTAAAACGGGCGAGAAAACCGATCTTAATAACTATAGACCCGTTTCTGTTTTACCAACTCTTAGTAAGATTTTTGAAAAGATAATATTGAATCAAATGCTAACCCACTTCAACAATAATAATTTATTACATTCTGAGCAATACGGTTTCACTAAAGGCCGTAGTACAACCGATGCAGGGGCTAGGCTTTTAAAGCATATATTTGAAGCATGGGAGTCATCACAAAATGCCATAGGTGTATTTTGTGACTTATCAAAGGCATTTGATTGTGTTGAGCACGAAACATTGCTGTTTAAACTTGGCCACTATGGTATAAAAAACAAGGCCCTTAGCTTGATCGCGTCTTATTTGAGTGATAGGATACAAAAAGTTAGCATAAATGATATTAAGTCATCGGGGTCACCGGCTGTGTTGGGTGTACCGCAGGGCTCGATCTTGGGTCCGTTTCTTTTTCTGATATACATTAACGATTTACCACATTATGTAAAGAACCAAGCGGATATTGTACTATTTGCTGATGATACATCATTAATATTTAAGTGTGACAGGAATAAAGTAAATTTCGACGACGTAAATAGTGCTCTTTCGCATGTGTCACGTTGGTTCACTATCAATAATTTACTTCTAAATGCAAAAAAAACGAAATGTATAGAGTTTGTACTACCTAATGTTAAAAAAGTCAACAAAACTTTCAAACTGAATAATGAAACATTGCATATGGAGGAATCCACGGTCTTTTTAGGGGTGACCTTAGATAGTAAACTTCAATGGGGCCCACATATAGCAAATCTCGCGAATAAACTCGGTAGGGCTGCTTATGCTGTTAGGAAAATAAGGCAGTATACTGACGTCGAAACTGCTAGGATAGTTTATTTTGCTTATTTCCACAGTGTTATGTCCTATGCCATATTGCTGTGGGGCAAAGCAGCCAGTATAGAACAAATTTTCATACTCCAAAAGAGGGCTATTAGGGCTATTTATAAACTTAAGTCTCGGGAATCTTTGCGTGAAAAGTTCAAGGAAATAGGCATACTTACCGTAGCTTCCCAGTATATCTTTAGCAATGTAGTTTTTATACGGAAGAATATAAGCGCGTATAAACAAAATTATGATATTCATAATCGCCAAACAAGAAGAATGCATCAATTAGTTACGCCTTCGTTCCGCCTAAGTAAAGTGCAGCGATCTTTCATGGGGCTTGGTGTACATTTCTATAATAAAATTCCAAAATCAATACGTGACTTGCCAATAGAATCTTTCAAAAAACGTGTAAAAACACAATTGTTAGGCAAGGGATATTATAGAATAGACGAGTATTTAAATGACAAAGATGCATGGAAATGACCAGTTCTGCAACCAGTTCCGCTCAGATTAGTAAATATTTTTGTAATATTTTCTTTTTTTTGTAATATTTTTTTAAAAGATGTGCGAGGAGTTTCTTTCGGCTTTTCTTCTCCTCCATGACAAAGCACCCTTCCGAAAAGCTGGTAGATAAAAAATAATGACGTGCATAAGTGTATCAGTGATACCTATATGAATAAAATATTTTGACTTTGACTTTGACTTTGACTTTGACAGACACATAAATTCATAAGTTTTAACGTGGGAGAAAATGAGACAGGAAACATTATACAGTGTTTCTATTGTTCGTGTTAGTTTTAAAAAGTGCTAAGTTGTATTCATAGATGGCGCGAGGAACAAGATAGAAGATTCGTTCTATTGCTGAATAGATGGCGCTAGCTGCTCATTTTACTCTTCATATTATGTTAAGAGATGGCGTTAGTTACCACTGTTTTATTTTTATTTTTATTTCACTTTATTAAAATAATACCTTTATTTTGAAAGTTTCAGTTCTAGCACGTGTGAATTGCACTCATTTTAATTTATTTTCCATAGGACTTTTAGTTTAGCCGGTTATATTCTCTTACTTTGGCAATAGGTGATGATACCTATTGCCAAAGTAAGAGAATATAACCGGTATATATACTATTTTTTTTTCAATTTTTACCGTTTTCAAAGTTACCGTTACATCTGCAAGGTACGCGACTTTGATTTTATGCAGTAATAGACAACTTCACGTACCATACGAATTTTCAATTATTATAAAGTAAGAACAGACAAAATATATAGTATATCTAAAATACCAGTATAAACGAACGTAATAACACCTAAATGAAATGCCGCCATTTTCCACTGCTATAAATCAAATCAAATCAAATCAAATCAAAATCTTTTATTCATATAGGTATCACTGATACACTTATGCACGTCATTTTTTTAATCTACCAGCCTTTCGGAAGGGTGGTATAGAATTACTTTCCTGCGATCCTTCCGCAATCTCCAAATTTTCTGAATTAAATAAAGCAAGAAACAAAAAGAAACATCCAAATTCATGTCAAACGTACCAATTCAAGGCGAAAATAAAAGAACAATTTTATGATTATATTCGCAACACGAGACTGAACCCCATTGAATAACAATGGAAATCCAGGCTTCGTTCCCGGCGCAGCCCAGAGCCGGGCCATTGAAAAAATGAAGAGAAACGAACGAAAGTGGTTCTCATTATGCAAATGAAAAAACATCTTTTATCCATCTCCATTAGCCGTCACTGCCGCCAGTACAAAGAATTATTTGTAATTTGCAAACAGGATCTTTTCCAATTTGTCCGGAGACCACTAGCCGCCTCGTCCCATGCTAATGACCTGATGTATTTTTACGTTCGTTCTCGTGCTCGTTGTTTCTAAGGTCCAATGAGAAATGGAAGCAATTTAATACCGTTGTTTTAAAATGAAACCGGACTGTTTCTTGTGGAATATCATTAATTCCACCGTATTATTTTTCTTTGAAGATTATCTTGCTTCAGTTTTTTTCTGGAAATAGGACATATTTACGATTAAATGCAACACAGTCTTTTTATTGTCTTACTTAATCACTTCATAACTAAAATAATGTGTTTTTTTTTTTCAAAATATCCTTGAGGATCCAGTCCTTGTACTTTCTAATACGGTTTCTCTCAGAAAAATTCATGTGTATTCATGTAATTATCACTCATTACACTTATGCACGTAATTATTTTAATTTACCAAAAAAATTTCATTGTCATTGTTTAATCTACTACAAAAATAATAAAAACAAATTTATTTTTTTTTGTGTATATTAATATACCTGCAAACCTACTTACGAAGTGAAACTTATTTATAGTGAACACGTGGAGAGATTTTCACGTAGTGGTGAACGCACATTGTATATGTATATCTGCACCGTCCGCGCCGGACGCATCGCATTTGTATGAAATCATATGAAAGCCCGATGCGGATGACATATGCGGCGGCACAGCTGCGCGTCCGGCACGTCCGGCGCGTCCGGCGCGTCCGGCGCGTACGGTGCGGGCAATTGTACGTTCAGCATAAGAGTTACTTTTGCTCTCATACTAATAGTACTGTTATAATGTAAACTGTTTCGTAAGTTTTGTCATGAATTTCATAATTTTAATTTTTATCCCGTCTGCAAAACGTCGATATACAAATATCACTTCAAAAATTGTGTTTAGAATTCTTTTATAAATGACTAGCGCCCTGCCGTGGCTTCATCTGCTTTTTTCGGGATAATACGAGTAAGTAGCCTGTATGCTATCCTGTATCCTTGCAGTATTTTTTGCGTGAGTAACAAACGTCGATACATCCGCACAAACGAACTTTCACATTTATTATATTAGAGATAAATTAATCAATGTATCTTGATAATATTTTAATAGAGAAACCCAATATCTATCTTTCAAGAATATAATATTATCTTTTAATTTATTATGGAAGTATATAAATTTCCCAAAAATAAATCGTGCGTACCAAAACAAATATTCAAAATCGAAGTGCAGTTACCCATACGTATTAATAGAGTCTTGTCTAGTAATAATAAATCAGTATCATTGCAGTTTCTAATGTGCTACGCGCGTCTCCGTCGCGCGAGTGCCTACAACTACATTGCGGATACGATTGATAAGGGGCCATCCATAAATTACGTCACACTAATTTCATGATTTTTTGACCCCTCCCTGCCTCCTTGTTATAGCTGGTCACATTTTGAGACCTCCCCTTCTAGTGTGACGTCACATATGAAATTTTACACCTAGAAATGATTCAATTAAAACATCAGTTCCGAAATAAGTTTTATTTCCATTAATTGTTTTTTAATATTTACCTATACATACCAATTATTCGATTTCGAAATATGATGTTACGAAATTTAGGACCCACCCCTTGTCACACAATGTCACACTACATTGACCTCCCCTCCCCCCTAACGTGTGACGTAATTTATGGTTGGCCCCTAATGATACTTGACAAAACTTAAATGCGGAATGATTCGATAGATTGCAGAACACCTTTATCTCATATAATATACATATGAGTATGATAAGCGCTGCTTTTGGTTCACGATTATTCATTCTTGAACTGGCGTGTGACGTTCGCGTTCCTCCCTCGCATGTTGCGATCGCTCGGTTGTTTCTCATTACCTATGTTTTGCCATACGCGATCCAGGCTTCAGTACGACGATTCTGAATCTTGTTACTTACAATGGCTGGTGGAGATTACACTATGAACGAGGTCAGTATATATAACATATGCATGTAATAATAAAATCTCTTTTGTAAAATTGTACTTTCTAGTCATTGAAGTATTATTACTAACATATAGAACCGACACCGCGAATATAATGTATGTTCCAATGAATTGGCGCCGATCGGCTTCAATTTTCAATGGATTCGTTCGATTTTGAAAGAAGAACGGGGGCTCAATTTTGAAAATAGAACCTCCCGGCGGGACACACATTTTGTTCGAGATGTCTGTTCTATGACATTATATTTCAATGTTTCTAGTACGAGTATTTCAAAGTTCACTTTACTAGCCACCGTTCTTTGTATTTATAAAATAGAGTGAGTATATTAATACGTGCAGGAAAATAATTATTAAATTAAAACTGTTTTGTTTTTCTTATATATAAATAATAAATAAAACAAAAATATAAATAAAACACGAAAAAGTATTTGTGTCAATGTCCTTTATAGACTTTGAAACAATCCAAACCGTGAGACCCAAACTGGTTTCATTTGAAAGGCAATAATGCGAAGATGGTTTGAGACCACTAAAGTTCTACTTTTTTCCATTCAAATTGTAGTAGCACACCCCGGGTATCCACTAGTAAGGTAGTTAGAAATATACTTCTAGAGAATTTTTATCAACCAATAAGAGAATAAAAAGAAAACCCGCTAAATGCACGTCGGCCACTTGGAGTGTGGACTTCCGTAGATAATTTTGAACTAGTTAACTCGTAACTATCAGTCAGCATAAATTTTTCACATGTCATAGGCCAACTATTTGACCAAAATTATCAATTTAAAGCTTAATATTTCGCAAACGGATTCCTAAATTGTAAGTTGAAGCCTTAATGAATGACTCCCATCCCCCAGTAGTCCAGCAACAACATCACCAGCAGACGGGGTCGGTACACAGGTCTTACCTGTACCAGTGATACCTATGAATAAATTATTTTGATTTGATTTCTTTTAGGGCTACAAAGTATCAAGTCCACGGTATCAATACCACGGACGTAAAAAAGGAACGGACGTAACCTTGTCTAATCGAGAGTGAAGCATAGCAATGATAGCTCGCTTACCATGTGTGCGTAATTTTGTAATTTTTGATTCGCGATGGCATCAATGTCATAGCAGTATGGTGTCAATGTGTGGGTGTGTGTACTTGTACGAATACAGAGTTGGTATTACTATGGGTGCTTCACTGAATTCGTTCTTGGGATTACGTCCGTCTTTTTTTTACGTCCGTGGTTCATACTTACATAAACCTCCACTCTTTATATTTGGAACTAACACTAAAAATTTGGAGCTCTCGAACAAAATTTGAATCATAAAACTGGTTTAAAGTAAAACATTGAACCGAAGTCATACTATGCAGCCAAATTGAGAATCTTCTCTTTTCCATTATTACTGATGGCTATTTAACGTAGTCTGATGTTGAAAATAAAAAGGCGATTTTTGTATAACATTATTTTCTATTTCTGTACTCCGTCGCAAAACTCACGAAGGTCTTTCAAGCGCAACGGACGATATTAAATTCTTGGGGATTACTTAATCTTACTTTATTTATTGGAGTGCTTATGAGACTTAGTATCTAAATATAGACAAAGGTTCAACGACAGTGTATCGAAACACTGACCATTATCAAAAGCCAGAAAAATGAAATAAATTAAAATATTTGATGATTTCACTTTGGGTGGTTATGCCCATATCTGATTGTCATAATAATTTTGCTTTGTTTCAGTGATGAAAGGTAAAAATGGCTAACATCATTTAAACCGGCAATATGAATTACACTCAATATTAAGTTGCGCTTTATAGTATACAAAACAAATCATCCGGGATGATCCATTATAATTCACTTTTTTTATGGAAATAGCCGACAAACGAACTGATGTTAAGTGGCTATCGTCGCCCGGACTTCAGGACATCAGCAACACCAAAAGCATCACTGATCGAAAGAGTAACTAATGATCTGGAGATAAAATTAATTCTGTCGGAGAAACATTTTAATCTTAATTTTAGAAGCAAAATCTCTTTGTGAAAGCACTGATACCCATAACACAAGTTGAATCTTATTATGTGTATCAGAGTTCAACAAAACTACTCTACAATCACAATATAAGTTGTAATACATTGTTTTCTATAAGTACCTACCTATGTAAGTGAAGAGTGTTGTGCAATTTTATACATAACGAGTAACCGCCCTCGCTTTGCTTCGGTTTTCGTATTTTTTTACACCTTGGGTTACATTATTGGAGTTTTATTAAGGATCCCTAAATTTTTTGAAAATATAATATAGCCTATGTTACTCGGGGATAGAGTAGCTTCCCAACAGTGAAAGAATTTTTCAAATCGGTTCAGTAGTTTCGGAGCCTATTCAATGCAAACAAAAAATCAAATCTTTCCTCTTTATATATTAGTATAGATATAGATAAACGTTTATTATTATTAATAATAATCTTATTTGAAAATTGAAAGACACATACACTTATTGTTATAAAATGACCCCAGCATTATTGTTTAATATGCTTATGCCTATTTCACATCAAACCTCAACATCATCAATCCCATTGTCTTAGTTTCGTCCTAAAATTCGTCATCGCAAAGTCCAAGTCGCAAAGATTATGTTTAAATTTTTAAGTTCGTATATTTATTTAAAGCTCAACTAATACTTGATTCATAAACCAACAATATTTTTGCTGCGAGTTAGACCAATTGAGAGTTTCACCACCAATGCCACCCACCTACACATTGTCATCTCTAACTGCGTATATTTATTGTAGGCAAACGGGAAAGGCAAAGCGCCGCTGGACAGTGACACTGTATCCGAAAACCCGAGCCGAGCGAAGTGGGGACGGCCGCTGGAGTTTATTCTGGCGTGTCTCGGATACGCCGTCGGGCTGGGAAACGTCTGGAGATTTCCGTACCTGTGTTACAGGAATGGGGGAGGTCAGTTGACAGTGACTTTTAAGGTAACATTTTAGGACAGATAATGGCTACACGATACCTGATGGTTCGTATATGATGTGTTTGTTCTAAGTTTCGACGTTTAGGGGAAAATATTAGAATATCCTCATCTTATGCAGCACACCACGGCTTTGTTTCACATACATAATGGAAATATTGTTAATATGAGAAGAATTAACAGGTGCAATATTTTATTGCCTGTATCTAAAAAAAAGGTAATCCTATGTAAGCGTTAATGTCTCAGATTAATTATATACCACCTTATCGTAAATGGTTGTCGTCGCATATGGACAATGCTTCATCGGCTTTGAAGGAGAGTTCTTGGATGAAGGAAGGGTTTATAACTAAACATCTATATTAGTATAACTATAATATAATATATTATGACTATCTTATATTAGGATAACGTCAAATATTTTTTCATAATTTATTCCAGGTGCTTTTCTCATACCGTTTTTCCTAATGGTTATGATAATTGGTCTCCCGCTTTTCTTTTTGGAGTTGTATGTTGGACAGTACACGGGACTGGGGCCAATCAAGGCCTTCAGTGCCATCTCGCCATTCTTCAGTGGCCTCGGATACTGCACGCTGGTCGTCATCTCCATCATCTCCGTGTACTACATGATCATCGTGGCCTGGACTTTGTTCTACACCGTGGTCTCGATCATTGGCAACTTGGACTGGGGCACTTGCTTCAATGACTTCAACACTAATTGTAAGTAATGTTTCTTTTTTATTTCATTTAAATCACATTATTCAATTAATTGCGTGACGCTCTTCCGGCCCAAGTGTAGTGGAAGTTTCTGAGGAGTGGTTGTCATGAATCATCAATTATCGTATTTCTACTCGTCATTAAGTATTCTACAAAAATACCTTTTCTTTTATTTTTATCTACATGAGATTAGTTACTTTATAGTCAGTAGCTAAGCTACAATACTTACGTTTTGTTGAATTGTTGTATTCGTTACATTTTAAGTAATCTACAAGAATATCAATGAGCGTTTCCTACGAAACGAACAAACAGAGAAATGTATAACAATGTGTGTAACGATGTGCGTAACAACCACGTCGTAAATTTATTTGAAAGAATCACATCGTCAAATTTGAAATTGAAAACCGTATATCAGCAGTTACGATACGCTCCTGCGTACTGCCATATAATGTTTACGACACTCTACTCGAACGGAAACTCATAAAGGTTATATACGAATACGTCTTCCTTTTTTCTTAGATAATAAAATTTATGAAAATGACAGTTAGACATCTCGTAAATACTATAAAATTATTTGTAAGTAAAAATAATAGGGCAGTTGTCACTGAAATGATTGGCTGTTGAAATACACTTACCTAATAATGGCTTCACGATGCTTGCACGGACCAGAGTGTCAATTCCCCGCATATTTAAATCAAAATTTATCAGAGTATTAGAGGCCACTACGTATCATTATCACTTATTTAAAATTTTCTCATGCATCTGCATGCAATTAGTTTGCTGAAAATTATCATGTTCAACATATTATTTATGTTCATTTAATGTATTTTGATGGGCTCATAAAATAATAATGGTACACAGAAACATTTTTGGTATCATACATAAACGTACATATAAAATGGGTGTTATTTGTACCTTAAAAATAATTATTTTTATGAACCGTAATTATTTATTGAATAAATACGAAAAACATACATTAAAATTATAGATAAATGTTAGGTGTTATCAATGTTGCTGAAGATTAATATAATATTTGTTTATTCTGATTACATTGTTATTAAAGAAGTACATAAACATAAAATATTGAAATAAAAACAATGTGTAGCCAATAATTACATTGATTGTTGAATACAGAGCGAAGGGACTGGGGTTGAGTTCCCGGTCGAGATACACACGGACAGATAGATTTGAGTGTGATGAAAATCTTCTTTACTTTACGTGTTAATAAACTTGACGAATATAAAAATAAAAACTAAGGTAAAGTAATTTTTGCGACGAATATTATTTTGTTGAAATTTCAATGGACGCTAGGCCTAAATTCAATTGTTGATTTTCGTTGTTCCTACTTTTTTACTTTGGCTCATGAACTAACCTGAACTTTACCTGTACAATTCTCAATATTCCGTTGGTAGTTTGTTACAGCGGCATGTACGACGCAGATTGCCGCGCCAACAACACGGGCTCGGCCGACGATCTCACCTTTTTCCAGCGGCGCTGCGTCAGCATCGGCGACATCTGCGAGCTGACCGGCTTCCAGCGGCTCGACGGCCTGCACTGCCTGCGTGGAGCTGAGCTAGTCCCCTGGTACACTAACGTCACCCGCGTATTGGCCTCGGAGGAATATTACAAGTAAGTATACAAGCGATGGTCCTTGAAGTTCGCTCGAAGGGCCCCTTTGAGAGATTATATTGGTAACATCGATTTTAATTATTCATTAATACCATTATTACTAATATTATTTCTTCATGGGGTCCGCCTGGAGAGCTACCACCCTCTTGCTTGAGTCAACCGCCTTTCTTTTTCTGCTCTCTTTCTTGTCCGGCAACGCATCAGTGATGCCTTTGGTCTTGCTGATGTCCATGGGCAACGATAGCCACTTACTATCAGGTTTATCATCAGCTCGCTTGCTGGCTATTTCCATAAATAAAGTTGTCTTATCTTGGAAATCAAAGTGTGATTAAGCCTTCCTTCAGTTAATAACTAGATGTTTCAAAATTGGTGTTGGTCATCAGTGAGCGAGTATTAGGGCGCGGGGACGCCACGTGGGAGAACTGGGGCAGCATCCAGTGGCACCTGGTCGGCTGCTTGTTCGGCTGCTGGTGCATCGCCTTCCTCTGCGTCATTAAGGTAAGCTTCATGTGCACTGGTTGAGGGTGGATCTTAATAATTATAATTTAACGATTGTGGGTTTTATTACCTGAGATTGTTAAATTATAGCCATAATTCCCAGATGTGACATCGTTACAACAACGTATCGTCAACAGGGCGTCCAGTCGGCAGGTAAAGTGGTGTACTTCACGGCGTTGTTCCCATACGTCATGTTGACGGCCCTGCTCATCCGAGGAGTGACCCTGGAGGGCGCCGTCGACGGAATCCTCTTCTACCTCACTCCGGACTGGGAGACCCTTCTAGAAGCCAGAGTCTGGGGCGATGCTGCATCACAGGTAATTTTATTACTAGATAAAAATGTAGCGGTTCGTTGGCATTTAAATGTTATTTTTCAATCGTGCCTTTGAAAATTTAATAAAAATGAAATTAAAGAAGCTCCCACGTTCTTCAACGGAAATATTATCATAAAATATTTTAATCGAGTAAGAAATTCTGAATTATTTTATACGAACACGATTGAAGGAAACATTTTAATAAAAATGTTCCAGATAACATAAAAGAGAACCAAAGCGCACTCAATAAATCTCGACGGAAGGGTTAAAAGAAACGCGAAGTAATCAAAGTATTTACTAAGCTGTCACGACTAATAACATTGTGTTAAACAAAGCACAGTTTGGATGGTTTCCGCTAAAAGCTATTTAGCCAAACATTAAACTTTGTAACTTTGATTAACAACCTCACTCTCTTGTTCAATTGTCTGAGAGTGAGCGAAAAGCGATGAAGGATTTAGCAACAAAATTAATAAACAATGAGGAGGTGCATTTTTCCTTTCGATCAAAAGTAAAATGGTCAAAAGCAAATTACCTTAGGATTCATAAAAAACGTTAATTATTTTTGGCGTAGCAAAGTATGTATAGAAGTTTATTCGATTTTTTATAAGTAGGTGGGTGAATATCAGAAACGTGCATTTTTTTCAAATTTTGGTTTGTTTGGTTCTCATTTTCCACGAAAACTGAAGAAAAAATTTCACCACCAAAATTTGAAAAAAATGCACGTTTCTGATAATCACCCAGGTCAATGATGTTGTATGTATAGGGAGGCATTTTTGACCCAGGTACTCATTATTCAGTTTACAAATAGTGCGAAGTAGGGGTTGAAGGATAAGTTTAACTTGAATATATAATTTAGAATAATTTTTAATTTAACAACTAAATATATCGTGGCACGGCTGGGTAGGAGGTATTCATTCGTATCCACAGATCATTTCTATAATCCATGTATGACAGAGCACTTTAGTACTATGAACATGGATCTCGTTCTGTGGGCGTAATTATAGGTTAGGACTGCCAGGATACTAAATAAAACACACAATTCTATAGGCACAAAGATACTATTCGTTTATTGCCTGGTAACACCAGGTTTTAACAATTCAACGTTATTTAGTTTTATTTTGATTCCGCGGTCCTGCCAATCTGTCTACCGTAATGACAGTTCTGCTATTCTTCATTTTGATAGATTATTACAAACCTATTTTAGTCTACGCCGACAAATATATTATATCCTATTTTATAAGAGTGACAAAATCGCCGCTGGGCCGCCGACCGCTGTGCCGCCGGCCGCGCTGCCGCCGGCCGCCACCCGCCCGCAGGGTGGCTGGTCCTATCTGACATTGCCGTTATCAATTCATTGGAAACAATCCTCCTTCATGTTCCCTTCAGAATGAATAAACCGTTTAATTAGTTTTTGAGGCGAGTTTAATAAGAAAAAGCTTCGTAATCGCTATTATACTGTTTTCGTTTAAAAGTTTCAAGTATAAACGCTGTTCAAATAAACATTTTGTTTAGCGAAACGGCTTGGTTGTTCAGCCGTGAACGAGCGGTTCCATCTGCTATAAATAGTCTCGCACAACTAAATAAAAGAACATTGCTTAAAACTGGAACTGTTATGAGACATGCGAAATGTATTATAATTATTACCACATGAGACGGTTTGCATACCCTCTACCCTTCCCTATCCGAAACCGCAAATCAAACTACATTTCAGAACCAGCTTTCGATTGACGACCCGTGGCACAATGATTGCCATACCGAATCGCCGTGCCAAGGGTCCTGGGTTCGATTACTAGCGAGGCGGAAATTTGAATATTGGTTTGAATTTCTGTTCTTGGTCAGGGTGTGAGTGTTGTCCATGACACCCACGACGCAGGGAATCTTAGTGGGGGGCTAGGAATGTGTAACGTTATTTTTTATGTAAATAGCCGGCAAACGAGCTAACGATTCACCTGATGATAAGTGGTTATCGTCGCCCAGAGCAACACCAACACCATCACTAATGCGTTGCCCGCCAAGAAAAAGAGAAGGAAAAGAAAGAAAGAACTGGCTCTCAAGCCCCCAGACGGAACACGACGAGTCATTTGGCGGCCGACTCATGCTCAAGGGTGGTAGCTATCCAGGCGAACCCCATGGAGAAATAATAAATTAATAGTAATAATGGTATTAATTAAAAATTAAAATCAATATTACCAATATAATCCCTTGAGGGGCTCTACCACCAGCAAGCCGGATTTAGTCGCCTCTAACGACACCCATCCGGCGTGGGATTGGGGTTAGTATTATATTTATTTATAATCATGTTTATTGTTTGATTGTGACGTAGACGTTCTACTCGTTCGGCGTGGCGTGCGGGTCGCTGGTGACGCTGGCGTCGTACAACAAGTTCTCCAACAACTGCCACTTCGACGCGACGCTGGTCAGCATGGCCAACTTCCTCACCTCCATCTACGCCGGCTTCGCCGTCTTCTCCGTGCTCGGCTTCCAGGCACAGAAGATGGGCGTTAGTATTCACGGTGAGTCTATATTTCTTGTCGCTGTCGTTTTTCGCTGATGCATAGCTCGTTTGCCGGCTTTTCCATAACAAAATAGTAATCTAAAGTTTTTAAAGACGCAATTATAACGTGAACGTTTTTAGCGTAAATAAAATGTGTTAGCAAGTATGTTACTCAGAAAGCAAGGCAAAATTATAAGAAAAACAAAACCTAACAGTGCCAAGTAAAGAATATTTACACGAACGAGGCTGGCCTGTGCTACAGTATTTCACAATCAAAAAATGCTGAGATTAAACCGACAGAAACAATACTCAAGAATACTCAGAAAGATCACAACTAATAATTACCAATCTTTACCAATTGTTAGCTTCTAGGAATCCTAGGAATACGGTGATTGAACCAAATTGAGTAGCGTGTTTTGAACGAATTTTTTTTAATCCCATGGAAATGCATAGATTTTTATAAACAGCCAGTTTAAATCTGTACTCCTAAATGCCTAAATTCCTATTTCAATAAGAGCGCTTGCCGTGAAGACATTGCAACACACTACGCACAGTAGGCACACAGTGTGCGACTGTACGCACCGCATCGCGCACGTACAGCCGTATTGACTCCCACGGTCCAGCCGGTCCACCGCCGCGCAGTGTTGCCAACAAGACTAACATAAAATTTGCTAAAAGGCTGTTAAAACTTTGCCAAAATTATGCTAAGGCTTTATAATTTAAGCTAAAAATTACGCAAAAAATTTTCGATGTCAAATAAAACGTCATTTAACTTCAAATATTATATAATCAACATTAATAACAAATTTAAATTATGTTTTAATCATGTAGGTATATTATCAAATAAAATATTAATATCTATATTAATATCTGCCCGGTAATGCTGACTGTATTTAGGTGGCATATTAACGACCAATCAATTGATAATACACGTAAAACTGATAACTGTACTGTATAAACTGCAAGAACTTTTGTTTACAAAGAAAAGTAGTAAAGTATATCGTATTCCTATTTCACTTTTTCTTATAAGAAAAAGGAAGACAATGAATGATGTTTGTCTTTGGTATATTTAATGAAATTTGCAGGGGAACCCCGAATTACGGTAGAGAGCGTTTGACGTAAAGCCGGGCCCACACGTTTGTCTTTATGTTGGCAACCAGTGCTGCCACCTTAGGTCTCATGAAATGTCGACGATATTTACGTACACAAGGTAGCAAAACGGTAGTTTGTTTCATGGTTAACTTTTATTACATAACTATTTTATATGCTAAAAAATATGCTATATGCTAAACAACAAATAAAAAGCGGTCAAGTGCGAGTCGGACTCGCCCATGAAGGGTTCCGTAGCAGCAAGTAACATAATATAAAAGTTCTTGTAGTTCGTTGTAACTTTGATCAATGTTTTTTGCGGTTTACGATTTATGACGTATTAAAAAAAACTACTTACTAGATCTCATTCAAACTAATTTTCGTTGGAAGTTTGCTTGGTAATGTACATCATATATTTTTTTTAGTTTTATCATTCCCTTATTTTAGAAGTTACAGGGGGGGGGACACACATTTTACCACTTTGGAAGTGTCTCTCGCGCAAACTATTCAGTTTAGAAAAAAATGATATTAGAAACCTCAATATCATTTTTGAAGATCTATCCATAGATACCCACACACGTATGGGTTTGATGAAAAAACATTTTTGAGTTTCAGTTCTCGTACGTATGGGGAACCCCCAAAATTTATTGTTTTTTTTTCTATTTTTGTGTGAAAATCTTAATGCGGTTCACAGAATAAATCTACTTACCAAGTTTCAATAGTATAGCTCTTATAGTTTCGGAAAAAAATGGCTGTGACATACGGACGGACAGACAGACAGACAGACAGACAGACAGACAGTCAGACATGACGAATCTATAAGGGTTCCGTTTTTTGCCATTCGGCTACGGAACCCTAAAAATGCTAAACAATATAAAAGTATGCTAAATCTGGCGTAAAATATGCTAAATTGGCAACACTGCCGCCGCGCGCTCCCAACGCAACATAATGGATTGATTCAACAATAAACATTAACCGACGAACCTCATCCACGTATGATGTGGCGATATGCACGAATTTTGTTTGTGGTTTTTTATTATGCTTCTGATTTGTTTATGCAAATCAATTGTATATGAACTGTTGTAATTAATTAATTTAGCTAACTGAGCCGTGATAGTTTTCCTTTTAAATTCATCATAATATTATGATACTGCCATTAATTTTCCGCATGTCCAAGACCAAGCTGATAGAGGAGAGAAAATTCATTCTAACTGTAACTCTAATTGAAAGTGAACATTTCGCAAATGAATTTCTAAACTGAAAAATGGTCTTCGCAAACCCATATTGCAATGACCAGTCCAACGAATCATACTATGCGTAGATGAACTCGCCGAGTTCGTTATTATCGGGATTTAAAATATACATTTTTTTAATATGGGAAAAATATCGCACATAAAATATTTCTTCTATTATCTTAATTAATAAATTCATTAGGAAAATCCACTCTAGGGAAAAATATAATGCTCTAACTAGGGCTCTAGTTAGGGTACACATGCAGCGTTTTTCATCGTTTCTACTCGTAATTCACCGGTCGAACAGATTGTCCACCGCGTCAGTTGCCAGGCAACTGACAAAGAGTATCTCTAAGAGTCTATCTAAGACTTTATAGATTGACAGATTATTAAAAAGGCCGTAAATCAATGTTTGTAAAACTGCGATAAAAATATTGCGTCAAATTAGATAGCATTCAGTATTCCGCTTAAAAGTATATCGTATATCTCCCGATTGTACTTCGGTCGATTAATTCAATTCAATTCAAAATTCTTTATTTATGTAGGTATCACTGAATGATACACTTATGCAAGTCATTTTTTTGGATTACTTTCCTTATCTAGTAGCCACGGATACTTTAATACCTGATAGCAATCGTCCGATAATCCACAATGTTGTTCGCACATAATCGTCAGCTTTAATAACACTTCTAGATACTCAATTTTGTTTACAACAAAGATAATGAGTTACGAGTAATTAGTTATTGATTATGATACTGGTACATTGACTTTTCCCTAAGTTTTCCACTTGGATATTAGATGAATGAATGAACAGATTAGCCACCAAAGTAATTGATCACCGTCTTCCATAGACATGTATATTGTATAGCATTGGCATCGCGGATAGGTTGGTTATAATAGGCTCTCGGACATTATGATTTACGACTGAAACAAGTTTGTAGAAGTCCTAAATAGGCTAATAGAGCTGGAGTCTCTTTCGGATTTCATTGGAAGGTACAGCGCCCAGGGAACTCAAACAGATAGGACCATTGGTTTTCTCACTCACATTCACCACTCTACACAAGCAAGGCAAGCTTGGACTCACAGACGGAGTCACATTCGTCACCAGATGTCGCTGAGCAAGGCCCGGGCCTGGCGTTCGTGGCCTACCCCGAGGCCTTGCTGCAGATGCCGGTGCCGCAGCTGTGGTGCATCTTGTTCTTCTCGATGCTGTTCATCCTCGGCCTGGGGTGTCAGTTCGCCGGGATTGAAGCCATCAACACAGCCATCGTAGATCACTGGCCTCACCTAAGAAAGAATTATTGGAGGGTATGTACAGTAATTTTAGAAGATATGAACATTAATACTTTCGAGGTGGGAACATTGGTCATCATAATGCAGGGCTTGAGTTCATGTCCTGTACAGTAAACTCTTCCTATTTTCAAATATATTATGTAGGAAATCTACGACTTACAAAGCCTTCTTGTTACAAATTGTGCAATGGTCAAAATTAAGGTAATTGTCCCATCTTCCTGACCAACAACTCATAGGAAGGATGGGACGTGATAGATTAATCTGTATTATCATGGCAGAAACATCGTTCCATTTGTTAATTCAACTTCTACCGACTCCAACTGCAGAGATATGTTTGAAAACGTTTCTTTTCTGTGTGTCAACCAGGTAACAGCCGGCACCTGCCTCACGTGCTTTGTCCTCGGCATCCCGATGTGCTTCAGTGGCGGAGTGTACCTATTCACGTTGCTGGACTGGAATACGGCCTCATGGGCCATTCTGCTCATCGGCATCGCTGAGGTAAACTCATATGTGGCTTTGGTTTTTTTTTTTGGTTTACAATTACATGCATGAACGGTCCACTACTGAATACAGATCTTTCCTCTTGAGGAGGCCCAGAACATTCCACCACGCTCTGAAACAGGATCGGTAAATTCATACATACTATTTTTTTTGGTTTAGGTATCCTGAACTCCAATATTATTTACACGAGAATGTTGCAGGTGAATTGGAGGATAATAATAGTAATGTGGTGGAGATCAACGCGTCTTCTATTAATTAACGAAATAATATTCGGTCGATATTTATCTCACACAACACGAGCCAGATTAGAGTGCCAGTCTCAAATAAGTGAAGAATATAGTAGTATATAATAGAATATAATAGTAGTAGGTAATTTATGAGCGCAGAACTAATAAAAGAAAGTACCCATACTACTTGAGTACATGACGCTATCCAAATCGTGGGCCGATCTTTATTAGAAACCGCGTTATCTACAACAGTTGCTATGTAAAATCGAAGTATGTAGGTATATTGACACATACTTCGACTTCAAATACGAACTATAGAAACACAAAAGCAAATAAAATGTAAGCACATGACGCATGGCTGATCATCAGTAACATAGTCTTGAAAAAGTTATCTATCCGTATCTACTTTGTTTTCGTCTAGCTTTTGTTTGTGAGGAAATAACCGTGGATTATTACCTACTACCTTGCAGTTTTGTTTCCAGAATCCGTCTTCAGATTATTCCCATATTTAAGTGGAACTACGTTAGAGAAATTTACTATAATTAAAAAATTATCATTGAAATCGGTTTATAGAAAACAATTTCACATTTATCTATTATCCCGTGGTTAAGAGTAGTTAATCTCGGTTATGTAATATTCGTATGCCAAATTTAGTTCATATCCGCTCAGCAGTTGTTGCTTTCCGAGCGATCTATTCGTAAATATAGGAGTTCATTGATCTGATATACTTAAGGGATTACTGCGTACAATAATAAGAGACTAAGGTTTTCGAAACTCGTATACTCATTACAGTTTTTTCACAAAATATGAAGGAACGTTAGTTGGATTACACAAATCTTTCAGATTAGTCTTCTTTAGATTAGACTCTTTTTCAGTTTTCCACGTAGGTAATAGGTACTATTTTCTACAGAAGCCCATAATCCAGGATGATTAAAACTCAAGTCCGAAACATGGGTGGTACTTGAATTTCTGCCAACTACATGCTCTTATCGTGTCCATTATTCTCGTAGTATATTCGAAGCTGCACAAAATTTCGGATCGTCATCAGAAAATTTGCTTATTACAAAATTACTTTATCGAGATGTATTGTCATACCATGAGATTGAAAATATTTGCATCCCAAATGCAAACTCTACACTAAGTCGCCGTGTTCAACAATTTTTTTCGGACAGAATCCAATGAATATTAATATGTATATTTATGTGGCCAGTATCTCTGCTGGCGCTGCCTAGCGGGTGTCGTCCGAACTTTTTATGCAGTCGTGACGTACTCGTATCTCGTTGTTAGCTTTATGCATTTTGTTATGGCGGAGCCAATTAAATTAAAATTTGGCAGCGATATTCGTAGCTTTTAATCAACATTAATTCAAGCGACAACTTTATGCAATGTTTTACAGCAGTGATTGCTAGCCGTGCACATGACTATAAAACGCTTTTTTCCGATTTTACCCCTAATATCAATTATGGAATTTTTTAGAAACTATCTGTAACGTGCTGATATCAAATAGTATTTTTTGTACCTGATGGCTATCGTCGCCCATGAACTAATATTCATCAGCAACTCCAAAGGCATCACTGATGCGTTGCCGGCTAAGAAAGCTAGAAGAAAAAGAAAGATAAAAAAGAAGAACCTGTACCTGAGATAACATTCGTTTATCGCGTTTGAAGAGGGCTGATCATGTAGTAGATGGGCCACCATGACAACGTCGCAAATTATCGCAAGCAAAAAAAAGCAAAGCAGCAACCCATAATTGTCCCACTGCTGGGCTCGGGGTCTCCTCTCACAACGTGAGGGGTACAGACCATAGTCTACCACGCTGGCCAAGTCCGGATTGGTAGACTTCACACACCTTTGAGAACTTTATGGAGAACTTTCCGGTGTGCAGGTTTCCTCACGATGTTTTCCTTCACCGAATCAAGTGATAATTAACTTCTAATACGCACATAATATTTGAAAGTTAGAGGTGCGTGCCAGGATTTGAACTCGGGCCCCTCTGTTCGAGAGACCAACGTTCTCACCGCTAGGCTATCACTGCTGTTCGCATCAGTTATATATAAGTAGTAATTGAATTATCGCAAGACAGTTCAATTATTTTTAAATTTTACTAGAATTTAGTCTTGTATAAATGTAGGTGGTATCTTCCATACAAGACTCCACTCGACTCCAGTATACACTACTGAAGCTATATCTCAGTGATATTCTCAGATGGTAGTCACCATGATGAGTGTTGTTGCAGTGCACGGCGGTGTCGTGGAGCTACGGCGTGGGGCGCGCCGCGCGGGACCTGGCCGCCATGGGCATGCGCTTCAACCCGCTGCTGGGCTTCTACTGGCGCGCCGTGTGGACCTTCACCGCGCCCGCCATGAGCCTGGTAACTACCTGTTTCTTATATATCCTCTGGAGCTGATGAAAAAGACTGGTCACCTGATAGTAAGTATTACCCTATGCATGAACGATACGTTGCCAGCCAAGAAAGAAAGAACTGGCTCTCATGCACACACAAGTGCGCACCCATATAACCATACATACATATAGACACACACACAAAATACTGTAATAATTCTTTATTCGTGGTTGTCTAATTATAGTTATAGTTTAGTTTTTAAATTAATAAATAAATAATAATAAATCTTTAATTCGAGACGGGAGACGTAAATGTAGTTCACTGGAGCGGCGGGACGCAGGAGATGGTTGTGTCCTGTCGGTGCAATACCACATTGGTTACGACAAAGAGGTTTCCCCTTCTTCTTCTCCATTTTAACATGCATTTTACATAAATTTAAAATTATTACTCACTCTGAAAACCAGCGGCCGTGTTTTTTCTGCGACCATAATGCTGAGCGTGAACCCTTTTCACCTATTATCTTGTATTAATTATTATGTATAGTATTGTTTTTAGCTGTAATTTGTTGCTGTAGATAATTTAGGTGAAATAAACATTTATTTCTTTCTTCTTCCTTTTTTTGTTTCTTTCTTTCTCTCAACCGCAGACAAATGTTTGTATGAGCGATGAAGTTGACTTGATCTTTCAGTCAATTTTCTGATACGAGTTGTAATCGAACATGTAATATTTAACCTGTACATGGTGTTGTCTCCAGGCGGTGTTCATCTTCGTGTTCGTGGAGTGGACATCACCAGCGTACGGGGACTACGTGTTCCCGGCCTTCGCCGACGCGCTGGGCTGGCTCGTGGGGCTCTCCACGCTCGTCTTCTTCCCCTTGGGTGTCTGCTGGGCTCTCTACCGGGGATATGTAAGTTGTTTGCCTCTGACAGCAGTGTACCATGTCCATGATATGAATGCATTAGCCACGGATAGCATCAGGAGACGCTCTACTATGCCAACTATCCATACTTTGAAACAAATCAAAGCTCGTATCTATACATTTTCGTCGACAACTTTTGAGCTCCTCAGACTTCTATGAAATACCACTTCATTTCTGTTCAACGATTTAATTTTATAAATTTAATTTTATTAATTTTATAAATCTAATTCAGCTCTCCATTAAACTTGACTTTTTTGTAGGATTGTAGTCTAAAAAATTACACTTACAATCTATTAATTAATTCAAACTTTTTTGACCAAAATAAAAATATAACGGTACAAATGGCGAGCATAATGCTCAACGCAGGTACAGCTAACCATTGGAGTAAACTAAGATGCACGAAACGCGGTGTACTAAAGATCCACCTTCGTTACCCACAGCGGGGCCGCGAACTGTTCACCCCGACGGCGATGTGGCAGCCCGCCGTCAAGGTCGGCGGCGGTCCGACCGGGACCGACAACATGGGATACGTCGCCTGACCGTACTGACTGGAGGCTACTGGTCTCTGCTGGTCTCCTGGTAGGCGTGGGGGACTATCTCATTTGGCTTACGACGCACGGCACACTGACCACTGTTGACTGCTGATCTACTGGTGTCTTCTAGGGTTCTGTGGGGTTCGGTTCAAAAAATGTTTGGTTTAGCCTCACATGTCTGTGTTAATTCATACAATAAACACCTTTCAAATTCCTTGTACGTAGTATGTAGATACCAAATGTGACTCCGTGACTGTAAAGTGACTGTACCGTACGGAGTAACACAGGGGGACAACATAATAAGGGTTCCATTCCCGCCATTCCAGTGTAAAACTCGCCTTCATCAACAAAGTAAAAAGAATTTAAATACGACATTTGCGAATCGTAACTCCAGAGGTTTATAAAGTGTGAGTAACTTCAACGAACACCAGACCTTTTCACCGTCACGTCGCGTCGCACCTCCCGGTACAAGTGACACGGTGACTCGCGTGGTACAAGTCAACAAACATAATATTTTAATAAAAATAATTAAGTACAATATTATTATGCCAAAATGGAGTGAGCATTATGCTGATCCCCGCTTCATTTTCCACTTGCTTGTACTGTGTATACCAACGTGTTTTGTAGCCGTTGTCTGTTTGTTGGCGCTGAGTATCTCTCTAATTCTCAGTTTTGGCGCGGAATATGATGGACAATTAATGGACTGAAGTTCATGTAGATGATACAAACCCTCATGATGGCCCCTACAATATAATGATATACCTAGGGAATATCATAACGCATTTGTTGACAAAACATCAAAATACGCTTACAGCTTCAGCTTCATTCCTGCGCCCCATATCCAACCCGACTTCATACGCTTACACCAATAAGTCTGTCCTAAAGAAATGTAGTACGGAACTTGCCGTAAAACCTGCTTTACGATAGCAATACCACTTCTCAACGAGGGCCCTCGTGGCTGCCAACATTGCCTACAATAATCACAAAACAAGAATGGGCCTCCGTTAAAAGGCAGTTCCATCAAAGAGAAAAGTTTCAAGCAAAAATGGGTCCTAATGCTTGGGATTAAAAGTCATAGCCGGTGAGTCGGGAGGCCAAGCGGTGATGTTTGAAGACAAAATGACCGTAACTTATACATCTGTATGTGCGAATACAAAGAAATGTTCTACTCGTGTGAACATCGAGTGGTAAGATTGGCGTTAGATGTGAAAAAGTTATAGTATATCTGACTTCAATTTGTTCTCAGATATTGTGTGACGATGTGAAAAGACAGATTTACATAAAAACATATATTTTAGGATGTAGGGTAAGGTCATAAGTGTCATACACGATAGAAGGCGTTTGGAACTGCCGCCGCCGGCTAGCTTCCATCTTTCTTTCGGAATCAATCGTGTAAAACAGGCTTTCTTAAAGTGGGGTCCGTAGCATTTGTATCAGCGGCCCGCAGTAGGTCAGCCTGTAAACATATTTATTAGGAAATTGTGTAGTAAACTTAACAAGACGCATTGTAGTTGTCGGGTGGCGAATTCAACAGTATTCAACTTATTCATTGATCTGAGGGATTCAATACGTAATAACTGCTCGACGCTGTCTTAGTACTTACCAGTAAAAATATTTTTTGTTATTATAAATATGGCTCTTTTTTTCATTTCCATAAATATTTTTAACAGGGGTCCGTGGAATTGTTTAAATTGTTAAAGTGGTCCTTGTAAACATTGAAGTATTATTACTAGCATATAGAACCGACACCGCGAACACAATGTATGTTCCAATGAATTGGCGCCGATCTGTTTCAATTTTCAATGGACTCGTTCGGTTTTTGAAAGGAGAACGGGGGCTCAATTTTGAAAATAGAACCTCCCGGCGGACATCTTGTTTTGATCATGTCTGTTCTATGGCATATTGAATGGCATGTTGAAAGTTTTCTATCAATATGAGATATTGCCGTATTAAAATCCCAGCAGATAATTATACTTTGCACATTTTGATTGACCGTAAAACTGCATTAAGGTGAGTCAACTTCAGAGGTTTCACCATAACATCGACTATACATAATATATTATGATTGATTATAAATCACTTGGACATGGACGATTGGTAAGTACCAATAATTGAACCATAATCAAATTTTGTAATCAGAAAAATGTTCCAATGTATCCAAGTACTTAATAATGAAATAAACGAATCCCAATTTATTAACGAAAACTCAAAATTCTTACTAAATCTTCTTAGATTTATAACTCAATTAAAAGTTATAATTCGAAGATAATCCTTTTTAAATTTACTAAATGGAAGTTATTAAAACCTGCATTATGATGAAGATTTGTAACGTCAGGATATTGTTGACAGGTTTAATTTGACTATCTCCCATCTGGCGAGGGATTTGGTAACTGCGGCCTCTCATGACGTAATCTAAAGCCTTTTATCAGTGCTCATCGATTGAGTTAAGATTTAGATACTTTTGCAGGCAGTAGGTACTTTTTTTAACTAGTTACGACAAACGAGACGAGATGGTAAGTGGTCACCAGGTGGGTGACACGGACATCAAGGTCATTAAAGGCATTACAAACGCGTTGCCGACCAAGAAAGAAGAGATAGGAAGAAATAAAGAATAAAGTACAAGCTTCGATCCTTAAACCCCAATCTACCCCACGTTCAAAGACTGCGTTCTGCAAGGCTATTCTGTTTTGTAACTCGACAGCGGAATCCGCGATGAGTTTCAAAATTGAAGTTCGAGTTCGAGACTCACTTCACTTCGCAAGTGCGTACTAGATGATTAGAGAATGACATATATAGTATATTCGGTAAGATTACCATACCGAGGCCATCTTTAGACGTTTGAAGTTCGAGTTCGAGACTCACTTCACTTCGCAAGTGCGTACTAGATGATTACAGAATGACATATTATCAAGATGATGCAAGTTCGCTTTCGAGTCTCACTTGAGAGAGCTTCGATTTCGAGTTTGTATTTTAGAGAATAACCCTCCTGTTCCTATTTTGTTGGTACTTATGATTATTCTTTCCGCACTTTTTTATTTTCTGATAATTAACCAACTGTCACATACAAAAGAATCACCATCACCAAGTCACATAGAAGTACTCATCCGGTCGCATGATGATGTCACTGGATGATGATGGAGGTCCAGTTAAATCAGTGCCAACGTCAAAATAAAAGCGCATTTCTGTATCGAAAGCACGTAACGTATAATTTAAGCAGAAAATACAAATTTTCATATCCATATTTAAAAAACTTTGAGCTTCTACTTTAGGTAACATTATTAAAGTGTGCAATTAATGGAATGTCTTCTTTATGAAGTGAGATCTTGTCATAACGATCATTCCTTAAGGGTCCACAGGGTTCGCTTATCTAATCTCCATTTTATTAACTCTCATTCATCTTGGAGTCTATTAACTGGGTGGAGGTCGATGGCTCGCCCCAATCCTACTAATATTATAAATGTGAAAGTTTGGATGTTTGGATGTTTGGATGTTTGGATGTTTGTGACTCAATCACGCAAAAACGGCTGAACGGATATGGATAAAATTTGGCACACGGATAGCTTTCAACCTAACTTACCAGATAGGCTACTTTTTATCCCGGAAAATATACCTGTTCCTGAGGGATAAGAGGTACAATTTAGTCATAGAAAAACAGTTTGTCGTTTATCGTCACACTGACATGACAGATGATCGAAATAAAACATGGCCGAACTTCAATCAGCTGATTGAGTGATTAAGTTGTAATACGGTTAATTGTTTTTAATAACTAACATACAAATTGTGCGGTGATGCACTTTGTGATAATTTTTATCATACAATGCGAGGTTTAGTAGCCATCAATCTTGTATAAAATCAAATATAACAACAAATGACAACAAAGCAATTTTTGCGGAAAACTAAGGCTGCTTACATACTAGCGTTTGTAAAGCGCTTCATGCACCCAATGAGCAATCAAAGAGTTACAAAAAATAATAATTTTACGATAAAGAAAATTACTGGTAGCTTATCTTTGAAGTATAATGTACTAAAGTACCAGAACAGACAGCGCGAACAAAATTTGTATCGCGTCGGTAGATTCTGTTTTTAAATCGAACGAATCCATTGAAAATTGAAGCCCATTGCAGCCAATTCATTGTGCCAAACATAGTATTCGCTGTATCGGTTTTATACGCCAGTAATAATACTTCAATGTAGCTTATCAAGTTTTTTCCTACCTTTTAAGAAGTGCTATCGAAGTATTATAAAATATCGTATCAGGTTTAATTAATTGCAAAAGATCATCAAATTTGGTTATTAACATTCGTAAATGTCTTTTTATTTTCTATATTTACTTTATAGTAAAAATTTTTAATTTTCCTAACCGATTGAGCAAGTCATTATTAAAATGTTGGATGAGTGCGTACGTCTTTAAAATCCTATTGCGGTTTTAGCCTAATGTCAAAATTGCTTTATTTTTCTATAGCTGTGCATGCGTTTAGGCCAGTAATTTTTTGAATCACTGATTTTAGTCGTGGATATATTACTCTGACTGGATACATAACTTCGTAGTTGTACCTGAAGATCGATGAAGGCATAAAAGAATGACCATTTTTGTATTGTGTCCATGTTATCTATAGTTCCAGGATATATCTTTCGATTGTGATTTTATCTAATGGTTTAAAAACATCTAAGATAAAATTATAATATAGATGTACCGTAATTGTTTACCTTAATTTTCAATTTGCTCTTAATACGAGTAGATTTAAATTAGGTAATTTTGAAGAAATTGTTATAAAATGTATATTATTTAATTTTTACCACTAGAAGAATTACATATAGAAAACATTTTGAAGAACCATATCAAAATAGGACATAATTTTTCTAAGGGTGTGTACACCCTACAATTATGAAGGACAATCCTGACAACCTCAATCCGGCCTGTGATTGGTTGAATGGTCATTCCGATATGACGTCATTAATCTTCAGGTACCTCTACAAAGTCTATGATCCAGATAAAGTAATATATCCATGATTTTAGTTAATACGAGTAGATTCTTTGTATATGAAGCAATTTGGATTATGCTTTTTTGTATAACATTGGTTATTTTGTCAAGTAAATACTATTGAAATTCAGTGAGGAGCTGATGATGGTATCTGGAGATAAAGAGTGTAACTCCTCAATAGTAGAATAAAGTAGAACAGTGTTTAAAGATATTTTGTTTTCGTTATCATTGACATTGTAAAATCAGCTCTTCATTGACCAACTAAGGGTCTCTTGACGTGTCTTGGAGAACAAATAGGTAACTCCTGAACGGGTTCAAATTACTTAACAGGAATAAAAAATATTTGTTTTTAGTAACGTTGACTTATACAGTTGACAAAACCAGTACATTAATGACCAACTTAAGGCCTGCTGGTGTACCTATCTTGGAGGCCAAATATGTAAATCTCGAACGAATAGGAATAACTGAACAACATTTAAAAATATTTTTGTTAGTAACGTTGAAATTGCAAAGCCTTTATGCATCATTGAGCAACTTGAGCCTGATGGTGTATCTTGGGTAGACAAAATAATTATGCCATGCCACTAAAACGCAGACGTGTCTGTTCGCCGCAAAACAGAGCCTGTTCACATTGGCTCCCACTTTCGGGAATGTATTCCTGGAATGCACCGACCGCCTACAGTTATTGGAAGTCGAAGTTTCCTCGAACCTCAACTATTAAAGGTTCATCGAATCCAAAGCTAAAGAGGCTACAAGAAAACTCGGGGTCCTTGCAAGGGTGCGTCAGTACTTCACACCGAGGCAGATTTTAACACTGTATAAAGCTCAGGTTCGCCCATGTGTGGAGTACTGCTGCCACATTTGGGCCGGTGCCGCAAAATGTCACCTTTCAGCCTTAGATTCGATGGAGAGGCGGGCGATGAGGCTCATTAACGACCCAGACTTGGTGGTAACCAACCTGCAAAGTTTCGCACACAGGCGCAGAGTAGCCAGCCTCTCGGCATTCTACAGGATGCATTTTGGTGAATGTGCTCAGGAATTGCACGAACTAATTCCCCTATCCCCGTTCCTCCATCGAACAACCCGTCGTACGGCAAGCATCCATCCATATGTCGTGAATATCCCACCGCTGCGAACGCTGCGATACACGTCTTCTTTCATACTGCGTGCCGCGAAGGACTGGAATAGCTTGCCTGCGTGGGTGTTCCCGTCCAACTACAATGTAGGTGTCTTCAAGAGAAGAGTGAATAGACATTTATTAAGTTAGTGTATTCACCATCTTGGACTCCATCGCCACTTACCATCAGGTGGGATTGTTGGCAAGCACTTATGTAAAAAAAATGGAACTTTTATGTGAAATAAGCTAATGCTTGACTGAAAAGCCACCTTATGGTAAGCGGGAATGAAGTATGGGTGGTAAAGCGCACTAGCTTACTAAAATCCTATTCTCTCTTCACTTGAAGACACCCTTGAAGACGTATTATAAGAGTAAGAGCCAAGATTAAAGGGCTTCTTTTGCCGGTGAATTGACACGCTTGAGTTTTTGTGACGCTGAATCTCACAAAGTTGGTATGTCAGACCCAATCGAAGGCCTTCGAGATGTCAAGGAAAACGGCTAGCTCTTCCCTATTTTTCTCGAGGGCCTCGCCCCAGATGTGAGTGGCATACGCTAGAAGATCTCCCGTCAACCGGTTTCGTAACTAAGAACATCATTGTATTCTAGATATACCTACCATGAGGCGCGTGCTAAATATACATAATAACTGTAACAGCAGTTATTATATGGGTGATTGTTGTTGTTGGTAACATTCACATTGCAAAACCAGTACAACATTGACTGATCGGGTGGCAATAACGGAAACACTTTTTTAAAATATTAGTTGGTGGTACTTTGACATTGCAAAACTAGCATACTATTGACCAATTTTAGGGTCTGATGGTGTATCTGCTGAACGAACGGAAATAACTAAATTAATATCAAAGATATTTGTTGTTGTTTTTTAAACCATTTTTAAAATGAAATTAAGTGAATGTTTCTTATTCACTGACGCTTAAACTGCTAAACGAATTTAGTTTCAATTTGGCTCCCAGATATTTAATATCCCGCATTAAAGGATAGGGTACTTTTTATATCGGGGATAGATTTTACTATAATACGAGTACTGACGATACTTATTTTGTATTCCAATATTTCGACCCAGTTGCATGGATCGTGGTCCATGGAGGCTAAGTTTAAAACTGGGTGAGTTAAGTTTAAAATTTTATATCGGGGATAGACCATTCCCTCGAGATAAGTGGTGTAATTAAAAATGGCTAGCATAGATTTTTTTATTATTTCTTTTATTGATCACACTCTTCATTCTTCTAAGGATCAAATTCTGAAGTCCACGCAGACGAAGTCGCGGGTAGAAGCTAGTCTTTCTATAATTACTGCTTGATTGATCGTAGGTTTCCATAATATCGACGATAAAAATGTTTATTCTGTATTCTGTGGTGAGTCATCGTAATCATTTGGTATATTATTGATTCGTTAATTGCTTGTTAAATGTGCTATTAGGGTTTTTAAAAAGCACCTTGAGAGCTTAAGAATCTTTAAACACAGTGAATGAAACAATAAACTCTCAGCAATTACTTATCTATACTAATATATTATAAATAATTGCAAAGGTTCTATTTTCACAGACTTAAAAGTGCGTCACGGATAGTGTGCCGTCTGCGCTGCACCAAATGCCAATCAGATTTGATTCTGATGAAATTTATTTCTGAGTGACAAATTGACAATAGACCATAAAGTTTGGATAGTATCGTTCTTTATTTTAGAATCTGCCTGCCCGATTTTTTTACTTTTATTACAAACTAGCTTCTACCCGCGACTTCGTCTGCGTGGACTTCAGAATTTGATCCTTAGAAGAATGAAGAGTGTGATCAATAAAAGAAATAATAAAAAAATCTATGCTAGCCATTTTTAATTACACCACTTATCTCGAGGGAATGGTCTATCCCCGATATAAAATTTTAAACTTAACTCACCCAGTTTTAAACTTAGCCTCCATGGACCACGATCCATGCAACTGGGTCGAAATATTGGAATACAAAATAAGTATCGTCAGTACTCGTATTATAGTAAAATCTATCCCCGATATAAAAAGTACCCTATCCTTTAATGCGGGATATTAAATATCTGGGAGCCAAATTGAAACTAAATTCGTTTAGCAGTTTAAGCGTCAGTGAATAAGAAACATTCACTTAATTTCATTTTAAAAATGGTTTAAAAAACAACAACAAATATCTTTGATATTAATTTAGTTATTTCCGTTCGTTCAGCAGATACACCATCAGACCCTAAAATTGGTCAATAGTATGCTAGTTTTGCAATGTCAAAGTACCACCAACTAATATTTTAAAAAAGTGTTTCCGTTATTGCCACCCGATCAGTCAATGTTGTACTGGTTTTGCAATGTGAATGTTACCAACAACAACAATCACCCATATAATAACTGCTGTTACAGTTATTATGTATATTTAGCACGCGCCTCATGGTAGGTATATCTAGAATACAATGATGTTCTTAGTTACGAAACCGGTTGACGGGAGATCTTCTAGCGTATGCCACTCACATCTGGGGCGAGGCCCTCGAGAAAAATAGGGAAGAGCTAGCCGTTTTCCTTGACATCTCGAAGGCCTTCGATTGGGTCTGACATACCAACTTTGTGAGATTCAGCGTCACAAAAACTCAAGCGTGTCAATTCACCGGCAAAAGAAGCCCTTTAATCTTGGCTCTTACTCTTATAATACGTCTTCAAGGGTGTCTTCAAGTGAAGAGAGAATAGGATTTTAGTAAGTTAGTGCGCTTTACCACCCATACTTCATTCCCGCTTACCATAAGGTGGCTTTTCAGTCAAGCATTAGCTTATTTCACATAAAAGTTCCATTTTTTTTACATAAGTGCTTGCCAACAATCCCACCTGATGGTAAGTGGCGATGGAGTCCAAGATGGTGAATACACTAACTTAATAAATGTCTATTCACTCTTCTCTTGAAGACACCTACATTGTAGTTGGACGGGAACACCCACGCAGGCAAGCTATTCCAGTCCTTCGCGGCACGCAGTATGAAAGAAGACGTGTATCGCAGCGTTCGCAGCGGTGGGATATTCACGACATATGGATGGATGCTTGCCGTACGACGGGTTGTTCGATGGAGGAACGGGGATAGGGGAATTAGTTCGTGCAATTCCTGAGCACATTCACCAAAATGCATCCTGTAGAATGCCGAGAGGCTGGCTACTCTGCGCCTGTGTGCGAAACTTTGCAGGTTGGTTACCACCAAGTCTGGGTCGTTAATGAGCCTCATCGCCCGCCTCTCCATCGAATCTAAGGCTGAAAGGTGACATTTTGCGGCACCGGCCCAAATGTGGCAGCAGTACTCCACACATGGGCGAACCTGAGCTTTATACAGTGTTAAAATCTGCCTCGGTGTGAAGTACTGACGCACCCTTGCAAGGACCCCGAGTTTTCTTGTAGCCTCTTTAGCTTTGGATTCGATGAACCTTTAATAGTTGAGGTTCGAGGAAACTTCGACTTCCAATAACTGTAGGCGGTCGGTGCATTCCAGGAATACATTCCCGAAAGTGGGAGCCAATGTGAACAGGCTCTGTTTTGCGGCGAACAGACACGTCTGCGTTTTAGTGGCATGGCATAATTATTTTGTCTACCCAAGATACACCATCAGGCTCAAGTTGCTCAATGATGCATAAAGGCTTTGCAATTTCAACGTTACTAACAAAAATATTTTTAAATGTTGTTCAGTTATTCCTATTCGTTCGAGATTTACATATTTGGCCTCCAAGATAGGTACACCAGCAGGCCTTAAGTTGGTCATTAATGTACTGGTTTTGTCAACTGTATAAGTCAACGTTACTAAAAACAAATATTTTTTATTCCTGTTAAGTAATTTGAACCCGTTCAGGAGTTACCTATTTGTTCTCCAAGACACGTCAAGAGACCCTTAGTTGGTCAATGAAGAGCTGATTTTACAATGTCAATGATAACGAAAACAAAATATCTTTAAACACTGTTCTACTTTATTCTACTATTGAGGAGTTACACTCTTTATCTCCAGATACCATCATCAGCTCCTCACTGAATTTCAATAGTATTTACTTGACAAAATAACCAATGTTATACAAAAAAGCATAATCCAAATTGCTTCATATACAAAGAATCTACTCGTATTAACTAAAATCATGGATATATTACTTTATCTGGATCATAGACTTTGTAGAGGTACCTGAAGATTAATGACGTCATATCGGAATGACCATTTAACCAATCACAGGCCGGATTGAGGTTGTCAGGATTGTCCTTCATAATTGTAGGGTGTACACACCCTTAGAAAAATTATGTCCTATTTTGATATGGTTCTTCAAAATGTTTTCTATATGTAATTCTTCTAGTGGTAAAAATTAAATAATATACATTTTATAACAATTTCTTCAAAATTACCTAATTTAAATCTACTCGTATTAAGAGCAAATTGAAAATTAAGGTAAACAATTACGGTACATCTATATTATAATTTTATCTTAGATGTTTTTAAACCATTAGATAAAATCACAATCGAAAGATATATCCTGGAACTATAGATAACATGGACACAATACAAAAATGGTCATTCTTTTATGCCTTCATCGATCTTCAGGTACAACTACGAAGTTATGTATCCAGTCAGAGTAATATATCCACGACTAAAATCAGTGATTCAAAAAATTACTGGCCTAAACGCATGCACAGCTATAGAAAAATAAAGCAATTTTGACATTAGGCTAAAACCGCAATAGGATTTTAAAGACGTACGCACTCATCCAACATTTTAATAATGACTTGCTCAATCGGTTAGGAAAATTAAAAATTTTTACTATAAAGTAAATATAGAAAATAAAAAGACATTTACGAATGTTAATAACCAAATTTGATGATCTTTTGCAATTAATTAAACCTGATACGATATTTTATAATACTTCGATAGCACTTCTTAAAAGGTAGGAAAAAACTTGATAAGCTACATTGAAGTATTATTACTGGCGTATAAAACCGATACAGCGAATACTATGTTTGGCACAATGAATTGGCTGCAATGGGCTTCAATTTTCAATGGATTCGTTCGATTTAAAAACAGAATCTACCGACGCGATACAAATTTTGTTCGCGCTGTCTGTTCTGGTACTTTAGTACATTATACTTCAAAGATAAGCTACCAGTAATTTTCTTTATCGTAAAATTATTATTTTTTGTAACTCTTTGATTGCTCATTGGGTGCATGAAGCGCTTTACAAACGCTAGTATGTAAGCAGCCTTAGTTTTCCGCAAAAATTGCTTTGTTGTCATTTGTTGTTATATTTGATTTTATACAAGATTGATGGCTACTAAACCTCGCATTGTATGATAAAAATTATCACAAAGTGCATCACCGCACAATTTGTATGTTAGTTATTAAAAACAATTAACCGTATTACAACTTAATCACTCAATCAGCTGATTGAAGTTCGGCCATGTTTTATTTCGATCATCTGTCATGTCAGTGTGACGATAAACGACAAACTGTTTTTCTATGACTAAATTGTACCTCTTATCCCTCAGGAACAGGTATATTTTCCGGGATAAAAAGTAGCCTATCTGGTAAGTTAGGTTGAAAGCTATCCGTGTGCCAAATTTTATCCATATCCGTTCAGCCGTTTTTGCGTGATTGAGTCACAAACATCCAAACATCCAAACATCCAAACATCCAAACTTTCACATTTATAATATTAGTAGGATAAAATACATAAATAACATGAAAACATTATAAAGGTTATCCGCCATCGGTATTCGGATGTTATCTTCCCATAAGGAATGCTAAAAACAAGATCGATTCGCCCAACAAAGCAAAAATGAGCCCGGAATACGAAATCACGGTACAAATCGTGAATCACGCGAAACTGTTTCGAAACATTAAAAATAAACAGTAGAAAGTGGAGGAAACTTAGCGCCCGCGAGTAAATACGCGAAGCTTGAGTTGCTTACAGATTTATACGTATTTCTAACTCTTTTAGAATCAAATGGTATCACGTCGATCAACTTGGCTTGCACCACCTTAATGGCCCGGTCCACGGCGCGGATCTCTGCTCACAACCGAGAGGGTACACAGCATACTCCTCTACGCTGCTCCACTGCGGATTGATGGAAGGGTCAGTGAACAAACCCAGTGTCAGAGGGTTACTTGCCACTTGAAACCCTTCGACACCGACACCGATGGTCTTACGTGCCTGTCGAAGCACGGAAGCGCTCAAGAAGTATTTGCGACTAACTGTCACCCATCCACCTACTGACTGCGCTCGTAGTTGACTTAACCCGGTCGGTCATTTAGGATCGACCTATTCACATAATATCTCCTAAAATAATCTATTTATATGTTTCAATTGGATTTAATTAATAGGACCAGTAAATTATTTTTCATAATTTTCTTGCGCAATATAAAGTCATATAGCCCGAACATAGGCACTAAATTGCCTGCATTTAGAAACGAATTTTCGTTATTCAAGAAAATACTGCTTTTGGATTCATGCGCGCACTTTTAGATACTTTCCAAAGAGACTTACCAGCAAGTTTGCTAATTAGTCTGTTCCGAAAGACTTAGTCAACTTCACTCGAGGTTATTTCCTTATAAAACCTCTAGGAGATGTCGGGAAGGAGGAACAAAGTTGCCAGCGCGACTTTCACTCTTATCGTCTTAGCATAAAGCTTACCGAGTAGCTATTAGGTTTGCCATTGACCTATGAACACGAAACATCGCATGCTCCACTCATAATTAATCTTCCAGGGTGTATGTTTTAATAACAGCAATTTGGAAATCTTTATTTAGGCAGCTAAGACCACGTTTGACTATAGTGTTAATTTAAAAATGTCAGAAATTGCTTTTTCAGTTTAAATCATTCGATTAATTACCTACATTAAGTTTTCCTCGCAGCTTCGTGACATCTGCAAATGGTAGAGGAACACGCAATTTTTATCCAGTTCTAAAATGTAGACGGTCGATCATATCGGGGTGGCCAGGATACTAGCTCGAGGGTCTTCGTACGTTTGCGTCAGGATCTCGAAAGAAACGCGTGCAGTTAGGTATGTATTTCATTTTCATAATATATTATAATTATTATATTTTATACGTTTTATTAGGTCCTAATGTTGCACAATTGCATGAGTGATGGTAAAAACTTACTATGACGTATATTTGTCTTCCAAACTGTTTACATAAAATTATTAAAATACCCTCCGTTGGATCACACTTCACAGTCGTACATTTAGAACTTGACGCTCTGTCGCGTGAAGCTGCGGGCCGCTCGACGCTTATAAAAGAGGTGTCAAGTGGGTGATAAACTGAACTTGTAAGTGGCGGCTACGTAACATGAAACAACGTCAATAATTTTTATGCCTGTAAAATGAGCGTAATCCCTTGAGGAAGTAAAACTTTTTAAGAAGTTAAAAGAATAGGTTATGTTACGGAGTACCGGGGCGGCGGGCGGGCCGACACCGGGGCTGATCACCGCACCGGGGCAGCGGACAGCGGGCCGGAGCCGACGCCGGGTCGCCGTGGCCGGGACTCCGGGGGCTAATAAATCGGTCGTCGGGTTGTTTCATTTAATTAACTTGCGTAGATCAGAGCCCGCTATTTATTGTGTCGGCCGGACGGTGGCGACGTGTTCTTATCAGTTTCTTTGTGCTATTACTTATAACACTAATAACATTTGATTACATTTCAATTACATGTCGTACTCGTTGGGATAAGAACTCATTTAATCTGATTTTTATACTGAGCGATGGCTTCGTGGGAGGCACATGTCTTGAGTGCTGTACAACTACCCCACCGTCTATTCTTAGCTTCCACCGCAAACCGTCATTATTAGGTACTGTTATAGGGCGTTAATATTTACCCGACTGCGCGACGCAAAGGAGGGTAATGTGTTTATCACTTATAATACCACAAGAGCTTCAAAATTATCGGGTATTTCCCGATAGGTTCGTTGCAAACAAATGAAGGAGTCAAGTTTTTCAGGTTAAAAACGTTGTTAATCGATTTTAATATGAGTTAAATGTCAGTACTACCACATCTGACGTTGTTAATCGGTTTTCCAAATGATTTCAATGTCTGTAGTTCCATATCCGACGTTGTTTAACGTTTGTTTTAATTAATGGAATGTTGGTTATACCACATCCGCAGCTGTTCAATGTTTTGCAGATGGTTTAAAATGTCTGTAGTACCAAATGTAACAGTTCCAAACATATAAAATAGTTAAATTTAACTAGTTCTTTAGTTCCTTTATTTTGTATGGGGATAGCCGGCAAACGAGCTGATGATTCACCTGATGGTAAGTGGCTATCGTCGCTCATGGACATCAGCAACACCAAAGGCATCACCGATGCGTTGCCAGCCAAGAAAGAGAGAAGAAAAAGAAAGAAAGAACTGGCTCTCAAGCCCCCAGCCGGAACACGACGAGTCGTTTGGCGGCTGACTCATGCTCAAGGGTGGTAGCTATGCAGGCGAACCCCACGGAGAAATAATAATAGTAATAATGGTATTAATTAATAATTAAAATCAATATTACTAATATAATTCCACGAGGGGCCCTACCACCAGCGGGCCGGATTTAGTCGCCTTTTACGACAGCCATCCGGCATGAGATTGGGGTTAGTATTCTAAGCCGCCCCAATACGGCTTAGTCCCTCCTGAGTCTCCAATACCGAGAAGTATTCAAGATGAGTTAATTAAAATGCAAGACTTAAAAAAGATCTCTGTGACATTTGTCACACATATAAAAATAAAAAATTACCTACAGAAGAAGAGAAATCGATATTTACAACATCAAGCTGACGTGTTCAAGCTGAAGTAGTGGAAACGATGTGATCAATGGCGAAACATTACACAACTGCAATATGCCGATGATATAGTCATCCTGGCAGGATACCAGAGGAACTTGGTACAATGCTCGGGGACTGGAACTGCGCCTCACAACGGGTGGGTCTTAAGATGAACATGGACTCTCGAAGTTGTAGACGAGTACATTTACCTGGGACAAGTGATCCAAATGGGTAAGTCCAACTTCGAGAAAGAAGTCACTCGCAGAATCCAACTCGGATGGGCTGCGTTCGGGACACTACGTCATATTATCTTGTCTTCCAAAAAGTTACCTCAGTGCCTGAAGTCGAAGGTGTTTGAGCAGTGTGTGTTGCCAGTGATGACATACGGATCCCAGACGTGGTGCTTCACTATTGGCCTAATGTATAAGCTTACAGTCGCCCAGCGGGCTATGGAACGAGCTATGCTCGGTATTTCTCTACGCGATCGAATCAGAAATGATGAAATCCGTAGACGAACGAGGGTGAACGACATAGCTCCGAGAATTAGTCGGCTGAAGTGGCAATGGACTGGTCACATAGTTCGAAAGACCGATAACCGTTGGGGAAGAAAGGTTCTCGAATGGAGACCACGCCTTGGTAAAAGGAGCACAGGACGCCCCCCGACCAGGTGGACCGACAATCTGAAGAAGACAGCAGGTATCCGCTGGATTCAGAAGGCTCAGGACCGGTCTGAGTGGCGTATATGAGAGGAGGCCTATGTTCAGCAGTGGACCTCAAAAGGCTGATGGATGGAGGGATGGAATTTCTTTCAATTTTTGGTGTTTTTTTCAGTAATGTTTACATACGACATACATGATTATAAATAATAATAATTTAACAATGACGTAAATGGCATTTCCGACAAGCAATCATCAATTCCGCACAAGCAACAATGTCGGTTGTGGTACTTCTGACAAATCAGTATTACTCTTACGCCGTTAAAAAGGTTACAAGTGACTTTTCTCATATTTACACATTAAATACCGGCTACTAATAATATTGCCCTAAACTTAAATAACTTGTACATCATTACTCTAAATTTTCATGATCCTGCTTAAAATAAGTAAAAAGATGCATCCAATTTACACTTTGCATCGCTCTCCTGTAAAGTTGCTGTTTTTCATATCCGACATTTTTAATAGTCATGGGCGAATTATGTATGTATGTATGTGTGTTCCTATGTGGGGTTGTATTGACCAAACGGGTTGACCGATTTTGATGATTCTTACGTCTAAACGTAAGATCGTTACGTCGTTAAGATTTGATTGGTTGAAGAATGGGTCCCGACTATTAATCCTTCTATGGTGTAGTTGTTCAGTATTACCACAGTATAATTTATTTCCTATATTGTGGTATTACTTTTAACAACATTCTGAATTACTGGGCTTGTTTTTTTCTTTTTAGTTTTTTTACGCAGTCAGGTTTTTGTTTTTTGCATAGGTATTTCAAGTTACGAAACAAGTGACTGACAACATGATCCTTGTGTTCGGAAAACTGCATTCATTATAAAAATTACAGTTCCCGGCTCACACAGGAGGTAGCTGTAGGTACATTGACATTGGCCAAACGGCGACACAGTTACAAGCAATTTGGAAAGCTAACATGCGCTATTACAAGTTTGTAACTACGATATCCTCGTTTGTATTCAACTTAGCTAACAGTTGTTCTGAAGGGATAATAGAGGAATTTGCACCGAGAACAATGTCGGGTAATGAAGGCGAGGTTCCACCGGAACTACGTCACGTCATGTTTCATAAGTCTTATTCCTTGTTATACTTCGTTAGTGCCGACGAATTGAACCATTTGTATACGACTGTGTAGACGACCCGAATTTAAACGCATGAATGTTACGTTTGTCAGTTCACATTGAAAACAACTCAATCAATAGAGTGTAATATATATTATTATCAATTGGCTAGTTGCTTAGCCGACAAACTAGCGGACGACCCACCTGATGACAAGTGGTCACTCCCTCTCTCAAACTCCTAGCTACTTTTTTGACGAATTTTTGATAATTTATTTGACGCATCAGTTAAGTAGGAGACTGCTTACGGCCAGGCAAGCTTCAGGGATATAAATGTACTATGAATATAAAATAATATAAAATCTGGGTTTGACTAGCCTTATGTTATAAACGTGATCACAATAACTCTTCTGAATATCACTGAATAAAATGAAGATTCTATGAGCTTCACCAGTAGCAGAAGAAAAGCCAGTCGGTGCGGAGGGCGGAATGTTTCCCTATGAAGTGCGCCGCCGCGCCGCGCGGGATCGACAAGCCAACTAGTTACTCGATTCAATTAAAACCACTCAAAGTCATTCTTGGATGAAAGATAAATGTAAGGTCAATATGAATAACCGGCAAGTTAAATGAGTCTAGAAGCGGACTTTATCTTGAGACCCCGCGGTACTTATGTTATAGACGAACAAATGTATAGAAATAATAAATCATAATATCGTAATGAAGCCCTTTTCTTCCGAATTCGCTACAACTTTGGCAATATATATGAATAGAAATACGTGAGTTATTTTATTGACACTTTAAAATATGTGGAAAATTATTGGTGTCTAAGTTTTTCTTATGGTACTAAAAGCTATTTTTATATTTTAAAAGGTTTTTAAAAGTTTTTTTATCAACTAGTAATCTACCTTTATCTGTAGGACGTAATGGAGCTGCGGGGTACTTGATTTTAATTGGCTCTACGGCATGCCAAACTGAAAACTATGAACATAATGGTGGCTACAATAATACTGTTTTTCCCGACCCACAATCTAACTGCGTATCTTCAAGAGGAGAGTTTACTAATTCAGTGCGCTCTTCATCTTGGGCTTCAAAGCCACTTACCATCTGAATCGTTGTCAAGATCTAATTTGTTTCATGTAAAAAGAATAATTATGAATTGTAATTATAAAGAATTTGATTAAAAATAAAGAGCAAGACATATATCATTACCGATTGCTGAGGCGTAGACATTTCTATATCTTCCGAGTCTGTGGCCGTTTCTTCGGATTCCTTCGAGTCCAACTTTAATTAAAGATGCAGCAGACAAAACGAACGTTTGGTTTTAATCCAGTAATAGTTTTTACTGGTCGCGTGCGGCGCAGCGCCCGGGCGGCGGGATCGGCGGGGGCGGCGGCGTCGAGTGCGGTCGCTTATTAAATGTAGCTCACAACTCTCTCCAAACCTTCCTTATCAAAATGATGTGACTTCTGGCCAGTTCGGAACGACTTGTAACTTCTGAAATGTCTTCAACTGGCACTTGATAGTATTTTGTTTATTCTCCTACACAGATTGACTTCCAAATTGGTGCTTATGTTACTACGATAAATTACAATTGCTGTTATCCAATAGATATTATTAAATGCATCGTGAGGCATAGAAAATATTTTCAGTTTTAAACTGCCTAAAAACAAATAGAAGATTTATTATACAAGCGGGAGTGCTGTTGTTAGTTTTATAACGACCAGAAATGCTTACAATTTGAACCACTTTTAAATGTGTACGTGGAGCTCGCTGATGCCGGAACACACACACATCCACACACATCTACCAGCCGCCTGTGACAGTCAGCATGGAGCCCGAGATGAGCCCGGCGTGCGGTCCGGCGGCGGCCCGGCGGCCAGCAGCCCGGCGTGCGCCGGACCCCGCGGGACGAGCCTACAACTGCAGGATAAAGTAGACATAATTTAAATAATTTATCTCAAAACACACTTACCACTTTATAATTGAGATTAAATTTAAATGTGGCCGGAGCACTGGTTTATATGATAAGCTAATGTTTTGGCAACGTTCCCGGCAAATCCCTTGCCAATAGGATTTGCCTGGCCAAAATATATTTAGTTTTCACAAAAACAATTGCCACTTGTACAAAATTATAGCGCACCACTTACCCATGAATAAATTTGAGCTAATATTCTGAGTGTAATGAATATTTTACACAAACTAATGAAAATGTTATCGGCGGCGGCGGCGTGCATTTAAATTGCATTTATTAATGTATTCTCCTGATACACTAGAGGCAAGACTTACTAATGGGAGTCGTCGTAGCAGATGAGGTTTGTATTAATATTAAAAAACATACATATTATTTTTGTATTATCGACAGACAAATAATTTAATTTGAGAAACTTCGGTTTCTGGTAGGCATTGCAGCCGCACGTAATCACTGGTGATTTGTGTTTTCGTTTTTCAGCTGCAAGCTTTGAAACGTATGTATGTCTTACAATACATAGAGCGTGTGTTATGTATCGCTCAGTACGCAAAAGTTATCTTACGATTGAGATGGTCAGATTTTAGGGAAAGCGACCGATCGTCTACCGTTGTTAATAAAGAAAGTCATGAGATTAAATAGAGGATAAGTTTATAATAGGGTAGAAAAAACCGGGCAAGGGCGTGTCAGGCCACGCGCAATGTAGGGTTCCAAAGTAGTAAGTTTATCTACTATTACTCATTAACTACTTATGCTAAAACAGCCGTGACAGTTTTTCTGGCAAATTTATCATTTATAACATATTTTTGAGAACTTTTTCACTTGTCCAACTCCAACCGTTTAGCCGGCAAGGGGAGGGGATACACTTGATTCTAAACAAAATTAGCACATTAAAGCCAAATATTTCACAAACAGACCCCTAATTCCACAAATAGTCTTAAAAGATCCATAATATTTTTGAAAGAAATTTACAACAATACTCCACACTATAGGGTGCGGGACGAACAAAAATTCATCATTACGTTACCTGTACGGGAGGTACCCTGAAGAAAAATGTTTTTCAATATTTTATTCTACGAATCTGGAGTTTTAATAAATATGTATATCCATACCAAATTACTGCTTTCTAGCACTAAGGATCTCGGCACATTGCTTTGGACAGACGGACAGATAGACGGACGGACATGACGAAACTATTAAGGGTTCCGATTTTACTTCGGAACCCTAATAAAAGCGGCCAAGTGCGAGTCGGACTCGACCATGAAGGGTTCTGTAGCAGCGAATTACATAATATAAAAGTTCTTGTAGTTCGTTATAAAATGTTTTTTGCGGTTTACGATTTATGACGTATTAAAAAAAAACTACTAACTAGATCTCATTCAAACCAATTTTCGTTGGAAGTTTGCTTGGTAATGTACATCATATATTTTTTTTAGTTTTATCATTGCCTTATTTTAGAAGTTACAGGGGGGGGACACACATTTTACCACTTTGGAAGTGTCTCTCGCGCAAACTATTCACTTTAGAAAAAAATGATATTAGAAACCTCAATATCATTTTTGAAGACCTATCCCTAGATACCCCACACGTATGGGTTTGATGAAAAAAACATTTTTGAGTTTCAGTTCTAAGTATGGGGAACCCCAAAAATTTTTTTTTTCTATTTTTGTGTGAAAATCTTAATGCGGTTCACAGAATACATCTACTTACCAAGTTTCAGTGGTATAGCTCTTATAGTTTCGGAAAAAAGTGGCTGTGACATACGGATGGACAGACAGACAGACAGACAGACATGACGAATCCATAAGGGTTCCGTTTTTTGCCATTCGGCTACGGAACCCTAAAAAGCGGATGTTAAGCGGATGTTAATAATTCTGTTGCGAGAGGTCTATCACATGACATTCTTGGTCAGGGTTAACATTTATCATGACGCGATGACGGGTGGATTTGTCAAGCAGTGGCCGTCCGTCATTAGGGCTTGTGACACATCTCATGCCACTGCACACATACAACACATTGCGGCTCGTCTTAGATTCTTCCCCCATAAATTATACTGTCAATAGCAATCGGTAAGCTTTACCGAGACGGTTCCAAAAGCATCAGAATATTCATCAATCAGGTTGTTTGGTATCAACTCCAACAATGCGTACCACAGTGGTGGAGTATTGCTCTTGGCCATTCCATAATACGATATAATAAAGGTAGTATAATATTATAGAAGTTGTCAATCGTTATGCACTAAATTCATAATAATTATGCTACTGAAAGTCAAACAATACCCTGTCAAGTATTCCGAATATCCGTAAAAGTATCCGTAGAAGTATCCGAATCGTACCCATAACATTAACTTGGACTCTCTGCTCGGTAAACCCTAGGCAACCTGCAGAACTAGATCCCGATCGTGTAATTAACGATGACTTGCACCGCGCTGTAATCGAATCGGACATCTTTTCTTGGTTCACAAATGAAATTAAACCAAAAAATATTGTAACCAGCAATTTGAATTTAGCAAGTCACGACAAACAATTACTTTACGTCAGTTCAAGTTACACGCTCAGACTGACGCCGGCGCTACACCGCTCCTTTCAGGAATAAAAGTGACAGTGGCGTCGTAACACTGAATTGATGAGGAATTCTACCACCAGGTAAAACTAATAAAAATAGACAAGTTGCAATCTAACCAAAGTAAGATGACGTTCTGCGAATCTCTCCTCGTAGTGTCCTCGGTTTACTCTAGAGTAGTCTAGAGCATTTCGCTTAACCCTCCGCCGTGAACAAGGGGAGATATCAGACTATCTTCCGATGCGGTCAAACATCTGATATCTGACGTTGATGAGCTATATCATTGGTTGACGTGTTCTCCAACGCACTGTTTTGTCGTTAGCGTTCGGTTTTGATCGCAGCCATAGCATGAGAACATAAGAAGAATTGCTGCAATCGTATCTGAGGTATGTTACTCTAGAATGTTTAACAGACTACCTAATGTACGGAATATTAGTAAAAGCCTGAAATTAAATAATGAAATTCTAACTATGGAAAAATCCACAGTTTTCTTGGGTGTCACCTTAGATTCTAAACTACAATGGGGCACCCATATAACGGCTCTCGCGAGTAAGCTAAGTAGGTCAGTTTATGCGATTAGAAAGATAAGACAGTTTACCGATGTAGAAACTGCGAAACTTGTTTATTTTGCATACTTTCATAGCCTCATGTCCTATGGTATATTGATGTGGGGTTCAGCGGCTAACATTGGTTCTATATTTGTTTTGCAGAAAAGGGCAATCAGAGCCATTTATAAATTGAAATCACGTGATTCTCTGCGTGAGAAATTTAAAGAAATAGGCATATTAACAGTAGCCTCTCAATTTATTTACAGCAATATTATATTTGTAAAAAACAACTTAGGTATGTTCAAGCAGAATAGTGATACGCATAATCATCTAACTAGAAACAGACATAATTTGGTGACGTCATCTTTTCGCTTAAGTAGGGTACAACGCTCTTATATGGGGCTCGGTGTACGTTTTTTCAATAAATTACCCAAGTCAATACGTGATTTACCTATCCAAATGTTTAAGAGATATGTTAAATCTCAGCTACTAGGCAAAGGATACTATAGCATAAATGAATATATTAATGACAAAGACGCCTGGAAGTTAGTGCCGCATCCAGTTCCGCGTAGGTTAGAAGATATTATGTAACTTTTCATGATTTTAAAAGATGTGCGAGGAGTTTCTTTCGGTTTTTCTTCTCCTCTATGACAAAGCACCTTTCCGAAAAACTGGTAGATTAAAAAATGACGTGCATAAGTGTATCAGTGATACCTATATGAATAAAAGATTTTGATTTGATTTGATTTGATTTAGACGTTCATAACGTATATGAGCTGCTCCTCCAGAACTTCTCTCGGCACAAGGTAGAAGATACGCCGGTACTAGTACTTACTTTTAAAGACTGTTATAAATTTTAAGTGACTTTTGCTTATAAAGCGTTGTTAGTCGAACACCGTGATATATTATATCCCGTCAACGAGCGCCGCCACCGTCCGCGACCACGCGTCATCTTGAAGCGAGCGAGTGATTAATGACGCCGCCGCCGCCGCCGCCAGCCGCATCCTGAGCTCTTATCTCTGCAGACCCACAATTCTTCCGTAATTCCCGAACGTTCGCTATTCTTCAGTGGCCGCTAACAAATACAAAAGTTCCAGAGGTCGATTCACTCGTGAACATTTGGTAGATGTATCCTGTTGCATTAGTGTATCAGTGATACCTCCATGAATAAAATATATTTTTTTAATTTGGATTTTGCATTGGTCAACGTTTAATAAAAAAAATCCGTTACCGAACTCTGGCTTTCTCTCGATGAAAGACTTAACCAAACGATAAAAAAGTTCGTGGTGAAGCACTACTGCTTCAATTATTTATGTTTTTAATATAAATTGGCAAGGAGACTGCCGAGTGCAGAGCTCACTCATTCAGAGTTGCAACCTGTAACGCCATCTATCGGTGTTGGGAGTCCTACGTCATCGTCAATGAGCAATATTGCTCCCCGCAGCTATGCTGTGCTGTGATTGGTCAATCAAGTGTGAGTACTTGATTCCCGATTTGTTGGTTTGAAAAACTACAAATTAGAAATTAGTCCGCCATTACAACTTTTTCATTGAGTACGCGCAGTTCCTAGTGGGTGCACAATAAAGAGTATTTTGTTGTTATTGTTGTTGATTCTCAACTATAGGATACACCCCGGAACACAGACACAAGTACCTACACCATTCAAAGTGCGTGATGTTGTGTATCGTCATAAATTGCTACGGATTTCAACTGTGCACACCGCGCCGGCCGGCTCCTCATCATTGCCAAGCATCATCCTTCAACATTCACCAGGACTCGTACCAACCTCAGCAAGGTAAGTGAGCTATCTGTTTACCGCACCGTGGCACAGTTGTTTTCTCGTCCAGAACTTTACTTTAGGTGATCAGCCATTACTTATAGGTCTGACAAAATAATTTTATCGTACGCAAGTAGGTACACGTAGCTATTTACACGCTGCACTACCAGTTCGAAAGAAAGATTCGGAGGTTAGTCATTCAATGCTGGTGTATTTGTAGTATAAATGTAACTCAACTCAAACAATACCATGACAAGTCTGTATCTCCTGACGTTGCTTAAGATGCTTTGTTTCGTAGTACAATAGGTACCTCGAGATAATTCAAGATTCAGCGTCGTGAGCCGCGCGGCCTCAGCTTAACGTCATTATGTTAATTAAAGCTGTTCGTGCGTTGTTGGTGCTGTTACCGATGTGGCTTGATCTCCAACAGCCTCTGCTGATCTATTTTTATAGGTTCCAGCGATACTATAGAGTAAACGAATGTTTAGTTCAGACCTCGTTCCCCACCCACTGCTCGTTCCTTCCGCGTTTTTTTATGGAAATATCCAGCAAACGAGCTGACAAGCCACCTGATGGTAAGTGGCTATCGTCGCCCATGGACATCAGCAACACCAAAGGCATCACTGATGCGTTGCGGCCAAGAAAGAGAGAAGAAAATTTTAAAGAAAATGTGTGTACATTGAAACACGCAAGTCGCATAATCACATCGAGCGTAACGTGAACATTCGCTGATTGAGCATGACCGTCTTCTCTGCCTTACAACTGGAATCCAAGCTTTGCTCGTTGCCATAGAGTCGAGAATAAGTACGTAATTGACTGTTTACAAAAACATGGCGTGACGCGATAATAGTTGCGAGACATTTTCATAAGATTGGTACTAGGTACTAGGCAAATATTTGTTCTTGAATATACATATTTATTAGTCTTTTTCAATATACCTATTATTATGCCTAACAATATAACTATTTGTAGGTAAAACAAAATATTCGTTTTTATGAAGATCATTATGTACCCTAAAAGTTAGATAAGCAAGTACACTAGTTTTCTGGGAAGAGATATCTACCCACAATTGAACGGTTTTCACTTTTGGGAAGGTGCAGCCACCTTTTATCATCTTTCTGCCTTGGATTTACGATATAAAACTTTTAAACACTCTATAAAGCCAAACAATCACGAAGTGCAATCAATATAAAACATTAGGATACAACAAGGTTTGCAATAAAGATTACTGGTTTTGGAAAACCAAAGGATGTTAAAATAAAATTCACAGCGGAAGGTAAAGAAAATGATCGAAAGTAAATTTTCACCGTTAAAATCCGGAGAGTTAAAAAATGACACTGAAAAGTTAAATGTTGTTATATTTTAACGCGTCAGTAAATTTAGTTAACGCTGCAAAATGAACACAATGAATACTAGGAAAATAAGAAGTTTCTCTTGTCAGCAGTGTGACAGTGTGACAGTGTGACAGTGTGACAGTGTGACAGTGTGACAGTGATCTTATTGTACTTCTGACTAGTGTTTTAGCTGATAGTGCGTAAAGCACTGGGACGCATATTCCCTGACAAATGACGTAACGGAGTTTTATAATCTTCCAGGACTGAAAACTTGAATCCCAATTTTTCGTTTTCGCGTTGCCCCCCCCCCCCCTGGCCTCCTGCCGTTCAATGGTTTCTCCGTTAAGTCGTCAGGTTAATTGTTAGCAGACCGATCACTGGACCACCCAGAAGCTGTCGTAGACGATATTCGTACAGGATAGTTCATAGTTTCCCTCCCGTCCGTCAATATGTGGCCGCTGAGAATGTTCGTCTGGCAACCGTTAGAACAAAAACTCCTTAAACTAGGTATCAGTCAGTAAGGATATTATACCCACATTTATAATTGAATATCTACCGCTTAGAAAGTTACTTGAAAACATTGTGTACTGTGTACTAAAACTCTGCAAGTTTTAATGGCTTATAACGTAGTAGGGTGCACATAATTGTTATTTCAGGAGGGACTCGTCCACGCCGAGTCATCTCAATCAATCAAGCCGCGTAGCGCGACTCGGTGGACCGTGAATTAGGTTTCGTTTGAGGAATTCCTAATTTGCACTTTATTGACCATCCCCACAGACATAAAATATTACGTCTGTGATAATTCCACCTTCTTTTAAGAATTGACTAAATAATTGTTAGCTATTCCAAAATTCTTATGATTGCGTGAAGAGTTATCAACCGAAATGCAGGTATTTTATGAAACGTGAAATGAAATATATTCCCAGCAGTATCTTGAACTATGAACGTTACAATACTCGCAGCTTTCACCATCACGCTGCAATAATGACATCTTGACATCAAGGAACTGGACGAAACCAATGAGCATACCTACTTGTACAGTATGGCAAACCTCCTCAATTGTTGTCAAAAACGTAAATAAATGTTATGTATAATAAGTCATGTTTCATGGTCACAGTATGCAAGTGGCGTGTCGATCTTGCTTACTCACGATTCCCTTAAACTCGCGACTCCCCCCCCCCCCCTTCTTCTCGCACAGCACGGCCCGCACCGCGGCATAACACGCTCATTTTATTTAACGTGTTCACAAAATCACAAGTTTTACAGTTTTTATTTGAATTTACTGAAAATATTTATATAGAATCCATACTACGCTTTGCCCGCGGTTTTGCTCGCGTTTTCCGATAATAATAACAATAAGTTCTCTTTATCTTATTACAGGTCACGGTCTACCTGAGTGCTAAAATTTGTGAAAATCTGTTCAGTAGTTTTAGTACATTTATGTACTATTATGTCTTCTGTGGTTTTAGTTAGCGATGGGTTTGCATGACGTATTTACTTTGATACTAGCTGTGATATTTTGTTCCCACGTAAATACTGATCCCGTGGGAATTTAAGGATAAAAAGTTGCCTATATGCTGCCCAATAACCTCATACAGGAGTTAATTCAGTAGAAATCCAGTAAAAGGCCCGAAAAGACAAACAGGCTGCCAAAAATTAAAAAATGTTAGTTTTTTTAATATCGTCTAAATGATTATAAGCACTTGAAAAAATTCACAGTTGTTTTAAAATCAAAGACAGATTTTATTTATATGTATAGATTACAAAAATGATAAACCTAAAAACTTAAATAAAAAATGGAATAAACTCCCGACTGAAAAAAAATCTTTCCCTAATTTTAATGTCTTAAAATAAATCTTTCCCTCAATTTTCTTCAAACATAGCCTAAAACACTCCCGAATAAGAAATCTTTCAAATAAAAGCAACTTAATCAAAATCGGTTCATTCGTTCGAGAGCTACGATCTAACGTAGTCAGACAAACAGAGTTAAGACACACGTCAAACTTATAACACCCCTCGTTTTTGCGTCGGGGGTTAAAAAATAAATAATAAATTATTATGCAGTACATTTATTGTTATTGTTTGTTTTTATTACTTATAATTACCCATAATTACATAATGTCGTAAACGATATCCAACGAGAAAGATATGACACCCAATACAGGGAGTTGTGGCCTTCGAGACAAGCGATACACATAAAATACCCATTAACGCTCGTCAAAGGATCGGATCCAAGGGATTATCTGTTTTATTTGCCGTTCTCATATCGAACGGGACGCGATAATGGTTTCAGGTTAGCTGTCATATACCCTGGATAATGTTACATTGCAACACTGGTTATACAATAGAAGTTGTGTTCGATGTCTTTCCATCGCGCTGACCAATCAACAAGATTAAGTATTAAAGATGTTGTAAGCAATTCACAGAAATACATGTGAAAGTATTCTATTATTTTAATACAGAGACGTCAACTGTCTAACACGGAGCACTCGAGCTAAAGTTATACTCGTAATTTCAAGCTATGAACTACTGTTCCTCTCCGCTGCGGAGAGCACGAGATGCGATGCCTGATGGAGGTGGATTGTCACGTCGCGTGAGATTGGCCCTTATCTCTTAATTCGCCAAGATGGGGGCTTTCCGTTCTACCGCTATTAATTTGTTATTCATATCATAGTTTGTAGGACTCGTTCAGTTCGCGTGTTGCTGACGAGCGAGCTAATTCATAATTTGATAGAACCGCGGTCGCTATAGAAACATAGTTTAATTTACGGCTACGTGTATCTAAAATGCTGGATCCGTCACAGAATCATTTATCTTTTTGTCTGTCCGTGTGTCCACCTGCACACGCAACAGGATTCCAGTTTCAATATTTTTCATTGAATTGAGCTGTGACTTTAACTAACAATCGATCGTAACAGATGTCCCTCACGTGGAGTGACGTGTACGAATGGGAAGCGCCGCGTTTTATTCCCGCTGGTAAAAATTGTAAAGTTGAAAAAGCAGTTCCCGAAGAAGCCGGACGTTGAGTAAGTCAGGGGTACGAAACTCCGACGCTGCAATTTGTTGCGAGCTAACTCGATCTGCGGGCCGTAGATTTATTGCACGTTCCCTGGAACAAGGTACAAATTCCGAGCCTTATCTTTCAAGTTATATATTATTTATAAGTAACATTTGGGCACAGTTCTACTCGCTTTGACTTTAAGTTAGTTTGATAGAGAATTTCTTTTTACGTTTAGACGAAACTTAAAAAAAGTTTTAGGAAATTTAGTATGAAAGTGGTCCTTGGATGGCAAAAAAGTAGTAGAATATGCCCCCGACCAAGTTGCCTGAAGAAGACACGGACATCCGCTAGATTCAGAAGGCTAGGGACCGGTCAGAGTAGCACAACTTAGAGGAGGCTTATATTATGTCCAGCAGTGGACCTCCAAGGGATGTTGGATGGATGGTATACTGCTATTGCTATCCTGTAGAATTCTAAGTTCTAGTTCAAAGGAGGACTAAGGATACTTTCATACTAATAAGTGATAGGCGCGGCAATCCTGACGCTTTTCTTCGTACTGAAAATATGATAGACCGTTATGTCCGTGTTACAATCGTCACTACGCCAGCCTGAAATAATTATAACCTTCATTTAAAAAGGTAAATAAATCGCAGTTGAAAATAGAATACTTGCTTGGTGTCACACTGTCGCGATGTCACCCCGTTCTGTTGGAAACATGCTCTACGTATGAGCTACGCCACCAGCTACGACAAATGGCCGCGCCGACGTCAACCGTATCAATAAAACTAATTTCTGAGCAGCAACAAAGTCGACTACGATTCATACGCAATTTGTAGGCCCGTTCGCTTGTTTACTGTGGGCCCATTATCGGTTCGCGGCCTGTAATTATTTCGAATCAATAACAACGTCACGCGAGCCTCGCTTGTCGTCCGACGAGGTCGGGGGTCAAGGAGCTCGCTAGGTACATTGTAGCTCAGTTGCTACGCGCTTACATTTATGCAAACTTTCGTGAAAAACATGAACAATAGGCAGATAGGTAGAGCCACTGATGCATATTTTTAAAGAACTTCTTTATATCATTGATAAAGTATCATAACAAACGTAACCATTTTGCAAGAGCAATAGGACTAAATCTATGCAAGTATCAAGTTCAGTGCTTACTTAAATAACCACTATTAGTTATTTATTTATTTCGCTTTAATCCCAACTCTACTCTAGATACCTGGCTTCTTTTTATCGCGTACTCTCCTGCAGTAATTCCAGGGAATTACTATCTACGACATGGACGTAATCAAAAAGTTACAAATACCCACGTTTGAACCCGGGACTTCTCGCTTGGCATCTGTGCGTGTTGTTTGGATTCTCGATGGGCACTAATTTCAGATTTACTGCAAATTCGTACCGCGGCCATTCACGGTCCCAATATTAGTTGGTACTTAGTGTAGTGTTTAGAGGATCAATAATACACACATTTTACTCTGTAATAGGTGAGGTAGGTATACGCAAGGCTGACGTCTGCACACGGCACCTAGCACGCAGCATCGCTGCCGACCGACTGGCAGTCAGTCGGTGACTGACAGCTGTGCTTATACACTACACTTAGTATAAGCCCGTTTTGATTGATGCAATCCTAGATAGGACGTTGATCTGTTCGTTAAAGGCACATAATACACCCGATAAATAGCCTTTATCGGGTTCATTTCAGCAAGTGTGGTGTAGTGAATGGGGCTCGATAACGGCTTTGTGTAAAACGCCCAAAGGGTTTCCTGTCGGTGTCGATTGTCTGTCATCGTGTATCGTGTATGTGTGTCGTACGATCAAACACAACAATATTGATAAACAATACACTCGTGTTTTTATTACTAAGCATTACTTCAGTTATTGAAAATTCGGTTTGACATTGTGTGCATTACACGTGGACAATTCTGACAGGTCATAATTACGGATCCTTTATGAAATTTAATATTTGTCATTTTTAACGTTCCATTGTATATGATAGGCTATTGTATAATGGACGAGGTTACGAGTATAACGAACAGACCCTTCTGATACAGCTCGCGGGAACCTGCAGGGTTTTATCATAATAATACAAGACGACGCAATATATTATATTCGTAAAAACAAGCTTCGTCGCCTTCCCCTCGCCGCTTGGATTTGTTCTCTTCCTACAAAAATAATTCCTTTCAACCCGCCATCGATCATCATTCCGATAAGATCTGTCTCCATGCCAATATAGACTCTATTGTGTTCGTGTAAACACCCAAATCTTCGTGACGCAATAGTGCGGTTGACTAAATGCTGCGCTTTTGGGGATGCTTCACACTGAACCGTGCCGATTGTGCGACTTAACGCTCACGCGGCCTTCAAGGCATGTTCCGCCAGTGGCAGCAACACAAACTATAACTAAGACAATAGTCCTAATATTGGAGCCAAAAACTAGGATATTTTATTTGTCACACATACATTTTCCTGGTGTGTAAGTAATCCCTAGACACTCCGCTTGCCAAAAACAAGGTCAGTTCCTACAGTAAATAATGAGGAAAAATTGTATCATTCATCAACATTTTCATATTAATTTTTACTGTAGGTACAGCGTAATATAATCATATAGTGACAATATACATACAATTTAATAAGTTTTACACGAATTCCGAAAGTTACTCTTAGCCTTGATTCCAAGTCAAGTCTCCACAGCTTCCAGTAAGCTTGCTGAACTACGGATTGCGCTGGGTTTCTGCTGCCATTGTCTATCTGTATTTCTTAAAGTTGCAACAAATTACGAGTATTATAACATTTACCAGCAGTCAACAGTTTGTAATCAGATGCTGACACTGTATCAGATTTACTAGTGCGCCGTAAACGCAGCTTTACCTGCCCTCGGTCGCGTGATCAAGCGGCGGTTTCCATGTAGATCACAATCACTAAATGAGATGTAACTTATTTGCTCGTTTTGATCAAACGAAACATGCCGGCGACAATCTCTGATCGTTCAATCAAACTGTAGCCAACAGCGTGCCTCTGAACGCTGGTAAATGGTGGTTTAAGCGATGTTCTGTCTTACAATGTTTAAATACAGAAGAAGCAAACTTCTGCAATCTGAGACGGAACACTTTGTAACAATTTGTTTAATTGTATACGAAGTAACTCGGTGTTTCTTACACTTGTGGAAGTTTATAAAAACATGTTTCACGATAGAAATAAAAGCAGCTTTTGAAATAAGAATACCACGATGTTGTTATTAAAAATATTTCTTGTACCAAAGAAGCAACCGCTGCGCGCATATACAATTCAATATGTGGTGTTCGAGGAGATAACTCAATCGATTATTGAAATAGCGGAGGTTAGTACAATCGTAGTGGATAAAATCCGACAGTCTCGGAGGCAATAACAAGCAATATCTCCCAATGACGCCCCAGCCGCGTCTAGTGATGGGGATACAATGCTAACTTTTACAATGTATACATTAATAACTTCTTGGAAGACATTGTGTTCACACAACTATTGTTTTTCTAGCGTGGTTTGAGGGTGTCTGCAAAAACTATGGTTCGCGAGCGGTGAGTTCTTGCGCGGCACGCGATGCGATCAATTTCGGCTTCGATACATAATTATATCGTGTATAAAGGATACATTATAAATATTTTATAAGATAATGTCATCAAAATCTGCAGGCAACAACAATAAATTGAGTGGCTGCCATCCAGCAGTCCAGTCTCCGGTCTAGTTCAGTGCGGTGCACCATCGTTAGTGTTTCCTTCTCGTGATCCGCAGCTACTGTTTATATATCTCCACAAAATATCTCCGAAAACATGGCCTCATTGTTTGTGACACGAGCACGCGGCGCGAATTTAATATATTTAAAACACAGCTTCAACGCATTAGTGACCCAGTGTAGCACTCAGGGCCGTCGTTCACAGTATACTGCATGCTGTAATGTCCGCGTGTGAGTTGCCGGTCGGTGGATACATCTGTGACATAGACGTCTGTCAAGAACATAATTACGAAAACATGCTTCACAATTTAATCTGAGGAAAAACAGCCGTCCAAGGTTCAGTAGTATCGGTGTCGATATATAATGGTGCTTTATTATCACTAGATACTTTTGCTCATTTAAATTTCAGTTCAAGCTTCCAGGCGGAAGATGAGAATGATGATTTTATCCGTTCTCGATCTGGGTGTGTGCGTTCTTCTCTTTGTGTGGAGTCCAGGGCTCCTGCGACACAGGGAATCCCAGCTTAGCGGGCTATGAGTGTGTAGTGTTATTTATTTATTATTTTTAGTTCAAAGGACACCTGACACATGATTTGTAATTTGAAATATTACACCGATAGATTAAAATATGAAAAGAATGTAACTTACTGTGTCTAACTTCCATAGGACGGAGGGCGCGGATTCGGTTTCTGGAATTATTTACGACTTTACTATTATAATATTGTTTCTCACACAGTGCTGCTGTATGAGAAGCAATATTATGTATTTTTATATCATTGCTTCGTACACACACAACAGCGTAATATTTCCATACTACCTTTCCCAACAGATTTATTTTAGTGTCGCTTCATACGCAATAGGCTTTATTGAATCTACTGGGCTTAAGTTACGCAACTTGAATTTATTGTGTATAGGTACAGTCGGCCGCAGAAGTAGCTTAACATTTTAGTACCTTGTCACATTACATTTCTTGAATTTGTCATAGATGTTGCTAGGAAACCGTCGAAACAGTTACTATTACAAAGTGCTAAAATGTTAAGCTACTTCTACGGCCGACTGTACATACGTCTCAGTAGACAGTAGGGGTTCGCTGAGCACAATATGTTCTCTGTTCCCGGAACAAAAATCACTGCGAAATCTAGTTTTTCTAGTAGTAGTAGTAGTAGTAGTAGTAGTAGCAGTGATCAGTAGTAGTAGTGGTAGTGATTTTGTCACGCCTATTTTGGTAACGAAATTTTACCATTCTAGGATTCTGATATTATTACCGAAAAGAACAGTGAACAGAAACTGGATTTGCTAAAAACAGAATTTATGATCAATATTTTAATACAAAATTGTAATACAAAACACGTAAAATGAAGTACAATGAAGTTAACCTCCAGTCGTCCACGGCAACCCAACCACACTAATTAGCCAATACACAAAAAATATGCTCGTTTATTCATTTAAAATTACGCCAACCTTTTGTAATTAAAACCAACGACGAAAAAAGTCATTGAATTTTGATAAACAAAGAAAGCGATAGCATTAGTAAAGAAATTTATGATGATATCATTTAATACGGGATAGTTAGCGTGACGGCAAGGTAGAACTAAGTGTTCTCTATAACCAATAACTTTCAACTTAAATTTGCCAGCAATTTTCTTGTTTCTCGATTACAAGGACTGAAATCCACTTAAGATCCCGCCTCTTTTCTTCCTTATTAAATTGGCAAGGCGTCGGCCGTACCCTAGCGCCTTGGTGTTGCGAATTTCCTTGGACAATTTATAGTGGGTGATAGGTGCTGAGTAGCTGACAAGATAAAAAATGTTCCACTGTAAACTGCGAATCTCCCCGTAACTGAGATAACTCCATAGTGTGGGACGAGCCATTTCGCTGGCACCATGTAATAAAGCATGAACAAGGCAATAAACAAAAGCATTACAATGAGTACCGGCGACAATAACGCCGAGCGTCGAGTCTGTCCCCCCCCCCCTCGCGGCCCCTCCCCCTCCACCTAGCTCCGGGAAACAGCCCTTAATTAAATAACGCGAGACAGGTGCCCACCGTTATTCTACAAATCTAATATAGCCAACTGAAACATTATTGTACTGTATTGCGGGGATATTCCGTCCAATTGATTAAGGTTTTTAATCAAAATCCGCAGACAAACATTGCACCCAGCAGTAAAGTAGAGGAGAACTTAATTGTGGTTCAAAGTGCTCATCAAAATCAAAAATCAAAAATCAAAAAATCTTTATTCAGTCTAAGAGTTACATTTAAGTAAATCAGTTTTTGAAGCATCCCAGTAAGCATAAAATATTTTATGCTTGTGGCAGGATACCCCGCTCCTCCTTAACCCAAGCGTTACATAATTATATTAGACAGAACATAAAATTTTCAAATGAAACAATGTACTATTGACAGTAAGTAAAACTAAAACTTAGTACTTTTAGAATGCGCCAATCTTTGGTGTGTGTGTGTGTGTGTGTGTGTGTGTGTGTGTGTGTGTGTGTGTGTGGATACCTACAGGTGGTTTATGAGATTTTCAGTAGAAATGTAATTTAATGACTGAAGCCAATTTGTGACAGTTTTTTTACATTCACGTGAGGTCATGGTATAAATAACAAGATTTTGATTAATTTGGTTGTATAAGTGTGCTGATTGAGATAAATATTGCCTTTTCGCAAAATTGGTTTTTGTCTGAGGTGTAACAATGACTCTGTTTCTTCTCCTAGTATTGGTTGCTAGTACGTGGTTATAACCAATATTTCGGTGTCTGCGTAAGATTATAGATAGTATATATAATTTGCGGATAGATAGTAACTTAGATATATTGTATAGGTCCTCTGTGGGATATCTATATGGTTTACGATACATTACTTTAAGTAAACATCGCTGTCCACGTTCTAAGTCTAGAAATTTTGTTTTTGTAGCTCCCCCCCATACAGTAATGCAGTAACTTATTACAGATTGTGCTAGTGCCAGATATATTTGGTTAAGTTGTTTTTTAGGAATTATATCTCTTAGAATCTTAAATATCCATGTTAATTTTCTTATCCTATCATTTATATGTGTAATATGTTGATGCCATGATAGTCGCTGATCTAAAATGACCCCTAAATATTTTGTATATTCCACTTTATCTATTTCAGGACAATTACAAAGATTTGTGTCTATATTATATTTACAGTGATGTATTTTAAGAGAAAGATAATTATTAGGTTGAGTTTTATTATTAATAGTGAAACAAATGTAGTTAGTTTTGGATGCATTTGTTTCATCGTAATATAGTATATTGACATAATGTTTATTTCGTTACTTGTTTGAGAAAATATCTTATCTGCAGGTTTGTATCGAGGTGCGATATCAGTTTACAGAATCTTGCTCCTCAGCTGATGCAGTTATTGTGATGGTCCAACAAGAAGCGTTGAAAAAAACTGTTAGTTGCTCAGGCAACTTTTTCTAAAATGTCCTTTTACTTATCCTTTATCCGAATATGGAACAGAATTCGGGACGCGGACGCCGGCTGGGGCCCCGGCTCCAAGCAACACAAAGAATATACAGAATTTTGTGCCTAATGAAGCCACAGTCAAATTAGAGTACAATAAAAAGCACTTTAAAACCATTTGAACCCGACCTCGGCCTAAAATTTTAGCAAGATTAATTTCTACAAAAATATTTTTTTTATTTTTGTACTTCTCTGTGGAGCAGCGCAGCGCGAGCACCGCTGCAATGTCTATTTTATACTTTTTAATTCCTCCTTTTCCCGGGACGCCTATCTCTACATTCCTCTACACTGCGTCTTTCTGTCTTATTGACCTGTCGGACTGCCGACTGCTAACGACTTCTGATGGCCGAGCTACGGGACATCTTCTATGTTAAGTCCCGCAAGTATCGAATCAGTATCTTGCCATTCATATTGTGAGAGAAGACTTCAGCTCAGCAGTGGGACAAATATAGGTTCTGATGTAATAAAATTACTTTACTTACTTGAACGTGCAATATGTAGTTCGTTACATATTTTCGGTCTTTCTTTGCACACATACCTCAACAAATAATTAGCTGCGTTATAAAATACTACCGCAACCAATTTCTTGACAAACATGTCTCGCTCGTATCAACTCTGTGTGGAGCACACAGGTTCCTAATTTAAGCGTGTTTTCGCAAAATTTCATTCGGACTACCAATTGCTGGCTTGTTGTTGAATAAAATATTTTAACTTTTGCCTCCCACTGCGTGTCGGAGGCGAGAGAGCCTCCCAATCCGCACTCTCCTCAATCGCTGAATCTGATCATTTCATTCTTGATCCATCTTCACATAGGTAATAAGCAATTCGTGAATTAGATGAAGTTTATTCACATCTGTAATATCAAAGGGTGAATAGAACAAACTTTAATATTTCTTAATGTAAATGTGACTTTAACGTCTACCACGAAACGTTAACGTTGTACTTCACTCAGTGTGGTTTACAATGTTCACTTAAATTATAGTTGCCAGTTGAAACACGTCGAGAAACATAACTCGTATGAGTGTCGCGTCGCGTCGCGTCGGTTCCGTTAACTTCGGCTCTGATGTGCTCTACTGAGGCACTGTGATATGCGGTGCGAGTCATTAATACACCATTAACATTCAACCCGCTCTCTGCTTGCAATTTAGTTTAGTACGTCTTAGTAACGTACATGTGGACCAATTAGATGATTCCAACGACCGAAGGATTCCTGACCGTGGCCTGAGCGTGCTACAAGTAACTCGCGTCATGTTATTATCGGACTTAAATAATAATTAGTTATATGAAAAACCCATTTGGTAGTTACCCTGACCTGAGCTAGTGAGGACAGAATAAAAGTAGATTCAAGAAGGGATACGACACATTCTAACTATTAGAATATAATGTTATCTATATAAACTAGTCATGTCTAACATCCTGTTTTACTATTAAAGAGCTCTTAGAAGAGTTAGAAGCGGTAGGTACTTGTCAAACTAAACGTTCGCAACTTGTCTTAGTGCGGACACCCAGGACACGCCGCGCGACACGCGACCGAGCCGTGGCCGTGTCGTCTTCCGGGTATTTGTCCAACCGAACTTCACGCGAAAAAATATTTGCCTTGTACGAACCGACATTTGCTATCCATATTTTTCTAACTCAAGCAGTTATTTTTGGCTGGCTTCCTGGTCCCCATACAAACGTTCTAAGCAAAGCAAATAAGTCAGTTATTGTTACTATCATCTTGCTATTATTGACGGGAGAAACCCTCCTCCTCCATTCCTGGCCTCTTGTTGTTCAGAACTCAGTAGATAAGACCCGTCATTCTCAATTTAGGTGTCCCTAATATAGTATCTACTCTTTTTCTTCTAGTATTAAAATTCGGTACACGTCGGCTACAAGTAGAATAGCTTATTAGATAAAACTAATCCCAGTAGGTTAGTAGTAGTTAAAAAAGCCCAGTAGTTTAAATTGTTGTTAAAATTCAAATTCAAATTCAAAATCATTTATTCATGTAGGTATCATTGATACACTTATGCACGTCATTTTTTTAATCAACCAGCTTTTCGCAAAGGTGCTTTGTCATGGAGGAGAAGAAAAGCCGTAAAGAAACTCCTCAGCACATCTTTTAAAAATAAAAATACATCGGTATATTTGTTACAAAAAGTATCAATCACTAGCTTGTACGGAACTGGTTGCAGAGCTGGTCATTTCCATGCGTCTTTGTCATTTATGTACTCATCTACAGTATAGTAACCTTTGCCTAAAAGTTTAGATTTATATATTATACTGAACAACGGCACCATAGAAGGATTAACAGTCGGGACCCATTCTTCAACCAATCAAAGCTTGTATGTTTTTTTTTCCCAAGCAGCCCTGTAAAATTTAAATGGGTCCCGACTGTTCATCCTTTTATGGTGTAGTTGTTCAGTATTACTTTTAACAACATTCTGAACTACTGGGCTTGTTTTCTTCTTTTTAGTTTTATACGCAGTCGGGTTTTTTTTTCAAAATCAGCACTTTAAAGTCAAATATTTCGCAAAGGGACCCCTAATTCCAAAAATGGTCTTAAAAGACCCATAATATTTTTGGAACACATTTTCAACGATACCCCAATATAGGGTACGCGACGAATAAAAATTCATCCTCACATTACCTGTACCTGTGTAAAAAAAAAATTAATATTTTATTCTACGATTCTGGAATTTTGATAAATATGTATGCCAAATTACAGCTTTCTAGCACTAATGGTCTCAGCGCTTTGCTTCGGACAGACAGACGGTCGGACAGATGGACGGAAATGATGAAATTATAAGGGTTCCGATTTTTAGGTTTGTAAAGGTAGCTCGGCTCATCGGTCCTAACTCCTATTCTAAAGTTATACGCACTCTGAATACATCACCAGTGTGGCGCAATGGTTACTTTGCCGGATCGCCGCACTGAGGGTCCTGGGTTCGATACCCAGCGAGGCGGAAATTTGAATGATGAGTTTGAATTTCTGTTCTCGGTCTGGGTGTGAATGTCCTTGTCTATGTTGTGTGTTGTCCATGGCACCCACGACACAGGGAATCCTAGTGTGGGCCTATGAGTGTGAAGCGTTATTATTATTATTATATTATTATTATCACGTAAATTGGCTCTCGCTTTAAAAAACATTCAGAAACTGAAACCTTCAAACGTTTTGCACAGAAATATGTTGGTAACCTGCCATGACGTTTGATCGTATCTAGCTCGCGAGCTGAAGATGGAAATATCAAGCTCCGGATATAGCTTCATATATCTAAAAGATTTGAGAATACAGGCTTCGTTTCTTGGCAACTCTTCTGGCTATAATCGACTTTCAACCGTAACTGATAGGAACATCTTTGTCATCTTACAAAGTGGTGTTATATTCTAGCGGAGCTTGCCAATTATCGCATCCTTGCACAGCGATGAACCGTCTGCTCGCTGCGCTGCGGACCGAATGACATCTTGTCGTTACAGCTAAAACATGATTCGCTGAGTGGATTACCGAAACAACTACGTTCGTTTAAAGATTGGTAGCCTACTGCGGGGGTATGAGTGTAAAAGGGGGTATGTGTGTAGCGTTTAAATAAATTTTCGTAAGCGTCGGTTGAAGTTTGTTTCATCTGGCACTGAAAAATTGACAACTAGTAAGTATGGTTTTACAACCGTTTTATTGAAGTGAAAACTTCTTTAGGCGCGTTGGGCATTTTTTGAGATGAAACCATACAGTTCGCGACATCATCATCGTTTTAATCGACACCTACCTATGGCGCCATCTCTGAGAGAAGTACAGAACTAAACTTAATTTTCAGCTCGTATTAATAATCAATATTATAGTTTATATATACTTTACGAGGCGTTGGCAGCCATTTACCAAAAATGTAATGAATAAAAAAACACTTCATTTAAAAATATTTCCTGCACAATAAAGTATTTCCTGACGAGTCAAAAAACACACGTAATTGTTCAAGTTTTCACTTCTATCGGCACTGCCAGAGTTCCTTTTTAGTCCCTTTAGTCCCTCCGTCTGTCCGAAGCAAAGCGCTGAGACCCTTAGTGCTAGAAAGCTGTAATTTGGCATCGATATAAATATTTATTGAAACTCCAGAATCGTAGAATAAAATATTGAAAAATATTTTTTTTCAGGGTACCTCCCCTACAGGTAACGTGAGGATGAATTTTTTTTCATAGCGTAACCTATAGTGTGGGATATCGTTGAAAAGGTATTTCAAAAATATTATGGGACTTTTAAGACCACTTTTGGAATTAGGGGTCCGTTTGTGAAGAATTTAGTTTAAAGTGCTAATTTTGGTTAGAGTCAAGTGTCTCCCACCCTACCGGCTGAACGGTTGGAGTTGGACAAGTGAAAAATTTCTCAAAAATAGTTTATATGATTTACAAGAAAAAACTATCACGGCTATGTTAGCATAAGTAGTTAATGAGTGTTAGTCGATAAACGTACTACTTTGGAACCAAGGGCGGATCCAGCTTTGGCGTCAGGGGGGGGTCACATAGTCGTGGTCAAATATAAGACGTTCTATTTTAATTTTGATAATAATTAGAGTCCGACCGAAACTGGTTTTTCAGCTAAAACCGAAACCGAAACCGAACCTTCGGCCTTACTTCCAGTTTCGGCCGAAGCCTAAACCGAAACTTAGGGTGAAGCCAAACAAGCGTATTTTTGGTAGAGACCGACCGAAGTTTCGGTTTCGGTTTTGGCAAGTTTCGGCCAAAAAATCTAGTTTCGGTTTCGGAAACGTTTGGCCGAAACATTCGGCCAAACCGAAACTCTGTGTTCGTGAATTGTCGTGCGTCGTTCGGTTAACTTCGTGGCTGGTCATTGATTTAACATGTTTATTATATTTGTTCATTAATCTGAAGAGCGTCTGATAGGATGCTTTGACGCTCATTCGCATAGGCATATGCCGAGCAGTGGACTAATAAAGCCTGATTATGATGATTTGTTAATGAAATAATGACATAAAAAATTGCTAGTTAATTTTGTTTCATGGACTTTAATTTTATTATTGTTTTTTTAGGGTTCCGTATCCAAAGGGTAAAAACGGGATCCTATTACTAAGACTCCACTATCCGTCTGTCTGTCACCAGGCTGGATCTCTTGAACCGTGATAGCTAGACAGTTGAAATTTTCATAGATCATGTATTTCTGTTGTTACCATCATCGTAATAGCCAATAATTGTAATGAAACTGTAACTGGAATATATTTGAGTAAAACTTTTACTTTTTTATATTATGTTATAGAATTTAAGTATTATATGTATAGTGGCATGAACGGCACTCCAAAATGGCTCGCACAGACTATCAGTGCTATGGTTCTCCATAGCAATCACTGAGTGCAATCCATTTCCAGAGCTCATTTCACGTGAGCCACAGCTCCAAAAATACGTTCGTTTCGCCTCACCCTAAGTTTCGGTTTCGGTTTCGGCCGAAACTGGAACTAAGGCCGAAGGTTCGGTTTCGGTTTCGGTTTCAGCTGAAAAACCAGTTTCGGTCGGACCCTAATTTTTGGAGCTGAACGGAGTCACGTGAAATGAGCCGGTTTCATACAAAAGTTCAAATTCAATTCTTTGGAATTTGTATTTTACGCGATTTTGCGATTTACGCTATTGCGTGACGCACAGCTCAAAAAATACGCTCCTTGGGCCACACCATTAGGGTATTCTTTTCAGCTGCTCATTTGTGGACTCAACAGAAAAAAGAAGGTTAAAGGAGCGAATTTTTGAAATTTTACAAAGGTCATTTTTTGACATTAGGTAAGTAACCCTCAAGCTATCTGTCCCCTAACGTTCATCCACTATTTACTGGACACCCTGTATGGGTTCTGAAATCTAGCGTGTTTTTTTACACATTTGTATTTGTAACTGCATTTAGTTCGGTAAACTTATTTTAATACGTAAACGACAAAATTCGAAAAAATGTAGGTACCTATGGATGAACGCTGTTTTCAACCCCCGACGAAAAAAGAGGGGTGTTATAAGTTTGACGTGTCTGTGTATTTGTGTATCTTTATGTTTGTCTGTGGCATCGTAGCTCCCAAACCGTGAACCGATTTTGATCTGGTTTTTTTTTGCATGAAGGTGACTTAATCGAGTGTGTTCTTAGCTATGTTGTGTATATCAAACTGTTAGGGATTTTTTAAATTTTAATTTAAATCATTTAAATAGAATAACTTTTTTTATTTGTGTAACGATTGAAATAAAATATAAAAATTAAATGTTAACCCCATTTTCCTAAAATACGTCAGTGAAAACCGCATGCAAATCGATTTAGCCAGTTTTGTAATTACCCTAAACAGACGCACATACATACAAACAGACGAAAATTCTTAAAATAATTGTTATGGTATCTTTTGCGTCGACAAACACCGCTCGTGATAGATTTTCTGAAATATCTTCCATGTACAGACATATCGATCAGTTACCGTTTCATTGATGATTTGGGATGTAGGACTTCGAAAATACTACTAGTGAATGCCCTCGCTTTGTTTCCGTAAACCTTTCGATAATCCCTCACTCAATAAATATAAGTATGGGCGAAATTGACATAACGTTATTTATTTATTTGTAAACCATTTGAAATAAACCAACCACTAAATGTTAACCAAAGCTCACTACAATACGTATGTATTGTAAGTTATAAATGAGTGAAAACCGCAGGTAAATCTGTTAAGTCGTTCCTGAGAGTAGCCAGAACAAACGCACAGACAAATAGACGAAAATTATTTTTTATATAATCTATTACGTCTAAGCCCCTAGTAAAAGTTTTACTCAAATATCTTCCAGTTACAGTTTCATTACAATGCTTCGCTATGACGATGATGGTATATACCTGGTCTATCTATCTATCTATCTATCTAACAGCCTTTTAAAGTCCACTGCTGGACATAGGCCTCCCCTAATTGGCGCCACTCCGACCGGTCCTGGGCCCTCTGAATCCAGCGCCTTCCCGCCGTCTTCTTCAGGTCATCAGTCCACCTGGTCGGGGGGCGACCAGTGCTTCTTTTACCGAGACGTGGCCGCCATTCGAGGACTTTGCGACCCCATCGGTTATCTGTCCTTCGAAAGATGTGGCCTGCCCATTGCCACTTCAGCCAGCTAACTCTACGAGCTATGTCGGTAACTTTTGTTCGCCTACGGACTTCATCGTTACGAATCTTATCTCGTAGTGAAATACCTAACATAGCTCGTTCCATAGCGCGCTGTGTGACTTTGAGCCTTCGAATGAGGCCAACAGTAAAAGACCACGTCTCGGATCCATATGTTAACACTGGCAACACACATTGCTCGAACAGTTTCGACTTCAGGCACTGAGGAATTTTGGATGATAAGATGTGTCGTAATTTCCCGAACGCTGCCCAGCCGAGTTGGATTCTTCGAGTGACCTCTTTCTCGAAGTTGGACTTACCCATGTGGATCATTTGTCCCAGGTAAATGTACTCGTCGACAACTTCGAGAGCAGTGCCGTCAACAACTACCGGTACGGGTGTAACATGGACATTAGACATGATTTTTGTCTTGTCCATGTTCATCTTAAGACCCACCCGTTGTGAGGCACTGTTCAGGTCCCCTAGCATAGTATTGAGGTCCTCCAGCGATTCCGCCAGGATCACTATATCGTCGGCAAATCGAAGGTGTGTGAGGTGTTCACCATTGATGTTAATGCCGAGCCCTTTCCACTCCATTAGCTTAAACACATCCTCCAAAGCAGCGGTGAACAGCTTCGGGGAAATAACGTCCCCTTGTCTGACACCCCTCTGCAATTGGATGGGGTTCGTGCTTCTGTCGTGTAATCGGACTGACATGGTGGCCGATTTGTATACACACTTCAACACCTCGATATACCTATAGTCTATCTGGCACCGCTGGAGAGACTCCAGCACCGCCCAGGTCTCGATAGAATCGAAGGCTTTCTCATAGTCCACATAGGCTACACATAGGGGCAGATTATACTCTTCGGACTTCTGTATTACCTGCCTGAGTGTATGTATGTGGTCCATGGTGCTATAGCCTTTTCGGAATCCGGCTTGTTCGGGAGGCTGGAAGTCGTCAAGTCTGCGTGCTATGCGATTAGTGAGTACCCTTGAAAACAGCTTGTACACGTGGCTCAGAAGTGCAATGGGCCTATAGTTCTTCAATAGGGTTTTATCACCCTTCTTGAAGAACAGCGTCACCACACTTCTGCTCCACGCTTCCGGGGTAGTTCCGCTACTGATAACGGAATCAAACAACTTCTGGATCACTAGCAATATAGGCTTTCCTCCAGCTTTTAACAACTCAGTTGTGATTCCGTCATCGCCCGGTGCCTTGTTGTTCTTTAGCTGCTTCAGGGCCCCCCTAATTTCATACAGACTGACGTCCGGGATATCTTCGGTATAGTGTCGGGTCAACTTAGCTCGCTTGTCACTCGCCTGTCTGGGGACAGGAGCGCCTGAGGAGGTAAACAAACGTCTGTAGTAGGTCTCAACTTCTCCCAGAACTTCGGGTTTTGACGAAACTACGGTGCCGGACTCGGTCTTCAACCTCGTCAGTTGGCTTTGCCCAATCCGCAGATCTTTGGCGAACACTTTAGAGCCCCGATTTTTCTCTATTGTGTTTTTTACACGCCTTGCGTTATGAGAACGCAAGTCGCGTCGCCTTTCCTGCGAGATCTGCTTATTGAGCCGCCTATACTCTGCCATGGAGGCTGGAGACTGCACACATAGTTCTCGTCTATCCCTCATAAGACCGAGAGTATGTTCTGAGAAAATTTGAGACCCACCACGGGGGCGGGTTTTAAAGAACTTTAACCCTACCTCGCGGACTGTTGCTACCATCCTGTTGTTGTACTCGTCCACTGTATCACAAGAATCTAAGCACGCGAAACGATTCTGCAACTCTAACTGAAAGCTCTCAGAGCCTTGGATCTGGACAGGTGTTGGGCGGAGAGTAGATTTCATTAGACGGGACCGCTCGAGCTTAACGTTGATATTTAATGTGCCTCGTACCATTCGGTGATCGCTCCCGGTCTTAAACCTGCTAATCACTGAGACATCATTAAATATGTGCCGTTTGTCAGCCAGAATGAAATCTATCTCACTCTTTGTGGAACCACCAGGGCTAATCCAAGTCCACTTGCGCTGAGGCTTCTTCCTGAAAAAGGAGTTCATCATATAGAGGTTCTCCTTTTCCAGAAAGTTAGCCAGCAAGTGGCCTCGTTGGTTCCGACATCCAATGCCAAAAGGCCCCACTCTCTCTTCGTCGCCATTTCGTGTGCCTAGTCTTGCGTTGAAGTCCCCCATCACAACTGTGAAATGAGATTTAGAGGTATGTATGGCTTTACTGATCTCCTCATACATAACCTCCACCTCTTCGTCGGGATGTGTCGAAGTCGGCGCATATACCTGTACGACCTTCAACGAATACCGTTTGGATATTCTGAGTGTAAGGTACGCTACCCTGGCCGACACGCTCCCAACTTGCACTACATTGTTGACGAGGGACTTGTGGACGAGAAACCCGACACCACCTTGGGACAGCTGTTCGCCCTCCCGGTGATAGAACAGGTTGCCGGATTTGAGTATTATCGTGTCCTCCCCCTGTCTTCGGACTTCAGATAATCCCAAAATGCTCCAGTTCAACCTGTTCATCTCAGCTTCCAGCTCGTATATCTTATCATCGGTCCTCAGTGTCCTGGTATTGAATGTTGCCAGGTGCAGAGGTCGTTGTTTCTGGTGATGGTAGCCGAATCTCTTCCGGCGATTCTTCGCACCCCCTGCCCCACCGTTACCGTGACCGCTACCGTAGTCAGGAATAGTGGGACTGCCGGGGACTGGGGGCCGTGGTTTTGCCGTGTCTGCCATGGGGGTAATAGCCATAGTCACCGCGCTTGGCTATTGCGAGTTGGTGACCGCAGGTGACATGACTGGTATTCGTCAACACAGAAAGATGCTGCTGCCCATCTTCTGGATTTGTCCTATTAGTCGCCTTTTACGACATCCCAGGAAGAACGGGAGTGGTGCTATTCTACAAAGTGAACCCGGATACCTGGTCTACAGACAGTTAAATGGTGTTAGATAAAAAAAACCGGCCAAGTGCAAGTCGGAATTGCGCATGAAGTGTTCCGTATCATTATCTATACAACATTAGACACTATATTATAACCTTTTTTTCTACCTGTTGCCGTTATTAATATAGAGCAAAAAACGGCTTAAATCAAGTTTGTTATATGGGAACCCCACTTAAATATTTATTTTATTGTTTTTGTTGTTATAGCGGCCACAGAAATACATGATTTATAAAAATTTCAACTGTCTAGCTATCACGGTTCAAGAGGTACAGCCTGGTGACAGACAGACAGACGAACAGTGGAGTCTTAGTAATAGGTTCCCGTTTTTATCTATTGGTAAAAAACCCAAAAAAAAACAATAATAAAATGAAAGTACTTATGAAATAATATTAACTAGCAATTTTTTATGTCATTATTTCATTAACAAATCATCATTATCAGCCTAGGCCTATGCAAATGAGTGCCAAAGCACCCTGTCAGACGCTCTTCAGATTAATGAACAAAAATGTATAATGAACATGTTAAATCAATGACTTCACGACGCACGACAATTCACGAACAGAGTTTCGGTTTGGCCGAAAGTTTCGGCCAAATTTTGCCGAAATCGAAACTAAAACCGAAACTAGATTTTTTGGCCGAAACTTGCCGAAACCGAAACTGAAACTTCGGTCGTTCTCTAATAATAAAAGATACAAGAAAAAATAGGTATTTTATTAATAAATGTTAGTACTGTACTTAAAAAAATCTACCTATATTTAAATAACAAAATCAATTTTTCTTTTACGTCTTCTCCCGAAACGCGTTTTCGACGCGTTCACCTGTAGTCCACCTAGGTCCTGGACCCAGCCCAGGGGGGGGGTCATGACCCCCATGACCCCCCCCCTGGATCCGCCCTTGTTTGGAACCCTACATTGGGCGTGGCCTGACACGCATTTGCCCGGTTTTTTATATTTTTATGTACATACATCCCAGTAAGTGCATTCAAAATATTAGAAATTATTTTGAAATAGCATTCCAAAAATCACTTTCGCATGCTTTATGTTAAATTTGAAAAGGTTGAAATAAAACGGTAGTCAGAGATAACATTATTGGCTCTCGGTGCGAGCTTGGCACTGAAACAAGTGTCGCCGGAAACTGGGGACTACGCCGCTGCTCCGCGGCACCGCGGCACCGTCCGCGTCCGCGTCCGCGAGCTTCTCCTTCTGATATCATATTTAATCCTCAACGAGGTACAAATATATCTTGTCTGGGAAAAGCAAACAAAAACTTTGATCGGCATAAGCTCGCCACGCACTGAGCTATTTTATCGTTTACCTTAACTGTGACGAGAATGTGTGAGAGATGATGGATTTAAATATATATCTGCTCTATATCTCAAACAACTTATTGGGTGAAATTCGGAGATATTTGTGTATTTTCGCTTCTATCAGGACCACCAGGAGTACGAAGTGCAATATCTACCTCACCCAAGTGCACGTAACGTAAAAATGTACGTATTGTGGAATATGGTGAACACAAAACGAAGAATATGAAAGTCGATCATTGATAAGATGCAATAAATACAAATTACATAGTTCGAAAAGCGAAGAAGTACAGTTCGTCAGTCGTAAGGTAGTCGTATATTTAAAAATGTAGTTTTCCAAAAGAAGTTCGAGCTTTAGCGGGTATAAAAAGTAACATGGTATTTAAACCTCACTCTGCGTGACGAATGTAGCCGTGTAGTGAGGGGGTCGCGTTGGAATCCGATCCAATTTATCAATCAGCGGACTAATGGATGCATAAAGAGCTTTTGATTTCAGAACGTTGCGTATAGCAGTTAGCTGTTTTCGTTGCGTAGCGCTCGCTTTAGCCTCAATAATGATATCCGTACGCTCTACACACTGTCTCTCAGAAATTTACTTAGAAACATTCACAGATTCGAATTAATCGATAAATCAAGAAAGCATGCCATAAACTTAATATCATCATAACATCATTATCATCATAATCATGAAAAATTATGACGTGGTCGCACACGTCTTAGACTTTTTGAGAATGCTAAGAAATTAAATATATCCACACAATGGCGACTGATAGTAACAGGCCGTGATCAGAAATCTTGTTTGAAGGTAATCGCCACGTAGGATCGAGTCGACCAAAACAAGTGACAGCGTGTGAAGTCCACACTCTTCACACGCTGTTCCATACCTCGCTCTCTGTATCGTTCTCCCACTCACGCGTCACGGAGCAGCGGTGGCACACTGGCACAGTGAAACGAATCAACTAACGAGTCTCTCGCCCTGTCGATAGTTCTCCCTGCTATCGCCCTGAACAGCGGGCCGCCGCGCGCCGCCGTCTCCCGGCCATTCTATTTAAATCCCTCCATTTGTCCTCATCGTCAACTGTAAAAGCCTTTGCGACTAATGGACGGAATTGGAGCCGATAAATAAGAAAATTGGCGACCCCGCACACGTGGCTTGGAAATACAATTAATTACCCTCACATGCCGACGACGGCAACCATTTGCTTGACCGAGTGTCGCGTTCCCCGCCCGTCTCCCCGCCCGTCTCCCTGCCCGTCTCCCCGCCGGCGAGCGGCGCGAGGCGAGCAGCACCGGATGGATGCAATCTGATGGATTCTGTGTAGTATAGAATCGTTTTTTTATGTAAATCGACAACTTTTGACATCGAATTGAAGAACTAGATTGAGTTTTAAATAACTGTTTTCGGATACCGAGCTGACAGGTAGCTAATTATTCATCACAGAAATACGTTCTACTCATGGATCGATCTAGCCTCCCAGCCGTACTCGGAATATATAATATATCACCGTAGACAGTTGACAGTGAGACACGCGGGATCGCAGTCGGAATTTTGATGGATTCGAATTGCGTCATTTTGCTAATACGATAGTTCTCGGTCACGTTCACAGGGTTGTTCGATAAAAACAAGTAATGGGACCGTTAATTGGCCACGGGGCACCGGCGACCGGATGGTGTCGTATTAACCCACTAATTGGTATTGTCAGATTTTCCTATAATTCTGTGTTGTTATAATTATGTCGATAAATGCCTTTTATACCATCTGTCTTAGGTATAATAAAGATTAAATAAATAAATAGTATGTAGTAGACCAGGTACATTAATTATTATATGACATAAATTTTCGGAATGTATCTATTTATGTCGATACGGTGTATGTTGGTTGTTGTCACCATTAATAAAGTATCTTTTCAAAACAGTGATAGATGCAAAATATTTAACTTCATAAGCTTGAGTTTGAGTTTATACCTAAATTGTATACGTAATCCTCTTTTATCTTGAAGTCAATCATTCGTTTATTTATTTTGGTATAGGTATTTTATTGTTATTTTGAAGTGGCTAAAATATGTTTCGCAGTTTTATTTGTGACCGAGTATTTCAGTAAAACGTCACCCGGCGGACCAGCCGGCACTTTTTGTTTTAAACTGTATCCGTAAATATCGTTTGACATGAACCATTTAAATTGATAGCAATTTAGTTAAATGACCCAGATATTTTATGATAAAAAATTCGGAACAGTAAAACTATCGCGTGGGGTTTGTGTGTGTGTGTGTGTGTGTGTGTGTGTGTGTGTGTGTGTGTGTGTGTGTGTGTGTGTGTGTGTGTGTGTGTGTGTGTGTGTGTGTTTGGCGCGACACGATTAGGCAAAACTAGTTTCTCGTCAATAAGTTTGGCTTATATTTAACTTACCACCAAATAAATCATTGTTAACCCAAAAGTTGTAAATGATCACCAAAATTAAAATAGCATTTTAATGTAAAATTATAACCAAGGATGGTAATTCATTTTTTGATTCACAAACAGGCTTCCGAACGTCTCCGGCGCTGCGGGAAGTGCAGCCCCTCCGCCCTTGCGTAACAAACTGCAGGCTCGCCTACGCAGCTTCGACTCACATGGTGCCTGCAGTTTGTTACAGCGGGCGGGGGCTGCTCTCCCTCTGCGCCTCCGGGGTTTACATTCACTTTAGGGGTAGGGCAGACTAGTACCACGTGGGGTCGGGGTTGACTAAGTCGGTTTTGTAACCATTTCGACCTACATCTGGAAATTAAAAGAATCCAAAAGACACAATATATATGCGAGTAGTTAATTTGGTGATCATTTACTACATTTGGTGTTCGAATACAATTTGAAGTGCAGTCGTGACTAAAATAGCTGTAATTTAAGAGGTTTAAAGCACAAAGATTTGTCGAATAAATATAAATCTGTAACAATTCGGTTCTAAACAGTTTTAGACTGACGAGAAACTAGTTTTGCCTAATCGTGTCGCGCCAAACTAGTCTGGCCTAGTCCAAACTAGTTTAACCTGAAATCGGGTTTTGCTGGTAACATAAACATAGTTGTATATCGTTGTATATCCCTTTGCCAGTGCTTTTTTGCCGGTTTTCTATTACTCACTAAAAACTTTGATCTTGCAAAATATCCTATTGCATACAGTGTGTTCATGCAATCGAAGAAGATATTTCAGGGGGTGGTTTACCTCGCGATTCTCTGCCCGAATACGTAAAAAAAAACTGACCTTAATTTTTACCCAAATTATCCTTTAAAATACATTAATCATAGACACTGCGCTCGAGATAGCGCAGACCTTATTTTACGATACACGAATGAATTTCTCAATGCTTTGTATTCTCCACTATTAACGAATTTAGCACCGCCGCGGTCGTTAGTACGTTACCGCAAAAGGTACCGCCCGGGCGGCGTTCCTTTGCGAACGCCGGCACCGCGGCGTTCACAAACGGTGGGCATTTTTCAAAGGCCTTTGCCGCACCGCACCGCTCGCTTTGGCTGTCCCGCCCCCCGCGCGACACGTGCCTTGCCGTGCGAAAGCAATGTACATAAACAGTCGTACCGTCGCGGCTCGTGAGCGCAGTTCAGTGCAGCAGTGCGCGCTAATATTAATTACTGGTATTGCGATTTATTTTATTTGTTAAACAAGTTGTTTAACAACCGTTTTAGTGTCAGTGTGGTCCGGTGTTTTAAACAACTGTTCGTACTTTATTGACGGAAGATTTGATAGTGTATCATGAAAGATTTATTAGGTATTAGTGTGGTGGATGAAATGTTAGACGATGTGCCGTTAATTTGTTATTATGTATTATCAACACGACGGAGCGCCTGCACACTATCTGGTCTGAATCCGTGAGTTTTTAAATACCATTTCATTTTTTAAGGTATGCCAGTATACATCAATTTTGTATTAAATGTTTGCGATGCCTATTTCATGTTGGAAATTTGCTTAGCAGGTACATACCTAAGTATTTTTGCCTGTCCTAAGCCAGGGTTTAAGTATGAAGGGAAAATGGATCATGCTAAAGTCCGGTTTACACGTATTAAGTAGTTAAGTAGATAACTAAATTTTAAGTGCGAGTCCAAACGTAATAATTTAGTAAATCCCTTCAGTTTATTCAATTCTTCACAGCCTATTTAATTACTTACGCATTTTACTAAATTGAAACTAAAAAAGTGCCTGTTCAAACGTGTTAAGTGATAAGCCCCGCCCACCTATTTAACAGGAAATAGAAAATTTTCTAAATTACTTCTTTACTTGCGTACTAAATTTTAACTACTAAATTGTCCATTTACACATATTAATTTACTTAAAGTTTAGTTAACTACTTAATTACTTAATACGTGTAAACCGAACATAAAAGGTCATTCACCTAGTGACCTAGATAACGTGATTCATGCGATGCGCTGTTAGGAGTGTTAGGGCGTCCACACGTTTTGAGATTTTTCGTATTTAGTTTGATATTATTATTTCTGTGATTTATGGTTGTTTTTATTATTTCTTTGTTTATTTGGGCAGAGAATCGCGAGGTGAACCACCCCCTGAAATATCTCCTTCGATTGCATGAACACACTGTATAGGTGTAAGTATATAAATAAAAAAACTGATGATAGATTTGTTAAGCAGCCGTTAGGTACTCATTATACAGTTACCTATAATAATACCCGAACCAAACTTGGTTTAGGTATTGTACCTGCGGAGTATAAAAATCAACTTGCCTTCTAAAATATTGAATGAATGAAATATTGAATGAAGCCTGGCATACTCAATTAGTATTGCATTCCGCCAACATAAAAGGAGTCTTTCAAAACGGTCTTTCAGGTATTCAGGGCCGCTTAAGAGGCTCTATTATAGGAGCAGAGCCATTTCCCGAGTCAACACTTAAACGTTGCAGTTTAATCATTATTCCAGTCTGCTTTACTTCCATTTTAATCCAATATAATCCAACATCATTAATTTTTAAAATAATTATCAGTATGCTTCGCTGCTCAATTCTCGCGATTAATATTTACATGTAGTACTATTTCCAATCTACGGCCTTTAACACGATAAGTTTAAAGAAAAACTAAAATATTATCAATCTGAAACATAAAATCACATTTAATAGTTGTCAATTTGATTTCGCTAAAATAATACAACTCACTGACGTCGACACTGCTAGGCTTGTTTATTTTGCATATTTCCATAGTGTTATGTCTTATGGCATTTTGCTGTGGGGCAAAGCAGCAGATATAGAACAAATTTTTGTACTACAGAAAAGAGCCATTAGAGCTATTTATAAACTAAAATCAAGGGAGTCCTTGCGTGTCAAATTTAAAGAAATAGGTCTTATTTTTAAAAGATGTGCTGCGGAGTTTCTTTACGGATTTTCTTCTCATCCATGACAAAGCACCTTTGCGAAAAGCTGGTAAATTAAAAAAATGACGTGCATAAGTGTATCAGTGATACCTACATGAATAAAAGATTATTTCATTTCATTTCACTTATTTCCTCGTTCACTCAATGTTATTCAGTTCTTCCGGTCATCATTCTTCTTCAGTGCTCCGTAGCCATTTTTCCTTCATTATCTATTTTCGTGTCGCGGCCTCAACACGTCTCGACTGTCCCTAGACTCTCTAGTAGGGACTCCCTAACGGATAATGTATCTAACGAAACGAAAAAAAAATCAAGTAATGAATGGGTATTTAAAATGAACTTGGTATTGGTATGGTGAGCTATTTCAAGCCTTGCTTGAGTAGTACCACTTCCTGGACAGATTTGGTGATACGTAGGGGCTGTGCCGACCACAGTGTTCCAGAAACGGTTAATACGACTATGCTGCCAGCAATGTAGAGTGCACACCTAGTGACGTCACGAACCGTAATACTTTCAACTTCTAATCGTGTCTGACATTTACGCAGTCATACGCTTAAGAACAGCTTTTTCTAATACATTAGCAAAACCTAGGAGATGTAAAGTTACTAAAACACGCCTGCTAGTTTTTTTTACGTTTTGAAATCGGACTGAATTAATGTTTCGTGGATAAATCACACGTATTTGCATTATGGAATGTTAAAGTAATGCTGAATAAAAGCTGTATTTAAAGTCATAATGTCAACAATAATTACCTCAAATGCAATGAACTCTGCGGACAAGCGTGCTTCTAAATAACTGCATTAAGTGTGGAGCTGTGGGGTGTGGTGTGTGGGCCACACGCGACACCGTGCGCACCGGGGGACGCACGTCGCCAGCAGGAGAGGACACGGTGGAAGCGGGATCGATTTAAAGCTTTCAGTATTAACAAAAATCATATGAAATGACTTCACCTGCTGCGATTTTAATGTGGGCTTCAACGCTAATGCGTCTGCTCTTATTCAGAAACTAAAGAGCGTCGTCGACAGAGCTCTAGAGGAAATTCGAAGGGCTAAATGACTCATATAGATTTTATAATTCTTTTGCTACCCATATTAAATGATAAGACTCCTTCCTAGTCTTCTAGTTATACTAGTTCTTCTAGTTATACTGCTGTCTTTAAGCAACAGCCGGTGCTGAAAAATTGGCAGTCTTCTAGAAAACGACGTCCTAATATTGCCAGCATCTAATATGGACGACCCTAAAGTTGATTAACTAGATCGTTCCCTTATGTTGGTCAGTCTTCTTCAGACTTCAGATGAGGTAGTTGACAAATCATCAAGAAACTAGTAAACACAATCAATGTGACCGCACCCGTAATTGTTACTTTATGTGTAGTATTAAGCCGTTCGCCAAGCAGCGCGGCGGCGCGGCGGCGCCGCGGCGTGGGACTGGACGGAAACGGAGCGCTATCAACACAACACAGTGTAATAATAAAACTTTACTCATGTATTACATTACATCATCGGAGAACTTGATAACAAATGTAGTATCAATCTCTATTAATATTGTAAAAATAACTAACGAGTTTTATTCTTCGTATAGACAGGAATATATTTTGACAATTTATTAAATGGGCACAATTATTATGTTTTATAATTTTATCGAGATTTTTTCTTAAGAATTAAGACATCAAGCCCGAAAATAATTAAAATCCTCGCTAGAAGTCGGTGTCGAGTATATTATCGGCCAGTAAATTCTATCGAATCTCGGCCTCTCCTAATAAAGAAGCTATAAGGTGCCGACGTTAGCTACGATTTATATTTCATTGGGGTATGTTCCAGCTTAAAAACGTGAACGACTTGGAAGGTTTCCAAAGGGAACGGTCGAAGATTTTAGATTCCTGATAGCGGTGGCAGAGCGCTGGCAATTTATGTTAAACACTTTTACGAAAAACTATTGCAAATTGCAATTTTAGTTGATGGTGGTTTCCGGCGTGCAATTGGCTCCATTCATCCAATAGGGTAAATTGTAACTTTTTTTATTCCCTACGCAGAAAAAAAGGTGATGGGTCATCGGGTGGTAAGTAAAGTTTATCATAAATATACGAATGCGAAAATTATTTTCCTAAGTACCTAATACCTAAAGTACTTAGTGACTCGAAATAAATAATTTCATTTCTAATCACAATAATAATCATGCCATTGCCTTCAAGCCATTAATGATCCACTATTGGGCATGGGTCTTTCCTCTTGAGGAGGCCTAGAGCATACTCCACCACGCTGCACCAGAGCGCATTTTTGGAGGAGGGGTTAGTGGCCAACCCGAGTGTCGGAAGTTTTCATGTCGCTTAACGATTGTTACCTTACGATAATAACCGGAACCGACGGCTTTACGTGCCCTCCGAAGCACGGAAGCGCTCAAAAATTTTTGCCACTAGCGGTCACCCATCCAACTACCGACCGCACCGCTGTTGCTTAGCTTCTGTTAGCTGGCGATCCTCTCCACAATATTACGTCCCGTTCTACAACGAGCCGGCAGTTGAGCCGAATGGCACAAGCACAAGTTTCCTTGTAACATGACCATCGAGCGGTACACATAAATTTATATCCATAAGCTGGTTACGCGATATTATTGGTTCAATATTCTCGTTCCGAAGGCGTGAAGCGTGCCATTTGCCGGCGTGTCTCGATACCGGCACTAAGTTCCGGTTGACCGAGTTACAATGTTCTTCCGCTTTTACATAAAATCTGCTCGGAGCCAAAGTTATACTGAATTTTCTTATTTTCCGTCTGTTATTAAAATAAGCTCTGTTTGAAATGAAACATATTTAATGATCTCGTAGCCAGAAGTTGCTTACAGATCGATAACTTTAATCAAGGTACTCTATAGAAACTTAATGATTTCCATCGGCCTGCTCTGCTGTATTTGTCTCCATCATTATTACGCTTTATTGACGGTAGCGTCACTGTCCACGTATGTTTCTCCATCAATATAATTTTATCAATATAGTTTTATGCAAATCGTCGCATAGACTCCAATGCGGGACAAGTTCAACAACATCAACTCTTTTATCTTGAGATTTTTTCCAGTGACTAAACTTTTGTTATCGTAATATTAGAATACGCAAACAACGGTTTGATGTCAAATTGAAATCAAACTAAAGCAGGATAGATATTAAAACAAAATGATGTGTAATTTCCGCTCCATGTGATCTCCGGAGCTCAGATACATTAGCACCGTAGTAAATCTTTGCTAAACCGATCTGTGTAATAGCGGTCCCTGTGATCGGCGACGACTCCGCTGATTCCTCGCATTCGTCTCGCAGCCCTCCGCTAACGACGCAGTACCTCTCGCTGATGATGCTCCGAGTCACACAGAGCCGCTACAGACGTACGATTCAACTCAACAATTATTTTACGATATCATTTTGCTATTGCGTTCTCTTATTTTTATAATGTTGATTGAACTTCAATCAATGCTGCTGGAGCTTAGTTTTTACCATGAAATCAATGATTAAAGATTATTCTGGTAAGGAAGAAGTCCCGTCATGTCGTATTGCCATACGTCAGATACATTTGACGTTGTTTTAATCAGATAAACATATATTTTTTCCTGTAATCTGAAATTTTACAAGTACACTTGATGTTAATTAATCATCACCTTGTCTCACTGTTAAACTCAGAAAATCTCTCTCAGTGTCAAAATATTAACTTTCACGTCCGTAGTTCTCTACAGCCGTGTCGTCCGGCCACGGCCACAAACTACTCAGGTGGTTCGAATGAAAGCGACTTGAGAACGGCCCGCCCGATTGGCCGATTCAATTTTCTCCGAGAACTGAAATCCCTCTTGAATTGTCTGCCAGTTCTGCCACACACATCAATGTCAATGCGATTATAAGCCCCAAGATAGACGGGAAGTTATCAGCTTTACGGGAATTGCCGAGTGGGTTTGATGTCGACGTTCTCCTAATAGATCTTTACGTTCAAATTGAAATGATTCGCAGCCAAATCATAGTAGCGAGTAGCGACCGCCTACAACAAAGCAGCTTATGGGTCTCGACATGTTTTGATCCAGCTATTTACTTTATGGCTTATATACCAACTTTAACTTTATTGGATTTCTTGTTCTCACTGTATCGAATCCCTTTTGATATTAAACTTGTTGGTATTAATTTTTCAATATAACATTATGAGCTTTTCATTAGGAAGTTATCATTTACCTTGCATTTGTTATTAAAGTGACTCATGTCAATAATATAGAAATTACTTTTTCGAGACTTAACTGATTGCTTGGTCGTGGTGTAATGAAATCTTCCTCAATAGTATTAGATACATTGACGTAAACTTTGTCGTTTATAATTATATTACCAATTGAAAAATAATTGCTTCTCATATTGCTTTTCTAGTGGACCAGAGAATGTAACATCTATACACGTTCATGGTTTAGTAATTTGGAGTTCGTGATTGGCGTTAGATTATAACGATGCACCACAGTAGCCACTTTGCATAGCTCGGAGTGTGCAATTGTATTTCGATCATTTGATAATAGTGATTCACTGTTACCATTAATACAAAGAGCGCTCGCCATTAAGCTATTACTTCCCAGAAAATCACTTTGAGAGCCGATAATTTAACTCGGGAACAAGTGACCCTTACAGTTTCGTCATGTCCGTCCATGTGTCCGTCCGTCTGTCCGTCTGTCCCTCTGTTTGTCCGAAGCAAAGTACCAAGAGCCTTAAGTGCTAGAAAGCTGTAATTTAGCATGGATATGTAACATATTTATTAAAACTCCAGAATCGTAGAAAACAATATTGAAAAACATCGTGTACCTTATAGTGTGGGGTATCTTAAATAAATCTTCCAAAAATATTATGGGTCTTCTTAGATCATTTTTGGAATTAGGGGTCTGTTTGCGAAATATTTGGCTTTAAAGTGCTAATTTTGGTTAGAGTCCAGTGTCTACCCCCCCCCCCTTCCTCGCTGGCTAAACGGAAACTATCACGGCTATGTTAGCATAAGTAGTTAATGAATAATAGTCGATAAACTTATACTTCAAAGCCCTACAAAGTGCGTGGCCTGACACGCACTTGTCCGGTTTTTGGACAGTAATTTCTATTGAATGATATGCTCGTATTAGTTTCCATTTATACGGTTAGTAAGTAATACAATTTGATTCCGGCTTGTCAGTTACGGCACGTGCCCAGGTCGGAGCGCGGGGAATATTGGCAAACAGACCGACTCCCCGCCGCCGCACAGGAGCCCCTGCACCTCAATACGTTAGGAAGCTCCATCCTCCATCTAATATACATATTCAATTAACTTTATTCAAGTGCAACATTGCGAATGCAAGCACGTTCCGGAGACGCTGGGAATGTTAACTACACAACCAGATTACTTTAACATATCGATAATGTTTGAATTGAACGGGTTGCAATTTTTAAGGAATTTTCCTACGAGAATTCTCATAGGAAATGGTTTTATAGAGTTTGTCTGTACTGATATATGAAGTTTATGAATATCAATGTTTGGATGTTATTGAAATAAATAGCAAAGTATGTAAATAGCCAACAAGCGAGCAGCTAGCGGACGAGCCACCGACGGCAGACGGTCGCCGCCGCGCCAACAACGCGGCAACGTGACTCCAGTACCTAATCGCAAACGACAAAGAGCAGGACCATCTAGTTACATTCTCTGAAATACTACAACCGGAACAACCAAATTATTAACGGTTGTTTATAAAGGAGGATGATACGGCTAGTTTGCTACTAAACATTACTTTATTTATGGTAGTCCATGTTCAACTGCGTTACGGTCATCAGTAGGTACTTTACATAGAATTAAGAATCGTGTTTGTAGACGTTCACAAGCGTCAGTAGAAGAGTGCTGTAACGAGCAGGGCCGACGCACCGTGTATCTCCGAGCGACGTCGTATTTTTACCAAATCGAATATTGTCACACACGTCTAGACTTTTGAGTGCCGATAACTAAACTTGCGGTCTCACGAGCAGATATACTCGTACAAGACGACACAATCTGATACAGACGACAGAATACAAATTCTTAGTTCTGATGATTTCTTAGTTTTTGATGCTGATTATTTTATTCATCATAACCCTTATGGTCGTCCTGTAGTCTCACCACGGTACTCCCCGCCTCGGTGAATGTTTTGAACAAATTATAGGGGTGTCTTAATATCCTTTTAATAGTAAAGTCTCTACGTACCAACGTGCATCCCCAAATTGTTTGATTTTGGCAAAGGTTTTTCTCATCAAATCAAATGCTGATAAATGTTGAAATGGTGGCACAAACATGACCTAATTTATCTCAGAGTAAAGTGTATTCCACATCTTAAAATCCTCCTCTTCCTCCCGCAGTGTTCCCTCGTCCTAATATTCAGTAGTAACATATTCTTTCACGTATTTTCCGTCACGTCTCCGTCTAATTATCATACTAACATGTCTCGTAACTGCGTACCATTGTTCTTTTGCTCGCGTTACAGCGAAATTTTATTACTTTTATTTCTGAGCAGATAAAATAATGTAACATTTACAGTTATTCTCTATCGGTCTGTTTACGACGCGCCGCGGCGCCGCCGCGCCGCCGCGCCGCCGCGCCGCCGCGCCGTGCTGCGGGGAAGTCGAGGAAAGCTTATAATGTAACAAAATTATATCGGTACTGGAAGTACTTGTAATGAAACTACCGTTTCAGTAGATTGAATAAGGAGGTGTACATCACCCTCCTAGAAGTACGGATAGATGGAAAAAATGGATAAAGATAATCGAATCACTTTGACTTCTTAATTTAAAATAACATTACATTAGACAACACGGCAGTTAATTAAATTAGGTAAATAACTTATATGCTTGAAAGGCTGTAAAGTATAGATACCACGTTAGCGAATTTTCCCGGGATAAATTAATAAATCAAGGAATGTTAATGGAGACCGTTTATAAACCCATATCTCCGACAAAGATGGTTTCATTATAATGAACATAATTATAACGTAACAAATTAGTATTAATAATGGATGATCGCTAACGGAAAACGGGTACTTTTACACCCTTTTGAATCGCGCGGCGGCGGCGGCAGCGGCGGCCATTAGGGCATTGTGCCTAATGAATAGGCACTATAACCGAACGGACCGTATGTAAACGAGGTGCGTTCATTTATCACGCCTCTCGTCTCGGCGCGTCGCCCGGGCGAGGGGCGAGCGGTGCGGGGGACGAGGGATGTTTACGCCTCTAATGAAATAGTTTAATTTGCGAAATCCTCCTTTGATATTATCTAAATTCAGGAGGAGATATTTAGACTTAATTAGGTATTTTATTATGAGGTGATAATCTAAATGAAGTCCTCGGTACGCCGCGGCCGGCGGCACTAGATACCGACGGAACGAGGGCCGAGCAGATCTAGACTGACAACAATGAATGACGGCAAAAACGACCGCAAATGTTTGGAGCTTTTTCAGTTTCCATGTAGCGGCCGCAAAAAGCTCTAAGTAATGACCGTGTCTCTACACCCTTTTTTGTGCGATTTTCGACCGCACGGCGCCGGCGGCCGAAACCATAGATCCCACGCTGCTCCAGTAAACTAGTGCCCAGGGACATACCACGGATTCGGATAAATTGTTTTGCTCGGTGGCTAGCAGCTGAACGCAGCGAGGTTTTGCTTAAGTGCCTGCATACCGTACCTAGCGCTTTTTTATATCGCATAGTACAAAAATATTTGTCTACTGCTACAATTTCGTAGACGATAGATCCTTTGTATAAAAAGATGCAAATAAGAGATGTTGCATATTTACTTCATTCAAACGCAAATACAAAATATATTGGACTTATTTTAGCTTTGACGTAGCGAATGATATTTTACGAATTATTCCTTTTTCCTATAGAATATGAAATAAAAAGACAACTCAAAGGACTCCCGGCCAACCAACACCAAACATCACTCTTGCAATGTGTATATTTTAGCGAATGTGAGAAATATGGGGACGATATTAATGTTTACATTTCGACTGATTTATTACGTATGTATATGTTAGAACGGGGTACGCGACAATATAGAAAATAGATTATGAACTATGTAGAAATATGCAGCTGCTTCGTATTAAAAATCGCTTCTTATGATTTATCGTAAGTGGCGGAATTTTTAAAACAAACAGATCCAGACATATGTACACTTACTTATACAGGTTGTTATTATATACAAGAGAAATACTTCAGGAGGACGTTCAGTTCTCAGCCCGAAAAAACAAAGCAATAAATAAAAACACCCATAAATCACAGAGATAATAATATCAAACGAAATACGAAAAATCTCAAAACTTGTGGACGCCCTAGCAGCGCGTCGAACTCACGTTATCTAGGTAAATGACCTGTAAGTACCTATGATTCCTTTACCCTGGCTCTACCTACTAAGTAAATATCTAACATAAAATCTAACATAAAATAAGTATCGGAAACATTTAATACAAAATTGATGTATTTCTGGCATACATACCTTAAAAATGGAATCGTATTTAAAAACTTACGGACTCGGACCTTGTAGTGGCAGGCGCTCCGTCGCGTTGATAATACATCCATCCATCCATCCATCAGCCCTTAGAGGTCCACTGCTGGACATAGGCCTCCCCTAACTTGCGCCACTCTGACCGGTCCTGAGCCTTCTGAATCCAGCGGATGCCCGCTGTCTTCTTCAGGTCGTCAGTCCACCTGGTCGGGAGGCGTCCTATGCTCCTTTTTCCGAGACGTGGGCGCCATTCGAGGACCTTTCTTCCCCAACGGTTATCGGTCCTTCGAACTATGTGGCCAGCCCATTGCCACTTCAGCCGGCTAATTCTTTGAGCTATGTCGGTTACCCTTGTTCGTCTACGGATCTCCTCATTTCTGATGCGATCACGTAGAGAAATACCGAGCATAGCCCTCTCCATAGCCCGCTGCGCAACTCTGAGCTTGTGGATCAGGCCAATAGTAAAGCACCACGTCTCGGATCCGTATGTCATCACTGCTCGAACACCTTCGACTTCAGGCACTGAGGTAGTGTTTTGGACGACAAGATATGACGCAGTTTCCCGAACGCAGCCCATCCGAGTTGGATTCTACGAGTGACTTCTTTCTCGAAGTTGGACTTACCCATCTGGATCACTTGTCCCAGGTAATTGTATTCGTCTACAACTTCAAGAGCAGCGCCGTCAACCACAACCGGTACGGGTGTGACATGGACATTTGACATGATTTTCGTCTTGTCCATGTTCATCTTAAGACCCACCTGTTTTGAGGCGCTGTTCAAGTCCCCATTGCATTGTACCAAGTTCTTCCAGGGAACCCGCCAGGATGACTATATCATCGGCATATCGTAGGTGTGTGATGTATTCGCCATTGATGTTAGTGCCACGTCGTTTCCACTCCATCAGCTTGAACACGTCTTCCAACGCAGCGGTGAACAGTTTTGGGGATATGACATCCCCTTGCCTGACACCTCTCTGCAGTTGGATGCGGTTCGTTGCTGTGTCGTGTACTCTGACGGACATGGTGGCTGATGAGTACAAACACTTCAACACCTCGATATACCGGTAGTCGATCCGGCACCGCTGGAGAGAATTTAGTACCGCCCAGGTCTCGATAGAATCAAAGGCTTTCTCATAGTCCACATAGGCAACACACAATGGCAGATTATACTCCTCGGTCTTTTGTATAATCTGCCGCAGTGTGTGTATATGGTCTATGGTGCTGTAGCCTTTTCGGAATCCTGCTTGTTCGGGAGGCTGGAAGTCGTCAAGCCTGCGTGCAATGCGATTTGTGAGCACCCTCGAAAACAGCTTATAAACGTGGCTCAGAAGTGCGATGGGCCTGTAGTTCTTCAAAAGGGCTTTATCGCCCTTCTTGAAGAACAGCGTCACCACACTTCTGCCCCACGCTTCCGGGGTAGTTCCAGTGTTAATGACGGAATCGAACAGTTTTTGGAGCGCCACTAGAAGGGGTTTTCCTCCAGCTCTTAGAAGCTCGGTTGTGATTCCGTCATCTCCCGGTGCCTTGTTGTTTTTAAGCTGTTTGAGAGCCTTTTAATCTCATACAGGCTGACGTCCGGGATATCCTCTGTGTAGTGTCGGGTCAGTTTAGCTCTCTTATCGCTCTCCTCGCTAGTAGGTGGAGCTTGAGAGGAGGCATACAACCGTCCGTAGTATCTCTCAGTCTCTCTCAGAACTTCCGGTTTCGACGAAACCATGGTGCCGGACTCGGTCTTCAACCTCGTAAGCCGACTTTGCCCAATAGACAGATCTCTGGCGAACACTTTGGAGCCCTGGTTTCGCTCAATTGTGTTTTTTACACGATTTGCGTTGTGTTTTCGCAAATCGCGTCGCCTGGACTTGGAGATCTGCTCATTGAGCCGTCGGTATTCCCTCATGGAGGTTGGAGACTGCACACATAGTTCTCGTCGATCCCTCATAAGACCGAGAGTTTGTTCTGAGAGAAGCTGAGATCTACCACTAGGGTGGGTCTTGAAATACTTCGACCCTACCTCGTGGACAGTTGTTACCATCCTGGTGTTAAACTCGTCCACTGACGTGCACGATTCTAGGCACGCAAAACGGTTTTTCAGCTCAAGTTGAAAGTTCTCGGATCCTTGGATTTGGACGGATGTTGGGCGAAGCGTAGACTTCATCAGGCGTGACCGTTCCAGCTTCAGGTCGATATTTAATGTGCCTCTCACAAGACGGTGATCGCTTCCGGTTTTGAACCTGCTGATCACAGAGACATCATTAAATATGTGCCGTTTATCCGCAGAATGAAGTCTATCTCGCTTTTCGTGGAACCATCAGGACTTATCCAAGTCCACTTGCGTTGTGGCTTCTTTCTGAAGAAGGAGTTCATCATGAAGAGATCTTCCTTCTCCAAAAAGTTGGCCAGCAAGTTTCCTCGGTGGTTCCGTCGTCCAATTCCGTAGGGACCCACTTTCCTCTCGGCGCCGCTTTGCGTGCCCAGCTTCGCGTTGAAGTCCTCCATCACAACATTGAAGTGAGCTTTAGAGGTATGTATGGCTCTACTTATGTCCTCATACATAACCTCAACCTCATCGTCGGGATGTGTCGAAGTCGGCGCATATACCTGTACAACCTTCAACGAATACCGTTTGGATATTCTGAGTGTAAGGTACGCTACCCTGGCCGACACGCTCCCGACTTGCACAATGTTGTTGACGAGGGACTTGTGAACGAGAAACCCGACACCACCTTGGGACAGATGTTCGCCCTCCCAGCGATAGAAGAAGTTTCCGGATTTGAGTATTATCGTGTCCTCCCCCTGTCTTCGAACTTCAGATAAACCCACAATACTCCAGTTTAACTTGTCTATCTCTTCTTCCAGCTCTTTTACCTTGTCGTCGGTCCTCAGTTTCCTGGTGTTATATGTTGCCAGGTGCAGAAGTCGTCGTTTGGATTGGTAGCCCGATCTCTGCCGGCGATTCTTAGCACCCCCTGCCCCGCCGTTACCATAGCCGCTACCGTAACTAGGAATAGCGGGGCTGCCGGGGACTGGGGGCCGAGGCTTGTTCGTGACTTGCATGCGGGGGTTTTAGCCGGTAGTCACCACGCTTGGCTAGTGCGTGTTGGTGACCGCAGGTGACCTGACTGGTATTCGTCACGCACAGGAAGATGCTGCTGCCCATCTTCCTGGATTTGTCCTAATAGTCGCCTTTTACGACATCCCAGGAAGAACGGGAGTGGTGCTATTCTACAAAGTGAACCCGGACACCACACGGGGAATACATATATATACATATTGATAATACATATCTCTGATAAATTAACGGCCGCGGCACATTTCATCCACCACACTTGTTAAAATGCCTAATAAATCATTCATGATACAATATCAAATCTTCCGTGAATAAATTACGCACCTAATAAACAGCAAGGCTATTTTAGTCAGTGATAATTCGGTTAAAAATTAAGATCATATTTTTTACATATTCGGGTTGAGAATTGAGAACTAAACATATGAACTCCTCCTCCTCTTCTATATAATAACACTATATTATAATTTGGATAATCTTTGAAACGTTTGAGACTATAGCGCGAAATAGAGGCGATCATGTGAGTACATCGCTCGCGGCCAGAGCTACCGGTGCTCCAGTGCCTCAGTGCCTCAGTGCCTCAGTGCACTGGGCATTGGTTATCGTTACGATAGGTGTACCCCGGCTGTGAGCCGATTTTGTTGACTTAAACGTTAACTCACGTTCAACATGTCCATTCTCGGAGTGCACACGAACCGTTATATATTCATTTACTGAAACGAGCAAAGTGTAAATTTGCTCGTTATAAGCTTTGCTTGTGATAAGCGACCGCCGCTTGTGATCGTCCATAATACTGCAGACATCGCCGCCGCCGCGCCGCCGCGCCACCGCGCGGCGGTCCCCAAGGAAGCTCCAGGTCAGTGTTGGAAATGTTTTTTCGTAACAAGTAAGACAGATGTATGAGTGAAGATGGAAATATATGGACCAGTACAATAGATCCGGTTCACATATGGACCGATATGGATCAACAATCTCCAGCAGGAGGAATTTGCCGCCGTAAACTCGTCCTTTGTTTAACAATGTGCTCCATGATCTTGAGTTGGTTGTACTCGTATAACATATATCGCAACTGTTGCGCGTTGTAAATGCGCCCGACCGCTAAAAAGTAGTTGAGAGCGACCACCCCTAGGTGAGAGTGTATCTTATACCCCGAAATTGAGATCTGAAATGGAAACACCGTTATTTTAGGCTAAATATTTTTATTTCGTTACTCCAGTGTGGCGTCCTTGTTAACTACTTTTATTTTTAGTTCTGATATAAAATGATTGTTACTACAAGTTGTGACTAGTGATCAATTAAACGCATAGTTAAATTTACTAACAGTTAGATATCACTAGCTGGTTTGCATGGCGAACGGCGCGGTGGCGGCGCGGTGGTGGCGCGGTAGCGGCGCGGTGGCAGCGCGGCGGCGGTGTCAGAATTCGAGATGCTCCTGGCGCTCGAGCGCTCGTTTCAATATCCTGTAGGTACACATCGACAACACTGCACTTGCTTTTCACAATAAAAACGAAAAAATCCCTTAATATTATTGTAACGTAAAAGGTTCTAGGAATTTACTTACTCGTAGCTGAAGGCAAATTGCTTATTTATAAAAAAACTATTGTTACTGGTTTTAATAAGAAAACCACTAGTGAAGTTTATGGCACAGCCTTGGCAAAATTGTTCACGAAAGCCTAAAACAAAACCTGCCGTAATCACTATTACAAGAGTTTTCCGGTAGAGCGTTATTATATATCGTGTCGGGAACGTAATTCAATTTTCCCGTCACGCTACGAAGCGGTACAGCTGCGCTAAGTGAGCCGAGCAAACACAAACACACCGCCTGCCACTCCTGCCACTCCTGCCACTCCTGCCACTCCTGCCACTCTTGCCAGTGCCAGCGTCTGCCAACGTGTGCCAGGGCCACTGCCGGAATCACGGGGTCAAACATTCCGACATTGATTGAAGTCCTTAAGTATAATGCGAAGAAAAACAACAAGAAATGAAGTAGGTAGATAATAAAAGTGCATAATATTGAAACCTGTATATGTATGTTTTTAAGCGCTACATATTATTATGTACATAACGAATTGAAATGGATTCCGTTTGAATCCGGCCTCATGAAGGTAGCCCCGGGAGCCACATCGTCATTCGTCAGTGTTGGAGCGGGTAGCGGCGGCCACCATTCACTTGGCAAGCCCACATGGCTAACAAACTCGTAAATATTTACTAACGCGTAATAATTTACACGTAATAGAGTCGAATGGAGATTTATTTGCCGACTCCTGCTCCCATAAAGTCAGTTCTTCGCCTCTAAACCTCGTAACGGCCGAGTCGCGTAGCAGTTAAATATTTACAATTATATGTATTGTAACCTAATACATTATGCTTGATATAAATAGATGTTTTATTTTAAGAAACGATTTACATAATATTGTTCAGACAAAATACTTTGTTTCAGTACTCATCAGGAAATGCACATTTTATGGCAAAATTCACTTCAATTCACGATTACATTTATAGATTGGAGAACAATCATGTCTCAAAGCCTGTATAACTTGTATCACGTGAATTTTAAACAGTGAAAACGCGCGTTAGATTAACCGGTGTTGAGTTATGTTTGTGCGGCACGCGAGCGTACACCCGGAGACCCGGACACCCGGGCACCCGGGCACCCGGGCACCCGGGCACCCGGGCACCCGGCCCCAGGTGCGGGCCACGTGAGCGACAGACTACTCCGGGAGTAATAATATGAAATTAATTGAATTTGAAGTTGAATATTAGTTGTCTCGGGATAGTCGAAAAATTGCTCACTTATCTGACTTATGTACCGGATGCGCGATTCCCAATAACAAGATGTGCAAATTCGTTATCATTTAAATATAAAGTTATATCGCTTTACTTAGGTGTATAAGTCCTAATAAAAATTTGAATCAAATCAAATCAAATCACAGTAAAGAGTGATTCGATTTGATTTGATTTTAAACCTCCACGGTGCGGCGTTGACTATATACGTACATAAGAACTAAATGTGGATAGCCATTGAAAGCAGATAAAGATATTGTAGTATTGTTAACGAACGATTTGCTAGGAAAACTGCTTTTTGTCTCGTTCTGAAAGTTCTTTCACAAGTTAGATAGCTAAATGCTTTGCTGATCTAGAACGAGGGCTCTCCTATACACGAAGTCACTCAATACGGAACAATAAATCCCAACATAACTAAACTCCATCAATGATATTGCATCAGTTCAGCACGATGCGATCACGAGGCGGTCGGCGACACGAGCAACGACACGAACATGTTTCGTCGGCGTCGGCGTCGTAACATTTACCTTGAAACTGAGATAGTGAAACAATCCAGAGATGTAAAACTGTAAATATGGTAAACCAGTTTTATACTTATGAATTTTTAATAGCTGTTTACCCTAGTACACCTGAGTTGAACCAAACAGTGGGTATAATATACAAATAGTCTTATCGTTTGGCTTAACGGCCCATCAACAGCCCTAAACACTAAGCACAGATCTCTCCTGTTTAGGAGGCTAGAGCATACTCCACCACGCTGCTCCGGTGCGGGTTGGTGGAGGGGTTAGTAGCCAAACTAAGTCCCGGAAGTTTACGTGCTGCCTGAAGACCTCTGACATGGCCTACCATGTCCTCCGAAGCACAGAAACGCTCAAGAGTTTATTATGAGGCCCATGAGTGATGATCTTTCAGATTGATATGCTTATTTTTTATAGATATAGCCGGCAAACGAGCTGAAGATCCATCTGATGGTAAGTGGCTATCATCACCCATGGACATCAGCAATACCAAAGACATCACTGATGCATTGCAGGCCGAGAAAGAGAGAAGGAAAAGAAAGAAAGAACTGGCTCTCAAGCCCCCAGCCGGAATAAGACGAGTCCTTTGGCGGCTGACTCATGCTCAAGGGTGGTAGCTATCCAGGCGAACCCCATGGAGAAATAATAATAGTATTAACAATTAAAATCAATATCTATATTACCAATATAATCCCTCGAGGGGCCCTACCACCAGCGGGCCGGATTTAGTCGCCTTTTACGACACCCATCCGGCTTGGGATTTGGGTTAGTATTCTAAGCCGCTCCAATTCGGCTAAAATGCCATATCCAGCGCCTTCGTACCTCGTCCAATTTGTTTCAGCCGTTTCAAATCGCAATACTGTGAACGCTTTTATTCCTGCATTTACGATCTGTTCCGAAGTCGTTTGATCGCGACTATCGCGCGTGTGTAATTTGATAGTGTCTGTTCAAACATAAAACTTGGCTCCTCTCTCAAAGCTGATACAATATTTTTTGATCTTGCTCTCAAATTTGTTCTCAACTTTACCGAAGTTTTTTTGTAGTGATGTGTTGCAGTGCAGACTTTTCGAGTTTATTTGGATAATAATCTATACATCTATACATCTATCTATATATCTATACATCTATACTTCGTATCGCCTAACAAACTTTTTGTTAGGCGATATGAAGTTCGCCGGGTCAGCTAGTATATTATATAAACCGTTTTGTCTACATACATATATAAAAGGCAAAAGTGATTGACTGATGTATCAACGAACAGGCCAAACCCTTAGAGCTAGAAAATTAAAATTTCGCACACGTATTCCTCTTATACTCTTATAGGCATCCACTAAGGAAGGACTTTTCAAAATTCAACCCTCAAAGGGGTAAAAGTCCAAGGGGGTGATAAGCATAATGTCCGCGTGCGAAGCAACAGCTAGTATAATATAAACCATTTTATTCGAACGAGGATCTGCATCATTGTTTACGGAAATCTCGAACGACAAACTATATTCTGCAGATTGTGCTTGTCTTATTATTTATACAATAATGTGTACGTGTGAGTATCGACATTCGAGAATATTATATACTTACAATGTAGTACTGATATAAATTACGGATAAAAATAAAGCCAGTCATTGCCATCATGTTTCAGTAGTGAAGTGTGACCTCTTCAGTCGGTCGTTGGTGACTTGATCTATGCTTGGCGCGGAGTGTTCCTGTGACAAGTTGCCGTCGCACGTCGACTGCACGACGCCACGTCACATATCAAATATTTAGGAAGAAATTTGGCAGCTCCGTGTAGTGGAGCTCGAGCACCGCAGGTACTAGTGGCGTCCCCTAGCGCCCCCTAGCGCCTGCCGACTGGCACTGCACCGCTGAGTGACGTGGAGGGCGCCATCATTTATGTCTCTCTTGCGCGGACACACGGCCGCCTCGCCTCTAATGAGCTCCTCTGAAGCAGCATTCATGTCGCAGCCGACCGCGACCGGTTCAAATAGATACTTAATTACACGGTTCGCTCTTTCACTGAACGACGTCATTCAACTACACGTTTAAATGATTAATCGAACTGGTGAACACAGCATTAGACAGCAGCTAGAGGACCCTCATGGCTCATCGCGACCCCGATTTATATTTCTGTTTTATGTATTTTGTACCTGAAGGTGCTAACATATTGAAACTTACATATTCTTACATAATTTGCATATTGAAATTGACTCTTGACTAGAAGACACTTGCATTACAGTCGAACACTAACCAGCCGAAGGTGCAGAAGGAGGTTGCCAATATTACTCATTTAGTAGCTAGGCTCTTAACATGCTAACGATGAACAGATTTTTCGTTTTCCACTGTGACTATAGACTGACTTGGCCATCGCATGAAAATACAATGTGTATCTCAGAAGTATATTATATTTTATTATATTATACTATATTATATTAAATTAGATTATTTTTTGCGATTGCCAAGTCAATCTATTTATTTAAAACATAAAAGATTGTTAATATTGATATGGTCACTATAAGATGTTGTTAGGTTAGCTAATTACGTAATAACTTAAGACAGAAGGACCCTCAAGTAGGTACTTAATAAATTAACCGACTTGGTATTATTACATGGATCTCACTACTTTTTACGGTAGAAGAGCTGAGTTGCGAGACTTGGTTTTTTTTACAAGTTATGTTTTTGATGGCATCTCATTTCTTTTTGTAGATAGTCCTAATTTTTTCCTTTCCAGTACCTTCTACTTCTTGAATACTAACAATTTCGGGCAATTTCGTCTACTTAATACTTTGCGGGATTTTGGTACAACTTCATAAGACATCGCTGTCTCCAGCGAATAATATCGTAACCAAAAACACAACATTTTACAGGAAAAATAAAAAACCGTTTTTTGACTATAACTTCTTAACAGGTTAACATAGCAAGATCGTCGGCATGTCAAAAAATGGCATATTTTTTTATATTTATTTCTCTTATAAAAAAAAAGTTGGTTTTACTCCCATAAAGTTATAACCAAAAATGAATATTACCAGAATTGAAACATAATTTTCAACCGTAATGCAACAATACGATTTTATTCGAGTAAAGTGTTGACAGTGACCTAAATAGCAATAGTTAATTGCGATCGTCTTGATCGAAAAGTAGCGATGTTAATTGGAATGGTAACTTATTATTGCCATAGTATTCATTGCTCAAAACAATATATTGTGGTAACAGTAAATTGAGTAACGTTAATATTCCATTGCAAAAGGAACACGTGTCGCTATTGTAAAAATCTATTACGGTTTATATCATATTGCAAACATTAAGTAATATACTTTACCGAGATTAGTTTTATTTTTTCTACCTGAATAAGTTTGTAATTAAGGTTTACTGGGAAAAGGAAATTTTTGAAGAGTCAGTATTAATCCATTGTGGTGATATTCGTCACATAAAAAAGATTTTGTTTAGAGAAGAAGAGTACAGGTAAATTCATTACAAAATGTCTAACTCGAAAAGTAATAACACGAATCACGTGAAAAAAATTCACAGGGTGTAATCGCACCTCTAGAACAATAATTCGTCATAAAAGGACTTCTATCGCAATAGTCGATTATGATATTATTCGCTGGGGACAGCGACATGTCCAATTCTTGCTTTTTCATTCCGTTGACCATTTTACAAGTTACCTTTGAACATAATTATATATACGTACCTATACTACTATTATTATTATTCCATTATATTTTACATATTATACAGGTACACTGATTCATTAACTGCAAATGTAACTTTGTAATCCAATATATTTATATGGGATTACAAAGTTATTTATGCAGTTGCTGTATCTAGAAAACTGGACCGAAATTGCGAAATATTATAGTTTTTCCTTGATCTATACACTAAACACTAATTGTGTTCTAAATTTGAAGCTTCTATGTCTGCTAGAAGTGCCTTAGAGTTTTGATGATCGGTCAGTCAGTCAGTGAGTGACGAAATTAAGAAACTTTGACTAGTTATAATTCTTAAACTACTGGTTCAAATTGAATGAAATTTGAAGTATACCGTGTTTATACAATGCCAGCTTGGTTCCTGAAAATTCAGGCTTCTAGCTTTATCCACAACGAAGTTACAGGGGGTTGAAAATGGCCTGAATTGCTTCGAGAAAAGGATGGTACGGCCGTGCCGCTTTTTTGCTCGACTTGGCGGGGGCACTGCCGTGCCCCCAGATTACTACTAATACTAATCCACACATCCTTGGCGGCGGTGTGTCCGGTGTCGTGCTCGTGTGACTAATGGCTCAGAAAACTACGTAGTTAGTTTTGTTTTCGGCCCACTTGTCTTTGTTCCCTAGTTTTTTCTATTAAAATCGCTCGGTCCGCGGCGCTCGGGGTGTTCAACTTAAATTTAGTTTGCACGTAAGACGCTGATGGCTTAAGTGAGTTATGAAGATAGTTTGATGAAAACTGCCGGCAACATCAAGGAAATTTTGCACAGTTTTCGCAAAGGAATCATAAAGGATGTAGAACAAAAAAAGGACTAAATGTGGTTAATCTATTAACTTATTAGGCAATTGTTAAAGTGTTATCTTGAGCGCCAAAGAACGAGGTCACACTTTACAGTGGTCTCCATTAACTAGACGTTGGTAATGTTACTTCTGATGTCCCAATCGCAATGCATCTGATGTATTATGAATAATCACCAAGCTGGCTTGGATATTCACTGGAGAATGTTGTTATTCACCTCGACGACTTGCTTAATGTACATTATGAGAGAAATTATGATGACTATAGATTAGGTTAGTGGGGGCAGGGTCAGGGAGAGTAGGTGGAGGATATGATATAAACCGAGTTCGGCAGAACCTGTTATTTAGGTCATAGACCATAATTAATTAAAATTTGGTCAAGGCAGTTAAGCTCGATCAGATAAAATATCTATAAAAGCTAAACTATTAAGCACCTCAAATCTACCTTGCCAGTGAGGGCCATTGATGAAAATAACCGCAAACGGTTTATAAATAATTCATTGAAATGCATTATCCAGTGGCCGCCGCCGCGCTGCGCCGCGCCGTGCCGCGCCACGCCGCGCCGCGCCGCGCCGCCGCCACGCAACGTTCACCGAGCGGCACCAACAAGCGGCCCGAGTCAGCGCGCGGCAGAATGCTGCAGCTCGCGTCGCCGCGCCGACTTACGGAAAGCTCCACATGAATATCAAATCCAGAATTGCTTGTCAACATGAGGTACGAGTTCTAGATGTACTCTCTATTGAAAATACGAATACATTGTACGAGGTGCACGGGCGTGAGGTGTCGAGCTGTCGGTGTCGTGTCGGTGTCGTGTCGGTGTCGGACGTGCACACCGCGGGTCGCACCCGCTCGATAGCGACGGTTATTGCTGATACGTATTTACATGTTACCCCCAATAAGAATACCAGTTTCTGCAATCGCTAATTCTCACCCTAATCTAATCGGTTGTTTTTCAATTTCCACGCTTAACATACATCATATCATTTAATTTCGAATACAACCGAATTCACAAAAATTAAATAAATTCCACCTCATTATTTTTTAAATGGTTTACCCATTTAATATAATATTTGTCTCGAAGAAGACCGGTGGGTGGTTCATGAAATAATAACAACAGTGGGCGTTTACATCACTTTAGTCGGAAACTCAACATATCCTTTACACACGTTACAATTGAATACGCGATTAGAACTGATTGTCCAATCAACAACCACCTAAGGGCATCGGTCCTTTGGGGCATCGAGCCCAGTGACCTCCAACCTGCCCCTTCCAGTCACCTCAAGCCTCGCATAATGTTTGGATTCCGTTATTGTTCAATCCGAATATTGTTTGCACCGACACAACCGAACAATTCACACGTGGCACTCCGCTCAGCCCGGAGGCCGTCTTAAAAGTAGCTGCGTTCTTCTCTAGGGGTCTGCTCAGCTCGAAGGTTGTCTCCGAAGTGTCCGTTGTTGACTGGCAAGTCAATAGCTCTTTAGCTGACAATCAAACTGGTAAAATGTGAAAAATAGAAAAATCCTGTATTTCCGTCGGAATTAATAATCTACTTAATTAGTTGCAATTAAACTGTCATTAAGAGTCGTCAATAGAGAGCGCTGCACACTGTGCAGTGCTCGGGGCTCACCGTAAGCTGTTTGAATTACCTCACGACACGACAATTATTCCCTGTTTTAATTATTTTTTACATAACGTTGTAGGCTGCGATGATGTAATTACGCTCTGTGGGACTCCCATCCCTCGCAGATGCGGCAGGCATCAGCTAGAGCCCAGCATGGACTATAGTGGCTGCTGACATGACTCTACTCTACTTCAGTATTACAAAAAAATAAGCTTAGTCCAACACAAAAAAAAAACAGGTAAGCGTGTGTCAGGCCACGCGCAATGTAAAGTTCTGAAGTAGTAAGTTTATCGACTATTACTCATTAACTAAAGAAAAATTTAAGAAATATTTAAGAAAAATTGTGTTGGACAGACGGATAGACGAACAGACGGACAGACGGACAGACAGACAGACGGACAGACGGATAGACGGACAGACGGACAGACGGACAGACGGACAGACGGACAGACGGACAGACGGACAGACGGACGGACGGACATGACATAATATCATGACATAAAATCGATCTTGCTTCGAAACCCTAAAAATAAAAATGACAAATAAAACACAACGAGAAATACTAGTTTTGCAATAAAATGCTGGTTTTATTCGCGACGGATTGCGTTCACTTTTTATTTATCGGCCAAATCTTTAGTATTTTGTAGGACATAAACTTCACCGCATTACATGTAGGTTGGCCAAATTCCAAGCCATCAATAATTACGTATGTAACGTATTAAGTAAAAATATTTGACGCTTCCTTTGTTTAAATGTGATCTTAGGTAATTCTTATTTACTTACTAATACATAATGATTATCATCGTGTTTAGTACAATAATAAGCCGCCGATGATGTTTTCACTTCGAAGTTGAAAAAAACTGTAATTTAATAGTCTACCTAAACGCTGCACACTTACAATTTTAAGATGCGGTGAATGCCTGGGTTGATAATATTTCATTCATGAAAAAATAAGTGGAGATAAACGCGGCTCCTCAATAAACGTCGATCCCTAAAGTTTTGGGCGATATTGCGTGATGTTCAGTAACGCTCGGGGAAACCGTATGGCCTTTCACGTATAAATAGGAGATCAATTCTCCAATTGTATTTTCAGGGCTTTAGTTGGAGAGTGATGTTTGTTTTCAAGATGTATGTATTGTTTCGGTTGCAAGTTATCTGCTCGAAAGGTTACCTTGATTAATTTACGGTTAACTGGAAACATAGCAGGCGTCAGTGATATGTTCGTCAGGAAAGAAAAGTTGAGATCCGCCAAAATAGCCTACAAAGGAAGCCAGAGCTGCTCCAGACTACTATCCGGGAGAAGATAATTATTATCATGGCATTCAAAGTTATACAAACCAACTGAGCTTTTACGCTGCACTCTCTTTACTCGATTATTATTACTGAGTACGTAAGTACTGCACAGTGCACAGCTCTGAACACAGAACGATCTTTCTTTCTTTCTCTCGAACGATTTTTCTTCTAAAATTCGCTGCTTGCAAATAACGTGCGTAATATTTAGGCAGTTATGTTATGAACAGCAACGTAAATGTTTGAACAAGCATATTTTGTATTCCCGGCAAAGCTTATCGTTTATCGATATTATGTGAAAAGATTTGCTCTCGGCTCCGTTCGACTGCTCCAGATAAAGATGTTTTTAACGAGTCGCTTTACTGAACCGGTGCCGCGACGCCGCATGCCGGTGTAGCGACTAGCGAGCGGAGTGTGCGGGGCTCGGTTTTTACATTTCTGCGGTCTTCGTGATACATACACGATCTCTTTACAATGACGTCAATGACTGAACAGTCGGAGTATGAACCATCGCGCCGGTGCAGCGGTGGCTGTGACAGCCCGCAACCTGCCACTTGACGGGATCTTGAACGAAACCAAATGTAGTAGTGCATTGTAATTTGATAATTGGGATTCAAAATATACTGAGGTTTATTTGTACCTATACATATAGAGTAAATCAAAAGGACAGATGTCGTCCTCAACAGCCACTACTCAATCAGCCTTATTTGAGAAGAGGTATGGTCCAATTGTAATTTCGACCATAATTTGTTCATCTGTGAAACTCCTAGCTTTCATCCATTTTCTGACTTACTTAAAAAAGCAAAATGCAATTCCAATCTTGCGTGATTTTTCAACACACAATTTAAGGAAAGTTTTGTTTAATTTTTGTACACATTTTAGATACCTGTGGGAAACTATCATCTCTCGAAGCTCACCTCGGGCGATCGGCGCGGCCACCTTGCCTCACACCGCATACCTCATTTAAACGGTTTTAATTATATATACGGCCTGCAGAGAGAGTTATGCTCGGCATCCACCCGAGCAATGGAATCCGCTGCGATTAATTAATCTGAATAAACTCCAGACGGAACCAAGGAAATCCGACGTGATTGAATGAAACACGTGCGAGCCTATAAGAATCAAGTAATGTGTAAACGGCACCCGCGCGAATACTGTCTTATACATTTTGTATTGTTTTCCATATGAACAATCACACTGAAACAATAAGTTTAAGTGGAATCATTCAGTGAATGGATAAGCGATGTACCACACAAGATGTCAGCGGCCTCGGGTGTCGGGTGTCGGGTGTCGGGTGTCGGGTGTCGGGTGTCGGGTCATTCTAAAAGGTTTTTAAGCTTGGATCAGGAAGTTGGAACGAAGCTGTGCCGGTCCATCGGCTTAGCGGTTTTGACTTCACTCGTCATTGTCGTCAGATCTGATGGACTGCCGCGCCGGCCTAATCTTTTAATAGAGTTGCTAAACATTGTCGTGTCAATGTTTCAATTAATCTGGTATTGCAACAGACTGTCCAACATTTAAGTGCTTTTGTATGTAGTACTTTAAATTTTAATCTGATTTTATACTATAAGAGAGATAAGGAAAAATGTATGTATATGGTACGGTCGTCAACCTCTATTTATTTTAATCCCCGCGCGATCCCATTCCAAATACGCATATGTTTAACAAAAATATTATAATGTAGCTCTATTATAAAATGTTATTGTAGGTAAGCCGTTCCATCCAATATATTACGGGGACATCCGGATGGCATAAACAATGATTTTCAATTTCCGTTGGTCCGCGCCGTGCGAGGGGCGGCGGGCGGGGGGCTACAGTACGGGGGGCATGCCGGCAGTACCGTCTTAGCGCTCTTACACACGAACGGCACTTTGCAGTCGAGAGTCCCAACTGCAAACGTCGACGCTTGCAGTCGGCTGCCGTCCGACCACCGACGGCAGCCGACTGCAAACGTCGACGGCACCCGACGGCAGCCAACGGCAGCCGACTGCAAAGTGCCGTTCGTGTGAAAGCGCTCTTACTGCCAGACTGTGAGCTGCGCGCCGGCAGCTGGGCTGGCACGCGCCGGCACCGCCGTATGGTTATCAAACTAACTCTACTTATCACTTCACAACTAATCTACTATACCAATCTCATAAACCCACATTTCAAGCAAAATTATTACTTTTACTGTAAGTAAGACAAGACAAGACAAGATAAGACTTACCGCCGTATTCAGAAACGATAATGGCCTAATTAAGGAAGCAATGCTATCCAAGGAACGCTATTTCTCAATGCGTTCGTTATGGTGAGCCTTCTGTTTCATAGTTGACACTTTAGTATTACTTGGCTGAGCAGCCTTACAGTGCTGTATATAACTCTGTAACTGTCGATACTCAATATTTTTATTGCAATCATAGACATAGTGGTTACATAGATGGTAGTGATTACATAATATTTTAGAGGCGCATATGAACCCTACTCGGGTACTGCAACATAGTGGGAGCATACTGATCTGTTTTATACGTGTTTTATACGTATAGGTATATCTATTGTTGTCATTTTTGTAAGTAATCTTTGAGGTTATAGGTACTGTTCCATTTGATGCGGAAAACTTCACCCAAGTCATTTTAACAAAGGCAAAGGACAAACAATCAATCCTTTCTTTCTATTTTGGGGTAAGTAAAACCAACATTAAGTGTTCGGTAAAATAGATAGGGAGTGGCTGATAATAAAACAGCGCTACTAAACAGCACAAGCTGAGCCACTTCCTTTTGCCCAGTGACAAACTTTATTGTCTTCTCTTTTCTATGTAATTTTTAATCTTTGTGTGTACCAATAAGTGGTTTTTATTCATTTATTATTTATTTATTTCTATCGTTTAAATTTTCCTACAACAATTCGAGAATGTAGGTAAAATTATATTATGTCACTTGAATTAGCAACTAACACACTATGAATCTAATAACTTAATACGACGATTTTAAATTTGCATTAATAAATTATCATACTTGGATTTTCCGATACAAAAGAAAAGAATACCGAACTCGTACGACCACAGGTGTGACGCAAGCAGTAGATAATACATAATTTTAAAACATGGAATTTCTGTTCATCTACCTGTGTCAGGTTACAGGCTTGTAACGATCTAGAAAGTTCCATAGAATTGAACAGTGAATTTGCAGCAAATAGTAAAGTTAGCCCAGCGATGTTTGTCCACATCGAGATGGAACGTGACACGATTCTTATGCATTCCGCTGCGCACATGCAAATCAAAATTTGATTTATGTCCATATCCTAAGCTGTCTTTATATTCACACGTGTGATATCAACACGAAAATTTCGCACACAGACGTTGACGGGCGTAAATTATGAAAATGCAGTTTCATTCACTTGACAGACCCCAGTACAATGTAATAATTGTATTGGTGTGCAAATAAAGAGTATTTGTATTGTATTGTATTGTGTTGTATTGTACAATAGCGACAAAGATATTTACATACAACATCATTGCATAGCGAAAACGCAGCGCCACTGTCATTGTCACTTCGTGTCCGTTTACACCGTTCACACCGTCGCATCGACACTGGCGACAGCGACATCAAACACGCGGTAACAGAGGTCGTACCGGTATCGAAGTCAAAATATACTTTTTCGTCTGTGCAACAATATCTTTAAAGTACTGAACAGAAATCAATAATAATTACCTACTGGGCGAATTTCTGTATCATATTTATTTTATACCTACTTTAATTTAAATTCTGGCGGTCAAGGAATTGAAAATTATTCAATTAAAAATATTAAATTAAAAAAATATCAATATTAAATTAAAATATTCTTAGGAAAACTGAGTTAAATGAATTAAATGAAAACAACTTTCAAAAATAACACTTAATTTTAATTGTTAAATATAACGGAACAATCTTAATTCACAAAAAATAAATAAATCAGAAGGACTTAATTCTCAAAAATAAGTAAATCAAACGGCTTATTAAACGAATACAAGGCAAATTTAAGAATAAGCAGAATTGGCTATCCAAACGGGCAGAATTTTGCCTTATCAAGTTAACCGCACGAAAAAGTGGTTCGAAATGAGAGCGCAGCGACTTATAACTACAGGCGCTTGACGGCGATCTTCCGCTATCCCCTCTGCTTGTGTGACATCACTTCTCCGCTAACAATATAATATTACCATATTATTATTAACGTGAAAATTACGAACGTAAACATGTTAACCAGTGTTCAATACAAGTTAAGGAAGACGATGCAAATCTCCTCAGGCTCCGCTGCACGGACGGGAACTTATGTTTGTCGTAACTTTGGTTGCAGCAGGAAGATTGTAAACTCTTATCACTGAGAGGAAATTGGAAATCGTGTTCACGTGTAGGAACGTGTGTCCTTAGGCTTACTGAACTTATGGTCCAGAGACAATTTAGTACAAATGTATGTACCTTTGAAAATGTAGTTGTAGTCGAAGTAATTGCAATACAAGCACACTGTTCGTCAAAAAAGCGATCAAACTCACATGTAAAATAAAATAATTATGTGCACAAGCTCGGACCACTCAAGTCATATAATATCAGTTTTACCGTAGACAAAAAATAAGATATAAACGACTGCTTTAACTTGCAGCTCAGCCTGGAGGAAAAAAACATTCGCATTATGCAGGTTAATAAGTTTATTTATCAATTAAAAAAAAATTCAAAGACCACACTAAAATGTATAAACGTTATCAAGGTATCAGTAATCCTAGCACGTAGAAACTGTTTAGAAAACTTACGAGAAATTTTCTTTTGCAATGTCGTAGCGATATGAATGAGTTACGAGCACTAAGTTACAAAGAGGACCTCTAAAGTCTCCAGCGGAACGTCAATATCTATGAAGAACCTATAAATTCTATTGTAAAACTTCTCCGACTCTCGGCTCGAGTTGGAAACACTTACTGCTGAATACTGCTAACTTATGAATTGTAACTTGATTTAAAATGTTTTTCCTCAACTCCTGATATGTTTATTTTACAGTACAGTGTAGCACGCGTTTCCATCGAAGTAGCAAAAAGTGGATTTGTACCGTTTGTCAGCATTTTACAAAAGTACTCTTTTTAAGGATTTGAAGTAAAATCGGAAACCTTATAGTTTCATCATGTCCCTTTGTATGTCCGTCCGAACGAAGCAAAGCGCCGAGACTCTTATTGCTAGAAAACTGTAATTTGGAATGGATATACATATTTATTAAAACTCCAGAATCGCAGAATAAAATATTGAAAAATATTTTTCCAGGGTACCTTCCCTATAAGTAACGAGAGGATATTTTTTTTATACGTCGCGTACCCTATAGTGTGGGGTATCGTATATCATTCTTGGAATTAGGGGTCGATTTGCGAAATACTTGATTTTTAAGCGCTAATTTTAATTAGAGTCAAGTGTCCCTCCCTCCTGCCGACTAAATGGTTGAAGTTGGTCAAGTGAAAAAATTCTCAAAAATAGGTTATGATGAATTTAAAAGGAAAACTATCACGGCTATATTAGCATAAGCAGTAAATGAGTAAAAGTTGATAAACTTACTATGTCGGAAAGGGTTGCGACATTGCGCGTGGCCAGACACGCACTTGCCCGGTTTTTACAATGCGTTGTTTGATCGATATTCTAAAATAATAAATCAACGTTAATTGGCCAAGTATGAATATATACAGTTTTGCTTAATGTTTATTACGAGTATAACAATAATTATGATGATTGGCGTTGGTTACTAAGTATTAGTTCTGTGTTGTCGAAGTTGTGCTCATTTGTTTAACTATCGAGCACTTATGAATACCAACTTTGTAGTTATGTATCTGTGCCAGTTTCAGTTTCGCAAGAGTTGCAATCGTCCTAGATATTGAGTAAGGATAATATGGACGTCTCGTTAAACTTAATATGACTTTTGTTAAATCATGGTAATAAGGAAATTATTATTTTACAACTTTAACACATACTATATGCCCAGAAAGATTTAGTTCTCCGATTTTCATGAATTTTGAATATTGTTGTCCCTAGGGGTAGTACTCAATCCAAAAAGTAGTGATTTTGAATTTCAGTACCTGGAAGTACTTTTTTTTCAGTGGATCGAAATCGACCCTTTGGGCAAATATGGTCAAATAATGTGCAGTTTATAAGTAAAATAAAACAAATTTTGTAATATATGTTAGGCTCAGCTCAATGAAACGACGATATCCAACAGCTATTTTATTATACTTTTCCACAAGATAATTTTAACACTAAAATTAGGTTCTAATATTACTAACTTCCAGAGAGACATGACTTTTGCAACCAACCGTTCAGGCCAAATGTCGAAAGACGAATGAATCGCGTTTGGTGCTCTTTGCTATAACGTAATCGATACTGACTGACGTTGGATCAATACATCAATACGCCTGACCGATACTGATGACAGTAGGCTGCATAAGTCAATTACCATACTGATATTCACGATAGTTATACAAAGAGAATGCATTACACTGTATTTATATAATAGTACGCTAACAGCTCGGCCATCTGACTGTGCGTACGTCCTCGTACGTGATTTCAAAAATACATTGAAACTGTACAGTCATCAAATCTTCATAGTAGTATTATTACGATATGTAAACTTCCTATACGTAGTAGTATAATACATTCATCTCTGTTCTAAGATACCTCTGTCAATTAGAACATTTTTTTTTATCTATCATATCTAATTGCATGAATACAAATTTTGATTATTAGAGTTACACTTGCAGTAATAACAATACAATGACAATTTCTATGTCTTTAAAGTAAACATTACTCGTGTTATAAATTATTTACACTTTTTTTGCTCTGGTCAGCATTATGCTAATATATCAATATAATATATTCAAACGTTTTAAGCAGCTATATACAATAGTCTTCCAGTTACTAAGTTAGGGTAATCACAATCAATTACTTAAATTATTTCGATATCATTCATTTTCAATAACAGAAATTTTCCTCAAGTCACTTTAATGCCCATCAGTTAAAATATTGAAATGAAAATTACACCGCGTAAACTGTCCATCTACAAATGGGCGCTAATAACAGTATAAATGTTTAAAAATTGTTTTATATTTACATATATTAATTAATTTTTGAATAGATAGGTACAAAGGTCTTTGGATTGTGACTACCCGAACTAGCAAAACCTTCCTTACATCTTTAAATTGCCTAATGTCTAATGTCACGATAGACAGAACCTAGCTTATCATCGGCTTTAAGAGAAAAATACATTATACTTAGTCTATGTAAGTTAGGGTAGGCCGGGAGAAAAAAGCCGGAGGAAAAAAACTCCCAGTACTCTTTTTAAAAAAAGGTCAATAGTAATAAAGGTCAAAACAGATTTATCATACCCAGACGGTTCCAGGTCGTGTTTAAATTATCAGCTACCTTGCTGCGCGTCTTGAACGTCCGCTGCCCCTTCCATTGTCCTCACCTCTTGCTTCATACTTGGCCGTGATCAGAGAGTGTTGCTCGAGCTCTCCACCACATCCATCACGACCAAGCTTTTCGTCCACTAGGTCCGATTGTAGCTCATTTTTATTCTCATTTTCATCGCTCCGACCGTCTTTTGACAATCCCTCAGCCGTCGCTCTAGCTCACCGTCCGAACCGTGTATCTTCACTTTTATGACTTATAGGCTCTTCAGTCGTGGTTTTTTCGCAACAGTGGCATCTGTGTATCTGCCTCCGAGCACTGATGTATCCCCACATTGAATAAATATGATCCTGTTTTGGAAAAAGCACAAGTCCTCCAAGCAAATCCTTCGTACTCACACGTTTGTATATCTGATGGACGAGAATGTACTATTTCAAATCGACAATCACTGCCGCTGCCTGAGATTGAGCCAAACAAAGATGATAATGCTGATGATGGAGATTACCATTCTTCGAAATATCCGGTAAGCGGATAACGTCTTCGCTTCTCACTTTCGTTTTGTAGTTGGTCTAACACCATATGTTGGTCTAACACCATATTATGTTGGTCTAACATCATATTTTGGTCTAACACCATATGTTGGTCTAACACCATATTTTGGTTTAACATCTTACGATTGCGTCTTGCCTTTCCTATAGAAGCATGGTCTCGATTTTGACATTCGTTATCGGCGCTGTCCACTTGGTCTAACACCAGAAAATTGTTCCCTTCCATTCCAGGTATTATTATTCTAATCAGATTTCTTTCATCCATCTGAAACGAAGATGCCCGTCCACCCGAGCAGCAGCCTACTACCCGGTTACCAGCTAAGTAATATCACCAAGGTGTTACATCCACATTGCAAGGGAAAAGATTTCTGAATGACATCCTCTACTCTGGCCCATCTTTTTTTAAAAAAAAAACCTCTCTCCGTGATGAATCCCTCTTCAACAAGAAGACAACAATCACATCTACCAAACATCAATGAACATTGTGTAGGTATTCCCATCCATTCAATAATGGCTCTCGAGTCTGTTTGATACTTTGAAGTTTCACACCACATACAAAAATGCATACACGACACACACGCCATATACACATGCCATACATACATCATATCACACATACAGATCACCAATATTTATATAGCTTCGGGAAACGTTGTAGAATTCGATAAACTTGTAATAATGACGCTTCATCATATAATAGTTTGGTGCCATACATCAGAACCACTATACTCGTATATCAGTCTATAGTTTACCTGATGCCTCGATGAATCGCAACATCGCCACTCATCGTGTCAAAACTTCTGGTTAAAACCTGGAACTAATCACACATTTACACAATTTTATTTAACTCTGAATCGGCTGCAACACTATCCTGAAAAATCTCTTTACTCCAGAGTCTCTCTAGACATAATTCCTTAGTTTACTAATGAAACTAACTAATCCTACGCTAATATACAAGGTACATAATTATTTATATTTCACAATGAACAACTTCTTGATAAATGATTTCAGACTGTTTAGGTGAAATCAGATACTCTCGAGCTTCAGTATTAGGTATGTGTTCATTATCATATCATCATCATAATATGTCACACCACATCATCGTCATATTATCATATCGTCATCATTATTATACCTGCACATAAAAATTGGATTAACATCTAGAGTTTGTTTTGTTTCAATCGGTTCACTCACTCCAAAATATACCGGTAAATTTAAAAAATCACCGTCCATACATTAATTAAGTGTGGTTACCGAAACGTACACCGACTTCAAAAAAAAAGGAGGAGGTTATCAATTCGTCACGAATAATTCACCATCCTTTAACTATCACGACTATTTTAAATAAAGAAAGCAGACCAATTCGTTTGTGGTTTCTAAAATTTAGATATACATATATAGCATACCAGCCGAAGCGAGTTCGGAGCAATTAGTCCTTGTCCTCAAGTGAACTTATACCTAGTACCTCCTACTATGTGTACTCGTAAAGCAGCAAAGGAGTATAGCCTAAATATAGCCTATTACTTTTGAGTTAAAGACTTCCCAACGAATCTAGCTAATTTATAACATAACCCGAATGGTGTACTTTACAATGGTGGAAGAATTTTTTCAAATAGGTGCCGTAGTCACAGAGATCCTTTACACAAAATCGTGCTCACACAATTCTCCTTCTTTTTTTAGCAAAGATGTGCATATTTTACTCACAATTAAAACAAAATCTACAAGTGAAGGAATATTCAAAATTAGTTCAGAAGTTCCAGAGATTACTTTTCACAAACAAGCTCGCGAACACAAGAAACTTACGAACTTTACGTCTTTATAATATTTGTATTCCGATCGCATCGCGTGACGCGTATTTGTGTGTTGCACCGTTGCAACGTGCAATGCTGATAAGTTAGGAATAAGCGCGTTTTCCAAGGTACCCATAAGACATGAGTGTGAAGACGTGAATGTGGCGTCTAAGTAATATTAATCGCGTACTAAAAAGGTGCACAAATTTATTTTAGGAAATAGCCGTTTACTGTTTACGTTCAGCTTCGTTATTAAACAATCCTTGAGGAAATGAATTATGACAGAATCCCGACCGTGGACCGGGATTCGCTTGTCATAATAGAATCTATTTACATCTGTATTACCTACTTATAATAATCTGCTCATCATTATGATCCTCTCACTCACTGTCACCAGTCAAAGGTTTAGGTTCGTTTCGATTAGTCTGTGCGTCTCAATTATATGTAATATATGTACTAATATATGTACTTACCTCTAATACAGTTTCATATTATCATTACTAGTAACAACATCAACGGAAATAAGAAGAAATATTCCGAAGTAGCCGTCTAATACCGTTATAGGCAATAAGTTATCGTCCAATATAAACCTCAATTCAAATTCAATAAAACAGTTTTAACCTCAAACATTTCAAATAGTCCTCTAAGCTCACCTACTAAAAGAAATCTCAAATCTTACCAGTTATAAGCTTCTATTTAGTTTTACCTGTCCGGTGTCTATAATCAGATTCTATCCGATTCAGATGAAGTCAACTGACTCTCCTCCGTGTCCATCGATCTGAAATGTGGCACACATGTTTGGTTATCACGACAAAGTATTTTTATGGTAAAGATGTCTTGATCAGGCACCACCCTCACAATTGGTTCCAGACGAGGAGCTCCATAATGAGTAATAACACACGAGATTAAAATATTTCACATGCACATCTTAAGGTTGGCCTCAACAATAGAACTACACAACGTTGAATACACGTAAAAGTGTATATCTTTTTGGTATAATTATTATTTTTAACTACTTACTTTGCATTCACGTCACCAGGTAAGTATAATGTAAGGAACTTAAAGTTTTGGACTCAATTATTGTCAATACAATAAAATTGGAAACTTGTAAATTTAAGTCATGGTCTACCGCTCAAAAGATATACCATGGACACTATGGAGTTGCTATGTCGGTAGATATGATCATAAAAAAAATATTTTTGTGTTACTACCTTCACTGGATTTTCTAACAATATGTAACAAATTATTGCATATGTTTTATGTATTCTAGTGTGACGAATTATATGTGACGTATAAGAATTCTGGACACCCGGCCTTTACCATAACATTAAAAAAAACTGTACTGAAAAAAAGTAAAAAAAATCGACTTCATGAATGGACTGCATCATGGACCATCTTCGCATCATTGCCTTTCATTTCCTAGCACATCGGTTGGATGGTTTCAGAGTTCAAAAAGGGCGTCACCACTATATTTCTTGTGTTATAAACTCTCCAGGACCAAACAGATTCGCACTCGAAGAGGCTCGTAATAACGGCAGAATAATTCCAGCGTCCATCTCTTGATCCCATCATCGTAATCAAGCCGAAACCGCCATACTGTTGTATTGCTTTGGGTGACCTGCAGTTCTACATGCTGAAAAGACTTACATTAAATTTGATCAAAGGAATAATACGATTATAGTGTCAACCTAATAGAACGGTCTTAAATGAATCGTTATTCAAATTAAACAGACAAATTATATGGACCAACGTAATGTAACATTCTACGGAATCACCACGTAATATTTTCAAATATTTCAATAATAAATATTCAGTGAATAAATTTCCTGTAAAACAATTGGTGTTTTATTTAGTTTTCAATACTCGTATATTAATTTCATTACAGCATTCGCGAGTAGTGATCGTTTCCAGTAGGTATTGGTGTTTTCGTTGCTGGCCTTGAAGGAACTTAACACTACTTAAAAAAAACCCTACGACTACCCACGTCTTTGTAACTAAAATTTTAAACTTACTCGTTTACTTAATTTCCTTTCCTTAGGACAAGGATGACCATGCAAGTATAATATGTCCTATTAATACTTCAGTTTGGTACCCACACATTTTTTTGGTTATACGGTCAACTGTGTTCAGCAAGCCCTTTACAATGTCGTAACTACTTAATATCAGTTCTCGGGTAGACAGAGGTTAAGCGCAAGCAGAATAAAAAAGAAAAGAGACAAAAAAAGTCATCGAATATTTTTCATATTAAAACACGTGTCTTAGCACGTGGCAATTAGCACGTGGCATCGCGCAGAGAAGACAAAAAAATATATGTGCATATACTCACTTTCTTTGGGCGTGGCCTGAGATTTTTAATCTCTCGATCTCACTTCTGAGATGTTAGGCTCAGCTCAATGAAACGACGATATCCAACAGCTATTTTATTATACTTTTCCACAAGATAATTTTAACACTAAAATTAGGTTCTAATATTACTAACTTCCAGAGAGACATGACTTTTGCAACCAACCGTTCAGGCCAAATGTCGAAAGACGAATGAATCGCGTTTGGTGCTCTTTGCTATAACGTAATCGATACTGACTGACGTTGGATCAATACATCAATACGCCTGACCGATACTGATGACAGTAGGCTGCATAAGTCAATTACCATACTGATATTCACGATAGTTATACAAAGAGAATGCATTACACTGTATTTATATAATAGTACGCTAACATATATGTAATACGAATTATTTTTTAGTGTTACTATTTAAAAAATATAAATAAAAAATATAACATCTGGGGGCACGGCAGTGCCCCCGCCAAGTCGAGCAAAAAAGCGGCACGGCCGTACCATCCTTTTCTCGAAGCAATTCAGGCCATTTTCGACCCCCTATAACTTCGTTGTGGATAAAGCTAGAAGCCTGAATTTTCATTAACCAAGCAGGCATTGTATAAACACGGTATATTTCAAATTTCATTCAATTTGAACCAGTAGTTTTAGAATTATAACTAGTCAAAGTTTCTTAATTTCGTCACTCACTGACTGACTGACCGATCATCAAAACTCTAAGGCACTTCTAGCAGACATAGAAGCTTCAAATTTGGAACACAATTAGTGTTTAGTGTATAGATCAAGGGAAAACTAAAATATTTTGCAATTTCGGTCCAGTTTTCTAGATACATCAACTGCATAAATAACTTTGTAATCCCATATAAATATATAGGATTACAAAGTTACATTTGCAGTTAATGAATTACTGTACCTGTATAACAAAGTAACATTTGCAGTGAATGAATCAGTGTACCTGTATATAATATAATGGAATAATAGGTGTAGATAGGTACCTAGATATAATTATGTTCAAAGGTAACTTGTAAAAGGAAAAAAAGTAGAACTATCTACAAAAAGAAATGAGATGCCATCAAAAACAAAACTTGTAAAAAAAACCAAGTCTCGCAACTCAGTTCTTCTACCGTAAAAAGTTGTGAGATCCATGTAATACCAAGTCGGTTAATTTATTCAGTTCCTACTTAAGGGTCCTTCTGTCTTAAGTTGTTACGTAATTAGCTAACCTAACAAGTAACAACATCTTATAGTGACCATATTATCAATATTAAAAATCTTTTATGTTTTAAATAAATAGATTGACTTGGCAATCGCACTAAACAATCAAATTTAATACAATATGTAGGTCTTACTTGTGAGATACATTGTGTTTGCATGCGATGGTCAAGTCGATCTATTTATTTAAAACATAAAAGATTTTTAATATTGATAATATGGTCACTATAAGATGTTGTTACTTGTTAGGTTAGCTAATTACGTAACAACTTAAGACAGAAGGACCCTTAAGTAGGAACTGAATAAATTAACCGACTTGGTATTACATGGATCTCACAACTTTTTACGGTAGAAGAACTGAGTTGCGAGACTTGGTTTTTTTTACAAGTTTTGTTTTTGATGGCATTATTATTTAGCACCAGGCAATATAAAAAATAAAAATATATTTAATATTGCGCTAATATGGGGGTTGGTTTGCCGTTAATATGCTGCTAGCATACTGATGACTGAAATAAAGAATCATAGCCTTTTTGAAACGTATCGTTTTTTCAATGGGAGCATAATATCAAAACTTCATCATGTCATAGAAATGGCGTACTTTTGCCATTTTTGCCATTTTCCCAGTCAGCGACGTGACAATATCTAAAAATCTATTCATTCAACTTGCGTGACTGATTTGCTAACAAGAACGTTATTTGTGTCTTCGTTCAATTTCCAGTAGATTCTCTTCGCCGTCTAGGCAGTGGGGCATAGTCAGTGAGGATGAGTATACCTGTGAAGAAATACATTTCCTCAGTCGATAAGAGTAAAGGTCATGTTTGGGTCTTTGCTAACGGCATTCGTAACAGCTGAATGTCTCACTCTGTCTGATTACCTGGAAACCCCAAAGAAATCTTTAGGCACTTTCAACCGTAAGGGATTACTACGCGTGGCTTTCAACTCCTGACAGATGCAGGTGTGGCTTGATCCATTCTTGGATGATATTGAGCAGAACAACTGCGTTATTGCCTTGATGAGTAACTGTAACTTGTGGAGGGAATGCATGGATTGACATCCATTACAGGTAAAAATTTTAAGCAGAAAAATAAATACTTACATTTTTGTCACCAAAGGTTAGGTTAGGTTAGGTTTGGGTTTTTTTTCAGGTGAAATTTTGTAAGGTTTCCGCTATTTGATACAGAAACGGCTTACTGCCATTTATGTTTTGTTTTATTAATTATTGATGTTGATTTCTATTTAGATAATGATTTAAATTTATGGCATTTATAAGTTGTTGTTAAAAGCTTTTAATGAGTCTACGATTTGTGTTACGTACGTAACAGAAGAGGAAGTGCAACTCTCCTTTTTAAGCAGATCATTAATTTCGTATGGATTTATATTTAAATTTGTACATAGAGTCTCATTGTTGAATCCTGGTAATTCGAATCTTTGGCATGATTTTAGAAGGAGATCTATTGTTTGTATTTCTGTGTCATTGCAGGGACATTTATCGATGTTTATTATTTTAAATCTATGGAGGTATTGCCTATGGTAGCCGTGGCCGGTAAATATTTGGGTTAATTGAAAATTTGGTTTGATTTTTGTGAAAGCGTTGTTGATATCATTTGTGGTAGGGAATTTTTTTTTAATATGTTGTCCTTTCGTTGATGTCGCGTAATTGTTTTCCATCAATTTATAACGGTCGATCTTTAGACGGTGCTTTATGTAGCTGATGGGGAAGTAAGAATAATCTGGGGTTTTGTGCAGATGTGCTGCCTCCTTAGCTACCCTGTCAGCTTCCTCATTTCCAGTTAAGCCGGAATGAGCCTTCACCCACACGAGCTTTAATTCAATTTGATTTTGTCTGATTGCTATGATATTCTTGTGAATGGTCGCTACAAGTGGATTTGTGTTGTTTGTATCTTTTATCGCATCTAGACTCGACCGATTATCAGAAAAGATAACCACAACTTGCGGGTTATGCATAAGAATCCAGTCCGTAGAGTGTCTGATAGCCAGCAGCTCCGCTTGAAACACCGAGCAGCTTCCATGCAATTTTAATTTTTTACAGATTTATTGTCCTTCTGGTGTGTATACGACTAGAGATGCTCCGACATTACCAGTTCCATCACTACTATCATCAGTGAAAATTTTGTAGGTGTTTGTGGAACAGTGTTTATTTATTTCTTCTTCTGTCGTAGCCATAGTGGTATCTGTTGCAGGGCGTGAGGATGGGTGTGGTAGCTCTGAGACTGGGAAAGGTTTCTCGTATGGTATATCATGGGGCAGGTAATGAGTTAGGCCAATGAGTTTAGTGTTTTCTATTTGTGCTACTTCGCTTATTTTTAAATGTAGTGGTGTAAGTTGAGCTAAAGCGATCGCTGCAGTTGAAGAAACTGTCTTGAAGCCGCGTGTTATCTTAAGAGCAAAGCCCCTCTGGAAAGATTGAAGACTATCCCGTACATGTTTATATTGGACCGCATAACTCCAAACACTTGCGGCATATGTAATAGTGGGCTCTATGACGTGGTTATATAGTGTGCGAATATTTTCGGGGTGGATGCCCCATGTGGGTCTGACAAATTTGCAGAGGTTTTTATACAGTTTTGTGCATTTTCTAACAATGTTGTCAATCACATTGTTTGATGAATTATAAGTTCTGGTCTATTATAATACCTAATAGTTTAATATCGCTGCTAAATTCTAATGGGTTATTGTTTAGTGTTACATTTATACTTTTACATTTATATGTGAATGCTATCATTGGAGTTTTTTCTGGACTAAATTTTAATTTTATTTTCTCACCCCATTTAGATATTAATTTCAGGGCTTGGTTGACATCAAATTCCAGATCGGCCTTTTTCTTGCTACTAGCTATAAGAAGGATGTCGTCAGCGAACGCTTGTATGTGACAGCTCTCGGGGAGTCTCATATTCAACAAATCGTCCAGTATCAGGTTCCAAAACGTAGGGCCACAAACCAAACCCTGGATACACCCTTTAGTCATGGTTTTGGTAGCTGACGCATCGGCAAAGTTAAGTGTGACTGTTATATCCGTTAAATAATTTGCGATAATTTTATATATAATTATATTGCGGACATTTGACATTATTGCAGTCTCTCCAAGAGAGCCCGCCACCATGCATTATCGAATGCCGCTTGGATGTCCAAGGAAACTGCCATAACAAGTTTATTTTCTTTCTTACTGTGGTGTATTTTATCTAAAGCAATATGGAGCTCATGAATTGTAGTGATTTGTTCCTTAAATCCATATTGTTTAGCACTTGAGGAATTTGTTGAATTCAGAAAATGAGTGAGTCTTTTAGTAACGAGCTTTTCTAGCAGTTTCCCAAAGATATTGATGAGTCCAATAGGTCTGTATGATGATTTGTTGGTATAATCTGTTTTGTTTGGTTTAGGAATGGTTTTGACGAATGCGTGTTTCCAGGGAACTGGGAAATGGGAAGATGTGAGTCAAGGAGAATCAATAACAAAATGTCTGCTGTGAAGTGGTCGACACCTGGGGCCTTATTTGAACTCATGGATTTAAGACAATCTAAGATTTCTTTGTCAGTAAAATGAGGTTCATTTTATGTGAGAGGAGTATGTTTTGAGTTTTCTCTTATTTGTTTTTGGCTCGTTGTAATGTCCGGAGTGTCATCGGGGTAAAAGGCATTTATCAAGGTAGTTGCTGTTGAATTGCTGTCGGAAGTAAATTGGCTATCGGATATTCTTAATGTGGACGGTGGTAGATTTTGTGTTGTCGTTTTAATGAGTCGATTGGTCAGCGACCAAACGTTCTCCTTACATTGTCGGCAACAAAATTCCCTAAAATTAAATGTCGAAGTAGCTTTGAGTGCAGTTGCATATTCATCTTTAATGCGGTTTCTCTCGGTTAAGGCGAGGAAGCCTTAACTCCTAGATCGCTAGTGAACTGGTATAGGTTGTACCCCAGTATACTTTTTGTCGTAAGTTGGTTACCTATAAGGTTCAGTAATTAGAGCTACGGAATAGTTGTTCGATGAAAAATATTGTATAAACCTATGTTGCCATAGATAAGACCTCCCCACATTACACTGGATAATTTTCAGTTTAGTATCCATAGTTTACGCGGTTTGAGATGATCTCCTTCATACGTTGGTGTTGCGGGCAAATAAAAGACGTGGCTGAGTGAGTAATGTTGGTTTTGAGACTGAATTTTATATTTTGATTTACGCAGTTATAACACTTTACCTTACTGGCTTCTTTTTGATTCGGTTGCTATTTTCCAGATTTTGGGGGAAACAATAAGAACAGCGTTATATAAGGTAGGTTTCTTATTACTTTTTAAGAAAGCAAGCTGAATGTCCTCAGGAAGAACGTTTTGTTCTTTTATGGCTGAGTTTTGCTGTATTATCAGCTCGGATAATTCGGTTGATGTCGTGTCCTTATCTATCCCTTTCAGGATGATCATCGCCTTCAGGTCTTTGGCGGGCTCAGCCTCCAGATCTTGGCACTCTCCTACTTTTTGCAGTGTTTCGACTCTCTGTTCGCGTGTGTCAAACTCTACCCGGATCTAGTTGTTGGATAAAGAAGATATTTTAGCAGGGGTGTATGTGGTATTTTTGAACGAGATCTGTTTTTGAAAGGATTCCATTATTTCGTTTCGACTCGAGTTCTCCTTTTTGAATTTTAAAACTATAGCAGGCTTTGTGTCACGTTTAATGTCTTTCTGAGGTTGAGCTTTGTTTGAAGCAGCGGCAGCAGCGTATGATGTAGGGGGCTGCGTTTGAGCAGGAATAAGTTTAGCAAACTCTGCCTGGATAACTTTTTGGAGATCGTGCTTGAGACTTATTGAGACGTCAGGAAATGCAGATGCTTTGGATGCTAAACTGTCAATGATGTGGGCTTCTTCAATGATTTTCTTTTTGTCTGCTACGGTTACACTTTTATTTGAAGTGACCGTAAAAATTATTGATTTGGCGCGCGTCTGAATGTCCAAAATAATATTAGTTAACGTATTTAAGTCCTGGGGATCCATTTACATTGATTTTAATGGTAAGTAAGATGATTAGAAATTAATGAATTTTAAATATGACTATACGCGAAATATTTCCGAAACTAAGTATGACAAATAAAAACGAATGAATGAATGAATACGTGTGCGACGTAATCACCGAGCAATGGTAGGTCTGATTAAACGATAAAAATTTTCAGGTTTGGTGACGGTTTCTTAAGATTACGTCCCCCACTACTAACAAGTAAAGAGAACAGGGCGGGCAGGCGGAGCTTTTTTCCAAATTTTAGTGGTCGGATCGGGACGCGACTGGTATCAGGAAAAGCGGTTTTTGCCGAAAATTTGGAAAAATTAGGAGAGAATTTTTAAGAAATGTATAGAAACGAGACCATCAAGTAATAAGCTATCTTTCGATATCACGCAGTGGTCGGTCGACGTGAAATTTTATAAGAAAGTATTGCAAAAACGTGTTTTAATTAAAGGAAAATGAAATTTTATATAATTTTGAAAAATTAGACAGTTGAAAAGAGCACTTCAAGACAAATCTTTTGATGTATGCTACTACTATAAATGGACAACTATGGGGAGGTACTAAGATGAATTTCTTCCGTTAGGTTAGGGTTAGGTTAGGTTTGGGTTAGGTTAGGTTTGGGTTAGGTTAGGTTTGGGTTAGGTTAGGTTTGGGTTAGGTTAGGTTTGGGTTAGGTTAGGTTTGGGTTAGGTTAGGTTTGGGTTAGGTTAGGTTTGGGTTAGGTTAGGTTAGGTTTGGGTTAGGTTAGGTTAGGTTTGGGTTAGGTTAGGTTAGGTTTGGGTTAGGTTAGGTTAGGTTTGGGTTAGGTTAGGTTAGGTTTGGGTTAGGTTAGGTTAGGTTTGGGTTAGGTTAGGTTAGGTTTGGGTTAGGTTAGGTTAGGTTTGGGTTAGGTTAGGTTAGGTTTGGGTTAGGTTAGGTTAGGTTTGGGTTAGGTTAGGTTAGGTTTGGGTTAGGTTAGGTTAGGTTTGGGTTAGGTTAGGTTAGGTTTGGGTTAGGTTAGGTTAGGTTTGGGTTAGGTTAGGTTAGGTTTGGGTTAGGTTTTTTTTTTTTTTTTTTTTTAGTTAATAGAAGTACTTTACCCCTATGATAATGTGTTATATTTGCGTTTCTGATCAGAGTCCTCGCTAATTGATACGGGCAACTCATCTCTTCATTTTGAAATTCTTTATATTTTAATTTGATTTTCATTGTTCATAAATTATTTATTTACTTAAGAATATCATTCTATGTAGATATATAATATTATCTGCTGTATATATAGATTTTTATATGTATAATGCTTGATTATATATAAGTATGTAATATGTATGTTATTTTATTCTGTATACAATACATATATTATTATTATTTGGATTGTTGATTCATATATTCTTGTATAACATGTATTAATATATATATTTATATTTATATATTATATATATAGTTCAATTTACTGACTTCGCTAAACAATAAGTGAATTAAAATCTTTTAGTGTGTTGACAATCTTTTTGATGTGTTTCAGAAATGTTTTGATGCACTCTTCTTTTTCTATCATTTCAGATATACTGAACGGATATTTTATGCCAAAAATTTTGCATGTGCATATATGATCATTTCTAGTTCGCATATATCTGGGGCATTCTTCGAGGAGGTGGTGGATTGATTGAGGTGATGTATCATCGCATGGGCATTTTTCGGTCGTTTTGATTTTAAATCTGTGTAGGTATGTTAAGTTATATCCATGTCCTGTTAGTATTTGGGTGAGCTCAAATGATGGCTGGATTTTTGTGAATAGCTTTATTATGGTTTCAGGTTTGGGTTAGGTTAGGTTAGGTTTGGGTTAGGTTAGGTTAGGTTTGGGTTAGGTTAGGTTAGGTTTGGGTTAGGTTAGGTTAGGTTTGGGTTAGGTTAGGTTAGGTTTGGGTTAGGTTAGGTTAGGTTTGGGTTAGGTTAGGTTAGGTTTGGGTTAGGTTAGGTTAGGTTTGGGTTAGGTTAGGTTAGGTTTGGGTTAGGTTAGGTTAGGTTTGGGTTAGGTTAGGTTAGGTTTGGGTTAGGTTAGGTTAGGTTTGGGTTAGGTTAGGTTAGGTTTGGGTTAGGTTAGGTTAGGTTTGGGTTAGGTTAGGTTAGGTTTGGGTTAGGTTAGGTTAGGTTTGGGTTAGGTTAGGTTAGGTTAGGTTAGGTTAGGTTAGGTTAGGTTAGGTTAGGTTAGGTTAGGTTAGGTTAGGTTAGGTTAGGTTTTTTTTTTTTTTTTTTTTTTTTTTTTTTTCCTGTCCGGGCGCTGTACTGGCCCGGCCCGCGAGCTAAGTAATATTCTCCCCTGGCATTGCTCGCCAGAGACTTTATTTTCTTTATTAATAAAAGGATTACAGAGTTATCTTAATGTTATACATTTTGGAGCTATCTTATTTCTATTTTACATTTTATTCTCTTATTTTCTACTTTATATCTATTATTTCTTTTACATTTTTAATTACTTGCTATTTTAATGACTATCTTATTTCTAATTTTTTACATTTTTAGAGCTTTCTTAATTTTATTTTGTATTTTTATTTTCTTGTTTTCTATTTTCTATCTTTCACAATTTTTACTTACTATTTTATATCTATTTTAGTGCTATTTTATTTCCTCTTATACTAGTTTTATTACATATTCTTAATTTACAACAGTATTTTTCGGCATTCTTTCTGTCCGTCAAATCCAGACGTGGGGTCTTTATTGCCGGATAGCTGTATTTAAAATTATTTTATCAATTTTAATAATTCAAAGTCGTTCTGATTGACCCATTTAATTTACCTGATCTTAACTTATCTTTTAAATTTATCTTTTATTTTATCAGTCTATTCATCTTTTACCTTTTATAACATCATGTATTTTATCCTATATTATTCATAATATATGAAAATACATGTTTTCTTATTTCTTGTTATTTAATTTGCTACTTTAATTACATTTTATTTTATACGAATATAGCTTATTATTATAGACTGGATAATGTTTGATGACATAAATAATTATAATACATGGAATAATATAATATGTAATATATACGATGTTATATATATAATATATAAAGATATATATAATGTCTATTTTATCTCGTTTTATTCCTCGCTATAACTTTATTGGCTATTGTTGTGCAATATTTTATAAATTTGTTTCTGGTATCTTCATTTGTCATTAATTTGCTTATATTTTCTTTTGTTATTCCCTGATTTAACTGCTGTTCCGTTTCAAATTTAATTTTGCTAAATTTTGGACATTCAGTCAGTACATGTAGCACCGACTCTTCTTGCACGTCGTCACAGTCACATGTAGGATCGTTTTTGCATTTAAATCTATTAAGATATTGGCTAAAACCACCATGTCCTGTAATGATTTGCACCAGAGTCGGTGTTACCTGCACTTTCTTTATTAGTCTATAGGCGTCCTTTACGGTTGGGAGAAACATCTTGGCCGCACTTTCGCTCTCGTTGTATCTCTTTTCCCATATTTTGATCGATTCCTCCCTAATTTGTCTTTTTATATATGAAATTGGGCACCCGTCGTAGTCAGGGGCTGTCTTGTTGGTTTGCGCTGCTTGTTTGGCTAGGAAATCTGCCCTTTCATTTCCCTCGATTCCGACGTGTGCCTTTATCCAGTAAAGATTAATTTGTTTGTTCTCTTCTTTTAGTCTGGTGAGATTTCTCCTGATTTCGAACACAATGGGGTGGGATGTATCTGCATTATTTATTGCGTCTAGTGCTGACCTCGAGTCGCTCAAGATATTCACGATTGGGGTTTGCTTTTTTATGGCAATCTTTGTGGCTTCCAGTATTGCATAGAGCTCCGCTTGATACACTGTACAATAAGGCTCCAGACGAAATTTCTTATACATTATTTCCTCCGTGTCTTCCCAGCACGTCAAAGCGGCGCCCACTTTGTTGTTTATCTTACTTCCATCCGTGAATATCTTGAGTTCTTCTTGAGTGTTTCTCCTTTCCTCTATAGTTTTTGGGTCATCCAGACATTTGTATTCAAACGATATTACTTTTGCCGGATGCGGTAATTTTAAAAAGCTGACTCGTTTTTCCACGTCTCTGTAGCCTATTACTATTTGTGGTCTGCCTCGCTTTGCCTCAAATAGTTGGGCCATTTCTTTGACTCTTAAATCGAGGGGAATTAATCCGGCCAGTATCTGTGCAGCAGTGAGCGAAACTGTCTTGTAGGACTTGCAAATCTTTTGTGCAAAGCCCCTTTGTACTACATTCAGCTGTTTTTGTACTAGCAGCTTTTCCGCTGCTGGTGCCCAGACACTCGCCGAATAGAGAATGATCGGCTCAATTACCGCGACGTAGATAGTCCTGATGATCTCGGGGTTAAGTCCCCAACTTATTTTGGCTGATCGTGCTATTGGTTTATATAAATTTAGGGCTTTAGTACATATATGTTTAACATGACTATTAAATGTGAGTTTTTTGTCTATTGTTACGCCAAGAATTTTAATTTCCTCCACAATGCGAATTGGTGTACCTCCCATGTGTACAACTGGGGTTTCGTACTTTAACTTCTTCGTTATTACCATCCCATTGGTCTTGTGCGGGGCGAACTTTAGTTTATTACTTATTCCCCAGTTGTACACCCGGGTTAGTACCTGTTCTGCTTCTTGTTGTATGTCTATCATGGAATTCCCCGAGAACACCAGGACCACATCGTCAGCAAAAGCTTGTATATAAATATTTCTATTCTCTATTTCCTCCAGTAGAGGATCTAATAAGAGATTCCAGAATGTTGGCCCCCCTATTGATCCCTGTATACAACCTTTTGTTGCTGGCATTTCGTATTCTCTGTCTGCGTAGCGAACTCTTACTTTCCGGTTCTCGAAGTAGCTATCGACCAGTCTTCTTAAGTTTTTGGGGCAGTTCTTCTTTATGAGTTGGTGTTTTATTGCGGGCCACCATGCGCTGTCGAATGCTCCCTCTATGTCTAGCGATACAATCACATTGATCAATTTTTTACACAGATTGTCTCTAATGTGTTGAAGCAGATCATAGAGGGAGTCCTCGGTGCTGCGTTGTGGTACGAAGCCATACTGTCTGGGGTTTGCCTTTGGGAGTAAGTGCCATCTGAGCCTTCTTATCATCATTCTTTCCAATACTTTCCCATCAACCGGTAGTAGCCCAATTGGTCTATATGACTTTACGTGATTGTAGTTCTCTTTGCCCGGTTTCCTGAGTACAATGATGGCTGCCTCTTTCCATTGTATTGGAAAGTATGATATCTCTAGACACTTGTTCATAATCCCCAAGTATACCTCCGGGTTGGACAGTATGGCTTTCGCACATATGTCGGCCGTGAACCCGTCAATTCCGGGAGCTTTCTTGGGATTGAATCTACTGATTGCGTATTTCAGTTCCTCGCCGGTGAAAGGTGGGTCTTGTTCATTGCACTGTGAGCAGTTCTTGTCAATCTTCACTTTTTTTCTTACAGCCGCATGTTGTGCGTTGTCGTCTTTTTCCAGGTCTTCGGGAAAAAATGTTTTAGCCAGCAGTTCCACTGACTTGTCTGGACTTAGGACCTGCCCTTCGTGCACCAGCGGTAAGTCGTCGTACCTCCTTGACGTGTTCCTAACTACCCTGTAAATCCCATCCCATAAGCTTTCCCTATCTTGCGTGCCACAAAACTTCTTCCAACTGTCCGTCTGCGCCTTTGCTGCCTCGAGTTCGTACTCTGCCTTTTTGTCCAGGTAGTCTTGTATAACGAAGGGGCGTCGACGGTCTGCAGCGCAGGATATCCTTCTCTTTTTTGTTCTTAGCTCTCTTTTTAATTCGTCTAATTTCTGTGTCCACCAGGGTAATTTTTTCCCACATCCAGGTTTTATGTTTGGTATACTTTCTTCACAACTTTCTCTAACGCTTTCCATATAATTATTTACTGCCTGTTCTAGATCTTCTTTATTGTCTATTGCTTCTATTCTTAATTCCGTTATTTCCTTTTCCTTTAATTTTGACTTTAATGTTTTCCTAAATTTTTCCCAGTTTGCCTTTTTAGTATAATATTTTCTTGTGCTTTTTTTCATTCTCGGTTGGTTTGGTCTATTTAGTTGAATAGAGAAAGTTATGGCATTATGATCTGATGTGGTCAAGCCTGTGTCCACCTTCCAATCATTTATAGCTCCCAGGATGTTCTGCGTGCAGACCGTAACGTCCACGTGGCTCTGGAATATTTTGCCGTTTCTGATTGTATAGAAGGTTGGTGTACTCCCTTCATTTAGTATATGGAGATTTAGTTCGTCAAATGTGCCCCTAATTTCTTCTCCCCGGTAGTCTTCGCATACACTGCCCCACCATGGGCTCCAGGCATTGACATCTCCTCCTATGATGATGTTTTTTGTTTTTAAATTTGCCATTATGCTTTTAAGTTGTCCTATGTAGGGTTCCAGGGGCTGGTTGTCTTCGAAATAGACAGATATTACTCCCAGCTCAGTGACTCCTGTTTTTAGTGTTGCTACAGCGATGTTTTCTGTAGTTTTCAGTGGGCTTTCAACCACTTCTATGTCTAGGTCAAATACCAGTATTGCTGATTTTACTGCTTTGGACCTATTTTGTGTTTGCTGTATTATTCGACATCTGTTTGTTGCCGAAATCTCTCCTGTTGCTCCTACATAGGGCTCCTGTACCATGGCAAAACAGGTTTTAGGTTAGGTTAGGTTAGGTTAGGTTAGGTTTTTTTTTTTTTTTTTTTTTTAAGGGTTCCTGTCCGGGCGCTGTACTGGCCCGGCCCGCGAGCTAAATAATCGTCCCCTAACATGTGCGTCAGGGCCCTTTTTTGCTTTATTTATTTAAAATCATATACATTTACAAAGGTTTACAAAATCTGGACTTAGAAACCATCTTATCACTATTACATTAAAGTTCTTACTTTCTATGTTTTTATCTCTAGCTCTTAATTTTAAGTGTATGTCTAATTTCTTTTAATTAATTCTTACTTATTTTTATTACCACTTATATTACCTTATTTTAGTTTATCTACTTCATATTTAACTAATTTTTAATACTTTTAACTTACTTTTTAATCTATGTTTATTCATTCCTTTTTATTTATTATTACTTATTTTATTACATGATCTTATATTTATCTAGTATTAAAATCTATTACATTTTTATCCTTATTCTATTACATTTGTATGCTTTCATAGTTAACTGTCTTACTTAATTCAATTTTATGTTATATACTAATTAACTGTGATAACTATCACTATATATACTTATTATATATATTTTAGTTTATCCTTTATTACTTGTTCCTATTTATAACCTTTATTGCTACTTTTTTACAGTATTCTATGAACTTATTTCTTAATTTATGATCTTCCATTATTTTACTTATACTATGCTTTTTAATACTTTGTTTTAGTGTGGTTTCTATATCCTGTCGTTCTTTGCCATGTGCAGGACATTCCAATAAAATATGTAGAATATCTTCGGTCTTATCTGGATCACATATACAGGATGGGCTCTCCTTGCACCTGAATCTATTTAGATATTCAGAGAAGCCACCATGCCCAGTCAAAACCTGAACCATTATTGGGTCCAGCGTGACTCCCTTCAGCACCCGATATGCTCGTATTGCATCTGGAAAGAAGACCCTGGTGACCGCTGCGGTTTCTCCGGTCATGTAGCGCCGGTTCCATTCATCGAGCGATTCCAGTCGGATTTGTCGCTTTATGAAGGAGACCGGGCACAGATCGTAATGTGGTCTTCTTTTTAGATTTTTTGCTGCGTCTTTTGCGAGCACATCTGCCCTTTCATTACCTTCCAAACCTACGTGGGCTTTAATCCAGAATAGCCGCAGTATTCTGTCGCTTGCAACTATGGATCGTAGGTTTGCATAAGTGTTCTGTGCCAAAGGGTGGAAGGTATTCCCGTTGATAACGGCATCAAGGGCTGATCTTGAATCGCTGAGGAAGTTTACGCATGTGGACGAGCTTTTCTTTGCGTGTTCTGATGCTTCAAGCAGAGCCAAGAGTTCTGCTTGGTATACGGTGCAGAATGACTCCAACTTAAGTTTTCGGGTCACGGTCTCAACACCATTCATCCAAACGGAGAATGCTGCACCGACTTTTCCCTCAATCTTACTGCCGTCTGTAAAGATTGTCAGGCCATTGATGTTCTGTTGGGTCAATTCTGCATCGTCCGTCACGCATTGATAGCTTAGCTGTACGTGTTTCGCGGGGTGTGACCTGTTTGAAAAGGCATTTGGTTTCTCCACTTCTCGGTCTCCTACTACTCGTCGGGAGTACCCTTTCCTTATTTCATAGAGGAGAGATGCCTCTTTCACTCTAAGATCCAGAGGGAGCAACCCGGCGAGTACCAGCGCCGAGTTGAGGGAAACCGTTCTGTACGCCTTGATTATTTTCTGTACAAACCCGCGCTGCACTGCGTCCAGTTGTTTTCTACAGCCCAATTTACTAGCTGCAGGCGCCCACGCGCTGGCTGCATACAAGATGGTCGGTTCGACCACAGCCGTGTATATAGTGCGGACCACTTCAGGCTCCAGGCCCCACTGCACTTTTGCGGCTCTAGATAGCTGTTTATAGAGTCCTATTGCTTTGCGGCAGACGCTTTGGACGTGGGTATTAAAAGTTAACTTTTCATCAATGGTGAGACCTAGTATTTTTATTTCCTTAGATAGTTCAATGTCTACCCCGCCCATGGTCAGAAGTGGTGAGTCATATTTTAACTTGTTGGTTATTACCATGGCCTTGGTTTTATGTGGCGCAAATTTGAGTTTGTTTTTGACTCCCCACCTCCGGACAAACTCGAGGGAAACATTGACCCGCTGTTGGATCTCCAACGCAGTCTCACCATCAAACACCAACACCACGTCATCCGCAAAGGCCTGGCAATAGTGACCACGTCGTTCCAATTCTCTTAGCAGTGGGTCCAGGAGCAGATTCCACAATATAGGGCCCCCTATTGAGCCCTGCACACATCCTTTATTTGTGCATTTTGTACTAATGGCACCGGCGTACCTTAAATTGACGCTACGTTGGCTCAGGTAACTATCTAGGAGTCGCCTTATGTTTACCGGACATTCTTCCTCAGCCAGTCGTACCTTTATAGCCGGCCACCAGGCGCTATCGAAGGCTCCCTCTATATCCAAGGATACGAGCGTAATTAATTTTTTATCTCGCAGCTTATTGCGTATATGTTGGATCAGGGTATAGAGGGAGTCTTCCGTGCTCCTCTGGGGCATAAAGCCGTACTGGCGAGTACTCATCCTCGGTACCAAGTACCACTTGAGCCGATTCACTACCATTTTCTCCAGGATTTTGCCTAGAACAGGTAATAGGCCAATCGGCCTATACGACTTGGGGTCTAGGTAGTTCTCCTTGCCCGGCTTCCTGAGGACTACGACTGTAGCCACCTTCCAAATCTCAGGGAAGTGACCTATTTCTAGGGACTTATTGGCCAAGGCTAGGAAAATCCCCTGATCTTGGAGTATTGCCCTTTGGCAGATATCCGCAGTAAGACCATCCCCCCCTGGAGCCTTTTTCGGGTTAAAGCTTTCCACCGCCGTTTTCAGTTCATGTGTTGTAAATGGCGGATCGTGATATTCAGTATCAGACCTCTCATTTATACTTCTTACTGAATATCTTATTTGGCGGTGGTCTGCATTATCCTCATTCTCGTTGTCGTCAGGGTAGAAAGTCTGTACTAGGAGATTCGCGGAGTCGGTTGGGCTCAAAGTAACGCCATTTTTGCATAAGAGGATGTCTTGTGACCTCTTTGTGGTCCTACCGATGACCCTGTATATGCCATCCCACATGCTTTCCTTGTCCTGCTTTTGGCAAAATTTTTTCCAACTGGTGATCTGTGCTTCTTTGGCCAATTTTACGTATTTTTCTTTTGCTTCCAGGTACTCCGTGACGACTTTCGTTCTTCGTACTGGCGCTGCACATCGTATTCGACGCTTTTTTGTGGCGACTTCATTCTTCGCGGCAGAGAGCTCTTCAGTCCACCATGGCATTGTAACTTTTTCTTTATTATTTTTAATAGGTATGTTTTCCTGACATGATTTCAAAATATTATTAACATACTGATTGACTACTGACTCTAAATTTATACTATTTTTAATTTTTCTAATTTGCTCTAAATTTAAATTACTGCTATTGTTAAGCTGGGCCAGTTTGACATCAAATTGGCGCCAGTTTGCTTTTTTTGTATTGAATTTTCGAGTTGTTCTTTCTATTTCTATTCCCCTACTTTTTTGTAAATTAATTTTGAATACAATGCTATTGTGGTCCGAACTCGTCATGCCTTGTGAAACTCGCCAGTCTTCCACCAAATCTAGCACATCCGATGAACAGGCCGTCACGTCAACGAAGCTGGTATATTCCTTATCACCCCTCACAGTGTCAAACGTTGGAGTGTTTCCACTGTTTAGTACCTGGAAGCCATATTGGTGAAGCATGCCTGCCAAATCTTCCCCACGGTGGTCGATAACTGCACTACCCCACCAAGAACTTTTTGCGTTCGCGTCACCTCCCATTATGATGGCTCCAGGACCTAATTCCTCTGTAATGTGGGTCAGGTGCTCTATGTAAGGTGCAATAGGTTGCTCCGGTTCGAAATAAAAGGAAATCACATTGAGCTTCCAAGCCTTAGTGCAGATCCTCACCACTGCGATGTTATTAGTGGTGAGTTTTGGGCACAGTGTTGCGTCTAGGTCTTTATCAAAGATTATGATTGCAGCCTTCACTGTCCCGCTATCATGGTCTAGGCTTTGGAAAACCCTTGTTCCGCGATATTGCCTCATATACTTAGTTCCACCCACATATGGTTCTTGTACTAAAGCGAACGCAATTTTTTGGTTTGTGGCCTCGATGAGCAGTTCTTCAGTTGCTAGTTTGCTCCTTTGTAAGTTCGCTTGGGCCACCAGGTAGGGTAGTGGGTTAGCTGGTATTGTCACTGGATGGCCAACTGAATCCACTTTAGCAATACGCAACCATTTGTCTCGCCAGTGCATCCCATCTGCGCCTAACTGGACACGTGTCGCTAAAAGCACTGTGCTCCGTGGCGTTCAGCTCCGCTTTGATACAGTTACAGCACGACGGGGCTGCACCGGCGAGCCATTCCGTGCATACCGCCTTTAGGTGGGGTCCTCCACAGTGACTGCACTTCTCGAGTGTCTCCGTACAGTGACGCCGGCCATGTCCGAATCCCAGGCAGATAGAGCATTGCAAGAGGGGGGACTGATCCTCTACCCTCACCCTCTGCAAGTCTACGCTCAAACGTGTTGCTATCGTCATGCGCTGCCACAGTTTCGGAGACACCTTCAGTACGATATGATTGGCGTGGGGGTTACGAGTCTTTTTCTTATACTTGATTTCCATTCTGTCCTCCTCTTTTTCAAGACCTTGAAACACGCCCTTATTTTGTTTTCTTAGAGCATCAAGTATCTCCTGATCGTCGTTATACGTAAATACGTCTCTTAAGATCACCAGTGGATCCTTGTTGGATACCTCTTCTACTTTTAGGAGGTTCCCGGCTTTACTTAATCTTTCCTGCACTTTAGCTCTTTCTTCCTTTGTTTCGCATCCAATTATAACTTTTCTATCCTTAGCTTTTCTAATCTTTTCTATCTTTATTCCTCCTTCTTTAGCGTTTATCGTTTTTCTTATTTTTGCGAGGACCTCCTCTCCGGAGTCTGTCTCTTCTGTAGATGTGACAATTACTGAGTGAAGTGCAGTTTTCTTTGGAAGTTGGTCTTTATTGCCTCCTGCTGTCATGCTTGCATATGTTAGTTTTTCTTGTGCTTCATTCTGACGGCGCATCTCTTCTCTGAGCCTTTCCATTTCCTGTTTACTTTCCTGCAACAGTTTTCCGTGGTCTTCCAACTTCTTTATCAGCTCTTTTTCTTCTTCATTTTCCCTGTTTACGTGTCTTGTTGCTCTACGATCCTCTTCATTCTCTGTATCTTTGTTCTTATTTGTCTCTGTTTCTTTGTTCTTACGTATTTTCCCCTCTTCTTCCGTCTCTTTTACAAGCCTGTATAGTCTTTCGGCGGCTTCTAAAACTTCTGTTTTTATATCAGTTTTTAGATTTCTGCTGTTTCCAATTTGCAGTTTTAGCTTTACAAGGCATGCCTTTGCCTCAGCTGTTCGATTAGGGTATGCTTTCGGCTGCTTAGTGGTAACAGCAGAAGAAGCAGGTGTGTCATGTTGACTATCTGATTTGTCTGAATATGTTAGATTTAATTTTGATTCTATACTGCGTCGGGCTTGTGAGACGTTGGTTTTACCGGTGTCCGTGGGAGATTTTCCAGCCTTGGAGGTTGTCTCGGTAACGGGCGTGCGAAACATTTCTATTTCAGTAAGTTAGGGGATTCGTCAAAATTTTTCAAAGTATTAGGCAAAGTATAATTAATAAAAGTAAAATACTAAAAGAAGTAAAAAAAAAATGAATATAAGAAGAAAGTTTTTTATGTAGTCAGAGAGGTGTATATGGCCTCTCTGATTGTCACTTTGGTTATGGTAGATCAAATTAAGTAAAATAAGTAATATCAATGGAGTCCACAATAAATATGTATAAACAGAAACAGAGTCTGAAGTGTACTATACAATACTAAGGAGATGTGATGCACTTACGATAGATTAATTAATTATTCGGTCCAGTAATCCGGTGACTATTGAGGATAACCAATGCAATGTGGTCTATGTCGATCAAATGAGGACGGTTGACAATGCAATCGCCTTTAGTCAAGTAGATTTGGTCCTGAATACTTTTAACAAGTGCAGATTTTTCCGTCGATAGTACCGACAGTAATACACAATTGTCCAACACACTAAGGAATACACAGTGTTTATACAGAAGAGTCCAACAAAATACAACACGGTAAGATTTAAAAAAGACTCTCACTTAACTTTTGGACTCCAGTTTGTGCCGCCTTTGAAGCTCCAGCCTTGTGCCGCCTTTGACGGGTTGGGGGGTCAGAGGCAAAGGGTTGGGAATAGGTCTTGTAGGTTATGAGGTTACCTTGTTGTTTAGCCTTATGGTGCCTTGGGGGTTTGGGGGGAGTCAGGGGTCAGGGGGTCAGGGGTCTAGGGGTCAAGGGGTCCAGGGGTTTGGGGCTGGTCCAGTAGGTTTATGGCACAAGCTGTAGTGAAAATTTTTTGGACTACAGTTTGTGCCGCCTTTAATGTTCCAGCCTTTTGCCGCCTTTAGGGGATTTGGAGGGTCAGGGATCGGGGGTCCAAGAGTTGGCGGTGGGTCTTATAAGTATATAGACAAATTACAAAATTTTTTAAGACTCCAATTTATGCCGCCTTCGATGGTCCAGGCTTGGGCCGCCTTTGGGGGGTCAGGGGGTCAGGGGTCCAGGGGGTTGGGGGTGGGTCCTATAGGTTTATGAAATAAACCGTAGGGGGTGGGTTGAAGGGAGGGGGGGGTAGGAAATTTTGTCAGAATTTGCCTAGGACGCACCGTTTCCGAGATATCTGGGATTTTTGGTTTTTCCAAAAATCGAAATTTGGATATCTCCGTAACCGCGCCTTCCTACGGAGTGCGGTTTTTTCCCGGATGTTTCCCAGGCAGTCCTGATGCAGATTTCTAACTTTGGGAGGGGGGGGGTGAGGGGGGGGGGTGAGGGGTGGGGGGGGGGTGAGGGGGTAAGGGTGTAGAGGGGGTGGTGAAGGGTGGTGACAGGAGTCGTGTAAGTAGGTATAAGGGAGAGGAAGGAAGAATTGAGGGGAGATGGTGGTATTCAAAAATACAGGGAGACTTTTTGGGGGTCGATGAAAGGAACTGACAATTATATTATCATTGACTAGTACCGTTGATAAGTAACGTTGACAAATAATAGGTGACTAACAATGTGAACTGACTAATATTAATAGACTAATTCAAACTAAGTGAGTATTAACAAACTAAACAATGTCACATTGGTGAATTAAGTGACTAAACAATCTTAAAACGAACTTAAGTTAAGAATTTTAGCCTTAAACACTGTTTCCGATGCGTGTTTGAAGTACAACTTTTTTGCCTTTGAATGTAGAATCATGCAGTTTTCGGTAATGTTATTGATTTGGATCAAAAATGATTTTTCAAAAATTTCTAGCCTCCTACATCAAAAAAGGGGGGGGTGTAATTTTGATTTTATGTTTAGACGAAAAACAGTAATTTAGTTGATTAATAAAAAGGGGTGTATCTTTTAAAGTATAAGACCTATGCTTCTGAAATTTTTAGGGTTTGTTAAGAAAGCATCGGAGAGTGTAAAGGACAAAACGAAAGGGGTGGGGGTGGCTTAATGCGCCCCCAGGAGGGGTTGAAATTACAATTTTACACTAAAATTTACAAAATTTTTTTTTTACAATTTCAAAATGTACCTATATTAAAAGTGTCCTTTTGAACCCGGAACTTCTTGGATGATGTTCTGCAGGTATTCACCGGCCCCCGGCTGCCTTGAATTTTTGGGTACTATTTTTGGTTTTCGAAATTAAGACCAGTTTTCATAACTCGAAATTTTCGACTTCTGTCTTCCAGGCGGTCTAAGTTTCTCTAAAAACTCTGTAGTTTGGTGCGCCGATGGTGGAAAATTCTGAAAGTGGTGTCGTTTTGCTCGTCGATAATCTGGCTTTCTTCTGAGTATATAAAATAAATAGGTCGTCGCTGGAAATTTTGAGATATTGGACCTGGAATTTTCACTTTGTTTTGGGATTTCTTTAAATTCCTGTATCTCCCTCAATTTTTGACTTTTTTGAATTTTAAAAACGGTTTCCGGCTCTCCGTCAGATTTTCTTTCCGATGGCGTCGTTGATTTTGGCCCAACTCAATTATTTCGGGGACCTCGTGGCCACGTGGTTTCCAGTTTTTGGCCAATTTTTCCCGTTTTTGAAACGGGAAAATTCGGCAAAGGCCACCAAATTGTAGGGAATCTTTGAACGCTTCAGATGAAGTCAAAAAATTTATGGGTTACCGCTTTAGAATCCTTAGCGCACGCTGTTTTTTGGTTCTAACCTCGTCCGGGTTGTTATTTTTGGAAGTTTTTTCGTTCAACTTCCGTCAAATTTACAGTCACAGTCTTAATTTTTTGTCAGTAGTAAAAGGGCACTGAGATGCACAAAATAACACTTTAAGCACTGAAATCCGAGCACTTTTTCCCGACTTTTTCGATTTTACAACTGCGAAAAAATTCTAAATTAAAGCGGAACAATTTTGTCGTGGGCGCTCTCGACGGCGGTTGACTCGGAACTGGGTTAGGTTAGGTTAGGTTAGGTTAGGTTAGGTTAGGTTAGGTTAGGTTAGGTTAGGTTAGGTTAGGTTAGGTTAGGTTAGGTTAGGTTAGGTTAGGTTAGGTTAGGTTAGGTTAGGTTAGGTTAGGTTCCTTGGGCCGCTCCTGTGGAACATCGGCTACGACTGGGTGCTGCGGGGCGCGAATCTACGGGGGGTCGACGTAACGTGTTACGCCGACGACACCCTCGTAACGTCCTGCGGCGCCACGTACCGAGAGGCGGCCCTGTTGGCGACGGCCGGAGTGGCCCAAGTGGTGGCTCGAATCCGCCGGCTGGGGCTGGAGGTGGCGCTGGATAAGTCGGAGGCTCTGTGTTTCCACGGAGCCCGACGCGCCCCTCCCGCAGGATCCCAGCTGGTGGTCGGCGGCGTCTCCATCGCTGTCGAGTCGACGATGCGCTACCTAGGCCTCGTCCTCGACAGCCGATGGAACTTCCGAGAGCACTTCCGGCGACTGGTCCCCAGGTTGTTGCGCGCAGCCGGCGCTTTGAGCTGGCTGCTGCCGAACCTGGGCGGACCGTCAGTCGCGTGCCGCCGGTTGTACGCCGGGGTGGTGCGGTCGATGGCCCTGTACGGGGCCCCGATCTGGGCGGACACCCTGATCGCCCAGAATAGATCCAGATCCTGCGCCAAGCGCAACGGGTCATGGCGATCAGGGTGGTGAGAGGATACCGCACCATCTCGTGCGAGGCGGCGTGCGTCCTGGCAGGGACCCCACCGTGGGACCTGGACGCGGAAGTGCTCTCGGCGGTGTACTGGCGCCGCAGCGCAGCAGCACGAGCCGAGGAGGTTGATCCAGAGCCGGGGGAGGCCGGGCGGCAGGGGCGACTCGACCGCCAGGTCCTCCTCCGGAAATGGAAGGAAAGGCTGGCGGAGCCGACCGCCGGCAAACGGACGGTGGAGGCGATTCGGCCCGTCCTGGAAGGGTGGGTCGATCGCCGACACGGGGCCCTCACCTTCCACGCTGTGCAGATCCTGACGGGGCACGGTTGCTTCGGCAGGTACCTGTGCAGCGTGGCGGGTCGAGAGCCGACCAGCGTGTGCCACGCCTGTGGGTGTCCGGAGGACACGGCGGAGCACACGCTGGTGGAATGCCCCGAGTGGGACGAGCCGCGGGCGATGCTCGCCGCGGCTATAGGGGACGACCTGTCGCTGCCGGGCGTAGTGAAAGCCATGGTCGGCAGCGACAGAGCGTGGAAGGCGGTGCTCCGATTCTGCGCCACGGTGATGGCGCAGAAGGAGGCGGCGGAGCGGGTGAGGGAAGACGACCCTCTGTCGACCCCGATCCGCCGCAAGAGAGTGGGGCGCAGGCGCCTGGCGCATGAGCGCCGCCTTCCCCCATAACGCGGGTCTCCGGGCGGTGGAACCGGGGGGTACCATCGCCCAGCAGGAAGAGACCCCCGTGACGGCTGGCGTGTCACGTGTTCCGACACGCCAGGTTGAATGGTGAGTGGCGCTCCAAGTTGAGCGCCCCCCAAGATGGGCCCCTAGTCCCGGGCAACCGTCGGCGGAGCAGCGGACGTGTGCGTAAGCGTTCCCGCAGCTCCGCCGGAAGACGGCGAGGAGGAACACCGCTGGTTTTTAGCCGGTAAGAGTCCGGCATAACCCGACAGCGCCCCCGCGTCTGTCGGGTATCCATGAGGATTTTCCAGCGTTATCAAAAAAAAAAAAAAAAGGTTAGGTTAGGTTTTTCAGACAACCAACGACGACCAACGCACACGCACAACGGACTCCGAATTGCACGATGGAACCACGAAAGACGGGGAGACCCAGGAGATCGCGGAGGAGGAGTCTGACTCCTCGGATGCGACCCTGGTGTCGGTGTCGTCCGCAGACGACACGGCGGGACGCTTCTGGCGCAGTACGCGGAAGCGGCCCCTGAAAGGGGATGAGGTGGAGGCATCGGAGTTGGTCGAGCTTTCTAAAAAGAAAGCTCCCACTCCGGCGCCTGTAAGACGTGGGAGAGGGCGACCGCCCACGACAGGAGAGTACGTCGGCCTAGCTAAGGCGAAGCAGGCGTACCTCCAAGTCCAAAAGGAGGAGGAGAAGCTCCGGGCGGAGATGGAGGTGGCCGAAATGGCCCGAGACCTCCGATCTCGGTCCCGCTCTCGGTCGAGGTGTCTGTCCGACTCGTCGTCGCTGCCATGCGGCGAAGACGGACCCTCGACATCGGAGCTCAGAAAAAAGGCGGAGGACAGCGTGCTCCTCATCCAGGCTGTCGCGACGAAGTCACGCAACCTGAAGGGCACGCTGCAGAGGGACCTCAAGGAGGCCTCTGCAACCTTGATGGGGGTGGTAGCGGAGCTGGCAGAGCGCTCCGCTACACAGGAGACGGCTCGGCTCGAGAGGGCCAATGCTCGCCTGCAGAGCGAGGTCGCCGAACTCCGCAAGGAGATCGCGGACCTGCGGGAGAGCCTCGTCGGGCCTTCGGAGCCGAGCGGAGCCGATCGCGACGCCTCTCTGATGCGTTCTATCATGGTGGAAGTGGGGACCATGATGGACGCAAAGATCGAGGCACTCGCGATGCGGCTCCCTCCCGAGCCACGCCTCCGGCCGCCTTTGGCCGCCGACAAGAAGAGGGCTGAGGCTGCGCCTCCCGCTCCCGAGCCGGTCCTCCGGCCGCCTCTGGCCGCCGTCAGGGCGAGGGCTGAGGCTGCGCCTCCCGCTCCCGCTCCCGCGAAGAAGGGGAAAGCGCCTCCCAAGGCGTACTCGGAGGTGGCGGCGCCAACGCCAGGCGCTCCGAAGCCCCCGACGACGGCCGTGCCCCAGGAGTGGACCGAGGTTCCCAAGCGGGGCAAGCGGGACAAGCGTGGAGGCAAAAAGGGCAGCGCACCGGCGGACAAGCCCCCGTCCAAGAAGGCCCCGGCGGCGAAGCTTCGCGCCCCGCGCTCGGCTGCGGTGTCCATCACCATCCAGCCGGGCGCCACGGTGGAGGGCAAGGAGCTGTCCTACAAGGACGTGCTCGACGGGGCCAAGCGGAGGATCGACCTGGAAGGCTTAGGCCTGAAGGGTCTCCGATTCCGCACCGCCGTGACGGGGGCCCGCATGCTGGAGATCCCCGGGGCTGACAGCGGCGAGAAGGCGGACCTGCTGGCGGTCAAGCTGCGGGAGGTCCTTCCTGCGGACCTGGTCCGCGTCTCCAGGCCCGTGAAGTGCGCAGACCTGCGCATCAGCGAGCTGGACGACGCGGTGTCCCAGGAGGAGGTGGCGGCCGCAGTGGCCCGCTCCGGGGAATGCCCCGTCGAGCAGGTCAAGTGCGGGGAGATCCGCCGCTTCTCCCCCGACAGCCCCGGCTCGGCATGGGTGCGCTGCCCTATTTCGGCGGCGAAAAAGGTCGCCTCCAGCGGGCGGCTACTGGTGGGGTGGGTGTCGGCCCGGGTAAAGCTCCTTGAGGCCAAACCCCTGCGGTGCTACCGGTGCCTCGACTCGGGGCACGTACGGGGCAAATGCACCGCCGAGGTGGACCGCAGCGATGCCTGCTATCGCTGCGGTCAACCGGGCCACAAGGCGGCTGGCTGTTCGGCTGCCCCACACTGCCCGCTGTGCGAGGCGAGGCGGAAGCCGGCGGACCACAGAGCGGGAAGCAAAGCCTGTGCCGTTTCCGCCCCCGCCAAGTCCGCCAAATCCGGCAAGGAAAAGAAAAAGAAAGGAAAGCCCGCCGGGAAAGGCCCAACAGCCCACCCCCGGCCGGCCCGCCCGTCCGCCGCTGACGTGGAACGCGCCGAGAGGGTCGCAGACATGGCCGTCGATTAAGGATGGCCATGTCCCTCTTGCAGGCGAACCTCAACCACTCGGCCAGGGCTCAGGACCTCTTGTACCAGAGCCTGGCCGAGTGGTCGATCCAGGCGGCGGTGGTGGCGGAGCCTTACCTCGTCCCCGCCAGGGACAACTGGGTTGGTGACCGGGAGGACACGGTGGCGATCGTCGCGCAGACGGCCGCCGGCTCCCCGCCCTTCGACAAAACAGCGAAGGGCCACGGATGCGTCGCGGCCACCTTTATGGGCGTGACGATCATCGGCGTGTACTTCTCGCCGAACCGGAGCCTGGCCGCATTCGAGCAATTCCTGCTCGAGGTCAGTGCTCTGGTCGGCCAGAGTCACCCAATCCCGGTCCTGGTCGCCGGGGACTTCAACGCCAAGTCGACGGCTTGGGGTTCCCCGGTCACCGATGCGCGGGGCGAGGTAATGGAGGAGTGGGCTGCCACGTCGGGCTTGGTTCTTCTGAACCGGGGGTCGGTAGACACGTGCGTGCGGCACAACGGGGGTTCCATCGTGGACTTAACGTTCGCGACCCCGTGTCTCGCGCGCCGTGTCCGAAACTGGAGGGTGCTCGGGGAGGCGGAGACGCTCTCGGACCACCGGTATATCCGGTTCGAGGTCTCCGCCAACCCTGGAGCTCCACAGAGCCGGCCCCCGCGCGGGGAGGGACCGCGCTGGGCCCTCAAGACCTTGGACGGTGACGTCATCGTCGAGGCGTCCATCGTCCAGGCTTGGCTACCGGCGCCGGAGGGCCCGGCGGCCGACGTGGACGGGCGAGCGGAGCGGTTGAGCGAGTCCATGGTGCAGGTGTGCGACGCCGGCATGTCGCGCGCCAGACCGCTCCCGCCCCGCAGATGGGTGTACTGGTGGTCGGCGGACCTGCGCCGGCTTCGCGAAGCGTGCGTAGCGGCCAGACGCCAGTACACCCATTACAGAAGGCGGCGTAGTCGGGTGGACGCCGAGGAAAGCCGCCTCTACGCCGCATACAGGGAGAGATGCGTCTCTCTGCAGACCGCCATACGGGAGGCAAAGGCCGAGTCGTGGGGAGAGTGGTTGGAGACTCTGAATAGAGATCCCTGGGGGCGCCCGTACAAGACGGTGCGTGGTCAGCTGCGCCCCTGGGCCCCTCCGCTGACCCAGAGTCTCCAACCAGAGCTGGTGGCTAACGTCGTCGCCACTCTCTTCCCAGAGAGGGCCGACTCGGCGCCGCCGCCCGTGGCGGCTGCATCGTCGGAGAGCTCAGACGCCCCGATACCCGAGGTGTCTCGGGCGGAGCTGGAGGCTGCGGTGGAGCGGCTCCGCGCCAAGAGCACGGCACCGGGCCCCGACGGGGTGCCCGGTAGGGTGTGGGCGCTAGCCCTGGAGGCCCTCGGGCCCAGGGTGGTCGAGCTCTTCGACGCCTGTATGCGGCGTGGTCGCTTTCCGAGGCAGTGGAAGGTCGGCAGGCTCGTGCTGCTGCGCAAGGAGGGTCGCCCGGCGGACTCGCCGTCGGCATACCGGCCCATAGTGTTGCTCGACGAGGTGAGCAAGCTCCTCGAGCGGATTATTTCCGCGCGCCTCGTCGAGCACCTCGAACGGGTCGGGCCGGGGCTGAGCGACCGGCAGTTCGGTTTCCGCCGGGGCCGGTCGACGGTCGACGCCATCGCGCGTGTGAGGGACCTCTCGGAGGAGGCAGTGTCCCGGGGAGAGGTTGTTCTGGCGGTGTCTCTAGACATCGCCAACGCCTTCAACACCCTCCCCTGGGGCTGTGTTCGGGCGGCGCTGGAATACCATGGCGTGCCCGAATACCTGCGTCGTCTCCTCTACGACTACTTCTCCGAGAGGGTAGTGGTGTACCCGACGCGCGACGGGTGGGGCCGCCGGGTAATGACGTGCGGTGTTCCACAGGGATCGGTTCTCGGGCCGCTCCTGTGGAACATCGGCTACGACTGGGTGCTGCGGGGCGCCAATCTGCGGGGGGTCGACGTAACGTGTTACGCCGACGATACCCTCGTCACGTCCTGCGGCACCACGTACCGAGAGGCGGCCCTCTTGGCGACGGCCGGAGTGGCCCAAGTGGTGGCCCGAATCCGCCGGCTGGGGCTGGAGGTGGCGCTGGATAAGTCGGAGGCTCTGTGTTTTCACGGAGCCCGACGCGCCCCTCCCGCAGGATCCCAGCTGGTGGTCGGCGGCGTCTCCATCGCTGTCGAGTCGACGATGCGGTACCTAGGCCTCGTCCTCGACAGCCGATGGAACTTCCGAGAGCACTTCCGGCGACTGGTCCCCAGGTTGTTGCGAGCGGCCGGCGCTTTGAGCTGGCTGCTGCCGAACCTGGGCGGACCGTCAGTCGCATGCCGCCGGTTGTACGCCGGGGTGGTGCGGTCGATGGCCCTGTACGGGGCCCCGATCTGGGCGGACACCCTGATTGCCCAGAATAGGACCCTCCTGCGCCAGGCGCAACGGGTCATGGCAATCAGGGTGGTGAGAGGGTACCGCACCATCTCGTGCGAGGCGGCGTGCGTCCTGGCCGGGACCCCACCGTGGGACCTGGACGCGGAAGTGCTCTCGGCGGTGTACTGGCGCCGCAGCGCAGCAGCACAAGCAGATGAGGTGGATCCAGAGCCGGGGGAGGCCGGGCGGCAGGGGCGACTCGACCGCCAGGTCCTCCTCCGAAAATGGAAGGAAAGGCTGGCGGAGCCGACCGCCGGCCGAAGGACGGTGGAGGCGATTCGGCCCGTCCTGGAGGGGTGGGTCGATCGCCGACACGGGGCCCTCACCTTCCACGCTGTGCAGATCCTGACGGGGCACGGTTGCTTCGGCAGGTACCTGTGCAGCGTGGCGGGTCGAGAGCCGACCAGCGTGTGCCACGCCTGTGGGTGTCCGGAGGACACGGCGGAGCACACGCTGGCGGAATGCCCGGAATGGGACGAGCCGCGGGCGATGCTCGCCGCGGCTATAGGGGACGACCTGTCGCTGCCGGGCGTAGTGAAAGCCATGGTCGGCAGCGACAGAGCGTGGAAGGCGGTGCTCCGATTCTGCGCCACGGTGATGGCGCAGAAGGAGGCGGCGGAGCGGGTGAGGGAAGACGACCCTCTGTCGACCCCGATCCGCCGCAAGAGAGTGGGGCGCAGGCGCCTGGCGCATGAGCGCCGCCTTCCCCCATAACGCGGGTCTCCGGGCGGTGGAACCGGGGGGTACCACCGCCCAGCAGGAAGAGACCCCCGAGACGGCTGGCGTGTCACGTGTTCCGGCACGCCAGGTTAAACGGTGAGTGGCGCTCCAGGCGAGCGCCCCACATGATGGGCCCCTAGTCCCGGGCAACCGTCGGCGGAGCAGCGGACGTGTGCGTAAGCGTTCCCGCAGCTCCGCCGGAAGACGGTGAGGAGGAACACCGCTGGTTTTTAGCCGGTAAGAGTCCGGCATAACCCGACAGCGCCCCCGCGTCTGTCGGGTATCCATGAGGATTTTCCAGCGTTATCAAAAAAAAAAAAAAGGTTAGGTTAGGTTCCCCCCCCGAGGGCCGCCACCTTGTCGTGGTGGGGGGGCTTGCGTGTCCCAATGATCTCCAAGGCTATACCGTACAGGGTTTCCCATAACGGACAGGCTTGGAGGGAGGGGCCAGACCAAGAGCGGCTCACAGTATGTGTCTCTCCACACTGTTTAGTGCGGATGAGACCATGGGGTGGGGTCCCTCTACGTGTCCCTCTGATTTAGCAGAGGGCACTGTAGATGGGACCAGGGTGGGAAAATCCCTTGAGGGTTGCTCACCCAAACGCAGGGGCGACGGGCTGTCGGTCGCGAGACTGGCAGCATGGCTTAGGCCACCGTCGGCCAACTCGCTCCCTGACCCGTAGGCGTCAGGGGTGAGGGCCGCCACTCCGGTGGGGGCCGCGAGGAAGAAAACCTCTCTAAAAAATTACCCTAAGTTGGTGTCTCTCCACGTGTCCCTCTGACTTAGCAGAGGGCACTGTGGATGGGACCAGGGTGGGATAAACCCTTGAGGTTTACCCACCCTAACGCGGGGGCGACGGGCTGTCGGTCGCGAGACTGGCAGCATGGCTTAGGCCACCGTCGGCCAACTCGCTCCCTGACCCGTAGGCGTCAGGGGTGAGGGCCGCCACTCCGGTGGGGGCCGCGAGGAAGAAAACCTCTATAAAAAATTACCCTAATCCCAAGCTCTGGCCTTGGCGATGGGATGAATGGTTGGGGGGTACCCAATCCCGAGAGGCAGGGGATCTCACCCCGCTCAAAAAAAGAAAACAAAATGGCTAGTTCGAAAAGTACGTGTAATTTTCCCCAGGGGGGTCCCGGCTCAGCCGGGGAGTCCCCCCTCCTGTCTTCGGACGGGAGCTGCCCTCCGTATCCTGGGGTGGGCAAGAACTGCCTCGTAGGCCAGCAATCCGCTGGCCTCCGTGAACACAACATAAGCGACTGCACAACGGACACCGAATCTGGAGAGAGAGTGGCGAGAGACGAGGAGACACAGGTGACTGCGGAGGAGTCTGACTCCTCGGTGGTGACCCTGGTCTCGGTGTCGTCCGGAGACGACTCGTCGGGGGGCCTGTGGCGCAATATGCGTAAACGGCCCCGAAAGGAAGGTGAGGAGGAGCCGGCAGTGGTCGAGCAGCTTGCTCCCACGCCGGTGACGAAGCGAGGGAGAGGGCGCCCGCCCACAACGGGCGAGTACGTCGGCCTGGCGAAAGCCAAGCAGGCGTATCTTAAGGCGCAAAAGGAGGAGGAGAGGCTCCGGGCGGAGATGGAGGTGGCCGAGATGGCCCGAGACCTCCGATCTCGGTCTCGCCCCCGGTCGAGGTGTCTGTCCGACACGTCGTCGCTGTCACGCGGCGAAGACGGACCCTCGACATCCGAGCTTCGAAAGAAGGCGGAGGACAGCGTGCTCCTCATTCAGGCGGTCGCGACAAAGTCGCGCAACCTGAAGGGCACGCTGCAGAGGGACCTCAAGGAGGCCTCTGCGAACCTGAGGGAGGTGGTAGCGGAACTCGCAGAGCGGTCCGCTACGCAGGAGACGGCTCGGCTCGAGAGGGCCAATGCCCGCCTGCAGAGCGAGGTCGCCGAACTCCGCAAGGAGATCGCGGAACTGCGGGCGAGCCTCGCTAGGCCCACTGAGCCGAGCGGAGCCGATCGAGACGCCTTGCTGATGCGGTCAATCATGGTGGAAGTGGGGACCATGATGGACGCAAAGCTCGAGGCGATCAAGATGCGGCTCCCTCCTGAGCCACGCCTCCGGCCGCCTTTGGCCGCCGACAGGGCGAGGGCTGAGGCTGCGCCTCCCGCTCCTGAGCCGCGCCTCCAGCCGCCTCAGGCCGCCGTCAGGGCAAGGGATGAGGCAGAGCCTCCCGCTCCCCCTCCCGCGAAGAAGAGGAAAGCGCCTCCCAAAGCGTACTCGCAGGTGGTAGCGCCGACACCCGGCGCTCCGAAGCCCCCGACGACAGCCGTCTCCGAACAGTGGAGCACGGTTGCCAAGCGGGGCAAGCGGAGGGGGAAAAAGGGCAGCGCACCGTCCGCGTCGGAGAAGCCGGCAACCCCGTCCAAGAAGAAGGCGGCGAAGCTTCGCGCCCCGCGCTCGGCTGCGGTGACTATCACCATCCAGCCGGGCGCCACGATGGAGGGCAAGGAGCTATCCTATAAGGATGTGCTCGATGGGGCGAAGCGGCGTATTGACCTGGATGGCTTAGGCCTGAAGGGTCTACGCTTCAGAACCGCTGTGACGGGGGCCCGCGTTCTTGAAGTTCCCGGGGCCGACAGTGGCGAGAAAGCGGACTTGCTGGCGGGCAAACTGCGGGAGGTCCTTCCCGCGGACCTGGTCCGCGTCGCCAGGCCCGTGAAATGCGCAGACCTGCGCATTAGTGACCTGGACGACGCGGTGTCCCGGGAGGAGGTGGCAGCCGCAGTGGCCCGCTCCGGGGAATGCCCCCCCGAGCAGGTGAAGTGCGGGGAGATCCATCGCTTCTCCCCCGACAGCCCCGGCACGGCGTGGGTGCGCTGCCCTGTCACGGCAGCCAAGAAGGTCGCCTCCAGCGGGCGGCTACTGGTGGGGTGGGTGTCAGCCCGGGTCAGGCTCCTTGAGGCCAAACCCCTGCGGTGCTTCCGGTGCCTCGATTCGGGGCACGTACGGGGCAAATGCACCGCCGAGGTAGACCGCAGCGATGCCTGCTATCGCTGCGGTCAACCGGGCCACAAGGCGGCTGGCTGTTCGGCTGCCCCACACTGCCCGCTGTGCGAGGCCAAGCAGAAGCCGGCGGACCACAGAGCGGGAAGCGGAGCCTGTATCGCTCCCGCCTCCGCCAAGTCCGCCAAGTCCGGCCCCAAAAAGAAGGGCAAAAAGAAAGGCAAGCCCGCCGGGAAAGGCCCAACAGCCCACCCCCGGCCGGCCCGCCCGTCCGCCGCTGACGCGGAACGCGCTGCGAGGGTTGCGGACATGGTCGTAGATTAAGTATGGCCATGTCCCTCTTGCAGGCGAACCTCAACCACTCGGCCAGAGCTCAGGACCTCTTGTACCAGAGCCTGGCCGAGTGGTCGATCCAAGCGGCGGTGGTGGCGGAGCCTTACCTCGTCCCCGCAAGGGACAACTGGGTTGGTGACCGGGAGGACACGGTGGCGATCGTCGCGCAGACGGCTGCCGGCTCCCCGCCCTTCGACAAAACAGCGAAGGGCCACGGATGCGTCGCGGCCACCTTTATGGGCGTGACGATCGTCGGCGTGTACTTCTCGCCGAACCGGAGCCTGGCCGCATTCGAGCAATTCCTGCTCGAGGTCAGTGCTCTGGTCGGCCAGAGTCACCCAACCCCAGTCCTGGTCGCCGGGGACTTCAACGCCAAGTCGACGGCTTGGGGTTCCCCGGTCACCGATGCGCGGGGCGAGGTAATGGAGGAGTGGGCTGCCACGTCGGGCTTAGTCCTTCTGAACCGGGGGTCGGTAGACACGTGCGTGCGACACAACGGGGGTTCCATCGTGGACCTCACGTTCGCGACCCCGTGTCTTGCGCGCCGTGTCCGAAACTGGAGGGTGCTCGGGGAGGCGGAGACGCTCTCGGACCACCGGTATATCCGGTTCGAGGTCTCCGCCAACCCTGGAGCTCCACAGAGCCGGCCCCCGCGCGGGGAGGGACCGCGCTGGGCCCTCAAGACCTTGGACGGTGACGTCATCGTCGAGGCGTCCATCGTCCAGGCTTGGCTACCGGCGCCGGAGGGCCCGGCGGCCGACGTGGACGGGCGAGCGGAGCGGTTGAGCGAGTCGATGGCGCAGGTGTGCGACGCCGGTATGTCGCGCGCCAGACCGCTCCCGCCCCGCAGATGGGTGTACTGGTGGTCGGCGGACCTACGCCGGCTTCGCGAAGCGTGCGTAGCGGCCAGACGCCAGTACACCCATTATAGAAGGCGGCGAAGGCGAGTGGACGCCGAGGAAAGCCGCCTCTACGCCGCGTACAGGGAGAGATGCGTCTCTCTGCAGATCGCCATACGGGAGGCAAAGGCCGAGTCGTGGGGAGAGTGGTTGGAGACTCTGAATAGAGATCCCTGGGGGCGCCCGTACAAGACGGTGCGTGGTCAGCTGCGCCCCTGGGCCCCTCCGCTGACCCAGAGTCTCCAGCCAGAGCTGGTGGCTAACGTCGTCGCCACTCTCTTCCCAGAGAGGGCCGACTCGGCGCCGCCGCCCGTGGCGGCTGCATCGTCGGAGAGCTCAGACGCCCCGATACCCGAGGTGTCTCGGGCGGAGTTGGAGGCCGCGGTCCAACGGCTCCGCGCCAAGAGCACGGCACCGGGCCCCGACGGGGTGCCCGGTAGGGTGTGTTCGGGCGGCGCTAGTACATCATGGCGTGCCCGAATACTTGCGTCGCCTCCTCTGCGACTACTTCTCCGAGAGGGAAGTGGTGTACCCGACGCGCGACGGGTGGGGCCGCCGGGTAATGACGTGCGGTGTTCCACAGGGATCGGTCCTTGGGCCGCTCCTGTGGAACATCGGCTACGACTGGGTGCTGCGGGGCGCCAACCTGCGGGGGGTCGACGTAACTTGTTACGCCGACGACACCCTCGTCACGTCCTGCGGCACCACGTACCGAGAGGCGGCCCTCTTGGCGACGGCCGGAGTGGCCCAAGTGGTGGCCCGAATCCGCCGGCTGGGGCTGGAGGTGGCGCTGGATAAGTCGGAGGCTCTGTGCTTTCACGGAGCCCGACGCGCCCCTCCCGCAGGATCCCAGCTGGTGGTCGGCGGCGTCTCCATCGCTGTCGAGTCGACGATGCGGTACCTAGGCCTCGTCCTCGACAGCCGATGGAACTTCCGGGAGCACTTCCGGCGACTGGTCCCCAGGTTGTTGCGAGCGGCCGGCGCTTTGAGCTGGCTGCTGCCGAACCTGGGCGGACCGTCAGTCGCGTGTCGCCGGTTGTACGCCGGGGTGGTGCGGTCGATGGCCCTGTACGGGGCCCCGATCTGGGCGGACACCCTGATCGCCCAGAATAGGACCCTCCTGCGCCAAGCGCAACGGGTCATGGCGATCAGGGTGGTGAGAGGGTACCGCACCATCTCGTGCGAGGCGGCGTGCGTCCTGGCCGGGACCCCACCGTGGGACCTGGACGCGGAAGTGCTCTCGGCAGTGTACTGGCGCCGTAGCGCAGCAGCACGGGCTGATGAGGAGGATCCAGAGCCGGGGGAGGCCGGGCGGCAGGGGCGACTCGACCGCCAGGTCCTCCTCCGGAAATGGAAGGAGAGGCTGGCGGAGCCGACCGCCGGCCGAAGAACGGTGGAGGCGATTCGGCCCGTCCTAGAGGGGTGGGTCGATCGCCGACACGGGGCCCTCACCTTCCACGCTGTGCAGATCCTGACGGGGCACGGTTGCTTCGGCAGGTACCTGTGCAGCGTGGCGGGTAGAGAGCCGACCAGCGTGTGCCACGCCTGTGGGTGTCCGGAGGACACGGCGGAGCACACGCTGGTGGAATGCCCCGAATGGGACGAGCCGCGAGCGATGCTCGCCGCGGCTATAGGGGACGACCTGTCGCTGCCGGGCGTAGTGAAAGCCATGGTCGGCAGCGACAGAGCGTGGAAGGCGGTGCTCCGATTCTGCGCCACGGTGATGGCGCAGAAGGAGGCGGCGGAGCGGGTGAGGGAAGACGACCCTCTGTCGACCCCGATCCGCCGCAAGAGAGTGGGGCGCAGGCGCCTGGCGCATGAGCGCCGCCTTCCCCCATAACGCGGGTCTCCGGGCGGTGGAACCGGGGGGTACCATCGCCCAGCAGGAAGAGACCCCCGTGACGGCTGGCGTGTCACGTGTTCCGGCACGCCAGGTTGTATGGTGAGTGGCGCTCCAGGTGAGCGCCCCACATGATGGGCCCCTAGTCCCGGGCAACCGTCGGCGGAGCAGCGGACGTGTGCGTAAGCGTTCCCGCAGCTCCGCCGGAAGACGGTGAGGAGGAACACCGCTGGTTTTTAGCCGGTAAGAGTCCGGCATAACCCGACAGCGCCCCCGCGTCTGTCGGGTATCCATGAGGATTTTCCAGCGTTATCAAAAAAAAAAAAAAAAAGGTTAGGTTAGGTTCCCCCCCGAGGGCCGCCACCTTGTCGTGGTGGGGGGGCTTGCGTGTCCCGATGATCTCCAAGGCTATGCCGTACAGGGCTTCCCATAACGGACAGGCTTGGAAGGAGGGGCCAGACCAAGAGCGGCTCACAGTTGGGTCTCTCCGCACGGTGTTGTGCGGATGAGACCATGGGGTGGGGTCTCTCCACGTGTCCCTCTGACTTATCAGAGGGCACTGTGGATGAGACCAGGGAGGGAAAAACCCTCCAGGTTTACTCACCCAAACGCGGGGGCGACGGGCTGTCGGTCACGGCAGAACGGCTTAGGCCACCGTCGGCCAACTCGCTCCCTGACCCGTAGGCGTCAGGGGTGAGGGCCGCCACTTCGGTGGGGGCCGCGAGGAAGAAAACCTCTCTAAAAAATTACCCAAGTCGGTGTCTCTCCACGTGTCCCTCTGCTCAGGCAGAGGGCACTGTGGATGAGACTACGTGGTGGGGTCTCTCCACGTATCCCTCTGCTCAAGCAGAGGATAGTGCGGATGAGACCATGTGGTGGGATAAACCCAGGTTTACCCACCCTAACGCAGGGGCGACGGGCTGTCGGTCGCGAGACTGACAGCATGGCTTAGGCCACCGTCGGCCAACTCGCTCCCTGACCCGTAGGCGTCAGGGGTGAGGGCCGCCACTTCGGTGGGGGCCGCGAGGAAGAAAACCTCAATAAAAAATTACCCTAATCCCAAGCTCTGGCCTTGGCGATGGGATGAATGGTTGGGGGGTACCCAATCCCTAGAGGCAGGGGATCTCACCCCGCTCACAAAAAGAAAACAAAATGGAAAGTTGTCAAAACAGTAAATGTCCCCAGGAGGGTCCCGGCATCTCCGATGCCGGGGAATCCCTCACCGTGCCCACTTTGGGTGCGGTCTGCCCCTCGTATCTGGGGGGGGCGCCAGCCTTCCAAAACCACGACGACCAACGCACACGCACAACGGATAACGATTTGCACACGGATGGACAAACGACGAAAGACGGGGAGACCCAGGTGATCGCGGAGGAGGAGTCTGACTCCTCGGATGCGACCCTGGTGTCGGTGTCGTCCGCAGACGACACGGCGGGACGCTTCTGGCGCAGCACGCGGAAGCGGCCCCTGAAAGGGGACGAGGTGGAGGCATCGGAGTTGGTCGAGCTTTCTAAAAAGAAAGCTCCCACTCCGGCGCCTGTAAGACGAGGGAGAGGGCGACCGCCCACTACCGGAGAGTACGTCGGCCTAGCTAAGGCAAAGCAGGCGTACCTCCAGGCCCAGAAGGAGGAGGAGAAGCTCCGGGCGGAGATGGAGGTGGCCGAGATGGCCCGAGACCTCCGATCTCGGTCTCGCTCTCGGTCGAGGTGTCTGTCCGACACGTCGTCGCTGTCATGCGGCGAAGACGGACCCTCGACCCTGGAGCTTCGCAAAAAGGCGGAGGAGAGCGTGCTCCTTATCCAGGCTGTCGCGACAAAGTCGCGCAACCTTAAGGGCACGCTGCAGAGGGACCTCAAGGAGGCCTCTGCAAGCTTGATGGGGGTGGTAGCGGAGCTGGCAGAGCGCTCCGCTACGCAGGAGACGGCTCGGCTCGAGAGGGCCAATGCCCGCCTGCAGAGTGAGGTCGCCGAACTCCGCAAGGAGATCGCCGACCTGCGGGCGAGCCTCGCTAAGCCTGCGGAGCCGAGCGGAGCCGATCGCGACGCCTCTCTGATGCGGTCTATCATGGTGGAAGTGGGGACCATGATGGACGCAAAGCTCGAGGCGATCAAGATGCGGCTCCCTCCTGAGCCACGCCTCCGGCCGCCTTTGGCCGCCGACAGGGCGAGGGCTGAGGCTGCGCCTCCCGCTCCTGAGCCGCGCCTCCAGCCGCCTCAGGCCGCCGTCAGGGCAAGGGATGAGGCAGAGCCTCCCGCTCCCCCTCCCGCGAAGAAGAGGAAAGCGCCTCCCAAGGCGTATTCGGAGGTGGCAGCGCCGACCCCTGGCGCCCCGAAGCCCCCGACGGCGGCCGTGTCCGAGGAGTGGACTGAGGCTGCCAAGCGGGGCAAGCGGAGCAAGCGGGGAGGCAAAAAGGGCAGCGCACCGGCGGACAAGCCCCCGCCTAAGAAGAACCCGGCGGCGAAGCTTCGCGCCCCGCGCTCGGCTGCGGTGTCCATCACCATCCAGCCGGGCGCCACGGTGGAGGGCAAAGAGCTGACGTACAAGGACGTGCTCGACGGGGCGAAGCGGCGTATTGACCTGGAAGGCTTAGGCCTGAAGGGTCTGCGCTTCAGAACCGCCGTGACGGGGGCCCGCATGCTCGAGATCCCCGGGGCTGACAGCGGAGAGAAGGCGGACCTGCTGGCGGGCAAGCTGCGGGAGGTCCTTCCTGTGGACCTGGTCCGCGTCTCCAGGCCCGTGAAGTGCGCAGACCTGCGCATCAGCGAGCTGGATGACGCGGTGTCCCAGGAGGAGGTGGCGGCCGCGGTGGCCCGCTCCGGGGAATGCCCCGCCGAGCAGGTCAAGTGCGGGGAGATCCGCCGCTTCTCCCCCGACAGCCCCGGCACGGCGTGGGTGCGCTGCCCTATTCCGGCGGCGAAAAAGGTCGCCTCCAGCGGGCGGCTACTGGTGGGGTGGGTGTCGGCCCGGGTCAGGCTCCTAGAGGCCAAGCCCCTGCGCTGCTTCCGGTGCCTCGACTCGGGGCACGTACGGAGCAAGTGCACCGGCGAGGTGGACCGCAGTGACACCTGCTATCGCTGCGGTCAACCGGGCCACAAGGCGGCTGGCTGCTCCGCTGCCCCACACTGCCCGCTGTGCGAGGCCAAGCAGAAGCCGGCGGACCACAGAGCGGGAAGCGGAGCCTGTACCGCTCCCGCCTCCGCCAAGTCCGCCAAGTCCGGCCCCAAAAAGAAGGGCAAAAAGAAAGGAAAGCCCGCCGGGAAAGGCCCAACAGCCCACCCCCGGCCGGCCCGCCCGTCCGCCGCTGACGCGGAACGCGCTGCGAGGGTTGCGGACATGGTCGTAGATTAAGTATGGCCATGTCCCTCTTGCAGGCGAACCTCAACCACTCGGCCAGAGCTCAGGACCTCTTGTACCAGAGCCTGGCCGAGTGGTCGATCCAGGCGGCGGTGGTGGCGGAGCCTTACCTCGTCCCCGCCAGGGACAACTGGGTTGGTGACCGGGAGGACACGGTGGCGATCGTCGCGCAGACGGCCGCCGGCTCCCCGCCCTTCGACAAAACAGCGAAGGGCCACGGATGCGTCGCGGCCACCCTTATGGGCGTGACGATCGTCGGCGTGTACTTCTCGCCGAACCGGAGCCTGGCCGCATTCGAGCAATTCCTGCTCGAGGTCAGTGCTCTGGTCGGCCAGAGTCACCCAATCCCGGTCCTGGTCGCCGGGGACTTCAACGCCAAGTCGACGGCTTGGGGTTCCCCGGCCACCGATGCGCGGGGCGAGGTACTGGAGGAGTGGGCTGCCACGTCGGGCTTGGTTCTCCTGAACCGGGGGTCGGTAGACACGTGCGTGCGGCACAACGGGGGTTCCATCGTGGACCTCACGTTCGCGACCCCGTGTCTTGCGCGCCGTGTCCAAAACTGGAGGGTGCTCGGGGAGGCGGAGACGCTCTCGGACCACCGGTATATCCGGTTCGAGGTCGCCGCCAACCCTGGAGCTCCACAGAGCCGGCCCCCGCGCGGGGAAGGACCGCGCTGGGCCCTCAAGACCTTGGACGGTGACGTCATCGTTGAGGCGTCCATCGTCCAGGCTTGGTTACCGGCGCCGGAGGGCCCGGCGGCCGACGTGGACGGGCGAGCGGAGCGGTTGAGCGAGTCGATGGCGCAGGTGTGCGACGCCGGTATGTCGCGCGCCAGACCGCTCCCGCCCCGCAGATGGGTGTACTGGTGGTCGGCGGACCTACGCCGGCTTCGCGAAGCGTGCGTAGCGGCCAGACGCCAGTACACCCATTACCGAAGGCGGCGAAGGCGGGTGGACGCCGAGGAAAGCCGCCTCTACGCCGCGTACAGGGAGAGATGCGTCTCTCTGCAGATCGCCATACGGGAGGCAAAGGCCGAGTCGTGGGGAGAGTGGTTGGAGACTCTGAATAGAGATCCCTGGGGGCGCCCGTACAAGACGGTGCGTGGTCAGCTGCGCCCCTGGGCCCCTCCGCTGACCCAGAGTCTCCAACCAGAGTTGGTGGATAACATCGTCGCCACTCTCTTCCCAGAGAGGGCCGACTCGGTGCCTCCGCCTATGGCGGCTGCATCGTCGGAGAGCTCAGACGCCCCGATACCCGAGGTGTCTCGGGCGGAGCTGGAGGCTGCGGTGGAGCGGCTCCGCGCCAAGAGCACGGCACCGGGCCCCGACGGGGTGCCCGGTAGGGTGTGGGCGCTAGCCCTGGAGGCCCTCGGGCCCAGGGTGGTCGAGCTCTTCGACGCCTGTATGCGGCGTGGTCGCTTTCCTCGAAGGTGGAAGGTCGGCAGGCTCGTGCTGCTGCGCAAGGAGGGCCGCCCGGCGGACTCGCCGTCGGCATACCGGCCCATAGTGTTGCTCGACGAGGTGAGCAAGCTCTTCGAGCGGATTATTTCCGCGCGCCTCGTCGAGCACCTCGAACGGGTCGGGCCGGGGTTGAGCGACCGGCAGTTCGGTTTCCGCCGGGGCCGGTCAACGGTCGACGCCATCGCGCGTGTGAGGGACCTCTCGGAGGAGGCAGTGTCCCGGGGAGAGGTTGTTCTGGCGGTGTCTCTAGACATCGCCAACGCCTTCAACACCCTCCCCTGGGGCTGTGTTCGGGCGGCGCTGGGATACCACGGCGTGCCCGAATACCTGCGCCGTCTCCTCACCGACTACTTCTCCGAGAGGGAAGTGGTGTACCCGACGCGCGACGGGTGGGGCCGCCGGGTAATGACGTGCGGTGTTCCACAGGGATCGGTCCTTGGGCCGCTCCTGTGGAACATCGGCTACGACTGGGTGCTGCGGGGCGCGAATCTACGGGGGGTCGACGTAACGTGTTACGCCGACGACACCCTCGTAACGTCCTGCGGCGCCACGTACCGAGAGGCGGCCCTGTTGGCGACGGCCGGAGTGGCCCAAGTGGTGGCTCGAATCCGCCGGCTGGGGCTGGAGGTGGCGCTGGATAAGTCGGAGGCTCTGTGTTTCCACGGAGCCCGACGCGCCCCTCCTGCAGGATCCCAGCTGGTGGTCGGCGGCGTCTCCATCGCTGTCGAGTCGACGATGCGCTACCTAGGCCTCGTCCTCGACAGCCGATGGAACTTCCGAGAGCACTTCCGGCGACTGGTCCCCAGGTTGTTGCGCGCAGCCGGCGCTTTGAGCTGGCTGCTGCCGAACCTGGGCGGACCGTCAGTCGCGTGCCGCCGGTTGTACGCCGGGGTGGTGCGGTCGATGGCCCTGTACGGGGCCCCGATCTGGGCGGACACCCTGATCGCCCAGAATAGGACCCTCCTGCGCCAAGCGCAACGGGTCATGGCGATCAGGGTGGTGAGAGGATACCGCACCATCTCGTGCGAGGCGGCGTGCGTCCTGGCAGGGACCCCACCGTGGGACCTGGACGCGGAAGTGCTCTCGGCGGTGTACTGGCGCCGCAGCGCAGCAGCACGAGCCGAGGAGGTTGATCCAGAGCCGGGGGAGGCCGGGCGGCAGGGGCGACTCGACCGCCAGGTCCTCCTCCGGAAATGGAAGGAAAGGCTGGCGGAGCCGACCGCCGGCAAACGGACGGTGGAGGCGATTCGGCCCGTCCTGGAAGGGTGGGTCGATCGCCGACACGGGGCCCTCACCTTCCACGCTGTGCAGATCCTGACGGGGCACGGTTGCTTCGGCAGGTACCTGTGCAGCGTGGCGGGTCGAGAGCCGACCAGCGTGTGCCACGCCTGTGGGTGTCCGGAGGACACGGCGGAGCACACGCTGGTGGAATGCCCCGAGTGGGACGAGCCGCGGGCGATGCTCGCCGCGGCTATAGGGGACGACCTGTCGCTGCCGGGCGTAGTGAAAGCCATGGTCGGCAGCGACAGAGCGTGGAAGGCGGTGCTCCGATTCTGCGCCACGGTGATGGCGCAGAAGGAGGCGGCGGAGCGGGTGAGGGAAGACGACCCTCTGTCGACCCCGATCCGCCGCAAGAGAGTGGGGCGCAGGCGCCTGGCGCATGAGCGCCGCCTTCCCCCATAACGCGGGTCTCCGGGCGGTGGAACCGGGGGGTACCATCGCCCAGCAGGAAGAGACCCCCGTGACGGCTGGCGTGTCACGTGTTCCGACACGCCAGGTTGAATGGTGAGTGGCGCTCCAAGTTGAGCGCCCCCCAAGATGGGCCCCTAGTCCCGGGCAACCGTCGGCGGAGCAGCGGACGTGTGCGTAAGCGTTCCCGCAGCTCCGCCGGAAGACGGCGAGGAGGAACACCGCTGGTTTTTAGCCGGTAAGAGTCCGGCATAACCCGACAGCGCCCCCGCGTCTGTCGGGTATCCATGAGGATTTTCCAGCGTTATCAAAAAAAAAAAAAAAAAAGGTTAGGTTAGGTTCCCCCCCCGAGGGCCGCCACCTTGTCGTGGTGGGGGGGCTTGCGTGTCCCAATGATCTCCAAGGCTATACCGTACAGGGTTTCCCATAACGGACAGGCTTGGAGGGAGGGGCCAGACCAAGAGCGGCTCACAGTATGTGTCTCTCCACACTGTTTAGTGCGGATGAGACCATGGGGTGGGGTCCCTCTACGTGTCCCTCTGATTTAGCAGAGGGCACTGTAGATGGGACCAGGGTGGGAAAATCCCTTGAGGGTTGCTCACCCAAACGCAGGGGCGACGGGCTGTCGGTCGCGAGACTGGCAGCATGGCTTAGGCCACCGTCGGCCAACTCGCTCCCTGACCCGTAGGCGTCAGGGGTGAGGGCCGCCACTCCGGTGGGGGCCGCGAGGAAGAAAACCTCTCTAAAAAATTACCCTAAGTTGGTGTCTCTCCACGTGTCCCTCTGACTTAGCAGAGGGCACTGTGGATGGGACCAGGGTGGGATAAACCCTTGAGGTTTACCCACCCTAACGCGGGGGCGACGGGCTGTCGGTCGCGAGACTGGCAGCATGGCTTAGGCCACCGTCGGCCAACTCGCTCCCTGACCCGTAGGCGTCAGGGGTGAGGGCCGCCACTCCGGTGGGGGCCGCGAGGAAGAAAACCTCTATAAAAAATTACCCTAATCCCAAGCTCTGGCCTTGGCGATGGGATGAATGGTTGGGGGGTACCCAATCCCGAGAGGCAGGGGATCTCACCCCGCTCAAAAAAAGAAAACAAAATGGCTAGTTCGAAAAGTACGTGTAATTTTCCCCAGGGGGGTCCCGGCTCAGCCGGGGAGTCCCCCCTCCTGTCTTCGGACGGGAGCTGCCCTCCGTATCCTGGGGTGGGCAAGAACTGCCTCGTAGGCCAGCAATCCGCTGGCCTCCGTGAACACAACATAAGCGACTGCACAACGGACACCGAATCTGGAGAGAGAGTGGCGAGAGACGAGGAGACACAGGTGACTGCGGAGGAGTCTGACTCCTCGGTGGTGACCCTGGTCTCGGTGTCGTCCGGAGACGACTCGTCGGGGGGCCTGTGGCGCAATATGCGTAAACGGCCCCGAAAGGAAGGTGAGGAGGAGCCGGCAGTGGTCGAGCAGCTTGCTCCCACGCCGGTGACGAAGCGAGGGAGAGGGCGCCCGCCCACAACGGGCGAGTACGTCGGCCTGGCGAAAGCCAAGCAGGCGTATCTTAAGGCGCAAAAGGAGGAGGAGAGGCTCCGGGCGGAGATGGAGGTGGCCGAGATGGCCCGAGACCTCCGATCTCGGTCTCGCCCCCGGTCGAGGTGTCTGTCCGACACGTCGTCGCTGTCACGCGGCGAAGACGGACCCTCGACATCCGAGCTTCGAAAGAAGGCGGAGGACAGCGTGCTCCTCATTCAGGCGGTCGCGACAAAGTCGCGCAACCTGAAGGGCACGCTGCAGAGGGACCTCAAGGAGGCCTCTGCGAACCTGAGGGAGGTGGTAGCGGAACTCGCAGAGCGGTCCGCTACGCAGGAGACGGCTCGGCTCGAGAGGGCCAATGCCCGCCTGCAGAGCGAGGTCGCCGAACTCCGCAAGGAGATCGCGGAACTGCGGGCGAGCCTCGCTAGGCCCACTGAGCCGAGCGGAGCCGATCGAGACGCCTTGCTGATGCGGTCAATCATGGTGGAAGTGGGGACCATGATGGACGCAAAGCTCGAGGCGATCAAGATGCGGCTCCCTCCTGAGCCACGCCTCCGGCCGCCTTTGGCCGCCGACAGGGCGAGGGCTGAGGCTGCGCCTCCCGCTCCTGAGCCGCGCCTCCAGCCGCCTCAGGCCGCCGTCAGGGCAAGGGATGAGGCAGAGCCTCCCGCTCCCCCTCCCGCGAAGAAGAGGAAAGCGCCTCCCAAAGCGTACTCGCAGGTGGTAGCGCCGACACCCGGCGCTCCGAAGCCCCCGACGACAGCCGTCTCCGAACAGTGGAGCACGGTTGCCAAGCGGGGCAAGCGGAGGGGGAAAAAGGGCAGCGCACCGTCCGCGTCGGAGAAGCCGGCAACCCCGTCCAAGAAGAAGGCGGCGAAGCTTCGCGCCCCGCGCTCGGCTGCGGTGACTATCACCATCCAGCCGGGCGCCACGATGGAGGGCAAGGAGCTATCCTATAAGGATGTGCTCGATGGGGCGAAGCGGCGTATTGACCTGGATGGCTTAGGCCTGAAGGGTCTACGCTTCAGAACCGCTGTGACGGGGGCCCGCGTTCTTGAAGTTCCCGGGGCCGACAGTGGCGAGAAAGCGGACTTGCTGGCGGGCAAACTGCGGGAGGTCCTTCCCGCGGACCTGGTCCGCGTCGCCAGGCCCGTGAAATGCGCAGACCTGCGCATTAGTGACCTGGACGACGCGGTGTCCCGGGAGGAGGTGGCAGCCGCAGTGGCCCGCTCCGGGGAATGCCCCCCCGAGCAGGTGAAGTGCGGGGAGATCCATCGCTTCTCCCCCGACAGCCCCGGCACGGCGTGGGTGCGCTGCCCTGTCACGGCAGCCAAGAAGGTCGCCTCCAGCGGGCGGCTACTGGTGGGGTGGGTGTCAGCCCGGGTCAGGCTCCTTGAGGCCAAACCCCTGCGGTGCTTCCGGTGCCTCGATTCGGGGCACGTACGGGGCAAATGCACCGCCGAGGTAGACCGCAGCGATGCCTGCTATCGCTGCGGTCAACCGGGCCACAAGGCGGCTGGCTGTTCGGCTGCCCCACACTGCCCGCTGTGCGAGGCCAAGCAGAAGCCGGCGGACCACAGAGCGGGAAGCGGAGCCTGTATCGCTCCCGCCTCCGCCAAGTCCGCCAAGTCCGGCCCCAAAAAGAAGGGCAAAAAGAAAGGCAAGCCCGCCGGGAAAGGCCCAACAGCCCACCCCCGGCCGGCCCGCCCGTCCGCCGCTGACGCGGAACGCGCTGCGAGGGTTGCGGACATGGTCGTAGATTAAGTATGGCCATGTCCCTCTTGCAGGCGAACCTCAACCACTCGGCCAGAGCTCAGGACCTCTTGTACCAGAGCCTGGCCGAGTGGTCGATCCAAGCGGCGGTGGTGGCGGAGCCTTACCTCGTCCCCGCAAGGGACAACTGGGTTGGTGACCGGGAGGACACGGTGGCGATCGTCGCGCAGACGGCTGCCGGCTCCCCGCCCTTCGACAAAACAGCGAAGGGCCACGGATGCGTCGCGGCCACCTTTATGGGCGTGACGATCGTCGGCGTGTACTTCTCGCCGAACCGGAGCCTGGCCGCATTCGAGCAATTCCTGCTCGAGGTCAGTGCTCTGGTCGGCCAGAGTCACCCAACCCCAGTCCTGGTCGCCGGGGACTTCAACGCCAAGTCGACGGCTTGGGGTTCCCCGGTCACCGATGCGCGGGGCGAGGTAATGGAGGAGTGGGCTGCCACGTCGGGCTTAGTCCTTCTGAACCGGGGGTCGGTAGACACGTGCGTGCGACACAACGGGGGTTCCATCGTGGACCTCACGTTCGCGACCCCGTGTCTTGCGCGCCGTGTCCGAAACTGGAGGGTGCTCGGGGAGGCGGAGACGCTCTCGGACCACCGGTATATCCGGTTCGAGGTCTCCGCCAACCCTGGAGCTCCACAGAGCCGGCCCCCGCGCGGGGAGGGACCGCGCTGGGCCCTCAAGACCTTGGACGGTGACGTCATCGTCGAGGCGTCCATCGTCCAGGCTTGGCTACCGGCGCCGGAGGGCCCGGCGGCCGACGTGGACGGGCGAGCGGAGCGGTTGAGCGAGTCGATGGCGCAGGTGTGCGACGCCGGTATGTCGCGCGCCAGACCGCTCCCGCCCCGCAGATGGGTGTACTGGTGGTCGGCGGACCTACGCCGGCTTCGCGAAGCGTGCGTAGCGGCCAGACGCCAGTACACCCATTATAGAAGGCGGCGAAGGCGAGTGGACGCCGAGGAAAGCCGCCTCTACGCCGCGTACAGGGAGAGATGCGTCTCTCTGCAGATCGCCATACGGGAGGCAAAGGCCGAGTCGTGGGGAGAGTGGTTGGAGACTCTGAATAGAGATCCCTGGGGGCGCCCGTACAAGACGGTGCGTGGTCAGCTGCGCCCCTGGGCCCCTCCGCTGACCCAGAGTCTCCAGCCAGAGCTGGTGGCTAACGTCGTCGCCACTCTCTTCCCAGAGAGGGCCGACTCGGCGCCGCCGCCCGTGGCGGCTGCATCGTCGGAGAGCTCAGACGCCCCGATACCCGAGGTGTCTCGGGCGGAGTTGGAGGCCGCGGTCCAACGGCTCCGCGCCAAGAGCACGGCACCGGGCCCCGACGGGGTGCCCGGTAGGGTGTGGGCGCTAGCCCTGGAGGCCCTCGGGCCCAGGGTGGTCGAGCTCTTCGACGCCTGTATGCGGCGTGGTCGCTTTCCTCGGAAATGGAAGGTCGGCAGGCTCGTGCTGCTGCGCAAGGAGGGTCGCCCGGCGGACTCGCCGTCGGCATACCGGCCCATAGTGCTGCTCGACGAGGTGAGCAAGCTCTTCGAGCGGATTATTTCCGCGCGCCTCGTCGAGCACCTCGAACGGGTCGGGCCGGGGCTGAGTGACCGACAGTTCGGTTTCCGCCGGGGCCGGTCGACGGTCGACGCCATCGCGCGTGTGAGGGACCTCTCGGAGGAGGCAGTGTCCCGGGGAGAGGTTGTTCTGGCGGTGTCTCTAGACATCGCCAACGCCTTCAACACCCTCCCCTGGGGCTGTGTTCGGGCGGCGCTAGTACATCATGGCGTGCCCGAATACTTGCGTCGCCTCCTCTGCGACTACTTCTCCGAGAGGGAAGTGGTGTACCCGACGCGCGACGGGTGGGGCCGCCGGGTAATGACGTGCGGTGTTCCACAGGGATCGGTCCTTGGGCCGCTCCTGTGGAACATCGGCTACGACTGGGTGCTGCGGGGCGCCAACCTGCGGGGGGTCGACGTAACTTGTTACGCCGACGACACCCTCGTCACGTCCTGCGGCACCACGTACCGAGAGGCGGCCCTCTTGGCGACGGCCGGAGTGGCCCAAGTGGTGGCCCGAATCCGCCGGCTGGGGCTGGAGGTGGCGCTGGATAAGTCGGAGGCTCTGTGCTTTCACGGAGCCCGACGCGCCCCTCCCGCAGGATCCCAGCTGGTGGTCGGCGGCGTCTCCATCGCTGTCGAGTCGACGATGCGGTACCTAGGCCTCGTCCTCGACAGCCGATGGAACTTCCGGGAGCACTTCCGGCGACTGGTCCCCAGGTTGTTGCGAGCGGCCGGCGCTTTGAGCTGGCTGCTGCCGAACCTGGGCGGACCGTCAGTCGCGTGTCGCCGGTTGTACGCCGGGGTGGTGCGGTCGATGGCCCTGTACGGGGCCCCGATCTGGGCGGACACCCTGATCGCCCAGAATAGGACCCTCCTGCGCCAAGCGCAACGGGTCATGGCGATCAGGGTGGTGAGAGGGTACCGCACCATCTCGTGCGAGGCGGCGTGCGTCCTGGCCGGGACCCCACCGTGGGACCTGGACGCGGAAGTGCTCTCGGCAGTGTACTGGCGCCGTAGCGCAGCAGCACGGGCTGATGAGGAGGATCCAGAGCCGGGGGAGGCCGGGCGGCAGGGGCGACTCGACCGCCAGGTCCTCCTCCGGAAATGGAAGGAGAGGCTGGCGGAGCCGACCGCCGGCCGAAGAACGGTGGAGGCGATTCGGCCCGTCCTAGAGGGGTGGGTCGATCGCCGACACGGGGCCCTCACCTTCCACGCTGTGCAGATCCTGACGGGGCACGGTTGCTTCGGCAGGTACCTGTGCAGCGTGGCGGGTAGAGAGCCGACCAGCGTGTGCCACGCCTGTGGGTGTCCGGAGGACACGGCGGAGCACACGCTGGTGGAATGCCCCGAATGGGACGAGCCGCGAGCGATGCTCGCCGCGGCTATAGGGGACGACCTGTCGCTGCCGGGCGTAGTGAAAGCCATGGTCGGCAGCGACAGAGCGTGGAAGGCGGTGCTCCGATTCTGCGCCACGGTGATGGCGCAGAAGGAGGCGGCGGAGCGGGTGAGGGAAGACGACCCTCTGTCGACCCCGATCCGCCGCAAGAGAGTGGGGCGCAGGCGCCTGGCGCATGAGCGCCGCCTTCCCCCATAACGCGGGTCTCCGGGCGGTGGAACCGGGGGGTACCATCGCCCAGCAGGAAGAGACCCCCGTGACGGCTGGCGTGTCACGTGTTCCGGCACGCCAGGTTGTATGGTGAGTGGCGCTCCAGGTGAGCGCCCCACATGATGGGCCCCTAGTCCCGGGCAACCGTCGGCGGAGCAGCGGACGTGTGCGTAAGCGTTCCCGCAGCTCCGCCGGAAGACGGTGAGGAGGAACACCGCTGGTTTTTAGCCGGTAAGAGTCCGGCATAACCCGACAGCGCCCCCGCGTCTGTCGGGTATCCATGAGGATTTTCCAGCGTTATCAAAAAAAAAAAAAAAAAGGTTAGGTTAGGTTCCCCCCCGAGGGCCGCCACCTTGTCGTGGTGGGGGGGCTTGCGTGTCCCGATGATCTCCAAGGCTATGCCGTACAGGGCTTCCCATAACGGACAGGCTTGGAAGGAGGGGCCAGACCAAGAGCGGCTCACAGTTGGGTCTCTCCGCACGGTGTTGTGCGGATGAGACCATGGGGTGGGGTCTCTCCACGTGTCCCTCTGACTTATCAGAGGGCACTGTGGATGAGACCAGGGAGGGAAAAACCCTCCAGGTTTACTCACCCAAACGCGGGGGCGACGGGCTGTCGGTCACGGCAGAACGGCTTAGGCCACCGTCGGCCAACTCGCTCCCTGACCCGTAGGCGTCAGGGGTGAGGGCCGCCACTTCGGTGGGGGCCGCGAGGAAGAAAACCTCTCTAAAAAATTACCCAAGTCGGTGTCTCTCCACGTGTCCCTCTGCTCAGGCAGAGGGCACTGTGGATGAGACTACGTGGTGGGGTCTCTCCACGTATCCCTCTGCTCAAGCAGAGGATAGTGCGGATGAGACCATGTGGTGGGATAAACCCAGGTTTACCCACCCTAACGCAGGGGCGACGGGCTGTCGGTCGCGAGACTGACAGCATGGCTTAGGCCACCGTCGGCCAACTCGCTCCCTGACCCGTAGGCGTCAGGGGTGAGGGCCGCCACTTCGGTGGGGGCCGCGAGGAAGAAAACCTCTATAAAAAATTACCCTAATCCCAAGCTCTGGCCTTGGCGATGGGATGAATGGTTGGGGGGTACCCAATCCCGAGAGGCAGGGGATCTCACCCCGTTCAAAAAAAGAAAATCATGGCAAGTTCAAAAAGTACGTGTAATTTTCCCCAGGGGGGTCCCGGCTCAGCCGGGGAGTCCCCCCTCCTGTCTTCGGACGGGAGCTGCCCTCCGTATCCTGGGGTGGGCAAGAACTGCCTCGTAGGTCAGCAATCCGCTGGCCTCCGTAAAGACAACATTGGCGACTGCACAACGGACACCGAATTAGAAGAGAGAGTGGCGAGAGACGAGGAGACACAGGTGACTGCGGAGGAGTCTGACTCCTCGGTGGTGACCCTAGTCTCGGTGTCGTCCGGAGACGACTCGTCGGGGGGCCTGTGGCGCAATATGCGTAAACGGCCCCGAAAGGAAGCTGAGTCGGCAGTGGTCGAGCAGCCTGCTCCCACGCCGGCGACGAAGCGAGGGAGAGGGCGACCGCCCACAACGGGCGAATACGTCGGCCTGGCGAAAGCCAAGCAGGCGTATCTCAAAGCCCAGAGAGAAGAGGAGAGGCTCCGGGCGGAGATGGAGGTGGCCGAGATGGCCCGAGACCTCCGATCTCGGTCTCGCTCTCGGTCGAGGTGTCTGTCCGACACGTCGTCGCTGTCACGCGGCGAAGACGGACCCTCGACCCAGGAGCTTCGCAAAAAGGCGGAGGACAGCGTGCTCCTCATCCAGGCTGTCGCGACGAAGTCGCGCAACCTGAAGGGCACGCTGCAGAGGGACCTCAAGGAGGCCTCTGCAACCCTGATGGGAGTGGTAGCGGAGCTGGCAGAGCGCTCCGCTACGCAGGAGACGGCTCGGCTCGAGAGGGCCAATGCCCGCCTGCAGAGCGAGGTCGCCGAACTCCGCAAGGAGATCTCGGAATTGCGGGCGAGCCTCGCCAGGCCTGCGGAGCCGAGCGGAGCCGATCGCGACGCCACGCTGATGCGGTCCATCATGGTGGAAGTGGGGACCATGATGGACGCGAAGATCGAGGCACTCGCGATGCGGCTCCCTCCTGAGCCACGCCTCCGGCCGCCTTTGGCTGCCGACAGGGCGAGGGCTGAGGATGCGCCTCCCGCTCCTGAGCCGCGCCTCCGTTCGCCTCTGGCCGCCGACGGGGCGAGGGCTGAGGCTGCGCCCCCCGCTCCCGCTCCCGCGGCCGGCAAGAAGAAGAAGGAGAAGGGGAAAGCGCCTCCCAAGGCGTATTCGGAGGTGGCAGCGCCGACGCCTGGCGCCCCGAAGCCCCCGACGACGGCCGCGCCCCAGGAGTGGACTGAGGCTGCCAAGCGGGGCAAGCGGGAAAAGCGGGGAGGCAAAAAGGGCAGCGCACCGGCGGACAAGCCCCCGCCTAAGAAGAACCCGGCGGCGAAGCTTCGCGCCCCGCGCTCGGCTGCGGTGACTATCACCATCCAGCCGGGCGCCACGATGGAAGGCAAAGAGCTATCCTATAAGGATGTGCTCGACGGGGCGAAGCGGCGTATTGACCTGGATGGCTTAGGCCTGAAGGGTCTACGCTTCAGAACCGCCGTGACGGGGGCCCGCGTTCTTGAAGTTCCTGGGGCCGACAGTGGCGAGAAAGCGGACTTGCTGGCGGGCAAACTGCGGGAGGTCCTTCCCGCGGACCTGGTCCGCGTCGCCAGGCCCGTAAAATGCGCAGACCTGCGCATTAGCGACCTGGACGACGCGGTGTCCCGGGAGGAGGTGGCGGCCGCGGTGGCCCGCTCCGGGGAATGCCCCCCCGAGCAGGTGAAGTGCGGGGAGATCCATCGCTTCTCCCCCGACAGCCCCGGCACGGCGTGGGTGCGCTGCCCTGTCACGGCAGCCAAGAAGGTCGCCTCCAGCGGGCGGCTACTGGTGGGGTGGGTGTCAGCCCGGGTCAGGCTCCTTGAGGCCAAACCCCTGCGGTGCTACCGGTGCCTCGATTCGGGGCACGTACGGGGCAAGTGCACCGCCGAGGTAGACCGCAGCGATGCCTGCTATCGCTGCGGTCAACCGGGCCACAAGGCGGCTGGCTGTTCGGCTGCCCCACACTGCCCGCTGTGCGAGGCCAAGCAGAAGCCGGCGGACCACAGAGCGGGAAGCGGAGCCTGTACCGCTCCCGCCTCCGCCAAGTCCGCCAAGTCCGGCCCCAAAAAGAAGGGCAAAAAGAAAGGAAAGCCCGCCGGGAAAGGCCCAACAGCCCACCCCCGACCGGCCCGCCCGTCCGCCGCTGACGCGGAACGCGCTGCGAGGGTTGCGGACATGGTCGTAGATTAAGTATGGCCATGTCCCTCTTGCAGGCGAACCTCAACCACTCGGCCAGAGCTCAGGACCTCTTGTACCAGAGCCTGGCCGAGTGGTCGATCCAAGCGGCGGTGGTGGCGGAGCCTTACCTCGTCCCCGCTAGGGACAACTGGGTTGGTGACCGGGAGGACACGGTGGCGATCGTCGCGCAGACGGCCGCCGGCTCCCCGCCCTTCGACAAAACAGCGAAGGGCCACGGATGCGTCGCGGCCACCTTTATGGGCGTGACGATCGTCGGCGTGTACTTCTCGCCGAACCGGAGCCTGGCCGCCTTCGAGCAATTCCTGCTCGAGGTCAGTGCTCTGGTCGGCCAGAGTCACCCAATCCCAGTATTGGTCGCCGGGGACTTCAACGCCAAGTCGACGGCTTGGGGTTCCCCGGTCACCGATGCGCGGGGCGAGGTATTGGAGGAGTGGGCTGCCACGTCCGGCTTAGTTCTTCTAAACCGGGGGTCGGTAGACACGTGCGTGCGGCACAACGGGGGTTCCATCGTGGACTTAACGTTCGCGACCCCGTGTCTCGCGCGCCGTGTCCGAAACTGGAGGGTGCTCGGGGAGGCGGAGACGCTCTCGGACCATCGGTATATCCGGTTCGAGGTCGCCGCCAACCCTGGAGCTCCACAGAGCCGGCCCCCGCGCGGGGAAGGACCGCGCTGGGCCCTCAAGACCTTGGACGGTGACGTCATCGTCGAGGCGTCCATCGTCCAGGCTTGGCTACCGGCGCCGGAGGGCCTGGCGGCCGACGTGGACGGGCGAGCGGAGCGGTTGAGCGAGTCCATGGTGCAGGTGTGCGACGCCGGTATGTCGCGCGCCAGACCGCTCCCGCCCCGCAGATGGGTGTACTGGTGGTCGGCGGACCTACGCCGGCTTCGCGAAGCGTGCGTAGCGGCCAGACGCCAGTACACCCATTATAGAAGGCGGCGAAGGCGAGTGGACGCCGAGGAAAGCCGCCTCTACGCCGCGTACAGGGAGAGATGCGTCTCTCTGCAGATCGCCATACGGGAGGCAAAGGCCGAGTCGTGGGGAGAGTGGTTGGAGACTCTGAATAGAGATCCCTGGGGGCGCCCGTACAAGACGGTGCGTGGTCAGCTGCGCCCCTGGGCCCCTCCGCTGACCCAGAGTCTCCAACCAGAGCTGGTGGCTAACGTTGTCGCCACTCTCTTCCCAGAGAGGGCCGACTCGGCGCCGCCGCCCGTGGCGGCTGCATCGACGGAGAGCTCAGACGCCCCGATACCCGAGGTGTCTCAGGTGGAGCTGGAGGCCGCGGTCCAACGGCTCCGCGCCAAGAGCACGGCACCGGGCCCCGACGGGGTGCCCGGTAGGGTGTGGGCGCTAGCCCTGGAGGCCCTCGGGCCCAGGGTGGTCGAGCTCTTCGACGCCTGTATGCGGCGTGGCCGCTTTCCGAGGAAGTGGAAGGTCGGCAGGCTTGTGCTGCTGCGCAAAGAGGGTCGCCCGGCGGACTCGCCGTCGGCATACCGACCCATAGTGTTGCTCGACGAGGTGAGCAAGCTCTTCGAGCGGATTATTTCCGCGCGCCTCGTCGAGCACCTCGAACGGGTCGGGCCGGGGTTGAGTGACCGACAGTTCGGTTTCCGCCGGGGCCGGTCGACGGTCGACGCCATCGCGCGTGTGAGGGACCTCTCGGAGGAGGCAGTGTCCCGGGGAGAGGTTGTTCTGGCGGTGTCTTTAGACATCGCCAACGCCTTCAACACCCTCCCCTGGGGCTGTGTTCGGGCGGCGCTAGTACATCATGGCGTGCCCGAATACTTGCGTCGCCTCCTCTGCGACTACTTCTCCGAGAGGGAAGTGGTGTACCCGACGCGCGACGGGTGGGGCCGCCGGGTAATGACGTGCGGTGTTCCACAGGGATCGGTCCTTGGGCCGCTCCTGTGGAACATCGGCTACGACTGGGTGCTGCGGGGCGCCAACCTGCGGGGGGTCGACGTAACTTGTTACGCCGACGACACCCTCGTCACGTCCTGCGGCACCACGTACCGAGAGGCGGCCCTCTTGGCGACGGCCGGAGTGGCCCAAGTGGTGGCCCGAATCCGCCGGCTGGGGCTGGAGGTGGCGCTGGATAAGTCGGAGGCTCTGTGCTTTCACGGAGCCCGACGCGCCCCTCCCGCAGGATCCCAGCTGGTGGTCGGCGGCGTCTCCATCGCTGTCGAGTCGACGATGCGGTACCTAGGCCTCGTCCTCGACAGCCGATGGAACTTCCGGGAGCACTTCCGGCGACTGGTCCCCAGGTTGTTGCGAGCGGCCGGCGCTTTGAGCTGGCTGCTGCCGAACCTGGGCGGACCGTCAGTCGCGTGTCGCCGGTTGTACGCCGGGGTGGTGCGGTCGATGGCCCTGTACGGGGCCCCGATCTGGGCGGACACCCTGATTGCCCAGAATAGGACCCTCCTGCGCCAGGCGCAACGGGTCATGGCAATCAGGGTGGTGAGAGGGTACCGCACCATCTCGTGCGAGGCGGCGTGCGTCCTGGCCGGAACCCCACCGTGGGACCTGGACGCGGAAGTGCTCTCGGCGGTGTACTGGCGCCGCAGCGCAGCAGCACAAGCGGATGAGGTGGATCCAGAGCCGGGGGAGGCCGGGCGGCAGGGGCGACTCGACCGCCAGGTCCTCCTCCGGAAATGGAAGGAAAGGCTGGCGGAGCCGACCGCCGGCCGAAGAACGGTGGAGGCGATTCGGCCCGTCCTAGAGGGGTGGGTCGATCGCCGACACGGGGCCCTCACCTTCCACGCTGTGCAGATCCTGACGGGGCACGGTTGCTTCGGCAGGTACCTGTGCAGCGTGGCGGGTCGAGAGCCGACCAGCGTGTGCCACGCCTGTGGGTGTCCGGAGGACACGGCGGAGCACACGCTGGCGGAGTGCCCTGAATGGGACGAGCCGCGGGCGATGCTCGCCGCGGCTATAGGGGACGACCTGTCGCTGCCGGGCGTAGTGAAAGCCATGGTCGGCAGCGACAGAGCGTGGAAGGCGGTGCTCCGATTCTGCGCCACGGTGATGGCGCAGAAGGAGGCGGCGGAGCGGGCGAGGGAAGACGACCCTCTGTCGACCCCGATCCGCCGCAAGAGAGTGGGGCGCAGGCGCCTGGCGCATGAGCGCCGCCTTCCCCCATAACGTGGGTCTCCGGGCGGTGGAACCGGGGGGTACCATCGCCCAGCAGGAGGAGACCCCCGAGACGGCTGGCGTGTCACGTGTTCCGGCACGCCAGGTTGAATGGTGAGTGGCGCTCCAAGTGAGCGCCCCACATGATGGGCCCCGAGTCCCGGGCAACCGTCGGCGGAGCAGCGGACGTGTGCGTAAGCGTTCCCGCAGCTCCGCCGGAAGACGGTGAGGAGGAACACCGCTGGTTTTTAGCCGGTAAGAGTCCGGCATAACCCGACAGCGCCCCCGCGTCTGTCGGGTATCCATGAGGATTTTCCAGCGATATCAAAAAAAAAAAAAAAAAAAAAAGGTTAGGTTAGGTTCCCCCCCGAGGGCCGCCACCTTGTCGTGGTGGGGGGGCTTGCGTGTCCCGATGATCTCCAAGGCTATGCCGTACAGGGTTTCCCATAACGGACAGGCTTGGAAGGAGGGGCCAGACCAAGAGCGGCTCACAGTTGGGTCTCTCCGCACTGTTTAGTGCGGATGAGACCATGGGGTGGGGTCCCTCCACGTGTCCCTCTGATTTAGCAGAGGGCACTGTGGATGGGACCAGGGTGGGAAAATCCCTTGAGGGTTGCTCACCCAAACGCAGGGGCGACGGGCTGTCGGTCGCGAGACTGGCAGCATGGCTTAGGCCACCGTCGGCCAACTCGCTCCCTGACCCGTAGGCGTCAGGGGTGAGGGCCGCCACTCCGGTGGGGGCCGCGAGGAAGAAAACCTCTCTAAAAAATTACCCTAAGTTGGTGTCTCTCCACGTGTCCCTCTGATTTAGCAGAGGGCACTGTGGATGGGACCAGGGTGGGATAAACCCTTGAGGTTTACCCACCCTAACGCGGGGGCGACGGGCTGTCGGTCGCGAGACTGACAGCATGGCTTAGGCCACCGTCGGCCAACTCGCTCCCTGACCCGTAGGCGTCAGGGGTGAGGGCCGCCACTTCGGTGGGGGCCGCGAGGAAGAAAACCTCAATAAAAAATTACCCTAATCCCAAGCTCTGGCCTTGGCGATGGGATGAATGGTTGGGGGGTACCCAATCCCGAGAGGCAGGGGATCTCACCCCGCTCATAAAAAGAACCAAAATGGAAAGTTCGGATAAAACAAGACGTCCCCAGGAGGGTACCGGCATCTCCGATGCCGGAGAATCCCTCACCGTGCCCACATCGGGTGCGGTCTGCCCCTCGTATCTGGGGGGGGCACCAAGCTTTCACACAAACAACGACGACAACGCACGCACAATGGACACCGAACTGCACACGAACGGAAATAGGACGAGAGACGGGGAGACAGAGATGACTGCGGAGGAATCTGACTCCTCGGTGGTGACACTAGTCTCGGTGTCGTCCGGAGACGACTCGTCGGGGGGCCTCTGGCGCAATATGCGTAAACGGCCCCGAAAGGAACGCGAGGAGGAGCCGGCAGTGGTCGAGCAGCTTGCTCCCACGCTGGTGACAAAGCGAGGGAGAGGGCGCCCGCCCACAACGGGCGAATACGTCGGCCTGGCGAAAGCCAAGCAGGCGTATCTCAAAGCCCAAAGAGAAGAGGAGAAGCTCCGGGCGGAGAAGGAGGTGGCCGAGATGGCCCGAGACCTCCGGTCTCGTTCTCGCTCGCGGTCGAGGTGTCTGTCCGACACGTCGTCGCTGTCACGCGACGAAGACGGACCCTCGACATCCGAGCTTCGGAAGAAGGCGGAGGACAGCGTGCTCCTGATTCAGGCTGTCGCGACGAAGTCGCGCAACCTAAAGGGCACGCTGCAGAGGGACCTCAAGGAGGCCTCTGCAATCCTCAAGGAGGTGGTAGCGGAACTGGCAGAGCGGTCCGCTACGCAGGAGACGGCTCGGCTCGAGAGGGCTAATGCCCGCCTGCAGAGCGAGGTCGCTGAACTCCGCAAGGAGATCGCGGAATTGCGGGCGAGCCTCGTTAGGCCCACTGAGCCGAGCGGAGCCGATCGAGACGCCTTGCTGATGCGGTCAATCATGGTGGAAGTGGGGACCATGATGGACGCAAAGCTCGAGGCGATCAAGATGCGGCTCCCTCCTGAGCCACGCCTCCGGCCGCCTCTGGCCTCCGACAGGGCGAGGGCTGAGGCTGCGCCTCCCGCTCCCGAGCCGCGCCTCCAGCCGCCTCAGGCCGCCGTCAGGGCAAGGGATGAGGCAGAGCCTCCCGCTCCCCCTCCCGCGAAGAAGAGGAAAGCGCCTTCCAAAGCGTACTCGCAGGTGGTAGCGCCGACACCCGGCGCTCCGAAGCCTCCGACGACAGCCGTCTCCGAACAGTGGAGCACGGTTGCCAAGCGGGGCAAGCGGGGCAAGCAGGGGGGGAAAAAGGGCAGCGCACCGTCCGCGTCGGAAAAGCCGGCAACCCCGTCCACGAAGAAGGCGGCGAAGCTTCGCGCCCCGCGCTCGGCTGCGGTGACTATCACCATCCAGCCGGGCGCCACGATGGAGGGCAAGGAGCTATCCTATAAGGATGTGCTCGATGGGGCGAAGCGGCGTATTGACCTGGATGGCTTAGGCCTGAAGGGTCTACGCTTCAGAACCGCTGTGACGGGGGCCCGCGTTCTTGAAGTTCCCGGGGCCGACAGTGGCGAGAAAGCGGACTTGCTGGCGGGCAAACTGCGGGAGGTCCTTCCCGCGGACCTGGTCCGCGTCGCCAGGCCCGTAAAATGCGCAGACCTGCGCATCAGCGAGCTGGACGACGCGGTGTCCCAGGAGGAGGTGGCGGCCGCAGAGGCCCGCTCCGGGGAATGCCCCGTCGAGCAGGTCAAGTGCGGGGAGATCCGCCGCTTCTCCCCCGACAGCCCCGGCACGGCGTGGGTGCGCTGCCCGGTTTCGGCTGCGAAGAAAATCGCCTCCAGCGGGCGGCTACTGGTGGGGTGGGTCTCGGCCCGGGTCAAGCTCCTTGAGGCTAAACCCCTGCGGTGCTACCGGTGCCTCGATTCGGGGCACGTACGGAGCAAATGCACCGCCGAGGTGGACCGCAGCGACATCTGCTATCGCTGCGGTCAACCGGGCCACAAGGCGGCTGGCTGTTCGGCTGCCCCACACTGCCCGCTGTGCGAGGCTAAGAAGAAGCCGGCGGACCACAGAGCGGGAAGCGGAGCCTGTACCGCTCCCGCCTCCGCCAAGTCCGCCAAGTCCGGCAACAAAAAGAAGAAAAAGAAGGAGAAGCCCGCTGGGAAAGGCCCAACAGCCCACCCCCGGCCGGCCCGCCCGTCCGCCGCTGACGTGGAACGCGCCGAGAGGGTCGCAGACATGGCCGTCGATTAAGGATGGCCATGTCCCTCTTACAGGCGAACCTCAACCACTCGGCCAGAGCTCAGGACCTCTTGTACCAGAGCCTGGCCGAGTGGTCGATCCAGGCGGCGGTGGTGGCGGAGCCTTACCTCGTCCCCGCCAGGGACAACTGGGTTGGTGACCGGGAGGACACGGTGGCGATCGTCGCGCAGACGGCCGCCGGCTCCCCGCCCTTCGACAAAACAGCGAAGGGCCACGGATGCGTCGCGGCCACCTTTATGGGTGTGACGATCGTCGGCGTGTACTTCTCGCCGAACCGGAGCCTGGCCGCATTCGAGCAATTCCTGCTCGAGGTCAGTGCTCTGGTCGGCCAGAGTCACCCAATCCCGGTCCTGGTCGCCGGGGACTTCAACGCCAAGTCGACGGCTTGGGGTTCCCCGGCCACCGATGCGCGGGGCGAGGTACTGGAGGAGTGGGCTGCCACGTCGGGCTTAGTTCTTCTGAACCGGGGGTCGGTAGACACGTGCGTGCGGCACAACGGGGGTTCCATCGTGGACCTCACGTTCGCGACCCCGTGTCTTGCGCGCCGTGTCCAAAACTGGAGGGTGCTCGGGGAGGCGGAGACGCTCTCGGACCACCGGTATATCCGGTTCGAGGTCGCCGCCAACCCTGGAGCTCCACAGAGCCGGCCCCCGCGCGGGGAAGGACCGCGCTGGGCCCTCAAGACCTTGGACGGTGACGTCATCGTCGAGGCGTCCATCGTCCAGGCTTGGCTACCGGCGCCGGAGGGCCCGGCGGCCGACGTGGACGGGCGAGCGGAGCGGTTGAGCGAGTCGATGGCGCAGGTGTGCGACGCCGGTATGTCGCGCGTCAGACCGCTCCCGCCCCGCAGATGGGTGTACTGGTGGTCGGCGGACCTACGCCGGCTTCGCGAAGCGTGCGTAGCGGCCAGACGCCAGTACACCCATTACCGAAGGCGGCGAAGGCGGGTGGACGCCGAGGAAAGCCGCCTCTACGCCGCGTACAGGGAGAGATGCGTCTCTCTGCAGATCGCCATACGGGAGGCAAAGGCCGAGTCGTGGGGAGAGTGGTTGGAGACTCTGAATAGAGATCCCTGGGGGCGCCCGTACAAGACGGTGCGTGGTCAGCTGCGCCCCTGGGCCCCTCCGCTGACCCAGAGTCTCCAACCAGAGTTGGTGGATAACATCGTTGCCACTCTCTTCCCAGAGAGGGCCGACTCGGTGCCTCCGCCTATGGCGGCTGCATCGTCGGAGGGCTCGGACGCCTCGATACCCGAGGTGTCCCAGGAGGAGCTGGAGGCCGCAGTCCAACGGCTCCGCGCCAAACGCACGGCACCGGGCCCCGACGGGGTGCCCGGTAGGGTGTGGGCGCTAGCCCTGGAGGCCCTCGGGCCCAGGGTGGTCGAGCTCTTCGACGCCTGTATGCGGCGTGGTCGCTTTCCTCGGAAATGGAAGGTCGGCAGGCTCGTGCTGCTGCGCAAGGAGGGTCGCCCGGCGGACTCGCCGTCGGCATACCGGCCCATAGTGCTGCTCGACGAGGTGAGCAAGCTCTTCGAGCGGATTATTTCCGCGCGCCTCGTCGAGCACCTCGAACGGGTCGGGCCGGGGCTGAGCGACCGGCAGTTCGGTTTCCGCCGGGGCCGGTCGACGGTCGACGCCATCGCGCGTGTGAGGGACCTCTCGGAGGAGGCAGTGTCCCGGGGAGAGGTTGTTCTGGCGGTGTCTCTAGACATCGCCAACGCCTTCAACACCCTCCCCTGGGGCTGTGTTCGGGCGGCGCTGGGATACCACGGCGTGCCCGAATACCTGCGTCGTCTCCTCACCGACTACTTCTCCGAGAGGGAAGTGGTGTACCCGACGCGCGACGGGTGGGGCCGCCGGGTAATGACGTGCGGTGTTCCACAGGGATCGGTTCTCGGGCCGCTCCTGTGGAACATCGGCTACGACTGGGTGCTGCGGGGCGCCAATCTGCGGGGGGTCGACGTAACGTGTTACGCCGACGACACCCTCGTAACGTCCTGCGGCGCCACGTACCGAGAGGCGGCCCTCTTGGCGACGGCCGGAGTGGCCCAAGTGGTGGCCCGAATCCGCCGGCTGGGGCTGGAGGTGGCGCTGGATAAGTCGGAGGCTCTGTGCTTTCACGGAGCCCGACGCGCCCCTCCCGCAGGATCCCAGCTGGTGGTCGGCGGCGTCTCCATCGCTGTCGAGTCGACGATGCGGTACCTAGGCCTCGTCCTCGACAGCCGATGGAACTTCCGAGAGCACTTCCGGCGACTGGTCCCCAGGTTGTTGCGAGCGGCCGGCGCTTTGAGCTGGCTGCTGCCGAACCTGGGCGGGCCGTCAGTCGCGTGCCGCCGGTTGTACGCCGGGGTGGTGCGGTCGATGGCCCTGTACGGGGCCCCGATCTGGGCGGACACCCTGATTGCCCAGAATAGGACCCTCCTGCGCCAGGCGCAACGGGTCATGGCGATCAGGGTGGTGAGAGGGTACCGCACCATCTCGTGCGAGGCGGCGTGCGTCCTGGCCGGGACCCCACCGTGGGACCTGGACGCGGAAGTGCTCTCGGCAGTGTACTGGCGCCGTAGCGCAGCAGCACGAGCCGAGGAGGTGGAGCCAGAGCCGGGGGAGGCCGGGCGGCAGGGGCGACTCGACCGCCAGGTCCTCCTCCGGAAATGGAAGGAGAGGCTGGCGGAGCCGACCGCCGGCAGACGGACGGTGGAGGCGATTCGGCCCGTCCTGGAAGGGTGGGTCGATCGCCGACACGGGGCCCTCACCTTCCACGCTGTGCAGATCCTGACGGGGCACGGTTGCTTCGGCAGGTACCTGTGCAGCGTGGCGGGTCGAGAGCCGACCAGCGTGTGCCACGCCTGTGGGTGTCCGGAGGACACGGCGGAGCACACGCTGGTGGAATGCCCCGAATGGGACGAGCCGCGAGCGATGCTCGCCGCGGCTATAGGGGACGACCTGTCGCTGCCGGGCGTAGTGAAAGCCATGGTCGGCAGCGACAGAGCGTGGAAGGCGGTGCTCCGATTCTGCGCCACGGTGATGGCGCAGAAGGAGGCGGCGGAGCGGGCGAGGGAAGACGACCCTCTGTCGACCCCGATCCGCCGCAAGAGAGTGGGGCGCAGGCGCCTGGCGCATGAGCGCCGCCTTCCCCCATAACGCGGGTCTCCGGGCGGTGGAACCGGGGGGTACCATCGCCCAGCAGGAAGAGACCCCCGTGACGGCTGGCGTGTCACGTGTTCCGGCACGCCAGGTTGTATGGTGAGTGGCGCTCCAGGTGAGCGCCCCACATGATGGGCCCCTAGTCCCGGGCAACCGTCGGCGGAGCAGCGGACGTGTGCGTAAGCGTTCCCGCAGCTCCGCCGGAAGACGGTGAGGAGGAACACCGCTGGTTTTTTAGCCGGTAAGAGTCCGGCATAACCCGACAGCGCCCCCGCGTCTGTCGGGTATCCATGAGGATTTTCCAGCGATATCAAAAAAAAAAAAAAAAAAAAAAAAAAAAAAAAAAAAAAAGGTTAGGTTAGGTTCCCCCCCGAGGGCCGCCACCTTGTCGTGGTGGGGGGGCTTGCGTGTCCCAATGATCTCCAAGGCTATACCGTACAGGGTTTCCCATAACGGACAGGCTTGGAGGGAGGGGCCAGACCAAGAGCGGCTCACAGTTGGTGTCTCTCCACACTGTTTAGTGCGGATGAGACCATGGGGTGGGGTCCCTCTACGTGTCCCTCTGATTTAGCAGAGGGCACTGTAGATGGGACCAGGGTGGGAAAATCCCTTGAGGGTTGCTCACCCAAACGCAGGGGCGACGGGCTGTCGGTCGCGAGACTGGCAGCATGGCTTAGGCCACCGTCGGCCAACTCGCTCCCTGACCCGTAGGCGTCAGGGGTGAGGGCCGCCACTCCGGTGGGGGCCGCGAGGAAGAAAACCTCTCTAAAAAATTACCCTAAGTTGGTGTCTCTCCACGTGTCCCTCTGACTTAGCAGAGGGCACTGTGGATGGGACCAGGGTGGGATAAACCCCTGAGGTTTACCCACCCTAACGCGGGGGCGACGGGCTGTCGGTCGCGAGACTGGCAGCATGGCTTAGGCCACCGTCGGCCAACTCGCTCCCTGACCCGTAGGCGTCAGGGGTGAGGGCCGCCACTCCGGTGGGGGCCGCGAGGAAGAAAACCTCTATAAAAAATTACCCTAATCCCAAGCTCTGGCCTTGGCGATGGGATGAATGGTTGGGGGGTACCCAATCCCGAGAGGCAGGGGATCTCACCCCGCTCAAAAAAGAAAACAAAATGGCTAGTTCGAAAAGTACGTGTAATTTTCCCCAGGGGGGTCCCGGCTCAGCCGGGGAGTCCCCCCTCCTGTCTTCGGACGGGAGCTGCCCTCCGTATCCTGGGGTGGGCAAGAACTGCCTCGTAGGCCAGCAATCCGCTGGCCTCCGTGAACACAACGTAAGCGACTGCACAACGGACACCGAATCTGGAGAGAGAGTGGCAAGAGACGAGGAGACACAGGTGACTGCGGAGGAGTCTGACTCCTCGGTGGTGACCCTGGTCTCGGTGTCGTCCGGAGACGACTCGTCGGGGGGCCTGTGGCGCAATATGCGTAAACGGCCCCGAAAGGAAGGTGAGGAGGAGCCGGCAGTGGTCGAGCAGCTTGCTCCCACGCCGGTGACGAAGCGAGGGAGAGGGCGCCCGCCCACAACGGGCGAGTACGTCGGCCTGGCGAAAGCCAAGCAGGCGTATCTTAAGGCGCAAAAGGAGGAGGAGAGGCTCCGGGCGGAGATGGAGGTGGCCGAGATGGCCCGAGACCTCCGATCTCGGTCTCGCTCTCGGTCGAGGTGTCTGTCCGACACGTCGTCGCTGTCACGCGGCGAAGATGGACCCTCGACATCCGAGCTTAGAAAGAAGGCGGAGGACAGCGTGCTCCTCATTCAGGCGGTCGCGACAAAGTCGCGCAACCTGAAGGGCACGCTGCAGAGGGACCTCAAGGAGGCCTCTGCAATCCTCAGGGAGGTGGTAGCGGAACTGGCAGAGCGGTCCGCTACGCAGGAGACGGCCCGGCTCGAGAGGGCCAATGCCCGCCTGCAGAGCGAGGTCGCCGAACTCCGCAAGGAGATCTCGGAATTGCGGGCGAGCCTCGCCAGGCCTGCGGAGCCGAGCGGAGCCGATCGCGACGCCACGCTGATGCGGTCTATCATGGTGGAAGTGGGGACCATGATGGACGCAAAGCTCGAGGCGATCAAGATGCGGCTCCCTCCTGAGCCACGCCTCCGGCCGCCTTTGGCCGCCGACAGGGCGAGGGCTGAGGCTGCGCCTCCCGCTCCCGAGCCGCGCCTCCGTCCGCCTCTGGCCGCCGACGGGGCGAGGGCTGAGGCTGCGCCTCCCGCTCCCGCTCCCGCGGCCGGGAAGAAGAAGAAGGAGAAGGGGAAAGCGCCTCCCAAGGCGTATTCGGAGGTGGCAGCGCCGACCCCTGGCGCCCCGAGGCCCCCGACGACAGCCGTGTCCGAGGAGTGGAGCACGGCTGCCAAGCGGGGCAAGCGGGACAAGCGGGGGAAGAAAAAGGGCAGCGCACCGGCGGATAAGCCCCCGTCCAAGAAGGCCTCGGCGGCGAAGCTTCGCGCCCCGCGCTCGGCTGCGGTGTCCATCACCATCCAGCCGGGCGCCACGGTGGAGGGGAAGGAGCTGTCGTACAAAGACGTGCTCGACGGGGCGAAGCGGAGGATAGACCTGGAAGGCTTAGGCCTGAAGGGTCTCCGATTCCGCACCGCCGTGACGGGGGCCCGCATGCTGGAGATCCCCGGGGCTGACAGCGGCGAGAAGGCGGATCTGCTGGCGGTCAAGCTGCGGGAGGTCCTTCCTGCGGACCTGGTCCGCGTCTCCAGGCCCGTGAAGTGCGCAGACCTGCGCATCAGCGAGCTGGATGACGCGGTGTCCCAGGAGGAGGTGGCGGCCGCGGTGGCCCGCTCCGGGGAATGCCCCGTCGAGCAGGTCAAGTGCGGGGAGATCCGCCGCTTCTCTCCCGACAGCCCCGGCACGGCGTGGGTGCGCTGCCCGGTTTCGGCTGCGAAGAAAATCGCCTCCAGCGGGCGGCTACTGGTGGGGTGGGTCTCGGCCCGGGTCAAGCTCCTTGAGGCCAAACCCCTGCGGTGCTACCGGTGCCTCGATTCGGGGCACGTACGGAGCAAATGCACCGCCGAGGTGGACCGCAGCGACACCTGCTATCGCTGCGGTCAACCGGGCCACAAGGCGGCTGGCTGTTCGGCTGCCCCACACTGCCCGCTGTGCGAGGCTAAGAAGAAGCCGGCGGACCACAGAGCGGGAAGCGGAGCCTGTACCGCTCCCGCCTCCGCCAAGTCCGCCAAGTCCGGCAACAAAAAGAAGAAAAAGAAGGAGAAGCCCGCTGGGAAAGGCCCAACAGCCCACCCCCGGCCGGCCCGCCCGTCCGCCGCTGACGTGGAACGCGCCGAGAGGGTCGCAGACATGGCCGTCGATTAAGGATGGCCATGTCCCTCTTACAGGCGAACCTCAACCACTCGGCCAGAGCTCAGGACCTCTTGTACCAGAGCCTGGCCGAGTGGTCGATCCAGGCGGCGGTGGTGGCGGAGCCCTACCTCGTCCCCGCCAGGGACAACTGGGTTGGTGACCGGGAGGACACGGTGGCGATCGTCGCGCAGACGGCCGCCGGCTCCCCGCCCTTCGACAAAACAGCGAAGGGCCACGGATGCGTCGCGGCCACCTTCATGGGCGTGACGATCGTCGGCGTGTACTTCTCGCCGAACCGGAGCCTGGCCGCATTCGAGCAATTCCTGCTCGAGGTCAGTGCTCTGGTCGGCCAGAGTCACCCAATCCCGGTCCTGGTCGCCGGGGACTTCAACGCCAAGTCGACGGCTTGGGGTTCCCCGGTCACCGATGCGCGGGGCGAGGTAATGGAGGAGTGGGCTGCCACGTCGGGCTTAGTTCTTCTGAACCGGGGGTCGGTAGACACGTGCGTGCGGCACAACGGGGGTTCCATCGTGGACTTAACGTTCGCGACCCCGTGTCTCGCGCGCCGTGTCCGAAACTGGAGGGTGCTCGGGGAGGCGGAGACGCTCTCGGACCATCGGTATATCCGGTTCGAGGTCGCCGCCAACCCTGGAGCTCCACAGAGCCGGCCCCCGCGCGGGGAAGGACCGCGCTGGGCCCTCAAGACCTTGGACGGTGACGTCATCGTCGAGGCGTCCATCGTCCAGGCTTGGCTACCGGCGCCGGAGGGCCCGGCGGCCGACGTGGACGGGCGAGCGGAGCGGTTGAGCGAGTCGATGGCACAGGTATGCGACGCCGGTATGTCGCGTGCCAGACCGCTCCCGCCCCGCAGATGGGTGTACTGGTGGTCGGCGGACCTGCGCTGGCTTCGCGAAGCGTGCGTAGCGGCCAGACGCCAGTACACCCATTACCGAAGGCGGCGAAGGCGAGTGGACGCCGAGGAAAGCCGCCTCTACGCCGCGTACAGGGAGAGATGCGTCTCTCTGCAGATCGCCATACGGGAGGCAAAGGCCGAGTCGTGGGGAGAGTGGTTGGAGACTCTGAATAGAGATCCCTGGGGGCGCCCGTACAAGACGGTGCGTGGTCAGCTGCGCCCCTGGGCCCCTCCGCTGACCCAGAGTCTCCAACCAGAGCTGGTGGCTAACGTCGTCGCCACTCTCTTCCCAGAGAGGGCCGACTCGGCGCCGCCACCCGTGGCGGCTGCATCGTCGGAGAGCTCAGACACCCCGATACCCGAGGTGTCTCGGGCGGAGCTGGAGACCGCGGTCGAGCGGCTCCGCGCCAAACACACAGCACCGGGCCCCGATGGGGTGCCCGGTAGGGTGTGGGCGCTAGCCCTGGAGGCCCTCGGGCCCAGGGTAGTCGAGCTCTTCGACGCCTGTATGCGGCGTGGTCGCTTTCCTCGGAAATGGAAGGTCGGCAGGCTCGTGCTGCTGCGCAAGGAGGGTCGCCCGGCGGACTCGCCGTCGGCATACCGACCCATAGTGTTGCTCGACGAGGTGAGCAAGCTCTTTGAGCGGATTATTTCCGCGCGCCTCGTCGAGCACCTCGAACGGGTCGGGCCGGGGCTGAGCGACCGGCAGTTCGGTTTCCGCCGGGGCCGGTCGACGGTCGACGCCATCGCGCGTGTGAGGGACCTCTCGGAGGAGGCGGTGTCCCGGGGAGAGGTCGTGTTGGCGGTGTCTCTAGACATCGCCAACGCCTTTAACACCCTCCCCTGGGGCTGTATTGAGGCGGCGCTGGGCTATCATCGCGTGCCCGACTACCTGCGCCGTCTCCTCTCCGACTACTTCTCCGAGAGGGAAGTGGTGTACCCGACGCGCGACGGGTGGGGCCGCCGGGTAATGACGTGCGGTGTTCCACAGGGATCGGTCCTTGGGCCGCTCCTGTGGAACATCGGCTACGACTGGGTGCTGCGGGGCGCCAATCTGCGGGGGGTCGACGTAACTTGTTACGCCGACGATACCCTCGTAACGTCCTGCGGCGCCACGTACCGAGAGGCGGCCCTGTTGGCGACGGCCGGAGTGGCCCAAGTGGTGGCTCGAATCCGCCGGCTGGGGCTGGAGGTGGCGCTGGATAAGTCGGAGGCTCTGTGTTTCCACGGAGCCCGACGCGCCCCTCCCGCAGGATCCCAGCTGGTGGTCGGCGGCGTCTCCATCGCTGTCGAGTCGACGATGCGCTACCTAGGCCTCGTCCTCGACAGCCGATGGAACTTCCGAGAGCACTTCCGGCGACTGGTCCCCAGGTTGTTGCGCGCAGCCGGCGCTTTGAGCTGGCTGCTGCCGAACCTGGGCGGACCGTCAGTCGCGTGCCGCCGGTTGTACGCCGGGGTGGTGCGGTCGATGGCCCTGTACGGGGCCCCGATCTGGGCGGACACCCTGATCGCCCAGAATAGGACCCTCCTGCGCCAAGCGCAACGGGTCATGGCGATCAGGGTGGTGAGAGGATACCGCACCATCTCGTGCGAGGCGGCGTGCGTCCTGGCCGGGACCCCACCGTGGGACCTGGACGCGGAAGTGCTCTCGGCAGTGTACTGGCGCCGCAGCGCAGCAGCACGAGCCGATGAGGCGGAACCAGAGCCGGGGGAGGCCGGGCGGCAGGGGCGACTCGACCGCCAGGTCCTCCTCCGGAAATGGAAGGAAAGGCTGGCGGAGCCGACCGCCGGCCGAAGAACGGTGGAGGCGATTCGGCCCGTCCTGGAAGGGTGGGTCGATCGCCGACACGGGGCCCTCACCTTCCACGCTGTGCAGATCCTGACGGGGCACGGTTGCTTCGGCAGGTACCTGTGCAGCGTGGCGGGTCGAGAGCCGACCAGCGTGTGCCACGCCTGTGGGTGTCCGGAGGACACGGCGGAGCACACGCTGGCGGAGTGCCCTGAATGGGACGAGCCGCGGGCGATGCTCGCCGCGGCTATAGGGGACGACCTGTCGCTGCCGGGCGTAGTGAAAGCCATGGTCGACAGCGACAGAGCGTGGAAGGCGGTGCTCCGATTCTGCGCCACGGTGATGGCGCAGAAGGAGGCGGCGGAGCGGGCGAGGGAAGACGACCCTCTGTCGACCCCGATCCGCCGCAAGAGAGTGGGGCGCAGGCGCCTGGCGCATGAGCGCCGCCTTCCCCCATAACGTGGGTCTCCGGGCGGTGGAACCGGGGGGTACCATCGCCCAGCAGGAGGAGACCCCCGAGACGGCTGGCGTGTCACGTGTTCCGGCACGCCAGGTTGTATGGTGAGTGGCGCTCCAGGTGAGCGCCCCACATGATGGGCCCCTAGTCCCGGGCAACCGTCGGCGGAGCAGCGGACGTGTGCGTAAGCGTTCCTGCAGCTCCGCCGGAAGACGGCGAGGAGGAACACCGCTGGTTTTTAGCCGGTAAGAGTCCGGCATAACCCGACAGCACCCCCGCGTCTGTCGGGTATCCATGAGGATTTTCCAGCGTTATCAAAAAAAAAAAAAAAAAAAAGGTTAGGTTAGGTTAGGTTAGGTTAGGTTAGGTTAGGTTAGGTTAGGTTAGGTTAGGTTAGGTTAGGTTAGGTTAGGTTAGGTTAGGTTAGGTTAGGTTAGGTTAGGTTAGGTTAGGTTAGGTTAGGTTAGGTTAGGTTAGGTTAGGTTAGGTTAGGTTAGGTTAGGTTAGGTTAGGTTAGGTTAGGTTAGGTTAGGTTAGGTTAGGTTAGGTTAGGTTAGGTTAGGTTAGGTTAGGTTAGGTTAGGTTAGGTTAGGTTAGGTTAGGTTAGGTTAGGTTAGGTTAGGTTAGGTTAGGTTAGGTTAGGTTAGGTTAGGTTAGGTTAGGTTAGGTTAGGTTAGGTTAGGTTAGGTTAGGTTAGGTTAGGTTAGGTTAGGTTAGGTTAGGTTAGGTTAGGTTAGGTTAGGTTAGGTTAGGTTAGGTTAGGTTAGGTTAGGTTAGGTTAGGTTAGGTTAGGTTAGGTTAGGTTAGGTTAGGTTAGGTTAGGTTAGGTTAGGTTAGGTTAGGTTAGGTTAGGTTAGGTTAGGTTAGGTTAGGTTAGGTTAGGTTAGGTTAGGTTAGGTTAGGTTAGGTTAGGTTAGGTTAGGTTAGGTTAGGTTAGGTTAGGTTAGGTTAGGTTAGGTTAGGTTAGGTTAGGTTAGGTTAGGTTAGGTTAGGTTAGGTTAGGTTAGGTTAGGTTAGGTTAGGTTAGGTTAGGTTAGGTTAGGTTAGGTTAGGTTAGGTTAGGTTAGGTTAGGTTAGGTTAGGTTAGGTTAGGTTAGGTTAGGTTAGGTTAGGTTAGGTTAGGTTAGGTTAGGTTAGGTTAGGTTAGGTTAGGTTAGGTTAGGTTAGGTTAGGTTAGGTTAGGTTAGGTTAGGTTAGGTTAGGTTAGGTTAGGTTAGGTTAGGTTAGGTTAGGTTAGGTTAGGTTAGGTTAGGTTAGGTTAGGTTAGGTTAGGTTAGGTTAGGTTAGGTTAGGTTAGGTTAGGTTAGGTTAGGTTAGGTTAGGTTAGGTTAGGTTAGGTTAGGTTAGGTTAGGTTAGGTTAGGTTAGGTTAGGTTAGGTTAGGTTAGGTTAGGTTAGGTTAGGTTAGGTTAGGTTAGGTTAGGTTAGGTTAGGTTAGGTTAGGTTAGGTTAGGTTAGGTTAGGTTAGGTTAGGTTAGGTTAGGTTAGGTTAGGTTAGGTTAGGTTAGGTTAGGTTAGGTTAGGTTAGGTTAGGTTAGGTTAGGTTAGGTTAGGTTAGGTTAGGTTAGGTTAGGTTAGGTTAGGTTAGGTTAGGTTAGGTTAGGTTAGGTTAGGTTAGGTTAGGTTAGGTTAGGTTAGGTTAGGTTAGGTTAGGTTAGGTTAGGTTAGGTTAGGTTAGGTTAGGTTAGGTTAGGTTAGGTTAGGTTAGGTTAGGTTAGGTTAGGTTAGGTTAGGTTAGGTTAGGTTAGGTTAGGTTAGGTTAGGTTAGGTTAGGTTAGGTTAGGTTAGGTTAGGTTAGGTTAGGTTAGGTTAGGTTAGGTTAGGTTAGGTTAGGTTAGGTTAGGTTAGGTTAGGTTAGGTTAGGTTAGGTTAGGTTAGGTTAGGTTAGGTTAGGTTAGGTTAGGTTAGGTTAGGTTAGGTTAGGTTAGGTTAGGTTAGGTTAGGTTAGGTTAGGTTAGGTTAGGTTAGGTTAGGTTAGGTTAGGTTAGGTTAGGTTAGGTTAGGTTAGGTTAGGTTAGGTTAGGTTAGGTTAGGTTAGGTTAGGTTAGGTTAGGTTAGGTTAGGTTAGGTTAGGTTAGGTTAGGTTAGGTTAGGTTAGGTTAGGTTAGGTTAGGTTAGGTTAGGTTAGGTTAGGTTAGGTTAGGTTAGGTTAGGTTAGGTTAGGTTAGGTTAGGTTAGGTTAGGTTAGGTTAGGTTAGGTTAGGTTAGGTTAGGTTAGGTTAGGTTAGGTTAGGTTAGGTTAGGTTAGGTTAGGTTAGGTTAGGTTAGGTTAGGTTAGGTTAGGTTAGGTTAGGTTAGGTTAGGTTAGGTTAGGTTAGGTTAGGTTAGGTTAGGTTAGGTTAGGTTAGGTTAGGTTAGGTTAGGTTAGGTTAGGTTAGGTTAGGTTAGGTTAGGTTAGGTTAGGTTAGGTTAGGTTAGGTTAGGTTAGGTTAGGTTAGGTTAGGTTAGGTTAGGTTAGGTTAGGTTAGGTTAGGTTAGGTTAGGTTAGGTTAGGTTAGGTTAGGTTAGGTTAGGTTAGGTTAGGTTAGGTTAGGTTAGGTTAGGTTAGGTTAGGTTAGGTTAGGTTAGGTTAGGTTAGGTTAGGTTAGGTTAGGTTAGGTTAGGTTAGGTTAGGTTAGGTTAGGTTAGGTTAGGTTAGGTTAGGTT